>CM057453.1:40990000-43907500 GCA_016271365.2 Neoceratodus forsteri
TGCTGACACTGTTCACTGTGCTGGTGCCGAAATTAGTGTTGGGGTCAGTGCTAATGTTGATGTCAGCCATGGTGCCAACCTTGAACTCAGTGCCACTAGAGGTATCGAGGGAGTGGTCGGTGCCCAGTTTGATGCCAGTGTCAATGCCAGTGTTTGTGCCTTGGGGCAAGCTTGGTGCTGGGGCTGTTGTTGGCATGTCTGATGTCAATGCTGCTAGCAGTGCTGATTCAGACAGTGACAAAACCTTCGGCTCCTGACTCTGGCATCAGCAATAAGCTGGAATCAGGCCTCTCAATGGGGCCTGACCAGCCATAGATCTTCAACTTTCATTCTGGACTTTCTCTCTCGATCACTGCTCTGCCACTTCCTCTGGCATAGGAGTGTCAGCAGTGGTAGTCTCCACTTGAGCTTCCCCTATGGTGAGGGTGTCGTCCAAGCCTCAGGACCCTATATAACACCCAGGTACTGAAGTCCACCAGGCTGTCACACATCCCCTCTTAGGCCTTTGTGCCTTGGTAGGGAGGCAGTAGGGCCTAGAGGGTTAATGCACCAAGCTGTAAATTTGAAGTCTAAGTAGACCTGTGTTTGAACCCACAACCACCACTTGCATACTAAATACTGAGACCACTAACAGCAGAGGATACTTCTTCACACTGACTTCAACCTAAACTATATAGTGGACCCTGAGCAAGTCACTTAATCTCCCTGTGCTCCTGAGACACACTTGAAAATGAGCTTCAGTTCAATATGATTTTCCCGGCTCAAACTTCTAAACAAAAAAAAGTGGATAGATAGGATGCCCATATTCTCCAGGCCACATGACCCATTGACAGTGGAACAGTACCCTGTATGGGTGAACATTGTAGAGACTGATGGGGCCCAATTCAGAGCACCCTCCCCAGTGCTTCACTGAGGCAGGTTTCCCCAGCTTGTCTCCATCAGCATCCTTCTCAAAGGACAATGAGTCTTCTCTCCACCTGGCCTCATCTGCCGAGTATGTTCTGTATCAGCAGTTCATGGGAAGAGGATACAAGCACTGGAAATGCGTGCTTATCCTAGTCATGATCCTATCACCCTGCCATTGGGACTCCTCGGGCTTCCCAGTACTGCCACTACTGTCATTACTCGCTGACACAGGCCTATGAAAGAGGCAACAGGGGCACTGTGGAGGCGTCCCTTCACCACACCTCCCTTTCCCAGGGACCACATAGCGAGAAACTGCACACCCACAAGGTTCATGGAAGCTATACCTCACCCCACACTGAGGCTTCAGGTCCTCCAGACCCTGACTGGGCCCCAGTGCTTGATCTATGGCTGACTTCCCAGTCAGGACTCCAGGGGATTTGATACACTGGGCAGGAAAATGTTTTCTTCAGCCAGATCCCTTCTGACGATCTCTGTACACCAGGCCTATAAGGCAGCGTATCAGCACTGCCTATGCTTGCAGGTGCATAGCCTTCTCCATGCTGTGCCTGTCTGTGAAGCTATTAGGGAAGCCTTGGACATTTCTGTCAGTGGCCCAGAGGCATCACAGCGCCCACTGAGGACATGGTATGACACCAACATAGTGTCCCCCAGAATTGTGGGACCAGCTGTCTGTATTTGATGGATGCCCTGGCTTCATCTTTCCCAGCTAGCACCATCTGCCAAGAAAAAGGTGCTAAATTCTCCATTCTGGGGTGCTAATTTCTTTTCCCTGTGGGCTAGGTGGCAATTGTCAGGGGACATTCCAACTCCTGTGCCTCAGAAGCCACCATCCCAACCTGACCAGTCCTCAGTTCCTTCAGACCAATAAAGAGCTCCCTCCCTCCGGTGTTCTCTCCCTCAGAAGGGGTTGAGACTAGTGCTAGCTTTAGTGTGAGTAGGCTCCTTCTTCACTGAAGGGACAGTTTGGCACTCAGACCCAAAAAAGGGACTCTACGGAGAAGATAGATTCATGGGAGATAGAAAAGTTACATACTTTAAATCTTCCTCTCTACAGAGTACTACTTGCCACCCTCTCTCTCTCTCTCTCTCTCTCTCTGTGGAGCTGTGGCTACTGAACAGATCATCCCTTTATAGAGTAACCAGTATTGCTGATAGTTCTTCTGCCTCTCTCTATATCTGTACCCCAGAGTTTTTTACTAAGAATATGTGTGTGTGTGTGTGTGTGTGTGTGTGTGTATGTGTGTATATATATATATATATATGTGTGTGTGTGATGATAAACGTTCTAAATAAAAACACATATTCTCACTGGAGTGAGATAAATCCTGGTGACATAGCAACAGTGAGATTATTTACATTTACACACACAGTTGCTACGTCAGAACCTGAAATTTCCACTCTGATAACGTCTCCACGTGCACCTCCCTAATCGGACTACTTCTCAATCCAAGTCAAAGCAGAACACAACAAAAAATACAAGAATATGCTGCCACATAGCAAGATGAGACACACACAACATTTAAACTCCTCAAAATATGCAGAAATAAATGATATGCCACAAATATATGTGCCAATGAAATAACAACCACAGTCACACTTGAACGTCTCGCTTCAGAAACTGGAAAATAAAAGCATGTCTGTTATGCGCAGAGAGAACATACATCTTTCCTTAATCTCCCACACTGTTTTGAATTAAAAATTAGAACACGTACCTTCCATGTGTCTTCCGAAGTAGTCTGCATCCCTTCAAAATGCGAAGTACTGTTGAAAGAGAAACTAGTAAACCCGTACCACCGGTAAAGGCACTGCAACCGCATTGCAGAACAAATACAGCAACTAAAACTAAAAAAAGAAGATAAACACATCAGAAACCATTAAAAAAAACACTGTTCCACCAAATACCACTGAAAATGACTCCAAACAAACTCCATCCCACTGAACAAAATCACCCAATGACATATCACAGACAGAAAACAACCAATCACACAACAGAAACAAATCCCATTGATGCTTTCAACCAATCAAATTATCACAGTTACTGCCATTCAAACACACCTCACTGCCAAAAAAGCAAGCATACATTCAGAGGAAGAGTACCACAGAACAAAATAAAACAACTACATCAGACAAATAAAAATGCCATAACGCTGTACCCTATTGTATAAATTGAACACATGATGTGCAGATCATGGAGTATGGAAAATATTCTCAATCCTGCATCGTGAGGCATGGATATCTCACTCTACAGGAGTGAGAATATTTTCCATATTCCACTCCTGCCCATCATGTATCTCCTATATATATATATATATATGGGATACATGATGGGCGACTGTGGAATGTGGAAAACATTTGCACGAGTGCAGACTGAACTGTGATATTATTGCTGTTCACTCTACACAAGTGCAAATGTTTGCCATATTTCACAAGTCGCACATCATGTGTGCGATTTATACAATATTTTATTTTTTATATTTTAGTTTTTGTTGACCGGGTAAGTGCACTAGACAAATACTGCCTATTTTCAGGCACAACCTGGGGAAGGGGGGATACAGATGAATGCCAACCAACCTTGAACCAGATTAAGTTGTTGGTGGTATTATTAGTGAAAGAGGGAAATTTGGCCAGGACACCGGGGAAATTCACCTACTCTTTTCGATAAGTGCCATGGGATCTTTAACATCCACCTGAACTACCACCAATCCAGGCAGATGGGACCTCGGTTTAACGTCTCATCCAAAAGACGGCACCTCAGAAGTGCAGCACCCCTCTCATGCTGCACTACAAAATTCAACAAAACAAAACAAATGTAGGCTGCAGTGTAGATAGTGTCACTCTGGTGACATCACCATTGTTGTATATTTGCTGGTGATGTAGACACTGTGGGTTTATCAGGAAATAAATCCACAGTGGTGATGTCATCACAGTGGTTATACAACGGCTGTGAAAATAACACCATTTATTAGCTTCAGTTTCTCTTTCTCACTGAATCCTGCAACTGACTCAATTAGCATTGTAAAAGACAATCACCTGTGGCCCATAGTTATTCTGACAATCCTAGCCCATTACTGTGCTGATCTAATCTTCAAACCAGCCTCCTTTATAAACCAGTTTCTCTTCCTGAGTGCTGACTGCAACAGTTTCTCTGTCTCAGTGAAGCCTGCAACTTACTGAATAAACAGTCTGTTTCTCACTCCTAGCTGCAGGTAACACAATTATCATTGCAAATCACATGCACCTGTTTCTCATAGTGTCTTCACTCCCAGCCTGTTGAGAAACACTTACACACACGCAGACCATCCACAAACAGTGCTGACAGTATAGCTTAGAGGTTAGAGTAACAAGCAATGAATAAACTTCCTATATTCAGCAGCCCAGACCAGTGTTTGAGTCTTACAACTTCCATTTCAATACTGTGTGAATATAAATAAATCACTTAACTTTTTCAGTTAGTGATCAGAAAAATGCTTGGCATTTAAAATTGGGACCCTCTAGCAACCTAATTCTTTTTGTATTCACCTAGTCGGGCCCTGAGGATGCTAGCCATGTCTTTATTTTGGGGTAAAACACCCCAGAAATATGTTTTTCAAATTTCTGGAAAAAGTACTTTCGCAAAGTACTGTCGCACTTGCGACACTGTCAAATGAATTTGTGAAAGCTTTCGCAAACTTCAACAGTACTTTTCTAGGCTGTGGGAAAATGACAGCAATTATTTGGCACCCTGCTGCAAAAGAACGGTTTGGTGTTTTGGCCTGAAATTTGGAGGAAACGCAGCCGACATCTCACAGATGTGCCTTTCAGTGTTTTGTTGAAAAAATATTACGTGCTGGCAAAGTTATGGCACTCCAAAGTTGACGCTTTTTCCCATAGGATAACATTACGGCATCCGACGCATTACAGGAATCCTTTGGCGTCCTGCTGCAAAATAACGGTTTGGTCTTTTGGGCTGAAATTTGTAGGGAACATAGCCAACATCCCACAGATGTGCCTTTTTGTGGTTTGGTGAAAAAATATTACAGGGAGCCAAAGTTATGGCAAACTTCTCATTTTTTCCCCCCATAGGATAACATTACGGCGTGCATGGCAGCGCCTTTCCAGGGCCGTATCTAGGAAGCGGTGCAGAATCACGGACTTTTCGTTGGAAAATTGGTTAGCCCCCTAGTGGGGGCTAAGTACAAAACTAGCCAGGAAAGTCATAAATCATATGACTTTTAAATTTGTTTTCTACGTCGTACGGTTCCTGAGATATAAGCAATTTAGTATTCCAACTCCTCATTTTCTGCTCCGAGAACCATTATTATGCATACATTCTTTGTACTCACTGTCTTTCTTTACGCAGCTTTTGGGGAAAACCAGCCTGTGCGCTTACATTACTGTTACCATTACCATTTTTGCTTGCAGTTCCATTCCCATTTCACTTACCGTTCACATCTACGTCACCATGTGCGTTATCCTTTGCGTTTTCATTTGCGCTTGCTTTTGCGTTGTTTTTAACATTTCTGTCTACACTACTGTTTCTCTTTCTGTTTCGCTTTGTGTCACCATGCGCATTACTATTTGCGTTTGCAGGCACAATGTTACTATGTGACAAGACATCATGTGGTGAGAGCGAGGGGCCCAAAGGGCCCTGCGCTTCCGCCACCGCATTACATTCACTATTTCTCGTTATCATTCTCAAAAAGAAGGGAAATTAGAGGCACGAGGTGCACATTGGGGTTGCCGGCCCTAACTCTCACCCCATCAGATGTGTGAAGAAGCAGAGGTATAGGAGAATGGGGTGAGAGTTAGGACCGACAACCTCAATGTGCACCCCGATGCCGGTTGTGGGTGTGGGCGGGGGGGTCCTAGGGGGGCTTTCAACCCTAACACTGAATTTCCTCGCTTTTGTCGGTGTGGAACAACCCTAACTAATGCATTAAATTGAGTTTTTTGCCTCTAATTTATATATATATATATATATATATATATTTACAGTATATAATGTAAATATGTATGTAACCTTCCAGTCCACTGCAATTACTAGAATCCCCACAGTATCAGTGTTAGGCAGGAGAGGCAGCTGGCAATTAACTAGTTAAATTGGTTTTTCACCTGCTCACTCTTTTGTTTACTAGGCTTCAGCTGAGATGAAAGTAATGAGCTCATTCAGAACTCTTGCAGCAGCATGAGCCTTTGCCAGCTGTGAGGAGGGAGTTTAGAATCTTGAGACGAGAGTCAGTTGGAGAGTGTGTTTGTCAACAGCTTGAAGTTGGAGGAGTGAGAACTGCTCAGCTGAGGGCTCTGAGCTGAGAGTCCTACTTTCTCACCCTAGTCCTGGTAATTCTCCAGTTTGCCAAGAGAAGTGATGGAAACCGTTATATACAGCAGGATCTCCTGATTTTCATCCTTGGAGGTGTGAAAAGGACTGCTAGTCAGTGGAAGAAATGTTAAATGTCATATGCAATATGGAAATACAAGGTGAAAGCGTTCTGTCAGTAAAAGTGTTTTCAGTTGTGACCAGTGCCACTGGAAGAAATGTTAAATATCCTATGCTATATGGAAATACCAGTACAGGATGTTCAATGTCCTACAGTTTGGGAATACAAAGAGTTTTCGGTCAGATACAGTCGTTTTGTTGGCAAGTTCCTAGTGCCACAATGTGCAAACCTTGGGGGTCCACCCTTGCTTTAGAGAACATCTTTTGGAATAAAGTCACACTCTAGAACCCCAACTATGGTTTGGACAGTTACATTATTGCTTCCTGTGTGGAGTTACTGGGTAACCCTCCAGAAGTAAAGATCTAGTATAGCCCTAGCAAAAAGTTCTCTCCTCAGGACCTGGTTTTGTAAATGCCTAATAGGTCATATTGCTTTTGTATACTCCCACCCTTGATCTCTAGAAATGTGTTCCAGGTAGTCTGTACCCGGTAAAGGGTGCCAGGGTTAGCCAACTGTGTAAAGTAGTGGGGGGGGGTTGCAAAAATTGGGGGTTCATCTGGTGATGTTTAATTTGGGGAGAAAACCAGAGATTTTTTGCTGAGGGTATGTCTAGCATCTTTCTGTCTGGTAGCGGTGTAGCCCAAACAGAAAGGAAGCTTTGGGCAAGATTTTTGCCCAGAAAAATGCCACCCAAATGTGCTGCTTTGTGTCTTCCAGTACAAGAACAGAGTGCTGCTTGTGAGTTTTCAGCTTATAATGGACAGTAAAGCATTCAAGTGTGTGTCCTGGTCCCTGCATCAAAAGTGCTTAAAGAATTTTTAAAATGCTATTCCAAGTGCTGAAAGTATAGTGAACTTTGAGGAACAGACTCCGATATGTTCCCTTAAAGTTTCATGTGCTTTATGTGCAAATAGAGGAGTCACTAGAGAAATTGTCCAGAAACACTGGTAAAAATGGTCAAAATGGGGCTCCCGCCACTGAAATTGCAGGCGAGAGAAAAAGTCACAGTTTGCAGTTTAAATTTGCTCCTGCTCAACAGTCGCCATGAAGGAAGAGCAAGCGAGGAGAGAGAGAGAGAGAGAGAGAGGCTCATTAGCATGGTGTCGAGTGATTGGTGCAACTACACCCAGTCCCACCCCCGGACAGCGTCTGTGTGCTGCAGAGTGTTCGAGGAGGAGAGAAACATAGACTTTGACGGCAGATAAGGACCACTTGGCCCACCTAGTCAGCCCATTTCCCTACCTAGAGGATAAGCTGCAGATCCTATTTAACCAACAGCCTATTTCTTCCTACCCCCCATAAAAACTGCCTTATGTCTGTCCCATGCATTCTTGAATTCTCCCACAGTTTTAGACCCTACAACCTCCTCAGGAAGACTGTTCCATGCATCCACCACCCTCTCTGTGAAAAAATACTTCCTCACATTGCCCCTGAGCCGTCCCCTCTATCTTCAAATTGTGTCCCCTGTTCTTGCACATCTCTTTTCTGAAAGATGCTACCCTCTTGGACTTTGTTGATTCCACTGAGGTACTTAAAAGCTTCTATCATGTCCCCCTCTCCTCCTTTCCTCAAGGGTATACATATTAAGCTCCTTAGTCTCTCCTCATATGGCGCTCTTGCAGACCCTGCACCATTTTCGTTTCCTCCTCTGAACTGCCTCCATCCTGTCTATGTCCTTGCGGAGATGGGGTCTTCAGAACTGGACACAGTACTCAGATGGGGTCTCACCAACTGTTTGTACAGGGGGATAACAACTTCCTGTTTTCTGCTGGTGATGCCTTTCCTATACATCCCAGTCTCCCCCCAGCACGCCCTACTGCCTTCTCACATTGTTTGCCAACCTTAAGGTCATCTGGTATGATTACCCCAGGTCCCTTTCCATTTTGTTGTTGTTACTACCCCCCATTGTGTAATCTTCCCCTGGGTTTTTGTTCCTCAGGTGCATTATTTTGCACTTCTTTGCATTGAATCCAAGCTGCCATACTTCTGACCATTCCTCCAACCTTGCCAAGTCTATTTTCATCCTTTACATGCCTCCTTGTGTATCAACCCTGTTGCAGATCTTTGTGTCATCTGCAAAGAGGCATACTTTTCATTCCAGTCCCTCAGCAATGTCACTTATAAAGACATTAAAAAGGACTGGACTCCATTTACAATTACTTTCTGTGTCCTGTTATCCAGCCAATGTTTTACCCAGTCTACCACCCTGGGACCCACTCCCAGGCTGATTAATTTGACTATTAATCTTTGTGTGGGACTGTGTCAAATGCCTTGCTAAAGTCTAGGTAGGCCATGTCCACAGCCCTCCCTGGTCTACTTCTTTGGTCACCCAGTCAAAGAAATCAATTAGATTCGGCCTGACATGACCTTCCCTGGGCAGAACCCATGCTGCCTTGGGTCCTGTGCCCCACTGGCCTCTAGGTACTCAACAATTCTTTCTTTCAGAAGTGATTCCATCATGTTCCCTACCACAGAGGTCAAACTGACAGGTCTGTAGTTTCCTGCCTGTGTCTTGCTCCCACTTTTGTGAAGGGGAATCACATCTGCCTTTCTCCAGTCCTCAGGTACCACATCATCCTCCCATGATTTGTTAAAAAGGGTAGTCAGTGGTGTCACTAGTTCTCTGCTTATTCTTTTAGAATTCTGGGGTGAATTCCATCTGGCCCCATTGCTTTGTCCACCTTCAGTTTTAGGAGTTCTTTCAGAACCCTTTCTTCTGTGAAAGGACTGGGATCGACCCCCCCTATCCAGAGTGCTTCTGTTAATTGGATTAGGCACCTCCCCCACCTCCTCTTTTGTGAATACTGAATAGAAGTATTCATTCAGTATCCCTGCTTTTTGAGAGAGTGGCATGTGAACTGGTCAGACCAGGATCAACCATCAAGGGGCTTATGAGCATTCTAAACTTCGGTAAACAAACTGATAAAGAGTAATTTGGGGCTCAACCCATTGTCTGACTGGAGAGTGACCGAGGTGTTCATGACTATGATCGGTGGGACCACCAGCCCATTTCACCCCAGAGGCCTTCCTAAAATCAGCAGCAGGCTGAAAATGTTCCATTGGAGAGAACCAGCTACTGAATTCAGTGAGTACACCAGTTAACTGTGCAGACAAACTGTGTGATTATCAAGCCAGCTGAACCTGTGTGCAAGCAGTGTGATTTTTGTGCAAAGTAAGGCTACAAGTTGTAAAAACAGGTGCAAAACACAGAAATTCTGAGCATAGACTGTGAGCAATGATAAATGATTTCAACAACAGTGAGTTTTCTAAGCAGGACTGTGAGTTGTTTAGGTAGGATGCAGCAAACAGGCAATCCTGTGCAAAGAGAGACTGTGGGGCTTACAAGGGACTTTGAGCATGTGTAAGTAGAGTTTTCCTGAATTGATACTGATCGCAAAGTCAAGTTACTAGTTTAGAAATTCATATGAATGTGCTGAAATGTACCAGCAGAGCAACTGATTGCAGTTTAAAATAAATTCTTTAGCCAGAGAGGTCGGAAACACAGTTTTGAGCAAGTGAACAGACTTTGATACATGAGAAAAGTTACAGACGCCATGACAGGGCGGGGTCAGCAATGTAAACACAGCAGCAGGGAGCCATTGTCTGAGACAATATGTGACTAGTGAGCAATTTAGTAATGAAAAGTTTGTGTTTGTTTTCAGTCATGGCTTCAGGAACACCCCGCTACCTGGATCATGCCTGAGCTATGATTGCCGAGGAGGTGGCAGCACTAAGAGATAGCGAGATAGAGAGAGCTTTCTATGGTGAAAGGTTACCTCCGGATGTAGCCATTCCTAGCTATCCAGTGAGACTATGCATTGTGTGTCTAAAGGCTGGAAGGGATGTGTTTCTGATACCCCATTGCTCGGACTACCTTGTGAAGTTTTGTATGAGCAGGGGTGCAGCACCAGCGAGGGTAACAAAAATCATATTGGCTCCCACATGGACCCGGGCAGAGGACCCTGCCTGCAGCAGTATGTAGCACCAGACTGAACTTGTTGGGGAAAGTTCTACAGAGTGTGTTATAGAAGGAGCAAGTAAAATTGATGTTGATCCACTGCAGGGGCAGGAACAGAGAGAGGTTTCCATGCCTGTGTCCCAGATGGACAGTGCAACAGAGGGATCAGTGGACCTGTGGAATCAGGGTCTGAGTCCCAGCCTAGTGGGGGAGGGTGAATTGCAAGAAACATTGAATTGGGAGATGTCTACCTCCGCACCCAGTGAGGAATGGACTGTCTCATGAGTGAGGATGTTTGCTCACTCTTGGACACAGATCATGATTGAGGAAGAGGAGAATGAAGAACGTTATCTTCATGTTGAAGGCTACTGAGAGTCGCCTCAAGCTTTTGCCTCAGAGGAGCCAGAGATAGTTGGAGAAGGCTCTTGCAACTTGTCCACAGAGACAGTAGGGGACAAGTTCTTTCATTCTTTGAGATTGAGACACTAATGCTCAACCAGGACTGGCCACCCCTTAACCAGGCCATGGGCCGCAGACTAGTAAAGAGTAGTAAAGAGGAGAGACTGATTCATAGGACGGCTGACACCACATATGGGATGTCCTTTCCTACCTTTCCTCTCCAAGTCTGGAAGGAAATCAAACAGAACAGGCAATCCTGGCTAATGGAGGAGGCAAGTAAGAATTTGCACCATAATGCAGCAGAATGTTTAAGGGACAAAGTAATCAGTGATCACCTTAGATTCTGGAAACTGGACAGGACTCTGTCTATGGACACTGTGTGAATTATGGATGGGGCTGGGAATGAGACATGTCACATTAACTTTGAACACCCAGGTGGAGTCATAGTTCTCGCCCCTCACCCTGAGTGATACTACCCGTAATGGTGCCACTCCCCTGTGAATATGCCCAGCATGCCTAAAGGAAGCGAGCAGTGACAGGCCAGTGTCTGTCATCCAAAGCAGCAATATCTATGGAGGAAGATGCAGCTCTTCTGGTATTCCGGATTTCTTCAGGTGTATCCAGATTCAACAACCCAGCCGTTTTCCTGTTTCAGCGTCTGGCCTTCCAGAGGTCATCAGCTCAGCAGTTTTCCTGTTTCATTTGTTTTTTTCCAGAGGACATCTTACCCCAGTTTTCCTGTTTCTTCATTTGTTTTCTAGCTGACATCATTCCAGCAGTATCCGAAGATGCCATCTGGTCTGAAGGGAGAAGATCTTCAGCTCATAGAAGTAAGATGATCCTTTGTTTTCATTGTTCAAGGAGCTGGTAAGAACACTCTTTTAATAACATTAACTGACTTTGCACAACACATTCTACATCTGAAGACTATCCACAGAACTTTAATTTTCATCACTCTCCCCATGGATTGCAGTGCTGTACAGGCCCTGTCCTGTCGAAGGACTGTTCTTCAGTAGGCTTCAGCCTAGGAGAGACTCTTTAATGGACATTGCCTATGGGCAACAGTGATATTGCCACTTGTTGGGACATTGTACGGAATCCCATCCCCAAATGTGTTGTATAAATGTCTTCTTTCCATTTTTTTTTTTTTTACCTTTGTACTTTTATAGAAAAAATACTTTTGGGGTTCTCTAGTGTTAGGTGGAGGTTTAGGCACTGTGTGAAATGCAGGATGTGTTTTTCTTCTCTTGCACGTGTCCCTGAGGAAGAAAAGAGGAACAGAAGAGGATGTTGGAGCTTATCCGAGTTCCCCTTTTCTTGATGTTTTAGAATTGTTTATGGTAAACAGGGAGTTAACATGTTTTTCTTCACAGGTGTGAATTTTTGGGAAATGTAATGCAAAATGTAGTGTATGTTTCCTTTTGTTGTTCACAGGTACCCTGGGAAGTTTGGAGGATGGGTTTTTCCCGGTAGCAGCATGATCAGATAGATTTTCCCTAGTGGGCTAGGGGGATAGGCAGGTTGGTGGTCCTGATTCTTTCCCTAGAGGGCTAGGCAGGTCGGTGGTCCTGATTCGTGATAGGGGTCACCAAATTCTGTCTATTAGGATGTGCTTCAAGCAGTTTTCTTGGAGCCGCTGAGAATCCATAGACAGATCATAGGATAGGGGCTGAAATTTCATCAGCCAGCCTCTGTTCCTTTAGTGTTACCTGCCTGGGCTTGTCATATGGTAGGGGAGAAGTAGTGCTAACTCCTTGTAGGTAACACGGAGGGTAGGATGGCCTAGTGCCATGTGGAGATATGACTGCAGACAGTCATTCATCTGATTACGGTGAGTGTAACCACCCAGTCCCCTGGGGTTACTAGAATCCCCTCAGTATCAGTGCTAGGCAGAGAGATGCAGCTGGTGATTAACTAGTTAAATGGGTTTTTCACCTGCTCACTGTTTTGTTTACTTGGCTTCAGCTGAGATGAAAGTGATGAGCTCATTCGGAACTCTGGCAGAAGCATGAGTCTTTGCCAGCTGTGAGGAGGGAGTTTAGAATCTTAAGACGAGAGTCAGTTGGAAAGTGTGCGTATATATGTGTGTGTGTGTGTGTGTGTGTGTGTGTGTGTGTGTGTGTGTGTGTGTGTGTCAGCAGCTTGACGTTGGAGGAGTGAGAACTACTCAGCTGAGGGCTCTGAGTTGAGAGTCCTGCTTTCTCACCCTAGTCCTAGTAATTCTCCAGTTTGCCAAGAGAAGTGGTAGAAACCGTTGTCTACAGCAGGCTCTCCTGATCTTCATCCCTGGAGGGGTGAAAAGGACTGCTAGTTGGTGGATCGAAGGGGCAGTCCCCTTTTTTGATCCAGAGTGTTTTAAAGCTGCCTGAAATGTTCTAACAGTGAGTAGGATCTGACTTTTGCTGCAGAAAGTAAGTACCTGTGCTGTTGTGTTCTTTGGTTAAAAGGGAAATGCACAACTTTTCTGTTCAGAAATGGGACACTGTTCTCATTTAAAATTGGCTGAAGTGTGTGATGTCCAGAGGTATGACTATATCACATTGTTCAGGACTTTAGTTCTTCCACTACCAGTGTAGTGTTTTAAATGCTGGATGCCAAAGTTTAATTCAATTAAGCATTTTTCCAAGTGTGTTCAAGATGTTTAAGGTGTAATTCTGAAGAATGGCTGAGTATGGATTTGGAAGCAAAGGGTGGGCAGACCCCCATCTGGAGTAACCAGTTCAGGACTACAGGTTCAGTAAGGGCACCTGGTTACTTTAGACATAGGGCCAATGTATGAAGAGGATTTTAACCCCCTGGAGTGGGTTGTGCTAGTTATTAGCAAAATGTATGTTCAGTTATGGCCAGTGCTACTAGAAGTGATTTCAGTTGCAGCCAGTGCCACTGGAAGAAATGTTAAATGTCCTGTGCAATGTGGAAATACAAGGTGAAAGTGTTCTGTCAGTAAAAGTGCTTTCAGTTGTGGCCAGTGCCTCTGGAAGAAATGTTAAATATCCTATGCTATATGGGAATACCAGTACAAGATGTTCAATGTCCTACAGTGTGGGACTACAAATAATTTTTGTCAGGTACAGTCGTTTGTTGTTCTGCAAGTCCCTAGTGCCACGATGTGTATACCTTGGGGGTCCACCCTTGCTTTAGAGAACATCTTTTGGAATAAAGTCACACTCTAGAACCCCAACTATGGTTTGGACAGTTACATTTTTGCTTCCTGTGTGGAGTTACTGGGTACCCCTCCAGAAGCAAAGATCTAGCATAGCCCTAGCAAAAAGTTCTCCCTCAGGACCTGGTTTTCTAAATACCTAATAGGTCACATTGTTTTTGTACACCCCCACTCTTGATCTCTAGAGTAAAGAGCCTGGTATACATTCCCAAGGCTAGGGATGGTACCATTTTCTAAATGTGTTCTGAGTAGTCTGTGCCCAGTAGAGGGTGCCGGGGTAGCTAACTATGTAAAGTAGCGGGGGTTTAAATATATATATATATATATATATATTCTCTCCCGCATCTCCCTCACCCTATAACTCTTGGTGTAGCTGTGCCCACACCTTTTCTCTCCCTCGTATCCAAACCTCAGCTGGTAAACTCTCTCCTACAAGTTTCCCTCACTCTGGAATAACCTCCCCCTCCCAACCCGTCTTTCACCCTCCTTCCTCTATCAGAAGCGCTTACTCAGACCAACCCCGGTCACCTCCTGCAACTGTTCCCTTTCCTAGCCATACTACCACAATATGCCTTAATTCCATTCCTTTCTAGGACATACCACTGTATAATAGCTGTGCTTTTCATTGTATTTGCTATATATAGTTTCACACTTTTTGTATCTATCTGTACATAGTTTCCAAGTATACATATGATTGTACATGACTTCCTAGTTTTTATATATGATTTGTACATTCTACCTGGTCTGTTTTTGTCACTGCCTGTTGTTGTGTTATATTTGCAGTTGTATCTGTTATCCTCTTGTTACCCCCTTCCCCCCTGGGTCGCACATGGAAATGAGCTTTGGCTCATGGTGCTTTTCCCAGTTGTCAACTTTTAAACAAATTATATATATATATAATAGGGGTGCGGTCACCCTATAGTTAGGGTTGAGTAAGCAGGTTAATGTTAAACCCCGCATTTTGCACGCTAATAACTTTGCAACCGTTCAACAGATTCACACGAAATCGAGAATGTGCAGTCTGAGATGGTAGATCTCTTGATATACCAAATTACGTTTTGGTCAGATTTGTGTTTTTTGTGCAGCGAAGTGCCAAATAACGAATTTTTCACTTTTTTTGGTTTTTGCCCATATTTGCTGATTTTTGCCCATCGTGTTCCAACCACACCAATTTGAATTTTGGTCTGAAATTTTCAGGGTAGAAAGAGGTTTCCCAAAAAAACAATACAGCATAGGTTTGGTGAAACAATATTAATCCATTCCAAAGTTATTTAATTTTAAATGTTTGGGTTCTAAGCATGCTCAGTTCAGTCTTTGATTTATATGTATGTTTTGCAAAAGAGCATTGGGTTCACAATCAAGGATTTTGTCACCTTATGAACAGGGATTTATAAAATCCCCGTTCGTGAGGAAAAATTCCCCAGTTGTGGGCCACCATCTTGTTTTCATTTTTCTCAACAAACAAAATGTTGTAACTTGCCCAATGGAGGTGTTGTGTGGTAATTTAAGCATGGGTTTTGTTCAGGGTGACACACTCTACAAACCCATGGCTTTGGTTTGCTTCATTTTTGTCAAAAAACAGCCATTTAAAATTTTAAAATTCCTTGTTCATCACTAGCTTCAGATCCTTGTTAGCAAGGTGACAGAATCCCCTTTCGAGTTGATCCCCTTCATAAACTGACAAAATCCTTTATCGCGACTTCCAGACCAGATGGCCTATCTTGCGAACAAGACTGGTTCCTTGAACAGATATTTGTCAGCTCTTGAAAGAGGGATTGGCTACGCGAAAAGATTTGACAGTTGATGAGGGATTGGTTTTCACTGCACGAAAAACACAAGTCCAACTGAAACGCAGCTTGACATATCAAGAGACCTATCATCTGAGACTGTGCAATCTGAATTTCGTGAGAATCCGTTGAATGATTGCAAAGTTATTAACGTGCAAAATTTGGGGTTTAACATTAAACTGCTTACTTAACCCTAACTATAGGAGCGCAACCACTTCCCTAAGATAGATAGATAGATAGATAGATAGATAGATAGATAGATAGATAGATAGACAGATAAATTTGGGGTTTAACATTAAACTAGAGCAGGACCGTGGAGCCCTAAAGGCTGCGGGACCCCAGTCTCCAAGCACACAGAGGCAGTACACAGCACAGCACCTGGGGAGCCGAGCAGGACCGTGGAGCCCTAAAGGAAGTCCCTGCTTTGCCATTTGCAGGTTATACCATTCCTCCACTTGCGGGCGGTATTGCTGGTTCCTGCTCTTCTCAGTCATTCCTCTCTGTCCAGCCTCTCTGTTTTGTCTTCCCCCTCTCTCTCTCTCTCACTGCCTCCCTTCCTACTTACTCTCCTCTCTTTCAACTCCCACTTCCACTCTCTGTCCTCACCTATGGTGCTCTTCCTTTTTTGACCACTAGGAGACACTATTTCTACCCCTTTTTTCCTGCTTTCTGCCCCCTTTTCCCATACCCTCACCCTTACTTCCTTGCTCTTCTATCTTGCCTTGTCATTTTCTCCCCACTCCCAGGATCCGAACCATCGACCATTTGCACCGCAGTTGGTGACCTTTCCACTGTACCATCTGCTCCTTCTCTCATTAATCCCCCCTTCATCCTCCAAGCAATTTCTCTAGCCATAACCCCTCCCTCCCTCCTCTCCTAACTTTTCTTGCCCCTCTAACACCTCTCTATACCTAATTCCCCTCTCCCCCCTTCTCCACCATCTCTCACCTATTCTGTTCCACTCCTGGCCTCCCCACCCCCTACCACCTCACCCACCACTTCTGTCACTGCCCTCGTGCCCACCCTCCTTGCCTTCCCTGTGCTTCGCTCCCTTCCCATCCCATCCCTGTCACTACCTCGACAACCCTCTCCTCTTGCACCTCCACTTCCCACCGCGTACAATACCTAGCCACTCTGAGTCCTTGCTCTCCCCCTCATGCTCTCTGGCAATGTTCACCTGAATCCTGGGCCCCCTTCTATTAACCCCCCCAACACTCCAGTGCCCCATTCACTGCGTTTTGCATCCATGAACATATGCAGTTTGCTAAAGAAATTCCCTGACTTACAGGGTTGGACTGCTCTACATCAGCCTGATATTTTGGCCATTGTTGAAACCTGGCTTACCAAGGCCACCTCTGATGCTGCTGTTGCCCTCCCTGGGTATTCTCTTTTTAGGGAGGACCGGTTCGCTAAGCATGGTGGGGTTCTGCCGTATACCTCCAAAACTCAATCCAAGGGCACACCCTCCCCACCCATCAGCTCAGTCACAGTGCCCAAGCCATCTCTCTCAAACTTACCCCTGACCCCTCTAGAGCCCCTTTATATCTTATTGCATCCTACATTCCTTCTAGGCACCAACACCTTGCCTTCCAATCCCTCCTTGATCATCTTGCTTCCTTGCCCCCCAAGATGGAGCAAATCTTACGTGGCAACCTAAACATTAACTGACTTGCTGACTCCGCCTTCCAGGCTAGGGATGCCGCTGCCACCCTAGACCTTACTCAACTTGTTACTCTGCCCACCAGATCTAACCTGGTCACTGGTACCTCTACCTTACTGGATCTTGTTCTATCCAACAAACCCCACAAAATCTCCAACCTCACTGTGCTCCCTGATGTGCTCAGTGATCACTCCCCTATCACTTTCACCTGGTCATGCATGATGCCTAAGCAGCCACCCAAACTGTCCACTCGTCATCTCTTGGCAGATAAGGACCACTTGGCCCACCCAGTTTTCCCATTTCCCTATCTAATGGATAAGCTGCAGATCCTAGTTAACCAGCAGCCTACTTCTTCCTACCCCCACCCCCTAGAATTGCCTTATGACTGTCCCATGCATGCTTGAATTCCACCACTGTTTTTGACTCCACAACCTCCTCCGGAAGGCTGTTCCATGCATCCACAACCTTCTCTGTAAAAAAATACTTCCTTACATTACCTCTGAGCCGCCTCCCTCTATCTTCAAATTGTGCCCCCTTGTTCTTGCACACCTCTTTTTTTGAAAGATGTTAACCTCTTGGACTTTGTTGATTCCCTTGAGGTACTTGAAAGTTTCTATCATGTCCCCCCTCTCCCTCCTTTCCTCGAGGCTATACATATTAAGCTCCTTAAGTCTGTCTTCATATGTCTTCCGGTTCAGACCCTGCACCATTTTAGTTGCCCTCGTCTGGACAGCTTCCATCCTGTCTATGTCTTTGTGGAGATTGGGTCTCCAGAACTGCATGCAGTACTCCAGATGGGGTCTCACCAGCTGTCTGTACAGAGGATAATAACTTCCTGTTTTCTACTGGTGATGCCTCTCCTATGCATCCCAGTATCCCCAACCCTCCTTGCTGCCCTCTCACATTGCTTGCCCACCTTTAGGTCATCTGATATGATTACCCCCAGGTCCCTTTCCATTTGTGTTGTTGTTAGTATCTCACCTCCATTGTGTACTCTTCCCCTAGGTTTTTTGTCCCAGGTGCATTACCTTGCCTTCTTAGCATTGAATCTAACCGCCATACATTTGACCATTCCTCTAACCTTGCCAAGTCCCTTCTCATCCTTTCCACTCCTCCTTGTGCATCAACTCTGTTGCAGATCTTTGTGTCATCTGCAAAGAGACATCCCTTTTCCTTCAGTCCCTCTGCAATGTAAACATAAACACATTGAAGAGGACCCGGGATATCACTGAACCCTGCGGTGCCACTACTAACCCCACTTTCTTCAGAGTGGACTCCATTTACTATTACTCTGTGTCCTATTCTCCAGCCAAATTCTTTACCCAGGCTGTCATCTTGGGACCCACTCCCAGGCTGGCTAACCTGTATATTAATCTTTGTGTGGGACTGTGTCAAATGCCTTGCTAAAGTCTAGGTAGGCCATGTCCACAGCCCCTCCCTGATCTATTACTTTGGTCACCCAGTCAAAGAAATCTATTAGATTTGTCTGGCATGACCTTCCCACTGTGAATCCATGCTGCCTTGGATCCTGTGCCCCTCTGGCCTCTAGACACTCGACAATTCTTTCCTTCCTTTCATTTCCAAAGTTGTCTCCAAGGACCGTGAATCTCCCTGGGTCATTCCTTCTCTGCTTGGTCTCATGCGCCACAGAGATAACCTTTGGCAGACGGCTGTTGAATCCGGTAGGACTGTGGACAGGCAAGCTTACCGTTCTGCTACAAATAATGTACCTGGGCTATCCGTAAAGCGAAGGCTGAAGACTATTGGTCCACCCTTGCCTCCTCCTTCAGCTCATTCCATAATTTCTGGAACAGTATCAAGGAACTTAATGGCAAGGCTGTGCCCCCCCCCCCCCATCTCTTTGTTAACGGCGCCTTGTCTACTGATCCTATGGCTAATGCTGACTGCTTAAATAGTGTCTTCTCTGACCTCTTGGCTGTCCTGCCTCAAAATTATTTCGACCCAGTCCCATCCCCCTCCTCCGATCCAGTTGCTCATTCCCCGTTCTACTTCAAGGCCCTCTCCAATCATGAAGCAAGGCCCTACCTGCTCAGATCACTTGAGGGCACGGGTCATAGCAGTGACTCCCTCAACACCAAACTGCTTAAAAGGGCCCTAGATGCTGTCCTCAGCCCCCTTACCAAATTGCTGAACTGCTCCCTCTGCCTCAATCAAACCCCCCTTGCCTGGAAAACAGCAGTGATCATCCATCTTCATAAATCTGGCGACTGGACCTCCCCCACCAACTATCGCCCGATCTCCATCCTCCCCCCTCTCTCCAAGGCTCTGGAAAAAATCATGGCCAATCATCTCTCTGACTACCTCTCCACCTATAACCTCCTCTGCCATGAACACGGTTTTCATCACGCACATAGCACCACTACCGCCCTGATTGAATTCTCCAATTTCCTTCACACTTCTCTTGACAAAGATCATGTTGCTGGCTCTGTCTTCATTGACTTCTAGAAAGCTTTCGACACTGTCCAGCACTCCCTTCTCTTCTCTTCTCTCCAACCCCTTGGCCTCTTGCAGGGTGTGTTGAATTGGTTCTCCAGCTATCTGTCCTCCTGCACCTAGTATATCAAAATCGGGTCTACCGTCTCCTGCTCCTGACAGGTTCATTCCAGTGTTCCCCAGGGCTCCATCCTAGGGCCCTTGCTTTTCAGCCTCTGTCTGAATTCTCCCCTCTGCTTGTAATGGAAACCTTCTACTTTATGCAGATGATGCTGTCCTGTTTGACTTACATGCTGACTCTCTCCTCCTACAGAACTCCCTGCAGGACTCCTTCACCCAGGCTGAACGCTGGTTCTCTGACCACAGGCTGGTTTTGAACTTAAAGAAAACTAAAACCATGCTTTTTGCATATAACCAGAGTAAACATAAAGATTATCCACTCCAGGTTTTATCTAGTGCCCTCTTCCCCCTTGAACAAACCTCCTCCTTCAAATATCTTGGCATTCTCTTTGATACCTCCCTATCCTTTCATGACCACATCCACTCCCTTTGCTTCGCCATCAACTCTAGGATAGGCCTACTGTATTGCCATCATGACTGTCTCCCCACTGAAGCACTAAGGCTGGCTGTCTCATCCTCGGTACTGTCCCTCATGGATTATGGTCTGCTTATTTATGGTGCCACTGACAATACTGCTCTGCACAAAATTAAGCTATCCCTCAATAAGGCCTGCTGGCTGCTTACAGGTTCCCCACGTCTTACCCATACTTGCTCACTGTATTCCCTCTCTAAATCCTTAATCGGGAGGAAAGCCTTATCTATCAATCTTGCCTCTTGACCAGAAATATCACTGCAGGTCTGACTCCCCCAGTCTGTTTTCTATCATAAGCCTATCTACCCCCTCCCTCTCTACCCACAGTGCTGTCTGCTCCCCTCTGCAAGTCCCCAGAGTTAGGACCTCCCTTGCACAGAGGTCATTCCGTTACCGTGCCCCATCCTGGTACAGTTCCCTGCCTGTTACTATCACCTCCCTAACAAGATTGGGGCCCTTTAAAACTGCTCTCAAGAACCACTTCCTCTCCTCCCGCCACTGTGACTGCCCTGGCTGAGTTTTCCCCTGCCTTTACTCCTCTCAGTCTGTCTATTTTTGACTCTGCCCTTCATTTGACTCATTATAGCCCTGTTTATTATTGCTAATTTACCTTGACGTGGGGCCTTTGTAACCAGCCCTTAATTTTGACTGTTTGCTTTTATTTGAGCTCATTTACTTTGTTTTCTGTTGCTTGCTATTAATGTATTTGTCTTCCTGACGAAAGCCTTTGTAAACGAGTCTCTGACTCAAAGGGTTATAATTCTGATTACTTCTTAAAATAAATAAAATATATATATATATATATATATACAGTTACCTTTACTTTCTACCTCCACCCACCCCACCCAAGGTACATCACCTTTATCTCAGATATGTCTCTATTAGTTTCTGCACACATTTGAATGAATTATAAAGCACTTCTAGAGATGTGTATGTCCCTTTAAACACCGGATTTAAATTGTATTATACCTACTGTGTGTGGTTGCCATTCCTTGAAGACGCCTTTCCAGCAAAACCGGTAGGCGGTGTGGACTGTTCTCCTGGCTGCCAGTGAGAGGTCTTTGTTTGTACACTATTGGAATAAACAAGTTTGCATTTCTGCAATTTATTTGGGTCTGACTGTTTCATTGTGTGGTTGGTGGTGCTGCAGTTTTATGTTGTGTCTCAGTTTTGGTCACTCCAAGCACACCTTTTGCACTGGAGCAGTTTAGCTGTTTTTTCAGTACAGAGGGAACCCTGCTTTTGGGCAATCACCTCTCGAGAGATTTTCATAGTCTTTTTTTTTCATTTGGTAAGGGGAAGGGTTAATGGATGCATTCCTCTTCCATTACATACTAAATTCTACTTGTATAAGACTTGCAAGTATTTTACGTGGCAAGCCATTCTTTGAGACAACTGCAACGTTCCAACTGAATCCATGTTTTAGGTGTGGCCTGAGCATAGGCAGGCACCACTCTGGAACTGCTGCCCATGTTACCCTTTCTGCTCTTCTGGGTCAGCAAGGCTATCCTTGCTGTAGGAAGGGTAACTGAGAGTAACAGTAGCTCTGGCTCAGTCTGTAGCTCTGAAATCCAACTAATCACCAGTTGGGGCTATACCCCTATTTTATCGCTATCTTTTTTTATATATGTAAGTTGGTAGCCAGGTTATATTTAATTGTTTCTTTTCTCTTCCTGTACCCTTTCTCACTCCTCTTATTCTGTCTAACCTACAAGCACACAGCGGAGCCCGCCAGGATGAAGTGCAGTGTCACAGTTTCCTGCATGCCAAAAGGGATTAACTCCTACTGAAACGCCTTGTTTCCTGCAGTAACTCTGCTGCAGAATTCTGCAGAATTGGGTTTTAGTGTAGCAACCTTCACTGTAGCTTCTATTTACATAATTTCTTACTGTCCTGGCAAAACTTAAGGAGTGATCAAGAGCATGGCTGTTGGAGTTCAATGCCAAAAGAGCAAAATCATGCCATTAAGGCACAGGAACCCAGCATATACCGTTACAACGTCAAAATTTTGACATCGAAATCCATTACAGTGACAGTTTCATGGTTGTTGCTGTAATGGACCTGATGGTGAAATTTTTCTGACTTCAAGTGCGTCTCTCCCCCTTTGAATAAACTCCAACTTGGAGTTTGTTATCTTTAAGTCAAGGGGTGCAGGCCCCCCAAGTGGGGGGTGTGAGGGGCACAGACCCCCACAAAGACAACACTCAATGTCGGACAGGTGGAATTTCACCTGTCGACATTGTTTGTGTCGCTGTGCTGCATTTCGAATACTTGGTTGGCGATGCGGCTTGGTGGAACTGGAACCCAGGAGCTGAGTATAGGTTGGGGGGAGATACTAACAGTCACTAAACAGGAAAGGGCCCTTGAGGTCATCATATCTTATGACCTCAAGATGGCAGGGCAGTGTGACAAAGCAGTGGGTAGGGCTAGTGGGGTGTTAGACTGCCTAGGGAGGGATATCTCCAGCAGAAGGAGGGAGATGGTGTTGCCACTGTATTGCTCATTGGTGAGACCACACCTGAAATACTGTATTCAGTTTTGGAGGCTGCACCTTAGAATACAACATAGACAGGGTATAGGCAGTCCACAGGAGTGCAACTAAAATGGTACAAAGGTTGAACAAAAAGCCCAATAAGGAGAGACTAAGGTATCTCAACATATACGCCCTGGAAGACAGGAGAGCAGGAGGCAACATAACAGAGACCTACAAGTGCCTCATTGGGGTGAACAGGGTGCAGGGGGAAGTCTCTCTCAAATGAGAAAGAGCACTAGGACAAGAGGACATACGATGAAGCTGGAGGGGAAGAAGTTTAAGAACAATGTGAGGCAATACTTCTTCCCTGAAAGGGTGAGAGATACTTGGAACAAACTGCCAGAGGAAGTGGTGGAGGCAAAAACAATGGAGCGCTTCAAGCAGGAGTGGGATACACATAGGGGTATGTTAGAAAATAGGTGGAGAGCAGGGCAGGTCTGCTGAGACAGATTAGGCAGGGAACATCTAGGCAGACTAGGTGGGCCAAGCGGTCCTTTTCTGCCAACAAATTCCATTTCTATGAACAGAACTGACGACAAGATAGTGAGCAGTGGTTATTGTCAGATGTGTCACACCACACTGGATCAGGCAGGTGCACTGAGCCAGTGCCAGTGCTGGCCCACTGGCCAAAATATATGCTCCCATGGGGTCCTAGCACCTTGGCTAGGACCCAAGACTGGTACTTTATGGAGAAGATATTCAAGAAGAACTTCAGCTTTGGTAAGTACATACCTTTTCTATCCTTGTGTTTCTAGATCATGTTTCTGTTCTGAGAAGGTGACCAGTTTTGTCACAAAACATTGGCAGCTTGAATGTAGTAATTGTGTGTAAACATAGAAACATAGCATTTAACAGACAGGAAAAGACCTGCAGTCCATCAAGTTTGCCTGGTCTCTGCATTAGTCCCTCCAGTCAAGCACTGATTGGGCCTCGGTAGTGCTCCTTGCTGGAAGCTCTGCCTTGTAGGATGCTTTTACTCCCCCCACCAGTAGTATTCACCAAATCCCTTTTGCCTATCCCACCCTCTCTAGAACCCTGTATCAGTCTTCACATTAACCACATCTTCTGGTACACAATTTCACCTATCCACCACCCTCTCCATGAAGAAGCACTTCATGCCCATCCTGAATCTCCACCCCCACCCCACTAATTTATATGTGTGACCTCTTGTAGCAGGCCCCCTGCATTACCTGAGCAATTGTTGGCAACCCACCCTGTTTATTCCATTCAGGTATTTGACTGTTTCTGCTTTGATCCTCATTCTTATCTGGCCACCTGGAAATACATATTGAGATCAGTACACACAAAAACATTGGGCACTCATTATTGAGTCATTTTATTGAGATCAGTCATTCTCCCCTCTTAGGTCTTCCGTTGCAGCCTGTGTACCATTGTAGTTGTCCTTCAATGGACTGATTCCATTTGATCCTTGTCATTCTTATGGTAATGGGTACAGAACTGTACACAATACTCCAAGTGCGGCCTCACCTGTGACCTGTAGAGGTGCAAAATAATTTCCTTTCTTCTGGTTGAGAAGGCCCTGCCTGTGCACCTCAGCATCCTGCTGGCTTTCCCAAATATCTTATTACATGGGGTAGTGGTCTTAAAGTTGTCACTAATAGCAACCCCCAAGTCTCCTTCCTCTGAGATCTGCTGTATCTCAATGTTGCCTGAGCAGCCATTTTGTATTAAGGTTAAACAATGGAAAACTCGGACTTCAAAAAGCACCCCAGGTAGTAAAAAGATACTCTGCCCCCAATCCAATTATGTCTTTTTGGATTCCTTCTCCCCATGTGCATAACCTTCAACTTTTTGGCATTTAATTTGAGCTGTCAGACCTTAGACCCTTTTTGCAATTTTGTTTTTTACCCACATCCCTAATCCCTTCTATGCCAACCACTATACCATGTATTTTAGTGTCATCTACAAAGAGACACATTTTGCACTGGATAATTACTCTAGTTGCACTGATAAGCAAATTGATGAACACTGGATCCAGGGCTTTCTCCTGTGGCACTCCACTGGTTACATTCCTTACCTCTGAGTGTTTGCCATTCAGCACTACCTTTTGGGTTCTTCCACCTAACCGATTTTCTACCCACCTGGTTAAATCATCCCCCACCCCTAAGTCGCCCAACGTCTTCACTAGTCATATATATGGTGCTGAATCAAAGGCCTGCTGAAGTCTAAATACAGGACATTCACACAGTACAATATTGACATTTTACTGGCATTTTCTATCAGCACTCATATCACAGTCACACAATGAAAACCAGGAGGAACTTCCTACCCTAGTCATCGGTTCTATTCAATGTGCAGGTTCAAGTGTTCCAGTACCAAACTTAAAGGCTTATTTACTTTTCACAGCTCATTTGCCTAACCCAAAGAACGTTTGCTTCGGTCATATAGCACAACTCCTTATGTCTCTCAGCACAAATCTGGGTCAACCAACATGCCAACCCACACTCGCTCAGTGACAAGCACTTACCCATGCTAACATTTTGGCATCATATGCCTTTATCAGAGATCCCCCATCCATTACCTGACATACCTTGTTAATTCTATGAGGCTCATCTGTCAGAACCTCACCTTCACAAACCAATATTGCCTACAGTCCTGGAGACTATATTTCTCCAGGATGTTTACCAATGTTCCATAATAATAGTTTCAAGCAGCTTCCCTGCAATTTAGGTCAAGCTACACTGTCTATGGTTTCCTAGGTTTCCCCTGTCTCCACTATTATGTAAAGGTACAACATCTATTCCCCTACAGTCTATAGGGACTACTCTGGTTGCTAGCAAGCAGTTGAACAGGTCTGCCAAGCTTGCTGCTAGAGCCTGCTTCACTTCCATGAGCACCCGGAGATGCAGCCCATTTGGTCCTTGGGACTCACTCACCTTTGTCCCCCCTCAAGTCCTTAAGCATGCTGTCCTAACTGGTGGTCCCCATCACTTCTTTAGCTCGCTCTCAGCTTTAACGCCACACTACAGTACAGCAGTGACCCAACTCTTCTACTGCGACCACAAAGCAATACAGCAGTGACCCCTAGCTTCTACTGTGACTACCAAGTAATTTTGTTCATTTTATATGTCTGCTTTTTCCCATCCTTCTCCATCCATACCTCTCCTTCGGTCATTCATTTCCACCTTGTTGACTTCTCTTTGATATGCTTAAAGACGGCCTTGTCACCACTTGCAATATTTTGAGTTCTGGGTTTGCCTTAACCCTCCTTACCACATACCTGGCCACCTTCAGTTTGTTAAGGTACTATAGATATCCCCATTTGTGTCTGTTTGTTCAGTGCTGTATTTTTTGAAGGCTGATTTCATGGCCTGGACTGCCTCCCCCACCTCTCTGGAAAACTAAATTGGTTTCCTTTGCCTTTTCCCCCTCCCAATCTAACTCAGACATGCTTTGGAGTGATACCTCCTGGATTCCCTGTTTAATGGCATCCCATTTATTTGCCACCCCCCTCTAGTTGGCCTGCTCCTTGAGTCTCTCTCCATGAGCTCTTTTTCCATATTCCTGAAGTCTGCTCTTCTAAAGTCAAAAATGAGTATCTGAGACTTATGACGCTGGGCCTCGAGAAAAATGCTAAACCATACCAACTTGTGGTTGATTGACCAAAGAGAGTCCCCTGCCCGTACCTGGCCTATACATTCTCCTGATTCAACAGAACTAGGTCCAGTATGGCACCATGCCTGGTAGGGATGTCACAGTACCACGTTTTACAATGTACTATGCTGTTGGAAGTCATAGTATTGATACTGTGGACAATTTCTGATACCGTGATAGCAATGGTTCACGATATACCACAGGTTTCATGCCTCTCAACTAATTTTTTAGGGGTATTTATAATAACTGTCTTTTCTTTGCCAACTTTCCCCAACACAAAAGGTCAGAGAGACTTTTTCTGTATGAAAATGACTACTTTCATAATACCATGGTATTCACGATAACCAGGATGTTACGTGTCATGGTTATCATACCATCAAAATTTGATACCATGACATCCCTAATCCCTTGTCTTCTCTTTCACATGCTGTATTAAGAAACAGTCCTGAAATGCATTAACAGGAGATTGTCTCCTAGTATTTCTTGCCTCAGGAGTGCTTCAGTCCAAATCTGGCATGTTAAAATCTCCCATCAGGACAACTCCCTCACTGGAGCTTCTTTCCTGATCTCATCTATTAGTCCCTTTCCACCACTTCTGATTGGCCTTGTGTCCTGTAAGTCGCACCTATTTTCCTCCCATCCTCCATCAGAACCCATAGAGATTCATCCCACCATGCACCCTAGATCTTATCCTTAATTGTCCTTCTGACCTCCGTGGGGTACACCATTCCCTCCCCCCACTGCTCTTCTCCCTAGCCTTCTTAAACAGGTCCTAGTCATGGTTGAATGTCACCCACATTTCTGTAATGGCTATCATATCCTGCCTTCAGACTTCTGCAACAGACAGTAGGTTAGCCATTTTGTTCCTGAGGCTCCTTGCATTTATGCATATTGCATACTATACTCCTTGCTCCCTTAGTCGACTAGTCCTTTACTGCTCACTCTCTTAACCCTTTTGCATTTACTACCACTTTGCCAGTCTGATTTATTTTCTGCTCACAGATTACTGCACTGCCACCCACCCTGAGTCATTTATCCTCTATTCCCAGATTTGTCCCACTAGTTAGAGAAGTGCTAACTAGTTTTCTCTTGTTCAGTTTCCCACCATGGATGTCCCTAGCCCTAGCCTCCCCCTTATTAGTTTAAATAACTGGAGATGTATGTAAGAAACTGCTGCCACAGGGCCTTTGTCCCCTGTCTATTTGGATGAAGGCTGTCCATTTTAAATAGGCATGTATCTCTCCAGAATACACCCCAGTCCCCCAGAAACTGAAACTCCTCCTTTTCATACCATTCCCTAAACCAACTGTTTAATTATTAGACTATCACATGTCTCCCCCATCTATACACTTGAAGGACTTCAAAGAAGGTAATAACACAGCCCACCATCCTCAACCTGTTTCCCAACTCCCTGAAACTGGTTTTCACTTCCCCTTTCAAACTTCCTGCCAGGTCATTTGTTCCCTGGTGAACACGTACATCTGGCCTCTCCCCCAGCCAGGATATCTACTCTGAGAAGAACCTTGTCAGCTTTTGTCCCAGGAGATAGCCAGTATCCCTCACCTCTGGCTCTGTGGCACAGACCACTCCCAGAAGTACCTCGCACTATGGAGTCCCTATAACTAGGACCCTCTTCCTGATTTCCGAATGATTTCTGCTCCCCTGCTAGGTGTCACCAATTTAGTGGCCTCAGGGGACCTTCTTACAACAGGGTGGTCTTCCGTGGTGGGCAAGTAGCACGCACTCACTCAGTAGGGAGAATTTATTTATTTATTTATTGAAGAGAATCGGAATTACAATCCTTTGAGTCGTAGACTCCTTTGCAAAGGCTCCACGTCAGTACAGAAAGAACAAACATAACATTTACTGATAATATACATAGGTACAGTATATACATTGCATCATGGACCTAAGATTGGATTTTAGGTCTTAGCTGTGACCAAAGGTAGTTTACAGAGTCGGGGGGGTCCTAAATAGAACCCTGAGTCAGATATTATATACATAGTGATTGTGAGGCCTGAGGAAGTTGACAGGAGTAAGGCATAGTGTCCACCTTAATGGTTGCAGTTGCAGGCGGCTGATACAAGTAGGATGTCCTTGAGGCCAGATTTAAATTGGCCAAGACTAAGGGCTAGGGAGATGGAGGCTGGTATGCTGTTTAGCCAAAGGGGAGCACGGCATCGGAAGGACCTTTGGCCTAGGGTGGTTCTACAGTGGGGGACTAGGAGAGAGGTGCCAATGGTGCGTCTTGGGGCCCTTCGGTTTTGGGTGGTCTGGATGAGGGGGTGGAGACTTTTGGGTGCTAGAATTTTATAGATAAGATAGAATTTAAGATAGAATTTTTTTTGCTTGGAGGGTGGTGTGGTACTTAAGCCTATCTTCAAAGTTGAGCCAGTCAGCATGTTTGTAAGAGCTCTCGTGTGTATGTGTTTCTAGAACTTCCAGTGACCAGTCTGCAGGCTTTATTGAGAGCAGTGTTGATGCTGCGTAGGGTCGTTTGGTCAGCAGAACCATAAATCGTAATGCATAGTCGACCAAAGATAGGACAGAGGTGGTTACAGCAAGATGCAGGGCCTGAGAGGGTAGGCAATGTTTATGCCTGTATAGGATCCCCAATCTGGTGTTTACAGTGGATGAGAGGTGTCGGATGTGTGTGTGGTAGGTGAGGGAGGTGTCCAGAGTGACTCCAAGGTATTTGAAACTAGAGACTTGTTCAAGAGGGAGACCCTGGGAGTTAGAAATGAGTAGCGGGGCACTGCTGAGTGGGCTTTGTCGGTGGGCAAAGACCATCAATTTCATCTTGTTGTAGTTGAGTACTAGGTGGTGTTCACTAAACCAGGCTTCAATTTCACTAAAAAAGCCTTGCAGGGCTGATTGAAGGGCGTTAGGATGGGGGTGCTTCCAGAGCAGTACTGCATCATCTGCATAGAGCAAGAGTTTCCCTTGGAAGATTGAGGGAGGGAGTTCAGAAAAAGGGTGAAGAGCAATGGGCCGATAATGGACCCTTGGGGGACACCCGATTGGACTGGTCTTTCAGAGGAAAGGGTGGCATTGATTTTAACCTGTTGCATCCAGCCAGAGAGATAGTCCTTGAACTTGGATGTGGCCTCAGGGGAGAAATGTAGGGAGGGAGCATGGAGCAGAAGTGCGTGACTCACGGTATCGAAGGCTTTGGTCAAGTCGACGTATATTGCTCCTGCTATGGACCCCTGCTCCAGGGCCTCGTGAATGTATGAGGTAAATTCCAGGAGGGCTGTGGAGGTGCTGTGCCCCCTCCGGAACTCGTGTTGTTTGTGGCAGAGCAGCGAGTAATTGGTTAAGTAGTAGGTGAGCTGGTCCGACACAATTTTTTCAAGAGCCTTTGGGGGGGGGGTCGAGATGGGTCGGTAATTGCTGCTGGAGGTGGGATCCCCACTTTTCAGTATAGGAGTAATTATGGCTCTTTTCCATGGCGTGGGGAAATGGCTGAGGCATAGTGACCAGATAAGAATTTTTGTTGGATGTGGGAGGGTTTCATCCAGGGTTAATCGAGTATTTTGAGGTCAGTTGAGTCACTGCTATAGCATGCATTCATCAAGGCTTTGGTGAGGTAACGTTTAGCCTCATTGCAAGAGATGGTTCTTCGCTGGAAGAGAGGGGGTGCTGCAGCAGCAGAGGTGTCTAGGGGGGCCTTGGGAATTGGGTCAAAGAAGTTAAGTGGGAGGATGTGACTGAGGTCTGAGAAGGTGGTATTAAGGGCATTGGCTATGGCATTGGGGTCCTGGGTAAGGGTACCATCCACTAGAATCTGTGAGGGTGCTGGGGACACGGTTTTCCCGCTCAGCTCTTTTATATTGTGCCAGAATTTTTTCCCTGAGCCCCAGGTGGTGGTGAGGGCATGTTTGTAATAAGTGGCCTTGGCTAGCCGTATGGCCCAGGTACATTTGTTTCTGGCCTCTCTGTAGAGTTGCCTGTCCTGGGGCAGCTGTGAGTCCTGGGCTTTATACCAGAGGTTGTCTCTATGGTGCATCATATTAAGCAGGGACTGTGAGATCCAGTGGGGTATCCCTGTTTTTAAAAATATGCTTTGTGTATGGGGGAAAAGATGTCATAGGCGGTGTTAAAGATGGTGATAAAGGAGAGGAGGGCAGCATGTATGGGTGACAATTCACATGAGATAAGGTATGATTTGAGGTGGGTGAGGGCACCTTTTTTGAGTCACCTCTGTACTGTTACTTTAGGGAGGCCAGGTGGGAGTTTATATTGGTTACAAGTTGCAGTTTCTGGGCCTCCATGATCCCCCGTTTGTGTCTCCTGATGGACCCCTCTCTCCCCACTACTTGGCAACTTTCATTATGATTTCATGGGAGCCGCTGAGGAAGAGGAGTAGCAGTAGGCACCCTCGGTCCCCACTCCAACTTACACTGTAGCTGGATCATTTCAGCCCAGGCTGCAGTTAGCTCCAAGTTGAGTTCAGACAACCTCCTGGTGGCTGGGCAGTCTTCATACCTCCATAAGGTCCTTTGTGACCCTTTCTTCCTTGAGTATGTAAGTAATTATCCACAACAGGGCATGTGTTTCAAGATAATTAATGCACACCCTGTAATGGATTGGAAGGCACAAAGTTAGTGGCCGAGTGACTTTCATTGAACCCAGGCAGTGCATTAATTCTCAAGAAACCGATGCCTTGAAGCCAGTTATTACACTTATAAAATGGGGAAAAAAAGTTGTTTTCGTAATAGAAAAGGTTGTATAGTCCTTTAGATAAGTTGTTGTTAGGTAAAATATGTGAATTTGGTAACAAAAGGACGTGTGCCCTTGAATGACCCTGAAAGTCCTTTTATTTTGAAGAAACCTATGCCTTGTTTTAGATTTCTGTATTTAAAAAGTGGAAACATTTGTATTTTAACAGAAAAATGTTTTGTTTTTATTTAAGCTGTTGCTAGGTAGATTAGGACAGGTTATGACAAACTGTTCATATACTAGATATTAATGAACGGTCAGGTGATATGTTTAGACCAGTGAATTTGCTAGGATTCGAAAGGATGTTTAATCCCATTTTATAAAAGAAAATACACATAGTTTAAGTCTGGTTATTCTGCTGGTGAGTAGGTCATTACTCCACTGTTGTAGGCAGAACCTGCTTCTCCCATGTGGTCATGCAATGTGCTGCCTTTCATGCCACTAGGTCCTAGGTTTTTGTTCCTACATCAATGGCTCTTTTGTGACCACATTCATTTCCAGGACACCCTTATAAAGGTCACATCTTGTATTGGTAGATCATTCTTCTTGAAGTGGGTGTTGGTCAGGGAATGGGAAATGATTGTTTTAACTTTTTAAAACATTTCAAACTACTTATAATACATTTATACTGTAGGTGTGATGAGAAGGTCCCTTAGACATACAGGGCAATTTCCTCAGGCATCCTTGGGGTACCAGACCCTTTCAGTTACACACTGCAGTTCTCATCCCCTACACAGAAGCATAGAATTTGTTGGCAGAAAAGGACTGCTTCGCCCACCCAGTCTGCCCAGATGTGCCATGCCTATTTTGCCTCCTCAGACCCTATTATTCATCGGGAAGGCCAGCATGGTGGTGCAGTGGCTGCATGTTGCCCTGCCACCTGGCGGGTAGAGTTCTGGGGACCCAGGAATACCTCAGTGTGGCTGACTAGAGGCTGAGGTCAGCAAGTGATATGCTCTCCTCCCAAGGTGGGATAGCATGGGTCACTTGACATTCACCCATACCCTACTCCTTGTTCTCGGAGTGGCACTGGGATCTGTCGTGAAAGCAACTTCTTTCCCACATTCCCATTCTTGCTGGAGGAAGCATGCAGCCACGGTAACCCAGATCACTGCAGTGGAGGGAGGGGGCAGGGCAACAACTGGGAGAAGGAACAAAAAAAAATGCATCAGAATACACTATTTAGCCACAGAAGACATCCTTGTCACATGTACTGATGTGCTGCATAAGCACCTGTTGACTCATGAAAATGAACCCAAGGACTGAGTTTATTGGTGGTACTGTTAGTGTGCCACAAGCAGCTTCAAGAGTATCTACTTTGCCTGAGCAAGTGGCAAGGGTACTGTTCATCATTGCTGTGCTCGTATAATCTAAAGTATTTTTTATCTCCAATTTTTGTCTACAGCTGTAGGAAAAAGGACAGAGTTGGTGCTTATTTTGGAAACAATGAGGAAGACAGAAAAGAAGATTTCCAAGTTGAAGCCTTTTAAGCGATCAAGAGACAAAGATTCTAAAAAGGCAATGCCTTTGTACACATCCATCATTAAATTAAATGAAGGCACATTTCTTTCATGGATGAAAGTGTGCTCATTATAAATGCTTTTATAATTTACAAAGCATATTTATCAAATTGAGATTAAAGTTGGAAAGTGATCTTGCTGATGTTTTATTATAAGAAGTGAAACAGAGAATTAGGCTCGTAACTCAGTAACCTACTCACCCAAGTTGGATTCCTTTTGTTGCCACCTTGACCAGGACTGTCACTGGGATGAGAACATGAAGGCAAGCTGCAGACTACTGGAATTTACCAACTGCTTTCTGGATTATGTTAAATAGTAGGTAGTCTGACAGCTGACAAATCATCTGCCAAGTCAGAGCTTTAGTGAATGGGATAGAGGGCATATAAAATAAGATCAAAAAGTTGGGCAATGAAGGATATAACAAGTGGGGTCTAATTCTGACACACAGAATAGATGACTTGTGCTACCACATTAAATGGAGATGCAAAAATCAGGGAATGGGATATAAGGTGGAGGAGTCTCCCCACCGGTGCGACTATAGCGCAATGCAAATCACAAATCCATAGAAACAGAAACACAGAAATTTGCCAGCAGAAGGCCTTGCAGTCTATCAAGTCTGCCAGCAGCAGAGCACGTGCATCTTATGCTGCATTCAGTCCATTCCACTGCCCGGACGTCATCACCCTCCCCTATACCCTATCTCACCCCTATTGAAACTACTCACAGATTTTGCAATTACTGCCTCCTCTGATAGTTTGGTTCACCCCTCCACCACACTCTTCATGAAGTAGTACTGCCTGACGTTCCTTCTGAATTTCCCCTGGCCAATTTGCAGCTGCTTCCCTATATATTTTTGTTGTTACTGGTTGGAAATAATTTACTGGGGTCTACCCTATTGATACTCTTCTGGTATTTATGGATTACTGTATGTAACCCATACACGGGTCGCCCCTGAAAAAGGGACTACATTGTCTCAGTGGACTTACCCAGTCACCAAAACTCAAATAAATAAAATAAATGTAAGGGTCTCTATCATGCTCCCCCACAATCATTCCTGTCCTCCAGTGGGTACATATTCATTTTCTCCAGCCTGTGTTCACACGAGTGCCCCTGTTTCCCCTGAATCATTTTCATGACTCTTCTCTCTACCACCTCCAGTTAATTTATGTACTTTTTGTGGTAGGGGTTCCAGAATTTTGCACAGTATTCCAGGTGCAGCTGCACCAGGGTTCTGTACAAAGGCAGTATGGCATCTTTCCTTCTGCTTGTGATCCCCCTGCTTATTTAACCAATCATCCTGTTTGCCTTCTCCACTGTTTTACTGAATTGCGTAGAGGTCTTCAGAGTGCATGTAATTGTAATCTAGGTCTTTCTGTTCCTCAGTCACTGTGATGGTCAACCCTCCCCTCCCCCCCAGGTGTGTACTCTTTATTTTTTTTTTTAACTTGCATTTTGTCCTCTGAGCCCTGCACCTTCAGGCATTACTTATGGTGTCTGCCCCTGCTTCTTCGCCTACCTGGAGCCTGCGGGTACCCCCATGTAGCCATGGTTCTTCCTCCCAGGCGGGGATGAGGTGGGGCCTGTACACCCCAAACATTCTGGTTTCGTCGTATCCCAACAGGACAGGCAGGAGAGAGCTGTGGGGTCTGCAATGAGCTCTCTGTCTTCCCGGCACTTGGGGAGCTGATTTTCCTTGTTTCTCTGGGTGTGACGTATGCCCCGATATCAAGGCGTAACCACCGACGTCCATCACGCCTCCTGTTTCCCCATGGCTGAGTGCTAGCTGTACCCGATGCCTCCACCTGGGGCCAGTCAGGCACCGAGCCTCAAACCCTTCCCTTTCTGGAGAAGGTGAGCGGTCCCAAGGATGCTCAGCCTCCTCCCCAGCAGGCCCTCCATCGTCCCAGGCTTGTTCCCAAACCCAGGTCACCAGCGTCATGAGTGGTAGTGCTACTGCTACACCAGCAGGCCGGCTCCCAGGTGTGTACTCTACCCCTGGGTTCATTCTCTCCACCTATCACTTTGCACTTCTTGGCATTGACCACAGTTTCCAGATTTGGGACCATCTTTCCAGTCTTTCCAGGTCATCCTTCATGTTCCTAATCCCCTCTTCTGAGCCCAGCCACCCACAGAGCTTGGTGCCATCCAGAAACGCAAATTTTGCCCTTAATGCCATTCCCTATGTTGTTTATGAAAACACTGAAGAACACTGGACCAAGCACCCGACCCCTGTGCAACCCCACTGGTAAACTCCCACATCCCTTTGTTTGCCCCCCTCAACCACAACTCTCTAGATTATCTCCTCTAACCAGTTTGCCACCTACCTAATCATCTTGTACCCAACCCCCAGGTCATCCATTTTCCTGTTCAGTCATTTATGGGGGACTGAGTCAAAGGCCTTGCTGAAGTCCAGGTACAGTATGTCTACAGCCTGGACCCTGTCCACAACCTTTGTGATCCAGTCAAAAAACAAGTTCATTTGACATGACCTCCCTGCTAAAAATCCACACTGTCTGTCATCTTATAGACCATTTACCTCAAGAAACTCCACCAGCCTTCCCTTAAAAATGGTTTCCATCAGCTTGTCAATGATTGGTCTGTACAGTAGTTTCCTAGCTCAGTCCTGGCCCTGCTGTTATGCAAGGGCACAACATGCCCATTTCCCCACTCATGGGGCACCAGGCCTGAGACAAGGGAGCTATTTTACAACTAACCAACGGGGCTGCCAGTACTGATGCCAGCTCCCTCAGCATCCTGGGGTGCATACCATATGGCCTTGGAAATTTATTTACCTTTAGTGCTAGTAGTCACTTAAGGATGCTGTCAGCAGTGATTGGCTCCTCACACATTTTTATTGCCCCCCCCCCCCTTGTCTGTCCTTCATTGCAGTATTGTGCCTTCCCTCTCTGTAGTGAATACTGAGCAGAAATATTCATTCAATACTTCTTCCTTTCCTCTACTGTCCTCCACCCACTCCATCCCCTGATGCAGGCTGACAATCCCTTCCTTTGTTTGCCCTTTTTCCTCAGTTATACTGAAAGGTCTCATCTCCTTCCTTGACTCCTTACACTATTCTCAGTTCAGCGCCCACTTTTGCCCTCCATACTTTCCTGATAGCTGATTAAAGTTTGTTCAGGTAGTTCATTCTGTCTTTCTCTTTTGGAGACCCCACCCTGCATGTTTTAAAAGAAACATATTTCTCTCTTACTGCTTTCACTACCTGCTCTGTGTACCAGAGAGGTTTCTTGTGATTGTTTTTCTTACCTTTCAGATTGAGGTAGATATCTGGGACTACCTGGAGCTCCTTCCTTATAAAGGATTACTTCTCTTCTACTCCCCTTGCCCTCTCCTAAATTTGTCCAGGTGTTCGCCTAACTGTGCTGCCATATGTTGAAGTCTACCTTCTTGTAATCAAGAACACATGATCTTCTTTGAGGATATCTCTTTCATCAGGCCACACCTGTGGAACTATAGCCATCAGGCACTAGGGCCTCACAGAAGCTTTTTGCAAGCAGTCCACTAGGGGCCACCAATGACAACATCCTACATTAGCACTTCCCATATAAACATGGACAGCCCCTTCCCTCCCCAGTTCTTTTCCAGCCATCGACCATACTCATTGGACCCTGCACAAAAATGCCACTGTTGCTGTCAACTTTTCCAGTTCTTTTTTCTCACCTTAGTTAGTGATCACTTTTTTATAAAATGATTTTCAACACTGTGTATGTTGACCAAAGTAGCATCAAAACTGTTTAAGTACCACAAGTGTGGTGAAAAGATATACTAGGGAGACTTGCATGACGTCTGCGTATGCAGTCTCTGCTCGGCCCACAACATGAAGGCCTGTCAGATTTGCAGAAAGTTCAACAACGCTACATGGCGACACCAAGAGAAGGCCTTGGAGGCCCACCTCTTGAAGCAGCAGGTGGCCAGGATGGAGAAAGAGATCAGGGAGAAGAGCTCTGTCATATCACTAGCCCATTCCTTGGGCTCTTAGTCCTCGAAGTCCTGGGGAAAAAACATTGGGATACAAGCACAAGCACTGGGAGATGGAGTGCAGTAAGAATAAGGCCTCCCTGGTTCACTCACATTCGCCCATTCACTGCAACTGCCTCACCGCTGTCGACCACTACCACAGCAAAGCCACCAGCTTCCCCAGCTGTCGACACCCAAATCCATTCTGGGCTGGCTGAGAGCTTCACCAGGCCTATTACAGCTGGTTAATCACCGTCGACATCAGGGGAAACACTTCCCGCATCGACATCCTCCGGCGTTCCCATCGACTACATGGGCGCCAACATGCAGGCAGGTCTCTCATCCTTTACAGACATTCTCAAATGCCTGCTGCCTTCCCCTCCTATACAGGGGGTTACGTCGATGGGACCAGCATGACAAACCCCAGCGTCAATGCCTGCCAAGCCTGTGCACCAGATACCTTACAGGCCATTGACAGCTTCTCCTTCTCCCTCCTTGCGCCCTACCGACCATGTCAGCAAGGACCAGGAGTATAACCTGAAGCTCATTATGGAGGAAGGGGAGGAATATGTGAACCCTTATGAAAGAACCAGTTCCACAGTATCCACTAGGAGTGAAGACTGTCATTTATACACCCAGGTCTCCCCCTGAAGATCCTCTTTCATCGTCATGATGCAGGAGCTTCAAACTGCCATGGGGTTTTAGAGGAACAGGACATTACTAAGAAGAATTTGGTGAAATTCTTAGAATTGCCTGATTCCCCACCCATTGTTATCTCCCCTTCTGCCAGCATTGGAGGATGCCACCTTGGCTGCCTGACATAGACTCAACACGATACAGTACCTGCCATACCAAAGAGGGTAGATAAGATGTATCAGGCCCCCTCAATTAAACCTTTTTTTGCAGGTCAACCTGAGGTGGATTCTGTAGTCATCAATTCAGCTCATAACAGGTCTTAGGTACCAAAGCACTTTAGTTCCCTTCCTCCTGATAAGGAATCCAGGAGGCTTAATGTCTTAGCAAAAGGATATTTGCTTCTGCATCTCTGGGCCAGAGGATTGCAAACTACCAGGCCCACATGGTAAAATACCAAAATACTCTTTGGAGGAAGGCCAAGGCAGCTGCCCCAGCCCTTCCAGAGGGTACCTAAGTAGGAGATATTAAATGCTGTCAAAGCAGGTGCCAACGAAGGTAAACACCTCCTGTGCTCCACCTGTGACATTTCTGATGACTCTGTTATATATACCTCAGGAGGTACCCCTGCCTCAGAGTGGCTGGATTTGCAAATGATGTCCAACAGTCCATCCACGGTGACCCCTTCAGGGGATATAAGCTGTTTAGAGCAGATGTGCTGGACATTCTCTCCAATTTACTGGCCTCAGGTAGAACCCTGAAATCAGTCCAGTCCCTCTATCATACTCAAACAAGGACTAGACAGAGGGTGCCATTTTGTCCAACCACTACCAGACATTGGTCTACAACCAGACAGCAGGGTGAAGGCAGTGCATCAGCAACTCTACTCTCACCAGGAACCACCTCAGGTGCCCACTTGCCCACTCAAAAGCCCCTAGAGATGGCTCTGCGGTAGCAGATGCAGCAGCCAGCTCTGCCTGACTCCTTCTTCAGTCTCTCGCCCCCAGTGCCTCCAGGGGTGGTTGTTGGGGTTCACCTTTCCCTCCACCTGGACCAGTGGAGGAAAGTGACTTCAAATGCTTGGGTCCTGCAGATAATAGCACAAGGCCATGCTCTGGAACTTCCGGAACTACCGCCAGACCATCCACCAGTGCCTTCCCATTATCCTCCAGAACATATCCCATTGCTCCAGGAGGAAATTCACACCTTACTGCAGAAAAGGATGATAGAACCTGTCCCCTTGGAACAAAGGAACACAGAGTTCTTCTCTGTACTTTCTAGTTCCAAAATGGACAAGAGATCTGAGACCCATTTAGATCTCAGAGATCTGAACTTTTTTTATAGACTACAAGAAGTTCAGAATTTTGAGTCTACAAGGCCTACTTCCACTGCTGCAAGCAGGGGCTGGATTTGTTCCCTAGACATGCAGGATGCTTACCTGCACATCAAGATTTGCACCATACACAGGAGATATCTAAGATTCCTGTTTCAGGGGGACCACTACACGTTTAGGATAGTGCCCTTTGGCTTGTCATCTGCACCATGGGTCTTTACCAAATGTTTAGCAAAATTGACAGCAGCCCTTCGCAAGGAAGGCCTATATGGCTTCCCCTACCTGGACTACTGGCTTCTCAAAGCCCACTCCAGGGAGCAGCTTTCCCACACCCTAGACAGCACCAGACATATGTTCAAGCCTCTAGGGATTACCGTAAATGTGACCAAGTCAGAACTCATCCCTTGCCAATGCTTGCAGTACTGTGGGGCAGTCCTAGACATGGCCCAAGGCCAACCTTTCTACCACAGGGCAGGGCCAAACACCTGATTGCACAAGGCCAGGCCCAGATGGTTTACAACAACAGGTATGTCACAGCCAGGACATTCCCGCTACTCCTAGGCCTGATGGCAGCGACCATCACCACAGTGCCACTGGCCAGACTACACATGAGAATCCCACAATGGATACTAAGAGTCCATTGGGACCAGCATTCACACAGTCTAGAACAGAAAGTTCTAGTAACCTCTCTTGTCCGAAAGATTCTTCAGTGGTGGATGGAACCCAGCCATTTGCTGAAGCGGGTTCCCTTCTTGATCCCGTCTCCTCATCAGATCCTCACTACAGATGCCTCAGGAATGGGCTGGGAGGTGCATCTTGGGCCCCATCAGACACAGGGTACATAATCCAAATAGACAATATGACTGTGATGCGTTACATCAGCATACAAGGGGGGACTCATTTCTACACACTGTGCAGGGAGGCAGTGAGAGTTTGGTACTGGGCTCTGAAACATGGTCTAGAACTGTCAGCAGTTCATGTACCAGGGGTCCAAAACATCCTGGCAGACAGAGAAAGCTGGTCATAGTCAAAGATGCACAAGTGGGAACTGCTGACTTCAGTCACAGAACACCTGTTCGACAGGTGGGGTCATCCGGAGCTGGACCTTTTCGCATCCTCATATAATGCAAAACTGCCACTTTTCTGCTCGCTTGTTGCAGGGCATGCAGTTTTCTGGTGAGACGCGTTGTCCCTCTCCTGGAAAGGGAGGTTCCTGTATGCCTTTCCTCCCTTCCCTCTCATTCAGAGAGTGCTAATCAAACTTCAGATGGGGGGGGTAACTCTGATATTCATTGCCCCACTGTGACCTCATCAGATTTGGTTCCCCCAGTACCTCTGCCGTAATACCAGGGCCTAGTGTCACAGGAGCGGGGAACTCTGGTCCATCCGAACCTCAAGTCACTCTACCTTCATACATGGCTCCTGAAGACATAGCCATTGCTCAGTTTGAGATGTCACAAAAAGTGGCTAATGTCTTAGCGGCTACCAGAAAACCTTCCACCAGAGCCACTTATTCTGTGAAGTGGAAGTGGTTTACTTTGTTGGCTACTTCTCACCAACTGGATCCTTTTACCTGTCCGGTAAATTGGGTTCTGGAGTATCTGTTGTGCTTGTCAAATGCAGGCTTGCAATACTCATCTATCAAAGTGCACTTGGCTGCCATTTCAGCTTTACATGTGACAATTGATGGTAGTACGGTTGCTCAGCCGGAGATGGCCCATATGTTTCTAAAAGGCATTCTGCACTTGAAACTACCTATCCGCAATCCAGTCCTGGCTTGAGACCTGAATTTTTTGTTAGAAAAGCTTACTTTGGCTCCTTTTGAGCCAGTTGCAACTTGTGGCCTACGCTTTCTGTCTTGGAAAGTATTATTTTTAGTTGCTATTACTTCTGCTCAAAGGATTACAGAGCTTCAGGCTAATGTGTGTGAGCCTCCTGATTTGATTTTTCACAAAGATAGGGTGTCTATGTACCAATCCTAAGTTCCTACCAAAGGTGCTATTCGAGTTTACTTTGAATCAAACCACCCACCTGCCAGTTTATTTTCCTGAGTATCCCAACTCAGGGGAAGTATTGCTCCATACGTTAGATATACATAGAATACTCAGGTATTATATACACAGTGTGACAGACTGCAGGAAGTCCTCACAGCTTTTTGTTTCCTTCACCCCTTAGGAAAGAGGGTGCTCCTGTTTCTAAACAATGTTTGTCCAAATGGTTGGCCAACTGTATTACTTTCTGTTACAGGAAGTACGATAAAGAACTTCCTGGGGTTGTTCATGGCCATTCAACTAGAGGCATGGCCAGTTCTGTTGCCTGTTTCAAAAATGTGTCTGCTGCTGAAATTTGTGCAGCTGCCACCTGGATACTGTCTACACATTCACTAAACATTACAGTCTGGACATTGCGTTAAGGAAAAGGGTAGGCTTTGGCCTAGCTGTGTTTCAAGGCCTACTTTCTTAGGTCTGTAGGCTCCAGCCACCCAGACTCTTTTCTCTGTCCGTACTGCTTGGTACTCATTCCATATGTGTGGCCTGATGAAAGAGATACCCTGAAAGAAGATAGAACAGTTACAAACAGTAATTACAGTAACAGTAGATCTTTAAGAGACTCTCTTACATCAGGCTATGCCGACCCACCCTCCATCCCTCTTAGGAGTTAGAGCTCTGTAACTCCAGTCTCTTTCTCCAGAAAGGTCTACCTGCTGCTTCCTATCACGCCTGATAGGCAGAGTCATAGGTTCTCTCCCAGTTCCCTACAGGGAGGTTCTCAGTGCATGATCTCCGACAGGAAACTGAAGAGGTAAAGGGCCACCCACGTTTATATGGGAAGTGCTGACATAGGACATTGTCATTGGCTGACCCTAGTGGATTGCTTGCAAAAAGTTTCCATGTGACCCTAGTGCCTGATGGCTATAGTTCCATAGGTGTGGCCTGATGAAATAGATTCCCTGGAAGATCTACTGTTACGATAAATACACAACTGTTCTTTTTAGTGTTCATTTCCTTCCCCATATCAAACTGACACTAAACTGAAAGGTGATCATTATTACCCAGGAGTTCAGCTATGCTGTTGTCCCTGATGTAGTCGCAGTTTGTCAGCATGTTCCACCAAGCCGCATTGACAGGAATTTTGTCAATCGGCATTACAGCGAGCTGACTCAATGCCGACAGTCGGCATTGTGCCATCATTAAACAAAGTGTTTTTGTGCACCCCAATTATAGATTATCAACTCCAAGTTGGAGTTGCTTCAGGAAGGGGGTGAAATCCATGGAGAAAGCAGTGTCGGCAATACCACAGACCATTACAGCAAACTGCCGATTTTGTCACTGAAATGGTCTTCGCGGTATTTCCATCACTGTGGCAACAGTATACGTGTCAGCACAAGGTTCAGGATCAACCCTTGCCCCTTGTCAACTCTCTCACTACCTGTATTGCCGGACCATCCTGGACACTGTCCAGCATTGACTGACTTCTACTACTGCTTTAAGGATCCTCCAGTCTGCATCAGGTGGGTTAAAATCTCTTACTGTTACCATCTCCCTCTGCAACAATGTCTTTCTAAACTCCTTTTCTCGTTTCCAGTTTATGCCCTTAGTCTGATTTGGCAATCTGTAGACCACAACCAATTTAATCCTCCACCCTGCCTGTTTAAACATGAGCCCAGAACATCTCTGTGTTCTCCCTACCCATTTCCTCCCTTGTAGCCGTAATCCCTTCCCTAATGCATAGGATCACCCCTCCTCCCCTTCTCCCTCCTATTTTTGTCCTGTGGAGGGCGAACCCCATGAAGAAGAGAGCCCATTCATGGTATGGAGATGCCCAGTTCTCTGTGATTGCCACTATATCCAAGCAGCCCTCCATCTCTGATCACCAGTGCCTGAAGGTCCTCTGTCATATTTCCCAAGCTCTTAACTTTCATTAAACTGCCCTCCTAGATGCATGTTACCCCAATTTCCCTCCATTCACTCCCCTGCTATATTCCTTCCTGCTTGGCACCTGATCTTATTTCTTTGATGCTAGGCCTGCTTGTGCTTTTGCTCCCTGATTTCCTAATCCCCTCACCCCCTTCGCACTTTCCACCATCCCACCATCTTTTCAATCATCCCCATCCTCCAATCCCTCCTCGCTCTTATGTTCTGAAGAACGCCCTCCCATCACACCAGTAATCTGGGGATGGGGCACACCAGTACCCAACTTGGGAAAAACATAGGGTCTCTTACCCTGCTAAAGCCTCCCTTTGGTTTAAATTTTGTGTTATGCACGTCCTAGCTTGTCCTTTAATATAATAGCCCCTTCCAGTTTTGGTACAGCCTGAACAGTGCATATACTATAGGGTTTTCTTCCATGTGACCATAGTCTTCCTGTCTATACCACTCTTTGAGCCAATTGATAAAGTCTGAGATTCTAAACTACCTATTTGTACTGGCTTTGGGTATCATTAGCACCTCTGAAAATGTTATCATTTTTGCTTGCTCCCTAAATTGTTCCCCAAGTAAACAGAACCTGACTTGAACTACCTCAATCCTGCATCTTGCCAGGCCATGAGTACTCAGGTGGACCACCACATGGACTTCTCCCCCTTCTCCTTTGGTTAGTGAGTGTAGCATTGGTATGATTTTTTTCTGCTGTCATACCCAGGAGGCACACTACACTCCTCTTGTGTAGTCCATTTTTTCCCATCAGCCACCCGGCCCCCGACTGTAGTCAAATTATACAATGGCTATTTCTTTCCCTCTTAGGTAAAGCCCCACCACCATCTGCATAATTATGCAACCATGATTTGCAACTCCTAGCCCCTTCCCCCATGACTTGTTTAACTCTGTATTGCCCTGCTCTTTTCATCTATCCCTTACCACCTCCTCCATAGGGACAGGCTTTTCAACTTATCTTCCTCCTCCACCATTCCTTTTTGTGTGAACTGTCTTGCCTCCCCGTTTCTGACCCAAGGATTCCCCATCTGCCTGGTCTGTACTCCTTCCTTCCCCCTTCTGCTGCCTTGTCTTTTATCTTACCCCCTCCATCGCATTTCCCTGTCCTGCTGTATCCCTATTTATGCTGTGCTCTTCTCTTCCCATACGAAAAAGAAATATAAATATATTAATGTACATTTCAAATATATTTGTAAGTATATTTTAAAATATATTTTCATTATGCCTGTATGTCTAAAGTACATTTTAAAATATATTTTCATTACACCTGTATGTCTGAAGTACATGCAGAATATCTCAGATTGGCTGATTAGAAGTAGTTGAATGATATGTAAAATATATGTGATAAATACATTTAAAGGGACACTCTCAATCTTTTTTGCATCATTTTATTTCTTGTTGAAAACCCACATTGTATGATTGCTTACCTTCTCTAAAATTCATTTAAGTTGTTGGCTGTTTGATCTGCTTCCTTTTTTGGTAGAACTCAAATGCATGGAAATGGTGTAATTATGCCCAACCTTGGTTTGTTTCAAATCATTGATCTGCTGTTATTGCACACATCCTGAACATTAAGAATACCCACAAACAGTACAGTTACTCATGATGCAATAGTCTCCTTTCCTTCCAAAGCATCATGAGTGGCTAGGTTTCTTTAAGGGCGTTCTCAAGTCGAGGAAAGATGCAGTGGAAGTTGATCAAAGAATGTAAACAAACATGTTTTAGTGTGGTAACACCAGGAATCAGAATCAAACTACCTGCTACATCAGCATTCTCAATAGACTGTGAGCAATCATAACACTCGTGTTTTAATATTGGGACAATTTGAGGCCTAAGGGGATTGACAGTGTCCGTTTAATATCTATTAGGAATATATTACCCTGACATGTTATAAGTACACTATATGTGTTCTACATATCTGACACAGCTATATATTTTGTGCAGGTGACATACAGTATATCTAAAATATTTTGTAAATATATGCATTGTAAAAACTCTTAAAATACTCGGACCAAAAGTTTAATCATGATACAGCGTATCTTTATCTGTACATTTTGAATTAATCTTGTTAGCAACCATTTATAATTATATAATGAAAGCATCCTTCAGTAATAAACCTTTAACTTGGACATACAGGTTAATTTTTTTTACTTACGTGTAAGGTTTACCTCTCAATCTCATGCTTAATAAAGGCTCAAATTGGTATTTATACCACCCCTTTTTGTTTTCCTTTTAGGTCAGGGTAAATTTCTACTTGTACTTGATTTATGCTGTATGCCTTTCCCTCTGGTTTGTAAGCTAATGCCAATTTATAATTATTTTAAACATAGAAATCACCATGATTTTAGCTGACAAACTGTCCTTTTAAAATATGCACGTTAGTATGCAAATGTATACACAGTAACAAAGTAAGCAGGAACAAAAATATATTTAACATTTATAACGAAAATATGCAGCATTCTACAAATATTCTACACATACAGTATTTTGCTTGTAAAAAATATACATATTTACTATAAGAAGATATCAAGAAATGTTGCATTCAATACTTATTCACAGAATGTAGTCTACATGCATTTTTTGCTAAATTTTTTATTTTTGCATTTTGTAAGAATAACTTACAACAGTCTCCCATGGACGGAGTACACCATATAGAGATATAGACAAACATTCTCTTAACAAAGGATAATTACAGCCCCCTCACCTGTGGTACAACATGGCGGGGTAGGTACTGAAGTTGTATTATATTAAATGAACTATCCAAGTGACAAACAGCTGGGAACTGTGCCGGGAGTATTAAAAGAATATGCAAATAAACAACAAATTCCAGATTATCATATGGAGCAATAATGGTTACTAATCTCCTCCATGAAACTGTAGAATTGTAATTCTAAAATAAGAATATCCCCAAGAGAAACAGAGCTATACTATCCCTTTAAAACATGTTTTTTAAGGATCTCAGGTCACTGTCTCAACAGCCCATTGTCCCTGACTAGTTGTACAGTGGCATCAACTGCCTTTAAAACTGAGCCATCCACTCACTGCACCACTTGCTGAAGTCTGTTAACTCTAATTTCCAGGACAGATACATGCAGGGTCACAGTATCCAATTCTATCCCTAAGTCGGTTATTGTTTTTACAAGCTGTCTTAGTACATGCCACTCAAGGTGAACAACATGGCCTCTCCATCTTGCTTTGAACTCAAGCCCGCCACCATGTCAGTCTGTTTAGGCCTCAAATGTTTGGGTTTGAAGAAATCCTGGCCCACAGATGTTCCCTTTGGCTTTCCTATCTTGACTAGAAACACCCACAAATGCAGTAAGCATGTTCAGGTGCAAAAATCTTTCAAATTGGCAAGAAAATTAACTCATTTTTAATCACATGGGTGTGGTGCACATAATTATGGAACACATACAAACAGAGGAGAGAAAGAAGAAAGTGCCTTAGCTGGGACTTGAACCCAGGCCACCCGGAATACCATTCCGCTCGTGCTAACCAGCTGCACCACCAAGGCAACTTGGTGGTGCAGCTGTTTAGCGTGACTGGAATGGTATTCCAGGTGACCTGGGTTCAAGTCCCAGTTGAGGCACTAACTTCTTTCTCTCCCCTGTAAGAAAATTAACTCTTTTACACGAGTCTGTCCTAACTCCCAACCACTAACAGGAGACGCATCTGCTCTCTTCAGCTGCTAAGCCACAAACCTACCTACATGTATTTCAAATATATATGTAAAATATATACCAACCATATTTATTAAATATAGAAATATATTAAGTTGTTAAGTAACACATATATTTATCATTTATTATCAGTATATAATTTGGATAAATACCACATATGTATCTTAAACAACCATTCGATAAATTATGCTTAAATGAGAGAAAAAACACTGAAGGTATCAGGGGACACTACTCCTTGGTTATAGGGGAACTTTCTAAAACTGAACGAAGGAGACACTGGTTCACCCAGAGAATTGTATCTGAGTGGAACAGTCTACCAGCCAAAGCAGACAGCAAAAATCTCGTTATTTTCAAGCAGAGTGTAGATAATTATACTGATAGTAATGGTACAGGTACATACATGGGCATGCACCACCAGGGAATCTAGATGAGCTCCTATCCCTCTTTTGCCTGTACATTTCTTATGTTCCTGTGCTTCTATATAGGCCAGATATTTTCCAAACGTATAGCAGGCCAATCCTGTTTTAACTATATATGAAATATATATCGGTATATACAGCTCTAATATATTAAAAATCTATGTTTATTAACATATACTTATTTTAGAAATTACAGTGAAAAAATTACACTTGAATGCCAATATAATAGTCTCTCATTAGAGTCCACAAAAATATTAAAAAGTTAAAAAAATGACAAAATAAATTTGTTTTGATAGCATAACACAAACAACATACACATATATATGATGGGCAGGAGTGGGATATGGAAAATATTCTCACTCCTGCAGAGAGAGCTCTGTATTCTCACAAATGAGAATGCACAGCTCACTCTGCAGGACTGAGAATATTTTCCATATCCCACGATCTACATATCATTGTGCTATTTATACAATGGGGTAAGCACTTCAGAAGTATTGTTATGTTTTCCTGTGTTGTTTTCCTGTTTCTTTGTGTGTGTGTGGTCTGAGTGTGTGTAGGTTTTTTGAATGGACTGGGAGTTTCAGAAACACCATGGGAAACAGTTGAGTGTCCTTTGCAATGCTAATTGAGTTAGTTGCAGGTAGCAGTGAGAAACAAACTGTTTTGTGAAGCAATGTCATTTAGAATGTAGGTTGTAGCATAGTAATGGGCTGGGAGTTTCAGAAACACTATGGGACACAGGTGAGTGTGTTTTGCAATGTTAATTGAGTTAGTTGCAGGTAGCAGTGAGAAACAGATTTGTGAAGCAGTTAAAATGCAGGCTGTAGTGAGTGAGTAAGCAGAGTATGTATATTTGTCAGATATTTTAACTCCGGTGATGTCATCATGAGATGTCTCACTCCAGTGGAAATAACTGAGGTTATCACACTTATATTGCTCTCACCCCCATTGTATAAATATATTTATACAGTGGGGGTGGGAGCTCCAAGCTGATGATAAATCCTGCTATTTTCACTGCAGTGTGATAAATGGTGATGCCATCGGCAGAGTTAAAAAAATGCCATTTATACATACTCTGCTGATGGAACTGCTTCACAAAACAGTTTCTGTTTCTCACTGCTACCTGCAACTAATTCAGTTAGCATTGCAAAGGACAATCACCTGTGTCCCGTAGTGTTTCTGAGACTCCCAGCCCATTACTGTGCTGATCTCAGTTTCACTACAGCCTGCATTCTAAATGAAACTGCTTCACAAAACAAGTTTCTGTTTCTCATTGCTACCTGCAACTTACTCAATTAGCATTTCAAAGGACACTCACCTGTGTCCCATAGTATTTCTGAGACTCCCAGCCAATTACTATGCTGATCTTAGCTTCACTAAAGCCTGCATTCTAAATGAAACTGCTTCACAAAAATGTTTCTGTTTCTCACTGATACCTGCAACTTACTCAGTTAGCATTACAAATGATACTCACCTGTGTCCCATAGTGTTTCTGAGACCCCAGCCTATTCAGAAAAACTCTCACACACACAGACCACTCACAGAAAGCACACAGAAATAGGAAAAGAACACAGGAAAACATAATCTTTCTGGAGCTCCCACCCCCATTGAATAAATAGCACACATGATGTGCAGATTGTGTGCTATGGAAAATATCTTCACTCCTGCAGAGTGAGAATATTTTCCATATATATATATATATATATATATATATATATATATATATATATATATATATATATAAATTTTCCTAGGAAAGGAGGTTTGCCACAACCATTGAAAGACTGTCACCAAGTGGAGGCCTGGTAACAGTGTGGGTCTGTGATCGGCAGTAGTCAGCTGCGGAACTCCGTAACCTGCGAATGACTCCAAATGCACACATTGATGTGTGCACCCCAGCAACAGGGACACGGGTGGAAAACTATGGCGAGACATGCATCAGTGATGGTCTGCACGCTGTGTCCTCACCACCAGGATGAACATGTGAGCTATACTAGATGTGGACTTCGGTTGGGGGAAACAGCCCTCCCTCTCCTGACCCTGCCATTGGAGACCATCTGTAGGGGTACCTGGTCCGACAGATGAGTCTTGAGTAGGTGGTGGATGGTGGGGGTCAGTGGGGCAAGGCAGAAGGGAGCCCTAGCCTGCCTTAGTCAGGGAGTATAAACAAAATATGGAAAAAAAAGTTGGAAGCTGCTAGCAACTAACAGGTGCTAGTCAGCAATGTATTACTGAGCTTCTGTTAATGGTGCCACAAGTGGCTGCAGACTCCCACTCCCTGGACCACCTACAAAGCCCTCTCTCCACCCATCCACCCTTCCCCACATGTGCCTTTAACTGTACTTCTCCATGTCATTTGTTATGTACAGAAAAATAAAAATCTGAGAATATAGCCCAGTAACACAACTATATGCTTGTTTTGTTTTATTTTACTTGTGAAAAAAAGCAGACAAAACATACAACACTCACAATCTCAGTGCAACAACTTAACAGTCCCTGATCGCAATCCCTCCTTGGAACTCTATCACTTGTCTCCCACCCTGTGTCTCCAATTCAGATTCTCAAAGTTTATATCAGGCTGTGATTATTTGCAAGGATGCACATGACCGAGAGGAAAGGGGCAAAGCAGTTTGCAGAGTTGATGACACTAGTAATCCCTGACACCACCCAGGGATTCCTAGATAGATTTGTTGTTCTCTACAGAAGTTTTCTAGAACTTCCAGTTATGACCCACTGGAGGCATAATTAATAGGTGAAAGGGCTTAAAAGGTGATTCACGTCTAGGTGTGAGGGGGAAGGGTAATAAGGAAAGAAGGAAACTCTGTAGAGCCTGATCTTCAGGTGGAAGCTCTGCAGCACTTGTTCCAGTTCCAGAACTGTTTTACAGATTGTAATAGAGTATTGAACCAGAAGTGGCAGAGGCTACCAGCACATCTTTGCCTCTGCAGGGATGCAGTTAGGTGTGGAGGCTAAGTGACTTGGGGACCAACTCATTGGGAGCTAAATGTATGCACATAGCATTTAGGCAAAGTCTGTAAAAATAAAGCAAGGCATGGCAGATATGGAGCTTATTAAATCTCCATACATAAGGGTACAGCACAGGAAAGGGCAAAGGTGCATCGTCATCTCACATAGTTATCAGCGAGATCACAGGGGATGGGCACTATGGGGTTACAAAATGTTGGCTGGTATGGAACCTTGTACCAGTTTTATGAGTATTCAGATCAACAAACTCTTTGATTATATAGCGTGCCTGCAGGGGGAATCGGGGTACTAAAGTATCAATCTGTGCAGCGGTTGGGGCTTCAAGAATACCCATAGATCTCCTTTAAAGTTAACTGTGGTGTCCCGCTCAGCTGCATTATGGGACCCATACTGTTTTTCTCTCTTTTTGAATGATTTTCCATCAGTCTGTCCTTCATCAGAAATGCTCTTATACACAGACAACGCAGTCATTTTTAAAAGTGGAAAACCTGTGGGGGCCATAAAAGTCATATTCCAAAAAGAGTTTATTAATTTACAGCATTGGTTTAATTCCAGAGAGATGGTCTTGAACATTAAGAAAACTAAATCCATGATTTTCAGTAGATCCAAAAAGACTGGAAATAGCAAAAATTTGTTAAAAGTTCTCAATTGTGCAACTACTGAAACAGTCAACCAATTTAGATACTTGGGAGTTACTCTGGATAGTGCTTTAACTTTGAACCCCATGTAGATGGTTTGATAAAAACAATACATTAACGTCTGGGCTCTCTATATAGAGTGCAAAATAATTTTCTACTAGAAACTCGTGCTCTTATGGCAAAGAGCCTATTGTTGCCAGTTTTAGACCATGGTCTGATAATCTATTCAGGTGCAGGGAGTGGGGTATTAAATAGATTAAAAGTTGTTTATAATGCCATTTGTCACTTCATAACAGGTCTTCCATTTAAAACCCATCATTGCCAACTCTATCAGGCTGCACAACTACCCTCACTGGATGACAGAGCAGATATAAAGTCATCCTGGGTAAGGTGCCATATACTATAAGGGAGTTATTTCCATTACAACAGATCTCTTGTTGTACTAGATCACAGGTTTTAACCTTATTTAAAATTCATTTTCGTAAGATGTGTTTTGGGCAAAGAGCTTTTGATTATGTTGGTCGAAGTACTTATAACTGCCTTCCACAGTTAAAGGGAAACAGTCGGCAATAAGAGCATTACACCCAAGTGTGAAGCTGATCCCAATTAACACTTTGTGTGCAGAATCATTTTTATTTACTTACTTACTGTTTACTGAAGTATAGTAGATTGTATCAGGCTAATTTCGCTGCCTTGTAAGGTGACATTTCCTGTAATCAGAAATCCCAGAATCCCCTGTAACTGACATCAGAGGAGGACTGCATCAGTGGGTGATTCAATAGCCTGCAGTGAATGTTAGAATTTTTATAAGCTGTACTCTTCTGTTTGCTGGTCTGCTGTTCTCCTGGGGCTAGGGACAGTCACAGAGGACTGTATCAAGTCCAGTGAGCAAAGCAGGACCAGCAAACATCTGGTTTCAGCTTACAAAAAATTTTAACATGTATACTGCAGGCTGTTGAATCTCTCAGTTCTGCAGCCAGCTATAGGGGATTCTGGGATTTCTGGTTACAGGAAATGTCAACTTGCAAGGCAGCAAATAACTCTAATGCTACAATATACTGCAGTAAACAGTAAATAAATAAAAATATTGTTACACACAAAGTGCGGATTCGTATCGGCCTCACACTTGGGTATGAGGTTCTTATTACTGACCGTTCCCCTATTAGATCAATACCTGTTATTAAGAAACATTTGTTAGGTATTTTAGGTGAACAGTTTACATGTAAATGTAAATAATATTTGCATTTCTGTTTTATTGTATGTGTTTTGTGTTGTTTTGTCATATACTGGATACACTTGAAAAAGGGCAGTGTTGCTCAATGTGCTTTTTCAGGGTAAATAATGAAATAAAAAAAACTGAAAATTTAAACATACTTGTCCATTCCAAATAAATGTTAAGCAGCAGGGGGTATATAGGAACATGAAGTGCTATTGGGAGGCATTGTTTTACACTGTTGTAGGGCACCTCCCTTGCATATGGTCAACGTCAAGGAATTTACAGCACTCTCACTTGCATTATTATGTGTTGCATTCTTTTTTTTGGAAACTTTATTTTAAAAAAGTTTCACAGAGTATATTACATCACTGCAGATACACAGTTATTACCATACTTGATATACAGACATGAAAAATGGATATTCTTTAAGAACAAGTATAACTAAAACACTCAACCTAGCCTACTTATGTGTATCCACCAAGTGGCTGAGCACCCAAAAGAAACATCATCTCATACCCAGTGACACCAGTGTAGTGTGTACCATAAATCAGAATCTACGTCTCAAGTCACTAGCCCATATTCTGCACTGCAGGTGTTCTGGCATTTCTCCCTTCCCCTCCCCCACCAAGGGAGGGGGCATAACGGTGTCCAGGTTAGTAGGTCACCACTCCAGTGTCTAATGCCACCAACAGAGAGGACTACATAGTATTAAATTTACCACATTCACCCATGGAATAGAGCTGGGCTCTTTCCAACTTGAGACAGTCTAACAAATTGAACATTCAGAGTGCCACAGGTGGTGAGTCCAAAGAGTCTCAATATTGTGCCCATGTCTTCCTTGCTCTGACCAGAACCAAATTCCACAGAGTCCACTTTCTGTCCTATATTTTGCATTCTTGTGGTTAAAGTTACACATTTCTCTTAGTATACATTCATGCATTCATTCCTGGGATGCAACAAACAGCTAATCCCTCCTGGCATTACGCATCTAGAGCATATACTTGCAAAGAATTTCAGTTTAAATAGTCTTCGCACTTTAGGTACTATGTCTCTCTTTTTATTCTGTCTGGGGGGGATTTTCCTCCTTACACACATCTTGCTAGGGTACCCCCATCACCTTCTTGAATACTACAACCATTTTCATTTCTTCTAATGAATTCCTTCTTCATACTATCCTGCATCTCTAACAGTAGATTTCTTACCTTGTTTGCTCTGGGCAACCTTATTCCTTCATTTTTAGTTATAAAAGGTGTACATTACCATTCTGGACATTTCAGTGACAAGACTTCACCGCTCAACCCCTATCCAAAGTGAGGCGACTACACTAACACTCCTGGATGCTTCGCTGTGTGGTCTGTGAGGTGCATTGGAAAACCCACTTCCTTCCTCCCTCCTGAGGGTCTGTATCTCTGCTCCACTTCTGTGCTATGAACATACAAAATTGCCAGCAGATATAGGCCACATGGTCCATCAAGTCTGCTCGAGTATGCAGCTAGCCCTCCATTTACAATTAGCTGCCCCTCCCTCACCTACCCGCGTAACAGCAACCTTCCCCCTCACTTTGACCCATCCCCTCTTAAAACTGCCCACCAACTTACAGAAAACCAACTCTTTATGCAGTGTATTCCATCTAGACACCACCCTTTCCATAAAAAAGTGCCTCCTCATTTCTCTCTTGAATCTTCCTCCAATCTCAAACCATGCCCTCTAGTGTCCCTTCCCCCCTTAACTTAAAAATTCCCTCTGTGCCAGTTTTGTTAATACACTTCATGTATTTAAAGGTCTCTAGCATATCCCCTCGTCCCTTCTCTCTTCCAAAGAATACATGTTCAGTTCCCTCAGCTTCTCTTCGTAGAGTTTGTCCTCCATTCCCAGGGTACAAGCCTACCCTTGGGCACTGGTCTGTGTTATCCCCATTTTAGACCACCTGGTGCCCCTAACAAGTAATTAAACATGAAATAAATACTCACTCAAATAACATTTGGGCTATATACACATTATATTAGACACACTTTTACTGGAATCCCGCTAGGTAGCCCAGTGGAGGTGGGTGAGCAGGCAACCCCCTCCCTGTGAAAGCACAGACAGAGGCCCTGGGGGTGAACTGATAAGTGGGTCAAGTCCTGGTACGTAGGACTCAATAATTAATTACTCTGGGTACCCTATACCAGGAGATGTTGGTGGTCACAGGCATTCGAGACAATGTCTTACTCAGCGATCCTAGCACACCTCACCCATGAAGGTAGTCAAGGCATGACATTTAGGAGGTAGTTCATACCCCCAGAACCTGTGGAGAACTATATGGACCCTAGTATAACAACCGCCCATTTATCATCAAGCCCTCTCTAATAACATTATACGCTATCTCTGCATTTACATTTAAACAATAATTATTGCTTTGTAAGCACGTTTTCTGATGTGTTGGCCTTGTTCTTCAGTCCCTCTGCACCTGAAAAAAGAAACCATGCATATGCTGCTTTACTACAAACCATATGACTGCCAACTGCCATGGACAAGGCTTTGTCTTGGTCTCCTTTTGCAAAGAAAACAGTTGCAACCCCAAAAGGCTGCTTGACATTTCTGTAAGCAATGAAACACTGTAACATTGGTGAATAGTATAACTTTATAAAATTCAAAAACAGAATGTCTTTGAATAAACGGCTCAATTGGTAACAGAGCATCGGTGTCTCTGTTCTTCTGTTTTAAAATGTACAACCTGCCAAATGTATAGTTTTAACATGACGGATAATACTGGTAATCCATACAAATGCACTACATGTGCACAAAAAGAGGTTATGGAGGAGGAAATTAACAGGTTTGACACCAGACTACGTGCTCTGGAGCTCAGTCAACTTGAGACATCTAAATGTTTTCAAATGTCCCTCATACCTGACAACCCCCCCTTCAATCGATGTGGTTAATGTGGAAAGTAGTAATTCCACCACTGCCTTTCAGAAAAAAAGACATAGGGAGGATGATGAGCCTGATGTTATGGATAATGACTGATTTATGATTCAGAGTAAAAAAGTGCTAAAAAAGGCAGGAAAGCCAGTCGCTTTGAACTATCCATTTATAATAGTTTCGATCCATTAATTTAATTTTAATGATGATCGGGACTGTATTTCCAACCTCCCCCTGGAGCCTTGCGACCTCAATCAGGGGACGTCTTGCCTATCCCATCCTTTACATTCTACTGATGACACTGACGCCCCATTCACCCAACCTAAACAAGTTTAAGTTCTTGGAAACTCAATGATTAAACATTTAGATCACCAAGTATGTGATAAGGATAAAGCTAACAGAACCATATCATGTTTCCGCAGTGCTAAAATTCAGGACATTACAAGAATGTCCAGGCGGATATTAAGCAGTGATGGGGATGATCCTCTGGATATTGTGCATGTGGGTGTCAACAACATCAGGAACCAAAATATCCAACAAATCAAGGAGGCACATAGCTGCTTGACAAATACACTCTCTGATTTAGGATGTACTATAGCTTTTTCGGAAATCTTACCTGTTCCTAAAGCTGATTCTTATACTCTATCTAAAATTAAACACATAAATAATTGGTTGAGAGTTTGGTGTTTGAAACAAAATCTAAGCTGTCTAACCCACTGGGAGCAATTTCAAAATAAAGGGGAATTATTCTCCAGGGATGGTTTGCATCTGAATAGGAAAGGCTCATTTTTATTAGGAAAACATGTGAACTTGCACATCGAGAGACATTTAAACTAAGTCATGGGGGGGAGGGAATACTGCTCATTTGTTGATTAATACCCCCACTGTTTCCCTAGCAACTAACAATGTTGATTCTCAGTGTTCTAAACCTGCCTCCAATTCTATTGATATTGAGCAGGCTCGGTCAAGTACCTGGGGGTGACCCTTGACCCGCAACTGGATATGAACCTGCACATACGAAATACATGCAAGGCCTCAAACTGCAAACTGGGTCAGGCTTACAGAGCAAAAAGCTGTCTAACTCTAGCTGCCCGTCTTGCTCTAGCCAGGGGAGTCCTCCTACCCAGGCTTTGCTACGGACTAATCACCTTTACCCATGTTGCAAAAACTAGTCTAGTAAAGTGGGACTCAGCGTACAACAACATATGCCGTTTTGCGCTCTCAGCCCCTCGCCTCACTCACTGCTGTGAGCTTTACACCCGGCTTGAGTGGCTGCCACCGGAAACTCACCGCTCTTATGTTGTGGGCAACATTATTGACAATATTGTTAGAAATGCCACCCCTCAAAACCTTGCTGAGACCCTTGTTCTTGCTACACCCCCCTACAACCTGCAATCTAGTGGCACCCATGCCCTCCTGGTACCTAAAACCCGCACACAAATGGGTGACCGAGCTCTCAATGATGTCGCCCAGGGTTTGGAACTCTCTTCCAACTAGCACTTGCTCCTCTCCCTCGCACCAGAGCTTTAAAGCCTCCTCTGGGGTTTTCTCAACGCGCTGCCACCTGTCTCTGCACTAGACAAACCCTCTCAGTCTGGGATGCCCCAACTAACTGAGATGCTACCTAAACATTACGACTTGGGCAGAGCACAACTGTGCTCATACTCCTCCTGTTCTCACAGCATATATAAAAATGGACCATTTAGGCCCACCGGTAAAACAGGGTGAGCACTATAACTGTGCACTCCTTTCTCTCACATTGGGCCCACTCTATCCCAACTGTGACTCCTCCTTATTCTAACTGCTAGCCTTACAACTTGCTGCCTGGAGCCATGAATTCACACTGCACTTCTTCCTACTGACTGCAATGTTTAATACTGTATTGTAATACCTGTTTTTGGTATTGTTGTCTTACAATGTCCCTGTGTTCTGGTCACTTTATATTAACTCTTCACTACTATTTGCCTGATGAAATCTGATGCTTGTAAAGTCCATGTTGTGCTAATTCTATGTAATGTAATCCTCCACTTGTATTTGCCTGATGTTCATGTATGTACCTTGTAACGTACCTTGTAATCTACTGGGTCGCACCTGAAAATAGGCACTTGGCTGTCTAGTGTGCTTACCCAGTTAACAAAAGCAAATAAATAAATAAATAAAGCAACTACTACTTATTCCAAGCTCAAAATACTGCTTCTTAATGCTAGGAGTTTGACAAATAAAATCAATGAGCTCCAGCTTATACTGAATAATGAGAATATCGATGTCTGAGGGGGTTACTGAAACTTAGTTCACAGACAATGAGTGGGGCCAGGATATTCCAGGGTATACTCTGGGGAAAACCGTACCACCTATAAGGGTGGTGAAGTAGCTTTTTTTGTTAAGGAGAGCCTGGATTGCTCTGAAATTGAAGTTGATAACTCCTTAACTAAAATATTGAGATAATCTGGATGAATCTTACCCTTGGCCAAAGGCCTATAACTATGGGACTCTGTTATCGCCCACTCTCTCTAGACATTGCTAGTAATAATAGATTTCTGGAGTGCCTACAAAGTATTAATCATCTAGAGGACATTATCCTAATGGGCGATTTTAACCTGCCACATAGTAACTGGGACATTTTGGAAGGTAAAACTTTGCTGGATATTAGATTCCTAGAAACTATTGTACAGCTCAGTCTGGATCAACTAGTATTGGAACCCACTAGGCAAGATAACATCTTAGATCTAATTCTGACTAATATTACTGACTATGGGGAATCCCCAATGGTCCATGAACCTCTGGGGGATAGTGACCATTGTATGGTTCTCTGGACCCTTAATTATTATAATTCCACTCCAAAAGGTGTTACCAAAATAAGGAATTTCGCCAAGGCCAATTACAGTGAGTTTAAAGCCTATCTCAATAATTGGAACTGGGAACAAGATTTGAGCAATCTAAATGTTAGTAATACCTGGGTAAAAATCAAAGGGGTGCCTGAAAGCATTAAATATAGTAATCGAAGGAGGCTTCCCTTATGGTATTCAACTAGGATTAAACGATTAGTGAGGAATAAAAAAAAGGCCTTTAACAAATACAAAAAACATAAAACAGATCTAAATTGGAGTAGGTTTAAAATCAAAGCCAGTAACACTAGACTGGCAATTAGAACAGTGAAAAAAGATCTAGAGTATAACCTCACTACTGCACCTAAGGACAATAAGAAATATTTTTTTAACTGTGTTGGCTCCTTAAAGAGTAATATGCTGAAGGTAGGTCCTATTAAAATCAAGGACAAGGTAATCTCTGATGAGCAAACCATGGCCCAAGAGTTTAATGCATACTTTTCAAGTATCTATAAACCTAAAGAAAAACCTGGGCATTCAGGATTTAATAAGCACGATCCCTCACTGAAGTTCACCATCTCGGAAACATTTGAAGCTATTAACTCCTTTAAAACTACTTCATCAGTTGGGCCAGATAATATAACTTACATCTTTTAAAAATAAATTTCCTATGAGCTTGTGGGCTTACTTACCACTTTGTATAATAAATCCTTATTGGAAGGTGTGGCTTTACAGGACTGGAGAGTGACTACAGTTATTCCCATTCATAAGGGAGGATCCAAACAAATGTGTCACACTACAGACCTATTAGTTTAACTTCATGTAGAGGCAAAATCATGGAGAGACTATTGTTATAAGAGATTACCAGTCATATCTTGGCCCATAATTTATGTGACATTATTCAGTACAGTTTGACTCCCAGGAGATCCTGCCACAATAATCTGATACTTTTTTTGAACCTATCAGCAAAGCCTTGGACAATGGACTACCAGTAGATGTTGTATTCCTTGACTACGAGAAGGGCTTTAACTCAGTTTCCCACAAAGTATTAATTGAACAACTAGCTAAGATTAATCTGCATCCTAACATCATAATGTGGATTAATTTTTGGCTAACAGGAAGCAGCAGGTTAGCATTAGAGGGTATAAATCTACCTGGAGTTCTGAGACTAGTGGGCTGCCCCAGGGCTCGGTGCTGGGTCCCATATTATTTAATATAGTTATTGCCAGTACGCAAACTACAAATGGAGTATGGTTAAACAAGTATGCTGATGACAGTAAACTGGGATGTATTGTAAATGACCTCGCATCTGCTGACACACTACAGGCTAATCTGGACAGTTTAACAAATTGGGCATTGAAGAATAAACTGGTTTTCAATATTGCAAAATGCAAGGTAATGCATCTCGGAAAAAACAATAGATTAACAAATTGTTACATGAACAACATAGCCTTGCAGGTAGTTAGCTCAGAAAAAGATCTTGGTGTATATACTGTAGCTCTAATAACCTGAAGTTAACTGAACATGTTAATAAAACAGCAAAAACTTGTCATAGATTGCTTAGCTGTATTCTTAAAAATATAAAGAGCAGAGAATCCTAGGTACTTCTGCCCATTTATTCCAGTTTAGTAAGGTCACACTTAGATTTTTGCTCATCCTTCTGTGCACCTACCTCAGTACAAGAAAGAACAACCGTGGAGAGAATGCAGAGGAGGTTGACTAGGAATATTACAAATCTGGAAACAGTTCCATATGAAAGTAGATTATGGGAATTAGGACTTCACTCTTTAGAATATCATTCCTTGAGGGGAGATCTCTGTCTGATTTACAGAGCCACCAGAGATCCTGCCTTGTTTGAGACCATTTGCCTGGACTGGCATGTATCCATAAGTAACACTAGGTCTCACAAGATGAAATTGAAGACTGACATTAATAAAACTGTAAAAAGGAATAGATTCTTCACCCAGAGAGCAACTCTAATTTGGAATGCTCTCCCATCAGAGGTAGTGTTTAGTACTAGCTTGCAGCAATTTAAGACACATATTGAAACATACATGGGGGATCATAAATTCCATTTCCACCTTGGTTAAAGGTGGCGAGTTCATCATGGGCTAGTCCCTCAAACTTGTATTCACCTATGAACCTATAAAAGAGTCTCACAATTGTGCCCTAAGCAGACCCATAGATTATTGACTTAGTCCTGTGAATAAAGATTGCTAGCATGTTAACCAAAGTGCCTCTTAGTGTCTATTGAGTGCATGCCTGTATGTAAAACAAATCCACAGTGCATGAGCAGGTGAGGAATATTTCACAAGTCTGATGTCCTCAGATACTTGCTGACCCCTGTACACAGGTCAGCAGATGGTCAGGATTCTGGACTGGTACTTCCATGTCTGGATCCTTGGCATCTGTCAGTTGTCATGGTATAAGTTGGACAGCTGGTATGACAACCATGGTACAGGAAATAGTGGACATCCAATTGGCTCCCTCTGCTGAACTATACCACAGCCTGGATCTACTGAAGTGGCATTCTAGAATATGAAGAGGATGAACTTTTTTGTTCTGTTATGGCAGATGGTATTGGTACTCCTTCCCTTTCCAGGAAGTAGATGACAAGGATGGCAATTTATTTACATCACAGACCAGGGATGGTCCCAAAAGCTGGAGTCTACCTCTGGTTTCCTACTCAGTGGTAGTATACAGGGTCTGACTCTCTACCAGGAAGCCATCTGGGTGTGGCACTTTCACATGATTACAGTATCACTCGACCCTCTGGGCTGGTAACTATACTGGCATATATTTGAATATGGACTCCTATCTCCCAAGCTTTTTACAGTTAGAAACATTGACATTGACAGCAAAAAAAAGGCAAAAGGTCCATCCAATCTGCATGTAATTCCCTATCAAACCCCAGGAGCTATTGTCTATACAGGGTACTAGCCCTCACTATCCACCCCCTGTTCCCCTCCCTACAGCTACCGCCCTGAGTAGCTACTATGCCCTTCACTCTATCCCAGCTGTGCTTAAAAACATTTATGGTTTTGGCACCCACCACTTCAGCTGGCAGACTGTTCCATGGTTCCACTACCCTTTCTGTAAAGTAAAACATTCTCACATTCCTCTTGAACCTCCTGCCTGTCAGTTTCTACCTATGCCCCCGTGTCCTTGAACTGTTACTCATGCTAAATAGTTCCTCGCAGTTCACCTTGTCTATCTTCTGACTTTAAAGCAAGGAAGAATTGGTACTGCTGGTGAGGAGAGTGAAATGGTAGCCATGTGATTTAAGGCATAAGATGAATATTTATGGGTATTACACTTATACATGTATTAATTAAATTATGGGGACTAATACCAAAATTCAGAAAAAAGTGCAAAAATGTTTTTGTTTTTTTTTGAAACCTGCATGAAATTTTCCATGTTGATATTAAAAAGTATATCAATATACTCTTGTTATGGAAAAAATGTATCAATAATGGATGCAGCATTAAGTGATCACTGCATCACTTACTGTACCACAAAAACCCAGCTACTCAAATCAACCCCTAAATACATTAAAATCCATCCTCTAAACTCACTCGATGCTATCTCCTCTATGATTTGAAACACACAGACTGGAATCCAGTCTGCTCTGCATCAAACGTAGACACAGCCCTGTCCTGGTTCCTGCAAATTTTTACCCAAGTCTGGGACTCATCAGGCCCCTTTGGTAAAAGACAGAGTCCAGAAACACCACCACCCTTGGGACTCTGCCCTCATAATTACCCCATGCAAAGCCTGCGACAAGGCTGGGTCCCTCTTTACATCCTCACCGACCCCACAATCCAGGCAAGCCTACAACACTATCAGGAATGCTTGCACCAAGGCCATAAAATGAGCTAAAGCTGAGCTGCTGGTTACTTTAGGTCTCACCTACACGTCACACACCCCTCCCCCTTCTGGAAGGTGGTCCACTCCCTCATTGATCCCCCCCACTCAAACCAGCACACCCACCCTCAAGCAAAGTGACCAAACAATTTCAGACCCTATCAGAATAGCTGAAACCCTAAACAAATTCTTCACCACCTGTGCTCTTCGAGACCATCCTACACCCCCTCCCAAGGAGCAAAAGGAACCCCCCAAAACTCTCCCCAAAAAACATTCCTGCTTGCCCCCACCACTACGGAGGATGTCTTGGACACTCTGTACTCCCTAAACATCTCAAAATCCAGCCCAGGTGGTATTCATCCCAAACTTCTGCATATATCTGTACCTGCAATCACTCTGCCACTCACTTTCCTACTAAGCCTGTCTTTCTCCTCGGGCATGGTCCCACAAGCCTGGAAATTGGTTTGTGTCATCCCTCCTCACAAGGGTGGTGACCCCTCAGTGCCTGGAAACTACCAGCTAATCTCCCTCCTCCCAGCCCTTGCCAAACTGCAAGAAGCCTTAGTCCAATCTAGATTGACTGATTTCCTCACAGCCACTGATTTTGGTTCCCCATACCAATCAGTTTTCAGAAAGCAACATTCCACTTTATCCTCCTTCCCTCTGAGTCACCGGAGACATCCATTCGGCTGCTGACCAAGGCCATCTAACTGCTGCAGTCTTTGTAGACTTGGCTAAGGCCTTTGATTCAGTCTCTCACCCCCTACTTCTAAATAAACTCAAGGTAGCTGGGCTGCCCCTTCCCCCCCCCAGCCGCAATTCAGTGGTTCAAATCCTACCTCAAAAACAGGCTAAAATCAGGGTAGCAAACTCCACTTCTCCCCCTCCCCCTCCATACTTGCTGGCATGCCCCAAGGATCAATTCTGGGTCCCATTCTGTTCTCCTTACTTATAAATAACCTCCCATCTGTTTGCTCAGCATCCATCATACACATGTATTCGGATGATACCATCCTCTTTGCATCTGGCCCAGTTTTAAACGATGTTCAATCCCTTCTACAACAGGATTTTCATACCATGCAATCCTGGTTCCTGACAAACCATCTCAAAATCAACACATCCAAAACAGTTTCCATGTCCTTCTGGATGGCACACAAACTAGCCAGAGTACTCCTCCCCCTTGCAATCACCTTCCTAGACAGAACCCTACTAAGCACGGTCTCATCCTACAAATATATAGGAGTGTGGCTTGACCCCCCCACTTAAATTTCTTGACCCACATAGATGCCATAACTTCAAAGCTCCGCTCTAAGCTAGGCATACTATACCAAAACAGAGACTCCCTCCCACTACCAGTGAGACGCGTATAATTAACTAAAATGATTACTCCCATTTTCGACTACACAGATGTAGTATATTGCACTGCCCCCTCCTCTTTGTTAGCCAGGCTAGACTCCCTCTTAAATGCCTTCTACCATTTTGCCACAAACTCCGCCCTCAGAACCCACCATGCTCTCTCCTCTTCACCCTCGGAATACCTTCTCTGTTCCATTGTCATTTCGTCCACTCCATCTCCCTGATATCCAAATTTAGATTTAACCTGCTCCCTCCTTACCTGTCAGAGGGGCTATCACTAGCAAGCACATCACCTTACACACTACGCTCAAGGGACTCCTGGTCCTTCACGCTCCCCAAACCATCCTCATCCGCTGGCAAATCTGCCTTCACCTACACGCTCCATTCTCCATGGAACCAACAACCACCTCTCCTAAGAAACTCGCTCTCACACAACTCTATCAGAAATCAGCTACATCTACTTCCACCACCCTCCTGCTCCTGCTTCTAACCAACCCAGAATCATGTCCCATCCACCCAGTCCTTACCCTATAAGGTTAAGACATCAAGGAATTCAAGCTATTCCTCCCGGAAGCAGTAAACCTCTCAGTTTCTCCACATATTCCCTACCAATGTATTATATGTTACTAATTGTTATGTAGCACCTTGTATATATGTTATCATCTCTACTTAATCATATAGGGACCATCACTTGTATCCAATTGTAAATGTTTCTGCATAGATACATTGCCTATGCTTGACAAACTCTAATGGCCTCATATGGTCCTTATATGTACCCATCTGTAAATATCCTTCTGTACTTTATGTATCCTGTATTACGGGTATCAAATTTGTAAATGTTTCTGCATAGATGCATTACTATTTCTAGGCCATCTCTAATGGCCTCTTAAGGCCCTTACAAATACCCATCTGTATATGTCTTTCTGTATATTATGTATTCTGTATATATTGTTTATATGTATTTTACAAGTAATACATGTGCTATAACCCCTGTTGCCCTTGTCCCCAGTTCACACCTGGAAATGAGCCTTTCTCAGTGTGCCTTTCCCAGTTACCAAATGTTTAAATAAAAATAACATTTATCTTACAAAAAAAAACAGTTCTGGCATGATGTAAATATGTATATTGATACAGCTAGAGAAAGCTGCCCATTTTTAATATCAGTAACATAATTACCACTGTTACATAATAACTATATAATATTGACACCATTTCTTAATGGCTGGGCTCCAAGCTTTCATTTAAAAAAATAAGTTCATAGCCCCAACAGTTCCAGAATTAGACTTTTCTAAAGATATTTTTTTAAATGCGATAACTTTGGAATCATTAGGGCTATAGAGATGTGTGAAATTGGCAAATTTCGTTACACAGAATATTTTGCAAAATTTGCCCATTTCACGCAATTTTTCATGGAAGCAAAATTCAGAATTCTGTCTGTGTAATGCAAAATTTCACTTGCAGAAGGCAAAATTTCACCTATGGAGTGCAAAATTTCACCTGTGGAGTGTGAAATTTCACCTGTGGAAGGTGAAATTTTGCCTGTGGAAGGTGAAATTTTGCCTGTGGAAGGCAAAATTCACCTGTCGCAGGTGAAATTTCACTTCTTTAATGGCAACATATCACATTTCATAGGCAAATGTCCGCATTTCGCACCAGGCAAAATATTTTGTGTAATGGGTAAATTTCATTAAATATTTCGCATGGCAAAATTGCCGATTTCACTGGTGAAATATAATTTCGTAACTTCTCAATAGGGCTAAAGAGTTTTTTTATTTTTTTTTTTTTTTTAGGAAAGCTTGAGGTCAGTAATAGAGTTATATTATCAGTATATCACCACAATAACCATATATCGATATAAAAAAACAAAATGTTTCATATCGATATAAAAAAATATAAAGTCCTGTCATTTTTACCACATTATATTGACATAATTATGCATGTGACATCACAGGAAAACTATATTAACTGTTCAAATGTTACAGCTTTCAAAATGTAGTTTTGTCTAAGAATAAACACATTCCTTTCCAGCTCCCTTCAGGAACTTGAAGGTCCCTATCATGTCATCCCTCCCTCATCTGGTCTCCAGTGAGTACATGTTCCCCATAAGATTTACCTTGCTGACCCCAAATTATCCTGGTCACCCTTCATTGCACTGTCACTAGCCTGTCCTTATCTTTCCTGAAGTGTGGACCCCAGAGCTGGGCACAGTACTCCCGATACGGCATCACCAATGCTCTATGAAGAGGTAGTAATACCTCTTTTCTTCTACCCTCAATAGCCCTTACAATACATCCCAGCATCCTATTTACCTTACTACAGGCCTTGTTGCACTGGCTTCATTGTTTAAGGGCATCACTAATGATGATTCCTAGGTCACTTTCGTTATCCATAGTGCTCAGCTTTACCCCTCCCTTCCAGTACTCTGTCCTCGGGTTCTCATTCCCTAGGTGCATTACCTTGCACTTTCTGGCATTGAATTTCCACTGCAAAACCTTATACCACATCTCTAGCCTTTGCAGCTCTCTCTACACTTCCCTAATTCCTTTGTCACTATCTACCCTCCCACAGAGCTTAGTGTCATCTGCAAAGAGAAACAGCTTGGTCCAGGTTCCTTCTGCAGTGTCACTGAAGAACATATTGAAGAGGAAAGGACCCAGGACAGATCCCTGTGGCACCCCACTCGTGATCTTCCTCTCTAATTTGACACCATTTACCACAACCCTCTGCTGCCTCTCCTTCCAGCCATTCCCTACCCATCTTACTGTGTCTCTTGCTGGACCCCAATCCTGCATCTTCCTCAGCAGGCTTCTATGAGGCATCAAGTCAGACGGCTTGCTGAAGTCAAAGTGGAGTAAATCCATGGTGTGGCCCCTATCCAATCACCCAGTCAAACAAAACTGTCAGGCTGGTCTGACAAGACTTCCCTGCCAGAAAACCATGCTGTTTATTGTCCCTGTGTCCATTGCTGTCCAGGTAGTCCATGAGGTTCTCTTTGCCCAGTGACTCATTCAGTCATTAGAGAAGTTTTCCTTAAGGTCTCCTGCTTGTGTTGCTGGAATGCCATTGCTTTGATTGATCTCGAGGACTCTTTTATCAGGGCTTCCCTATGGGCAGACTGTACCTGCTTCATACAACCTTCCTGACAGGTATGGAAATGAAAAACTGCATTGGGCCTCTAATGCCCCTCAAATAATATGATCTGCCTTTTCATATCTTTGGCAGCCTGCAGTTCTCTGCAGCTCCTGGGAGAGGCCAGATAGCATGTTCCCACTCCTGTAGCCTGGTGCCATGCACAATGTACCTCCTCAGTAGTATGGCTGCATCTGGTAGCACTTTTACTAGAAGATTATCTTTTGAGTCAGTCAATGAATGGCTGTCAGGCTATGTTGAGCTTGCAGTACCCACATAAGTCCCAGATCTTAGTTCAGGTTCTGGTTTATCAGGTTCTGTCTCTTTTTTATGTTACTTTAGGTTTCTTGTCCAGTTATTCTTCAACAAAATTATATGTGGTAGCAATTAGATTGGAGGACTCCAGGAATATTGCCTCCACCTCCATGGATGGAGCCAAGAACATCAATGAAGGCATCAGGGCATGGGATTAATAGAAATTTTGAGCCACAATACTAGATGCACATATGTCTGTATCCTTGCTCCCCACACTAGTGGAAGCCACTCATCTTGTTATACTACCCATATTACATCAGGATGGTGTGATGGACCTGGCCTCAGACCAGGGTTGTTTGGTAACAGGCACCAGGTACCACTGCTCCCCATGAGTCCCAGTCCCTATACTCATCCATTCCACATGCTCTACAGAATCTTGCTGGGAGGGAACCAGCCATTGTCTTACTGATTTATTCATTTCCTCTATCAGCTCTTCTCCCAGCATCTCAGGGGTAGCTGTCTAAACCTTCTGCACATTTGGAGTATCTGAAGTTCTGCAAAAAAATCACTTACTTGAACTTCAAATTAAAGCAAGAAAATTACTTTTATAGGTGAATCCACTAGTCTAGACAGACGCAGACAGAGCCCTAGCATTTCAACCCACACAGGGTCTTCATTAGTTTTTTACTTGCTTTAGTTTGGAGTTCCAGAAAGTGATTTTTTTTTGGCTTCCTTGAGTGCAGGACATCAGATTCTGTCATTGTTCATGAGGGCTAGTTGCCCTGCCCTGCACTGACAGCTCTGTCCAGGACACGCTGCAGTCTTCATTCTTTTCATGCATATTTGCAGTGGATGCAAGGAAAAATGTCAAAAGAATTACTGGAATGCTTTTCAGGGATGTCAGTGGCTCTCTGGGGGTAGAAGCAATCTGGGTTTCAGCTTGGATAATTGCTTTTTCACAGGGGCTGGTTGCTGGTTCTTTCCAGTTCAAGTATATCATGCCACTTCTCCGTGTCCTGCACTGGCTGCTGGTGTGGTGGTGCATCAACTTTCAGGTGTGCTTGTTGACTTACAAGGCCCTGTGTGGTTTGAGTCCAGGCTACCTGAAAGATTTCCTGACCCCATATGCTCCTGGCCACTCCCTTCAGTCAGTGGATGAGGGACTTCTTTTTGTCCCAATTTCTCCTTTAAAATCCTTGGGGGACAGAACTTTCTGAGTGGCGACCCTGCTTCTCTGGAACACCCTTCCCCTGGAGATAAGAGCTGCCCCTTCCCTGACCATTTTAAAATCCAAGTTGAAGACCTTTATATGTGTTTTGGGGGATGATGCTATTATTTATCTATTTATTCTGTTAAAGATTATTTTATTATTTGACTTCTTACTTACTGTTTTAATTGTATTATTTTATTTGTTTTGTGAGGGTGCCCACAGCTCCCGGAATTGGGCTACATATACATAAAATTGCCTTGCTTTATAAATTGTGTCTTAATATCGGGCTACCTCTCCCAACAGATTTTAAAATGAGGTGTCCATCCTGAGCTCTCACGGTCCATCAGCATCCCTCTGTTACACTCCCAGGGATACTGAAATGCCTGCTACGTCTCTTGCTGCCTGCATCATACACATAACTTGGTCTGAAATTGGTGGTCTTCCTTAAAAGGCAGTTGGGATTGTGATCCTCTCGCTGGGGCAAAAGCACCTTCCAGTTGCTTTTCATCAGACTACTTATAGCCCTCCATTTTGCTTTGGGGGGAGGGCTACACTTGCTGGCTGTAACAGCACCTGGAGACCCACTCTCTTGCTGTGGACTTCTAACAGGATCTTGGCTGGGTGTACCGTACACCTAATCTGGACTAGGGAGATTGCTACCTGTTACTTGCAAGGAGTGAATGGCTGTTTCTCTACTGGTTAGTCAAATGTTTAAGTCCTTGTTAAATCAGCTCATTGGCACAGCAGTAGTGCTACCACTCATGACCCCGGCGACCGATATTCAGAAACAGGCATGCGTCATCAAGGACCAGCAGAGGAGAGAAGGATCACGTGTCCCAGAGGACACTCTTCTCCTCTGGGCAGGGAGTGAGGGAGGGCAGTCAGCTCTGCTACTATAGTGCCATCTGGGTGACCACAGATGGCAGCGCCACTGAGCAGCTAAGGGGGAGGGAAGACACAGGCTGGTGCCATGCTATGCATGTTTGTGTACCAGTGGCATCACCGCATTGATTTTGGGGAGGCTACAGCCCCCCAATCTAAGTTAAAACCCCCCCAATCATTTTGGCTATTTCAATCAATCTGCAGCTTAGCTGAGCAACTTAATGTAGCCACTAGTCAGATGTTTTGTTTTTTTTGTCACGGAGGCGCTTTCACATCGCAACCGCTTGGAGCACAATTGCTTTTTCTCTGTGGGATTCTTGTGCGATGCTCCCAAGGGTTTAATGAAATCCAGTGAAGAAAAACGAAAGGACTGAGTGAGCCAGATAATTAGTGAACCAATCACCAATTCAGTGTGAGCCGCAATGCTTTAAATATGAACGCGTGCGCAGCCTGGGCAGTGGGCTGGTAACTGGAGATGGAGCGGAGACACTAGACAGGAGGAGACTCAGAGAGAAACAAACAAGACCCTGTCCAGAGTCACTGGGAGACAGAGAAGAGAGAGAGAGAGAGCAGCTCAGCTTCAGGATGGGGATTTCAAGTTGACTGGTGATGGCAGGCGTCAGCCACTGAGACAGATACTGGGAAGGGGGGAATTGTCGGGGGACAATCATCTGACTAAGTCTGTCACTGGTTTACTTTGTTCATTGTGTCACTAAAAGCCCAGAGAAAAATGTTTAAAATAAATAGACACACATGGTAGTAGGCAGCATGCTAAATTTCACTAAAATGAGGGGATCCCCGAGTGCGAAAACAATGCATCCGATCCAAACACAAATTGAATGTTACAACTGATGCTGGGAATTCGTTCACATTCACTCTTCCTCACAGCATTTCTAGTTCTGACATGAGTCATGTCAGAACTAGGAAATGCTGTGAAGAATGAAGTGTGAAGTTTGTGAAGGAGCAGTAGAACTGACTCACTGGAGGGAGTGGGTTCTTTGTGGGTACTTAGTGCAGTGGGCACTCATGTCAGCGTGTGGTGTCTGGTTGGTGTGGGGATGGGGGCAGCAATGGCATCTACCTTATGGAGGGCCGAGGGGTTGGGGAGGGGACTGAACAACAACATAAACGTCTCTGACTGGAGAACTGGGAGTGGTAGACAGGAGTATGAGGGAGGGTTCAATTTCTGTAACTGGCACCTGCCTAATACCCTTCCTACCAACAGCATAGCAGCTTGCAGCACAGTGGGGCCAATCGGTGCACAAACACGTGGTGTGTTTTTCCAACACACATTAGTGCCGACTCCTGCTGTGCACAGCAAGGAATAGTAGTGACACAGTTTCTGTTGGTAAAGTGAGCAGCAGAGAGCAGAGTCTCTGAGATTCATTTGGATCTCATCCTTTTCTTTAAGTTAACAGCACTATGTATATATATATATATTTTACTCAGTTATTCTTATTCATTCAAAATTAATCAAAGCTCTCACAATTGTTGAGCTGAGAGCTTTAATGTTTATTTTTACCTTGTTTTCTGTGTGAGAGACTGAGTGAAATGGGGGTGGGGGTTGTGTGGGTTAATTCAAAAGCTCACAGACAACCTGTGAGTGCCACAACTTTACTAACTACAATCTGCATTGTTTTTTTTTTTACTTTTCCTCATTTACTGTCAGTTGAGTAGTGAACAGCTGACAGCACTTTTCTTTTCTAAATTGCCTTACTCTCATGCTCACCTGACCCTCAGCAATTTGTATTGTGGTAAGCTAGCTTAACAAGCAAGGGGTTAGCCAGGTTATTAGCCAGTTCAGACACTGCAGCATGTGAAACAAACTCCTGCCCAAGTATAATAACCTGTCCTGTAACCTTCCCAGCACATCTGCTTGGATAGTGATGTCTGGCTGGTCTCTTACTTGCTCTGGGGAACTGTAACCTTCCCAGCAGATCTGCTGGGATATGGTGTCTCTCTTTCCATTGTCCTTGGTGGACCAGTAACCACATTTTTCCACATGTACCATTAAATAGATGTCATGATAACCAGGCTTTTCAAACATATATTTCACTATTAAAATGCAAGAAAAGCTATCATTTGAAGGTATAATTTTCAAAATTTTACTGGGGGGCATGCCCCCGGACCCCCCCTAGCTTTGTTAAGATTTTGAGTGTGGGGCATTAGCCCCCCAACTTTATATATCTGGTGACTCCCCTGTTGTGTACGTGCACATGTGCACCCAAGCCGTCTGTGCTTTGAGGGATGAAACAGGAGAAAAAAGAACCCCGCCCCCATGCTGAATAATGGTTCCACCACACCTGCAGGCTCCACACTCACTGACCTGGGCACTCTCCTGATGGTTGGATATTGTAAACCTAAAGAACCTAACCTCATTCCAAGGGCTCCACCGTGGGGACACAAACCATTGTGGTGACATGGGAGCAGGTATACCCAGGAAAAGGTAAGGTGATGTGGCTGGGGTATGGTGGGGGCTCAAGAAGGGGCCAAGGACCAAGGGGAGTCACGAGCATAAACACAATAAAAAAAAAAAGTCCTTGTTAAAAGAAAAGTGTAACCCCCCTGCAAATGGGGGTTCCCAAAAGACTTCCAGGAGCTTGCTTGAATGCTCCAAGCCTGAATGGTGTTTGGCATTTAAGCCATTTATCAGTGAGTGTTTTTAGAGCCTCTGGTACTGTCTCTTTAAGAGCTGTCTGCTTGCAGACATAATTAGTTTGTATGGGGGGACTGTGTGCTTCTCTGAGTACCACTCGAGCTGCTGCCAATTCACTTAATTTTTGCAGTCACTAGGAGTGCAAAGGAACCTATCTGAAAGATGTAACTGTTTACCAGAAATTATTTAGAGTAATAATGAAATTACAGTTTGTCTAACTGCTTTCTTTGCAGTCAGAACTGTGTCTGCTAGTTCCCATTCTAGTTTTGAACTGCTGAACTGGACCAATCAGTGTGGTAGCTAGCTCTAAAATGGTGCCTTGGACGAATCAGAACTTGGACTCATAATCTGAGCCAGCCACAAGAGGATTGTATGGGCAGTGACTCGGGAGATGTAGTTTAGACTTCAGTGCCTTTTGGACCAACAGCAGCAGTCTATTGTGAGTGACAGCCAATCCAGTCAAGAACTGGGAGAACTCAAGGGAAGAGCCGGGTTTTGTCAGTTGGAGTTTCAGTTGAGCTTTGGCAGTGAAGAAGAAGAGCCCTGTACTTTTCGTGCAGTTTTAGTCAACATGTGTGGCCCAGAGTTCCGGTCTGCAGCTTGTTGGGACTGAATCCATCCTGTGAAAAGAATCAAAGGATCTCTGAAGAGTAGAAACCAGGCTCACCCTGTAGAAGACTGGAGGAATTGCTGAAAATTACACTGGTCTGTCAGGAACTGAATCTGCTGTGTGTTCTCCTGGGTATGTGCAGTAATTGCGATCGGGATACAGATGCAGCCTGCCTGGTATAGTGCTTTCTTTTATATGGATGTGTGAAGAGGTTTGTACCTCAAGTGAGCCCTGCTGACATTGAAGGACCCTATCTTATTTGGAGGTCGTGAGTACTAATTCAGGGTCGCTCCCTGTTGAATTGCCACATTAAATCCAAATGGAATTACTGTACTGTTGACTGTTTAATTCTCCTTTTCTCTGTGTGAAAGGGCCCCTACCAGCTGCCACGGTTTGGACCTAGCCACTAGGGCTTGGGTACCCAGGGACAGTAACTGATAGGGATAGGCCTGTGCACAGAGCCATAAGAGTATTATTAGGTGATAAGCTAATTAACCTGATTTCCCCTGTCCTTGTTATATCCCCTAAATAAATCAGAGCTGCTTGTTTCAGCAAAGTTATACTGCCTGAGGTATTTGTCTATGTTAAAGTACTGTACTGTGATTGTTGCACTGTATCTCATTTCACAGGAGGTCCCAGTGCCGGAACCAGACCTGGGGTAAGTGTATACTGTGAAGGTAATTCTGATATATTGTGTGGGCCACTAGTGAGAAGAAGAGGGTTTGCAGTGTCCCAGAGGGCTGTGACCAGTTAGTTTAACTATTGCAAACCCTGACCTCTGGGTGGAGGCACCCGCCATTGGATCCAGGCCCCTCAACCTGTTAGTGGCAAATCAGGCAGGGTAGTAGCCCTGGGATAGCGCCATCTAGGGGTTACATCTTGGAGGCTCACCGCTGGATTGTGTGTCCTCTAGTGGCCATATTTACTAACCACTGTTAGAAAAAATGGGTACCCGACAGAAGTGGCTGTGCAGCTGGTGGAGTGGGTGTACTGGGGAGGAGATCGACCCCAAATGCTATGCTTATCCTGGACATCCCCTGGGTATCATCTGACGACACTGTGCAGGAGTACTTTCCAAGGTGGAAGGTTTACAAACCCTGTGGTGGTGGGTCGGCATGCTAATCTGCTCACCCACACTTTCCTGGCCCTAGTAGAGTTTAAGGATCCCATAGATAGCTCCAAAGTGCCACAGACCATTACCCCAGAGGAGCCCTCACTGCTTGGAGAGTGATAACTAAGGACAGTAAAGACCCGGGGAATCAGCCCCACCACTATCTGAACTTTTGAGGAGAAATTTGCTGAATGGTTGCTGGGAGAGGGAAAACTGTGGAGGACTTGAAGAAACTATTCTTGCCACCTGGGGTGTTCCTCCCCAACACCCTCTCCTGCTCCAGTGCCCGTAATGGTGGCTGAACCAATGCAGACTCCCTATTTCTGCACCTGCCATTAGTCACGACTCTTACCGAAGGTTGAGGATCTTCTCTGCTTTTCCTCCCACCCCCAAAGGAGGATGACTGGGAGACCTGGATAGACTATGTTGCCCCAAGTGCTAGAATGGCAATGCTCGGAAGGCGAAAAGCGAAAAGAGGGTTAGTGAGTTCTCCAGGTCCTGCCCTGGCTACCATCCGAGCAAACGGCCAGTAACCCTGAAGCGACTGCACAGGCCTCATCTTGAGGCCTTGGAGAATGTGTATGGGAGCCCAGATTCTGATGAGGACCTATGGTGGAGAGTAAGAAATGCACAACAGTACCAAGGGAGTTGTTGTCTGTGTATGTCTCTCGGCTGGAAAAATTGTTGCAAGAAATGCCTCAGAAAGGGTAGTTTGCCAGCGATTGAACTAGACCGAACCAGACTGGACAAGAATCATTAAGTCTGCCCCTTCTCAGAACTGCTGTTGCTTCAATTCGCCTGGCAAGTCCGACTGGAATCCCACCTCCTATGATGAGTTAATGAGAGAAATCTGAGGAGTTGAGAAAAGCGACCTCGGGAGGTACCTGCACCAACAGCTGTGGCTACGACCCGAGTGACTGAGGTGACCCATCAGAAGTGAAGTTCAGGGCAGAGGTTGACAGTCAATGAGTGCTCTGACAAGGAAAAGATATGCCACAATGGGGCGAACTGTTGAGAGAGATCCGGAATTCAAAAACAGTCCCTTTATGAAGGCCACGCCTGCAAGTACGGGCCCTGACCTATATCCGACTGCATCTGCTATGGGGTGGGGGGTACCCACCCATGTATCTCCTGCTGATAACAGGCTCAAACTCAATTCCTTGACCATGGAAGTGCGAAACTGCGAGATGTCTCAAATGCTTATCACGCCGCAGACAGAGATGGCACCCAGGTTTCAGTTAGTAATACCCCGCCCTGGCTCCCAGTGTGGCGCCTCGGCCAGCTCAAACTCCAGAAAGTATGTTTTGCTATAATTGTGGGAAAGATGGGCACATGAAAGGAATGCCAGTCCCCAAAAGACACTGACAAAGTTGCATATAGGCTACAAGGAGAGCTTGGAGAAAAATCAGTGGTTAAGAGTGCCGACATGATCCCAGTGAGGGCACCAAAATGCTAATTCACGTCCTTTTGTGGCAAGGTCAGTTGCCCAGGCCCCCACTACCGCCTCTCCAGACTGGTCCAGAATAGTGGGTCCCTCCATGGAGACCACTGTAAAGGTGAATGGAGTGTCTACAAGAGCTGTATTAGACAGTGGCTCCCAAGTGACAATTATGTTCCAGGATTGGTATCAGAAGCATTTGTCAGAAGTACCCTTACAACCATTAGAAGGACTGCATGTATGGGGGTTAAGTGAGAAGGCCTACCCTATTCCGGGTATATCCAATTTGGCTGTCTTTTCCCCACCTCCGTGGCTGGGAGGGCCGAACAAGTAGAGACCCTAGCCTTAGTGTGTCCCCCACTGGACTGTATGATGGTGTCCCTTTGTTGATTGGAACAAATGCTCATATGTTCGGAAGGCTGGCACAGTTGTGTTATGAAAACAGGGGTCAAAGACTAGTAGAGCTTTAAGAGTTCTGCTTTAATTAAGAAGGCCTATGAGGCACAGAGATGCTGAAAAACAGAACCAGAGGAACCGGGTCGGAATTGTATGGAAGAAGGATCCTGAGTCTCTGATCCTGGCGCCAATGCCCAGTGTACCTTACAGGAGAGGTCCGTATCAGAAAGGATGTTAAGAATAAAATATTAATGTTGGATGCACCAGGCGATGGAAAATTGCCAGAGGGACTGCTGGTCAAGCCTAGTATTTTGCCGCTAGAGCCCATGCTTATGCCAGAAGGGTAATGGTCCAAGTTCATAATGTGTCTGAAAGAGACATTCAGTAAACAGAGGTTGCATCCTGGCTAATGTGCCATTGTGCAGACACTGCAGTGCTACCCAGCAGCAAGAGTTCAAGGAAGAATGACAGAGTAACGCCTGACTTGTTTGATTTCGGCGACTCCCCTGCCAGCTGAATGGAAAGTGAGGATCAGTGAGAAGCTTGCCCAGAGAGACCAGGTGTTTTCTTTAAAGGAATGGGATGTAGGATGCGTGCAGGAGCTGAGCACAATATCCGGCTGCATGACGAAGACCATTCGTATGAGAGGTCTCGGCGCCTGGCACCTGCTGACATAGATGATGTGAGGCGGCATCTGCAAGAGATGTTAGCTGCTGGTGTAATACAAGAATCCAGAAGCCCTTATGCTTCCCTCATTGTGGTAGTGAGGAAAGAATGGAACAGTAAGGATGTGTGTGGATTATCGCACCTTAACCCGCGGACTATCCCTGATCAGTACACAATGCCCGCATTCAGGATGCTTTGGACTGCCTAAACGGAGCAAGTGGTTCTCTGTGCTGGATCTCCGCAGTGGGTACTACCAGATCCCGATGGCCCCAGAGGACCGTGAGAAGACGGCCTTTATCTGTCCGGCTTGGCTTCTATGAATTCATGAGGATGCCTCAAGGATTTCAGGTGCCCCAGCCACTTTTCAACGATTGATGGAGCGTGCAGTGGGGACATGAACTTACTAGAGTGCCTGGTATACCTAGATGATGTTATTGTGTTTGGCAGCTCACTGGAGGAACATGAGCAGATTATTTAAGGTATTGGACCGACTGGAGGACTTTGGCCTTAAACTGTCCATTGATAAGTGTCAATTCTTTCAAACATCAGTAAAGTATGTGGGACACATAGTATCCACCGAGGGAATAGAGACCGACTCAAGTAAAGTTGAGGCCTTGACCACCTGGCCACAGCCCAAAAATCTAAAAGAACTGCAAAGATTCCTGGGATTCTGTGGTTATTATCGGCGCTCATCAAGGACTATTCAAGAGTGATCCGCCTTTTACTTAACCTTACTAAGGGTATCCCCAACCCACAAAAATACAAAAGTCAGCGTCCCTCAAGACTGAAAGAGTGTATTTTCATCCGAGTGAAGTATTTGGGGCCCGCTGGACTCCTGATTGTGAGACTGCTTTTCATGAGATCATATATCAACTTACCCATGCTCCAGTGCTGGCCTATGCCGATCCAAGAAAACCTTGTCCTGCACACTGATGCTAGCTTGCAAGGGTTGGGGCTGTGTTGTACCAAGAGCACGAGAATGGCCTGAGACCAGTGGCCTTTGCCAGTAGAAGCCTGACCCCATCCGAAAAGAACTATCCTGTACATAAGTTAGAGTTCTAGCTTTGAAGTGGGCTATTGTTGACCAATTCCATGAGTACTTGTATGGGGCTAAAATACTAGTAAAACTGACAATAATCCTTTGACCTATGTCAGACCTCAGCTAAGTTGGATGCCACTGGCCATAGGTGGCTTTCTGCATTATCTACATATGACTATGCTCTCGAATACCGAGCAGGTCTGAACCACATAGATGCTGATGCTCTCCCGGAGCCTGTTCCCCAGAATGATTGGGTCCGATTGGCAGAACCTGACATTCGGGCACTCTGCCGAAGTTTGACAGGGAGGAACAAATGTCCACGGACGCAGTGGACTGCATGGTGGATTGCTTGGGACCTCTGAGAATTGCATACCTGCTGCTTATTGCCACTTTTCTGCAATAGACATTGGTGCACTGCCTCAGCTGGACAATGATAGTATTCAGCGGGCTCAATCCTGCGATCCCATGATCAAAGCAGCTTTAGAAGCCCCTATGCAGGAAAAGATGTGTCCAAATTACGCCCACTGATTTGAGAACTGCACTGTTATACAAAGAAGGTCCTAAGTTGAAACTGATCAATAAACTGTTATACAGAGAAACAGTAGACAGAGGGGACAAGTAGACAAACAACAACTAGTGCTGCCCACTGCCTTTCGAGACTCAGTACTGAGGTCCTTGCACAACCACATGGGGCACCTTGGTATAGACAGAACACTTGACTTGGTGAGATCCAGATTCTATTGGCCTAAGATGGGGCTGATGTGGAGCAACACATTCAACTTGTAGTCGCTGCTTACAGAGGAAAGCTTTGCCCCAGAGGGCTGCCCCCTTGTTAACATCACCACCAGTGCACCATGGAGCTGGTCTGTATTGATTTTCTGAGTTTGGAGTCAGATCAAAGAAATATCAGTAATGTGCTGGTGGTCACTGACCATTTCACAGATATGCCCAAGCTTTCCCCACGAAAGACCAGAAAGCATCCACTGTGACCAAAGTACTTGTAGAAAACTTTTTTGTTCACTATGGGGCTCCACAAAGAATCCATTCTGATCAAGGGAGAGACTTTGAGAGTCGTCTGATCAAAGAGATGCTTTCTCTGTGGGGAGTGCGAAAGTCCAGAACCACTCCTTACCACCCCCAGGGACCCACAGCCTGAGCGTTTCAACCTGACTTTGCTAGATATGCTAGGCACCCTGCACCCAAAGGACAAGCCTAGATGGAGCCAACAAATTAGCACCCTGGTACATGCTTATAACTGCACCAAAAGTGATGCCACTGGATTCTCCCTCACTTCCTGATGTTTGGAAGAGAAGCTCGACTACCAGTAGATGTGTGTTTGGGGTCTCTCCTGATGGGGTTCAAGCTGACAACTATTTACAGTATGTGCAAAGTTAAAGGCCAGCTAACTCATGCGTACCAACTGGCTCAAACCATGGCTGCCAAAAGAAATCTGGCCAACAAAGAAAGGCATGATAAAAGGTGAAAGCACAGGAACTCCAGGAGGGAGATCGGGTATTGCAAAATCTGGGACTGCATGGCAAGCACAAGATTGCTGACCGATGGCACCATCTCCCTCACATTGTAGTGGGCAAACTAGATGATCTGCCAGTGTACAAAGTAAGGCCTGAGAATAATTCAAAGATGTAAAAACAATACATAGAAATCATTTACTGCCCATTGGACAAATCTTAGTGAGTCTGAGCCCTAGAAGATGCCCCCTCTGGACCAGTGACTAGAGCTGCTGCTAAGAAAAGATCAAGAAAGTCTGCACCTACAGAAGCAAGTTAAAGTGTTCCCCTCCACAAGTCCCAGTTGAGCATGACTGTCAGTCCATATCGGAAGAAAGTGAGAGTGACTTTGAATACTATCCTTCTTACGTAACTGAGTCAATTGTTTGGGGCAATCCCCTAGTCAATACTGGAGACAAAGCTGGGCCTTCTGGACTGTCTAAGCCCCAGCTTCATCCCTGGAGCCAATGCTCCCAGAAAGTGAAGTGCAAAGCATCAGATCAGATGAAATGGAATCATTGTGCATGGTTGAACTGTTTGAGCTTTCAGGGGAGGAAAATGATAGACTGGGGCAGACTGGTGATACACCCGAACAAGAAGAGTATTTTGAGTGCCCTGACAGTCCACTGCCAGTGTCCGAAAGCTCTCCATGCGAGCCAAATGTTGTGGACTCAGAAACTGTAACTCCTGGAGCTGAAAGTGCCCATGTTCTAGCCTCTCTACCCCATGGAGACTTCTGACAAGTGAGGACAATGCTGAAAATGAGGCTCAGAGTGCAGAGACTATAACAGTTCCCCCTAGAAAGACTGGTCGAGCTGTAAAGCCTGTGGTGCACCTCAGTTATGATTCTCTTGGGGGGCCTGTGGACTTGCCTCTCAATGTTGTCCATAAAGGAGTGTATGTGTCCCCGAGCTCACTGCCCAAACTGAGCATCAGTGCCAACTCCAAGTTACTTGTGTTGCCCTCTAAGTATGGTGCCCTTGCCCCATCCAGCCCCAAGGTAACTGATAGGGAAGGGCCCCCTCTCTTCAGGTTTCATGTACAAGAGGTAATAACTTGAGTTATGGTACAATGTGTATGTAATACTGTGTAAAGAGTGACGTACTGCAATGTTTCAGAAATGTGTTCTTGGTAAAATGATATATTGACTGATGATTACATGTGCGAGCCTAATGCAAATATATATGGTTGCAGTTGAAACTTATGGGGGTACTTGCTTGACGCGGACGTCAAGCTTTCCCAGGCCAGGAAGGGTGTAACCCCTGCAAATGGGGTTCCCAAAAAGACTTCCAGGAGCTTGCTTGAATGCTCCAAGCCTGAATGGTGTTTGGCATTTAAGCCATTTATCAGTGAGTGTTTTAGAGCCTCTGGTACTGTCTCTTTAAGAGCTGTCTGCTTGCAGACATAATTAGTTGTATGGGGGACTGTGTGCTTCTCTGAGTACCACTCGAGCTGCTGCCAATTCACTTAATTTTGCAGTCACTAGGAGTGCAAAGGAACCTATCTGAAAGATGTAACTGTTTACCAGAAATTATTTAGAGTAATAATGAAATTACAGTTTGTCTAACCTGCTTTCTTTGCAGTCAGAACTGTGTCTGCTAGTTCCCCATTCTAGTTTTGAATGCTGAACTGGACCAATCAGTGTGGGGTAAGCTAGCTCTAAAATGGTGCCTTGGACGAATCAGAACTTGGACTCATAATCTGAGCCAGCCACAAGAGGATTGTATGGGCAGTGACTCTGGGAGATGTAGTTTAGACTTCAGTGCCTTTTGGACCAACAGCAGTCTATTGTGAGTGACAGCCAATCCAGTCAAGAACTGGGAGGAACTCAAAGGAAGAGCCCGGTTTTGTCAGTTGGAGTTTCAGTTGAGCTTTGGCAGTGAAGAAGGAAGGAGCCCTGTACTTTTTCAGTGTGCAGTTTTAGTCAAAAAACGTGTGTAAGGCCCAGAGTTCCGGTCTGCAGCTTGTTAGGACTGAATCCATCCTGTGAAAAGAATCAAAGGATCTCTGAAGAGTAGAAACCAGGCTCACCCTGTAGAAGACTGGAGGAATTGCTGAAAATTACACTCGGTCTGTCAGGAACTGAATCTGCTGTGTGTTCTCCTGGGTATTGTGCAGTAATTGCGATCGGGATACAGATGCAGCCTGCCTGGTATAGTGCTTTCTTTTATATGGATGTGTGAAGAGGTTTGTGTACCTCAAGTGAGCCCTGCTGACATTGAAGGACCCTATCTTATTTGGAGGTCGTGAGTACTAATTCAGGGTGCTCCCTGTTGAATTGCCACATTAAATCAAATGGAATTACTGTACTGCTGACTGTTTAATTCTCCTTTCTCTGTGTGAAAGGGGCCCTACCAGCTGCCACGGTTTGGACTAGCCACTAGGGCTTGGGTACCCAGGGACAGTAACTGATAGGGATAGGCCTGTGCACAGAGCCATAGGTAGATTATTAGAGTGATAAGCTAATTAACCTGATTTCCCCTGTCCTTGTTATATCCCCTAAATAAATCAGAGCTGCTTGTTTCAGCAAAGTTATACTGCCTGGAGGTATTTGTCTATGTTAAAGTACTGTACTGTGATTGTTGCACTGTATCTCATTTCACAGGAGGTCCCAGTGCCGGAACCAGACCTGGGGGTAAGTGTATACTGTGAAGGTAATTCTGATATATTGTGTGGGCCACTAGTGAGAAGAAAGGGTTGCAGTGTCCCAGAGGGCTGTGACCAAGTTAGTTTAACTATTGCAAACCCTGACCTCTGGGTGGAGGCACCCGCCATTGGATCCAGGCCCCTCAACCTGTTAGTGGCAAATCAGGCAGGGGTAGTAGCCCCTGGGATAGCGCCATCTAGGGGTTACAAAAGGTTTTTTCTTTTCTTTTAAGATTGCCTGTTCTTTTTGTCTCAAATCACCGTGCTCCATATGCATGCAGGGGTCCCTTTAAATTTAATTCCTTAAGCACACCTTGATCCAGTTGTTACTAGAAAATTGTCTGTAAACAAAGAAAAAATTGCACAGAACTCAATTTAGTGTTCACAAGTCTCCCATTTTTCCGGCTGCATGGGTGAAGAAGCTCTGCAGACATACTGTTCTCATCTGAAAAGGGCACTGTGAAAGCACATGACTGGATATCTCTCCGGTGTGCTTCCACAGTGCTCAGGCAAAAGTCCACAGCATTTTGTTTTCATGGCCCTTCCCCTCTGCCAGCTGCATAATAAACACACCCACTTTGTGGAGCACTACGTTTTTCTGCAATGGCAGAAGTTACTGCCGCTGTGCCTAAGATGGCCACCGACTCTGTGCATGCGAGAGTATCGCATATATGCACTGTTGTCATGGTGGCAATATTGGATACCGCAGACTTAGGCATGGCGAGAGCTCTGAGTATTCTTTTCCTCAGTCTCATAGCTCTAAGCAACCGTATCAGCTCTGACCAGAACTGTTACTACCAGTAAGCGCCATAATAAAACATCCCAGCTCTCAGGCAGTCTGTTCTCTCTACCATGCTAAGCTGTGCTCTGGTTTCACACTGTTTCCTACTGTTCACTGTCTGACCTATAAGCTCCTTTGCAAAAGGTCAGTCTCAAGTACTTTACAGCACTGTCTTTTGCATTGTTACATGTTGCATTCTTGTGGTCTAAATTTACACATTTCCCTCTGCCTCCTTTCACGCGTACTTTCCTTTACACACAGGCTCAGCTAATCGCTCCTGGTGTTACACATCTAGAACATATTTGTCAAGAATTCCAATGTAAACACTATTCACACTTTAGTTTCCTTGCCATACTTTTTATGTTTGCTTACGAATGCGCAAGAAACATTTTGTTACATGTTAACGGCTTTTGAGAGGTGTGTCACTGCTGAGCCCATTGCAACTTAAAGTGGAAGGGGCTTAGCAGTCTAGATAAATGACCATGCACTGGGGTCGTGACACCACTCGCTGCTTGCTGGATGGAAACTTTGTGTGGTTAAAAGAACCAAAGTCGTTCCAGTTAGAGGGGGCTTCGATCCTTTCATTTGCATGAAGCTGGTCAGCAAGCAGCTGATCAGCTTTCAGCATCAGGAGCCTGAGATCATGCCACCCACCCATCTATCTATGTATCTATCTATCTATCTATCCATCCTGGAGTGGGGTGCCCACCCCCTGCTACCAATTCTTTCTCCCCGTCCCCTCCAAATTGCTGCCCGGCTGCCCTTTCCAGTCTTTGTAAACTTTCAAAAATATAAGCAGACCGGGGAGCCCACCCTTGGTACCGCTTCTCTTGGCCCCTCCTTCAGGTCACCTGCCCCTGTTCCCAACATAAGCAGAACAGGGTGCTCGCCCCCTACTACTGTTTCTTTCTTCCCATCCCCTCCAAGTTGCTGCCCACCCATCTTTTCCAGTCTTTGTAAACTTTTAATAATATAAGCAGATCAGGGACCCAGCCCCAGTACCACTTCTCTTGACCTCCCCCTCCACTCCAGGCCACACGCCCCAGCTCACAATGAGTGCTGCAGTGGGGTTTCCAGTCCCAGTCAGAATATATCCCTAAAATAAAGAAAACCATCCCTCGATGTTTTTCTTTTCCCTGTAAAACAGAAAACTGTCCTTTGCCGATATGTCCCCCCATACACTCACACACACACCACCCACCCTAAACTGTCACTCAGCAGTCACCACCCTACACCCCCCACACACTGTCACTCACTAGAACGTCTCCCAGGGTGAAGATTCACTCTCCGATTGAAGACACACTTTGCTGCTGGAAACGCCGACTGTAATATGAGAAACTAAGGTAAGTGCAGTTCAATGTATTTCAAGGGGTTTTCAACTTTGATGCATAACTTTGTCATTTTTGAATATTTTGGTCCCAAATGTTCAACATGGCCTTTTTGAGACCTCACCTCATGACCAATGGTGGTGGAATTATGCAAATATGGCCCAAAAGATGATTTTGCAGTTGCATTGTGAAATCACCTTTTGGGACTGATTTGAAAATTGTTATTGCCCTTGTTCATGAAGTGGGTCATAAGATGGTTATGTTGAAAATTTGGGGTCAAAATATGTAAAAATGGCAAAGTTATGCACATATGTTGACACTTTTCTATGCTGGCTTGTAATTTTAAATATTTTGACCTCAAATTTTCAACATAGTCATTTTTCATACCACCTCACAAATGTGACAGCTGTCATTTTTCAAATCCTGACCAAAATTTGCTTTCATACCAGTGGCATGGAGTGACATTTCAGTGGCGTGGAATGATGTTGCGCCACAGATTTGAAAATTTTCACCTATCAGGTTCATGAGGTGGGGTAATAAGAAGGCTATGCTGAAAATTTGGTGTACAAGTATGGTAAAATTCCCAGGTTATGAGTGACTGTTACACTGTTTCAACGTTCACTCATAACTTCGCTAATTTACAATATTTTGACTCCAGACTTTCAACATAGCCATTTTTCCACACCACCTCATAAATGTGACATGTCATTTTTTAAATCCTAGATGAGATGCATTTTCACACCTCTGGTGCAAAATGACATTTAGGCTGATACACTATAAATGGTGCATGTCATATTTATAAGGCGAATCATAAAACAAGTATCTTGAAAAGATGGAGACAAAATAAAAAAAAAATACAGTGACCATGCTTTGTGATCCTGTCCCTGAGAGCTGAATTCAGGGGTGAGCTCAGTGGCCCAGCAGGATAGGGGGAGGGTGGGAATGACACTATTATGTGACACCTCTCCAGCGAGGGAATGAAAGGTGTAGGGTTGTTCGCATTTGCCTGGGTACAGTATAGTGAAGACAATTGTCCTCTTGGCATAGGGCCCTGCACCACTCCACCTGTGAGTCACAGGTGCACTGTTTACCCTGTGCATCTGTATCTGCAGTCACATGGAAGCGCAGGGACCTCAGGGCCCTGTGCTTCCACAGCCCACCAGACAGTCCCATGAATTCTTCACATCCGTCCCTGCACTGGAGTGCAGGGCCTTTGGATGGAGTCTTCCCTTGGCGCAGGGCATCTGCATTCATGTACTATCAGTACCAAACACCTGCACAGCACATATGTGAAAGCAAACCTTTGGCAGTTGCAAATACTTGTTATCCCTGTGGAGAGATTTTTCTCCTTTTACATAATATTGGAATTAAATTGTATGAGCTTTGGGAGATAGGGGGCCCATATGGATCTTATCTTTAAATTGAGCCCCCTTCCCATTATAAGTCAGTGGCACTGATGCATGAGCTGCCAGGGCTCACTTCAGAGCAAAGGGGGACTGAGCCCTGGCAAGCCCCACTGTAATTCCAACAGTGCTTATACATCTCTTTCTTTTTCTAGGGTGCAGCAACCACCTTTCTTGAATGCCCCCAACATTCTTACTTCCTCTAATGAATTCCTTCTTAATTCTGTCCTGCATTTCCAACAGTAGATTTATTTGCTTGCTTGCTCTGTGCAACATTATTACTGCATCTTTATAGATCTTCATCAAGGGTACCTCTTGCATCAGGTCACACTTTGGAACTATAGCTGCCAGGCACTAGGACCACATGGAAACTTTTCTAGCTAGCAGTCTACAAGAGACCAGCCATGACAACATCAGATGCAGGTGACGTCCCTCCTGTATAAGTGTGGGCAGCCCCACGCCCTCCTCAGTTCTTTTCCTGCCCTCTACCATTGCACATCAGACTCCACAGAGACACCACTGCTTCTGTTGACTGCCAACTCTCTTCATTTTCATTTTCTTTTTCAACCTAGTTTCATCAATCACTTTATTTTAAAGTGATTTTGTTTTTTTTTGTTTATGCCGACTGACCCAAAAAAACTTTCGCCTCTGTGGGTGCGGTCAGAAGATGTGCGATAAGGATGACCATACACCTACATCCACTGCCTAGGCCTGGACAATGACATTAAGGCCTGTGAGGTTTGCTGTGGATTCAACCAGACTACCCAATGGCACTGTCAGAAAACCCTCAAAAGTTTCCTCCTAAAACAGGTTGCCTAAGTGGAGAAGGAGCTCCAGACCAGAAGCTCCTCTGCCTTCCCGGCCCCATCCATGGGCTCTCACTCCTCCAAGACCTGGGACCAGTTGTCTGGGAAGCACAAGCACCAGAACAAGGATCAGAGCAAGGAGAGATCCTCCCTGGCTCACCTGCAGTCACTACTTTGGGTGGCGGCCGCAATGGGGTCATCGTCCTATTCAGCGGCAGCCCCCTCTGCCATCCACATCCTCTCCTCTACAGGGTCACTTCTGGCAGTGCCTCCCACCAGTCTTACCTTAGCTGGTGATGGCTTCTCAGTGTTGGGCCTTTCTACGCCCCAACCGACTCTCCAACCTCTGCTGTTTTCAGCCCCTGTTCTCCATGGGCCACCAGACAGGGAGCTTCACCAGTTCTGCTTCAGCCAGCATTGGTACTCCATTATCAGAGGTCCCACCTCCCCCAGTGATGCCTTTTGGCCTTCACCTTGGCCTCTGCTTCAACATTGGGGTTTAAACCCCCCCGCCATTGCCCCAGGCTGCCATGTTGACATTGGGGTCTCCACCTACCCTGACAACATCCTAGGCTGCTCCCTCAACACCAAGGCCTCAGCCCCTCCCATCGACACCCCAGGCCATACTGCCATCACTGGATCCCCAAGCTCCCCCTCCAACACCACAATGCGTTCTGATGTATTGATGTACCGACCATGCTATACTCCTTCTGGGAGTTCATGCACTGCCTTGCCCCCCCAGGGCTGGTGACACAGGGCCTGCTATGCCTGCTCCCACACTGATACCTTGTATGGCATCATGCCCAGCTCACCACGATCCTCAATACACTCTGTGCCTCTTTCAGAGCCAGGCGGTGAGGAAGAATACCATCTTGATCTCCTCCCTTGGGAGGATGACAGTGAGGGAGAGGGGGCTGGTAGCCCCTCCCACTCTACCTCCACTGTTTCTTCAGGGGGTGAAGACTCCATCAAATATACCCCAAGGTCCCCCTGATGACCCCTCTTTCACCTCAGTGATGAGGCAGTTACAAACTGCCATGGGTTTAATGTTGAGAAGCAGGATGTTACTGGGAGAAACCTGTCTGAATATTCAGAATTGCCAGATTCTCCCCCTCTGATCATTCCTCCTCTAATAGTGGCCTTTGAGGATGCCACCATGACTGCCCTATACAGACAGAATTTGTTTCCTGCCATACGCAGAAAAGCAGACAAATTATACCAGGTTCCCTCAGAGAAGCCATATTTCACAGAGCAACCACAGGCAGATTCAGTGGAGTCAGATGCTGTCTATAATAGGACCAAGCAGCCTAAGCACCTCAGCTCTCTTCCCCCTGATAAGGAGTCCAGAAGGTTGGACCTTATGGGCAAAAGGGCTTTTGCCTCTGCTACTCTGTCTAGCAGAGTGATGAATTACATTGCCCATAAGATGAATTTCCAGAATACCATCTCGAAGAAGGCCAAGGCCACTGTTCAGGCCCTTCCAGAGGGTCACCAGTAGCAGGAACTGCTCAAGGCCCTACAGTCTGTGGCAGATGTGGCCAAACACCTGTTGAGGTCTGCCTATGATGCAGCTGATGCCTCTGCTAGAGCTGCTGCAGCCGGCATCTGCCTGAGAAGGCATTCTTAGCTTAGGGTGTCTTGGTTTGCTACTGATGTACAACAGTCCATCCTGAATGCCCCCTTTAGAGGCTACAAGCTTTTTGGGGCAGTTGTGCAGGACATCCTTTCTATCCTGCAGGCCTTATGAAGGACTCTGTGGTCTGTCCATTCTTTATACTACACCCAGCCAAAAAGTGGCCAGAATGTGACCTTTTGTAGGGCCTTCCACAAGCCTAAGCAGGACACCAAGCCCCGGGGCAAGTGTTGGGCAACAACAGCCCTGCCTGCTCCAACCTTCACTACTGGGAAGGCCCCCAGAAGAGTTTGTGTGGCCTGGACTGCAGGTGCTACCTCCGCATGACACCTTGCCAGACCCCCACCCTCCAGCACTGCAGGAGGCAGTGGTGGGGATTGTTTCTCACTCCACCTGGACAAGTGGCAGGAAATCACAACTGATGTTTGGGTCCTGCAGCTCACAGGGCAAGGTCACACTCTAGAATTCCTGGAGTGGCCTCCAGATCTACCACCAATTCATTCAAGCTACCCTCCAGACCACATTCCAGTGCTGCTGGGGGAAATTCACATGTTGCTGCAAAAAAGCCTTAGAACCAGTTCCCAAGACTCAGAGGTGCAGGGGGTTCTATTCCCATTTCTTTCTGGTCCCCAAATCCACAGGGGATCTATGACCCACCCTGGACCTAGAAACTTGAACTTCTATATCCAATACAAGAAGTTCAGGATGGTAACCCTACATGGCCTGCTGCCATTTCTGCATCAGGGAGATTGGATATGCTCCCTCAACAAGCAGGATGCATACCTGCATATCAAGATGCATGCTTCCCACAGGCAGTACCTCATTCCAGTTCCAGGGGAAGCTCTTCCAATTCTGAGCATTACCCTTTGGCTTATCCTCTATGCCACAGGTCTTTATTAAATGCTTGGCAGTGGTTGCAGAAGCCCTCATGAGGAAGGGGCTGTATGTCTTCCCTTACCTGGATGACTGGTTGCTCAAACCACAATCCTGGGAGCAATCGCTCCAGACCCTAGAGCATACCAGGCAGTTCTCTCATGCCCTGGGCATCATGGTCAATTTGCCTAAGTCAGTCTTGACTCCTTCTTGGTGCCTAAAGTACATAGAGGCAGAACTGGACATGGCTCAGGGCTTTCTGTTCATGCCACAGGACAGGGTGGACTGTCTGATGGCTCAGGCCCAGCTGCTGTACAACATCAGATATGTTACAGCCAGAACCTTCCTGAGGCTTTTGGACCTAATGGCTACCCCACTGTCATGGTACCCATAGCCAGGCTGCACATGCAGATTCCCCAGTGGACATTGAGGATCCAGTGGAACCAATGTACTGACAACCTAGAACAAGTTCTAGTCTTCTCCCCAGTCAAAAAGGTGCTGCTATGGTGGATGGAACCCAGCAACCTGCTGAAAGGGGTTCCTCTTCCTCATTCCTTCCCCTCAGCACATTCTCACCAGAGACGCTTCAGAGTTGGGCTGGGGGGGCTCAACTGAGGCCTCATCCGACTCAAGAAACATGGACCAGTGTGGAGGCTGTTCACCACATCAGCATCCTAGAGATAAGGGCCATTCTGTATGTTCTACAAGCCTTCCGGACCCATCTGTCCCCGGGCCCTCTGTTGGTGCAGATGGACAACATCAGTGTAGTACACTACATCAACAAACAAGGGGGGACCCATTCGTACCCTCTGTGTTGGGAGCAATGAGGGTCTGGTACTGTGCTCTAGAACATGGTCTAGTACTGCTGGCCATCCATGTTCCAGGCATCCAAAACATCCTGGTGGACAGGCTCAGTCAGTTGCAGTCTCGGATGCATGGGTGGGAGCTGCTGACTTCAGTTGTCGAATACCTGTTCAACCGGTGGGGTCATCCAGAGTTAGACCGTTTTGCATCCCCACTCAATGCAAAACTGCTGTGTTTCTGCTTATTTGCTCCAGGTCCTGGAGTTTTCTGGTGAGACGCATTGTCCCTCTCTTGGAAAGGAAGGTTCCTCTATGCCTCTACTCCAGAGAGTGCTGATCAAGCTCCAGATGGAAGGGGCCACTCTGATCCTCATTGCCCCCTTCTGGCCTTGTCAGATCTGGTTACCCTTACTGCAGAAGCTGGTGGTGGAACCTCCAGTACCCCTGCCCCTGTGCAAAGGCTTTCTCTCACTGCAGCAGGGCACCCTGGTCCATCTGGACCTCAAATCACCGCACCTCCATGTTTGGCTTCTGAAGACATAGCCATGGCCAGATTCAGGGTATCCCAAAAGGTGTCTGATGTCCTGGCAGCTGCTAGGAAGCCTTCCACCAGAGCCACTTATTCCATGAAGTGGAAGTGCTTTGCTCTGTGGGTGGCTTCCCATCATTTGGAACCTTTCACTTGTCCAGTGAATCAGATTCTGGAGTACTTGCTGTCCCTTTCAGATTCTGGCCTACAATACTCCTCCATTAAGGTGCACCTGTCAGCCATTTCAACCTTCCATGTACCTTTTTATGGCCATACAGTGGCACAACTAGAAGGTGTCCTGTACCTCTTGAGAGACATTCTCCATCTGAAGCCTCCCATCCGTAATCCAGTCCTGCCTTGAGACTTGAATTTTGTGTTGGAGATACTTATTTTGGCTCCTTTTGAGCCAGCCATGACATGCGAGCTATGCTCTCTGACATGGAAAGTGTTATTTTTAGTTCCTGTTACTGCTGCTCAAAGGATTTCCGAGCTTCAGGCTCTGATGTACGAGTATCCTTATTTGATTTTCAACAAAGACAGGGTGTCTTTGTGTACAAATCCCAAGTTTCTTCCTAAGGTGGTGTCTGAGTTTACTTTAAATCAGACCATCACCTGCCTGTTTATTATCCGGAGCACGCCAATCCAGGAGAAGCATTGCTCCCCACCTTAGATGTGCATACAATTCTTCGTTACTATACAAATTGTATGAAGGACTGCAGGAAGTCCTTGCAGCTGTTTATGTCACCCCAGGAAAGAGGATGTACCAGTTTCTAAACAGTGCCTGCTCAAACTTTTGCCCAACTGCATTGCTACTTTTTGTTGTAGGAAGTACATTAATGAATTTCCTGGCGTTGTTCATGGTCATTCAACCACAGGCATGGCCACTTCAGATGCTGTTTCAGGAATATTTCAGCTACAGAGATCTGTGCTGCTGCAACTTGGAGTACAGTCCACACTTTCACTAAACACTACAGTCTGGACATTGCCTCTAGAAGAAGGCAGGCTTCAGACTGACTGTGCTTCAAGGCCTCCTGTCTTAGGCCTATAGCCTCCAGCCACCCAGACTGGCTCTCTGTCAGAACTGCTTGGGACTCTTTCCATAGGTGTGGCCTGATGCATGAAATACCCTCTGTTACAAACAAATGGCCAGATTGATCTATTAATTTCTTGTGTTAGAGTAGTTATGTTTCTATTATAAGTTTTGATATTTGGAAGTGCATGCAAACATGGCTTCCAGGTCACATGTCCAGGCAGATCTTATGAGAAATACTGGCCCACTGTTCAGTGTAACTTTCCCATGAGCTCATCTAAGCTACAGATCCTGGCAGATGTGAGAGTGCAATTTCGAACACCTCAGACATCCTGCAAAACAAGGTGGTAAAGCTGGAAAAAGGATGTTCTAGGTGTGAAGAGGGCCAGTTGGTCTGGATGTTGTCATCCACACACTTATGTGGGGTGGGGGACAATGGGGAACTGTCACTCAAAGGGGTGAGGCCAAAGGGTAGAAATTAGGGAACTGAGGGTCAGCTCTCTTTCTCTCTCTCTCTGGGATACTCAATATCTGACAAAAAGGGAGCCATGCTGCAGGTAGAAGTACAGCTTAGGGAAAGTGTCTTCTATAGCTAGCAGTAGGTAAATAGGTTTTAGATGAGGAAAGTTCAGATTTTTCTATACATCAACTGTATGTGTAACTTGCTTTATTTTCTATTTCTTAGTTAACTGGTATTCCTTTTGTCTGACTGTAACTATATGCTGTTTGTAAATACTTTTAGTTCTTTTAGTAAAGAATCCATGTTTGATAGAACCAGTGACTGCTTGTTTATTTAAAAAGGTAATTTTACTATTTCTGCTGGACTGTATTTGCAGTCCATCTCCGAAGGGCACCCTGCCAACAGTTATGTGCTGACCTCGGGCAAAGAGGGCAAAAGGGTGAGTTCCTGGTTCCAGGTAAACATCAGGTGGTGGCAGAGGATTAAGAGTCCCCAATGTAGAACTGCCCTGCAAGTGAGGGGCTCAAGGGGCAGTTTTTGTCATAGCTGGTAACAGTGTTGTGGGATCTCTGTCACACTCTCAGTGAAGATCATACAATTATGTAAGAACTTACCATAACAGTAGATCTTCGAGGGGCTCTCTTGCATAAGGCCATGCCATCCCACCCCCTGTCCCCCTTGTCCTTAGGGCTTTCTGTCTCTTTTTCTCCAGCACGGTTCCCCTTCTGTTTCACCTTTCCATGATGGGAACCTCTTGCTCACATCAGTTCCCTAACAGGTGATCCTCTGTATATGGTCTCCAGTGGGAGAACTGAGGAGGGCATGGGGCTGCCCATGCTTATATGGGAGGGACATCACCTGCATCTGACGTTGTCATGGGTAGCCCCTTGTAGACTGCTAGGTAGAAAAGTTTTCATGTGGTCCTAGTGCCTGGCAACTACAGTTCCATAGGTGTGGCCTAATGCAAGAGATCCTCTCAAAGATCTACTGTTATGGTAAGTTTTACGTAACTGTACTTTATAAAAGGTGCACATTGTCCACCTGAATGTTTCCCCTCTTGGCAACAGACATGATTTTACACCCTTAATCCTTTACAAGAAGAGGCAACCACTCTAGCACTCCTGGAGTCTTCAATGCAATGTCTATCAAACATATCTCCTGCAAACCCATTTCCTTTGTCCTTAGGGTCTCCTTCTCTGCTCCCTTTCTGTGCTGGTTTGCAACATGTTCTTGTTCCAGAACAGACCCTGGAAGGCTTTTGGACTGTTGGTTTAAATGTGCCAGCCCACATCCCAGACCAGGAGCATTGCCATTCCTCCAGACCCAACAGGTTCACCTGGCCCCAGCCTCCCAAAGGTCTGGGTTCCTCTCGGTGGGCAGAAGAGCTACTGCTACTGCTTTTCTTTCCTACTTCCTCAGAACTCTTGCTCTAACTCAACTGCCTGCTTTTTTTTATACTCTATAACTCATTCCATTTCCTGTCTGACTCACTTAACACATTTCTGAACATTTTGTATTGCACTACCGCATAACCTTTCCTGACAATATGTCTATGCTTACAGGGCCCTGCTAGTAGCCACCCTTGGATGCTGGGCTACTTCCATATATACAGTGCCTCTCTCAGAACTAAGGTGGTGCTGCACGTAAGATCTACTACTGTTGAACTGCCAGAAGGTAAAATGGGATCGGGACTCTAGGTCTGTGATCTGACGTACTGAACTGATTTGAATTACACTGAGCTGCACAATATGCTCAGCATGGCTGAGCCTAAGATTTGTTCAGCTTGTGTCCAAATGAAGTGCACAGCATGGCCATCATATGAGATTAGGGCCAGGATTATCAGTCACCTGCTGTGACTTTGAGTCTTGACTTGTCACAGGAAGGTAGGCTGGACAAGTGATGAAGACTAAGACTGTTTATTACCATGGCTGTGGAGAACTACAGGGAGTTAATGAAAGAAGGAAAAGTTACCTGCGTAAGCAAACACTGAATAAAGCCCCTGTTTAAGAATTCTATATATGAGTGTGGACATTGTGTTTACTGGCTTAGAATTTTGACCCTCCTCCACCTCATCACCCTTCAGTACCACACAGTGTGTGCCACCCTTTAGGGTCTCCATGGCACTATGAATCCTGTTCAGCCTCCTCCCCATGGCCTCCTGCATACCCCAACTACTTGGTGTCAGTTTACACAATCAGTCTGCCTAGTTTTGTCAATGACATATGCTGTTCTGCACTACTTGCTCCTAGTCACATGCACCCTTCAAAATGTATCACAGTCTGATACAGACTATTACAGTGAGTGTATACTGTGTGTTGGGGGGGAATAGGCTGGCCTGGAATGCTGATTATTGGCATCCCAATACTGTAGACTGGTGTGTTATATTTCAAATACAGTATGTTTGACGATGAGAGGTGGCGCTAGAGAGGGAGGGTGACTTTATATTTAAGAGGGTGATGGGACAGTGTCAGGAGCTGACAGTGTTTTTTTTTTATCGTTATGGGAGGATGGGAAAAAGGGTGGAGGGTGAAAAAAACTGTCACTGGGTTTAGGATGGGGTTGGGCAAGACACTAGCCCAGGTCACCTGAAAAGGAATAGGTTTCTTTTTTTTTACTGTTAATGAGTCATTTTCCCTGAATACTTCTGAGTGTGGAAAAATGATTGTTACGAAGAGTTGAGTACCGTGTTATTTGTGGAATTTGAGAATTCATATTCTTTACTCACATAACCCCACAAAACCTTTTATTTGTCACAGCATTGTGTACCATTGCATAACCTACATTTCCAGTTAAAGAGAAAGTTTTCAATTTTTAAACTGAAAAAGTCATCAAAGGACTTACGGTGATGACACTATCTCCACAGCAACAGGAGTCAGGAGTGCTGCCTTCTGCCAATCAGGCTACAGAGCCTGAAGGGGAGTCACAGGGAACTCCTGGGACACAGGAAGACAAGTGCAATTCTAGTACATATTAGGGGCCCATCAGGTGTCGAGAAATGTGCCTCCATCATAGCCCAGTGTGATTGACAGCTCCAGGGATGAGAAACAACCAAATTTCCCCCAGTGAACAGCAGGGGCTGTTCCAGCATCAAGTGAGTCCATGCCTGGCACTGTCCAGAAGAACAACTCCGGTAAAATAGCTGACTGGAGCCACAATGTCCGGGCCCTGTCTGAGTTACATGTGTAGTATCTGCCCAGAGCCCTCAAGGTCCTCCTTTCCCAGCTTTCTGAGATGCTGAACTGGTTATTGAGGTTATGCTGCACTGGGTACTTGGATCTAATGTGTTGTTGTCTAATGTTGAAGTGGTGCATCCACCTGGGACAGGAATAAAAGGGCACCTGGCTGCTTTGGCTCCCCTGGAACTCCCCCCAGGAACTGCTATAGAACCCTGGCACACACAGTCCCTCCCCAAAGTAAATTAAACTGTAACACAAATGATACCCTCAACAAGGAAATATAATGCAAAATTAAATGACAATTTTTTTTTAAAAAAGGGAAGGGAATGACAACGGGATGAGATTGTTTTAGCCGTCTGTCTTCTGCCAGAAGTGTAAGTGATTTTTTTTTCTCTTGGTATTGTTTGTTCATGAAAGATAAAATTGTCACTACCTTAGGTATTAGGTTTGTGATCTTGTGTTCAGTATTCATACTCTTGAACCTTCAAGGAAATGACAAGGGCATGCAGGGAAAATTGAAGCAATGAGGTAGCGGTCAAAACTGTATACTCTTAATGCCCCTCAAAACTGCCTACTCTCCAGAAGTTCCACAAACACCAAAGTCACTGAACCAAGCTTTAGTCCCCCCACAAGCCTTGGCAAGAGCTCTCTGTGATCGCAAAGGGTATCTCACTGGGGACACATTTACTGCTAGCAGGGCAAGTGGCTTGATGGTGCACTTGTTAAATCATTGTAGAAATATTTAGCCAAACAAATCAAAATGAAGTCCCTGTTTGGAATCCACAAGAGTAGGGTCTGATGGTCTCCTCAGCTCTTGGGTCCAGGCTCAACAAGCAAGAGCAGTCATGCCCAGGACTTTATTTATTTATTTATTTTTTTACATTCTTCCTTTTGGTGCCACTGCCCCTAGCCCCATGAATGGGCTTGCCAGGATCCGGTGACCTGAGTCCTCACCCAGGGATGCACCCCCCCCCACCGAGTTGGGCCGCCAAGGCAGAACTGTCGTGGCTGGAAGGTCAGGCACCGCAGCCGCCCATACTGTGGGGCCTGCATTTTCAAGTGGATTTTCTCCCCAGGAGCTGAGAACATTCAATGATGCTAACATGTGAGTGTCTGTCCCAAGCTCTGCCCCTTGTAGCGTGACACTGTGTCACCCAGCCTCCACCAGGTGGCAGTCGGTGCCGGCACTGGAAAACCTCCCTTCCCCAGAGAAGGAGAGCAGTCCTCCGGATGCTCGATCCTTCTCCTCCCTTGCCGACCCCCAATGGCCCATACCCATTACCGAACATGGGCCGTCGGCGTGGCTTGAGCTGTGGCATCCAGTGTCTCAACCCTCAGCACCACCAGGCTGGCTCTGTCCAGGACTTTCTACTCAACCCTGTGGCACTAGACAAAACCTCCAGTTGCAGGGCTAGAACTCTGGTAGTTACTTATGGTTCTGTAGTTTCTCAGATACCGACTGTAGGGCAGCTGAGATGGATGTGACTTCCGACTGGAATTGTCATCTTCTCTGGGGTTTGTCTGAACTTGCTCACAGGCTCTCATCCTTTCTCTTGCTCTGGTCATCTTTCTGCTGTTTCAGCAGGAGGATCCTCATAACTCTTCTTGGCAGGTGGTAGCCTCATTCAGTTCAATCATGCTCAAGAGCTTACTCCCAGAGGGGAAAGTCCCTAGGTTCCCATTACCCAGCTCCACTCTAATGCCTTTCTCCTTCTCAGTGTTGGATAGACAGCTTATTCCAATTAACTTTAAAGGTGCGCACACTCTTTAGTGGCCTGCCAGCCTGCGGCTCCAGGTAGCCTGTCAATCTCTGGGTGCAGACAGACAAACTAAGACCAGAGCCTTGGTTTCATTCATTTTTATAGGTTTCTGAACTTGTTGCCTCATTGGTCAGAGAGTTCCAGGGTGAAGCATGCTTTGGAATGTTGTCCTAGCTGAGCTGGGCTTGCATTCATACTCTCCAGCAAATCTGAGCAAGCTGGAGTCTGGCTATAATGGCATGAAAATGTTACATCTTTTGCTGCTACTGTTGCAAGAACAGCTTCCCAGATGGCTAATAAACAGTCTCAGCAGGACAGCTAGGCCCTGCACTACTCTGTTTATAGGTGCTGGTGGATGTTTTTTTTTAATGTGTAGCTGCAGTGTTTCTGTTTGGTTTGCCAGTTTTTGATGTCAAAGATCCTAGTTAAAAAATCTAATGTTAAAGTCAATATTAAAGTCCTTCAAGAATTCTGTATTTTATTACAAAGTTTATACATTTTCTTTGGAGCGCATCTGAGGTACTTCTGCCCTGGGAGAAGTTCTCAAGCACACCCTCTGCAGGATGCTTTTAGTAATTGTGGGATGTTAAGCAGGGCAGAAGGGGAACAGTTGAGGTGGGGAGAAACTCATATGGCAGCCAGAGAAGGAAGGGATGAAGGCAGAAATGGAGGAAGCAGAATGGTGGTAATTACAGGGGACTACATAATTAGAGGCATTCACTGGGGAAGGAAGGAGAACCCAAATACAGGTAGGAAGGTGGTTTGTATGCCAGGTATGACAGTGGAAAAGGTGTGCCCAAGAATTGGGGAGTTAGTGAAGGGGCTAGGAGACAAATCATTCATAGTTATATACCTGGTACTAATGATCTAGCCAGGGTGGAGGTGGCAGAAGAACAAGATAGATTCAGGGCAATAAGGAAGACCCTGCACAGAGGCAGCCAGATCACTGGCATTCTTAGAGGTGTTGCAAGTACCTAGAGCCAGCATCGTGTGGAAGAAAAGGATAGAGGAATTCAGTGAGTGGCTGAGGGAATGGTGCAAGGAGGAAGGGTATGACTGTATTGGGGGGGCCTGGTCAAATCAAACACTCTGCACCAGACTGCACTTCAGCAGTTGGGGCTCGAGGGTCCTCAGGAACAAAGTGGGGGGTACATAACCAATAAGCTTAATTTAAACTACTGAGGGGAGGCAAAGGGGGGCAAACAGGCCTGCAGGCCCATGGACTCCGGGAGGTGGAGGTCAGCAGACCTTCCCCTCACACCAGTAGAGGAGGACTGGAGGGCAGAGGTAGAGGGGGAGAAAAGGGGGATAGCAGCAGGAGGAGTACCAGCAACAGGGAGATATGAAAATAGCAGATGGGAGGGAAGGGAAGGAGGCTCAGATTCAAGAAGGACAGTGGTGTCCCTGAATACACGTAGTCTTGAAAACAAGATGGATGACCTACAGGTATTGCTGGCTGAGAGGGAAGTGGACCTTGTGGTGGTCACTGAGACTTGAGCCACACCAAACCCTTGACTGGGACCTCTCAATCCCTGGGTGTAAATTATACAGGAGAGACAGGGCAATAGAAAAAGGGGTTGGGGTAGCAGTTTACATAAGGGAGGGTAAAACATGCATGAGGAAGGAATCGGAGGAGGGCAGAACCAATATGGATTCAGTTACTGTGCAATAGAGGGAGGAAGGTGAGGTTGGGGGTGGTCTACAAGCCACCCAACCAGGAGGAGGAAAGAGACAGGGAACTGAATTTGCAAATATTGACTGCTGCAGGGAAGGGAGTGGTGATAATAGTGGAAGTCTTCAACCTGCCCAACATAGACTGATGGGTACTGGCCATGACCTGCACTAGTAGTAGTAGAAATGTTTATTGTTCAACACAGTGTTATTACAATGTTAAAAAAGTTTTGCCATAACATAAGTAAAAACACACATATTCTTACACAGACTGTTCCTTTTCATAGAATACATCCAGACCATATACAAATATTATTGCAGACTGTTCCTTTTCATAGAATACATCCAGACCATATACAATTATTGCACAGACTGTACCTTTTCATAGAATACATCCAGACCATATACAAATATTATTGCACAGACTGTACTTTTTCATAGAATACATCCAGACCATATACAAATATTATTGCACAGACTGTTCCTTTTCATAGAATACATACAGACCATATACAAATATTATTGCACAGACTGTACCTTTTCATAGAATACATCCAGACCATATACAAATATTATTGCACAGACTGTTCCTTTTCATAGAATACATCCAGACCATATACAAATATTATTGCACAGACTGTACCTTTTCTTAGAAAATGGGTAAAGCAAAACTTGCATCCTGATTGGCTGAAACAGCCTGGTACCCAGGCTGTTATTTTTTAACAATGCCCTGTAAAAAACAAGTGACAATTCAGGGTGCCCCATTACTTAGAATATTACTGGGCACCCCAAATTTGCAAATTCACCTGCCGTCATTTTTTTCCATCACTTACCGACAGAAACACTCCCACCAGCCCAAAAAGTGCTTCAACCCCCACCACATCGTCATTTTTCACGTATTCACCACAAGAAAACATTGCATTCTTAAATCAGTACTCCACCTCTGACCACAAACATGGAAAGCTGCCACACTAACAACTACCCGGGTCCCGCTCACGGTACCTGTGCCAACCGCATTCCAATACAGATCTCCCAACCGTTCGACAGTGCACCTGCCTGCCACCATCGTGCTGCTGTTCATTCCCTGAAGATCCTACCTTCTTCTAGAATGCTTCCTTTTCTTGCCCTGTCAGCTCTTCCATACGGCACCACTGCTCTTGGCTTACAACCCCAAGCTACAAAAAAAAATGGACCTGACAGAAGAGAATGAATGAATCTTAAAAAAAAATAAAGTATAAAACAAAACCAGATGAATTTAAGTCCCGCGTCTCTCGGGTGTGTTGGGAGAGTGAGGAAACCATGACAACCAGAAAGCAAAAATAAATGCTACGTAAGCTGTACTAGGACAAAAGCCCCTAGTAAAAAAAATCATTACAATGCAGGTTGAGGAACTATTTTATTACAAATGGAAATGAAACGGCTCAGAGTACAAACATCTAAAGAAATGTTTTTGTTTTTTTCAAATATATAAAACACAGTTGCCCATTTTCTAAGTGTAATAATACCCTCCAGGGTGTGTGTTATGGAATATAACGGACCTTCCAGGGGCTATAAGGCCCTCTGCCTGTGGCATCGGGCCTCATTACGCCCCTGGGCAGTCCGTTATAGCCCAATAATGCCCCCCCGTCGGGTATTATTACTTACATAGAATACATCCAGACCATATACAAATATTATTGCACAAACTTTTCCTCTTCATAAAATACATCCAAATACCATAGAAATATATATCATAAAGTACAGTGCAAACCTTATTAGTTCATTTTGCTATGCCTGGTTGCCTGATAGGCTCTTTATAAAACTGTCAACCATCCCCTTTTATTGATCTCTTTTTTTTTTCCTTTTTTCTTTAGCTATGCTCAGTAAATAACTCCCTAGGCATCTAATTGTAAATTCATCTTTTGTAGAGAAAATAATTTGTGTTATTTCCTTCTCCACTCCAATATCTTCCTGTCTATGACAATTGAATGTGTTAATCAGAAAATGTGTACGATTAGAGTCATATCGACTGCAGGTCCTTAGGACATGTAGTAGGTCCTCTGCCTCTTCACTACCACAGCCACATTTAGGCGATGTTTGTCTTGTTGTATAAAATCTAGCTAACAGCACATTACTTTCTTGTATCTCAAACTTGTATCTTGTAAATGTTGCCCTGATCTTTGGGTCTAATAATACATCTAGGTAACACTGGAATTCATAACTTTCCATATTATAAACATACCATTTCTAGTATCTAGTATCTTTAATATTCTGTTTCTCCAACTGTATCCAATGTTCTCTTACATTGTTTGTAATAAAAGATGCATAATGTTTGCTCAAGACTATATTTTGTTTGTGACACTCTAAGAGGTGTAACAAATCATATTTAGCCGCTCTAATACTCTTGTACCACTTTGAGATAAAGCACTTTCTAGCCACACATTGCACTTCTTCTTGTAAACATCTCCTTGCCAATCTGTCTTGTGGGATTCTAGTTAGTCTCAGCCCAAAAGACCAATCAGGGCATTTACATTCTCAGCCCAGCCCTCATATATACAGTACATGGCTGCAAAAGAATGTCCCACTGCAAGAATTTTCCTCAAGATCTTATAGACTGGAGTCATCAATGTATTTCTATTGGTACTATCCCGTATCTCTGCCTCATAAGTTAATAGGGCATGATACTTTATTTGTATTGCTTCAATCAGTGGTCTTAATGTTAGCCCTCCATATACACAATTAAATCTGTATAAAGCATTTGACATCTTTTTTAATTTGTCTAATGTCTTTGCAAATGTGCTCTGGCCACTCTGTATTTACTGTAAACATAACACCTAGATATTGGTAGGTTTTTACTATAGTCAGTTTTTTTCCATTATAGGTAAAAAAAACACCTTATTTTTCCCTTTTCAAAAAATTGTAATTTGTGTTTTCATGAGATTTATTTCCAACTATAGATAGCCAGAAATTTCATGAAGCATGTTAATCTTTTTTTACAATCCTGACTTAGTTAATGCCAGTAGAATAATGTCATCTGCAAAGCCCAATATGCCACATTTCTCATCCATTATTTTAGGAGCGTCTGTACATGACTCACCTATGTTTTCCAGCAGTCCATTAATATATATCGAAAAAAGAATCAGGGCCATCACACACCCCAATGTACCCCTTTGGTGGTGGATATTGCCCTTGACAATCTGCCCTTCGGACCTACTCATATTGTTGCCCAGGTATCCATGTACAATGTTCTAATTATAGCAATCAACTCATCATTTATACCTCATACCTTCATGATATCCCACAATATGGTTCTGTTGACTATATCAAATGCAACTCTAAAATCAACATAAAGCACATATATTTTTTTGGTTTTCTTAGTACTGTATATTTTTCTAACAAATTATTTAGAATAAAGCAATCTCTAAAGTGCTGTAGTTAGTCCTAAAGCCTGCTTGGGCCTTATTGATACCACCTGTTATTTCAATCTCCATCTTAAATTTTTCCAAAATAATTTTTGAAAGCATTTTTAAACTTACATCTAATAGACTTATACAGCTATACATTGCTGGATTTATAACATTATCTTTTTTGTGTGGTGGGACTATCATAGCACCTTTCCAGATTTCAGAGAAGGTGAGGTCACCTATACACTTATTAAATAGGACAAAAAAAGATCAGACCAAAAAACTACATTTCACAGAAAAACTTCTATAGTAATTTGGTCAGGTCCTGGGGCTTTATTTAATTTTAGTTCTTGAATGGCAAAGTAAATCTCTGATCTTAAACTATTAATAATCCTACCCCATCCGCTCTCACAAGAGATGAACATGAGTTACTAGTTCCAGTACATAATGTTGTAAAATGTTCTACCCAGGTACTTTCTTGAATATAGGTATCTATATGATTTTTATAATTGTTTGTACCTTTCGTCACTAGGGCCCAGAACTCCTTAGGGTCACCTTTTTCAACAATCTTAATCATTGTTTCTCAGTTGTGCTTAATATGCTGTAGTCTTTTAGCTTTCAACAGCTTTTTATATTTGGTCCTTTCTTGTTTTAGTGTTAGATACTTTTTTTTTCTCTAGTTCTTCATGCCTCTCTGATCCTTTTTGTTAGCTTATTTATTTGCTGATGGGATTTTTTATCAAACCACCCATGTATTCTCCTATCTTTTATCTTCTTTGTATATTCCTCATAAATACGTAACCTTATATTTGCAAAAAGAGTCACTAGTTTATTCAATATCTGGTTATTAGTCATACTATATAGACCACTCATAAACTTTTGTATCGGCTCTGAGAGCAGAATACGGCTTACTGCAACCTCAGTTTGCACATCCCATTTTAATTTCCTATTATTTCTGACTTCCATAATATATTCTGGTATTTTTGATTATCCTATGCCCTTATGTATGGGAGACAGACCCATTAATTTTAAAGGTAGATGGTCACTTTCCAGCCTGGAGGGAATAAATATAGCTTCCCGCCAGGAGGGATCTCCATTCCAGAGGGCTAGGCCTAAAAGAGAGGCTCCATAGGACTTTATATATGTACATCTGCCCTGTAAATCCCCTTTCAACCTTGCATTGAGGGGATATAGATTAGCTAGAGACAATAATTATAATAATAACTTTATTTCTCGAAGCACCTGTTAAATTATCAAGGCAAGATAGACATAAGAAACAAAAACAATAAATACTGTATAGAACAGAGCAATAATCCACAGGGTTCAATTCACTAAATACCATTAAAAGCCTGGGACCATAGAAAAGTTTTTAATGCTTGTTTAAAGCCTCCCACTGTTGCGCACTCCTGAAGCCGATCGGGTAGAGAATTCCAGAGGGTAGGGGCAATGTACATAAAAGCACAGGCCCCGGAAGATTTCAAAAACACCCTTGGGATCTCTAGCAACCTCTCATCGACTGAATGGCACTGTCACTTGGTGCGAAAGGGAACCAGAAGCTCTTTCAAGTAGTCAGGGTCAAGTCCATGTAGGGCTTTATAAGTCAGTAAACCAACTTTAAAGGTGATCTGCCACTGAATCAGCAGCCAGTGCAGACTATGCAAAACGGGGGTAATATGAGATGTTCAAGAACCCCCCATTAGAAATCATGCTGCAGCATTCTGCACTAGTTGTAAGTGGTGGATATCAACCCCAGGAAGCCCCGAGTACAGGGAATTGCAGTAGTCAAGGCGCGAGGTCACAAAGGCATGAACGAGTGTAGGAAGGTCTCCAGACAGAACAAGGTGCTTAATCCTGGTGATGTTCCTAAGATGGTAAAAGGAAGACTTGGCGACAGCTGACACTTGAGATCTTAGGGTCATCCCATCATCAAGCACCACCCTGAGGTCCCACACCCGTTCAGAGATAAGGAGCTGGGCGCCCTCTACGTAAATTCCAGAGGGCTGGCCAGTCCTCAGCCCCTCTATCCAGTGACCCGGCTCCCCAACCATCAGCTCAGTCTTTCCTGCATTCAACTTTAGCCAGCTCAAATTCATCCAATCCTGGATTTCAAGAAGGCAATTATTAAATACTGAGAGAGCACTATCCCGGTCGGGTGCAAAAGACAGGTAGAGCCGGGTATCATCAGCATAGCAGTGATACCTCAGCCCATACCATCTTACAATGTCTCCGAGGGGCAGCATATATACTGCAAACAACATGGAGGAAAACACTGAGCCCTGAGGTACCCCACATGACAGTGAAAATGGGTCAGAGGAAAAGACCTCAGGCACCACTCTCTGAGTTCTGCCAGTGAGGAAAGATGAAAACCACCTGAGAACCGTATGTGTCAGTCCACAGAAGGACCGCAGGTGCCCATGCAGTACCCCATGGTCCACAGTGTCAAAGGCTGAAAAGAGATCAAGGAGCACCAGAATAGAACGGCTTCTCTGATCTCTCGCCATCAGGAGATCATTGAGCACCCAAACCAGTGCAGCCTCAGTACTATGCTTCTTTCAAAAACCTGACTGGAGAGGTTCATAAATGTCATAGATGGTCAAGTGGTTCTCCAGTTGCACCACCACTACTTTCTCAATAACCTTCCCTATAAAAGGGAGGATAGAGATTGGTCTGTAGTTAGCCAGAGAGTTGGGGTCCAAAGAACCTTTCTTCAGGAGGGGTGTTACCACTGCCTCCTTCAGGGAGCTTGGAAACTCACCCGAATCAAGGGAGCACCAGACTATCTGAACCAGGACCGGGCCAATGATGTCACAACATCCCATAATCAGGGAGGTGGGACCCGGGTCCAAACTACAGCATGTAGGGCACATACTCTGGATGATCCGCATGACATCCATGAACTCTGGCAGATCAAAGGAGCTCCAGCAAACATGAGGTGAGGCAACCAAGCACCAATCAACAGCATCCCCTGTAGCATGAGTCAAAACAATCTCTGACCTGATGTTGGCCACCTTATTCTCAAAGAATCGAGCAAGCTTATCGCATTCTATTTGCAAAAAAGGTCTTCAGAACTGCAGACTGGTTGGGTTGCACGACCTGTCCACAGTTTGAAAGAGCTGGGCTGGTCAATTCTGAGCAGCAGCAGTCTCCCCGGACAGGAATTCTGCCTTCTTACAGGAGATCACTGATTGGTAGGGCTGATAATGCTCTACCAATTTAAGGTGGTCAACCTCCAGGGCAGATTTCTGCCAGTGACGCTCTAACCTACGTCCTAGTCGCTGCAGCTCCCACAAGGACCCATCAAACCAAGGGGCCCAAGGGTGAAGGGGGAGAGGATGAACATGGACAGGAGCAATCAAGTCCAGTGCTGTGGAAATGGCCTTATTATAGGCCAGTACCAAAGCCTCTGGACTCGTACTGGCCATGGGAAACTCCAAGAGGTCAATCACCGCTGCCAGATCAAATGAAGGAAGTGCTGTCCAAATTATGAGAGCTCATCATTGACCCAGGCATCAAAGTCACCCAGAACCATCAATCTGGGTGACTCTAGCACCATGTCAATGACGAAGTCCACTACTTCCTGCAGGAATCACTTCTCAACCCCTGGTGAATGGTAGATAAGAGCTATCCTGCAGCCCACACCTGCCACCATGGTACACTCAAAAGAGTCAGCTTCCTCAACAGGTACACTCGTGAGGCCCAACTCAGTCTTAAAACAGACCGCAACCCCCCCCCCCTTCGTGGTCCAATCTTGAGCGGTGGATCACTGAGTACCTAGCTGGAATTGCAGCTTCTAATATGGGGCCAGCATTTTCATCCAGCCAGGTCTCGGTGATGCAGGCCAGGTCAGTTGTTCCCACAAGATGTGCAATAATTGCAGTCTTATTCTTAATCAACCTGGCATTGCATAACACCATTCGAGTTGCATGGGTTTCGAGAGCTGCCCAGGCTGTTTGCCCACCAAAAATGGTGGTGCCCTTTGTCACAATCTAAAATGGTGGTGCCCTTTGTCACAATCTCACTCAGCTGGTCAGCCCTCTACTCCCAAAGTGCCAACCTCTGAGCGTATGATTTGTGTACGGTGAACAGACAAGGTAACCCTCTTGTCTGTTTTGTAGGTTCAAGTCACCTTAGTCTCAAGCTCTGAAGGGATTCAAACTGATAACCTCTTGTTAGCGTACCCAATTTTCAGGCTTAGATAATTCTGTCTTTGGGGGGGCCAGATATCTTTGCCTACGGGCACCCAGCCAGGTCTTTCAAATGAACCCTTAGAACTCTATGCAAGACTTTTAGAGATCTCTATCCATTTCCCAGTTTGGTATACAATAAGCCCATACACAGTGTACTTATAACCTTTAAAAGCTCCACTTAAAATAAAAAGAATTGTCAAGGCACTCCAGCAGTTTCATTTGTAAAAAAATATCTTTACTTTAAAGATATAAAAACAGAACAAATTATATATATCCCAACACATGCAGCCTTAAAACAAACAGGAAAAAGTACAGTTCCTACAATACATACATTTAGACTGGTCTAATCTTACTCTTTTTCAGTGCTGTGATGATTCTCCCTCAGTCAAATAATATTCTCTTGTGTCAGTCAGAAATATTTTCTTGTGTGTCTCTGTCAGGTTCTTTCAGCACTTAAACACACTTCTGAGCCGGCGTTCTCATGAGGTCACTAACTCCACTTTGGTGTATCAAACTCTATATTTTACAATACAGGGTCTCCAAATAAAATATTGAAAAAAACATATGAGATGATATCACTGACTTTCCTCTCCACAGGTTAACTGGTCAAAAATGGTTTGCGGTCTGCCACACACACACACACACACACACACATATAAACAGTCTTTTGATGTAAGTCACTGTATTCAAATCAGAAGTGTATTTGACTCCTAAACCTCATCTGGGCCCTGGGTATCTACACATCAAAGGGTATTCATGTAATTCAAGGGTTCCCTGGAAATGTATATTGGACCTTCCAGAATCATCTGGGTCCTCCCTGGCTCAGACATCAAATCTCTTCAAAGTCCATTCTGGCCTCTCTTCGACACCCCTTCCCACAAGTCCTTCCCTGGCAATTATACAAGTCAAAGGATCTCCCTGAGGGCATTATGAATGGCTAATTTTATTTCCTGGGATGAAAGCAAATCGACAAGGTAATTGTACCCCAGATCTCTGCAGTTTAAAATACCTCCTGTCCTTTGAACTTATCCCTGGGGGGTCTTGATGTGTCACATCCAGTAAGACAGTAGTTTCCTCAAGCTGAGTTTTCCCATCACATATTTTATATGTAATAAAAAAATACAGCACTCAAGCACTCAGAGCTGGCTGTCTACGTCACACTCCTCCCCACCAAGACTGAATTTGGGGGATCCATCCCCTACATGGGATGAGCTTCCCAAATCAGTTCACTCCTCATAGACCCTAGACAGTCCTTCTGAGTTCTTATTTTTGGCTCCGGCCCTATGTATGATTTTCAAATCATACCCTTGTAAAGCAAGACTCCATCTGAGCAGTCTGCCATTGTTTTTTCCCATCTGTGACAACCAAACCAGGGGGTTGTGGTCAGTCTGCACCACAAAAGGCTGCCCATACTAGCATGGCTCCAATTTCTTTAGGGCCCACACTAGGGCAAGGTACTCCTTTTCCACCGTGGAGTATGCTTGTTCCCTGGGGAGCAGCTTTCGGCTCAGGTAGGCTATCGGGTGGTCCCTCCCTTCGCTGGATGTCTGGCTTAGTACTGCCCCAATACCCATGTCTGAGGCATCCATCTGAACTACAGAAATTTTGCTATAGTCCAGACTTGTCAAAACAGGAGCACTGCACAGTGCCTCCTTCAGTTTGGTAAAGGCTTCCTCACAGGTTGGACCCCAGGTGATTTTTCTTGGCATTTTTTTCTTTGTCAGGTCAGATAGGGGAGCAGCCAGGGCACTGTAATTTGGTACAGATTTTCTGTAGTACCCTGCTGTCCCAAGAAAACTCCTGACCTGCTTCTGAGTTTCTGGTCTGGGCCATGCCTGTATTACCTCTATTTTTATCTGGTTAGGATGGAGCTGCCCCAGTCTACCACATGCCCGAGGTATGCCACTTCTCCCATGGCCACCTGGCACTTCTCGGCTTTGACAGTGAGCCTGGCCCTCTGTATTCTGCTCAGCACTTCCTAAGGTGTGACAGGTGTTCCTCCCAGCTGGTACTGAAGATGGCAATGTCATCCAGGTATGCTATGGTGTACTCCTCAGCACCATTTAACACCTGGTTCACCAACCTTTGGAACGTGGCTGGGGCATTCTTCATTCTGAAAGGCATTACTTTGAACTCAAATAAGCCTATCGGAGTGATGAAGGCCAACCTCCCCCTAGCTCTGTCTGTCAATTCTACCTGCTAATACCCCTTGGTCAGGTCAGTGGTCGTAAGGTAGGTCGCCCACCACAACTTATCCAGGAGTTCATCCATCCGGGGCATCGGGTGGGCGTCTGACTTCGTGACTGCATTCAGTCCATGATAGTCTACACAGAAACAAGTCGAGCCATCTGGTTTGGGTACAAGGACTACGGGTGAGGCCCAGGGACTGTGGGATCTCTGGATTACCCCTAAATACAGCATCTCCTCCACTTTCCTCCTAATGTCCTTTTGGACAGCCTCCGACACCCAATATGCTGTCCATCGTATGGGTGTCTGTGTCCCTGTCTCCACATTGTGTGTTGCTAAGGGGGTTAGGACCACGCTTGGCAATAAACAAGGGGGCAAAGTCTGCTAAAACCTCCCTCACTTTCTGGATCTGGCCCGAGGTCAACTGGGGAGACAATTTTACTGCCTCCACAGAGGACTCCTGCTTACTCTCTTCCAGCAAGTCCAGAAAGGGGTCTCCTTCGTCCATCCCCTCCCCATGACTACACACTGTGAACACCATGTCAGCCCTATTTGCATACGGCTTCATCATGTTGACATGGTACATCCTTTCTGTCTGTCTACGGTCAGGTAACTCCACAATGTAGTTTACGTCATTTACCTTCCTAACCACTTTGTATGGTCCTGCCCACTCAGCTTGCAGCTTGTCTTTCCAGACCGGAATAAGGACCATGACTTCCTGACCCACCACGTACGAGCGAGCTCTGGCTCTGCGGTCATACCATACTTTTTGTTTCAGTTGGACAGCTGCCAGGTTGCTCTGGGCTGTCCACATAAGCTCCTTCAGCCTTTCCCTAAACCTTAGGATGGAATCCACAATGGGAGTTCCCTGGATGGTGTGCTTGCCTTCCCAGTCCTCCCGGATCAAGTCTAGGGGCCCACGTACCCAGCGTCCATACAAGAGTTCAAAGGGAGAAAATCCTGTAGACTCTTGAAGCACCTCCCTGTATGCAAACAACAGGTGGGGAAGGTATTTCTCCCAGTCCCTCCCATGCTGTTCAGCAAACACCCAGAGCACTGACTTTAGGGTACCATTGAAGCGTTCCACAAGCCCATTGGCTTGTGGGTGATATGGTGTTGTGCATCTCTGCACCACCCCACACTTCTTCCATAGACATTTCATTAGGTCCAACATGAAGGAACCCCCTTGATCAGTGATTACCTCCTGCAGAAACCCAACACTGGAGAAAATCCCAAGCGAGGCATCTGCCACTTTGTCCGTCCTCAGTGAGGAAAGGGCGACTGCCTTTGGGTACCGGGTGGCATAATCCACCACATTCAGGATGAACCTTTTGCCTGAGGAGCTGGAGGTATTTAAAGGCCCCACAATATCCATTCCCACCCTCTGGAATGGCTCCTCCACTATGGGCAAGGGTATCAGAGCGGCTAGGGTTTTCTTGCCTGCCTTCCTTATTTCTTGGCACCAGTGACAAGACCGGCAATACTCCTTCACCTGCTGGGTGAAGTTAGGCCAGTAGAAATTCTGGGCCAACCGCTGCGTAGTTTGTGTGATTCCCAGATGACCAGATAAGGGAATATCATAGGCAACCTTGAGCAACTGCCCATGATATCCCTGGGGAACGACAAGCTGCCTACCTAGGATCCCTCCCTCTGTCTGTACTGTCTGTGTATATACATAAGTCCATTTTCCCAATAAACCCTATGTCTTCCGTCATCTCCCTGTGCACTGTCCAAGTCTGCCCAAGCCCTCAGCTTCTCTAAACTAGGGTCACTTCTCTGAGCAGCTGCAAACCCCTCACACCTTCCCAAGGCATGGGACAGGTCCCCTTCAGTGACTAAACTAGGGTCCCTAGCACTAGCATCAGGGCCCTCAGGATCACTGTCAATCTCTACCCTCTGACAAGGGGTTACCCCTCCCTCTTTGGAGTAACCCTCTGTAGCTGGGTGGTTACTTGCTACTGGGGAAATTTCTACCCTCTTTTTATCAGTTTCCTCCTCTGGAGACACAGGCTGGGGAATCAGCCTCTCAGTATCTTCCTCAATGGCTTCTGGGGGCTCAGGGAACTACAATTTTCCATGGCTACTTGGCTATGGGTAACTGCACATACCACCCCCTGCTGGAGATTATTACCCATGATCACATCCACTGCTGATGTGTTAGCTACAGCCACCTGTTGCACAGTTCCCCCTATTTCACCTCAGTCCAGGAGAACACTGGCCAATGGCAATGTTTTCTCTACACCAGCAAAGTCCTGTACAGTCACATGTTTGTTGGGTATAACGGACCAGGCTGTACCAGATCCCCTTTACCAATGTCAGGATGCCCCTGTGTCCCTTAACCCCTGCGCCTGTATGCCATTTACCATGACTGGGGCATGTGTCCTCATGTTCACTGGCATGCTTCCAGGGACACACAAACAACCCACTTCCTTTCTGGTACTACTCACAGATATTGTTTGTCTTCTTGACACTGTCTTGCAGTGTGCCCAGTTTCTTTACATAACCAAAAACATTTCTTACTTCAGAGAAATCTTTCTTTGAAACCTTGGCTAACTGGTTTTGTGGAGGCAGTGAGGGTTTTAGCTATCCTGAAGGCTGCTCCTTTCTCTGCGCCTGCCACACACTCAATTTATTTGTCTCAGAGCAGGTCTGTTTGGCATTGCGGTCCAAGAGTTCAGCAGCCTCTTGCACTGTTTTTGGATCTCGGTCCTCTAGCCAGGTTTTTAACTCTACTGGGCATGCCCAATAAAACTGTTCTAATAAAATCACATTTTCAATTGTATCAACAGTGTTTGCCTCAATTCCTTCCCACCAACATTTAAAAAACTGACGTTGTTTCATGGCTAGCTCCTCATAGCTCATATCAGGGCTTCTCCTGAGCTTACGGAATTTAGCTCTGTATGATTCAGCAGTTAATTCCAACTTTTTTAGTAGTGCTGCTTTTAACTTGATGTAATCATCACTGTCTTTATTGTCCATGTGACCCAATGCATCCCGAGCTTTTCCGTTAAGTAGCGGGGATAGCTGGAAGCTCCAGGACTCTCTAGGAATTTAGCCTGAATACAGAATTTTTCAAAAGAATTTAAAAAAGCGTCTATGTCCTCCCCGCCTTTAAACTCAGCTATTAATTTAGAGTTCAATTTGTAACCCAGTCCTGCAGTCCCAGTTAAACCCAAGCCACTTACCTGCCCTGGTGCGCTTGGCTGAGCTAGCCCAGTTCGTGTTAGCTGGCGCCCTCTCCTCTCCTCTCCTCTGTAGCTCTGCTCACCTCTTTCTCCTCTGCCTCTCACTGGCACTCACGTTCCTCATGGTCCACCTCCCTCTGTTGTCGCTCTGCCTCACGGTCCCCCTCCCTCTGTTGTCACTCTCCCTCAAGTTCTATCCTCCACAACTCAATTTGCAGCTTGAGTAGCTCTGGATTCAGGATACTGGTGACCTTCCCCTGCTGCTGTGGCCCTTCACTGACAGTGGCCCTACTGTCCGCCTCATCAGCTCGGGACCCCTCACTTGCTGCTAGTTCTGCCACACTTGAGGTCTGGTCCCTCTCAGTCATGGTTGGTGACTTGTTGCTCTGGGTATTTGCTACCATCAGGGCCTCTATGAGGTCCTGCTTACTGACTTTCACTTCAAACGGGACTCCCCTGTCCCCGCACAACTGCTTTAAGAAATCTACAGTGCGCTTGCTGTAGTCAGAAGACATTTTCTTCTTCTCTCACTACTAATACTATACTGACTGGCACTTCAGAAAAAAAAAATAAAATGGGTGGGAACTTAACTGTAAATCAAGGGATATCATTCTGTTTCCTTTTGAAATAAAACAGCGCCTTTCTTTTTTCCCAAGTGAGCTAAATGATTTCAAGCTAATACACTGAACAATGAAGCTTATACCACCAAACTTTTATCCCACCGCTGCCAACCAATCTGTTACAATCTCGCTTAGCCGGTCAGCCCTCTATTACCAAAGTGCCAACCTCTGAGCGTATGATTTGTGTACAGTGAACAGACAAGGTAACCCTCTTGTCTGTTTTGTGGGTTCAAGTCACCTTAGTCTCAAGCTCTAAAGGGATTCAAACTGATAACCTCTTGTTAGCATACCCAATGTTCAGGCTTAGATAATTCTGTCTTCGGGGGGCCAGATATCTTTGCCTACGGGCACCCAACCAGGTCTTTCAAATGAACCCTTAGAACTCTATGCAAGACTTTTAGAGAACTCTATCCATTTCCCAGTTTGGTATACAATAAGCCTATACACAGTGTACTTATAACCTTTAAAAGCTCCACTTAAAATAAAAAGAATTGTCAAGGCACTCCAGCAATTTCTTTTGTAAAAAAAATATCTTTACTTTAAAAATATCAAAACAGAACAATAATTACAGAACAAATTATATATATCCCAACACATGCAGCCTTAAAACAAACAGGAAAAAGTACAGTTCCTACAATACATACATTTAGACTGGTCTAATCTTACTCTTTTTCAGTGTTGTGATGATTCTCCCTCAGTCAGATAATATTCTCTTGTATCAGTCAGAAATATTTTCTTGTGTGTCTCTGTCAGGTTCTTTCAGCACTTAAACACACTTCTGAGCCGGCCTTCTCATGAGGTCACTAACTCTGCCTTGGTGTATCAAACTATATATTTTACAATACAGGGTCTCCAAATAAAATATTTAAAAAAACATATGATATGACCTCACTAACTTTCCTCTCCACAGGTTAACTGGTTAGAACTGGTGTGTGCTCTGTTACACACACACACACACACACACACACACACAGTCTTTTGATGTAAGTCACTGTATTCAAATCAGAAGTGTATTTGACTCCTAAACCTCATCTGGGCCCTGGGTATCTACACATCAAAGGGTATTCATGTAATTCAAGGGTTCCTTGGAAATATATACTGGACCTTCCAGAATCATCTGGATCCTCCCTGGCTCAGCCATCAAACCTCTTCAATGTCCATTCTGGCCTTTCTTCAACATCCCTCCCCACAAGTCCTTCCCTGGCAACTATGCAAGTCAAAGGATCTCCCTGAGGGCATTATGAATGGCTAATCTTATTTCCTGGGATGAAAGCAAATTGACAAGGTAATTGCACCCCAGATCTCTGCAGTTTAAAATACCTCCTGTCCTTTGAACTTATCCCTGGGGTCTCTTGATGCATCAGTTCCAGTAAGACAGTAGTTTCCTGAAACTGAGTTTTCCCATCACATATTTTATATGTAATTAAAAAATTAATGCAGCACTCAAGCACTCAGAGCTGGCTGTTTACTTCACACCCTTGGGTATGGAGACTAGACATGGTGCACCACGTTCAAGGCTCCATTTCACCCCAGGGTGTCTTTTAGACCTAACAACCCCAACGTGAGAGCCCCATTCACTCTCCCTTTGATATCCAATCCCCCACCACCACCCTCCTTCTACGAGCAATACCCAGTGCCCGACAGCACTGGTAAGTTCACAACTTCAATGGAGGAGGAGAGAATGGATGGAGGGAGTGGAAGGCAGAGGAGGAATAGTGCACGACCAAAGTAGGAGGCCCACACATCATACTAATCATAATACCCAGGTACCTACCCAAGAATAGCACCTCGAGAAGCAAATAAAATATTATTACCCAGTTAAACTAAACACAACAGAAAATAAATCAAGAAAAATTTAAAAACCCTCCAAAAAATAAAATCCACTGAAATTTTCTATTTAAAAGCCTACCCCTACACCGCATGGATACCCTAACCCAAAACTCAGCACATGGAACACATAAACTGATTAATGAATAGTAAACTAAAACCAGATAGTAAAAAGTTCACTGCAGACCTCTCTCACTGGAATGCAAATAAAGGCATAACCCCACCCCCACCCCCAGGTCCTCGCCCCACCTGGAAGTGAGAGATGATGAGGCACTCTGGCTACCCAGAGTTAAAAATCCAAAATCTGCCAAAACAAATCAATATCCAATTAATAATCCAAGGCAAAAGTCTTAGTCGAATATTAAACAAAGAATAATGAAATGTGGATGCCCAGGCCCTTTCACCATCGGGAAAGACCACAGAAGGACACTCTCACTGTCCGAACTGGAAAATAGTATATCCAGGACTGAGTCATATAGGCAATCTAAAGGGTAAAGGTAATCCATGGGATAATCTGAAGTTCCACAAGAAAACCAGCCAGATGATACAGTCAGCAGAACAGCAAAAGTGGCTATTAAGCTCCACTCCAAGTGGCCCAGCCGGGAATAATTGTTGGACACCTCAACACCCATGGAATGACTAGACCATATCCAGACCCCAACAGTCTATGGGAACAATGGACTCATCGGTCAGTTCCCTGGCCGATCTAGAGCCCAGTCCCTGTGTCCACAACAAATCTGGCTGTTGAACGCCAGTAGAGCCAGGCCCACCCGTGCTGCCAACAGCTGACCCAGCAAAACAGTCACAGAATCCCTGCAAATATTCTGCACCAACAATCAAGAAAAGGCACACAGCACTGCACAAACAGTCAGACTTGGCCAGTTCCTCCAGATAATTCACCAGAAAAAATCCTCTGCAAAGCGGGCTGGCTGCACACCACAACTTCGACCAGCTATTCTCGATCCCTCAACTCGAAATTCCAGATTCCCGTCCATACAGTGGCAAACACCACCTCTTGGGATTTCAGCAGACCAAATCAATTAGCTGGATAGATTATGGGAGATACCCCCACTAAAATCTGGACAGTAACAGGTTGCCTACAAAGCTGTAGCAGGCAGCAAAAGCTGTCTCAAAAAAGTCTCATCAGTGTATAAACAAACTGGCTACCTCAATCGGAGGTCCCGAACTACTCACACCCTTGAACTTAAAAAGAACAATATGACAAAAATAAAATAAGAATAAACAAAGAAAACAAATAAACAAAAGGAAATAAAACAAAATAAATTATTCAAGAGTAACATTAATTTTAACAATCTCAATCCAGCATAATTTTGTTTATTATCTTGAGTATTTCTTTTATGTTCCTGCTGTAGGTTGAAGTGACCAAAAAAGGTACTATCCATTAATCCATCAAAATTGCCAATTCTGGCATTAAAATCACCTAACAGCAATATATTTAAATTAGGAAAACTTATAAGTACATATGTGAGTATTTTTTCAAATCTATCTCATAGATCATTGTGGCAATATTGAGATCCACTAGGTGGGATATAAACATTCATCAAAGTGAACATCCTGTCTTATAGTTTTATTAAAGAGACAATAAAATTTCTATCCAGATAGACATTGTTAAGAGCTTCACATATTCCTACTTTAACATATGTTACCAAGCTTCCTGATGGCCTGCCGAACTTACTTTCCCTTGTTGCAATATTATGAAGTACCTCATATCCATTCCAGGAGACTTGATCCTCATTTTCATGCCAAGTTTCCTGTCAGCAGACTATACTGCCTTTGTTAATAAATTCCTCAAAATCTTTTTCTGCAAACTTATTACCAATCCCTGCCAAATTCCAAGATATTATTTTAATGTGGTTGCCTTTTTGTCCCTTATTGTTTAATTCTATAGAATGTATAGAGTCTACTTCATCTAAACTTATGTTCAGTCAATCATGCAGTTGTTCTGACCTATTCTCCTTGTTCAAATTATCTCCCAGATCATTCTCTTGATTTTCAACCCAGGGGCTGCTCTCAGTTTCTTTTTCTATATCTCTTAGTCCATTTAGGTCTACTAAGAGCAGTCCCAAAGCATCCAATGTCTCACTTTTTTGAAGGAGTTGCTGAGTAATTTTTCATTTTTTATAACTATATCAATCTGTTTGGAGTTCTGACTACAGATTACATCTTGTACTCCCCGATTTCCTAGTCTTATATTCATATAATTTGCAAACAAATTACAGATAGATCCTTATAATTTATGGTTGTTTTTCTTATTCATTCTTGACATTCCAAATAATGATAGCACCACTGGAGCATTAATATACCCTGGGTTTCCCTGACTGACATTGAATCTCTCTCTCTGTTTGGGAAGGATACTTTTTGGACCTTTACAATTTAACAGATGTTCATTTCTCCAAATGTAATTGGCTTCCCTGGCAGATGCAAAGTAGACTTTGATGGTGTTAATACAACCATCTTGACTTTTCTTAATTCTCAAAATTACCTTATCTAATACTTCTAGTTCAGCTGGCAAGAAAATTTAATGCATTATATATTGCTTTAATATTTCTTTCGAAAAGGAAGGCCAATCCGCTATGGTAGTAAGATGTAAGTGTAGTACATTTATTTCTTGCTCAGTTGATCCATTGCCCTGCCCAGAGTTGTCACTTACTCCAGTGTTTACAATAATTTTACTTTTATTCATCCTATGTTCCCTTACTTCCCCCCCCGATCCAGCCATGCCAATGTTGAGTAGAGAGGGAAGATCTTTATTCTTGATGTCAACTCCTTTACAACAATAATCATTGAACTACAATAGTCTTGGGTGAGTGACTGTAACTGCTGGGGAAATAAAGTTATGGAATAAGATGTGAGATGGTACAGTGGATTCGTACTAAGCTACCACATGGGAGGTCTATTCAGCCCATAAAGTTCTGTCAGGAATTTAGCCCTCATGGCTTAAGGGAGATCTGCATGAAATGAACCAGTCTGTTAGCTCAAGAGACTGGTTTTCGAGCTGTGTCTGTAAAGGAAAACCACTGAATGGAATGCCCCCATGCTCCATGGAGTGGTTGTTAATGTTTCAAATTTAATTAAATCATTTTGCACTTTTGATTCTGGAATGGACAATGAATTTAATGTGAATGTGCATTCCTGCCTACTAACCAATATTCCCCCTGCAGCCTCTTGTAACACCTAGCAGCAGACTTTGTTCCCCTGTTACAGTGACTCACAGTCACTGCCATCAACAAACCAGGTAACCAGCTATTTCTGTTTCTAATTCTTGGACTGTGGTTGCTTAGTTGTACAGTGCCCCCTCCCACCAATTTTAACATCTGGATACCCCTAGACATGGAGGGGGCTTGCATACAAAAGACACTGGCTGTCATGGCAGGTGGAAATAAGTGGAGATACCAATCTTGACCTAACAACAATAGGATCTGCACCAAAATTCCTATGAGAAGAGACTAAAGGACCTCAGTATGTACACCCTGGAGGAAAGGAGGGAGAGGGGTGGTACGATAGAGACTTTCAAATACCTCTTGGGTATAAATAAGGTACAAGATGAAAGAACCAGAAGCAAATGGTTTGATACTTTTTATTGGGCCAACTTAGATGTTACAAAAAGACATCAACATCTAAGTTGGCCCAATAAAAGGTATCAAACCATTTGTTTCTATATCTGTTCTTACAAGGACCAATATGGCAACTAAACCAAATCTGTTTGTACAAGATGGCAATATTTTTCAGAAAAAAAGATGTTCAAGAACAAGGGGTCATGCTATGAAGCTGGAGGGGGTAGACATTAGAAAGTATTTCTTCACAGAAAGAGTGGTGGATGCATGGAATGGCCTCCCAGCAGAGGCAGTGGAGGCAAAAACTAATGATTCAAGAATGTATGGGATAGGCACAAGGGAACCTTAGTGGTTAGGAAAGGGAGGGTAAAGCCGGAGATCAAGTGGGGTCTGTGATATTACAGTAGGTAAGGATAATGGGCAGACTGGGTGGGCCAAGCTGTCCTTATCTACCATCAAATTCCATGTTTCTATGTAACAACATTATATCTAGCTTTGAAAAAAGAACAGTACATGGGTTCTTTATACAGCGGCAAAAAACAAAACGTGCAAGAGTGCATAAGAATATGCACCTCATAGATTAGAGATCAGACGGGGAGCCAAAAGCACATGTGGACCAGAGAGGGGAGGCAGGAAGTTCAAGAGGGGGGGTGAAAAGTACAGGGAGGAACAGGACAAGCCTTAGCAGGCATCTTAAGGCATGGAGAGAGGGAGTGAACTGAAGAGAAGAGGGGAGTAGATTCAAGAGGGAGAGGAGACAGTGGGAGAAGGCAGCTTGCCCAGCATATGAGTGAGGATGGGGAATGGCAAAGGTACAGGAATCCCTGGAGTGCAGTGATTAAGAGGAGGAGGAGGAGATGGCAGGGGAGAGCAGTGAGGAGAGGAAGGATGGAAGAGAGCAAACCAGTATTTAGCAATGAAGGAGGTGCAGTAGGACTGGTGACATAGAGGGAGAGGAAGGATAGAAATGGAAGAATAGAGAGAGAGCAGTAATGAGTGTGGAGTGGAGAGTTGGTGGCAAAGTGACAGAAGGCACTGTAAAAGATGTCTAGTCTGGCAAGGGAAGAGGAGGGAGTGGTGCCATAGACCACATCTGCATAAACAGAAACTGGGAGAATCATTTTGGTTACCAGCTCCCGGCAAACCTGGAGGGAGAAACAGTCCTCATTATAATATAAGGCACTGAGTTTGAGGTGAAGTTTGGCATATATGGCATCAATATGGGCAGAAAAGTCAAGCATACTATCAAGTCAAAGCTCCAGGTCCTTGAAGGTGGGGACACCCTCAAGGAGGGTGCCATCCAAGGTAGAGAAGATGGAGAAGGTGAAGGTATTTTATTTCCAGGCATCAAATAGGAATTTTTCCATTAAGTAGAAGTCTAACGAGGCCATATTTTGACTATGTCTCCCAATTTGGGGCACCCTACCAGAGAAAGGAGGTATTACTGCTGGAGTAGGTCTAATGAAGAGTGACAAGGATGATATGAGAGATGGAAAACTGGAGTTATGAGCACAGATTAGAATAACATGGCCTTATGTCCCTGGAAACCAGATGACAAAGAGATGATTTATTCCGGTTTTATATCAGTAGGGCTACAACCTTAATGACTATTTTGGGACTAGTTTTTAAATGCCCTGAGGTGGTGACTAGGGGCCATAACAAATAACTCAGACTTTCAACTTTTACAATTAAGCAAAAAATGTGCTATACCCAGAGAACAGTGTGACAGTAAATCATTGACAATCAAGTTGGTACACTGGCCAAACAGGGGTTCAATATGAACTAATAGCAATGGGAAGTGGGGACCCCTCTGCCTTCTTCTTCCCTAGACCCCTAGTAAACCCTAGTAAGTGTAACAAAAATTTAAGTTGTGGATCTTGTTCTAAAGCTTTGGACTTAGAAAAAAATCATCTTTGAAATGCCAGCTTACTTTTTCATAAACCATTGGACTGAGGAAAGTATTGAATATCTGTGGTATGTTTGATATCCCAAGTATTCATGAATTCCTTGAGCTCCTGCACTGCATACCATATTCCGTTATCCAATATCAGTTCACATACATGTGATGTCTGGCCAGTATTTCTTTGGGATGACAAATCAGATTACTTGTTGTTAATTGCAACTGAAAGCACAGTATCTACTCAGGGCTAGAATTTAAAAGTATTCCACCCTATTTTGCATACCAGTTTGCAAGGCAGAATACCATCTTCATCATCCAAGTGGAATGCCACTCCTCAATGCCATCACTGTGCAGTTTAATCTGTATAATGCTCTTTTGTATAGGCAGAATACCAAACTTTGAGATGGAATACCAAGATATGAGTTTTGGTGTGTGTGTATATATATCACCTTGACTTCTTGCCATGAATATAGCAGGCAGTACTCTGGGCATCAAAAGGTCTTAGTTTTTCAGGTCTGTATGGTGTACCAAATTCTAACATTTGTTTCAATATCTTTATGTATAGGTGACTAGGACACTGCATCTCAGGCATGCTTCTCTGACAGCACTGTCCCAAAATGCCCCTGATGAATTTGCATTAGAACAACATTACAGAAGCACTCTGTTATTTCCAATCTATCCATGCATCTATTGGCTTTGGAAAGAGAGTTGCACACTCTGCAGTACTCTCTTATCCTTGGATGCAACTTCTTGTATTTCTTTGGCCAACCCTTTTGTAATATGTTTACCATGCGCAGAAAGTCATCTTCACAAGTCACTTTCCTAATAGCTTCCTATTTTGACTTGGATACTAACCTCTAAGCAATGATGTTGTGTACATGCTTTTCAAGATCTACTTCATCCAGAGCATTTAAGTTTAGTGCATACAACTTGGAGATAGTATCTGCCATAGAGATGTCTTTTCCTGGATGATACCATACCACTGTGTGGTATTTATGCAGTCTCATTTCCATTATTTGCAAATGAGGATGGGCAGATATTAGTGGTTTCTTTATTATCATTACCTGCTCTATTGGTTTGTGGTTGACTTGACAGATCCCTTTGACCAGCTACTTTACAAAGTGCACAGTTTTTCTGTGTCAGGTGGAGGATGTGTTAAGGTAACAGTCAGTGGTACAATAAAGTATCATGCACTTTACCAAATGTGATGCCTACTTTATAGTGTGGCGGTGTGTGGTGTAGCTTGTGTGTGGTTTGTATAGTGTACCCAGTGGTGCTGGGGTGCTCACTCCTGTGGTGGTTCCCTATGCAGGTGTGCACTGTGCCATCTGACACCCTATGTCTTGGCAATCTGTTTCCCAGTGGTCCATGGAACACTTGTGTCACCGGTGTCACACTAAAGAGGGGGGTCTGTCCTGGTGCTGCTTCAACTCCCCACTCCACACAGGCCTCCTGTTTCATGAGCACTGGGATGGGGGCAATGGCTGTGGGGGGGGTGCCTGTGGCCCATGCCATGCCAGCACTACCTGTGTCAGATTGGTGAGACCTAGTTTGAGGATGTCTGCCAGGTGTGCAAAACCTCCATCCACAGACTGCATGATGGCCACTGGATCATACCCCATATGCACAATCTCCTTGTATCGCCCACATTGTAGGTCAGGCACTGCAGCTGTTAGTGGCCAACCCTGCTTTGGTGGATACACTGGTGCTCCAGGCTTTGCACCTCAGCATACTTGCTGTGCAGGGTCTGCCACCTAGGGCAGTGTTCAAAGGGTGCCACTCCTGAGGGCCCCTCCACGGGGTCAGTGTCCTTGCTCATGACCCTTGTGGACCCTGTACACCCTGCAGGTAGTGATATCAAGTACACATGGTAGAAGTGTCCCCTGCATGTCTGTGCTGTAAGCTGATTGTGGGGTGAGTGTTGGGGCCATGGCTTGGAGGGTAGGGGTTCACCCTGCATGACCTAGGTCATGTCTATGTGTTGAGTGCTCTGCATTATGATCCTGGGTCTGCCTTCATCCTCTGTATCATCCACAGTGAGGTTGGTGGTGTCCTGGTGATCCAGAGACATGGTTGGTTTGGGATCTTTGGGGGCAGGATGGATGGGTTAATACATTATGCACCTCCAACAGCCACTGATTGCAGCCAGGTGTGTGGTTTCCTGCACCTGTGAAGTGCCTATATGTGTCCTGTGTCCCTTCATCCCCTGTGTCCCTGTATTCCTCCCAGGATGGTTATGGCGGGTGTTCACCCATGGAGCACATGCATGTTATTAACACCGATCACAGTACATTGCTGGACTGATTCCAGTATAGCACTGTGTCTGTTCTCACCTTCAAGCATGTGGAGTCCTTCACCGCTGATTGGCTGCTAGTGGATGGTGTTGCCTTTGTCAGCTCTGGGTTCATCACTGGACTGCCACTGCCTGTCTCCAGTAGTGCCAATATCTGCTGTGTAAGCTTGCACTTCATGGTTTCCTGCAGGTTACAGCACTTGCACTTTTGATGGCACTCATGGTATGTGATGTGTTCTCTGTCTTGTTCACAGCATCTTGGATGCTGACCCACATAAGGTGCTTGTAGGCCAGCATGCTCTTCAGTGTGCCCCAGAGTAGAAAAGAGTCAGGTAGTGGGCCTTTACCTCCCAGGTAATAATGTTAGTCTCTTCAACCATGAAATTTGGTGTGCATGGCCTGTAACAGCAGACATGGATGCATCTGCTGCCCTGCCCACTCCCATACCTGTGCAGCAGTTGGGCCATGTACCCTTCCCACCACCAACTGTGCTATGGCATTGCTGTCCTAGCTGCAGTATGTGGAATGCTGCATCTCTCCCATGGCTTCCACAGCAGGCATTTTTGCATTACAATCTGGGAGGTGGAACATCTCCTTTTATGGCGGGGTCAAGGGGCATTCTGTGGGCATGTGTTGCTTCACATGGATCCTTGACCAGTTCCCTCCACACTCCACCACTCTACCATCCATACCTGTCAGCCACTTACTGGCTACTGGGGATGGCACCACCTGCACAGATGGTACATGCTGCATGACCCTGTGTATGCTTTATCCGTGGATTTGGGTGGATCCACGCTGTTCTGTGTATCAGTCCCTAAAAGTTTATTTCAAATATTGTGTTATGAGTTTGTACACTCACCTTTATAGCAAAAGTAGGACAAAGGTATGGTGATGAGAATAGATTGATAGCCTCATAGGATGCTCACCACTAGCTGACTGTAATGCTCCTTGCAGAATAGTGGATTTAAGATGACTATACAGTTAGACTGAATATAAAGTCTGACACTGATCTTGAGAACTTTGTCCAGAACCAGAAATATAAATACATGCATTTACAAGCTAAGTGCAGGACATTCGATCTAAAAGCTGCTAGACCTTTCAGGCCAGCCAACATTATTGAAAAAAATCATCTGTGATTAAAAAATCTTTTGACGACAGGGTGCTGTGGAGCTCGAGCAGCACAGTCACATTGTACAGTGGCTCAGAATATTAAAAACCATAAATTGCGTTTTTGCAAATTTAACTCCATAGAACTGAAATTTTGAAAGTTGTCACACAGGGATTTAACATTGGAGCGTATGATGTGAAGCTAAACAAAAACCAGGCAGTAGGGTACATATGCAAAGACTTGGGAACATCTGGAGCGGCAGGCCCGAGCACTAGGCCAGCAAGGCAGAGAAGCATAAAAGAGGAGAGGCCAATGGAAATATTTCAGTGTCTTGGCTATAAGATGAAACAACTCCTTTCCTCAGTGACAGCTATGAACATTAAGTGTGATTCACTTACTAATGGAATGACACTGGCAAAGACCTTGGTGGAGGTTATGCATGCAGTCATGGAGAATGTGAAATGGCAAGCAGATACGGTACATGTAAGGACACATCTGCACAAGTTACTTTAGACTGTCAGCATATGCAATCCTGACTGAAGGTCCTGGAAAATCAGTTAAGAAACGCTAATATCAGAATTATGAGTTTACTGGAAAGCGTAAAAGGTGACCATACAGCCCTCTTTATTCGTGACTGGTTGGCGGAACAATTTGGTGAGCAGGCAAGCCAGCCAGAAGGAATGTCTGGTGGTGAAGGCCCATAGAGTGAAACTGAGGGGAAATAATAGGACGCTATGCTCCACACACTGCTTGCAGTGTGTTGGATAGTGTGGAAACCTGAGACAAGCTTTTAAGCATGGCCAAATACCATGGGTTGTTGCTCCATGAAGGCCAAGCTGTAATGATTTACTGTGATATTTGCTATGCCATGCACCGACACAAAAAGAAATTTGATGAGGGAAGAAATACCCTACGTGAGCTGGAAATTTTACACTCCATGACTTTTCCTGCAAAACTGTGAGTTGTCCATGAGGGCAAGGTTTTCCTGTATAAGAACCCAATTGAAGTGGAAGAATGGGCAGTGAAAATGGATGAGTAGAAGAAAAGAAAAGATTCACAGAGAGAGAGAGAGAGAGAGAGAGAGAATGGTGAGGAAAATGACGCAGCCAACTGCAAAAGACTTGGACTTGATTTCCTATTTTCATATTATAAAATGGGTAAGAGAGAACCTCCATCCTGATTGGCTAACAAGTACCAGTAGCCGTGTCCTTATCAGCTGATATACATAGCAACTGGTACTTATTATACCAAGCAAGACACAGTACAGCCAGAAATCCATGCATCTCACTTTGGAAAAACATTTTCTCCCGCATTTTTTAGTGAAGTGCTGTACTCCCGTTCTGCACGCCCTCCGCCCGGTAAGAACACCGAAGTTCTTGCCCAAAACTACTACATGTCCCTGTTCAAGTCAAATAGAAAATTGATTTAAAAACACCAACCTCTGCTGCATAAAACAGCTTCAGTGCACACAAGCTTTTCCGGAGCTGCACCGCTAATTTTCTCTTGCGCAGGACCTTTCTCCCATTCCTCGCGATGACTACGATGTGGACCCCCACACTTCCACCTATAGTTCATCATAAAAAAAAAAAAAAAAACTATCCCTAAAACGCATGGTCACAGCAAAAGAAATGTTCCACTCCATTTCACATGCTAAACAAAATAAAAACCACAGAGCTCCAACGGAAAACGGTCTTCACTGTGCCAGGTAAACACGGACACGCTCGTTCACTTCATAAACGTCGAGGCACGCTTTCGTTCCTCGCAAACCGTCTTTCACAGTTATTTTAAAAAGTACACCATATTTCCAACCTCAGCATGTATCTCGCTGGGCAGTTGGGGGGGGGCGCTGTAAAGAACTTTACACTCTCTTTACGTGACTAGGGCAGCAAACGTGACAACAAGCCTGTCTATCTGTATAGTAACTGCGATAACCTAAGCAGTATGTTACTAGAGGGTTCTAGTGGTCACAAAGAGAAATGCACTGTATTAGACTTTTATACAGTGCATAAATAGAGGAACTATTTTTACTGTTGTAACTCAAAACTATTCCCCCCCCTTATTTTATTTCTATTTTGACACTTATTTATTTTTTTTTATTTCTACATCAGGGACCCATTTTATAAGCGCAATAACACACTCCGAGGTGTGGTTTATCACCTGATAAGAGCATGCCCAGTGGCATAAGGCACTCTGGCGCAAGCGTGCCTTAGTACACCCTGGGCATGCTCTTATCAGGTGATAAACCACACCGCCGTGGTGTTATTGCTTGCTTATACTTCATGGAGCTTTTCGGGCATTGCGAGGTGACCACAGTTTTTACTAATGGACGGTTATGTTCACGTCCCAACTGCACTTTATTTTATAAATTCATAGTTTCAACATGTTTTGAAGTGTAATATGTCAGTGGTTGATGAGTAAACTGTTTTTCTACATGTGGTGTATCCAGCATAGGTGACGTCATTTTTAGAGAACTAATACTTAGTGGGAGAAAATATATAAAGGAGTCCTCAGGCCAATTTCCTTGTAAGTATCCTTTCAGGATATACCTGTATTCCATTGTTTTTTTTATGTGCCACTTGATTTCATTTTTTCTTAAACAGTAACTAAATGCATTTTTAATGAAGAAAATGATACAGTGTAATTGTGCTTCACGTGCTGTGTAACTGGCTCGAGCAGTGTTGAAGGGAGAGGGAGCTGGTATGCTCAAACGGAGGCCACTACAAGAGTTCATGTTTTTGAACTATAATTTAGCTGTGGATGTGGTGGATGTGGCCTGTAAGGGTAAGTAAATGGACAGTTCTTTTTATGGGACTTTTTGATTTACTACAGCGCCTGCCATGGTTCATGAGCTACAGTTCTATGACACTTGTAAGACAAATATAGATTGGGTATTATTTATTTAATTTAGTTCTGCCCCTCACATTGATGTAAAACTAAGGAATGCTTATACCAGCCTAGATGTAATGTTTACTTGGAGTGCTGTATTGTGATATGCTGTCCCTCTGATGGAATAATTTTGTATCATTTTCTTTGAAAATGAATAAAATATAAGTGAAAAAAATATTTGATGACAACACTACAAGAGTAGTACCCCAACTAGTGCAAACAAATGTTAACCTTTTGTACCAAATTTACTGGTTTGCCATTGGCACAGTGATTCATTGAGGGAAATGCTTGCCATTATTGAACAGTGGTTTCAGCATTTTCAGGATTCTGCACAGTGGGACACATAGCAATATTTAAGTAAAATCTTTATTTCCTGCTAAATAAATTTGCAACAGCCCACCAGTCTCCCATAAATATATGATAATTAAAAATATAATAAAGTTACCAAAGAAGACATAAAAGAACAAATACAAAAACATGAAATTTGCTGTTTACATTACAAATTATGTACAAATATAAATGACAAACAGTGAGACAGAGCTAATTTTGTTTGCCTTTTTGGTGCCTTTAAGATTTTTTTTTTTTTTTTACATCTTTTAAGGTACAACAAACAAATTAATCCTTCTTCCGTCCATGACTGTACATGATTAATTGCAAACTAATTATACAGGCCGCAGCACACAAGACACAAAATCACATCAAATTATCACACAAATATTTAACGTATTTACAAACTCCTCAGGTTATACATCACTACAATACATAATATGTATCATGATGCAGCAGCTTCATTAATATGAAATAAATATAAAGGCATGTGGTGCATGACACAGCACACCAACATGCTACCGGTCAACAAACTGAAATCTGTCTTCTCAGTAATCTATTCTCCACGGAAAACAAAAGTAGATCTGATAGAAGGTGTAGTTAATGTTATACAAGGGGTAGCTAGTGATAGGCATGTTGTTTTAATGGGTGACTTTAATTGCAATTGGTGTGGTTATAGGGTAAGTTATTTAAGCAATAAACCACAACAAGGTGTGGGTTATGCTGGGATTTACCCACGCCTGGTGTGGTTTGGTCACAAGGCGCAGCCAAGCGACCAAATCCACACCAGAATTGGGCAAATCCCAGCATAACAAACACCCTGGAGTGATTTATTGCGATTATACAATGTTTCCCTTTTTATTGGCGAGAAAAAAATAAATTAAAATCCTTTTTTATACGTATTTCAAGTTCATTTTATTGATTGTATTGCTCCACTGGAAAAAAATAGTTCTTTGTTGCCAGAGAGACCCTGCCTAGCTTCCGCATTTGTTCAAAGTCCCCCACACCCAATCCCATCCCATAAATGTACCAGAGAGACCTACACACACACACACACACACACACACACACACACACACACTTACTTGCTGTTGCTTGGGAGGCTGCTGTCATTTTTCTGTTTGCTTCTTTTTAGAGAGAGAGAGCTTGTGAGGCTTCTTTTTTTCTTTTAAACATTCACGGACTAACAGCTGTGAGTCTGCAGCGCTAACCATGATAGGAACTGCCACATGATTTCAGCGAGCGCCGATGTCAATCATGCTGTTGTTCTTATGTCTGTTTAGCAGTCTGCTATCCATTGGATTTTTTGTGGTCTGCATTTGGTGCCATTAATGCTTCTGTCTCTTCAGCACTTCTCTGTTTACTGGATTTTGCAGTCTGTGTCAGGTGCCATTAATGCTGCAATGAAATGTGGCAGTTGGGGAGCGAGCCCGGGTCATGGAAATTGAGGGAGATGGTGCGACTATGCAGCAGGCGGCACTCTGTGGTTGCTAATATTAGAAGTGTTTTTTTTTTTTTAACAGAAGTTGGTTACTGGGGAAACAGAAATGGTACCACTATTTGGATGGGGTCAGAGAGACATGGATAGAAGGGCTTTAATGGAGTGAAACCTTTAGGTGAGCAGAGTCCCGCGGAGAAGCGGCCAAATGAAAAGTATGTATAGTTTCTCTTGTGAAAGTTAGGGACTTATTTGAATCTCCCACTACTGCTTTTGTGTCACGGTTTAGCAGGGAATTGAAATGGCAGCTTTCATGTGTACTAGACTACCAGTAATTCTGCTTTAGCGGGGAAAAGATGGCGGCTTGGATATTTTGTTTTTGGGCTCAGACTGATTTCTGCTTCAGATTCAGCTGACTGGCACCTTTTCCCGTGGGTTATGCCAGGATTTACCATGGGTAAAAGGTGCCAGTCAGCCAATCAGAATGAAGAATTCTCAGACCCCATTGTATAATAAAAGATATTGTTTCAGTCCTGGGGTTATCTCAGTTCATAAATGATTCTACTAGATACACAGATACCACCAAGAGTGGAACATTACTTGATTTATTATTCGTCTCTCACTCTCTAACAGTCAAGGCCTCAGGTGTCCTTCCACCTTGTTTTGAGGATCATAATCCAATATGGGGTAATAGTCTAATCCTGACGGAACAGAAAATATTTGATAAAAATAATACTTGGGTAAGGGACATGAGAGTTTTTCCAAAAATAGGTTTATTCTTAGTATAGAAAGAGAGAAATAGGACAGATGTCAACTCATGCCCGATTTAGATCTAACAGTACAATACTTTACTGAGATCTTCAATGGACTGTGTCATTTGCATGCCCCAAGCATTAAAATGAAAATATATCCAGCTTGACTACTCTGGATCAACAAAAACGTTTTAGAAAGTATTAGAATCAAGAATAGGTGCTGGAAAAGGCGAGGAGAACAAAGCAGGACAGTGATTGGGTCTTATTCAAAAATAAAAGAAACTGATGTAGACAACAGGTTAGGAAAGCAAAAATCCTTTATTACAAAACTAAATTGCATAGTGAGAGAGACCCCAGAAAATTTTGGAAAAATGTAAATAATCTAATGAGACCAGGGCAAGGTTCAACAAGGAAATTCGGTCTCAGGATTAACAGGACCCTGACTGAGGATGCCCATGAAGTAGTTACATCTTTAAATGATTTCTTTATGGAACTGCCTGGTTTTAATACTACAGTATCAAGCACTGGACACCAGGAGGAGCAGGTTACAAATAACATCTCAGGATCCCATTCTCCTTTTTTGGTTTAAATCTTAAGTGTACCAGAAGTCTACAAGGGGCTAAAGAATATACATATTCACAAATCTACAGGCCCTGATGCCATAGAAGAGAGATTCCTGAAAATGGCTGCTAAACAACTAGCCCCAACTATGACATATATATTTAATAGAAGTCTTCAGGAAAACTACTTTCCACAACTATGGAAGGTTAGTAAAATTACTCAAGTACTTAAGGGGGTCACCTACAGAAGTCAACAACTATAGACCAATAGCACTTTTGTCTGTTTTGGCCAAATGCCTGGAGAGGCATGCCCATACACAAATGATGGGGTATTTAGAAAAGTATACTCTAATAACACCATCCCAATCCAGTTTCCGTAAGGGGCACTCCACCACTTCAGTTTTACTAGAATTTAATGATATTGTTACTACATCATTACACTTGGGACTAGAAATGGCAGCAATTTTAATTGACCTGTCAAAGGCCTTCGACCTGGTGAACCACTCCCTCTTGCTACAGACTGCAGAAGAAATAGGGATTACCGATGGCCCCAGGGATTGGTTGAAATCCTATTTAGGGGACTGTATGCAATCTGTATCGATCTTAAGAGGTAAGTTATCAAAGAGGGCTATACTGAGAGGCATACCACAGGGGTCCATACTAGGGCCTCTGTTGTTCTTAATGTGTAACAACAGCCTTCCTCGAGTGGTACAGCACTCACAGATGAGACTGAATGCAGATGATATTGCCTTATTGCAATAGGGCGAAACAGTACTGAACTAAAAGAAAAATTTCAATCAGATTTTGATGGATTGAGGGGGTGGTTCACCAGGTCGGGCCTCATTATGAATACAGTAGACAGTGATTTTTTTTGGAGCAAGTATCTCATTATACCTACCTGGGTGTCACATTTGATAAAAACATGACATTTGGGGAACATATAAGCTTGGTAATTGATGGGGTAAATAAGAGAGTGGGGGCCCTACGACAAATCACAAAGTGTTTAACAAAAAACAGTAGAAAAAAGTTGCAGAGCAATTAATACTACATGTCCTAACATATGGGGAGCTCCTTTACTGTACTGCTAATAAAACATTATTATGCAAATTAGACAGGACATTTAACCGAGTTGCAAGATGTGTCTTGCAGTGTGATCCAGGGACACATAATTGTGTATTATTAACTTCACTACAGTGGTTGCCACTAGAAAACAAAAGTGCCATGGTATGGCAAAAGATTAATAATGAGTATCATGTTGATAGTCCAAAGCATTACACTAGCATTAAACTATTTGGTGGAAGTGACCATATAAGTACAAGGCTGAAAAGAACTATTCAAGCAAATAAAATCCTTGTTCCAGTAGTTAAAACAAATTTGGGGAAAATACATTGTGCTATCAGGCCTCAAGACACTGGAATACTCTATCCCCCTCAGTTCATGCATTTCCAACCTACTGTTTATTTTTACAGGAGTTGGAAAAATCAAACTCATTTAGTTGTTTATGTTATTGATAATAATTGCCTCCATGAACACTTGTAAATCCAGAGAACGTCCAGGGAAAAATTCAGTATTTAGTTTGTTGTTTTCTTAAGGACAAAACTGCACTTAAGGGTAGTATTAGATTGTTTGAACTTACTTGGTCTTGATTACAGGACCTAACTTATTGTATTGTTATTTTACAGTTTGTATTGGTATGTATTGTTTCGTTGGTCATTTATTTTTCTTATGTATGGGTAACATGTAAGGTAACAGGACTGTCTTGTGAACTGGGTCACCTGACCTAAATACATGGTTTCTCTCCTGTATAAAAATAAAGCTTTTACTACTACTACTAATTTAGGACATTGCATTTCATGTCCAAAAACACATGAGAGTTCGTAACACTGTATCTTGTGTCAACTGTTCTAAGCTGCTGCTCTCTCTTGGATGTACTATAGTTCACTTGTCTAATGCATTGTGTAAATTTGTATTTATCTCCATAATTTACCAGGTGTAATAACCTCACTCTACTCCCTTGTCCATTATATAAATTATTGTTATAGTCTCCAACTATTTATTTCCCAGTGCTCTGCATTGTACTGAAAGTATTGTATTGTGTCTCCTGTGCCAGCTCCATGGCCCATGTCATGCCTGAAAATGATCATTGGATCAGTGCACCTACTCAGTCAACAAATGAATAAATACAACAAGATGTGAGAGGAGAGGAGAGTAATGAAGCATAGAAGAGTTTAATACACAGAAGAACACAGATTTGGGAGTACAAATGCCTTGATCTATTATTTTATTTGTTTATTTATTAAGAGATCAGATTTCAACCTTTTATTTATTTATTTATGAGTTTTCGGAAAAACCTTTGAACGTGAGCTCTTTTACAAAGCTTCCACGTCAGGGTGGACAAATAGTACAAACACAGATACAGTAGTTGCAGATTTCAGAACAAATTCAGTTACAAATGTTCCACGTCAGGGTGGACAAATGATACAAAACACCAGTACAGTAATTACAGATTTCAGAGCAAATACAGCTTTACAGGATTTAGCACAAATACAGTGGCTTCAGACTACAGAACAAATACAGTCATTACAGGGTTCAGCGCATTAGGCAGTTTAAGAGTAGTATGAGATTTATTGGCTAGTAGTGAAAACAAATCTAACGTGAGAGGGATTTGGTTATGTCTTGGGAGATCCTAGGGTGGCTCTGCCTTAGAATCCTCGAGAGATCTATTGATAGAATATGGTTAAAGAAGGTGGGGGGGTTGGGAACTGTACGCAGATCCTGAAAGGAGGAGTGGTAGCTTATTAGTGCTCCTGGTTCGACTAGGATGAGGCAAGTGTTCTCGGTTTCAGTGCTGGGTTTAATGGTGGTAGTGGGTTAGTCTTTCAGGTTTGGCCTGAGGAGCACGTGCATTGTAAGCTAGACTGTAGGTGCTGTTTGAGGCCAGTTTTGAACTGAGGCAGGCTGTGTGTTTGTAGTTTTTGCGGGAGTTCATTTAGCCAGAGGGGGGCTCGGTAGGAGAAGGTACGCTGCCCAAGTGAGGTTCGCCAGAATAGAATGGACAGTGCTCCATTTTTCTTCCCTCTGGTGATATGTGATGAGAGAGAGTCCTCGAGCAGGTTTTCTATGCAGGGTGGTGTTTTTCCAAGGAGTGCCTTTTTACTCAGTAGACAGGTTTGGTATTTGAGCCTGTCTTTTAGGTTCAGCCAGTTTGTCCTCTTATAAAGGGTGCAAGTGTGAGTGTAATGGTCTGCACTCAGGGTTAGGCAGCATGCCTTATTTAATGCAATTTGGACCCTGTTGAGTGCAGTGTCAGTGGCAGCTCCTTAGTGCACTTGATGTGTAAAATAAATTAGCTGTAGTGTGCACGGAGATGACATGGGATGAGTGATCATGTCGACAACACGAGAGGGTAATATAGGAAACAGCACAGATACACTTGTCTTTTCTGTAATCTGCGAACATAACAAAATCAGACAACACACTGAAATTATTTATTCCACTGGTCCAGTGGTGCGGTGGGTTGAGGTTCTTGTGCCTCACCCCACCATGCTGGCAATCCAGGTTCAGGAACAGATTTTGGAGCACCAAGAGTTGGCCTGGGTGGGAGAGGATAAAATAATCCAGTGGACTGCTCTCCTCTCCCAGGGAGGGAGGGTTATAGCACCCAACATTAGCCTGGCCCATAGCATCAGCTATGGGTTTAGCAGCCAGGGACTGTCAGGATAGGGAAGGGTGCAGTGGTGACTGACAACATCCCATGTATAGTAGCGTGTGTGGGGATGTCTGGGTGGCACTGCATGCCCAATCCTCCTTGGCAAGGGAGGAAAACCAGGGAAAAAATTGACCTGGGAGGCTGACTTCCAGTCATCTGCAAGCCCCACACCCAACAAGTAATTGGGCCATGCTGCCATTGTGCAATAGTAAGATCTTCCTGGACTAAGTGTCGGTCACTCATTCACACAAGTGAGATAGCACCGGAGGTGCTAGGACCAAGCAGGAGCCTAAAGTTTTCTGAAGGGTCGGCGCCGAGAGAGGACCACGCATGTGTGGCACCATGAGACTAGCTCACACCTGTGTAGGCTATCTCAGCGTTGACCCTCCAACCGCCTCAGTTTCTTTTCTCCCACCATCGAGTGCGCTTGGATGTCGACGTCGCACGTCTGCCGGAGTCAAAGTTTTCATCCATACAACAGCAGCTTTTAATATTTTAAGTAGTAATTTCTTATTTTATGAACAAGAAGAAGGTTATGAAGAAGAAGAAGAAGAAGTTCTTTCCTGCCATCAATGGAGTCGTCCTTAGATGGTAGCAGTGATGGTAGGAGGACTTCATTTGAAAGTTTTTATGGCAAGGGGCTGTGTCCGGTCTGCTGCCCTTAATTAACGGGGGGGTCTGACTACGGACAGTCTTGTGCTCGGGTGGGGAGGACAGTCCTCTGAAGCACAAATCTAGTGGTTCTGGGGATCCAGTTCTGCTTAACCTCAAGCTCCTCTTCCTCGTTGGGGGAAGAAGAATCGGTGCCTCTCGAGGTTTCCCGTTGGTATGTCTGCATGAGGAGTGTTCGTCGGGAGGGGCGATGGGCCTGAACTGACTTTCATGGGTTCCTCTTGGCCTTGCTCCTAATGACTGCATTCTCGACTCCAAGCTCCATCTCTGTCCTCGTTGAAGCTCCTGTGGGCAGTTTCACCTCTGGGCCACTCCTATGGGAGCAGGGGGTTTGACTTTCCAGTTTTTCCTGGCTCTGTTCCTGATTTCAGGACCTCCGGGCCACGGAGCCATTGGACCAGAGCCAGGTCGATTGGATCAACAATGGCAAGGTGCCCTCTTTGTGCCTTTGCCATCGTGTTGACCCCTTGTGCCTACCCCTCCTTCCCTTTTCCATGCAGGGGCCGGCATGGGCACCACCTTTTCCTTCTCCCCTTCTCAGGATTTCCATTGGCATTTTCCTTCAGCGCCGTGGTTCAGTGCCATGGCTCGGTGCCTTGGTTGATGCCGTACCTTGGTCAGCACCGTGGCTCTGTGCCTAGGTTGGTGCCAAGCCTCAGTGCCTTGGTCACGCCATGCCTCAGAGCCGTGGCTCGGTGCCTTGGTCGGCACCATGCCTGGAGCCGCGGGCCTGCGCCTTGCTGGGCGCCGCCGAAGCCTCGGAGCCCAGTCGGCGCCGTGCCTCGCTGCCTTTGGTCGGCACCATTCCTTACTCAGTGCCGTGGGTTGGCGCCATCACTCTGTGCAGTGCCATGGATGCTCTTGTTGCTGCCACTGGTTGTCAGCACTGTCAGTGGTGCCGCAGGTGTCTGGGTGGTGCTGTGCACCCATGAATTGTGCCATGCACCCACAGGTGATGCCAGGCACCCACGGGTGGCACCGGGCACCTGCAGGCACTGCTGGTGGCACCCATGGGTGCCATAGGTGCCATGGGTGCCAGGGATGACATGGGTGGCACCGGGAGCACCTGTGAGTGCCACAGGTGTGCCATGAGTGACCATGGGTGCCTCTGGTGCCATCAATACCAGGGGTAACACCGCAGGTGCCCATGGGTGCCCTCAGGTGCCATGGGTGCCACTGGTACCCTCGGGTGCCATTCTTGCCATGGGTGCCATGGGTTTTTGGGGGTGCCCTCAGGTGCCATTGCCACATGGGTGCTGGGGGTGCCTGTGGATACTGCGCTGCTCCCCTCAGGTATCACCCAGGTTGGCATAGGCACTGCTTGGTGCCCTCCTCTGCCACAAGTGGTGCTTGTGCCACACAGGTGCTAGTGGATGCTGTATGGCAGAATTAGTGACACATTTTTCCTTTTGGACTTCTTTTCCACAGAACTTGTGGTGGTATGTTTATCGCAGAATGAACGCCTGTTCTACGGATTATTATTTCCACACATCTTAGTGAGTGGTGGTCTATGTGGGATCTTGTGTCATCCAACGGTTTTCTGCTGATGGTACTCTGCTGTACTGCTCTGCCAGTGGAATCTCATTCTGCTCAGCACTTTCTCTGCTCCCTACATGGTACCAAGCTCCTCGACATCCTTCCTGATGGTGGAGTCTCTAGTGGCTCTGACCTAGACCTCTCTTGGAGGTCCTCCTGGGGTAGAAGTGCATCTAGATGGGTTTTTCCCTGTCCTTCTGGTCAGTAATACAGCAGACAACTCATTTTATATACTGAAGGGCATGTCCTCTCTATCATCAGAGTCCGTGATGGAAAATATTTTCAGTAGTTCCTCAGTAATGGGGTCCACTATAGTATTTCACACTGCGTCTGTTGACCATACACTTCTGCGTCTGGACTTTTTCAATCGTCAAGACAGTTACACTCTGTGGAACATTCTAATTTAATGGTCAGGAGCCACTCTGACTCTTCCGCTCCTTTGTTAGGGGTATATAGCCCCCTTGTGATATTGCCATTTCGGTGGCTTCTTCGGCACAGGTGGTTAACATCTCTCCAGCTGTGATTATTAGTCGATTATTAGGCGACTGCCCAGTCTGTTAATTCCCCTTTCTTTTTATCAGGCTTTCTTCTCTTGAGCAGAGCCTTGCAGCAGCAGCAGAAGTGACTCTCCACCGAGTCGGAACTCAAGTTCCTACTTCCTTGCTTGCTTAATTTAACAGGTGATTTTCTCCCTCTTGATGGAAGGTCAAGTAGGTCCTGTTTCTGAGGTAGCTTCTCAAATATTCACACCTTCGGTTTCTGCACACTGGTTCATGCCAGTCACTCACGAAGCTATCCTCTTCAAGTGTGTGATGGAGTTGTGATGTTTGTTTTTCAGCAAACAAACTAGAATCCTTTCCTACTCCCTTCAGCGAAGCCAGAGTGGGTAGTGCCTCACCGCATTGAGTCACTGCCTTTTTCAGTCACTTCAACAAATGGGTTAGCCCTAACTTGGTCCTGCTGTGTCCCTCCTCGACGCACATCTGCCTCTATTCGCATTAGAAATCCAGCCCGTTTTTTTCTGTCGGAATTTTTTTTTTCCACAGTGGACACGTCCTCCTGTATACTTTTTCCTTTCTTTCCTGAGTTCAGAGACTGCTGCTACAGTTGTACACACAGGGGCAGGATGGTTCCTTCTGGAATATGCAGTGGGTAGGATCTAGTTCTAGTAGACCACCACGAGAGGCTTCTAAGTCGTGCTTGGCCTTCCATCAGGAAGATTCCTGTGACTAAGTGGAGACCATTCTCCTTGATGGGCTAACCCCACCTGGACCCCCTTGCTCACCAAGTATGGGGTTCAAGTGCTCTTGAACCTGTTGTTTACAGGTCAGCCATGCTTGATAGTGGGGGTTTCCATCTGCACTTCCCGATCTACCCTGAACCAGTAGACTTTACCTCTGACTCTTTCAGTTCCTGAGGTCCCTTTACGTTACATTAGTACATGTCTTTGACACTATCAATTTTGGTCCTAGGCCAAACTATAAGGTCAGGTTCTTGCCACTCTCCTAGAGTGGTTGCGGCTTCCTGGCAGACTTTCATTTTGTGCCCATTGCAGTCGTCTGCAAAGTGGTGAGTTACAACTCGAGCGCTTATCTTGTAGGCACGATGTTCTAGATGCTCTTACAAGACAGCTCATTTTATTAGCAGGACAGTCTTTGGCTGTCCTTTATGAGTGAACCCTATCTCCTACCACCCTACTCAGGGTTGTTGGTTTTAGCTCGGTACTCTCCCACTAGTGTGAATGAGTGATGGAGACTTAGTCCAGGAAGATATGGAAATTACATACTTACCATAATTATTGATCTTCTTGAACGGTCTCCATCACTCATTCATACGCCCTCCCACCATCCCCTGGGTTCACTCATTTTCTTTCCTGGTCTTCACGGTCCTATGGTTCAGTCTGTGAGGACATTATTCTTTGACCTTTCTTGTAAAGGCCATCTGGGCCTTCTCAGGCTCAGAAACTCAGGATGAGTTATTCTCATTAGTTACGCTGCACCTCCTTGGTCAAAAAGGTACTGAGGTGGTTGGAGGGTCGACGCCGAGATAGCCTACACAGGCGCGAGCTAGTCTCATGGTGACACGCATGCCTGGTCCTCTCTCGGCGCTGACCCTTCAGAAAACTTTAGGCTCCTGCTTGGTCCTAGCACCTCCGGCGCTATCCCACTAGTGTGAAGGAGTGATGGAGACTGTCCAAGAAGATCAATAATTACAGTAAGTATGTCATTTCCATTTCGTGTGGAAAAATTAGGGAAATGGGGCTGGGGTAGCAGGCATCCAGAGGGCAGCTCAGGACCAGGGAGAAAAAGCATTAAAAAAGATAAGACATGGTGGTACTTTTGGCACTGTCCTATAGCTATCCTAGTACCATATAGATCAGTTACACACAGTATTATCTTCTTCATCTTCCCGTGCACTACCAGCCTCCTTCAGAGTCTCCAGAGAAGAGCTATCAAAACTGATATCCAACAGATAAGGAATGTGAGCATTTCTATCTTCACCATGCTCAGTCTTGTGTTGCTGTTTCTTACACTGACTCTGACAGCACTGAAGACATGCTCTGAATACACACTGCTGCATGGGCATGAAAAGAAGATAGCCAGCTTAAACAGCTCAGACCACATACATATCTTGGAGCTCTGTACTGAAGTGAAGCCACAACTAAAAATAGTGCAGTCTCTCCAGTATTCCTCTGGCTGAATATCAAGGTTGATTGATTTCTGAGAGACTGATGCTGATTTCTTTGTAGTCCTCGCCATCATGTTCATGGGAGAAATCAATCCAGAGGTGATGTTGCTGGTGCAAAGGCTCCTCTTCACTTTCTGATTCCTCTTATTCAGTGCATTCAAGTTGATCCTCAACCTCAAGATCTTCTGTGGGACAAGAATCAGTCATCTTCACCAAGTGGTCATGCAGGATAGTTCACCAGTCTTCTATGTCACTGCCAGGAGGCAGGGTATTTCTGCGTTGAAGAAGCAGTCACCCAATAACAAGACATGCAGTCCAGCACAAGACTGCAAGTATTTTAGTTTTATTTAAGTTTACCCTGCGGTTTAGTGAGGGCTATCAGACTCCTCCCCCTTCCCAACTATTTAAACACCCATAACCCATCAGTTCCCTGCCTAGAAGTGTTGTCATGTACCTTCTGTTTGTGCTGATTGGCTCCATTTCTCCATTCTTCATTGCCTCCTGTTGTGCTTTGTGGCTGTTTTTTCTCCTTTTCTTCCAGCTGCCTCCTACTCTTCCCCTTTGCCCATTATTCTTCTCTGCCCTCCTCACTGTGGCTCTGCTGCCCCCTTTGCTTCTTCTGCTTCCTTCAGTCCATTTTGTACTTGCTGTTCCCCTCCTTTCTGCCTTTTTTTGCTGCCCGGCTTGTTTTTTCCCTCATGGCTTGCTGCTCTTTCTCCTTGTTTTGCTGCCTGTCTGATTGACCTCACTTTTTGTTTTCCTTTTCCCTCCCAATGTTTATCTCCTGGTTTTCCCATGGCTTGGTGGCACTCCCTGTTAGCCCAGCCATCCTCCTGTCTATGTTTCATGGCGTTCCAGTGCTCCTGCGTAGTTTTTTCTCATTCCCCCTGTGTTCTGCTGCTTGTGTCTTTTAGTTTCACACTGTGTTGGTTGCCTTCACTCCTGCTTCTAGCCAGCTGTTCTTGTTTGTCTCTCTTTGTCCTTTTGGCTTGTCTATTTTTATTATGTGGTTTTCTTTCCTGGTGCCTCCTGACTGACTAATATTATTCACTATTATGCAGTTATTCTGCAGTGCTCCTTTCAGTCCTCCACAGCTCCTAACCTTTGGTCTTCATTGCCAGCTTGTGCTTTTCATTTGTTTCTCATGTCCTCTTCTTTGCCCACCTACAGGTTGTCATGTCCCTGCAGCATTTCAATCTGCAGTTAGCTACAGTGTCTTTACAGCATTGATCTCCACATGACCTCCTACAACATGTTCTGGTAGGTGCCAGTTCAGAGCCCTTCCCTTTCACTCAGTTTGTTTTTCTTGCAGTTCCTCAGTCTCAGTACTCCTGGATAAGCAAAGCAATGGTAATGCTATGGTCTTTGAGATGCACAATTGTGTGGCTATGTGCCTAGCCAAAACTCATATTTGGAATTGGGTTCCATATTCCAGCATTGCTTGGGACACCAGGGGTTATCCACCCTTAGCTTGTGACAGGCTTCCACTGCTAGCCTTACATTTTTTTGTATTTAGTTTTCTTTATTTTCTGGCTTCCGTATCGCTACCTAAGGATGGAACTGCTGCCCCTTCAGATCAAGAAGATTCTGACTGTCTTCAGGTTCTTTGTAGGAAGGTCGCAGCTAAATTCCAGCAGCCTATTAAGGGTTGGATAGTTCCCAGACTCATGGGGACCCTCCACAATCTAAAATTCCCCTTAATCTCTACATAGCTACTATTTCAGCTAATCCAGTTCCTATCACCACACCTGTTGAATCATCAGTCTCCTGATCAGACTCCTGCTACCTCCAAATACTCTGAATTGCATGACCTGCTTCTCCAAATTAACCTTAGTTTCAAACCTAGATTCCAGAAAAACTGCCCTGGAATCCAATCCTTCAGGATCACAAGGCCTGCAACCTGTTCCACCTTTTCTAGGCACTTCTGAAGCTTCAGTATTTTGACTAGCTGTTACAACTCCATTGTTACCTTCAATACAACCGTATCTCCTTTATCAGGTCCATCATCGAGTTCTCATGTCTTCACACCAGCTACATTGTCTCAGGTTCTACTCCCTCTTCTCTGACTCGAGTACTAACTGCTGCTTGTCCTACCCATCTGGTTTCAGAGCATGTCAGGAAGGACATTATTAAAGGGACAGACATTAATCTTGTCCTTCTTATAGCATCTCACGACACTATAGGATTCAAGATAACTTCCTGTGGTGACAGATCTACAGTACTAAAGGCTAAAGAAGAGGCCACAAGGGGAAGGATCCAGATTCATTTAAATGCAATGCAGTGCAGTAACTGCTCATTACTGTTTTTGTTTTAAACCTAGATTTGTGTGCTTTCAGTGGTGCTGTTTTCCTTTGTTGTCTTTACTTGGAATTGTTTTGGGGCTGTTGAAAATTTAAAACCTGGTTTGGTGTGCTTTTAGTGGTGCTGGTTTCCTTTGTTGTCTTTACTTGGAATTGTTTTGGGGCTGTTGACAAGTTAAAGCTTAGTTTGGTGTGCTTTTAGCGGCGCTGTTTTCCTTTGTTGTCTTTACTTGGAATTGTTTTAGGGCTGTTGAACATGTAAAACCTAGTTTGGTGTGCTTTTAGTGGCACTGTTTTCCTTTGCTGTCTTTACTTGGAATTGTTTTGGGGCTATTGAAAATATGAAACCTAGTTTGGCATGCTTTTAGTGGTGCTGTTTTCCTTTGTTGTCTTTACTTGCTGCAAATGTTGACCCACCCTCCTTCACCGCCCCCACTCTTAATTATATGCCCTGTTAAATATGATTGACATGAGTCAAGCACAGAGAATAGCAGGGGTTGTGGAGTAGGTGGGGCATAAAGGGGAGGGAGCCCGCACTCGGCACAAGTGTTCTGACTCATTTTATGTTGTTGTTTCCTTCTTTAAAAAAAAAGTATCTGAGGTTCAGTGGCAGGATTTTCAGGACAGAAAATTAATAAAGAGGGAACTACAAGGAGAGTGTCAGTAACAGACAACTACTGGAATAGCAATATAAGTGCAGTATAATGTGGGGAGTGGTGCAATGCAGTGGATGCGGGGCAGCCATATTCAGGCAGACCTTCTGGATGCTGAAGTGCCACCCTATTTGCAGGCATCTCTCTGGACTGTGGGATGAGGTAGCTAGACTCAGAGTGGAAGTAAACTGGGTAAGGAGTACCTTCACCCCTATCTAGAGACCACCTAGTCCAAAGCTGCTGCCTCAAAGGATGCCAAGAATGAGGAGCACTTGGATGATGGTGGGCTCGGGGAGGGTTAAGGTGGTCAGGCAGAGGCACATCCCAAATCCTGTTCCACTGCAGAACTCATATGCTGCACTGGCAAATGGAGACAACCAAACAGAGGTACCCAGAGAAGTGGAAGGGAAGGATGTGGAGGTCAACCAAGGAGATGACCTCTGTGGGGAGAGCAATGGACTCCAGAGGAGAAGGAAGTGAATCCTGGTAGGGGACTCTATTATTAGAGAGATCAAGCTAGGAACACATAAGGGGGAGGACAGGGAGGTGAGGTGCCTACCAGGTGCCACGATATGAAGGGATGGGATTAAGATCCTGGGGATCACCAGGAAGGCAAGACAGAAGTTACTAATGACCTAGCAAGTGTTTAGGAAATTAGGGAGGGGTTTCAAGCAAGTAGCTACATCTGTCACCTCAGAAGTACTACCTATGAGAGACATGGGAGAGCGTAGGGGTGCATACACCAGGAACTTTAACACATGGTTGAAGAACTGGTGCTGTGAGGAAGGGTTTGGATTCATTGGTGACTGGGGACCCACCTGGAGGGATGGAGGCTTGTTCAAGCCTAACAGTCTGCATCTGTCCTGGAGGAGAATTCAAGCATTCAATGATAAGTTTAAATGCTACACGGACAAGCATTTAAACTAGCCAAGGGAGGTGGCAGGCCACCAAGGAGGGTACCTAACTGCCCATCCCCCACAGCTAGCAGTGGAACCAGTGACCAGGAGGAAGGGATATCTCTACAAAGTAGTGTGCAAACAATGTAGATAAGCACCCAAGGGGATAGGCAGAAAGGGGGCAAAATTCAACAGAAAGGCAGACAGCAGGGAGAACCAGGGATAAAGGACAACCAAGGAGGGAGTTGGAGTAGAGCAGCTAAACAGTCCAGGGAGTTCACATCATGGAAAGCTGTGTGTGCCAATGCCAGGAGCCTTAGTAACAAGATGGAGGATCTGGAGCCTGCCACAATGCAGTTGGACCTGGACACAGTGGCCATCACAGAGACCTGGTGTAATGATAGCCATGACTGGGAGATGGCCATACCCAGCTACAACATATTCAGAAGTGACAGGGCAGGCAGGAAGGAAGGAAGAGTGGCACTTTATGTGAATGATGGCATAAAGGCCACAGAGATCCAGGAGGTACAAAATGGGGACAGATACTATGGGTTAAGCTGGAAAGGAAATTGGGGCCAGCCATCCACACAGGAGTGGTCTACAGAACACCAGCCCAGGAGGAAGAAACAGATAGGGAGTTGATGCTAGCCATCCAAAGGATGGCAGACAAGGGGGAGATGGTGCTGGTTGGAGACTTCAATATTCCAGATGTGGACTGGAGCCTCCCAGCAGCAGCATCAACCAGGAGCAGATTTATCCTGGACTCCCGTCAAGGTGCCTTCCTTGAGCAACTGGACTTGGAACCAACTCAGCAGAAGGCAATACTGGACCTTGTGCTCACAAACAGGGACAGTGTGATGGGGTAACAGTGACTACCAGGCACTGTGGTTTGAAATCACAGAAGGAACAGAACCAAACCACACAAAAACATGTATCCTGGATTTCAGGAGGGCAGACTTTGGGAAAATGGGGACGTGCTTGAAAGAGGCACTAATGGGAATGGGGAGGGAATCGGGTGGAGGAACAGTGGGCAATATTTAAAACAGAAATTTTACAAAAGCAACAGAATTATGCATTAAGCAGGTTAGCAAGGGGAGAAGGAAGAGGAAGCCATTGTAGTTTTCTAAGAAGGTAACAGAGAAAGTGAAAGCCAAAAAGACTGCATTCCAGCAATACAAAAAGACACAGGCAGAAGGGGATAGAGAGAAGTACCAGGAGAAGCAAAGGGAGGCAGGGAGGTCAGTAAGGGAAGCCAAAGCTCAGAGTGCATCACAAAATCAGTAGGTAGAGGGGACAAACCTTTTACAGGTACATAAGTGAAAAAAGAAGTGCAAAGGGAGGGACAGTGAGACTAAAGGGGGAGGACGGGGGCTGTGTGGAGGATGACAACAGTAAAGCTGACATACTGAACAGATATTTCTGCTCAGTCTTTACTGAGGAAGAGGAGGGTAATGGGCCAGAAGAGAGTATAAGGGGTGGGAACAGTGCAGAAATGGACACAAGTCCCTTTACACAGGAAAGGGTCCTAGAAGAACTAGAAGGAATAAGAGTCCATAAAGCAATGGGGCCAGATGGGATGCACCCCAGGGTCCTAAAGGAACTAAAAGAGGTGGTGGCTGAACCTCTGGCAATCCTGTTTAACCAATTACTGGAAACAGGGGAGGTACCTAAAGACTGGAGGACAGCAGATGTAGTCCCCTTAAACAAAAGCGGGAACAAAGAGGAAGCAAGGAACTACAGACCAGTCAGCCTCACCTCGGTAGTGGGGAAGATCATGGAAGCTCTGCTGAAAGAGAGATTGGTGCAACATCTGGTTGCCAATAGACTACGGGACCCAAGGCAGCATGGTTTCACTGGGGGAAGGTCATGCCAGACCAACCTCACTGAATTTTTTGACTGAGTGACAAGGGAGGTGGATCAAGGGAGGGTAGTGGACATGGTCTATCTGGACTTCAGCAAGGTCTTTGACACTGTGCCATATAGAAGGCTATCAAATAAACTGGGGAATATGAGAGGGGCAGGACAGTAGTGCAGTGAGTGGGTAATTGGCTGGGCAGCAGGACATAGTGGGTGGTAGTAAATGGCTGTCACTCCACAGAGGGAAGAGTTACCAGTGCGTTATCATGGAGACCAGTGCTGGGACGAGTCCTATTCAACATCTTCATCAGTGACACTACGCAAGACCTAAAAGGCAGAATTTTCTTGTCCGCTGACAACACAAAGCTCTGTAACACAGTGGACACACCAGGGGGTGTAAACAGAGTGAGAAGGGACCTGCAGATGCTTGAAGAATGGTCAAGGGTTTGGCAGTTGAAATTCATCACAAAGAAGTGCAAGATAATGCATATGGGGCACAAAAACCCTAGAACAACATATCAGTTGGAGAGTGAGGATATAGCATGTACCAAGCAGGAAAGGGACCTTGGGGTTATTGTTTCTGATGACCTCAAGGTTGGGAAACAGTGTAACAAGGCAGCAGGTAAAGTAAATAGGCAATGGCATCACCAACATGAAAAGGAGGTCATAATTCCACTGTACAAGACACTAATGAGGCCTCACCTGGAGTACAGTGTACAGTTCTGGAGACCTTACCTATGTAAGGACATAAACAGGGTAAAGAAGGTTCAGAGGAAGCCAACAAAGATGGTACAGGGATTGCCTCACAAGTCCTGTGATGACAGGCTGAAGGACTTGAATATGTACTCCCTGGAGGGGAGGAGGGAGAAAGAGGGAATATGATAGAGATATTCAAGTACCTTACAGGGAGGAACAGGGTGCAGGAATCCACTATTTTCCAGGGAAAAAGATTTTCCAGGACTAGAGGACATGGGATGAAGTAGGAGAGAGGACAAGTCAGAGGAAACGTGAGGAAGAATTTATTTAGTTGTTTAACCAGGAGTAGCACACTAAGCTGAAAGCTTTTTTACAGGTGCGACCTGGGAGGACAGGGAAGTTAAGTGACTTGCTTGGGGTTGCACAGTATGCAAGTGGAAGCTGAGGGATTCAAACTCACATCTGGTCTGCTGGATGTCACCAGATTTGCAGCTCAGAGCCTTAAGACAGTCAGTCTGACCTCTGTGGTAGGGAAAGTGATGGAGTCACTTCTGAAGGAAAGAATAGTTGAGTACCTAGAGGCCAGTGGAGCACAGGACCCAAGGCAGCATGGGTTCACAGCGGGAAGGTCATGTCAGATGAATCTAATAGATTTCTTTGACTGGGTGACCAAAGTAGTAGACCAGGGAGGGGCTGTGGACATGGCCTACCTAGACTTTAGCAAGGCATTTGACACAGTCCCACACAAAAGATTAATAGTCAAATTAACCAGCCTGGGAGTGGGACCCAGGGTGGTAGCCTGGGTAAAACATTGGCTGGACAACAGGACACAGAAGGTAATTGTAAATGGAGTCCACTCTGAAGAAAGGGGGGTTACTAGTGGGGTACCGCAGGGTTCAGTATTGGGTCCAGTCCTTTTTAATGTCTTCATCAGTGACATTGCAGAGGGACTGGAAAGAAAAGTATGCCTTTTTGCAGATGACACAAAGCTCTGCAACAGGGTTGATACACAAGGAGGTGTGGAAAGGTTGAAAAGGGACTTGGCAAGGTTGGAGGAATGGTCAGAAGTATGGCAGCTAGGGTTCAATGCAAAGAAGTGCAAAATAATGCACCTGGGAAACAAGAACCCAGGGGCAGAATACACAATGGGTGAGGAGGTAGTAACAACAACAAAAAGGAAAGGGACCTGGGGGTAATCATATCAGATGACCTTAAGGTTAGCAAGCAATGTGAGAAGGCAGTAGGGAGGGCTGGGGGTATACTGGGATGTATAGGGAGAGGCATCATCAGCAGAAAACAGGAAGTTGTTATCTCTGTACAGACAGTTGGTGAGACCCCATCTGGAGTACTGTGTCCAGTTCTGGAGACCCCATCTCCACAAGGACATAGACAGGATAGAGACAGTCCAGAGGAGGCAACTAAAATGGTGCAGGGTCTGCAAGAGAAGCCGTATGAGGAGAGACTAAAGGAGCTTAATATGTATACCCCTGAGGAAAGAAGGTAGAGGGGACATGATAGAAACTTTAAGTACCTCCAGTGGAATCAACAAAGTCCAAGAGGTAGCATCTTTCAGAAAAAGACTTGCAAGAACAAAGGGAGACACAATTTAAAATAGAAGGAGGGCAGTTCCAGGGCAATGTGAGAGTATTATTTCACAGAGAGGGTAGTGGATGCATGGAACAGCCTTCCTGAGGAGGTTGTGGGGTCTAAAACTGTGGGAGAATTCAAGAATGCATGGGACGGACATAAGGCAATTCTTGTGGGGGTAGGAAGAAATGGGCTGTTGGTTAACTAGGATCTGCGGCCTATCCTGTAGGTAGGGAAATGGGCAGACTCGATGGGCCTAGCGGTCCTTATCTGCTGTCAAAGTCTATGTTTCTATGTTTCACTGCACTATACTGCCTTACAGGAAGGGTGGTGGACAAGTGGAACACCCTGCCAGAGGAAGTGGTGGGGGCTGAAACAATCATAGGATTTAAGGATGCATAGGATAGACAAAGGGAATTCTGGAAGTCAAAGGTAAGGGGCAACAGACTTCTAAAAAAATGTAAATGGGAACTTACAAGCTCAAACGGGCACACTGGGTGGGCCATAGTCCCTTATCTGCCAACAGTGTCTATGTATCTATGTATCTGTGTATCTATGTATCTAAAGACCTGCGGCTGCTAAAGAAATTAGCTGTAGCAGAATGTGTTGCTGCCTTCTTCATCTATCCAGATGTGAAGAACTAGATTCCTACCTTTATCTGTTTTTGATCTTGCAGTTCGATATGGTGGTACTCATTTCCATGATTATCAAATCTTTTTTGGCAAAAGCAGCTGCTTACTTATCAAAGTTCGATTCATGCATTTCCTGGGCAGCCCTTAAAAATGAGTTGTAGTGTGGACATTTTGCTGGTAATGTGCTTTAATGTGTGCAACCTGTGGTTCCTTCTGTCATTTGGCAGCCTTGTGTCTTCTAACTGTCACTGACACTCATTCTCCTAAGACTTCCACAGCAACTTGCCCATCAACTTCACAACATGTCTTCTATACACCTAGAAATCTCATAGATAAACGAGACGTCAAATCGCCTTTTCCGCTGAGAGAGCAGCCTGTAATAACTTCAGTGAAGCAGCCTGCTTTGCATCATCTTGTTCTCTTCTACATGTTTGCAGTCACTGTGGAGAAACTCACTCGAAACTGGTTTGTTACTGAAAACCAATTTCCATGCCTGCTCAAGGCTACAAATGGCAATCTGCCCATCCCTTAACACCAATAACATTTCTTGTCTGCAGTATCTTTATCAACTCATCGTCACAGACTCCTGTGCAGTTCCTTATGTCTGCTCTATCAAATGGATTTCATATAAAAGTTCACACAGTGCCAACTAATTCCATCCATTGCTCCAGTCTTAAAACTGCTGTGGCTGAACTTCAAGATGTTGATATCTTACTGGCAAAGAATTGTCTAAAGGGCTCATAAAAAGTCCCTCTGCAGCTCACCCTTTTGCATCTTTCCAGCTTTTGGTATAGCTACCCGAAAATGTGCAGGAAAAAAATGTCTGATCATTGACCTATCTGCTCATTCAGTCCTAGCTTGGAACCATCATATAGCCATCACTGCTGCTGCTCGATCAGACCTGGCTATGTGGACTCTGTTTTATCAGAATAGAATGAAATATCCATGTTCTATAAAGCTCCATCTCCCTCAAAAAATTCTCAGTAGTTACAAATGCCACTCAGTCATTTGGTTTTGTTGTCATTCACAGAAATTCTTGGTTTGCTTGTGCCTGGCCACCAGACATCAACTGCCTTCCCCACTTTCACTCAATTTTATCTTTGTTCGAAACCTACCCATTGTTGCAGAGCACTCACTTGGGGACACATCAGACAATCAATTTGTAATGATAAACACAGGTAACTGAGCTGCCGTAGCTGCCATAAATAAAGGGTGTCCTTCCTCCCTTTCCATAAGGAACTTCCTAAGATAATTAATCTGGACCTCCTTATGGTACCACTTCTCATTCATTGTGTATATATTCATGGACCTAGTTTCTTAGCTGATTGTCTTTCACATTGCTGCATTCCACAAACCCAAACAGGAAATTACTATCCCGCCATCATTTTGGGAGCTGCAAATGACATAACACAGTTTCTTAATTATATGGAACTTCTTAGCCTCCTCAGCTCAAGCCGCATACAAAACAGCTTGGAAGAAATTAAGAACCTTCTGCATCATACAAGCATGGGCCCTTTCCACAGTTCCATCTCTCTCATTTTGGCATTTGAATTATACTGTTCTCATACCTTTCATCTGTCAACCATGACAATCAGTCGGCCCAGTGGTGCTGAGGAATGAGGCGCTGGACACCACACCTCACACCACGCCAGTGACCTGGGTTCGGGAACAGACTCGGGCCACCAGGGGTCGGCAGGGGAGGGAAGGGATTGAGCATCTGTAGGATTGCTCTCCCTTCCTGGGGAGGGATATGGGGATGCACTGCTCCCAAGTGGACTCTGGTAGTGGCCAGAGGCAGTGCGGGACATGCAGTGCAAAGCAGATGCAGGAAGGCAGAGCAACGGCAGGTGGCAGTGCTCCTCACCAAGGACGCCATTGCACGTCCATGCCTTGCAGGGGAAAAAATGCTAAAAAACCCTCTGGAGTACCAGGAGATGATGGAGACCCCAGGAGTGTGCGCACATCCCATGCTGGCCCAGCACACCAAAGTATTCCCACAGCCGACCCGGCAACAAGGTAGGTCCCTCTAATTTAAGACAGAGCAGCCGCGGGAGGACAGTCCCTCTCCTGGAGGGTGATCCGGGGGCTGGACCTGCCAGAATTGCTCAGGGGCGGCCTGAGGGAAGTGAGGGTTCAGGCTGATAATGAGAGGCAGCAGCTGCGAAGGTAGTTCTGAAGGATGCCCGAGGCCTAGAGAGAAGAAATTAACTATACAAAAAAAAAAAGACAAAATATTTCTGGTATCCAGTTCACCTTGATGTCCTGTCATCCTGATGTACAAATCCCATATCTGTCAAATCCAGCGATCAAAGCCTTCCTGCAAGGCCTAAAGAAAGGGGACATTTTTTAACCAGGAAAGGCACACTATGCTGGAGCTTGTTTCCAGGTGCGACCTAGGAGCACATCGAAATTAAGTGACTTGCTCAGGATCACATAGTACACAGGTGGGGCTGATGGGATTCAAACCCAGGTCTCCAGGTGTGCAACTCAGTGCCCTTAACCACTATGCTATACTGCCTGCTAAAAAAAGAGACTCCTCCAGAAACTGCACCAAAGAAACCCATAGATCACATTCTCAATTACTGCTTCTCCTACGTAAGGGGTTTCTTGGACCATTTGCTGACCTTAATGTACAAGCCACTATGACTCTAGCCTTCTTTGGATTTTTATGACCTTGAGAATTTATGTCTTTCTCAGTTTTTGATTCAACCATCCACCTTACAAATAACTTTGTACAGAAGTATCTGTGGATCAGTTCATCCTCACCTTACCCAGATCTAAAACTGACAGAGTCAACAGAGAAGTCCATGTCTCTTACCTTGTAACAAACTCAGCCTGGTGCCTTGTTCATATTCCATTTGCTGCAATCCTCAGACATCCTAACTGTTCATCCTCTTCCGCACACTGAGTCCTACTCCATTGTGACTACGTCCTGGTTCATCCCCCATGTCAGAACACTATTGTCTTGCTTGGATCTTGATGCCTCTTCCTTTTCTGGCCATTCATGTAGAATAGGAGCAGCCATCAAAGCATCTGAAAGAACATGCCAACTCACATAATCAAGTGATGGGTCCCTGAACATCATCCTGCTTTGAAACATATGTCAGAGACAACTGTAGAACTCAGCCAAGCTTATCAACAGCTAGCCTCTTCATTCTAAGCCTGGAGAGAAGGCTAACCCAGTAACCTTGGTTCCCCGGAGGTTTCCTCCACATGGTGTTTTCTCCTCTCATACATGTTATTGGATCTATTCCATGAGTTGGAGGAGGCAGGTTCCAATACGTCTGACTTTGTGCTTTTGGCTATTTAGTTACATCATTTCCTTTAGCCTCAAGACTATTCTCCTGTCACCTCTACCGAGGGTGAAAAACAAGAGAAAGAGACAAGAAAATATAACAGTTGCAGAACACACACTGGTGGCCTTCCATTGAATTAAAATGTTTACCCTGCATTTCAGTGGGTGCCTTCAGACTTGTCTCACCTTCCCAACTACTTAGTCAACAATAATCCATCAGCTTCCTGCCTAGAAGTGTTTTCATGTACCACCTCCTATCCCTTCTCCATCTCCGGCACCCTGCCTCTGGTATGGCATGTTAGCTGTAACACTTCCTTTAGCCTCGAGACTATTCTCCTTGCACATCTACTAAGGGTGGAAAACCAGAGAAAGAGACAAGCTAAAGTAGCACAACAGTTGTGTAACACACACTGGCAGCCTCCTACTTAAGGAAAAGTTAGAAAATGGGCTTAAGAATTTAAGGACTCTGATTGGCTGTCAGGGGTACATTAACTTACAGTGCGAGCCCTGAAAGTAAAAAGTCCCAGCCCTGCTACCCCTGTCAGCCTCATATCTAATATCCTAGTCTCAACCCTGCTTCCTAATTGGCTCAAACCTGCCACTTCAATTTAAAATTGCCACCATTTTTTGTCTCACTAAGCGAGGGACAGCACTTCCCATCCACACTGCCAGACTGCTAATAGCTGCTGACTAGCCAGTTCGCATAGAAGACAGAACTTCAGTTCAGCTCGTTTCTAGCATTTCTTTATTTTGTTTTCTTTTAATACTGCACCTTTTCTAACAGCTGACCACGCTCTCTCTCCTTCATCCTCCAGCTGGCAACCTGCCCGCTCGCTACTGAAACTGTGCCTAGTAGTCATGGCAACCAGATCAAATATCAAGACAGCCCCCAACAGCACCAGCAGCGAGAAAACTGCCCTCCCCAACAGCATGCCTTACTATTTTTAAAATAAAAAACACAGTTGGCCATAAAAAACAAAACTTGAATTACACTGAAGTCGTAACACTGATCAGCTCATGGAACCACCTCCTGTTACTGCATTTAGAAAAGTGCAGCACGAGACTGCTCACAGCAGCTGAACTAGGAAATCCTGCTTGTCTCGCCATACTTTAATACTCCCTACCTCTGAGAAACACACAGGTTTTGTCACTTGTTTTATCTAAAGTGCCTCTTTGTACCAAACTGCCAGCACCCGAAAACCTTGTGCACAGCTTATCACGGTCACGATCATGCACTCCATTAATCTGTTTCCACTTTCTGTTCAGCAACATTCCCCTCTTGCAGTTCACTTCCACTGAAAGCACTTCGCAAAAATAAATTCCATCAATGGGATGTAAACACAAAACAAACAAGGGAACACATTAATGTGTGTGTGTGTGTGTGTGTTTGTGTGTGTGTGTTGGGGGGAGCAGCACAGTAACAAACATATCAGCGCCCTCGACTGCCAGTAGCAAAGGGACTACTTTACCACAAAATAACAAATAATTAATTTGTAGTCATTTTTTATAGAATTAATTTTTTTCCTAATCCTATAAAAAAATGACACTGTGCCCATATTCTAAGCACAATAATACCCTCCAGGCTGGGCGGTATGGGCAATACCAGACCTTCCAGGAGCTATAAGGCCCTCCGCCTGCGGTGTCAGGCCTCATTATGCCCCTGGGCAGTCCGGTATTACCCAATACTGCCCACCCTGTCAGGTATTATTGCTTGCATAGAGAATACTGGATGGGCACCCATACACAACCAGTGTGTTCTGCCACAGAGGAGTTCTGATTCCTTGTGACCTCCAGAGTGAAGCTTGAGAGGTCCTTGGAATCAGAGCCCAAAGGTGAACATTACCAGTTGGGCATAGGCTGCCCACTGGGCATTTTTATAGTGTATGGTGCCCTCTAAATGATTTAATAGGCTTTGAGCAATGTTTATATTTTTTTAGTTATAAAAAATAAATTATTCAGTGCCCCATCTTAATTCGGGATGTTAGGGCTGGTTGCTACCCCGAGTTGTGTGGTTGCTAGGGACTAGACATCATTACATTGCAGTGCACTCTCCCATTGGTTGTCTAGCGTGTGTGGAAGTGATTTTTAAGGGAAAAAAATGTCAGTGGTATTTTCACTTAGCAAGGTCACAGACTATGAGGACGCAACTGTTATTTAGCAATTTTAAGTATCTGGTTGATTCTGCATTCATTTTTATATATAATTGTATATCTCTGGTTGATCTTGCATCTGTTTCATGCCATCACCACATCATTTATCTGGTTGATCCTGAGGCTTCTGTCACCCGGGCTGTTGCCTCCGCTTTTTTTTAATCCATGTGTGGCTCATGCACTTACCAAATCTACTGGAATGCTGTTCCACCACAGAAGGGTTGAACAGTGCTCCATGACCTTTCAACTGTGGTAGAACAGCATTTCAGTAAAGATGAAAATCGAGGTGGAACAACATTCCACCATACATTATATAAAACTGTAAATCAGACAGCACCAAGAGAACATAGTTAGGTGCCCCTGTGCTTCAACCAATTTGGTCATCTTCAGAGGGCAGGTCCTAAACTGTACCACACTTACTTTTGTAGTACTCTCGGTCTCCGATGAGTAGATTGGACCAATTACATACGGTGAGTAGTTAAGGTGGTAGTGATATTGCAGGTTTTTACAGGGGACTAAGGAACAGATCAACAGTGATAGTGTATGAACAAGGTGAATACAGTTAATGTAAAACTGTACATTATAAGGATATGCATCAAAAAACACATAATATGCAAAGGTTTTGTGACTCAGAACCATTCTGCCTGAATGTTGTTGGCCTAAATTGCCTGGCTGTTAAAAACAGGTGTACCTAGTGCAGTAGCTTGTAGCACTCACCATCCTTGTCTGGTGCAACTGAGAAGATCCCAATGCTGGTTAAAACACAAAATCAGCAGTGTTGGGTAGTAACGCATACTGTAATTAGATTACATGCCATGGTAACGCACTGTAGTTACTGATTACTTATAAGAACATGTAATTTTGTGTGGTTATTAATTACATTTTCTTATAAGTAATGCATTACTGTAATATGCCCTAGTGTGCATTACTTGTCAGGTTTTTTTTTTTTCCCGTCAGTGGCTGAGTGGGAAGGGAACTGGTCACTTGACTCTTTTACAGTGTTTTTTTTTTTTTCTGCCAAAATTCCATTCATTCCTAAAATGTAGACTGCTGTGTATTAGGTTTTGATTTGATTGGCTGGCATTTGGTGGCAAAAACTGGCAAGAGTGACAGCATGACAGGTCAGCGTTTTGATTGGCTGCTGCAGTGAATGCATCTGCCTGTTCACTGCTCTGCATTGTGTGTGTCTGTCAGAGAGAAGGTGCCTGGGACATTGTTCGGTTTCACAGCATGTGAATTGTACAGTCAGATTGGTGCCATTTTGAGTCCTAGACTGTGGCATGCATGTCATGTATGTGGACTGGTCAGACAGAGATGGCCACCTTGGGGGATTCAGGGGAGCACCACCAAACAACAAACAGCCATCCCGGGGAAGGCAGCAGGGGAGGCAGGGTTGGAGGGATTGGTCATACAGTGGTAATTTGACTGTAAACCAAATGTACTGCAGTAGGTGAGCTGAACCAGCTGACTGACCATTCAGGCAGAAGAATCAAGGAGGCAGGTAGCCCAGAGCTGGGCCCATCAGGGGTCAGCTCTGTGACCATCTACTGGGTGAACTGGACCCCAAAAGTATCAAAAATAAGGAGGCTACTGCACAGATAGGTGTCAATGAGGCTAGATCTAGAAGTCACACAGCAACCACACACACACACAACTGCTGCAGCCTGAAGGCTACACCTGAAACTAGATGACCACTGTCCAGCATCCAAGGCTGCACCCAACCACCCACCATTTGCATATTCATCAGAGGAGTCGGAGGACTCACTGAGGTCAGTGTTCTCACTCAGCCAAGCAGTCAACAGCACAACATAGCACTAAGTGGATCTGAACTGCCTACCAAAAAAATGTAAGTGTAATTTAATTGCAATTCTTGTTAATTTTTATTTTTGAAACTGCTTGGGTGGATGATCTGGAATGGTGGTGTGGAGGTGCGGTATTCATCAGAGCCAGTTTTGCCAGGCAGTGCCACCACACTGCCACCCTTGACCACACCCACAACAATGGTGGCATGCAGTCAGCAGGATGGGGGGTCAAATCTCTGAACATAGATGAGTATAAGTTCTGGATTGGTAGAGCAAGTCCAAGAAATGTGGGTTCCCTCTTGTTTTCTTTAGTTTTCAGATGGGGGCTAGTGGGTGGATGATAAGGCATACAAGGGAAACGAAATGCCAACCACACCTTAATAGTTTCAAAAGTTTTTTGTTTTATTCTTCTTTCTTTATCTCATAAGATCCCAATTGCCCGATGTTTCACCTGTTAGGCTTCCTCAGGGACAGGATCTATGCATAAACATATTTACAATTTGAATATAATATTTATTTTCATATCATAAACATTTTATAATTTTTTTTATTAAAAAAACAAACTTTTTTTGGTAATAGTTGATTCATGCCACTAGAGGGAGAATGCCATCTTTTTCTAACGGCTCTGTTAAAACACATTTTTTCTAAATGGTGAGGCTGTTCTAAATCTCTTATATATAGACATATACAGTAGTTCAAATAATAACTAATGCATACACTGGGCGACAATGTAGACTTCCTTAAGTCACTCTCAGACTGTCCTGTGCACCAGTTTTCACCACGTTACTCACTTAATATGTTAACGTTTTACTTGCATGTTCATATAGTAATAGTCAGCTTAGTTAATCCATTATTAGTACTTCAAAATAGTTTTGCAGGTCTGTAATGTAGTACCACATATCTGTACAGTTTAACAGGTATGTTACTTAATTGTTAACATTATAAAGAAAATAAAAATTCAAAGTACATACCTTAATTATAGGCATGAAACATGAAAAGATTGCTTTAAGATAGATTTAGTTCACTCAGTAGCGCTCTGTCTGTGTACTATATATGCAAAATATTTTAAAAAGGGGTGGATTAGACATACATTACAGTAACAGTTTGCTTAATCACAGGTTAATTATTTCATTCGGTGCATATGACTGACCTAGAAACTCCAAGCTTATATCACACTCCTCCAGTATTACATTCATTCTATCGTATCCCTTCTGCGGATAGTATCAAAAAAAGGTTTAGAGTCAGCAAGTAATAAGACTTTTCTCTTTTAAATTGAGTGCCAGTCACTAATTATTATTTCCTAACCTTTAATTGTCTGTTTTAACTCCTGGTTAGCTGCTTACAACAGGACACAGGTGGTGCTCGTCTAAAGGTGATGAAAGAGAGACTGGTTTATTTTTGTAGTTTGCAACAGTTCAAATTACAATAGTATTCAGTGTTAGCCTCAAAACAATACAGCTTATTTAGATAATGCCTAAACTGAAACTTGCATCCTGATTGGCTGAAACAGCCTGCCACCCGGGCCGTTATTGTGTAACAACGGCCCGCTTCAAATAACGAGTACCACTTTGGGATGCCCCATTACCCAGTAAATCCCGGGGCAACCCTAAATTTTGAAACCAATGTAAAGCTAACCAGCTGCCATGACTCCCCCGCTCATTTACCGAGATTGACCTCAGCACACAAACCAGGAAAGAAGCAACAAATGGACATCTTCTTCTTAAAAACAGCAACCCATCACCAAAATACAGCCTACTTCCTCCTTCGTTCATTAAAATAAAAAAACAGAATAGAAAAATGATGCCAAGCAATAACCGGCGATGCCTCAGAGAGCGATATGCTCGCATGTCTACCACTCTTCCTCAATTCGGACACACTTTCCCTGCAAAAAAAAAAAACAACAATACACAAAAACATTCTTTTTTTAAACTTTACAAACACTGCTTCCATTCGTGCCCGGTATCAAGTGACGGTGCGCTTTGAGACACATACTCTCCAATCACGGCTCTTTTCAAAGCCCATAAAAATGTACCTCTCAGCATGCTATCTTTTTCTGTGTTCTAACAGATGCTGATTAAAAAAAGTAAAATGAACTATTCCATGCTGATGTGTGTGTGTGTGTGTGTGTGTGTGTGTAAGGGGAACATGCAGCACAATCTTATGCAAACAACCTATTTTTTATAACAGCTGCGCTCTCCAGTGATGACTCCAATACTACAGGCACTACTTTAGTACAAAATTTACATTTATTTTTTAATGTAATTTTATTAAATATATATTTTCACTCTGCTATGTTTAAAAAAAATAAACATACAACCCATTATCTAAATGTAATAATAATACCCTCCAGAGTGGGCATTATGGGATATAACAGACCTTCCAAGGGATATGCCCCTCGTTTTGTGGTACATCTCAATAAATGGGTCTGTGGGCACATAATCATAAGGTAGATAGTGTAGAATGCTTCTGTTTTAAGAAAAAAGTGTCCAGCTTACCAATTTTCATAAAATTAGATTGCTTACCATTTCTGGTGGTCCCACTTTAAATGTCCCGCGACCGGAAGCCGATCAGCACCGAGAACATGCTCGTGAACACATGTCCATGGGGAGCACTGCCACAATGTGCACATTTTAGTATCCACTTGTGAAAAAGCACAGCATCCATTAGAGCATGGTATTGGAAAAGGCTCCTGGTAACTACAAATACAAACTGAGGACTAGCTAAGCAGCAAAGTATTTCCTCATGCTGGTGCCCAAATCCTGCGCATGCGCAATAGTGGCTGGGAATAAGATCTCGCACATGTGCGAGAATGTGCCACTATTGTGTATGCACAGGATTTGGGCACCAGCATGAGGAAATACTTTGCGGCTTAACCAGTCCTCGATTTGTGTTTGTAGTTACCAAGAGCCTTTTCTAATAACACGCTCTAATGGATGCTGTTTTTTTTTTACAAGTGGATACTAAAATGTGCATGTAGTGGAAGCGCTCCCCATAGACGCGCATTCTCAAATGCATTCTCGGTGCCAATCAACTTCCTGTCACGGGACATTTAAAGGTGGACCACCAGAGCCTTGCAGAGCTGCCCTGACTCAAAAGACGCTTGGCTAATGCATCTAAACAGCCCCCCTCAGTGCCGATGTAAGACATGCTGGAGAGGGGCTGAGAGTTGGGGCAGTCAGCTGATGGAAATGCCTACATGTGGGAGTGAGTGGTGCAGCCTGTCCACATGGCCGCTTAAACCGCTCGCTTCTGAATGTGTCCCCAAACTTTATGGGACTGGCAAGCATTGCAGGGAGTGGCTTACCGTGATTCAGTAAGTGTCCAGACGGTGGCATTTGCACAGCAGCAACCCAAGCGCTCGGGTTGCTGTGGTGCAAATGTCGCCGTATAAACACGGCTTAGGTTTTATATCTTCTTAGCAATCTGTCCCTGATGGCCCCCTTCCCCTGCCTGGCCACTGCACCAGATTGTCTAGCCTCAGGTTATCATTCCCTTCTTTTCCCTCTGCACGTACCAGCACCAAGATCCCGAATGTCGATTTCACCTGAACTGTGGTGGACGGGGAGGACAGGGGAGGGAGGTTCCCTCCCACAAGGCCCCCATGAGACCCCACCCTAAAACACTCAGAAGTTTCAAGTGGAGCAGGAGCACCAAGCCTGTGGTTGTCTGGCAGATCATACCACCGTTGGGATAATTTTCCACCCTGTACTGTGTGCCAACCCTGCCCCACCAGGACTGGGAGGGACCAGAGGGAGCTAAAATGGGACCCCCTTGGAATGGGTCATGTCACGTGTGGTGTAACTGACTGTGTTAGATGGCCTAGGGGCACAACAGGCTGGAGTGGTTTTACCTCTGGACCACGATTGAATGCTTTCATCTTTTCTTTTTTTTTGTTTGTTTGTTGCCAGTGACAGAGAGGCATAGAAACAATGGGAAGAGAGGGTTATTAGCCAATAAAACAGATTTCATTGCAAGTAGAGACAATAGGTCTAAGCAGCTGATGGAAGACAGCCACATTTATCTTGATTAGTATGCACAAGCATAGCAGCAGCACTAATTTGTAGTGTGAATTTGTCTGCCATGGTCCCACTGCAGCATCAGCTCAGCAACACAGACAGCAGAACAGAGGGAGGAAGCAAGCATTTATGCACTCACCACAGTCCACAACAGGCCAGGAGACAAAGGCCAGTAAAAAAATAAGCATTTGTCAATGCCGAACATCGGTTGCTTGTTAAAAATTGTTTGTTTCTTTGTTTTTTGCAATTCTGAGCCCAGATTTTGAAGGTTTCAACTCCTGCCCGAAAGGTGATTTCACACTGTGACTGCGAAATCACCTTTCGGGATGCAAAAAAGAAACATTTTGGCCAGGAGCTGAAAAATGAGAGCTGTGAAGTTCATGAGGCGATGCAAAGAAATGGCTATGTTGAAAATTTGGGGTCAGAATATTGAAAATTGCCGAAGTTATGGGCCTGTGTTCACAAATTTCAATGCAGGCTCATAACTTTGTTGTTTGTGAATATTTGTGCTCCAAATTTCCAACATGCCAATCTTATGACACCACCTTATGAATAAGTGCAGAGAAAAGTTTCAACTCCTGCCCAAAAGGTGATTTTGTGCAGCAACTGCGAAATCACCTTTTGGGATACAAAAAAACATTTTGGCCAGGATCTGAAAAATTACAGCTGCCACATTCGTGAGGTGCTGCGAAGAAATGGCTATGTTGAAAATTTGGGGTCAGAATTTTGGAAATTGCCAAAGTTACAAGCCTGCATTCGCAAATTTCAACACAGGCTCATAACTTTATGATTTATTGTGCCAGCCTACCTAGCCCTGTGCACATACACACAGCCACGCTGGGGCCAAGAATAAAATGTATATGTGATTTCTGTGACTATAACATTCCTCTTTGGCTCCCAATAGTCTCTCTCTCTCTCTTTTTCTCATCTGGATGGTGGCACAAGGCAAAGACTTATTTTGCCTGACTGCTCTTGTCCTGTGTACACACACAGCCACACTGGGGCCGAAAATAAATGTTATAGTCACAGAAATCAAAAATAAAATCTCTCCTTGGCCCCCAATATCTCTCTCTCTCTTCCCCCCTCTGGATGGTGGCACAAGTCAAAGACTGATTTTGCCAGCCTGCTCTTGCCCTGTACACACACAGAGCCATACTGGGGCAAAGAATACACTTTGTGATTTCTGTAACTATAACATTTCTCTTTGGCCCCTAATAGTCTCTCTCTTTCTCCTCTGGATGGTGGCAGAAGTCAACAACTTATTCTGCCAGCTTGCTTTTGCCCTGTGTACACACAGCCACTCTAGGGCCAAGAATAAATTTTATTTGTGATTTATGTGGCTATAAAATTTCTCTTTGGCCCCAACTAGTCTCTCTCTCTCTCTCTTTTATTAGTTGCTATAGGAGAGGCGGCAGAGGCGGGGCATAAGGAATGGGGCTATATTTTTTCTATGATAATTTTTTAAGATTCCTGGGGGCGGGGACATGCAACGATGGCAGCAACTGCCTCGCCCCTGTTGCATGAGGCGCTGGCAGTGGTAATACCCCAGCCTTCACCAAAGGTGCACAACGTGCCGGACACTCTTCTCCCCTCTCCCCCAGAAAAGGAGAGCTGTCCCTGGGACATTCAATCCTACTGCCCCCGGCCAGCCCTCCAACTCCTAAGTCCACCTCTGAACCCAGGATGTAGGCACAGAATGCAGACGCTTGTATGTTGCCGTGATAACTTTATAATTTTTTCACATTTTGACCCCAGATGTTCAACACAGTCTTCTTATCATCTTACCTCATAAACCCCATAGGTGAAAATGTCTTAATCCGTGGCAAGATGCCATTCCATGTCACAGATGCGGAAAGTCGTTTGGGGCAGAATGTGAGAAATGACAGCTGTAGTGTTCATGAGGTAGTGTGAAAAAATGGCTATGTTAAAAATTGGGGTGAAAATATGAGAAATTAGTAAGATTCACGTTCATCGTAGGAAAATGTCAACGAGTGCGCGTAACACGTGCGTTTTTTGGTACTTTTGTTCCAAATTTTCAACATGGCCTTTTTGGGACCCCATCTCATGAACAGTGGCACTGCCATTTCATTACTCATCCCTGAAAGGTGATTTCATGCAAAGATTACGCCTTTCCACACCACAAGTGCACAAACATATTTCAGGCAGGATGTGAGAAATGACAGCTACACTGTTCATGAGGTGGTGTGAAAAAATCTGTATGTTGACAATTTGGAGTGAAAATATAAAAAATTTGCAAAGTTATGCACGCATAATGTGGCTATTTTGAGGATTTTTTTTCACCAGATTTTCAACATGGGCTTTTTGGGACCCCACCTCATGAACAGTGGCACTGTTGTTTCGTTACTCAGTCCCGAAAGGTGATTCTGCACAGGGAATGCAACATCACCTTTTGGGACCGAGTAATGAAACACCAGTGCCTGTGTTTATGAGGTGGGGTCCCAAAAAGCCCACACTGAAAATCTGGTGCAAAAAGACCTAAAAGTGGCCAAGATATCAACATAAATTCAAAACACCACTGAATGCCATTATACGGCACTTACCTTGATTCTTCAGTTTGTCGTTTGGCTTTAAAGAGTGCAGATGTGTTCTGGTCCACAGAAGATGCCAGCTACTGACCTCTGGAGGTAAGTATGGGGTAAGGGGGTGTGCAGGGAGGTGGGTGCGCAGAGGGAGGTTGGGATGGGGGAGGGGGAGATGACGAGGGTCCTTTTTCTTCTTTACAGGCTTAATTTTAAAAAAAGATGTCGGGGACTGTTTTCTTTTTTCAGGGATAACAAATGTTTGGGTACACTGGGGGTCGGTTCACCAGTGTTCCAGAGTAGTGGTGGGGGAGTAACATAACTTTAGTAAAGGGGGATCGCTGACACAGGGATTGAGCACCCTGATGTCGGACAGTGCTGGGGGGATCATGGACATGGGGATTGGGCACCCCAATGTTGGACAGTGCTGGGGGGATCGCTGACATTGGGATTGAGCACCCTGATGTCAGACAGTGCTGGGGGGATGGCTGACATGGGGATTGGGTACCCTGATGTTGGACAGCACTGGGGGTGGGATGCATCGTCGATACAGGGATTGGGTACCCTGATGTTGGACAGTACTGGGGTGGGGGGCATCACCGACACAAGGATTGGGCACCCTGATGTCGGACACTATGTGGGGAGGGGGGATCACCGACATGGGGATTGGACACCCCTGGTGGGCTGAACAGTCATGCAAATCTAAGGGCCAAAGCCCTCTCAGATTACAGCAGCTGCAGTCCTTTGAAGTGCATGACCATTCAGCCCACCCAGCAGAGAGTTGCAGCAGGACCAGACCTAGTCGTCACTGCAGTAGACTACCGAGCCCCTGGTTCTGTGAACTGCAGTGGGATCAATAGCAACACCACCCCCCAAAATCCCATATTACAATATTTTGGTTTTTCGCAAGCACAACTAACATAAAAATTCAAAGACAGTATTGATTGTTTACATTACATCTGTTGTCTACTTTTGCAATACATAAAGAATATTTTGACTTGTATATTCCAATCATGCATCTTGCTAAAAAACATTGTTTTCAATGTCTGATATTGTATTCTTGAACGTTTTAAGAGTGAGGAGGGAATGTGATGTTGCATGTATACAGCAGTACAGATGAATGTTTTCTTCTTCAGTTTTCTGACTGCCACCACAGCAATCTAGCAGTACCCACAAGACTTCTGATTGGCAGTTAGATGGCAGGCAGGTGGTGCAGTTCTGCACCCACCCTTAGCATCTGATCGTTAAAATAAAATTGCTGTTTCATGGAATATCTTATCAGTCAACTCAAAAAGAACACCGTTTAAACTGTAAGTGGCATCAGCCAAGTGGGCCAGAGTGTTTCTGAATGATGATTGTACAGGTCTGATGCAAAAGCAGTGTTATTACTTTGTGATTTCTATTTCTCAGTTGTAGTATTTCAGCTTCTACAGTCTGATACTAAATTATGCAGCTCTACTACCATGCCATTTCGTGGTCTGATATAGTTTGTTTTTGGGCATGTCCATACTAAATATGTACATTTCCATCACATGCACTTTAACACTCAGTAACTCTGCAAAGAGTGTTTAAATATATTTCAAAACTGCACTACTGTCTACTACAGAAGTTAGTGGGATAACATAAATATCTTCAGCCACCAAATACTTATGAAAAAATGTTTTTTTTTTTTAAACTTACAGATTTGTCTCCTGGTTTTTGCATTGGCTAGGTGGGACATTCCAATACACCATAAGTTGTATGCTTTCCTTCTACCTACCAAAATGCTGTGCTGAAAAAATAAGTCTCCCTCTGCATTTTACGTAAAGAGCCCTGTAACATCACCGTGTGTGTGTGCCTTTATATATTTTTATTTTTTGCAGAATGAGTTAAAAAGTGACAATCTCGTATGTAACCTTCTCTGTCCCCCTAGGTTATGTACGGGATTGACTGGTATAAACATGAAACAGTGCAAGAATCGGGGCACGGGATGCCAGGAACTGAAGAAGGCTCAGTTAGTTTGCTGTTCTGGCTGAAAAAAACATTTAAAAACTGCAGAGATGCTCTGGCTGCCTTTAAAAGTAGAACTGGGCTATCTGTCTCTGTCCCACTCCTGTCTACGTATGTAACAGCTGCTTATCAAGCCTGAGGAGTGTAATTTTTTCACAGTGTCACTGACTTATTTCTAGCCAATCATAACACCAGATTAAGTCCTTTAAACTTTGCTTTGCCTGCGGATCAGTCAATTTTCTTCCCAAACACCAAATGAGAACATTCTCTGTCTCCTCCAAACTTGCTGTTACAAACATGTGACTTTGTTACAAACAGGAGTGTAGAAACTGGTCAGAAATGTAAGCAGACATGAATGGGGCTACATAGCAGTGAAATAATGATCCTTATACTGTCTGCTATAAATCTGACTGCATTTTGTTGCTGGATTTGAAATGGGAGAATGCTGTGCACAGATTGGCATTCAGTAAGGTCTCTGGGGACAGAGAAAAGGTCAATCATGTTTGTAACGAGGGACAGAGTTAATACATTTGTCCCTGTTACAACAGGATTTAGCTACTGGACATGGTTAATTATGTTAAATAAAGTTTGAATTTATAATGTATTTTACTGGGGTTCATGACTGCTGTGTAAGTCTATCCATTTATGTCTGAAAATGGCAAGTATTTGACATATTGTTCAAGGTTATCTATTTTGTGGCTCTAATAACTGCATTCTGTGTGCCAGACATGCTGTGAATTTCACAGTTTTGCAATGTGCTAAACAGGTGCGTGAGGCTGGTAATTTATTGTGGATGTATGACTTTTGCAGGCTTCCAAACATATTTTTTAGTGGTCTTATGGTACTGTCCTGATTGTAACAGGGACAGAGGTAGCATGCTAATGTTTGTAACGGGGACCTCCTAAAAATCTCTGTCCCAGTTACAAACAAGACTTTTGGTGTACCTTATTTTGGAATTGTGATTATTAAGATATTTAATGAGATTTGTGTTTGTTTGTTTTTAGTGTGCATTTGTTTACAGGGGTGTAACAAATGATTTTTGTTTTAAAATGGCCTTTCACATGCTTTGGTGGAGGGGGGCTGCCAGCTTATCTGAAAAAATATTATTTATGTAATGTTTGCTGCAAACGTTGGGATTAAAATATAAGAGTACTGGGTGCTGTAGTCATTTACTGATGCATTTTAAGTGAAAAAATCATGGAATCCAAAACAGTATTTTCAAAAGTTGTCCTAACAGCCCCCAACCAAGCTCAATCATGTTTGTAACAGGAACCTCAGGAAACCAGCGGTCCCTGTTACCAACGAGACTTCTGGTGGTGCTTTATTTTTCATTGTTATTATTAGGAGATGTTACATGCTTTTTGGTTTGATTTGAGTGAGCATTTGTTTGGGAGGTGTAACAAAGAATTTTTATTTTAAAATGGCCACTCACATGATTGGGGAAGGGGGCTGCCAGCTCATCCAAAAGTAAATTAGAAATGGAATGTTTGCTGCAAAGTTTGAGATTAAAATATAAAAGTATTGGGTGCTGTAGTCATTTATTGATGCATTTAAAGTGAAAAAAAAAAAGCCTGGAATCTGTTTTAGCATTTTCAAAAATTGTCCTAACAGCCCACAACCAAGTTCAGTCATGTTTGTAACATGGATCTCAGGAAACCAGTGGTCCCTGATACAAATGGATGGGACTTCTAGTGGTACCTTATTTTTTAATTGTAATTATTAAGATATTCTACAAGACTTGTTTGTTTTGACTGAGCATTTGTTTGGGGAATACAACAAAGGACTTTTTTTTAAAATAGTCACCCATATGCTTTGGGGGGGGGGGCTGCCAGCTGAACTGAAAGTAAATTAGAAATAGAATGTTTGCTGCAAAGTCTGAAATTAAAAACAATAGACTTATTGGGTGCTGTAGTAATTTCCTACTAAATTTAAAGTGGACAAATGCCAATGACAATATTTGAGAACAGAAAAGTTTTGTAACTAAAGACCCTTGTATGTTATAAAAATAATGATTGCAGTGGTAACTTGCTCCTTGGAAGCACAATGGCACCAATTAAATTTCAAAATGGTTCTGGCCAAGGTATGGCTAATAGGGCAGTGGGGGGGGAGACAGTTGCCATCAGGTACCCTTGGGGCTGCTGATAACATATGGAGAGGGATGAGAATGACCATAAGTCCCATGGTACAGCTGAAAGGGCTAGAGAATTTTAGGAGTGTGCCACTAGGACCCTTGAGACTGCTGACAGAGATGGGACTGACCTTACATTCCAGGGAACCAATAGGGAGGGCAGTGGGATTGACCTTGGAGTTCCATTGGACTACAGATTTGATAGAGCATGCCAACAGGTCCCAGGGACTGGGAAGGGGGATGAGACTAACCTCACATTCCAGGGGGCTGAAGGGAGGGGGTGGGACTTCCCTTGGGTACCATGGGACTGCTGATAGATCTGGAGAGTTTTAGGAGTTTACCAGCAGACCCCAGGACTGGGGAGGGGGATGGGACTAACCTTACATCCCAGGGGGCTGATGGTGAGGGGGCGGGACTGACCTTTGGTACCATGGGACTGCCGACAGGGCTGGAGAGTTTTAGGAGTAAACCACCTGGCCCCAGGGACTGGGGAGGGGGATGAGACTGACCTTACATGCCAGAGGGATGATTTAGAGGAGGGTGAGACTTACCTTGGGCTCCATGGGTCTGTAGATTTGTTGAAGTGTGCCACCAGGCCCCAGGGACTGGGGAGGGGGATGGAACTGATCTAATGTGCAAGGGGGCTGATGGGGAGGGACTGACCTTGTGTTCCATGGGACTGTAGATTTGTCAGAGTGTGCAATTGGGCCCCTGGGACTGGGGAGGGGATAGAATAGACCTCACATGCCTGGGGCTGATGGGAATGTGGGACTGCCCTTTGTCCAATGTGACTGAAGATTTGCTGGAGTGTGCCACCAGGCCCAAGGGACTGGGGAGGGGAATGGGAGTGGCCTCTGTGCCAGGGGGCTGATGGGTATGGGGTGGGACTGACCTTGGGTCACATGGGACTGCTTACAGGGCTGGAAAATTTAGGAGTTCACCACCAGACACTACAGACTGTGAAGGGGGTGGAACTGAACTCATATGCCAGGGCAACTGATGGGGAGGGGATGGGACTGACCTTGGATGCCATGGGACTGCTGACAGGGCTGGAGAGTTTTACAAGTGTGCCACCAGACCCCAGGGACTTGGGAGGGGGGTGGTGCTGACCTTACATGCCAGGGGGCTAATGGGGAGGAGGATGGGACTTACCATAGGTTCCATGGGACTGTGGATTTGTTGGAGTGTGCCACCAGGTCCATGGACATGGGAGAGGAATGGGACTGAACTCATGTGCCAGGGGTCTAATGAGGAAGAGCTGGGACTAACCTTGGGTTCCATGAGACTACAGATTTGCTGGAGTGTTCCACCAGGCCCCATGGACTGGGGATGTGGATGGGATTTACCTCATGTGCCAGGGGTTTGATGGGGAGGGTTTGGGACTGACCTTGAATCCCACAGGACTGCTAATGGGGTGGAGAATTTTAGGAGTTTGCCACCAGGCCCCAGGGACTTGGGAGATAGATGGGACTGACCTCATGTGCCAGAGTGCTGATGGGGAGGGGGTGTTACTGACCTTGGGTCCCATGGGACTGCTTACATGGCTGGAGCATTTTAGGAGTGTGCCACAAGGCTCCAGGGACTGGAGAAGGAAATGGGACTGACCTCACATACCACAGGGCTGATGGGCAGGGGGTGGGACTGATCTTGGGTCCCAGGGGGCTACTGATAGGGCTGGAGAATAGTAGAATGGTCTACCAAGCCCCAGGGACTGCTGACATAGATCTGGAGGGGGATGGAAATAGTGCCTCCATTTTGCTTGCAATCCTGTGGGTGTTCAGGCATGCCTTCCTTTTGTTTGCAGTAATGTGGGTGTCCATGCTTACCTCCATTTTCTTTACAAGCCAGTTGCTGCAGTCATGTGTGCCTCCATTTGGTTTGCAAGCCAATGGGTGTCCGTGTGTGCCTCCATTTTCTTTGCAATCCAGTGCTTGCATCCATGCCTGCCTACATTTTGTTTGCAATTCAGTGGTTATGTCCGTGACTGCCTCCATTTTGTTTCCAATCCAGTGGGTTGCCCACATTAGCATCTGTTCTCATCTGGTGGATTCAGTTATGTCATCACCTGGGGTCTGTCAGGTCCCTGTTCAATCTTTCATGGGGCCCTAGTGGGTGTGCAAGTGGCGCACTACTCACAGCAGCTTGACTTGAGTCACAATGGACCGGTGCCAGGGTTCTCGTCTGGTAGATTTAGTTACACCATCACCTGGGGTCTGCCAGGTCCCTGATCAATCTTCATGGGGCCCTGGTGAGTGTGCAGTTTGTGTACTGCATGCACCTGCTAGGTTGAGCCACTGTAGGCCAGCACCCATGTTCTGCTGTGATGGATTCAGTTACGCTGTCACCTGGGGTGTGCCAGGTCCCTGGTCAATCTCTCGTGGGGCGCTGGTGTGTTTGCAAGTGGTGTACTGCGCACACTGGCTTGAGTGAGTCACTGTAGGCCGGTGTCCATGCTCATGTCTGGTGGATTCAGTTACACTGTCACATGGGGTCTGCCAGATGTACATATGTACATTTGTTGGAGGCATTGGGTCTGTAATAAGCAATGTATATAGTGTATATATTGTGGTGTTATGGTTATGGGTTTAGTTAATTTTACTTAGTGCGTCTGGTATTTCTAGTTAGTATAGTTACGCCATCACCTGGGTCTGCCAGGTCCCTGATCAATCTTCATGGGGGCCCTGGTGGGTGTGCAGTGTGTGTACTGCATGCACCTGCTAGACTGAGTGACTGTAGCCCAGCACCCATGTTCTGCTGTGATGGATTCAGTTACACTGTCACCTGGGGTGTGCCAGGTCCCTAATCAATCTCTCATGGGGCGCTTGTGTGTTTGCAAGTGGTGTACTGCGCACAGCAGCTTGAGTGAGTCAGTGTAGGCCGGCATCCATGCTCATGTCTGGTGGATTCAGTTACCCTGTCATATGGGGTCTGCCAGATGTATATATATGTACATTTGTTGGAGGCATTAGGTCTGTAATAAGCAATGTATATAATGTGTATATTGTGGTGTTATGGTTATATAAAGGATAATGAATGGGCATCGATGAACAACCACGCTATGCAAGTATCGAGTGGTTGTCTTGGCAACTTATGTAAACCTCGAGAGTGAAGCTCAAGAGGTTTACTAAAGTTGCCAAGGTAACCACGAGATGCCAGCTTAGTGCGGTTCTTCATCGATGCCCATTCATTGTCTTTTATAGTGTATGGATGTCGATGTCACCTTATTTTGGTTTAAAAACTTTCTGTCACCAATAAGACACACACACTATAACTGTTGCTTTCTTACCTCATGCGATGGCTTTGAGTGATCATGGAGATGAAACAGAATGGAGACAAAATGAATTGGAATAACAAGATAACGTTTTATTTGAGGCGGGCAAAACAAAATGAAAGAACAACAGTTTAATTTTACTCTGTGCCAATGGGCCAGAAAAATAAGTTAACATCTAACGTAAACTTGTAGCTGAAGCTACATCATGTGATTCATATGTCCAGTAAAGTTTGCCATCAACTGTGCGAAGTGCTGAGGTCATGAATGAGGTGTGGAGCATTGCTTACGATAAACAACCTGGAAGATAGACACACGAAGAACCACAAATAAAGAGGAAACTGAAAACATTAATTCTATTACATGCAGAAAGGTTGGTGACTGAGATGGGGGTTGGGGGGAACAGGGGGTTTAAACGACTGTGCCGGCTTACAGAATGAAATCAGCAACTGTAAGTGCTTGCACAGCTTCAAACTGTTTTCTGTCCATTCGATCATTCGAGGTGACTAGCAGGTGGCCACACGATCTAATTCCATGTTGTTGTACTATTGATGTGACGTACCATCGATGGTATAACAACATCTGGACACCTCATCGATGGTACAACAACGCTGGTAAATGACGGATTTCTGCTAATTACAATGTTCTACCATACACTATAGTTAATTTTACTTAGTGTGTCTGGTATTTCTTGGTGATGGTCTGCAATTGTAGAACTTTTATGCTAATTGAGTCATAACTTTAGACATGAAACATAAAGTGGAAAAGAATAAAAGACTCCAATTGCCTGATTTTCTTTTTTACACAATGTTTTCTGGGACTGCTTGAAGTTTTTGAATTTGTCTCTGTCCTGTTACATACGTTAATGAAACACTTTTTCACAGATATTTGGAGTTAAATTTTTAAAGTGATCAAAACAAGTTTTAAATATCATCTACTCTTATCCACAGTTATTTACAAATGCATTTTAATCTGTGACTACCCACGAAATGTTGGTGAGGGAAAACTTTGAAATTACTCTGCCCCGTAATTCTCTGCCATGTGTTAGATCGATGGTTATTACATTCTTCTGCATGCAAATATTTTGGAGTTGCTTAGTGAATTAACCAAATGAGTTAAAGTACTGCAAATTCATGTGGAGATTCAAAAATATGTATACATAACTTTTTTTCTAGTTAACATATTCTCTGTCCCTGTTACATATTTTACCTGGTTGCTGTTTCCAAACATTAGGGACTGTACTCAGAAAACCACAAGTTATATTATCTTCCTGTTTACACTTTTAGTAAAGCACATTAAGGGTAAAGTATTGATGGTAAAAGAAGAAAGAAATGACATTTATTTTTCCACAGTCATGTCCCACATGTCCCCTTTTACTGTGGATAGACCCTTTTACAGTGTTTGTGTGCAGCGTATCACCTCCTGTTGGTAACTCACTCAGCCCTCTCCCCATATGCCAGGGCCCAGGCACATAAAATGTGTTAATGGATGGTTGCAGGCATCAGAATTCTTTCAACTTGTACTTACCAAAATATACATATGACTAAGACTGTTGTGGGGTTGGACATGCATACATACTTTCTTTCTGGTACTTGTACCTTCGTGTCGCTTTCGTTGAACAAACGTGCCAAAAGCAAACAAAAAAGAAATCTGAACCAGGCTGGCTGTGTTGTATTGTAACTAATTTAATCTGCAACATGCAGTACTACAAACTTTATCTTTCTATGTACAACAAAATGGCATCTAACATGGCTCAACAATAAAAAGAAACAGTAGACACTGAAGTTGTTCCTGAAACGTCTCAAGTTGGATCCTAATCCTCTTCCTCCTTTTCTTCCACTATCACCTCCTTGTCGCATCCTGAGCCATGGTGCCTAAGTGTCAGTTTTCCAAAAATGGTATCTCAGTGAGTTCTTCAGTGTCAAAAAATATTTCAGTTCCGTGTAAACTCTGTATGCCGAAACTGAAGCTTTGTCAAATACAAAATCAAATCAAATCAAAATGTATTTATAAAAGCGCCTTTCCAATGATCAAGGCACTGTACAAACACATAAAATAAATAAAAACATATTAAAATACAGATTCCTAAAATCATACATTATAATTTACAGACAATATCATATTAAAAAACCCTCAACCAAGCTCTTCAGGGAATGCCATGCTAAATAAGTAGGTTTTGAGGCCTGATCTGAAACTCTGGATGGTCAGGCACTCTCTTACCTGAAGAGGTGGAGAATTCCACAGGGTAGAGGCTGCAAATGCAAAGGATAAAGACTCAGATGTCTTCAAACACACCCTGGGAATCTCTAGCAGTCCCTCATTGGTGGATCAGAGTGGGCGGGAGGGACAGTAGGGACAAAGGATATCTTGCAGGTACACAGACCTTGTTCATGTAGGGCTTTATAGGTCAGCAAGCAGACCTTGAAGGTGATCCACCACTGTACTGGAAGCCAGTGCAGTCCGTGGAGCACAGGCATAATGTGACTAGACCTAGAGGTACCAGTCACCAGCCTGGCTACTGCATTCTGCACTAGCTGTAAGCGGCAGATATCAACCCCCGTTAGCCCTAGGCACAGGGCACTGCAGTAGTCAAGGTGGGAGGTCAAGAAGGCATGGACCAATGTAGGTAGATCATGAGGAGGAACCAGCTGTTTCACCCAGGCAATATTTCTCAGATGGCAAAATGAGGTCTTGACAACAGCCAACACCTGCAATTTCAGGGTCAACCCATCATCAAAAATAATGCCTAGGTTACGCATCCAATCTGAGGTGGCCAGCTGAACACCCCCCAGCCAAAGCCCAGAGGACTGTCCAGCCAACAATCCCACCTCCTGATGATCTGGGTCCACCAACACCCCAGTTTTAACTGGGTTCAACCTCAGCCAGCTGGCACTCATCCAGTTCTGGATCTCAGAGAGGCAGTTGTCAAACACCAAGATAGCATCACCCTGTCCAGGTACAAAGGACATGTACAGCTGAGTAACATCTGCATAGCAGTGGAAACTCCAAGCTTTTTGGTTCCAAGCCTTTCCTCGCCATAGCTGCCAAATCCGACTCCTCCCTCCCTCCTTCTACGCACCCCAGCAGGACCCCTCTTGAGAACGTCCCATCATTTAAATACCTAGGTGTCACTCTTGACCCTTCCCTCTCTTTCACTGAGCATGTTAACAACACTGTGCAGAGAATCCACCTAAAACTTGGCACTGCCTACAGACTCAAAAACCTTCTATCGGCTTAAGCATGTCTTGCCATTGCCCAGGGCAACCTACTGCCTGTACTTGACTACTGTTCCCCTGTCTACTCCCTCATATCCTCCACCTTGAAATCAAGACTAAACACTACCTATAACTCTATCTGTCATTTCGTCCTTCAAGCTCCCCACCGGACCCACCACTGTACTCTTTACCAGTCACTGGGCTGGCTCCATGTACACGGTCACTTTGACTATGTGATGGGCTGTCTAGTGGACAATGCACTACCAACACCTATCCCCTTACTCTCTCCTCTTGACAGACAGAGTGGCTCCTAGGACACTTACGGCATCCTCAGTACCCTCATTGGAGACACCCCGCGTCTCCACAGCAATGGGAAGTAGAGCTTCCTCCGTCTCTGCACCCTCCCTATTGAACAAGCTCCTACAGTTTATCCGTGCATCCCTCTCACACCTTGCCTTCAAACAGGTCATGAAAACCAGGCTCCTAGCAGCTGCTGTCACTGCATCCAGTAAGTAACTCTAAGGCACCCTAATGCCTGTCTCCTTTCCTCCCCTGCCCTCCCGTTCATCCCCCCTCATCACTGTAGTTCTCTATAATCCTTCTTCTCTCGCTATCTCAAATCCCTGAACTGATGTGAGACTCTAACTATATGAACCCGCACAACTCTACTGATGACTGTACTAAACTGGTCTCATGTCATATTTATAATGCTACATGTGTTCACCTTTAACATGTAATGTGGCTCCTGTATCTCATGTTATTTGTATTGCTATGTATGGCCCACTCTTCACACTATGTGTGCCTGGCTATTGCCTTGTGCTATTATGTTATTTGTATTTCTTTTTTTCTACACCACCTCGTGCCCGAGGTGTGAATTTACAGTATCGATTGAAGTTTCCCTGTATGTGCTGCTGTGTTTCTCTCTGTTGCTTGCCACCCTGTGGCCTGGGTCATGACTGAAAATGGTCCTCTGGATCAGTGCACTTACCTGGTAAACAAAGGCATAAATAAATAAATAAAACAAAACTGAGACCGTACCACCTCATAATGTCCCCTAACAACAGCATGTATAATACGATCAACATGGGTGACAAAATAGAGCCCTGCAGGACTCCGCAGAATAAGGAGAGAGCATCAGAGGAATAAATCCCAGTGACCACTCTCTGAGTCCTATCCTCAAGGAATGATTGAAACCATCTGAGGACCATACTTGACAGTCCACAGATGAACCGCAGGCATTCCAAGAGCACACCATGGTCCACAGTGTCAAATGCAGAGAGATCCAGGAGAACCAAGATGGAACATGTCCTCCAATCTCTCGCTAGTAGATCATTTAGCACCCTAACAAGGGCTGTCTCAGTGCTGTGCCTCTTCCTAAATCCAGACTGGAGAGAATCATTGACATCGTAGGTGGAAAGATGATCAGCTGCCGCGCAACTGCCTTCTCAATAACCTTGCCCACAAAAGACAGGATAGAGAAAGGTCTGTAGTTAGATGGACAGTCCAGGTTAAGGGAGAGCTTTTGTAGGAGTGGTCATACAATGACCTCCTTTAGGGGATCAGGAAACACCCCCTCTCCAGTGAACTCCAGACTATCTCCACCAGGACCGATCGGATGTTATTCAATGCAGCTCACAAGGAGTCGCGTTGGACCGAGGTCCAAACTACAGCTGGTTGGCCACAGAGTCTGGACAATCCTTACGATGTCCATGAATTCCATCCGTCCAAAGTCAGACCAAGTAAACCAGATGCATGCCACCTCCTGCCGACCTCCGCAATACTCTTTAGAGGGGGCTGGGCAGATCCCAGACCTGATGGTGGGAACCTTATCCATGAAAAACCGGGCAAACTCATCACACTTCTCCTGTGATAAAGCTCCCCCAGGCTGAAGACAGACTGTATTGCACAATCTGTCAACAGTCTGGAAGAGCTCAGCTGGTCGATTTTTCACATCAGCAATCACCCTGGACAGAAACTCTGCCTTCTTGTGGGTGACTATCGATTGATAGACTGTATAATGGTCCATCAATCTAAGCTTGTCAACCTCCAGGCCCAATTTCCACCAGGCCCTCTCTAGCCTTCAACCCACTCTCCTCAAATCCTTCAAGGTCCCATCAAGTCATGGGGACCTTGAGCAAAGAGTGAGGGGATGAACATGAACAGGAGCAACAGAATCCAGTGCCTCTGTCACCATCTTATTATAGGCAAGTACCAGATCCCCTGGATCCATGCATTGACACAACAAACTTGATAAGTCCAGCACTGCCATTAGGCCAGCTGGGGTCACACCCCTTAAAGGGCAGTACCGGACCATCTCCATAGGGGAAGACCTATTTGGGGAAGCCACAAAACTGAATCCTATGGTGTGATGGTCAGACCACCCAACCGGTTCCACCACCAAATTGGAGATCTCCATCTCCACAAGGTACACCAGGTCCAATGAGTGACCACTAATGTGAGTTGCAGAGGTAAGTACCTGTGTGAGGCCTGACAAGGTCATTAGTTGGAGGAAGTCCTGACCAACGGGTGAGAGTTCATCATCAACCCAGGCATTGAAATCCCCCAGAATCAACCATCTGGGGGACCTCAACACCACATCAACAATGAAGTCTGCAACTTCCTGCATGAATACTTTCCCATCTCCAGGTGGACAGTAGATGAGTAGTATCCTGCACCCCACACCCACGATACACTCAAAGGATCTGGTGGACCCCACTGGTACATTCACAAGGCTCAGTTCCAATGTAACACAGATGGCTACACCATTGCCCCTATTATCCATTCCTGGGCAGTGTATCACTGAGTACTCGTCTGGAACTACTAAGGCCAATACTGGGCCCACATTCTCATCCAGCCAGTCTCGGTGATGCATGCCAGGTCAGATGCCCCAACAAGATCTGCTATCATAGCAGTCTTGTTCTTAATAGACCTGGCATTACATACCACCACCTGAGTAGGATGAGCAGTTGAGGAAGACCCCACCACCTGCCTGCAAACAGCAGAGCCCTTGGGTAGGGGAACCAGGCAAGGAGGACCCCAATTCTGATCCCATTTTTCCCTAGGGCGTCTCCTCGTCCCCACCACCCCAATCCGCCCACTCTCCTCCATTCCCCCACCAGGGTCTCCCCCTTCTTCCTTCTCCTAACTATCCCCAAGGCCCGACATCTCCTATATACCTCAGCTGACAAAGGGGGACAGACAAAAGGGTGAAGGTCCCTGAGCCTGGAGGTAGAATAGCGCCTGACCATCTTTTTACCATCCCAACACATCACAAAACAGCAGCAGCAGCAGTGAGCAGCTCACCCTGACTATAAACAATACCAGTCCAACTAACTAATAATGCACACATAACCACCCCAAATAAACAATCTCATTCACACTCTCACACACCAATAACCTAACCCACCAATTAAATAACTAACAGTATAAAATACAAAATCTTTTATGGCAGCATATAAAATATCAATATCAAACAGCAGTCACTAATAGTCTCTTAAATTAGAGTTGTGAACCCAAAGAGCTCCCACCTCTTTGGGAAACAGCCAGAAAAGTCTTTCACCAGCACTATTTCTCACTTAGGCAAGGGACGGTCCACAGAAATAGCAGAGATTTCACAGTCTAAACTGGCACTCTCACTGCCCATGACACATAAAGTGGTCCCAAAATGAAAGAAAGAAAGGTCTGACCGTCTCTTAAGGTCAAAGAAATCCTTCTTCAGTGTCCAACCTTCAGTTTCTCCAGGCTTCGAGAAGGAATTCCAGAGGTCCTCTCAATAAAGATGTTTTGTTTAATTTGGCACCTCCAACAAATGACTGTCTCCACAGCCGATAGCAGAGGTCCAAAACAGGAGCATCACTTTAGGCAGAAATCAGGGAGCCCCAACAGCACTTTCCTGGAAGGTCACCACCACCACCACCACCACCCATGCCCATAGCTATGGTTCCCGGTAAGTGTTAGCCCACCGGCCAACTCTCCAGGCAGGCTAGGAGTCCTCAGAGACAAACTGCCCACTCTTGAGTGGGCCTAGACCCTGGACTCCTGCATGATTCACAGCTTCAGTGGCTGCCCACCCGGTAAGCTGAATAGGACCCCTGTAGTGCCACCAGTAAGCCCCAAAGAAGATGATTTACCCCCAAACTCAGGAGACTCCTTGTACTACTCTGACCCTCACCAAAAAGCCAGAAAGCTTCCAGAACCAATCTATCCTGTTAGATCTGACAATGTACAGCACTCCAGACTCCCTCTTAGATGATTCCTCTGGGAGTCAATTGATTCTTCGGCTTCTTTGACAGCCCACACTCAGACCTCTTTCCTTTTTGCCCCTGACCCAGACCTCCAAAAATCCAGGCAGGTAAGACAGCTTCAGCACAGAGCTGACAACAGGCTGATCAGGACTACTACTCAGAGTAATGATGTACTCCAGAATTTCAAGATTCAAAACACTGGAGCCACTGATAATTATGAGAAATTTGCAAGTTAGTGACTCTGTGGGGTACCCACCCAGAACCCAAAAAATGCTCCTAATGTGGCTTCCTCACTTAAACACCGTAACTAGTTACCACTAATCTAACTAAACAAAACAACAAATAATGTTAAAATCAACTGAGTACAATAAACAGAATGAAATAAATGAACAAAATAAAAACACATACAAGAGCAAGATAAACTAAAATAAATTAAAACTATCTGCTGCTGCCAATGACTAGACCAGCGTGGCCGCCATCTTACCTTCAGGATGCCTTAATCCATAAAATAGTACGTCAAACTTTAAAAAGCATATGGAACATATCCATCCAGCATATTTACAGAAGCTCAAAAATGCTATGCAGCAGTAGAAGTGATAGTTCACCAGCAGCCGTCACCAGTTCTAGTCAGAAAAGCATATGAGAAGAGGAAGAAGAGGTGGAAGATGAATTCTCCAGCTCAGGCAGAAGCAGTACTTCACTGCCAATGGCATCCTCATCATTCAGAAAAATGTAGAAATGTTTTCTCCAACAATTACCTGATTCTACAAAGAGTTCACTTTTCAGTCAGCCACGGGTTGATAAGCTTGTAGTTGAACAGCTACAGTCATTCAGCACTGTTGAATAGCCATTGTTTGACAGATTAAATTACTTGTCTACAACCCAATAAAAAAGTAATGACACAAAAAACATCGATAGACCGAATAGATAAAATGTACCAAAACATGAAAACAAATTTGATATCTGAATTCAACAATGTCAGCCATATATGCACAGAATGGGAGCTACCTTGGTGTGACAGCTCACTGGACTGATTAGAAAATACTGACTACAAAGTCAGCAGCATTGGTGTGCATGTGAATAAAAGGAAGACAGATGTAAATTGTTATTGCATCAAAACTTAAACAAGTTCACCTGAAATATCACATCCAGAACAAGGCTGTTAAAACTGTGACTGACAATGGGTCAAACTTTATTAAAGCATTTAAAGATTGTGGCAGAGATAACACCACGCCCATCTGTTCCACAGAAGGGATTCTGGATGATGATGATGATGGTGATGACTAGCAGCAAGGGGGAGTCAGAAGCCACGTCAGTGAAGATGATGATGACACAGTTGGACAGGTAGTGACTTTGCAGGATTTCTGAATGAAGGAGATGAAGACATGGAGGAGACCTACAACCTTCCTTCACATCAACGATGTGTGGCACATACCCTTAACTTAATAGATGTGAAGGATATAGACTCTGCTACTGCAAGTTCTGCTTACAAGATGGTCTACCACAGCACAGTGGCAAAATGTTCAGCTTTTTGGAACAAAGTTCACCAAGGTTCGCAAGCAAGTGAAATTGTTTCAGACAAGATTATTACCACGCTGATTATCCCTAATGACACAAGGTGGAATTCTTACTACAGAGCTGCAGAAAAATAAGATCCTTTTGTAGAAAAAGCTTAAGATGATCTGGATAACATCTGTGATAAACCTGGCCTCACAAGGTTTAGAACAACTAAATTTGCTTTTGTGGTGGACTACTGCAAAGTAATGCAGCCTCTGGCAAATTCATTGGATATTCTTCAAGCAGAAACAAAATGCTATACGAGATATTTTCTTCCAGCATTGATGGTATTGAAAAAGAAGTTGCTTGATGTAAGACCACTACTGCATTATGCCACTCCTCTTCTTGATGCAATTATGAGAGCTGTGGTCACTCAGTTTGGTACCAGTTTTGAACAGAGGGAGTTAATTCTATCCAGCATCACATTACCACAATTTTATATTTGGTGGACTACCAGAGGACGACACACACATGCAGGTAAAAACGTGCTTGAAAATGAATTGCTGTCACATCAGGAAGAAATTGGTCGAGGAACACCATCATGTGTAGACTACCTTAAAGAAGATGATGAGGATTTCTTAAATTTGAAGAAAATCAGCAACCTAGCCATGGTGGCATTATTCATGAGCTTCAGCAGTATCTAAAAGACACAAATAAGACAACAGATGCTTTATAAACATTCTCAACAATAAAAGAATACATTCTTTCATTAAATACTGCACTTCTGACATCAGTGGTGGGAAATTTAATGGAATCACTGCTGAAAGAAAGGATTATGGAATATCTTGAATCCAGTGCGTTACAGGACTTGAGGCAGCATGGGTTCACGGGGGGGGGGGGTCATGCCAAATGAATCTGATAGATTTCTATGACTGGGTGACAAAGGAATTAGTGGAGCTGTGGACACGGCATACCTAGATTTCAGTAAGGCTTTCAACACCGTTCCATGTAGGAGACTAGTAAGCAAGCTGGGTAAGTTAGGAGTGGGCCCAAAGGTGGTAAACTGGATAAGAAATTGGTCAGGGGATGGGCAACAAAGGGTGGTGGAAAACAGAGTTCAGTCCGAGGAAGGGAGGGTGACCAGCGGGGTGCCTCAGGAATCACTGCTGGGACCAGTCCTCTTTAATGTCTTTATAAGTGACACTGCAGAAGAACTGAAAGGGAAGGTCTGCATCTTTGCAGATGACACCAAAGTTTACAATAGGGTGGAAACTCCAGGGAGGTGGAAATGATGAGCAGAGACCTGAGAAAACTAGAGGGATGGTCAAGTGTACAGCAGCTGGGTTTCAATGCGAAAAAGTGCAAAATAATGCACTTAAGGCACAGAAACCTAAGGGTGCAGTGGGTATTGATGACTACCATGCAGGAAAGAGACCTGGAGGTAATCATATCTGATAAACTAAATGTGGCCTGGCAGTCTGACAAGGCAGTCGGGAGGGCTAGGGGGATGTTGGGAGTACATAGAGAGGGGTATCACTAGCAGAAAGAGGGAGGTGGTGTTGCTTCTGTACAGATCCCTTGTAAGACTCCACCTAGAGTACTGTGTCCAGTCCTGGAAACCACATCTCTGGAAGGACATAGACAAAGTGGAGGCAGTCCAGAGGAGGGCAACTAAAATAGTGCAGGGTCTGCATCAAAATCCCTATGAGGAGAGACTAAAATACCTCAATATGTATACCCTTGAAGAGAGATGGGGATATGATAGAGACTTTTAAATACCTCACTAGGTTAAATAAGGTACAGGAGGGTAGTATTGTTCAGTAAAAAAAAGATGCTCAAGAACAAGGGGCATGCTATGAAGCTTGAGGGGAATAGGTTCAGGAGAGATGTGAGGAAATACTTCTTCACAGAAAGAGTGGTGGATTCCTGGAACAGCCTTCCAGTAGAGGTGGTGGTGGATCAAACAGTGGAGGGGTTCAAGAATGCATAGGATAGGCACAAGGGAATTGTAGTTGAAGGGAAGGGGGGAGAGAGAGAGCACTATAGATCAATTAGTGTCTGATAAGATAATGGTAGTTTACTCACCTGGTAAAGGTGATTGTGGGGGTATACATCTCTGAGGCACTCCACACTCCTTACACAAGGGTTGTGTTCACCTGATAGGTTGCTTGATGCATATGTGACTTCAAAGAAATCCAACACCCTTTCCCTGTGATGCTGCCTCTCCAGGATCAGCTCGAATTCTTCCAAAGCTGCACCTAATCTGTAACCAATAACTCTTGACTTGTTAGTAGGCAGCACAGTGTTTCCTGATATGTATCTTAGCATGTTAAATAAATTATAGTAGAGGCATTTTTTATGTTTTACCAAAAATTCTGTGGCCCATGAGGGTCTTCTCTTTATTTCTTATTCATACAAATCTAAAATTTCCGGCCCATACGGCATGCTGATTGTTACATCTTGAGCTCATCTTTGAGTCCTCTGTCTCTGACTGACTACCTGGGTGGGTCGTGGAGTGCCTCAGAGATGTTACCCCACAATCACCTTTACCAGGTGAGTAAACTACTATTGTGGGGGATAATCTCTGAGGCACTCCACACTCCTTACATATGGGTTTCGATATAAAAAGCAGTACCCTAGTGAGAAGGGTGGGAAGTCAGTCCATTATGTTATGTTTGACCTTGCTGCTAACAACACTACTTAAGTAAAGTTAGTTTTTGCTTCTAGGGCTACATCTACCCTGTAGTGTTTAGTGAATGTGTACGTCGACGCCCATGTCGCGGCAGCACAGATTTTCTCTATAGTGGCCATGTTTCTCTCGGCCCATGATGTGGCTATTGCTGTAATGGAATGGCCTTGATTTTTTTTGGTGGTGTATGATTTGAGGCCTGTACGCCTCTGTGATGGGAGACTTAAGCCAATATGCGCCGTATGTCTGCCGTTCTTGTGATGTAAGTTGAAATTAGTCTCCTCATGGCTAGCAAATGATGTTGAGGGTCCCTATCTACCTTGCTTGCAGGCAAGTAGACAGGTAGTTCGATATCCTGTTTGGTGTGAAAAAGTGTGCATATTTTAGGCAGAAAGGAAGAGATCATCTTTAAGCTGATATTGTCCTCATGAAATACCAGATAAGGCAGTCTGTGGGATAATGCTTGTAGTTTGCTTGTGCATTTAGCTGAACATACTGTACAGTGACCATAGGGGTTACGTGTTTGCCCTTTGAGTGGTAATGATTGTAGAGGTTCAGATGGTGAGTTGGTCATTGCCTAGGCAGTCTGTGGGATAATGCTTGACTTCGCTTATGCGTCTAGCTGAACATCTAGTGACCATAAGGATTAAGTGTTTGCCACTTGAGTGGTAGTGACTCTAAAGGTTCAGATGGTGAGTTGGTCATTGCCTTGGGTACTAAGTTAAGGTCCCAGGGAGTGGTCCATTGTTTTATCTTAGGATGTAGATTGGATCGATTGCTGCCACTTGCACTGTTAGGGATGCTGGAGATAGTCCATTATCCAGACCTTGCTGAAGGAACAGAAGTATGTTGGGCACTGTGGCCCTTAGAGGTTGTATAATTTATCCCCCCCTTTTCTTCTCACCACTTGTGGAATAATCTCGAATGTCTCTGATATTTTGAGGTAATGGGGTTTCTCCATAACGTTGGCGACCACTGGGTGGTATCCCTCTCTTAACAGTCTCTCCTTTTCAGGAGCCAGGCTGCTGGTTTGAGCTTGTTTGGACTGAGGTGACATATCGGTCCCTGGGTGAGAATATCTTCCCTGAATGGTAGTGTCCATGGGTGGTCTAGTGCCATTGTCACTATTGTGGTGAACCCTGTTCTCCTGGGCCAATGAGGGGTGATGATTATCACCCAGGTTCTGGTTCTGCATATCTCTTTCAGAACCTGTAGTATCGGTGGAAAGATGTAGGTTATCTGGAATGACCACGTGGCTGATAGTGCATCCACGCCCATGGATTTGTCATCCCTGAAGTGGGAGTAGAATCTGGGGCACTGATTGTTCTTGTTAGTGGCCATTAAGTTTATTTCTATCGGTCCCCAATGTCTGTTGATTATTTGGAATATGTTGGAATGAATCTTCCACTCTCCCGGATGTATTAACTGGCGACTTAGCCAGTCTGCGGTGGTATTCAGCCTGCTTGCCAAGTGTATGGCTGCTATGCTCACCAGATGTTTTTATGTCCAAAGAATGAGTCTTGAGCCTCTCCTTGCATGGCTCCACTCTTTGTTCCTCCTTGCCTGTTGATATAGGAGATGATAACCTGATTATCCGAGCTCATGAGGCAATTTCGCTTTTTCCTGACTAGCCTTGTGAATTGCAGTGGTGCACAGAATAGTGCCCCAATTTCCAGAATGTTTATGGCCATTTTTTACTCTTGCATGTACCACTTTTCTAGGCTTCCCAGTGGAGTGGCCACTATGTAGCAGCTACTCATGGGTGTATGGCATTATTAGCAGGCAAATGGCATAGGCAGTGTGCCATTAAGATGTGGGGATTAGCTCGGGTAGTGGGGTAGGAGTTGGTGTGACAAACCCCACCTTCATCACTGTATTTCGTACTAATGGCTATATCTGATCAGGCAAACACCATATGGACGTCAGTGTTTGTGTAACCGCCTCCATCTCTGTTTCTAGATCAGAGTGTGTTTTTGAATCTGGCTGTGGTGAGTGGGGTGCTGGCCCTGCCGGTACCGGACTTTATTTCACATGGTGTTTTACACTAGTTGTGCCTGCATCAGTTGATTATTTTAGTGGGGAATTGTTACTGTGTCTAAATCCTGCCCAGCAGAGGATTTGGGATTGCAGGTGGTATATTTGTTAGGTGTTCTCTTGGTCAGATGGCATGAGTGCACCTTCTGCATCTGATGCACACAGTATGTTTAGTTGTTTTGGGGCTAGCAGCACATTGCGTTGGCTGCAGCTCTTTGTTTTGGCTATTGTAGTAAGTTGAGAAAGGATACATAAAGAGAGTGATGTTGGGGAGGGGATTAGATATATTGTTTTATTTATTTATTATTTTCCTTAATTCTTCCCCTGCACAGTAATCAATAATGTTCTGCACCGTACAGGCTATTGTTGTGCCTGTGCATTAAAGTGTCTACTGTCCCTATAAATGTGGCTAGAGTGAGTGAGGGACTCAGTGTTATGCTGTCTTGCCACAGCTGTGGTAATAGTGCAGCCCCCAATGCATTTTCCCCGTTATTAATTTATTTTCAAATCATTGCCTTTATATTTAATTATTCGCATTGTGGTCTGCTGTTGCAGATCAGTTGGTGCTTTTAACCAATGCACTCTGTGATGGTTGGATGTTAATGAGTGTAGTTGCGCTCTCCACAAGATGGCGGCAGTGACTGTCCATCTACACTGTCTGGCAGCTGCCTACACCCTTAATCCCGGATAGATAAGGGGGGAGTGGAGAGCTTTTCCGAGATCACAGCAAGTCTCATGATGATATTTCTCACGGCTGCCGATCTGGATAGGCAAGTTAGGTTAGTCCCTCAATGCTCCTCCTCCTCATGAGACCTACTTTGTTTGTGGTGTTTCAGTTGGGTAGATGATAAAGAAGTTTCCTCTACCGTTTGATAGAAGAAGGTGGTGAGTTTGAAAGACATAATGTGCCATAAAAACCTATTGAGAGCACGTCATTTTGAGGTGAGGCACAGAGGGACTGAGAAAATGCTTCAGAGACCATCTGTAGCTATGTCTTGAGTGAGTGCTTCAGGTGCTACTATGCTTGTAATGGGGAACTGTGGCACATTACTTAGTATTTTAGCAATCTGGGATGCTGGCAGGGTACTCCCAATGTTCTAAGGTGGCTACTTGCTCATTTAATAGTGTATAGACTCTAGAGCCACTGGCAGGGGCTCCAGGTCATCAGGCACCTTAGTAAAGTGTTATGCTTGTTCTGATCAGCATGTAGGGAGACTCAAGAGTATATGCCCATTTAAGGAATGAGAGCCTTTAATTATTTTGTAGCCCCTGATGAACTGATCTCCTGTGACCGCTGGTAGGGGCTTCCAGGTAACTGTGGCTGTGGAATCTATTTGGTCATCTGTGAAAGATCTCAGACAATACATGGCTCTGTTAGCATCCTTTAAATTTAGCATCCTTTAAATTTCAAAAATGTGATAAATTACATTGTTCAAGCCCCTTTTTTATGAAATTAATGGGGCTTAGTCATGCATTCACATTAGTATGCATTACTTTGTCACGCATAGTAGTGGCTCCTTAATTAATATGTGACTGTGCCTTTAAGAGAAGAAAACAACTGTAGATATCAGTAAAAGAAATGACTATCAAAGTTCACTATTTCTCAAATAGTTATTTTATTGTAATCAAACCTCCTTGTATGCTGACCCAATATAATACAGTACTGTGTTGTTTTTTTTGTTTGCTTGTTTTTTGGCCCCTTTTGTATGCCTTGGTATTCTTTGGGATAATGTAGGTATGTTCCTTTAAGAGGGAGGAGGTGGGCAGGATGTCTTAGCTAATCCTTGCCTTTGCCTTGGTAAGCTGAGAGAGGAATCACCTGTCATTGCTGCTTGTGTAATAGGACAGAGTTTGGGGCAGAAGCATCTTTTGTTCTTTAAAACATGTTTCTTCAGTTCTCCCTCATGGTCAGTGTTAAAAGTTAGGGGACTTAGCCTAGAGGAGCTGTAGCAATTGCTAGCTCCATTCTCCCTCACAAGATATGTTGGATTTAGTCAAATCTTGTTCATCTTACTCTGAGATGGTGACCAAGATCTTGCGAGACCTGAGAGCCAGTCAGCTTGCAGCTCTCATGTAGCAGGAGATTTGGAATCTATGAAGAAGCATGGGATATGGTCATGCTGCTAGGAGTTGTTTGAGAAGCCATAAAATAACATTTGGGTGGCTCCATTTTGGTCCCTAGAGCTTCCTTTTCTCTGTGGGAGTGTTTTTGGATAGAAAAAAGCATGACATGGTTGCAGGTGCTTTTATTTAGTGCCACTGAATTTGAGGAGTGACTGAAATCAGCACAGGCATTTTAAGCATTTTCCACTACAAGGACACTTTTCTGTGTGAGTTTGAGAGTACCTTTTTACAAGTTAGTGATGCTAGCAGGGTCACCAAATTCTTGTTGGTGATTAATACAACTCAGGAACCGTTGGCAGGGGAACCAGGTTGATTATTTATTATATTACCTCCTGTAAATCATTGCATAGATTCTGTATTCATTTATGTGGGTCAGACATTGTTTTTAGCTCCTGGCACCACTAGCAGGGGTGTTCAGGTAGCTAATAATCTCTAAGTTTGTATGATGTGATAATGTTCATAATTTGAATACTGTGCTGGCAATTTATCAGCTAATATTTTTCTAGACAACTGACGCTAGTAGAAGCTGCAGTACTAACATCTCTAAGACTACCAGTTTTGCAATTTAAAATAGTTGCATATCCACCGAAACATACTCTGGAGCTGCTGTGTTGAAATATTTTACAGTACATCTAAACACAGGTACCGCTAACATGGGTACCAGGTTTAATTTGCAATAATGTCATCATTTAATGTCTGCCCCCAAGGATAATCAGTTACTGTGCCCAGTCATTCAGTCACTGTGTAGGCATTTAAAAGTTCAACAGAAGGGCAGACAGCAAGGAGAACCAGGGATAAAGGACAACCAGGGTAGAGGCTGGAGTAGAACAGCTAAACAGTCTCAGGAGGTCAAATCATGGAAAGCCATGTGTGCCAATGCCAGGAGCCTTAGCAACAAGATGGAGGATCTGGAGGCTGTCATGGTGCAGTCAGACCCTGACATTGTGGCCATCACAGAAACCTGGTGTAATGATAACCATGACTGGGAGATGGCCATACCTGGCTACAACATATTCAGAAGAGACAGGGCAGGTAGGAAGGGAGGAGGAGGAGTGGCACTGTATGTGAAAAATGACATCAAGGGCCACAGAGATCCAGGAGGAACAAAATGGGGGAGAGATACTGTGGGTTAAGCTGGAAAGGAAAATGGGGCCAGCCATCGGCACAGGTGTAGTCTATAGACCACCAGCCCAGGAGGAAGAAACAGATAGGAAGCTGATGCTAGTCATCTAAAGGATGGCAGACAAGGGTGAGGTAGTGCTGGTTGGAGACCTCAATATTCCAGATGTGGGCTGGGGCATACCAGTAGCAGCATCAACTAGGAGCAGATTTATCCTGGACTCCCTTCAGGGTGCCTTCCTCAAGCAACTGGTCATGGAACCAACTCGGAAGAAGGCAATACTGGACCTTGTGCTCACAAACAGGGACAGTGTGATGGGGATAACAGTGGAAGAGCACCTGGGGGACAGTGACCACCAGTCATTGTAGTTTGAAATCACAGAAGGAGCAGAACCAAACCACACAAAAACACATGTCCTGGATTTTAGGGGGACAGACTTTGGGAAAATGGGGAGATGCTTGAAAGAGGCATTAAGGGGAATGGGGCAGGAATCAGGGGTTGAGGAACAGTGGGCAAGTATTTAAAATGGGATTACAAGAACAACAAATTATGCATTAAGCAGGTTACAAAGGGAGGCGGAAGAGGAGGCCATTATGGTTTCTCAAGGAGGTAGCAGAAAAGTGAAAGCCAAAAGTTGCATTCAAGCAATACAAAAGACACAGGCAGAAGGGGATGGGAGAAGTACCAGGAGAAGCAAAGAGAGGCAGGGAGGTCAGTAAGGGAAGCCAAAGCTCAGACAGAAGAGCACATAGCAAAATCAGTGGGTAGAGGGGACAAAACCTTTTACAGGTACATGAGTGAAAAAAGAACAGCAAAGAGGGGAATAGTGAGACTAAAGGGGGAGGATGGGGCCAACATGGAGGATGACAACAGTAAAGCTGACATATTGAACAGGTATTTCTGCTCAGTATTTACTGAGGAAGAGGAGGGTAATGGGTCAGAAGGGAGTACAAGAGGAGGGAATGGTGCAGAAATGGACACAAGTCCCTTTACACGATAAAGGGTCCTGAAGGAACTGGAAGTAATAAGAGTTGACAAAACAATGAGGCCAGATGGGGTGCACCCCAGGGTCCTTAAAGAACTAAGAGAGGTGGTGGCTGAACCTCTGGCAATCCTGTTTAGCAGATCACTGGAAACAGGGGAGGTACCCAAAGACTGGAGGACAGCAGTTGTAGTCCCTTTATACAAAAGTGGTAACAAAGAGGAAGCGGGAAACTACAGACCAGTCAGCCTCACCTCGGTAGTGGGGAAGATCATGGAAGCACTACTGAAGGAGAGATTGGAGGAACATCTGGTTGTCAATGGACTACAGGACCCAAGGCAGCATGGTTTCACCAGGGGGAGGTCATGTCAGACCAACCTCATTGAATTTTTTGACTGGGTGACTAGGGAGGTGGATCAGGGGAGGGCAGTTTACATGGCCTATCTGGACTTCAGCAAGGCCTCTGACACTGTGCCACATAGAAGACTATTATACAAACTGGAGAATATGGGTGTGGGCAGCACAGTAGTTCAATGGGTAGGTAACTGGCTGTGCGGCAGGACACAGAGGGTGGTGGTAAATGGATATCACTCCACAGAGGGAAGAGTGACCAGTGGGGTACCACAGGGATCAGTGCTGGGACCGGTCCTATTCAGCATCTTCATCAGTGACATTGTGAAGGACCTAGAAGGCAGAATTTCCCTGTTCGCTGATGACACAAAGCTCTGTAACAGAGTAGACATAACAGAGGGTGTAGACAGAATGAGAAGAGACCTACAGAAACTTGAAGAATGGTCAGGGGTTTGGCAGTTGAAATGCAATGCAAAGAAGTGCAAGATCATGCATATGGGGCACAAAAACCCTGGCACAATATATCAGATGGGGGGTGAGGACATAGTATGCACCACGCAGGAAAGGGATCTTGGGGTTATCATCTCTGATGACCTCAAGGTAGGGAAACAGTGTGACAAGGCAGCAGGTAAAGCAAATAGGATGCTGGGATGCATAGGCAGGGGCATCACCAGCAGGAAAAGGGAGGTCATAATTCCATTAGAAGGGGTTACAAGGATGAAGTAATAGATCAGGGGTATCGTGCTGCTGTAACAGTAGAAAGAAATGAATTGCTATTAGATAAAAAGGTAATGCTTGAGAATAGCAATAGATTTCATTTTGTAACTTCATATAGTGCTCAAAGTTGTCAAGTAGCAGAAATTATTAAAAAACATAGGCATGTGTTGGCAGTTAACTCGGGTTTACAAGAAGCTTCACGGCAGTTTCCAATTTTAACCTATAGACATGCTCCGACATTAAAAGACACTTTAGTGAAGAGCCATTTTACAGATACTGTGAGACACACCAGTAGTTAGCTAGGAAATTTTGTAGGTTGCACTCAGTGTAAAAATTGTAGTGCATGTGACTACATTATTAAAGAGAAAGAATTTAGTGTAGTAAATTGCCAGAATAAAAGCTTTACGATTAGGCAATTAATAACTTGCAATACACAAGGAATAATCTATTTGGCAATATGCAATTGCGGAGCTTTTTATGTTGGAAAGACTGAAAGAGTAATTAAGGTGAGAGTATTGGAACATATAAGAGCTATAAATAAATCTGATTTAACTTACGCAACAGCCACACATACCTTTGAAAATAGAGAAACACTGGAGAGACATGATTTTAGATTTGTAGGGATCGAGAAAGTTATGCATAACCAAAGAGGTGGTAATTATCGAAATAAAATTCTAAGGAAAGAAAATGAATGGATTTTGAGACTTAAAGCATATAAAAAGCCAGGCATTAATGCACATTTAGAAATTAAACCATATTTAGAATGTAGATAATATTAATGTTGATAATATTGCAACATTAGACATAGTTTAAAATTTATGTAAAACAGAATAATTTATGACTGTTATGTAACATTATTTGAAATTTTTGAGATTGTTTTTTAACATGACATGGTTGTGTTATTTTAAGGGTGATGGTATTCCATTTATTTAAATTGTGAACCAATGGTTCGGTATTTCGTCATTATGACGTCATGAGTCACTTGTTATAAAATGAAATGGGGATTAATGTTTTTTAGCCATTGATAAAGGACTTGTAGTCCGATACACGTCAGGTTGGTGTGTTGCTGCTGAAATAAATGAGTATTTAAATGAAGCTCTGGATCCTGGATGTTACTGGGTGTGTGTGTGCATCAGCTTATTGTTAAAAAGGAGTGTTGTTTAGCTGTTTGCACCACAAGTACCTTGTGCATGGTTCGTTTACGAAGAAAAAAAAGGTCATAATTCCACTATACAAGACTCTAGTGAGGCCCCACCTGGATTGCAGTGTACAGTTCTGGAGACCTTACTTATGTAAGGACATAGACAGGGTAGAGAAGGTTCAGAGGAGGGCAACAAAGATGGTACATGGATTGCATCACAAGTCCTATGAGGACAGGTTAAACGAATTGAATATGTGCTCCCTGGAGGAGAGGAGGGAGAGAGGGGATATGATAGAGACATACAAGTATCTTACAGGGAGGAACAGGGTGCAAGAATACACTATTTTTAAGCAAAAAAGATGTTCCAGGACTAGAGGGCATGGGATGAAGTTGGAGGGAGGATGATTCAGAGGGAACGTGAGGAAGAATTTCTTCACAGAACGGGTGGTGGACAACTGGAACACCCTGCCAGAGGAAGTGTTGGGTGCTAAAACAATCATGGGATTTAAGAATGCATGGGATAGACATTAAGGAATTCTGGAAGTCAGGGTTAAGGGGCAACAGACTTCTAGGAAAACTTAAAGTAAACTTACAAGCTCAAATGGGCAGACTAGGTGGGCCGCAGGCCCTTATCTGCCGACACTCTCTATGTATCTATCTATGTACTTATATTCTATTCTCATATTGTTATATTAGTAGATGCTTTCAGCTCTATTGATATCAAATGTTCTGAATAGTGTAGTCTTCTTACCTGAATTTTAGCAAACTTAAATTTTATCAGCACACTGAAGCTGTAGAATGTGCTTGAAATAGTCACTTGCTGCAGCAACCAAACTCCATATAGGAGTTGTTTTAAATATATGTGGGACAGCACTCCTATGGTTGCTAGCAGGAGCCATAGGGTGTTCCCAATCCCACCAGAGTATAGTAGTGGGTGCAGGCTGAACTAGCAGGGATCCCAGAAAGCTGCAAACTGCAGTCATGAGTGCTTAATTCATCGTAGACTCGCTGAGAGGGAATCTAAGGCATCTGGTATGAAATTTATGGGCATGATACAATACCCTGAGTTGATCTCCTGTAGTGTACCTCTGGCAATAATTTAAATGTAGGCTGAGTGATTGTCTCTGTGATTCCTAGTCAGATACCATGAATTGGTTTTGAGTAGCACAAAGGAAATTATTTTAAACAACCATCTCTCCCTTTGGAATCTAGATTCAGCCATATATTTTCAGGACGTAATTCTATAAGACGCTTTGCTATGCTAGCATATCCTAAGCTGCCAAAAACCTTAGATATAAAATTGCTAAGCCTGGTGGCCTTACCTTTAGTTAGATATTCTTGAAATAACTGTTTGGGAACTGTTGTGATGTGCCTGCAACCTACAGATGCACATGAAGAACTGATCCTGGAGAGGCACAGGGAAAGGGCGTCAAGACTTCTTTGAAGTCACATGTGCATCAAGCAACCTATTAGGTGGACACAACCCTTGTGTAAGGAGTATGAAGTGCCGTAGAGATTATCCCTCAGAATGTAGGTAAGGAAAATGGGCAGACTGGGTGGGCCAAGCAATCTTTATCTGCCATTAAATTCTATGTTTAAGTTTTCTGTCAATCATACCAGTTGAAAGATTATTCAGCATCGGTGGGCATGTCCTTACTGCTCAAAGAAACTGACTAGGTAATAAAAACTTTGAAGTACAGCCACTTTTATGTTCTAACAAAATGTACTGGAAATAGAAATCTGTTGTGGACTTTGGTACGACTAAAACAATGATAGGCTGAGGAGATGGTGTTGGCATTGTAACTCTAACGTCTCCAAAACATTATGCGGCAGTGCCGCCCATGCGGCTGCTGGCTGTGCCCTTGCCTTATACTGTACATCCAATCTCTCTCTCTGTAATGAGTGTAACTGTTGGTATTTTGGATGTCAGTTACAATACTACATATGCCATAACCATTATTACTTATTAAACCAAAATTTAGCTTATCTTATCATCTTCATCTGTTGCTATTTTTGATACCTAAACAAAATGAATGATAATAGCATTTGTTATACCTGCCTATTATATCCTAATCCTAGACAATGATTTGAGCTTAATGTTTTTCTTACTGAAAACTATGCTATCTCGTCTCATCTCCATCCAATCTGTCACTATCCCCTAGAAAATCAGCTGATCTGTGTTATTTAGCATAGCAGCCTGATGCTATACCTAAATCTCATTTAAAAAAAACTGTTTCTTTATCTTTACACAGTTCTTTGTGATGTCAGTAAGAAAAAATTACTCACCTTAGTAATGTTGTTTCTTCTAATGGAGTCTTGCTATATTATGACAATTGCAGTGAGTCCCCATCTTCGAACTGCCCTGGAGGTGAAATAGTTAACTTTCCATGCAAGCATGGATCTCTGAGCGCGAGCTCGGTTAGAAGGCTCTGTCTGCTGATCTTCAAACATAAACTGTCAGATCTTTACGAGCTAAAACTCACTAAAGCTCTGTGTGGAAGCTGTAAACCTACACTAGCCGACTGGCTACTAACATAAACACACACTTCTTGGTCTCAAACAAAGACTCAAGTCATGAGACCCAAACGAAATGAAAAACACAACACCAATTCACCCCAAAAGAAGGGTGAAAACAACAAGGTGGCAAAAATAAGTGCCAACACTGTAATGCCCACCCACATCCCAAAACAGAGGTTCTGAGAGGGGCAGGCAGGGAGGGAGGTCATAATATAGCAAGACTCCATTAGAAGAAACAACATTACTAAGGTGAGTAATTTTTTCTTCAAACAACATGAAGTCTTGCTATATTATGACAATTGCAGACTACACAGCAGTACCCCCCTCCTCCATGGGGGTACTACACAGCAGTACCCCCATGGAGGAGGGACAGAACCTACTTAGGGAATAGGCTCTGAAGGACAGCTGTGCCAAACCGAGCATCACTCCGAGCCTGGGTGTCCAGGGAGTAATGTTTGGTAAAAGTGTGAACTGTTTTCCAGGTAGCTGCTTGACATATCTCTTTTTTTTTTTTTTTAATTTATTTATTTATTTTAATTTAGTTGTTTTAACCAGGTATAGCACACTAAGCTGAAAGCTTTTTTACAGGAGCGACCTGGGAGGACAAGGAGGTTAAGTGACTTGCTCAGGGTCACACAGTATGCAAGTGGAAGCTGTGGGATTCAAACCCAGGTCTGGTCTGCTGGATGTCACCAGATTTGCAGCTCAGAGGATTAGACCACTGCGCTATACTGCCTCCTTATCTCTAGAATAGGGATGTCTCTGGCAGCAGCCAGAGAAGCAGCTGTACCTCTGGTAGAGTGAGCCCTCAGGCCTGAGGGAGGAACCTTACCCAGTTTTTAGTAACAGAATTGGATACAAGAGACAATCCACCTGGCAATGGATCTTTTAGTGGCAGGCTTCCCTTTACCAACCTCACCATAAGTGAGGAACAGTTGGAGGGAGTCAAACCTGTGACCCTTGGTACGCTCTATGTAGTAACTAAGGGCTCTCTTCACATCTAGGCTGTGCAGCCTCCTCTCACCAGAGGAAGAAGGGTCAGTGAAGTACACTGGAAGAGATATAGATTGATTAAGGTGGAAATCTGAAACCACCTTAGGCAGGAACTTTCTATTAGTCCTGAGGACTACCTTATCTCTGTGAAAGGAGATAAAATCCAGCTCCATTGACAACGCTTGTAATTCACTTATGCATCTGGCAGAGGTGATGGCTACCAGAAACACAGTTTTCCAAGTCAAGTACTTAAGCTCAGCTGAAGACAAAGGCTCAAAAGGGGGTTGCATAAGCTGAGCAATGCAAACATTAAGATCCCAGGCAGGGGCAGGATCCCTGAATGGAGGGTTGGTGTGAAGCAATCCCTTAAAAAACTTGGAAAATACAGGGTGAGTTGAAAGAAAGAGGATTTACCTGCTGAAATAAAAGCAGACACAGCTGCCAAATGCACTTTCAGGGTAGCTGGTCTTAGCCCAAAGTGTTCAGATGGACCAAATAATCCAGGACTGTGGGTAAATCAGCAGAGTCTGGGGAAATATGCTTCTCTGAGCACCATATGGAAAACCTTTTCCATTTGGAGTTGTAAGTAGCCCTGGTGGAAGGCTTCCTAGAAGCCTTCAATATATCCATTACGCCTTGTGAGAGGTGTAGGTCAGCAAACTCTAACTCTTCAAGAACCAGGCCTTGAGATTGAGAGATTTGAGATTCGGGTACCAAACCCTTCCCTGGGTACAGGTTAACAGATTGTGATTCCTGGGAAGGTACAGGGGAGGATGGACTGCTAAGGACAGTAGGAGTGGATACCAGGGTTGTCTGGCCCAATCTGGGGCAATCAGAATGACCATGCAGGATTGGGATCTGATTTTGACTAGCACTTTGAACAGGAGAGGAAAGGGAGGGAAGGCATAGAGAAACTTCCCTTCCCAACTGAGGACTAAGGCATCCAGAGGGACTGAGTCCAAGACTGGGGGCCTGCAGCAAAAGAGAGGAAGTTGGTGATTGTCTGGGGCTGCAAAAAGATCTATCTGCGGGGTGCCCCATCTGGCAAATACCATTCCCAGAACCAGGGGATCCAGGGACCACTCGTGATGGCCCTGAGAAATTCTGCTGAGAGCATCTGCCAGGACATTGTCCTTGCCTGGGAGGTGAACTGCCGTAAGGGAGGAGTTCAGGGAGTAAGCCAGAGACCACAACTTCATGGCTTCGATGCACAAGGCTGTAGACCGAGTGCCCCCTTGCTTGTTGATGTACCACATTGTAGTGGTGTTGTCTGTTCTGACCTGTACAGTTTTGTTCTGAACAGATTTGGAGAAAGCTTGAAGTGCTAGAAAAACTGCTCTGAGCTCCAACAGGTTGATGTGGAGTAGAGATTCCTGGGGGGACCACAGTCCCTGGGCAGTGAGGTCACCCATGTGAGCCCCCCACCCCAAGAGGGATGCATCCGTAGTAAGGATTAAGGAGTGAGACTGAGTGACAAAAGGAACTCCTTGTCTCAGGTTGCTCTGATCCTGCCACCACTGTAGGGCTTGAATCAGGGTTCGAGTTACTGGGATCAGCTTGGTAAGAGGATCCTTTCTTTGAGACCAAAAAGCTCTCAAATGGAACTGAATGTCCCTCATCTGAAATCTTGCTCCTTGCACTACTGCCGTGGAAGCAGCCATGTGTCCTAGGAGCTGCAGAAAATGCCTTGCTGGTCGAGAGACCTGCAGGGTGAATGAGGAGGCCAAGGAGACTAGGGTCTTTGCCCTGTCCAGAGGGAGGAAGGCCCTGGCTTCCTGTGTGTTCAGTTCTGCGCCTATGAAGGTTAGGAGCTAGACAGGCTCTAGAACTGACTTTGAGAGATTCATAAGGAAACCTAGAGAGGTAAGCAGTTGCTGAGTTACCTGAAGGTGTAAGCTGACCTGGTCTGGGGACTGGCCTACTATGAGCCAATCGTCCAGGTAAGGAAAGATGGCAATTTTTTTGCCTTCTTAGGCATGCAACTGCTACTGCCAGGCATTTGGTGAATACCCTTGGAGCAGAGGTGAGGCCAAAGGGCATTGCTCTGAACTGGTAATGGCCTGAGGGCAGCTCGAACCTGAGGTACTTTCGATGGGAGCTTCTGATGAGAATATGAAAGTAGGCATCCTTGAGGTCCAGGGACACTAGCCAGTCCCCTGGACTTAGAGAGGGTAAAATAATTCCCAGAGTCACCATTTTGAACTTTGGTTTTAAAAGGTGCTTGTTTAAGTATCTGAGATCCAGGATGGGCCGCCATTCTCCTGTCTTTTTTGGGGTAAGGAAGTACCTGGAGTACAAACCTTTGCCCTGGTGTAGGGGTGGAACCCTTTCCACGGCTCTGAGAGTGAGGAGGGTAGAGACCTCTGCCTCTAGGGCAAGTGCCTCTGATGGAGATGCAGGTGGAAAAGATCTGGTTCTCATCTTTGGAAATTTTTTTGAAGCTGAGAACCAGTCCCTGGCTTACTACTTCCAGGACCCACTTGTCTGACGTTAGAGACTTCCAGTCCTGGACAAAGTAAGCCAGCCTGCCCCCTACAGGTAGAGAAGAATCGGCCCTGGCTACCCCATCAGGGTGCCTGCTTGGCAGGGGCTTTAGGTTGAGGGGTGGAAGCAGGCCTGCTTGAACACCGTCTGCGTCTCCCTCTAAAGAACCTCCTCTGGGCATAAGCAGAAGAGGAGGCTTGGGCTTGGTAAAAAGGCCTATGAAAAGGCCTGCCCCTGCCCTTGGGAAGCTGCTTCTGAGGAGTGGCCTGCCTTTCCTTGGCCTGTGCACTCCTATAGGTGGTCCTGTATTCATCCATTTTCTTCATGTAATTCTCTGTTTGCTGCCCAAACAGAGAGTTGCCCACAACAGGAAAATCCATGGCCTTAGACTGGGTATCCTGTGACAGGGTAGTACATCTGAGCCAAGCCATTCTGCGAAGTGCCACAGATGTAGCCATGACTCTTGATGACACATCATTAGAGTCTACTGCAGCATGAAATTGCACCTTAGATGCCTCAATACCATCTCTAGCCACCTGTTCCAGCTCCCTGGCCAGCTGGTCAGGGACTTGTTTTGCTAGAGCCAGCACAGTATCCCATCTGGATTTCTGGTATCTAGCAGCATAAGCCATATAATTTGCCTGTCTGAGTCCCAAGGATGCTGCCATGTACTGTTTCTTTGCCATAGCATCAATCTTCCTGGAGTCCTTCTCAGGAGGGTGTGAAGCTAGTGGAATATTTGCCTTGTCACAGGCTGCAGCCTACACTACTCCCACATGGCTGCATTGCTGTGTGAGGAACTCCATATCAGAGCCTGATAAAGTATACCTCTTGTCCATCCTTTTATCTACAGGAGGTATAGTGTGAGGAGTTTTTAAAACTTTTACTGTCTGCTTCCGAAAAGATTTATGCAGAGGAATAGACAGTCTCTTAGACTCTGGAATATCCATCATTTCTACATAATCAGGCTCCTCTTGGTCATCAACAGCTTCCTCAACAGGGAGCTGGAGAGTTTCAGCAAACTTTTTATAAAACATAAAATGAGAAGGGGACTCAGAGAGCCTTGGAGGAGAAACCCCTAAAGGTCTGTCTGGAGAAGTGTCCAGTTCAATGGGCACATCCAGGTCTTCAAAACCATATTCACTCTCCTCATACTCCTCTTCCCCCTCCCACGGTTCATAAAATTCCTCAAAATCATAATCTTGAACCGGTGGAACCGCCGAACCGAGCGCCTTGATGGTGCCGTTCAGTCGGAACTGGGAAAGAGACTGGACAATTTGGATTGCTTTAACTATTTCTTCAGTGGTTGGAGAGCGACTTTTGGCTCCACACCAGCTGACTTTCTAGTCCTTTTGCAGGAACGGCTCCTCAGAGCCAGCTCTTCGTTGCCTGAAGAAGTATCGCCTGGTCAGAGGGCACTCCTCTGGTTCGGTTGGAACCGAACGGGCCGCCATCCGGTCAGCGGACTTTTGGCCTCCTTTCCTTGAGCCTACCAACTCTCTTTTCTATGGTGGCAGCAGGGAAATTTACAAATCTGGCAGTCTGCATTGAGGTGGTCAAACCCCAGACAATAGACACAGGTGGTGTGAGGGTCAGCCTTAGCAAAGGCTTCCCCACAGACACTACAGTGTTGAAATCCAGTGGGCCCAGTTTTTCTTTTGGGTTTCTCAGACATAATGCCAGCCTAACCAAACTTGCCCGTTTATGGCAATCCACCAAGCAAGACTCTCTTATCGGTTCCCAACCGTGTCACGGGTCGTGGAAAAAAACGTAATGAAATCCGTTTTTTTTAGAACCGATAAAAACTGGGAACCACACTCTAAAAAAGGACTAGCAATTTTAAAGCACAACCTGATCGGTTCAACCGAACAGATAAATGTTTACAAGTTCCACACAGAGAAAACGAATGTAAAACCTATCTATTACTTACATTACCACAGACAGAGCTTGAACCGACCAGTTGCGGTATAATTTCGGTTGAAAACCGATAAAATAATACTTTTAAACTGACAAAATGAACCGAGCAGAAGGAGAAATCTCCGGAGCGACTGGTCAGTGAGGCGGAGTAAAGAATCTGACAGTTTATGTTTGAAGATCAGCAGACAGAGCCTTCTAACCGAGCTCGCACTCAGAGTTCCATGCTTGCATGGAAAGTTAACTATTTCACCTCCGGGGCAGTTCGAAGATGGGGACTCACTGCAATTGTCATAATATAGCAAGACTTCATGTTGTTTGAATTACAGCATTAAATCTTATTGATAAACATTTAAATTAATCTTAGCATTTATGGTGTATACAGTCTAACAGATGTTAGGTGTTTTTTATTATTAATTATTTCCGACAGTATGTGACTCTGTCATAGTCAAGACCATTATGACAAACCTATGTGTTATACTCAACAATAACAACAATTCAAGAAGCAGTATTTGTTATCGTTAGTCAGCAGAAAATATCAGGGGTCAACATTATCAGTAGTTTGGTGGCCCAAGGCATCCAGCATTTCACAACTCAGAATCATTTAATCATTTACAGTGGCATACTGAAAAATGTGATATTCCAAATTCTTGCTGTTTCATGTTTCTGACGGTACACACCATTTACCAAACATAAATATTTTATTTATTTACTGGCAGCAGGTATGCCACCATTAGAAAATGCCAAAATGGGTATTGATGTTTTTGCAGGGATAACTAACTAACATTAGTTAGTGCTGGAAAAACCTGGTGACTGACTACCAAAACTGTTACTTGAAGTACCTTGAGTCAAGTACTTTTCACTCTTCTTTGATAATTTGTGTAAGTACCATTGTTCCCTATAGTGGGTGGGGTGGTGGTGTACTGGTATGTACACTATGCATGATAAAGCACATGGCCTCCTTTGCTTGCCCAAATGCCCAACCACCCAATTTTAGGTTTTCACAGTAGACACTCACTGATTTCTTTTCTTCTATTACTTTTGCACAAAAATGTAAAACTTGCTGGCTGCCATTTACCTTTAGCCAAAGCTGTCTGCTGTCTACTATTCAGAACCCGGCTAAGCAATCCTAGGCGACCACTTTGTCATAGCCATCTTTTTAGTGCAATGCTGTATTACTGTCTGGCAAGAATAATAATGTTATCATCATCATCGTCCTCATGAACTCATCAGTCATAAAATGTGGTTATCATCATCTCAGCAGCAGCAGTATCCTAATTATCAATCATCATCATCATCAGTGAATCATCACTGCCGTGCAGGGAAATGACTGAGAGCAAGCAACAGAGATGGAGCAGGAGTCCATGGTGACAAAATGTGACACACTGCACAGTGACACTGGCCTTGGCCTGTCCAGCTGCCACCCACCATCATAGCTGAGGCAAAATTGTCAGCTTCACTACGGGCATGGGAAGCTGATGACTTCACAGCTGCTATACATGGATAGGGTTTTGGAGGCTGACATTTCTGTACAAAAAAAAGTAAATAAATGCCCATCCAGTGGCAACTACATAATTATTGATTCTTTCACACTGTGACTGATGAGTGGTTCTGACTGACATCACACTAGCGGAAGCACCAGACAGGTTACTGTGGGATCACCAGCCAGCCACCTCAGCTGAGCCTGTAGCCATAAGCTTGTCATTGCCAATTTTACGTGAATGAATGAGTGACAGCTGATAGCTGCTGAATAACCTTTGAGGGGAATGGTTTTGCTGAATGAGACATGAAAATGGAGTGGGGGACTGTTTTTGTTTTAATTTTTTTATTTATGTATTTATATTACTTTTTTTAACAGAAATTTAAGGTAAAAAATGGTGTTACATAATTGCTACCTAAGGTCACTCATACACTCCACATTGTTTCTAAAGGGGAACAGAAAGCAACACTATGAGCCCCAACCTAAGTGTGGGGTTGCTCTCAATTTGCACTTTGTGTGCATTGCAAAAAAACATTAGTTTTACTTACTGTTTATTGCAGCACAGTAGATTGCATTTGTATCACACTGAGTCTGCTGGCTCGCAAGCTGACATTTTCGGTAACCACAGTCTTAAAAATCCCTCGCAGCTGACATCAGAAGAGAGCTACAGCAGTGGGAGATAATATTCATAGCCTGCAGTGAATGTTGGAGCTTTTATATGATCCAATCAGATGTTTGCCTGTCCCACTCTTCTCCCCGGGGCCTGGGCTAGGTAGAGTTCTCTGTACTTAGCCCAGCAAGGCCAGTGGGGCCAGCACAAAAATGATTGAAGCGTATAAAAATTCTTAACATGTGCTGTCTACGTGGTATTAAATCTCTCACTGCTGCAGCCATCCTCTCATGTCAGCTGCAAGGGATTTGAATACTTGTGGTCACAGAAAATGTCAGCTTGCAAGCCTGCATAATCAGTGTGATACACTCTACTATGCTGTAGTCTGCAATAAACAGTATATAAAAGAAGTTTTTTTTTTATGTACACAAAGTGCACATTGAGAATAATCCCACATTTGGATGTGAGACTTTGCTCTTAGTGCTGGCTGTTCACTTTTAAATGCCACCAGTACAATGCATAGTTTAGTCAATTTTATTCGGCAACATAAATAAGGCAGTTCCTACTGAGCTATTCACAAAGGATACCCATTTTGCATATTACTAGCTACAGAGGAAAACAATTCAAACATTTATTTTTTGAGCTGATAATGTTATATAACAGTGGGAAACAATCATAGCAATATTAAACTCAATATGTTATGTAAAATATACAAAAGTCATAGGATTTTATTAGGGAAAAAGGGGGGGTGCATTCTGGTATACTTCAGGTGTCACCGCAACCTATCGGCCCTACCATGCCAACAGCCATTGCAGTCTCCCTGTGAACTACTACACACAGTGCTGTTGCTGGGTGACACAAAGAAACTACATATTGTCTGTACATACAATCCCCCTACAGAGGGTTTATCGGGGTTGTCCTCCCTACTTGATTATGTGGGATCAAAGACTGGGCATAATGAATTGTTGATATTGGGTGACCTTAACTTAAACTGGCTTGGTTGGAATATCAAGTCATACTAGCCTTTGCTTGCTGGCCTCTCACTGTCACAACTCATCAAGGAACCAACTAGGTGGTCATCCACTGGTGGGTCCAGCTCCCTCTAAGATTGGATATTGTCCAATAGGCCTGAGAGGATTAGCTCATCGGGTATCCTTCCTGACTCCATCTCTGATCACTCTCCAGTGTACTGTGTATGGAAGATCTCCTCCCCGAAAATTCCTCATAAAGTCATTCGGGTTTGGGACTTCTCCAGGTTTGACCTAGGATCACTCCATGAGGATCTCCCGAATACTGACTGGACAGAAGTGTGGAATGCACATGACTCCTCCTCAGCTGCTGACCAATTTCTCAACACCTTTGGGACGCTGCAGGACAAGCATGCCCCTCTCATCAGGAGGAGGGTTGGGGGGCAGCTACCAAATGGCTGCCTGGGAGCCTCCTTGCCCTCATGAGGACCAGGGACAAGTGCTGGGCCAACTTTAAGGTCACGATGGACCAGACCTTATTTCAGCAGTACTGGCGACTCAGAAATGAGTGTAAAAAAGCAATACGTGTGGCCAAAAGTGAATTCTGAAAAGCTGCTCTGCTGAATTCAGCAAAAGACCCCAGGAGCTTTTGGAGGTGCATCAAGAACATTGTAAGTGGTTCCTCCTCTTGCGAGGTCTCTGATATACTCATCGATGGTTCTAACTATAACAATCCGCTTACTATCGCTAATGCATTTAATATGCATTTTTCTGATCTGTCTGCATTCACCTCTCCGTTCTCCCCTAGTGGAGGTGGCAGTTGTGGCCTGGTCACTGCTCCATCTTTGGCTCCAGTCACGGCGGATGAGATGCAGAGATTGCTCTCTGGTCTCTCCCCCCTCCCCCCCCCAGTGCAGGCCATGATGGTTTGGAGCCCAAGCTCCTTCATCTTGGTGCCTTTTATATAGCTACTCCGATGGCTCATATTTTCAGCTTGTCCCTCACTTCCGGGATTATCCCTGATATATGGAAGGTATCCAGGGTGGTCCCTGTCTTTAAGCAGGGCAACCCCAAAATTTTAGACAACTACCGTCAGATAGCCATATTATCTGGGGTCAGTAAACTACTTGAGAAAGTAGTAGCTGTGCAACTTTCGGAGTATATCCAGCGTCACGAGCTGCTGTCTCCAGTGCAGCATGGCTTTAGGAAAGGGCATAGTACATCCTCTTTCCTAGTCTCTGTCTCCTTTGGAATAAGAACAGCTATGGACCAGGGTAAACTCTCTGGTGCTGTCTTCATTGACCTCTCCAAGGCCTTTGACCTTGTTGATCATACCCTGCTTTGCTCTCAGCTTAGGACCCTTGGCCTGTCCCCTCTGGTCCTTTGGTGGTTCTCCAATTTTTTATTTATTTATTTAGTTTTTGTTGACTGGGTTAAGTGCACTAGACAAATCCTGCCTATTTTCAGGCACGACCTGGGGAAGGGGGATACAGATGAACGCCAACTGACCTTGAACCAGGTTAAGCTGTTGGTTTACCTACAAGGTAGACAACAGCTGGTCAAATTCTGCAAGGTGCTCTCGGGGACTACTACAGTATCCACAGGAGTTCCCCAGGGTTCAGTCCTGGGTCCCCTGCTCTTCTCCATCTTTGTCAACGCCCTACCCTCTGCCACTGCCCACTGCAGATCCACCCTGTATGCAGACGATCTGGTCATCCTCACTCATTCTCGGGATATTGGGGACATTAACCATCAACTGAGTGAGGATTTCAGGAGTATCCAATCCTGGATCATGTCCCATAAGCTGGTTCTCAACCTTAAAAAAACTCAGGCCATGCTTTTAGGGTCTCTGGCCAAGATTAAGGCCTCCCATGCCCCACTGTGCATCACCGGTCTTGATGGCGCTCTGGTCCTCGTCACTAACACCTTCAAATGCCTTGGGAGTAACACTCGACCCACAGCTTGACCTTGGGCATCATATCCAGAATGTATGCAAAGCTGTCAACTGTAAACTAGGTATGGCTTACAGAGCAAAGAGTAACCTCACCCCTGCTGCATGACTTGCACTGGCTCATGGTGTGTTCCTCCCCTGTCTCTCCTACGGAATCCTTCTGTTTGCTCGCACTGCCAAGCTTGCCAAGCTCAACTTTCTAGATGGACCGTCTCATATTATAATACATGTCACTTTGCTCTTGCTGCCCCTCGTCTCACCCATCACTGTGATCTGTACAGCAAGCTGAATTGGCTCTCTCCATCTCATTACTTAGACTTTGTCCTGGGCTGCTTTACGGGTAAGGTTCTTCGGACTGGCACCCCCCCCCCCCCCCCCGGGCTGGCGGAGCTCCTTGTACTGGCTGTCTCCTCTTACTACTCTCTCAGGTCCCTGGTCTCTGCTGTCCTTAAGATGCCGGCCACTCGCACTCAAATGGGAGACAGAGATTTTGCCTCAAGCGCACCCAGGCTGTGGAACTCGTTTCCTGTCCTGATCCGCTCCTCTCCCTCACATGGTTGCCTCAGATCCTCCCTATGGAACCACCTGAAGCTTTCCTCTGTGTGTGATTGTCCCAAGCCCCCATGATTTCACCTGGCACCGGCTCTGGGGTGTGGCTTGGTATGTGTTGCCTCCACCCTGGACTCAGTTTTGGGCATGGCCCTGTCCATGGCTCCACTTCTCTATGGTCCAATAGTTGTACATAATCAGTACTGGGGGGCCCTCCTTAATGGGGTCCTATAGTTGTATACATAATTAGTATTTATTGTACCTCTAATTTTATGCACTGCACTGCTCATTTCTTAATGCATAAGTCCTACTGTGAGTAACCACTTGGTCATGTAATGTGTGCTCTGACTCTGTATACTGATTGTATCTGCACCTTTGTTGTCCAATGTATTCGAACTTGTAGTTCCTGTACTCTCCCAGGTCATACCTGAAAATAGGCAAATGTCTTGTCTAGTGTACCTACCCGGTTAACAAAAGCTAAATAAATAAATCGAATATTAACATTCATACTTTATAAAGGCAATCAGTAGAATGTAAGCAAATGCAGTGACATGCAAAGTTAAACAACTCCGGTGCTGGCACAGCAAACTTGTGGCAATATGGCTTGTACAAACCAATCTTTTATTTTTTTCCAAATGTTGCTTGTTGTACGAACCAATCTTTTATTTTTTTCCAAGATATCATATTGTTATATAGCCTCAATTCTTTAAGAAATATGTTCCAAGTGTGGAGACCCAAATAATTAAAGGACCATCATCCTACATTAGATTTTATTAGTGGAACTTTGAATTCGATGTAGTTTGCTGAGCTCAGCCCAGACCTTGGAGTCTTTATAGAAATATTATTGCATATATAATCAGGGACTTTCTTTTTAAAACACTAGGGCGTCAATCCTGTTACAAGCAGTTATCTTCTAGACTCTAAATGGAGCCAGTTCAATTTTTTGTACAAGTAACATAGAAACATAGACTTTGACGGCAGATAAGGACCACTTGGCCCACCCAGTCTGCCCATTTCCCTACCTATTGGATAAGCTGCAGATTCTAGTTAACCAACAGCCTACTTCCTGCAACCCCCCACTATAATTGCCTTATGTCTGTCCCATGCATGTTTGAATTCCCCCACAGTTTTAGACCCCACAACCTCTCCAGGAAGGTGGTTCCATGCGTCCACCACTCTCTCCGTGAAAAGGATTTCCTCATTACCCTGAGCCATCCTCCTAACTTTAAATTGTGCCCTTGTTCTTTAACACACTTTTCTGAAAGATGCTACCCTCCTGGACTTTGTTGATTCCCTCGGAGGTACTTAAAAGTTTCTATCATGTCCCCGTCCTCCTTTCATCAAGGGTACATATTAAGCTCTCTCAGTCTCTCTTCATATGGTTTCTGATGTAGACCCTGCACCATTTTAGTTGCCCTCCTCTGGACTGCTTCCATCCTGTCTATGTCCTTGCGTAGATGAGGTCTCCAAAACTGCACGCAGTACTCCAGATGGGGTCTCACCAACTGTCTGTATAGAGGGATAACCACTTCCCTTTTTCTACTTGTGATGCCCCTCCCTATGCATCCCAGTATCCCCCTGGCTCTCCTTACTGACTTCTCACATTGCTTACCCACCTTTAGGTCATCTGATATAACTACACCCAGATCCCTTTCCATTATTGTTGTCGTTAGTACCTCCCCTGCTATTGTGTACTCTTCTCCTGGGTTTTTGTTTCCCAGGTGCATTACTTTGCACTTCTTTGCATTGAATCTAAGTTGCCATATGTCTGACCATTCCTCCAACCTTGCCAAGTCCCTTCTCATCCTTTCTACCCCCTTGTGTATCAACTTCATAAGTATGCCATGGGGCTTCAGGCAAAAACCTGACAAAGTGGTTATACATTACATCTACTTTAGCAAGTTCAGTCATCAATGCCTCCCTATACACAACATCCCCATAATCAAAAATTGGAATGATTACCGCATTAACCACTTTCAGTCTCGACTGTATCGGTAGAGCTTTCCTTATCTTATATAATGTATCCAATTTGTGTCTCAGGCTTTTGGTCATGCTGTTAATATGTATATTCCATTCACATTATCAACCCACATTCATGGGTATTTGTAAGTGTCTACCTGTTGTAAGCTAGTACCATCCCCTGTGGCTATATTCAACATGCCCCCCATTAACTCTTTTCTTTATTTCTCTATTCGAACATTTAATATCAATTTATGTTCTGTAAAAAAAAAAAAAATCTGCAATGTCTCAAATGCTCTTTGAAGTGTCTCCTGTATTTGTTTTATGCTATGTCCTTTTGTATAAATCTTTGCGTTGTCTGTGTATAAGTGGGAAAATATTTTGGGATCTAGTAGTGGCGGTGTGGCACTTTCACTGGTGATATTTGAGTCACAGTCTGCCCACATGGTGAACTGCCTGACCACTTTGCCAGGTAGAGGTGAACTACACAAAACAGTACATCACACTACGCAAGAAGTCTACGGCCACTTCACTACGCATAGTGAAGTGCTATGCGTGGTGTTGGCATTCTTTTAAAATTTTCACCCATCTTGTACACTTATTATATTTGTGACAAAACTGACAATTTCTATCATATGACTGTTAACCCACAAAGAAAGCACTTAATGTGCTTTGCACACCATGACTGTGGCAAAAACAAATTAAAATGAAAAATACAACACTCACAATAATGGTTTTGCTGGACAACCTGTGATACACAAGCTGTATCACATATTATGTGCAAAGTCAAAGCTTATGCAATGTGACTGTTTTAATATTTTATGTAGAAAACATCAAATAAAGTAACATAAAACTCAGTAGGACAACAATGAAGTTGGCTCAAGAGTCTGGTGGTGTGACAGTATTATTGCAGCCAGGAAAACTATAAACTTTGCACACACATACCAGCAAAAGATAGAAGCCAGTAATATCTTGTTGAAAGCTTCTTTACTGCAGCCACATAAAAGCAGATGGACAAGACAGAAATCCAAAGGTTTCGCACTTCCATGCTTTGTCAAGAGATAATTACACCCACTGGTGTTGACACTTTCATGCAAAAATACAGTAGCCCCCAGTGTAATTAATACAACAATTTAAAATGTGGAACGAGCACCGTGTTAAAACAAACTGTGTACACAACACTAATAACAGATACAAATTCTCAAGTTAATTTATAAGTGCACACTTCAACAGAATATACTGCAGACTACAGCTCAACCATACTGCCACAATCATTTGCACTCTCTTACTTAATTTTAACAGCAATTCCCCTTTAATGCTACTTCAGTCAAATCACACCAATCCGAGGTAAGGTGTCAGTTCACTTTTATCATAAGACCTTTACATTTGATTGCCTTAAGCTTAAAAACTGAAAAACCCTGTCTTCTGCAAAAAAGATTCACAGCATCCCCTTCCCTTGGTCCCACTGGCACCCTCTCTATTCCAACAAATAACTATTGGTCATCATTGGGGCTTAGTGAATTTTTAATATGGGCTTCGGTGGCACATTCCATATTACTCTGTGCAGCGGCCCTTTCGTGATCACCAACCCTCTCTTTGAGTTTTTGCTTTGTGTGCCCAACATAAAAGCTAAAGCACTTGCGACAGAGAAAGTATACCACATTAGTAGTATCACAATTTATGAAACAATGTATTTTGTACTTTTCTCCGGTGGTGGGATTCTCAAATTCCTTGGTGACTGTAAGATTCTAGCAAAACTTACATCTACCACACCTATAGCTACTGTACCTGCCGGCAATGGAGGTAGCCACGTTTCTGCCTGAGGTGTGGCTTGAAGACTATGAATTAAATTACCCTCCAGGTTTTGTACACACTTGAAAACCTAATGTGGTGGATTTTTTGATCCACTCACAGAGTCTGGTTTCAGACTGCAAAATCTTCCAATTATTATGCAGAATTTGTTTCACTGTACTAGCCTGTATGCTATAGGTAGTAACAAAATTTACACCTTTTTTCTTTCAGCATGTTTATAGTTTCAGTGAACACAAGATTTTGCCTGCCAGTGCTCACTGCTCTCTGATAGGTCCTGTCAATACTCCCCCTCACATATCCCCTATCCAAAACCTCTGTCTTAGATCAGATGTGTTTGCCTCAGACTTTTCATCAGTGCTACAGTTTCTATGAACCCTTAAAATTGACTCACTGGAATAGCATTTATGGTGTGGCAGGGGTGACACCAGCTTTCCAACAAAAGGTTGTTATGATCCATAGGTTTCCTAAACAGATCTGTATCCACACCTTGTTGCTGATTCTTAGTGATCACAATGTCCAAAAAAGAAACACTCTGCTGACTACTGTTGTGGTGGAATCTTAAATTGTCATTGTTGTTTTCCAAATATTTTAACAAATGACAAGTCTTCCTGCCCCCTCCCCACAACACCATAAACACACTGTCAATAATTCTCCTCCACAAATATATTTTGGAGAAGTAGGGGTTACTTTCCTCATTGTACACCACAGACTCCTCCCAAAGCCACAAATATACATTTGCAAACTTTGGAGCAAATGTTGTCCCCACAAGGCTTTGTGAAATATCTTCATTCCACCAGTGAAAATTTGAGAGTCAGTGTCCAGAGCAGCAACACTAGCATAACATTTCTAGATTTTCAAACCTCTAAAAGTCCAGATGCAAGCATTGTGACTAATCTGTTTAGAAAACAGATCTCAATTTGATTCTTTATGCAAGTAGTTGTCATCCACACCATACCATTAACAGTATCCCGATCTCTCAATTTTTCCATATCAAGCAGAACTGGAATACTGTATTATAAAATATGTATACAGTGAACTATCTATTCAAAGAGGTAGATAAATAGCAACAAATACACTGAGAGATGAGCTGTTGGTTAAACATGTCCAGAAATACTGTTGCTAAGGATGATGTTAACTTTGTGACTTCTTTCTCGAAGGATGCTTAAGAATTGGAGAGTGTTATCAGACAAAACTGGCTCATCCTGGGACCTGACCATATTTTGGCAGGAATATGTGGTAAAACACTGAAGATGGTGTACAGGAGGACTAGGACTTTGGAGGATCAGTTGGTCCAGAATCTTCAACCAAAACAATTTTTTTCCCAATTGTTTAACCAGGAGTAGCACACTAAGCTGAAAGCTTGTTTACAGGCAGAGAGGGTAACTGGTTATCACTTCTTCTGCTGAGGTGTTTTCCCTGTGGTAACTGTAAACATTGCTCAGTCATTCAAAATACTACCAAATTATGGAATCGCCTTACGGGTAAGGACTTGCAGATTAGGCAGTTCATCAGTTGCATTTCTACCCATGTGATATAGCTCACCACTTGTAGTTGTGGGGTATATTATGTGAGTAAAACAAAAAGACTGTTTAAAATTCATGTTGGGGAGCATGCTAGAGCAAGGCAGCAAGGTGATCCTGAGAATTCACTTGCAAACCATTTGTTGAGATAAAGAAATGAAGCTGAACATACAGAAAACTTTATTGGCATTGAAAAAGTGGCTTCACCAATGAGAGGTGGCTCGAATGATAAGCTGGGGTATTTTGTTGTGGGTTTTTTTAATTCTATTTTTCTCCCTTCTTTGTGCCCCACCGAACTCTCTCCAGTGACTGCCCAGTCCTTGGACTCTACCTCCCTTGCGTGACCTGACTCATCTCCTCTCCTCTCCGACACCGGTCATCCCCTGGGTCTACCCTCCGGGAAGGGTCGCCCCCGCACAGACCACTCTTTCTATAGGGTTAAGCACTAGGCTGGGGAGGAGGCAGGTGAGGAGAGAGCCTCGTCTGACTTCCAGGAGTGTGGTCCTTTGGGTGTGAGGTGCCATCGTCTATCGGTGGGAGGAGGGGGTATTTTACTTTTAGGTAGATCCCCTGTGGTGCCCGGCTAACAAAGCAATGTACTGCCACGGCTCCACCCCCAAGGCATGCACCATGACGCTACTTTTGGCTACGTCCAGCCACCGCCAGAGGTTACTCCTGGAGCGATCATTCTCCCCGTCCCTCCCCAGGAAGAGAGAGCAGCCCTCCGGATGCTCAGTCTCTTCCCTCCCCTGCTGACCCCCAGCGTGCCGGGCTCATTTCCGAACCCGGGTCACCGGTGTGGTACAGGGTGTGGTGTCCAGCACCTCAACCCTCAGTGCCACTGGGCCGGCCCGATAATAAAGTGTTAAAACTGGAAGGTTTCTGTATTGTCATGTTAGGGGCTAGGAGTTATCCTGGTCTTAATGACCCTTTGGTTATAACACCATTCTTACAGTCAGAAGTAATCTGATATAAGATGGCACTGTAATCACTTTACATTACACATATATGCAATGTGATATTTTTTATCTGATTGCCTCTCCTGTGTTTTGGGTCTCTGTCTTGATTCTGCCTCTCGCCTCCCCAACTGATATGCATGTCCTCCAATCTGTGGTGCTAGGAACAGTGCGTAGGTATTGGACTAGAAAGGAATTCCCTCCCTCCCCCCATGTTTCACACTGGGAGTGTGCCCTTTGGATTGCATAGTGTTATCCATACCTTTACACCTCCACACAGTTTTTAATGAGGGATTGATGCTTATATAATTAGATGGGATAATTGTGAAACCATGTAAAGTGTGAGTATGTATATTTGATCTGTTGCCCATATCTTGGGAACATTTCCACATATCACAAATGTTGGAGTAAGGCAAATATATGGAGTAGATGGGGCAATAACTGTAAAATGTTTGTATAGTTAGCTTGTGTTCTCTTCGTGTCACATCTGTAGAACTATTTGGACTAACGTGATTCTTGTAATAAGTGCATGAATATACACCTGGAATGGCATGGAAGTTGTTGTTCCCGAATCTTAAGTCCTGAAGAAATGCTGAGTTACTGAAGTGACATGAGAAAAAACTGATGAACGACTACAGAAAGAATGCAGTATATAGACTGGACTTTTGGGACTTACAGCTCAACTGGATTACATGGCCTATTTTTTGTGTCACAATTGAAACATAGGGGATAGACATAGCCATCTAGGGTTGTGTAATAGAAATTGTTTTCAATTTCTGGTAATTTTATATTACACATTGGTATACTGCTACATGTTTTTATCATTGTGTTTTGCACTGAGCACTTTATCTCTGTAAATATACATCTCACTCTTTCTGGCCACCCTAGACCAATCAGATACAATGGCTGATACCCAGATGGTATATAAGGAGTGGCTAGTGGATGGTGGGCGTATCCCCTTGAAAAAGTTCCAAGCGCAGGCACAAAATGTTGGTGCACCCAGGCAGCACTCTTACCTTTGCACTTTTGCTCTACTGCATTTTGACCACAAATTTATATATGTGAAATAAAGGTATTTTCGCATCGTTAATTGGCACTTGTCCTGTTGCTTCTATCCAGCCAGCTACAGAGGGTGAATGCTATAGCTTTATTTTGCTACCAGACAAGATCAAGATAATGTAGCAAAGGCAACCATATAAACAAAACAATGAGTATTAAATAAAAGGGGGAAACTATACTGATAATTGGTTAACAACATCAAGTAAAAATAAATTAATTTAAAAAAACAATCCATTTGCTTTTCACCACAGGTAAATGTCATGGTCCTTCTCAGTGGAAAGTCAGTGTCTTAAGGATCCATTAATATGTTCCTCATCATATCTGCCTTTTGTTTTACAGGTTGGAGTGATTGTGTGCATCATGATTTGAAGCAAATGTTCCAGTACCCCTATACCTTCCATATTTTACCTAAAATGATTGTTGGGGAGCCATCTAGTGTTATAGTTGTCTTTTTTTAATTCATAATAAAGCTGTGATGGCTTCCATTGATCTAATTGTCTGCATTATTTTGTGCTATTGACCTGTCTGTGGGGGTTGGGTGATAACCAGCACTGTGTAATTGTTGTAGCCATACCTGCTATCAGGATTAAGAATAGATATTTCCTGGCCCTCTCTGCACTCCTCTGGGGGGGGCAGACCTAATATCAGGTGTACCATGGTAAGTGGTTCTGGTAGTCTCAGAATGTTGGTAATCTGGCTAGAGACTGCTGTCCAAAAAGGGTGGATTACTAGGCAGCTAAAAACAATATGTGTGTGTGTTTGTCTGCCTTTTTCCCTGCACTGTCTTCAACATGGGTTAGTACTAGTGTTGCCATAATGACAAGATAGTTCCAGAGTTATGAAAAAGTGAGCTGCCACCTTCCATCTAAACTCTCTCCATGAACCAGAAGTATGATGGACATTTCCCCAAATACTGGATTACTGTTTTGGGGGTAATCTGGCAGCCTAATTCTGTGACCCATTTCTCTTGAATGTGCAGCACTCCTGCGTCTCCCCTACCCTCCCTCAATAGTTTAGCAATTCTAGACATAAAGGATTTGTAACTATTTATCAGGCCTGCACATCTAAGAATACGGGGCTGGGTGATACTGAGTGTGTCAGCTCCCCAACCCCTAGTCCTTTAACAATATAATCCCAATTATTTCTCTTCTAATCCAGTGTTATGTATACTGGAGTGTATATACAATGTCAAATAGATTTAACAGGTGAGTGGGACACAGGGACATAGCCTGATGCTCCAATCTGGTAGATTCAGGGGTAGTGTTAAGTGACACTTTTTTCCAAGATTGCGGTGAACCTACTGTATGGAACAACCAATCAGAGGAAAAAGTGGACATGAAGATAGTACTGGGCTACAAGGAAAATGTTGCCTGGCCAAGTTTCTGTTTACCAAGGGAACCACAAGGCACCCTGGGCAGTAAGGTGGGTGGTAAATCTGTATACTTTAGTGCATCTGTGCACATACTGTACTTGCTGGTCCTTGCTTATAAAGTAAGGGAGGGTGGGTTTTAACTGCTTCTTCTGGCCTTAAAGTGTTGTGTTACTATGCAACATTCAAAACAATATGTATCCCCCAGTAAATTTCAGGAAGGTCAGTCACTCCCCCTTTTTTTTTTGTTTAATATTCAGATTTACTAAGACAGTGTGTGTAAGTATGATAGGTGCAACATAGAGCAATACTGTAGACAGAGGCACCTCCAGGTACAGAAAAAGTTTGAGGCATTCCCCTGTAATGTTCCAGTAGTACTGCACTGCCTTAACAACATATTTTGACATATAATAGATCTCCACTCGCCATAAGGTAAAGCAAACAATCTTTTTGATGTCACCAATAAATGGGGGGCCTAAAGAAGGAATTAATCTGCAAGTTCCATGTCATAAGGGTGATCGAAAAATAGCGATCACCTTTAGGGCTGGTGCTTGCCAAAAATGAATTTCGGTGATGCACACTCTCGACGAAGACAAAAAGGGCACCCAAGACCTATGGGTTTAGGTTTTAATGTGGGGGACTGTCTCTCCCCCCACGCGCGTGAGCGTGCATACTTCCTGTCGCTCTATTCACCCACCCCAGTATCCGGTCGCCCCCCTGCTAGGTAGCTGTGAACACAGGCATCGTAATTTGAGTCACCCTCCTTGTAGGTGTCCAATTTCAGTTGCCTTCTTCACATGATACCAATCTGGATATTAGACAAATGTTATTAGTAATGTTATGAAATGAAAGCAGGTATCTAATATGACTGTCAATGCATGACTATGTTAATGTTCTTGTGTGTTTTTATGTGGAAAAACAAAATATAATTAAAAATATATAATGGCATTGGATTTAAATAGATTTTTGTTGGTTCATCTTCATGTTTTTTTTTTTCAAAAAGTTATGTAACTTGAAACTGCTTCAACTAGGGAACCTTTAAACCAGTTTTGGCCATGATGGCGAGGGAAGGGGTGATAGTTAAGGTGATTGTGAATGGTTAATTTTTCTGTTATCTGGAACATTGGGAAGGTCGCTATGCACAAAATCCAACACATCCACGTATTCTGATTGTAATCAGAGGGCTTGCATGATACCCTTCAGCTACTGGCTTACCCACACTTTGTCTTCCCAGTCACTCCATGTGGATTTTGTTGGTATCAGTCACTTAGATGTAATTGCTTTTTTGGAAACCGCTAGCAGAATATTTATTTATTTATTTATTTGATAACTGGGCAAGTACACTGGTCCCAGGGACCTTTTCCAGGCATGACCCAGACCATTTAAATGGCACACAGAACACAAGTCTACAGCTACAACAGGAAAATAGCAACATATAGTCAATTTTGCTTCTAATGTAATTTCTGTCTCATACATCTTTGTCTTGTGTTTGTATGTGTAATGGATAATGCCTGTTAACTTGTTTCATGTGCAAACAGGCAGATATGATCATCATACCTACAAGTATAAAGAAAAAAAAGAAAAAATATAGTGAGTATGTGGATGCATCAGCAAGTCATAACAGTGCAGTAAACAAAAAATACAAAGAAAGCAAAAACTGAGTACAGTCTGTTCCAACGGGCATCGTGCTGTTGATCCAGTTTATATTAGGACCCAGAAATAAGACAGTCAACCCAGTAACACTAACAATGGCTTTAGGATAGGCATCTAAGGTGTGCTCTGGATGACAGTAGGTGAGGCAAGTACATGCAGATTGTCCGGTAGGGAATTCCAAAACTTAGGTGCAGCATAGGAGAAATCTCTTCAACATATATCGGTGAGAAACCTAGGACATTCTAACAGGCAGCTAGTGGAGGACCATAATTCATGCCTGTTAATTTTTGGGTTTAGTAGTCCTGGCAGAGGGGGTTTGATTCCCGCATGCAGAGTTTTGAAGGTAAAAGAGCCTAACAGCAGCTCCCTATAATCCTGGGGAGAGAGCCACCCAAGCGTCTAGTATAACTGGCAGTGGTGGGTATGGAAGGGGGCTTGGATAACAAATTTGCAGACATTGTTGTAAGCCATGTTCACACAACTGAGGAGCCGCAGAGATGTAAGGGATATTATGGGGGAGCAGTATTCTAGAATGGGAAGGAGGGTACCTCTCCCTACTGCTAGTCTGGCATCAGGGGACATGAGGTGCTTGAGATGATAACAAACCCCTAGTCACTGGTTGACCTTTTTTACAGCCAAGCCTATGTGGGTAGCGAAAGTAAGAGAGGGGTCAAGAGGGACACCTAGATATTTAAAGTCCATTACTTGCCCTAACAAGGATCCATCCAGGGACCGAATGTTGAGGGAGTTTAGTTGAAAGGAAGAGCACCTAGTTAGCCTGTGTTTGTTTGTGTTGTAAACCATGACTTGTTTTAATAAGCCAGTATGAAAAAACAAATACAAAAGCATTTTACATCATCATACGTACAGTGCAATCTCGATGTAATGAATCCCCATTATCCTGACATCCCTATCTAATGGACTGGTAGCATGTCCCCCACGTGAATACTCTGTGAACGTATTAATCCCAGTTTTACAGACTCTCTGTTATCTGAACTAATTTCATGTCTCCCAAGCAGTCTGGATAATCAAGATTGTACTGTATCTAGAAGCATATACAAAATACATTTTCTCAGGAACTCTTTTGTCTGTCTACATTTGATTTGATCAGGTTTTCTTTTACCCATGTTACAATAAATCTTTTGTTGTTTTTGTGTATTGTTTTAGATAAAAAAAGAACCCCCCCCCCAGCATACTAGAACCATAAATAAAATTACAATGTAATAAAAAGAATATAAAAAACAAACTGTCTGGTCTCATAATTTCTTATTCAAAGTAGTTCACTTTAAGAGTACTGCTTTTCTCTGTCAAACTATATGATTTAGGTTGTCTCAGTTCATCTAAATTCCTCCTACAATTTCCCTGCCTGTCCCCTCAGTCTGACACTCACACATTGCACTCAGTATGCCCTCTATTTCTAGCTGTCGTCCAGATTCCCTAATCCTGTTTTAGGAGTCCTTGCCCTCTCCATCTGTAGCTACTTGGTCCTCATATAGGATTTATTTTTATTTATTTTAGTCTTTGGTAACTGGGTAAGGCCCACTAGACACAAGTGCCTGTCTTCAGGAGCGACCTGGGAGCACTGGGTGGTTAAGTGACTTGCTCAGAGTCACACAGTATGCAAGTGGAGGTTATGAGAATCAAACTCAGGTCTGGTCTGCTAGATGTATCAAGCTCATTCACAACTCATTCCTCTACCCTCTAGGCTATACTACCAGCCCAGATCCATCTGGTTCACCTATTCTGAAATTTCTGAGTCTGTTGTGACAAATCTAGAGTTAATTTCTCCAACCTTTGGATATTGTGTACTGCCTCAGCCCACTCCAATATTGTTAGAGACTACAGTTTCAGCCATTTCCTCATCAAATATTTTAGGGCAGTGGTGCTTAAGATGGCCCATAGATATTTTTCCCCCTTATCCTTCATACCCAAAGGGTACATGTCCAATACCAGATGCTCCACACCGAGATGTGTTGTAAGTATGAAAATTCTAGCCAAATAGTTAACCCGTGTTTGGATCTGAACAGCATACACTTAGTTTTCTTGGCATTGACAATGAGCCTTTGTTGTGTGAACCAGTGGGCAGCCAAAGAGAATTCCCTGTTAAGAGTGTGAGACAGTTTGAAGGGTATATTATCACTGTAGTATAACATCAGGTCATCTGCATACATGATTCTCTTGCTGGTAAATGGCTCTGAAAGTAGAGGGTTGATGAAAAGAGAGTACAAAAGGGGACCTAATATCAACCCTTGGGGAACTCCTGTATGAACTTGGAGAGGACTGGACAGTATACCCCCATATAAACCATTTGAGTCCTATTTTCCAGATAACTTTGAATCCAGCTTGTTGTATCTATGGGAAAACCAAGGGTGGTCAGTTCCTTTGGCAGGATCCCATTATCAACCATATCAAAAGCTTTTTTATAAGTCCATGAATATTGCCCCCGTGAGGTTACCCTATCAGCTTCACGGAGTAAATGGTCTGTAAACAAACTTTTTTTTATATTTATTTTTCAGCTCCATGGAGGAAAGCATCAAACAATTATGCTCAAGACAGCAGAACTGTGAGCTGGAAAGCAGAAGACAAAACTTGTTAGACTTCCTGCCAGTAAACCCCTTAACTACAAGCATGAGAGGTTAACATGAGTGTGTGTAGCTCTTTATTTCCCATATTTTCGCCAGCACTTTGTTGACCTGTGTAGCTGCAGATGAGGAGTGTAGAAACACCAAGTTACCAATTTTCAGGCAAATTCTCACCATGTATAGAAGTAAGATGCCCTGTGGAGACTGAAAATCTTAATGCTCACTGGTCTGGTGAAACACTCTGTCCATTTTCCAGTTCCTCATCCCCTGCACTTGAATTTCTGTTTGATCATGTTGTATGATTATCTTGTAAAGGGCTGAGGCTAAATGTCAGTGCTGAGCATCCCTCTAGTTAACTGAAAGAAACTTTTCAAGACATATTCCAACACAAAAATTTATTTGGACTTAGTTTTCTGTTGAATGTATGTTCACTGGGGGCAGCCCATGAGGATGAATGAATGCTGCTGCTGCAATGTGATATTTGATGGTTTGATTGCATGTTTCCACCCTGTAAAAGGTGCCCAGACATATGAACTCTGGGTAAAGAAAACAAGACCAGCCCCACAAGCTGAGATAGAGAGGAGCCAGGGGAGATAATGGGGACAAAAATGACATCCCGACGGCTGGGTTTGAGGGAATTTAAATCATGGTCTTGATGTGAGGAGTCCATCATGGGCTGCCCCACTGAACCACTGGTCTTCAACCTCACTTTTCACTTGGGCAGCCTATAAGGGTGTATGGATGCCTGTTAAATATGATCGTTGGTGGTTTAAATTACATGCTTCCACCTTGTAGGAGATGTCAGGCATGTGGATCTTGGCTAAAGGAAATGAGTGGCCAAAACAGCCAGATATTTAATGACCTAGCTCTCAGATGAATCTTGGCATGTTGGAGTGGAAATCCTCCATTTTCATGAAGGAAATGTTTGGGGAGCCTAGGGCTTGGTTAGCCTTTCCTCCAGCTTCCTATCTAAGAGAGCTGTTTATGGGCAGTCCAAATTACAAACACAGGTTAAAAATGTAGTATTCATAGTATGAGGAGAATCATCTTTCACTGGTGATGTGTGTTGGGATGTTTCTTTCAGAGGCAGATGCTACAGTGCCTGAGTGTAAGGAGTGACCTGAATATTCTAATGGGATGAAACCTAGAAAAAAAATGAAGAATACAAATATGAGATATGAACCATATACAAGTTATAATAGCACTGGAATCCATTCTGAATAGAGGTTGGAGATCTGTGGGTTGTCCTTGGCTTATGGCTTGCAGAGTATTTAAACAATGAAACAGGACACAATCACATTTACATAGCAAAATAATGTAGATAAGTTCCTACAGTACTTTCATCCATCTTGGAAGAGGCTAGCAGAAGTACATATTTATCAATAGCAAGAGGCTGGTTCCATGAAGGTCTCGGTACTGTATTGCTATACAGAGCTGCTGCAGGGAAGGCAGCAAGCTTTTTACTACTTTTATTATTTTTTAAGTGTTAAGCAGTGGGAGCAGCTGCAGGTGAAGGAAGCTGGCTCAGTAGAAGCAAGGAAGCACTGAAGTGTAAAAGGTACCTGTGGGTGGCGTTCCTGTGACCCTCTCTGCTCAAGGGCACAGGAACTGAGATGAACACCCTCCTATTGTTCTGGAGAAGCTGCTTAAGCTATCAGGTGTTGATTAACTCACCTTTCTGAAGGCAGGTTATATACACTGTCTGCCAGCACAGGGAGGTAATCTGAAGTGTTGCCATAGTAACATGGTGACGCCACTTCAGGGTGCTCTACAAATTGCTTGGCTTTAGTGAGTGGAGTCGAGCACGGGGCAGAGGCCAGCAGCATCTGACAGCATCAGATGGGGAGGATAGGAAGAGGGGCTAGAACCTTTACAGGTACACAATGACACACATAAGATTGACAGTAGCCTCAGAGCATTGTGTGAGAGAACCTGTTGAGACACAGCAACAACTATAATTCAGCATTTGTTGTGCAGGATTCTGACCGAGACCAGCAGCAATGGAGGAGGCATTTGTTACACTCCAAAGCAGTGTCATAGGTATAAGGTGTAATGTTTGCAGCAGGATCACTACTCAGAATGCTGACTTTACCCAGACAATTTGCACACAATGTACTGAGCTAAAAGAATTAAGAACAAAAATAATAGGGCTAGAGTTGCAGTTAAAAAAGGACCCAACGATGGAAGATAGCGGTAATGCAACAAATAAGAATTCTACTGTTACACAACAAAAGGCAAAGGGAGGTTGATGAGTCAGGAGGATTAGACAATAATTTCAGAACTGTTTCATTTAAAAAGGGAAGGCGAGTTACGTATTTAATGCAAGTGTTGGTACCGGATTATCAGCACAAGACTATATTAATAAAACAGGAAATAAGAAACAGGTTGAAGAAATAATGGAAGCATAAGTCCCGACTGCAGTTCAATATCAAGAAGGGGAAATGTATATTACAGCCATGATTAACATAGAAGGGGATAACATAAAGACAGTAGATATAGTCCAGAGGAGGTATGAAGAACTAGGACAAATATGTGAGAGGGCAGGAAGATCAGTAACTTTTTCAGAGATACTTCCAGTGCCCAAGGCAAGCACAATGAGAAAGCTGAGAATAGAGGAATTTAACAGATGGCTAAGAACCTGGTGTTATGCTAAAGGGTATGGGCTGTTGGGGGGGTGGAAAAGGACCTGGGAGGACAGTAGTCTCTATGCCAAGGACAGACTACACTTGAGTGAGGAGAGAAAGAAAGTGTTGAAACAGAGGATGGAGGAGTACATAGAGGAAGTTGGGAATTTAAACGAGGAGCAGGGGGGGTGGCAATTGGGCAAGAGACATGCAGAGACCACAGGCTGGGAAACCATATGAGCTTACCCCCCACAACAGTGACAAAGGACAAATGGCAAGTACTATTGGTGATGCTAGGAAAGGAGGGCAGGATGGGAGGGGGGGAAAAGGATGGAAGGTGGTTACCCTTAATGCTAGGAGCCTTGGGAGGAAAACTGCAGAGTCACAGGTGCTCATGGCAGAGAGAGAGGTGGACATTGCAGCCATCACAGAAACATGGGCCACCCAATACAATGACTGGGACCTGTCTGTATCAGGGTACAGGTTATTTTGAAGGGACAGGGTGATTAAGAAAGGAGGGGGTGGCACTATATGTGAAGGATGGACTGAAGTGTGTAAGGGAGGAAGGGGAGGAGGGTAGTACGGAGTCACTTTGGATGCAAATCCAGGATTCCAAGAATAGGATTCTCAGAATGGGAGTAGTGCACAGGCCGCCGTCTCAGATGGAGGAGTTAGACAGGGAGCTAGTGGGACATATCAGGAGGACCTGCGAGAAGGGTAGTGTGGTGATTGTGGGGGACTTCAACATGCCAGGAGTGGACTGGAGTATCCCAACAACCAGGAACAGAAGGGAGCAGGTACTGCTGGATGCCTTCCAGGACAGCTTCCTGCTGCAAATGGTCAGTGAACCAACCAGGTTAGGGAATATCCTTGACTTTGTGCTGGCAAATGGGGACTTTGTGAGAGAACTTACGGGCGGAGGGAACTGTCAGGGGAGTGACCACGACTCAGTATGGCTCACATTGGATATGGGCAAGGAAGGAGTGGAATCTGGCACAAGAGTGCTGGACTTCAGGAGGGTCGACTTTGGGAGGATGGGGGAAGTGGTAAAAGGGTACCTGACTAGAATTCAATCTAGTATGGACACTGACCAGAGGTGGGAACTCATAAAGCTGGGGATAGTGGAGGCAACCAAAACCTGCTGCAAGGCCCAGAGCAAGAAGGCTAGGGCTAAGAAACCGAGCTGGTTGAGCAAGGAGGTCATGGAAAAAGGTAAGGAGGAAAAGAGTTGCCTTTAGGAGGTACAAGAAAACAGGGAGGGGGGGAGGACAGGGAGGAGTACTTGACAGAATCGAAGGAGGTGACAAGTGCAGTAAGGGGAGCCAAGGCATCTACAGAGCGCAGGCTGGCTCAAGGCATTAAGACGAGGGAGAAGGACTTCTTTAGGTACATCAGGGAGAAAAAGAGCTGTAAGGACCACATAGTAAGGATTAGGAAGGAGTGGGGTTGGGTGGACGCAGGGCGCGATAAGGCAGAAGCACTAAACGATTACTTCTGCTCAGTATTTACTAAGGAGAAGAGGGGGGTGACACCCAAGGGGGGAGGAACAGCAGGAACGGGGGAAGGGGCTGACAGATGGGGAAATCATGGAGGGCAGAGTTCGGAAGGGTTTGAAGGCACTGAGGGTGGACAAGGTGCCAGACCCAGATGGCATCCACCCCAGGGTACTGAAGGAGCTGGCAGAGGTCCTTGCGGGACCTTTGGGCAGACCTATTTAATGCCTCACTACACTCAGGGTGTGTACCTCAGGACTGGAGGATGGCTCATGTAGTGCTCCTCCACAAGAGTGTCCCCAAGGATGAACCAGGGAACTACAGACCAGGGAGCCTCACATCCATAGTGGGTAAGCTAATGGAGACTATCCTGAAGGAGAGGCTGGTGGCCTTCCTAAAGGCCAAAGGACTACAGGACAGCAGACAGCATGGATTCATATGTGGCAGATCCTGCCAAACCAACCTGGTGGAGTTCTATGACTGGGTAACTAGGCAACTGGACAGCAGCCATGCAGTGGATGTCCAGTATCTGGACTTCAGTAAGGCATTTGACTCTGTGCCACATGGAAGGCTGGGAAGTAAGTTAGAAGGTACAGGGGCAGGTGCAAAGCTGGTGAGATAAGTAGGGAACTGGCTTCAGGGAAGGCAACAGAGGGTGGTGGTGGGTTGGGAGCTCTCATGCCCAAGGGTAGTGACGAGCGGTGTTCCACAAGGCTTGGTGTTGGGACCAGTGTTGTTTGGGATATTCATTGCAGACATATCATTGGACATCAAGAGTAAGATCAGTCTGTTTGCTGATAATACCAAGGTAGGAGCGATGGTGGACGACCTAGGGGGATGGCAGGAGTTTCAGGATGATCTGCCAAAGCTTGAAACCTGGTCAGACACCTGGCAACTGGGGTTTAATGCCAAAAAGTGCAAGGTGCTGCATTTTGGGATGAAGAACCCAAGGAGGAGTTACCTGCTGGGGGGAGTGCAGCTAGCTTAGACAGAGGAAGAGAAGGATCTGGGGGTGCTCATTACAGGGTCAATAAACAACTCAGCACAATGTAGGAAGGCAGCTGCAAAGGCCAACAAAATGCTGGGTTGCATTGCAAGGGTATATCCTCTAGGAGGGAGGAGGCGATTCTGCCACTGTAGAGGTCTCATCGGATTGGGTCGCACCCACCGTTACTGCATTGCAGTACTGGTCCTCATCTGAGAGAACATTAAGTTACTGGAGGGTGCAGTGCAGGGTGACAAAGATGACCAAGGGGCTGGGGACTTATCATATGAGAGGAGGCTGAGGAGTTGAACATGTACTTGCTGGAGGAGAGGAGGGACAGGGGGACATGATTGAAACCTTAACACATGAAAGGAATAAACAAGACAGGTACAGAGAAGCTGTTCAAAGTAAGGGAGGGAGGGACACCAGGGGCCATGATATGAGACTGGAGGAGGAAGGTTCAGGAGGGAGATGAGGAGACACTTTTTACAGAGAGAGTGGTGGCTGGGTGGAATGCATTACCTGCAAGTGTGGTATCCAGTAGAACAGTGGACTGCTTCAAAAGGGGATGGGACAGGACAAGGGGGAGGGTCAATGAAGGGAAAGGGTGGAAGGGAGGGGCAACTGCAGAATAAGGGGTGCTAGCTGCACATTCGAGCAGACTTGATAGACCTGTAGGCCTTTATCTGCTGGCAAATTTTGTACGTTCATATAAATCAGGAGGGAGAGGATAAAGCAAAGGAGGGGAGCATTCTAGACTACAATATAACTACTGGAAATAGCGTTGCACTATTGCTAACATTACTGGATAGCGTCGAGAATGAGGCCAGTGATCTGATGGACATAGTTAAAGACAGTGACAATCAGGATGTAGAAAGTACATACATGAATGAGGAGGAAATGGAAGGGCAACTGAAATGACACCGCCAGATATTTACATTACAGGAGATGCGATCATAAAGTATACCAATACAACCATAACCTTAAATAGGAAGGACCAGGTTACTAGAGTGTCGCTGCCAGGGGCTGGCCTGAAGGATATTCATGAGCTATTACCAAAAATACTTAAACCATCTAGTGTAAAACCACTAGTTATGATACACGCAGGGAATAATGATTTGAAACATAATACAGAGCTTGAGATATTGAACAATTATAAGGAATACATAAATGACTGAAGGAGAAAAAATGCAATGTTATATTGTCTGAAATACTTCCGGTCCCCAGAGCAAGGTATGGGGATAACAGAAAAATAATAAGAATAAACAATGAATGACAGTTGTGTTTACAAGAGGGCAACACCTCGATAAAAACATGGGAACTCTTTGAGGGAAATAAACTAAGGATGTTCTGCAAAGATGGCCTGCACCTTAATCACAGTGGAAGTATGCTCCTGGGAAGTGTCTTCAATAATGCTATAAATAAACATTTAAACTAAGAAGTGTGTGGGGGGGAGAGTTTATGGCAGACCCAAACAAAAGCAATGAATGAATCGAAGAAAGACGGGAGGGGAAAGGGTAGATCTAAAAATAAGGACTGTAATGATTCCATTAATATCCTGGTATTGAATGCAAAGAGTTTAAAAAAATAAAATGGACAAACTTAAAATCATTTTGATGGGGGAGGATATATCAATATGTGCAGTGACTGAGACCTGGTTTAACAAGGATGACTGGGGGGAGAACAGGCGTGGTGGTGGAGTGGCATTGTATATACTAGAAAGTATAAGGGCAAAATAATTAACAAATATTACCCAGTTTATGGAACAGGAAGAGAATATAAGGGTAGAAATAAGTAACAATAATACTAAAGTTACGATTGGTGTTGTATATAGGCCACCCAATCAGAGTCATAAGGAACAAAATAACTTTCTGGAGCAGATAGGTAAACTTGACATAGAGGGAAATTACATGTTGGTGGGTGATTTCAGCTACCCTAATATAAAGTGGGAAACACAGACAGGATCAACAACACGGGAAAAAAGGTTTTTTGAAATATTACAGAAAAATCTTGAGCAATTAGTCACAGAACCAATGCGTGAGAATAAAATCTTAGATCTGGTGCTTTCTAACTTTAAAGAGGGAGTAGAACAGGTAGAAATATTAGAACCTTTGGCCAACTGTGACCATACTATGATCAAAACTATCATAAAATATGAACATAAATCATCTGGAAGGATTACGAACTTGAAATAATACAATAAGGCAAACTACAACTGTATGAGAGAGTACCTTGTGGCCTGGGACTGGCAACGAGACCTACAGGGGGAGAATCTTGATACAATTTGGAATAAGATAAGGACTTAGAATACTGTATCAGGGAATTTGTACCAGAAATGAGCAAATATAATTTGCATAGAAGATTACCTAAATGGTTTACTAACAAAATTAAGAAAAATATACGGAAAAAAAGGAAAGCATGTAGGAGATACAAGCAACACCCAACAGCTGAGAGATCGGATATTTACAAAAAAACTAACAATACTGTAAAAAAAGAAAGAAAGCAAAAACAGATAATGAAATTCAAATGGCTACAGCAACATTTGACAACAAAAAGTATGTCTTCAATTACCTTGGGAGTCTCAAGAGAGGACAAAACACAGTGGGGCAAATTAAAGAAGAGGACATCACAATAGCTAATGAAAAGCAAATGGCGGATGCTTTTACTAAGTATTTTGATAGCAACTTTAAAACAAAAGGGCTTATGTACGACTCACTTGACTAGGCACTAGACAGGAGAAGCCAGAAAATGTCAGAACTATCTCCACTGATGAGGTTTACCAAAAATTAAGACTGATGAAAGTAAATAAATCCCCGGCTCCCAAAGTTGTGCACCCAAGGCTTTTGAGAGAGCTGGCGAGAGAATTGGCTGCTCCTATATGCAAGCTATTTAATAAATCACTTATGGAATGTAGAACAATACCAGATTGGAGAAGGGCTAACATTACACACTGATTCACAAAAAAGGGGACAGGAACAACATTATAAATTTCAGGCTGATTAGTCTGACCTCTGTGTTAGGCTGGTAAAACAGTGGAGGGATTCGCCAGGGACATTATCCAGTGACACATACTGGAGAGCAGCCTAACAGACATCACACAGCATGGGTTTAGCCAGGGAAGATCATGTTTGATGAATTTGTTGCACTTCTTTGAGACAGTGAGTAGTGCATTGAACAAGGGACAACCACTGGATGTTGTCTTTCTAGATTATTCTAAGGCATTTGATTCTGTCCCACATCAAAAGCTAATTAAGCAATTAATACAACAGGAATTCCATCCCTGCATTGTATCCTGGGTGCAGTCAGGGTTGAATGATAGACACCAGAGAGTATCCATTGGAGGTCACAGTTCTGACTGGATAGGTGTCACAAGTGGTGTGCCACAGGGGGCGACATTGAGGCCAGTATTATTTAACATCTTAATTTCAACTATGCAAACTTCAGAGAAGGCATGGATATGTAAATACGCAGATGATGCTACTATAATTAATAATGCAGAAGCAGCTGCAGACTTCTAACAAGAATGGATCATCTAAGCATGTGGGCAAACAATGATGGCCTAGACTTTAATATACAAAAGTGCAAAGTAACGCACTTAAGACACAACAATATCAAGACCCAGTACACCCTAAATAATACAATGCTGGCAACAACGGTATTGGAAAAGAGCTTGAGGGTATACATTTCCAACAACTTAACATTTGACAATCACGTCAGAGAGATAGTTAAGAAAGGAAATAGAATACTGGGATGTATACTAAGTAAGCATTAATCACCGACAGAGGAGGGCTTTACCAGTGGATTAATACCCGGCTGGGGGTTGGTGCGCGAGCCGAAGGCGAGTGCTTCTTTCTGGCGGCATTAATCCCAGTAAACCCGGCTGGAAGGTGATTACTTACTTATAATATAGCAAGTGTATGAGTATTTTGTTGAGATCGCAGTGTACCTCAGAACACCAGAGACACTGATGCGATCATTATTTATGCTGCAAAAGTCATGCTATGGGGCCGTGCTGTCCACTTGATGAAAATCTATCGCAGTGCACGTGCAGATTCACCGCGCCACATACATTTGCCTAGTGTGCAGCACTTCTGAAGAACTGAGGACATAACAGTCCCGTCTGACACTGACAGACCGTGAGTCATTTTTTGGGTTCGCAGCGACACTTTTCCTGTTTTAGACTTCCGTGTTGCACAGCCGCCAAAGATTACCGTGTAGCCTTCTGGGACACCTGTATGTTTCTTGCAGTTCTGCCGCCATCAGTCACAAATACTCATCTACACCTCTGTGTTCCAGTGGTTCTAGCGTGTCCCCTTTTCTTTACTTACTTATGCTCACTGATATTGCCCCGCGCTACAACCGATATCTTCCTCCTGCTGCTATTCCTACCACTCCTCCGCCTAGTCAACCCACTTGGGTCCCAGCAATGACAAACTTATGCTGTTTTACCCACTGTTGGAGCTTGTTGCTCCGGTTTGTAACGCTGACTCTGTATTTGTTTCGTGGATGCCTTGTAACTCTCCCGGGTCGCACCTGAAAATAGGCACTAGCTGTCTAGTGTGCTTACCTGGTTACCAAAAGCAAATAAATAAATACATAAGCTATTAGGACGCTGCACACCATGCTGACAATTCCTGTGTTACTCTTGTATCAGGGGCGCCATCTACAGGTACGAATACATCGTGTGGCATGCTATTTCTTACACCGCTTTGAAGCGCGCTCCCGGTAGTGCACTTGGTTTGATCTCTACCATCTTGATTGCCATCCCAGTGCTGCACCCTGTCACTGATGGACACTCTAAGTACTACACAAGTGGACTCTAATGGTCGACTGCCCTCTGGACACTTTAGGTACTACAGAAGCGGGCTCTACTGGTGGCTTAATCACCGCTTGTTTTACGTCACATGATGTGTTTGCACCAATCTCGAGTCTCTATTTGCCTCCTATCTTTAGAGCCACGTTACAAGAAATGTTAGAAGTAGAAAGAGGAATGTACTAATTCCACTTTACACGGCACTGGTCAGGCCACATCTAGAATATTATGCACCTGTTGTATCAGTATACAATATAGGCAGCATGAAACTAATGGAAAGGGTGCAGAGAAAAATAACATAAAGGTTCACAGATTAAAAAATGTGTTATATAAAGAAAGACTACAAACACTGGATCTATATAAAATCACATATAGAAAGCTAAGGGGAGACCTATGCTATGTGTGCAAGGCGTATAAGGACAAACTCTTATGGACAACATCTGGTTTGTGCAGAAATGAGAGTAGTAAGGAAACAAGATCACATGGGATGCAACTAAGGGATGAGATATGTAAAACCAACAAAAGAGGCCAGTGGTTCAGTCAAAGGGTGGTTGGAACCTGGAATTTGCTACCAGAGAGAGTGGTACAGTAAAACAATGAATCAATTCGAAAGACAGCTAGACATTTACTGTATATGGGTACTGACAAGGTGACACACTTCCAGTAATATGTGACAAGTCACTTAAGGACTAATACCTAAAGACTTGAAACATACTATGAAACTATGAATAGCTATTGTTTTTCTGTTCCTTCCTCTGGAGTAGCCCTTCTCAACCTGGCAACCCTCGGCCATGTTTTGCCTTCTCTGTTTCTTACCCTACCAGCTTCTTACCACAGACTTACCCCTCTGTGGTGGGGCCACTGGAGCCTGATGTACCCCCAGGACAACCAAGTTCTGGTAAGTGGAGAAGGGCAATCCGCACTGTGGGGCCAGAGGGTGCCCGTGTCATGCTGCAGTCTTACAGGAGTTACCTGATTTTTGTAACCCTGCCTTCAAGATGCTGAGGGGTCTTGCCTCAATGGTGCACAGGTAAGGCATGTTTTGTGCGCTGGAGTCAGGTGGTATCTCCTCACCCCGCTCCAGTTTCAGCTGCACCACCACCTGTGGTCAGCCAGATGGCAATAGAGCAGCAGATACTTCCTCTATTCCTTGGAGGAGGAGGAGGAGGAGAATAGCATAATGTGGGACACTCTGTCTTCCTCTCTCAAGCCAGCCTCCAATATCCCAGGCTCATTAACAAACCTGGGATGTCATCGTCACAAGCAGTAATCATGCCACTGAGCCACCAGACTGGACAGTCTGGAGCTAATTTTCTGAGGTCTGAGAATGTAAGATGCTTTTTTGGATCTAATTTCTACTGAGCAGCTGTGAATTCTTGGGCCTGTAGGAATCTTAAAAAGGCTATTATAGCCATGTGAAGGACATCAAACCTGGTTGAAATGAACTTGTTTTGCAGTAAGCCAGTCAGCTGTTTGGTTACTGATGCCCTGACATTTAGGGGTTATCTTTTGGGCTGTACAGTGAGATGTTTTATTTTAGACCTTGAAGGAATGATTTACTGGAAGATTGCAACATGGGCTCTCCGGTGAATGAAGATAGATGATTAACTGAATGCCTGGCATATATTGATTTATAGTGGTGTAATTTAGTTTCTTCAAATGATGGCAGTAGGCTACAAAAGCAAGCAATAACACTATAGAAGCAGTAGTAGGCAGTATGGTATGCAGAGTGCAGAAAGCAGAGAACTTATGCCAAGCAGCTGTATATGTGGATTGCACTGAATGAGCTAAAGAAGACCAAATGCAGTTCTTTGGTGTTTAGATATAAAAAGCTAAGTCATTACAAGCATATGGAATCATATGAACATATGAATGTACTAGCAGATAAAGGCCTCACGGTCTACCTAGTCTGCTCAAGTGTGCAGTTCACACTGTGTTTACAGAGGGAACTGCCCCCTCCACCTTGATCCCTCTCAAATATCCCCTCTGTATCTCTCTCCCACCACCTACAACTTTCCCCTTTGCCCTATCCCAACCTCTCTTGAAGTTGTCTACTATTTTTAGTGATACCACCTCCTCCAGCAAGTCATTCCACTTAGCTACCACCCTCTTGGTGGAAAATGCCTCCCCATCTCCCTCCTCAACCTCCCCCCCCCCCACCACCAGCTTTATGCTGTTATCCTTAATAGTCTTGTTTCTTCTAAGGTTGAAGAGGCCCACAGTGCTTCCCCTGTTTATACTTAGATACTTGAAGGTCTCAATCATGTCCCCACTGTCCCTTCTTTCCTCAAGAGAGCATATGTTGAGGCCCCCTAACCTCTCCTCATACGTGTTACCTTTCTGGCCCTGGATCATCTTGGATGCCCTTCTCTGGACTGTTTCCAGCAAGTTGATGTTCTTCTTAAGATAAGGGCACCAATGTTGCACACCATACTCTAGTTGCAGTCTCATTAGTGAGACCTGTACATCAGCAGAATGACCTCTGCCTTCCTGCTACTGTGGTAGCAGTGATGGGATAAGCTCAAAGACAGCTAATGACATCGATGAATGCAGAATTGCACCAAACCTTGAGGCCACGATGCTAAGAATGATTTGCCTCTGAATGTGGCTACAGTGTCATACAATTGAAAGAAGTCTGTGATGATTTGAGGTGAACAAGCTGGAGGGTTGTTATGATAAAACACTGAAATGCCATTCCACTGCTGGAGGTATAATGACCACATGGCGAGGCCTGCATTGCCTAATAGAGACTAGAGATGAGTATCTGCTGATCGAAGGTGACAGCAGGAGTAATAATTTGGAAGAAGGTAAGTGGTGACAAATCTGCCTTAAGGTATTATTCCCATAGTAAAGTTAAGAAGCATAAGAGAGAGAGAGAATCTCTGTTCATGAATGACTTTCTAGATTTGAAGTACAAGATGATAGAGAAAATGCTAATTAGTTTGTTCGGAGACAGTCTGTCTTCCATTCATAAAAATTCAAGAACAGCCAGCCCAGTGGTGTAAAGGGTTGAGGTGCTGGATGCCATACCTTGCGCAATGCCGGCAACCCGGGTTTGAGGACGACCTCGGGTCATCAGGGTGCCGGTGTGGGAGGGAAGGGCGGAGCAAGCTCAAGCATGCTGATGGGCAGCTCTACTCTCCCGAGGGTGTTGAGGATGGGTTGGCACCTCCCCCATAGTTCCGTTCCCACTGGGTGGAGGTCCAGTGGGTAGCGTAGGCAGAGAGGGGGTGGCAAAAAGTTACAGGAGGTGGAAAAGGCTGAGCTGGAGCCATGGGGTGCATGCATGCCTCCACACACTTGTACAGCTGAGTGACGGGGCCCCGGGGAGAGCAAGGGGGGGAAACCTGCAAAATACCTACGTGTCCCCGTCGCCAAGTTGGTGGGAGGAGGTGATGGAGACCAAACAGTTAAATAAAAAATTAAAAAAATCAAGGACAATGCCAAGGGATTACATTTCGATTGTTGATACATCTGCCTTTGTGGGAGAAAGGGGAATGCACAGAAATTAAAGAAAGGTCTGACAATATGGAAAAAGCTTCATGCTGATGGGATTTTGGGTCATCCACTAAAAGGAAACTGGGGACCTGGGAACCAGTGATCGCCATGCTGTATAGTTCAGTACAAGGACAGCAGTGGAAGCAAACTACACAAGGACAAGGATCCTGGACTTCAGGAGGAAAGATTTCAAAACAATGGGTGGATGCCTCAGAGGTGACCTAACAGGGGTGAATAGCCAGGGTGGGGTGGAGGAACAGTGGGTCAAATTAAAGAGGACAGGAAATTATTTCTAACTGGCAGCAGAGATGCAGTGAAGTTTAAATTCGCCTGTGAAGTGAACTCATAACTTCGACCACAGAAGTACTACATGAACTTTCCATTCAAAGGTCGAAATTCGCCTTTAATATACTTCACGTTGTTTACTCTGAGTTACAGTTTGAGAAGGCAAAGTTGGTAAGAAACTGCCCACAGATCACATGTCTGACTGTCTGCAGTTCACATGATGCAGGCAGGCAGTTAATTTGGCAGGAAGTCAGTGAACTAGTTTCACTTTCTCTTGTAGAAGGAGCTGTTTAGTCAGCAGTATTGGTGAACGGTTTGCTTTTTTGCAGCAACGTTTTTTGTGCTTTGTTTTTTGACTGTGTGTTTAAGTTTTGCAGCCAGTTTGAGTTGATTTGAAAGCTTATTTTAGTTAAAAAAAAGTTGTCCATTTTTGGTACTTAGTTTTAGTTAGTGTAGTTTTAGTACTAGTAGTTCTTCTAGTATTTTTTTGTTTTATTTTTCATTTACATTTAAATTTAGTTAATATTGAGAGAGGGAGGCCAAAGTGGTGGGCAGCGGGGGTTCTGAATGCACAGTGGCCTGGAGCGACTATTTCACCTGAACAACGGTCCTGTTTCGACTTCAAGTGGTTCCTCACTGGCACAGCACAATGTTGAAAGTGGCCATGTGGTGCCCGAAGGAGCAGCAGCTGCTTCTTCTGTGGTGGTGAGTGTTTCAGCCGCTGCCAGCCCTGCGGCACTGGAACAGCAGCAGCTGCTTCTTCTGTGGTGATGAGTGTTTCAGCCGCTGCCAGCCCTGCAGCACTGGAACAGCAGCAGCTGCTTCTCCACTGGTGATGAGTGCTTCAGCCGCTGCCAGCCCTGCGGCACTGGAACAGCAGCAGCTGCTTCTCCACTGGTGATGAGTGCTTCAGCCGCTGCCAGCCCTGCGGCACTGGAACAGCAGCAGCTGCTTCTCCACTGGTGATGAGTGCTTCAGCCGCTGCCAGCCCTGCGGCACTGGAACAGCAGCAGCTGCTTCTCCACTGGTGATGAGTGCTTCAGCCGCTGCCAGCCCTGCGGCACTGGAACAGCAGCAGCTGCTTCTCCACTGGTGATGAGTGCTTCAGCCGCTGCCAGCCCTGCAGCACTGGAACAGCAGCAGCCTGAAGATCATCATCAGCAGCAGGAACCACAGCAGCAGCTTGTTGCCCCTCCACCAACTGCAGCACAGCAGGCTGCATCATCTGGTGTCCCCCCCCCACTCTCTGTGCCTGGTCCTCCCCGCAGCTCTCCCATCTGGCAATTTTTCATCTACTTCCCTGGCAACCCGACGGTAGTGAAGTGCAAGTTGTGTGACGTACTTTTACATTGGGGGCACAAGGGTGGCCATTTGGGCATGGGTGGTCAGCAAACACACCTTTTATTGCACCCCTGTACCGAGTGGGAAGCAAAGCTGCAGGAGGTACCAGCCACTCCTGCAGCCGAAGTTGCTGAACAGGGACAGCGTCCACCTGCATAGCGTCACTGGCGAATGGCCAGGGCAGCAGAAGTGCCCACGACTGAGAATAGCCTGCCACACAGGCTGACTTGGCTGTGCTGTGGTCTGAGATGGAAGCCATCAAAAATGTAGTGGAGGGTGCAGTACAGCAGCTGAATGGGATCGAGGGTCAGAATGCTGAGATAATCAACTTGTTAAGAACACTTAGTGGTGGTCAGCCCGAGCCCCCACAGGCCCAGTAAACAATTATTATTTCACAAAATCTCCCCCCACAAAAAAAAAAACTGTCTTCTGCTTTTCCTTTTTTCTAAAGCAATCATTTTATTACAGACTATTAATGTTTTCTTCCTTATGTTAATTTTGTTAATCCTTTATTTCTTGATGCTCAAAATGCTAAATCTGATTCCCCACCTCCCCCAAATGCCCCCACCCCATTCTGCTTCCCGCAATAGAATTTTTTTTGTTCTTACTCCTTACTTTATTTTATTTAATAAGTCATGTGGTTGCCAACTTTGCAGACACTGCATACTTTCATTTCATTTGAACTTGTGGTGCCAAAATGCCTTCTTGCAGCGTGCATTGCAGCACCACAGTTTCACCTGTAATCAAAACACGCAGCGTCCGCCATTTTGCCGACTCTCGGTCATGTAAAAATTAAACTAAATTAAGTAACAACTCCTAAAATACTTGTTACTTTTCTGAACATTTTTTCAGGGAACTATTCTTCACATGTGGACACTAATACCGCATGCTGAATGATGTAGCAAGATATCAGTATAATCCGGCCACACTGATAATATAGTAAACTATGGTGGGTGGTTGATTGTCATGGTAAGTGACTTTATGGTATTTTGATTGTAGTTGTTGTGGGTATGTATACTATGAAAATGTGTGTAACACATTAAATAGTAACCAAAGATTAAGACAGCATGACAATTAAAGCATCAGTGCAGGAATGTGGTTACAATTTTGACTGATAATTTTTTATTTTAGTTTACATTGCCCCTTATCTAATAACTTGTGTATAAGTATGCTACCCATCTTTCCACAGTTTGTTATTCTGCATTACTCCATTTTTCTTAAATGAGAAATAATAAAAGTAGTACTCATGGTAATGTTACTGTGACATGGTTTTCATCAGTATTCCCAGCTGTTTTTGAACAGATACTGTTCCATTATGTCAGGTAGCACTGTCTGCCGCATGTGACCTCATTGTAGTCACAACAGAACGGAATTTAAAGGGGACAGGAACTGACTACTTATGTGCAGCTTTTTGAAATGTCTGTATTTTCATAAAATATATTCATACCTCTAAAGGATCCCTATTTAACTGTGCCTGAATAAAAGCTGAAGCTGTCAGTTGTGTTTTGTATTGTTTTCTTTGTATGGACATTCTGTGCAGTTCCTTTCATGGAACCAAGAATTTGGAGTTTTGACTATGTCACTTCATGGTTTCAGAGTCCATGAGTTGCCATTGTTCAGTTGCCACAGACATTGAGTCCCCAGAACTGTCACGGTTAGTGTGCATAACTAGGTACTTGGATGTCGCTTTGTACTGCTCGTACAACTGCCCTGCCACATAAAATGTCGAGTTCCATCTTGTGACAACTTCAAGCTTGAGGCGGTGCTGAGGGAGGATGTTTTGAATCTGCAGCTGTCTCAGTTGGTCACAGGCCTGTCAGACCTTGCAAAGTGGGCAGAGATGTGTCGTGCTACAGTCAGCATTTGCTTTATTTCTGGGTACTGCAGATTCTCCTGTACCACAAGATTTAAACAGATGGGCCATGCACAGAACTCTCACAAAGCCACCATTGCTGATACATTTAATGTTTGATCCATTATCACTAGCTATGAAGCCAGCTTTTAGGGACAGGGAATGCAGTCACTCATTGATTTCTGTCAGTAGCAAGTCTAGCATGTTTTCACCTGTATGCAACCCTGCTACACTATGTATTGCAAGCATTGCATGCTATTGCCATGAAGGTTGCTACCACCACAGTCTGACTTATTACACTGCTTTCCCATCCCACCATCACAGACAACCCCAGGTAGCTGCGCCCAATGTGCAGTAATACACAGATAGGAACTACCTGCTGTTTTGCCACTTGTCCACATATCCATGCTTAAGTGAATGTTAGGTGATGTGGAATGTTGAAGGGCATGTCTTACAGACTCTGTCACCATCCGATATAACTCAGAGACAGCACAGGTGGAAAAGTACATCCTGGACGGAATCTTCCATTTAGGATATGCGCATGCTGTAAAGCACCGGAATCCTGCATTCTCCACAAAGGAGAATGGCAAAACATTAATTGCCAGCATTTCTGCTATGGCAGCATTGAGTTCATGTGCAGCTGCATCATTTGGTGGGTATTTCCTGTACCGCGTAAAAAGGCTGTGCAACGTGGGCTGCATTGTTTGGTGTTTTGCACGTGGCATGCCAAATTACCCTCCTCTGTGAACTGACATGAATGGGGCACTTTTGACATGTGATGGTGGGTGCACAGGTGAAAAGCCAATAAATGAGGTTATTTTACCTGTTTTAAGCACAGGGGTTGATGTAGTAGAATTACTACATGGACCACCACTGCTACTCTGACCACTACTTGAACATTCAAAATCCTCCTCCTCCTCCTCATGCCCGTAGTATTTCATCACTTTTACCAACATGCCTACTTACATTGAAGGAAGGGGATACAATGCTCACTAAGGTGTATGAGGGTGAATGCTCCACTATGGCATTAGCTCCCCTCTGGTGCTGAGTCCACAGTGCCCTGTGCCTGCTCTTGAGAGGAGTATGCTGGCCCCCAGTGCCCAGACGGCTACCCTTTTTACCACGCTGTTATCTAGATAGCAGTTCTAGAGTAAATAATAATAATACAGATGCTTGTATGTCTTCAGTGTTAGCCAAGAAACATTGTACCCAAGAAGGAGTGATAATATAGAGGATAATGTATGGTCCTCTATCGTTAACCGGTCAGTTAACAGTCGAGAGGTTGCCAGGGTGACCATGTAAACCTCGAGAGCGAAGCTCGAGAGGTTTACGTCGCCATAACACTCGGGCTGTTAAAGTGACCGGTTAACGATAGAGAGGACCATAATTATATTTATAGTGTATGTGGTCCCACTATCAAAAAAAAGGCTTACGCTTTTAAAAGTCACCGCCCGCGGCCTTCAGTCCTTCCCGTCGGTTTCCCTTCAGTCGGTTTCCGTGTATTCGAAAAAAAAGCGGCGCATCGCATGAACCGCCGTATTGTTAACCGCCGATGTAGCGTAGGATCGATAGGGTTAACAACATATTCACGGCCACATCGATAGGTTAACAACCTTAGGAAATGATGATTTCCTAAGGTTAACAGCGTTCTAACATACATTATAATTGTTTATTATAATACTTACACCAAGCGTGAGACAGAGAAAATCACAAGAGAGATGGGTTTCTCACCACTCTCCTAAAGAATGTACATAATCTCTAGAATTTCTAAGATCTCCGCGCAGAGCTAGTTTACACAAAGTTATATACAACAGATAACAGTATAGCAGCAGAGATTACCACATAGTTACGGATATGAGAAACATTATGTATTGGTCTTATACTATAAACAAGATTGTATAGGACATTCTCCATTGGATAATGACTTACGAGACAGAATTACTAATGAGTATAATGTGAGACAAAGGATTTGTCTCTCTTAGCATAAAGCAAAAGTGCTGCCTGGCCCAGACTACATGTGGCATTACTTGCCTACATACAAGACATAACAAAGTCTTTCTCTGTGTCAGCTTAGACAAAGGAAATGCTGACAGGTCACTACTACATATAATTATATGAGAATATATAATATAAGTATATAAAAGTGTATACAGTAATCACTAATAATCCCTCAGAGTCATCATATCAATGATTAGGTGGATTATATGTGGAATATATGTAAAAGACAAACGTAATGCATTATAGTGAGATATAATAATCATGCATGATATAATCCTTTCATGGAACCAAGAATTTGGAGTTTTGACTATGTCACTTCATGGTTTCAGAGTCCATGAGTCACCATTGTTCAGTTGCCACAGACATTGAGGCCCCAGAACTGTCATGGCAAGTGTGCGTAACTAGGTACTTGGAGGTCGCTTTGTACTGCTCGTACAACCGCCCTGCCACGTAAAATGTCAAGTTCCATCTTGTGACAACTTCAGGCTTGAGGTGGTGCTGAGAGAGGATGTTTTGAATCTGCAGCTGTCTCAGTTGGTCACGGGCCTTTCAGACCTTGCAAAGTGGGCACAGATGTGTCGTGCTACAGTCAGCATTTGCTTTATTTCTGGGTACTGCAGAAACTCCTGTACCACAAAATTTAAACAGATGGGCCACGAAGGGAACCCTCACAAAGCCACCATTGCTGATACATTTAATGTTTGAACCATTATCACTAGCTATGAAGCCAGCTTTTAGGGACTGGGAATGCAGTCACTCATCAGTTTCTGTCAGTAGCAAGTCTAGCATGTTTTCACCTGTATGCAACCCTGCTACACTATGTATTGCAAGCCTTGCATGCTATTGCCATGAAGGTTGCTACCACCACAGTCTGACTTATTACACTGCTTTCCCATCCCACCATCACAGACAACCCCAGGTAGCTGCGCCCAATGTGCAGTAATACACAGATAGGAACTACCTGCTGTTTTGCCGCTTGTCCACATATCCATGCTTAAGTGAATGTTAGGTGATGTGGAATGTTGAAGGGCATGTCTTACAGACTCTGTCACCATCCACTATAACTCAGAGACAGCACAGGTGGAAAAGTACGTCCTGGACGGGATCTTCCATTTAGGATATGCGCATGCCGTAAAGCACCGGAATCCTGCATTCTCCACAAAGGAGAATGGCAAAACATCAATTGTCAGCATTTCTGCTATGGCAGCATTGAGTTCATGTGCAGCTGCATCATTTGGTGGGTATTTCCTGTACCGCGTAAAAAGGCTGTGCAACGTGGGCTGCATTTTTCGGTGTTTTGCACGTGGCATGCCAAATTACCCTCCTCTGCGAACTGAAATGAATGGGGTACTTTTGACATGTGATGGTGGGTGCACAGGTGAAAAGCCAATAAATGAGGTTATTTTACCTGTTTTAAGCACAGGGGTTGATGTAGTAGAATTACTACATGGACCACCACTGCTACTCTGACCACTACTTGAACATTCAAAATCCTCCTCCTCCTCCTCATGCCCATAGTATTTCATCACTTTTACCAACATGCCTACTTACATTGAAGGAAGGGGATACAATGCTCACTAAGGTGTATGAGGGTGAATGCCCCACTATGGCATTAGCTCCCCTCTGGTGCTGAGTCCACAGTGTCATGTGCCTGCTCTTGAGAGGAGTATGCTGGCCCCGAGTGCCCAGACGGCTACCCTTTTTACCACGCTGTTATCTAGATAGCAGTTCTAGAGTAAATAATAATAATACAGATTCTTGTACGTCTTCAGTGTTAGCCAAGAAACACTGTACACAAGAAGGAGTGATAATAGTTTATTATAATACTTACATCAAGCATGAGACAGTGAAAATCACAAGAGAGATGGGTTTCTCACCACTCTCCTAAAGAATGTACATAATCTCCAGAATTACTAAGATCTCCGCACAGAGCTAGTTTACACAAAGTTATATACAACAGATAACAGTATAGCAACAGAGATTACCACATAGTTATGGATAGGAGAAACATTATGTATTGGTCTTATACTGTAAACAAGATTGTATTGTATAAGACTTTCTCCATTGGATAATAACTTAGGAGACAGAATTACTAATGAGTAAAATGTGAGACAAAGGATTTGTCTCTCTGAGCATAAAGCAAAAGTGCTGACTGGCTCAGACTACATGTGGCATTACTTGCCTACATACAAGACATAACAAAGTCTTTCTCTCTGTCAGCTTAGACAAAGGAAATGCTTACAGGCCACTACTACATATAATTATATGAGAATATATAGTATAAGTATATATAAGTGTATACAGTAATCACTGATGATCCCTCAGAGTTATCATATCAGTGATTAGGTGGATTATATGTGGAATATATGTAAAAGACAAACGTAATGCATTATAGTGAGATATAACAATCATGCATGATATAATCCTATAAAGGATGTAAACATTAACATATATTAGCAGCAAAGCACATTCCTGGCACTCATGGTTATATGATGGGTGCCTAAATCTACAAGTTAGTGCAAAATAGCAGTATCACAGTATAATAGACCAGGAATACAGTGTAAGGTGTATGTGGGATGATGGGGGGGCATAACCCAGGCACATCAAAGCACTAGGAAAAACTGGCAGATTGCCATTGTTTAACACTACCATCTTGTACGAAAAAATCCCAAACTAGGGATTTTGATGCCCAGCTCTTCACATGTCACTGCTGCTGCATATGAAACTGCAGTTTTGGTGGCGATGAAATGGGGGGTGTAATGCATGATTTCTGGTATTGTGCACACTTGAACTTTGACTGAACATCACAATCTGCGACTATTACTTCAGGGTCATCAACAGACACAGATACATCAGAACTTTGAGGAGGGGGGGATTGACTAATAGACTGTACAAACAGCCACCTTCACTTTCTTTTTGTCCGGTTCCCAAATGGGGTCGCTAACATCATTATCATAATCATCCACAAATTCACTTTGGATGCTGTCTTTCTGTGGAGATATTCCAGCCACAGCCTCAATATGATCATCCACACTTTTTCATCAGCATCTGAATGTTTGGATGGACTAACCTCAGGATCAGTGGAAACACGAGACTGTGAGTCATTAGCATGATCAGAATCATGTTCAACTACTGTAGGGCATGGAACATCAACTACACTCAGGTCTGAGGATTCAACAACATTTTTCCCACCTGATAACTTTGCCCGGGTTGGAATTGTAGCAATACGCATGCTGTTATCAACCATGCCGTCACTAACTTTACTACCAGCAGGGACAACAGCATCTCCAACCAGCACTGAAGCGACTGATTTTGCTGTGAAAAATGGAGTCAGAGAAATCCCTTTACTTGCAGCAACTAGTACCTTTCTCTTCTACTGTGTACTACCATGGCCATGGCCACGACCACTCTGAACACTGCTAGATTTGCCAGCCCCCGATGAACCTTCCTCATCATCACAACTTCCACTGATAATAGTCTTCTTGGCAGCAGCGCCACAGCCAGAAACAGCTTTGCTTCAGGGGCATTTTTTAAGATTACCCAGAAAATTAACAGCAATTTATATTTCTGCTGTTTATTTATTTATTTAGTTTTTGTTAACCAGGTTAGGTGCACTAGCCAGAGTTTTGGTGGGGCCAAAAAACTAAAGAGATGGAGTCGCACAGGCACAGCACAAGACCTTAACTTGTTGAGTCTGGGTGGCCATTTTGGGTCAGGTTCAGCAATGAATGGCTCTGACACCATATGGCAGCTACTGGACCCAATGGGTTTTAACCAGTCTTCAAAAATCCACAAGTCCAAAAACAATAACTTGTTTTGCAGGGGGGGGCTCAGCAGTAGCTAGTAGCTACACAGAAGCAGGGATAAATATTGCAGACAGGCTGAGAAATTCAGAGTCCTGCTATTGTGGTGGTGCAATAAAATGCATACCAGTTGACACCATGCACGCAGATTAAAGGTCAGGCACAGAAACTTTAACTGTTCAGTAAACTAAAACACAGTCTTTTAAAACAACTGAAAAAATGCCCAGCAAACAGACAAAACTTATAAACAACTAAGTGAAGTTGTACTGTGTGTGCCTGAATACACAAATAAAACACTAGCCGACAACAGTTGGAAAAACTGCCTTTCTCACTAATCTCCCTTCTATACCACAGATCCACCCAACCCCTAAAGTACACTTCTACTGTGTCTGTCGATACAGATACTGAATTTACTAAATTAACATTCAATATTTACACAAAATCAATAAATGCTTGATGATATAAACATACAAGGGTTTACTACAATCGATGTACTAAATTTTGACACAAACTTTTGTGACAAAAATGCGTTTTTTAAAGGTTTTTTGCTGGTTTGATTCTCAGAACTCTGACAGCAAACTGTCTGTAGCGTTCCACTACACACACTACGCTCAACTAAGGCTGTGCAAGACAATATAGAGCCCATGTGACCTTACATCCCATGAATCACTGCAAAATTAGCCTTAAAGAGCAAAAAAAAAAGGTGAAGTAGTGCAAAGTCCACAGAGAACACTGGGAACTTCACATTACTTCAAGATGCAAAGCTATTCACTTCGCTTAGCGAAATATTACGCAAAATTCAGGTCCACGTGAAATACTATGCGTAGCGAATTTTCGGCACTTCGCCCACCTCTTAACTGGCAGCTGTTTATAAAGTTCTTATTCTTAGAAATGATATGTATTCACCTAAATTATACATATTTAACTGTACCTGAATAAAAAGTGATACAAAAGGCTGTATTTTGCATTGTCTTGTTTTTTTTTTTTTTTTTCCAATTATTTATTTATACTCCCGGATGCAATGGGGGCAGGAACTTTGTCTCGCACCACCCGTCTGCCAGCCTGACCACCTTGACCATCCCCAAGACCCTCCACAGATTACCCCCCCATGGTGGGACTAGGAAAGATGCTACCATCCTCCCTGGAGCACAATCCAAATCCGGGGAGGCCACGATGGCAGACCAGTGGAACGGGGGCAGGACATCATAGAGCCCCCAACCACCATTTTCTGCTTTTTCTATGCCCTCCTGGTACAAGGCATAGTGCGTAAGTGTGGGGGCACATGCACACCATGCATGATGGCTTCTGGTCTCCTGCCTGCATCACCCCCCAGTTCCCACTAGAGGGTGATTGAGGGGCGGGACGACGATCCCTCCCTCCCCTAGCGAGGAGAGCAATCCTCCAGATGCTCAACCCTCTCTCACCACTGCCAACCCCCAATGGCCCTGACTCATTCCCAAACTTGGGTTGCCGGCGTGGCACAAGGTGTGGCATCCAGCGCCTCAACTCTCAGCACCACTGGCCAGCACATTGTCTTGTTTTTATAGGCAGCATTCTGTTACAGTTCTCTTCATGGAACCAATAATTTGGAGTTTTAATTATGTCATGGTTGGTGCACAGAACTCTAAACAGGGTTCTGATAGGTCATTAGCTCATAATTAGCATTCTGTACACAAATTGTAACATAGTAAAAACTCCACATAAGTAATTCCATGAAGTGAAGTGTAACAGAATGCTGCCCATAAAAACACAACAATGCAAACTAGTTTTACCTATCACTTTTTATTCAGGTGCAGTTAAATGTGGATACTTTAGGAGAATGCACATTGTTTCTGAGAATAAGAATTTCATAAACAGCTGCCAATGAGCACAAATTTCCTATCCCCTTTAAGGGATGGCACATCGAAGGCAACAAATTTCTGAGGAAAAGAATTGAGCAAAAACAAAAGGAAAAAAGAGACTGCTATGGTTTTTGAGGGAAGTGACTAAAAAGGTTAAGGCTAAAAGGGTAGCACTCAGAATGTACAACTAGATGGATAGATAAGAGAATAGGGAAGTGTAGCAGGAAAGGCAGAGGGAAGCAGGTACAGCAGCAAGGAGTGCAAAGCCGCAAATTGAGAAAAAGATAGCCAAAGGGGTAGCTAAAGAGGACAAGACCTTCTTTATGTACATATGCGAGAAGAGGAAGACAAGAGGATGGGAGGAACTGTGCAGAGGAGTATCAGGAAAAAACAGATATCACGAACAAATATTTCTGTTCAGTCTTCGCAGTGGAAGGGGAAGGGGATGTAGCACATAAAGGCAGCAGGAACACTGGGCAGAGGTAGTAGACGCAATTCCATTTACGAAGGAAAAAGTACTGAAAGGACTCCCAAATCTGAAAGTTGACAAAGCTATGGGACCAGACGGGGTACACGTAAGGGTGTTGAGAGAACTCAGGGAAGTGCTGGCTGCACCTCTGACAGCCCTATTCAACAACTCATTGAAAACAGGAAAGGTTCCAAAGGACTAGAGGACGGCAGATGTAGTACTGCTTCATAACATAGAAACATAGAATTTGACAGCAGATAAGGACCGCTTGACCCACCTAGTCTGCCCATTTCCCTACCTGATGGATAAGCTGCAGATTCTGGTTAATCAACAGCTTACTTCCTCCTACCCCCCACTAGCATTGCCTTATGCCTGTCCCATGCATTCTTGAACTCTCCCACTGTTCCTGACTCCACAACCTCCTTAGGAACGTTGTTCCATGCATCCACAACCTTCTCTGTGAAAAAATACTTTCTAACATTACCTCTGAGCCATCCCCCCTCTATCTTCAAATTGTGCCCCCTTGTTCTTACACATCTCTTTTTCTGAAAGGTGCTACCCCCAGGGTACTTTGTTAATTCCCTTAAGATACTTGAAAGTTTCTATCATGTCCCCCCTCTCCCTCCTTTCCTCAAGGGTATACATATTAAGCTGCTTTAGTCTCTCCTCATATGTCTTCTGGTGCAGACCCTGTACCATTTTGGTTGCCTTCCTCTGAACAGCCTCCACTCTATGTCTTTGTGGAGATGGGGTCTCCAGAATTGCATGCAGTACTCCAGATGGGTCTCACCAATTGTCTATTCAGAGGGATAACAACTTCCTGTTTTCTACTGTTGATGCCTCTCCCTACGCATCCCATTATCCCCCAGCCCTCCTTACTGCCTTCTCACATTGCTTGCCCATCTTTAGGTCATCTGATATAATTACTCCTAGGTCTCTTTTGATTTTTGTTATTATCTCACCCCCATTGTGTACTCTTCCCCTGGGTTTTTGTTTCCCAGATGCATTACCTTGCACTTCTTTGCACTGAATCTGAGCTGCCATATATTTGACCATTCCTCCAACCTTGCCAAGTCCCTTTTCATCCTTTCCACCCCACCTTGTGTATCAACCCTGTTGCAGATCTTTGTGTCATCTGCAAACAGACATACTTTTCCTTCCAGGTGCTCTCCAATGTCACTTACAAAGACATGAAAGAGGAGCGGTCCCAGTACCGAACCCTGCGGTACCCCACTAGTTACCCTCCTTTCTTCACTGTGGACTCCGTTTACTATTACCCTTTGTGTCCTGTTGTCTAGCCAGTTTTTTTATCCAGGCTACCACCTTGGGACCCACTCCAAGGCTGGCTAACTTATATATTAATCTTTTGTGTGAGACTGTATCAAATGCCTTGTTAAAATCTATTAGGGAGGGTTGAGGAACAGGTGTGAGGGTGTGCCTTGGGATTGCAAACCCTAATGCTCACCCCATTCTCCTATTCTGTACCCATCTTAGCTTACTTACTCATGGAATTGGGTGAGCATTAGGGTTCGCAACCCCAAGGCACACCCCTCACACCTGTTCCTGCATGCAGGGTGGGGTTGGGGTGTTAGAGTTGGAAACCGAGGGTGGGGTGGGGTCTTTGGGTTGGGAACCCTAAGATGTAATTTCCCTACTTTTGACAATGGAACCTTAATGGTCCATTAACAAAGTTTTGCAGAGAATATATATATCAATATATTCAATATATATATATATATATATATATATATATATATATATATATATCATATAGAATATCTCTCTCTCTCTCTATATATATATATATATATATATATATATATATATATATTTATATAATCAAAAAACTGCTACTGCAACAGCTAGGTTCAACTTAAAGCAACAAAAGTATGGAAATGTGGAAGCAGCAAAAGGACAACAACACAAGCAACCACAGAGAGTCATCAGGTAAGACAAACAACATACAACTGTTTCCAGGTGACACAAAAGATATCTATAATAAAGGTCAAGTGCTTTTACAACCCAGGGTACATGTGGAAATTACAAGACAAACATACCCACTTCTGACTGCAAACAGAAATCCACCAAGTGAGAAGTCCATCTGGTTGCAGAAATGCACCGCCCTTCGCTTCTGTGTGATTACAAATGCAGATGTGCAGGGCCCTCTGAGTACTGCACCAAGTACCCACTTCTGGCTTCATCAGATGTACATGGTCCTGCAAAGATTACAAAACTGCTTTTGTCTGCAGAAATGCTTCTGCAGTCACAGATCATCAAGCACAGCGTAAGACATACACAGCCAGTTGTGGCTGCAACAGCATAGGCCCCTATGAGGCCTGCCATTCTGCAGCCACAGATACACATGCACACTGCAAAACATGCACACCCACTTCGGCAGTCACACTGTAAGGTTTTTACACAGCACTGATACAGCATGTTCATTTTAAAGTGCAGTGTGTTGTATACATATGTTTGAATGTACCAAATAAGCGGTATTGCATTTATATAATCTGGAAACAGTTGCATGTTATTTGCCTTATTTGATGATGGCTGTCTGTAGTTGCTTGTGTGTTCTTGTCCTTTTGCTGCCGGGGAGTTAGGGTTGGAAACCCTAACACCACATTTCCCAACTTTTGTTGCTTATTTCCCCACTTTTGCTGCTGTAAGTTGAACACTAACTGGTGCATTACCGTAGTTTTCTTTTTTTTTCTGAGATAGTAGAATCATATCCTCATTTACACAGGTCCCTTCAGACCTCAGTGAACAGATCCATCTGGCTGCAGATGCACATGGCCCAGAGGACACTGCGCTTTCCTGCCACAACAGATGCAAAAGCACAGGACCCTTTGGGCCCTGTGCCAAATGTGGAGTCCATCTGGCTGCAAAAACACAGAGCTCTCTGGGCCCTGCCACTTCCATGTGGCTGCAGAAGCAGATGTGCAAGATCCTCAGGGCCTTGTGCCAAGTGAGGAGTCCATCTGGCTGCAGAAGCGCAGGGTCCTGAGGGCCCTGCACTTCCATGTGGTTACAGATGCAGATAAAGTGCCCTGTGTCAAGTGAGGAGTCCATCTTGGCTTGGAAGCACAGGACCTGTGAGGATCCATCTAGCTGCAGAAGTACTTCTGTGTAGATATAAATATAGACACACACAGCCATTCCTTTATAACTTTGTTTTTAACATTCTGACCACAGATTATCAACATAGTTTTTTTATGACCCAGCCTCATGTACCAGTCAAGTGAAATGTTTCGAAGCCTGGCCAAAAGGTGATTTCACAGAATGACCACTAAATCACCTTCTGGGTTAGATTTGAAACATTTCACCTTCCTGCTTCATGAGGTGTGGTCAAAAAAAGGTCATGTAGAAAATTTGGGGTAAAAATCTTTTAAAACGGCCTTGTTTTAAACAGAAGCTGTTTTTCTATATAAAGACAAAGTTCTTCCTTTATCAGCAGATTTTCTTCTTTCGTATGATCTCACATAAGAAGAAATCTCATAAAAGAAGATCACGAAAAAAGAAACTTGCCTCACAAAAGTAGAAATTCTTCTTTCGTGAGCTTCTTTTAATACGACAGAAGATCATGAAACAAGAAATCTGAAGAAAGATCATGAAAGAAGAAATTTCTTCTTCCGGGAAACTTATGAAAGAGGAATTTTGGTTCATGAAAGGAGCTAAACAGGTCCCATTTAGCTAGATTCATATGTTTGTTTATCTCCAGGACATGAGTTCAATGGGTTTTTAATTTTGTTTTTAAAAAAGAAAAAACAAGATGGCAGCCATACAAAAGAATATTTTTTCTCATGAAAGAAGAATTTTGGCTCATGAAAGAAGATGCTCCTTTCGTGAACCAGAAATTCGTCTGTCACATCGGACAAATAAATGAAAGACCCCACTGAGCATGCTCCAAACCAATATTTAAAATCCATAAAACTTGGAAAATGATTAATATTTTTTGATCAAACCAAAACAAGGCCTCTTTCTAGGGCGAGGCCCTTCTACCCTGAAAATATCACAACAAAATTCCAAACCAGCTGGGTAGTGACAGCAAATAAATGGCCCAAACCCTCATTTTTTCCCCTTTTTGCACTATCCTAATCTCAGAATCCAAGCATCCAACCATCAAAAAACTTGCCAAATTAAGAGACCTTGCCCTAGACCAAGCATGCAAACATTTATGCAATTCTGCTGAACATGGGCAAAGTTATTAAGGTGCACAGTTAGGGGTTTAACATTAAACACCCTATTCAACCCTAACAATAGGGGCACGGTTGCACCCCATAGTTAGGGTTGAGTTGGCTGTTCAATGTTAAACCCCATTTTTGCACCTTAGTAACTTTGGCATTGTTTGATGAAATAGCCCAAAATTTGGCATACGTGGTCAGGTTGTCAGAGTCTCAAGATGTGAAAGGTTTTGCGATGCCGTCTTGTACAGTTTATACAATATGAAGCACCAAACAAGTGGGGAAAAAACTATACCTAATATTGTGTATTTTGTGCCCTCACCTACAGCCTAGATGGTGAGGAGTTTTTTCCTATAATCTTCAGGTTTGAAGGAGCCTGTGGAAAGGTTGTGCCTTTCAAAAGTTTGGTGAAAAAATAGTATACCATTTTACAGTTATAACAATCTTTGCGCTAATGTTTATGTTTGATCAGTAACCTTTCGTTGCTGCTTATTTTCATGATTTTACAGCTCGTGCTGAAACAAATACTGATCATAGCAGCAGTCATTTGTTTCTCCTTTTAAACTCACAAACATTGAAAATACATAAAACTGATCTGTTTTTAAAAAACAAACTCTTGAAACTAGCTAAACAGGACCTGTTTAGCTACATTCTGCTGTTTGATTTATTTTAAAGTTACCACAAACATTTTTTTGGGCACCCCAGAATCCAGGGTGCCCAGCTTAGCAAGAGGAGCCATTCACCTATGTTCTCTATATGAGAATAGTGGGACTTTCTTGAATTTTGAAGCCACAGGTGGAAGTTATTCTGCAGGCTGCAGTGAGCCGGCGATCTCCTGTTCTATCTGTCTGTCTGTATCTATCTATTTTTTTTTTTATTAAGCTGACCAGGGTGGCCACCCCTCAGTACTGCTGCTTTCTCCCCCCTTCTCTCCAGGTAGCCATCCCTTCCCAAGGTTTATTTTTGTTAATATATCATCAGACCGGGTACTCACCCTGTGGATCCCCTCCAGGTTACCCACCCCTGATTGCAGAAACTGCTACTCAGACAGCTGAAATAAAGAAAATTGTCCCTTGATTTTCTTATGTTAACTTGCAATCAAGAAAAGCATCCCTCACTGATCTTCCCCCCCTCACCGTGACCTCTCACTCAGCACCCACCACCCGCACCACCCTCACACACCCTCACTTGCCAAACATGTCCCAGGGCAAAGATCCACTCTTAAATTGAAGACAAGTCTTGCTGCAGGAACCACTGACTGCAATATGAGAAACTAAGGTAAGTGCAATTTAATGTATTTCAATGGTGTTTTGAAGTTTGATGCATAACTTTATCAGTTTTGCATATTTTGACCTCAAATATTTAACATGACCTTTTTGGGACTCCCCCCCCCCCGATAACCAATGGTAGTAGAATTATGCAACTCAGACCTGGAAGGCAATTTTGCTATCACATTGAGAAATCACCTTTTGGCCGAGATTTGAACATTTTCAATGCCCTTGTACATGAGGAGGGATCATAAAAAGGCTATGTTGAATATTTGGGGTCAAACATGCAAAAATGGCAAATTTATCCATGCATGTTGAAATTTTTCTATGCTTGCTCGTAACTTTGATAATTTTAAATATTTTGACACAAACTTTTCAACACAGACATTTTTTCACACTATCTCATGAATGTAACAGCGATCAGTTTTCAAATCCTGGCCAAAATGTGTTTTCACACCTGTGGTGCAGAATGATGTTTCAGTGGCACTGGATGATGTTTTGGCTGAGATTTGAAAATGTTCACCTACCAGCTTTGTGAGGTAATAAGATAGCTATGCTGAACATTTTGTGTACATATAAGGTAAAATGCCTAGGTTATGACTGAACATTACAGTATTTCAACATCCATTCATAAGTTAGTTAATTGTCAGTATTTTGACTCCAAACTTTCAACATAGCCATTTTTCCACACCACTTCATAAACGCAACATATGTCATTTTTAAAATCCTGGATGAGACATGTTTTCGCACTTCTGGTGTGAAATGACATTTTGCCCAATATACTATAAAAGGTGCATGTCATGTTTATAAGGCAAATCATAAAACAAGTATCTTGAAAATTTGGGGTCAGAATTAAAAAATACATATTTAAAATTGTTAACAAACTTTGTGTGTACTGCCAGTCTTGACCTCAGCAGGCATGCTTTGTGATCTTGTGCAAGTGAGCTGAGTTTGGGGGTGAACTCAGTGACCCAGCTCGATGGGGTGAGGGTAGGGGGATGGCACTGTTATGCGACCCCCCCCAGCTAGGGAATGAAAGGTGCAGGGTTGTCCATATGGGTCCAGGTACCATATAGTGAAGACAATTGTACTCTAGGCATAGGGCCCGCCCTGCAACTGTCCACCTATAGGTGGCAGAGGGCCCTGTGCATTGGCTGACAGATGCATTCTTTGTCCTGTGCATCTGTATCTACAGCTACATGGATGTGCAGGAACCACAGGGCCCTGCACTTCTGAGCCCACCAGTCAACCCCATGAATTCTTCACATCTGTCACTGTAGGCAGAAGGAGTCTTTCTTTGTACAGGGCACCTGCATCTGTTCACACGGGTCATGTAGACACCTGCATGAATGAGGATATGATTCCATTATCTCAAAAAGAAAGGAAATTCTTTGCAAAAAAATTTGTTAATGCACCAGTTAGGTAAACTTAACAACACAAAAGTAGAGAAATATGATGTTAGGGTTTCCATCCCTAACTCCCGACCCCAAAGCAGCAAAAAGAAAAAAACGTTAGGGTTTTGGGTCTCTGGAGCCTTGGTGAATCAGTGGTAGGGTCTTCTTTGTTGTTGTCAACCTTAATGCTCACCTTTTTCCAACACCTCGTAGCCTCCTGTTCGAAGCACAAGGTACAGCTCCAAGATAGTACCTCATAGTGATACACTCTTCAAAGGTACAGAAGTATGTCTCATCACATGCTGCCAACACAGTTTGTTGTAGCTTTCTTCACAAAGGACCCACAAGGCCCTGAGTGAAGAAAGGACATCATGCCGGCCCAGTGGCACAGAGGGCTGAGGTGTTGGATGCCTTACTTCACATCACACCAGTGACCTGGGTTTGGGAATGACCGCAGGTTGTCGGGGAGGCAGCAGTGGGGGGGGGGGAGCAGGATTGAGCAGCTGAATGGCAGCTCTCCTCTTCTGGGGAGGTTGTCCGCCCCCCCCGTAGTTCCACTCCCATCAAGTGGAGGTCTGATGGGTAGCATAGGCAGGAAGAGGCAGCGGGGATTGCCAAGAATGGGGTGGAAGGGGCTGAGCCAGTGCCCAGAGTATGTGTGCACCTCCACACGCATGTACTGCCGCAATTGCCGGGGTCCTGGGACAGGGAAGAAAATGGGGAGAAAAATACAAAAAAATGTATATAGAAAGTAAGGACATCATGTGTGACACTGTTTGCTCAGGGAAAAGGGTGGGCATTAGGACTGGAACCCCAAGGAAGACATCATCACTGATTCACCAAGACTCCGGAGACCCAAAACCCAAATGTTTGTTCCGTCTGCTGCCTGGGGGGTGGGGTGGGTTGTTAGGGCTGGAAACCCTAATGCTACATTTTCCTACTGTGGCATTAAGTTACCTTAACTGGTACATTAACAAAGTGTTTTTTGCAAAGAATATTAGGGGTGCCTTTAGTGCACCTTGTGTATTTTAATTTGTATAGTGAGCCCCAGGTACTTGAAACAAGGACATTAACTCTTTGTCTTAATTCAATAAGGTAGCAATACTTTTGAGGCCAGTAATACAAGGATGAAGATATAGGCTGAATGTGCACACTTCACAAAACTTTCATAAAACTTTGCAAATTTCACATTTTTTCAGCTTACAACTCTGGCAAAATCTGAATCCTCTGAATATATTTGGCAAATATTAGCCCCAGTCTGTAAAATTTTCTAGCCAAGTTGTGGAATGATAAACATGACCTGCAGAATGACAGGTCTGCAGAATTCCATTCCGCAGTTTAATATATCAATCTACAGTTCATGCAGCCATTCTAAGTCTGAATTTCAAGAAAGTTGCCAAAGTGCATTCCAGAACTTCGTGGAAGCAAAATTTCTACTTTTGGGGTAAGTCCACCAGCAGACTTTTATTTTGAGACAGTTGTACAAAGGAAGAAAAAGAACTTACTATCTGACCTGTTTGTTGCTACAGCTTAGGAGCCCTGGCTGAAAGCCACCATTTCTTTATATTTCCCCACACACATCCACCCACCTATCCTCTCCTTACTGGCTACCTATCAGATTTGTGTGAATGAAATGCAATGAAAAATAAATTTATTTGGGCCAACATAATAGCTGAGCCCCTGTGAAACTGTCAGACTGAGTCCTGCCACAGAAAACAAGAAAAAGAAACTTGCTGCCATGTATAAATAAATAAAAAAAACCTATAGCATGCTAGCTTGTCCAATTCAAAATCCTGTACCCTGCTTTCAAAAATATAGGTGTACAATTACAGTACATAAGCATGTTACTGACATAAGCCCTAAAAATAAAGTGAAGGGCAATAAAAGGAAACAGTTTTCCCCTCCTCTGCCCTTAGCCCTTCCTTTTTGCTTGCCTGAATTAATGCTGAAATAGTAAGAGCCACTAAAGGACAATGAAAAACGTTTCTTTTCGTGTTCATATGTTTTATTATACACTGTTCATTTTCATTTCATTTCATTTTTATTTTATACTGGAAAGGCATGTGAGCAGAAACTGTCCATTTTCACAAGCGTCCAGAGTAAACAACAGAGTAAAAAAGGAGTACAAAGTAAAAATTAAAGGAAAGTAGCAGAATAATATGCACATAGGATATAATGAACTAGCAAAAATATAGCTGTTCTACAATATAAAGATATGCAAATTATAGGGGTGTGGTCACACCCCATAGTTAAGGTTGGTACAACACTTCAAGTTAAATCCCAATTTTTTCACCTTTATAACTTTGGCATTTTTTGACAAAATAGCCCAAAATTTGGCATGCATGGTCATTCTGCCAGTATCTCAAGAATTGGAAAGTTCTGTGATGGCATCTTGCATGTTTTAATATATATATATATATATATATATATATATATCAAACCTGCTTACTAGTCAAAAAGCGTTCCTAAGACTAATGCCAACCAGGATGGCGGCATTGCTTACTCCCTCCTGACCCCCTAAGATCACCAGATAAGCTGCCCACCAGTTTCTCCTAGTTCCTAGATGCCGGACATCACAAGGCCGGTGTTCCTTCGCCTACAGAGCTCCTCAATGGTCAATTCGCTAGACTATGAAGACTCAACACTGCACAAATTGGGTGCCTACAAGACCAAGCTAAAATTGATCCTCATGGCTAACAGTTCTAGTGACTGCTTCACTTTATATCTGCCCCTTGAACCCCTAGGGTCTGCCTAGTACTTTTCAGTGACCTTGCCACCTCATCCTGTCCTTGGTTCTCCTTACGCCCACTCTTTCTACCTCCCCTTCCTTTTGACAGTAACCCCACTTTTCCCCTCTCCCTCCCATCCCACCCTTAAAGTAATGTACGCTTGTCTTCATGTTCTGCACCTCCCCTTATCTCTCCCTCTTATACACTTCCCTATCCTACCTCCCCTCTCTAGCCTCTCTCACCCGCTATTTATTATATAGTTTTTACCTGAGAATCCAACTCTGTTAACAATTCCAGGTACTGTTTCTTATGTCATTTCTGCTACTGCTATCATTAACTAAATTGCATTTATCCTCTCATGTATTTTATCAATGTATAGTTTTAGTTATACTGTTGTTTTTTGTCATTTCAGTTTGCAGTAATATTCCTGTGTCTGTACGTGGAACCTTTGTAAATGAGTGCCTGCGCTCTAAGGTGTTAATCCGAGATCAAAATAAATAAATATAAAGTGGTAAAAAACTGAAAAAAAAACCCACACTTTTTTTCCCCATAGGTTAACACAGGATTTTTCTGCCATCATCTTTTTACAGCCCACACGGAGTGAAAGTTTTTCTCTGAAATTTTCAGGGATGATGGAGTGTGTGCCAAGGGTGTGCCTTTTGATGGTTTGGTGAAAAAAATATATTATCATTTTTTCATTTTAACAGTTTTTGTGATACCCACAAGACAGGAAGGTAAATGAAAACAGTTTGAACTGTAAATTTACTGGTCCTACTCAGAGAAAATACTGTTCATACTATCAGCCATCTTATTTATTAACAATTTACAAAACGGTTCTGTACACAACTACTGCATGGTAAGAACAGCACAAACCTGTATTTAAGTCTCAGTAATATGCTTAGTTTGATGTTTCTCTTAAAATGTTATATCTCCATGGTAAATATGTGTTTTTCCACTGAAAATCATGTTTCCCATCACTTACTAAGTAATTACCAATCGGTTTGTTATTTATTGTTTGAATGTAACCATTTGCACTTATTAACAGTTCGAACTTTATTGTTCAAACTGTAAATTCTGATATGGAGTTCTGGTAGACCAGTGGTCCCTTCCCCCTCACCTGTTCTCTGATCGCCTTCCCCTAGTCCCAAATAAAATGTCCCTGTTGTTCCAGTGGTCCCTCCCCCATTCTCCAATCACTGTCCCTGTATTTTACTGTTCATTTGTAGTCTATAGTGGTCCCTCAGCCATCCTTTGATGTCCGATGCTGTCCGCGTACCAAATAACCATTTCCCTAGTAGTCCAGTGGTTCCTCCCCCATTCTCTTATCGCTGTCCCATACCTCAGAAAATTTCCCTCCTAGTCCACTGGTCCCTCCCCTTCCCCCATTCTCTGATTGCCATCCCATACTTCAAACAAATTTCCCTGGTAGTCCAGTGGTCCTCCTCCATTCTCCGATCGCCAACCCTGTATTTATAAATTATCCCCAGGTAGTTCAGTGGTCCCTCCTCCCTCCCCGTTCTCCAATCACCGTCCCATAACAAAATGAATTTCCATGGTAGTCCAGTGGTCCCTCTCCCATTCTCTGATCGTCATTCCCGTATTTAATATATATTACATTGGTAGTCCACTGGTCCCTCTCCCTTCCCCCGTTGTCCAATCACCATCCTCATGCAGCCCTTTATGTCCCTGGTGTCTAGTGGCACCCCTCCATGACTGTCGCTCCCTGAAAAAAAAGAAAACCATTCCTCAATGTTTTTTGTTTGTTCCTACAAAGAAAAACAAGCATTTGTCAATGCCGAATGTTTGCTTGCTGGCATTGGCAGTGATAGTGTAGAAGTTACAGAGCTGCATAATAGGAATGGCAGTGAAGTATTGAACTGAAGCCAACCCCACCACCACCCTGCAGAGAGTGACAGGCATTGGGGTGTGCGTTTGGGTCATCAGGCATAACGGCCACGCCATTTCACCACACCCCGCCCTGCAGAGACTGACAAGTGTCACGTGTTCATGTGGTCTTTGGCCTTATGGCGCACCCCATTTCATTAGGAAATATGGTGAGATGGGTGCGATATAGGAGAATGTGAGTAGTTTAAATGAAGAGTCCAAGGTATACCTCGATGCCTCTCACTGACTGCAGGGTGTGGAATGGTATGAGCATCACAGGCAAGAATCCCAAGTCACACCCCTGATGCCTGTCATTCTCTATAGGGTTGGGCATTATAGTTGAAAACCCTAATACCTCAGGCATTCGTTGGTATTTTCACTCCAAATTTTCAACATGTTTGTTTTGTGACCCCACCACATGAACAGGGGGAATATCCGTTTGTTAGCCGAAAGCTGCTTATGCACAGTGACTACGGCATTTAGCACCACAGGTGCAAAAACATTCTGAACAGGATGTAAAAAATGACAGCTGTACTCTTTCATGGAGAGGTGTAAAAAATGGCTATGTTACAAATCTGTAGTAAAAATATTAAAAAAAATGGTGAAGTCACGAGCGTACATAGAAACTGTGCAATGCACACCCGTAATATAATTAGGTTGGGGATTTCTTACAGCAGATTGTCAACTCAGGCATTTTGGTGCCTCCGATCATGAACAGTGTCACTGTGATTTTCTTTATCTGTGGCAAACAATGATTTCCCACAGCGACCACGCATCTCTGCACTGAAAGTGTGAAAACACACTTCAGCCATGTTGTGAAAAATGACAGCTGTACTGTTCATAAGGAAGTGTGGAAAAATGTCTTTGGTGAAAATCTGGACTGAAAATATTACAAACTCATGAACTAACGAGGGTGCGTGGAAACTGCGCAATGCTCACTCGTAACACAGTCATTTTATGGACTTTTGTCACCAAATTTTCAACATAGCCATTTTAAGACCTCTGCTCATGAACAGTGTAACTGTGATTTTCTTAATCTGTCCTAAACATTGCTTTCGCACACCAACAGCACCATTGTGCGCTACATGTGCGAAAACACATTTTGGGTGACATATGAAAAATTGCAGCTGTACTGTTCATAAGGAAGTTTAATAAAATGGCAATGTTGAAAATCTGGAGTGAAAATATTAAATTTGCAAACTTACGAGCATGCATAGGAACTGTGCAACGCACGTTCGTAAAAGTCATTTTTAGGAATTTTTTCACCAAATTTTCAACATAGCCATTTTAAGACCTCTGCTCATGAACAGTGTCACTGTGATTTTCTTAATTTGTCCTGTACATTGATTTCGCACACCGACTGCGCCATTGTGCGCTACATGGGCGGAAACACGCTTTTGAGTGAGATGTGAAAATGACAGCTGTACTGCTCATAAGAAGGTGTGGTAAAATGGCAATGTTGAAAATCTGGAGGAAAATATTGAAAATTTGCAACTGGATTTAGCGTATGAGCTGTACAACGACGCCTCAGAAACAGTTGGTTTTAGGACTTTTATCAATTCTTTCAACATAGCCATTTTAGGATGTCTGCTCATGAACAGTGTCACTGTGATTTTCTTAATTTGTCCCGATACATTGATTTAGCAACGGACAGCCATTGTGCTTCTACGGTGAAACACATTTTGGGTGGAGATAAATGACAGCTGCACTACCATAAGAAGGTGTTAAAAATGGCAATGTTGAAAATCTGGAGATAATATTGAAAATTCTTGCGAACTTATGAGCCTGTGTAGGAACTGCGCAACGCACGCTCGTAAAACAGTCATTTTGGGAATTTTGGCACCAAATTTTCAACATGGGGTTTTTGGGACCCCTTCTCATGAATGATGTCACTCTCATGGCATTATTCAGGCCCAAAGGTGATTTACGTAGGTGACTGCGCGAGTGACTGCTAAATCACCCTTTGGGTCTCAATAATGCCATGACTGTGACATCATTCATGAGAAGGGGTCCCAAAAACCCCATGTTGAAAATTTGGTCCAAAAATTCCAAAAAATGCCTGAGATATGCAACAAACTTGAAACCCCCCTATCTAGCCCATTATACAGCTTACTGGCATTTCCTCAGTTCGCGGTCGGCTTTGAAGAGTGCAGACGTATTCCCGGTCCACCGAAGATCGTCGCGCCGAGCTCCGTGGGTAAGTATGGGTGAGGGGTGTGGGAACTGGGTGCGCGGTGGGTAGTGCGGGTTGTGGGAGGGGGGGAGACAACGTTGGACTGTTTTCTTTACAGGTTAAAAAAAAGACGACGTGAGGCGTTGCCACGCTGGGGTGGGCTCCCAGCGTGGCACAAGAACGGTTGTGGGGGGCGTTCAGCCGGCCGGGGATTGGGCACCCGTCGGCGCCTGAGAGATACATTGCCACTGGGTTGGGCCAGCGTTTGCACTTATTACTGGGGGGACAGTGGGCGGCGGGGATCAGGCACCCCGTCGGCTATATTATTCGTTGCCCGCGCTGGGTGGGCACCCAGCGTGGCATTTAAACCTTTGGGGGAGGCGGGAGGCAGGCACAGCCGACGGGTTGGGCACCCGTCGGCTATACAGTGCGCAGGGAAGACACGCCTGTGTGGGCGTAAAGGCGGTGTGTGTGTGTGTGTGTGTTGGGGAGCTGCTCATGAGCAGGCGATATCTTATCGCAGCTCACTCAAGCGTAGCTCTCCCTTTCAACTGTATGCCACTGCATTTTGGAGCATGTCATAGACAGCTCCAGAATGCATTGGCTTACAGGGGCCACGCCTGCCAGCACACTGACTGAATTGGAGGAGGGGGTGACACACCTCCGAAATCTCCGATGATGGCACTATGTTTCTTGCACATGCGTGCAAGCAAACATAAAAATGATCACAATCCCTCACTGATCAGCACCCCCCACCCCTACCTCCCACTCAACATCTACCATCCCACACACCCCCAGTGCACCCCCATGCACCCTCACTCACTGGAACTGGTCCCAGGTTCAAATCCACTCTCCGATCAAAGACATGTCTTGCCGCTGGAACCAGTGGCTGCAATATGAGAAACTAAGGTTAATGCGGTTCACTGTACTGTATTTCAATGGGGGTTTCAACTTTTTTGCATAAATCAGGCCTTTTTCGATATTTTGACCCCAAATTTTCAACATGGCCTTTTGGTAACCCCACCTCACAAACAATATTTCATTATGTAACTCCCGCCCCAAAGGTGATTTCATGGTTGGTTGGCGAATTCAACTTGGGGGGGATATGACAATTTCTTATTCATAAGGTGGGGGTCATAAGAAGGCTATGTAGAAAATCTGGTGTCAAAATATATAAGAAAGGCAGAGTTATGACAATTTGTTGCAATTTCACTATGCATGCTCATAAAATCATAAATTTTAAATATTTTGACCCCAAATTTTCAACATAGAGTTCTTATTATCCCACCACATGTATGTCTCAGCTGTCATTTTTCAAATCCTGGTCAAAATGTTTGTTTGTACCTGTAGCACAGAATTGCATTTTGGTGGGGATTTGGAAATTTTCAGTACTTGGTACATGAGGTGGGATAATAAGATGTCTATGCTGACAATTTGGTCACTGCTGTACTATAAGTGGAAGTGCAGGGCCCTTCTAGAGCTACATACATATATGCATCTATGAAGGGATGGAAGTGCAGGGCCCAAATAGCCCTGCACTCCCTCAGGCAAGGCAAGTAAGGCAAACAAGCATACAATTACTCTATCTCAAAAACTATACATGGGTGAGAGCACAGGGCCCTCCAGGCCCTGCACTCCCATAGGCAAATAAGGCTATGATTACACTATTTCAAAAAGTAAGGAAATTAATTGCAAAAAACAACATTAATGCATCAGTTAGGGTTGAAGATAAAGTGACAAATGTAGGGAAATATGGCGTCAGGGTTTCCAAACCTAAAACACCTGCTCTACCCCTGGAGCGAATGAGGGGTAGCGTCTTCCTTGGGGTTGTCAACCCTAATGCTCACCTCATTGTATGCACTCATGAAACATACACACCTGTCTCCATCACATCTTAGCTTTTCTGTTGCTGCAATGGAGTGAGTGCTACAGTTGACAACCCCAAGGAAGACTCCACCCCCATTCACTTCAGGGGTGGGGCAGAAGCTTTAGGGTTGGAAACCCTAACATCATATTTGCCTACATTTGTCACTTTGCCGTTAACCCCTACCTGATGCATTAATTTCATTTTTTGCAGTGAATATAAAATATACAAGGAACCAAATAGGCAGGGTATACTGAACACATGTGGATGTTGGGATGTTGACTTATGTCAGGAGAACTGTACAAGGCAGCTGCAGTGGTAACATAGCAATTTACAGGGATTAGTGTCAGTTTACTAGACAGAGATCTGCAGAGGGAACATTACTGAAAAGTGAGCAGGGGGAGAGTAGGGTAGGTGGGAGAAACAGGGAGGAGTAAGTTAGAGGCAGATGCAAGAAGAGTTCATTTTTTTTGGAGGATGCTTGTTAAAGTGCTTTTGAAGAGAGCAATGGAGGGGAACTGGGTGAGGGAATGTGGCAGTGCAGTGCCCCTGTAGGTGAGAGAGCACTGGCTGGGGGAGGTGCAGAATAGTAGAGTTGCAAGTAGTTATTGTTGGAAGGCCTAAGGGGGCTGTGTGGGTGGGCCTGGGGAAGAGGAGGAGGTACTGTCTGGGAGAAGACTCATGAAGGATTTGAAGAGAAAAATGCAGGTTTTGATGCTGAACCTCTTCTCGATGGGGTTGGGGGGCGACTGGCAGCACTGTAGAGTGTGCAGTGGTGGGTTGTCCTAGGGAAACAAGTGACAAACCGGAGGATGCTGAGGTAGGTGGACCTCAGTCTGTCAAGATTTTTGGAGGGTGGTGGGGAGTAAACTAGGGAGGAGAGCCATATTCAAGGAGGGGAAATAAGAAACTGCATGCAAGTCAGCCCTAGAGTCAGGGGTGAGGTACTTCTTGATGCAGTAAAGTATCTCAAGTCTGGTGCAATTTGTTGATCAGGAGATTTATGTTATTTTCAAAGATCAGGTGGCAGTCTAGGAGGATCCTGAAGCATTTGAATTTGAGGACTTTCTCAATATGGTTGCCGTTATCAGTTATGGGGAAACTGAAGTTGGTGTTTTTCCTGATGCCCGAAAGGGCCATGGTTTTGGTTTTTTTGGCATTAAGAGCAAGGCCATGTATGGAGTATGGAGAACCAGGAGTGAAATCTACTGAAATCTGACTGGAGCTGGTGGCGGAGGGTAGAGGGATTTTTTTTTCACTGCAGTATAGGGCTGCGTCATCTGCATACAGGATGAGCTTGGTAGAGGTACAAATGTAGGAAAGGGAGTTCACAAAAAGGGAGAACAGCAGGGGACTGAGAATAGAGCCTTGCGGGACACTGTATTTAATGGGACAGATGTCTGAGAGGTGACTCTCAATCAAGGTCCTGTGGATCCTGTGACTGAGGTATCTGCAAACCCAGCTGATGACACCGGTTGAGAAATGTAGTTGGGCAAGAGTGCTGAGGAGGATGTCATGATCAACAAGATCAAACGCTTTTGTGAGGTCAGTAAAGATGGTACCAGTGTAGGTACCATCGTCAATTGCCTGGTAGATGTCATGGGTAAGGTTAACCAGTGCACATTCAGTTTTGTGGTGGGCCCTAAATCCATGCTGGGAGCTGGAAAGGATGTTGTACTTATTGAGAAAGTCAGTTGTCTGATCAAGGACAATTTTCTCGATAATTTAGGGGAGTGGTGCGAGGACAGAGATGGGTCTCTAGTTTCTGATGTAATTTCTGGGGCCCCAGATTTATGAAGGGGTCTAATGATAGCACCTTTCCAGGCACTGGGGAAGAAGCCAGTGGCCAGGGAGTAGTTGAAAATGTTGGTGAGGTGGGCAGCGACAAGACAACTGACCAGTTTAAGTATGCGGTAGTCCACGCCATCAGGGCCCAGACTTAGTCTGGAGTTATTTTTATTGAGGTATCTGACTGTATCAGATGGTGTGAGGGATCAGAAACAGAACGAGGAGTTGGGGTACGGGGTACTGACGAGAGCAGGGGAGTGGTACAGGGACTTGGGGGGCTAGGGAGTGGAGAAAGGTTTATAGTTGTCTTGATTTCTGAAAAAAACATTGAAATTGTTGGCGATTTCCAGAGGGTCACTGATGAGACTACCCGCAGCTGCGAGGGCAATAGGTTTGTTTTGTCACAGTCAATTAGTTTATTGAGGGTTCCCCAAAGGAATTTGGGGTTACCCTTCTTGAGAAACTGCTTGTTTTTGAAAAAGTTGATTTTTGCTGATTGAACCACAGATTTGCACTTGTTTAGAAGGGATTTGTAGTTCTGGAGAAGACTGAAGGTGTTAGATTTTCTGTATTTTGTCCAAGCCCTGTCTCTCAACCTCATTAGTTTAGCTGGCCCACAATATAGGCAACTGGATAATCTGGTTCTCCTGAAAAACTTGGAAAAGAAAAGAAGAATTACAGCTGGGGCTAACTAAATGAAATGTGGGTCACATTTTAAGCAGCAGTTAACTACACTGTAGCTACAGTGTAACTACACTGTAACTGAAATGCAGTTGCAATGTAGTTGCATGCAATAAACATGTAACTACACTATAATTACTGTATTAAATGTAATTAATGATTAATTACACTGAAACGGACCAAAAAAGTGTAACTAAAATGTGAAATGTGACACTATTTCAATGTAATGCCTGAGTAATTAGTGTAGTTACATGCAGCAGCTGGTGATGGTTGGACACAGTCACAGACTGGATGTTTTTTTCATGTTGGTTAAGCGAAGCCACAAAGGTGGGAGGAGCTAGAGACTAGGCCTTTCCCCTTCGTAGAACAATATGTATAAATAAATGCCTTAGCACTGGTGATAGGGAAGTTTTTTTTAATTTACGTTTATTGATTTTATCACACTACAGTACGCACATTGATACACATTGTATACACTTCCAGGTGTAAGAAATAGTTAATTTGATACTAGTAAAATCAACAGATTATTACAGCAAGGATATAAACCCCTTTCTTTACGAATGCAGCATGACATATGGAGACTTCCCATTAAAGTCCAGTGAGATAATAAATTTCCTCTAAACAGGGTTCCACCCAGGTGGCTTGAATGCACCCAATAGCATGGATCATGAAAACATAAATGTATACAGTTACAACATACAGGAAGTAACTCCATGCTACCTGCACAGTCCATCATAGCTGTTATGATCCTTTCTAACCGTACATTTAAAACTAGTATCATTAAAAACATGGTCTCTTTAAACCTTTACTCCCATTCACTTAAATAATTTTTGTAAAACAAACTTTAGCAACCAGGAACTCTAAACTTAAACAGTCAAAACTGAACACTGTTAGTTGGCTCCATCAGTACAGCAGTAGCTCTACTACTCGCAACGCTGGCTACCCGGGTTTGGGAACAAGCCCAAGTCATCAAGTGCCAGCTGGGGGTGAGGATTGAGCATCCTGGATGCAGGGGACAGGAAGGCTTGGGATGACCAGGGGTGGGGGGAACCGCGCTGGCTGCGTATGATGTCACATAGTGATGTACACACTTACAGCCCTTGACCACATGGCTCCTAATGGGCTGGATGAAAACCAGAGGCAAAAGGAGGAGCCTGTGCCCAATGATGAATATTCCCTGGCTACACCTGATCTTCCTGCCTGGACCTCTGAAGATGCTGCCCGCTGAGACTTGATGCTTGAGGGACTGGGCCCTCACCTCATCTCCACCTGGGAGATAATCCATGTCTCAATGGAGGAAAGCATTTCACGTCAGTCAGGTAAGGGAGACAGTGATAGCCTTGGGGGTATCGGAAGGAGACGGGCCCAGAGTGCAGAAGGGGGCATAAAAGAAATTGAAAAAAAAACTGAATACTGTTACAGTAGTTAGATCTTATGCAAGTACATATAGTTCGAACAAGTATAAACTAATGCTCACTGATCTGCAAGTCATTCTGCTGAAGATGCACTATTTAAGAACCAACTGATTTCTTCTTGAAGTAGCAGTTCAGCCCAGACAGTTGTTTGAGGTGCATGCAGGAACTCCTGCTAAGTTGGACATAGTATCGCCATCTAGGAAGTGCATCACACTTTAATTTTTTCTTTTTTTATTATTACTGTATGTTTATTGAACTTTACATGAGCAGCATGGCATACAGTAATTACACAAAGTATTGTACATCTTGTTGTGGGTCATGTCGTTCTTCACAATACTGCTCCACAGGCATCCACTACATTATACAACAAGGTCCCCACCTCCCTGTAGGGAACTTCAGTACATACAAGAAAGCAAGACACTATGCAGGGGCATTTGCCAGGACCCAAGCATTAAGTCCAACACATTTGATAACCCTGAGGTGTGGTGTGGAAAGGGGGGGCCTGGCTGGTGGGTGGCCTGGGCAGAGTTCAGGGTATCCCTACAACTATCCCAGTGAAGTGTCAACCTTTAGTGGTACAGACTGTATGATGGGGCATCAGTTCCTGGAGCCACTTCCTATGGGGATCTCACACCAGCATAGGATCTTTGCTCATGGAATGTAGAAGCCAACTATTCCAGCGTGAGGAGCACACTTTTAGTTAGTCGTTAAGGAAATGTGTAATCTTCTCCATTTGGTAGATTTGGTTGACCAGGCCTCTCCACGTATTCACATCTTGGGCTGTGGGGGTGAGCCAAAGTTTCATTATAACCTTCTTGGCTGCAGTGATTAAGATCCCAAGAAGATGTCCTGAGTGAGGGTGTCTAAATCCTCTAGGGTACTGCAGAAATAGTTATTGGTTTAAAGTGAGTGGGACTGGCTAGCTGAATAACTCTGTGAGTTCTGCCTCTAAAGAATGAAACAATGATTGCAGTGTGGGGTATGCCCATATCATATGGGTATGGGTGACGCGTGGTTCACCACAGCCCCTCCAGCAGACCGAGGAGTGAACCAGAATACAGTGTGCAGTGATTACCAGGATCTGAAAGCTCTGGTTAGGTGTTTCCAGGCATACTTCATCCACAGATGTGAGCTAGTGACTTTGGTCGATGCCTGACATGCTCGTGTCCAGGGGCCCGATTCACAAAGCTTTGCCCTGGCGCAAACCCCGTTTGCATGGTGCAAATTGGGTTTTGCACCATATTGGTATTCACAAAAGCCCAGTTTGCACCCACAAAGTGGGGTTGCAACTGGGCAAAGGTTTCAGTGGTCCACAATGCAAATGAGGGGGAGAGGACCTGCATATCGACGCAGACCTATTCACCAAAGATGTCCACACAAGAGTTGTTTGTGAGGCTCCCTTGTGTGGAGAAAATACTGCTGACCAAGACCCGGCGGTAGTCCACGCAACCCTAGTGGCTGCCGGAGGTACTGCCAATAGCTATCAATGTAACAATGAAAGTGAATGTCCCCGGTGGTCTAGTGGTCCCTCCCCTCCTCTGAATGCCAATCACTGGCCCCGACACTGTCAAAACATATATGAAAATCTGCCCTGGTGGTCAAGTGGTCCTTCCCCCCCCTCACCGATCGCTAATCCCTGTCCCAGTATTGTTATGTCAAGGTCCCTGGTAGTCTTGTGGTCCCTCCTCCCCCACCAATCGCCCCCCTGGTATTTTTATTTAAAGTTCCTGGTAGTCTAGTGGACCCTCCCTCCCGGTCGCTGATCGCCCTCCTGGTATTATTTAAAGTTCCCTGGTAGTCTAGTGGACCCTCCCTCCCCGTGGCTGATCGCCTCCTGGTATTATTTAAAGTTCCTGGTAGTCTAGTGGACCTCCCTCCCGGTCACTGATCGCCCTCCTAGTCTTATTTAAAGTTCCCAGGTAGTCTAGTGGACCCTCCCCCTCCCCAACAGCTGATCACCCTCCCAGTATTTTTATTTAAAGTTCCCTGGTAGGCTAGTGGTCCCTCCCACCTCCCCGATCACTGATCACCCTCCCTGTATTTTTATTTGAAGTTCCCTGCTAGTCTAGTGGTCCCTCCCCATCTCCAATACCGATTGCCCTCCTGGTATTAATATTTAAAGTTCCCTAGTAGTCTAGTGGTCCCTCCCCCCTCCCCAATTGTCGTTCGCCCTCCTGGTATTTTTATTTAAAGTTCACTGGTAGTCTAGATGTCCCTCCCATCCCTGATTGCCATCTCGTTATTATTATTTAAAGTTCCCTGGTAGTCTTGTGGTCCCTCCCCCCCAGTCATGATCACCCTCCCAGTATTTTTATTTAAAGTCCCCTGGTAGTCTAGTGGTCTCTCCCCCCCACACGATCGCCGATCACCCTCCTGGTATTATTATTTAAAGTTCTCTGGTAGTCTAGTGGTCCATCTGTGTCCCATGAAATAGGAAACAACAACATATCCCTGGTGGTCGAGTGGACCCCCCTCACCCTGTCAGGTAGTGACCCACCACCCTGCCCCCCTCCCAACCCCCTGCCAGCAACCAAAGAATGTATATTTATCTTTTTTTTCGCATCTTGTATGCCTCTTTACATGGTAGTGTGTCTTTAATGAATGCATTCATTGTAATCAGATTATTACTATGAGGTGGTTAGACACTGGCTAAAATCAATTGATTGATTGAGTTATCTAGAAACATAGAAACAGAATTTGACAGCAGATAAGGACCACTTGGCCCACCTAGTCTGCCCAGTTCTCTACCTGATGGATAAGCTGCAGATTCTAGTAATCAACAGCTTACTTCCTCCTACCCCCCACTAGAATTGTTTTATGTCTGTCCCATGCATTCTTGAATTCTCCCACTGTTCCTGACTCCACAACCTCCTCAGGAAGGCTGTTCCATGCATCCACAACCCTCTCTGTGAAAAAATACCTTCTAACATTAACTCTGAGCCGACCCCCCTCTATCTTCAAATTGTGCCCCCTTGTTCTTGCACATCTCTTTTTCTGAAAGATGCTACTCTCTTGTACTTTGTTAATTCCCTTAAGACACTTGAAAGTTTCTATCATGTCCCCCCTCTCCCTCCTTTCCTCAAGGGTATACGGTACATATTAAGCTGCTTTAGTCTCTCCTCATATGTCTTCTGGTGTAGACCCCGCACCATTTTGGTTGCCCTCCTCTGAACAGCCTCCACTCTGTCTGTGTCTTTGTGGAGATGGGGTCTCCAGAATTGCATGCAGCACTCCAGATGGGGCCTCACCAACTGTCTGCACAGAGGGATAATAACTTCCTGTTTTCTACTGTTGATGCCTCTCACTATGTAGCCCAGTATCCCCCCAGCCCTCCTTACTGCCTTCTCACATTGCTTGCCCACCTTTAGGTCATCTGATATAATTACTCCTAGGCCTCTTTCGATTTTTGTTGTTGTTATTATCTCACCCCCCACTGTACTCTTCCCCTGGGTTTTGCTTCCCAGATGCATTACCTTGCACTTCTTTGCATTGAATCTGAGCTGCCATATATTTGACCATTCCTCCAACCTTGCCAAGTCCCTTTTCATCCTTTCCACCCCACCTAGTGTATCAACACTGTTGCAGATCTTTGTGTCATCTGCAAAGAGGCATACTTTTCCTTCCAGGTGCTGTCCAATGTCATTTATAAAGACATTAAAGAGGACCAGTCCCAGTACCGAACCCTGCGGTACCTGCTAGTTACCCTCCTTTCTTCACTGTGGACTCCGTTTACTATTATCCTTTGCGTCCTGTTGTCCAGTCAGTTTTTTATCCAGGCTACCACCTTGGGACCCACTCCAAGGCTGGCTAACTTGTATATTAATCTTTTGTGTGAGACTGTGTCAAATGCCTTGCTAAAATCTAGGTAGGCCATATCCATAGCCCCTCCCTGGTCTACAACTTTGGTCACCCAGTCAAAGAAATCTATTAGGTTCATTTGACATGACCTTCCTGCTGTGAAACCATGCTGCCTTGGGTCCTGTGCCCCACTGGCCTCTAGGTACTCAACAATTCTTTCCTTCAGAAGTGATTCCATCATTTTCCCTACCACTGAAGTCAAACTAACTGGTCTGTAGTTTCCTGCCTCTGCCCTGCTCCCACTTTTGTGAAGTGGAATCACATCTGCCCTCCTCCAGTCCTCAGGTACCACCCCGTCCTCCCATGATTTGTTAAAGAGAGTAGTCAGTGGCATTATTAGTTCTACCCTTAGTTCTTTTAGAATTCTGGGGTGAATCCCATCAGGCCCCATTGCTTTGTCCACCCTCAGTTTCAAGAGTTCTTTCAAAACCCTTTCTTCTGTGAATGGACTGGTATTGACCCCCTATTCAGAGTGTTTCTCTTGTTTGGTTTAGGTACCTCCCCCTCCTCTTCCGTTGTGAATACTGAGCAGAAACATTTGTTCAATATCCCTGCTTTTTCACTGTCACCCTCTGCCCACATTCCCTCCCCTTTATTAAGTCTCTGTATCCCTCCCTTGGTCTTTCTTCGCTCTCTAATGTACCTATAAAAGGGTTTTATCCCCTTCTCAACAGAGTAGGCTATATTTTCCTCAGTTTGTGCCTTTGCTATTCTGACTGCCTTCCCTGCCTCCTTCTGCTTTAACTGATAAACTTTTCTGTCCTGCTCCTTCTGTGTTTCCTTATATTTCCTGAATGCTATCCTTTTCTCCTTAACCTTCCCTTCCACCTCTTTTGAGAACCATAGTGGTTTTTTCCTTTGTTTTGTTTTGTTGATTTACTTCACACAAAGGCTTGTTGCCTCTGTGATGGTTGTTTTGATTATTCCCCATTGTTCCTCCACTCCTCCTTCTTGCTCATTTGCTAGTGCTTTTCTGAGGCACTCTCTCATTTTCCCAAAGTCAGCCCTTCTAAAGTCCAATACTCTTGTTTTTATGTATGGCTTGACTCTATGGCTGTGTTTATTGTGAACCACACTGTTTGGTGGTCACTAGTTCCCAGATGGCTACCCACTTCTAGATCTGAGCTCCTGTCTCCATCCCCATTTGAGAGTACCAGGTCTAAGATTGCTCCCTCCCGAGTAGGTTCCAATAACTAGCTGTCTGAGACATGCCCCCTGTAGGGCATCAAGAATGACCCTGCTCTTGGATGTGCCTACAGCAAAGGTACTCCAGTTAACATCTGGCATATTCCGGTCCCCCATCAGCAATATCTCCCCTTTTTATGCCTTCTATCATTTCCTTGTCCATTTCTTCCCCCTGAGATGAGGGTCTGTACACAACCCCCATGCGGATTGTGATGCCATTTCCTGTCTCCAGGGTGACCCATAGTGACTCATCAACTTCCTGTTTACTCTTTAGTTCTGTTGCATTAATCCCTTCCCTTATATAGAGAGCTGCTCCTCCTCCTATTTTACCCACCCTGTCCCTCCTGTAGATTGTGTATCCTGGTATGCTGACAACCCAGACATGGTTCTCTGTGTACCATGTTTCATTGACTGCCACAATATCCTGGCATCCCTCTTCCATCAAGGCCACTAGTTCAGGGAGCTTGTTACACAGACTGTGATCATTGGTACTCATCATTTTCCATTTTTTGATGGCCTTACCCCTTTTAGCCCCATCCCTGTCCTTACTGCATTTTTCTGCATTTACTTCTGTCCTGCTCCCTACTGACTTCTCTACTTTGGTGTTTACCTCTCTAACTACTGTGTTTTGTGGGGGGAGGCTGGGATTTCCCTGCTCCTTTTCAGTGCCTCCCCCTTGGTTAGTTTAAATGCTTGCCAATGAAGCATTTAAACCTATCACCCAGGTTCCTGGTTCCCCCGGACAGATGTAGACCATCGCAACCAGTATAGGCCTGCATCCTCCAGGTGGCTCCCCAGTCCCCAGTGAAGCTAAAACCCTGATCTCTGCACCAGTTTTTCAACCATTCATTGAATCCCATGGTGCGGAATACCCTAGCATCATCCTTGCCATAGACAGGCAGCACCTCCAAGAAGGTTACTGTACATGCTACTTGTCTAAGGCCCCTCCCCAACTCTACAAACTCCTCTTGCACTGCTCTGATCCCATTCGCAGCCAGGTCATTTGTCCCTAAGTGGACAGTGACATCCAGCTCCTTCCCTCGTGCAGCTGCTTCCGCAATCCTGAGGATTCGCTTCCTGTCCCTCTGAGCCATGGCATCAGGCAGGCACCTTACCTCCCTATCCTCTTCCTCCCCCACTTCCACCCCTAATGATTGAGTCTCCCACCAGGAGTTGTTTCCTTCCCCTGTGGGGTCTCGTGCCACCCTCCTGTGGGTCTCCTTTGTGGAGGTTCCCAGCATCCTCCTTGGTCTCCACCGCAGGTGCCTCCATAGAGGAACCACTCTTCACCAGAACAGCATATGAATTGTGCAGAGGTACAACTGGAGGGATGCACCTCTGTTCCACCACCCTCTCCCTCCCTAAGCCCACCTTGGTCCAACCGCTCCTCTTTCTGGGCAACCTCTGAGGTAACGGTGGTGGCCCTGGTGGTCCCTGGGTAGAGGAAGAGGTTTCACGAATCCTAGCAAGGTCAGTCTGGAGATGGGCAATCTCCTCCCTCAGACCAGAGAGGTGCCTGCAAATAGGGCAGCATCGCAGCCTCCAGAATGTCTCCCAGAACACTGCTGCCCCACAGCCATTGCACTGCACCAGCCCCAGCTTGACTTATTTTGTGTCCCCTCTCCTGTTGCTTTGTATGCTTACTGTCTCCTCCCTCTATGTATTTTTTACACCTACTTTCCTACTGCCTATGTGCCCTTACAACTCTCGCCCTTCCTGTTCTCGGACAGGAACTTCCTGTAGTCTTCAGTAGTCTTCTTCTTCCTTGCTTGGATTCAGACCTCCAGCAGCCAGGGGGTGAGAAAGAGCTATTTTTTTAGGTTCCTTCAAGATTGATGAAACTAATGTGTCTCAGTGATCCTTCCCTTCCTACTGCCAAACAGGAAGTTCCGTTGTCAGTCAAATCTAGTGGCTATAAAAGTAGAACTGGCTTAGGGTGGGAGGGTAGAGGGGTGGGAAGGAAGGCAATTAGTAAGAAGCTGTAGTTCTAGTCAATGGTTCCTTGCTCTGAAAGCAAGATTCTTCTCCATACAAACTGACAGCAGGAAGCTGTAATTGGTGACACCTGCTTTTGTACTCCTAAGCTCCTAAGCCACACCCCCAATTAGCTTCTCTCCTCTGCTCCTGACTCAGCAAATTAAGTTGATACAGCCCCCTTCCTCAAACAGAGAAACACACAGTGACTTTCTTTTTTTTACTTAAATGAGATCTCCTGCTTCTAATAAAGTATCTGTTTGCTTAATCCCAACAGGCACTGACTCCTGCTAAAATAGAAGTGATTTATCAGTAAGAAAGCTGTAGTTCTAGTCAGTTGTTACTTGCTCTGAAAGCAAGATTCTCCTCTGCCAAAAACTGACAGTAGGAAGCTGTAATTGGAGACACCTGCTTTTGTACTCCTAAACTCCAAAGCCACACCCCAATTAGCTTTTCTCCTCTGCTCCCAACTCAGTAAATTAAGTTGATACAGCCCCTTTTCGCAAACAGAGAAACAAACAGTGACTTTTGTTTTTACTTAAATGAGACCCCGCTTCTAATAAAATATCTGTTTTCTTAATCCCAACATACACTGACTCCTGCTGAGATAGAAGTGATTTATCAGTAAGAAAGCTGTAGTTCTAGTCAGTTGTTACTTGTTCTGAAAGGAAGATTCTCCTCTGCCAAAAACTGACAGCAGGCAGCTGTAATTGGAGACACCTGCTTGTGTACTCCTAAGCTCCTAAGCCACACCCCAACTAGCTTCTCTCCTCTGCTCCTAACTCAGCAAATTAAGTTGATACAGTCCCCTTCCTCAAACAGAGAAACACACATTGACTTTCTTTTTTTTTACTTAAATGAGACCTCCTGCTTCTAATAAAGTATCTGTTTGCTTAATCCCAACAGGCACTGACTCCTGCTAAGATAGAACTGATTTATCAGTAAGAAAGCTGTAGTTCTAGTCAATTGTTACTTGCTCTGAAAGCAAGATTCTCCTCTGCCAAAAACTGACAGTAAGAAGCTGTAATTGGAGACACCTGCTTTTGTATTCCTAAACTCCAAAGCCACACCCCAATTAGCTTTTCTCCTCTGCTCCCGACTCAGTAAATTAAGTTGATACAGCCCCCTTTCTCAAACAGAGAAACACACAGTGACTTTTGTTTTTACTTAAATGAGACCCCCGCTTCTAATAAAATATCTGTTTTCTTAATCCCAACATACACTGACTCCTGCTGAGATAGAAGTGATTTATCAGTAAGAAAGCTGTAGTTCTAGTCAGTTGTTACTTGTTCTGAAAGGAAGATTCTCCTCTGCCAAAAACTGACAGCAGGCAGCTGTAATTGGAGACACCTGCTTTTGTACTCCTAAGGTCCTAAGCCACACCCCAATTAGCTTCTCTCCTCTGCTCCTGACTCAGCAAATTAAGTTGATACAGCCCCCTTCCTCAAACAGAGAAACACACAGCAACTTTTTTTACTTAAATGAGACCCCCTGCTTCTAATAAAGTATCTGTTTGCTTAATCCCAACAGGCACTGACTCCTGCTGAGATAGAAGTGATTTATCAGTAAGAAAGCTGTAGTTCTAGTCAGTTGTTACTTGCTCTGAAAGCAAGATTCTCCTCTGCCAAAAACTGACAGCAGGAAGCTGTAATTGGAGACACCTGCTTCTGTACTCCTAAACTCTTAAGCCACACCCCAATTAGCTTCTCTCCTTTGCTCCTGACTCAGCAAATTAAGTTGATATAGCCCCCTTCCTCAAACAGAGAAACACACAGTGACTTTCTTTTTTTTTTTACTTAAATGAGACCCCCTGTATTTAAACACGTTGCCAATAAGTTGCACTAGCTCTGAAGAAGCTCAGAGTACTGAGTGAAATGTAAGCAGGTTGCAGGCAGTGCTTCTGCACTGCTCCTGTTGCCTGTCTTTTGGTACTTGGATGTGAATAAACTGTGAACTTTATGAGTTAATACAAGTTTGGACATTGCTTCCTTCACATTCGTGAGTGCTTCCACCCTAACCTTCTAAGTGCAGTATATTGGAATTAGCACCTCCTCCCTAGTGCTACACTCTCCTTGTGAACTTTACTATTACATCTGGTGTGTGAACAGGTTTGAATTCCAAAAATTTGTATAGAGAAGCTTTCATCCATCATTTTACCATGAATGACAGCAGCACAAATACAGCAAACAGAGCAACTGGAGGCAACATGGAGACAGCAGGGAGCAGTCTGTACAATTCCTTGTTCGTGCAGGACATCACCAACCCGCTACTTCTAGAGAACAGCTGACCAACGGAATGCCCCAACATGTCTCAAAACACCAACCAACGTAACCTCACTATCAGAGATGCATTTTTCATACTTGAAAAAATCGCTATTAAAGCTATACGGTTACATTGGCTGAAGATCTCTACGCAGGCTTATCTAGCAGTTAATACGGCACCCAGAGGTTTACGAATCCAGAAAAGACCAGCCTTGGGTGAAGAAAGAGTTAATTTTGTTAAGAAGTGGGATACAATACTTACTGAGGCAACTACTAAACTGATAAGAATTATTGGTGGAGGATTCTATTGAGCAGCAGGCAGAAATCGCTGGAAAACTGAAACAGCAGGAACTGACAGTTAATAATTTTAAAGATCATGCGGACTTTGAAATCTGCCAAAAAAAAGTTTAGAGATTATTTAAAATTTTACGATGCCAAACTGCAAGCACAGGAACAGAAGAAGTTTCTGTGTGACACACTGGACTATTTACAAAATACAATCTTTAATCAGAAAAAGTCTCAATCCTTGGCCACACAAAGAGATCCAGCTGGCGTTATCATGGCAATACCTGCTAACACCAATAGTACTGACACAGTCCATTCCATTCTCAAACAAACTACCTCATCTGAGCAGATTGATTACAACACGGGGGAAAGCACCCTGGACTTTGAGAGTGAACCAGACACTGATCCTTTTTTAAGATTTACTCCTCCTGGGTGAGGGCAGCCCAGGAGGAGCAACAGGAGAACCAGATTCCATTTTCCAGCAGAAACAGATGATGGAGGAAGACAAGGCGTGGCAAGGAGAAGAGGCAGTGGAAGGGTCCGGGGAAACAGACCGGTGGTAACGAACAGATTTTAAATGTAATAAACCTTTCAAATCGAACTTTTACAGATGTAGAATTGAAAGTTCTTAATAAGGGTCTCTCTTTTATTCCCACATTTTCAGTTAGACAATTTGAAGCTTATCTTGACATTCAGATGTTTGTTAGAAATGTTCATTTAAAAGTGTTTTTTGCTAAACAAGCACGGACTAGAAAGACTAGTTCTGGTGAGGGGGAACTAACAATTGGAAATGTAGTGTGAATTTGGATAATGAAGTAGAAGTTGAGACTAATGTACCAATGTTTAGATCTACATCTACCCCACCACCATTCAGTAGAGACCTTTCTACAATGCTGTATGCATGATTTGAATACTTTATATGACACATATCACCAAAGAATGCCTTACTGTAACCTTACAAAGGAGGAAAGGGAAGCTATAAAAAGGCTTGCAGGAGATTCTGATATCACAATAAAACCCGCGGACAAGGGCAGGGTATTGTGATACAGAATACAGTGCAATATGTATAAGAGGCCTATAGACAATTGTCCAACAGGGAGTTTTACCAAAAACTTATTTACAATCCCACTAATAAAATTAAAGGGGAAACAGAAGGTTACCTGCTGGAACTTTTTCAGAAAGGTTTGCTCACAACAGATGAGCTCTGCTTCCTTAGCGTACAGACACCTAAGATACCAGCATTTTACATGCTCCCCAAGGTGCATAAGGACCCAGTCTCACCCCCTGGATGACCCACTGTGTCAGGCATTGGTTGTGTAACTGAATCCATCTTGAGATACGTTGACAGCTTCATCAACCCTTTAGTGACAAAAACAAGAAGCCACATCAAGGATACTAGCCATATTCTGACAATATTAGAGGACATACAGATTGATACAGATTGGCTCCTTGTTACCCTTGATGTGGTTTCACTGTACACTAATATTCCCAAGGAAGATGGTATATTGGCAATTGAACAGGCATCACTAAAACATACTAGCATGGGTCAGTCTCAGATAAATGTGGTTACCACACTCACTGATATAATGTTAAGTAACAATATTTTTCTGTTTGAGGGTAACCTTTACAAACAGGTAAAAGGCACCGCTATGGGTGCCACCCTAGCCCCAAGCCTTGCCAATCTGTATCTCAGTGAATGGGAGGAGAGGGTGATTTATGATAAAAAAGTTAACAGGTATGCACATAAGATAGACATCTATAAGCGATATATAGATGACATCTTTCTTAACTGGAGGGGCACAGAACAAGAACTCACAAATTTTGTAGATTTTTTGGAACACAGTAATCAGAATTTACACTTTAAGATCACTACTGGGAGGGAGTCCATTAATTTTTTGGACCTCACCATCATTAAAAATCAGGATGGGACATTCACATTGAATATTGGGTAGAAGAATGGTGATAGGATGCCTCCCTGCTTTTCCTTTTTTTTTTTAGTATACATGATACAATGTAATAAAAACAAAGGTTAGAATACTGGGTAGGAGAAGGGTGACAAGATGTGAACATTTGTTTTCTATTTTGTTTTGTTTGTTGTTTTTTGTTTGTTTTCTGTCATTATTTGTGTATAACCCAATAAAGTAAATAAAGAAGATCAACTGATTAGGTTCATAGGTGTTACAATATTAAGAGAGCACTAACCTGAAATAAAGATTAAAGGGCGTAAAGAAGCTGGGTGGGGATACATGAAGAATAAAGGTTCCAGCATTAGGCAGGTGAGAAATCTGCCTTTTTTCTTATGTAGTAGAAAAAAGTTTAGTTATATATTTACAACATATAATATGATGAAAGGAATGGAGGAAACCTGGGAAGTTTTAGTGTATTGTATTTTTATTGGATTTGAAATTGGTATAAGTAAAGACATTAAAGAAATGGAGTTTTTCATATTTGGGAAAGAGAATAACAACACAATAATATATGGCAGAGAAACAAGTTAAAAATATTGAGCTTTGCTTCGCTTTATTAAATATAAATGGTTTAAATAATAATAAAAGGAAAAATACATTTTTATAATATTTACAAGGCAAGAAAGTACAAATTGCTTCAGTACAAGAAACACATTTGGATGATTCAAATCATAAAAAATAAAAAAAAAATGGTGGGTAGATCAGATTTATTTTTCCCAAGGGACAACAAACAGCAGAGGGGTTGCTATTTTGATAGCGAAAAACTCAGATTTCAAATATATAGATCAATGGAAAGATTCAGATGGTAGAATAATTTTGGTAAAAGGTAGTCTATATGGCAAAGAAATTCTTTTGGGATCAATCTGTGCTCCTTTTCTGGGATATACAACTTTTATTAACCAAGTTTCACAAGCAATTATTAATTTAGCAACAGATAATGTTCTAATTGGAGGGGACTTTAATGGATTATTAAACCCCAAATTAGATAAGTAATCTCCTCCAAATGATTCAGACAAAAGTACAACAAATTTACTTAATATTTTTCTTAAAGATCATGAGCTGTGTGATCCCTGGAGAAACAACCCTACGGTAGTAAAATATACCTTCAAAGCTAGACATATTACTGTTCAGTCTAGACTGGACTACATTTTTGTTAATAAAAGTTTTGTTCAAGATATTATTAATGCTGATATCCATGAAATATCCATTTCCGATCATGCTCTGGTTTCAATTAACTTTATTCCGACAAAAGACAGACAAAAAATACCCCAGTGGAGTTTCTAGAATAATTTACTATCTGATTCTGATTTTCTGACATATCTCAAGAGACACATAAAAGAGTTTTGGGAAATAAATTAAAAAGAACAGAGAGTATTTGAAATTTGGCATGCCTTTAAAGTAACCATAAGGGGTCACATTATATCCTATCAAATAAAACAAAATAGAAAACAGTTGAACTTCTTGAAAAGGCTAGATAGGGAAGTATTAGAACTACAAGAAAAAGACCCACAAGAACCAATAAAATATCAAACACAACTACAAAGCAAAATTTTGGAAAAAAAAACCTTTTGTTGGAAAAGAAAGTTGAGGAAAAAAATTTCCAAATTAAAAGTAAGATATATTTGTTTTCAGATAAATCGGGTAAGATGTTAACACATGCTTTAAAACAACAAAGGGAAAGGAATACTATAACACAAATATATACTGATAATCAAGAGACAGTAACTACAGATGTTAAAACTGCTCAGGTATTTGGATCTTACTATAGCGATATATATAACTACTCTGGTGAAAATAATAAAAAGAGAAATGAAAAGCAATGTGAGCAATACATTATTACTAGTAATTTGAAGAAAGTCCAGATAATATCTAAAGAATTTTCTGAACGTGAAATGTGAGAGGCTATTAACTCTATGAAGAAAAATTCATCCCCTAGTCCTGATGGATTCACAACAGAGTTTTATTAAGCATTTACCCAAGATTTGGCTATTTGGTTACATAGATTGGCGGAAGATATGTCGATAATGGAAGAGGTTTCAAAATCATGTTATGAAGCAAATGTAATACTATTATTAAAAGAAAATAAAGACTCATTATTTCCTGAAAATTATTGTCCCATAATCCTACTCAATGCAGATTACAAAATTTTGGTTAAACTTATTACTTTAAGGATACAGGGCCAGATATTCAAAACTTTGTGCCGGGCAAAAAACGTTTGTGCAGGTTTAGCACGGGATTAGCTCGGGTCTGCTATATTCAAAAGGCCAAATAACGCGGGCAAACTGCATTAGCGCTGGGCAAAAATCATAATGTATGCAAGGGGCTAACTGCAGCATGAATACAGGCACAATGCTATATTCAGTGACTAGCATTAGCTAAGTGAGTTTACGCGACTTAGCGACACTTAGCGCGGTGCACATTACTGCCCAGGAAAAGCTTTTCTTAACCCTGGGCAATCAGCTTTGCATGGTGTTTGTGTGGCTTTGCGCGAACCTAACAAATTAATATGACACAGACAAAGCCAAACATAAAGGAAACATGCTGCTAACTGATGGCATCACAATGATGCCATCATCTGCCACCAGTCCCAGCCATGCCAGGCAGTAAGTGGTGACCCCGCCGCCAGTGGACAGCATGGCAGTGTGGCCATACAGCACACACCTGCCGACCACTCTTCTGTGGAGACCAACAGATGCCAGCACACACATGCAGCACTGTGGGCATGGAGGATGTTGCAGGGAGAGTGTATGGGTGGCCAGGCTGTGCCACAGACCAGGTGTGGCCACAAGGCTGGGACACATCATGCAGTGCACATGGGCCAGTATTGGGAATACCCTAACACCAGTGTGCCTTTCTGATAATATATGCCCCCCCAGCCACATACCGCACAGCTGTACAACTGCCACAGCACACAAAGCCAGACATGTATATGTCACTGTGAGCATCCCATGCCAGAGGTACAGCATCTGTGGGTCACACAACAGCGTAACAGTAATGTCCACTGTCAGGAAACACCTGCAGGTTGGGCCTCTCACTGCGTATAGTGCAGTCATCATCACTGCCCTACACACCATAGACACTGCTGTGTCCACACACTACTGGCCCCCTTGCTACTGTAGTGTCTGCTGTGCACTGTAGCATGACCTACAGTGTGACAGTTGCATGCAGCGCCACCACCACCATCTGTGCCTATGCTGTGTTGCCCCAGTACAGCTGCAGGCAGCAGCACATGTGGAAGTAGTGTTCAAAACTGTATAATATTCCCCAAGCTGTTTGCACAGCGCTAACACGTTTGTGCGGGTTTAGCGCAGGGCTAAACTGTTAGCCCGGTGCAAACTGCATGCAAATCAGGGCATAATGAGATGCTAATCTGGATGTTTGCCCAGAGACTACCTAAATAGGCTCATTTGCATGTCACTTTGAATATGCTAAGTTTGAGACAGAGCAGCGTGTTTGCACCAGGCTAATGGTTTAACCCTCGCTAAACCCTTGCAAAGTGTTAGTGCTGCGCAAACAGTTTGGGAATATTTTACAGTTTTGCACACTGTACTTTCACACAGCTGCTGCCTGCAGCTGTACTGGGTCCACGCATTTGCTGGCACACATTGGGCCACATAGTTCACCCTACTCACCTTCACATTGCTGTGCACTGTGTTGCTGCTGTGGTTTGCACTTCCTGGTTGCCATATTCAGAGCTTGTCTTATTCCAGGGCTAAGTTTGCCCTGCACTCCAAGCCCAGTTTGCCTGGCCTCATTCCCCTGCTATATTCAGAAGCAGTTTGCCCTGGGTTATTCCTTTTGAATATGGCTTGCTTTGTGCTCCAGGCTAAGTTTGCCTGCCGGGCAGTGCTAATTTAGTCCTGGGGCAAAGTTTTGAATATCTGGCCCACAAAATCAAACGTCAAATATTATTCATAAAGACCAAAAAGGGTTTATAAAAGGTAGGACTATATTTGCTGGATTGGGAGAAATACAGTCTGCTTTTTCTTTAGTTACAGACTCAGACCCAGAGACCATTGCAATAGGCTTGGATGCTACCAAGGCTTTGGATTTGATGAACTGGGAATTTATGTTTTTGACTTTACAAATATGGGAATTTCCAACATACATTACTACAGCTATTTGAGCACTTTACAAATCTTCCATAGCTGCTTTCAAGATTAATCAATACAAATCAGAACACATTTCTATGTTTAACAGAGTAAGACAAGGATGCTCGCTATCCCCTTACTTTTTATACTATCAATGGAACCACTACTAAATCATATTAGGCAGAATATTAAAATTACCAAGCAGGGTAATAAGTCACAACACTCTGGATTAAATATTTATGCAGATGACATTATGGTAATTATCTCTAATTCCCAAGAGTCATATCCGGAATTGCTTCTAGAAATACAGAAATTTTCTATTTATTCTAATTACACTCTGAATAAAAAACAAATCTTTCATTTTATGTTTAAACAGTGTTTCTCCAGAGAACATACAGTTCATATCTGAGATGAAAACACAAGAATCTATAAAATATCTGGGTATTTATTTAACAAAATACACTGAACCTACAATACAGGCAAATTTTAAATCTTGTATGACTAAAATTAATGATATGCTCATGCAATGGCAAAGCAAAGCTCTTTCCCTATGTGGTAGAGTTGAAACTTGAAAAATTATGTTTATGCCCCATCTGCTATATCTATTTCAAGCTACACAGGGTGAAATATCCATTTCTTGGTTAGAGCAAGTAAGACGTCTATTTAGAATCGACTGGAAAAAACTGAGAATATTGAGAAAGGAAGGTGGATTGGGATGTCCAGATCCCATTAGTTATTATTGGCAGTTAAAATGAAACAACTGATTAACTAGATTAAATATTCTAAAATGAATTGGCAAATTACAATAGCAAATAAATCTATTATAGATATTATGGTGTTAAATCCACACTCTAACTTAAAATTCCAGGATCTTCTGTATTTCCCTTCTCTATTCAAAAATTGTTATAATCCGCACCACGCCACCAGCGACCCGGGTTTGGGAGCAAGCTTGGGCCACCAGGTGTTGGCCGGGGGGGAGAAGGCTCGAGCATCTGACAACAACTCGTCTTCTCCGGGGGGGGTGGGTTCTTACACCGGCAAGCGGTGACCCCTGGCAGAGGCTGGAAGGTGCGACAGCTGCTGGAGTCATTGGGGTGCGATTGGTCGGAGGTTGTACGCCATGGACCAACCAGCTTTGGGGATGGGAACTTGCGGGTGGGACTTTGAGAGTGTCGGCGCCTTCGCCTTGACGCTTGGGTACGTAGTCTGGAGGGAAAATGGGAAAATGCCCCTCTGGAGTCGGGTAGACAGAGTGCCGAGCTGGGTCCCGATATGCCACTGCCTGCCTTGAACGAGGGATCTGATGAGATTCCAAGGTTCGGGGGTGGTCCCACCCTGACCCTGGGCGGCGGGTAAACTGCACCATGATGGAGAACCCCATTCGGTCAGGTGAGGTGAGGGTAGAGACAAGCTTCATTGGCATCTCCTGAAGAGGCGACTCCGGAGGGGAGTGGGGAGTATAAATAATAATTGAAAAAAAAAAACATTTTTATAATCCCATAATAATAGCATAATTAAAAGTAGTGTCTTACTTTAATAAATGATTTATTAACAATAATGTTTTCCTTCTTTCCAGCATTAATGGGAATCCTAAGATGTGGAACAAACATAATGAGAATTTAATAACTGACTCTGATTTGTTTAAACTTAATATTTTTCAATGGATGGATTGCTGGCAAAATGATAAATTTATGGATTATGAAAATTTTCTTCCAAGATGTTTAGATAACATCTCGCATCCATGGTGTAAATCATAAGTTACTCAAAACCACATTTTTATCTGGCTTAGGAAAGAGGACAAAGAACATAAAATCATTTGATTTGGACCTACTTCAATTTCTCAATCCAATAATAACTAAGCCAGAAACAAAAAGTAGTATTACTGAGCTTGTTTATGGAAAGATAAGAAACAAAATGACTAACCAAGCTGGTAAAAATCTTTATGGAAGTAAAATAAAATGGGAGAAGAGTTATTAATTAAATGGGAATGTAATCAATGAGAAAAAATTATGCATTGATGCCAGCAAATTATACATCAATGCCAAAAATAAATCCATACGACACAAAATAATGGATAGGGCTTGCACAGCTCCAAACTTCACCACACCGACCCTAGTTACTGTGATAGATGTTGGCATAAGTGTAGGGAAGGATCAAAGAAAATTGATCATTTTCATTCACTATGGGAATGCAGTGAAATCCTGGAATGGTGGAAAGAAACCTTACATCAAGTGAAGAAAATTATAAATAAACAAATTCCTTTATCTCCAAGAATTTTTATTCTCAACGATTTTGATTCGTTAATGATTAGTCAGTTAGAAAGGAGAATTTTGGCACTGGCAACAATGGCAACCAAAAGATTAATCCTAGCAAACTGGAACTCCTCCAAGATAGATACTTTTGATGTAAATAGATGGTATCTGTTTAAGAGCACATTATACTATGAAAAGCTAATGGATGAAGTTCAAGACGGTTATGAAAGGGAGAAAACTCCCTGGCAGGAATGAATCGAACGTTTACCTCCATTATTACAAGTACAAACTTTGTGATATACCAATTTATTAACAACCTAATGACATGAAATGCTCCCCTTTACCCATGGTTTTCCTTTTGGGGTGGGTGGTAGGGGGTAGTAGGAAAAGAAAAGTGGATATAAAAATATATGAATTAGCACTTTTTCTATAAGTGAAGTAAATGTTAAGTACATTTATAAGCATATGTAAGTATTGATATTTACTATATCCATAAAAAATAAAGATGATTATTGGAAAAAAATAATAGAAACCTAACGCATGCTATGGCAACACATTTACATGCAAATCCAAGAATTAAGCACATTGTCACTGCTTTTGGGTTGGAATCTATCCCCAAGGATGTCAGGGGGGGTAATTTTGAGAACTCTTTGGATTGCTGTGAGCAAAAGTCGATTTATAAACTAGGACCCCAATATGGGAGGGGCCTGAATGAGAAATCTGAAATCACCCTATTCTTAAAGCGCAAAAGGAGACACTGATTTGGCCTCCTGACCTCGCACCACATACAAATATACAAAAAAAACTGTGGACCTTCTGGTCTACTTGTGAATAGGGAAGGATTACAATCTCTTTGTTTTTTATACAGCTACCATACAGCCACAACAATTCTTGTTTAGGATAAAACAAGAATCCAGTTTTTCAGATTGTTAAAAATATATTCGACCTCCTAACCTCCCACTTATCTATGGGTGAGGCATGCCTTTTGTTGTATTTGAGATGTGTTCTTCCCTCATATGGTCTTTTGTTTCCTTTATTTAACAAAAAATGAAAAAAGAAAAACAGTCTCCTGTGATAGAGAATCAAGATGCGTCCCAGGCTGGCACATAATTCATTCAAGAATTATTTAGTTCAAAAATAAGAACCTTTAAAGATCTTTTTGAAAATTATTAGGATATTTGTCACAAATAATAACTATTGTATATACTAGGGTGATGCACAAACATTTGAGTGTCACAGAGAAAGAATGTATATTTTTTATATTTTTGTACCTTATATGCCTCTTTACATGGTAGTGTGTCTTTAATGAATGCATTCATTGTAATCAGATTATTACTATGTGTGGTTAGCTATTGGCTAAAATCAATTGGTTGATTGAGTTATTTGTATTTAAACACATTGCCAATAAGTTGCACTAGCTCTGAGGAAGCCCAGAGTACTGGGTGAAACTTAAGCACAATGTAGGCAGTGCTTCTGCACTGCTTCTGTTGCCTGTCCTTTGATACTTGGATGTGAATAAACTATGAACTTTCTGAGTTAATACAAGTTTGGACATTGCTTCCTTTGCATTGGTGAGTGCTTCCACCCTAACCTTCTAAGTGCAGTATATTGCAATTAGCACCTCCTTCCTAGTGCCACACTCTCCTTGTGAACTGAGCCTTTGGAATGTTTTTGATGGTGTGGTGGGGATGGCAACTTAAAGTGTGCAAAATGGTATTGTGATCAGATTATTTACGAAACAAATCTGTTTTAACACTGCCATCTTCTTGTTTTATAATGCACAAGTCCAGAAAATTAATCTTCTTAGAATCCACATTTACAGAGAATGTTATCTTTGGATTCAACAAATGTAGATACTGGACAAAATTATCCAGCTCCTTCATAGAACCCCACCACACCATCAAAACATCATCAATGTAATGTCTCCAAAGATCAATCTGCTCACAGAAAGGGTTGGTCATCTGGTCATACAAGACCTCACTCTTCCATTGTCCCAAATAAAGGTTCATATAATTAGGGGCAAAGGTGGCCCCCATGGCTGTACCTTTAATTTGGTGATATTTCCCTTGAAAAGTAAACGTATTGCATTTTAATACAAATTCTGAAAGATGTACAGTACAATGACTCGATGTCTTTGGATACAAGGAGCCAATGGTGTTCCATTTACATGTCCCCCAGGAGATGCAAGACCTATGTGGTGTCTCTAATAAATTATGGCTGACTCATCACAATGTCTTTAATATGGGCATCCACATATTGTGAGAGCAGCTCCGTTAAGGAGCCTATTCCTGCCACAATCGGTCTTCCTGGGGTACTATCCAAACTTTTATGTATTTTGGGCAGTACATACATAGTAGGTTGCATTGGGTGGGCTACTTTTAAAAAATCAAGGGTACTTTGGGAGATATTATCATCAGTATATGCAGTCTCTAAAAGGACATCAGTTTCATGTTTAAAGTTCATGGTGAGGTCTCATTGTAGCTGCCTGTAAAATGCTTCATTTCTCAACTGTCTCTGAATTTCTTGAATGTAGTAAGAGGTATTAAGGACCACAACTGCACCGCCCTTATTGACTGGCTTGATTGTGAGTTCCTTACTGAGTTCAAGTTACTCCAGGGCGACTTGTTCTTCATTTGAAATATTACAAAAAGTACCTTCACTATTTCTCTCAAAGAGGGCTTCAACATCATTCAAGTATGCCCTTTCAAAGACCTGAACCACCATATTAGAGGGGGGTTAAAAGTGGACTATGGTTTGAATTTTCATAATCCACTGTCCGGATTCTGATTAGTCAGTTTGATTTCATCAGAATTCACCTGATTCCATCTACTTGGGAGACACATATTTGATCTAGTGAAGAAAGCTTTGATATTTAATTTCCTTGATAATTTTTTAATGTCTATAAAAATCTCAAACTTACTTGGTTTAAACATGCGGATGAAGCTTGGTCCCTTATTTAATACTGAAATCTGTTGTGATGTTAGTTGAACAGTTGATAAACTCACCACACTTATCTGGTTTTGCTCTTCTGCTTCAACCCTCCGCGTGGCATTGGTGGTGTTATTATGTCTCTGTCTTCTCGGCCCCCCCTTCCTGGTTCTTCATTGAAGCGTACCAGTTGATCTGATCTCCACGGCTAGCTGCTTTGACCCAGGGTTCCTTCTTCAAAAAAAGGATCATCCCCAGATTCTACTTCCAATTCTGATGTTGAATGGAAACTTGTATTGGATTTTTTTTAGAAATTGGTTTTGGTCCCTTATATCGATTATTTGAATTAGTGCTGTAGTTTCATTTTTCTGAACCTCTCCATATGAAGACCGGATTGTTCAGGTAGCCTTCTCTGTCTCTATTAAATTTACAGATTTTAACAGCTCTCAATTTATCGTCTTTGTTTTTTGGTGGCATTTCTTAATTTTAATTTCACAGGCAGAAAACTCAAGAGTTAATATAGCATGTAGGTAATACTGCCCTTGTACAGGTCATTAGTGAGGTTACATCCAGAGTACAGTGTATAGTGCTGTTACTCATACCTTAAAAAGGACATTACCCTGTTGGAGATGGTCCAAGGGAAGGCAACAAAAATGATCAAGGGCCAGCAGGGTAGCATATACGAAGAGAGGTTGGAGACCCTAAATATGTACTCCCTAGAGAGAGAGAGAGAGGAGAGAGAGACAGAAAAGGTGGGGTAGACATGCTTGAGAACTTCAAGTTTTTGAATGGAATAAATAGGGTGGATAAGGAGGGTCTCTTTAAGCTAAGTGGAAACTGAAACAGCAGAGGACATGGTCTCAAATTAGAGTGGGCAGGCAGGAGGGAGGTTAGGAGGCACTTCTTCATGAAGAGGGTGGTGGCAAGTTGGAAGATGCTTCTGGAAGAGGCGGTTTTGTCGAAGATGATGGGCAACTTCAAAACAGGCTGGGATTGAGTTAGGAGGAAAGTAAGGCTCAAGGGAGGGATCGAAGGAGGGGAAAGATGGATTGGGAAGGGGAGGCAGGGTCAGTAGCTTTAGCTGAGGACCTTGCAAGACAAGCAGACTAACTAGACCAAATGGCCTTTTCTGCTGGCTTCTTTGTATGTTTGTATGTTCGTAAGACAGCATTTCTTAATCTCCATTTTTGAGAGTAAGGAGAACTTGCAGTGAAGAACAAGAATATGAAGAACAGTTGTAACATGTGGAAACCAGATTCCAAAATAGAGGATATCCCAGAAAAATGCTCTATAAAGCAAAACAGAGAGTTAACAACATCACACATCAACAAACTCTGATAGGGGCAAATTCTGAGAACAGAGGGAGCTTAAAGAAGGCGGACAGAGTAGTGCTGGGAATTACACATAATGAAAAAATGAGGGAATTAGAACTAGTAAACAGAAACTGGAAGGTATTAGAGGATTACCAAAAAAAGTAATACAATTTTTGCAGGCAAACCAATAGCAGTTGCTAAGAAAACGCAAACATTGAAAGACAAGTTAGTCAATACAGTGCATACTGTGCCCAGTGAAGAAGACAGACAAGGCAGCTACTCTTATGCCCTCTGCAGCCAAGTATGGTGCCCTGTGGCAGATGCAGTGTCTGTGGCCATATCAGTAACAAGAGGGAATACCAGCAGCCACACACCAAGAAATATAAAATCAAACAGCACATTACATGTGAAACAGAGGGTGTGATTTGGATCCTACAGTGTCCTTGTGACATGATATATGTAGGAAAGACTTTGAGGCCACTACACGTATGAATCCTGGAGCAAAAGAGCACTATAAGATTAAGAGATCAGGACTATCTGGTGGCAGTATATTTTAGCTTACGTGGGCACAGTGTGGTGTCCCTAAGATTTTTGGGTCTGAAAAAAACAGAGATGCATGACGGAGGGGGTGACTACAATCGTGTAGTGGAAAGGACAGAGATGAACTGGATCCATGTTAAGGATTCCCTGAATCTGGAAATGGGCATGAATATAAAATCTAACTGGAATGTGTATTGGTGAGGGTGGCACAGCACACTGCTGTGAGAGGGATGTGGTGCAATATAAAGTTTTCTGTTATATTCTAGTTTGCTCAGATTTCTGCAACACTTGTTGATACTATACAATGAATAGTTAAAGAAAACACAAGTTCTTAGATAATTATCTGGAGTTTGAATGATCATAATATGTACAAATTTATTTTTAGCAGAGGTGATAAACGGGTGGAATCACGCTGGTATGCTTGTGCTATTGAAACTAAAAGTAATGATAATGTAGGTGCCTATAGAATGAAACCGCTTAGCACATACAAGTTAGAATAATAAAAGAATAACTACACTTAAATAAGAACTAAATGTGCATCTGCTGAATATCTGCTGAATATCAAGCAGTATTGCCACTGAATATTAGGCAACAAGAATAAGAGGCTTATTTAAGTAGAAGGTTCAATTAAGCATTAGAAGTGTTATTCTGAGAGATTAAGTAAATTTGATGTTGAATTTTTTTTTTTTTAAATAGGCATTATGTTCACAAATATCCACACTAAGGATTGTAGGGAATATGGTATATATAGCTTAATATATAGATAGGAAATAGAATTTTATATCTATAAAGTTGAGCAGGATTGCATTTGTATATTCAGGTGGCTAAAACAGGGGAAGTATAGAGTTGGTTCCTACAGTGAATTCTCCATGAAAAGGTTTAAAACTGTGCCCAAAATCTATGCTGGAAAATGCTCAAGTGCCGCTGTAAATTTAGCACCCAGGAGGAAAGAGAGTGGGGTGGCAGGAAGGGTACACTCTCCATTGCCTGTACCACTGCACAATACCTTTGCCATATTGGTAGGATGGGACAGTCAGGAGGAGACACCCATAGCAGGAGGGGACGATGTGGGGTCCTCAGAAGGGGAGGCCCCAAGAAGGGAGGAAGAGGCCCCCAGCCAAACAGAAAGCAGCTGCTGCTGGTGGGGAGGGGACTCTATAGCTAAAGGGGCACTGTCAGCTTTGTCCCAATGTTTTTGCTCATTTCTAGTCAGTGTTCCCCGAGGCACGTACTAAACAAATTACTAAAGTAAAATGCCCCTGCATGTGCCAAAAGTAATAATTTTTACTCATTACCTTTTATTTTTCATTATTTTATGTCCAAGCGGTCCAAACGAAGTAAGCCGACCTCCGGAAGCACATCCATCCTGACTACACGCATTTGTAACAGAGCGCAGTCGCGAGGTGCAATTTTTAGCATGCCCCATAAACTAAGCGCTTAGATTGTGTATTTCTTAAGCCGAAATTGAACTATGCCTTTCGTAACAAAAACTGAGCAGTACTATAACTAAAAAACACAGTTGAAAAGTGGAGCTGAAATCCCGCGCATGCGCACTAGGGCATGGTGTCTGCTCCAAGATAAGGGGTCCTGAACTTTAGGAGGGAGGATTTTAAAGAAATGGGAGACTGCCTTAGAAACTTCCTCATGGGGGAGGGCTGCCAGGAAGGGGTAGATACACAGTGGGGAATAATAAGGGCGGGCATAATTAGGGCAACCAACCTCTTTATGAAGGAAATGAGTAAAAGTAGAAGGAAAGAGAGAACGTTATGGTTCTCTATGGAAGTGGACAGGGTGGTGAAGGAAAAAGGGTGGCATTCAGGCGGTATAAGGAAACGTAGAGGCAAGAAGACAGAGAGGTATACCAGGTAAAACAGAGTGAAACAGGAAAGACAGTGAAGGGAGCAAAGGTGCAGACAGAGGAAAAGGTAGCCAAGGATGCAGCCAAAGGGGATAAGACTTTCTTCACGTATGTAAGTGAGAAAAGGAAAGCACATGGAGGGATAGTGAGGATAAGGAGGGCGGCAGGGGGAGACTGCGCAGAAGAGGATCAAGAAAAAACAAACATCCTGAATAGGTACTTCTGCACAGTTTCTCAGTGGGGTGGGAGGGCACCAATAAACTGCAGGAACAAACAGGGGTGGAGGCAAAAGTCCATTTTCAGAGAAGAGAGTCCTGAAGGGGATTTGAAGCTCTGAAAGTGGACTAGGATATGGAACTAGACGGGAAACACCCAAGGATACAAATGGAACTTACAGAGGTGCTAGCTGCCCCACTGACTGCCTTTTTCAACAGCTCACTGAAAACAGGCGTGGTTCCGGAGACTGCAGGATAGCAGATATGGCCCCTCTCCAAAAGAGTGGCAGCAAGGAGGAGGCTACCAACTATAGGCCAGTCAGTCTCGCATTAGTGGTGAGGAATGGTACAGTATCTCGAATCTAATGGCTACTAGACCAAAGGCAGCATGGATTCATGGGGGGGGGGCATCATACTGAACTAATCTGATTGATTTCTTCGACTAGGTGACCAGGGAAATACATCAGGGGAGGGCAGTGGACATGGCCTATCTGGATTTTAGCAAGGCCTTTGACCACGGCACAGGAGACTGATAAAGAAATTGAGCAGCCTAAAGGTGGGATCCAAAGTGGTGGATTGGGTAAAGAACTGGATAATGGGTAGGCAACAGAGGCTGGAAGTTAACAGCACTCACACAGATGAGAGGAGAGTGACCAGCAGGGAGCAGCAGGGCTCATTACTGGGATCTGTTCTCTTCAGTGTCTTCATAAGTAGCATAAGGGAAAAACTGAAAGGGAAAGTACTGCATGCCTTTTTGCAGATGACACTAAAATCTGTAATAGGGTGGACACTCAGGAGGGGGTGGAGAGAATGCACTGGGACCTTGGAGTTGAGTTTCAATGCCAAAAAGTGCAAAATCGTGCACCTAGGGTATAGGAACCCAGGAACTGAATTTAAGATGTGGAAGGAGGTACCGACAGTCACTGACAGGGGCAGGAATCTCCAGCAGGAGAAAGGAAGTGCTGTTGCCACCGTATAGCTCACTTGTGAGACCCCACCTGTAGTACTGTTTCCAGTTCTGGAGGCCCTACCTCAGAAAGGATACAGACAGAGAGCTGGTCCACTGGCACAGTGGTAGCACTACCGCTCACGACGCCGGCCACCCAGCTTCATGAATGAGTCCTGGTCATCGGAGGGCCAGCCGACGGAGGTGAGCTAAGCATCCCAGAGAACACTCTCCAACTCGGGGAAGGGGGACAGTCGGTCTCTGCTGAGCTACTTCCACCTAGGCGACCACAGGTAGCAGTGCAAGTGGAGCCACAGACTGGACGTCAGTGGGCTCTGCATGTACTCCTGGTGTCCTTCTCAGCATCCATACAGGGAGACAACTGGAGAAAAGGGAGCACCAGCTGCAACAGAAGGATGTCCACCCCTCACCACAGGCCTCACACTGCCAACTATGGCTCTCTACATGGAGTTCCTACCCAGTCTCCATTGGGGAGGTAAAGGGACCCTCCTGAGGACCCCGCCCCAGGGCATAAGCCAGGGGTGTAAGAAGGAGAGGTAAGTCCTGGAGAAGGCAGGTGATTCATAGATTCATCGACATGTGTTGGCAGAAAAGGACCCTCCTGGCCCATTGAGTCTGCCCATTCCCTCCCTCTACTTGTACACCCTCCAGGATCCCCCCTCCTCTCCTTGACAATCCCTTGTGCTTGTCCCAGGCCTTCTTGAAACCCTCCACTGTACTGGCCCTCACCACCTCCTCTGGCAGTCTTTTCCAGGGCTCATCCAGGCTCTCTGTGAAGTAATACTTCCTAACATTTCCGCTAAACCTTCCCCCCTCCAATCTCAATTCATGCTCCCTAGTTCTTGTATCTACCTTCCCTGCAAACAAGTTCTCCCCCACTTTATTGATCCCCTTCACATACTCGGATGTTTTGATCACGTCCCCTCTCTCCATTCTTGTCTCCACAGAATACAAGTCCAGATCCTTCAGCCTCTCCTCATATGACTTCCCATTTAACCCTTGCATCATTTTAGTGGCCCTCTCTGCTCCCTTAATATGCCATCTATGTTTTTTTGTAGATGGGACCTCCAGAACTGTACCCCATACTCCAGGTATGGCCTAACCATGGAGCTGTAGAGTGGCATCAGCACTTCCCTCCTTCTGCTGGTTATCCCCCTTCCTATGCACGCCAGCATCCTGTTAGCTTTACCCACTGCCTTGCTGCACTGGGTCCCCACCCTAAGGTCATCAGTGGTTATAACTCCTAGATCCTTCTCCTGCCTGGTTGCAGCCATTATCTCCCCCCCAAGTATGTATGTGGTATTTGGATTCCTCCTCCCCAAGGGTATCGCTGTGCATTTCCAGACACTGAACTTTAGCTGCCATGTTTCCAACCATCCTTCCAATAATTTTAGATCCTTCATGGCCTCCACACACGCACCCCCCCAGATGTCCACCCTGTTGCTGAGTTTCGTATCATCCGCGAAAAGGCAGACCTTCCCCTGAAGCTCCTCTGCTATGTTACTGACATAAATGTTAAACAGAATGGGCCCCAACACCGACCCCTGGGGGACCCCACTTGTAACCTTTGTCTCCCCAGAGTGCACCCCATTGACCACCACCCTTTGGCTTCTACTGTCAGCCAGCTCTCCACCCATCTTATTTTCTGACCCATCCCCAGACTCCCCAACTTATTGACCAGTCTTTTGTGGGGCACCGTGTCGAAGGCTTCCCGAAGTCCAGGTAGGCCATGTCCACTGCCCCACCCTGATCAACCACCCTTGTCAACTCATCGAAGAATTTGATCAGGTTCGTCTGACATGACTGACCACAAGTAAAGCCATGCTGCCAAATGTCTTGCAGCCCCTTCTCTTTCAGATAGCTGACCACCCTTTGTTTCTATATTGTCTCCATTACTTTACCCACCACCGATGTTAGACTGACTGGGTAATAATTGCTGGCCTCCTCCCTGCTGCCTCCCTTATGAATTGGCACCACGTCTGCCTTCTTCCAGTCCTCCAGTACCCACCCCATGTCCAGGGACAAGTTAAATAGTCCCAGCAATGGTTCTGCCAGTACCCCCTTAATTCCTTGAGCACCCTAGGGTGTAGGCCATCCAGGCCCGTGGCTTTGTTCACCCTCAGCCTACCTAATTCCTCCCTTACCTCTTCTGCACTGATTGGGCTAGGATCCACCAACCCTCCCTTCTTTCCCTTATCACTCAATGCTGGTCCCCTTCCTTCCTCTGCTGTAAAAACCAAGCTGAAGTATTCATTCAGTACCTCAGCTTTCTCGAAATCCCCTTCTACCTGTAGTCCCCGTTTCCCATTAATCCTACTATGCCCTTCCTCCTTTCCTCTATGTATCAAAAAAAAGAGTTGTCCCCCCATTGGGCCTGCCTAGCAATTCTCTCCTCTGTTTCTACTTTAGCCTTCCTAATCCTCTGCCCTGCCACTTCTCTTGTATGTTTCCCTATCCTCCCTCCCCGTGTCCTCCTATATTCCCTGCAAGCCCTTTTCTTCACCCCAAGTGCCTCCCTCATTTTCCTACTGAACCACAGTGGCCTCCTCCTTCTTTTGTTCTTCCTCACCCTCCTTACACATTCCTCTGTAGCTTTAAGGAGCCCCCCTTGATCATTTTCCAAAGTTTCTCCACCCTTCCCTCCATCCCTTCCCACCCCACTTCCTCTCGGAATATCTCCCTCATCCTGGGAAAATCAGCCCCCTGAAGTCTAGGAGCTTCGTGGTGGTTTGACTAGTCTCATACCTTGCTCTGACCATGAAGCCCACTGTGCTGTGGTCACTGTCTTCCAGGCAGGCTCCCACCTCCACTCCCTCCACGCTGTCTCCGTTAGTTAGGACCATGTCAAGTATGTTTCCCTCTCTTGTGGGCTCCCTTACCAGCTGCTGCAGGAAGGCACTCTGTAGTGACCCCAGAATCTCCCCACTCCTAGCTGACCTTGCCGATGGGATATCCTAGTCTATATCTGAGGGATTTAGGTCTCCCACCAGCAGAATCTCCCCTTTTCAGGCTGTTCTTTCGACCTGCTGCAGCATCTGCATGTCCGTTTCCTAGCTCTGCGTAGGAGGTCTGTATACCACCCCTGGTCTTAGTGCTGCCCCAGTCTTCCTCTCCAGCGTGACCCATATGCTTTCCACTTCTCCCTGCCCTTCCAGTCCTTCCTTGACCTTGATTACCTCCCTTATGTATAGCACAACTCATCCCCACTTCCTGCCGATACTATCCCTCCTGAATAATCTGTACCCTGGGGGCCCCCACTTCCCAGCCATGGTGCTTGGCCCGCCAGGTTTCAGTTAAAGCTACAATATCTAATCTCTCCCCCTCCATTAATGCTTCTAAATCTACCATCTTCTTCCCCAGGCGATGGATGAATGGGGTAGAACCAATGGGGGCCGGCTGGCAAGGAGCAGAAAGCATACTAAATTTACTCCCCCCCCCCAAAAAAAAGGACATAGAGTGGAGGCAGTCTACAGGAGGGCAAGACTGAGGGATCACAACATAATACACCCTGAAAGAGAGGCAAGTGAGAGGGACATGATAGAGATCTACAACATACCTCTCAACCTCCTGCCTCATAAATCAGGGACAAGGCTTAAAAAAATCAGGGACAAAGGACCAAAATCAGGGACACATCTTCAAAATTAGAGATATCCACCCAGAAAGCTGGCAGAATATGGGGCTTAGTGCAAAATGCATTTTCTAAAGAAGAACAAGTCTGTAACTTTAATGCTTGACATTGTTTTGTGCTTACAGTCCCCACTGTTTAGCCACAAAAACACAAATTTTAGGAGGGACAGAGTAAAATTTTGAGGCAAAATCAGGGACATCCCTGAAAATCAGGGACACTTGAGAGGTATGATCTACAAGTACCTTACCAGGGCGAATAGGATGCAAGAGAGAGGTCTCTTTCAAATAAGAAAATGTACCAGGACCGGAGGGTGGGAAGTTTAAGAGAGATGTGAAGAAAATCCACTTCACTGAAAGAGTGGTGGACGCCTAGAACAGACTGTCAGCATAAGTGATGGCGGGGAAAATATTGGGGGGCTTCACGCATACATGGGGTAAGCACAGGGGACTATTAATAAATACGCAGCGAGGGTTGCTGGACTCGGAGACCAGTTAAGGTCTGCGGGGACAGACTAGGTAGGTGAGGACCATCTGGGCAGACTGGGTGAGCCAAACGGTTCTCTTCTGCCGACAAATCATCTGTTTACACTACTGTCATTAATACTTGTTAGCTGCGGACAGCATGGTAAACCCACCTAACCTTCCCAACACGTCCGCTGCTCTGAGCACTTGTCCAAGTGCAGAAGATCCTTCCCACACGTGAGGACACTAACCCCACCCCTCGGCCTGAAGAAGTTGGAACGTGGGCTTCTCACCTCGCGCCTGTGCAGGCTGCGTCCCGGGCCGCCAGCCACACTCCGCGCTCTGCACTGGGGCGGCAGCAGCAGCAGCAACTACAGGAGCAGGCAAGGAGGCAGTGGCGCCCATTCGAACCAGCTAGCGACTGCGCTGCTCTATGAAACGGCTGCGGCCAAGGAAGCAGGAGAGCCACCGGGGATATACTGGGCGAGTGGTGCTGGTGTTCGGAACGTTCGTCCAGGCGCGGGTTGGCGACGTTTACAGTATGGCATAAAAAAAAACACCTCTCTCCAAACAGAGAACGAAAATCAAAATAACATACCATGCTGAGTGAGTCACTGAAGTGAGACGCCCACATGAATGCTGCGATGCCCCAGAGAATGGACAAGTTTCTGCAGATCGCACCCCACTCCTTGGCCATAGTCCTGGCTCAGACCAATGTGGACCTCCGTGTCGCCGCCGCCTCCGATAAGCTGCAGCATCACCACACCGGCTACGAGATTTTCGCCAATTTCAAGGCTGTCAACATGCAACATTTCTGGAATAAGAGGACAACAGATGCCATCTCGGACACCTTTTTCTTGGGCTGGATCGACGAGCACGTCCTACTTATCCAGGGCAAGGAAGAGCATCTGGAAGTTGTAAGAGAAAGCTGGACTAGGCGATCCCTCAAGCCTCCCACTGGATTCACGATCAAGTACCTAGGTACAGTACGGCATGCTCGTTCTCCTTCACGGTACCTGTCATTAGTAGTATTGAAATTAATGTATTGTCTGTTTCTCGTGCACGGACTGTGTGCCATGAGTAATGCAGGCCTTTCTGTCGGGTGCATTCCATGTGCTGCTGCCGGCAAGTTACTTTCACGGTTTTTTTTACCTGTTGCGGAGGGGAGGTCGTTTCTCGGCGATTTCTTCACATTGGCCGCGGTATGTCAGCTGGGGAACATAGACCGTCACTTCCAAGTGCTCGGCAGCCGTTTGTTTAGCCCCCATCGCATGATGATTTCCAGAGTTGTTAATGTTGCTGTTATCGTTGTTTATAGTAGTAATAAACAATTACAAAACAAGTCGTTAATGTCTGCATGCATGTCCAGATTTGCATGGTCTTTTATAGGGAGAACTTTGGTTGTCTGCAGCACTTTCCCAAGCGCATCTGATTGAGTTGTAGCAACTATAAGTGCTACCTCACCTTCTGTATGTGAACTCAGCCTTTTTTTTGGGGGTTAGTTTGGGAAGCAACTGTGATATCTCTCAGACAGAAATAGAAAGCAGTGGCAGTGATTAACCCTCTAGTGCATGCAGCTGATGCATTACTTGACTCGATTTTGATTGTGAAAGGGCAAGGCTTCCACCAGATTCAGGTACAGGGCAGGAGGCACTATGTAAGAGGCTGCAGCATACCTCTCAACCTCCCTTATCACAAATCGGGGACAAGCCTTAAAATGATCAGGGACAAATGACCAAAATCAGTGACACATCTGAAAAAAAAATAGTAATATTAGTTCCAGAAGCTGTGTACAACATGTCTTAGTGTGAATAGCATTTTCTTAATGTGAAATGGACTGTAACACCAATGGTTGGCATTATTTTGTAATTCAAATCCCTACTCTTTAGTGACAGAAATGCCAAATATAGGAGGGACAGAAGAAACTTCTTAGGCAAAATCAGGGACAACCCTGAAAATCAGGGACAGTTGAGAGGTATGGGCTGCGCTGCAGGTCTAGTTTCTGACAGCTTTTCTAATTGCTGGTAGAACAGTGTACTGCCTGCTAGCACTGCAGGGCTTAGGATAACTATGTTCTGGAAGTATTCTGAGTTTTAAAAAACGTAAAAACTTCCCAGATATGTGTAACATTTGATAACCAGGAAAGACACACTGAGCCGAGACTCGTTTCCAGGTGTGACCCGGGGAAGGGATATAAAGCAGAAAATACAGACTGGGTATACGTGAGATAAATATACAGTAGCATAAATTGCAGCAAAGTATTGTACATTCAGATGGACTATATACAAATAACACCAGAGGAAGTATTGGACTCCCTAAAGAAGTGATATCTAATGGTGCGGGCTTTGAAGGAAAAAAAAAGTTCATTTTGTATGCATGAACAGTTATTTACCACCAATAGCTAGCGGCAGTATTTATTAGTTGGCAAAACTTAAGATCACATATCTATTTTTTAGCTTCTGGCACCCTCAGCTTCATCCTCAGTGTATTTTTAAATTTTTGAGACATTTTTAAAACAGTTGTATTAGCTAATTTTTAAATTAATGACTTAAGTCGTTAAAAATGGCCACCGCTGGCAGTTTAAAAAAAAATCTCTTCCACTGAGGTTACCTTGCCTGTGGAATGTACACACCAGATTTATACTGTAGCTGTATTAGGGTGTGGGTGTTGCTGGCACCTGCGTCTGATGGAAAATGGCACTGTACAAAGCTATATGTATATTATATATGTATACATTTTTTTCATGCTGTACATGGCACAGGAGCAAGAAACCCCCAACTTCAAAACCTTGTATCTTCATTCAGGAATGAAAGAAAACAGAAACATTAGTACACTAATACTTTTGCCAGAACAATATTATTACAGAGATAAATGGCATAATGACTAAGAAATACTGCTGCTTCAACTCTCTTAAATCAGCTTCTCAGAATCTTGACTTCCAAAATATGGGATCTGGGATGCAGTTTGACTTCCCAGAAAACTAAAATGTGTTCCATATTTGGATTTATAGACATTTTCTACTTTTACCACATAAGCAAATGAACTGAACCACAAGATACAATCTGCATGTGACACTTGACATACTACTGCCAATATGCCCCCATGCTGTAACAGTACTGGCTGAATTGCTGATAGAATCTACTTTTACCCTGCAGAACATTTCAAACCTCTTCATAAGGTAGGTGATATGCTTGATCAAAGGAGATTTATTTTAATTGAAACAGCCGGTGCACTTTGCATTAGTCGTATAGTATGCAACTTCAAAGTAACTTCAGTGTTTCTCATTTATACCGTGTATTGTTTTTTTCTATTACTGTTTTGATATTCTTGCTGATTTCACTGCAAGGTTTAATTCAGGATGTTAGTGTAGATTCTGCTCAACTGTAAAGACTTGCCTGTTCCCGCTTGTTATTACTTTGTGGTTTGATAATGTTTTCTGCAGCGATTTTGCTCATGACAGCTATTGCAACTTTTCCAGGTCATGCCTGAAAATAGGCGTATTTATGCCTAGTGAATCTTACCTGGTTATCAAAAACAAATAAAATAAACTGGTAGAGCATATTAGACTAGGCACTAAAGGTTTACTACTGTGTTGCAATGCTTTATGATTGCATGTAGCAGTTAATTCTGTTCGTCTATCCGGCTTGACTGAATAGTCTAATTAATAACTGCGGATTTCCACTTGTTCTTGTGATGCAGTATACAAACACGCAGTGGATATATTATATATATTTGTTTTCAAACACTGTATCGTTATTTCAGTGTGTTATGACTGTAATCTACTTTTTTTGGCATTAGTGCTAAACACAGTTTTACTGCAGCTGCTTTCATTCACTAGGCATTTGAAGACCAATAACATTATTTCTGTTAAATTCAGTGTATTGATCAATGTCCATAAACCAATTAAGAGACAGCTATTTAAATTAGGCCAACAGGTTGCTCAGTAAGACTAGTACTTTGTTAGTAACCAGTGCCACCTCCTACTTTTGTTGCCTGTTCAGACATTGTTTGTAGTCAGACATTCTTTGTTTTTGCTTCGTGTAATCTATCAATACATTTACAGTACAATGCAAAAATGTCTGAGGGTCATATGACCCAAAGAGCAAATGGATGGCTGGCCTCGCACCCAAAACACAACAGTTTTAGAAGTTAAGAAAAAAAAGGTCCGAATTACAATAAACCTTTCGGTGTTCGCCAGGATTGCCAGGTGCTCTATGGTGGAGGGGGTCCTCCCTGCAGCTTTGAAAGAAACACTGGTGAGGCCACTCCTTAAATCTTACCTTGACCCTGACGTCCTGGTGAATTACTGTCCTATCTCCAACCTGCCCTTTCTGGGCAGGGTTGTCGAGAAAGTTAGTGGCACATCAGCTCGAGGATCGCCTGGTGTCCTCAGACATCTATGAGCAATTTCAGTCAGGTTTTCGGGCTAGACACAGCACAGAAACAGCTCTAGTGAGGGTGCATAATGACCTGCTCAGGGTTAGAGACAGAGGAGACAAGTCAGTTCTTGTTCTCCTTGATCTCTCTTCAGCATTTGACACTGTGGACCACCTTGTGCTTCTTGATTGGATTTGTGAGTTTTGTGGACTCGCCGGTACTGTCAATCAGGTGGTTTGAGTCCTGTCTCTCAAACAGGGTGCAGAAGGTAGTGATGGGGAATTTCTCCTCCTCCCCAATGCCCCTGTCTTGTGGAGTGCCACAGGGCTCGATTTTGTCGCCGTTGCTTGTTCGCAGTGTACATGCTGCCCCGGGTGAGATCACTCGACAGTACAGCGTGGAGTTTCACTGTTATGCAGATGTTACCCAGCTGTACTTGTCTTTTGCCCCCGGAACATCGGGAGCGGTTGATGTGCTTAACATCTGTCTGGCTAAAATCAATGACCGGATGGCTTCCAGCTTGGCTGAGACTTAACCCGGCTAAGATGGAGGTATTGGTGATTGAGCCTGGTCGCGGACGTGATGGGCTGCCACCTGGGGCTGACTCAGGGCTTTTTCTGGGTTCTGCTCCATTGGTGGTTGCCCCAAGGGTGTGAAATCTTGGTGTGATCCTCGATAACAGTTTGACTTTTGAAGATCAGGTGTCATCTGTTGTCAGTAGTGGTTTCTATCTTCTGCGAAACATTGCCCAGATTAAGCTCCTCATTCTGTCCGAGGACCTGCCAATGCTAGTGCATGCTTTTGTGACCTCCTGACTGGACTACTGCAACTCTCTTTACTTCGGTGTCATGGGAGGGACCCTCCGCCGATTTCAGCTTGTGCAGAATGCGGCAGTCCGGGTACTGACGGGCCTTTCGAGGTCCAGTCACGTGCCTCCAGTCCTGCGGGCTCTGCAGTGGCTGCCGGTCAGGTGGAGGGTTCTTTTCAAGGTGGATCTTCTCACCTTCAGGGCCATATACGGCTTGGGTCCTGATTACCTGTCAGAACTCCTGACACCGGTGACCTCTGCTCGCTCCCTCCACTCCTCTTCGAGGGGCTCCTGGACATTCCCAGAGTTCAGCTCAAAACCTCAGGAGATCATGCATTTAGTGTCTCTGGGCCGACCCTGTGGAACTCGTTACCACCTTCAGTCCAGGAGGCTCCCTCAGTTGAGACGTTGAAGCGGAGGCGGAAGGCCCACCTCTTTGTCCTGGCTTTCCCAGTTTCTTGAGCACATCCTCTGCTAGTCCCTGCTACAATATTCTGAATACGCTTTTTAATCTATTTTAAATTGCTATATTTACACTTAGAATTGTTACTGTAGTATTTATGTATGCTGTTTTTATTATGTCTTATTTTAACTATAGTTAGGCACCAGAGCATCCGAGATTGGGCGCCCTACAAAAAAAATTGACTTGCCTTGCCTTTCACTTCACTACACTGAATGGGCATGGAGTGATACTAGTCCAGCTTTCCGAGGAAAATGTTCTAGATGACACTCTCTGTTTTTCTTTATTTAAACTTCAAAACTAGTATAAATCAAATAAAAGCTATGTAAACAAAGCTGAAAATGAATGATGTGCATTTTCTTAGCAGAATAAATTGATGACTACAGACGTTCCTGTAAATGTTGACATATCAGTAAGTGGGTAACGTATGGCAGGGCATTATTGTGCCAGCAATAATATTAATGAGAACTGCACTGTGTAATCAGCTCTGTGGTACTGCCATTGCCTGAACTGTACCGTCTTGGAGAAAACCTATATTAAAGGGAAACACTGGATACTACTAAAATGGCAACAGTTACTACAAAAGCACCCGATTAGGGCTTTAACATTAAAGTAAAATGTTTTAGTACCTGTTTCTCTTTATATAATTTCCAAAGACACGCGCCAACCGTCATGTCGGCTAAGCTACCTGCAGCCATCTCACACACACCAGGCAGCTTCTGGCATGCAGAGTGAGCTAACGAGGACTACCAGCTAATGGCAGAGTTGGAAACCCTCATTAGCATACCCTGCTTGCTGGTAGCCGCGTGATGTGCGCAGGATGGACAGGAGTAGCTCTGCTGACATGGCAGTTGTGGCAGGTCTTTGAAGATTAAATCAAACACGAGAAAGGTACTGAAAAATTTTACTTTGATGCTAAAAGCCCTAATTGGGCATTTATTTCAGTAACCTTTGCCATTTTACTAGTATCTGGTGTTTCCATTTAACACATACAGGTTCCAGAATCTGTCTGAGGGTAAACTGTTTCCAAAGATGTCTGATTAACAACAACAAAATAGTTTGTATAAAGAGCTGGACAGGGAGTTGGCAGAGTAAATCAGGAGGGTATGTAGGAAGTGGAACGTGGTCATCATGGGGGAGTTCAATCTGCCGGGGGTTGACTGTAGCACTCTGGTCACCTCTAGTGCTAGTGAGCAGGTGCTGCTGGTAACGATCCAGGAGGGACTCCTGACACAGCTGATCACTGGACCTACTAGGCTAAGTAGCATGCTAGATCTGGTACTGTCGAATGGTGAGGCAGTGAGGGAAATAAGGGTGGAGGGGCCACTAGCTGATAGAGAACCACACCGTTTGGTGACTGCTATCACAATGAGCAGGGAGCCAGGGGGCTCACTAACAAAGGTGGTGGACTTCTGGAGGGCAGACTTTGGGAGGATGCGGGAGATACTGAAAAGGAATCTTGAGGGCATAAGGCCAGGGAAGGAAGCGGAGCAGAAATGGGACATTATTAAACGGGGTATTACAGAGGCGACGGAAGCTTGCACTAAGTTGCAGAGTAAGAGGAGCAGAACAAGGAAGCCATGCTGGTTGAACAGTGAGGTGATGGAGGGGGTGAGGGCAAAGAGAGCTGCGTACCAGAGGCTCAGAAGGATGGGGAAGGAGGAGGAGGACAGGGAGGAGCATACAGGATGGTCCAAGGAGTGACCAAGAGGGTGAGGGAAGCTAAGGCCTCCAGGGAACTAAGGTTAGCACAGGGAATTAAGGGGGGGAGAAAGACTTTTTCAGATATAAGTCAGAGAGAAACAGAAGTGCAGGGATAACACAGTGAGGATAAAGAGGGGTGGGGAGTGGGCGGAAAAGGGAGAGGAACAAGCAGAAGCACTAAATAAATACTTTTACTCAGTGTTCACGCAAGAGAAGGGGGGACCACTACCACCTTGGGCTGGGGGTTAGGGGGGTGAGGAGGTGATGGATGGAATGATTGAGGGAAGTAGAGTATTAGAGGGACTGAATGTGGTAAAAGTGTACAAGGCACCAGGACCAGATGGTATCCACCCCAGGGTGCTGAGGGAGATGGTGGAGGTGCTGGCGGAACCACTGGCGGATCTGTTCAGCACCTCCCTGGATACGGGATGTGTGCCTCAGGACTGGAGGATAGCCCATGTGGTGCCGATACACAAGAGAGGCCCAAGGGACAAACCAGGCAATTATCGGCTGGTCAGCTTCGCTTCCATAGAGGGCAAACTTATGGAGACGATACTGAAGGAGAGACTGGTGTCATTTCTAGAGGACAATTACCTCCAGGATGTGAGGCAGCATGGGTTCGTATCGGGAAGTCCTGTCAAACTAACCTAATACAATATTACTACTGAGTAACAAGAGAGCTGGATAGGGGCCATGCAATGGAAGTCCTCTACTTGGATTTCAGCACGACCTTCAATTCAGTGCCTCATGGGCGGCTCGAGGGAAAGCTAACTGGCGTGGGAGTGGGGATGAGGATGGCAAACTGGATTACAGACTGACTGCATGGGAGGCTACAGCAGGTGGGGGGGGGGAATTTTCAGCACCTAGACCAGTGACGAATGGGGTGCTGCAGGGCTTGGTGCTGGGTCCAGTGCTATTTGGGCTCTTCATCTAACCAAACTGGAGTGGAGGAATGGTCAGAGAGGTGGCAGCTGGGGTTCAGTGCAAAGAAGTGTAAGGTTATGCACTTTGGGCAAAGAACCCAAGGAGAGAATACTGGTTGGGGAAGGGGTGAAGCTGGGGATCACACAGGAGGAGAAGGACCTAGGGGTTATGGTAACAGGGAGCATGAACAATTCTGCCCAATGCAGGAAAGCGGCACCAAAGGTGAACAAGATGTTGGGGTGTATAACGAGGGGGTTCTCATCCAGGTGGAGGGAGGTGATCTTGCCCTTCTACAGGTCACTGGTCAGGCCGCAATTGGAGTACTCTGTGCAGTTCTGGAGGCCATACCTGAGGCAGGATATCAAGCTATTGGAGGGAGAGCAACGAGGATGATACATGGAATGGAGGGGAGAGACCATGAGAACAGGCTGGGGGAACTGAATCTGTACACCCTGGAGGAGAGGAGGGTTGGGGGGACATGATCGTAACTTTCAAGTATCTGAGGGGAATCGACAAGGATGGAGCAGGTGGGGGGTTTTAAACTGAGGAAGGGAAGGGACATTAGAGGGCATGGACTAAGAATAGAGGAGGGAAGATTTGGGAGGGAGATGAGGAGGCATTACTTCACAGAGACAGTGGCATTGAAGTGGAATGCACTACCAGAGAGGGTGATATCATGCAAAACTGTGGGTAGCTTTAAAAAGGGCATGGGACAGAGAACAGGGGAGAGTACGGGTGGTTGAGACTGAGAATGGCCGAGAGTGGACAAAAGGGGTGGGACAGCTGCAACTTACAGGCGCCAGCTGCACACTCAAGCAGATGTTGATAGACCAGGAGGTCTGTTTCTGCTGGCACATTCGTATGTTCATAAAGAAATTCCAGTTCCAAGAAACTTTCATCTGCTGCAGGTATCTACTTAGAGCTCTTGAATGGTGTCCTTTTGTTTAATTAGTGTTTAAATGACAACATGCTTAAGCTTTACTTAAAAAAATAGTAATAACCTGGGAAGTCTGACTTGTGGGCAGGAAGAAGAAGGTCATGGTTGATGGGTGCTACTCCAGGCAGATGAGAGCACTCATGCTAAGGGGTCAGTGCTGGGGCCACTGCTTTTCAACATTTTAGTCAACAGTCTTGAAGCTGGGGGTCTCTTGATAATACTGCGCTGGCCAGGGGATGGACTCCTTTGAGGATGCTGACAAACTACAGGAGGACCTGAACAAGGTGGGTGATTGGCTGGACTCCCAGAGTCTCAGATTCAGTGTAGCCAAATGAAAGCTGCTATAGTTGGGGAGGAACTGCAGAGGTAGGACCTATATGCCTACACACACTTGCTGCAGTTGAGGAGGAAAAACACCTGGAGGTCATGATAGACTAGGAACTGAAGCCTGGCATGCAGTGTGTAGCCACTGCCAAGAGAGCCGGTAGGTGCTGGGGTGCATCAAAAAGGGGTGACCAATGCAGCAGGGGCAGCAAGGATGTAGCCAAGATTTGGTAATAGGGAATTTTCACCAAATATATCCTATCGTAGTCCCAGTGTACAAAAAAACATTTAATGACAACATAATGGAAGCATGATAGGAGGAGTTTCTGGGCACACAGGACCCCCTGCCCCACGGGATACACCTTTAATATGTAAGCCTGACTCTTTACAGGGTCTAGTTTTATATAGAAACATAGAATTTGTCAGCAGAAAACGACCAGTAGGCTCATCTGGTCTGTACTAGTCCTATTTTCCTTTCGTATTTCAACACCCTGAACCCTATTTGGTCATACAATAGGTGTCCCTCTCTCCTCCTTTCCTTCTGTCTGTTATGCCCATGTACCTGTCCCACGCATGCTTGACGCACCACTGTGTTCGCCTACATCACCTCTCCTGGCTGGCTGTTAACAGGTCCATCATCCTTTCTATGGAGACATATTTTCTCACATTCCTCTTAACTCTGAGCTTCATAGCATGCCCCTGTGTTCTGGTACTGTCACACCACCTAAAGTGAATTCGCTCTTGCACCTTGTTCACACCCATGAGGTGCTTCTAGGTCTCAGTTATGTCCCCTCTTGTGCTTCTGTCCTCCAGGAAGTACTTGTTGAGCTCCCATAGCCTCGCCTCACATGGTTTCTTGTGCATTCTCTGTACCATGTTGGTAGCTCTCCTTGGAACTGCTTCCACCTTGTCAATGGCCTTGCAGAGATGCGGACTCCAGAACTGGACACAGTACTGGAGGTGGTGTCTCACTAGAAAGCGATATAATGGCAACACTACTTCCCTTCTCCTGCTAGAAATCCCCCTTCCTGTGCAATCCAGCATCTGACTAGCCTAGCTTACTGCCTTGTTGCACTGCACTACCAACTTAAGATCATCAAATATAATTACCCCAAGGTCCCTGTCTTACTTGGTAACTGTAAGTACTCCCCCCCCCCAGCTTATACATAGTACCTGGGTTTCCCCTTCCCAGGTGCATGACTTTGCACTTTTTGGAACTGAAACCCAGCTACCACATCCTAGACTGGGAACATGTCAATTTGTCTGGGTCATTTCATTCCACAAAAACTTGTCCCAGACTATTAGCTCCGGTGTCAGTCGTCTCCCACTTCAGTTCATCCCCAAACAGTTCGTGCTCACTATATATCATACTGTACTCCAACAACAATTACAGTACAACTTCCACTTCTACAACCCTCAAGCACATTGCCTCCTCTGGTTGGTGAATTGCGTTCATGTGGAGTTTATTTTATAATATTTACGCTGGGGGCGATTTGTCCAAGGACTAACTGATGTAGGAGCCGATTGACACCGGAGCTAATAGTCCGGGGCAAGTTATCATGAAGCAAAATGATTGTGGTAAATTATGATGTAGTCCCCTAGACCACTCCTCAAGTTTAATTAGATCCCTTATCATTTTCTGCACCTCTTCCTGGGTGTCCACCCTGTTGCAGATATTTGTGTGTCATCTGCAAGAGCACACCTTCCCTTCCAGTTCTTCAGCAATTTTACCTTTGAAGATGTTGAAGAGGGAATAACCTAGTACTGATTCTTGTGGTACTCCACTGGTCATTCTTCCATTCCTCTGAGTGACTGACATTTACCACCACCCTCTGCTGCATGTCCTTCACTTAGTTTTGCGATTCGGTTTATCACCTTCTCTCCAACCCCCACGTTGCTAAATTTCTTAACTAGCTCTTGTGTGGCACAGTGTCAGAGGCCTTAATGAAGTCCAGATAGGCTACACCTGCTGTCTTCCCTTCCTTAGTCACCCCATCAGAGAAACCTAAGAGATTTGGTTGACATGACCGCCCCCCCCCATGAAACCATGCTGCTGGTGGGCTTGCAGCCCATTTGCCTTCATGTACTCCATCACTAGCCTCTCCTTCAACAGGGACTCCATTAATTCACCACCACTGATGTGAAACTGATGGTCTGTAACTGCTAGCCTCCTCCTTGCTGCCACTCTTGTGCAGAGAGACCACATCAGCTCTCCTGCAGTCCTCACCAGCCCTTCAGTCTTACCTCACATCAGTTACTGTGTGGAGTTCTGTGCTCCGCAAGACTAAAGGGAGACTGAGGCAGTTTAGAGAGTGCAGCAGGCCTGCCCAAATCATCAGGGGGTATGAAAGACAGAAGTTTCCAGAGAAAGCTGGTGGCCCTTAGCTTGTTCACATACGAGAAAACGAGGCTGAGAGGGAACCTGATCTCAATCTTCCACATACTCAGAGGTTATCAGTAAGATAAAACAGGCAGAGATGTTTGATTTGGTGTCCTCCAGCAGGACACTGGGACATGTCCTGAAGCTCAGAGCAGGTACAAGCAGGAGTAACATTATGCAGCACTTCCACTGCCAGAGCGGGGTTAGCAACCGGAACAGCCTACCGTGGGAGACAGTGGACTTAAGGACATTACGGGCCTTCATTCTAAGTCTGGTTACATTTCTGCTTACCGTGGGATTCCCTGGAGATCCTGGGCAGTAGAGTGGGTAGAGGACACTTTACATTTTACCCTCCTGGTCTCAAAGTCATGCCCCCACCTGCCACTGGTCAACACCCAACTCCATTACCTGTCCAGAACCCCAGGAGGTCCCCTTACCTGCAATGTAATTTACCCCTACAGTGTGGCTCCTACTGTCCTTCTGAGGATGAATTTGGGGCTAGAAATGTGCAAAGTTGGCAAACTTCACTTCGCAAATTAATATGCAGTTTGCCAAATTCACAAAGTGCTGACTTCGCAACATTTTTGGCAGGTGAAGTGGCACTTTTTGAAGCAAAATCATGCAGATTCACTGGCTTCAACATGATTTCACCTGACTTAGCCTGAAAAAGTGCAATTTCTCTGGGAAAACTCAGTGTGAAGTGGCAAAGTGGGCAATTCATGAAGGTGAATTTCACATAGTCGCCAGAACCTTGCCAATGAAGTAAAACTTCACAACATCTCCTTATGGGGACCCCTTTTCTGCCAAACAGACTGGTGATGTGAAGCTCGGATGTGCCTGTATTGTCATTGTGCTGGGCTGCATGTTTGCATGGTATGCTCCTTCCCATCACTTAGATGTGCTGGCAACAGCATGCTATGCAAAGCATGCAACTGGTGTAACTGTAGATTGCCTAGGTATTGCCACACCCTCTCTGCTATCCCCGCTAACTGACTTCGCCTGTGGTCCCCCAGGCAGTGCTTCTGTAGTGAGGACCTGTCAGATTCTCTTTCTGAGTTAGTGAGCATTCTTTGGGATGCTCAAACCATCTCCCCGCCCAGTCAGCATTGTAGCAAACTGGGCATGTTCTCGAGCCTGAGTTACATGCATCGTGAGTAGTATCTCTATCACTGCACTTACTAGCTGACTTGGTAAAGAACACCTTTAAATTTTTTTTTTATTTTATTCACGGATAGCATTCTTATACATTCTTATGAAGTGTGTGGGTGTGTTGGACATGGTGGATATAGAATTCCTTCTAATCTTTAATGACTTAGTTACTGTGTTACTATGTACTATAAGCCAAGAATTTGGTAACTCGCTTGAATTCTTTCAGCAGAGTTTGATAATTATACTGTGCTGTAGATATGTTTGGGTAACTGAGGCAAGGTGTGCTGTTCACAAGGACGTGGCCAGGGTGAGAAACTGCTAATGAAACTTTGACTAGATCAGAATATTTTGGGCAATCATTCTAAAGATCTGGGGCAGCCTTGTAAATTGTGTAGGCCCAACATGGGGGATGTCCAACTCCAAAACCACCTGTCTTTTTAGCCAAGAGCACTGAAGGTCGTAGCCACAATACATAGCAATGCAAACTAACAAGTACAGTATACTGTACATATTATGAGAGAAGAGTGGCATGGTAAGCTAGGAAAACGGGGTTCAAATCCTGGCTCTGCTGATCACTTTTTCTTGAGGCTGTTTCTCTCAGTATTTCTTAACTAGCATAGATCTGTGTTATATTGCTTAGTTATATGAATGTGTACTTTACCGATCTGTATCTGTCTGTCTTATCTTTTTTTTTTTTTTGTAAAATAGGTGAAATCATAAGTATCTAGTTATCTCATCATACATGGTTACCTCCAATCTTGCAAGATTAGAGGTGTCCATTTATGCTGAGGTAACGGGACACTTACACAAATGATTTCACCTATTTTATAAAGAAGCAATAATACCCAGTAGGGTGGGCAATATTGAGCTATGCCAGACCACCCAGGGGCGTAGGGCCTTCTAGCTCCTGGACAGTCTGGTATAGCCAGTACCACTCACCTTGGAAGGTATTATTGCACTTAGAAAATATGTAATTGTTTAAATATTGAATTAAATGTTTTAATATTATGGAAAAAAAAAGTTTAAAAGAGTAAAAATGAATGAAAAAAAGTGTTTATTTGTAAAGTAGTCCCCCAGCTGGTAGAATTACCAGTAGAGCATGCTGCTGTTTATAAGAGCTTTTTTAATTTTTTTTTTACCTTATATTCTCCAACAAGGCACTCTTCCCCCCCCCCCCAAGTATAACTGTGGTGTGTGGAGCAGTTTTTGGTTTATGTATTACTGTTAATTTTGGAAGTCATTCTGTTAGATTGGGACCAGTACACGTAGTACGTGCCGTTGGGATGGCAGTGGGGCCTGATGTAAGACTGGGAGTCACTTCAGTGCGATCAGAAAGGCAGAGCAGTCATGATGTAAGATCAGGAGTGAGAACTGAGAAGATAGTGTTTGCGGCAGCACTCGTTTTTTTTTGGGGGGGGGATTTCACACACGTATGGTTGTTGCCTTGTTAAAACTGAGTGGAGAGAAATACTGACTGAATCACAGACTATCAGGAGCACGGTCAGTTGGAGGCATGGTCATTCGGCAGAAGTGCTACAGGGAAAAAAGAAAATATGGACTGATAGGTGTTTGTGGTGGGTGGGGTAGAATACCGCTTTTTTCTTCCAAAGCACTGCTAGTAGAGTTAGAGGGGAAGCCTTCTGTATTGGGTTCTACAGTAGTTCAGGTATGTCTCTGAGGGAGGGAAGGGGCTCACTCGTAAGCCTACAATAAAAAATGGCTGGAGTTTCATTTTTAAACATTCTCTAGGGCTTGGTGATACTAGTTGGCACTATGGCTGGTGGCACTGGATCCTGATTTTACCCAATCTCAAGGGCGTAGCTACTGATTCTCCAAGTAAGCCATGGTGTACCAAGTTTAGTAGCAGGGGGTAGCAAACAAGCTGGCCAGCATTGCTTTGCCCCTTCTAATCCATTGCATTTAAATTCCTTTGTTTGGCTTTGCAGACTTTTTCTTTTCTCTTTCAGCTTTGTTTGGGGGGGGGTGGCAGAGTGGACCACAGATGTTGAAGCTGAAGGTCTCAATTAGGTCTGCCTGCATAGTGACTGGCTGTGGCATCGGGTAGGGGGGTGTGGCAAGTCTTGGGCGGTGAGTCTAAATGCCCCAGCAAAGTTAGAAGCCATACTGTTAGTTCAGTTGTACTGGGAGTGAGAGAAGCAGTAGAAGAACTGAGCAACAGCAGACGGAAGAACAGACTCAGAGTCAGCTAAAAGAATGAAGACTTCATGTGGAGTGGCAAGTGGAGTGAATCTGCCTACCTGTAGGGAGAAAGTAGAAATTTCTGCTATGGTCTTGGACGCGTGATGCAGTCAGTGGCGTTTTCCCAGTGGGCAGTGAGCACCACATTAGCAGCGCAGACAGACAGCAGGTCTAGTGTTGGAATCATCTGATTGGAGCCAGGAACCTTGGACTCGAGTCGGGGGGGGGGGGGGCAGGCATGAACCGCAGTGGGGAAGGGGTAGCAGTATGGCCGGTTGGTGTACAAATTTGAAATGTTTGGTTACACCCCTGCCCGATCTCTCATGGCAAATAAATGCACCCTAGATAGGGTTCTCAGCCTATCAGAGGCCATGATTTTTACAACCCATTTTCTAATGTTAAACAGTGTTTATAAGAGGGGTAACACACTTCAGGAGGTCCTGTTATGCTGGATTTATGAAGCATGTGGGAGTTTAATTTACTTGGCTATGCCTCGTGACACACACACCTATAGTGTTCATATACTTAGCATAACTGGACTGTCCTGGCATATGCTGTGCCTTACATCTTGGATACACACGTGAGATATAGTTTGTTTGAATGATTTTATTTACAAATGGGCCAAGAAAATCCTGCACTGTGGTTGGTGGAATCTGATCACATAACCACAATTTATTACAGCACGACCCATGCCGCTGTAATTTTTTCGGTTTGTTTTTAATTTCCCCCCATATGTACCTACGTTATAAGCACAGCATCACACACCAGGGTTTGTAGCTCGGTGTCATAATATCCCGTCCCTGGGTGATTGAAAGCCCTCGGCTATGCCTAACGGTTGACAGTGTATATGTTATTATAGCACAGCCCACACCATTGTGTGTTATTGCTTACATAAACAGTAGTGTGGGCAGTTGTAGTACGTTATAAGCACAGCATCACACACCAGGGTTTGTAGATCGGTGTCATAATATCCCGTCCCTGGGTGATTGAAAGTCCTCGGCTATGCCTAACGTTTGACAATGTATATGTTATTGTAGCAGGACCCACACCATTGTGTGTTATTGCTTACATAAACAGTAGTGTGAGCAGTTGTAGTGTTCTGTATTTCACAAGGGAAAGTTTCACATTTGCTGTAATCTTGTATTTCATGAAATAAGTGTTAACATTTCAGTTGCCAGTTGACTTAGTGTAACAAACAGCTATACTTATGGTTTTGTAAACTGTAGTAGTTTCAAATAGGGTTGTGTGAGTACCTTTTCTCGAATATTTGATTTTTGGGTCTCGGGTATTCAGACATTTGTCCAGGAAAGGTACTTTTTTAAATAATGGTTATAAAAGCTATTTAACAACACAGTTAAAACCCTCTTGGAACCTGGCGTTGCATAAACACCCCAGTGACACTGTAGCAATGGACTCAGAGCTGTTGGCAATGCAGTACAAGATATTCAACATGTCAAACAGGTCATTTACAGTGATTCACCGTTAAGTTTGGCCAAGGAAGGTGGATTGTAAAGAATATGTTCAGTAACCTGGTGTTCCAGTAACGCTCCAAAAAACACTGTGGCAAGTGACAAAGAACTGCCACATGTAGCAGTAATGCAAGGCAGTTTATTCAGGTACTGTGTATTATATTTGTTAGCTAGCTACTGTTTGGCCTGGGAAGGTGTTAGAATAATCTAAAAGCACTTAAATGACACCACTAAATCGTTCTCTAAGAACACTGTGTTCCATAAACATGTCAACGACAAATGAATGACTGACATAGAGCTGTTAAAATTAATATAGCAAGGTACTTCAGTTGTGGCGTCCTTGATCCGCCATCATGCACAGACCACAGACTGTCAGTAAAATGAGTGTAACCCTAGGTGGCGCTATCCCAAGGGCTACTACCCCTGCCTGCGTGACTAGTTGCAGGTTAAGGGGACTGGTTACTGAAAACAGGTGCCTCCACCCAGAGAACAGGGTCTGTGGTAGCGTAGCTGACCTGGGGTACAGCCCTCCGGGACACTGTGACCCCCTCCTCATTCCCATCTAATGGCCTAAACAATGAAAAGAATACACAGGTACAATAACCCACAAACAACAGATATATCCCCACTCTGCTTGCATTTACCACCCGGGCTGGTTCCACCTGTTCTACCCTGGAGACCCCCTGTTAAGTAAGGTTAAATACAGCAAACAATAGTACCACAGAGCTAGTTGTACAGAAGTGCACCACAGGCAGGTTAAGTGCAAACAGATTCAGATCTGATTTATTCAGGGTAAATGAACAAGGAAGGGGCGTAATCAGATTGATTGGTTTAGATACTGATTCAGTCAGGCTACAAGGCATGCACTTTAGAGTCCTTCAACACAGTCACACACACACAGTTCTGGGTACCCAATGGCAAGGTAGGCTTGCCTGACACGTTGCCTGGGGTAGGCCGGTGTTGCAGCTGGTTGGGGCCCTATGATGGAAAGACAAGTCATGCACAGTAACCCACAATTTGTAATCCAGAGCCAGATGGCTCAGTTCGTGATAATCAAACGAAACAATCAAATCAGATGACACACTTTGATTTAGTTGATGTTGCAGGGCGCTACCCTGGTGTTTTCTCACGCTACTCAGTACAGGACACAGGATGGACGAAATGGAGACTGCAGAATGACTTGCTGGTTTGCCAGGAGAAGCAGGGCCCACACGAATCACAGAGGTGTCATTCCTGTTCCAGGTGTTGCGCAGGGGGCTGATCTCCAGGCTGGTCTCTCATCGATGTCTTTCTCTGCGGCGTGAGTAGCTGGCTGGGTCAGATTGGCAGGGCCCAGGCCAGATGGCGATGAAAGCAGATTCAGTCCGGTAGGTGCTGGATGCAGCTTCCAGCAAACAAGACACAATTAGGCAGTGGGGAACCAAATCGTGACCCACTAACAGCATTCAGCATTTATAGTAAAAGAACAGCAATATCACAGTTCGGATGACAGTCCGGTTGCAGTAACAGTGTCTCTGTGCAAAACCATATGTTCTGCAGTGGTTTCAGACATCCTGATAGGCTGATTGCATGGAGCAAATCTTTGGTCCTCTTCAGGCAATAAGGCAGTCACAATTCGGTAATCCTGATCACAGTTGGTTCGGATTTAGTCCGGTTTAACTTCAAGCTAAAGGATTTCCTCACGAGGGACAGATAGGCAGGCAGGCCAAACACAGCCTCTCCACCAGTTTCCCGCATGACTGCGAGGAGCAGCTGCTCGAATGTCTCAAGCTGTTCACTCTCTCAGTTCCAGTCTCAGACTTACTCTCTGCTGCAAGCAGCTTAGGACTTTCCCTCCGATCCAAAAGGTTTGATTTGTTGATTCATCTGTCTGTCACAGCAAGGGCTTTCCCTCCAGGTCCATTTAGGTGCCAAAGTGGAAAAACTACAATTCCTACAGAAATTCACTTCCACAAGACCCCTGGGGGCAGGTTCCATTTTGGGGTTCCCAAAGGTACTGATTGGTTCTCAGTGGCAGTCCAGAACCAAGGTGGTGGTGATTTACAGAAATGTCCATGCTGCAAAGAAGGCAGGTTAGACAAACTTTGATATTATTATTATTATTAGAATAGATAATCAGCAAATAAGTACAGTTTCTAACAGAGCTCCCTCTGTGCAACTAGCGATGACAGAATGGAGCAATTATCTGGCAGCTCAGGTGGGATTCGAACTTAGAAACACTCAGCCCCCCACCCAGATTAATTATACACTATGATATATGCAGCTCTTAAAGTGACAGGACACAAAGGCTATAGAGGCACTCACATGCAAATGCTTTTAAACGGTTAAGACAGAGGACACCAGCTTGGCAGTGGAACATTTAGGCACACCCAAGGAAGACTTTCGGGAACCCCCAATTGTAGGGGGGGTTACATGAGTGTCCCACATCATGATCACACGATAAAATGGATTCCAGAGTGCAGTTTTATCAGAACTTCACTCCTCCTCCTTCTTTACTGCATTACTGAACTACCCTGTTCTGTTCCCCATTAACATGATACTGTAGTGTTATCTGAGCAGTCTTCTTTTTTGAAATTTAAATTGCTTTGTAATCTGCGTTATTTATTGTGAGCAGCAGTTTCACATTCAATACTAATTACTAGTGCTGACAGTTCTATTTTAGTTTTAGATGTTACCTCCTCTCATAGACTTCCAACTTCTTCCTACTTTCTTCTTCTTCTTTCACAACCACAAGTTCCAATGTCCCAAAATTCAAGTGCAAGTCTTCTCTTGACCCCTTATTCTTCAGTGTGGGCTTTTGAAAATGCTTTTGCGGTACCTATTTAAGCAGCTATATTTCTCATGATGCTGATAAATCATTCCCATTCCAGTCCAAGTGCATCGCTTGTTGATGATTAAGTGAGAGCAGTAATTTTCTTCAGTTTAAGGAAAGGCTCAGAGCTGCCAAGGTCCAGTGTTCCACACATTGCTGTCTGATCCCCAGAATGTGTGTAGAGCCATAGCCAGTGGTGTTACTCGAGGACCACAAACATCCAGATCCGGTTACATCATCCCATTTAGAAATTGTTGGTTATCCTCCACATCACTAATTTTATCTCCTGTTAAGGCATTTACTAAACCTCGTTTTGGACACGTAATCCATTTTTTTACTCAAAAAATTGCCATTAACCAGCTCTGGGCCAGAACTATAAAGAAACAGAATTTAAAGGGTCACTGTCAGCCCTTTTGGACTAATTTGAAATGGTGAAAATGGAGATGTCTAGAGCAAGCTTTACCAATGTAAAATACATAAATAGCAACAGATTTGCACAGTTGGGCAAGATATTTATTATTTTTGTAAAAATTATGCATTGGTCGTCCTGACCAAAATGTTGGCTCCACTCATCCATGAGCTAGAATATCGCAGGCTGAGGAAAACTCATTCGTGGCCAGTTAAATTTATTTTTAGTCCTATATAAAGGTCTTATCTCGTACCGGTCATGATACAGAGTAGTACAGAGATAGTCTCATTCAAAATCGAGCGCAGTAACCTGTTTTGTTTTGTATGTAAAAATTGAAGCCAGTAATGAGCATACCCAGAGTCCTGGCTTCAATTTTTACATACAGAATAAAATAGGTTACAGCACTCATTTTTGAATGGGACAATCTTTGTACTGCTCTGTATCGTGATCTGAAGGAGATGAGACCTTTTTTGCATATAGGATGAAAAATTAATAACTCATTCACGAATGAGTTTCCTCTCAGTTCTGCACCATTCTAGCTCATGGATGCGTGAAACCGACATTTTGGTCAGGATGAACAAAACATAATTAAAAAAAAAAATAATTAACATCTTGTGCTACTGTGCAAATCTGTTGCTATTTATGTATTTAACATTAATAAAACTTGCTCCAGACACCTTCATTTTCACAGTTTCAAATTAGTACAAAAGGCTGACAGTGTCCCTTTAATCACCGTGGTGATAAAATACCTGAAAAGACAGTAAAAAACTGGGGCAAAAGAATGGTCAGAGACAGACTGTTTGATTATACTTATGGCCCCCAAAATACTTAATACTGTATATATGTACAGGCATTGTTTGCCGTTTTAACTGCATGACTTTTAAATATATGTAATGTGTGTTGTAGTGGTGTATGTGATTTCTGTTGTAAACACCCAAGTCCTCAAGCGTGACTGAAAATGGATCCTTGCTCCAGTCCACCTTCCTGGTAAAATAAAATGAGTTATGCATTAATGCCCTCAGCTAGAACTGCCGTTGCCCAAGGTATCCTACTCCCTGCCCTCGCCTATGGTTCAGTTACTTATATTGGGGTCCCTAAAGCTACTCTTCAAAAATGTGACTCCACCTACAGCAGCATTTGTCGCTTTGCCTTAGCATCTCCTCACTTGCCTTACTCATCGCTGTCAATTTTACAGTGACCTAAACTGCCCCCCTCCCGCCCATCATCTTCTCTCTTTAGGCTCCCTAATTGATGGCATTATTCGCGTTGGTGTTCCCTTCTCTCTCGCTCTGATGCTGAATCAGTGCAACTCTTGCAGTGGCCTTAGATCGGGGGGGGGGGGCAAACCCTTCTACAAGTCCCTAGATACAAGACTGCCATGGGCACCTGGGCTTTTTCCCATGCTGCTCCTCAGTTTTGGAACTCGCTTCATTAGAAATCCGACTCTGCCAAACTCGTAGCTGTTTCAAAAGGATGTTTCGCACTCACCTACTAAAGTCAGATCCCTGTAACTGCTTCCATCCTCCATGACCCCCTCTTCACTTCTTCCTCCCCCTTTAACTGCGCTAAGCACTCCCCTTTGCACTTACAACTCTGCCAACATTTTCACCAACCCTACTTATGTCAGCTCTGCTCTAGCAGTTTTTCTGCACTCTGCTGTTACTGCCATCACATTACATGCTCTACAGTATGTTCAGTATGATTTCTACCATTCCCCTCTCTCAAACCCGGACACCTAAAATACAATCTACTTAGCTGCTCATATCGTCCCTGCCTGTACATAATCTGCTCATGTGTAAATATGTAAAAAAAATGTTTTTTGTATTGGAGTGTGTACTCCATTGTTTAGCTACTAATGCTTTTACTGCCATTATCTAACAGCTGCTCTAATGTGAAAATGTGTAGATATGTGCATTCTTTTGCTATTGGTATTGCATTTTCCCCACTACTTGAAGTGTTCTGTTACCACTTTGTATTTGATTGCTGTAAATATGTCCTGCATATCCTGTATTTCTTATTGTTTGTTTTGACAGTCTGACTTGTACTCTCCCGGGTCGTGCCTGAAAATAGGCATTTCTATGTTTAGTGCACCCAGCCAGTTATCAAAAACAAATAAAATGAAAAAATAAATGTAAAAACACACACACAAAAAAAAACATGTAGTACTTTATTGCTTACTTACCGTTGTGAGTAGAACATACTGTGTTCTCAAAGATCACAAATACCTGGATCTGGTTATGTCATCCCATTAAATAATTGTGTTGGCTGTGATCTACAGTGCAAATTTTATCTCAGGAGTTGAAATACTTGGGAGAGACTGGAGGCAGACATAGCTGGCAGCTTATTTCAGGAGTTGAAACACTTCGAGAGACTAGTGGTAGGTAGGCGTAGCTGCTGGCCTATTTCAGGAGTTGAAATACTTGGAAAGACAGGTGGTGGGATAGCTGCAGGCTTATTTCAGGAGTTGAAACACTCTGAGAGACTGGTGGTAGGTAAAGCTTTCGGCTTATTTCAGGAGTTGAAACACTTGGAGAGCCTGATGGTGGGCATAGCTGCAGGCTTATTTCAGGAGTTTAAACTCATAGACTGTTGGTAGGCATAGCTGTGAGCTTATTTCAGGAATTTAAACTCTTAGACTGGAGGTAGGCATAGCTGCAGGCTTATTTTCAGAGTTTAAACGCTTGGAGAGACTGGTGGTCGAAGTTGCTGCAGGCTTATTTCAGAAGTTGAAACACTTGGAGAGACTGGAAGCAGGCATAGCTGGCAGCTTATTTCTAGAGTTAAAACACTTGGAGAGACTGGTGGTAGGCATTGCTGCAGGCTTATTTCAGGAGTTTAAACACTTGTAGAGACTGGAGGTTGCATAGCGGCCACTTTATTACAGGAATCGAAACACTTGTAGAGACTGGTGGTAGGCATTGCTGCAAGCTTATTTCAGGAGTTTAAACACTTGTAGAGACTGGCGGTAGAATAGCGGCCACTTTATTACAGGAATCGAAACACTTGTAGAGACAGGTGGTAGGCATTGCTACAAGCTTATTTCAGGAGTTGAAACTTTCAGGAGTTGAAACACTTGGAGAGACTGGTGATGGGCATAGCGGCAAGCTTATTTTAGGTGGTAGGCATAGCTGCGAGCTTATTTCAGGAGTTTAAACTGTTGAAGAGGCTGGAGGTAGACATAGCTGCTGGCTTATTTCAGGAGTTGAAACACTTGGAGAGACTGGTGGCAGGTGTAGTTGCTGGCTTATTTCAGGCAGTGAAACTCTTGAAGAGGCTGGTGTTGGGTGTGTTTGTTACTTGTGTTATGATTCAGCTGTATGTGTCTAGGCAAAATTGATTTGCGTTTTAAGACTTTTATGTCTAGTTTTACTCAGAGATTGAAAAATAAACGTAATTATAATCATTTTTTTTTTCTGTTTATGCTTAAATTGATGAGAAACAACACTATTTGGCACTCACAGGAGAAGAGAGAAGTTCTACATTAAAAGATTGTTTTTTAAAGATGAATGGCTGTTTAAACTTGAGCTTACACAGCATTGTTGGACCCGTCATAGGATATATTATACATATAATACGTTTTCAAGGTGACATTTTTTTAATGGACAAAATGGAATCGTCAAGCAAACAGTACTACGTCATGCAAGAGTGCATTAATTGTTAGGAAAATGCTGGTCATGAAGCTGGCAAGACAAGCCAAGACTGTCACCATCAAGGGGTGAATAAAATCTTGACCACTCTATTTGGGATGTAGCAACAACAGCAGCACTACTGTGCGTGGGGAGGGGTAACGGTTATGACTGTGCAGGGACAGTGGAGCACCACCAGTCCACTTTGTGCGTTTGATATAGCATGTTAGCAAAATCAGCAACGGTGTTTGTGGGGGGAGTACAGAAACAGATTTAGCGAAGTAGGAGGTGCTACCAGTCCAGTGGAGAGAGGGGAGCAGCAACAACAGCACTGCTGTGTGTAAGGAGGGGATTCCGAATCCATAAACAATATCGAAATGAATCTCTGATGTGGAGCTTCAACAGATTTGGAGTGTGTGGAGCATCTCCGTGCTGTGGGGGTGGGAGAGTAACACTAACTCTTTTTGTGTGCATCACTGATCTTGATGTAACAACAGGAAAGGTTATTGGCAGTGCATTCAGTCATTGGACCGCTCTTACTGGTGTTCCAGGTAGGGCAAATTCAACTTGATAAAAACAAGTTGCTCCACGTGGTCAGGTTCCAGTTTTGACCAGTGAGCCGCCATAGCATCACTGGCCATGCTGAACATCCATCGAGGTGGCATGCTGGTCAAGGGGGCAGCTGAGGTACTTTATGGTCAGCTGTACCAACTGAGGGGATGAATTCAGTCACTGGATCCAGTAATTCAAAGGATTACATGAAAACATCTTCAGTGCTTCCGTAAAGTAGCAGCTCAGCAGATTGCTTACAGGCAGTGGCTGCACTACTGTCCTTTTCATCTGCTTAGCCTGCAGTGAGAACCTGAGTTCTGCCCAACATTCGATTTCATCATGTGCCCTTCTCTAGTGGTTTAGGATCATTTGGCTCAGTATCTTCATTGTCAGCTGCAGGTGTCACCATGTCCCGCATGTAGAAACCAAACTCTAAGCACAACTACTCCCTGACATTAACTGCCCTCTGTGATGGCATGAGCAGATACAGAACCTCACAGTTAAAGCATGGGTTGGGTTAAGTATGAAACATAGAAGGTGACAGAAGATAAGGACCGTGTGACCCACCTAGTCTGCCCTCTTTCCCTATCTAATGCAATACCACAGGCCCTAGTTGATCTGCAGCTTACCCTCTCTTCCCTATTGCAAGAGCACTCTTATGCCTATCCCATGCATTCTTGAATTCCCCTACAATTTTTGCCCCCACCACATCCGCAGGGAGGCTGTTCCAAGCATCCACTACTTTTTCTGTGAAAAAGTACTTCCTCATGTTGCCCCAAGCCTACCCCCAGACTCATATCATGCCCCCTTGTTCTTGTACATCTTCTTTTCTGAAAGATGCTACCCTCCTGTACCTTGTTTATACTCGGAGGTACTTGAATATGTCTATGATATCCCCCCTTTCTCTCTCTCCTTCAGGGAATACATATTGAGGTCCTCTAGTCTTTCCTCATATGACTTTTGGTGCAGTCCTTGCACCATTTTTGTTGACCATCTCTGGACTGCCTCTGTTTTGTCTGTGTCCTTCTAGAGATGCGGCCTCCAGACCTGGACACAGTACTCCAGATGAGGTCTCAGTAATGATCAGTACAGTGGCATAACCACCTCCTTTTTTCTGCTGGTGATACCTCTCCCTGTGCATGCAAGCATCCTACTGGCTCTCCCCACAGCCTTCTCACATTGTGTGGTTACCTATATGTCATCAGATATGATTACCCCCAGGTCTCTTTCTTGATTGATGGCTGTCAGTATGTCTCCCCCATCTTGTACTCCCCCTTGGATTTCTGTGCCCCAGGTGCATGATTTTGTACTTCTTTGCATTGAATCTTAGCTGCCAGACTCTCAACCACTACTCAAACATATTTAGATCCTTTCTCATTTTTTCCACCCCCCCCGGAGTGTTGATCCTGTTGCAGATCTTAGAGTCTGCAAAGAGGCATACCTCCACCTCCAGCCCCTCTGCAGTGTTGCTTATGAAGACATTAAAGGGGACTGGCCCCAACATGGATCTCTGTGGCATGCTGCTGGTCACCCCCCACCATGAATTGAATGCCTTTTACCACCACCCTCTGTGTTCTGTCACTCAAGTAGTTTCTGACCCAGTTTGCCACCTTGGAGCCCACTCCCAGGCTGCCCAACTTATTTACCAGCTTCCTATGTGGGACAGTGTCAAAGGCCTTGTTGAAATCTAGGTAGGCCACTGTGGAAAATATGTAAGGCTTGCTGCCGCACGCCTCTGAAACCCAGCTGTCCACCTCAAGGCTGAGGTTCTCAGCAAGCTCAGTTACAGCATGCAAAGCATGCTCCAGATCTTTCTGTGCCTGATCTGTAAGAAGTGCTTTTTTTGAGGATCTGCATGGCTGAGTAAAGCTGATTGCACATTCTGGTCCCATGTACTCACTTCAAAAGGTGGAAGCACCTTGACAGTACCCTCAATAGCTATCCAGTCCTGTTGGCTGAGAACAGCCCATATATCTGACTGCATGGACAACTGATGCAAGGCCGTTTCTGCTCAATAAGCCATTCCAAGATGTAGTGTTGAATTCCATCAGGTGGTGACATCCTGGATCAGGCAATGCTGAGGAACAGGTGTTCCTGTAGCAGGTGCAGTTGGCTTGTTGCCTTAAAGTGAATTATAGAGATCCTGTTCCTACTAACATGAGGTGGAAACACATATGGGTAATCTCATAATTTATTTCAAAGTCTGTATGAAAGCAGAAGGGGATCGTAGTTTTATTTATTTATTTTTATTTTTATTTATTTAGTGATTCGGATCATACTTTTGGGCTCAGAGCTCTTTTACAAAGGTTCCACGTCACACAGTGACAATGACAACAGTAACAAACAGTTTATATACTGTACTTGAATAGTAGGTAGCTAGTATACAATAAGGTTACAGTGTCATTCATAGTACCAATAGTGATAGTACAGCGTCAAAAGTTTGGCTCAAGGTAGCCAGCCAACTCATTCACTTCCCTATTGATCCGATCCGCCCCCATGCCCAGGCACATAATGTTGTGTGCCCAGGGAGAGGGTGGGGGCACCCACTGTCAAAGTTAGTGGGGTCAGTTTTAAGTCCATTTATATACATAAGAATGGCCTGTTTGAGATGAAGGAAGGGTACCGCTAGACTAACAAGACACTTAACAAGGCCCTTGATGTAGTTATGTGTGCAGTGAGCTTGGGGAGAGGCGAGGCAGCCAACATCCTCCTCAGTCATACAGGGAACCGAGACCTGAGCCAGATGACGAAGAAGCACAATTCAATGAGCCAAGCCTCTGACCCATTGAAAAACACTGCCACATTTTAGAAAATTCATTCACACAGCTGTGCACACATGCAGGACTCAGCCTCACAGAAAAATACCATGCATGCACAGGAAGGACATGCACCGTAAGCTGTGAGAGGGAGGAAGTCGGCCGATACCCTTCTTAGTCGTGCAAAGAACCAAGCCCAGGCAACAGTAACAAAAATAAATAAGTGAATGAATGAATGAAGAAATAAATAACAAAAAGATTTGCTTCATAACAAAAAAAAAAAAAAAAATCACACTAGACTAGAGATATGGTGAAGTGAAAGCAAAGCAATGGGAGGGTCAGTCAGCAAAACAAAAGCCCTCTCTGTTGTACTGAGCCCAGTAACACAGGCACCCCCGTCCCCACTAAATTCAGAAAGTCAAGCATGATTTTGCTGATAAAAAAGCCTGTAGTCGTTAAGTCTCATTTACACTGACCATTTCTACACCAGTGTGGATGGTTTCGAGATCCACACCAGTGTGCATTTATCTGTGTAAACGGTGCAAGCATTGAACTGGTGTGGCTTTTTGCTGCTCTCCCAGACAGAGGAACTGCAGAACTGGTGTAGGCGGTTTCATGTGGTGTGTAAACAATGGCTACTTTACACCTAACTGCCTGAGGGTAATGTAGCATCACAACACACAGGGAACTCCTTGCAGGATGGGTCCTACAATGCAGTTCCCAAGGCACCAGTGTGGAAGCCGATGTCCTTAAGTGGTGTACACCAGTGGCTTCATAAACAACCAGGTGCAGACTGACTTAGGTGTGAGCCACAGCAGTGTGTAACCAGTTTGGTTTGTTGCCTTAAAGTGGTCGGTGTAATCAGGGCTTAAAGCTCAGGGCAAAAAGAAAATGTGCTTCAGCTAAAAAAAAAAATAAAAAATCCACACTAGGCTCGTTCACATGACTGTGAGCCGTTGTCACTGGCTCACAGTGGCCATATCGGTGCTCCTGCCCACGTGTGAACCTTACCATTTTGGTGTTTTTCCATTGCGTAGTGTTGCCACCACGATCCCTGTTTCCCTTGGTTTAGGGCATGGTACTGGTGATTTGATTTGCTGTCTGAACAGACTAACCACCTGCACTGATGGGCGTTACCGGAGATCTAAGGGTCCCCCTTGCGCTTCTAAATTTTTACATGAAATATGCCACCCACGCGAATGTCGGGTAGAAGCTGCTACCAGCAACCTAACAAAAAACTGTTTCATTCCACAGCAACCTAATGAACGTCAATTATTATTGCACACATAGCTCTCATCCTAGCAATTGCTGGTAAGCGACGAAAATCAATGATTTTCAACATTTCCACACAGAGTGTAAATCTGTAAATGCACACCTTACCACACCAAAGATTGAAGTCTGACAACCTGGCATAGCTGCCATTAACAGACAGTTAAAGTTGATAACATGAACATTTCTCACGGCATCGCTGCATTCCAGTTAAGTGATATAACCCTCCAGCATTTTCTCAATATCTTTATGTGAGATTTTTCAGTTTAAGCTTTTCTGTGGGGGGCGCGCCGCCCCCCTGGTGTGCTTATGTGTTCCTTCTTTTTGTATTATGAGTGATAATTTTGTATCTAGTGACGTTTCAAGCTTTAGTTAATAATTCCAAGCTTTTCTGTGGGGGGTGCTCTGCCCTCCCCCCCACACCCACCGGGTCAGGCGTTAGTTATTTATTAAGTTATTTATTATATTTATTGTATAGCTTTTCTGTGGGGGCGCTCCACCCCCACACACACACCACGGGTGCTTATGTGTGTTTATTTGCGTTACTTAATAACTTTATTTACTTTACGCATACATCGTAACCGCATTCTTCATCAAACGTGATGACGCACAGTGAACTCAAGGATGTACCTTATTTCGCCTAGTCATAAAGAAAACACACGGGGGACCCTTAGATCTCTGGCATTGCCCATTGACGTACAGTATATTCCCACCCAGTAGACCAGAACAATGCTTGAATTGCCGGAAAGGAAAAGGGCAGAAGCAACGCTAATGCCATGTGAATGGAGCTCTCTAGCACTTCAGAAGAAATTTTCTGAAAATTACAAAGGAGCCGCTGTGTGAACGAGCCTGCTGAGCACCAGAGTTGTGTGAAATTGAAAGTGTGTGTGTGTGTGTCAGCAGACACACACACACACACACACACACGCAGTCTCTCTCTCTCTCTCGGTCCCCATAAGTCGGCCATCTGAGGGATGGAAAAAACCCAAAATGCACTCAGAAATGCCAAGCCTATCCTTCCTACTGCTGATCAGATTTTAATGCTGACCAGAAAAAAGCCTTTTGAGCTAACAAAAACAAAAAGTTTTCTGGCAAGTTTAAGGTCTCAGAAGTACTGCAGAAGTAGCTCTCAGAACCGACTGTCTCCTGTCCTCGCCAACACAGAGTGAGATGATCACATGGTGGTCCAGGCTGTGAGCTCCAGAAATGGCCTCTGATTGGCCAGCAAACCTCTGCAAGACTTAAAAATATCACCAACTAGTGCTTCAGGAATACCATCTGAATAGTGGACTGTTTGAGAGGGTCATCTGAATATTTGGGAAGCCTACTATTTGTGGTATCCAGGAAATACTGTTCGATCCATGCACACCCCTAGTTTGAAAAGGGATGGCAGCAGAAATGCACTTTTCCAATTTTTAGCCAGTGTTTTCTTGTATAAGTTTTCATGAACATACGAAAATGCCAGCAGAAACAGGCCTCACAGTCTATCGAGTCTGCTCGAGTGTGCAACTAGTACCTTATAATGCTGCTGCCCTCCTTCCCCATCCTATTATCCTTCCCTTGCCCTATCCCAACCCCTCTTGAAGCTGTCTATCGTCTTGTGGGCCACTACCTCACCCAGCAAGGAGTTCCACTTGTCCACCACTCTTTCTGTGAAAAAATTTCTCCTTATCTCTCTCCTGAATCTACCCCCACAATCTCAGTTGGTGTCCTCTCGTGTCCCTCCCTTTTCTCCTCTGGAAAATCCTCTCTGTATTAGTCTTGTTTATTCTCTTCAGGTACTTAAAGGTCTCAATCACATCTCCGCTGTCCCTCTTGTCTTCCAGAGAGTACATACTCAACTCCCCCAGCCTTTCCTCGTATGGCTTGCCCTCCAATCCCTGGATCATCTTTGTAGCTCTACGCTGTACCCCCTCCAACAATCTGATATCCTTCTTCAGGAACAGGTGCCAGTATTGCACGCATTACTCCAGATGGGGCCTGACCAGCGACCTATACAGTGGCAGGATAACCTCCCTATTTCTGGAGGAGATCCCTCTAGCTATACACCCCAGCATTTTGTTGGCTTCTGCTGCCGCCCTTCATGCTCCCTGTTATCATCACCCCTAGGTCCTTCTCTTCTGTGGAGCAACCCAACTGAACCACATTTAAGTGATAATCCCTCTCCTGGTTCTGGGCTCCGAAGTGCAGAACCTTGCACTTCTTGCAGTTGAACCCCAGCTGCCATTTATCTGCCCACTCCTGCAGCTTATTCAGGTTGTCCTGCAACCCCCCCCCCCCCCGAGTCATCTACCACAGCTCCCATCTTGGTATTGTCTGCGAACAGACTGATTTTGTCCAGATCCCATTCGAGATATCTGCAACGATAATCCCGAACAGTACTGGTCCCAGCATGGATCCCTGTGGTACCCCACTTGTCACCGCTCTCGGTGATGAGAGTTCCCCTCCTACCACCACCCTTTGATGTCTTCTCTCCCTCAGCCAGTTCCTAATCCAGGTCATCATTTTTGGTCCTGCCCCCACATTCTCCAGCTTCCCCCACAATCTCCCATGCGGCACTGAAAAAGAGGCCTTACTGAAGTCCAAGTACAGGACGTCCACAGCATGGCCCTTGTCCAGTTCCCATGTCACCCAATCATAGAACTCTACCAGGTTTGTCTGGCATGATATGATCTGCCCGCGACAAACCCGTGTTGCTGGTCGTCCTGGATACCGTTTGCCTCCAAGAAACTCACGAGCCTCTCCTTTAGGATGGTTTCCATGAGTACAATCGAGGTGAGGCTCACTAGCCTGTAGTTCCCTGGTTCATCCTTTGGCCCACTTTTATGGATCAGCACCACGTGGGCCATCCTCCCGTCCTGTGGTACACATCCTGTGTCCAGGGAGGTATTGAACAGGTCTAACAGTGGCCCCGCAAGGGCCTCTGCCAGCTCCCTCAGAACTCTAGGGTGAATGCCATCCAGCCCAGGTGCTTTGTCCACTCTTAATGCCCTCAACCCTTCCAGCACCCTGCCCTCTGTAATCCCTATATCTGTCGTCCCCCCCCCACTCACCTCCCCACTTGCCTGAGGTATTTGGCACCCTTCTCCCATGGAACACATAGCAGAAGTACTCATTCAGTGCCTCTGCCTGCTCTGCCCCTTCTCCACCCCTCCATCTTTCTTGATCCTCACAAGTTGGTCTTTGCTTCTCCTTTTCTCGCCTATGTAACGGAAGAAGTCTTTTTCTCCTCTTTTGATCCCCTGCGCCAGTCACAGTTCTCTAGACACTTTGGCCTCCCGACCAGTCTGGTGACCTTCCTAGATTTTTCCTTGTATACATCTTTATCTTCTCCCCTCCCCATTTTCCTGTGTTTCTGAAATGCCACCCTCTTGGCTCTAACCCCTTCCCTGATCTATGGTGACAGCCAGCTGGGTTTCTTTGCCCTGCCGTTCTTGTTTTTTTTTTCGTAGTACCAGTCTCTGTTGCCTCCGCCAGCCCTCCCCTTATTATATTCCATTTCTGATCTACATCCATGTGTTGTTGGATGTCTGCCAGGTGCTAGCTCAGAATTTCCCCCATCATCCTAAGGTCCGCCCCTAAACTCAACCACCCTTGTACCCGTGCCCCCTGTGTTCCTCCCCGTGTTTACGGGTCCACTTGGAGGGCTTCTTATGGATATAAGTGTGTTGCCTCTTGTGTTCTTAGAACTGGAGGACTGCAAACCGAAGGTGAGCAGTTCTGTGATGCTAAGGATGCAAGAAGTGACACTCTTACATCCATAAGAGACCCTCCAAATAGACCTATAAATTTATGATAGGTTACAAACTGTATTAAATTAAACAAAAAATACTTTTTTATTTAATACAATTAATGGCACGAGTGGTCAGCAAGAAGCCCGTTACAGTGGCCCAGTGTGTGAAGTACTCTTAGGGTAATAAGAGTACCTCACACGCAACTGAAGGAAGGGCTGTGATTGGTCAGGGACAGTACCACAATCTCTAATTTGTTTTTAGAAACAGAACTGGAAACTTTGTTTTAAATGTGTTTTATAGACAGAATACTAAAATGATTTACCTTTGGTGTTCTGAGCGTACCAAAAATTGTGGACGTAACAGTCATTTCTGGCTGCTGGTATTCCATTTTGAATGCCAGGTTTTAAATTGGTTTGGTAATTTATATAAAAGTACAGTAAAAATATATCTAGCCAGCAGCAGAATGCCACATTTTTGATGGAATGCCAACATTTGTATTTCAGTATTTCATTTGACATGCTAAATTGAAAGCAACATTTCTAGCCCTGTTTCTTAACACAAACCAGAAAACACTGGTTAAAAAATTGGGAAACTTCACTATTAGCTCATAACTTGTCCTTTAGCTAATATTCTAATCCTTTGTGGTGCTTTCTGTGTTCACTGAATAAGTAAAGGCGTCCATTCTGGTCTGCAGGAAACAAATTACTAGATGGATTTTTTTTTCTGCAATCTGTTAAAGGAATAATGCATGACAGGGTGTGTGTCGTGCTGGGATAATGTCATGCCTGGGGTGATTAGGCACGAGGCTGCAGGCCGAGTGCGACTAATCACCCCAGAAGTGACGTTATCCCAGCACAACACACACCCTGGAGTGCATTATTCCTATTATACAATGGCTTGTTGTTATATATAAAAAAATAATTTTAAAGAATGTTTTTATTAGTGTTGTTTCTTAAGAGGAGATGCAAAAAAAGAGAGCAAGCTCCATAATGATGACAGTAGAAATTGGTTCACAGTGCTGAGACTAGACCCGTGATGTTATTCTGGATAACATCACACCTGTGATGTTATGCTGGGATAACATCTCAGGTCCAGCCCCAGACTGACCAATCAGAGTCCAGGAAATTTTGTTGCCATTGTATAATCTACAATAATTCCTTGAAGGTCAGTGGTGAATTGTATGGTAATATGCTATATAGCTGTCAAACATATAACAACATTGTGATTTGTAGGAGGACCAAGAATTCAGACAGCCTTTTCTGTTTTAAATTTAGGACTAGGAGAGAAGTACACATTTTTTATTTATTTTTTTATGCTGATGCTGTTTCTCTTGCCTCCCCAGTGCCCACTGCATTAGGCCTCTCGAGCGGCACTCACCTGTTCCCCCGAATTCACCGCTTACTTCTATCTCCACTGTCCACACACCACAGAGAGTGTCAGCTTCTTCTAAGTTCTGGTGTTTTGCTGCTGGGGACCCCAGAGAGGGACGCTTCCAGGAACAGGAGGGACAGACGTGGTTGGGCGGTGCATTGTGGGTCAGGTGGCAAGGGATGCAGAGAGCAATCATCCAGCTTGTTTGAGCAGGAAATTTTCAGTCTGCTTCCTCCCCCCTCCCCACAAGGGTGCACACATTGTAGTGTCCAGAAGCTGATGCACAGCGGCACCTGGTCATCCATGCTGCCAAGTGCACCACCACCACGGGGCGGCCTCCACCAGGACCTACTGTAGGAGTGGTACACACCATCCCCTCCCACTTGGGGAGGAGAGTGTTTGCATGGGAGCATCTTACCTTCTGTTCCGGGTTCTGTTTGAGTAGTCCCCAGGTGTGAGCATGAACCCACGTCACCAACCTGCCAAGTGAGGGTCTCACTGCTCAGCGCCATGGAGCCAGCTCGGGTATAGTTTCTAATAATAAGAGACACTTGTACCATATCTTCCAGTGTTTGAATGTGAAATAGCCCTGTATGATATCACTTTACACTCTTTATTTAATCTTAGCAGTGTTATTTTCCACTATAATTCGATCTATTGATGGTTAAATGGCACTGTTGTAATTTCTACAGGATGCATATGATATTAATACAGATAGTGAATTTGTTTTGATGTTGTTGCCAGATTCGGACTGGCCCACCAGTACCCCTGGAATTTTCCAGGTGGGCTCCCCCTTCTAAACTTCAACAATCTTTGCATTTGTCATTTATTGACTAATAATATTGGGTATTTTGGGCACTACATGTAAATGTATGATGCAAATACAGAGTTAGTGTACAGTATCAAATTTAAGTGGAATACTGGTATTAGTGTGTAACTTTGGGCTCTCCCCTATTGATTTTCTAGGTGGGCCCCTGTATCCACTTCCCAAGTGGACCCCCTGTACCCCAGTCTGACCCTGGATGCCCTAATGCTAGGACTGCTATGATGAGCCAGAGGGAGATTAGAAGAGCGTCCCAGTGGATGTTCTCTTCCTCTGGGATGGGTGTTCATCCTGAGGAGAACAACTACAGAATATGATCCAGCTGCTGGGGATAGCTGAGACACTGAAGGCTGCCTGGCAGCATGCAGTTCCTGGAAAGGAGCAGGAAAATCCTAGCCCCCCCAAACAATCACGGTAGTAAGTGTGGCAAACACCAACATGGAGGTGTCGATAGGGAGAGGGGCAGGGGTAAATGGAGAAAGTGACAAAGGCAAGAAGGACAGGGATGGGGCAAAAGGGGGTAAAGCCATCAGGAAATGGAGGGTAATGAGTACCAATGCCCGTAGTCTGGGCAACAAGCTCCCTGAGCTGGTGGCCTTAATGGAAGAGGGATGCCTGGATATTGTAGCAGTCACAGAAACATGGTACACAGAGAACCATGACTGGGATGTTAACATACCAGGGTACATAACTTGCAGGAGAGACAGGCAGGGGAGAAGAGGGGGAGGAGTAGCTTTCTATGTAAAGGAAGGGATAAAAGCAACTGAACAAAAGAGTAAACAGGAAGGAGAGGAGGCACTGTGGGTCACCTTGGAGACTGGAAAGGGCACCACAATCCGCACAGGGGTTGTGTACAGACCCCCATGTCAGGGGGAAGGAATGGCAAAGGATATGATGGAAGGCATTCTTAGAATGGCAGAGAAAGGGGAGATACTGTTGATGGGAGACCTGAATATGCCAGATGTTAACTGGAGCACATTTGCTGCAGCCACATCCAAGAGCAGGGCCATTCTTGATGCCCTACAGGTGGCAGGCATTAGACAGCTAGTTTCGGAACCCACTCGTGAGGGAGCAATCTTAGACCTCGTACTCTCAAACGGGGGCAGTGAGAGGATCTCGGATCTAGAAGTGGGTTGCCATCTGGGAACAAGTGACCATCAAACAGTGTGGTTCACGTTAAACTCAGCTACAGAGTCAAGCCATACAAAAGTGAGGGTACTGGACTTTAGGAGGGCTGACTTTGGCAAGATGGGAGAGTGCCTCAGAAAAGCACTAGCAAACAGGCTAGAAGGAGGTGTGGAGCAACAATGGGGAATTATCAAAACTGCCATCACAGAGGCAACAAGCCTTTGTGTGAAGCAAATAAACAAATCAAAACGAAAGAAAAAGCCACTATGGTTCTCAAGAGAAGTGGCTGTGAAAGTCAGGAAGAAAAGATAGCATTCGGAAGTATAAGGAAACACAGAAGGAGCAGGACAGAGAGCTGTACCAGTTAAGGCAGAAAGAAGCAGGAGGAAGTCAGAATAGCAAAGGCCCAAACTGAGGAAAAGATAGCCAACTCAGTTAAGAAGGGGATAAAACCTTTATAGGTACATCAGCGGCTAGAAAGACAAAGGGAGGGATAGTGAGGCTGAATAGAATGAACGGTGGGTGGGCAGAGGGGGACAGTGAAAAAGCAGGAATACTGAACGAATATTTCTGCTCAGTATTCACAAAAGAGGAGGGGGAAGTGCCTAATCCAATTAACAGAAGCACTCTTGATGGGGGGTCGATCCCAGTCCTTTCACAGAAGAAAGGGTTCTGCAAGAACTCCTAAAACTGAAGGTGGACAAAGCAATGGGTCCTGATGGAATTCACCCTAGAATTCTAAAAGAATTAAGGAAGGAACTAGTGAAACCACTGCCTACTCTTTTTAATAAATCATGGGAGGATGGTGTGGTACCCGAGGACTGGAGGAAGGCGGATGTGATTCCCCTTCACAAAAGTGGGACCAAGACAGAGGCAGGAAACTACAGACCTGTCAGTCTGACCTCTGTGGTAGGGAAAGTGATGGAGTCACTTCTGAAGGAAAGAATAATTGAGTACCTAGAGGTCAGTGGAGCACAGGATCCAAGGCAGCATGGGTTCACAGCGGAAGGTCATGTCAGACTAATCTAATAGAGTTCTTGACTGGGTGACCAAAGTAGTAGACCAGGGAGGGGCTGTGGACATGGCCTACCTAGACTTTAGCAAGGCATTTGTCACAGTCCCCACAAAAGATTATTAGTCAAATTAACCAGCCTGGGAGTGGGTCCCAGGGTGGTAGCCTAGGTAAAACATTGGCTGGACAACAGGACACAGAAGGTAATTGTAAATGGAGTCCACTCTGAAGAAAGGGCGGTTACTAGTGGGGTACCGCAGGGTTCAGTATTGGGTCCAGTCCTTTTTAATGTCTTCATCAGTGACATTGCAGAGGGACTGGAAGGAAAAGTTTGCCTTTTTGCAGATGACACAAAGATCTGCAACAGGGTTGATACACAAGGAGGCGTGGAAAGGATGAAAAGGGACTTGGCAAGGTTGGAGGAATGGTCAGACGATGGCAGCTAGATTCAATGCAAAAAAGTGCAAAATAATGCACCTGGGAAACAAGAACCCAGGGGAAGAATACACAATGGGTGGGGAGGTAGTAACAACAACAAAACAGGAAAGGGACCTGGGGGTAATCATATCAGATGACCTTAAGGTTAGCAAGCAATGTGAGAAGGCAGTAGGGAGGGCAGGGGTATACTGGGATGTATAGGGAGAGCATCAGCAGCAGAAAATAGGAAGTTGTTATCCTCTGTACAGACAGTTGGTGAGACCCCATCTGGAATAATGTGTCCAGTTCTGGAGACCCCATCTCATGGAGGACATAGACAGGATAGAGGCAGTCCAGAGGAGGGCAACTAAAATGGTGCAGGGTCTGCAAGAGAAGCCGATGAGGAGAGACTAAAGGAGCTTAATATGTATACTCTTGAGGAAAGAAGGAGAGGGGGACATGATAGAAACTTCAAGTACCTCAAGGGAATCAACAAATTCCAAGAGGGTAGCATCTTTCAGAAAAGAGACTTGCAAGAACAAGGGGACACAATTTAAAGATAGAAGGAGGGCGGTTCAGGGGCAATGTGAGGAAGTATTATTTCACAGAGAGGGTAGTGGATGCATGGAACAGCCTTCCTGAGGAAGGTGTGGGGTCTAAAACTGTGGGAGAATTCAAGAATGCATGGGACAGACATAAGGCAATTCTTGTGGGGGGCAGGAAGATATAGGCTGTTGGTTAACTAGGATCTGCGGCCTATCCTGTAGGTAGGGAAATGGGCAGACTAGATGGGCCTAGCGGTCCTTATCTGCCGTCAAAGTCTATGTTTCTATGTGTGTACTTGGGGCCAGCGTGCCAACATCTCGTGTGGGTATGCAAGTCCTTAACTCAACAACGGGAAAACCATATGACTGTGGAGAATGACAGCGCACGCCCTCTCAGATCCCACCCCCACCCACCATGGCTTGAGAGGCTAAGCCTGTACCTGAGAAACATAGGAACGTAAGGACCGGGGGAAAAAAGTGTAAGTTAAGGAAAAAATGTTAGAACAGAGAGCCACTATTTATCCCATTTGTACTTTAATGGTACCATCCCAGTTCCGTGTAGTAATCTGTATGCTTCACATAATTTTTTTTATTTTTAAATACAGCACATCATCAAACTTGGCACCTTGAGTCTCAAAAGCAGCAACTCTAACCACTGAGCTAAAGGAAAATTTCCATCAGTTGTGTGTGTGTGTGTGTGTGTGTGTGTGTATGCCTTTTTAGTTGAACCCTGGCATCAGCAGGTACCAAAACCCGATTTACAATTGAAAAATTACATTTGTAAAAGATGCTCTATTCAAGTAAATGTGAGCGCCCCAACCCCCTGCTCAGCCTATAATGATATCACAAAACGTTGGAGCGTGGGGGCTTATTGGAGCGTCAGGAAGTGGAAAGGGATTGTGCGGCCAGCACCTTGGGGGCAAATTACGATCTCTTCTCTTCCTTTTGGGGCTGAATGAAGAAAAGAGAAAACAGTCTAGAGGAGCTCCCGATACGGTAAGGATCTCCCTGTTTAATGTTTTTATAAGTGAGAAAGGTGCTCTTTAAGGCTCTTCATTTGTCCCTGCTGCTGCAAGTGCTCTTGCAATTTGTAAAACTACTTGGAGGCCCCTACACATAAAAATATCACCTGCACCCGACCAGATTTTCTGTGCTACCTGCCACAGCCAAATATGGATACCCTGTTACCCGTCATGGAGCAGGCCAACTCTTCTACAACTGCGCAGCTTCAGAGATTGAAATTAAATGTTGTGGCTAATAGCCTGTACTCGCTAGAAGCCAGACACAAGGGGGGGGGCATGACGGAGACATATACGTTTCTGATGGGTATAAATAAAGTGAAAAGTGAAGGCCCGTTTGTGAGGAATAGGAATGCAATCACAAGATGGCATGATGGAGGTTGATGGGGAATAAATGGGATGTGAGGAAGTTCTACTTCACTGAGAGGGTGGTGGGGCCATGGAATAGATTACCAGTGGAAGTGCGGGGGTCAGAGTTAAGTTTTGCAGTTAGTAACCAGCAGGGCTAGCGACTGGGAAAAATCCACTAGCCCCACAGACTTTTCTACTGGTCCAGCCAGTGTATTTATTGAAATGTTACCTTCTTCAGTACAAGTCTGCAGGGCTAGTTAAAGGAAAATCTTACTAATCCGATACAAAATCTGCCAGCATTTAGCTGGTGGGCCGGTGCTAATTTCAACCCCTGAAGTGGTGGGGGCATGGGTTCAGACATGGCTAGGACAGAGTAAGAGGACTCATAGTTGCAATGGGCAGTTCTGTGGGGAAGGTTGTTGGTAGGGGGCAGAAGAGGAGGACATCTCCCAGGACACTAGGGCTGGGAGGTGAGGTAGTGTAATATGGACAGGCTCATTGCACTGGTCTTTCTGCCAGCAGTCTCTGTGTTTGTATGTAAGCAATAAGACACGACAGGGCGCTCATTGTGCTGGTTTTACCACACACCGAGGGTCGTAATAAGGTATGAGGTCATAAGCTGAGTGTCTTCAGCTCCTGGAATTGTGGTAAAACCAGCATAGTGAACACCCAATTGTGTCTTATTGCTTACATAGAAACATAGAATGAACACTCCACAAGTTTAAAAAGACACATACATACCTAATAAAATATTGCTAAAAAATATTTAATAGTCCTTCCACAGCTGGTTTCCACCTGTCAGTCTTCTGTCTTTCTTCACATTCAGTACATGGCATGTTTGTTTATCATGGAATACAAGAATTCAAAATTCTGCTATATTACGTTACCTGAGTGATCCCTCCCCCGCCCCATGCATGAATTCAAACTTCTGCAGAATTCACTGGCATACAGTACACACACACACACACACACACACACACAACATATACACACACACACACACACACACACACACACACTTCAACTGGAGCCTCAACCCAGTTTCAGTTGTTACAGTATCAGCAGCAGAGTTAGTTCTCTGGCAAACTGGTATGAACTGGAGGATTTTTGTGGTTAATAGAAAAAAAAAGAAACATCAGAAATTGAAGCTCTGAATAGTACTTGATTTTTCAGTGCATTTATGTATTGGGGGGTGGGGGGGTGGTTCATGAATGGGAAGACCATTCATTTTTTTTTAAATCTAAGGGAGCTGTTTTAGGGCCTAGTTGAAGGTTTTTATATATGAGTAACGGTGTCATCCGTTTTAGTAGTACAATCAAGAATGTGTGAAGTAGCATGTAAATTCTGTTTGTGAGTTGTCTAAATTTCAAATCACACTGCATAATCTTTTTTCAGCCTGTTTAGTTGTGGAGAATTAAGATCTGGGTCTCAGAACTTGCGTAGCCAATCTGGAACAGAAAATGTCTAACCCATTTTATAAGTTACATTTGGCTTCCTTTTTGACATATTTTAAAATACATGACTTTGTGGGGCTATAGAATGATGTATTACGTGCCACACATATGACAAAATATAGGGAAAGTGCATTCTCAAGAGAACAGTATCAGGGTTTCATTTAACTCTAAAAATTTATTAGCGTTTTGCTCATAAAAGTTCTGAAACATTGTGAAAATGCATAGCACTTGCCTCACTGTGTTTAACAAACATAACACGTCGAGAAAACCTATATAAATACTTTCTGTACAGTTAGTATTGCCCCAAGAAAAAAACTGCTAATCAATTATTTAAAACCCTGTAGTATTTACATGCGTGTCCATATCTGTATGTCATGTAACATGCCGTATATTTTCTCACGAGCTGATATATTTTAATTTGTCGTTGTTGTTGTTGATTGGGATAGTAGGGCTAGAAATATATTTTCCTGCTTTTAGCCGTGTCTTGGGGGATACAGGACACTGACTGATATCAAACTGGAACAGTTAAGAGGTTAAAAGGACACTGTCATCTTTTAAATGTTTTTTTTGCTATGCAGACATCTGATTTTACCTGTTGCCATCATCCTTTTTGGTGCTTTTACGTGTCCTGCCCTGGCTAGGAAATGAAGATTTATTACACACAGTGCATAAAAAACTGTTTGGGAAATGTGAGTACCCCGCTCTTTCAGCTCTCCGCACATTCTCATTCTCAAGATAGCACAGACTGGTGACAATATACTCATACGTGCACAACTTGGCCATTTTTCAACTTACTTGAGTTGTCGGTTTTGTAATAGTATGTCATCTTATGAGTTCGGCAAAGTGTTTCTTTACCCACAGTGAGCGAGCGGTCTGACAGTGCTAATTTTGCATTACAAAAGTATGGCTGTGACTGTACTTTTCAGATGTAAAATTTACACACTCAGACTGCTGATTTTGGATAAAGAGACCCTTTGCAGATCTCATAAGACAATGTTCTATCATAATATCATCTTAAACAGTGTCAGTGGCTCAGCAGGTAGCACACTTGCCTCTGAGGCCGGAAGATCAGAAGGCTGTGGGTTCTATTCCCATACCAAGCACTTGGGTTAATATCCCAATACTGACACTGTAGTGCAGCATGAGGGGGGTACTGCACTCCTGAGGTGCTGTCTTTTGGAGGAGACGTTAAACCGAGGTCCCATCTGCCTGTTCTGGTGGTAGTTCAGGTGGATGTTAAAGGTCACATGGCACTTCTTGAAAAGAGTAGGGGACTTTTCCTCAGTGCCCTGGCCAAATTTCCCCTCATTCACTAAAAATACCACCAACACCTTAATCTGGTTCAAGGTCAGTTGGCATTCATTTGTATCCCCTTCCCCCAGGTCGTGCCTGAAAATAGGCAGAATTCGTCTAGTGCACTTACCTGGTCAACAAAAACGAAATAAATAAAATAAAAAATGTACCATCTTGTGCATGCATGGTTTACTGGCACCTGTCTGTGCCATACTGGAAAAATGAACGAGCAGGCATCTGAAATACCAGGTTTCTCTTATTTCTAGAACATAAAGGATAATGGATGGGCAACAGTGAACAACAATGCTGTGTTCACTTCAAGAGGTTGTCATGACAACATAGTAAACCTCGAGAGCGAAGCTCAAGAGGCTTACAGTTGTCAGGAAACCTTGAGAACTGAACTCAGCATTGTTAACTGTTGCCCATCCATTGTCTGTTACGGTGTATGGGCAACAGTTAAATACACACTGAGCATATCTTGAGTGCGGCTGTCTTTATGCGCTGCTGTTAAGGTTCCGGCCCCCCCCTCCCCAATACACAAGAACAAGCCCCGCTACATCCATAGTCCCCCAGACTCATATACTTAACTTTTTAAACATAAATACAGCTACAAGCAGGATTAAGTATTTATAACACCAACAAGGGGGAAAAAAAGAATAAACTGAATCCATTTAACATAACAGCTGTTGCAAGGGGTGGAAGAGACTATGACTACAGTGATTTGAAACGTCTGCAGGACATTTTGTGAAATTATCAGCAAGATGATAAAAAATATTAACTACAGTCTTCCATATTATGAGCGTCGCTGGAAAAGGTTTCATTTGCCAAAGGTACATGGAGGAAAAAAAAATCAGACTATTTACTGTGACTTGATGGGGTGGGGGGGGGCGGATGAAAGAAGTTGTTTTTAAATGAGCACCATTTTTACTACTACTTCATGAGCAGTAGCCTATCCAAAACAGTAGGTTTAGAGAAAAATTCTGCAGCCATTGCCAAGCACTCGTTTTACAACTCTCACAAGTTGGTGTGGGGGATGTGGGGGAAAAAAGGTACAATCAGTTATGCAGTCAGGGCAATGGGAGCTCGAGGGCATTCTAACTTGTTGTACCATTGATGTGACGTACTCAGGATGGTACAATAACACTTTGACGTCACATCGATGGTACAACAAGGTTAGGGATTTTTTTTTTTTGGAGTTATCTATTTTCTCCCCTACCATGCTCCAGATCCGCCTCTCCTACAGGCTGCCTAGGTCACCGGCACTCCTCCATTGACTCCCTCAAGCCCTCGCCTCATATCACAGCCAACCCCTGAGGTAGCTTGGCGTGACCCTTACGCTGAGTGGGTCTCTCTCCTCTGAGAGAGAAGGCACTGGTGGAGGCAGTCCAGCACACTATATTTTCTTCAGCCATTAGGGCACTGCTGAGGCGAATTGGCCCACAGGAAGCATGGAGGGTGTCAGTGGACTGGATGCCGTCATCTGGCCAATCCAGAGCGATTTTCTGTTTTTCTGGTACTTCCCTCATTGTGACGCTTCTGCAGTGCTCCCAGTCTCCACCGGGGGCTACTGCAGAGTGAAGCAGCCCTGTAACCCACCCCAGGAGAGGAGAGCAGTCCTACGAATGCTCAATCCTCTCCTTCCTCTGCGGACCCCCGGCGACCAGAGTCCATTCCCGAACCCGGGTCATCAGTGTGGTGTGAGGTAAGGCGCCAACGCCTCAACTCTCTGTGCCACTGGGCCGGCTTAGGCTAGGATTTAATAGAATTCCATACATAATAGCCCTGTTCCATGCACTGTAGCATTTTATGTGCCATTTCTAATAAATCTTCATTTTCTAACCAAGGCAGTACACATAACAGCACACCCCCTGCTGTATAAATAGGGGGTATGAGATGGACTGCCTTAAGAGACAGTTTCTGTCTTCATGAGAGGGTATTCGTCTGTTGATATCTCACGAGTGGCAAAACATAAGCAGTAACACTAACATAAAAGTGTTGTGGAAAGATGGCGATCAAAATTGAACAGAAATTAGAGATATACAGTATGGATCAGCAGAGCAGCCATATAATATATCTGTGGCTCTGAGTCCCACCCAACCAAATACACCTTAATGACCGGTGAAGCAACTTTGAGTGCACCTGTAGATGGAGCTGGAGATTTGCCTTTCATTCTCCTAAAGCTGGTCGCAGGGCAAAGGTACAGGTAGCCCTGCGACTAGCAGTCAGAGAAAGAAAATTTACAGGTATTTAAATTTCAGTTTTGTTTTTTTTAAAGAATTCACAGTCCCCCGTTTTACTAGCACTGCCGACACATACTGTCTGGGTGGCCTGTCAGTCTCATCATCATCATTGACTCTGCAATTTACCCCTTAGATGCTATGGTTTTAGCCTGAGGCGAGGCCAACAAGCCACAAAGCAGGGTGTACCCTTTACGTATAGTCTGAGCGCCCACTGGTCCTGGACATGGGGGTCGGCCTTGACATGTTAATATAGGTTATGCCATTTGTCTGAGCAAATCACTACATTTGTTTTTTTGTTTTTGGCCACCAAGCTGTCGTTTGCTCCTACATTCAGGTGTGTCTGTCGGCCACCCTACAGCCCTGTTTACTGCTCCCTCCACAAAGTCGGTGGAGGTCTATACAGAGCAGACCCGGCAGCTGTCATTTAGATGGCTCAGTGGTAATTCTTTTCATTTTTCTCCCTCTTTGGCTCCACACCTCCCACACTGCACTGGGCATTGCCCCTGCAAGCCATGCAAGTATATAGCATCACTGAATGGGGGGAGCCATGCTGTCTGGTCTACCACAGAAGCTGCTGCAGTTGTGGAACAATGGTGCCATCTACCCACAGCTGGGAGCACTGCCATGCAGCAGGCAACATCATCCCACTTCTGTGGCTGCCTGAGCCCGTCTCCCAAATAAATCCAGGTCAGCGGCGTGGGTGCACAGTGTGCTATCCATGGTGCCATTGTTTTGCTTTTTAAAGTGACTAAGAGCCTATAAATATTTAAAAGGACTAAATTACTTGAAAAATGTCCTAACAGTGATCTGACCGATTAGGTTGAGGTGTTTTACCTCTAGATACTGTACATGAGTGGAAAAATGTGTTAGAAGAACACCTTACATTTTTTTCTAAAAGACACTGAGTGTCACCTGATAGCTTAATGGTGAGCGGTGCACTTACCATGCTGAAGACCTGGGTTCAAGTCTTGCGCTCAGGGTGTCGCACACTGGGGGGCAGTACTGAGTGTCCATTTCAGATGAAAAGGGTGGGCGACTTCTGCTGTTAAACCACTGATATGAAATCCTGCAGCTGGCTTCAACAAAGGACAGCTATATAGAATGCGACAGTATACGTTGTCAAGTGCTGTGGTAGCGAGTGTCAGTTACAGTTTGTGTTTTGGGACTGATGCTTGCCTGCTTCTAACCACTTAGAAAGGTCTGCAATCTCTGGCCACATCGATGTTCAGAGGGGAGTATGGAATGGAGGGGGGGTGACAGACTGGTGTAAACAACGGTGGCACTCAGTCGGAGGATGCTGTCATGGTGCACTTCCCAACCAGTTGTGACGCATGGTACTCTAAGTCTTCTGCCTCCCTCTTGGTTCAGGAAAGTTAATTTTTTTAAATTTATTATACTTTTTTCCACCCTGCCTGACTGTCTTCGGCCATCCTCTCCAGCCACATCACTCACTGTCCCCGGGACTTACCTTCTGACCAGTTACTGCCTCACGGGTTGCCCTTCCCATGGCGGAGCCTCCTGGGTTCCCCAAGCCTGGGAGGAGTTAGAGCTGGATTTGCAATAGGGAGCCCAGTGAGTAGTGCAAGGCCTGCAGAGAGACAGGTGGCATCTTGCTGCTGCAGGCGATGAGGTGTTTTTCTTCTCCTGTCGGTCCCCTCCCTGTACTGATTTGTGGACTAAGGCCAGGTGGAATTCTGCATGCAGGAAGCACCCACCTGCCAATCGTGGCTCCACTGCACTGCCACCTGTTTTCACCCAGGTAGCAGTGTCATAGTGGAGCAAGCAGTCCTCCCTCCCTGGAGGACAGTATCCGCTGCGATGCTCAGTCCTCCCTCCCTGGAGGACAGTGTCCGCTGCAATGCTCAGTCCTCCCTCCCTGGAGGACAGTGTCCGCTACGATGTTCAGTCCTCCCTCCCTGGAGGACAGTGTCCACTGCGATGCGCAGTCCTCCCTCCCTGGAGGACAGTGTCCACTGCGATGCACAGTCCTCCCTCCCTGGAGGACAGTGTCCGCTGTGATGCACAGTCCTCTCTCCCTGGAGGACAGTGTCCACTGCGATGCACAGTCCTCCCTCCCTGGAGGACAGTGTCCACTGCGATGCACAGTCCTCTCTCCCTGGAGGACAGTGTCCACTGCGATGCTCAGTCCTCCCTCCCTGGAGGACAGTGTCCACTGCGATGCACAGTCCTCCCTCCCTGGAGGACAGTGTCCACTGCGATGCTGAGTCCTCTCTCCCTGGAGGAGAGTGTCCGCTGCGATGCACAGTCCTCCCTCCCTGGAGGACAGTGTCCGCTGCGTTGCGCAGTCCTCCCTCCCGGAGGATAGTGTCCACTGCGATGAGCAGTCCTCTCTCTCGGAGGACAGCGTCCTCTGCTATGCTCAGTCCTCCTTCCCCCGGATGGCCTCTGATGACCCGGGCTCGCCTCTGAACCCCGGTTGCCGGCATCATGAGTGGTAGTGCTACCACTGCGCCGACAGGCTGGCTAGGTTCAGGAAATATCTGAGTGGACAGTGAACAGCTGACCTGACCTGCAGATCTGGGGAAAGGCAGTGGGTATGCGAAGGCCAGTGGTGACCATTGCAGTCAGGTTCAGCGCTTGTGGATGGGCTAAAGAAGAAGTGTCTGGCTACCAGGAAAAGAGGGCCAAAAAAAATCAAAAGTGAAATAAGAACATTCATTTAACTGGGATTTGTTTCAGACAAATATTACACTTTACCAGAGATTTGGAAAGCTCAGTAAAGATGACTGATCCCAGAGTGAATTCATCTGCTAACAATTGGCTTGTGGTTAAAGATGTGTCGATGTTTGAAACTGGCCAACACCTGCCTTTGAAAGTTCAATGAACTGCACTCAAAGACTAAGAACACTTTTAAGAAAGGTATTCAGTATTCAAGCAGCTGAGTGTCTGGTTGTAGACTCCTTACTAATGTGCAGCATGTCTAAGCTTGAGCAGGTTATAAAGCCAGCTGATGACTGACTATGAAGTTGCTGATGCAGATACAGCTGTTGAACACATTTGGGGGCACACATCCAGCTTAGCGTCCTGGTACTTACTTAAAGGCACATGGCTTTGCAGGCGTGCGGTTATATATAATAAAGTATGGGCAGTAGTGTATTAGGAGTACTTTTCTACACCCTCATGGTGTATGTTGATAAAGAACCAAGAGAGCAAAGTTCAAGTGGTTTAAATGAATAGCACAAACTGAGGGGATGTGAAAAGTATGAGTGATCACATGGCCTGTATTTTATTTTACAGAATTACAGGTTCTAAAGCTATTGAGACTACTCTTTCTTTAAAAAAAGAAATTTTAGTTGCAGTGTTCCCTTCTCGCCACCGTTTAAAATCCATTTCCTCAAGTAGCACTTTTAAAGGTGCAAACATTCCATTGCTTAATTTTAATACAAAATGGCTGCCTCAGAATGATAGCTTATTTAATTTTTTCATTCACATTTTATGCTCCCTCTCTCACTGGAGCTTGCATCCACTGGCACCCTCTGGTACCTCCCCCATACCCCCACCTATCTCACATTCACCAGCCCCCACAATGCCTCAGCTTACCCCGGTGGGTGGGGGGGTTGTGCCCTCTGAGTGTGTCCAACGCCGGGAGGTGGACGAGATAGCAGGGACCAGCCCAGCTATACTAGGATCCCAGGAAGCTGGCTCCAGGGCCATTTTTCTGTGTTTTGGTGCATGTCCCCCCCCAGAGCCCTAGAAGATGGCATGCTAGGGGGACCAGCGTATGTGCTTGTACATTGCATACCTAGCACGGGATCCCCAGCTGACATCTTCCTCTCCCATTTGACACCGTCAGCTGCACTGCCATCTTTGGTTACCCAGATGGCAGTATCACAGCGAGGACAGTGACCCTTCCTTCCCGGAGGAAGAAAGCATCCTCTGGTCCGCTCAATCCTCCCCCCACCACCCGCCACCGCTGTCCCAGATGATCCAGGATTATTCCTGAATCCGGGTCTCCAGAATCTCGAGCGATAGCCCTACTGGGGTCCCGATGAGTCTGTGGAACGGTTTAAATATTTTTTTCAGACTATACAAATATTCTAGAGTGTTAACAGCTCACAAACACAAAGAAAGCATGCTTATTTAATAATAAAAAAATGTATCTGGGTGATACTGCCTTGTTTACGATTGTGAATAGAAAAGTTAGGTCATATTGTACTGCTCTTCAGGCTCTACTGTTCCCGAAGAGCAGCATGTTGCGACTTAAGCTTTATAGTCTTTATATTGTGACTAGAGTAAATATGACTGGATCAACCAGATTACTTATTTTATTAAACAGTTATGTATTTTTGTGCCTACGTGATGTAAAATTATAGCATGTTTGTATAGTCTGAGAAACTTTTTGTGAAACAGAAGAGGAATATGGCGGGTGTTACAACAGTAGTTGTATAATATGAAATCCGATTGATATATGAAATCCTGTAATACATAGTCGTGACAAGATTTTTTAGCACTTGTTTTAGTGGATTATTGACCCTAACCAATTATTATTACAGTATAACTGCACACCCTCGTATGTTATTTCTTACTTAAATGGGATAATAACATATGATTGGGATGGCCATCTTGTTTGCAAGGGGGTTCTGGCAAGATAGCGGAACATCAGTTAAATGAGTTCTGAGGCTTAATATAGTAACATAGTAATTTAAAGTTGGAAGGGATTGTAGGTCCATCATGTGCCCCTCCTTCATAAAAGGATGTAATAAGTATGCTGTACAAACATGTACATATTTATTGGGATTTCCCAGAGTACTCTGAGGTTCCCTTGGTAAGCAAACATTTATCCAGGCTTACCTTAAAGCCCTGTACTGTCTTTATGTCCACTGTCTCTGCTGGTAGGCTTTTTGATAGGTTCACCACATTCTGGGAGAAAGGTCTTCTAATGCTCCCCTGAACTTGCCACCTCGGTGCTTCAGGGCTTGTCCCTGCTAACACAGATTTCAGATACAGTTAATACTGTTTAAGGGACTGGCCTGTCGGCCCAGCAGTAGCGTTGGTGCTTGTGATGCCGGCGGCCTGAGTTCGGAGCCAGCCCTGAACATCAGAGGGCTGTCTGGGGAGGAGGATTGATGGCTGCTGTCTCCGCTGCAGTACTGCCATTAGGGTGAGCACAGGAGGCAGTGTAGCAGGAGGCGGAGTGGGAGGGTGGGCATCAGCCAGGCTCAAAGGACAACACTCCAGTGTGCGCATATGCCCTTAGTGAGTCCCATGTGTACTGAAGTTAAGGAGCTGGCACAGAAACTGAGGGGAAATTACCCCAGCCAATGGGATGAAAGCTGGCACTTTTGAGCCCCATACAGCCTCCTGTCACCTCACAGCTACCAGCATTTCGGGGGTAAGCTTCCCTGGACCCCTTCCCTGAAGGCAAAGAACGAGATCCAGCAGAGTGCTGCAGATAGGGGCAGTGGGGTTGGAGGGTGACCTGGCAGGATTGGGGTCATGCTCGAGTGAAAGGGGGACGAATACAAAGTAAAAAAAAAAAGGCAAAAAAAAAATAAATTCAGAGGGTCTTACAGAGAAGTTTATTTTATTTATTTATTTAGAAACTTATCAGAATTACAATCCATTGAGTCATAGATGCCTTTACAAAGCCTTCACATCAGATAACAGACAGTGACAATATTATAGAGACTTACAAAACACGGTGATAGAATTAACCAGTAATTTTACATACAGGATGCAAAACAGGTACAATTAAGCAGTGGGAGAGCAACGTACTAAGGTTAGGCAGGATGGAGATCCCTTGTCAAGAAAGCTGGGTAGAAGATCATTGCTTAAGGAGGATAGAAATCCATTGTCGGGGGCAAGTTAGCTAAGGCAGGAAGGGGGGAGTATGGGGTGTTGGATATGGACATTCACATTTCAAGTGAGGCCATAGGAATGCTAAATGAAGGAGAGGGGGAAGAGTATAGAGGGGGGACTAGAACAGTCACAGGCGCCAGAGGAACGGAGGTATTCCTTGAGATTGGTTTTGAAGGGACAAAGTTTGTTTTCAGAGGAGATGGCACTGGGCAGTGCATTCATCCAGAGGGGAGCCCAGTAGAAGAAGGATCTCTGACCCAAAGTTGTTCGGCAGCGGGAATCAGGAGGAAGTTTTGGAGGAGCTGTGGGTAGCTTTCACCGATGGCGGGTTGCAGAAGGCTGGTAAGTCCGGGGGCTAGTCCATTGGTAATCTTTTGGCAAGGAGGCATGTCTGGTACCTGAGTCTCCCATCAAAATTGAGCCAGTTGGTGAGACTATACAGTGAGCAGGTATGTGCCCTCCTATCACTGCCCGTGACAAGGCAGCAGGCTTTATTTAGGGATACTTTGATTTTGTGAAGGGCAGAGTTGTCAGCTGCCCCATAGATCGTGATCCCATAGTCGATTAGAGACAGGATGGATGACATGACAGCTAGACGGAGGGTCTTGGGGGGAGGTATGGTTTGTGCTGGTAGAGTTGGCCAATTCTGGAGTTGACAGCGGTGCTAGGGAGGTGGATATGCTTATGGTAGGTGAGAGCAGATTCGAGGGTAATCCCGAGGTATTTAAACGCGTTAACCTGTTCAAGTGGTAACAGTTGTGAGTTGTGGATTTGCAGTGGGTAGCCTTTGTGTTTGTTCTGGTTGTGAGCAAACACCATGACTTTGTTCTTTTTGCTGGTACTGCTGGATGCCTTCCAGGACAGCTTCCTGCTGCAAATGGTCAGTGAACCAACCAGGTTAGGAAATACCCTTGACCTTGTGCTGGCAAATGGGGACTTTGTGAGAGAACTTACAGTGGAGGAACCGCTGTCAGGGAGTGACCACCGCTCAGTATGGCTCACATTGGATATGGGCAAGGAAGGAGTAGAATCTGGCACAATAGTGCTGGACTTCAGGAGGGCCGACTTTGGGAGGATGGGGGAAGTGGTAAAAGGGTACCTGGCCAGAATTCAATCTAGTATGGACACTAACCAGAGGTGGGAGCTCATAAAGCTGGGGATAGTGGAGGCAACCAAAACCTGCTGCAAAGCCCAGAGCAAGAAGGCTAGGGCTAGAAGCCAATCTGGTTGAGCAAGGAGGTCATGGAAAAGGTAAGGAGGAAAAGAGCTGCCTTTAGGAAGTACAAGAAAACAAGGAGGGGAGGACAGAGAGTGCTTGACGCATAATGAAGGAGGTGACAAGGGCAGTAAGGGGAGCCAAAGCATCTCCGGAACTCAGGCTGGCACAAGGCATTAAGAAGGGGGAGAAGGACTTCTTTAAGTACATCAGGGAGAAAAGGAGCTGTAAGGACCACATAGTAAGGATTAGGAAGGAGGGGGGTTGGGTGGAAGCAGGGTGCGATAAGGCGGAAGAACTAAATGAGTGCTTCTGCTCAGTATTTACTAAAGAGAAGAGGGGGGTGACACCCAAGGTGGGAGAAATGGCAGAAGCGGGGGGGAAGTGGTGACAGATGGGGAAATCATGGAGAGCAGAGTTCGAGAGGGTTTGAAGGCACTGAGGGTGGACAAGGCGCCAGGCCCAGATGGCATCCACCCCAGGGTACCGAAGGAGCTGGCAGAGGTTCTTGCAGGACCTTTGGCAGACCTATTTAATGCCTCACTACATTCGGGGTGTGTACCTCAGGACTGGAGGATGGCTCATGTGGTGCCCCTCCACAAGAGTGGCCCCAAGGATGAACCAGGAAACTACAGACCAGTGAGCCTCACATCCATCGTGGGTAAGCTAATGGAGACTATCCTGAAGGAGAGGCTGGTGGCCCTCCTAGAGGCCAAAGAACTACTGGACAGCAGACAGCATGGCTTCATACATGGCAGATCCTGCCAAACCAACCTGGTTGAGTTATATGACTGGGTAACTAGGCAACTGGACAGGGGCCATGCAGTGGGATGTCCTGTATCTGGACTTCAGTAAGGCATTCGACTCAGTGCCATGGAAGGCTGGGAAGAAGTTAGTAGGCACAGGCGGGTGCAAAGCTGGTGAGATGGGTAGTAAACTGGCTGTAGGGAAGGCAACAGAGGGTGGTGGTGGGTGGTGGGTGGGAGCCTCACACCCAAGGGCAGTGACGAGCGGTGTTCCACAGGGCTCAGTGTTGGGACCAGTGTTGTTTGGTATATTCATTGCAGACATATCATGGGACGTCAAAAGCAAGATCAGTCTGTTTGCTGATGATACCAAGGTAGGCGCGGTGGTGGATGACCTAGGGGGATGGCAGGGGTTGCAGGATGATCTGACAAAGCTTGAAACCTGGTCAGACACCTGGCAACTGGGCTTTAGTGCCAAAAAGTGCAAGGTGCTGCATTTTGGGATGAAGAACCCAAGGAGGAGTTACCAGCTAGGGGGAGTGCAGCTAGCCCAGACAGAGGAGGAGAAGGATCTGGGTGTGCTCATTACAGGGTCAATGAACAACTCGGCACAATGTAGGAAGGCAGCTGCAAAGGCCAACAAAATGCTGGGTTGTATTGCAAGGGTATATCCTCGAGGAGGAGGAGGTGATTCTGCCACTGTATAGGTCATTGGTGAGCCACACCTGGAGTACTAGTGCAGTACTGGTGTCGTATCTGAAGGGGACATTAAGTTACTGGAGGGGGTGCAGCGCAGAGCGACAAAGATGATCAAGGGGCTGGGGGACTTATCATACGAGAGGAGGTTGAAGGAGTTGAACATGTACTCACTGGAGGAGAGGAGAGACAGGGTGACATGATTGAAACCTTTAAATACATGAAAGGAATAAACAAGACGGGTACAGAGGGGCTGTTCAAAGTAAGGGAGGGGAGGGCCACCAGGGGCCATGATACGAGACTGGAGCGAGGAAGGTTCAGGAGGGAGATGAGGAGACACTTTTTTACAGAGAGGGTGGTGGCTGGGTGGAATGCGTTACCTGCTGAAGTGGTATGCAGTAGAACAGTGGACTGCTTCAAACGAGGATGGGACAGGACAGGACAAGGGGGAGGGTTAATGAAGGGGAAGGGTGGAAGGGAGGGGCAGCTGCAGAATAAGGGGTGCTAGCTGCACATTCGAGCAGACTTGGTAGACCTCTAGGCCTTTTTCTGCTGGCAAATTTCATATGTTCGTATGTAGTTTGGCACCAGCCTGTCAGTAGGTGGCTCCAGTTATGCTCATACCCATTTGCAGAAGTGAAATTAACAGTGTAGCATGAGGGCTTACAGACATTTGCCTTCATGGTGGCTTTTAACAAAGGAAGAGGGATGGGTACTAGAAGCAGAAGCAGTGTACATGATGAAGATGGGGGGGATCCACCAACCAGACTGTTATTTTTATTTATTGAGCACGCTTCACAAAAGTATCAACATGCTGCAGTTTCAAAAATACAAAATCATCAATACAAGTAAAACAAATAATGAAATACAAATAAAAGCAATACAAACTTTGCTGGCCCTGTGGCACTGAGGGTTGAGGTATCTAGCCTTACCTTGCGTCACGTCGGTGACCCAGGTTGGGGAATGACCTCGGGTCGTTGGGGAGCCAGCTGGGGTTGGAGGGTGGGAGCAGGATTGAGCCACCTACCGGCAGCTCTCCTCTCCCGGGGAGGACCCTGTCCCTCCTGTAGTCCCGTCACCACTGGGTGGAGGTCCAGTGGTGGTGGTGTAGGCAGTGGAAGGAGCAGCTAGTAGAGTGGGGCATCCCGTATGCATGGCGTGCATCCTTCACATGCCACGCCGCCAAGGATGAGCGGGGCAGGCGTAAAAGGGAAAAACTGAATAAAGAAATAATAGAAAAAAAATACAAACTAATAATGAAACATATATGTTTTAGGAGCACTATGAAAGCTTAAAACACTGGGAGATTTGCAAACATAGAAGGGTAGATAATTCCAAAGAATTTGTCCAGCTGAAACCGCACACTGTCAAAGCCAGCATACATTTGATTTGGGGACTAGTAATGAAATGTGCGTCAGAAGACACAGAGCGGGTGGGAGGGTATATACCACTGAAGACAGAAAGAAAGGTAAGCAGGTTGCTCAGTATAGAGAGAAAAAAACACCTAAGACAAGAATTTTAAATTCAGTAAAATAAAAATTCTGTTCAGAGGGTCTCACTGAGATGCTGTGCTCATACCCAGTGGCTGCAGTGAAGTTAACAGTGCTTACCTAGTGATTATAGGGAAGAACTGAAAACTGGAACCCAGGGTTAAATCCCACATTGCCACTTGCTCAGTTTGACCTTGAGCAAGTCACTTAGCCTCCCTGTTGCTGACCCCTTTGTGTTTAACCTCCCTAAGTTTTCCTTAGCCTCTCTGTGCCTCACTACCTCCTAGCACTAAAGGCCTGTGCAGCAGTTCATGGTGTTTAGACTACAGCTCTGCACTGCAGCATGTACCTGTGATGTTTCGGCTGTTACCGTTTTTTCCTTTTCAGTATTCCTTTCCAAGGTTTACAACACGTCCTAGTAACCTATTCAAATGGTTTATATTAAAGGCATTTGCCTGTGCACGGTTAAGCTCACGCTGCCTTTGTTTATAACATCATAGTTAGGGCTAGAAATCATTTTTTCGAGATGCCTGTCTGAGGGACAAGTGAGGTGTAAAATTTGCCTGTCACATGAAAGTTTACCTGTCCACGTTGTTATAAAGTGAATTTTTAAAATAACTAACAGAAAACTGACTGTAAAGAGGAAAAATAAAAGAGCTATCTGCCCCCTAAACACTAGAGCCGAGGGATGATTGCTACAGCAGACTTTATTCAGTCTCCCCACAAACTTTATTCAGTCCCTTCCCCTCCCCTCAACCTGCACTTGCAAAGCTCACATTGTAGCCTGCCCTGCCTTAAGAGTACTCCCCCCACCCCCCATAGTCCTGTAAAGGACTGTTTAGGCTAAGGCTTCTGACCCCCAAACATCACTTAAGGGTGTTTGCTGAAGCACAGAGTTCGCTTAGTCCCCTCCTCTCCCATCCACTGCAGAACCATTCCGTATCCCTGCCTTAACTGAGTCCCCCGTCCCCCAAGAGTCTTGTAAGGGCTATTTAGGCTAAGGCTTTCTGCCCCTTAACACTAAAGGGCTGTTTGCTGACGCACACACCTTGTTCAGTCCCCCTCCCCTTGCGGAGTCCACACTTTAGCCCTGCCTGTGTTCTTTTTATCCCCACCAAGAGTCCTGTAAAGGGCTGTTTAGGCTAAGGAAAATTCTGACCCCCAAAACACTGTTTGTTATATCAGACTTTATTCAGCCTCGTCCTCTCCCCGAGCACACGCTTCACCCCTAAAGGCAGACAGACCTGCCTTATCTGATTTTTTTTTTTATGTATTATTAATCCCTGCCTGCACATAGTATCAGTCTGTACTCTGTTCAGTCCCCTTTTCTCCCCTCGTGAGACCAGGCACTGCAGCTTTAAGGCAGCAGGCTCAGGCCTGTCTTCTTGTTTCTTTCTTATTTTTTGATACTTTTATTGTATTTTCCCAAGCAAGTGCTCTGAAAATGTTCTTTTTTTTTTTGCAGGGTTTTGAAAACGAATGCACTGACACAGTCTCCGAAAACTTGCTGTTCCGCTCTCCAACGTCTTCTCGGAGCACAGACACAACACAGAATGATGAGCATGAGCAAGAACACGTCAACCGTGCATGTGCAATGACGATCACGCATGTGTGGTTGACATGTTCTACCGTTACTTGGGGATGGCTCTTCCCGCCTGCCGCCTTGTCTGGATCAGGCAGTTAGGTGATACAGACAATCTGTGATCACAAGACTCACGGTGACAGCGGCGAGCAGAGCAGGTGGCGGTATGTTGTTTTCGATGTCTCTCTCAACGTCGCTAACGTCACAATCTTCTCTTCCTGCTGCCACCTTCAAGTATTCTGTTGGGTCCTAGTGCCAGCAAATATCGTCTCAAGAGAAAATTAAACTGCCCGTCCAACGGACAGGCACAGTTTTAAAAACAGCTGTCCCAAATGAAAACCGGCTGTCTGAGACAGGTGGACAACTGAGTGTTCACCGTTTCAACAGACTGTGTTGTCACAAATAGCAGTTTTGAGGTCAGGACTGGAGAATCACATACATTTTGAAAGACTCTGTGAAATAAATACTTTATTACCTGCAGTGTTTAGTAAACTGACAACAAGAAAAAGTAGAGTTAAAAAACAAACCTAGAAAACGCTAAATTTAAAACACAACTGGTGCAGATCTAATGGTTTTACATGTTTTACTGTAGTAGAGAGCTGCTCTTCAAAGCACTTTGTGCTACAGTTTGTATAACAGATGCTATTTAAAACCAGATTCTTTTCCTTAATTATTGTGTGGGGGTGGGGCTGAGGAATGGCCCCAGAGGCAGTTTGGTCTAGGAGTTAGAGCAATGGCTTGGGAACTAGAAAAATCACAGTTTCAAACCCCTCTAGAGCAAACTACTCACCATGTGACCTTAGGGGAATTCACTTAACCTCCCAGTGTTCCAATCTGCCCAACTGTGAACAGGGGTAAAAGCAGGACCCCAGTAAAAATGACATGTTGCACCTCAGCTGGGTTACCCTGGGTAAATTATAAATTAGTAAAATAAAAGATAAATCTGAGACCCAGGCTAGAGAGGTAGAAATGAAAGCTCGCCCGAGACCCAGGGTTATTTCAAACAGTAGAGCAGCAAAAAGCAGAAGGGGTACCTAGTAAATTGGCTGTCAGGACATCACAGATGAATGTTGACAATGGTTCCTGATGGTTGACTGATTAACTAAATAAATAAATGAAATAAAAATCTGTAAGGTTCTGGAGTCAGTGCAGCATAGGTTCAGAAAAACGACTCAGGGCCAGCAGGGCGTGTCTTACGAGGAACATCTAAAGATCCTGAACTTGTACTCATTGGTGGACAGACTGGAGATGGGGACATGATAAAGACTTAGAAGTTCCTAAGGGGCATAGATAGGGTACATTATGTAGACCTGTTTGTTAGAGACGCAGGCATGAGGGGGGCACGATTGGAGATTAATGGGAGGTAAATTCAAGAAGGTTGTGAGGAATTTAAAGGGCAGTGAAGCATCAGAACAGATTACTGGTGGGGCTTGTGGGGGCAAGGACCATTAAAGAGTTCAAACATGGGTGGGACAGGGAACTCATAAATCAATTTGGGGGAACCAGAAAGGGGTGGAAAGTGGATGGGAGGGGGCTGAATAACCCACCATGGCACTAGGCCCAGTGGTAAGGTAGTAACAACTGTGGGCAGACTTGTTGGGCCATCGGTCTCCTTCTGTCATCAGATTCTATGTTTATGTTAAAAATACGTTGACTGGAGGCACTCAGAAAGGCGGTGTCCCCTACAGCAACTAGATACAGTGAAAATCTTGGATAGAGTGCCAGAAGTGTAGCATACTTTTTTATGTTTGCTTGCGCACATGCGCATGCAAACATATTGGCAGCATGCCATGACAGTAGGGCTTTTGCAGGTGTGGACCTGTTGAGGCCAGTGCAGTTCAGCATTGGGGAGGCTGGGCTGAGAGTAGCCTGTTGCAAGCAGGCTGCTGATGATTGATGATAATAGCTTGTTGATGGTTGGAAACTTCATACATTTGAAAGAATGAAGCCACTCCTATCATAAAGGTTTTCAGCGATTAGCATACCAATTGGACATGAGCATCAGTTCTCCTTGTTCTGTCCGCCCTCCGTTCCCATTCCTGCTGGCCCGGTGTACAAGTGAAACCCTCCAACTCACTCCTTCTGCTACTCTCCCACCTTCCATTCCTGGCTCCTGTGGCCCAATGCACAACATTACCCCCATCCTACTCACACCCTCTGCTGCTTTCCCACCTTCCTTTCCCATCCCCACTGGTCCAGTGTACAACATAACCCCCCTCCCGCTCCCATCCCCGTGGGTCCCCCAAAGCAGATTGCAAGTCTAGGTGCCCACTCCTGGTGCCATAAACCTGAAAAGAGGAAAGCAGTTCCTTGTCATCTGCCCTCATCCCCCTGACTCTCTGGACCCCCCACTTTGTCCCCTCTTTGCAAACATCACCCCACGTACACATCCAGCACCCTTCTCCTACCTACTTGATTCACCACTGAGACAGTCCACATGTCCTGCTGCTTCCAGTGACAAACTGGAACTAAGGAAAACAGGGTAAGTTCGGTTAATGACTTTTTAATGTTTTTTTTTAACTTTTACTCATAACTTTGTCATTTGTTGACATTTTTACACCAAATTTTTGACATGGCCTTTTTGGGACCCCACGTTATGAACAAAAGTAGGTGAAATTTTTCAAATCTCAAATGCCACCTGTGTTGTTCATAAAGGTGTGGTCATAAAAAGTCTTTGTTGAGAATTTGGGGTCAAAATGTAAAAAAACAAAGATGCTATGAAGACAAATTGAATGTTTCCAATGTTTACTCCTAACATTGTGATTTCTGCAGATTTTGGCCCAACATTTTCAACATAGCTCTTTTTTACCCCACCTGATGAACATCACAAGTGTCATTTTATAAATCCCCTCTGAAACATGTTTTAGCAGTCGTTCTGCAAAATCACCTTTCATAAGGGATGTAAAAAAATTCCACCTGTCTTGATAATACGGTGGGGTAAGAAAAACTATACTGAAAATTTGGGATCAAAATGTAAAAATACCAACAAAGTTATGAAAAACATTTCATTTTTCCAGTGTTTACTCAAAACTTTATTATTTTGGCACATTTTGACCCCAAATGTTCAACATAACCCTTGTTTTACCCCATATCATGAACATGACAGTTATAATCTTCTAAATCCCCTCCAATACATATTTTTGCAGTTGCTAGGCCTAATCACCTTCCCTCTGGGATTTACAAAATTCTACCTGTCTTGATCATAATATGGGGTTATACAAATACTGTGTTGAAATTTTGGGGTCAAAATGTGAAACAAACAACTAAGTTGTCAAGAAACACTGAATTTCTCCAATATTTACTCATGACCTTATTGTTACAGATTTTGGACACACATTTTTAACATATCCCTTATCTACCCCCACCCCTCATGAACATGACAGATGTCCTTTTTCAAATCCCCTCTGAAACATTTTTTTGTAGTCGATCAGCAAATCAGCTTTCAGATGGAATTAAAAAAAAAATCCAACATGCTTTGAGTGTAGGGTGAGATCATAAAAAGACTATGTTGGAAATTTGGGGTCCAAATGCCAGAGCTCACTGACAGTGAGATATTTCCTGTCAGCTGGTCTGTCCCGGGTAAATACACTGTAAAAATGGGTAGAAGCTGGGCCCCCACTGAAAATGAAGCATTGCATCTCCACTGTGCTATCCTTGGTAAATACAGTGTAGAAATGGGTACAAGCAGGACCCTACTGAAAAGTAGAGATTGCATCTTAGCTGGCATATCCTGGGAAATGCAGTTTAAAAATGGATAAACCCAGCTGGCCCAGTGGTGCAGAGGGCTGAGATGCTTAGCGCCTTACCTCTCCCACACCGGCGACCCGAATTCGGGAATGAGCTCATGGTGCTGGGAGTTGGCTGGGTGGGGGGAAGGGCTGGGAGAAGAATCGAGCCGCCGGCTGGCAGCTCTTTTCTCCCAGGTAGCGGGGGAGGTAGGTCTTCCCGGTGCTTGGCTACCACCGAGTGGAGGCTCGGTGGCAGTGTTGCACAGATGAGGGACAAGACGCTAGGCCAGTGTGGGTGGAGCAAGGACCACTGGATCTGGTGTGCACGCATGCCTCCACGTGTGTGCTTGACCGTGCTGCCATGGCCTTAGAGAACTAAGGGAAGATAACGGGGGGAAGACGGATGGGCACAGCAAGGGTATATGACATCTGCAGACCACACCGCCACCCGCCGCGTCACCAGGAAGCATGGAGTGAGGAAACCGGATTATGTGCTTTGGGGGGGGTCAGCTCCTCTCCTGGCTCCACCACCGGGGGAGAGGGGGCAAAACCATGGGGGACCCTTGCTACCGGTGCCTGGGGCGGCGTAATATGGTGGAAGGGGGTGGCAGCAGCAGGCAAAATGGAGCCTGCCTTGCCGTGGCCCCAAGGAGCACAAGCAGAATATGGAAAAAAATGGATAAACGCAGGACCCCGAGTTGGTTTGGTAGCACGGTGGTAATGCTACTACTTGTTATGCCACCAGTGTGTGTTTGGAAACTAGTGGGGACACGGGGGCTGGCAGAGGGAGGAAGGATTGAACATCTCAGGAACTGCTCCTGTTCCTTGGGGAAGGGGAAAAGGCTGTTCCTTCTGAGTGACTGACAACGGGAGGGGACTGGCTGGCTACACAGTTGTGAGCACTAGAAGGGGAGGAGTTGCCGCTTGACGCCTGTCACGCATGCATGCCATCCCATGTATACGTGACCACCTCACTGCATGCTGCCACTACAAGGGAGAGTATCAGGTGACATGAGGAAGATGGTGGCCATCCTAGCCGGTACCCCATCCCCTAAGGCTCTTGCACAACTGACGTGCCTGGCCACCCACCACATTGTATTCCTGGGTAAGCAGTGGGTAGCCTCTAAGGCCATGAGAAGGTTGGTGATGGAGCTGGGGCGGTGCTTCCAGATGAGACCGGAACGACTGACAGCTTTGTGGAACATAAACAAAAATCAGGACCCCACTGGAAAACAAGATACTGCATCTTAGTTGTGCTGTCCTTGGTAAATATTGTGCGTAAAAGCATGACCTCAATGAAAACGAGATGTTGCTGCTGTTTAAACTTGTAACAGCATGGAAGCAAACATGTTCAGCATTGACAAATGCTTATGTTTAAGGGGGGGGAGGGGATGGATAATGAGCACTTGTTTATTGTAGACGCTTCTACAGTGAAACAGATCTCTACGTTAAGGCTGTTCCACCTTCCTGGAGATAGTTAAAAAAAAACATTAAAATAGAGCAGACTAGCCCCCCCACCCCCATGACAGATATAGAAGTCTTGTAGGGAAGGGTGACCCCATTCCAGTCTGTGTGTGTGTGTGTGTGTGTGTGTGTGTATGTATTTGCAACCGGATATATTCCTGTACTGATTATATCATAAAACCAGAAGTTCTTCTAACGCTGCCTGTGCTAAACATTTGAACAACCCCCCCCCCCCGTCAGAAATTGGTGGAAGAGTTTTGAAATGTAAAAACCTAAACAAAAAAAAAAATTCAGCTTCTAATACTGCCCCCATTGATGTGTGCAGCAGGAAAATAAGAATTGTTCATTTATCCTTCTTGGTAAACATTTCAGAAAGTGAATGCTGAGCATTAAGTTGTGTTAGTTTGGAAGCAGAATAGCCTGTGCCGCAGAGGCAGTGTAGCCTAGCTGTTTGAGTGCCAAGCTGGGAACCTGGAGACACAAATCTGAACCCCACCACTGCCACTTCATCTGCTATCTTGAGTAAGTTTCTTTTCCTCCCCTGTGGTTAAACACAGTCTCTCTTTCTATATGTATATCTCCTCTCTCCCTGTGTTTTCCTTAACCTCGCTCAATCTCATATTGCTTCTATATGCTTATCTACTGGCTGCTACTGTATTCCTTTCCTCCCTTTCTTTCTTTGAACCGTATGTTTATTTTTAGAGCAATGTAAGTGGGATACGTGAAGGAAACAAAGTAAATGGTAGATTTTGTAGTGGAGTCACCGCTGCCTGCAGTGGTGAGCAAACAAAGAACTGAAGTTCAAAGAGAACATGTGAGTTAATAAATAGCTGAAATATTTAGCGCTTTGTGTAGCTGCAGTATGAAGTCAAGGTTGAGGGGGCTGCACCTCACTCCACACTGTGATTACAAAAGTTAAAAATCTGAGGCATGTTTGTAATCCCATTAAAAAGGCTAGTTTTCATTCTGCATTACTCTGCGTGATGTCAGAATGCTTGTTCAAGTTTCACTCATACCTCTCAACTGTCCCTGATTTTCAGGGACATCCCTGATTTGGCCTCAAAATTTTCCTCTGTCCCTCGTAAAATTTGTGTTTTTGTGACAGAACAGTGGGGATTAATAACACAAAATAATATCAAACATTAAAGTTACAGACTTGTTGTTCTTCAGAAAATGCATCTTAACACAAATTCCTTTATTCTGTCAGCTTTCTGAGTGAATAGTACCAGTTTTTAAGATATGTCCCTGATTTGGTGTCTTTGTCCCTGATTTTTTTAAGCCTTGTCCCTGATTCTTGAGGCAAGAGGTTGAGAGGTATGGTTTCACTCACCCTTGCCTGACGTGGACTCAGAATCAAACTTTGAATGGAATGGAATTGTCAGCACACCAGGATTGTTCCTTGGGCAGGGTAGTTTGATGCTGCAGGTGCACAGAAACGTCTAGGAAATGAGGACTTCAGGAAGCAAATTAAGAACACGTTAGCTTGTAATACAAACTGGTCATGGGTTTGGTTTCTTGAAAAACTATGTAGCAGCGTCACAGTACGTTGGTTGTGCCTTGCTAAAAACCGAACTCATGAAGGGACAAGGGTATCATGTTGACAGTGTCTTTGATTTCAGTGTCAAGTATTCTTGTCCAGGAAGGTTGCTGAAAGGCATGATGTGTCCAGAGGAATGAAAAAACAATAAACGATGCCGCACTTTTCATAGGAACTTAGAAACCTGGATGCTGAAGGCAGAGAAAGGCCCAGTAGCTCTTCAAGTGTTCCCAGTACCTGCCTGCATCTGCACCCAGCCTAATGCTGCAGGGTTTTAAATAATTGATTAGCAGTTTTTTTCTTAGGACTATACTAACTGTACAGAAAGTATTTATATAGATTTTCTAGAAGTGCTGTGTTTGTTAAACACAATGAGGCAAGAGCTATGCATTTTCACAAAGATGTAGCACTTTTATGAGCAAAACGCTAATCAATTTTTAGAGTTAAATAAATTCCTGTGCTGAACCAGAGATAGTCCTGTATCTCCACACAACCCTCCCTAGTCTGATAATCCCCTTCACTTGACCACCCACTCACCTTCCCTTCCTGTCTCTTGTACTGTGGACTGTTCCATTATACCTACCAAGTTTAAATTCTTGCTAATTCCCACGTCCAACTTCTGCTGTAATGCATAGGTGTCATTCCTGCTAAGGTGCTGGTCAGCTCTGGTAACAACCAGTGCGCCTTCCAAAATGCTTCCTAGCCCCCCCCCAAAAGAGGAAACCCCTCTGCCCCATACCAGCCCTTTAGCCATGTTGAGCTCCTCTAGCCATGTTGAACTCCCTTTATTTACACTGTCTATCTATAACGTCACATGACACTAGTAGGACCGTCAAAGGATGCATTTCCTTCAGCTAACACTCTCCACATGTCCTCGGGGGGGCATGTTAGGGATTCGGAATTGTGATAATAAGCAGAAAAAGAGAGAGGGGTACTCACTTCTCTCTGCACTCCTACCAGATAGGAAAGCAGCTTTTTTAGTGAGGTGAAATCAGCAGAGGACCCAGGTACTGTATGTAGTGAATTACAGTATAACTCGCTTACGTGATTTCAGTCAAGTCAGCATTCAGAAACACAGGACATATTATCCTGCAAACTGTTGTCATCTCGTGCGGCAGCATTAAAGTGGAACATTGTCTTATAGGAAAGCTGTCAACAATACAGCCTCCTGTACCTGCAAGGCTTACCCTTCAGTTAAGCTTTTTAAGTACGTTACTGCATTTTTCTTGTGCCACAACATACTTTAATAAAGAAAAGTCTGTGACCCGGAAGTATGGCGGACTCTGGGGGGGGCTCCATTATCTGTAAAGGTGCGGTGCCACACTGCTCGTTTCAATACATAATGTATTGAAGCAGGCGATGTGATGCGCGCTGACTAATGGAAACCCCAATGTCTCCATACTTCTAGTAATAGACTTCTTTATTAAAATAGTATGTTGCGGCATGAAACGCAACAACTACTTAAAAAGCTAATCGAAGGTAAGCCCTTGCGGGGGTGGGAGGCGGTATTGTTGACAGTTTTCCTTTAAAAACCTGCTCCTCAGTGCACCTTGATATGTACTTGGAAGACACAGTGATCTTCCTTAGTTGACCCGCGACCCCAGAGCTGGAAGTGGATCTCTAGTGGGACTTTGACAACCAGTCTTAAGAAATACACCTAGTTGAGCAATGCCGATGTAACTATTTTTTTACTTGAATCTGTGTTTCTGTGTTAGTATGTTCCCTGCCTGCTTTCTGTGCAAACTGTATGTGTTTCCACATTGTTTACTTTATGTGGCTATTGTTAATTGTACTTGTGACCTTTTCCTACTGCTCCAGGTCACCCCTGTAAATGGGCCTTGTGCCCACTAGGTTTTTCCTGGTTACCAAAGATTTAATAAATAAAAACATTTAACACTGGTTCTGTTTGAACCAATTCACCTCTTCTCCCCCATGAAGGCAGATGCCTTTTGCCTTCTAGTACTCTAGTATTTAAACTTTGGTTTTCTGCCTTCCCATGCTACTGTAACTCTACTGCTTTCTCTTTCTCTTCCCCTTCTTTGCCTACTCACTCAGGAGTGCCGATTTCCATTCCATGAAGAGAGAGAAAAAAACATTTAAAAACTCTGCTGGGCAGGCCTCCTTTTCTTTCAGACTTTCCCGTCTTTGAAATGAACTTACGTCCCCTGTTCACTCCTCCTCCTCCTCCATAAAAGCCTTGTTAAGTGAATTCAGGGTTTACTTCTCCTCTTGTGCTTAGCCCCCCATTTCTGCACATGTCCTGTGCCTGACATCACCCCACACTGTTATTTATCAAGGCAACAACCACTGACTCCCCTGCCAAGCTCTACTGTCCCCAGAACAAATCCCTGTCTCCGCAGGTGGTTCTCAGAGTGATCAGCTCTACCATAATTTTGCATATTACACTGTTGTATCTTTTTGCCCCTGAGACGCCTACTGTAGGTGCCCTAATATTCTGTTCATTGCTTGTTTGTATTTCTGTACTGTGTATTTTCACATTTTTATTTCTGTTCATTACCTAATTTGTATCTGGGTAAGGCCATAGAAACATAGAATTTGACAGCAGATAAGAACCGCTGGGCCCACCCAGTCTGCCCATTTCATTACCTAATGGATAAGCTGCAGATCCTAGTTAACCAGCAGCCTACTTCTTTCTACCCCACCCCCTAGAATTACCTTATGGCTGTCTCATGCATGCTTGAATTCAACCACTGTTTTTGACTCCACAACCTCCTCCGGAAGGCCATTCCATGCATCAACAGCCCTCTCTGTGAAAAAATACTTCCTTACATTACCTCTGAGCCGCCCCCCCCCATCTTCAAATTTGTGCCCCCTTGTTCTTGCACACCTCTTTTTGAAAGATGCCACCCTCTTGGACTTTGTTGATTCCTTGAGGTGCTGAAAGTTTCTATCATGTCCCCTCTCCTCCTTTCCTCGAGGCTATACATATTAAGCTCCTTTAGTCTCTCTTCATATGTCTTCTGGTGCAGACCCTGCACCATTTTAGTTGCCTTCCTCTGGACAGCTTCCATCTTGTCTGTGTCCTTGCGGAGATTGGGTCTCCAGAACTGCACACATTACTCCAGATGGGGTCTCACCAGCTGTCTGTACAGAGGCATAACAACTTCCTGTTTTCTACTGGTGATGCCTCTCCCTATGCATCCCAGTATCCCCCCAGCCCTCCTTACTGCCCTCTCACATTGCTTGCCCACCTTTAAGTCATCTGACATAACTACCCCCAGGTCCCTTTCCATTTTTGTTGTTGTTAGTATCTCACCCCCCATTATGTACTCTTCTCCTGGGTTTTTGTTTCCCAGGTGCATTACCTTGCACTTCTTAGCATTAAATCTAAGCTGCCATACATTTGACCATTCCTCTAACCTTGCCAAGTCCCTTCTCATCCTTTCCACCCCACCTTGTGCATCAACTCTGTTGCAGATCTTTGTGTCATCTGCAAAGAGACATACTTTTCCTTCCAGTCCCTCTGCAGTGTAAACACAAAGAACATTGAAGTGGACCGGTCCTATTACTGAACCCTCGGCACCCACTAGTAACCCCCTTTCTTCAGAGTGGACTCCATTTACTATTACTCTCTGTCCTATTCTCCAGCCAATTCTTTACCCAGGCTATCATCTTGGGACCCACTCCCAGGCTGGCTAATTTGTATATTAATCTTTTGTGTGGGACTGAGTCAGATGCCTTGCTAAAGTCTAGGTAGGCCATGTCCACAGCCCCTCCCTGATCTGCTACTTTGGTCACCCAGTCAAAGAAATCTATTAGATTCGTCTGGCATGACCTTCCTGCTGTGAATCCATGCATGATGCTGCCTTAGGTCCTGTGCCCCTCTGGCCTTTAGGTACTTGACAGTTTTTTCCTTCAGAAGTGATTCTATCATTTTCTCTACCACTGAGGTTAAACTAACAGGTCTGTAGTTTCCTGCTTCTGCCCTGCTCCCACTTTTGTGAAGGGGAATCACATCTGCCCTCCTCCAGTCCTCAGGTACCACCCCATCCTCCCATGATTTGTTAAAGAGGGTAGTTAGTGGTGTCACTGGTTCTACCCTTAGTTCTTTTAGAATTCTGGGATGAATCCCATCAGGCCCTATTGCTTTGTCCATCTTCAGTTTTAAGTGTTCTTTCAGAACCCTTTCTTCTGTAAATGGGCTGGTATCAACTTCTGTATCCAGAGTGTTTCTATTGTTTGTTTTAGGTACCTCCCCCCCTCTTCATTTGTAAATACTGAGCAAAAATATTTGTTTAGTATCTCTGCCTTTTCACCGTCACCCTCTGCCCACCCCTCCTCCCCTTTATTAAGCCTCTCTATCCCTCTGTTAGTCTTCCTTCACTCCCTGATGTACCTAAAAAAGGTTTGATTTGGGTTTGTATTTTTGTTTATTTGCCAAAACTTAAACTCTGTTACTGTATTAATAAGAGTTTTTTTGCAGGATAATTGACTGAAGATTTAACAAAGCAAGATAATACACAATAAAGTTAAAGGGTGCATAGTTTACCAGATAGATTTGAAAAACAGTTTCATGCAAAGCAGAACCTTCATTAAATGGCTCAGTGGAAAAAAATGACCTGGATTTGGTGAATACAGAGCAGTTACATAGAAACATAGAATTTGACGGCAGATAAGGACTGCTTGGCCCACCCAGTCTGCCCATTTCCCTACCTACTGGATAAGCTGCAGATCCTAGTTAACCAGCAGCCTACTTCTTCCTACCCCCACCCCCTAGAATTGCCTTATGACTGTCCCATGCATGCTTGAATTCCACCACTGATTTTGACTCCACAGCCTCCTCCGGAAGGCCGTTCCATGCATCCACAACCCTCTCTGTGAAAAAATACTTCCTTAAATTACCTCTGAGCCGCCCCCATCTTCAAATTGTGCCTCTTGTTCTTGCACCTCTTTTTGGAAGATGCTTCCTCTTGGACTTTGTTGATTTCTTGAGGTACTTGAACGTTTCTATCATGTCCCCCTCTCCTCCTTTCCTCGAGGCTATACATATTAAGCTCCTTCGTCTCTCTTCATATGTCTTCTGGTGCAGACCCTGCACCATTTTAGTTACCTCCTCTGGACAGCTTCCATCCTGTCTATGTCTTTCTTGGAGATTGGGTCTCCAGAACTGCACACAGTACTCCAGATGGGTCTCACCAGCTGTCTGTACAGAGGATAATAACTTCCTGTTTTCTGCTGGTGATGCCTCTCCTATGCATCCCAGTATCCCCCAACCCTCCTTGCTGCCCTCTCACATTGCTTGCCCACTTAGGTCATCTGATATGACTACTCCCAGGTCCCTTTCCATTTTTGTTGTTGTTAGTATCTCACCCCCCATTATGTACTCTTCCCCTGAGTTTTTGTTTCCCAGGTGCATTACCTTGCACTTCTTAGCATTGAATCTAAGCTGCCATACATTTGACCATTCCTCTAACCTTGCCAAGTCCTTCTCATCCTTTCCACCCCACCTTGTGCATCAACTCTGTTGCAGATCTTTGTGTCATCTGCAAAGAGACATACTTTTCCTTCCAGTCCTTCTGCAATGTAGCTTATAAAGACATTGAAGAGGACCTGTCCTAATACTGAACCCTGCGGTACCCCCACTAGTAACCTCCTTTCTTCTGGGAGGACTCCATTTACTGTTAACTCTCTGTGTCCTGTTCTCCAGCCAATCTTTACCCAGGCTGTTATCTTGGGACCCACTCCTAGGCTGGCTAATTTGTATATTAATCTTGTGTGGGACTGTGTCAAATGCCTTGCTAAAGTCTAGGTAGGCCATGTCCGCAGCCCTCCCTGATCTACTACTTTGGTCGCCCAGTCAAAGAAATCTATCAGATTCGTCTGGCATGACCTTCCCACTGTGAATCCATGCTGCCTAGGGTCCTGTGCCCCTCTGGCCTCTAGATACTCGACAATTCTTTCCTTCAGAAGTGATTCCATCATTTTCCTATCACTGAGGTTAAACTAACAGGTCTGTAGTTTCCTGCTTCTGCCTTGCTCCCACTTTTGTGAAGGGGAATCACATCTGCCCTCCTCCAGTCCTCGGGTACCACCCCATCCTCCCATGATTTGTTAAAATGGTAGTCAGTGGTGTCACTAGTTCTACCCTTAGTTCTTTTAGAATTCTGGGATGAATCCCATCAGGCCCCATTGCTTTGTCCACCTTCAGTTTTAAGAGTTCTTTCAGAACCCTTTTCTTCTGTAAATGGGCTGGTATCAACTTCTGTATCCAGAGTGTTTCTACTGTTTGTTTTATGTACCTCCCATCTTCATTTTGTAAATACTGAGCAAAATATTTGTTTAGTATCTCTGCCTTTCAGTCTCCCTCTGCCCACCTTCCCTCCCCTTTATTAAGCCTCACTATCCCTCCTTGGTCTTCCTTCGCTCCTGATGTACCTATAAAAGGTTTTATTCTTCTTAACTGAGTTGGCTATCTTTCCTCGGTTTGGGCCTTTGCTGTTCTGACTGCCTTCCCAGCTTCCTTTTGCTTTAACTGATACAGTTCTCTGTCCTGCTCCTTCATGATTCCTTGTACTTCCTGAATGCTTTCTTTTTCTCTTGAACCTTCACTGCCACTTCCTTTGAGAACCATAGTGGTTTCTTACATCGTTTTGTTTTGTTTATTTGCTTCACACAAAGGCTCGTTACCTCTGTGATGGCAGTTTTATTATTCCCCATTGTTCTTCCACCCTCCTTCCTGCCCATTTGCTAGTGCATTCCTTAGGCACTCACCATTTTTTGGCAAAGTCAGCCTCCTAAAGTCCAGTACTTTTGTCTTTGTATGGCTTGACTCTATTGCTGTGTTTATTGAACCATACTTTTCGATGGTCGCTAGTTCCCAGATGGCTACCCACTTCTACATCTGTGATCCTCTCCATCTCCATTTGAGAGAATCAAGTCTAATATTGCTCCCTCTCGAGTGGGCTCCAGTAATTAGTTGTCTCAAGGCATGCCCCTGTAGGGCATCTAGAATAACTCCACTCTTTCAAGTGGCAGCTGCAACTGCACTCCAGTTAACATCTGGCATATTCAGATCATCCATCAGCAATATCTCCCTTTTTCTGCCATTCTAAGTATACTTTCTATCATTTCCTTGTCCATTTCCTCCCCCTGAGAAGGGGGTCTGTATACAACCCCTGTGCGGATTGTGGTGCCATTGCCTGTCTCCAAATTTACCCACAGTGCTTCTTCTCCTCCCTGTTTACCCTTTTGTTCTGTTGCTTTTATTCCTTCCCTTATGTAAAGAGCTACTCCTCCTCCTCTTTTACCCTCCCTGTCCCTCCTGTAGATAGTGTATCCTGGTATGTTTACGTCCCAATCATGGTTTTGTGTGTTGCAAGTGAAATCCTGTAAACTGACAGAAGACTGTACAGTATGTTTCTTTTTATAGCTACGGTAGGAAAACAAGGAAGTTTACAAATAATCCAGTATTTATTCATATGCTTGATGTATGGTGCATACCTCTCAAGTGCTATGGCTTTCGCATAGTGCTGTGAGCTTGACAGTCAAATTTACCCTTGCTCTGCAAAGGTTTTCTGATGTTCCTTATAATGGTATAGCTATTTCTGGACACACAAAGTATTAAAATATTGAACTAACTTGATAGAAACGTCCTTAACATTCAACATATGGTACCTACTATTCTTAGACATATTATTCTTTAAGGAAGTACTACACGTTCTGGTCATTTGCCCTTCATTTTGAAGGCCAGTGCTATGCGTTTGAATGCTGAGAAAGTGAGAGGTATTGTGTGGTGTAAAATAAATTACCTATAGTATTAAGGAATACACCTCTAATACTTAAAGAAACAACTTATGAGAGAAAGGGAGAAAAAGACTGCAGAATGAAAGTTAGAAAGCAAAAAGACATTACAGGAGCTTTTTTCAGATGGCACCCTTTTAACTTTTGAAGAGATAGAAGAGGTATTTAATATGTGTAACATCCCCTTCCTTACTGAAGGATGAGGTTGTTGTCCTCCTCAGTAAGCCAAGGAGATCTGACGCTTTGGCATCATCCCCAAGGGTATAGATGAGGGGAGAAGTGTATTGTAGATAAAACTAGGGTGCCCTTGTTGTGCCCTCATCATGCTTAGGATATCAAATGCCAGCTGAAGTGGAGGTAGTATCAACTGTCCAGGTGGTCATGCCTAGCAGCTGCCCCTTGTGTGCAGATGGGGGACTAGCTGGGTGACCATAGGTGAGGGTGCCATCCAAGGCAGCAGTCACAGCCAGACCCCTGGTGTTGTCAGGATGTTTTTCAAAGAGCCCTGGAGGGTGGTCGCAGGCTAATGTCCCACAGGCTAGTGTCCTTCCTACCCCTCTCACCTCACTGCAGCAGGGAGAGGTGGTGCGCAGGCCTTGACCCAAGTAATAGCTGGCCATCGCAACCCAGCCAGGGTTACAGCAGACATCGAAGGAAAGACTCCCACCTAGAAGTAAGGCAGGAGCTGGGTGCACACCGCTGTTGGCACATTAAGAGTAGCAGATACCTGGACAGCTCGTGGCCTGAAGGGCACAGTACAAACAGGGAATGAGAACCTGGTGGCTAATGGGGACATACCCCAAGCTGCTGGGATTTATGAAACACATCGTGAATGTTGCCCGCAATGGGGCATAATAATGAGACCATTGGTAGGATGTGGGAACCTCAGTGGGTATCCCCTCAAGGGAGGCCTCCTGATGACTTTCATGCCTTTAATGGGTTTACGCAAAGATATTAAGGGAGATCCTGGTGGTGGGGTGACGCAACCCCGGAGTCTGGCCCGTGCTGAATCATTTCAGCGAAAAATAGAATGGTAGAGCTGGTAAGCTGAGAGGGAAAACCACAAAACAAGGTGGGAGAAGCATCTCCAGGCTGGAAGAAAAAGCTGAGTACCTTGTAGAGCTGTGTCCATGATCTGACTCACCACGGAAGGGACTGGGGCAGCAAACTGAGGGTTTGCCAGGTGGTATCCATGGCTATGTGTGGGATGTGATCCAGCCGGCCCTCACTGGGACTGGAACACAGTAGGAGGGTAGGTGGGTTCTTGCAAGGGAAGTGCGAAAAGCTTACACATCGTGAAAAGCTTGACGCCATATCAGCATTCTGAACCTATTTAAATAATTTCTAAGCAAAGCTGAGCCCCTGCTTCAGTTTAAATGCAAGCTAGAGATAACTCAGAGAGGAGAAATAAGGGGTCCACTGACAGAGTTTTGCTCTGATAATCACAAAATTGCTGTTCGTGAAGCACCCAGTGCACCTAAGGAAAAGACTGAGTGTGTCACGAAAGCAGAATAGGGAACACTGGAGATGAGACCGGGTTAGCAACTGTTTCAGCAGGAGACGAGAGAGAGAGAGTGGTCTATCCATGAAAGCCTGGGAGGGAATTGGGAGGCTACCTGGTACCACAGGAATGCTGTATGGGAATATGCTGAAGCTCATCTGTGAACAGACACAAAAGTCCCACAAAACCCCACTTAATAAGTGGGAACGAGTACGGGGCAAGCAAGAAGACATGACATTCAAAGTGCTGCTATACTGCACATTTAATGGATACAGAGCCACAAACAAGTATTCTACAAAATGACAGTATTTTATTTCCTCTCACATCTCAGTATCACATCATAAGATGCTGGCATTTCTGAAGTGCTAGTGCAGACAACAGTGCAAGTTTCTAGTGGCATTCTCGTGCAAATACAAAGAGCAGCAAAGTGCTGTACCATTTTTTTTACGTCCAGATAACCTGCCATACCCCTAAGGACTCTTCGCCATCTAACTTCAGTACTTCGCTACCAAAGCTGACCCAGCATTGATACAAAAGGGTTTTATTTTTACTGTGTGTACTCTGAATCACACAAAATACCCCAAATCCAGTGTCAGTTACTGCTTAGGTAGCGTTTCTGACTTTAGCTGCGGGGGGGCAGGCTGTAAACTACAGCTGAAGAAATCGACTATCTCAGTGCAGGCAACGCACTATAATTATGCAACAAACCACGACAGGGTGTGGGTTATGCTGGTATTTACCAACGCTTGGCATGGCTCAGTCACAAGGCTGCAGGCCGAGTGACCAAACCATCTAGGCATGAGTATATCCCAGCATAACCCACACCCTGGAGTGGTTTATTGCGATTATACAATGAATCCTTTTTTTTAGTGACAAAAAAAAAAAAAAAAAGAGTTTATGGAATTTTACATTATTTTTATTGATTTTATTGCTTCACCACAAAAAAATAGTCCTTTGTTGGTATGGAGACCCTTCTTAGTTTCACCATTTCTCCAGTACTACCCTGCAGTCCCCATTCCCACACACTCACACTGACCTCTACTCCCGACATGTGATTGCTGCAACAGTATGTCCCCCCCAACCATCCTGAAGCGAGCAAGAGAGAACATTCATGGCAGTCTAGACAAGCAGCTTGAGTGTGACAGAGCAACCCTGCACCCCGAGAGAGAGCGAGTGACCAGCAGTACTGTTGCAGCTCGATTTTTTTTTCCCACTTTTATAAACTGCCTGGGACTCCTGTACTGACACTGGGGAGCTAGCAGTAGCAGAACGGAGGAGTTATTCTTAGAGCAGGCAACGAAAGTTGGCGGGAACGAGGATCTGAGGAACTGACAGGTGAGGAACGTGGCACAGAATTGATGGAAAGCCACAGTCTAGGCTTTTTTTTTTTTAGTGACAGTTAGGAAACCAGCAGTTAAGTAGTCAATTTTGCCTTGTTTTTTACTTCTGTAAAACGGCGCCAGAAGAAGCAGAAATGGAGGTGGGTGGTCGCAGGTGATTTTAGCAGACTGTCAGCTGCGCCTCTTGTGTTCCGATTCACCTTGTGGTTTGCGGGGAGGAGAAGACTTGAATGTGGGTGGGGGGTTGGTGATACACGGGATGGAGTGCACTGAGAGGCACAGTCTGATTTTGGCCCGCATTATGCGGCAAATTGTTCCGTATAGGGGTTACAGTTTGTTTTCATTTAATTTATGTGTTTTTAATGGAGGTGCAGTTTTTTTGTTAACTGCAGTGAATGTTTGAATTTCGCACTCTATGGAGGTGGTTTGGTGGTGAGACTGCAATTTACTGGTTGTGCAAGATGGCGGGTTTCCACTTTAATGGTCGGGTTGGACTGATTCCAGATATAAGGCTGACTGATACCTTTGCCGTGGGTAATGCCAGGATTTACCATAACTAAAAGGTGCCAGTCAGCCAATCAGGTTGCTGGATTCTTGGAGCCCATTGTATAATGGCCAGCAGTACACAAGAACAGTGCTTGAATGGAGCAGTGCTCCAAGATATGCCCACTGTACACACTCCAGAACTGAAAATAAAGTTCTTGCAGATTCCAAAATAAAAGTCTGATGCCCTTGCCACTCCGATCATGCCAGTCAGAACCAAGATGGTTTTGCTGCTTACGTATTGACATACAAAGATGATGTCTTCCTCAGATCTCGACCCTGCAGGCATAGCAATATTAAAGAGCAGTGAACATATTAAAACACCCAGGACCAAATAAATAGATTGTACCATTTTATAACAGCTAAGTTCATCTGGAATTGTCCCATGCATGTGCTCGTGTGGGTTGGTCTATGTTGGCCAGACGAAAAGACCATTTAAGTGGCACACTGGCAAACATAAGACCACAGTACAGTATGCACCACTTATTACCACTTATTACGGTCACAGATAGGGCGGACAATCAGTTTTTGTGGACAAGAATCTTATTCCAAACACCATTGCCAATACTGCTTTATATAATAAGGCTGGTTAATGCATACCTGTGGCATCGGTAACAGCAGACATATGATCCTCCGCTCTGGTGTCCAGAAGAGAAGCCATCGCATTTTCTTGTCGAGTTTAAGTGAGATTTAAGTTATATTTTTACAGAATTACTGAAGGATTGTTATTTTAAGTCTTTTGCCTACCCGATTTCCCACTAGCACGTCCGTGTTCTCCTGCATCAGATGCATGTCACTTTACACATTGCAGTCCCGTTCAATCATACGCCCAGCTAACACCAGTCTGCCAGTTGGGGTTATTGTCTGTCTTGAAAAAGGTGTGCTTTCAAGTTACTGTTGTCAGTAGCAACTGGAATCTGTTAGATGCGGTGCGGCTAATGAAAGGTGCCAGGGACAGTGTTACGCAGGACACTATCAACAATTACTTCCACAAGGCAAGTTTCTACAGAGACAACATGGCCGCTGTTGAGCAAGATATTGCTGATGTAGAAGACATGATCCCCCCCACCAACTGCAGTTACTGAAGAAGAGTTTGATGCCATATGCAGCATGGGGGAGTCAGAGGTGGAGGGGCCAGTGACAGGTGACATCTCTGAGGTTATTGACGCGATGTCTGCAATGTCAACTGCACCAGATGAAAGTGACACTGAGGATGATGAGGAAGTTCAGACCGAACAGCCCCAGGTCAGCACGGAAGATGTTAGGGATGCTCTGCTAACTCTGCACAGGGCAATGGAACAACGTGCTGAGATCCAGCCTGAATCGGAAAAACATGCTACCATGGAGCGACTCTGGAAAGACTACTGCACAGTCAGAACCAAACAAACCATGATTGACACCTTCTTCAAAAATTAATAAAATTAGTAACATACAAATTCAAATTGCTGCACTGTACTGCACTAAGCACAAACCCCTCCAGCCCATACCCAACCACTCCACAATGTGCACAAGACAATAAAAAAAGAAAAAAAACGTGCTGCTCACTACAGTCAACAAAATGGTATGAAGGACAATTTACAAGTGCACAGTTGCATCCGTAATAAGTGGCGCACACAGTACTAACAGGAAACATAGATTATGTAATGGCTCGCCACTACAGAGAAGCTGGATGTACTTTGGTAGCTACACTAAAATTTCTAGGGATCAAAAGTGTCATCATCTGTTTGAGAGGTAGAGATCTTATGAAGAGTGCAACACGGAGAAGCCTTTTAGATATCAACACTAAATACTTTGGACCCATATGGATTACATGAGGAGCTTTCATTGCACACATTTTGGGATTAGAATTGTTGCATCTGCCCAGATATCTGACTCATGTCGATTCCCTTTATATTTATGCATGGGCCAAATCTGGAACCAATGTGTATTTGTATTTTACAGTATAGGTTGCAACATGCATTGACTTTTATATTATGGTTTGGTTATCACTTTAGCTGCATGAGCCATGTCCAAATGTCTGGCTGCTTATTCAGATGGGCTGTAAAGATAGCAATATATTTCTTGGCTGAAGGTGTATATTTAGGCATTTTTTGCATGGGACGATTCTGTATGAACTGTGCCTCTAGAGCATGGTGCAATCTATTTATTTGTTCCTACGTGTACTTTTAGCAATTGTATAGCATTTTTGCCTGTGTTCATTCTGCTCATCATTGTTTTTGAATCTGATGAAGAAATCCACCCCACCAGCTGGGGGCCAGCTTTTGCGTTTTTACCTGTCCCCTTGGCAGCAAAGCACCACACGCTGCTCCCTTTAATATCTCATGTTTTTGCATGGGTTAATTTTATTTACTGCATGCTGGTAGTTGTTTATTTATTAAATCTATCTATCTACCCATTTATCTATCTATCTTTCTATTCTTTGATAACGGGACAGGTGCGCTGGCATCAGGCGCTTTTTTTTCAGGCACAACCCGGGTACTACAGGTACATTGAGAGAACAATACATTAAAAGCACAGCACGTGATGCAGTAAAGTCTCACAATATGTTCACTACACCTTTAATATTCCACTTTAAAAGCACATGCTTTACAGGCAGGGTCCAACTCCAAGGAAGAAACATAGAAACATAGAGGTTGACAGCAGATAAGGACCACAAGGCCCATCCAGTCTGCCCATTTCTTTTTCTACCTTATAAATGTGCCATCAGCCTTTGCTCTGTCAGTGGCCTATCTATTCATACTCATCTATATTGCTCCCTTATGCCTATCCCATGCCTGTTTGAAGCCCTGCACTGTATTCATAGCCCCCACTTCCTGAGGTAGGCAGTTCCATGCATCCACCACTCTTTCTGTGAAAAAGAATTTCTTCACATTCCCCCTTAATCGGCCTCCCTCTAATCTCATGCTGTGTCCTCTTGTCCTGCTATTTTTCTTATATTTAAACATGTTAGACTCTTTCACCTTGTTAATGCGCTTAAGGTGTTTGAATGTTTCGATCATATCACCTCTCTCTCTCTCCTTTGCTCAAGGGCGTACATATTGAGCTCCATTAATCTGTCCTCATATGTCTTCTGATGCAGTCCCTGCACATTTTGGTTGTCCTTCTCTGGACTGCCTCGATTTGGTTAATGTCCTTGTGAAGGTGTGGCCTCCAGTACTGCATGCAGTACTCCGGATGGGGCCTAACCAGTGTCTTGTAAAGAGGGATTACTACCTCCATCTTACGACTTGTGATACCCCTAAGACATCATCTTCGGAGCACTACTCCATTGGAGCACTGCTCTTGTGTACTGCTGCCCATTATTGTGTATTGCCTGTACTGAGATTGTCCGTTTCTTCAGCTGTATTTTATAGCCTGCCCTCCCTCCCCAACTGAAGTCAGAAACCTTTCCTGAGTGGCGACTAACACTGGATTTGTGGTATTTTGTGTGATTCGAGCTACACATGGTGAAAACAAAACACTTTTGTACCCATTCTGGGGGTCTGGTATGAGGTGGTCTTTTTGATATTTCACTGTGTAGCGTGTTGACCTACTTCCAGCTTTTGGTTGTTACATGTCTGTATCGCAGCACGTTGAATTTGTATGTCTTCTTGCCTGCCCCGTGCTCATTCCCACTTATTAAGTGGGGTGTTGCGGGACTTTCGAGTTATATTTGGATTGTAGCCTGACCCCAGACAAGAACACCCCATGCACTACCATGCACAAGTAATTAAACTGCTTGAATACTAAGTGTGAACAAATGCATTGAGGTCCCTTGACCTGAAGTATTGTGTTCAAATAAACTCTGACTGAATCTTAAGGTGCATTTACACTACCTGATTTGCACTATTGTGTGCTGGTGCAGATCGGGTAGTGAAAACAGCTGCCAGAGCATTGTATAGTGAAGTCAGCCAGGATGAAGCACAACTCTCATTGAAACTGCACTGCTTCCTTCAGTAACTCTGCAGCAGAATGCATCCTGGCGAGTTTCACTGTAACTCAGTCAGTGGCAGCACAGAACGATCAGTGTTTCTGTGGGTTCTTGCACCAATGCAGGCTCTTTTTTTGCTAGCATGTAAACCCGCTGCTCTGCCTGCACCGGTGCAGCCCCATGGCACCCCTCAATGTCCAACTCTTGGTTCCTGTCTGCTTCAGGAGGCTGTCATCGCGGATGCCCCCAGTCCGTTACTTGTTTGCTTTACTTTTTACTTTTTGTTTTAGCAGATAAATATGAGCCCCCTCCCATCTGCAGCCCACCTGGAAACACAGACAACTCAGGAAGTGCTGTGTGGTTCCAGTGCCTTGCATTGAACCACAGTAGCACTGTGTAAACTCTGGTTGGCAGCATTTCAAGGGGAGCGGCTGTCGAACACTCCAGACAGGAGTGCTGCAGGCACTGTGATTTAAACATACCTTTTAAACTTCAAGTGCTTAAACCTTTGGGAGCATGTGTGTTTTGTTACCACCAAGCACATTTTAAAAGTGCCCCAAAATCCTCACTATACAAGAATCTGAATAAGCAACTTGAGTACTGAGTGCAAGGGAGCTCCTGGTGAGTAGAAGAAATCCCTAGACACAAGCGTTTCCCTGGGCCATGCATGCCCCCCCCCCCCATTGAGAGCAGTAATTCAGGCTTGTGTGGGGTGAGATCTGTTTGTAGCTTTTTGTTCTTGTGTTGCTGTATCTGGGGGTGGGGGGAGTCAGTGTTTTTCAGCTGTTTTTTCAAGTGGTCAAAAACGGTCCACTCATGTGCAAACTTTAATACCTAAATAGCTTACAACAAAATAGAATTTCAATTTGAAGGCCTCAAGGCACTTCTTGGTTCAAACTAACAAAACCTGTAAGTTTCATACTTTAACTCTTTTTTTTTTCTTTTCAATAGCAGTGAACAATGTTTCAAAACTAGGGTGCATATAAATTCACAAATTAATTACTTTTCAACCGTCAAATCAACTTTTGCCAAACTTGTCAAAAATGAGCCCCCTAGAACTGAGACTGCACTCCAGATTTCACAGTCCTATAACTAAGACTGCGGAGAGATGAGCTGTTGAAAACTACTGTTTTGACACAATCACTAACTGACCCCAACGCATCACAAAGCCCCAGAAGTCATAAGGAGGCTACTGCGCCTGTATAATTTTTGACCACAGAATGGTACACTAAGCTGTGATAGCTTGTTTACACATGCATCCTGGGATGTGGGTTAGATGGACCTGTCTTTCTGTCAGAGTAAATTATGGCCATGACAGTGGAGGAAACTTCTCCACTCTTCTTCAGTAAGTGCCGTAGGATCTTTAACTTCCACCTAGACAATCAGCAATGATGGACAGATGGGACCACATATTAACATCTTATAGTGTATGGTGGAGTGTTGTTCCAACTCACTTTTCATTTCAGCTGAAACGCTGTTATACCACAGTTCAGAGGTCATGGAATGCGACTGTACCCTACTGGGGGTACAACAGCGTTCCAGCTGATTTGAAAAGCGCACGAGCCACACGGACAGCTGAGGTAACAGAAACTGCAGGATCAACCAGATAAATCAACACGGCGACAGCATGACCAGTCACTCACATAAATCCTGTGGATGCAGGATCAGCCAGATATGGGCAAAAAAATGCAGATCAACCAGCTATGTGTACTTATATAAAAAATGAAATACAGGATCAACCAGATATTTAAAATTACTTATGTAATGAAACTCGTCTCACTCCATGCCCTCTTGCTAAGCGAGGAATACAGCTGCAATTTTTTTTCTTGAAAATCCCTCCCACATCTGATTGACAACCAGTTAAAGGTTGCGCTACAAACTTTGGAACGTTTGGTCCCTAGCAACCACAGATCTCACTCTAGCAACCAGCCCTAACTCCTGGAATAAGATGTGGCAACAAGCAATTTCTTTTTACATTTAAAACATGAAAAAGTGCTCAAACTCTATTGAAATTATTTAGGGGGAGCACCTTACACCATAAAAAATAGTCGATGGGCAACTCAGGGCCCAAACAGTGTGTTCTGCCGCCTCAGCGTTCTGATTCCCATGGACCTCTCGAGCTTCACTCTCGAGGTCATAGGGAATCGGAACCCCCTCTGTAGCAGAACACTCGGGCTGTGCATAGTTGCCCATCCAGTATTCTCTATATCTGAAAGGTGGCACCTCAACAGTGTAGCACCCGCTCATATGGCAGTACAGTATTAGCTATGGGTATTACCCCAGGTACCTGGTATGAGGCCAGAGCCCATGATCTTTTGATTTTTCAGTCCAAGAGGTGAATGCGCCACCTACTGAGCCACTGATTTCTGCTTTTGTATCTAGAACATGACGTATGCTGTACAGAAAGTGTGTGTTTTTTGTTAAATATAGCCTGTCTTGTTCTGTAAGCGGAGCTGTGACAAACTAGATACTGCATAGCCTTTTCTTTTGTATATGGCCTATCATGCATAACAGCAGAGAGGTCATGTAGCTCTTAGCTAAGAAAGCACAACTGTTTTTTTTCCTCCGTCCTGGTGATTTAAACTGTTATCCAATTCCCTGTGATTTTCTGCTCGTTTGTGAATGAATGCTGCTCATCAGGTTTTTTTTGTAAGTTTAATTGATTTATAGGTAGCTATAAACTTTGCATTGTCTTCTAACCAGTGCATCTTGTTCAGACCTTAAAAAAGCCTCTTTAATGATGATGTATCAGGTTTCATGGTAATAAAACCTCTCGGGAGGAGTTTTTCAAATTCCTGTATGCCTTTTTTTTTATTGCCATGGTCATTTATAAGGTCCTGGCAGCAATATATATCATTAACGTGGACCTCTGTAGTGATCCCAGAAGTTGGAGAGGTTAGTGATGTTGTATGGTGGTTTGCTCAGGCTTTTGGGTGGACTGCAAATCTCAAACGTTATCCCAGGAGTCTGGTCCCATCAATTTAAATGGAATTAAATGGTTAATTTCAGCACCACTTCAAGGATACTCCTGCAGCTGAGTCTCAGTTTTCCCTTTCTGAACTTTTTCTGCTGAAATAAAAAAAAAAAAAAACACAGATTATTCCAGATATTAACTGCTCAAACAGGTCCTCCTTCAGTGGTCACCTCTCAGGTGCTAACAGTACCATATGATAAAGCAAATACTATACAATTCTTACTCAACAGTGTAACTCCTGAGGTAATTCAGGAGGCTCAGGTATTGCGGGTTTAAAATGAGCTGATGGCTCAGCCCCGTGCCTTTCAAGTCAGCTGTGGGTGAAGTTTCCTTGATCAAGTGTCTCACTTAACCATTGCTGGTATTAATAAGGACACTCTATTCCTGGGTTCCTAAAGTAATAGCAATCTTTTTTTTATTTCCTATTTGTAACCCCCTTGCCACTTTTCTCAGCTGGCACCCCCTAAAAGAACCAGTGCCCCAAATCATGTCATGCAATTTGCTCATGGCAGAATTACACAAATGGTACCACCTCTAGCGTTAGAGTGTATACCAGACTCATTATCTAGAGAACGGGGGTGGGGTACATACTGAAAAATGAACCTTTGTATTTACCACCTGGGCCAGGGGAGAGGATGCTAGGCGTATACTAGCCCTAACTGCGTAGGGGCCCCAATAACGTTCGCACAGAAGCAATAAGCTGAATGTCCAAAGCAGTACCTGGGATTGTGCAGTATGGCTTTATTCACAGATGTTACTTAAAGCAAGGGTGGAGCCCCAACGGTTTGTCATTGCAACACAGGTACACGCTCTTTTACAGAAACGCTTTACTGGGCAGTACTGTTTTCCACAGAAACATCTCCTTCTCCTCTAAGTGCATTCTTGTGGGATGTGCCACACACTTTATCCATTTCCAGAACACATTTCCCTTTCCAAAGTGCATGTCTCTGGGATGTGCCACACACTTTAAACATTTCCAAAACCCATTTCCAAAGTGTATTCTTGTGGGATGTTCCACACACTTAAAAATTCTCCTGGTGCATGGCCTTTGCCCAGGGAACACTGGTGCCCATCCATGAACCAGTTAGCCCTGCCTGAAACTCCAGATGGCGTTCCTCCCACCGTTTGCCCCAAGACAGTCTCTGCCATTCCCTCAGGGTTACACCAAAAGAAGCCTTCAGTCCCCACTGAATTGCTAAAGACCCCCCAACTTCAGCTTTAAATTCAGCACATTTGTGGTGAAAAGGGTCCTGACCAGTGTGATCTAGCCGTATCTAGGGCACACACACCTCAACCAACTCCCTAAAGAACAGTCAGAAAGTCTGTACTCACAGATTAGTTGCTTCTTCCTCACAGTCATGGAAAGAACAAAACAAAGGCACCTTTTCCTCTCTGGTAGCTTGTCAGATTCTACTCTTTATCCTTCTTTAAGGCAGTTGTAAACTTCAGGACCTTCAGGGGATTGCCCCTTGGATCCACAAGCCGTTGCAGTCCCTCTCACTACCCCTAGAGTGAAACTAAGAGTCCTGCAGGCAAACGATCTCCACCACTTCAAAGGCAAACCGAGGATTTTGCCAAACTAGGGCAGGGCCAGCCTTAACTGTTCTGGGCCACTGTGCAGCCCCCACCGGGCCCCGCCACCACTCCATTCCCTGTGGCCCCCCACCGCACATCCAACATTTACACCTAACTAACCCTCCTGTCCTGTATTAATAAAGCAGTACCAGGTCTGCTAGTTTAACCAGCATCTTTTAATTAGTGCCATTGACTGCACTGAATTATTTTACTTCACCATTGGAAATGAATCTGACTGAGCCTGGAGCAAGAACTTAAGTAAGTACGGTACTACTACCGTATTCATTTCTGTAAGGAGAGGGACATGATCACTGGATACTCACACTTCTGGTACTCTGATTTGCAAACAAGTTAAACAACTTTTCTGGAACTGTGAGTGAGAGAGAGAATAGAGAGGATTAGCATGGGACGCCAGTAAGGTTGCCACCTGTCAGTTGTTTTCACCTGGTGATCAGGTTTTCAGGGTCCCTATCAGGAAATCCAGTTTTGCTTTGTGCTGGTCAGGTTTTTGAGTCATTTTCAGTGCTCACATACTTTTGAAACAGATTTTGTCATATCATTCATTGTTTCAGCTACATGTCCAGGTTTCAAACAAGTTCTCTTGTCAATATAGCCCTTTGTTTGTGAAAGCAGTCAACCTGGGAGGTGTAAAGTGTGGCCATTAACACCATTAGCACTTATTTAATCTAATAATTTCCACTGCAGCAGAGCCAGTTGTCTTCCACTTTCATTTGCTGGTAAACATTTTCATCTCTAACAAAATTTAGGCATAAAGTATGGGCCCCCAGGGTGTAGGGGCACAGTTTGCACCTAGCTAAGGCCGGCCCTGAACGAGGGTGAAAAATGACCAGGGCTTCTTCTGCAGAACCTCACTGGCAGGCCTCCTGCCACTCTAACACGCTAATCCAGACTAACTGCTGAACATTCTAAGTTTGCCCTGTGCAGCTAACTCAAAAATTGTTATGCTGCTGCGAGAGTTCTGAATGACATAGTCATCCCTCTCTTAGGCTAGCTGAGTAAACAATGATGTAATTACAGTATGTAGAAAGCCCCTAATGAACTCCCTAACAGCTGCCTTTCCTACCTGCCTGATACTAGTACTAATGGGATTCTAGTAACCCCAGGGGACTGGGTGGTTACATATTTATGGTCCTGGCTTTAGCAACTGGCTAGGGCCTCTCTCCATCCTGTGAATCTCTATGCCCATCCTGGTTGACCTGATGGTGTTCCCTGTTTGACCAGCCTGTTCCACTCATTCCAAGTCCCTGAGACTTGTCCTCCTCCCATTGTGGGGCGACGCCAGGTGGGAGATCACAACCACTGAGGCATGGGCAAATGAGAATGTCGCTGGAGGAGCTATCAGTGAAATGGCCCATTAGGGTGTGTGTGTGTGTGTATGTAAGTATATACAGTATATATACTGTATATATGCATGTATATATAATACATATTATAGCTGCACGGTAGTGCATCTATAGTTAGGGTTGCCCGGCCACTTCTATGTTAAACCCCAAATTTTGTAGCCAGCCCGGTGGCACTAAGGGTTGAGGCGCTGGACTCCACACCGGCGATCCAGGTTTGGTGACGGACTCAGGTTGCCAGGTGTCGGCATGGGAGGGAGAGAATCGAGCATCCGGAGGACAGCTCTCCTCTCCCTGGGGAGGGATCCAGGGTTGCTCAGTGTCATGGCAACCCCCGATGGAGATTGGGGGTACTGCAAGTACACCAGCCAGAACGCAAGGGGCGGAGTGCGGCAGACACCAGCAGGTCAGTCATGTGCAGGCATCATTGCACGCCACACTCCAAGGGGAGAAAACAAGGAAATACCCCTGATGGTTGGGTGAGGCGATGACTGGTCTCCGGGTTCTGTCCCGCACACGGTCAATACCGGCCATGATCCCGACCTTACCCCCGGGGATCCTCGGCCTCCTCCTGTATGGGTCTGGCAGGAGAGAAGGGGACCCTGATCCTGATGTCTTGGTCGGGGGATGTGGTTCAGGCAAGTGGTTAGGGGGAACGCCGAGCGAGCCAGCCTGAGAGATGCCCCGGACCACCAGGTAAATAAAAAGAGTTGAAAAGGAAAAAAAAAAAATTTTGCACTTTAATAACTTTGCCACTGTACGACGGATTTGCCTGACATTTTGCACGCATGGTGGGGCACCATAGATCTCTGGATCTGGCAGTTTGCATTACGGTCAGATTAGTAATTGCAGAGGTGCAGAGCGCAAAGAAACGCGCAAAAACGGGGGGAGGGTTGCATGTTTCTTTGCTCGTGGCTACAGCCCACACAATTTGTCCATCTCGTCAGAAGTTGCAGTCTGGGTCACTGATATGCCTTTTGAAGATTTGATGAAAAAATATAAATCCATTCAAAAGTTATTCACTTTTTAATTTTCCCATGATAGTCAATGGGAAAAAATAAATGTGCCTCTCGAAAGCTGCCGCCAGTGCATTTTACTGTCGCAAATTGCCCTTTTACTGTTGTGTGGCGGCCATCTTGTTTTCAGTTAATGAGAGAGAAAAACAACTGGCGTTTAAATTTAGGACCCCCAGGTAAACACTTACAGTTGTGTTTACCCAGTCGGGCCCCGAGGATCATAGCACTATCTTTTTGAGAGTTAAAACACTCAGAAATGCCTTTTCCGTGATTGCCTCCCCATGGTGTCGCAAATTGTGGCAGAACAGATGCGACACTTTCTCAAATCACGAAAGTGTTGTGCACGTTCTGTCACAAATTTTTATGAAAGTGTCGCAATTTGTGACACTACTGTACCCAAAAAAGCTATTTTTTGGTACCCTACTGCATCAAAATGGTTGGGGCTTTTGGGCTGAAATTTGCAGGGTGGCAAGCCCTGGTCCCACAGATGTGCCTTCCGGTGGTTTGGTTCCAAAACATTGAACGGGCACATAGTTACAGTGTTCCGAATTTTAGAAATTTCCCATAGGATAACATTGCGGCGATTTTCGGCACCCGTATCTCGAAAACAATCCGAGATACAGATTTTTCGCTATCTGCAGCCTAGTCCACATTTAAATAAACCAAGCATGCATGGAGGTTTCGCAGTCGTGATTACAACTGCAGTGGAATTTTTTTCATAGTTGCTATGGTTACTGAGATATTGTAAAATTAGTGTTACAAGAGTTCCTTTTCATGGCTATGGGGCTGCTGTATGGCTCCGTACTTAGGTGTAAGTGGGAGCGCAGAACCCAGAGGGCCCGCGCTCCCCCATACGCATACCATTACGCAAAAAAATGGGTAACATGAAAGGAGTGCAGGGCCCAGAGGGCCCACGCTCCCACAAACACATACCAGTTACATTACACTTTCTCAAAAAGAAGGGAAATTCATTGCAAAAACTTCATTAATGCATCAGTTAGGGTTGATAGCACAGCAACAAAAGCATGGAAATGTTATGTTAGGTTACTAATTCTTAATACCTCACTCGCCACACAATGCTGGGCAAGTCAGAGGTGTGCCATGGGTTGGGCTCTAACTTTTTACCTCATTCTCCTATGCTGTAGCATGTCAGCTTGTTTACAAATGGAATGGGGTGAGAGTTGGGCCTGATGATTCCCATGGCACACCCCGATATCTGTTGGTGTGGAGAGTAGGGGTTGGGGGGTGGTAGGTGTGGTAACCCTGACATCACATTTCCATACTTTTGTCACTGTGCTATCAACCCTAACTGATGCATTAACAACATTTTTGCCAATGAATATATATATATATATCTATCTATCTATATCTATATGTTTATGTATGTAAATAGTATATCAAAAAAGCTTTGTTAACATATCAGGGTTCCAGTGACAAAAGTTTGGAAATGTGGTGTTAGGGTTTCCAACCCTAACACCCCACCCCACCCCTACCCTGCACGCACCAGCAGGTGTTGGGGGTGTGCCTTGAGATTGTCAGCCCTAACGCTCACCCCATTCCATGAGATGGGTACAGTATAGGAGAATGGGGTGAGCATTGGGGGCTGACAACCCCAAGACATACCCCTGACACCTGTTGCTGCATCTACATTTCCAAACATTTGTCGCTGGAACCCTAACTGACGCATTAATGAAGTTTTTTGCAAAGAATTTCCTTACTTTTTAAGATACTATAATCATAGCCTTATTTGCTTGCGGAGGGCCCTGTGCTCCCAACCATCCATAATTCATGAGAGATTGTATTTGTATCCTTATTTCCCTGTGGAAGCGAAGGACTCTCTGGGCCCTGTGCTGCCATCACTCCATAATGGTATTCATATTTAAGTGTGGGAGCGCACAGTGCCATCCATCCATAATTTTTTAGATATTGTTATTATATCCCCATCAGTCCAGAATGGTATCCGTATTCCCTGCATAATTTTTGAGATACTGTAGTGCTATCCTTATTTGCCTGTGTGCCCTGCACTCCCATCCCATAGTGTGTGGCACCAAAGAAACACCTCACCTTTTAGTGTTACACTACAGAAAACACAGGAACATTTGAAACCTTTGTGACTCGACACCAAAGTAATATATTTTCACGAAACCAGCAAAAAGGCACATCGGTGGCGCAAGTGCTTTGTACCCTGAAAATTTCAGACCAGAATCACACACCATGTGGTAACTGTGCAGTGACCAAGAAACAGCAGTCTTAAAATTCCTGTTTCGCAAATTGTGAAAAAGAATCCTTTTCTGCTGATCCTTTTTCACAGTTTGTGGAAAAAGAAAATCCTTGTTTGCAAATTGAGAAAAATAATTCTGTTTCATGATGCCTTATTCGCAATCCAGTAAAAGAATATCCTTTTTCGCAAATTGTGGAAAAGGATCCTGTTTCACAGCATTTCTTTCCACGGTCTGTGAAAAAGGATTTCCACATTGTAAAAAACATATTTGTAACGGACTTATGAAAAAAACTAACCCCAGAATCGGATTCTACGGAGCCCGATTAGGTAAAGATAACTATTGTTGTCTACTAACCCCATGTATTTTTTTTTTATTTATGCATTTTGTAAGCAAAACACTCCCAATAATAAAATTCCAGGGAACTAACAATATAGACAGCTAATAGCACATCTTATTAAGGATCAATTCAAAAGACACCCTCTTTAGTTACATGATGGAGGGGATTACCAATAAATGTAATAACAATGTATTCCAAACGCATGCAGCCCTGGAAGGGAAAAGGGGAATGGTCCTTAGAAAAATAAACATTTTCCTTTTAACCAAAATGACATTAAGTCATAAAGATTCCCACAAATCCCAAACCATAGTTCTCAAATAGGAATTTCCCTAGCCCAAGAGAGTCCATTGTAAAAACGAAAGGAAACAAGCATCTGCCAATGCCGAATGTTGTCGCGCTGGCATTGGCTTTGGTAGTGCAGTGCGGAAACACATTTTGAGCAGGATGTGAAAAACGACAGCTGTACTGTTCATAAGGAGGTGTAAAAAAATGGCAATGTTGAAAATGTGGCATGTAAATATTGCAAATTTGCGAAGTTACAAGGGTGCGTAGGAAATGCGCAACGTACGCTTGTAACACAATCATTTTATGGACTTCCGGCGCCAAATTTTCAACATAGGCATTTTAGCACCTCTGCTCATGTACAGTGTCACTGTCATTTCCTCAAACTTCCCAAAAAGTGATTTCGCACAGTGACCGCGCAATTCTGCGCCGGATGTGCGAAAACACATTTTGGGCAGGATATGTAAAATGACAGCTGTACTGTTCATCAAGAGGTGGGGAAAAATGCCAGTGTTGAAAATCCAGAGTGAAAATTTTAAAATGCACAACATTACGAGCGTGCATGCAAACTGCACAACGCATGCTCGTAACACAATCATTTTATGGAGTATCATTATCAGAAGCAGAGGACAGATCTAGGAGAACGAGGATTGAAATGTCTCCCTTATCCCTTGCTATGCAGAGATCATTATGAACACTGACAAATGTTGTCTCAGTGCTGTGATGCTGGCAGCAGGCAGACCGGAATGGAACAGAGGCATTGTTAGACAAGCTCCTCAGTGCGAAAACACTGAAATATTATTAGCCACAAGGTGTTCCACCAGCTGCACAGAAGCCTCTCTCAGCAGCCTTTGCAAGGACTACAGAGTTGAAGATTGGTCTATATTTCCAAGGTCATCGAGATCTGAACTTTTCATGAGTAAGGGTCTTATCACTGTCCCCTTTAGAACAACAGAGAAGAGGTCTATAATACAAAGAAGCATATACGACCCAGCTAATGCATCTGAGACTTGAGAAGCTGGGTGGAAGCAGTGTCCATTCATGATGTGGTTCATCATAATCCTGTAACCAACCAGCAGATGTCCTCTTTATCCACCTGGTGGAACTCCTCCCAGGAAATACCGACTCCCAGAGACCTCTCAACTGTGCTACTGTCACCCAGCCATTTGGCAATAGAGGAAACCGGGTCCCGGATTCTGACAGTCTTGGCTTTATTTTATTTATTTATTTATTTGAAAAACGGATTTACAACCTTTGAGGCATGGACTCATTTACAAAGGTACCTTGTCGCAGGGAGGGTAGACATGATTACAGTGTGAGGTACAACAGTGGTAACATGCAGGTGCAATACAGATAACAATAAAAACACAATTACAACAGTGGATTACAGAGTAAAGCTGCATACGATCAGTTACAAACGTATGAAATAATACTATAATAGAAGGTACAACCCTGGGCGCGCACCAGGGAGGAATACCTATGGGGTAAGGTTGTGGAGAAAACAGGTGGAGGGGAAGAAAGAGAGGAGGGCTGTGGAAGCAGTCCAGTGGACATTGTCAACGCTAAGGGCCTGGTGGGGGGGGGGGGGGGCCCCACCATTCCATTAATTAGGGGCAATTACAGCTTTGGGAGTCAAAGAGGAGGTTACGGAGAGCTGCTTTGAAGGGGCCAATTTTGGTAATACTATAGACAGAGGGTGGGAGGGAGTTGAACCATGTGGGGGCACGGTAGTGGAAGGACCTTTGGGCTAAAGAGGTCTTGGTATGGGGCACCTGGAAGGCGGCCTTAACTGAGCTACAGGTGGCAACAGATGGGGATGCCTGCCACGGACGTAGTGACCCCCGGGGGGGGGTCCTAGCAGGGACTTTTGGGTGAGTAAGCGGGTTTGGTAGTGCAGGTGCTCCTCAAAGGTGAGCAGGCTGGCAGTGGAATACAGCAGGCAAGTATGGGTGCGGTGGGATGCGCCGGTCAGGAGCCTGCAGGCCTTGTTTCTCGAGGTCTGGATTTTGGCGAGGGCGGTATTGTCTGCTGCTGCATAGATGGGTAGGCTGTAGTCCACTAAGGACAGGACGGAGGAGTTGATGGCCAGATGGAGGGTGGTTGGGGGGAGGCAATCTCTGTGATGATAGAGAAGGCCAATCCGAGAATATATAGCTGAGGACAGGGTATTGATGTGTGTGTGTGGAATGTAAGAGCCAAGTCAAAGGTGACGCTCAGATATTTGTAGGATGACACCTGTTCGAGAGTGTGCTGATTACTGGGGAGAATGCAGAGGGGGGCATTGTTGGCCTTATTCTGGTGATGAGAAAAAAGCATGGATTTGGTTTTCTTGATGTTAATGACCAGCCGGTGGTTAAGGAACCACTTTTCGGCTTGGTTGAAAGTAAGCTGTAGAGAGTCCTGTAGAGATGCAGAGTCAGGGTGGGAGGCAAAGAGGACCGCATCATCGGCATAGAGGAGCATATTGCCCGAGCAGGAGCTGGGGAGAGTGTTGAGAAAGAGGCTGAAGAGAACGGGGCCCAGGATGGAACCTTGGGGGACCCCAGAGCGAACAGGCTGGGTATTTGACAGGGTGCCGTTTACCTTCACACGCTGGGACCTGGTAGAGAGTTAACTGGTAAACCAAACAAGGGGGTCAGGGGAGAGACCAAGTTGGTGGAGGGAGTCAAGTAGGAGGGGGTGACAGTGTCAAAGGCCTTGGAGAGGTCAGTGAACACTGCACCTGCAACGTGACCAGCATCGAGAGCAGTGTAGGCGTTTAAAGAACATATTTAACCATTTGCACCTGTCCAAAAAGGCAAACCTGTTTCGCTGCATACAAGATGTTATTTTCTGTCTACGGACTGAAAAGGTGTAGCTGGTCTGTTCTTTACAGTTGTAGTTAGCAGTGAAACATATTTCCTCCATTCCACATAACGAACATGCCAGCAGATAAAGGCTTTACAGTCTGTCTAGTCTGCTTGATAATGCAGCTCCGTACATGTTCAGTATTGAGAGCTGTAAAGTCTGTTCAGCTTGCCTCCTGATAGACTGTGAAACGGACTGCCAGAGCAAGCATGTCAGCATGTAACCGTGATTTCCATCATTTGTGCTCCAACCTACTGCCTAGCATTTTCAGACACTGAAGTGTTAAGCTACATTACAGGTATCCACTGGTGGGCTGGTGCAGAGGGCCTTCAACCACTGGAATGTGTTAATGTAGCTTAAACCACAGACTCGGGAATGTCATATATGGGGAGTAAACATATTGGGTGGTGGTGGTGGTGGTTGTGGTTGTGGTGTGTGTGCGTGTATGTGTGACTGTGAGAGAGAGAGAGAGAGAGAGAGGGAGGAAGGGAGACAGAGAGAGAGAGGCTGTTTCAGTGCTTCTGTCTTTCATAATTGGGTGATTGGAGAAGTGGGTTGCAGCTGAGGAAGCAGTAGATAAACCTATAACAAGTATGAATTAACAACTCATTTCAAAGCCCAATTTAGGTCAGTTTATGAAAGTGCCAACTTGCATGCGGAGCAGCTAAAATGACAAGACACATATATCCGTGATTTATTACTAACTTTTTAAATATGAACAATGGATGCTTGGGTGATCATACACTGCTATGCACCTTTCCCTGGTGTGCTCAGTGTTGGGTAAGTTACTTTTTCTATTATGTTTAGAAACGTGTTCCAGGAAGCTCTGTGCAGTCACTAGCAAGGATGGATACGTACTAGAAAAAGTAATACACCGTTTTGTAAGGTGTATTACATTTTCCAGTACTTCTCCATCCTTGCTAGTGACTTCTAAGCTTTCTGGATAATCAAAAGTAATGAAAAGTAATTCCTAACGCTGGCTGTGGTGTGCATACCCCAGGGAAGTAGTAGTGAGAATAGAAGCTCCTGGCACGCCAGATGATGATCCTGTGTCCACTGTCCACCCCCATGCCAATTAGCACCCTAGCACACAGACACCTCCTCAAGCCAGCAGCCAGATCTTTACATGCAACCCCCCCCCCAGGTGGCAGCAGGGAGAGGCCCCCAGCAGGCACAAGCTGGAAAGTCTGGATGCCAGGTGAGATTGGGAGCTAGGGGGTGTGGACCGGCACTGAGTCTGGTGGGTTGTGGGCACTAGGGGGCCTGATGGAGGGAGACACCAGGGGTTAGCTGGTGAAAAAAAAAAAAAACATACATTCCTAGGAAATTTAGTTGATAATGAACACTTAATTTGATAAATCCTTAAACGTAAGTTAAATTGCTTCAAAGATAAATGTCACCATGCTATTTCACTTTGCATAATTTAGGAAAGTAAGCATTTGTAACTAGTGTCAAAAAGGGATTACTGTATGACGTCCTTTCCCCAGTGGAAGTAAACAATACTAGTATGCTGCTCTACAATATTCACAGAGGACATTACTAGGCATTAGGGACTAGTTTGATGAGATAAGCTTTGGGCTTCACCACAGGGCTCTTCCTTGTCAGAGTTGCTTGGAATAATGCCCAGTTCTGAGAGTTGTTTTAGGAGGTTAACAGCTGGATGGAAGAGTTACTGTATAGTAAGTTGACGGGAAATACCATCCCTGGAGGACATTACCGCTATTATAATGTGGAAAAATTTTTATTAAAAAATGACCATGTTTAAATTACAGTGTTTACCACAGGCTCCATCCAGCTATACATCTCTTGGGGAAGCAGTGAACTACAGAATTCTGGCAGTTGTTTCCTGGCAATTAACAGCCAGTCATAGAAACAGATTGTGTTAGCAGAAAAAGACTCAGAGGCCCACCCAGTTGGCTCATTTCTTTGCCTAGCTCTATGCACGGCCTAATGCCTGCCTGGATTTAGAATTCTGATAGCCCTAGTGGCTTGACTGTCACCCGGTTTCCTGGGTGTTTCTTCCCAGCGTCTGCTTGTCGGTTGCACTATTCAGTTGAATCTGTCCCTCTCAAGATTAAACCCCATCATAGTCTTTTTTTTTGTTTGTTGTTGTTATTTGCCTGGCTTCCATGGCTTTCAGAGGAGGTCTCGTACATCCTCCTACTCTGTCTGCCAGGGCAATCCCCACAGCATCCCTTTCCCAGTTTCATCCGCTCATAGGGCCAGGGGTGTTACATTTTTTCCCCTGTTTTTTTTTTTTTCTCCCATTCCCCTGGGATGCCTGCGCTTAGGACGTACGTCCAGGCTTGCCAACGTGTTGACGCTTGCTGACAGCCACGCGCGTAACAGCGTCCCCTGTCCCCGATCCGAGTAGAGCCGCCAGTGCCCCGAAAGCCTGTGCATCCACCGGCTTCAGGGGCGTCGGGTGCTAGATGCACCCCTGGTATCCCACCCCAGAGGGAGGAGAGCATCCGCTGGGACGCTCAGTCCTTCCTCACCCCACCGACCCCCAGCAACCCGAGTCCTTTCCCGGAGCCAGGTCACCGGCGTCCCATCATAGTCTTGATGTCAGCCACCTCTCTGGGCAGTCTATTCTATTCAATCATCACCCACTCTGTGAAGAACCTCCTCATGTTCCCCCTGAATTCCACCCCTCCAACCAGTCTTTACCTGTGCCTCCTAATCACTGTGCCATCGTTCCTCCTAATTATTTATTTATTTATTAGCTTTTGTTGACCAGGTAGGTGCATTAGGCAAAAACCCTGCCTATTTTGAAGCACGACCTAGGAGAGTACAACACATTTGGTTTTACAAAAAACAAGCAGCAAATAATACAGAACCAGTAGATATCCTTGCAGGGATAGTTGTGGAAGCAAAACATACATGTGACAGTGGCCATCCACACAGGGATGGAAGGAAACAGGCCCACAGTTTTACAAAGAACAAGCAGCAAATAATACAGAACCAGTAGATATCCTCGCAGGGATAGTTGTGGAAACAAAACATACATGTGACAGTGGCCATCCACACAGGGATGGAAGGAAACAGGCCCACAGTTTTACAAAGAACAAGCAGCAAATAATACAGAACCAGTAGATATCCTCGCAGGGATAGCTGTGGAAACAAAACATACATGTGACAGTCTTTGCAGTCCACCCTGTTGCTTCCTTGCAAGAACTTGTAGGTCTCAGTTATATGCCCCTTTTACTCCTGGCCTCCAGTATACACCGTACATATTAAGTTCTGTTAACCTTTCCTCATACAACCTCCCCTGCTGCCCCGAATCATCTTTGTAGCCCTCCTTTGTATGACCTCTGTGCAGTGCCTGTCTCTTTTGTGGTGTGGACTCTAAACAAGACTCCTTGCGGTACTCCAGGTGTGGCCTTACCAGGGACCTGTACAGGGGCAGTATCATCTCCTTCTTCCTCTATCAAAGCCCCTTCCTCTTCCCAAACCTTGGTCACCTGTACGGCAGAGTGGTACACTGCTGCTGCTCGGTCATCCGGGCGGCCTTGCATTACTTTTCTTATCATTACTATGGCCCTCACCTTTTTTAGATAATCCTGTCAGTTGGCCTCACTCTGTTCCCCCGTTGCACCACCGCTTTTGCCTTACTCTCCCCGGAACCCAGGTCTGTTTTTCTGGGTTTTTTTCCCTTCCGGTCTGTGTCAAGTATGATGCTGCCCCCTTTGTTACGCCCCTCTTTATGACATTCCACTTGCCTTCTGCCAGTTCTGTTCCCTCTTTCCTCAGCAGCTTATCATTCAACATTTCCCTCATCTGGCTAATGTCTGTCCTTCTTATGTTCAGGCCACAGTTTAAGAACTGGAGTGTTGTGTTCCAGTGGTTACGCTGAACCACACTGTATAGTGGTCACTGGATGCAGTGGTTTCCTCACCTGTACTTCTTTGACTGCCCCAGTGTTTAACAAAACCAGATTAAGGATGGTCCTGTCTCTAGTCAGTTCCCTAACCCACTGCACCAGAAAGCAGTCTTACATCACATCCACTAGCACCTGACATCCTGCATTCCTGGTTACCTGGATTTATCAGTCCACATCTGGCATATTTAGGTCACCCACCAGCAGCACCTCACCTTTGGCTAATGCCTTCCTAATCTCCTCCCCTAATTTCTGGTCTCATTCCTCCTTCTCGTTCCATGGTCTGTACGCCACTCCAGCTCTTATCTTTTTACTCTCTTCTGGTCTGTGGCAACCAAACTGCTTTCTTCAATACCCTTCCCATAGAATTGCATCTTCTGTGGCCTCTGTGTCTTCCATAATGTACAGTCCCCCCATGCCTATTTGTCTGTTCTTCTGTACAGTGAGAAACTCACTAGTGTGAGGACACAGTTTTCTTTTTCCTATTGCCTATGCTTCTGTTATGGCTAACATGTCCATCTTAGCCTGTGCCACCACTGCCCGGCACTCAATCATTTTGTTTTGTGGATTCTGGCATTTAAGCAAACCACCCTTCAAGACCCCTGTCTCCTATCCATATCCCCTCTGTGTACCAGATCTACCATGCTTATTGCCTGCATGATTTGTTCCACATTACCTATCCCTACCTGATCTATGTTACCCTTTACCCTCTGATTGCACTCACTAGTTTGGGGATTGTTAGCTAGGTCTCCCTCATCTGAGTTCTCCTCGCAGATGTCTCCAGCCCCAGCATACGCCCACCCCCGCTGTAGTTTAAATGCCCTAAAATACATGCCTCAAACACAGACCCAATGCATTTTTTCCTTCACTATAAGAATGAAAGCAGTTCACTTTATAAAAGGCCTGTATCACACCAAAAAGCATCTCAATCTCTCAGAACGTGACCCCCCCTCCATGACGCACCACTTCTTTAACTAGTTGTTAATTTGGAAGATTTTAAGCTTTCTTGCTTCCTCCCACTGGTGCATTGTAAGAAACTCTGAGGAGGTCACAGTACCAGCAATCCATTAAGCCCGAAACCCAACACCCTGAAGCTAGCATTCACTGCTCCCAACACTCTGAAGCTAGCATTCACTGCTCCCAACACCCTGAAGCTAGCATTCGCTGCTCCAACACCCTGAAGCTAGCATTCACTGCTCCCAACACCCTGAAGCTAGCATTCACTGCTCCCAACACCCTGAAGCTAGCATTCGCTGCTCCCAACACCCTGAAGCTAGCATTCACTGCTCCCAACACCCTGAAGCATTTATTGCTCCCAATACCCTGAAGCTAGCATTCACTGCTCCCAACAGCCTTGCTGCCAAATTGTTTGTCCTCCGACTGAGACAAATGCCTGGCATCCTTCCAGCTTCCCTAAGCAATCCCATCGATCCTGGGGAGTGGCCTGTCTGCTGTTGCTCCTTGGAGACAGCATACTACCCTCCCCTCTCCTCCTGGTCTGAGGCATGGACCACAGTCCCCGTTCCCCTAACTACAGAATTTCCTACTGTAAGTTCCTTCCCTCTGACTTGCCCTTTCTGGCTGCTGAGTACCCCAGCAGGTGTCACCGCTCACATTCCTTTGCTCCTGGAGGCTTAGAGTCTCTAGTGGTGTCAGCTGGTGTTATTGCTTAAATAATGACTCTCTCTCCACTAACTTGATTAGCAGACTCACATACTGTACGTAGTGAACTGCAGATACCTTCTCTTTTCATAAGTTTCATTCACACTAAAAGATAAAGTTAGCACAACTGGAAAGACTGTGAGCAGCAGAACCACAAGGTCCTTCCCCATCTTACTGACGAAGCATGCAGCATTGATTCAGTACTTCTTGTGCAGTAACCAAGAAAGGGCAATATTACTTAAAATATTACTGAACCTCTAGAAAGTTACTCCATATACTTCTAATTTTATACCTCATGGAACACTGAGCTGGGAATCCAGCATTCTGATTGGTCTACTAACAGTTTACTGACAGTCATTATCTCACTGGTAGAGGACCCTCAATGTAAAAAGAATGCTAGTAGTGCTTCCCAAACACAGCTCAACAATAGGTTTTTAACTACAGTAATGGTTTTTGAACTTTACTGTAACTTTAAATCTCCAGTGGGAAGTTTGTAATAACAATAGCGTCCTCTGTATCAAGTCTTGCCAGTCAGATAATATCCCGGGTGGGTAAGAGCACTCTGCTGCACCCATCAGTACCCACCTAAGGCATTATATGACTACTGAGGCCCTCTATACTGGTACACTGGACCTTTCCATTTTAGAAATCCAGCGATTCCATTAATTAACCTTACTGCAAAATGGCCACCTCAGAGCAAATGAATGAAAGCAGCAGTGCCTGATAGTGGTGACAGTTTTGACCTATACTTTTTCATTCTATTTTAGATTGCCCCTTTTATTCAGACTTGCACAACACTCTTCTTTTTCTCCATTTTGAGTCCTCCTTATCACTTTCTTTTACAGTTGAAATAATAAAAGGAGCACTCCTCACAATATTGCTTGGACCAGGTTTTCACGAGTGTTTCTCTGTTGTTTTTGAATGCCTGTTGTTTAAGATCACTTTTCTTGAGACTGTAATGAACTTGCATGCAGCCGACGCTGCGCTGTGACGTTAGGGGACGTAGGTATACAGAAACCGCTGAGAATACTGATGAAAACCGGGTCCGAGCCGTATTAAAAGGAGCGCTCCTTTTATGCTTCCAAATGTGAAAAAAGTACTAAAACAGACTCAAAATGAGGAAAGAGGGGAGAATGGGGTCTCTGCTAAGGCGGCCCGCATCGCCTCTGGACAGTTACCCTCTAGAGTAGCAATACTTGTACTTCACACTGGAAAAATATCAAATTAACTCTAAATGAACTATATTTTATTGAGGAATATCTGTACTCCTCCCCTATCCCCACTGGTCATCTTTCCTTTGCAAATTTTGTGGGACTCGCTTAGAACATAGAACACATTGGCATAGAACAATACGGGACCAGGCATTTAAATCTCTACTAGTATAGACATATGCCCCCCCCCCATCTTAAGGAATGTCCCTTCAACCATTGGGATAACACCTTACACAGATGATCCCACCTGGGTTTGACATACCTCCACCTGATGGTTGATAAAAATGGTGTATTACCTTTTGAGATGCTATAGTGTCTCTAGTCCCTGCCTATAAGGGAACATTTAAAATACCTGACACTCTGCTCATATTCGCAGAGCACTTTTGGAGATGCCCTCCAAATTCCAGAAAAAACAGACCAGCTTTTTGCAGTCTTTCAAGGGGTACAAAGGGGAGAGTTTTGGCTGCACCTATTTGGACGTATCTATCAAGGACTGACAACAGCAGTCTCAGCATCCACCCTCCCTGTTCTCACTAAATGGAATCTAGAATTAGGTACTACATACACTCAGGACGATATGTACTCCCAGCATAGAAAGTCACTTCCACCCCATATTTGCAGGAATTTTCGTGGAACTGCAGAACCTGGTACATTAGAAGCCCAGTGGTATTGGAACAGTACCTTGGCCCATGACAGGGTTTTTGCTGTGGGCACTGTGGTGCACAACATGCAGACCACTTGCATATCTTTTGGAGTTGTCTGGTTTTATCTCAGTATTGGCGTGTTTAATTTGCAGAATCTGGTCATGCCTTCCTTGATTTTACTGAACATTCCACCAGCTACATTGAAAGTTAAAACCCTAAAGTTGTTATTTCTGCTGATAACATTGGCAAAAAAAAGTTATTATGTGAATCTGGATGACTCCTGCTGGTGGCGCTAAGGGTTGAGACGCTGGACGCCATACCTCGCACCACACCGGCAACCCATGTTCAAGGAGGAGCACAGGCCGGCGGGGGTTGGCAGGGGAGGAGAGGAGAAGGATTGAGCGCTCGACAGCTGCTCTCCTCCGGGAAGGGAAGATGTGCAGGCCTCGGTGCAATACCGCCACATGGGGGTGCCCAGGTGGTAGGTGCAGGAGGAAGTAGCACGAAGGGAGGGTTGTACGTCGGCCAAGAGTTGGAGTGGTGGGCATGTCTCAGTGTGCCCTGACTCCTTAGCTCTCATTGCACGCTGATGCACAGGGGGCGGGACGAAAAGGAGGAAAATGCTCCCCATGTCAGTGCTGGTAGACGGGCTTCGGAGGACGGCGCTCAGGGATTCTGGGAGGGCTCCATGCACAGGCTGCATGCTCCATCAAATGTCTGGGGGAGTTAAGGGTGCTCCTCCACCCCAGCTGGGGGGTTATCCGGCAGGTTTAGGGTTAAGGGCGGGGCACCGATTTGTGCGGGTATTTCCTGGAAGGACTTCGGGGCAGGTCATCATTGAGGCCCTGAAAAGAGGGGCCGACGTGGGGAAGGTAGGAGTATAATGACAAAGTTAAAAAAATAAATAAATCTGGATGACTCCTAAGACACTTACTGAACAAATGTGGTTTCAATTAATACACAGCATCTATTATTTGGAACGCCAGACAGCAATATATACTAATAAATCAGAAGCTTTCGATGATTTATGGCGCAGATGGGTGTTTTATTATATGGAGGTAGATACAGACTCCTAATAGTTTTGAGACAGAACCAACCCTTGGGGTGGGGGAAACCTTTGCTGCCCCCCCCCCCCATATATTTGGAACAGCTCATAAAGTAATTAAATATTGGTTTATGAGGTTATAACCTACGCACACAAAGTGCACATATTCTTAAGTATGTAACTGGCTAGCTATCTTTTCTTTTCTTTTTTTTTCTTGTCTTACTACCGACTTGGTAATTTCTGTGTAAGTATTATGTTATCAGGCACATAGGGAAGAGAAACCCTGAAGCCACCTATAGGCTGGGAGGGGAGTTGCTAACAGTCACAAGGGAAGAAAGAGACTTGGGTGTCATCATCGCTGATGACCTGAAATCATCCAAGCAGACCACTAAAGCAGTAGGTAAGGCTAGAGGGATGTTGGGGTGTATTAGTAGGGGTATCACAAGTCGGAAGAGGGAGGTAATCATCCTTCTTTACAAGACACTGGTTAGGCCCCATCTGGAGTACTGCGTGCAGTACTGGAGGCCACACCTTCACAAGGACATTAACCAAATTGAGGCAGTCCAGAGAAGGGCAACCAAAATGGTGTAGGGACTGCATCAGAAAACATAGGAGGACAGAGTAACTGAACTCAAGATGTATATCCTAGAGCAAAGGAGGGAGAGAGGTGATGTGATTGAAACATTCAAACACCTTAAGGGCATTACAAGATGAAAGATTCTAACATGTTTCAATATAAGAAAAATAGCAGGACAAGAGGACACAGCATGAGATTAGAGGGAGGCCGATTAAGGGGTAATGTGAGGAAGTCCTTTTTCACAGAAAGGGTGGTGGATGCATGGAATGGCCTACCTCAGAAAGTGGAGGATATGAATACAGTGCAGGGCTTCAAACAGGCATGGGATAGGCATAAGGGAGCAATACAGATGAGTATGAATAGATAGGCCATTGACAGAGCAAAGGCCAATGGCACATTCACAAGGTAGAAAAAGAAATGGGCAGACTGGATGGGCCTTGCAGTCCTTATCTGCCGTCAACTTCTATGTTTCTGTGTTACTTCTGAAAAAAACTTTACATGAGATAATCAATTACAAAAAAAGGAGAAAAGAGGCACTCTAAAATAGAATAAAAAAGTATAGGTCAAAATGTTCACCTCTGTCATGAACTGCTGCTTTAAGAAAATGCCCTGCACAGCTGACTGTCCTCGCACAAGACAGAGCAGTGTTCTACTGTGCAAAAGGAAGGTTTCACAGTGTGTGACTAGTGAAGATGAGACTGCACTGCTCTCCTAAAACTGCTGTTTGACCTAGTTTTTGCTTTGCATTTTGAATAAAAAATGAAGTTTCACATCTTGACTTCAGTCTACACCCTTGAGTGAGGTCAAAGGTTAGAAGCGTATTTGTCAGCAGTAGAAAATGCTAATAGTAGGGCATCCCCCTGAGGGGAGAAAAACAGCTTTGATCACTTTACAAACTAGCAAGCCTCTGTAGAGCACACATCTTGCTGTAACTTTCTTCACTGTGGGTTTCTGGGCGAGTGTGCCCACTTATGTAGAAAGTTATCACAAGTGTTTGTTGTTGGAAGAAAGAAGTGTGCATACAATACAGTGGATTATAAAAAGCTGTAGGTTTTTTCAGCTATTTGCTGAGTCCAGTAATTCATAAAAGCTTTACATTACAAGAATGTTGGATTCAAATTCAGTGAGACAGTTTTATTTCGGGAGAAGGAGGGGAGGGTAGAGAATGAAGCAGGAATGCAATTCCACATTTTCATTTTGTGATGCATCTTATTACCACACCAGCAAGTCTGGACCTGATTAAGCTTTAAGATGTTCTAAACCTGGGATCTACAGCTGTGTTGACGTATACAGTCGCAGGTGGACATCCGAATTTATAGCTCAAGGAATATGGTTGATATCCTAGCCACTGGAGGCCAAATGGTCAAATTAGCTATCGTGGAAAAACTTTATTGTTATTGTTGTCAGAGTCATAGAATAGGATTAGTAGACCAGATGTAGGTAGGGTCATCTTTAGCAATCAGTCAAGTAATTGTTGAAGTATTTAACGTTTTTACAAGCAGAGATAAGTTATAGGTATTATGTGGCTGTGACCCACTACAGTACCCTTGACTTTGCCATTACACAGATCTTTGCTTCTACTACAATAAAATCTTTCCTCACTGGAATTATATATATGCACCTGAGATGGATTGTCTGACTTAAGAAGCAACAATTTCCCTTTTTTTTTTGTGGTATAGTTTTAATTTTTTTTTTAACAATATGAAAGTGAGAGACAGGAAAAATATATACATAAGGTCAGCACAGATAAATATCATGCAAGAAATACAGTTCTTGATTCACATGGACTATAATGAAGAAGAAGAATCAGCATTTATATAGCACTTTCCATACACAGTGTATCCCAAAGTGCTTTACAAGCAATGCTAGACTGGTAGTGAAGTGACTGAATGTGTAGTGGCGGCCATATCGCACATTATCACCCACACACAGCCTGGATAATTGCATGAACCGGTTTATGGGAAGGGGAATGTTGGCCAGGACACCGGGAATGCCCCCTACTCTTTGCGAAAAGTGCCCTGGGTTCTTTTACTTCCACCTGGACACCCACCAGAACAACACCAGGATGGGTAGAAGGGACCTCAGTTTAACATCTCATCCGAATGGCACACCCCAGCAGTAGAGCACCCCCCAATACTGCACTCAGATGCCAAAGATTTTTAGGTGCAAGCCCAATCCCAGTGTGGGACGAGAACCCACGACCTTTTGGTCTAGAGGCGGATGTGCTACCAACTGAGCCACGCTGACACATGCTTAAATTAATAGATGACATTTTGACTATACAAATGGTATATACTGGATTCCAGCAACAAGTTAACCCTTTAAATAAACCTTCAGCGTAAGAACTCTTACCTTCTGCTTGATGTAGTACTCATCAACACCAAGTGTCCTCAAAAATGTGGAAGCTGTTGTTTAACGCGTGTGTAAAACTTTCCCAGTTGTTTATTTCTGTCACCAGTTTCATCACAGCCCCACTGTAGGGGATAGCCTGAGTTTGCCACAACCTTGTTACCTTTTTTGCTGTAAGCAGGATCAATAAAAGTCTAAAAGATTTACCTCTAATATTACTGTCTGGGGACAGAATACTTACAAAAATCAAAGAAGGAGTAATTAAACCTGGAGCATCAAATAAAATTTCTTCCTCATGCTGAACATCTGTCAGTACCTACAGAGACGTGGGGACTTCCAGAACATGTGGGTATGATTTGCCAATTCTTCACCACATCACCCCCAGCATTCACCAGTGTGTTAGCCCATGTATGTGGCCTGTGTTGCCGGGGCACAGAAAAATGAGTTTGGCATTTCCAGGAAAATTACGGGAGGTACAGAGCGAGTGTGACTTTATATGCAAGTAAAGCATATTTAAGCCATGTCTCCAGGGCATGCTCTGCCTCCAGTGCCAAAATCCAGGTATGCAGTAGATGGGCTGTGGAGTCAGTGGTGTGGGTTAAAAGGGCCCAGTATAAGTTCTCTATCAAATGTTGCCAACATTCCCCCCTTCTGTGTCCCCAAAAGTATTCTGTGTATGAGGTCCTGGGCCTCACTCAGCTGGGCTGTTAGTTCCAGATTTAAAGATATAGGATCATAATTGTAGCTTGCTGAAGTGGTCCATGTTTGGGAGTGAATATTCTGTCTTACGGTTTCGAAAGGGATCGTCCCCAGGCATCCAGCATTTGATGGAGCTAGACCAATCTTAGTTTGTTCAGCACCTCAAAGAAGTGGCTTCATTTATTAAGGTGATGTTCCTGGTCAAGTGCTACGACCCTAGTCCATAACCCAAAAGTCTGTGGAAATGTTTTCTTTATTAAGTGACGCCAAAGGTGGATAATAATGCAAATCCGAAGATACACTGGGAGATTTGCAAAAAAATATTTCTCAGGTGGGATCAGGTCTTTCAATAAAAATTCCATATTTTTCCAGTGTGCCTGGTAATCCTTCTGAGTCCAAAGAAAACAGCATATGGAACTGGGCCACTTGGGCATATAACAGTAAATTAGGAAGATGAGCCCCACCTCGATCTCTTTGGGGCTGCAGCAGCAGGTAGTGAATCCTTTGGCGTTCTCCCCACCCCCACCCCCAGACAAAGTGACAAATATGTTTATCCCAGGAGTGAAAATAGAATGAATCTGGAGTAATCGGTAGGGTCTATAGGTAATGGAGAATCTGTGAGAAAAAAATGTTGTTATATCCTAAAGCTCAAACTAGCTGGGTTCATCAGCGAAATGTGGGGTTTAAACTTGTGAAGGGGGTCAAAAAAGGGGCAGTGCCAGCAGACATGATAAAAGAGGGACATGGTCTCTGCTCCTCTAGGGGGGTAGGGAGATATGGAAATGCGTCACCAAGTAGGGTGCAGGAGCTGAGAAATGGGAGGGGGAGAAATGAGAGGAGGGAAAAGGGGTGGGGAGTGGTCAAGATAAATGCCAGGAGCTTAGGAAATAAAATGCCTGAGCTCCAGGCGATGCTAGTTGAGGGCGATGTAGATGTGGTAGCAATCACTGAGACCTGGGCCACTCAAGGGCACGAGTGGGACCTAAAGCTAGGGCTATACTATGTTTAGAAAAGATAGGAGGGAGGGAAGGGGTGGTGTAGCACTGTTAGTCAGAAATGGCATGGGTATTGAAGGGGTAGAGGAGGCAGAGGGGAATGTGGAGGCTATTTGGCTCACCGTGCTGACGAAGGGGGGTTAGAGAGTAAAGGTTGGAGTAGTATACAGACCACCAGCACTGGCGGAGTTCCTAGAAGAAAGTTTGGTGGCAAATCTCGAGGGACACTATAAATTAGGAAAGGGTAGGGTAATAATAATGGGGGACCTCAAAATGCCAGGAACAGACTGGGGGACTATGACAACACCAGTGAGCAGAGGCTGCTGGGTGTCTTCCAGGATGTGTTTCTGAAACAACAGGTGGGTGAGCCAACTAAGGAGGGCCGGACACTGGACGTGGTCCTGGTGGACAGTGATCAGATTAGGGGCCTAGGAGTGAGGGACCTGTTGACTGGGAGTGATCACGCCACAGTCTGGTTCTTCCTGGACCTGGGGGGGGAGATGAACAAGGATGGTAGTAACTGACTTTAGGGGTGCAGACTTCAGGGAGATGGGAAGGATCCTTAAAGATCATCTGGACAGGATAAGGCTGAATATGGATGCTGACAGCAGGTGGAGGATCATTAGGATGGGAGTACAGGAGGTTACCAGATCCTGTGCAAGGGAAAGGCATAAGTTCAGTAAGGCCAGAAAACACTGCTGGTGGACCCATGAGGTACAGAAGGCGGTGAGGGAAAAGAAGGCTGCTTATAGGTGCTTCAAGTGGTCAAGGAGTGAAAGGGATCAGGAGGAATATGAGCTGACAGCCAAGAGAGTCACCAGGGTGATGAGAGCAGCTAAGGCAAAAAGAGAGCAATCCTTGGCCAATGGGATCCGGAGGGGGGACATGGGATTCTTTAGATACATTGGGGAAAAAAGGAAAGTAGGGGGGCAAATCAGCAAGATAAGGATAGGGGATGGTTGGGCACAGAAGGCGGGGGAACAGGCAGAAGTCCTAAATGAGTACTTTGCCTCAGTTTATACTGGGGGGGATGGAGGGGCTTTGTCTTATGAGGGGAGCGGGGGCAAACCAGAGCAAGGGGTGGGACCGGTAGAGACCAAGGGCCCTGACAGGTCTGGGGAAAGGGAGTGGCCACCACAGACAGGTGGGGGCCCAGCAGTGCATGGTGAAAAGGGGGAGGACGAGGCTGAAATCCCAGTAGAGAGAGTAAGGGAAGCCCTCAGGTCCCTTCGGACGGAGAAAGCACCTGGGCCAGATGAGATACATCCCAGGGTGCTGAGGGAACTTGCGGATGTTCATGCAGTCACTCTAGTGGAGCTTTTCAGCACCTCTCTGAGGACTGGGTGGGTACCCCAAGACTGGAGAGTGGCCCATGTCGTGCTGATCCACAAGGGGAGGATCAAGAGAGGAAGCAGGGAATTACAGGCCCGTTAGTCTGACATCGGTGGTCGGCAAGGTGATGGAGGGTATTGTCAAGGAAAGGCTAGGGGGGTTACTGGAGCAAACTGGGTACTTGGACGATAGGCAGCATGACTTTGTCATGGGAAGATCGTGCCAGACAAATCTTGTTGAGTTCTATGGGTGACGAGAGCCCTGGACCAGGGTAGGCCAGTGGACGTCCTCTTTCTGGATTTTAGCAAGGTGTTTGATTCGGTACCCCACAGTGACCTGCTGGCTGAGCTGAAGGAAATGGGAGTAGGGAGACAGTTGCTAAGATCGATAGGAAATTAGCTATCTGAGCATACTCAGAAGGTGGTGGTTGGAGGGTTAGCCTCATCTCCAAGGTGAGTTACTAGTGAGGTTCCCCAGGGCTCAGTGCTGGAGCCACTCCTGTTCAACGCCTATATTTCAGACATCAGGAAGGGAATCAGGAGTGAGATGAGTCTCTTTGCAGATGACTCAAAGCTAGGTGCAGTGGTGGATGGGGAGGAGGGGAGGGTGGCCTTGCAGGAGGACCTGGAGACTCTGGAAAGGTGGTCAGGAAAATGGAAACTAAAATTCAGTGCGGGGAAGTGCAAGGTTCTGCACCTGGGAGTCAGAAATCCAGGCCAGGGGTATACCCTGGGAGGAGACATGATTCAATTCACGGAGGGTGAGAGGGACCTGGGGTAGTGGTAGATGTCAAAATGAACAACTCAGAGACCTGTAGGAGGGGAGCGGCAAGGGCAAATAGGATGCTGGGATGCATCGCCGGGGGGGGAATCACCTCCAGAAAGGCGGAAGTAATCTTTCCACTGTACAGCTGCTTAGTTAGGCCACACCTCGAGTATTGTGTACAATTTTGGAGACCACATTTAAAGAGGGACATTACACTCCTAGAGAGAGTCCAAAGGAGGGCAACCAAAATGATCTGGGGCCTGGGAGAGAGGACATAAGAGGAGAGGCTCAAGGAGCTCGACGCGTACACCCTGGAGGAGAGGAGAGGCTCAAGGAGCTCAACATGTACACCCTGGAGGAGAGGCGGGACGGGGGGACATGATAGAGGCCTTTAAGTACATGAAAGGGATCAATAAAGGAGGCCCAATCAAGGTGCTCCAAAGGAAGGAGGGTGGGGCAACAAGAGGTCACATGTGTAAGCTGGAAGGGGCAGGCTCAGAGAGGAGAGGAGGGGATGTTATTTCACTGAAAGGGTGATGGAACCATGGAATGCACTGCCCAGGGAGCTGGTAGAGATGGAGACGGTGGATGGGTTTAAGAGGGGATGGGACATGTACAGGAGGAGGGTAAATCTGACCAGGCCCAATACAGGTGGATCATCTAGTACTGGGGACAGTATAACCCAAGGGGGAGGGAGGGACACCAAAAATCGGTCCTCAGTGCGGGTGCTGAAAATCGAGCAGACTCGAGAGACTGTTGGGCCTATTCTGATGACATTTTAGTATTTTAGTATTATGCCAACGCTGTTAAAAAAGCCCAACATCAGCCAAGACTTGAATTTTGGAGCATATTTGACGGCCACGGGAAACTGTTCCCAACATCTTTCCGAGTCCCAGAGTGCACCTAATCTTTCCCATAAGGAGGGTGGCTGTTTAAGAGGGGTGTAAGGAAATACTTTTTTATGTAAAGGGTGTTGGATGCCTATAATTGCCTACCAAAGGAGGTGGTAGGGACAAAGACAGTAGGGAACTTCAAGCATGCCTGAGATAGGCACATGGGCATAATACAGTAGGTAGAGGAAAGGGGAGGGATCACCTGTGACCAAATAGGGTCCATGGTGTAGTAATAGGCAAGGAAGATAGGGCAGACTGGATGGGCCTACTCTTCCATTTCTGGTGACACATTCTATGTTTCTATAAATATAGGGCAGGTGGAGGGAAAGAGCTAGGTCCCCGCTCCAGGTAGTGGCAAGGGGTTGGGGGAAGGCAGATATTGTACAGATTACACAATCACAGCAGCCTGAAGGAGCACCAGATTTGATTTAATGGAGCTGGCTTACTTGTATAATAGTATTGTTGACTACTTTTCATAATTCTTTTTAGTTCAGCCATTTAGGAAGTGAAGGGATTGTATTTTGGCTCGGAGGGTCCAGTCCTCTTTAACATTTTTGTAGGTGACATTGCAGAGAGTCTGGAAGGAAAGGTATGCCTCTTTGCAGATAACACAAAGATCTGTAACAGAGTTGGTACACAAGGGGGGGGTAGAAAGGATGAGAAGGGACTTGGCAAGATTGGAGGAATGGTCAGACATATGGCAACTTAGATTCAGTGCAAAGAAGTGCAAAGTAATGCACCTGAGAAACAAAAACCCAGGAGACGAGTACACAATAGCAGGGGAGGTACTAACAACAACAGTAATGGAAAGGGACCCGGGGGTAGTCATATCAGATGACCTAAAGTTGGGTAAGCAATGCGGGAAGTCGGTAAGGAGAGCCAGGGGATACTGGGATGCATAGGGAGGGGCATCACAAGTAGAAAAAGGGAAGTGGTTATCCCTCTGTACAGACAGTTGGTGAGACCCCATCTGGAGTACTGCATGCAGTTTTGGAGACCTCATCTACGCAAGGACATAGACAGGATGGAAGCAGTCCAGAGGAGGGCAACTAAAATGGTGCAGGGTCTTCATCAGAAATATGAAGAACTATGTATACCCTTGATGAAAGGACCTCAAGGGAATCAACAAAGTCCAGGAGGGTAGCATCTTTCAGAAAAAGAGATGTGTAAGAACAATTTAAAGATAGAGGGGGGACGGCTCGCGGTAATGTGAGGAAATTTTTTTTCACAGAGAGAGTGGTGGACGCATGGAACTGCCTTCCTGGAGAGGTTGTGGGGTCTAAAACAGTGGGGGAATTCAAACATGCATGGGACAGACATAAAGCAATTATAGTGGGGGGTTGCAGGAAGTAGGCTGTTGGTTAACTAGAATCTGCAGCTTATCCAATAGGTAGGGAAATGGGCAGACTGGGTGGGCCAAGTGGTCCTTATATGCCATCAAAGTCTATGTTTCTATGTAGGAGCTAGCTACTTGATCCCTTCCCCCCTTCCTGGAGAGCACTCCAGAAGTTTGGAGAGAAACGGGGCGCACTCCATAGAAATCAGTGAAACCATTTCTCAACTTTGTTTTTGTTAATAATTTAGAGGTCTGTTGGGTTCAAATCAAAGCTGTCAGTGTGGTCAAAATCCCAAGTCATATGAAGAAAGAACAATAACATTGATGTAGTTAATTTGTACAGTTTATTGATGTATTGAAAATTTCAGAGATTACCTTTCATCACAAAATCTTATTTACAAGGAGGTTCCACGTCAAATATGCCAGCAATAAGACATGACGAGGTGTGAGTTATGGCCTGATAAGAGCATGCCCCAGGTGCGCTATGAGGCACGAGGCACTTGTGCCGAGTGCCTTTAGCACCTGGGAAGTGCTCTTTCAGGCCATAACCCACACCTCGGAGTGTCTTATTGCACTTATAAAATGGGCCCCCCAGTAGAGAAGTTAATTACAAAGAAAACGCACATAAAAAGTGTATATAAAATAATAAAAATATATGATTATATCAGTAATAGAAAAAGTAGTCCTTGTTATTGTGCTGTAATGGAGCTCTTTTAGTAAAAATTAATAGATGTTTTGGCCCGCTGGTAAAGTAGTTAATTTAAAAAATGGATAGGAGGTATCTGTCTGAATTTTTAGTCCTTAGGCACACATACGTACACACACACATACAGAGAAAGACTCAAAAACACTTGCTTTGTTTCTTCTTCTGTTTTTCATATTTGGTGCTTTGATCACAGTTACACTGAGTGACAGCGACTTGTCTGGTAGTGTGTGATTTACTGTGAATTTTCTTGGCATCCCTTCACTTCAGAACATAGATTTCTTGTACTTTTATTCATTCTTTTTGCATTTCTGTTCTTAACTCACTTTCTTTAATAGGCCAGCTGCAGTGTGGAGCGAGCATGTCCCTTAGCGGCTGCCGTAGATAGACATCTTCTGCTTGCGGTTTGGGATCATTACTGAGGTACAATGAGGAATGACTTTGCAGTACTGTAAATAGGAATGAGGAGCAGTTCTTAAATATTAATTGTTGCGACTCACTTTTTTGAAACAGGACTAGGCGGGGCGAGAATGAACTCCGGAGTTCTAACATACTGTTGAGCTATGGGATGGAACATACAACCGGAACTGTCACGAGTCACGAGAGAATGGACAGTGAGTGAAAAAGGAAGAATTTATAAACAGTCAAGGGTTACGGAGGCATTTTTGTGGTTTCTTTGATAGTGCCAGTGTGTTTGGTGTGGGGCTATGTGTTTGATATTTAGAGAACCAATGAAACTGTTGAGAGTTTTTTTTTCTGTGCCACCGCTGTCCCGGTTGTTTAGAATGATAGGTGAGGGGTTGTAGCGGGAAAGCGGTGGCATGTATTGATTTCACCATGTACAGCGTCTTAGTTGGGAGAAGTAGTGCGCGTTGCAACGTTATGTCCTGATAAGGACACGGCTGGAAAGGGCTTCCAGCCAATCACTAAGCAGAATTTATTTTGCCCATTTTATAAATAGTCATAAAAAACATTATAAGTCCAGTAAGCAGTTCAAGATTTAATGCAGTTGAGTCAGGCTCAAAGCACTTAAGATAAAACAATTACATTCAGTTTTGAAAATATCCATCCAGATCATTGTGTAGTCACAGGTTATGTGCAGTGTGAAACAAGAAAATAATTTAACAGTCACAGTTTCAATTGATTGCAAGGGCGGTCTGCAAAGATTATTGTAACTGATTAATCCTAGGGAGATTCAGCAGAGTATCAGGCAGCATTCCCATTCAAATGTAAAGCCTCCTGATTGTGGTGATTCCTTAAGTGCTACCATTAAAGCATTCCACACAAAAGGGTACAGGATAAGTAAAGGCTTTTCTGCTTGGTAAGCTTACTGAGGCTTGATGGGGGAGCAAGTAACATGTCACCTCCCCTCCCACCACAATGTATTTAAACCGCTCACCCTACAGCATCGTTTGCACACAGTTTTTTTTTTCTTTTCAGCAGCTGTGCACCTGCTTGTCTGCTTGTTTCCTTCCCCTGCTGTATTCCTAGCTGGCTGGCTGCCGTCTTCGCTCATGTTAGGGGATCCTGCCTCAGTCTGTAGCCACTTTTTCTGTCCTGTCAGTGGCTGCTGCTTGGGCATCCTTCTGATCCTTCCCATTTCCTTCAGTAGCTCTGAGCAGCCTCCTTCCGTGAGCCCTGCTTCCCTCCGCATATCACGTTGATTGCGCATTCCACATACTCATCTCTAGTAAAAGAATTCAGGTATATAATCCTGAATAGCCATGCAGATATACTGATGCTCAGTCACCTGTTAAACATTGCGAGTATATACTACCTAAAAAATGGGATTGGAGTTGCAACCTAAGCATCTTGGCTGTTTTGTTTGTGGCCGGTGTTTGGTGTGTAAATTCAGCAAAACTAGGAATTTTAAACAACCTCCATCAGAAATTACTGTGGATATAAGACGGTTCATTCTGTGCAACACTGAGATTGGGTTTACGTTGTGTTTGTCCTTGCAGTTGGATTTTTGTTGGTCAGACTATCTGAACCCTAAAAGTGCACTTCCAGGAGCATTTAAGAGATGTCATCAGAACTGGTAAGATCAGTTCTACTGCTCAGGGTGCACACCTTGAAGCTTTTCATAATGTGGACCCATCTGGTACTCAGTTCTATGGTTTAAATAATGTTCCAGCTGTGGTCTTGGTGGGGGGGGGGTGGAGAGATAGGGTAAACTATCTGCTACAGAAGTTCAGATGGATTATTTATATGTTAAAGGCTCAAAAACCTAGGGTGTGGAAAAGAACTTGATTTAAGTTAGCTATAACCCACAACAGGGTATGGGGTTATAGGCATTTAATCTAGACCTCAGGTACATTGTGAGGCATGAGGCTGCAGGTTGAATGTCTTCACAGTGCCTGTGGCGTGGATTAAATGCCTATAATCCCATACACTGGAGTGGATTATTGCGATTATAACATGGGTTTTCTGCAAAAGAAGGGAAAACCCCCAGAAAGGGTTTTTTCCTGTTTCAGTAGCAAGAAAGACACTGTATCCTGCCACCTTGCAAAATAGTCCCTAGCAAATAATACACACTGCACTGCTGTTATGTTCAGAGAAATGTCACACATACAGTACTGAGAAGATTTGTGGCATTTCTTGAGCATAACATTGTCTGCTACAGAACACAGACTTGGTCATGGGGGACGGGGAATCACGCTGACGGTCTGACAGCCACCAATCACAGAGAGAGAGATAGGGAGAGAAAAGGAATTCTACATGTTACACTTGGAGTTAATGTGTGTCTCTCTCTCTCTATCTCTTTCTCTCTCTCTCTCTGTCTCTCACACTGCCTGCAGAACAGTACTGATGGACTGCAGCACAGAGCAGCACTTTTCCATTCACTATGTGGCTGTCTTTCTCTTTGTGGCTGGATGAGCTGGGTGCTGTTGCTGTGTGTGTGTTAGGGTTGTGTGTGTTTGGGGGGGGGGGCGAAGCCTGACCCAGACATTCACCTACAGCTCGGAGATCACAGGGAGCAGCCCTGCTCGCTGTCACTGTCTCTCCGCGCAGCATGGTTCAACACAAGAGCAGACTTGCTTGTCGGGGGGACTCTCACTGATGGTCTGACATACACCAATCACAGAGTGAGAGAGAGACAGAGAGAGAGAGAAGGAATTCTGCATGCCGTGCTCAGTGTTACTATGTCTCTCGGTCTCTCTCACACAGCACTTCTGCATTCAGCTGTCTGTCTCTTCCTGAATACACTGCTATCAGCTGACTACACTTCACAGAGCGAGCACCGGAATGCACTGCTACAGATGGAGACAGACAGCGGTCAGTAAGGTTCACTTGCAGAGCTGTACAGCTGCTTTCAAATTGCTGAACTACCAAACTACTGTCCGACCCATCACTGTCTGCCTTTCTCTCAAGTCACCATAGTACGGCAGGAGCCATTCCCCCATGAGCACCAGAACGGCGCCAATACATCAGTGGCACCTGTGAAAACTGCTGAATGTGGGATGGGCATGTCTGCTCACTGTGACAGTGACAGTATCGGCTCGATGTCAGATGGGTACAAGGGACTTCAGTACAAACACCCAAACCACCGATCATAACAAAGACATACATCAACACTAACTTCATGATTTCACACTATCCCCATTCCCCCATGAGCGCAGTGCAGCTGTCTCTTGCATTACTCCTTTTGCTAATGGCTGCCTTTCAGTGCTCCTTTCTGCAGCACATAATGAGAGACGTTCTGCCCAAGGACACTGCATCGGGCCCACTCACAGCAACTGTGGATTAAATACACCAACTATGTGTTTACAGGCATTTAATCCTCGATCAGCTGATGGTTTTTGCCCAGTTGGATTCCTTTGTCTTGCTCACCCATGTTATAAGAGTTTTTCCATAACATTTCTTTAGTATCAGCTGTTAGTGTTTCTTCATAGACTTTTACTGAGTGGATTGAGAGAAACTTCTGTGTGTCTTGACGATCAACTACAGAAATGACAAGTTAAAGAAATCTGATTTATTGTGCTTATATTCATGTTTGTAGTTGACTTTTGTCATAAGAATCAATTTCTGACACCTTCAGATGATGAATCTTAGTACTGCACTTTAATATTGCTATGATAAATGTTAGTTTGAATTGTTTGGCTGCATTTGTGTGTCTTGTTTAGACTGTCTTTTGAGAGATTAATGAATTCCAGATATTTCTGCTGTAGAAATCGTCTGTTTTGAGAAATGAATTACTATATTAAGGTTACCCTGATAGTGACTGTTATCATACGTGACTCTGTATGTTTTCCCACTGGTGTTTACATTTTTCTCACTTTGGATGCAGTTTTAGTTTTTTTCTGTGGCAGGAGCTTGTTGCTTCCGCCATTATTTTAATTATATATGTAATTATTTATTTGTTTGTGTAATTGATATTCATTGAGGTTCCTTGTCTGGATTGAGCACTTAAATATTGTGCAGATCAATGTTGGCAAGTAATAGGAATTACTGTTTTGATCTGCCATGACAAGAAACTGTAACTGGAAGAAATTTAATCTTTTTTTTTTTTTTTGGTAAGACTTACAATTTCTGTTTTCCAACATTTGTTAGTTTATTCTCTGAATTGCCCGACTGCATAGCTTTAGAAAAAATTAAGACTGATTGTTTAAATTTCCAACAGTTCATCTTCATCACAGTACTGAATTTAAAAGCTCGAGAATATATATTTTTCTAATTATACAGTGATGAAACCCTCTTCAAATCTAATGGAAACAAGGGTTTTCATCTGGCAGTCTCAATTAAAGAGCTCCACCAAGTTAAATTTATTTTGATTTGCACCTGCCAGCTCGGTGCCTTACCCCTCTCTGATGTTACTGCTGCCGATATTTTGTCCAATAATCCAAAAATTAAGAAATGGCATCACTCATAAATTTAGCTCCATGGGGTCCCGAGGACTTTTCGGTTTCTGGGGCCTTATTAGTCAACTGGTGCCCACATTTCTTCACCAACTGCCCATTGCAATATAAAAAACTATCCGATAGGTACTCCCCATAGACTATAATGGCGCTTGTCTCCACGCTGTCCCAGCATCATGTCACAACTTTAGTGAGCGCAGGGGCGGACTGTGAGCAGCCGCGGAAACCAGGAAGTCCTCGGGACCTAGTGGGTCTAAGTTTACGAGTGATGGCATTTTTTAATTTTTGGATTTTTTTTTATTTGTTTATCTCCCCCTGCGCACTCCAGAGTCCCCCACTCCCTCGGGTCGCCATGGTCCCGACTCACCCCCCTACTGTCCTCATTCGAACTCTCCGTCCTCACATCTGCTACCGACCCCAGGGTTACCTGGCGTAACCCCTCGTCGGGTGGGTCCCTCTCCGAGGGGGAAGGCACTGGAGGAGGGTGCTGGCGCACTCACTGTTTGGTCCCGGGGTGCTGCTGAGGCAGACTTGGCTCCCTGGAGGACGTCGGTAGTGTCAGAAACCGGCAGTCATCATCCAGTGGATCCCTGGAGCTTTTTACGTTTTTTTCTGTTTCCCCACTGCGTTGCTCCTGCAGTACCTCCAGTCTCCATTGGGGGCCACTGCCGAGCGATGCTAACCCACAGCCTACTCCAGGAGAGGAGAGGAGAGGAGAGCAGTCCTTCGGATGCTGAATCCTCTCCTTCCCCCTGCTGACCCATGGTGCCTGAGTCCGTTCCCGAACCCGGTTCGCCAGCACAGTGTGAGGTAAGGTGTCCAGTGCCTCAAACCTCAGGGCCACCGGGCTGGCTGTTCTTGGATTATTGGACAAAATATCCTCAGCAGTAACATCAGAGAGGGGTAAGGAACTGAGCTAGCAGGTGCCGATGCTGAGACTGGTAAATCTCTTTAAGTAATTTACCAGTGGAATTCTGCATGAATTCCTAAAGCCTTCTGTAGTTAAGAGTTACCTCTCTTCAGTAACATCACTCCTTAATGAAAAGGCAGCGTGCCTCGAAGTGTCAGAATGTTAGTCTCTGTCTCCAGCAGTCTGTTTTTTGGCACATTAAATTGATTTTTTTTAAATGCAGTTTATGTGTGTGCTTTCCTTTTCTGTTTGTATCTAGTTCATGACTTGACGGCACCATTTAATCTTGGAGTGACTTCCTGTTTTTTTTGAAGCCTGTTGATTTCCTGCCATTGAATCAGAAATTTTGAATAGCAATGACAGCAAATCAAAATTAGAGTCACAAATTGTGGTGTGAGCCCAATTATTTCATGTCTTGTTAATGGAGGGGGTGCAGAGCAAAATGATTGGGATAGGAGCAGAGCCCAGGTTGTTGGAGGGATGAGGGGCCAATGTTTTTGAGGTGCAAGTAGTCATGCTGTGAGAGGGATGATAGGCAGAGCAGGCAGCTTAGAGAGAGCCATGAGTCTGCTTTTGAGGTAGGAGAAAGCGAGACCCCCCCCCCCCACCACAAAGGCAGAAATTGAGCATGGGCAACCCTGCATACAAAAGCCAGGGCAAAAGAGCAGCAAGAAGAGAAGGTAACTGAGAAGTAACAGCAAGCAGGAAACTTGGGAGCTAGGGGAGCCAAAATGCAAAAAACATCCAGGCCAAAGAGAGTAGGCCAGGAGCAGATGTCCACAGGCACATGCCCAAGTAGCACGCAGCAGCTGCCCCAAGGCAGAATCTCCAGAGAGCGGGAGTGCTCTCTAGGAATGCAGCACCAGATCCTCGAGAGTTTTGCAAAACCTGGAAGCAGGGGAACCAGAAGGCTGAGGAGGAAAGGGAGCAGCCTGAAGCAGAGGGCAGGGAAGAAGATGGAGGAGGGGGGAACACGAGATACAGAGGTAGGGCAGAGTGATGCCTGTGCTCGTAGTAATGAAAACAAGCATTGAGGTGGACAGTTAGGCATGCACTTTAATAGTGCTCAGTGAGGAGGCGGGGAGGTGAACACTATTCACCTGTTACCCCACCGGACCATGGAAGACCAAAATTAGATATCGCAGCCTGTCGCTGGAGGTCCTAGGAACATACATGCTGTTCAGAGGCAAATATTTTTGGTAATAAATAATGAAGGATGATAAAAAATATTCAAAATGTAAGACTACTAAGTGTATAAATAACGGTTTTCCATAAGGTATAAGTAGATATCTGAATTCTACCCAGACAGTAAACAGAGACAGGCACTAGCAATCTCATTTAACATCTCAACTGAAATAGAGTTTTTGCATTACCAAGTTTGCCTGGCTGTCTGGAGGCTTAGATAGTGCACTGTCAGAGAGTATTGAGTCTGCCTAGCCACAGGATAACGGATCTGGATCACGCATTATTCTCTCAGTGTTTGCAGATATTTGACCCAGTCTGAACTGTTAAAACCTGTACAGATGGTATTCTTACAGCAATAGTCAGAAGAATGGCACTTCCTGTGCTGCATCTGTTTTTGAGAAAAGAAGTGTTTCAAACACTTAGAAAAATTCATCTAGTGGTGGTGAGGGTCTTCCAGTTGTCTGGACATTCTCATGCCTGTAGTTACCCGGTATTTTGCAGTTCCTGGTTGTGCTTAAAGAGCAGCTGACACCATTAGGACAGCTTTAACAAATCGTATTATTTAGACACAGTTCAGCTTGTATTTCACATTTGTTCTGTATTTCTTGTCCCCATAAATTATTACTGAGGCCATTTGCATGAAAATGGGATCTTTGCTGCTGAAGAGTTCATCTATTCCAATTGCTTTCTCCCTACCTGAGGTCATAATGCTCTACCTGAGACATCACAATTACTCCCATGGCAACAGATTATGATGTCACAACAGAGGACTGTGACAAGAGGTAGGGAGTAAGCAAAAGAGGCAGATAACGCTGAGGGATATAGAGCATGTCTCCATGCACATTTCTCAGTAATAAGTAGTGGGAAGGAGAAGTCCATTGAATACTGAGGTTACTAAGATTATTTCCTGCATTGCAATGTAATTTGATCTGTTGTTTGTATTTGACTCTTGTTTGTATTCTTGTGTTGTATGACGAGGAACCTTTGTAAACGAGCTCATGCTCAAAGGTTGTTTCCGAATCCCTAAATAAATAAATAAATAAATAAGAATACATATGGAAGGCAAGACGAATTGTACCTAAATATTATGATTTTCAAAGTTTTCTTTGAGGTGTTAGCAGCTCTTTAATGATAACCGAGAGATTATCTTATTTAAAATCTGAAAAATTCTCACCTTCCTAATGTAAGGAACCCTTTAAAATATTTCACTTGAAGGTCTTGTTTCATTACAGGTGCATTTCAAGTACTGTCTATTACACTTTATAAAATGGGTAAAAAAAATGTCTTGCCTACCAGTGGTGAAAACAGATTACATGACCGTGCATTATTCCCCCAAAGACTCCACGACTGTACCTTTTCTCATGTCTCTTGCCGTGTATATTAATTTTGTGCCCATTTTATGAGTGAGATAACACTCTTCCTGGTTTGCAGTCACACTCTAACATACACACTTCTTGGATGGTTGAACGCCTTTGGCTTTGCTTCCTGCCTCACAACACACCTGAGGTGTGTTTATATCAAGGTATGACCTCACATCCTACCATGTGTTGTCAGTTGTAAATTGATGTGATCCTCAGTAAATTACTTTTTCCATTTAGCTGTCTCTCTCTCTCTCTCTCTCTCTCTCTCCCACCTCCCCTACACTGGAAAGCCTGTGCACTCACGAAAGAAAATGTTATATAAGTTATGGAGATTCTGTCCCAGAAGCAAATGACCAGGGAAGAAAAGACCCCTTTGGTGTTTTGTAGTAATTTGAAGATTCCTTATTTTAATGGCTGAGCTTTAAATAAATGTTTTATTTCAAGGTTCTTTCCTTTCTGCCTTGGAGGAACCATGTGATCAGGCTTTGAACGTTTTGTCATGGAAATACTAACAAAATGCTGCTGGCAGCTAGTGATTTGCTACCTGTAATTAAATCTGTTGGTCTGTGCACCTCCTGGTTCCAGGCCTCATTGCAAGATTTATATGGACAGATCAAAAACAGTCTCTATCTCCGTTACCAAAGCCACTCCAGTAGAATGTAACTTCTAGCAAGAATTAAAATTAGTCACTAATTAAAAAAATGCTTTTGATTTTTTTTTTTTTGTACTTGCCTGGCTCCTCGGCTTCAGAGGGGGCCTCGTACCCTCCAACTCCATCCACCAGGATCCCCCTGGTTTCATATTGCTCATTAAGGCTGGGGGTGTATATATTTTTCCCCAATTTTCTCCCTATCCCCTGAGGACGTCAGCGCAGAGGACGCTTGTCTAGACGAATGATGTGCTGACACACGCCGTCGTCAAGCACCCGACAGCCTCCTCCCTCCCCCTACTCTAGAGAGCCGTGTGCCCCTACTACCCGTGCTTCCACAGGTAGAGGAGCTACGGGTGCTTTGTGCTACCCGGTAACCCGCCCCTGGAGGAGGAGAGCATCTGTTGGGATGCTCAGTCCTCCTCCTCTATCCGACTCTTGGTGGCTCGAGTCTGTTCCCTAACCCGGGTCACCGGCATAGTGTGAGGTGTGGCGTCCAACACCTCGGCCCTTAGTGCCACCGGGCCGGTGTGACTTTTGATTGTTTTGATTCACACTAGAAATATCTTGCTTGTTTCTTCTGTTGTTCCCTGATCCCACCCACCTCTCACTGCTCTTACCTGCTACTGTGGGATCCCATTAGGGTCTTCTGACTGTCCATCCATTCAGGGTTCGTCCCTTAGGACTCCTGTGGGAGTCGGCTCGCTGAAAGGTCGCTCTAATGCTGAAAAATAGAACTGCGAACATTTTCTCCTCTCTAGTACCAGTTCAGCGGGTCTGCATTAAGTGGTGGCAGATCAGTGTGAGAGAGAGAGAGAGAGAGAGGACACTCAAACATGAGATAACCATCACTGATATTTCTGCATACCTGGGGCATCACCATGCCCACCCCTGACACCAGAGTGAAGCCCTGGTGTGAACTTCTCCATGTTCTCCCACCAGTTGGGCTTTCTCTAGCTGGACTTCAGGTAGATGGGGTGGAACTAAGGGTGTTTTTTTTTTTTTTTATCACGATATTATTTGTACTACCTTCATGACTCATAGGGCTGGCGACGACCCCCCTGAGGGGTACGCCCTCCGCCCATCGGGGCCGCGCCATCGTGGGACCTGCCGGGTCCAGGTATTTTTCCTCCATTTTCTCCCCCGCACCATCGCCCATGCAATGGGCACAGCAGCTGTCTCCACCTCTGTGGAGGTAGTCAAGCACCTTGGGTGTAGGCCGACCCCTCTTGTGCTGACGCGCACATCACAAACCCCCCCACCCTGAGGAAGGAGAGCAGTCCTCCGGATGCTCAATCTGTACCTCCCCAAATGACCCGAGTCTGTTCCTGAACCTGGGTCGCCTGCGAGGTGTGGTGTCCAGTGCCTCAACCCTTAGTGCTACTGGGCCGGCTCGGGGTGGTTCTTTGTTAAACTGCTCCCCTATCACCTGGACTACTGAGGCAGCCATTCCACGAGGCATGTTAGAGATTGTCTCTCAGGAGAGAAAGAGTGCGTGCCAGGTTGTTGCTCCATCTCTGTTGTGCTGTTGATTGGGACTGCAGGCTCAGGTACTGAATAAGTGGTTGCCCGAACAAAAGGCAAACACCGTAACTGTTAGGACTTTGTAACGGCCAAAAGAAATTCTTGTTGCTTCCACTCTTTTTTCCTGCTTCATTGGTACTGTATTGTTATTTAGTTTATATTTGTATTTATTTTTTTTCCCAGTTGATCCATACTCCTCCTTCAGCAGGGCTGTGCCTAGGGAACCAAAGATGTTGCTGTTGCAGAAAGACCCACAACCTAGATACAGTCACAGGGGAATAAAAGGAAAATGGCTTCACCCCCCCAAGCTTTTTAACTAAACCTTTGATGCTGCTGGAAACACATTTTTCAAATCATGCAGTTGCCTCTTATGTCCTCTTCAACTTCGTGTGTGTGTATATATATATATATATAGAGAGAGAGAGAGCAAAAAACTGTGTTAATGCACCAGTCACAATAGTAGGGAAATATGGTGTTAGGGTTTCCAGTCCTACCTCACCACCGCCCCAAGCAGCAAAAGGACAAGACCACATAGTGAACCACAGTCAGCCATCGTCAGGTAAGACAAACAAAGTACAGCTGTTTCCAAATGACACAAAAGACTTCCATCATCAGGGTCCAGTGCTTCTTCAGCCTTGGATGCACACTGCAAGACAAATACACCCACTTCTGGCTGCAGATAGAAATCCACGATACGCTGTACTCTACCGTCTCCCATCTAAAAGCTCTTCCCCTGATCATGGTCCTAGCTACCTGGAATGGTGAACTCAGTGTACTTCTCTGTCTCCAGAACAGTGGCAGAGGGTGTGCTCAGACACCCATAATATCACCTCCTCAGTACTATGGAGAGAGTTCAGATAGAAATGCCTTATACAATTGTTCTAACTCCTGTGCAGCAAGTTCTCTGCCACTCTGTGCCTTGCAGCCACTGGTGGAGACAATATGGGATGGAGAGAGACGACCATCACCATATTTTTGGGGCCTGTCCTTGCCTGGCCCCCATTTATCTTCAATTGAGAAAGCCCTTCAAGAGATTATTGACCCACAGTTGATGTTAAAAGAACATCTGTATCTGTTTACTTGTACCCAAAAAGGCTCAAAGATGCTGCAGTCTGCTATTTACTAGGTATCCTTATACTTATGGCAAAAAAATGTGTTACAGAATGATGGCTTGCAGCAGAAATCCTCACTGTTGATTGAATTACTTTGGTTAACTCTGTATTTGCTATGGAAATACTAACCTACACAATTCAGCAACAGGAGGAGAAAGGCAGAAATAGATGGAACAGATGGGTCTTATCCAGAATGGTGATGGATCCTACATTTAATCCTTAAAAGCGAGTTATCGCTCTTTCACGTGCTCAAAGTTGGGGGTTTCATATAAAGTCCATGGTTTATAGAGGGGGATGTCTGGGGCCCACACACTGCACTTTTACTTATTAATTTTGCACTGCATGGTACTGATTCTAGAATGAAACAAGACTGGCTTTGTTGTTCTCTATTTCTTCTTTACATCTAGGAACTGTTTTGTGTTGTATGTTACTGTTGAATATTTGTTTGTTTTAAACATTGTACTGTTGAAAATTCCATAAATTGTGCTTATTAAAAAAAAGAAACAATCACAACACTACTTTTGTCTGCAGAAGCACAGACCACTGTGGGGCCAGCACTTCTTCAGCATAGATTCTCATGCAAAGTGCAAGACGTACTGTACACACCCACTTCTGACTATAGATACAAATTAACGATACTCAAATTACAGCACTGCTTCTGCAGCCACAGATACACATGCACAGTGTAAGACATACACACAAATTTCTGGCTACAAAAGTGCAGGCCCATGCACTTCTGCAGCTGCAGATACAAATCCATGATACCGAAATTCCAGCTCTGCTTCTGTCTGCAGAAACACAGGGGGCAGCTCTTTTTCTGCCACAGATACACTTGTGCACTGCAAAACACACACACACACACACACCTGCAGTCACACTGTTATGTTTCTAAATTACATTAATGGAGTATGTGTGTTTTTTCAAATGCTAAGTGCTGTTTGCATATTTTCAAAGGTACCATATCAGTGCGACTACGTTTGTGCCATCTAGAAGCAGTTGTTTGTTGTTAGCCTTACCCGATGGTGCCTACAGTTGCAAGTCTGGTCTTGTCCTTTTGCTGCTGTAGAGGTAGTGAGGGCTGGAAACCATAACATCACATTTTCCTACTTTTGAGGTGTTAAGTTGAACCCTGATTGGTGCATTAACACAATTTTGTGCAGTAAATTTCCTTTCTTTTTGAAAAAGTTTTTTTTTTTGGTGTTTATTTCTCTCGGAGCTCGCTACAACCCCCAAGACTGCGTTGTTCCCGCGCCATCCCCGAACATGAGACTCCTCCTTCTGCACCTCGCCACTTACCCTTCGCGGCAGGGTGGTGAGGAGCGACTGACCCACCACAACGGATCCATGCCAGGGAGGCGCTCCAGGAATGGCACCAGGGAAAGCGACGAGTGCAGCCGGACACCCATTTTTCCTTGTTTTTCTCCCCCGACGTGGCCATGGCGCGGAATGACGCCAGCTACTGAGTACGCGCAGACGCCCCGCGGCGCCGCGACTAGCAGCCGCCTGCCACGCCCCGCCTCCCTCTTCACGGCTGCGTGCTGTTGATCCCCAGCCTCTGCTAGGGGTCAGACAAACACCGGCCGACCAAATCCCCCCACCCCGGAGATGGAGAGCAGTCCTCCGGACACTCAATCCATCTCCGCCTTGCCGACCCCCGGCAACCCATGCCCGTTCCCGAACACGGGTCGCCGGCGTGGTGCAAGGTATGGCGTCCAGCGCCTCAACCCTCAGCGCCACCGGGCCGGTGAAAAAGTTAATAAAATCAAATCACAAGAGTACTTCTGGCTGCACATACACATGCACGGCACACTGCAAGACATACACAGTCGCTTCTGGCTGCAAATGGAAATCCACAATATCCAAAGTACAGTCCACTTTTGGGTGCAGAAGCACAGCCTTACTCATGTGTTGCATGGGTGTGTGATTCACATAGGGTCGCCTATGCAAATACTATACAATAGCCTTTTTTTTATACCCGTCATATACAGTAGCCTTATGTACATTAACGTAATGTACATGTGAGCAGTTCCACATGTACACAGTTTGTGTAGTGCACTTTGGTCCCTATGCAAAGCCCTTACCACGTCCTTACATTGGGGTATGAGGCTTAATATAGAAAAATGCAAAGTTACGTATTTAGGAAGAAAAAACCCTAATGCCTCATACACCCTAGGTGACATTATATTAAAATTGTCACAAGAAGAGAAGGATCTGGGTATTATTATTTCCAATGATTTTAAACAATCCTCACATATAAACCAGGTAATCAATAAAACAAACAAGGACATTTGGTCTATTAAACGGAATATTAAATCACAAACCCCTAATGTTATGCTACCATTATATAGAGCCTATGTCAGGCCACACCTAGAATATGCTTCTCAATTATGGTGTCCATTTAGAAAGTCTGACTGCATCTCCTTAGAAAAAGTTCAACATAAATACACTAAAACATATCCATGGCCTGACAGATTATCCATATGAAACCAGATTATCTTCTCTAAATTCGATGCCTCTGGAGACTTGTAGGCTTAGAGGTGATCTATTAATTTTATATGATATTATACAAGATCCCTTTCTGATGACTGAACTGGGGCTTGAGTTCAAAGAAAGTCTATACTTACTAGAGGTCATACACTACAGCTGACTGGTAAAAGATTTAACACTATCTATAGAAAGTTTTTCTTCACCTTAAGGGTTATAAACCCCTGAAACAGCTTACCGTTAAACATTGTGATCAGCGAATCAAAAAGTATATTTAAGAGAAGACTTGCTACCTTGCTGCTTTCCGGTTATAAGTTAAAATATTATTCTTATTAAGATATAGGAGCACCTATGTGCTCACCAGCCCCTAGCTCCTCGTCTGTTTTAGTGTGAGCCACAGGAGTGATGGACTTGCAGTCTGACCTTTAAAAAATAAGATTTTGAGAAAAAAAAAATGGCTTAGCTATGATTAACAGTTGATTTGGAGTACAGAGTCCACATTACTTTGTGAGATTCTTTGTTCACACTTTCTCCCAAAGAATTCTTTGCCTGTGAGATTCTTTGTTAGCACTTTCTTGCCGGCAAAAAATTTTCAGCTCGCAACACAGAAATCGGAACCTTTGTTAAGCTGGTGACCTGAGATTTTCGTGGTACCCAGAAAACATATTTCTGGCTCATTGTTAAATATCCCAAGAATCTAGCTAAATGGGCCTTGTTTACCTGTGTTCAGGTGTTTGTTTTTCAAAAAGGCATCATTTTTATGTGTTTCTAGAAAAAAATGTTGCCCAAAAAAACGAAATGGAGGCACTCGTGACCAAAAAACTTTTTCTCATGAACATAAAAACATTTTCTTGCAAAGCAAAAACTGGTTTTAAAACATAAATTCTTTATTCGTACAGATGGCTATCCTGCAAACCCTACTGAGCATACACAGAAGCCAAATTTTAAAAACCTTATAACTCAAGAATTGATTGATATTTGTTCACGTAACCTTCGAAAAGCACACCCTTGGACTGAGTCCCTTCTACCTTGAAAAGTTGTGAACAAAATTCCAAATAATTTTTGCTCCATAGGAAAAAAGGCATAAACATGCATTTTTACAGGCTTTTTAAATTTATGGATCTCAGAATCCAGATTAGCAGCCATCACGAACCTTCCCAAGTCTTACGAACTTGCCACCTGGATTGCACATGCAAACTTTCATGCAATTTTGTTGATTGGTGCCAGAGTTATTAAGGTGCAAATATCGGGGTTTTACCATTAAAGTACCTATGCAACAACTTATGCTTAGAAGCCACATTTTTAAAACCTTAACAACTTGGGAACATTAATATTTATTCACAAAATCTTTGAAAGACACTTATTAAGGCAGAGCTGCTTCTACCCTGAAAATTTTCGAACACAATTGCAAACCATTTTTGGTTTAGACACGAGCATAAAAAATGACCAATAAGTATGTTTTCGTAAAGTTTTTACACTCCCTGGATCTCAGAATCCAGACAAGCAACCATCATGAAAGCTGCCATATCCTAAGACTATGGCACCTTGACCATGCTTGCCAGATCCTTACAGTTTTATCAAATGGTACCAAAGTTATTAAGGGTGTGGAAATTGGGGTATAACCATACAGTGTCTACTCAACCCATGCTCAGAAGCCATTTTTTTATTTAATATACGTTATTGATATTCAAAAATAGAAAAACCAAGCAGTACACAACAAGCATTACAAAAATATGATGAACAATCAAAGAAGAGAACCAGAAAACCAACAAACAAAACAAAAAAAATAACAAAATGTTACCCCCAACCGAGAACGCTGCTGTTTAGAACAATAAACCTCTAGAATAAACAAGAACGCGCTGCTTAATAGGCAGGAGAACAAAGCTACATTAACAAGAAAGGGAGGAGAAGTAAGGTATCAGAATAAAACATACCCAGTGTGAACAGGTATTATTAAGTCGTTAACCAAGCGTACAATAAACCCCACTTCTCCGGAAAACATCGAGATTTATGCTTAACATTGGCAATGTGTAGTTCACATTCAAGGCGCTAAGGATCTCTGCGTGCCCATTCCAACCAAGATGGGGTTTTATTATCCAACCAATGTCAGAGAAGAACCGTCTTGGCAGCTGCAGAAATCAAAGCCATGTAGTCCTTTCAATACCCTGGTGTTATCCCCTTGTAACACCCCATTAAGCAAACTTCTGGAGTAAAGGTTTCAGCCAGATCAAAAGATGAATCCAACTGAAGTTTAATGGCTGTCCAAAAAGGGGTAACCATCTCACAAGTCCAGCACATGTGGAGTAATGTGCCTCCTGATCGTTTACATCTGAAGCAGAGGGAGCTGGCCTGCTTGCCTGATATATACAGTTTCTGCTGGGTAAAATAGTGAGTGTGTAATATTTTAAAGTATCCTACGCTGATCATGTTTTATGTGCTTGAAAAGATCAGACCATACCTTATGTTATTCTAAAGGGGCCCAATCTACTGTAAGTGGAGAGTATTTTGCCAACAATAGCAGGTTCCTGAGAGGGTTGTTGGGTCATTAGTTTGGAAAATAGCATACAGTTGGGAAATGGCATGGTAGGAGTGTGCAACCTGAATCAATTCCTGAAAGAGACAGGTTCTTGATTTTGTCCACGGAGGGGGACGTAAATGGGATACTAACGCCCAGGAAAGTTGAATATACTTACGGAGCCAAATTTTTAAAAACCTTATAACTCAAGAATATTTTTTCACAAAATATTTGAAAGGCATCTCCTTGGGCTGAGCAGCTTCTACCCTAAAAATGCTGTAACACAATTCCAAACTGTTTTTGCTCCATATGTAACAAAAAAAAAGGGGGTGGGCAAAAAAGAGCATTTTTTTATTTTCACACTCCCTGGATCCCAGAATCCAGACACTTATCCATCATGAAACTTGCCAGGTCATAAGAACTTGGCACCCTGACCGTGCATGCAAAATTTAATGTAATTTCATTGAACAACTCCAGAGTTATTAAGGCTCAAATTTACAATGGTAAATTTATTACTTGTGAGAGTACAACACATTTTCTCACAAAAGAAAAATGGCTTGCAAAAGTAAAATTCTTCTTTTGCAGGCAAGGGTTGTCTGAAAGACCCTACTAAACATGCTCAGAAGTCAAATTTCAAAACCTTGTAACTTGGGAACCAATTGATATTTTTTCATGAAACCTTTCAAAGGCACACCTTGAGTCAAGCCCCTTCTCCCCTGAAAGGCCCGCAACAAGATTCCAAACTATTCGTGCTCCACAGGTGAGCAACAGAATGACCAAAAAGTGCATTTTAAATGCTTTTTTAAATTCTGGATCTCTGAATGCAGATGATGATTTGTCACGAAACTTGCCAAGTCTTAAGAACATGACACCCAGACCGCACATGCAAAATTTTATGCAGTTTCATTGAACTGCGCTAACATTATTAAGCTGCAAAAATTTGGGGCTAACATTAAACCGCCTGCTCAACCTCAACTATGCTTGCACTACTGTGCAAGTATAATATAAAAATAGGGCACAGGGTCATAATGTTGCACGACATTATGCCGCATGGCAAAGTCGCATTGCCGATACAGTGCGATTTCTGCCATGAGGCATAAGTCTTTTTTTTTTGTGGGGCACAGATTCTCAACTCGGCGTTACCTTGGGAGCGCACAAAGTCCCTTAAAATAAAGGTTCTGGGACCGGGAATCAAACCTGGTCCCAGACGCAGCGTGTGTGTTCCTGCTGCTGTGGCTCAGTCCAGTGAGCCACAGCAGCTGCTCGGTGGAACCTACTCCCAGCAGAGGTCTTTTCCTCTGCCTGGGAGAGTAAGAATGGTGCAATACCGCTACAGCAGTATACGCGGTATTGCACCATTCGCTCACAGGTACAACTCTGTACCGGTTTAGCCATAATGTCATACACTGTTAAGTGTGTCACATTATGACCCGGTAGGTAAAAATAGAATCATAGGAAATCATCAGTAAGAAGGCTGTAATTCCATCAAGGAATTCTGATGACATAAATCATGAGAGCAGAGCTTGAGTGATTTATAATGTTACCAGAATCATGAGACAGAATGACAAGCCTAGTTACTGCTGGTTTCCTATCTGTTATTTCTTTATAATGTATGGGGAGCCCTTATTATTAAGTGAAATCAAGCAGATTACAACCTTGTTCTGCCATCGCTATGACATCACTCTGTTGTTAACCCTTCTTGAGTAGGTCATATCACTAGTATAACAAAATGAAATGCTCACAACAATGTTCCGTAAAGTAATTCAGTTAAGTGATTCAATACGCAATTATACAATCTTGGTAGCCCATACTCTATAAAATATAATATATGGTATTTGGTTAACAACCACTCTGAAAACACTTTTCAAGGTTGCCATGACTTCTGAAAACCTCTCGAGCTGCGCTATCTAGGTTTACAATGATGTTGTCATGGCAACCTCTTGAAATGTTTACAGTGTGGTTGTTAACCAAAGACCATACATTATCCTCTATATATGGAACACTCCAAACATTCTTTCTCATAATACCATTGATCTGATTGATAGTATTATGACTTTTTTTGTCAGAGCAGTGGTATTATGACTTTTTTGATGTCACTGACTGTCTATGGGAAAAAATGACAAACATACACACATCTCTTTCTCTCTCTCTCTCTCTCTCTATATATATATATATATATATATATATATATACATATAAACATAGAAACATAGAATTTGATGGCAGATAAGGACCGCTTGGCCCACATCGCCTGCCCATTTCCCTGCCTTATGCATAAGCTGCAGATCCTAGTTACCAACAGCTTACTTCTTCCTACCCCACACTAGAATTGCTTTATGTCTGTCCCATGCATTCTTGAATTCTCCCACTGTTGTTGACTCCACAACCTCCTCAGGAAGGCTGTTCCATGCATCCACAACCCTCTCCGTGAAAAAATACTTTCTAACATTACATCTGAGCCCCCTCTATCTTCAAATTGTGCCCCCTTGTTCTTGCACATCTCTTTTTCTGAAAGATGCTACCCTCTTGGACTTTGTTAATTTCCTTGAGGTACTTGAAAGTTTCTATCATGTCCCCCCTCTCCCTCCTTTCCTCAAGGGTATACATATTAAGCTGCTTTAGTCTCTCTTCATATGTCTTCTGGTGCAGACCCTGCACCATTTTGGTTGCCCCCCTCTGAACTGCCTCCACTCTATGTCTTTGTGGAGATGGGGTCTCCAGAACTGCACGCAGTACTCCAGATGGGGTCTCACCAAGTCTCTGTACAGAGAGATAACAACTTCCTGTTTTCTACTGTTGATGCCTCTCCCTATGCATCCTACTACCCCCAGCCCGCCTTACTGCCTTCTCACATTGGTTGCCCACCTTAAGGTCATCTGATATAATTACTCCCTGGTCCCTTTTGATTTATATTGTTGTTACTATCTCACCCCTCATTGTGTACTCTTCCCTTGGGTTTTTGTTTCCCAGGTGCATTACCTTGCACTTCTTTGCATTGAATCTGAGCTGCCATACATTTGACCATTCCTCCAACCTTGCCAAGTCCCTTTTTATCCTTTCCACCCCACCTTGTGTATCAACCCTGTTGCAGATCTTTGTGTTGTCTGCAAAGAGACATACTTTTCCTTCCAGGTGCTCTCCAATGTTACTTATAAAGACATTACAGAGGACTGGTCCCAATACTGAACCCTGCGGTGCCCCACTAGTTACCCTCCTTTCTTCACTGTGAACTCTGTTTACTATTACTCTTTGTGTCCTGTTGTCCAGCCAATTTGTTATCTAGGCTACCACCTTGGGACCCACTCCAAGGCTGGCTAACTTGTATATTAATCTTTTGAGTGGGACTGTGTCAAATGCCTTGCTAAAATCTAGGTAGACCATATCCACAGCCTCTCCCTGGTCTACTACTTTGGTCACCCAGTCAAAGAAATCTATTAGATTCGTCTGACATGACCTTCCCACTGTGAATCCATGCTGCCTTGGGTCCTGTGCCCCACTGGCCTGTAGGTACTCAACAATTCTTTCCTTCAGAAGTGATTCCATAATTTTCTGTACCACTGAGGTCAAACTAACCGGTCTGTAGTTTCCTGCCTCTGCCCTGCTCCCACTTTTGTGAAGTGGAATCACATCTGCCCTCCTCCAGTCCTCAGGTACCACCCCATCCTCCCATGATTTGTTAAAGAGAGTAGTCAGTGGTGTCACTACTTCTACCCTTAGTTCTTTTAGAATTCTGGGGTGAATCCCATCAGGCCCCATTGCTTTGTCCATCCTCAGTTTCAAGAGTTCTTTCAAAATCCTTTCTTCTGTGAATGGACTGGTATCGAGCCCCCTATCCAGAGTGTTTCTCTTGTTTGGTTTAGGTACCTCCTCCTCCTCTTCTGTTGTGAATACTGAGCAGAAATATTCGTACAGTATTCCTGCTTTTTCACTGTCACCCTCTGTCCATATTCCTTCCCCTTTATTAAGTCTCCGTATCCCTCCCTTGGTCTTTCTTCGCTTCCTAATATACTTATAAAAGGTTTTATCCCCCTTCTTAACCGAGTTGGCTACCTTTTTCTCAGTTTGGGCCTTTGCTATTCTGACTGTCTTCCCTGCCTCCTTCTGCTTTAACTGATAAAGTTCTCTGTCCTACTCCTTCTGTGTTTCCTTGTATTTCCTGAATACTATCCTTTTCTCCTTAACCTTCCCTGCCACCTCTTTTGAGAACCGTAGTGTTTTTTTTCCTTCGTTTTGTTTTATTGATTCACTTCACACAAAGGCTTGTTGCCTCTGTGATGGCTGTTTTGATTATTTCCCATTGTTTCTCCATCCCTCCTTCTTGCCCGTTTGCTAGTGCTTTTTTGAGGCACTCTCTCATTTTCCCAAAGTCAGCCCTCCTTAAGTCCAGTACTCTTACTTTTGTATGGCTTGTTTATTGTGAATCACACTGTTTGGTGTGTGTATATTTGTGTATGTATGTATAGATACAGATATCTGTATATTCTTTTTTTTTTTATCATATCAGATTTTTTGCAGCTCCGCCTGGCTGCCCCAATCTGACCGACCCTCCCCCCCCCAGCCCAATCCCCCGGAATAACCGGAACTTACCTTATGCCCGGCCTGGGAGTGGTGCCTGTGTGGAGTCAGTTGCCATCCTGCCGCCGGCAGTGTTTTCTCCTCCTTGGTTTTCTCCCAGGGGCCCCAGGAGTGGGTATGTATGCGTATGGAGGCACGCAATAGTCCTATAGCCCCAGTAACAGCCTCTTTCCACCCACCCCATTGGCCTAGTGCCAGGCTCCTCTCTTGGCCCGTGCTGTCCCCAGCCTCCACCAGATGGCAGCCATCAGCAGAGATGAGCCATCCCACCTCTCCGGAGAGGAGAGCGTGCCTGTCGGCAACTCCTTCCAGCTCCACCCCCCCCCGTTGCCGACCTCCGATGGTCTGGGCTCGCTCCCGAATCCGGGTCGCCGGCGTAACGTGAGGTTAGGCGTCCAACTCCTTAGCCCTCAGTGCCACTGGGCCGGCTTTAGATATCTGTATATTCTTAGCAAAAAAATCCATTAATGCATCAGGGTTTTATTAAAGCGACAAAAGTATGGAAATGCGATGTTAGGGTTTTCAAACAACATACAACTCTTTCCACATTACACAAGAGACATCTGTCATTATGGTCCAGCACTTCTGTAGCCATGGATACACCTACACACTTGCACACTGGGAAGTGCGGTAAAAAATTCCTTTAGGATCACATTGTAAATTGTCAGTAAGGAATAACACATGATAGGGTGTGTGACAATGCTAAATTGCTGCATGCCCCAGGTGGTTTGTGAGCCACGAGGTGCAGCCGGGTGCCTTCAGCAACCTGGAAAGTGCAGTAAATATTTCAGATAGGATCACATTGTAAATTTTAAGTGAGCACTACCACACAGCAGGGTGAGCGGCAGTGCTAAATTGCTCTATGCCCCTTGTGGGTTGTGCGGTACAAGGCACAACCAAGTGCCTTCAACCAACTGGGAAGTGCTATAAAAAAATTCTTATAGGATCACATAGCAAATTGTAAGTAAGCAGTAACACATGACAGGGTGTGTGGTAATGCTAAATTACCACATACCCCAGGTGGATTGTGAGGCACGAGATGCAGTGGAGTGCCATCAACCACCTTCGAAGTGCAGATGTCTTCACTCAGGTGCCGAAGGCACCTATGCTGCCACAGAAGCACAAAGCCTTTCCGTGCCAACATGGATGATTGCATGCAGGTGCCGAGTGCCTTCAACCACCTGTGGCATGTATCCATGGCTACAGAAGCGTTGGACCATGATGATGGATGTCTGTGTCATGTGGAAAGAGTTGTATGTTTGTCTTACCCAATGATGGATGTTTGTGGTTGCTTGTGTTACCTTGTCCCCTTTGACTGCTTTGGGGGAAATGTGGAGTTAGGGTTGAAAACCCTAACATCGCATTTCCATACCTTTGTCGCTTTAACATTAACGCTAACTGATGCATTAACAGAATTTTTTTGCAAAGAATCTCCTTATTTTTTGAGATAGTATAATCATATAATTTGCCCGTGGGCCATGCGCTTCCATCCCTCCATAAATGCAGATCCTCATTTGCCTGTGGAGGGCCCTGTGCTCCTGTCCCTTCACAGATGCGGACATGTATGTTGCTGTGGAAGTTCAGGGCCCTGTGGGCCCTGTGTTTCCATTTGTTGCAAAACAGCAACCAAATTGTTAGCATGGCCTTCTTATTACCCCCACCTCGTGAACCCAGTACTGAAAATGTTCAAATCCCTTCTGAAAGGTTATTCTGTGCCACTGGAATGTCATTCTGTGCCACGGGTGTGAAAACATAATTTGTTCAGGATTTGAAAAATGACAGCTGTCACATTCATGAGGTAGTGGAAATACATTGCTATGCTGAAAATTTGGGGTCAAAATATTTTAAATTACAAGTTACGAGTGAGCGTAGGAAATTTCAATGGATGCGCATAACTTTGTCATTGCTACATATTTTGACTACAGATTTTCAACATAGCCTTCTTATGACCCCACCTCATGAACAAGGACAGTGGAAATGTTCAAATCCTGCCTGAAAGGTGATTTCGCCAAGCGACCACAAAATCACCTTTTGGGCCAGATTTGCGTAATTCCACCACCACTTTTCATGAGGTGGGGGTCCCAGAAAGGTTGCGTTGAAAATGTGGGGTCAAAATATACAAAAATGGCGGAGTTACAGTATGCATCAGTGTTGAAAACCCCGTTGAAATACTTTGAACCGCACTTACCTTAGTTTCTCATATTTCAGTCGACGGTTCTAGCAGCAACATGTGTCCTCATCAGAGAGTGGATCTTGACCCTGGGACCTGTTCAGGTTTGTGAAGTAAGGGCAGGCCTGTAGGAAGTATTTTTTTTCTTTTTTTCACTGGGGCTTCTTTCCCTCAGACCGGAGATTCCAGCTCCCCTCTCCGCTTGCCGCCCCTCCTTCCCAGGCTTACCCCCCCTAGGTGGGGCCCTTCCCCATGGAACACAGTCTCATATCCCTGGCTTGTCCCCCCCGGGTGAGGCCACGGAAGCAGGACCCCCACGGCGGACATTATTTGCAGTGGGAGCGGCAGGGGTCGTCATTAACGGGCCCAGCATTTTCGCTGCTATAGATCTCTGGGGGCGGGGACATGCAGTGACGCTAGCCCTCCCAAAATGTGTGTTGCCGGCCGCAACGGTACCCCTGGCCTCCGCCAGAGGTCCACATGGCGCCGGACACTCTTCCCACCCTCCACCCTCAGAGAAGAGCTGTCTTTGGGACGCTCAATCCTTCTCTTCCTGGCTGGCCCTCTGACTCCCGAGTCCGTCACTGAACCCAGGATGTCGGCGCTGCAAGTGGACACCTTGCTGGTGGGCTAGCTAGGAAGTATTTTGAAAGTGGTAATGCTGCAACCTACACATCCAACACATGAAGGCCAAAGGTCTGTGGGTTTAGTTGCTCTGTGGTGAGTTTTGGGGCTTTTATTGAAGATAAAACACACTTTGTTACACCTTTCCTACCCCTGACTCCAGGGAAAAAAATATTTTTTTCCCCTGGAGTCAGGAGTGTGGGAGACTATGGCTGGCCTTAGAGTCTGCAGCTGCAATGGGTGGGGTTGGGGGGTTGCAGGGGCCAACTGGTTGACCAACAATGCCTTCAACCAACCAACCCTCCCACCCCATCAGCATTATGCCTGTGAAAGACTTTTATATATAGGCTGGCGGTCTGGGGGGCAATATAATATAAATAAGCAATAAAAAATGCTCTGTAGTTTTAGTCTTTGTTAATTTTACATATTCCCTCCATATTCTTATTCCTCAGCATCCTTTGTAATTTAGAACCCCTGTGCTGTTGCTTTATCTAATTGCTCCAGGGCACTTCCCAAATTCGTTTGAAATGTTCACCTTTTTAGGATCACACAAAAACTTCACACACACACACACACACACACTGCCAATAAAAATAAAGTTGCATTTCTATCTACTATTTACTACTTAAATAATCTGCTACGGCATGACAGTCATGCTGACTGCAACTGTGGGATAATAACATGCCTCCTAAAGTGATCAGGCAGAAGGTAAAGCTGAGTGCCTTATGTACTTAAGAAGTTCTATTTATTCCACAGTTACAAAACTGAATAATGAGATTTAAAATAATAATTATTTCTGACCAGTGCTGTTGTGTAGGAATACCACACATTCAATTGATCTGACTAGACCAACAACAGCACATGATTTGTCAACCTACTTTTTATCAAGAAAAAAACGCAATCCCACAGGCAATGGACATTATCGTTGTTCCTAGTGCTGCCACTCCCGATGTGTCAAAGATATAGGAATGTTCTCTGTTACAGAGAAAGAGGTGTGGGGGCGCTTCAAAAGTTAATTCTGTAGACAGTCTTTCTTGTTTCCCAATTCCTTTTTATTTTAATAATGGCAAGCCTCAACGTTTCACCAAGTGTCTTGGCTTCATCAAGAGATGCCCTTTCAAATAAATACAAATATGTACAATTAGAAAACTGTCCACAACAACAGAAAAATAAAAATAATAAAAATTTTCAACATATATAAACATACACACACTGATGCCACTTACTTCATCCAAGTATTACTTATATAAAATCCCTTCCTTTAGTTTTTATGTAAATTCACAATCCTACAAAAAGATATAAAGTATTACACTTCACTTATTTTTATAAAAAATCATTAGAGACGGAGCCCAGCACCAAAACACCATATTATAGTAAACAGAACTTCAAGTTTTTTCAATAAATACTTAATACCTTCATATCTGAATATTTTGTAGATCCTAATTTCTGTTATTTATATATGACCTTGTTCATTTTTTACTTCAATACATGCTTCATCACACTTCATTCGTGTCTGAAATTTAAACAAAAGAAGGATCTTTCTATGCATTAACATACATTTTGTATTCCTTATAATTATCGGTCTTAATGGTCTTTTTCCGAAAATCTCATACACTTTCTTTTAAAAGAAACATGTATATATTCCATTACCTTTCAAAAAAACAAACATATATCCTCAAGCTTAACCATGTAATAAATGTAAGAGGCATAATGTTTAACCACGTAAACGTTGCAAAAAAAAGGGTAAAATGAGGCAGAGCACTACGGGAGAGAAAGAGGTTTAGCTGTCCTATAGTGACAATAAACGCTTCAAATACCTTAAGCTCGTAATTGTTTCTCAGAGACGTTCATAAAGACAAAAGAAATATTAATGTCTCATCTTTTTATATTAATACCACACGTTATGAATGCTTTAGCATGTATATTCTACAGAATTAACTTTTGAAGCGCCCCCACACCTCTTACTCTGTAACAGAGAACCTTCCTAAACCTACTTTTTAACCAGTATTGGAATGTATTACATTTTAATTCCAGGGACAGAGAGGGCTCATGCTGGCACCATAGAAGGTGTCAGCTTAAACTGATGTCTCCTCAGCACTCAGCTCAATCAAAAGTGATCCATTCATTCAGAGTTGACACTTTTAGCCAATGTTATTATTTTTGGTTAGGTTTCATTGTCACCTAACGAATTTGAAAAGAATGTTCGAAATCGGAGGTGTTTTGATAATTTTACAGCAGTTTGAAGTTTTGTTATGTGAGCTTGAGTGGCATGGACGAATACAGCAAATGGCTCTAGCAAGAGTGGCCAGGTAATGGACAAAATACCTAATAAGACTGGTAACAAATTCAGTAACTCTGCTACCAAAGATCTCTTATGCTAAATTTAAAAAAAGATAGATCTGAAATAAAAATCAGCGTGCCTTATTCACAAACCAACTTGACAGAAAGTAAAGACTGCAGCAGTACTGTCTAGCTCCACCTTTTCCAGTCAACAGAAACAAAATAAATAAAGCTTCATGTAGTCAAGTAAATCCGTCCTAAAGCTTGTGGAAAGTTACAGATTGTAGCCTTAGCAGAGATGTGGATTTATAAAGGAGTACTTTTTGCAGTAAAGACTCGAGAAAGTTGCAAGATCTCAGTTAGTGAAACTGAGGGCGTTGGAAGGATTGTTGCTTGAATTTAAACTGAAAATAGGTTCTTGAGGGAAGGATGGCAGTCAGCGTTCAGGTAGACAAGCAGCACCCCCATTGCTGTACTACAAGAAAAGGGCATCCCTTCAAATAACTCCTACATCCCATTTGCAGTTGTTATGATTCAGAGTGGCTTTTCTCCAACGGTCAGCTAGTTGTGATTAACAGCTTGCTCTAAATCTTAACAGGTAAATACAGAGTTGGAGACTGAATATTGAAGTGATACAGAACAGTGCTAAAAATACAACTGCAGTGCGGCAGCACAGCAAAGTGGTATTTAGGCTGGAAAAGCAGTGTGACAAAAATTCTATTGTGCCGTAAACTCTGGCATTCATAGTGGAGCAGAAGAGCATTTTCTTCAAGTGGCCCCCTGTCCCCCTGCAGATCAGGCTGCCTGTTTTGGAGATAAACAGTTCACGAGTTCTATAACTCCTCTTACCTTTTTACAGTTGTGTCTATCCCAGCTGAGGCATGTTCTCTGGAGGAACCAACTCAGGGTAAACAATCTTCTATTTCTGGCACTAGTAGCAAACTCGGCTCAAAACCAGTCAAGCTGGCCCTGATCAACCGTATGACACTGACAGCACTCAAAAGCTGAGGTCAAATGCACTTGCAGTACTCTTAGGTCACATCATGCTTTTTCTTATACATTGAAATCTGCAGGAAAAACTTTCTTATTTTTTGCACAGTGCAGTGTCGATGCTTCTGTAATTTGCTGCTAATAGCAGTTGCTGTATTTCTTTTTATATCAACTTGTGAGGCTATATAATGAATGTTTTGTACAAAATCACATGGAAGATTATTTACCCACGGTTGAATTTAATAGTGGCTTACGTCAAGCATTTAATAATAATAAAAAAAATCTGTTTCAAGCAGGCTATCAGTATTCATCTGGAAAACAGTACTATTATTGAGCCTATCAGTTAGACTGTGTTCTATATGAATAACACTGAAAATGAATAGTCCCAGTATGTGACAAACTGTAATGAATTAAAAAGTCTTTGGTCAAATCTATTTGTCCAAGGTGCTTTTCTTGTCTCATCACTCTCTGTGCGTTCTCACCTTTTTTCCCTCCAACTTTACAATCCCTCACAATGGGGGCCTTTCTTTGTGAATTTGTGTGCTGCTGTTTTTTTAAAATGGTCCGAAACGGCAACGAGCTATGCAGTGTGAGCCCAGAAGTCTCAGGGGTCGATGTGACGTGGTGGGGGAATCATGAGCCCGCAGCTGTAACTGAGTTCATGACAGGACTTTACTGGCTAGAAACTTTCAAGTAAGCAACTATATACAGACGTCCTGGTCGATCTCTCTGTAGAACTCGTTCCTTGGCTCCCATCTCCGTGGAAGGCTTGAGCGGGATGTAGCCATCAAACTATAAAAATAATTAAAAAAATGAATAAAAGTGAGCAGAATACACTACATATGTTGGAATCAGATGACTAAACACACACACACACACACATATACATACACCAAAAAATAATATATATATATATATATATATATATATATATGCACCAGTCGGCAGTAATGTGATTGTTTACCAAAGGTTGCCAGTCAGTAAAGTCATGTCAGGGACACAGTTACAGCTGCGGGCTCGTTGATTTCCCCCATCATGTCACGTCGATCCCTGAGACCCCTGACCCCGCACTGCACAGCTTGCTGCAGTTTTGGGCCATTTAAAAAAATGGCAGCAGAAGAATTGACAAAATAACCTGTAATGTAGGCTTTATAGTTCTACATTTACATTTCAAACTAGCACAGCATGGTTCTCCAGACATGGCAGAACAGTTAATCTGTACCACTACACTACCTCAAAAACACACTGTCACCCCAGCTGCCGAATAACAACCCCTACTGGATGCTCCAAGTAAACCTTGTCGGCATTTACATTTTGTTTTAATTACAGTGGTTCCTCAGTATCATGCCCTTCGCTATAGCACATCTCAGAAAGAACACCTGCTGTGGATCCCATTGTCTAGAGATCCCCCTGGTATCACCTTTTAATCGGGACTCAGGCAAAAACTGCATTTAAACACCCCTGCTGCCACTGCTGTTGCTGCCCATGCTCAGTATCTCTCAGCAGGTTGTTTTAAACAATTTTTAACAACCACTCTAGCTGTAGTAATCCAGCCTTAAACAAATGGATGAGCCAAAGAAACATGATACAAAAATTTTAATTCCTGGCTGTGTCCGTGATGACAAATTCAATTGAATATGGGCAACCAACATCTAGAGTGTCAAGGTTAAAAAGGCAAGAGGACAAGCTGCAAAACTTTGCCTCAAAGTACTGTTAAAAGAAGCTACAAAGAAAATGAATGTGGCTTGCCAGTAGCACCGATGTTTATTTTGCAGTCTGTCTTTGGTTTGAAACCCAGTGTGAAGTTGGCATACCTTTGCCAGGTGTGCTCCCTCAGGAGACGGCATACTCACTTGGTAAGCAGCTATATGGGGAAGAAACCATTGTGAAACTGTCTATAGGCTGGTTATGGAAATTTCAAAAGAAAAACAGGATTCAGTAACTGAAAATAGCCAGCAAAGGATTTTTCCTTCACAAAAAGGATCTTTTTTTCCATGGCTCATGATACGAAAAAAGATTCTTTCTTCGTATCACACGTCACGAAAAAAGATTTATAACATTTAAAAAAATAATATTTTAAGGGCATTTCTTCATTAGTGAAGTGCAGATTACACCTAACGGGGTCCCGATCAGCCAGGTAGATGTGTTGGTCTCTCTCTAGGATGTCATTTTTGTGGCTCTTAAAAACATTTTTTTTGGAAAAAAATTGAAACAAGATGGTGCAAATGAAAAAAGATTATTTCAGTACAAAAAGGGATTCCTTTTTTGTTTCATACAGCTATCTTAAAATGCTTACTAAGCATGCTCAGAACCACATTTTTCAAAATTTCTAAATTAAATAACTTTGGAATGGATTAATATTTTTTTCAAAAAACTAGCAAATGGCACATCTGTGGATCAGTCCCTTTCTACCTGGAAAATTCCAGACCAGAATTCCAAATCATCTGGGCTGTAGATTAGTTAAAAAAAATAACAGCAAAACCAATGCGCAGATATTATTTGCACTATCCATAAATCAGAATCCACACATCCAACCAAAACAAAGATTGTCACATGTACAGACCTACCACATGAGACTGTGCGTCCAAAATCTCATGCACATCTGTTGAATGGTTGAAAAGTTATTAAAGTGCAAAAATTGGGGTTTAACATTAAACTGCCTACTATATGTATGTATATATATATATATATATATATATATGTATATATTCATTGCAAAAAAAACTGCATTAATGCACCAGTTAGGGGTTAGCTTAACACAACAAAAGTAGAGAAATGTGACATTAGGGTTTCTCCTAACTCCCAACCCCTCCAAAGCAGCAAAAGGACAGCATCACACAGGCAACCACAGACTGCCATCACCTGGTAAGACAAACAACATACAACTGTTTCTAGGTGACTAATGCTATAGCACTAGTATTCCACCTTTGTTGAACCCTAACTTGTACGTTAACACAGTTTTTTTGCAGTGAATTTCTAGTCTTTTTGAGATAGTGGAATTGTATCCTCATTCATGTAGATCCTGTGGGGCCTGCATGAATAGATCTGTCTGGCTGCAGAAGTGCATGGCCCTCCAGGTGGCTATAGATGAAACTTCAGGGCACTGCACCGAGTGAAGAGGCCACCTGGCTGTAGAAGTGCAGGGTCCTTTGAGCCCTGCATGTCTGTGCAGCTACAAATGCAGATGCTTAGGGCCATTTGGGCCCTGCACCAAATGTGGAGTCCACCAGGCTGTGGAAACACAGGGCCCTCTGGGCCATGCACTTTTGTGTGACTGCTGATGCAGATGCGCAGGGCCCGGAGGGCCCTGTGCCAACTGAGGAGTCCATCTGGGTGTAGAAGCCCAGGGCTCTGTATGCCCTGCACTTCCGGTGGAGAGTCCATCTCTACCTGTGGAAGTGCACGGCCCTCCACACCCTGCGCTTCTGTGTGGCTACAGATGCAGCTGTGCAGGGCCTTCTGGACCCTGTGCCAAATGAGTCCATCTGGTGTGGAAGCCGTGCAGCTACACATGGAGATGCACAGGGCCCAGAGAAGAGTCCATCTGGGTGTGGAAGCATAGGGCCCTGTGGGCTCTGTGCTTAAGTATCAAGTGAAGAGTCCATCCAGCTGCATCCATGTGGCTCTATACAGATGTGTAGGTCTCTTCCTTCATAACTGTGTTGCTTTCTAGTATTTTGACCCCAAATTTTCAAGATAGTTTTTACGATCCCACCTCATGAAGCAGTCAAGTGAAATTTTTCAAATGCTGCCCGAAAGGTGATTTCGCAGAATGACTAGTAAATCACTTTCCCGGCCTGGATTAGAAAAATGTCACCCTCCTAGTTCATCAGGTGCGGCCAAAAAAGACCATGTTGAAAATTTCAGGTAAAAATCGTTTAAAATGGCCTTGTTATAAACAAAAGTTGTTTTTCTTTACAAAGGTAAAGTTCTTCTTTCATGAACAGATTTTCTTCTTTTGTATGGTCTCATGAGAGAAGATCACGAAAGAAGCTTACAAAAGAAGACTGCATCTCACAAAAGAAGACACAAAAGGAGTCTCACGAAAGATCATGAAAGAAGAATCTCACCTCACAAAAGAAGAAATTCTTTTGTGAGTTTCTTTTGATGTGAATGATCATGAAAAAAGAAAGCTCATGAAATAAGATTATGAAACAAGACATTTCTTCTTTTGAGACTCATGAAAGGAGAATTTCGGCACATGAAAGAAGAAGAATCGGGAGCCTTCACTAAGCTTTCCACCTACGATTTTGGGGATGCCACAGAACTATATTTCAGGGAGTTTTTCAAAAACAGACTCCAGAGTTGAGCTAAATGGATCCCGTTTAGATAGAGTCATGTGTTTGTTCTTCTCCAGGGCATCCTTTTATGGGTTCCAGTTTTTTTTTTATGTTTTGAAAAAATAAAAAAACAAAATGGTGGCCATATGAAAGAAATGTTTTTCTCACGAAGGAAGACTATTCTTTTGTGAGTCAGAAATTCTTATTTTGCATCAGACATATAAATGAAAGATTTTCAATCACAAGTGTGTGGTGTGCATATTTATGGAACACATACTAACAGAGGAGAGAAAGAAGTAAGTGCCTCAGCTGGGACTTGAACCGAGGCTGCTCAGAATACAGTTTCTGTTGCACTACCAGTTGCGCCACCAAGGCAACTGGAAATTGGGCTGTCCCGTAGCACATTACTCTTTCTTCAGTGCACAACCTGGGATTACACAGATAATTACATTTTCAGTCTCAAGAGTGTGGTGTGCATATTTATAGAACACATACAAACAGAGGAGAGAAAGAAGTAAGAACCTTATCTGGAACTTGAACCCAGGCCACTTGTGCTACCATAGTCTCACAAAAGAAGAATCTCTGAGATTTTTGCATGTCAAGCTTATAGTATAAAGAACATACGAAGAAGCCAGCTGAAGAAGGCCATTTGATTTATCAGGTCTGCTCATGTTGCAGGGTCCACAGCTTGAGCTACTGTCCCTGCCCCCTCTCCCTACTCCTCCCATCCTCCCTACCCATGACCCTTACCCTCCTCCTATACCTGTCCCAGCCTCTCTTAAAGCTGCCCACTGTATTCAACGAGATTACTTCTTCTGGCAGCGCATTCCAAGTGTCCACTCTGTGAAGAAGTGCTTCCTGACCTCCCTCCTAAACCTCCCACCCTCCAGCTTAAGACTGTGCCCACTCATGTTATGGTTGCCACTCAGCTTAAAGAGACTATCCTTATCAACCTTAATTATCCCTTTCAAGTACTTGAAGGTCACAATCATGTCCCCTCTATCTCTCTCTCTCTCTCTCTCCTGTCTTCTAGGGGATACATGTTCAGTGCCCTCAACCTCATATGCCTTCTTACCCTGCTGACCAGCTGTCATCTTTATAGCCCTCCTCTGGACCTTCTCCAGCAGGTAAATCTCCTTTTTGAGGTGTGGGCACCAGTACTGAACGCCATGCTCTAGATGCAGCCCTACCAGTGACCTGTACAAGGGCAATATAACCTCCTCTTTCCTACTACTGATCCCCCTAGATATGCATCCCAGCATCTTGTTTGCCTTTGCTGCTGCTTTCTTGCACTGCGTGGAGTGCTTCAGGTCACTAGTGATCATCACTTCCAGGTCCTTCTCTCCTCTGATGCAGATACTTGGACTCCACCCAGGTAGTACTCTGTCCTAGGATTCTTGGCTCCAATATGCATAACTTTGCTTTTCTTGGCATTGAAGCCAAGCTGCCAGATCCTGGACCACCTCCCTAGCTTTTCCAGATCTTCCTGTAGGTCCTCTATCCCTTCAGCTGTGTCCACTCTCCCACAGAGCTTGGTGTCATCCACGAATAGGCAGATTTTGCCCTTAATGCCATCTCCAATGTCATTGATGAAGACATTGAACAACACCGGCCTCAGCACCGAGCCTTGCGTTATCTGTCTTGTGCCAGATAACTGTTCCTCCACAACCACCCTCTAAGTTCTGTCCTTCAGCCAGTTTTCCACCCATCTGGTCATCTTTTCCCCAACCCCGTGATCCACCAACTTCCTGATCAACCTTTTGTGAGGCACAGAGTTAAAGGCCTTGCTGAAATCAAGATAGAGGATGTCTACCGCTTGGCCCCTGTCTACTGTCTTAATGACACAGCCAAAGAAGTCAATTAGATTTGTTTGACACGACCTCACCCCATGAACCAGTGCTGCCTCGCATCCTGGAGACCATGCTCCTCTAGGTACTCCACCAACCTTTCCTTTAGTATGGTCTTCATGAGCTTGCCCACAATGGAGGTCAGACTGACTGGTCTGTAATTCCCTTGGGACTGCTTCTGTGGAGCGGGACTACATGTGCTGTTCTCCAGTCCTGCAGTACTATGCCTGTCTCTAGTGAACTATTAAATAGGTCTGTCAGTGGCCCTGCCAGCTCCTCAGCCAGTTCCTTTAGGACCCTTGGATGTACTCCATCCGGGCCTGGTAATTTGTCCACCTTCAATGCCAGCAGCCCTTCCCTCACTCTGTCCTCCTCCTCTATCACTACATCTGTGCCCCCTCCACCCCTGCTTCTCTTTTCCCTCCTAAAGGCATTGGTCCGTCCTTCTCCCTGGTGAAAAACGGAACAGAAATATTCACTTAGTATCTCTGCTTTCCCCCCATTATCCTCCACCCACTCCACCCCTTTCTTAAGCCTAACAATCTCTTCCTTGTCCCTTTTCTCACTTACACAGTGAAAAAAAAAACCTTCTCCCCTTTCTTAATGCCTTCAGCTATCTGCAGCGCCTTCTGCGCCTTTGCTCACCTAACTTTCTTACTTGGCTCACTAGCCAACCTTAGGTAATTTTCCCTATCCACCTCTCTCTTGGTCTTCCTGAATTTTCTATAGGCCAACCTCTTTTCCTTTACTGCCTGGGCAACCCCAGAACTGAACCAGCTGGGCGTTTTGGCCCTTGTGTTCTTACCCCTGAGCCCAACACACTCATCTGTGGCAACCAGTATTCCTTCCCTAATGATGGACCACCTTTGGTCCACCCCTATATCTGCTCTGATGCCCACCAGATGGCTCCTTAGCACTTTGCCCATTTTCCTGAAGTCTGCACTCCTGAAATCCAAGATTTTGGTCTTAGGATGCTTTCCCTGCGAATATCCAGCTGGAACCACACTGTGCAAAAGTCACTTCCTCCCAGTGGCTTCCTGACCATTATTTCCTGTACATGCTCCCCATCTGTGAGCACCAGATCAAAAATTGCCTCAGCTCTTGTTGGTTCAGTGATGCCCTGAGTCAGGAACCCACTCTGTAGTCCTTCCAGGATCACCTGACTCCTAGCACATGTTGTGGATGGTATGCTCCAGTTCAAGAGCTTGCGTCCTTATTCTAATAGGCTGATAGTCACAGACTTTGTACCTATCTGACAAACTAATAACACCACTGCAGTTGTATTTAAATGAGAGTTGTAAAGCCCTACATTCAACGTGCCAGAAACTTATCAGCTTTCCCTGACTCTCTGCAACATAAAATTGAGACAGAGATGCTAACTACACCAGCTTGCATATGATGCTGGGTTCTGATGTTTCATGGGAACCGGGAGGTTCTGTGTTGTAACCGAAGATATAGGGGCCTGTTACAGTGGATTTGAAAATTTCAGCACCATCCAGCCGACCCAGAAGAGAAGTAAATCAAGACACAGTATTCATTTACAGTGCTATTGCAGTTGATTTATTGCATAAAATGTCCAAAAAGTCAGATAAATATCCTACCTCTCCAAAGGGAGACTCTGGCAAGCAGTCCCAACAGACAACCTCCTGTGTCTTTATTTACTTCTCTTCTGGGTCGGTTGGATGGTGCTGAAATTTCCAAGCCTGGTATGCTGTATTTATTTACAGCACATCTTTGCCATTGGGGCGGTTTTTCTTGTGGATTTCCTGCTAAAATGGAGCCCATAGCCAAATTTGCAGCATGCAGAAGTTAAAAAAATATATGTACTCTGAAGGGAAAACTTCCTAGTGTCTACACAGAGTCAGGAGAAGAAGGGTGTACGTTTTTGTATGTTAGATTTAGGGATTTACAACTCCTGTTTTTTAATCTAGGTGCAGCAGTGTCTTTAGTTAGGCTGACGGTACACAGTAGATGCTCATCAGCCTCTTCGAAATAGGACTCTGGAGTCAGGATCTTCAAAAAGGATCTGCCAATGTTACATCTGCCACACATTTCAAAATGGAAATGCCTCCAAAAAAATTATACCATCTCTTAGGTGGTATAATAGCACCCAAATATTGTGTCCAAAAAACAAACATTTTGTTTGCTGCAAATTGTGACTTTCTGTTGCAGACGGACACAGAAAATATCAGGTCTGCTGTTACACAGTCAGGTGGATGCAGGCACAGTATGCATTTGTGCCTGCATCCAGCATTTTGAACCCCCTCAACTCTTTAAAAGACAGAATAACTTCAGAAAGAATCTGCACGTTATTTTCTGTCCACTTGAACTTGCTTCTTATGGATTCTGAGTTAGTACAGTATTTAGTAGTTTAACCTTGCTCTCAAGCAGTAACCAACAACAGTGACTTGCTGGACTGGAAAATCTCCAGCAAAAAAGGAAACAAACTACAATCACAGGAAAGCTTTTAATGCCACAGTTTCTCATCATTTAGAGGAAGGGTGTGAAGTCACACAATAATAACTGCAGGAAAGAACTAAAAACATCACTGTCAATGGGAGACCCACCTGGAAGGTAGACTAAGGGCTCTGTTTACAAAGCCTGTAGTCTTCTGACACTTGGCATGTAGATCACTATGTGATCCTGTGACATATAAAATCGGGGTCAGGCAAGCCTCCATGGTATTCACCACTCCCCTGCTGGCTCTACAGCCTGCCCTCTCCACACCCGATCCCAGCTGTTCCACAGAACTACGCAGGTCTGCCCAAGTCAGGGACATGGTGGGAACATGGCAGAGGCTTGGCCTCTTTCTGCAGCATGCAGAACGATATTTACACTTTGCAGTCAGATGCTGAGAAGTGCACAACATATGGTGGGGGAACTTGATGTAAGAGTTTAGGTACTTCCCCATGGCATAGGGTCCCAGGGCCATTGGTGCCCCCACCTTGGAAAGTTGGACCATGTCTATTATTCCTCTTTGTCAGAGGAGTGCTGTGAGCAGTGGGCTGGCAATCAGTGTAATTTTTTTTTTTTAAACAATACAGATAGCCGGCCCAGTGGCATGGAGGGCTGCGACATCATACCTTACCTCCTACCACACCGGTGACCCATGTTCACTGGTACTGTGAGCACAGGTTCTCGGGGGTTGGCCGGGGAGGGAGAGAATTGAGCGTCCGGAGGACAGCGCTCCTCCCCCAGGGAGGGTGGCTTGGTTGTCCCATCGACTGACTGCCCCCAGGTGGAGACCTGAGGGTAGAACAGATCGAAGACACCAATGAAGGGAGGTTGCTGCAGGACTCCACAGCTTGCATACGCCTCCACATGCATGTGCCGACGTATCATGCCCCAGCAGTGATTCCACCACAGCCTCCTCAACAGTGGCCAGGCACCACCACAGTTCTGTGGCAGAGGCAGAGGATGAAGGCCAAAGTAAGTCCCAGAGGAGCCCAGTGACGGGGCTCGGGGGTTTGATTAGATTGGGTCACCAGGGAGAACTGGGAGATAAATAGAATATAGAAAACAAACACACAAAAAAAATGACAGACTTTTAGAAGGGACTGCAGCAGTCCCCTCTGTGGACTGTTATTGACTGATACCCTGCAGGTGTGTTGCATGGGATCCACTCTGTGGCTGGACAGAGCTTTCCATTGGTGTCTAGTACTGCCCAGTCTCCCTGACTGCCTTGCTTCCCTTTGAGGAGCTCCACAGGAGGGTAAAGGGCAGCTGGGGACAGTGCATGCCACCAGAGCAGTGTGTTGGATGAATGTGCAGAGCAAGCAATAGTTGTAAGTAGAGCCCGTAAGCAGTAAGGCATGGTCATGGGCTGGGTTAGCCCAGGTTTATCACGTTTCTGGTGTTGTAGCCCACAGGAGATTATTAGTGGAGGTAACCTAACCCCTAGTGTGCCTTATTTCTAAAACAGTTTGTGTAACAAAAATCTTGTTTAGCCTGTTCCTCTTGGTGGTGTTGTCTTACATGGGGGTTCCCCAACAAAGTAACTCTCATAGAATGTAGTTGGCAAATCTGATTGTTGGATTACTGGCAGCTGTTTTTTAACTTGATGTTTATTCTCATTGCTCCTTGCTAGTACTTATCTGGATGCCCTCCCCAGCCCAGTCACCCACCATCTGTGGGACTTAACGCCTGTTTTCCCCATGACTTACCCCTCATTTCAGGGTCAGTGACTTGTCCTTACCCCTGCAAAGCAAGATCCAGATGGGTGCCCACTTATTTGTGCCAGGCCTGCAGCGGCCTTCTTTCATCCCAGCATGGCAAGGGCTCTCTTCCTCCATTTTGCCCATCCCAGAAACATGGTCTTGCAGTGACGTGGAGTGTGCGTCATCACACACCCCTCCAAACCTCCCATCTGCTGCAACATCTTTACTCTGCTAGGTGTCATACGCATTATCGGAGGCATGTTCCCTGCACCCCATGAGAGGAGAGCAGTCCATGAGATGCTCAATCTTTTCACAACTGGCCGACACCTGATGGCTCAGATTCGCTCTTGAACCTGCATTGCTGGTGTAGCAACTGGTAGCGCTTCCACTACATGACTAGGCTGACTGTAGGCAGCTGTTTTTAAATGAATTAAAAAAAAATCTGCATATTTGAATTATTGTCCCTAACCCTGTTTCTTTGCGTCACCATGAAATGCAGTTACAGCTTTATAAAATCATCAGAAACAGTTAGCAGTTACATTGACAGATTAGTCAGGTAGTGCTAATTCTCATACAAGTACCTATGAACATACGAAATTGCCGGCAGAAAAAGGCCCACAGGTCTATCAAGTCTGCCCGATTGTGCAACTCTTAGTTTCATATCACTATAGCTGCCCACTCCCACGAACCCCCAGCCTCCCCTCCCTCCCTTCCTCCTCTTTCCGGTCCCCTCCCCCTCCCCTTTGTGTTCTTGTCTGTACTAACCCTGCCCTTGACATGATCCCAATCCTTCTTAAAGCTATTCACTGTCCTTTGAGTGATTAACTCCTCCAGCAGTGCGTTCCAACCCACCACCACTCTCTGTGAAGTAGTGCCTCCTCATCTCCCTCCTAAGCCTTCCCCCTTCCAACTTCAGACTGTGCCCCCAGTGACCCTTCCCCCTCTTTAAGCAGAACACTCCTCCCTCCCTGACTTTGTTTATGCCTTTCAAGTACTTAAAGGTCTCTGTCATGTCCCCTCCTTCCCTTCTCACTTCCAGCGAGTACATGTTGAGCTCTTTCAACCTTTCCTCATACGGCAACTCCCCTAGTCCCATGATCATTTTTGTAGCCCTATGCTGCACTCAGTGGCGGAGCCAGGTTTGGGAACATTTGGGAGCCAGGGGGTGCCATTCAGTCAATCATGGGCTCTACAGTGGGCACTAAACATTGAACAAAGATGGTGGTGGGGCACCTACTCACACTGGGGCAACCAGGAGGCGGCCGCCCCCAGCCCCCAGCTCCTCCACTGGCTGCACTCCCTCCAGTAATCTCCCATCCTTTTGGAGGTATGGGCACCAGTACTGTACACAGTGCTCCAAGTGTGGCCTCACCAGTGATCTATACAATGGCAGGAGGACCTCCCCCATTGTAGAGGTGATCCCTCTGTCAGCGCACCCCAGAATCCCATTTGCCCTTGCTGCTGCCCTCCTACACTGTGCTGATACCTTCATATTCCCTGTAACTATTACCCACAGATTCCTTTCCTACTCTGAAGCTGTTACCTGCACTCCCCCAGCCAGTAGCTGTTCCTGGGATTTCTGGATGTGAGGTCCATAACATAGTATCATAGTAAAAGCCAGCAGACTAGGCCCCATGGTCTATCCTGTCTGCTCAGAAATTAGCCCCCTACTGGGAGCTCGCTCCTCCACGGCCCCCAGACCCAGATGTGGCACTCCCTGGCCTCAGCTTCCCCCTGTACCTGTCCCAACCCTTCTTGAATCCTTCCACTGTGGTCTTTTCCACCAGATTCCTGGGCAGTGCATTCCATGGTTCCACCACCCTCTCTGTGAAGAAGTGTCTCATGCGCTCCCTCCTGTGCTTCCACTCATGCCCCTTGGTAGTTCCTCCCTTCTTAAGCCTGAACATTCCCTGGCTCTGCCCTTTTTAATCCCCTTTACATACTTGAAAGTCTCTATCATATTCCCTCTGTCCCTCCACTCCTCCAGTGCGTACAGATTGAGTTCATTCCATCTCTCTTCATAGGTCCTTCCCTCCATGCCCTGAATCATCCTTGTCGCCGTCCTCTGGACCCTCTCCAGCAGCACTATGTCCCTCTTAAGATGGGGTCTCCAGAACTGCACACAGTACTCAAGATGCGGCCTAACCAGGGCTTTATACAGAAGGAGGATCACCTCCCTCCTCCTGGAGGTAATCCCCCTGGTTATGCAGCCCAGTATCCTGTTTGCTTTTGCTGCAGCTCTTCGACAATTCTGTGTTATTCATTTTGCTGTCCACCACTATCTCTAAGTCCCTGTCACCCGAGGTGACTTGCAGTGTGGTCCCCTCCCCGGGTGTATTCCTGTCCCGGTTTCTGACCCCAGATGCAGCACCCTACATTTCCTGCATTGAACTTCCAACCCCCACTTGCCCACCTTCCCAGGGTCAGATTCCACTTTTATAGATGAGCACTCAGAATGGAAATTAGAAAATGTTCTTTTATTTTCAGCAAAATATAAATCCAGGACCCCTGGATTTATCTTTGCCTTTTGGAATAAAAATGAACATTTTCTAATTTGTTCTGTTCCTGAGTCCTCATTCTGCTTCTGACTAATTTGGGAATCATGAGGTTAGCACCGTATGCAGTGAGCACCCACTCGTAGTGTTGCGCTGTCTACATTTTGATTCTGTTATCCAGATCCCCCTGCAGGGCCTCTCTCCCCTCCTGCCTGTCTGCCGGTGCTCCCAGTTTTGAGTCATCTGCAAAGAGACTCAACCTACTCCTAACACCCCACCCTATGTCTGAAACATGGAAATTGAACAGGAGTGGCTCCAGGACCGAATCCTGGGCACCCCATTGATGACCCTCCTGGGGGAGGAGACTATCCCTCCACCCACCACTCGCTGTATTCGCCCCCATAAGCCAGTTTTCCACCCACCTGAACAGCTGCCCCCACCCCATCCCCCCAGCTTTGTTAGTAGGCCATTGTGGGTGCAGAATTGAATGCCTTACTGAAATCCAGATGAGGGCGTCCACCAGCCTATGGTGGTCCAGGACCTCCGCTACCCACAGCAAACTCAACCAGGTTGGTCTCGCACAACCTCCTGGAACAAACACTTACTGCATGTCATCCAGGTGCCCCCAACCTTTCCAACTGCCCCCCAGCCTCTCCTTGATAATGCCCTCCCAACCTTGCCCCCCACAGACGTTAGGGCAATGGGCCTATAATTCCCCATCTCCTCTCTGGACCCCCCCTTGTGGATAGGCACCACATGAGTCACCTTTCAATCTTGAGGCACCCACCCTGTCATCAGGGAGATGTTGAAGAGTGAGGCCAGTGGAGCTGCCAGGACATCCACCAGTTCCTTCAGCACCCTTGGATGCAGCCCATCTGGCCCCGGTACCTTCTCAGTCTTTAGCGACCGGAGGGCCTCTCTCACCCTATCCGCTGTGATTTCGCCCTCCCATCCTCCCTCCTCATGCACCCTCTCCTCCCCCTCTAGATACGACCCATTCCCTGCCCTAGTCTCATCCAGTCCTTCAGTCTCCAGCTGACCTCCTGGTTCAGTGGGCCCCTGTACTCTCCCATCGGGTTGGAAAGATCCCCCACCTCCCTCAGTAAAGACAGAGACAAAGTACTAATTTAGCACCTCTGCTTCTTCCCCAACTTCCTGCGCCCATACCCCCAGTTCTAATCCTGCTGATCTGTGCCCTCACTTTTCTTTTCTCCCCTCTGTATCTATAGAACCCCTTTCCCCCCTCTGCAGATATCCCTGGCCAGGTTAAGCTCCTTCTTCGCCTTGACCCCCCCCCTTACCACCCTGGTGACCCTCTTAGCCAGGAAATCATACTCTCCCCTTTCCCCTAGCCCCCCTTGAGTGCTTTAAGTGTGCATAGGCAGCCTGTTTCTCCTTCACCGCCTCCCGCCCCTCCCAGGTCCACCAACACGGCTTACTGGCCCTACATTACTTGTGCCTTACCTTTGCACAGGCCCTTGAAGCCTCTTGCACCCCCTTCTTAATGGTCTCCCACAGGCTACCAACATCCATGTCTGGCCTTATCTTATCCAAGCACCCTTTAAGAATCCTTCTCATGCCCTCAAAGTCCGCCCCCCTGAAATTTATTACTTCTGTGTTAGTGCAAATTTCCTCTCCCCCTAGGAACATAAGAAACCAAACCGGGACATGGTCACTGCCTGCCAACGGGCTGCTCACCTCCAGGCCCCTTATCTTGTCACTGTCTGCTAGGACAATGTCCAGGATCCAATCCTGCTTAGTAGGCTCCCTCACATGCTGGACTAGGAAGGCATCCTGGAAGACATCCATCAACCTCTGCTCCCTGGCCACCAAGGATGTCATAGTGCCCCAGTCTGCCCCCGGCATGTTCAGGTCGCCCATGACCACCACCCTTCCCTTTCCGAGGCCACAGTGACCCCTGATGTTCTCAGCCAGATCATCCTGCAGTTCCTCTTCCATTGCGGGGGGGTCTGTACACCACCCCTATTTTTAATCTTTTACACCCCCTCATTTGTAGGGTTAACCAAATTGCCTCCACATCTCCTTCTGCCTCCTCAATTCCACCAACTACTGTGTCATTTTTGACTATCAATGACTCACCCACCCCACTTCCAACCCCCCCATCCTTCCTAAACATTGTGTATCCCTCTAAATTTAGGGCCCAATCATGCCTCTGGGTGGCCCATGTCTCAGTAATTGCTGCCAAGTCTGCTGCACCCTCAACTCGCATTGCCCGGAGCTCTGGCATTTTATTGCCCATGCTCCTGGCATTGATCAGAACTGTCCTCCATCCTCCCCTTCCCTCTCCAGTCTTCTCAGCCCAGTGTAATCCCCGTCTCTCTTCCCCCCTCAGTTCCCCCTGGTCTTTTAACCCTACCCGCAGCACACTTTGCATGATCTAGTCCTGAACCCTCAAGCTTCCTCACTGGGGCTTTCAGTCTTTCTGTTCCTCCCCCTTTACAAGTTTAAACCCCACTTATCACCCATGAATCCAAAAAGTTTTAGTTTAAGGATCTCCCTCCCCTCCAGGTTGAGATGCAGCCTATCCCTGGCATATAGCCCCTTGTCTTCCAATGTATCACCCCAGTCCCCCATCAATCCATACCCATCTGACTTGCACCACTCCCTGAGTCACTGGTTCATCCCCCTAAGTTTTTGCTTATTTTCCCCGCTTGCCCTTGGTAGGCAGTATCTCAGAAAAGGAGATTGAGCATCCTATAGAGTGGCAAACCCTAGCCAGTTCCCTGAATCTTGCCTGTATCTCCAGTTCATTGTTCCCTTCTAAATCGTTTGTTCCCAGGTATAGTAGAAAGTCTGGGGATCCTCCGCATTCCCTTGCCATTGAGTATAGCTGGAGTTTGGCCTTATGTACTGATAGGCCTGGGATACATTTAACCTTGATTGGATTGCCTTTTGCCTCCCCAACCCCCTCCCACTGGATACCTCTAGTCATGGAGTCACCCAGCAGGAGCACCTTCACCTCTCTCCCCAAGTTATTTGCCCGTTTGTGCCCTTCCATACTCCTCCTTCTGTCTACGTCCCCCGGCTTGCTCCTTGCAACCCCCCCACAGCCTGGGTGTCTCTATTTTGCGTGTGCCCTTCCAGGCTCCCTCTTCTGCCTATGTCCCCTAGTTTTCTCCTCTCACCCCCTGCAACTTGGGGTCACAGGTCTGTATGTGCCCTTTCAGACTTTTTCTATTGAATATGGCCCCCTCCTTACTTCTCGCCCTCCAACAGCCTGGGCATCACTAGTTTGTTTGTGCCCTTCCAGGCTCCTTCTTCTGTCTCCTTCTCCCAGCTTGCTTCTCGCACACCCCTCACAGCCTGAATATCAGTAGTCACCCCCCTTAACTCTTCCCCGGTAGGTCTGTTGCCGTTGACTTCTCCACCCAGGCCTCCTATTCCTGCCTTCCTTCTCCTCTCCCTCCCCCCCCCCTCAGGTTCTGCAGTAATGGACCCTTGTGCCCTAGTGCTATCTACACCCCCCACTTCTGGAAATTCCATGCACTTCATAGCGTTAAGCCCCAACTGCCATTCCCTAGACCATTGTTTGAGTTTAGCTAGATCCTCCCTGAGTGCCTGCCTCCCTTCCTCATTGTCCACTTTTGTACAAATCTTAGTGTCATCCACAAACAGGCTGATCTTAGTCTTGACCCCCTCTGCAATGTCTCCAATAAAGACATTGAATAAACAGGGCTCAGCACTGAACCCTGCAGTACCCCACTCATTACTGGCCTTGGCTTGGGTGTCTCCCCCCCCCTTACAGCTACCCTCTGTTGTCTGCCCTGCAGCCAGCTCTCCACCCACTCCACCAGTTTTCCCCCACCCCATGTCCCTCAGCCTGCTCATTAGCCTCCTGTGCGGCACTGAGTCGAAAGCCTTGCTGAAGTCTAGATACAGGACATACACAGCATGGCCTTCGTCAGTCACCCTAGTGACCCAGTTGAAGAAGTCAATCAGGTTAGTTTGACAAGATCTTCCCGTGACAAACCCATGCTGTCTCTCATCATGCAGACCTTTGCTTATCGAGAAAGGTTATCAATCTCTCCTTTAGAATGATCTCCATCAACTTCCCCACCGTGGAAGTCAAGCTCACTGATCTGTAGTTGCCCGGTTGGTCCTTGGGTCCACTCTTGTGAAGGGGCACCAAGTGAGTCATCCGCCAGTCCCTGGGTACGTTCCCTGTCTCCAAGATGGCATTGAACAGGTCTGTCAGAGGGCCTGCCAACACCTCTGCCAGTTCCTTCAGGATCCTAGGGTGTACTCTGTCCAGTCCTGGTGCCTTGTCCACCTGCAAGGCTTTAGGGCCCTTCAGAATTCTGTCCTCTTAGATGACCCCATCTGTTATATCTGCACCTCCCCCCCCCCCCGTGCCCTCTTTTCCCTTTTGGTATTGGGCCATCCCTTTTTTTTCATGAACACTGAGCAGAAATACTCATTGAGTACCTCTGCCAGATCTTCCCCATATTCTACCCATTCCTCCTCTTGATTCCAACAATGTCATCCCTACTACTCCTCTTCTCTCGTATGTATTTAAAGAACTCATTTTCCCCCTCTCTGATTCCCTAAGCCAACTTCAGCTCCTTTGCTGCCTTGGTTGCCCTGACTGACCTGGTCACCTCCCTAGATGCCTTTGTGAACACTTCTCTATCCTCCGCGCCCCAATTTTTTTAACTTAATGAAGGCCAATCTTTTTTCCCTCACCTTCCCCTCCACTTCCTTGCTGAGCCAGCTAGGTTTTTTTGACCTGGGCTGCTTACTCTGAGATTTGGCACACATGCTTGTGGCCTCATTTAGCTCCTTCCTAATGATTGCCCACTTCTGTTCAGCATCCATCCCTGGGTTAATTTCAGCTAAATACCCCTCTAGGATGATGCCCATTCAGGCAAAATCTGCTTTCCTGAAGTCCAACACTTTTGTCCTGGTCTTAGCTGACTCCCTCCCTTTGTTGAGGAGGAACCACACTGAGTGGTGGTCGCTTCCTGCTAGAGGGTCCTGTACTGCCACATACTGGACTTGATCCCTGTTTGTTAGCACCAAGTCCAGTATGTTCCCCTCCCTAGTAGGATCCATCACCCCTTGCACTAGGTAACTGACTTGGATAGCCTCCAGCAGCACCTGTTCCGTGGCGTGTACTGTAGTTACTGTTTGGCAGTCAACCCCAGGTGGGTTGAAGTCTCCCACTATAACTGAATTCCCTTTGCCACTGACCTTCCTGATTTGCTCCCCCAACTCCCTATCCCCTCCTTGCTCAGTGAGAGTGGCTTGTACACCACCTCCATCCTGAGCTTCTTACCTTTAGGGCTTTGGAGCAATATCCTTATGGCTTCTGGCCTCCCCTCATCCCCCTTCTCCCTGGTACACACTATCCCCTCCTTGACATAAATTGCCACCCCTCCCCTCCCCCCTCCTGGTCCCTTTGGACCACCTTGTATCCTGGAATCGTGAGATCTCAGTTATGGTAATGGGTGGCCCAGGTCTCTGAAACAGCGGCAATATCTACCTGTTCCTCCACCATCATTGCCTGGAACTCCGCCACCTTGTTTGCTAAGCTCCTTGCATTCAGTGATAGTACAGTCCAGCTTGTGTCCTGCTCCTCCTCTTCCTTTCTCTCCCCTTTCCACTTTTGTCTTGGTAATTTCCCCTCATTCTTCTCCTCCTCTCTCTCTGGGGTGTGAGGTCTTCTGGTCTCCACTGGAAGGTGCCTCCTCCTTGCTATCCGACTCAGTCCCCCCCCCCCCAGTTTAAATCTGTGTTGTTTTTAATATACTTCTCCAGCCCCTGTCCAGTCCCTAGCCATAGAATATAAACATACTAGAATGAGCTTTAATCAGTACATCAACACTGTGGCGTTCTTCAGATGTGGCAGGAAACAAGGATGCAGTCATTTTTGGAGCTATTCTGGCTGCACCTTATCCTGACTGCATTCATTACTTTCTAAAACGATCTGCACAGGGCACCATTCTCGTAGGGGAAAAAATGTAATTCTGATTTGACTAAGGGATGTTAGCTGCTTCAGATAAAGGCAGCAAAAATCTGCTGTAGTGATGGGATAACAGGACTAGCAAAAATGTGAAGTACTAGATCAGCTCACTCCCACTTGCCCATCATCACAATGGCTTACTATTAAGCAGCAGAGAGTTTAAAATGCTCTGCCGACATACAAGTGAGGGCCTAGTTTTACCTTTCTGACCTTTTACTATCCTGTACTCCATCCCACCCTCCGCTCTTTTGTTATAAGTGCTTGCTGGTGGTTCCCATACTGCCATCTCAAGACAAAACCCTTTGCGTACTGTACAATCAGACTGGGAACAGTTCTCCTGTTGAGATCGGGTCTGCAGAGTCCATTATTTTTTATTTCAGAAAAGAGTTTAATATTTTGCATAACAGGACTTTAAACGGATCCCACTGAGCGCCAGCACCTCTTATCTCCTTTAGCGCAACACTTTGGAATGTGTGTCATTAAAGTCGCTTTATATGTTATTGGTATACAGTGTCTCTGAACAACACCCCTGCAAGCATACTGCTAAACTAAACTTTGGACATGTGCTGAGATAATCCTGTTCTTTACACTTTGCTAAGTGTTGGAGGCGTGATTTGTTATAGTTTTTTTTAAACTGCTTTCATGTTTACCCTTATCCCACATGTTCAGTAGCCAAAACATTTACTTTATGCATGACAGGTTCTGAAGACATTTTTGCTTGCTGGAAATATTTTACACCAACACTAGAATGCAAGTATATACAATGTAAACCAAACAGATCTATAGTCTTTGATATTTACATGTTTTTTTTGTTTTGCTAATAATAGGAGTAAAGTCCAGTCCTGTATGCATAGCTGCTGAGGCTCCCTCTCTATATCTTACGTTTTAATTTGTCAGTTTCTTTTTAAATGCTGGGCTATGTTATGTGAGAGGAACTGTATAACTCAAAGCATATGGGAAAGAGTGCTACCAATTAAAACATATACCACGTTCAATACAGCTGCTGCTGCTCGAGTCTTTAGTACAGCCAAAATGAACTGGTTTAATGTTTGGTGGAAGCCATCCAAGGTTCAAAATAGCACCAGGCAATGTGTGAAGGAACTCCTATTGTACTGCAAATTGGAATAACGTGATTTTATTTCATGTGGCTGGCAGTGATGCCGTTCTGTGAACCCTGACTATGATACTCTGACAAAGGCAGTAGAATGTGCAACAAACTTAGTTTAATTTAAGATATGATACAAGCGGTGAATGAATATATCTAACAGCTTACCTACTTTAGCCAACGAGTTTGTATTGTTTTCTTGAAAAGTGTCAAATAGCCTCCGTATGTCAGCTCTTTGAAACAACTTCAGGGTTTAGAGCAGAACTACTTTCTCCAAGGGTAAATAAGTTACCCAGGGTTGGCCACTGAGATGGTTAGATGAGTTTCCCGGTTAAGAGAGGATGGGTACTGGGAGAAAGCAGGAAAATGCAGAAAAGGAAAACAAAAGGGCTATACTTGCCGAATCTAGTGACTTTTTTCCTTTTCCCAAGCTTTCTTTTTATGCATATTTTGTTCATATTTTAAAGGGACATTGTCAGCCTTTTTTTTGCATCATATTATTTCTAGCAGAAAACCTGCCTCTTATTTATTTATTTTTATTTATTTATGACTTTGATAACCAGGTGAGTGCACTGATCCCAGGGACCGTTTTCAGGCACGACCCGAGCCATAACACATGGTGCAGGGTGACAGTGGAGTACAAGGTAACAGTAATAGACATGAAACAGATTTGATACAAGCAACAATAGTAGACACAATATACAGGTTTGATGCATAGGTCCATTTGAGAACAGTGAATACAAGGTTTCAATATCAGACATGAGAAGACTTGGTACAAACAAACAAATCGTAGGCACAGTGTACAATGTGTGACTGCATCGTCCAGTGAGCAAGTAATACACAGAATACTCAGTAAAAAAATGTATATACAATACGTACAGGAAAGGAGGTCAAATATTACTATGAAAAATGCAATATAACAGTTGTAGGCAAGAGAGTTGACTAGTGTGGGTAGGTGGGTAACCCCTGGGCTGGGGAGTTGACTAGTGTGGGTTGGTGTGAGACCCCTGGGAGCATCAGCAGGATGAGTTTTCAGGAATCAGACTTTAAGGTGGGACTTGAAACTGGAGGGTGTGTGTCAGTGGAGCGGAGTTCAGCGTGGTTTGTTCCACTGCAAGGGGGCAGCTGCAGACCAAGCTCTGCTACCCATGTTGGTGGATACCCTAGGAACAGCTAGAGGGGGAGTACCATTTGAGTGGAGGTTGCGGAGGAGTGTTCGGGTTTTCAGAAGGGCAGTTAGGGGGGATTCTGGAGCCGTGCGGATGACATTGTCCATCATGCAGCAGAGGGCTGGGTCAAAGCGACCTTACAGCGGTAGCCATCCAAGGGTATTATAGAGGGTACAGTGGTGGGTGGAGAATGGGGCCAATAAAGCAAAGCGGCAGGCGCTGTTGTAGGCAGCAGAGAGTTTAGCCATAGCAGTAGCTGAGATCCTGGCATAAATGGGGGAGCAGTAGACAAGAATAGGAGAAGATTACCCTGGACAATGGCTAGTCTGGCTTCAGGGTCAGGTATTGCCTGAATCTATAAGCGGCACCTAACTTTTGATGGAACCTTCTGACAAGGGAATTTGCATGCTCAGTGAAGGTGAGGGAGGGGTCGAGCAGTACTCCTAAGTATTTGTAGGTTTTGACGTCCTCCAGGGATGTACCATCTGGGGTGAGAATGCGTAAGGGGGTGTGGCTTTTAGTTTTGGCCAGGAAGGGCTTAGATCCAAACAGCATGGATTTAGTTTTTTTGGCATTTACTAAGAGGAGTTTTTTGAGAGCCAGCTGTGGGCTGCAGCATAGTTGTGTGAGAGAACTGAGGAAATTGCGGCCATGGATTTGTCACTGTGGAAGAGGACAAGGTCATCGGCATACAGGAGAGAGTTACAGTTGAGGCAGTCGAAGGGAAGTGCATTAACGAATAAGGAGAAAAGGAGGGGACCCAGGATTGAGCCTTGAGGGACCCCCACAGAGACAGGCAGGGTGGGGGAGCAGGTTTGACCAATACACACGAATTGTGAGAGATCAGTAAGGCAGCTAGTGAACCAGCTTGTGACTTTCTGAGAACAACCAAGGAGGCTAAGCTTGGAGGTAAGGAGAGCATGGTTAACCATGTCAAAAGCCTTTGAGAGGTTGATGAAGAAAGCCCCAGTGGCTTTACCATTATCCATGTTAGAGAGGATGTGGTCGGTCAGTAGAGCGAGGGCAGTGGCGGTGGAATGATTCTTGCGAAAGCCATGCTGTTGGTTGCATAAGAGGGTGTATTTGCTTATGTACTCAGTGAGCTGATTGTGGACTGCTCTCTGGAGTAGTTTACTGAGATGAGGGAGGATGGATATTGGACGGTAATCGTCGGAGGATTTGGGGTCATCGGATTTAAGAATGGGGATAACCTTATCTATCTTCCATGGGTCAGGCATGGAGGAGGTGGAAAGGGCAAGGTTAAAGGTGAAGGTGAGTGGCTTAACAATCGCCGAAGAGATCAGCTTAAGGAAGACTGGAGATAGCCCATCAGATCCGGATGAGCCGTAGTTAGGTAGATGTTTGAGTAGCTTCACTGTATCATGTATGGAGAGGGCTTTAAAATAGAATGGGGTATTTGCAGGTGAGTAGCCGAGCTGGTGGAGGATGGCAGTGTGTCAGATATCAGGGCCGGGCTTTGAGGTTGGGCGGTTGGCAGCTTATTTAGGTACATGGATAAATTGGTGAACTTACAGTTGAAGACACTGACCACATCATGAGGGTGGTCAGAAGCCCATCCTGGGATTGAGATGTGGTGTAGCGTAGCTGGAGGCGGGGTTTAGGAGGGAGCTGATTGAGTCCCAGAATTTTCTAGGGTCTCCAAGATTGGCCTTTGCAGGTTGCGGAAGTGGGTCTGTTTCAAAATGTGGCCTGTTGTTTGCATTTGTTCCTCATGTGCCTGTAAGCATCCCAGAGGGCAGGAGAGGGGGTTGCTTTGAAAGTAGGCAGGTGGTCTCTGGCCTTCATGGGGTTAGGAGGTCTTTGCGAGACCCAGGCGCAAGCACCACCTCTGACCCGTCTGGTAGTGACGGGAAAAAGCGGTCCTGGAGTGTTAGTAGAGTCTGGGTAAATGTGGAAACTGCCATGGCTACATTGGAAAGGGAAAAAGCATGGACCAGTCCAGGACTGGGCCTCCTTGAGGAGATTTGTGGAGACTGGGCAGCTGAAATTTCTTAGATATAGATATTTGGGTGGGGGGCGCTTTAGTTTGGAAGACCAGAGGAGATAGGTCGGTGAATGATCACTTACAGAGTCAGCCATGGTGCCAGCGTGTAATACTCGGTCCTCCCTGTTTATGAGGATCCAGTCTAGTAGAGTCTGGATGGCTGAGCGTGGATTAAAGCTGGTGGGAAGAGTGATCACCTGCACCAGGTTGTGCTGCTTTAACAGGGATACATAGTCAGGCTGGTGGCAGCTCAGCCAGTTTAGATTAAAGTCGCCGAGAAGGATAGATTCCCTATGGGGAGTTAGAGAGCTCAGGCCTTGGAGGAGGTTGGTCATTCCAATGGTTCAATTCGCGGGGGGGTTGTAGCAGCAGCCAATATAGAGTTTCTTGCAGGATCCCAGGGTCAATTCGGAGAATATCCATTCACTAGGTGAGGAAGGGTCGGAGTGTAGGACAATGTTAGCTGAGAGGGGGTTACCTTCTCTAAAATCCATCGATGATGTTTTTTCTTTTATCTGCTTCTTTTTAAGTTGAACTGAAATACATGCTAATGTAATTATTACCAAACATGTTTTGTTCCAAATCTTTGATTTACTCTTCTTGCATAGTTCCTGAACATTAGGAACACACAAGACGATGCAGCCACTCATGATGCAGTAGTCTCATCTCCCGCTGCATCATAAGTGGTGAGACTCTGTAAGGGTGTTCCTGTGTCCAGGAAAGTTGTGGTGGGTGCTAATCAATAAGGCCCTGTCCACACTGCCTTGTCGGTAACATTACAGAGCAGCTAAACCATTACAGAGTTTTGTTAAAACAGTTCGCGTTCGCATCTGTAACGTTACTGCTACCATTTCTGGATCTGATCTCAAGACCTGTTCAGAAGTAGGCTTGAGATCGGAATGAGAACTGTTACACAGTTGGTAACGGTTTGCTTACCAGTGTGGACGCTCGTCTGCTAGGTGAAACGGTCCTCCTTGCTACCAGAATACAGCAGAACATGAAATACCGTTCTTAAAACCAGTAGTAAACATGGATTATTTTCATTAATATGGATGCAACAGCACCAGCTTGTAATGTTTTCAAAAACGTTACCGTCGCAGTACGGATGCATCGTAACAGTAAGGGCAGTAGACGCTTTTTGAGAATGTTACAGCACAACATGTTGTAGTGTGGACAGGGCCTAAATGTGAACAAATATCTTTGTATGCGTAACACCAATATGTTGGGCAGTCTGTTCTTCATTTTTAAAAAAAAAAAATAAATCAAACTACCAGCTATGTCCCAATCTGTACAGAATGTGCCCAATCATTAAATGTTTTTTTAAACTAAAGACACTTTGAGGCCTTAGGGTGTTGACAGTATCCTTAAAATAAATAAATTCATAAACACATTACAACACTAAATCAAAAGATATTTACTGTATGTGAGAAATAGGTCAATTATAAAAACACTCTCATACATGTTTAATAAGTAGCCATATAAAATAGGGATGCTTGGAATTGGTTGATTCTGATCTGATTTTAGGATTTAGGATTTTATGAAATTCTGGTTCCTAATCCGATTGTGATTTAAAACCTAAAGAACCTCAACATCAGAATCTGAGTCGAGTTGGAATCCTAAATCATAAATTTCTATGTCAAAATAGGTTTTAGGATTTAGTTTAAGATTTTCGACTTCAGTTCTGAAAATCCTAAATCTGAGAATCGGATCAAGATCTGACAAATCCGATTCAGTTTGGTGGATTCTGAGCAATCATAGTTTAAATAACGTTCTCAAGTCATGCTTAAAGGAAGGGCACTGTCAGCTGTTTAGTGCATAATCTACTCACATGTGTCCAGTTATCCCATAGCAACAGCAGGAAGAAAGTAAATATCATGCAAGTGCCAATATGTCAGATAATAACATTATGTTATCGTTGTTGTGAACTTCTTGACATTCCATTTAACTGGCGGTTCACCTAAGTTCAACCACCAGATGCCAGTGGTTCAAGTGAGCGTACGTCATCACGATGGGCAGTCTCACGCATGAGTGAGGTTTAATATGCCATGGTGATGTGAATCGAGGTAGTGTCTGCCAGACTGACTGATGCTGAACTCTTAGAAGTTTGTCTCTAAAGAAAGAGAGCACTAGAAATGCCAAAAAAACACTCTGAAAAAGAGAAGGTGAGATCCTGAGCATGGGAGTTGCAGCAGTGCAAATCAGGCAGCATGAGTGGCAGGGGGAGTATTGCAGATGGCTTCGTTGCAGTGCAGGATCTGTTTTTGTGGCTTGTGTACCGTTGTAGGTGTTTTTTGCATGTATGTAAACATGCCACTCCACCTGCAATGGTACAGCCCTGTGCCGTGCTGCACCATACTCTCCCCCTCCTGTACACTGCCTGTCTGAGTTCTGTGGTCTAACCTGATGCTGCAGATGTGTTGGTGGGTTCATCCTTCCACCACACCCCCCTTGTTTGTTCCTGCACTGGTTGCTGCTTGCACTGCATTGCTCAGCCTAGGCCCCTTCCTTTGAAGATTTAATTTTTAGGTGCAGCTTTTTTTAAACACTAGTGCTTGCTTAATTTAATGGCTGCACAGAGTTAGAAAAGCTGAGTGTAAACCCATGAACCCCACCAGTACCGTCACTTGGCAGGAATACAGTGGGACCTGGGTCAGGTTAACTCCCTATGTGGCAGAAATGCTGTGGCGACTTGCAGAAATACAGTGGCGATTCAAGACCAACCTTGCAATGCTGTAGAATGCTGTGTGCATAAATGGCTGTTGCCAGCGATGCAGGAGGAGTGATGGGCAATCAGCGTGCACTGCAATGGAACAAGAGAGTAAGTGTAAATGCACCTAAACTCTGAGGGACGTTGGATCCTTTTTTAAGAAGCCGTCTTTAGTAAAAAGTAAATAGGGGAAGAAAAATACAGAACATCACTGAAATATAAGCAGAATTGTGTGTAAATGTTTGTTTTTTAAGTGCTTCCAGAGATGTCACATTCATAAGGCACCGAATCAGACAGAGTGCTGCACATTGGTGCAGCTGCAATGAAGTGACCTTTGAATTCTGTAGATCTTACTTCGAGAGGGTTCTTTCAGTAGGTCATCACAAATAGGACTGACATCACCTGATGTCGGGCCGCACGACAGACTTTTCTAGCAGTCCCTGACAGGGGACCGCCCACCTGATGTCACATGACCGATGTCAGCGGTATATAGTGGGCGGTCCCCATGCCCGCCCTCCAGTTCTTTCCTGCCGTTGCCTCGTGCTAGTCGCTTCACAGACTTCCATCAGTGATCGTCGGAAAGTTCTTTTCACGCGGTTTTCAACTCGCTATTTTCTTCTCAAAAAAATTACGTTTATTTCATGTCTTCGAAGAAGAAGTGCTCCAAGTGTAGCACTCAGATACTGCACAAAGACAGTCATTCCAAGTGCGTCATCTGCCTAGGCACAGACCATCCAGTCTCCTTTTGCCCTGACTGTCAGTCCTTCAACCAGGCAACCAAAAAGTGGAGACAGCAGGCTTTGGAGGCCCATCTCCTCAAGGTCCTTTTACTTTCTCTTGGGAAGAAGATGGACAAGCTTAGGGACTCGTCTGAAAAATCTTCCCTTAAAAAGCATAAGGAGAAGACTGGGGAGCGGGCTTGCTCCGCGGACAACGTCAGGCCCTCTACCAGCAAGGCCCAGTGACTGTCGAATCACCCAGGTAAGGAGCTTCAGGTGGATAAGTTGGTTGCGGCTCCTCCGGCGACCGCGTTCACCAACCGATCAACTTGACCTCCGGCTCCTGGAGACCAGCCGCTGACCATTAAGTCAATTCCCCGGCTGGGGTAGTCGCCCAAGCCTCGGTTACTAAGTCGGCCGGGGGTCCACCGCCTGACTTCGCCTGCTAGTCTGTGGTCCCTGATGACCACATGGGCTCGGATTCCCCGTCGGGGCCTAACGACATCCAACCAGTGTCTGGCTGGACCGAAGGGAGACAGCCCACTCCCTCCTGTTCTTCCTAGCCGTGTCTTCGCATTCCACCACGGACACGTCACGGCGGGCCGATGAGATACTGGTGAACCTGCCGATTCTGGGGTTCCTGCCAGGGACCAGGGTGAGGAGGCTTCTCGGCCGGAAGGCCTCTCTTTGGAGGCCTCTCCTCAGCCTGAGGGCAGACTGCTGTTGCCTGCTACGCCGCCAGTCCCTACAACAGTCTCGACGCCGGGACCGCTGGCGCCTCCAATGCTGCCAGTTCCTACAGCAATCCTGACGCTGGGATTGGAGGTCAGGCCTATTCCGTCGGCCCCGACAGCGGACCCGACTCCTACGTCTGAGACACTTCGTCCGGTGCCGACGCCGGCCCCTCCAACGCCGGATCCTCTTCCGGCGCCAGATTGGGTGGTGGTGGTACTGACATTGGTCCTGCTGGCGTGGACTGTTCCGATACAGGATCCAACTCAATTTATACAACTGCAGGTCTGGCGTGGGTTCCCCGACATCAGGGGCTAATGAAGGGTTTTATAACCGTCCCTTACTGTCCCCATTACCCCCACGGGTATCCTGGGATCCTTACGGGGCTCCCTCCTGGATGGAGTCAGTGGGACAGTTTACCAGGGTTATCATCCCTATACCCATTACATGGGTCCGCATGGATATTACCCTCCTCCAGTCTCTGTTCCCCCTCCTCCTCCTCCTCCCTCTCCCCAGCCTCAACCAGCATCACCTCCACCTCCTCCGCCGGCTGCGATTTCAAGTCCTTCTTACAGTCTTGATGGCAGGGAGGCGAGGTCGGAGTTGTTTTGGACCTGGGCGAGGCTCCCACCTCCGCCACTTCCTAGGTCTCCTTCCCCAACCAGTTAAGGTCGATTGTCCACCTCTCGGGAAGTCTCGACTGGACATTCCCCCTTTCTTGTTCCGATCGCCGTCCAGTTGAGGAGGTCGGCGGCGACAGTTCTGATGGGAGAGGACTCTTCGGAGGAGGAATTGTGGAGGAACCCGAGCCAGAGGCAAGTCCTCACCGAAATCACCACCTGAGGATCCTTCCTTCTCGGATGTCATGAGGGCCCTCAGAGATTATTTAGATTGGGAGTAGGAGGAACAGGACCCATTAAAGGCAGGGACTTCATGAACACCTCGACTCAGAGTCCCTGTCCCCTATCCCAGTTCCTCCGTGGATGGCCCCCCACCAAGACCTCACCATCACCATCTGGCAGATGCCTCACTCGATCCCGGCTGTCCCCAAGTGGGTGGACAGGCTTTACCGGGTGCCTAAGGATGCTCCTTTTTTGAAGACCTATCTTAAGGCAGACTCTGTGGTCATTTCAGCGGCTCATGATTGCTCTGCTATGCCCAAGCACTTGAGCACTTCTCCTCAGATAAGAGTCGAGGCAGATGGACCAGTTTGACAAGAAAATCTACTCTTCTGCCACGTGCCCTCCACTCCCTCAGTTATGTGGCCCATAAGGTGTCCCACCAAGCGACTATGGCCAGGTTGGAGACAAAGGTCCAGTCTGTGGATCCTTCACCTCTCAAGGAGGAACCATCAAGGATCTCCACCTCTCCAAGATCTCTTGTAGGCATGCTTTATGGGCCACCACAGATTCAGTCGATTCTGTGGCCCGTGCATTGGCGACTGCTGTTGCCCTGGGGCAGCAGTCCTGGCTTTGCCTCTCGGGCCTCGCTAACGAGGTTCAGTCAGCAATTTAGGATGCCCCATTCCGGGGCTTGGTCCTTTGGAGGTGACACCAAGGACATCATTACAGAGCTACAGGACAAAGGTGTTGCCCTTAGATCTATTCGGTCTTATGTACCAATCGGTGCTCCTCAGCGGCGACAGCAGCAGCCCTTTTGGAGGAGGACCTGGAGGCAGGGAGATCTGCTCAGGTCGTCACCAGGGTAAGCAGAGGCCATGGGTACCATCACCCTCCTGCCTTCAAGAATCTCGGCGTTCAGGGGCCTCCCCTGACCTTGACTGCTCTGGACTCCCGGCCCACTACCTCCTCAGCCTCTCGGCAAGAGCAGGTGGGGGAGGTTCACTCTCCACATGTGCTGGAGTGGAGGCGATTACCTCCGATGAGTGGGTCCTGCAACTAGTGGCTTTAGGTCACACCATAGAGTTACTGGAGCTTCCTCTGGAAATCCTCCATTGAAGTCCTCATACACTTGGGATCAGGCTATCCTCGTTCAAGAGGAGATAAATTGCTCTTGCTAAAACAAGCAATCGGCGAGTCCCTCAGGGCAAACAGGAAAAGGCTCTACTCCCATTTTTTCCTGGTTCCAGAAAAGACCGGGGACTTCCGACCCATTCTAGAGCTCAGTCAGCTGAACCATTATGTCGAGTACAAGAAGTTTCACATGCTGACGCTCCAGAGCCGTCTTCCACTCCTGTTGGAGAATCATTGGCTCTGCGCCCTTGATATGTAAGATGCCTACCTACATATCCCTATTTTCCCCAGCCACCGTCAGTTCCTGCGTTTCCTGTTCCAGGGGGAGCACTTCCGGTTCTGAGCACTTCCCTTTGGGCTGTCTTGACACCTCAGGTTTTACCAAGTGCCTAGTGGTGGACTGCGAGGCGTTTTATGCCATGAGGGAATTCACACTGTTCCCTTACCTGGACGATTGGCTCATAGCGGCCCGTCCAAGGGATGCAACGCGGAGGCTCTGTCGTTTACCCTGGACCTGTTCAATCAACTTGGGATCACTGTCAGTGAGCCCAAGTCACTCTATCCCCACCCAGAAACTGCAGTTTATTGGGGCGGTCTCGACACGGTCCAGTGCAGAGCTTTCCTTCCTCCGGACAGAGTGGAGACTCTGGTCCACCAGGCCTCCAAGATGGTGTCTTGCAGAACCATCCCGGACCGGAAGTCCATCACCTGTTAGGCCTCAAGGCAACTTCCATTTGTACCATTCCTCTAGCCAGGCTCCACATGGGGATCACTCAGTGGTCCCTGAGGGTGAAAATGGGACCAGCTTCTGGATGATCTGGACCATCTGGTTCTCATCTCTTCAGTGGTCCGGAAGGATCTTTTATGGTGGATACATCCACACAATCGTTCCTTGGGCTTCCGTTTTGAAGCCCAGCACCCGTCGCCACTCTCACCATGGATGCCTCGAACATGGGGTGGGTGTGCACCTGGGGGAACATCAAGCTCAGGGACTTTGGTCTGACTTGGAGCTTTCTCTTCACATCAGTGTTCTGGAGCTCAGGGCGGTCCTGTATGCCTTACAGGCCTTTTAACCTGGCTGCCCGAGGAACACTACTGATCCAAACGGACAATATCAGTGGTTTGGTACATCAACAAACAAGGAGGAACCGGTCATACCTCTTTGCAGAGAGGCAACCAGGGTGTGGAACTGGGCAGTCCAGCACCACTTGTCCCTAGTGGCCGTTACGTGCCTGGAGTTCTAAGCGTCCTGGTGGACAGTCTCTACAGATCGGACCCCTGCTCACGGTGGGAACTTCATCAGGAAGTGGTGGAATTCAACTTTTAAAATTGGGGCGGCCGAACGCACCTTTTCTTTGCCTTCAATTCAACGCAAAACTTCCCAGTTTTGCTTGCTGCTCCAGAGCCAGGTGCTTTCTGGAGCAACATTATCTCTATCCTGGACAGGGAAATATTTGTACACCTTCCTCCATTTCCCATTCTGCAGAGGGTTCTTCTCAAACTACAGGCGGAGAAGGGAGATATTACTCGCTCCTTTTGGCCGAGACAGATTTGGTTCCCGCTGCTTCAACAGCTATCCAGGGAACCACCAGTTCCACTTCCATTGACACATGACTTTCTTACTCAGGATCAAGGCTGTCTGGTTCATCCAGGGCTCAGGACCCTACATCTGCATGCATGGCTTCTGCAGACATAGCCATCTCTCGCTTTGGGGTATCCTCTCGAGTGGCACAGGTCCTAGTCGAAGCCAGAAGACCTTCCACCCATTCTTCTTATGCCTTGAAGTGGAAGCGGTTTTCCATCTGGATGACCGCGAAGGGCTGGTACCCCTTTTCTTGCTCGGCCCCACAAGTCATGGAATATCTCCTTCACCTATCGAACTCAGGTCTTGCCTATTCCTCTCTGAAAGTGCACCTCTCCACTATCTCGGCGTACCACGGGCTGGTGGATGGTAAACCCGTGGCTCAGTTGAATATCTCGAAGACCTTTTTGCAAGGGATTCTCCATCTGAAACCCCCCATCTGCAGCCCAACACCACGAGACTTGAATTTCGTCCTGGAAAAGCTCACCTTACCTCCTTTCGAGCCAGCAATGAGCTGTGACCTACGCTTCCTATCTTGGAAGGCGTTGTTTCTGGTTGCTATTACTTCAGCTCAAGAATTTCGAGCTTCATCGCGCTGGTTTGTAAGGAGCCTTACCTGATTTTTCACGGGACAGGGCGGTTCTCAGAACACATCCGAGGTTCCTTCCAAAGGTGGTGTCGGAAGCTACTCTGAACCAGTCACTAGAGCTTCCAGTATATTATCTGGCTCCCGTTAACAGGGGTGAGGCACTCCTCCATATGATGGATGTCCATCGGATTCTCCAGTGTTATACAAACCAAACCAAAGATTTTCGCTCTTGCGATCAATTGTTTTGTCTCCTTCGCATATTGAACATGAGGCAAACTGGTTTCCAAGCAGGGCCTTTCCAAATGGTTGGGCAACTGCATTAAATTCTGTTATCAAAAGTATGATAAACCCCTGCCGGGCTGTGTCAGGGGTCATTCTACTAGGGGCATGGTCGCTTCTGCAGCCTTCCTCCATAATGTTTCTGCAGCGGAAATTTGTGCTGCTGCTACTTGGAGTTCTATCCATACCTTTACCAAGCCTTATAGTTTGGACATTGCTTCTAGGCGGAGAGCTGGCTTTGGCCTAGCTGTCCTGCAGGGTCTGTTGTCCTAGGCTGGGTTTTTGGACTTCAGTCTTTCCGTTGATCTTGTTTTGCCCCTCCCTAGTTTCTCTTGGTCTGTCCTTAGAGGGACTGCTTGGGACTCAGTCCTATTTGTGATGACCTACTGAAGGAACCCTTTTGAAGTAAGATAGTACAGTTACATAGGAACTTACCGTAACAGTAGATCTTCGAGAGAGGTTCCTTCAGTAGGTCATATTTTTCCCTCTCTCCCTCCTTCCCCTCATTTTATGTTTTACAGGGTCTCCAAATCCTGTCCGCGCCTGCTGTTAGGCCTCTTCCTGGCTCCTGCGGGAGAACTGGAGGGCGGGCGTGGGGACCGCCCACTATATACCGGCCACGCTGATGTCATGACGCCGGGTTGCCGGTCCCCCATCAGAGATTGCTAGAAAAGTCTGCCGTGCGGCCCAACGTCAGGCGACACCAGTTCTATTTGTGATGACCTACTGAAGGAACCTCTCTCGAAGATCTACTGTTACGGTAAGTTCCTACATAACTGTACTTTCTGTTTCCAGTGGGGCATGAGGGTTGTATTTGCCATGTGGATGTGGGTTCCAGAGAGGCATCCCATTTCAGACACAGGGATACCTCTGGTAGTGTTCTGTATGTTGTCGGTCTGCAGAAAGCTGCTTTGGATTGTGGGCTGTATGTGTGCCAGGAGAGGTGTTTGTGGAAGAACTGCTTTCAGTCTGTTATTTTTTTATTTATTAAAATGTTTTACCAGGAGGGCACACTGAACAGCAAGTTGCTCATCTCATGGTGCGACCTGGGGGGATGGGGTTACATAGGGTTGTGAAGCATGATCAGTTACAATAGTATGTGGGTAGTACAAACAATACAACATTGTAAGATTATGTAACAGTTGGAACACAAGGTATTGTACAATAAACAGTATTATAACATGGGCATCACTAATGTAGTCAGTGCATTGGCCAGTGTAAATCATGTGACTGTTCATTAATTCTTCCTATTTTTACAGAAAGTGGATGTGGTAAAAAGTCACGGAGGTTACCCTGAATGTAGTGGTCGGCCCTTATTCACGAGCAGTCTGAGCAGAAATTGCAAGTAGCCATATTGTCGCACAAGTTAGCGAGAGAACCTACCCACCCACCCAATTGACACTGTCAGTCCTAGAAAAAATATTAGAACGTGACAATGGAGTGCTAGGAACTAAGCATAAAAAAGTACACAAGTGCACTGTAGCAACAGACAGAAAAATTAACATGACGCGTACAGCAGTACATCCGACTGACCTTATGGAACCGATCGTCCGAGTCAGCCAATAGTGCAGGCACCATCACACAAGATGTGCAAAACTTCTACAAATTACTGATCCCCAGTATTTTATATAGCGTGGTCCACGAGGAAAAAAAAGCGTTATCGCTGTGAGGCCGAAGTGGGAGCGTCTTGATAAGTAACAGAGGTGGCGTTTTCAGAGGCGAGAGGCGAGTACTGTGGATGCTCAGAGGAAACGACTGAAAGTAGACCGCGTCAAGAGAGAGGAATTGGGAAGCTACACAGCATGCGATGGACAGAGCGGAACAGCAAACAGCACAATTACGAAGCTGTCCTTAACACAAATGTGCCACAGAGAAATGAGAAAGTGCCATGTGATGAAAAGGAGCATAGCAGGAATCGCAATGGCACTGCATGTTAATGTTTCACTGCATCTGCCGATCAGTTAGTCTGTGCAGCACATGAAGACACAGTATAACTGTGACAGCACCACAAAAAGTTTGTTTCTCTCTGTCTCCCTCCCTGTGTAGTGTGTATATGCAATGTTTGTAAGAAATCCAAACTAGGAAAAAGAGATCAGTGTGCTCCTTGATACTGAAATATTAGCCTGTTAACCAGAAACCTGAAGAAAAAGCACTATTTTCCAGTGGCAGAACACACATGGATGTGGTACTGCATCCAAAAGTAGTGGAGGAACACTAAGTAGTCCGCATGGTTTTTCTCCTGTCAATCCACCATTTTTCCTCCATTTCTCTCGATATGTATCCCATGTTATAAGCGCAATAACCCACTCCAGGGTGTGTGTTTATTGGGGATTAATCAACACCCCAGGCGCCTGCAGCCTCTTGCCTCACAACGCACCCGGGGTGTTGATTAATTCCCAATAAACGCACACCCTGTCATGGGTTATTGCTTATGAGGAACATTGGGTAAATTACAATACATGTCCAAAATCATACAAAAGGACATATAAATATACTCAAACAGAAATAATGCAACAGAACCATTATAGTGCATGAGTGTATCAGGAGCAGACTCGAGGTAGTACACAAGTGCTGTTGGAGTAAAAGACAGGGTAAGTTGTGCACATGGGCCAGAATGGCAGGTGGAGAAGAGAGGGGAGAGGCAAGAACTGAATATAAGGAGGAAGGTAGCCATTTCCTGATTCCCCTTCAGGATGTTGAGAACCCTGCCATGGGGATGTTGGTGGAAGGCAGAAATTGGGGTTAGGTATTATGGAGGGTTAAAGCAGGAACAGCTGAGGAGAGTAATTGTGTGGGGCAGAGGTAAGGGAGTAGTTGGAGGAGGAATGTCGTATTTCAGGGGGGAGGGAATTCCAGATTTTAGGGAAGCGATGGGCAAAACCAATCTGACCGATGAGGGTGGTGCGTCCGAGGGACCGTCAAGGTGCGGCTTCATTAGATCTGAGAGAGTGGGTGGGGAAGGTGGAGTGGAAAGAGAGGATGAGAGATAGGAGGGAGAATTTGAGGTTAGTTTGGCACAGTCTGAGATGCCTCTGTGAGATGAGTGGAAGGAAGGTTAGAGACGATAGAGCTCACAATGGTGAGAGCGAGAAGGGGAGTCAAACAAGCGGCAGAAGGAGGGTGGGAAACAGTGTTGAAAGCTTTGGCTGGAGTCGACAGAGATGGCCCGGTGATCAGGCCATCGTCCATCCCTGAAAGGATGAGGTCAGTAAGCCTGAGGAGGGAGGTGGTTGTTGAGTGGTTCTTCCGAAAACCAGATTGGAAGGGGTGAAGAAGGGGAAATTGGAGAGGAAGGGTGATAGTTGAGAGAGAACTAAATGTTCTTGAAGTTTGGCAAGGGTAGGAAGGAGGGAAATGGGGCAGTAGTTGCCAGGAGTGGATGTGTCACCACCCTTGGGGAGAGAAAGGACTACAGCATGTTTCCAGGTTGAGGGTACTTGGGAAGAAATAAAGGAGAGATTAAAGATTAGGGAGATAGGATAAGCAATTACAGGAGTAGAAAGGTAGAGAAGTTTAGGATCTAGCTCATCTGGTGAGGAGCCTTTAGTGGGGTTCAGGAATAGGAGGGCACTAATAGCTTCGTCAGAGGAGATATTAGAAAAGGAAAAAGGGGGAGGAGTAGGCACTGGCTGAGGTGAAGGGCTGAAATTAGTAGGTGGCAAGGGGGAGAGGGAATTTAGAAGAGATGTGGTGCACGAGGTATAGTAGGCATTAAATTTGTTGGCCACGGAGCCAGGGTCGGAAACTAGGAAGTTATTTATTTTGAAAACTGGAAGGGAAGGGGGAGAGGAAGGAGAGAATAGGGCATGAACTACTCTTCAGAATTTAGATGGAGAGTTAATGTTAGTCAGGAATGAGGAGTTGAAATAATCGGTCTTAGCCAGTCTAGTAGCTTTAGTACATGAATTGCGTAGCATTCTGTACTTGGAATAGTCGTTCGGATGTTTAGTAGATTTGTGTTTTCTCCAGGCCCGATCACGCTGCCTGAAGCAGGCCAGACGTTCGGAGGTGATCCAGGGAGGTGAAGCCCACGGACTCTGGTCCTTCTGAAAGAAGCAAAGGCATTCTAGGTGGCAATGAATTCATCCTTGAAATAGTCAAGGGCTGGGTCGATAGAAATGGCAGTGGAGAAGGGGGGCCCAGTCGATGGAAGCAAGTGCAGAGCTGAGTGGGATAAGGTCTAAGGATTTAAAGGACTGGAGCTGTATGATCTTAGGGGGAGGTTTGGGGTTTACGTACAATGAAAATAGGGTTGTGATCACTAAGTGCATCAGGGAGGAGACCAGATTTAATGACGTGGTGCGGGTGGGTTGTGAGTGCCCAGTTAAGCAGGGTGTGGTTTTGTGTTTTGGGATTAGGGCATGTGGGCTCAGATATAAGTTGAGTGAGGTTTAGAGCAGTGACGTCATTGCGTAGGTTGTTTAACTTGGGAGACAACCAATTTAGATTCACGTCACCCATTATGAACAGTTCACCAGATTGCGAGAGGGAGGTGATAATGGCTAAGAGTTCAGTCATGACCAGGGCTTGAATGCTTGGGTGGCAATAGATGCCAGCCACAAGGATTGGGATTGAGAAAGGAAGGGTAATGCGGGTGACAAGGCCTTCATAGGTAGCTGGGATGGAGGTAGCTAGGGTGGTAGTAAACTGCAGTGGGGACAGGATATACATGGCCACTCCCCCTCCGTGACCCGATCAATCTTGTCTGGAGAAGGAATACCCAGGGATAACAATGGCATTGTCAGGAATGCTTTTTTTGAATCATGTCTCGGTGATAATTAGGATATCAGGGGTGTGTGAAATCATTTGATTTTGTAGGAGGTCGATTTTAGGTAGCAGGCTGCAGATGTTCAGGTGGAAGAACTTCAACCGATTAGGAAGGGTTGTAGTGGAAGTGGGGTTTGGAGACATGTTGTTTGGGTAAGGAGTCAGGGTAGGAGAAGAAGTAGGACCAGGGTTGGGGTGGATGTTCCCTGATGAAAGAAGGAGGAGGGCAAGGATTAAATAATGTAGTTTTGGACTTTTGTAATTAGAGTAGGAAATACAGGAGGGAGGGGAAGAGGGAGGGAGTGGTGGAGAGAAGGAGATAAGGAAACGAAGAAAAGCAAAGTGACTAGGAAGGGAAAACAGAGATGCTGGAGGGTAGCAGGGAAAGTGGGGTCTGTTTACAAGAGGAGCAGTGGGGGTGATTGACAGGATGAAGGAGGTATCTGGAAGGGAAGCGGAGAGAGAAGTGGCAATATGTGTAGAGGGGAAGACTGGGTTAAGGGTAAGAACCAGGAAGGGTGTGAGTAGGAGGGAGATGGAAACCATTCTGGGTTGGGTAGTAGAGGCACATTGTTACTGTCACAGAGGAAAGGTTTGAAGGTCCGAGATTGGAATTTACTCACCTGGTAAAGGTGATTATATGAGCACCCATTATAGTACTCCAGTGTTCATTACCAATGGGTTATTCCCTATCCGTCCTATAGGCTGATGCACAATCCAGTCAGATTTGAGCTGGCCTGTGCAGTCCCCCAGACCAGCTTAGGATCTCCAGCTTTACATTCTGTATCCAGACAGGTTGGTCATGTTCCCAGTCTGCTTCCAACTACTCAGGTATGTACTTAATTTAATTCACATTAATTCTCCATTTCTTAAGCCCTTTGTCTGCTGAGCACGGGTGCTTGATGGATGTATCTGCACATCCAGGATTTAATTATAGGTCTTTTCTCGTTTCCTTCTTTTACACTAACTAGCCATTATAGCCACTTTCATGACTCCTGAGGCCTCCTGCATGCCAGGATGCCAGGTATATATAATACTGTAGCTACTATGATGCTCCTCCTCCTCCTTAGTAGCATGGTGCTGTGCCTCTGCTTCTGCCTACCACAACCTAAGGTGATACTGTGGCAGCTTCACAGCTGGCTGGGAGTGGGCCCTCCTGCAGCGTCCACTCTACAAAGCCAGACATTTCTGCCAACAATAGACTGGACTCCAGGCTCCATACTTAGCAACCCTGGCAGTCCTGAGGTAAACATTGACTGCAATTCCTACTTTATCTAGTGGTACTCCCACCTGTTTGTAGCACAGGGAGCTCATCTGTTTAAATATCCAGGTCACACTGACACAGTGATCCATGGGGATGGGGGGGAATCCAGTGTGGGTGAAGCAGAATACTTACCACCTTGTATAGGGGTTAAACCTGGGGTCTGTAGCAGCTGACAAAGGGGAGGTAGCCATTCCCAAGTGTGTGTGCAGCAGTTTCCATTTGTTTGCTATGATAACTCTGCAGATTTGTGCTCTATCAGTTTGCGGTTTGTAGCCTTGAATTTTGAAAGCATCTCTGAGTACTCATGTGTTGGCCGCTATCTATTTTATAGGTACGTATTCAGCTGTCCCAAATGGCTTCATATCGAATGGTGGGATGTGTTTTATGTGTTCGGTGTGGAAGCTCTATTGTGCAGTGCAGGTGACTGAGTCCGGCTGTTCTCTAGTGGTAGATGGTTGCCTGCATTCTTCATATTTTATGATGATATTTGTGTCCTGGAAGCTGAGTTGTGAAGGGGAGAGGCTGAATTGAAATCCACCTTTGGGGGCATGAGTTAGTGAATAGACATGGGAGTGGCTAATGCTTTCAAGCTTGATTGTCAGGTTATGGAGCAGCCCATTGGGCCAGTGGGGTTGCTGATGTTCACCGTCGGAGGATAGTACAGTGTTACCACAGAAACTCAGGAACTAACTCCACTGAACCAGAATTCTGTTTATTTGAAGGTCTCCTGGACTATGACAAAACGTTTTAAGGTTATGGTTCTTGGAAAGCTGGGTAGGGGGCTAAGTACATATAATAACATAGTAACTTGAGGTCAGTAGGGACTCTTGGTATATCATGTCCCCACTAAGCATGCTATGCTAGCATATATTAATTAATAGGGATTCACCACCCACTGTACTATCCAGGGTACCCTGCAGTTCCCTTGGTAAGTAAACATTTGTCAAGGTTACTGTAAGAGCTGTACTATCTTCATGACTATAGTCTCTGCATGTAGGAGGCTGTTCCATGGGTTCACAAACCTCTGGGAGAAAACGTGCCTCCTTTATTTTCCCATAGTTTGTTTATTCTTTTTGGGGACACCTGTGCAGCTGCTTTTGAACAGCCCTGCATCACCAGTACTCTCCCGTGCTTACCTGGCTGTAGTTCCCACTGATTACCCTTCCATGGCAGTCCGGAGGGTAGGGCTGTTCTCCCACCCCCCAGGCATGCATCCAATGTCGGCCAGGTGTCCCGGAGGGATGGCATGGGCCCCTGGATAGCAAACAGGGCATCATGTAGCCCAGGGCCCACTGTTTCCTCCTTGGTTTTTCTCCCTTGGTTCCTCCCACCACCCCAGATGGCCGGTGCAGCATCTTTCGGCCTCGACAACAGCAACGCGCTGCCCTTTGCAAGACAGGGAGGGAGCAAGCTCCCTGGTTCAGTGTGTGAAGGGCTGCTGCCATGAAGCAGGGCCATCTCCCTCCCTGATTGGCTTGCACTCCTGTCAGAGACACTCCCAAGCCTGTCCACTAGATCCACGCAGACCTAGGCTAGCTTCCAAACCCAGGTCGCTGGTATGGAAGCTCAAAGTGATTCTATTGAGCTACTGGGTGGCCCGAAGAAGCACCTCATAATACTACCCCTGAATTTGACACTTCTGAATTTCTTTTTTTTTTTTTTTTTTTCTCTGTTTTCCACCCATCCCAACCAGCCCCTATCCAGTGGTCTCCTCAGTCCGGTCACCCTGGCATCCTCTGGGACGTACTTGTCCAGCTCTTTCCTCATGGCTTACCCCCTGGGTTCGAGAGGGCCCCTCATACTCCACCAGGAACAGGATCTGTCTCGGACGCTACCCAGTTAGCTAGGTGCAGGCCTGCAGGAGGCTAGTGTCATCCTATAGGTCAGCATTTTCCTGTTTTTTCCCATCCCTGGCATGGAGGAAGTGGCATGCAGTTATCCCAATGGCCATGCTGCACACACTCCCATACACAGCCCATTGAGTATCTGCCCCACATCTGCCCACACTGTGTGCAGTCTCAGTGTGCCAACCCCCAGCCACCACTCGGCATTAGGCTAGCACCAGGCACCAATCCCACCCCACCCGGAGGAGGAGAGCAGTCCTTGGGATGCTCTATCCTACCCCCTCCCAAGCCGACCCTCCGACTCCCGAGCTCACTTCCAAACTTGAATCGTCGATGCTGTGAACGGTAGCACTACTGCTGCGCTGGCAGGCTGACCTTTTCACCTCTGAACTTAAGGGTATGTCCTATGACTTGCTGGAGGACACCAAATGAAACATCTGTTGTTTTTTTTGATCTATTGATACCTTTGAATATGCACAAAAACTGAGATACTGTCCCCTTCTCAGTCTTCTTTTTCTAAGGTGATCTTATGAAGGGCCACCAGTCTATCCTTCTAGCTTTTGTTCCCCATAACCCTGATCATTTTGGTAGCCCTGAACTGCACCCTCTCAACTGCCTCAGTTTCTGTTTTGTGTTTAGGAGTCCAGAACTGTACACAATACTCCAGATGGGGCCTGGTCAAAACTTTGTAAAGTGGCAGGCTTATTTCCCCTGCTAGTCCCTCCACCCTGATGCATCCGCAGCATTCTGCTTGCCCTGTAGCTGCAGTGACACATACACACACACACACACACACACACACACACTGCTTTTCATGCTTCAGACCGTTTTCTTCCATCGCTGCACCAAGGGGAACTCCTACCTCTGTTTTCCGACCACAAGTATAGCACCTTGTATTTGGCTGCACTGAATCTGAGACTCGAAAACTGTCTTATCATCCAGCTTGTTCATGAACTCCGGATGTCGTCCCCATCAAGGGAATCGACTTCCTTGATGATTTAGTGTCCTCAGCAAAATTAAAGAGCTTAGTAGCACCAAAAATAGCAGACAGGGCACGCCATTAATGTTTAGTGAAAAGTAACTGGTCGCTGTTTTTGATTTCTGATGTATTTTAATTTTTCCATTGTTCAGTAGAAGGTTTTCTACCTGACAGTATTAGCCGTGATGTAAAGAACAATATTTTACTTGAAACTGACAGATCTAGATTTATTCCTTTTCATTCCTCGTCAGCACTCTAACCTCACCGTTGTAGACATCACGAGTGACCAGTCAGGTAGCAGGTTAGTTTTTCCTGGTGAGTTGTGATGTTAACAGTCAGTGAAGTCACGGGTTGAGGTATGAATAGAAATAGAACTAGATATGTCAACCTGCAGAAAGAGTATTGATGCCTGCATCACACCAAATGATGACAGGTAGAAAGTATTTTATTTAGCAAATAAGAAAATAAAATAATTACCTTAGCTATAAGAAGAAATATTTGACAACCTTTGTAAGTTACTATTAATTTCAGACAGTATACTTACTAGCTCTTTAAGCAGCTTGCTGCAGATCCCAGCTTCCAGATTTTTTTTGTATTTTATATTTTGTCTCCCATTTTCACCTTGCCAGCTGCTGGGACCTTCTTCCACCCACCCAAGTCCTTATACGAGCCATAGAGTCCTCGGTGGTCCTGCCCACCACCAGCCTTTGCCCTACAACCTTCCCAGGCACCCCAGCCATAACTCACCCTGGTTCCCCAAGCCAGGAGGAGATAATATACTCGACGTTGGGGCCTGTGAGGGAGGAGGAGCTGGCGAGGTATGGGAGGAGTTTAGGTGACTCCTGCTATGGCATGGAGGGGGCAGGGTGGCTTCATTTACCCAGTGCTGCTGGGGGGTATTTTGGCCCCTGCTTGGCTTCATCCCTTGTCCCCTGCAGGACGTGGTCCTGAGAGGTGACCCAGCAATTAGCCTAATAGGGCTGTTGGAAGGGTGAGAAGCACCACCCTCCTTAGGTGCCCCTGCTGGCCCCTACTTGGCAGATGACACCTCCGTGTCCCATGCCATGCCAGACGCAGTGGGTGTGTGCCAACATGAGGTCACCCCAGAGGGACCACTTATTCTTCCCGCATGACCCCCTTCCCCCTGAGTCACCAGGGAGTGGTCATGAAACGCAAGGATGTGTCCTCCTTCCCTGAGGCAGGAGGCAGCCAAGGGATGCCCAACTCTGCCTTACTGGTCAGCACCAGACGTCCTGGACTTGGAGCATGAACCCAGGTCGTATGGATGGCAAGTGGTAACTCTACCGCTGCACTGGCCAGATGGGTAGCCTCCAGATTGTTAATGAAAATATTAAACATCCATGGCCCCAGCACCAATCCCTAGGGGACACCACTGAGTACCCCTCTTCACTCGGAGTAGTGCCCATCCACTACCACCCTCTGCTTCCTGCCCCCAACTCAGTTAGCAGTCCATTTTGTGTATGCTGTACTTTACCTAGAAGCTTGTCATGTGTCACAGTGTCAAAGACCTTGCTGAAGTCTAGACAGAAAATGTACAGTATACAGCCCTGTCTCTGTTGACCTTCCTGGTTGCCTCTTTGACCAAGGTGATGAGGTTGGTTTGGCACAATCTGCCACTCTTAAAGCCATGCTGAGAGGGACAAGAGCTTTGGCCTCAAGCAAGTGCTCCAGTATTCTGTCTTTGATAATGGCCTCCAGGACCTTGCCCAGCACTGTTGTCAGGCTGTAGTTGCACTGGTGCAACCTTGTCCTTTCTTGAAGGTGGGGACCACACTGGCCACCTTCCATTCCTCCAGCACCATACCTATCTGGAAAGACTCATTAAGGGTTAATGGAAGTGGCCTCTCCAGTTGCTCCCTTAGCTCTTCTGTGGTCATGGGTGCATTCCATCCACCCTTTGAGACTCACCTGGCTTGATCTTTTTTAGGTAGTTGACTGTCAGTGGATGGGGGGGTGTTGTCCACAGCTCTGTCCTGGCTACTCCTCATGCCGTGGGCCTTCCCAGTGAGTAGCACTGTCCCTGCCCAGTGGGAACCTTTGCTGAAGAATGAAGTAAAATGTTTTATTCAACATCTCCCATATCACTGGTTCCCCCCCAACACACACACACACACACTGTTATAGGAGCCCTGTCTCCATCCCCATCCTTTTCCTTCCATTTATTTAAGTTTAGGATTAATACCTTTTAGCCACAGGCTTTATTTACAAAGGTTCCAAGTAAGTCCCTACAGTACAATACAAGACACAGCATGATATAACATGACATCGCTTAACAGAGGTTACACAGTACACACGGGTGATGTAACAGCAAATAGGGAAATATTTACAGCATGGAAGTGATAACAGTGTCATCACTCATTGAGTAAGGTACAGCGCTTTGAGATTGCCATGAAGGTTCACTACTAAGGGGTAGTGAAATGAGCAGACAGAGTAGGCTATGTCAGGGGTGGATCCGTAGAGGGGAGGAGAGTGAAGTAAGCAGCCAGAGTAGGCTTTGCCAGGGGTGGGTCCATAGAGGAGAGGAGAGTGAAGTAAGCAGCCAGAGTAGGCTTTGTCAGGGGTAGATCCGTTGAGGGGAGGAGAGTGAAGTAAGCAGCCAGAGTAGGCTTTGTTAGGGGTGGATCCGTAGAGGGGAGGAGAGAGAAGTAAGTAGCCAGAGTAGGCTTTGTCAGGGGTGGATCCATAGAGGGGAGGAGAGAGAAGTAAGCAGCCAGAGTAGACTTTGCCAGGGGTGGATCCGTAGAGGGGAGGAGAGTGAAGTAAGCAGCCAGAGTAGGCTTTGTTAGGGGTGGATCTGTAGAGGGGAGGAGAGAGAGAAGTAAGCAGCCAGAGTAGGCTTTGTTAGGGGTGGGTCCATAGAGGGAAGGAGAGAGAAGTAAGCAGCCAGAGTAGGCTTTGTTAGGGGTGGGTTTGAGGAGAGGAGAGGCAGGCAGTGGAAGAGCATAGAGACTGGGATGGGAGAGGGGTCTTGGGCAGCTGTAAAGTGGTAGGATCAGCAAGAGTAGGCTTTGTTAACGGTGCCGTTGGGGGGGGGAGTGTGTGGAGTAGGGACTGGGGAGAGGGAGGGAGGGAAAAGGGTACCAGGGGTGCGGATGGGGGGCTGGACAGGAGTGGAGGGAGAGAGGGTCAGGCTGAGGCGGGTGGGTCAGCATTAGGAGAAGCAAGCACAGATATTTTCATGGTCCAGGTGGGAGCGAAGCCCAGCTTTGAACTGGTTGAGCTTGTTACACTCAGTTAGGGCGGTCGGTAGTTCATTGATCTATTTGGGTCCGTGGAAGGATAGAGATCTCTGAGCTAGCGTTGTGCACCTGAAAGGCACCTGCAGACACCCCTTAGTCGCACTTCTAGTGTTGATGGCAGGTTGTGTATTTTTGAAGAGCCTAGAGGTTGAGTTTGGCATGAGTCATTTATGTGGAGAAAAAAGGATTTCATGTTGTCCGAACCCACTAGTGCTATCTTGGCATTCAGCCCTTTCTTGGCTTTCTTTATTCTAGTCTTGCAGTTCCTCAGGGCTGAGCTGTGTTCTTCTCTGGCCAGGATGCAAGCCATCTCTTTCAGGTGTTATAGACTTTTTTTTTGTCCGAGATCAGTTGCCTTAGTTTTTTTGAGCTGGAGGGTGCAATTTTGGTCCTTTTACCGTAATTGCTTCCAGGAATGCAGACCTTTGGGGATACTCCTGGCGTCTTCTTTAATGAGCCCTAAACGTGTTCTGCAGTACCACGCTTGTGCAGCTGCTCCAGACCCTCAGACACCATATCCTTGATCTTGGTAAAGTTTGCCTCTCTGAAGTTCTGAATCCTGGTGGCTGGGAGCAGCCTAGTCTAATCTATCACCAGGGAGGAGTTTTTTTTTCTATAGGGTTTTTCTGCTCCCAGGCAGGCTGGGTGGCTGTATCACCCCGTCCCATATTCGCCGGCTGTCCTGATTCCCCTTTGCCTTCCAGGATTTATTCACCTGTTCCTCCACCATCATTGCCTGGAACTCCGCCACCTTGTTTGCTAAGCTCCTTGCATTCAGTGATAGTACAGTCCAGCTTGTGTCCTGCTCCTCCTCTTCCTTTCTCTCCCCTTTCCACTTTTGTCTTGGTAATTTCCCCTCATTCTTCTCCTCCTCTCTCTCTGGGGTGTGAGGTCTTCTGGTCTCCACTGGAAGGTGCCTCCTCCTTGCTATCCGACTCAGTCCCCCCCCCCCCAGTTTAAATCTGTGTTGTTTTTAATATACTTCTCCAGCCCCTGTCCAGTCCCTAGCCATAGAATATAAACATACTAGAATGAGCTTTAATCAGTACATCAACACTGTGGCGTTCTTCAGATGTGGCAGGAAACAAGGATGCAGTCATTTTTGGAGCTATTCTGGCTGCACCTTATCCTGACTGCATTCATTACTTTCTAAAACGATCTGCACAGGGCACCATTCTCGTAGGGAAAAATGTAATTCTGATTTGACTAAGGGATGTTAGCTGCTTCAGATAAAGGCAGCAAAAATCTGCTGTAGTGATGGGATAACAGGACTAGCAAAAATGTGAAGTACTAGATCAGCTCACTCCCACTTGCCCATCATCACAATGGCTTACTATTAAGCAGCAGAGAGTTTAAAATGCTCTGCCGACATACAAGTGAGGGCCTAGTTTTACCTTTCTGACCTTTTACTATCCTGTACTCCATCCCACCCTCCGCTCTTTTGTTATAAGTGCTTGCTGGTGGTTCCCATACTGCCATCTCAAGACAAAACCCTTTGCGTATTGTACAATCAGACTGGGAACAGTTCTCCTGTTGAGATCGGGTCTGCAGAGTCCATTATTTTTTATTTCAGAAAAGAGTTTAATATTTTGCATAACAGGACTTTAAACGGATCCCACTGAGCGCCAGCACCTCTTATCTCCTTTAGCGCAACACTTTGGAATGTGTGTCATTAAAGTCGCTTTATATGTTATTGGTATACAGTGTCTCTGAACAACACCCCTGCAAGCATACTGCTAAACTAAACTTTGGACATGTGCTGAGATAATCCTGTTCTTTACACTTTGCTAAGTGTTGGAGGCGTGATTTGTTATAGTTTTTTTTAAACTGCTTTCATGTTTACCCTTATCCCACATGTTCAGTAGCCAAAACATTTACTTTATGCATGACAGGTTCTGAAGACATTTTTGCTTGCTGGAAATATTTTACACCAACACTAGAATGCAAGTATATACAATGTAAACCAAACAGATCTATAGTCTTTGATATTTACATGTTTTTTTTGTTTTGCTAATAATAGGAGTAAAGTCCAGTCCTGTATGCATAGCTGCTGAGGCTCTCTCTATATCTTACGTTTTAATTTGTCAGTTTCTTTTTAAATGCTGGGCTATGTTATGTGAGAGGAACTGTATAACTCAAAGCATATGGGAAAGAGTGCTACCAATTAAAACATATACCACGTTCAATACAGCTGCTGCTGCTGCTGAGTCTTTAGTACAGCCAAAATGAACTGGTTTAATGTTTGGTGGAAGCCATCCAAGGTTCAAAATAGCACCAGGCAATATGTGAAGGAACTCCTATTGTACTGCAAATTGGAATAACGTGATTTTATTTCATGTGGCTGGCAGTGATGCCGTTCTGTGAACCCTGACTATGATACTCTGACAAAAGGCAGTAGGAATGTGCAACAAACTTAGTTTAATTTAAGATATGATACAAGCGGTGAATGAATATATCTAACAGCTTACACTAGCACAGCAGCAGGTTTGTATTGTTTTCTTGAAAAGTGTCAAATAGCCTCCGTATGTCAGCTCTTTGAAACAACTAGAGGGTTTAGGCAGAACTACTTCTCACAGGGGTAAATAAGTTACCCAGGGTTGGCCACTGAGATGGTTAGATGAGTTTCCCGGTTAAGAGAGGATGGGTACTGGGAGAAAGCAGGAAAATGCAGAAAAGGAAAACAAAAGGGCTATACTTGCCGAATCTAGTGACTTTTTCCTTTTCCCAAGCTTTCTTTTATGCATATTTTGTTCATATTTTAAGGGACATTGTCAGCCTTTTTTTTGCATCATATTATTTCTAGCAGAAAACCTGCCTCTTATTTATTTATTTTTATTTATTTATGACTTTGATAACCAGGTGAGTGCACTGATCCCAGGGACCGTTTTCAGGCACGACCCGGGCCATAACACATGGTGCAGGGTGACAGTGGAGTACAAGGTAACAGTAATAGACATGAAACAGATTTGATACAAGCAACAATAGTAGACACAATATACAGGTTTGATGCATAGGTCCATTTGAGAACAGTGAATACAAGGTTTCAATATCAGACATGAGAAGACTTGGTACAAACAAACAAATCGTAGGCACAGTGTACAATGTGTGACTGCATCGTCCAGTGAGCAAGTAATACACAGAATACTCAGTAAAAAATGTATATACAATACTACAGGAAAGGAGGTCAAATATTACTATGAAAAATGCAATACATAGAGTTGTAGGCAAGAGTTGACTAGTGTAGGTGGGTAACCCTGGGCTGGGAGTTGACTAGTGTGGGTTGGTGAACCCTGGGAGCATCAGCAGGATGAGTTTTCCAGGAATCAGACTTTAAGGTGGGACTTGAAACTGGAGGGTGTGTCAGTGGAACGGAGTTCAGCCGGTAGTTTGTTCCACTGCAAGGGGGCAGCTGCAGACCAAGCTCTGCTACCCATGTTGGTGGATACCCTAGGAACAGCTAGAGGGGGAGTACCATTTGAGTGGAGGTTGCGGAGGAGTGTTTGGGTTTTCAGAAGGGCAGTTAGGGGGGATTCTGGAGCCGATGGGATGACATTGTCCATCATGCAGCAGAGGGCTGGGTCAAAGCGACCTTACAGCGGTAGCCATCCAAGGGTATTATAGAGGGTACAGTGGTGGGTGGAGAATGGGGCCAATAAAGCAAAGCGGCAGGCGCTGTTGTAGGCAGCAGAGAGTTTAGCCATAGCAGTAGCTGAGATCCTGGCATAAATGGGGGAGCAGTAGACAAGAATAGGGAGAAGATTACCCTGGACAATGGCTAGTCTGGCTTCAGGGTCAGGTATTGCCTGAATCTATAGGCGGCACCTAACTTTTGATGGAACCTTCTGACAAGGGAATTTGCATGCTCAGTGAAGGTGAGGGAGGGGTCGAGCAGTACTCCTAAGTATTTGTAGGTTTTGACGTCCTCCAGGGATGTACCATCTGGGGTGAGAATGCGTAAGGGGGTGTGGCTTTTAGTTTTGGCCAGGAAGGGCTTAGATCCAAACAGCATGGATTTAGTTTTTTTGGCATTTACTAAGAGGAGTTTTTTTGAGAGCCAGCTGTGGGCTGCAGCATAGTTGTGTGAGATAACTGAGGAAATTGCGGCCATGGATTTGTCACTGTGGAAGAGGACAAGGTCATCGGCATACAGGAGAGAGTTACAGTTGAGGCAGTCGAAGGGAAGTGCATTAACGAATAAGGAGAAAAGGAGGGGCCCCAGGATTGAGCCTTGAGGGACCCCCACAGAGACAGGCAGGGTGGGGGAGCAGGTTTGACCAATACACACGAATTGTGAGAGATCAGTAAGGCAGCTAGTGAACCAGCTTGTGACTTTCTGAGAACAACCAAGGAGGCTAAGCTTGGAGGTAAGGAGAGCATGGTTAACCATGTCAAAAGCCTTTGAGAGGTTGATGAAGAAAGCCCCAGTGGCTTTACCATTATCCATGTTAGAGAGGATGTGGTCGGTCAGTAGAGCGAGGGCAGTGGCGGTGGAATGATTCTTCGAAAGCCATGCTGTTGGTTGCATAAGAGGGTGTATTTGCTTATGTACTCAGTGAGCTGATTGTGGACTGCTCTCTGAGTAGTTTACTGAGATGAGGGAGGATGGATATTGGACGGTAATCGTCGGAGGATTTGGGGTCATCGGATTTAAGAATGGGGATAACCTTATCTATCTTCCATGGGTCAGGCATGGAGGAGGTGGAAAGGGCAAGGTTAAAGGTGAAGGTGAGTGGCTTAACAATCGCCGAAGAGATCAGCTTAAGGAAGACTGGAGATAGCCCATCAGATCCGGATGAGCCGTAGTTAGGTAGATGTTTGAGTAGCTTCACTGTATCATGTATGGAGAGGGCTTTAAAATAGAATGGGGGTATTTGCAGGTGAGTAGCCGAGCTGGTGGAGGATGGCAGTGTGTCAGATATCAGGGCCGGGCTTTGAGGTTGGGCGGTTGGCAGCTTATTTAGGTACATGGATAAATTGGTGAACTTACAGTTGAAGACACTGACCACATCATGAGGGTCGGTCAGAAGCCCATCCTGGGAGTTGAGATGTGGTGTAGCGTAGCTGGAGCGGGGGTTTAGGAGGGAGCTGATTGAGTCCCAGAATTTTCTAGGGTCTCCAAGATTGGCCTTTTGCAGGTTGCGGAAGTGGGTCTGTTTCAAAAATGTGGCCTGTTGTTTGCATTTGTTCCTCATGTGCCTGTAAGCATCCCAGAGGGCAGGAGAGGGGGTTGCTTTGAAAGTAGACGAGGCCTGGTCTCTGGCCTTCATAAGGGTTAGGAGGTCTTTAGAGACCCAGCGCAAGCACCCACCTCTGACCCGTCTGGTAGTGACGGGGAAAAAGCGGTCCTGGAGTGTTAGTAGAGTCTGGGTAAATGTGGAAACTGCCATGGCTACATTGGAAAGGGAAAAAAGCATGGACCAGTCCAAGGACTGGGCCTCCTTGAGGAGATTTGTGGAGACTGGGCAGCTGAAATTTCTTAGATATAGATATTTGGGTGGGGGGCGCTTTAGTTTGGAAGACCAGAGGAGATAGGTCGGTGAATGATCACTTACAGAGTCAGCCATGGTGCCAGCGTGTAATACTCGGTCCTCCCTGTTTATGAGGATCCAGTCTAGTAGAGTCTGGATGGCTGAGCGGATTAAGCTGGTGGGAAGAGTGATCACCTGCACCAGGTTGTGCTGCTTTAACAGGGATACATAGTCAGGCTGGTGGCAGCTCAGCCAGTTTAGATTAAAGTCGCCGAGAAGGATAGATTCCCTATGGGGAGTTAGAGAGCTCAGGCCTTGGAGGAGGTTGGTCATTCCAATGGTTCAATTCGGCGGGGGTTGTAGCAGCAGCCAATATAGAGTTTCTTGCAGGATCCCAGGGGTCAATTCGGAGAATATCCATTCACTAGGTGAGGAAGGGCCTGAGTGTAGGACAAATGTTAGCTGAGAGGGTTACCTTCTAAAATCCATCGATGATGTTTTTCTTTATCTGCTTCTTTTAAGTTGAACTGAAATACATGCTAATGTAATTATTACAAACATGTTTTGTTCCAAATCTTTGATTTACTCTTCTTGCATAGTTCCTGAACATTAGGAACACACAAGGCGATTCAGCACTCATGATGCAGTAGTCTCATCTCCCGCTGCATCATAAGTGGTGAGACTCTGTAAGGGTGTTCCTGTGTCCAGGAAAGTTGTGGTGGGTGCTAATCAATAAGGCCCTGTCCACACTGCCTTGTCGGTAACATTACAGAGCAGCTAAACCATTACAGAGTTTTGTTAAAACAGTTCTCGTTCGCATCTGTAACGTTACTGCTACCATTTCTGGATCTGATCTCAAGACCTGTTCAGAAGTAGGCTTGAGATCGGAATGAGAACTGTTACACAGTTGGTAACGGTTTGCTTACCAGTGTGGACGCTCGTCTGCTAGGTGAAACGGTCCTCCTTGCTACCAGAATACAGCAGAACATGAAATACCGTTCTTAAAACCAGTAGTAAACATGGATTATTTTCATTAATATGGATGCAACAGCACCAGCTTGTAATGTTTTCAAAAACGTTACCGTCGCAGTACGGATGCATCGTAACAGTAAGGGCAGTAACGTTTTTGAGAATGTTACAGCACAACATGTTGTAGTGTGGACAGGGCCTAAATGTGAACAAATATCTTTATGTGCGGTAACACCAATATGTTGGGCAGTCTGTTCTTCACTTTTTAAAAGAAAAAAAAAATAAATCAAACTACCAGCTATGTCCGCAATCTGTACAGAATGTGCCCAATCATTAAATGTTTTTTTTTTAAACTAAAGACACTTTGAGGCCTTAGGGTGTTGACAGTATCCCTTAAAATAAATAAATTCATAAACACATTACAACACTAAATCAAAAAGAGTATTTACTGTATGTGAGAAATAGGTCAATTATAAAAACACTCTCATACATGTTTAATAAGTGGCCATATAAAATAGGGATGCTTGGAATTGGTTGATTCTGATCTGATTTTAGGATTTAGGATTTTATGAAATTCTGGTTCCTAATCCGATTGTGATTTAAAACCTAAAAGAACCTCAACATCAGAATCTGAGTCGGAGTTGGAATCCTAAATCATAAATTTCTATGTCAAAATAGGTTTTAGGATTTAGTTTAAGATTTTTCGACTTCAGTTCTGAAAATCCTAAATCTGAGAATCGGATCAAGATCTGACAAATCCGATTCAGTTTGGTGGATTCTGAGCAATCATAGTTTAAATAACGTTCTCAAGTCATGCTTAAAGGGAAGGGGCACTGTCAGCTGTTTAGTGCATAATCTACTCACATGTGTCCAGTTATCCCATAGCAACAGCAGGAAGAAAGTAAATATCATGCAAGTGCCAATATGTCAGATAATAACATTATGTTATCGTTGTTGTGAACTTCTTGACATTCCATTTAACTTGAGCGGTTCACCTAAGTTCAACCACCAGATGCCAGTGGTTCAAGTGAACGCACGTCATCACGATGGGCAGTCTCACGCATGAGTGAGGTTTAATATGCCATGGTGATGTGAATCGAGGGTAGTGTCTGCCAGACTGACTGATGCTGAACTCTTAGAAGTTTGTCTCTAAAGAAAGAGAGCACTAGAAATGCCAAAAAAACACTCTGAAAAAGAGAAGGTGAGATCCTGAGCATGGGAGTTGCAGCAGTGCAAATCAGGCAGCATGAGTGGCAGGGGGAGTATTGCAGATGGCTTCGTTGCAGTGCAGGATCTGTTTTTGTGGCTTGTGTACCGTTGTAGGTGTTTTTTGCATGTATGTAAACATGCCACTCCACCTGCAATGGTACAGCCCTGTGCCGTGCTGCACCATACTCTCCCCCTCCTGTACACTGCCTGTCTGAGTTCTGTGGTCTAACCTGATGCTGCAGATGTGTTGGTGGGTTCATCCTTCCACCACACCCCCCCCTTGTTTGTTCCTGCACTGGTTGCTGCCTTGCACTGCATTGCTCAGCCTAGGCCCCTTCCTTTGAGGATTTAATTTTTTAGGTGCAGCTTTTTTTTTTTTAAACACTAGTGCTTGCTTAATTTAATGGCTGCACAGAGTTAGAAAAGCTGAGTGTAAACCCCGCAGACCCCACCAGTACCGTCACTGGCAGGAATACAGTGGGACCTGGGTCAGGGTTAACTCCCTATGTGGCAGAAATGCTGTGGCGACTTGCAGAAATACAGTGGCGATTCAAGACCAACCTTGCAATGCTGTAGAATGCTGTGTGCATAAATGGCTGTTGCCAGCGATGCAGGAGGAGTGATGGGCAATCAGCGTGCACTGCAATGGAACAAGAGAGTAAGTGTAAATGCACCTAAACTCTGAGGGACGTTGGATCCTTTTTTAAGAAGCCGTCTTTAGTAAAAAGTAAATAGGGGAAGAAAAATACAGAACATCACTGAAATATAAGCAGAATTGTGTGTAAATGTTTGTTTTTTAAGTGCTTCCAGAGATGTCACATTCATAAAGGCACGAATCAGACAGAGTGCTGCACATTGGTGCAGCTACAATGAAAGTGACCTTTGAATTCTGTAGATCTTACTTGAGAGGGTTCTTTCAGTAGGTCATCACAAATGGGACTGACATCACCTGATGTCGGGCGCATGACGAAACTTTCTAGCAGTCCTGAGGACCGCCCACCTGATGTCACATGACCCGATGTCAGCGGTATACGGTAGGCGGGTCCCCATGCCCATCCCTCCGTTCTTTCCTGCGTTGCCTCGTGCTAGTCGCTTCACAGACTTCCATCAGTGATCGTCGCCGAAAGTTCTTTTCACGCGGTTTTCAACTCGCTATTTTCTTCTCAAAAAATTACGTTTATTTCATGTCTTAAGAAGAAGTGCTCCAAGTGTAGCACTCAGATACTGCACAAAGACAGTCATTCAATGCGTCATCTGCCTAGGCACAGACCATCCAGTCTCCTTTTGCCCTGACTGTCAGTCCTTCAACCAGGCAACCAAAAAGTGGAGACAGCAGGCTTTGGAGGCCCATCTCCTCAAGGTCCTTTTACTTTCTCTTGGGAAGAAGATGGACAAGCTTAGGGACTCGTCTGAAAAATCTTCCCCTTAAAAGCATAAGGAGAAGACTGGGGAGCGGGCTTGCTCCGCGGACAACGTCAGGCCCTCTACCAGCAAGGCCCAGTGACTGTCGAATCACCCAGGTAAGGAGAAACTTCAGGTGGATAAGTTGGTTGCCGGCTCCTCCGGCGACCGCGTTCACACCAACCGATCAACTTGACCTCCGGCTCCTGGGAGACCGCCGGCGTGACCATTAAGTCAATTCCCCGGCTGGGGGTAGTCGCCCAGCCTCGGTTACTAAGTCGGCCGGGGGTCCACCGCCTGACTACGCCTGCTAAGTCTGTGGTCCCTGATGACCACATGGGCTCGGTTCCCCCGTCGGGGCCTAACGACACATCAACCAGTGTCTGGCTGGACCGAAGGGAGACAGCCCCGCTCCCTCCTGTTCTTCCCTCGCCCGTGTCTTCGCATTCCACCACGGACACGTCCGGCGAGGCCGATGGGGATGCTGGTGAACCTGCCGATTCTGGGGGTTCCTGCCAGGGACCAGGGTGAGGAGGCTTCTCGGCCGGAAGGCCTCTCTTTGGAGGCCTCTCCTCAGCCTGAGGGCAGACTGCTGTTGCCTGCAACGCCGCCAGTCCCTACAACAGTCTCGACGCCGGGACCGCTGGCGCCTCCAATGCTGCCAGTTCCTACAGCAATCCTGACGCTGGGATTGGAGGTCAGGCCTATTCCGTCGGCCCCGACAGCGGACCCGACTCCTACGTCTGAGACACTTCGTCCGGTGCCGACGCCGGCCCCTCCAACGCCGGATCCTCTTCCGGCGCCAGATTGGGTGGTGGTGGTACTGACATTGGTCCTGCTGACGTGGACTGTTCCGATACAGGATCCTAACTTAATTTATACAACTGCAGGTCTGACGTGGGTTCCCCCGACATCAGGGCTAATGAAGGGGTTTTATAACCGTCCCCTTACTGTCCCCCATTACCCCCACGGGTATCCTGGGATCCTTACACGGAGGCTCCCACTCCTGGATGGAGTCCAGTGGGACAGTTTTACCAGGGTTATCATCCCTATACCCATTACATGGGTCCGCATGGATATTACCCTCCTCCAGTCTCTGTTCCCCCTCCACCTCCTCCTCCTCCTCCTCCTCTCCCCCAGCCTCAACCAGCATCACCTCCACCTCCTCCGGCTATGCCGGATTTCAAGTCCTTCTTACAGTCTTGATGGCAGGGAGCGAGGTCGGAGTTGTTTTTGGACCTGGAAGCGAGGCTCCCACCTCCGCCACTTCCTAGGTCTCCTTCCCCAACCAGTTAAGGTCCGATTGTCCACCTCTCGGGGAAGTCTCGACTGGACATTCCCCTTTCTTGTTTCGATCGCCGTCCAGTTGAGGAGGTCGACGACGACAGTTCTGATGGGAGAGAGGACTCTTCGGAGGAGGAAATTGTGGAGGAACCCGAGCCAAGAGGCAAGTCCTCACCGAAATCACCACCTGAGGATCCTTCCTTCTCGGATGTCATGAGGGCCCTCAGAGATTATTTAGATTGGGAGTAGGAGGAACAGGACCCATTAAGGCAGGGACTCGCGGAACACCTCGACTTAGAGTCCCTGTCCCCTATCCCAGTTCCTCCGTGGATGGCCCCCACAAGACCTCACCATCACCATCTGGCAGATGCCTCACTCGATCCCGGCTGTCCCCAAGTGGGTGGACAGGCTTTACCGGGTGCCTAAGGATGCTCCTTTTTTGAAGACCTATCTGAAGGCAGACTCTGTGGTCATTTCAGCGGCTCATGATTGCTCTGCTATGCCCAAGCACTTGAGCACTTCTCCTCCAGATAAGGAGTCGAGGCAGATGGACCAGTTTGACAAGAAAATCTACTCTTCTGCCACGTGCGCACTCCACTCCCTCAGTTATGTGGCCCATAAGGTGTCCCACCAAAAAGCGACTATGGCCAGGTTGGAGACAAAGGTCCAGTCTGTGGATCCTTCACCTCTCAAGGAGGAACCCGCCAAGGATCTCCACCTCTCCAAGATCTCTTGTAGGCATGCTTTATGGGCCACCTACGATTCAGTCGATTCTGTGGCCCGTACCTTGGCGACTGCTGTTGCCCTGAGACGGCAGTCCTGGCTTTGCCTCTCGGGCCTCGCTAACGAGGTTCAGTCAGCAATTTAGGATGCCCCATTCCGGGGCTTGGTCCTTTTTGGAGGTGACACCAAGGACATCATTACAGAGCTACAGGACAAAGGTGTTGCCCTTAGATCTATTCGGTCTTATGTACCAATCGGGTGCTCCTCAGCGACGACAGCAGCAGCCCTTTTGGAGGAGGACCTGGAGACGGGGAGATCTGCTCAGGTGCGTCACCAGGGTAAGCAGAAGGCCATGGGTACCATCACCCCTCCTGCCTTCAAGAATCTGCGACGTTCAGGGGGGCCCTCCCCCTGACCGCCCGACACTTCTGGACTCCCCGGCCCCACTACCTCCTCAGCCTCTCGGCAAAGAGCAGGTGGGGGGAGGTTCACTCTCCACATGTGCTGGAGTGGAGGGCGATTACCTCCGATGAGTGGGTCCTGCAACTAGTGGCTTTAGGTCACACCATAGAGTTACTGGAGCTTCCTCTGGGAAATCCTCCATTGAAGTCCTCATACACTTGGGATCAGGCTATCCTCGTTCAAGAGGAGATAAATTCGCTCTTGCTAAAACAAGCAATCGAGCGAGTCCCCCTCAGGGCAAACAGGAAAAGGCTTCTACTCCCATTTTTTCCTGGTTCCAGAAAAGACCGGGGACTTCCGACCCATTCTAGAGCTCAGTCAGCTGAACCATTATGTCGAGTACAAGAAGTTTCACATGCTGACGCTCCAGAGCCGTCTTCCACTCCTGTTGGAGAATCATTGGCTCTGCGCCCTTGATATGTAAGATGCCTACCTACATATCCCTATTTTCCCCAGCCACCGTCAGTTCCTGCGTTTCCTGTTCCAGGGGGAGCACTTCCGGTTCTGAGCACTTCCCTTTGGGCTGTCTTCGGCACCTCAGGTTTTTACCAAGTGCCTAGTGGTGGTTGCGGCGTTTTTATGCCGCAGGGGAATTGCACTGTTCCCTTACCTGGACGATTGGCTCATAGCGGCCCCGTCCAGGGATGCATTGACGGAGGCTCTGTCGTTTACCCTGGACCTGTTCAATCAACTTGGGATCACTGTCAGTGAGCCCAAGTCATACCTTATCCCCACCCAGAAACTGCAGTTTATTGGGGCGGTCCTCGACACGGTCCAGTGCAGAGCTTTCCTTCCTCCGGACAGAGTGGAGACTCTGGTCCACCAGGCCTCCAAGATGGTGTCTTGCAGAACCATCCCGGACCGGGGAAGTCCATCACCTGTTAGGCCTCAAGGCAACTTCCATTTGTACCATTCCTCTAGCCAGGCTCCACATGGGGATCACTCAGTGGTCCCTGAGGGTGAAATGGGACCAGCTTCTGGATGATCTGGACCATCTGGTTCTCATCTCTTCAGTGGTCCGGAAGGATCTTTTATGGTGGATACATCCACACAATCGTTCCTTGGGGCTTCCGTTTTGAAGCCCAGCACCCGTCGCCACTCTCACCATGGATGCCTCGAACATGGGGTGGGGTGCGCACCTGGGGGAACATCAAGCTCAGGGACTTTGGTCTGACTTGGAGCTTTCTCTTCACATCAGTGTTCTGGAGCTCAGGGCGGTCCTGTATGCCTTACAGGCCTTTTAACCCCGGCTGCCCGAGGGAACACTACTGATCCAAACGGACAATATATCAGTGGTTTGGTACATCAACAAACAAGGAGGAACCCGGTCATACCCTCTTTGCAGAGAGGCAACCAGGGTGTGGAACTGGGCAGTCCAGCACCACTTGTCCCTAGTGGCCGTATACGTACCTGGAGTTCTAAACGTCCTGGTGGACAGTCTCTACAGATCGCGGACCCCTGCTCACGAGTGGGAACTTCATCAGGAAGTGGTGGAATTCAACTTTTAAAATTGGGGGCGGCCGGAACGCGACCTTTTCGCCTCTCAATTCAACGCAAAACTTCCCAAGTTTTGCTTGCTCGTTCCAGAGCCAGGTGCTTTCTGGAGCAACGCATTATCTCTATCCTGGACAGGGAAATATTTGTACACCTTCCCTCCATTTCCCATTCTGCAGAGGGTTCTTCTCAAACTACAGGCGGAGAAGGCCAAGATGATACTCATCGCTCCTTTTTGGCCGAGACAGATTTGGTTCCCGCTGCTTCAACAGCTATCCAGGGAACCACCAGTTCCACTTCCATTGACACATGACTTTCTTACTCAGGATCAAGGCTGTCTGGTTCATCCAGGGCTCAGGACCCTACATCTGCATGCATGGCTTCTGCAGACATAGCCATCTCTCGCTTTGGGGTATCCTCTCGAGTGGCACAGGTCCTAGTCGAAGCCAGAAGACCTTCCACCCATTCTTCTTATGCCTTGAAGTGGAGCGGTTTTCCATCTGGATGACCCATGAAGGGCTGGTACCCCTTTTCTTGCTCGGCCCCACAAGTCATGGAATATCTCCTTCACCCTATCGAACTCAGGTCTTGCCTATTCCTCTCTGAAAGTGCACCTCTCCACTATCTCGGCGTACCACGGGCTGGTGGATGGTAAACCCGTGGCTCAGTTGAATATCTCGAAGACCTTTTTGCAAGGGATTCTCCATCTGAAACCCCCCATCTGCAGCCCAACACCACGAGACTTGAATTTCGTCCTGGAAAAGCTCACCTTACCTCCTTTCGAGCCAGCAATGAGCTGTGACCTACGCTTCCTATCTTGGAAGGCGTTGTTTCTGGTTGCTATTACTTCAGCTCGAAGAATTTCGGAGCTTCATGCGCTGGTTTGTAAGGAGCCTTACCTGATTTTTCACCGGGACAGGGCGGTTCTCAGAACACATCCGAGGTTCCTTCCAAAGGTGGTGTCGGAAGCTACTCTGAACCAGTCACTAGAGCTTCCAGTATATTATCTGGCTCCCGTTAACAGGGGTGAGGCACTCCTCCATATGATGGATGTCCATCGGATTCTCCAGTGTTATACAAACCAAACCAAAGATTTTCGCTCTTGCGATCAATTGTTTTGTCTCCTTCGCATATTGAACATGAGGCAAACTGGTTTCCAAGCAGGGCCTTTCCAAATGGTTGGGCAACTGCATTAAATTCTGTTATCAAAAGTATGATAAACCCCTGCCGGGCTGTGTCAGGGGTCATTCTACTAGGGGCATGGTCGCTTCTGCAGCCTTCCTCCATAATGTTTCTGCAGCGGAAATTTGTGCTGCTGCTACTTGGAGTTCTATCCATACCTTTACCAAGCCTTATAGTTTGGACATTGCTTCTAGGCGGAGAGCTGGCTTTGGCCTAGCTGTCCTGCAGGGTCTGTTGTCCTAGGCTGGGTTTTTTTGGACTTCAGTCTTTTCCGTTGATCTTGTTTTGCCCCCTCCCTAGTTTCTCTTGGTCTGTCCTTAGAGGGACTGCTTGGGACTCAGTCCTATTTGTGATGACCTACTGAAGGAACCCTTTTGAAGTAAGATAGTACAGTTACATAGGAACTTACCGTAACAGTAGATCTTCGAGAGAGGTTCCTTCAGTAGGTCATATTTTTCCCTCTCTCCCTCCTTCCCCTCATTTTATGTTTTACAGGGTCTCCAAATCCTGTCCGCGCCTGCTGTTAGGCCTCTTCCTGGCTCCTGAGAACTGGAGAGGCGGGCGTGGGGACCGCCATCATATACCGGCCACGCTGATGTCATGACGCCGGGTTACGTCCCCCATCAGAGATTGCTAGAAAAGTCTGCCGTGGCGCCCAACGTCAGCGACACCAGTTCTATTTGTGATGACCTACTGAAGGAACCTCTCTCAAGATCTACTGTTACGTAAGTTCATAACTGTACTTTCTGTTTCCAGTGGGGCATGAGGGTTGTATTTGCCATGTGGATGGGTTCCAGAGAGGCATCCCATTTCAGACACAGGGATACCTCTGGTAGTGTTCTGTATGTTGTCGGTCTGCAGAAAGCTGCTTTGGATTGTGGGCTGTATGTGTGCCAGGAGAGGTGTTTGTGGAAGAACTGCTTTCAGTCTGTTATTTTTTATTTATTAAAATGTTTTACCAGGAGGGCACACTGAACAGCAAGTTGCTCATCTCATGGTGCGACCTGGGGGGATGGGGTTACATAGGGTTGTGAAGCATGATCAGTTACAATAGTATGTGGGTAGTACAAACAATACAACATTGTAAGATTATGTAACAGTTGGAACACAAGGTATTGTACAATAAACAGTATTATAACATGGGCATCACTAATGTAGTCAGTGCATTGGCCAGTGTAAATCATGTGACTGTTCATTAATTCTTCCTATTTTTACAGAAAGTGGATGTGGTAAAAAGTCACGGAGGTTACCCTGAATGTAGTGGTCGGCCCTTATTCACGAGCAGTCTGAGCAGAAATTGCAAGTAGCCATATTGTCGCACAAGTTAGCGAGAGAACCTACCCACCCACCCAATTGACACTGTCAGTCCTAGAAAAAATATTAGAACGTGACAATGGAGTGCTAGGAACTAAGCATAAAAAAGTACACAAGTGCACTGTAGCAACAGACAGAAAAATTAACATGACGCGTACAGCAGTACATCCGACTGACCTTATGGAACCGATCGTCCGAGTCATATTAGCTGCAGGCACCATCACACAAGATGTGCAAAACTTCACCAAATTACTGATCCCCATAGTGTGTATAGCAGCGTGATCACGAGGGGGAAAAAAACGTTATCGCCAGTAAAATCGGCGGGGAAGCGTCTTCATAAGCAACAGAGAGTAGTGCCAGAGCGGGGCAGTACTAGGATGCTCAGAGAACGACTGAAAGTAGACGCTGCCAAGAGAGGAATTGGAAGCTACACAGCATGCATGGACAGAGCGGAACAGCAAACAGCAAATTACGTAAGCTGTCCTAACACAAATGCCACAGAGAGATGAGAAAGTGCCATGTGATGAAAAGGAGCATAGCAGGAATCGGAATGGCACTGCATGTTAATAGCCAACTGCATCTGCGCATCAGTTAGTCTCTGTAGCACATGAAGACACAGTATAACTGTGACAGCACCACAAAATTTGTTTTTCTGTCTCCCTCCCTGTAGTGTGTATATGCAATGTTTGTAAGAAATCCAAACTAGGAAAAGAGATCAGTGTGCTCCTTGATACTGAAATATTAGCCTGTTAACCAGAAACCTGAAGAAAAAGCACTATTTTCCAGTGGCAGAACACACATGGATGTGGTACGCATCCAAAAGTAGTGGAGGAACACTAAGTAGTCCTGATGGTTTTCTCTCCGTCAATCCACCATTTTCCTCCATTTCTCCGATATGTATCCCATGTTATAAGCGCATAACCTCACCCAGGGTGTGTGTTTGTTGGGGATTAATCAACACCCCAGGCGCCTGCAGCCTCTTGCCTCACAACGCACCCGGGGTGTTGATTAATTCCCAATAAACGCACACCCTGTCATGGGTTATTGCTTATGAGGAACATTGGGTAAATTACAATACATGTCCAAAATCATACAAAAGGACATATAAATATACCAAACAGAAATAATGCAACAGAACCATTATAGTGCATGAGTGTATCAGGAGCAGACTCGAGGTAGTACACAAGTGCTGTTGGAGTAAAAAAGACAGGGTAAGTTGTGCACATGGGCGACCCAGAATGGCAGGTGGAGAAGAGAGGGGGAGAGGCAAGAACTGAATATAAGGAGAAGGGGTAGCCATTTCCTGATTCCCCCTTCAGGATGTTGAGAACCCTGCCATGGGGGATGTTGGGGTAGGAAGGCAGAAATTGGGGTTAGGTATTAAGGAGGGTTAAAGCAGGAACAGCTGAGGGAGAGGTAATTGTGTGGGGCAGAGGTAAGGGAGTAGTTGGAGGAGGAATGTCGTATTTCAGGGGGGAGGGAATTCCAGATTTTAGGGAAACGATGGGCAAAACCAATCTGACCGATGAGGGTGGTGCGTCGAGGGACCGTCAAGGTGCGGGCTTCATTAGATCTGAGAGAGTGGGTGGGGGAAGGTGGAGTGGAAAGAGAGGATGAGAGATAGGAGGGGAGAATTTGGAGGTTAGTTTGGCACAGTACGAGATGCCTCTGTGAGATAGTGGAAGGAAGGTTAGAGAACGATAGAGCTCACAATGGTGAGAGCGAGAAGGGGAGTCAAGAGCAAAGCGGCAGAAGGAGGGGGTGGGAAACAGTGTTGAAAGCTTTGGCTAGGTCGACAGAGATGGCCGAGGTGATCAGGCCATCGTCCATCCCTGAAAGGATGAGGTCAGTAAGCCTGAGGAGGGAGGTGGTTGTTGAGTGGTTCTTCCGAAAACCAGATTGGAAGGGGTGAAGAAGGGGGAATTGGAGAGGAAGGGTGATAGTTGAGAGAGAACTAAATGTTCTTGAAGTTTGGCAAGGGTAGGAAGGAGGAAATAGGGTAGAGTTGCCAGGGAGTGGATGTGTCACCACCCTTGGGGAGAGAAAGGACTACAGCATGTTTCCAGGTTGAGGGTACTTGGGAAGAAATAAAGGAGAGATTAAAGATTAGGGAGATAGGATAAGCAATTACAGGAGTAGAAAGGTAGAGAAGTTTAGGATCTAGCTCATCTGGTGAGGAGCCTTTAGTGGGGTTCAGGAATAGGAGGGCACTAATAGCTTCGTCAGAGGAGATATTAGAAAAGGAAAAAGGGGGAGGAGTAGGCACTGGCTGAGGTGAAGGGCTGAAATTAGTAGGTGGCAAGGGGGAGAGGGAATTTAGAAGAGATGTGGTGCACGAGGTATAGTAGGCATTAAATTTGTTGGCCACGGAGCCAGGGTCGGAAACTAGGAAGTTATTTATTTTGAAAACTGGAAGGGGAAGGGGAGAGGAAGGAGAGAATAGGGCATGAACTACTCTTCAGAATTTAGATGGAGAGTTAATGTTAGTCGGAATGAGGAGTTGAAATAATCGGTCTTAGCCAGTCTAGTAGCTTTAGTACATGAATTATAGCATTCTGTACTTGGAATAGTCGCTCGGATGTTTAGTAGATTTGTGTTTTCTCCAGGCCCGATCACGCTGCCTGGAAGCAGGCCAGACGCCTCGAGGTGATCCAGGAGGTGAAGCCCACGGACTCTGGTCTTCTGAAAGAAGCAAAGGCATTCTAGGTGGCAATGAATTCATCCTTGAAATAGTCAAGGGCTGGGTCGATAGAAATGGCAGTGGAGAAGGGGCCCAGTCGATGGAAGCAAGTGCAGAGCTGAGGGGATAAGGTCTAAGGATTTAAAGGACTGGAGCTGTATGATCTTAGGGGAGGTTTGGGGTTTACGTCATAATGAAAATAGGGTTGTGATCACTAAGTGCATCAGGGAGGAGACCAGATTTAATGGACGGTGCGTGGTGGGGTTGTGAGTGCCCAGTTAGCAGGGTGTGGTTTGTGTTTTGGGATTAGGCATGTGGGCTCAGATATAAGTTGAGTGAGGTTTAGAGCAGTGACGTCATTGCGAGGTTGTTTAACTTGGGAGACAACCAATTTAGATTCACGCCACCCATTATGAACAGTTCACCAGATTAAGTAGAGGGAGGTGATAATGGCTAAGAGTTCAGTCATGACCAGGGCTTGAATGCTTGGGTGGCAATAGATGCCAGCCACAAGGATTGGGATTGAGAAAAGGAAGGGTAATGCAGGGTGACAAGGCCTTCATAGGTAGCTGGGATGGAGGTAGCTATGGTGGTAGTAAACTGCAGTGGGGATAGGATATACATGGCCACTCCCCTCCGTGACCCGATCAATCTTGTCTGGAGAAGGAATACCCAGGGATAACAATGGCATTGTCAGGAATGCTTTTTGAATCATGTCTCGTGATAATTAGATATCAGGGTGTGGAAATCATTTGATTTTGTAGGAGGTCGATTTTAGGTAGCAGGCTGCAGATGTTCAGGTGGAAGAACTTCAACCGATTAGGAAGGGTTGTAGTGGAAGTGGGGTTTGAGACATGTTGTTTGGGTAAGGAGTCAGGTAGGAGAAGAAGTAGGACCAGGTTGGGGTGGATGTTTCCTGATGAAAGAAGGAGGAGGGCAAGGATTAAATAATGTAGTTTTGGACTTTGTAATTAGAGTAGGAGCCAGGAGGAGGGAAGAGGGAGGGAGGAGAGAAGGAGATAAGGAAACCAAGAAAAGCAAAGTGACTAGGAAGGGAAAACAGAGATGCTGGAGGGTAGCAGGGAAAGTGGGGTCTGTTTACAAGAGGAGCAGTGGGGTGATTGACAGGATGAAGGAGGTATCTGGAAGGAAGCGAGAGAGAAGTGGCAATATGTGTAGAGGGAAGACTGGGTTAAGGGTAAGAACCAGGAAGGGTGTGAGTAGGAGGGAGATGGAAACCATTCTGGTTGGGTAGTAGAGGCACATTGTTACTGTCACAGAGGAAAGGTTTGAAGGTCCGAGATTGGAATTTACTCACCTGGTAAAGGTGATTATATGAGCACCCATTATAGTACTCCAGTGTTCATTACCAATGGGTTATTCCCTATCCGTCCTATAGGCTGATGCACAATCCAGTCAGATTTGAGCTGGCCTGTGCAGTCCCCCAGACCAGCTTAGGATCTCCAGCTTTACATTCTGTATCCAGACAGGTTGGTCATGTTCTAGTCTGCTTCCAACTACTCAGGTATGTACTTAATTTAATCCACATTAATTCTCCATTTTAAGCCCTTTGTCTGCTGAGCACGGGTGCTTGATGGATGTATCTGCACATCCAGGATTTAATTATAGGTCTTTTCTCGTTTCCTTCTTTTACACTAACTAGCCATTATAGCCACTTTCATGACTCCTGAGGCCTCCTGCATGCCAGGATGCCAGGTATATATAATACTGTAGCTACTATGATGCTCCTCCTCCTCCTTAGTAGCATGGTGCTGTGCCTCTGCTTCTGCCTACCACAACCTAAGGTGATACTGTGGCAGCTTCACAGCTGGCTGGGAGTAGGCCCTCCTGCAGCGTCCACTCTACAAAGCCAGACATTTCTGCCAACAATAGACTGGACTCCAGGCTCCATACTTAGCAACCCTGGCAGTCCTGAGGTAAACATTGACTGCAATTCCTACTTTATCTAGTGGTACTCCCACCTGTTTGTAGCACAGGGAGCTCATCTGTTTAAATATCCAGGTCACACTGACACAGTGATCCATGGGGATGGGGGGGAATCCAGTGTGGGTGAAGCAGAATCTACCACCCTTGTATTAGGTTAAACTCTGGGTCTGTAGTAGCTGACAGGGAGGTAGCCATTCCCAGTGTGTGCAGCAGTTTCCATTTGTTTGCTATGATAACTCTGCAGATTTGTGCTTCATCAGTTTCGGTTTGTAGCCTTGAATTTTGAAAGCATCTCTGAGTACTCATGTGTTGCCGCTATCTATTTTATAGGTACGTATTCAGCTGTCCCAAATGGCTTCACATCGAATGGTGGGATGTGTTTTATGTGTTCGTGAAGCTTCTATTGTGCAGTGCAGGTGACTGAGTCCGCTGTTCTCTAGTGGTAGATGGTTGCCTGCATTCTTCATATTTTATGATGATATTTGTGTCCTGGAAGCTGAGTTGTGAAGGGGAGAGGCTGAATTGAAATCCACCTTTGGGGGCATGAGTTAGTGAATAGACATGGGAGTGGCTAATGCTTTCAAGCTTGATTGTCAGGTTATGGAGCAGCCCATTGGGCCAGTGGGGTTGCTGATGTTCACCGTCGGAGGATAGTACAGTGTTACCACAGAAACTCAGGAACTAACTCCACTGAACCAGAATTCTGTTTATTTGAAGGTCTCCTGGACTATGACAAAACGTTTTAAGGTTATGGTTCTTGGAAAGCTGGGTAGGGGCTAATACATATAATAACATAGTAATTGAGGTCAGTAGGGACTCTTGGTATATCATGTCCCCACTACATGCTATGCTAGCATATATTAATTAATAGGATTCACCACCCACTGTACTATCCAGGTACCCTGCAGTTCCCTTGGTAAGTAAACATTTGTCAAGGTTACTGTAAGAGCTGTACTATCTTCATGACTATAGTCTCTGCATGTAGGAGGCTGTTCCATGGGTTCACAAACCTCTGGGAGAAAACGTGCCTCCTTTATTTTCCCATAGTTTGTTTATTCTTTTTGGGGACACCTGTGCAGCTGCTTTTGAACAGCCCTGCATCACCAGTACTCTCCCGTGCTTACCTGGCTGTAGTTCCCACTGATTACCCTTCCATGGCAGTCCGGAGGGTAGGGCTGTTCTCCCACCCCCCAGGCATGCATCCAATGTCGGCCAGGTGTCCCGGAGGGATGGCATGGGCCCCTGGATAGCAAACAGGGCATCATGTAGCCCAGGGCCCACTGTTTCCTCCTTGGTTTTTCTCCCTTGGTTCCTCCCACCACCCCAGATGGCCGGTGCAGCATCTTTCGGCCTCGACAACAGCAACGCGCTGCCCTTTGCAAGACAGGGAGGGAGCAAGCTCCCTGGTTCAGTGTGAAGGGCTGCTGCTGCGCTGAAGCAGGGCCATCTCCCTCCCTGATTGGCTTGCACTCCTGTCAGGAGCACTCCCAAGCCTGTCCACTAGATCCACGCAGACCTAGGCTAGCTTCCAAACCCAGGTCGCTGGTATGGAAGCGTAAAGTGATTCTATTGAGCTACTGGGTGGCCCGAAGAAGCACCTCATAATACTACCCCTGAATTTGACACTTCTGAATTTCTTTTTTTTTTTTTTTTTTTTCTGTTTTCCACCCATCCCAACCAGCCCCTATCCAGTGGTCTCCTCAGTCCCGTCACCCTGGCATCCTCTGGGACGTACTTGTCCAGCTCTTTCCTCATGGCTTACCCCCTGTGGGTTCGAGAGGGCCCCCCTCATACTCCACCAGGAACAGGATCTGGTTCGCTTGGACTTTACCCAGTTAGCTAGGTGCAGGCCTGCAGGAGGCTAGTGTCATCCTATAGGTCAGCATTTTCCTGTTTTTTCCCATCCCTGGCATGGAGGAAGTGGCATGCAGTTATCCCAATGGCCATGCTGCACACACTCCCATACACAGCCCATTGAGTATCTGCCCCACATCTGCCCACACTGTGTGCAGTCTCAGTGTGCCAACCCCCAGCCACCACTCGGCATTAGGCTAGCACCAGGCACCAATCCCACCCCACCCGGAGGAGGAGAGCAGTCCTTGGGATGCTCTATCCTACCCTCCCAAGCCGACCCTCCGACTCCCCGAGCTCACTTCAAACTTGAATCGTCGATGCTGTGAACGGTAGCACCATTAGGCGCTGGCAGGCTGACCTTTTCACCCTGAACTTAAGGGTATGTCCTATGACTTGCTGGAGGACACCAAATGAAACATCTGTTGTTTTTTTGATCTATTGATACCTTTGAATATGCACAAAAACTGAGATACTGTCCCCTCTCAGTCTTCTTTTCTAGGTGATCTTATGAAGGGCCACCAGTCTATCCTTCTAGCTTTTGTTCCCCATAACCCTGATCATTTTGGTAGCCCTGAACTGCACCCTCTCAACTGCCTCAGTTTCTGTTTTGTGTTTAGGAGTCCAGAACTGTACACAATACTCCAGATGGGGCCTGGTCAAAACTTTGTAAAGTGGCAGGCTTATTTCCCCTGCTAGTCCCTCCACCCCTGATGCATCCAGCATTCTGTTTGGTTCTGTAGCTGCAGTGACATACACACACACACACACACACACACACACACTGCTTTTCATGCTTCAGACCGTTTTCTTCCATCGCTGCACCAAGGGGAACTCCTACCTCTGTTTTCCGACCACAAGTATAGCACCTTGTATTTGGCTGCACTGAATCTGAGACTCGAAAACTGTCTTATCATCCAGCTTGTTCATGAACTCCGGATGTCGTCCCCATCAAGGGAATCGACTTCCTTGATCAGTTTAGTGTCCTCAGCAAAATTAAAGAGCTAGTAGCACCAAAAAATAGCAGACAGGGCACGTCATTAATGTTTAGTGAAAAGTAACTGGTCGCTGTTTTTGATTTCTGATGTATTTTTAATTTTTTCCATTGTTCAGTAGAAGGTTTTCTACCTGACAGTATTAGCCGTGATGTAAAGAACAATATTTTACTTGGAAACTGACAGATCTAGATTTATTCCTTTTCATTCCTCGTCAGCACTCTAACCTCACCGTTGTGACATCACGAGTGACCAGTCAGGTAGCAGGTTAGTTTTTCCTGGTGAGTTGTGATGTTAACAGTCAGTGAAGTCACGGGGTTGAGGTATGAATAGAAATAGAACTAGATATGTCAACCTGCAGAAAGAGTACTGATGCCTGCATCACACCAAGTGATGACAGGTAGAAAGTATTTTATTTAGCAAATAAGAAAATAAAATAATTACCTTAGCTATAAGAAGAAATATTTGACAACCTTTGTAAGTTACTATTAATTTCAGACAGTATACTTACTAGCTCTTTAAGCAGCTTGCTGCAGATCCCAGCTTCCAGATTTTTTTTTGTATTTTATATTTTTGTCTCCCATTTTCACCTTGCCAGCTGCTGGGACCTTCTTCCACCCACCCAAGTCCTTATACGAGCCATAGGAGTCCCTCGGTGGTCCTGCCCACCACCAGCCTTTGCCCTACAACCTTCCCAGGCACCCCAGCCATAACTCACCCCTGGTTCCCCAAGCCAGGAGGAGATAATATACTCGACGGTTGGGGCCTGTGAGGAGGAGGAGCTGGCGAGGTATGGGAGGAGTTTAGGTGACTCTGCTATGGCATCGAGGGGGCAGGGTGGCTTCATTTACCCAGTGCTGCTGGGGGTATTTTGGCCCCCTGCTTGGCCATCCCCTTGTCCCCCTGCAGGACGTGGTCCTGAGAGGTGACCCAGCAATTAGCCTAATAGGGCTGTTGGAAGGGTGAGTAAGCACCACCCCTCCTTAGGTGCTCCCCTGCTGGCCCCTACTCTGGGCAGATGACACCTCCGTGTCCCATGCCATGCCAGACGAGTGGGTGTGTGCCAACATGAGGTCACCCCAGAGGGACCACTTATTCTTCCCGCATGACCCCCCTCCCCCCCTGAGTCACCAGGGAGTGGTCATGAAACGCAAGGATGTGTCCTCCTTCCCTGAGGCAGGAGGCAGCCAAGGGATGCCCAACTCTGCCTTACTGGTCAGCACCAGACGCCCTGGACTTGGAGCATGAACCCAGGTCGTATGGATGGCAAGTGGTAATCTCACCGCTGCACTGGCCAGATGGGTAGCCTCAGATTGTTAATGAAAATATTAAACATCCATGGCCCCAGCACCAATCCCTAGGGGACACCACTGAGTACCCCTCTTCACTCGGAGTAGTGCCCATCCACTACCACCCTCTGCTTCCTGCCCCCAACTCAGTTAGCAGTCCATTTTGTGTATGCTGTACTTTACCTAGAAGCTTGTCATGTGTCACAGTGTCAAAGACCTTGCTGAAGTCTAGACAGAAAATGTACAGTATACAGCCCTGTCTCTGTTGACCTCCTGGCTGCTCTTTGACCAAGGTGATGAGGTTGGTTTGGCACAATCTGCCACTCTTAAAGCCATGCTGAGAGGGACAAGAGCTTTGGCCTCAAGCAAGTGCTCCAGTATTCTGTCTTTGATAATGGCCTCCAGGACCTTGCCCAGCACTGTTGTCAGGCTGTAGTTGCACTGGTGCAACCTTGTCCTTTCTTGAAGGTGGGGACCACACTGGCCACCTTCCATTCCTCCAGCACCATACCTATCTGGAAAGACTCATTAAGGGTTAATGGAAGTGGCCTCTCCAGTTGCTCCCTTAGCTCTTCTGTGGTCATGGGTGCATTCCATCCACCCTTTGAGACTCACCTGGCTTGATCTTTTTTAGGTAGTTGACTGTCAGTGGATGGGGGGGTGTTGTCCACAGCCTCTCCTGGCTACTCCTCATGCCGTGGGCCTTCCCAGTGAGTAGCACTGTCCCTGCCCAGTGGGAACCTTTGCTGAAGAATGAAGTAAAATGTTTTATTCAACATCTCCCATATCACTGGTTCCCCCCCAACACACACACACACACACTGTTATAGGAGCCCTGTCTCCATCCCCATCCTTTTCCTTCCATTTATTTAAGTTTAGGATTAATACCTTTTAGCCACAGGCTTATTTACAAAGGTTCCAAGTAAGTCCCTACAGTACAATACAAGACACAGCATGATATAACATGACATCGCTTAACAGAGGTTACACAGTACACACGGGTGATGTAACAGCAAATAGGGAAATATTTACAGCATGGAAGTGATAACAGTGTCATCACTCATTGAGTAAGGTACAGCGCTTTGAGATTGCCATGGAAGTTCACTACTAAGGGGTAGTGAAATGAGCAGACAGAGTAGGCTATGTCAGGGGTGGATCCGTAGAGGGGAGGAGAGTGAAGTGCAGCCAGAGTAGGCTTTGCCAGGGGTGGGTCCATAGAGGAGAGGAGAGTGAAGTAAGCAGCCAGTTTAAGGTTTTGTCAGGGGGTAGATCCGCTGAGGGAGGAGGGCAAGCAGCCAGAGAAGTTTTGTTAGGTGGATCCGTGAGAGGAGGAGAGAGAGAAGTAAGTAGCCAGAGTAGGCTTTGGTCAGGGGTGGATCCATAGAGGGGAGGAGAGAAGTGGAAGCAGCCAGAGTAGACTTTTGCCAGGGTGGATCCGTAGAGGGAGAGAGGTGAGTAAGCAGCCAGAGTAGGCTTTGTTAGGGGTGGATCTGTAGAGGGAGGAGAGAGAAGTAAGCAGCCAGAGTAGGCTTTGTTAGGGGTGGGTCCATAGAGGGAGGAGAGAGGGTAAGCAGCCAGAGTAGGCTTTGTTAGGGTGGGCTTGAGGAGAGAGGCAGGCAGTGGAAGAGCATAGAGACTGGGATGGGAGAGGGGTCTTGGGCAGCTGTAAAGTGGTAGGATCAGCAAGAGTAGGCTTTGTTAACGTGCCGGTGGGGGGAGTGTGTGGAGTAGGGACTGGGGAGAGGGAGGGAGGGAAAAGGTACCAGGGGTGCGGATGGGGGGCTGGACAGGAGTGGAGGGAGAGAGGGTCAGGCTGAGGCGGTGGGTCAGCATTAGGAGAAGCAAGCACAGATATTTTCATGGTCCAGGTGGGAGCGAGCCCAGCTTTGAACTGGTTGAGCTTGTTACACTCAGTTAGAGGCGGTCGTTCATTGATCTATTTGGGTCCGTGGAAGGATAGAGATCTCTGAGCTAGCTGCTAGTCATCTGAAAGGCACCTGCAGACACCCTTAGTCGCACTTCTAGTGTTGATGGCAGGTTGTGTATTTTGAAGAGCCTAGAGGTTGAGTTTGGCATGAGTCATTTATGTGGAGAAAAAAGGATTTCATGTTGTCCGAACCCACTAGTGCTATCTTGGCATTCAGCCCTTTCTTGGCTTTCTTTATTCTAGTCTTGCAGTTCCTCAGGGCTGAGCTGTGTTCTTCTCTGGCCAGGATGCAAGCCATCTCTTTCCAGGTGTTATAGACTTTTTTTTTGTCCGAGATCAGTTGCCTTAGTTTTTTTTGAGCTGGAGGGGTGCAATTTTTGGTCCTTTTTACCGTAATTGCTTCCAGGAATGCAGACCTTTGGGGATACTCCTGGCGTCTTCTTTAATGAGCCCTAAACGTGTTCTGCAGTACCACGCTTGTGCAGCTGCTCCAGACCCTCAGACACCATATCCTTGATCTTGGTAAAGTTTGCCTCTCTGAAGTTCTGAATCCTGGTGGCTGGGAGCAGCCTAGTCTAATCTATCACCAGGGAGGAGTTTTTTTTTTTTTCCATAGAGGTTTTTTCTGCTCCCAGGCAGGCTGGGTGGCTGTATCACCCCGTCCCATATTCGCCGGCTGTCCTGATTCCCCTTTTGCCTTCCAGGATTGGGTGGGCTGTTGGTGCTCTCAGGGAGGGCTTCATTAAGCCCAGCCTCCATATTTTCCATGTTGCTTTTCTCCCCTGGGGACCTCAGATGTGCAATGGATACAACGTCTGAGATCCACTTCTGTGGAGACAGCCCCAGCATCCTGAACTTTGAATTCCCTTCCTTTATATGGTGATGGATATGAGCTGCCATCCAGCTGCTGTTGGGTGGAAAGCAAGCAGCGCACCACACTAACACCATCTCCCCGAGGAAGGAGAGCTGTCGTAGGGATACTCAATCCTCACTCTCCCTGCTGGCCTCTGTGCAACCCAAGTCCGTTCCTGACCCCGGGTTGCCGGCATGGCAGGAGGTAAAGCGCCCAGTACCTCAGCTCTCCACACTGGGCCTGCAGGGAGATGTTTTTTTTTTTCAGTTTAGTATGCTTTGTCCCCTGTTCCCCCGACCGACACACATTCAGTCCTGCCCTTACCCAGCCCCATCACCCACGTTCTCCGGGGCTTATCTCTCTCCATGTTCCTCCTTGGCTTGCTTCCCAGGGTGGGGCCACCAGGGCTGGACCTGGGCCCCTAATGGAGTCTGGTGCGGAAGAGTGTGCCATGGTCAGCTGTTCTGGGCCTGTGTTGAGAGGCAGACATCCTCTTGCTGCAGTCAAGGATTCTCCAATTATTTCCCCAGCCCTATGCATGCTGAGATGAGCACTGTGATGCACGCACACATGCAGTTGTGTGCCATGCATATCACAGCACGTCAGCTTCCTCCTGCCCTGCTCCAGACTGCACCACTGCATGAGATCATCCAGGTGGTGGTGTCGTAGTGGAGACTGAACCTCCTTCTTGAGGTGGAGAGTGTCCTGTGGGAAGCTGAACTCACTTCACCCCCCCCCCCAGGCTGGCCATCCGATTACACAGGCTTGTTCCCTAACCCAAGGTGCCAGCATTGTGATTGGTAGTACTACCGCAGCACCGGCAGCCCGGTCTTACCAGGGAGAAGATTATCAGTTGTTGTAGTCACTGCCTTCCATCAGTTCCTTGATGTTCACACTGGAGATGATCCTATCCCCACTGTGGAGAAAAAAGTCAGGGGTGGCCTCAAACCTAGTCCCCTGTTTGGAAATGCTGTTCTTGGAAGCATGCCATGAAGGCAGACAGGAAGTTGGGTTCAGCCCTGCCTATCCTACTCAGGGTACCAGGCTATGTCAGGAGATTGAAGTACCCCAGGATCACTGCTGCATCCGATTTGGCTGCTCTCATAATTTCTCTGACTAGCTGGGCATCATATTCTGCTGTGCTCATTGTCCTGTAGCACACCCCCAAGGGGACGTCTGTGTCCCCCTTTTCCTCTAGTTCGATCCAGATATACTGTAATGGCACTGTTTGACCCCTAGTGTCTTCCACAGCAACTGCCTCCATTACTCAGGGAGCTAGCCCCTCCCCCAGTGTCCTGTCAGATCTAGCCCATCATAATACATGTCTTCCCTTTACACTGTCTCTGTGAGTGTTGCTAGGTCCTTGCCTGTGAAATGTGTCAGGCTGTCGAGTGCACCCATTTTCTGGGTACATTCTTTATACTGGCTCACAGGCAAGTGAGGATAGTTGCCCTTCTGTGCTTCCTAGCCCCAGTTCTGGTCTCCTGTCTGTGTGCTGCCCCATGATGCTGTCCTTCCGTCGGTGATCCTTTGCATCTGCCTTCTGTCCTTGGTGATCTCCTATACCAGACCCCTCCCCACATCCTCTAGTTTAAAGCCCCACTGATCGCTCAGTACAGTCTCCTTCTGGTGACCCCACTCCCTCCTGGTGCAGGTGCAGTCCATCTTGGGCATAAAGGTGCCTCTTGCCTGAAGGCCCTCCAGTTGGCCAGACATACAAATCCTTTTCTCTTTCACTAAACCTTTAACCAAACTTGAGCATGCCAGATCGCTGCCATTCCTTTACTAGGCCCCAGCACTGGGAGGATCTGTAAAATATTACCTTGGATACCATTACTTTCAAAAACATCGCCCATTCCATGACTGTCCTCCTCATGTTCTTGGGACTTGTGCTTCCTTGGACATTAATGCCATTATGGACAATGGCAATCTGCTCCTCTTCCTAGCTGTGTTGCTAAGCACTGATTGACACTCTTTTCAGTCCACACTCCTGGCACAAAAAACATTTTGCTTGACCTACCATCCTTGTACAGGAATGCACCCTTCCCCTCATCCACTGCCCTAACTATGGATTCCCCAGTGACTGCCACCTTCCTTCCCCTCTCTCCAGCTTTTTCTTTCCTCCTCCTTTGCATTTGCAGGTTAGGTGTGCTGGTGCCTGAAGTGCCCCATTCAGTTCCAGATGTCTGTTGACCCCCCCCCCCCAACCTGGCTAGCTAGATGCTGATACCCGTTGCTGGTTTCTGTTGGTGGTGATGCTTCCTCATGACAATATCTTCTGCCTCCCATCTCCATTTGGATTCATCCTCTGGCCCCATCCTTGCCACTAGACATTATAGTTCCTGCCACCCTACACTTGACCCTGGCTGTCCCTGCCAAATGCTCTCCTCACTGGCCTAGTATCCAAGTCCCTAGCTTCCTCTTCCTCCATGCTCCTTAGTGTCCTGCACCCCTGTGGTGCCTTTCCCACATAAGCCTGGTAGTATACCTCTTGGGAACACTGACCACCCCACAGTGGCCACAAATGTATCCGCCTGCTCTCCATAGGTAGGATAGTGTACATTTTACAGCTCTGGCGGTGTACCAAGTGTACTTCCCTTCCAGTGTCCTGGATGCTGGCCTCCCCATGCCTGCCCTCACTTATCCCTTCAGTGCCCCCCAGGTAACAGCCCTCCATAGTGCCTCCACAGCAAAACCAGTTTCCATTCCAGATGGGCAGCCTGCCTCTCCAGAGTAGCAACCAGCTCGCAATGGATGCAGATGTCCCCCCCAAACCCACCCTCTTCAGGTGGGATGGTGTGTATCATGCAGACCTGGCAGCTCTCCAAGTACACTTCCTTACTCCCTGTACTATGCTGCTAGAAACATCTATGAGTCCTTTGGCCAGCTCTCACTTAGCCCCCCCCTCATTAATGCTTGTGACTGTAGGTCATAGAGACTGCTCACTGCTGGGTCACACTGTGTCTGATTTATATGGTAGTGAGGCAGTAGCAGTGACTTCAGGTAGCCAGGATGGTTATAAATACCTGGCTAATAGCAACACATTTTACCTGACTCCCTCTAGAGATAAGTATCTTAGCCCTTGCTGAAATGCAGTAACCCTCTTTCAACTCTTCCCCAATGAAACAGCAACTTCACAAGTAGTAAATAACCACTCATCCCACAAAAAACTATAATTTCCTAGCCAGCTTCTATGCTATGCATCATGATCCCACTTTTGTCCTATAACAGACAGATAGCTTAAAACTAGACGAATAGATAGTATAATGAGAGGGCAAGCCAGGAGAGGTGTGGAGAAAGCAACTATCAGATAACTATATGGGACTCCAAGAAATCCCCGCCCCCCCCCCCTTTTGTATTTTCTCCAGTGTAAAGGACAGCGTCAAGATAGTAAGATATACAATGATATTGGGAGCATCCCTTCCCCAGTGCCGAGCTGGAGGAGGCAGGTGCCCTGATACAATCAGTGGATGCTGTTATTTAATGGTGCGCTTTCTGTAACTATCTAAGATGAATCTGTACCCCAATACTGTGTTTTGCCAATGTACTATGTGTGGTGGTCCCTTATGTTTTTTAGAAAAAGGTAATGAAAATATACTGACAAAAAAATACTCTAAGCAGCTCGTTTTGCTGCACTTTAGTTATTTATGTATTATTGCTTTTGATCAGGAAAGGAACACTAAAGCTGAGATAGCTTTTCCCATGGGCATCCGAGGGGGGTACATTGACATGTTTTATTGCTGGTGAATGCTACAGGGCTTAAAATTCGGTTTTGGCTTCGGGAGGAATTCTCCGCCAGGTCTATCAAATGGGGAGAACCCACATTTTGGGGGGAGGAAGGCATTTGGGGGGATTTCCCTAAAAAAAAATTAAAAATAAATAACACAAACAACTAAAAAACTACAACACTTAGTCTTAGTTCTGATTATTTTGAGAAAAGAAGACTGTTTCATTGGTCAAGGTTACATATTGTCCTGTGAAAAAACGTTTCAGTAAGAAATGTTCCACTTTGGGCTTCTTAAAAGGTGGCAACCCTAGCCGTGTTCTACCAAAAAACATGAAAAATGCTACATGTCCTGATCATTTCAATGGTGTTTTTTTTTTTTTCCCCTCCTCTCCCCTGCAGTCCCCCTCTCTTCAGGAGACACTTTTACGGCCTTTTCAGCCCTCGCTCACCTACCTGTAGACCAGAGCAGTCCATCCCCCACGGAGCCTTGGTTTACCCCCCAGGTGGGGTATGGGATGGGGGCCCTACACCCCGAGACACACTGGAATTTCGCTGATGCTGTCTCTGGGCAGGCAGGGGCTTTGAGGGTCGGGGCCTAGTGCTCCGCTTCACTGGGGACCGCAAGGTGCTTTTCCGGTGTTCTCTTTTACCGCGACGCGCTGTGTCCCTTGACGCCACAGTACTGAGCCGACGCCTGGCACGCCGCCTCTCATTTCCTGCCATCGGCCTTGCTGCGCCTCAGGTCTCCACCTGGGACAGCAGCTGGCCGGGCTCTGATCCCTCCCCGAGAGGACGAGCAGTCCCTTGGACGCATGCTCTTCTCCCTGCCGCCTCCAGCTTCCCGGGTTCGCTCCCGAACCCGGTCGCTGGCTGCAAGCGAAACTGAACCGCTGCACCAAGGGCAGGCGTAGTTGTTTTTCATAGTCATAACTTTCTTCCTTTAATATTTTTTCCTATTTTTTTGTTGTCGAGGTCTTATTTAGGTCCTTCACACAATCACCCTATAAATGGGTGTCTGTGGGCTGCGTTGGTGTAGACCACAAACACCCATTTAAAGGGTGATGTGAAAAAAGACAACACCTGTGTTTGTGAGAGAGGACCTAAATACGACCTTGACGGCAACAAGTAGGAAAAAATATCCAAAGGTAAGAAAGTTATGACCATGAGAAATAAACACCATTGAATGAATGGACCCATTCATTTTAATGGCTTTTTTTTCTGATCTTTGTGAGCATGTGTGAGCGAGACTGTCCCACATTTGAGATCCAGACTTTGAGGGGGAGGCTACAAATAGTGCAATTCATGCCCCCCCATCCCCCCATTTTAAGCCCTGTGCTGGCCGTGTTACTGTGGAAACTACCCTCCTCTTTTTTGATAAGCATCATGGGGTCTTTACTGCTACAGTGTCAGTTATGGATATTACCCCAAGTACCTCGTGTGGGTCTAGAACTCATGACTTTCTAATCTTTTCACCCCAGAGGCAAGTGTGCTACTTACTGAGCTCCAGGCACTGAGTCACTTTCTACTAAAATTTAAAGCCATTTCCAGTTTCCTGCAGAACAGTGACAGTTGACCTTGGCTGAACTCAAATCTCCAACATTCAAAAAAAAAACTTTGAATTTCAGGCTGTTTCTTTTTTTACTACTGAAGACATTTACATGAAGCATGCTCTTTGCCCCTTGTACTTCATCTGTGCCTACCTTTTTTTTAACCTAAAGTGATATCCTCTACTTGTGACACTGGAATCATTTCTATATTAATGGGTTGTGATGTTGTAAATAAAGGATTATGACTTTATTGCAGGAATAAGCAATGTGACAGATAATGCCTAAGTGGAAATTATCTGATTTTCATAAAGGTGCCTTCAGTAAAAAATTCAGATTTTGCAGGAATTTCGTGTAACTGAGCACTGTTAATGCCAAGTGTGATTTTTTTTTCTGAAAATGGGAAAATCTGTAATGAACTGCCCCCAAAAAAGCACTCAGACAAACTTCTGTTTCTGTAGGCTCTATGATCTTACTTCAAGGGGGCTCTTGCAGCAGGCAACACTGGTAGGACTAAGCTGCCAGGTGCTAGAACCACACGGAACACTTTGTAGCTTGCAGTCTTCAGTGGGGGACCGCCACCAGCGTCTGCATGCCGATGTCTGCCTATGGTATAAAAGGGGCGATTCCCCAGCTCTATCTTAGTTCTTTTTCTCTCATGGACCCGCACACATCAGACCTCCATGAATGCTTGCTTAAGTTGACCGCCATTGTGCTTTCTGAGTTACTGCAATTTTTTTCTGTATTTTACATTTGAAATGAAAGTGTTATTTTGTTGTGCATGTCTTCTTCCCCAGCTTCGTCTTCTGACCAGCATACAAAGTGTGCTTGCAGCAAGCAGCTTGCCTCCACGGATAGCCATTGTTCTTTCAAAAAGGCAGACTGCGCTCCTGATGAAGTGGGTGCTGGAAAAAATACCAGACAGATAGAAATAAGGCAAACTAGCATGCCAGGCCTCATAAAAATTCAGGGAGAATGTTTATTGTAATTTTTTAGTAAAATGAAAAATACTTACAATTGTAAGCAATAAAAATGCATCACCAATGTGCATTCCTTGCCACAGACACTCCTCTCCAGCCTCGGTGCTTCGGGGCAAAGCTACCCCTTCATCAGGAGGCGTGACCACAGTACAGAAATTAGTGATTTAAATCCTTAATCAAACAGGTATTTCAAATATGACATATTAACACAAACCAATGTGAGTATGCAGCTGGTTTAGAAGTCCCATCAATGTCAGGACAGCTCTAATTAGTGTCTTGGCTCAAATAATTTTATTGGAATTCCAGAATTAGGGAATCAGAGCACTGCTGTGTTGCCATTGATGGAGAAGAAAAAAAGTACCTTAAATTATTAAAAATGAAAAACACAAGTATTAACAAATACCTTTATATTTAAACAACTATTACACCATAGATTTGATTATGCACAATCTGATAAATTCAAATGTACATTCTGAATCCCATATATTGCACAAAAAGTTTTGATTTTTAAACACTGCTTTAAACAATTGTATCATTCCAGTATATCAAAAGAAAAGATTTAAATTCCTAATAAAAGGGGCCGGCCCGTTGGCTCAGCGGTTGGATTTCTGTTCGCGACGCCGCAACCCAGGTTCGGAACGGACTCGTCCCATTTGAGGTCCGGGGGGGAAGGATGGAGCGTCCGGGACATCTCTCCTTCCGGGGAGGGTGGGGATGCGACCAGCGCATACTGACTCCAGGTGGAGGCTGGGAGCACAGCAGTGACGCCTGGTCCAAGCTCAAGGGAGGGACAGACGTCGGCGTATGCCTTGATGTCAGGACGTCACTCCCCACAGAAAACCAGGAAAATACTTCCTGGCTGGCCGGATGACGGTCTCTCTGTCCTCCGCTGCCGCCGATCCCATGACCGGCACACCTCAGCAGTACCCCAGGCCAATGGAAAAGTGCCTTCCCCCTCGGAGGAGGGGGACCCACCCGGCGAAGGGTTATGCCGGGTTACCCGGGGGGGGGGGGACTGCCATATGAGGTGGTAGCCGGTATGGGAGTCGGGGCAGGCAGTCAGAAGGGGCATTAGAGACCCGAAGGAGTGGGCAGCCAGGGAGAAGGGGAGGCACAAAAAAAAAAATTCCTAATAACTATATTATGTATATGATACCATCACACTAAACATTTCGTTTACATTGTATACCAAAGTAGGGTATGGAGAAGAAGCAAAAGGACAAAGAAAAAACCAAAAAGGGGAGAAAAAGGAGGGAATGAAAAAAAAAGGATGGGAAAGAAAAAAGGAAAGGAAATTGAAGGGGGGATGACAAAACCTAAACAAAAATGGAAGATGTCAAAAAAATATATGATGCTCCGAAACGAGGTCCAAAATGCAAATTTTCATGTTCCCTATTCACCGAGACATTTTATTAATTTCATAATTGTGCATAATGTGAAACAGATGTCAATCCCATAGTTTACGCATATATATGAGATTGCCATTCCATTCTGTCATTGAAACCTGATGGTCTCAGAGTTTTGAGTTTAAAAATCCACACATACTCCTTTTTATCTAAATCCAGCTTTCTGTCTCCACCCCTCATCTTGATTGATGCCTGATCTGTAGCCACGTGGTTAATATTATGTGCTTGTATGTCCAGTAATCCTGACAAATGTCTGCCAACAGGATGTTCCGTATCTTTCATTTGTATAGCCCTGTAGTGTTCCTGTATTCTCTCTTTGAGACAGCGAATAGTCTGTCCCACGTACACCTTAACACAGGAACACCACAGGGTGTACTCCACAAATTTAGAAGAGCAAGTCAGAAAGCTGGTGATTCTGACTTCCTTGACCCTTTCTTGGATTAATAAATGATTTGCCCTGTATCGCAGCTCTACACGTTTTACACCTCTTGCAAGGAAGAAAACGTGGTTTAGAACTCATCCAGGACCCTGAAATTATTGTTTTTTTAAATTCACTTTGTACTAAGAAATCTTTCAGACTTTTACCCCTTTTAAATGCAAAAAGTGGGTCTAACCCCGATATTTTTTGTAAATCAATATCAACTTTTAGCACATGCCAGTGTTTCTTTATTATTGCTCTGAGATCCAGGGATCCGTAACCATTACTCGGTAGTAAAAACTACACTATCTAGCTGTTCTCTGTTTTGCTGATATTCCAGTAGTTCTAGCCCACTTTTTTGATCTGCTCTGTTTGAGGCTTTATCTAACATGCTCTGCGTGTAACCCCTCGCTCTCAACCTAATAAACAATTCGATTTTTGCTTCCTCATAATCCTGTGACTCAGAACAATTTCTTTTAAGCCTGATCAATTGACCATAAGGCAGAGCTTCCACTCTGTGTTTGGGATGTGAACTACAACCATGAAGGATGTTGTTTCCTGCCGTTTCCTCACAGAACACTTTTGTCCCAACCTGTGCATCATCCACTCCCCTCAGGATAAGATCTAAATAATGAATTTCCTTGCTATGGAATTGTGCAGTGAACTGTAAACCCAATTTGTTGTTATTTAAATATTCCAAAAACAAATGGCTCTCATCTTCTGTCACATTCCAAATAAACAACAAATCATCAAAAAATGTTTTGTAAAAAAAACAATATTATCAAAAAACGGGTTCACGATGGGGTCACTGATAGCGCCCTCCTCGCACCAACCCATAAACAGGTTTGCGTATGATGGCGCTACCAGGGACCCCATCGACGTGCTCTTCAGTTGTTGAAAATAAATGCCCCCAAACATGAAAAATTAGAATTAAGTGTAAACTCTAAAGACATCAGAATGAATTCAACTGGATAAATAATGCTTGAATTCTCCAGCATTATTCTAATGGCCTCAATTCCCTCCGAATGCTGTATACTTGTGTACAGTGATATCAAATCATTTGTAATCCACCAGAATGTTTCCTGCCATTTTAAGTCCTGCAACTCTTGTAGTAAATGTGTTGTGTCCCTTAAATAAGATTTCAATCTTACCACGTCCTGCTTTAGATACCTATCTATGTACAAAGCCAAAGATTCTGTCAATGAACCACAACCAGAGATAATGGGACGCCGCGGTGGGAATAGCCATTCTTCTTGCCGGCTCTGCTTGGGCCCTGACCATGACACTGAGGCCTGCCAGCACTGCCAGGACTTCAGCCGGGCCACATGGCGACGCCATTAGAAGACCCTTAAAGCCTTATTGCAGCAGAAGAAGAGCCGACTTCATTTCCTGCCCAAAAGGAGAAGAAATCGTCTGGGAAGCACAAGCACCGGGAGAAGCACAGGGACCGTCCTCGATCAGCTTCCTGCTCTTGGTCCCCGCACATGTCGGCGACTGATTCAGGGTCTTCCTCCTGCGGGAGGTCGACCACCCTCCTTAGGCTGCACTCACTTCCATGGGGTTGCCTAGTTCTCCGCTGCCTGCCCTCATCTCTACCTCAGGCGGCTGCTCAGGGCCCCAAACTCCGTTTGTGACCCCCCAGCCCCTGATGCTTAGGCCTGTACACTCAGTAGGTCCTCAGCCAGGTGGCTCAACCGGGCTCTCTTCAGTGGGTGGCGGGTCCTTGCCCATCGCTCCCCCAGTCTTGGCATTGCCTACATCGGTTCCCGACTCCGGGACCAGTGCCTCTTTATAATGCCCCGAGCATGCGCTCATCTCCTCTACACAGGCGTCGCCTCTGCCTCCGTTGGGAACTAGATCCCCTGTGCAGATTCATACCTCCCCTTCGGGGCCGGCAGCACCTGTCTCACCAGACCAGTATTAGCCTTCGCCCATCCGACTCATGCCTGTTTTGCCAGTATCGACTCCGACAGTGCCTCAACTGTCGACACCTCAGCCAGTGCCGGCTGGCCCTTCTAGCAGACCCCAGCCAGCACCTGAGTGACCGACGCTGGGATTCCCGCTGACACCAGGGCACCCAATGCCTCAGGGGCCTATGCCTGGTTACCCAGCACCTTTTAGACCTGCACCAGGGTACCCCATGCCCCAAGGACTGATACCTGGTTATCCGGCGCTGCCACCTCAGTATCTGTATCCATCTTATCAACCACCTCCACTGGTGGATAACAGTGATCTTTTTTCGGCCTGTGAGCCTTTATGAAGGATAAAGAGGTGCCCAAGAGGTCCCCTACTCCACCTTCTAGGGACCCTATTCCTAAGGACTCGGGCCGAGCAGGACCTAGCAAACCCCAGTCCCCTGTGTGGTTTGACTGGACCAACATAAGGAGGACCATCGCCCACCGACACTGGTACCTGAAAGTGAACCATCCAGCAGGGATCCCTCTTCCTCCTCTGTGGAGGACTCAGATGATTCTGGGGGGCCTTCCAATGATCTTGCAGCCCCCAAGGAAATCCCTTGGTCCCCTGTTGATGATCCTTTTTTTATGGACATCATGAGGCATATTCAGTCCTTGATGGACTGGGAGACGGAGAAACTAGACCCAGAGCGTCATCGGCAGGTGATCTATCTCTGCAGAAAGGAGACTCTCCCCTTGGTGGTGCTTCCTCTCATTGAATCATATGAAGATGTCACCAAGGCTTCTTGGAACCGTCCCTCTTCCATCCCGGCCTTGGCCAAGAATGCCCATCACCGTTATCATGCCTCCATTGGCAAAACCTATCTGGGGGAGCAGCCAGAGGCGAACTCAGTGGTCATGAATGCAGCTCATGACCGTACCAAGAAGCCCAGGCACCTTAGCATTCACCTGTCTGATAAGGAGTCTCACCAGGTCAACAAGTTCAGCAAGCAGGTCTACTCTTTGGCCACACTGGCCATCAGGACCCAGAACTATCTTGCCCACATGGTGCAGTATCAGAATGCTCTGTGCGATAAGGATTTGAACCTCGTGCATGCCCTCCCGGAGAATCTCACAAAGTCTCAATTAGTGCAGCTTCTTAAGTCAGACTGGGATGTGGGCAACCACGTCCTCCGAGCTGCCTATGACACTTCGACGTGGCAGGTCAAGTGGCGGCCACCAGCATTTGCATCCGTCGCCACTCCTGGCTCAGGGTGTCAGGCCTTGCACCAGATGTACAGGCGAAAATCCTGGATGCCCCCTTCCAGGGTTCTGTCCTTTTTGGCGGTGACGACCAGGACATTATTTCTCACCTGCAGGAATCGGAGAAGGCCTTGCTCTCAGTACAGTTTAGGTACTGTTCTCAGCCCAGGTCCAACCAGCGTCAGTCCTTTCATCGGACCCCTAGACAGCAGCCCAAGGGCCAGCAGCCCAGAGGCCCCTCTTAGGTCGAGGCTCCAACCCAGTCGGCTGGAACCTCCGCCCAGAGGGCTCCCAGAGCATCCCCAGCCACTCTGCCCCCCCCCCGTACTACTGCTTGACTGCTTGCCCAATCCCTCCCTCCTCCATCAGAGTCCTTGGGGGAGGCGGTTGGGGGTCGCTTTTCCCTTTGCCCTATCACTGTTGTATTTGAGTTTTTGAGGTCTGCTGTACTGTTAGCCATATTATATGTACTGCTATTTATGCCTAGCTCATATTTGCTCTACACAGACTATTGTCTCATTGTATTATAGCAACATTTAGCTTATGTGTTTTTGTTATGACCTACCCAGGTCCACCTTGCAAATGAGTCTGTCTCAGTGGTGTTTCGCCTGGTAAAATAAAGATGCTTGACTGATTGATTGATACCTCGACTGGTGGTGCAATGTAACTTCAGACCAATGGGTCCTTCAGATGGTGGAAAGGGGGCACACTCTGGAGTTCTTGAAGATCCCTCCGGATAGCCCTCCTTTGCAATCCCATTACCTTCAGGCCCACTTCCTCCTCACTCAAGAGGACAGGGTTTTATTTAACTCTAAAAATTGATTAGCGTTTTGCTCATAAAAGTGCTAAAACATTGTGAAAATGCATAGCACTTGCCTCACTGTGTTTAACAAACATAAAACTTCTAGAAAACCTATATAAATACTTTCTGTACAGTTAGTATTGTCCCAAGAAAAAAACTGCTAATCAATTATTTAAAACCCTGGAGGAGATTCAGGCCCTGCTGTGCAAACAGGCCATAGAGCCTGTCCCTCTGGCACAGAGAGGGAAGGGGTTCTACTCCCACTTCTTACTCGTCCCCAAGAAGACAAGGGACCTGCAATTGATCTTGGAACTCAGCCGCCTCAATCTGTACAAAAATACAAGCAGTTCAGCATGGTCACCCTTCACGGGTTGCTGCCCCCTTCTTCACCAGGGGGACTAGCTCTATTCGCTGGACATGCAGGATGCCTACTTCCATGTCCTGGTTCCTGGTTTTCCCACCCCACTATTGGTTCTTCCATTTTTGTTTCCAAGGGAACCATTACCAGTTCCGGGCACTCCCTTTTGGTCTTTCTTTGACCCTCTGGGTCTTCACTAAGTCCCTGGCAGTGGTGGTTGCAGCCCTCAGGAGACAGGGGCATTATGTCTTCCCTTACCTGGACGACTGGCTGTTGACAGCCCCTTTCAGGACTAAGTTGATCCAAACCCTGGAAGCCAACTTTCGGTTGTTCCAGACTTTGGGAATTACTCTCAACCTCCCCAAGTCTTGCCTCCTGCCAAGCCAGTGCCTCCAGTTACATAGGAGCTGTCCTGGACTCATCCCTGGGCAAAGCCTTCCTGCCTCAGGACCGAGTGGAACATTTGGTAGTGCAGGCCCAGCTGGTTGCTTCTTCCCGGCACATTCCAGTCAGGTCCTTCCTGTGCCTCCTTGGACACATGGCAGCAGCCATAACCACAATTCCCCTGGCTCACCTGCACATGGGAGTACCTCAGTGGACTCTTCGAACCCAGTGGGACCAGCGCACCAACGACCTAGATCAGCAGGTCCTAGTCTCCAATCATGTGAGGCAGATCCTGGAATGGTGGCTAACCCCTCCAATCTCCTCAAGGGGCTTCCCTTTCAGAGCTGTCTGCCCACAACAGATTTTGACTACCGACGCTTTGTGCCTGGGCTGGGGTGTCCACCTGGCCCATCATCAGACTCAGTGGATCTGGTTGGAGGGCGAGACACATCGCTACATCAATGTCCTGGAGATGAGGGCTGTCCTTTACACGATGCAGGTCTTCTAGACTCACTTGGTTCCAGGCCATCTTTTGGTTCAGACGGACAACATGTTAGTAGTTTATTACATCAACAAGCAAGGTGGGACTCACTCTTACCCCTTTGCAAGGAGGCCATGAGAGTCTGATACTGGGCCATTCAGCACAACCTGGAACTAGCGGACGTACATATTCCAGACTTCCAAAATGTCATACAGTATTTTGTGCTGTCAGCAAATTGGTTTTCGAAAGAACCATGGAATTGAAACAGCCTTGGTTGCATTCACGAATGCTGCCCTCGGGCTTTGAAGAAGGTCTTATCATGGGGGCAGTGTTCGTGGACCTGACAAAGGCTTTTGATCTTATTGATCATTCTTTATTGTGTGTTAACTCATTATTACTTGGGTGACCATTTTGTGTCAGGTAAACAGTGGATAGTTCGGACTTCATATGAGGTTGATTTGGGGTTTTCAGGTAATGTTGTTTCTTGGTTTCAGGAGTGTCTATTAAATAAGACTCAGTTTGTTAAAATAGGAAATGCTGTCTCCCCCACCTACTCCATTGATACTGGAGTGCCTCAGGGCTCACTTTTGGGCCCGCTGTTGTTTTCACTCTTTGTAAATCAATTACCTTTCTTATGCCATTCATGCGGCAGTCTGCTTTATGCCGATGATTTGATTATTTTTTCCCAAGCAAAAACTACGTTACGGTTATCCCTTACCCTGGAAAAGGAATTTGTTGACATATGTAATTGGCATGAAATAAATTCATTGGATCTTAATGTAAAAAAACTAAAGTAATGTCATTTGTCCCCCATCATTATTGAAAGATACTTATAATTTGGTTATTAAAGATAATAAGGGCTTTATACTTGATCAAGTTTATGACTTTAAATATTTAGGAGTTTTGTTAGATCCCAGTTTAACGTTTTCTCATCAGGTCAAGGCCGTTTGTAGACAAATACATTGTAAATTGGGTGTTCTTTATAAATTAAAGAAACATTTCTCCATGGAAACAAGAAGAACTATTGCAACAGGAATATTGCTCCCCCATTTAGATTATTGTGCTGATTTGTATTTTAATTTAGTTGTAAAAGAAAGTGAAGCCCTTACTATTGCTTACAATAACATTTGTCGGTTTGTCTCAGGTCTCCCGAGTCGAGCCCACTATTGTTTATTGTAGTCTAAATTAAAATGGTTACCATTTAAAGCCGTATTGGGATATTTTGTTTGGAAGCTTAATTTATAAGTCTATGTTTCCTGCTAGTTTATACCCTTTAAGTAAATTGGTCTCAGTCCATGACACTTCAATGAACCTGTAATCCTTCAAGGGTACTCTTTTGCAGGAAATCTATACATCCAAATCCGCTACTCATTCATTTTCATTTTCTGCTTCTCGTTTTTGGAATTTTCTACCAGTTAATGTGCGATCTGCCCCCTCTCCAGTGCTTTAAAAGTGGTTTGAAATCTATGTACATGGTCTGTATGTTCAGGGTATTAAATAACCTGAAAATGCATAAAAATGCGTAGCATTTGGCACAGAATGGTTAGCAAAATTTAAAAATATATATAATTTTATTAATTTTGTCTACTGTTCCATAGATTCACTGAAAAAATGATTAGCAGTTTACTGCTATGCATTTTTGGAAATGGTTAGCACTATAATTGCGGCCCCCAGGATGAAACCCAATTCTGCAGCATTTTGCAGCACTCTGCAGACTTCTGCAGCAGACCTACTGAATAAAGCAATGGAATTTCAATGCCAATTAGTCCCTTTTGTCATTCAGGAAAATGTGACACTGCCAGGATGAAGTGAATGCCACAGTTTCCTTCATGACAAAAGGGACTAATTGCCATTGAAATTACATTGCTTTGGCTGGCCCTGTGGCACTGAGGGTTGAGGTCCTGGACGCCATGCCTCATGCTACACTGGCAGCCCGGGTTCGGGAATGTGCCTGGGCCATCGGGGATCAAGAGGGAGGGAGAGGATTGAGCATCCAACAGATTGCTCTCCTCTCCCTGGGGAGGGCTCAGGGCACACATCACTCAGTGGGGGGCCCCTGATGGAAAGTTGGGGACATTGCAGATGCAGTTTCAGCAAGGGGGAAACACGGCGGACGTCAGCATGCAGTGTCTGGACATCATTTCACGTCCGTGCTTCGGGAAAAAAATCGGAATAAAATGGCGGTCGGTTGTGGTGATTGAGGGCCGTACCTTTCTTCACCCAGGGGATTTATCTGGAATCGAGCTTAAGTATTAGATTCGGGCTGGGCGGGGGTGGGGACCCCTCTGCATGCACTGTGCATGCTAGCTGGATGTGAGTGAGCCAATAAGTTGAATGGAGAGAGAGGACGGCAGCCGGGTGACATGCAGACCGAGCTGCAGGAGGCATAAATAATGTAGTGATAAAAAATAAAAGAAACTGCATTGCTTTATTCAGTGGGTCTGCTGCAGCATACTGCAGAGTGCTTTAAAAGTGGGTTTCATCCTGGGGGACACCACTGTACCTCCCGTTTTGCATAGCGTTTTGCTATGCTATACTAGCTATTTAAAACCCTGATGTTTGTAATTGTTATGGTTAGTTGGTTGTATTGTTTTGTATGCATCTGTTTGTATGTACTTTCGTATCTTGTGTTTTGTTTTATATGTTCGGATTGGGCCTGAAAAAGGACATGTTCCAGAGTTCTTCCCCGATTAACAAAATAAAAATAAAAAAACAATGAAATGGTGCAAATATTAGTAGGGCTGCAGGGGCATATTTTGAAAGGGTTCCAAGGTTGAGGGCACAGATATTGAAAGGTATGCAGTGTGTTTGTATAGGTACAGAGGTACAAATTTTAGGAGGAGTGTAGTGGGAGGTATACGTTTTTCTGAGATGTGTGGAAGAAGGGATATGATTAAAAATGTAAAAGGCTGGCAGTATAGCCTAGTGGTTTGAGCAGGGAGCAGTGAATGAGCTTGGTACATCTAGCAGACATAGGTTTGATTCCTACAACCTCCACTTGCACACTGTGTGACACTAAGCAAGACACTTAACCTCTACAGTGCTCCTGGGTCGATCTGTAAATGGGCCTCGTACCCAGTCGGCCTTACCTGGTTACCACAGAATAAAAAACAAAAAGTGTGATGCAAGGTAGATTTGTAAGTTTTGAACGGGTGTAGGGACAGAGACAAGAAACAGGGCACTGATTTTAGTTGGAGGCAAAGCAGAGGTGTACATTTTTGTTAGTTTATATATTTGGGGAGATTTACAGGGGTAGGAATATTTATTTTATTTATTTATTGAAATGTTTCGCCAGGAAAGTTACAATGAGCAACAGATGCTCGTCTCATGGTTCGTCCTGGGGGAAGGGGAGTAGGAACATTAAATAATACAACAGGATACATAAATCAGGAAACAGCTTAACAGCGTATAGATAGACAGTACAGGATTACAAATATCAATTGCTTAATAACATTTCTAGACTAGGATACATAGAGGGAGACTGGCAGGAGGTGTAGTAATTAGGTACTCAGGAAGGGGGTGATACAGGAGAGGTAACAGAACGTGCTAGGTTGCAGAAAGTGCTAGGTTGCAAGAGGGGATAGGATAGGGGAGACATATAGTGGAGCCGTGGAATGCACTGCCTGGGAGGCTGGTGGAGGAGAGCACAGTGGAGGGATTCAAGAAGGGGTGGGACAGGTACAAGGGGAAACTGAAACTAAAGAAGACCCTCTTGGGGGCTGGGGGAGGTGGTAAGGCGAGCAGCCACTAGGTTGCTGGCTTTCGAGCAGACAAGACAGGTAATTTGGCCTATTCTGCTGGCTTTTTTGTATGTTAGTATATTTGGCCCAGATGGAGGAAGGAGGAGATATAGACCAACAGCTAGACATGGGCCCAGAGGGGCTAGGTGCAGTTGCAGTTCGTCACTATTTAGTTTGTTAGGGATGTAGAGAGACAATAGGCTGAAGAGGAGTGGTGGATTTGGGTTGGTAGTTGGTTCCAGAGCTTAGGAAGGCGATGGGAGAATACCATTTGACCTGATGTAGTATTTCTGTATGGTATATTCAGAGAACGAGAGTCATCAGATCGGAGGGTGTATTTGGAGGGGTGAGGGGCCGATAACGAGGTGGAGAGGTAAGGGGGGAGCGAGCCTAGCCAGAATTTTGAGGTAAATTTTGCTGCGTGCAAGGTTCTCCTGTCAGCAAGTGAGGGAAAATTTAGAGAGTGGTAGAGAGTGCAGTGGTGTGTCAGAGCAGGGGCATCCAAGACAAACCGGCAGAAGGAGTTAAAGAGAGGTTCCAGCCTGGATAAGGAGGATCGAGGGGCAGCTCCATAAACAATGTCACAATAGTCGAATGTTGGCAGTATCATTTTATGTACCAGTTTGAGCCTAGCCGGATGAGGGATACTACCCCTGTTACGGTAGACGGCCCCTAGCTTAGGCCGAAGTTTCTTTAGAATGGCATCAATGTGGACAGAGAAGTTTAGGTACCTATCCAGCCAAACTCCGAGGTAGCGAAAGGAAGAGGTGTCTTCTAATACAGTCCCATTGATGATGTAAAAGGTGGGTAAGGAGGGGAGCCTTGCCAACCTCTGCCTAGTACCGAAAGTCATGGAGACTGTTTTCTTTGAATTTAGGAAGAGGTGGTGCTCGCTTAGCCAGCATTGTACATTGTTGAAATCCAGCTGGAGCCTGGCGGTGACATCAGGGACCGATTTGCCAGTTGTGAACAGTACAATGTCGTCGGCATACATGTGTATGTTAGTCGATATGCAAAACTGAGGGAGATCGTTGAGGAAGATTGAAAAAAGGAGTGGCCCAAGTACCGATCCCTGAGGGACTCCCGTGGTAATGGGAAGGGGTGTGGAGATGGCCTCTGCCATACGGACAGATTGTGATCTGCCTGACAGATAGGACTTGAACCAGTCAGTGGCATTAGGGGAGAGACCAGTGGACCTGAGGCAGGACAGGAGTATAGGGGTGGGAGACCGTATCGAAGGCCTTGGCCAGGTCAATAAAAATAGCTGAGGTTATGAGGCCATTGTCCATGCCCGTGACAATAGTGTCAATCAGCTGTAACAGGGAAGTGGTGGTGGAATGGTGTTTTCTAAAGCCAGATTGGAATGGAGTGAGAAAGGAGGAGTCAGTAAGGTAGGAGGAGAGTTGTTCAAGTACTATGTGCTCCCGGAGCTTAACCAGAGTAGGAAGGAGAGAGATAGGGCAGTAGTTGCTAGGGGAGGAGGGATCTCCCCCTCTTTAGGGAGAGGTAGAAGAGTAGTGTGTTTCCAAGCTGTAGGGACAGTGGAAGAGAAAAAGGAGAGGTTTAGCAAGAGGGATATAGGATAGGCTACGGCAGGAGCAGACAGAGAGAGAAGCTTAGGGTCCTGGCCATCTAGAGAGGAGCCTTTGGCAGGGTTAATGGACTGAAGTGCTTGTAAGGCAGCAGCAGGGGAGATGTGGGTGAAGAAGAAGAGGGTAGAAGGAGAGGGAGCTAGAGGAGTAGAGGAAGGGGAAACAGGGAGAGCAGGCGGGCCGGTGTCATCCAGGGAGGGGGGGGCAACCAGAGAGCTGCTTGGGCGTCAGGGGGGCCGCTTGGAGCATTGCGGTGCAGGACGTGAAATGGGAGTTAAAGCAGTCTGCGACAGCCATAGGTTCTGAGATGTCTGAGAGATTTTGCCTAAGGGTAGGAGTGGGGGGCTTGGTGGAAGGGGAAAAGAGGGACTGGACAACTTTCCAGAATTTGGAAGGTTTGTTTGTGTTATCTTGGAAGTTAGCCTGGTAGTGTTCAGTTTTGGCCAGTTGAATAGCTTTGGTACATTTGTTTCGTAGCTCCCTGTATCATTGGAGGTCCCTGGGGCATTTGGTTAACTTGTGGTAACGTTAAGCAGTGTCCCGGGCTCTTTGACAGGACAGGAGCTCAGGGGTTACCCAAGGTAGGTGGTTTCCCTGGACTCTGATTTTACGCAGTGGTGCGTATTGGTTCCAAACGTGAAGGAACTTATCGCAGGACAGTTGGTGCGCAGCATCAATTGAAGTGCAGACAGCAAGTGGGGACCAGTCAATGTTGGTGAGATCACGATGAAAAGGTAGAGTGTCAAAGGAGGAGTAGGTGCGGGTTAAGAGGATTTTGTGTGGTATTTTTTGCCTATGTATTTTGCGCACCATGTATACGGGATGATGGCCACTTAGTGCATCAGGTAGGAGGCCAGCGGTCTTGACCCTGTGAGGATGTGATGTGAGAACTAGGTCCAGAAGGGAATGGTTTTCAGTTTTGTTGTTCAGGCGAGTAGGTTCCTGTATTAGCAGTGTCAAGTTTAGTGACTCAATGTAGGAGTGAGTTTTGGCTAATGTGTTAGAGAGCCAGTTGAGGTCAGGGTCGCCCAGTATGTACAGCTCACCTGAGTGGGCAAGGGCCGTTAGTTTCTTGATCAGATCCGTGACTTGGGAAGGGGGTTGGCCCGGACGACAGTAAACTCCTGAGATAAATAGTGGGCAGGAGTAAGGAAGCTTCAGGTTGAGGAAGATAGTTTCGTGAGAGGAAGGAGAGGTGACTTTCAACACAACTGAGTGCTGTATATACATTTGGGAGTGTTATGTAACCCCAGCAAAAGGAATGAATCTGAATCTGAATAGACTAGAGAAGGAGAGAGCTGCAAGGGGACTGTATTTAGGACTGAAAGTAAAAAAGGAAAACAACATTTTAAGAGTCTAGAAGTTTTAGGGGGTAGGATTGGTATTGTGCCCAAAGAGTTAGTGATCAGACTGGGTAACTTGCCAGATGCAGTGGTGTCCTCCAGGATCAGACACATTGTCACAGTTTCCTGCATGACACCTGCTATTGCACTGTTTTCCCGCAGAATTCTGTAAAATTCCGCAGGATCAGGCATTTGATCTTGGCGGGTGTCACTGTATTTAAGCAATAACGACCGGACTGGCGGTCGTTTCCTGGGGATTAACGACTGAGTGGGAGGTTGGTTTGGTCGAGGTGAAGCTGAGGGCAGCCACCCGCCACAAGGTCATTAATCCACAGGCAGTGACTGCCAGTGAGGTTGTTATTGCTATTATAAACCTAATGTTTCTTGTAACAGTAGCATTTATTAGTTTTACTTACTGTTTTATTGGATTTTGGTCCGGAGCTGGTGGAGCGGGCACGCAACCCTTGAATGTGTAAAGTGTCACGTCATGATAACGTGTATCCATGTCCACTGACCTGCTGTGAAGTAGTGCAGCTGGATGGCTGTCAGCAGGTTGGCGATTACAGTTCAGGATAGCTCTGTGTTTTTCTGTTTACCTGTGCTTTGAGAATTTTTGTTGATGCTTTTTATCTGTTCTGTTTATTTTTTTTTTTTACATGTCGTAAACTTGCGCTCCCTCTCCACCAGCTCCAGATCAAAAAATGATGTAATTGTAAGTAAGACTAAGAACTGTTATTATTTCAGGAGCTGTTAGGCTTTGGGAATGTGGCTGCGCTGGTCAGTTGCCGCAGTTTCTGTTGCCTTTGTTATGGTGCTAATATGTCACCGTAAACTGCAGGTGACTGGAAAATGTCTGTTTACTTTCCTGGGGCTGTAGTTTAAGACGGTGCCCTTCTGTGAGACGGCCACTGGTGAGACTGGCACAACTGGATCGGTCATTAACTGACTATTAATGATCGATCCAGTAGCCAATCACTGAGCAGGACTGATTCATGAATAATTAATTAGGCTGATAATTACCCATAGTGTTGTACTGGTATACAGTAATTCCATGGGTAAAGGTCTGTATCAGACAGTTGGAGGCAAAGACTAATTTTTACCATTTTACTGTTGAATCAAATGCAAAATACCTTATTGGTTTAGAGATTACCAAATGGTCGAGGACCTGGGTGTAATTATTGACAGCACATTCAAATAAAACCAACAGTGTGGGTGATGGCAGCTAGCATGACAAACATAACCATGGCATGCACCAAATGAAACTTCATAAGCAGGTCAAGAGCGATATATAGTGCCCTTGTACCGATCCTTGGTCAGGCCCCACCTCAAGTACAGTATTCAGTTCTGGTCCCCATAGCTGAGAAAATTATTGACATGATTGATAAAGTCCAGAAGAGGGCAACCAAGGTGGCTGAAACGAACGTTGGAGAACATGGTTTACTGCATGAGGACTAATTGGCAGAACCCAGGCTGTACTCATTGGAAAGGAGAAGACTTAGTGGTGACATGATCATGGTATTCAGACACCTGGAAGGGACAACCCCAGCAGATCAAACACAGCTCTGCACAGTATCCAAGAATGCAAGAACAAGGAGGCACACAGTGTCCCTGGATGGTGGAAAAGTCAAAGGGAAATATCAGGAAGAACTACAGTACTTCACAGAATGAGTGCTGAATATGTAGAACAGACTCCCAGAGTAGGTGGTATCAGTCAAAACCCAGGAGAAGGCAGACACACTGAGCAGAGGTGCAGCACTCAGGGAAAATAGAACCAGAGAACAACAAACAAAAAAAATGGGAGCACATAAATAACTGGAGTCAAGTGGAAAATGCTGCAAAACAGGGTTTATTGATGCTGAAACACAAAAGCAAGAACTTGTAATGGTTCAATGCACTGGCGATGTGAGCTGCTCTCTCCTTTTGTGTTTCAGCAGCAGTAAACCCTGTTTCGCAGCATTGTATCCACTTGGACTTGAAAGTTACTTAAAATTAAATGGGGTGATAGTGGGTATTTCCGCTGAGCAAATGAGGAAAATCTCAATGGGCCAGTGATCTTTCCTCCCAGTCAAATGTTTTTAGGTACTGTATGTCCATATGAGGTACTGTATGTGTGTACTATGCTGACTGAACCTTGAGAAAAATGAGGTCATATTATAAGTTAATAGGGCCTCCAAGGGGTGTCTCTTATGGTATAAGAGACACCGAGATGAGTTTTGGGATGAGAGGACTGCAAAGTGAAGCTGAGCTGTTCTGTGTACCTAAACCTTGGAAGGTGTCTTTTATATATATATTAATATGTACCCTGGAGCCACTCGTTACGGGATAAGAGTGATTTCATGTGCATTCTGATTGAGAGTGAATGGCAAAGCGAAGCTGCGCCGTTCCGGCTTGAGCAGAACACAAGTGACACCACTCTTATCCTGCAACGAGTGCTCTGGTGGGGCATATTGATACATTATAGATGGAGCACGATCAGTGTTTTTTTTTTTTTTTTTTTTTAAACTGTCCCAGAATGTGCCTATTTCCAGGGCATCTGCACATGAGACACTCGACACAGAATAAGAGTCTCATGCACAGGGGAAGATAGCACTCCAGTTGGTTGTGAACACTGCCTTGATCTATAATACCATAAGATATGCCCCTCAGAGGCCCTATTAAATTATTATAAATCACTTGAGTTTAGCTTGAGTGAGTTATAATAGGTTTACAGCCTTTTTTTTAAATTTCCTTATGCCCTCCTCTCCCTGGCGCTGGAGTACTCTCCCCTGATGGTCCTGTACGAGGGTACACTGTACAGAGGATAAGATGTACAGTGGATCAGCATGCTGATTGGCCGAAATACCTTTGTGATTTATAATGTGCTTTAATGACATCGGCACCCACCCAAGAGCCTGACAACTGGTAAGAAAAGGTCTGAGGGATTTTGTGTGCCACAAAAAATATATTGCAGGGTGAATAGCAAGGACTAAAGTGTAGAAGTGAATTGAAACGAGACATTGGGAGTACTGGAGGTAGTCCAGGATTTGGCAACTGCAATTTAGTGTCAAGAAGTGCAAGGTTATGCACTTGACAAGGGAGAATCCTGGGACTGAATACTGGAGTAGCGGTATGACTGTCTGTCACAGACTGGTTCTCTCCCAGAACTCAGTCTGCGCCATGTTACCAGGTTTCACAACCCTTCAGGTCCCTGAATGGCACCTTGATACGTTGCTGTTGCTCAGCTTGATTCTCACTCAGGGTATCTTTTGCTCCAAATCCCACCAGAGCCACTGCTCATCCAGTACAGTCCCCTCTTCCAAAAGGCAGACGACGCCCCACCCCCACCCACATTATTCATAACTGAGAACACATTGCTTTAGATATGGTAGTTCAGTAGCCTCTCTCTTTGAAAACAGATCACAGACTCGCCAATTTACAGTAGCTGATGTATATTTTAAAAGACCCACTCACAGGAAGCATGAAGTATATAAAAATAATGTATTTTATACTCCATGGTATTTACACATCACAGGATTATACACACTAAAGACCATGGGGAACACAGTATCCTAGGAGAAATAAAACATTGAAAAGATAGACATCACACAGAAAAACCTAACTCAAAGCCAACTATTTTTCTGGGTAGAAGAAGCTTAAGCCCAGCTGGGATCTCAAGAGTTATGGCAGACTCAAACCTGTGATATTACCAGTTCCAACATAACTGATTTCTCAGAGCAAACATTCAACAGAAATACCACCGGCCAGCCCATTGTACCCGCATTGTTGTGGGCCTTGGTCATCCCTGTATGGCCTCAACTTCTACTAGCTCAAGTAAGATATACCCTGCGCCCAAGGTATGACACCTCTACCATTCCAGTTTGGCACTTCTCCGCCTTGACTGTTAGCCCTACAGTGTTCAGTTGTCACATGCCTGATGTGATCCTCCCATGTCTGGCTGTAGATGGCAGTGCTGCCCATGTACACCAGCAGAGTGGTCCAGATAAGTTTTAGGACTCAGAAGTATTTACTACTACCTTCTTACACCTGGTAGTATTTTCATCCAAATGGTAGTACTGTCATCCACTGACCCATCTCGTATTCCCACATCTAAACCAAGTCTCCATCCCACTGGATGTCTGCAGACACTGACTGCCTAATACTACTGTGAAGTCAAACTGTGACCTCATTTTTAACATTGTCATGTTGTAACAGGCCTTCTAAGTAGCCAGTGAGCCACTCCTGTCCCCACCTCTATAGGTTCCTGTGTAGTGCCATAGCTGCTAGCATCTCATGGTACTGCCAACTTTGTACATGTGTACCACATACTGTAAATTTGCTGGGTGGGAAAAAACTTCCTAAAATAAGAAAATGAGAGTATTTCAGTCAAAAATGGTAGTAAAATACTCCTTTACTCCCCTTATCTGTTCCCCTGCAGTCTCCTGCCCCACATAGAATGAGTGGTATGAGCCACTGAAAGGTGGCTGGTGCATTTTTAATGCTGAATAGCATTACTCAAAACTTGAATAGACAAATGGAGAGATGAAAATCGACCCCTCTCTGGTTTCAGGGGTCAGTGGTACCTGCCAGTAACTCTTTGTTAGGTCTATGGTGGCCAGGTACGTGGCTCCCTGTAATTTTTCCAGGACCTCATCCACCCTGGGTATGGGTTATGCTTCTGACTCTATACAACTGTTGGGCTTGAGGTAATCAATACAGAACATTGTGGTTCCATCCTTCTTGGAAAGTAGTACAACCGAGGAGGCCCAGGGACTACTGGACTCCTGGATTAATTTAAAAGCCAGCATTTCCTTGCTGACCCTGCCAGGGGCATGCTTCAGTCCCTCGGGGACTCTGTATGCTCAGTGGGGCTTGGGACCTTGTATCCACAGTGGTATGCCTGGTTTCTCATGGACATTTCCCCAAATGTTACAGCACACCATACAGTTCAGCAGCTTGAGCAAGTATTAGCTGCTCTGAGAGGATGACAGCATCCACTAAGGATTCTTCCTTAATCTCTCCAAGGAGATCCACCAGATGGTCTGCTTTTGCCTCCTCTTCTGGATAGTTGCACACAGTCAGGACCATCTGTTTCCAGTCACGGTAGGGATTCATCATGTTTATGTGGTAGATTCGCTGCTTGTGCTTGTTGTTGGGTAGCTCCACCATGTAATTAGCATAATTCACCATCCTGACTAGGGAGTAAGGACTGTCCCAGGCTGCTGTAATTTATTCTGTCAGACAGGGAGGAGTTGCCCAACTTTGTACTCCCAGGTTCTAGACGCACAGTCATGCCACGTCTTCTGTCTCTCTTTTGCTGTGTCAATGTGCTCCTGAGAGTGGTATGAGGAGTGTGGAGCTGCCGCACTTCATCCTTCTCCCAAAGACTAGCCATTAGGGCAAACATTAAATTAGTGCCCCGGTCCAACAGAATCTCCTGGGGAATGCCCACCCAGCTGAATATCCCCAGCAATTCATTGGTTGCTTTTTTACCTCGGAGGACAAGGCCATGGCCTCTGGGTACCTCATGGCATAATAATCCATGACCACCAAAATGTACCTCTTGCCTCTGCAGCTTGGGGCTGAGTGGCCCCACAGTGTCCACAGCAACTCACTCAAATGGATTCTCAGTTATAGGCAGGGGAATCAAAGCTGCCTTAGCTTTGCCCCTAACCTTTCCCACACTCTGGCACTGTGGACAGTTCTGGCAGTGGTTTACCACATCCTGAAAGATACCAGCCCAGTAAAATGTTAAGTCAGATGCCTTTTTGTACGCCTGACTCCTGAGTCCCGGTGGTGGCACCTCTGTAGTCAGTAATTCTCATTTGGCCCAAGATAAACTCACTGATTTTTATGCATGTTGGCGACCCTATTACGTTTATTTGAAATCCAACTTACCATATAATCCTTAGCTCTCTCTATTGTGCACTTTCTTCCATTGCACTGTGTTCCTTTCCGGATCTCAAGTCTCTCAATTTATTGTTAATATTATGCTATTTGAGGTTACTATTACTGTTATATTTGGTGTATTCTATTGTATATAAGTTTTGGCATATATAGGAGATTTTAAGCTTGGTTTCTTTTTTTTTTACTATACCATAAATGTGTAGATTCAGATTTCCCTTGTAATTGTAAACTGTGTTGTTCCATCTTTTATATTTCAATTGCAACCTGTTTGTATATTTCAGATGTATGCCAATGTACTAATAAAAAGATTAACTGCAAAACAAGGAAAAGGGGTGTTTTTTTTTTTTTGTTTGTTTTTTTAGAATTTCTTTATGCTCCTCCAGTCAGCCCCCCTTCCGACTGACCCCCCCAGCCCCGTCATCTGGAATAGCCAGTGCTTACCTTGTGCCCAGCCCAGGAGCGGAGCCTGCGGGGAGTCGGTCATCATCCTGCTGCCAGCATTTTCTTCCTCCGATTTTTCTCCTAAAGGCCCCAGGAGTAGGAGCGCATGCACATGGAGGTGCACATACGCCTACAGCCCCGGTCATGACCCCTTTCTCCAACCCCATGGCCTAACACCCGGCACCCTCTAAGCCTGTGTGACCCTAGCCCCCAGTAGGGGCCAACATTGGCCAAGGGATGGCATATCACCTCCCCGGAGAGGAGAGGAGAGCCTGCTTGCTGGCAGCTCTATCCAGCTCCCCCCCCCCCCACTGCCGACCTCTGACTACCTGGACTTGTTCCCAAACCCAGGTCGCTGGCATGCCGCGAGTTAAGGCGTCCAGCGTCTCAACCCTCAGCGCCACTGGGCCAGCCAAAAGGAATGTTTTTTAATAGGCAGATCTCAGCTGTGTATGTCAATGTTTTCAATTGATTACCTATTATTTTAATATTAATGCATGTTCATAATCAATGTTTTTTGCACGTAAGGGGTGGCCAGGGAATGGGGAGCTGCCAACTGGCTGTCTATTCCGATGTCTCCCTTCCCCCACCGCTACCTGTCTGGTTTCAAGAGGCGCTTTTACACACAGGTTTCTGTAACGGAATGACTGTTACGGAAACAGTATACTGTTACATCCCCTGTGTGTAAAATGCATCTGTTCCGTTACATCGGTGAACCTTCACCCGAACCGCAATCTCTTCCTACCTCGGTTCGTGCCTTTGTGATCCATTGTATCTGGCTGTGTAAAACAGCCATTCTGGCACCAGTAAAAACACAGCCATAGAGCACCACACTGCATGGGGGAGCCGAAACACAAATACTGAAAACGGAGATGGGAGGGTTGCCGGAATACCCTCTGCGTGTAAAGTGAACCACAAACAGAATAGAGTACAATGGTGGCACATCAGTAACGGCCATTCCATTGTTCTTGCCTGTGTGTAAAAGCACCTAATGATACATCACATTAAATGGAGCAGGAACCAATTAAGCCTGCCTGCCCAAAAATCAAAATTTGTGCCATTTGCGGGTTTTTTTAATAGTAGGGCTTAATGTTTTGTCCTCCCCCAGGTCCACTTAAGTGTAAACAGAGGCGGATGTAATGGGGGGGGACAGAGCTGTACTACTAGCCACCTTCCTTGTTCCCAAATTCCAATACTGCAGCACTGAAAATTCTGAGGACACAGCGTGAGGGAGAGACACACTTCCTGCTTTAGGCTGCTTGGCTTGGACTGATGATCACCATGACTGACTCTGCTCTACCTCCTAAAAGATCCAAGGCTTACAGTCAGAGTCCTGCCTAAGACTGCTGGTCCCTGCCAAACACAGCTACAAAAAACAAACAAAAAAAAGTGCTTTAAATCCCTTTCTTTATAAATACTTTGTTGGCGGATAGATTCGGCTTAGGTCGATTTTACTCGGCAGCAGACAACAGCAGAATAGAAACAACTGAAGGAGACCAGTTGGGGTACCACTACACGGGCCACTACATAACCTTGCAGATAAAGTAGTATTCCTCACCAACATTCCCAGGGTGGATGAAGACCTAAAACTGGACTTCAAAGATGTCCTTTTCTGATCTAAGAGAAGCAGCTTCTAAAGCAGATCAGACGTATAGTCCTAAATTATTGTACTTATAGTACCAATCAACATTTTTTTGCCATTAACATACGTAAACTTCACTAATGGTTTGTTCTTGAGACCTGGGCTTGGCACCTTCTGTTGCAGGTTTTTTGTTGTTTTGTTTTTTTTGTTACGTGCTGGAAACTCAGTGCTTCGCAAATTTTAGCTTTGTAGGTTTAGGAAACAAGATGCTTATTTTTCAACAGTTGAAATGTTCGCGTGGTTACAGGTTTCTTTTCTGCACCATGCGTTGTTGCTTTTTTACTGAGCCTAGCAATCTACTTAAACAGTATGACCTCCAGATAGGATTTCGCAGCAGAGTAGTGCTGTGATATTGTTAATTTGGGGGATTACATGAGGGACTAGTGTACCACAAAGCGTGAATGTGGCTGTATGTGCCTCAAGGAACTATACTTGTTTTGCCAGTTGTGTGTGACACATGTAAGTAACATTAGATGCCTTTTGAAACCTGATTCGAATGTAAGAAACAGATTAGAAGTCAAGTGTGAAAAGAACAGTCAGTTCAAGTTGAATATGACACCATGACAAAGGAAGTAAGGCACTGAAAATGGAAATGCAGCTTGTTTGTAAACAGTAGTTCCTTATAATGTATAGTATGGCATAATTCATACATGAAATAGAGTGCTTTTTAACAGCGCGGTACTGGTTAACATGGACAGCAGTCAAGTAGACAACAGCGGTTAACGTATGCACACAGTTGTGAACAACTGCTTTGAACCTGTTTTATTTAGAGGAAATGCTGACTAGGATAGCAAGGTTGTCTCCTGTGGATTGTCAGATAGTGCCACAGGGCCTTCGGTCACCAGCAAAAAAAAAAAGAAAAAGAAAAATTACAGTTCTCATCAGTAGAACTCAGTTATGCAACATGCCTCCACCACCCATGTGAATTGCAAGCTATGTTGACCTCTTGTTTTTAAAGATGATTTCATAAAAATTGGATTTTCATCTCTTTTAGATTACTTACAACTGAGGCTTATTCAGGAGCCGAAAATATAATCTGCTTGTGACATTACAGTCTGATGCTGCAGAAGTGGCTGTTGTGTCAGTAGCAGAGCACTCTTGACTTCAGCTCAAGAATGAGCATCAGCTATAGAACAACTGTAAGGAACACAACTTCAGTTTTTATGTAGATACACTTACACAACACCAGTGAGAATACGTTTCACCAGATAGACGGGATATGCACTGCTGACATGTGGAAGAGAAGTAAAAGGAATGTCAGATGTGTATCCCTTGAGACTGAGGCAAGCTTGCCGGTTTTATTTATCAAGTGCATATAATGGTACCCTTTGAGGTAGTAAAGTTATGCAGCAGTAGAATCTGTCTGCCCCCCCTTCCCGACCTCTGACAGTTTGGATAAATGTTGGAGACTAGGGTTGGGAATTACCTGGGGATTTGACATCTTCTTGGCCCCAGTGAGTGGTGATTTCACGCCATTCACGCCCCCACCCTTCAGGCATTTTTGCCAAGGGCCATTTTACCGTAGATCTGGGTTTTATAGGGGATTCAGACAAAGGCTTGGCCTCACAGGATGGGGCATTTGAGTAGCTTGATGCCAATCATTTTTGAATCCCCCACTATTCCCTGAGGTGGAGAGGTTATTCTGAGTGCTGCACTAGGGATTGTACTGATGATGTGTGTCACAGGACTTAAACTTACCAGATATGGGGCAGATAGTCAAAACATTTGCACATGCAGTTTGTCTGCTCAAGTAACTGTCAAAACACTTGTGCCTGGAAAAAATGCTTGCCTAGAAATTCAAACGGTAACACCGTTTATAGCAGGTAGGAATTCTAGTGAATGCCCTAGAAATTCTGCTGACGTCTTCAGAATTACAGCAGCACTCTACTGATGTCCACAGAATTCTTGGCAGCTATTCTCTGTCCATAATGTGTTGCTTAATTTGGGTTTACCAGACTTGGGACACGAATATTTATCTCCCAGCTCAAATGCTGGGTTATCGGCTTGCCCATCTGCCTGTCGCTGAGTCTCATCAGTTTTTGTGGGGAGTTTTTATAGAAACTGAAGCCTGTAAAGCGAGATAAACACAGAGCCTGGCACAGAGGTACTTTTCTGGGCTATTTCCAGAGGGTATTCAGTGAGAATAGCGACTGTAAATGAGCGACTGCTAAAACAGCAACTCATTTTCAGTGCTTTTCTCTTGGGCTGCCCTACAAGGGTAGCGACCCTATGCCAAGGCGATGGTAGAGTGGGGCGACCGGAAGGGGAGGAATAGCAAGGGGAAGGGGAGGGTAGGCAGGAGAGTTTGTGAGGGGTAGTGTGCCTGCTGCAATCGAGCTAGCCATGTGGTGGTGAGGGTGGCTAGCTCTGGCGCAGCAGGTACTGGGTTTGGGGCTCGAGACCAGGGGAAACATTTTGCCACTGCTTGCTGCATTTTATTTTCCTTATGGAGAGTCGCCCCCTCCTCGACATGCACCCCCATGGAGCTGGTAATCATAAATCAGGGGGGTGCAGGGGAGAAGCCCTCTACGAGTGGGGGCACAGCCCCCCCTTCCCCGCATCAACACTTACTTTAGTTGCCAGATGTCTTTTTGCCAGCTTGTGTATAGTGCCGATTTGCTTTTCGGCGATATACACTTGACATAATAGCGATCCCTATTATGACATGGAACCTTTCCGGAACTATGTCCACCAGTATTACCATTAAATCCATGATACCTAAGTTAGGGTAAAAAAAGGAGCAGGCTTCATTTTATTTTTGATGGGTAATTTAAAAAGGATTTTTTTTAAAATTAAGCCTTAGAAAAGTGGTTTTGATGTTTTTTTCCTGAGCAACTGGCATGTATTAGCACTAGGGGACTTATACAAGACTTGAATCCAAGTTACAAATTGAGAAGGGAAACCAAAATGAGAGAGAACTGAGAATAAAATTGGCCAATGGACCCTATAAAAAGTTTTTTCGACGTCTAGGGATACCAGAGCTGCAGGCAGCACCACGTCCCTAGGCACCAAAAGTATGTGTGCCATTTTATGCAGGTGGTCAGCAGCAGACCGAGATGGGGTAAAGTCATCTTGTTCAGGGCCAGTTAAAGGCTCCCACACTTTATTAATGCAGTTGGCAAGAATCTTAGAAAGAAGTTTAAGGTCCTGGTTCATGAGAGAGATAGGATGATACTTAGGTATAACTTTGGGGTCTTTACCCGGTTTAGGTAGAAGAACTATAAGAGCTACATCCATAGTGGGGTCCAATATACCATTTTCCAAAATATCAGTAAAAACTTGGGTAAGAATAGAGGTCAGATCTTGAGCAAAGGTTTTATAAAAATTTGAGGTGAAGCCATCTGGGCACAGAGCTTTATCTAAACTCAAAGAAGAAATGGCCACAGAAATTTCTGCAGTTGAGATGGGTTGCAATAATTCCATTCGCTGAAGCTCAGATTCATAGGTTTCATAGGTTTTCAAGCTTACATAGACTTGCATCCTTATTGCTTGCCAGGTTTAATTTCATTAACTCAAATAAAATCTATCGAGACCTTTTTTGAAAGCATCCATAGATTTGTTCATAACCACTCTGCTCGGTAAAGCATTCCAAAATTGAACCCGTCTCTGGCGGAACCAATATTTTCTTTTTAAGGTATTCAATTTGTCTTGTTCTAATTGCATTCTATGACCTCTAGGTTCAGATAGGTAGATCTTTTTTTTTTTCCCAGACTTTCCCCCAAATGTTTATCTTGAAAGGCCCTGAATATCATGCACATATCTCCTCTTAACCGTCTGTATTGTAAGGAGAACATGCCAAACTTATGTAATCTCTGCTGGTATGTTAATTTCTCATATCCTAAGCTATAATTCTTTTTGTTGCCCTTCTTTGAACCCCCTCCAGCCTTCTGATATCTGCCGTGTTATATGGGGACCATACCTGCGCACAGTACTCAAGGTGCGGCCTCACCAATGCCTGATAAAGTGGTAGGGTTGCCCTGCTGTCCCTGCTGCTTATATGTCTAAAAATACAGTTTAATACCTGATTTGCTTTTTTGACAACCAGAGTACAATGAGTACTAAACTTTAAATTGTTTGTTACTCTTACCCCCAAATCTCTTTCAGCCTCTATTTGTGAAGTACACGTCCACTCAGAGTGTAATTATAATTAATATTGCCTTTACCAAAATGCATCACCACGCATTTACCTAAATTCAATTCAAGTTTATGTTGCCATATCCATTGCATTAACAGGTTTAGGCTTTTTGCACATTTTGGATTTCACTAAGAGTGCTTACAGTGTCCCCCATCCTGCAGTCATCTGCAAACTTGCTCATCCTCATGTTAGGGAATATGCATTTAGTAGAGGATACGTAGACAGTATATTGAATAAGCATGGGCCCAGCACTGATCCCTGAGGCACTCCACTCGTAACCTCCTCCCAATCTGACATTACCCCTTTAACAACAACCTTCTGCTTCCTATCCCTCAACCACGCCTCAACCCAGTTAACTATATTAATAGGTAGATTAATACTAAGCAGTACCACAATCAGTTCTTTATGTGGCAGTTTATCAAATGCCTTAGAAAAATCCAACAACCCAACATCCACTCCCTTCTCCATATCCAAGGCTTTGGTCACCTTTTCATAAAAGATCAGCACATTTGTCTGACAGGATCTTGTTTTTTGTAAATCCATGTTGAATTTCATCAGTTTGCCCATGTAATGTTAAATGTGCTAAAATGTGTTCCTTTAGAATGCTTTCAAATATTTTGCCCACTATAGAAGTCAGGCTGATTGGTCTAAAATTTGCAGGGTTTGTAGTAGGACCCTCTTTTAATAAAGGTACTACTAGTGCATCTCTCCATCCCTGTACCACAACTGCCTGATCTAAAGATTTTTGAAAAATATAGGTTAAGGGTTGAAAAAGACTTTCTGCTAATTCTTTCAGAACTCTGGGATGTATACCATCTGGGCCTGGGGATTTGTTAATATTAATGTTGGAAACGCTATAGTATTGTGCTTCCAGGTCGCTCCTGTAAAAAAGCTTCCAGCTTAGTGTGCTATACCTGGTTAAACAACTAAATAAAAAAAAAAAACACTATAGTATGCAAATAAGCAGAAATGGATTCTAGTGATGGAGGAGAAAGAAGCGGTCAGAACAATAATTTTATAATAAGCATAAAATTCAACAACTATATTGCTAGCTTGTGTTTTAAGGGATTGGTCGGATGGTGAATGTACAGGTGGAATAATCCGAGACGCCTCTTGTTTACGTAAGCGAAGGGCCATTAGCTTGCCTGCTTTTTCTCCTTGGTACACATATTTTGATTTTGTCTTGAAAATGGCATATTCCGCCCGCTCCCTCAAGAGATCAGAATACTGATCTCTCAGTATCTCCAAAGCTAACCTGTCGAATTCAGAGGAAGATGACCTAAGGTTTTTTTTCTGAACTCCTGATTTCACCTAATAAAGTAGAAGCCTTTTCCTTGCGTTGTTTTTTTGCTCTTGGAAGTGATGCAAATAAATTCCCTCCTCAATGTGGCTTTGCAAGCGGACCACTCCATGTTCCTTCTGGCAAGTGTGCCCCAGTTCTCACAAAAGAAGTGATCGAGAAAATTCCTAATATGCACAACAAAATATATTTATCTTTCAAAAGTTGATTATTAAGTTTCCAGAGCACATCCCTATCCTGGTGAGGGTCTAAAAAAAGAGATAACGATAAAGATAAAGAGATAAGAGGGCTGGCAGTATAGCCTAGAGGTTAGAGAAACGAGGTGTGAACGAGCTTGATACATCCAGTAGACCAGACCTGAGTTTGATTCTCACAACCTCCCTCTGCATACTGTGTGAGTCTGAGCAAGTCACTTAACCGCCCAGTGCTCCCAGGTCACCCCTGAAAACAGGCATTTGTGCCTAGTGGGCTTTACCCGGTTACCAAAGACTAAAATAAAAATAAAAAAATAACCAGATCAACGAATGGTCAGACAGGGCTCACGGGGTGATGTCGCAAGCATGAATATTAGATCATTGGGTATGACTTATCAGAAAAATCTCAATACGCGAATAAGAATTATGAACCGTTGAGAAAAAGGTATATTGCTTAAGAGTGGGGTTAAGAATATGCCAGGGATCACAGAGGCCGAGAGAGTCCATCATGTCAACCGGTGCCCTCTGCGCAGGTGACAGACCAGCTTTGGGTTTGAGAGATCTGTCTAGGTCACAAGTTAAAGTCGAGTTCCAGTCTTCGCCCAAGAAAAGAGGAAGATGAGAGTAAGGAGCAAGGGCAGTGGCTAAGAAAAGAGAAATATGAGAATGAGGAGCAAGGGCAGTGGCTAAAGTCATAAAAATAGAGGGGAGCCCGTATTAGGGCTGTAAATGCTTCCTATTATGACTTCTGACTGATTTAAGTGTCCATGGAGTAATGTAAACCTACCTTCAGGGTCAGCAACACAATTAATACAGGTTAGCGAGATGGTACGAGCAAAAAGAATAGCTACCCCTTTAGCCCTAGTAGAATCACCTGCCCCATGAACTTGACCAATATAGTCCCTTCGGAACAAATTGGACTCAGTGGCCAGCATATGGGTTTCCTGTAGGAGGGCTATGTGAACTCCTAGGTGTGCTAGATGTTTAAGTATCTGATGTCTCTTAGCCATACAACTTGCCCCCTTGACATTCCAGGATGCAAATTTCAAATTGTTTAACATGAAGCAATAATAATAAATAAGATGTCACTGCCTCAAGAAAACTACCACGCCTAACCATGGGAAAAAGGAAGAAATTGCACTCACTGATTGTTACCCCTACCCCAAGAAAACTACCAAAAAACAAATAACTATCCAAACTCGAACATATATAACATGAGGTAACCTCCATGGTTACCCAAACAACCCCCGGTCCCAGGACTGCACTCCTGCAGTCAAGTCCGATCAGGGTACTTTTGAGGGGCTCTCCACCAGCTCCCGGCAAGACAAGTGATTGCAAAAGAATTCAGCTTAAGCCACTAAGGAAGAGGCTAATAAAATAAAAAACTAAATGTGCCTTATCAGACGATGCCAGCTAGAAAATAAAACATATTACAAAGAAAAAAAGGAATAAAGTACAGATAAACAAGAAGGAAAAAAGGGGGGGGGGGATAAATCAGTCCAAAATTCAAAGTACAACACATACCCAAAATAAAGATTCAAATAAAATAAATGACAGGACTAGCTGGAGAAAATCCCCTTGGGGTCTAAAGCCTAAACACTAGCACAAAAAAGGCAGCCAAATATGGAGCATAAAATACAGTATCTAACAACTATTTCATTTATTTATTTATTTGAGTTTTGGTAACCGGGAAAGTCCACTGAGACAATTGCAGTCCCTTTTTCAGGATCGACCTAGGAGTGCAACAAAACAAATACAGAACAGTGCAATATCACAGAAAAGACAGATTATGGTAGCAAAAATTGACATACAGCAATTAAAGAACAAACAAATAATGAAAAGGTACAAATATGATATTAACATAATATAACATCACAAAATAGGTATTTATACTTCAATAATTACATAATACATGGCTTCATCAAAATGAGAATACAGGCTACAGAAACTAAGAGCATATAGATAATTATAGGTACAGTGGGGGCAGACAAATAGCAAGTTATACATTAAGGTAAGGACAGAGGGCAGGGAAAGTGGCCCAGTTCAAGGGGTAGGTAGGAAGAGGAGAAGGAATAGAGCAATATCAGAGTAGGTCAGGCATCATCAGAAGCAGGAGCATGTTACAGAGACAGAGAGAGAGGAAAGCAGATTGGTTTTGAACTTGGGAAGAGTGGAACAGGACGGAGGGCGGAAGGGAGTTCCAGTCCGACACTGCCACAAAAGAGAAGGACTTGCAGGCAACAGTTAGTCGCAACTTGGGCCTTATGAGAAGGGGAGGAAGGCAGATATACGGGCTCATGGAGCTTGTCTTAGGCGGATAGTCTCACTGAGGCATGGAGGTGTAAATTTGTGGACCAGCTTATGGATGAAGCTCAGAGTGGTATACCTCAGTTTAGATTCGTAAGGTAACCAACCCAACGAAGAGACGACGTCACAGTGGTGGTGGCGGATGTTGACCCCTAAAGCGAACCTTCCCTACCTATGGTAAGCCTGTGTTAGGAGAGACAGGGTAGTGGCATTAGTTGAGAGCAATAAAGGAGCACCATAAGTTAGGAGAGGAAGAAGGGATGATGAAGCAATCTTAAGGAAAGAGGCAGAAGTGAGAAAGGGGCAGATACAATAGAGGAGACCTAGCTTTTGGTTCAGAGATTTAATTACAATGCAGACATGGGTATTAAGGGAGAGAGAGGTATCCAGGGTGATGCCCAGGTATTTAAAGGAATGGACGGACTCAAGGGTATCACTATTGAGAGAGGTAATACTGAGAGGGGAGAGTGTAAGTGTAGAGGAGGGTAGATGGGCAAGGCAAATTATATTTAAAAGATGCCCAATCCTGGAGGCTCTGGGCGCCATACATAAAACCAACACAACACAACATCAATAAATAAGATAATCATAAAACTACAATACAATTAAATTGAGTTCAATAAAGAAAGAAAAAGAAAAGAAATTGGGACAGGTAATATGACAAGTCAGTATAGAGCAATATTTACTATGCTAGACTGGGAAACACCTGCTCAAACAGGAAGGCATTGAGGTGCCTTAAATACCTCCACCGAAGGGGGCCTGTCTTATTGATGGAGAAAGCGAATTCCACAGGATGGGGCTGGCAAAGCTAAAAGCTCTGTTGCCGGCGGTTTTTAACCTTGTCATGAGAATCGTAAGGAGGCCCCTCGAGGAGGAACGGAGGGAGTGGACTGAGGCAGCAGGCATAAGAAGGTCCACCAGGTAACCAGGGCCCAGGCCATATAGGGCCTTAAAGGTGAGCAAGCCCACCTTGAAGAGGATCGTCCACCTGACCGGCAGCCAGTGCAGTTCACGTGGCACCGGGGTGACGTGGCAATACTTACTTTAACCCGTCAGCAACCTGCCAGCTGCGTTCTGCACTAGCTGAGGTCAGTGGAGGATACCTCCCGAGACCCCGAGGTGGAGCGCATTACAGTAATCAAGCCTTAATGTCACGAAGGCATGCACTAAAGTAGGGAGGTCCGGGGCGAAACCAGGGGCTTAATCCTGGCGATATTTCTCAGATGGTAAAAGCTGACATGGACCACGGCTGGCATCTGAGTCTCAAGTGTCAAATCGCTAACCAGAATAACACCCAGGTTATGCACCCTGGAGAAGGCCTTCAAAGGCACAGAACCCAGGCTGAATCCTGTCTCTGTACCCAAGGCCATCCTATCACGCCCTCTGACTTCACTACCAGTACCTCTGTCTTATCAGGGTTCAGTCACAACCAGCTGGAGGCCATCCAGTCACTAATTTTGGCAAGGCAGTTGTTAAACACATCCACTGCATTGGATGTCCCTGGTGCAAAAGAAAGATACAGCTGGGTATCGTCAGCATAGCAGTGAAAACCCAAGCCATATTTTCTAATGAGCCCTCCCAGGGGAAGCATGTACACAGCAAATAATATTGGTGACAAGACCGAACCCAGGAGTACTCCGCAAGACAGGAGACTAGGAGAGGAGGAGAAATTCCCCATCACTACCCTATGCATCCTGTTTGTGAGAAAGGACTCAAATCATCAGATGACTGTGCTGGCAAGTCCACAGAATTCCCTCAGGCGGTCAAGTAGCACACAATGGTCCACCGTGTCAAAAGCTGAGGAGAGATAGAGGAGAACCTGAATTGTCCCCTCCCCTCAATCTCTCACCCTGAGAAGGTCATTGTGCACCTGAACTAATGCAGTTCCGTGCTGTGCCTTGCCCAAAACCCTGGCTGGAGAGGCTCATATAGATCAAAGGCCATGATGTGCTCCTCAAACTGCAGCGCCACAATCTTCTTAACAGCCTTACCCAAGAATGGAAGGTTGGAGAGATAGGACAGTAATTTGCCTTGACGTCAGGGTCCAAAGATGGTTTCTTCAGAAGGGGTCTCACCAATGCCTCCTTCAAGGCATTGGGAAAGACTCCCTCCGAGAGGGAACACCGGACAATCAAGGCAAACACCGGGCCAACGGAGTCAACACATTCCATCAAGAAATGCGTCGGCACTGGGTCCAGTTCATAGTATGTGTGCCTCAGCATTGAAGCAACCCCTCAGCCACCTGTACTGGTCTAAACTTGCCCCACCTCATCAGAGTGCTCTCCGGGCATCCGAGGCAATCACTGTTGGCCAAAAATCGACTCGCTGGTGGCATACTTTGCCTGATGGCAGACACTCAGTCCGAGAAGAACCGAGCAAACTCTTCGCATAAAGCAACCGAAAAGGCTTTTATCGGCTGGAGACAGGCTGGATTTAACAGCCTGTCTACAGTCTGAAAGAGCACAGTTGGTTGATTCTTCCTGGCAGCATTCTCCCTGGACAGGAGTCTTATGGTTGATTGCCCCCTGGTACTCACCATAGTGAGCATGCAGGTCCAGCTTGTCCATCTCCAGGCTCATCGTCCACCAGCAGCGCTCCAACCTCCAACCCCAAACTTTCATCACCTTGAGTTCCCCATCAAACCACAGGGACCTCAAGTGAGAAGATTTGGGTCGTACCCGGACCAGTGTAAGGGAGTTGAGTGCCCCAGATAACACCAATTTATAGGCGCCAACTGCGGCGCATGTACCCCCCCCCACGTGCAGTGTCCACACTAGATAGGTCAGCTACCACCAGAAAACCTTCGGGGGTCAGATCCCTCAAAGGGCAGTAGCATACCATCTCAGCAGGGGGAGGGTTCTCTGGGGGGGGGCGCCCCAAACGAGAACTTCACCATGCAATGATCAGACCAACCGACCCGATCAGTCTTGAGGTTCTCGATCTCAAGCCCCATCGAGAAGACCAGGCCCTACATGTGATCGCCCTGATGGGTGATGGAGGAAACTTCCTGCAACAGCATGCTTTTTGTTTTTTTTTTCGTATTAAGGACAAGTTGATTTCACCTAAACTAACCTTCAAGGGCAGCAAAGTCAGATGCAAGTTCTCCGTTTATCAGATCAACATCAGGAGAGAAGGGACAGATGATTGCATCGTCCGCATAAAGGTGCACGGAAGCCCTTCCACAGAAGCTGGGTAAATCATTAATAAATAGGGAGAACAACACAGGACCCAAAATGGACCCTTGTGGAACACCATGCGTTATGGGTCTAAGGCTAGAGATAGAACCAGCCCACTTGACCCTTGGAGAACAGCAGGATAGATAGCTTTGGTCCCAGTCTTGGGCACTGGTATCAAGACCAAGAACTTGTAGCTGTTGTAGGAGAAGACTGTGATTCACTAGGTTGAACGCTTTTGTAAGGTCAATGGAAATGGCACCAGTGGCAGACCCTTGGTCCATAGCCTGGAATATGTCAGCTTAAGCCACTAAGGAAGAAGCTAATAAAATAAAACACTATATGTCAGAGGAACTAACAGACTACTACCAGTATACTGTAGAATAGACTAATAGTGCAGTTCTTTATATTTCGCTGTGTTCGCTTGGTGGGTCATTGACGCAAAATATAAAGAACCACTCTGCTCAACAGGCTCCTTCCCCCAGCATGGACCCCACTGACGACAGGTCCAAAGTCGTAGCATCTTCCATTAATCACTTCTTCACTACCTGCGCCCTGCCCCAAGGCTAACCACCCACCCCTCTCTCCCTTCCCTGCTATCACCTGTACATCCGTTCCCCTCCCAAGACCAGTGGGACTTCAGTTCCCCCCTCCTCTCCGTCTCCCTTCCCCCACCCTGGTGCCAACCCCTCCATTCCCCAGCCCAACCACACCTTCCCCATCACCTCCTCAGAGGTGCTTCGTACCCTTAGATCCTTAAGCTCCACCAAACAAAGTCGAAATGGGATTAACTCCATCCTCCTAAAAATCTCTGCTCCCATCATAGTCCATCCAGTTACTCGCATCTTTAACCTCTCCCTCACCTCTCGCTCCTTGCCGAAGGCCTGGAAGTTAGCCGAAGTCATTCCCCTTCACAAAGGGGGTGACCCCTCCTTCCTTGGCAACTACAGACCTATCTCTCTCTTTCCCTCCCTCTCCAAAATTCTGAAATCCCTCATCTCAAAAAGACTAAACTAATTCCTTGCCTCCAATGACATCGTCACCATTCCAATCTGGTTTCTATTACCTCCTGTCCACTTCCTCCTCCCTTCCTCGTCTTACCAACCACATCCACTCAGCCACGGATAAGGGTCATCTGACGCTTGCCATATTTAAAGATCTGGCCAAGGCCTTTGATTCTGTGGCTCACAAACTACTCCTTGAAGACCTCTTAGCTATAGGACTATCCCCCAACCTCTACTTAATGGTTCAAGGCCTGTTTAACCGATAGGTGTCAATTTCTCCAGCATTGGGATACCAAATCTGCTCCTCTTCCCATCTTGGCTGGCGTTCATTAGGGGTCAGTCCTCGGTCCTACCCTATTTTCAATCTTTGTAAACAGTCTCCCCTCAGCCTGTTCAGTCTCACACATTCAAATGTACGCCAACGACACTGTTATCTTTGCTTCTGGCCCCTCCCTGGCCCAGGTTGAACCCATCCTCCAAGATGACTTCAAGAATACCATAAAGTGGCTGGATGACAAATCGCTTAATGGCAACACTAAGAAAACAGTTGTCATGGCTTTTGGCTCCGCCCAGAAATTAGCCAAAACAACTCCTCCCACCTTATACGCCTTCAATGGCTCCAAAATTACAGTACTCAAGTCATATAAATACCTAGGAGTTTGGCTAGACCCCAAATTAGATTTCTTCCTACACCTGGATAATATACACAGCAAACTGTTGTCCAAAACTAGAAATGCTGTATAGGCACAAGGACAGTCTCTCCCTCCCCATCAGGAGGGAAATAGTCTCTCTAAGCTTATCCTCCCCTCATTTGATTATGTCGATGTGGTTTAGAGCTCAGCGCCGCAATCCTCCCTTGCCAAATTAGACCCACTATTTCACGCCTTTTGCAGATTTGCCACGAACCTCTCGTACCGCACTCACCACTGTCTCCTTTACCAATCCGTCTCTTTTCTGTCACTTAACGACTGCCACCTGGCACATTGCGCTACCTTTGTCACTAAGTATTGGTTCAATACCCTTCCTTCCTACCTCTCCTGCTTATTAGCCCCTGCTCCTAGTACAGGCTACTTCCTGTGCTCCCATGACCACTGTTCCTTCGCCTTGATCACACCCCACTCACACGCCGGTACACTAGCCTTTGCTCATCGGTTCCCTGCCATATGGAAGTCTCTTCCCATTACTGTACGTGGTTTACCCACTGCACCATCCCTCAAAAAGTATTTCAAGCGTCTCCCCTTCCCCCCCTTGCCACTGTTTCCACCCTCCTTGAATGCTATACACTACATCCATTCTGACTCTTTCCCCTTTTTTCCCTGCTGCTGCTCCTGCTCTATGTATATAATTGCCGTATATAATCTTGCTCATCTCATGAATGTATATAAATGTATATCTACTGTATATTTTGTGTATATTGTCGCACGATACCTGTGCTCTCGCGACTGCCTCAGTACAACAAACTGGTTTTGCTAGCTTATGTATTGTTTCTCCTAGTATTCAACTGCCCGCTGGCAGATATATTGTTAGGCCCTACTTCTGTGCATGTTACGTATTCACTGTATATTTTTCCGTGTACTTTTGCTCATCTCATGACTGTATATAAATGTATATTTATATTTTGTGTATATTGTACCCTCTCCCCCTTCCCCAGGTCGCATCTGGAAACGAGCTTCGACTCAGTGTGCCTTTCCCGGTTACCAACCTTTAAATAAATAAATAAATAAAATAAATTAAATACATAAATATTTGAGACTGCATTACATTCAGTTCGTTACCTGGACAACTCACTTGATCCATCCTAAAAACACTGTGCATTGAATGCTATATACAGTACTGTTCCCCATACTCGAGCTTGTTGCTTAGTTAATGGTGTTCCTACGTAAGGTTCTGGTTACTTAGCAACTCAGGTTACTTAGTAACTCAGTAACACGAGGTCTGGTGCGAAGGCATAACACAGCACATCAGGTGTAAATCTGAAAAGCTTTATTAATACAGTAGGAAAAGTATAAACATAAAAAAAAGAAACAGCACACTCAAACACTCTAACTATGGGGATAAACAGCACAGTGTCAAGCTTGTGTTTGGTCATGTTTCCAGTCAATCGGTTCGTAAGGTACAGTACCTACAAGTTAAATGTAAAGCTTCAGAAACTGTTGTTTTTTTTTTTTTAAATTTAAAAAAATGAACAGTTTTAAATGTAGAGGCATTGTACCTGTTTTCTCTAAGGATCCATATTAAGGCGAAGCTGGTTGTCCGGACACTGGGAGTGTGCTTTTGTGATGCGGGCCTGGTCGAAGCCCCTCCAACAGTCCACATTTCATTCAGAAATTCAGTTGAGTGCCGTAACTAGCCACTGGGCATGTAGGGATTTTATGTTAGACATGCAGAGATTGACATTTACAGAAGCAGAGGGTACACCATTATCGAGCTGTTGTGAAATTAGGCCCACATGCGAGGCTGTAAGCTGAGCTTTCATCTCATCTTTAAACAGCTTGTTCATAGTAATATCCAGAGGCTAGAGCAGGTCAGTACAACTTGGGGGGATAAAAACAGGTATAATGTGCTCTTCTGCGAGCTTAGCTATGACACCGGTTGTCCTGTGTGCCTTAAACAGATTCAGAAATAGGACAGCTTGTTGTTCGTCAGGCAAATTGTTTTTTCTTTTTACAGATGAGAAGTACAGTTTCAGGACACTGCCAATATAAGAAAGCAGTGTGTCCTGATTTGCCGAGTGGTGAGAACTGTGGGTAACATGCCAGTTGGCAGGAAAAGTGAAAACAGGATGGCAAGCAGTGGTCTTCCCCTCTTATATAACCTGTGGTGGTAGCATATTCCCTGCTAAGGTACACCTGAGGTTTAAAGACACCTGCCTCTTGTCCCCGAGGCCAGTCACCTCCACCTGACAGGATCCCATTTCAGCCATTGTCCACTGAGAGCATGGCATGAAATTCACCCCGGTCTCATCTGTGTTGATAAAGAGCTCGGGGGATCAACTAGTTTGCAGAGGCAGTCCCAGTCCTTTCTAAAAAGCCCCTTTTAAGTTCACCGAAGTCAGTAGGGGTTTTTTCTGTCAGCTTTTGTCCCCTTTCTTCAGCAGAACCCCATTCTATTTTAAAAGGTCCAAGCCCACTGTTTGCTAAAAACTATAGGGCCACCAGATTCGAAAAGCTGCCCAGGAGTATTACATTTTACAACCCCACGAGCAATAGCCACAACAACCCTTCTGTTTACCGCAGCACCCTCTGAACGTAAGCTCTGGATAATTTTTTTAAATTCATTTTTAGCATTACCTTAACAGCAAAGGTGGTCTGCCACGGGGTTTAGTTGCGAGCAGGGGTACAAGGCTGGTTGTGTCAGGGACAACATTCAGTTGGCCCAGATAGTCAGCTTTGAACTTTTCTAACAGTACTTTCGTTGATTTCCAAGCTGTATTTAGAGTTTAAAAACCTCACGGCTTTCATCACTCCATTTTCGATGGCGTATTTGCCACCTTCAAAACACTGCTCAGTAGTATAAACATTGTACGTGGCATGCCGTTTTTTTGCAGGTGGTGACTGGCAGTGAATCTCGGATACAGCACATTCTGCCATTCATAAGGGAACTCAGGCAGAAGTATACAGTTTCGTCCGGAGTAACATCCTCAATGGAGGTAAAGGGGTACTTCTGTGCCTTGCTGCGATCCAGCCACTTCAGTAAAGATATGATTATGGCAAGAGGGATTACAAAGCTGTTAAAGGTTTTAAAGCTAAGCAAGTACTGGTACTTGACCTAAGTGACCCTGTGACGGAGAACTGTACTTAACAGAGAGGTGTTAAACTGTTGTAAGCTGTTGTAATTAGTGTACTTTATTGGCTGTTAATGGCTCTGGGGCTCTGGAGTTTTGAGCTGTGGAGAGCTGAGGAAGCATTTTGAAGTTTTAAAAAAATGAACTGCACTTTATTTGTGTTAACATGTAAGAGCGGGTGGGAGGGGGGTTGTAGCGGACTGCAAAGAATAAAGAACCACGATCAGACCGAAATTGGCAACCCACTAAATATACTGTATGCACAATTAGTCTATTCTACAGTATATTACTACCTAAAATTCCCAAATCCCAGTTAGGTAGCAATTCTGTTTATTAAAAATGCCACATCAACACACCAACACCGGGGGTTAGCATAAACTAAAGTCCCACCACTGTGCTGGCTTTACATTATATAAATGCTACGTCACAACTAACCATGCCTCCCCAAATGATAAGCCAGAAGCATATAAAAGTAGCAATTACTAATTGCCAAAGGCCTACAAATCTTAAAACTAACAATACCCATCCTTCACCTACCCCATATCAAAAATATTATCAAGTGAAGAAGAAACCTGCACTGATTAATTGCTTAAATTGAACCATACTACTGCACTACCAAATATACATACAAATAAATTCTTATATTATAAAATACAGTATGGGTAGGTAATCACAAGTCTTAATACAGGCAGATAAAAACTACTGTAAGTGGGTGGGCATAAGCAATATCAATCGCCCCAACAGATGCTTTACCGTATCATCCAAAGCAAAGTGACAAAAGAAAATAATTAGGAAGAACAGAGGTCATCGGCTACCGAAAGGAGCAATCAACATTGCGAGTGTGTTTAAAACAAATTAAATTACTTCTTAATGAGGGCTTCTCTATAGCCCATAGCAAACAGAAATTGCTGCCACAAAGAGAATTAATAAGCAGTACTAAAAGTAAGAAGCAGAATAAGCCAAGCAGTGTGCCATACCGAGATCAGTACTGTGCTCACATGAATCAGGAGTCAAGGCTCCCTTAACCACAGATAAAGGGCAGTATTACGTAATAATAAAACTGTTGCAGTAGCGCTTTATATACCTCATATAAACTGAATAACTAAAATAAACAATCTATCCATATTTAAAAGGATAATTATAACCTGGATAATTATAACCTGTGGTGTATTTTTTTTTTTTTGCATATTTCTTGTACACATAATTGTTTTTTGTCATTCAAGATTGTGTAATGCAAGTCAGAATTAGGGGAGTCTAAAAACAGTAGTTTAAAACCATGCGAGTATCACAAGCTGCTAATTCCCCACAAATTATAAGTCAGTCTTCATCTGAATTTTGTTCGAAACGATGATGGAGGTCCTCCTCATTCTCACTTTCACTAGAAGATGTAATGTGAACTTCTTCCAGTACTGGGACTTTGCTTTGGCCTGCGGACTTGCGAGGTTTTGCTCCCAACCTACGTTTTGTTTTTTGCGAGCCACTCTTTTACTGATGGTGTGCTACAAAAATCTTGTGGTTCAGGGCCCTCCATGGAGATTAAAAGTAAGTTCGCTATTGTGCTGGTCTTCAGGTTAGCTCTCCAGTCAGAAAAAAATCAGTTTCATATCTGAAAATGCCCTTTCTAGTGTAGCATTAGATATTGGATATACTAATACTATAGCTATGACATGAAGAATGTTTCTGAAGTATAGAGATTTTCTCTGGAAGATTACATGCCATACCTCAAGGAACGACAGCTGCTTGTGATACTTACTAATATTCTGTTTCAACAGTTTCCATTCTGTCATTGCAGTATGCACATTGCATCCATTCTGCAGCAAAACAGGAGAGAAGTGGTTAATAAGAAACTGGATCTCCTCATTTCCAAATTCAGAAAGCTCATTAGAATTGTCAGGCCAGTTTGCAAGGTCAAGGACAGTGCCATTTGTTAACAGTGGGTCTTCTGCAAAGCCCAAGAAGTGCTGGTTGAGACAGTCCATTACACACTGTTTACAGTCACTTCATGTTCCTTGGCAAGGGCAGAAAGAGGATCTCCTATTGCCCCTTGGAGCACAATTTCTTTAGACACTGCAGTCCCTTCCTCATTGATAACCACTTCTCTCCTGAACTTGGCCAGTGTGGTTCCATCCTCTGCCGTTAGATTTTCTGTTTCTGAGAGTACTGTACTTACAGTGTCCATTGCAATGGGAAGGGATATATGGGCATCCGGAAATGCATGGGAGACTGTTGAAAGACCTGTGAGTAGTCAAAATAGAAGTGTGAGAGTAGCAGAAATTTAACATTGCATATCTGTTTTCTAAACCCCTTAACTTTCGACTTGTCTGCTGGTGGAATAGCCTGTCTGGCGTCAGACACAAGCTCATCCCAATGACCCAATATGCTGCTGAAATTATGAAGCACAGCATGGAGAGAATCCTTTTTACGTGAGAGCCATTGTGTTCCTTGTGATTTTTTTAAACATGATGCAGGTGGTTTGATTGGCTTCAGCTACTCTTTTTAACTCTCTAACGTTTTGGGAAGTTCTTATAAAAATAGGGTGTTGAGATCAACATGTTGTCAATGGTCTGGGAAAAATAGGCGTTTTTAAAAGCATCTTTAGCTACTAATTCAAGCCTGTGTAAAACACAATGAATGGCAAGAAGCCGTGGACACTCTTCTTTCAATAATGCAATCAAACCCTTATTACGTCCAAAATTGATGGACGCACCATCTGCTCCTCCGCCAATGCAGGATAACTGTTCTAGGTCAACCATGTCCTGTCCCAACAATTGAGAGTATAGAGTAGTCATTGCAGACCTCAAACAACTTGCATCAGTAGACTCTACATCAATTAATCCAATGAACTTCATAGTAGGTTGCCCATCCTCGAGAATTTTGGCATAAACTATCTCCTTCTCCGTGGTGGTACTCTCAGTTGTCCCATCCATAAAGATTGAATGATATCTGTATGGAGTTGCTTCTCCTGTGAAGTGACTCACAAAGTGATTGGCAATAGCTGTGATGAATGTAGCGCACGCTTTCTCATTGGCGTAAGCATCACCAAGTTCAACACCATGTCTCTTTTCCAGTGATATTAGTTCCTTGAATTTCAGGAAGGGTCCTCTTCTTTGGCCAGGTAGTAGGCAATATCAAAAAGTTTCTCTAATTTGTATAGAGATTTTGTATTCATTTTTAATATACATTTCTCTATTTCACCACCTGAGGGCATATTAGCAGCTAAAGCAGCAGCCATTGCTTGTTTATGGCCTTCTGATATAGCGTGCCTCTCACAGTTTGTTTTTTTTAACATCGTTAGTTCCACTGATGTATGAATCCACATTGCTCATTTTAACAGCTCTAGTTGCCCACTTTTTAAATTCATCTGGTTTCTCTCTACAAAACTTACACCAAATATTGGTTGCAATACCATTTTTTGCTTCAAACTGTAGCCATGTCAAATCTGGATTTTCCTTTTGGTGCTGCCATGAGTGCACTGTGGATACATGACAGGAATGGGCCTGTTTTTCCTTTTCCTTAGTTGTGTTAGCAGCCTCGCTGACAGTACTATCTGGTGTTATGGTCCATGGCATCAAAGAGGAGTACAGTTGTCCTGTTTCATTCGGTCCAGGCTGCTTGTGTTTACGTGAAACGCTGAATCTGAAACTTAGAAGTGACATGATTACCACCACGGGAAGGAGATAGTTTGGGCCTTGATGTAATTAATTAAGAAATGTTAAGTACGACCGCTGAATGTGATGAATTGAGATGTTGTTGTTGTAGTTCAAGGACAGAGGGTATAATGAAAAGAAGAAAATGACTTCACTGGCTCTGTCTCTTTTTTTGTTAAACTACAATGCAGATATTTTTTTAAATCTGGTAATATAACAGTTACCAAGCTGACCACAAGGATAATGAACCCTGTAATTAGTCGTGCTAATGCTCACAGGGTCCTGGGATCACTTAGACAAGAAGAGATTTTTTTTTGATCAAGGTGTACAGCAGTTAGCAAGCTGACCACAAGGCTAAGGGACCTTGTAATGTAGTCGTGCTAATGCTCACAGGGTCCTGGGACCACTAACTAAGCTTGATCATTTTTTTTAATCAGGGTTACAGCAGTTAACAAGCACTGACCACAAGGCTAAAATGAACCTTGTAATAGGTCATGCTGATGCTCACAGGTCCAGGGACCAGTTATCAAAACTAGATTTTATGTCTTTAATCAAGGTACAGCAGTTAACAAGCACTGACCACAAGACTAAAATGAACTTTGTAATAAGTCGTGCTGATGCTCACAGGTCCAGGGACCAGTTATCAAAACTAGATTTTATTTTTTCAGTACAGCAGTTAACAAGCACTTGCCACAAGGCTAAGGGACCTTGTAGTCGTGCTAATGCTCACAGGGTCCTGGGACCACTAACTAAGCTTGATAATTTTTTTAATCAAGGTTTCAGCAGTTAACAAGCACTTGCCACAAGGCTAAAATGAACCTTGTAATAAGTCGTGCTGATGCTCACAGGTCCAGGGACCAGTTAGCAAAGCTAGATTTTATTTTTTTAATCAAGGTACAGCAGTTAACAAGCATTGACCACAAGGCTAAAATGAACTTTGTAATAAGTCGTGCGATCCTCACAGGTCCAGGGACCAGTTAGCAAAGCTAGATTTTATTTTTTTAATCAAGGTAAAACAGTTAACAAGCATTGACCACAAGGCTAAAATGAACCTTGTACTTCAGGTGTGTTAATGTTCAGGGGTCCTGGGACGACTAATCAAGCTTGATAATTTTTTTAATCAAGGTACAACAGTTATCAAGCAGACACAAGGCTAAAATGAACCTTGTAATGTAGTCGTGCTAATGTTCTTGGGGTTCTGGGACCACAAACTAAGCTTGATAATTTTTTTAATCAAGGTTGCAGCAGTTAACAAGCAGACACAAGGCTAAATAAACTACCTTGTAATGTAGTCGTGCTAATGTTCTTGGGGTTCTGGGACCACTAACTAAGCTTGATAATTTTTTTAGGTTGCAACAGTTAACAAGCAGACACAAGGCTAAATAAACTACCTTGTAATGTAGTCGTGCTGATGTTCAGGGGGTCCTGGGACCACTAATCAAGCTTGATAATTTTTTTAATCAAGGTTGCAACAGTTAACAAACAGATACAAGGCTAAACTACCTTGTAATGTAGTCGTGCTAATGTTCGGGGGGTCCTGGGAACACTAGTCAAGGCTAGATATTTTTTAATCAAGGTTACAACAGTTAACAAACAGATGACCACATAATGCTAAACAACCTTGTAATGTAGTCGTGCTGATGTTCAGGTGGTGGTCCTGGGACCAGTTAGCCAAAAGCTAGAAGATATTTTCATTATATTCCCTGGTTTAAAAAGAAAAAAAATGTTGTTCTCACAGGGTTCAGGGAGTTGTGAGGAGCTGTAAAGTTCAATACCCAATTAGTTACCTGAAACCTAGCTCACAAACACACTGAAAAGTAATCTGTACAGTATTTATTTTAGCTAAGTAACAGTGTTCGATTATCAAGGACAGACTTTCAGCAGAACAAAAGTGGCTGCCAGTGTACAACAGAAATAAAAAAAAATGACTGAAGGTCTGATTGAGAAGTAATTTATAACTTGAAAGGATTCTGGAATTAAAGATCTTAATTTGAGAGGGCTCTTGCAGTAGGTAATTACATATAGGACTGACGCCGGCCGGCGGCTGGACCCTACGTAAAAATTTCTAGCTAGCAGTCCCTGGCAGGGACGCTTCCCCGTCAGGTGACCGGCCAAACGACGCCGGTATAAAGGGCAGTCCCGACGCCCTTCCAGTTCTTTCCTGGCCAGCTTGCAGCCACTTTGCAGTTAAGTTCTTATCGCTCAGTCCTGTTACTGTCGCGGTTTTTCCGAATAGTTTCAGAATTTTATTCCTCTTTTGTCAGGTGAGCGTCCGGTATATGCGACCCCCTTCAAAAGAATAAAGTGCGACTATAGATGCGGGCGCCAACTGCCTCCAAAGACGGTCACTCCCTCTGCCTCTTCTGCCTAGGCCCCACCACGTGGTCGACAAGTGTCCGTGACTGCCTCCGTTTAACGTGGCCACCCGCAGACGACGCCAGCAGTCCTCAAAGCCCATCTCCTCAAAAGAAGATGTCTGCGATGGAGAAAGAGCTGAGAAAACCGGCAGGCGTCGACCTCCCTGAAGGGCACAAGAAGCGGACAAGGAAAGGCACCGGGAGAAGGCTCCTTCTTCCGCGACTCCGGCCGGAGTCGTGGGCAATAATATCCCTCCGGGGATTGCCCGACGGCAGCCTCCAAGGCTTTGGAGGAGGCGTCGGCCCGCCCGGCGGGTTGAGTTCGGGGCCCGCCGGGCGCCTCCGGGCAAAGGAGACTCCAGCCCCAGTACAGCCACAGGCCCGCGCCCACTGGTGCGGCATCTCCCTTGCCGAACGCCGGCCCTCCGACGCACGCCGGGAGAAGGCCCTTGTTGCTCGACCTTCGGGCGGCACTCGGCAGTGTCCTCCCCAGACCGGGCCTCTCTCTCGGCCCGTCTCCGGCGAGGGACCCGAAGCCGGACGCCAGCCCTCTGGCGCCTGCCGACCTCGCCCATGTACACACGTCCGGCTCCTGACGCAAGGCCGGCCTCCGAGCCCACGGCGGAACCTGTTGTTTCTGCCGCCCAGGCTCCCCACAGCCTGCTGCCATCAGGAGTCCCAGTCCCCTGCCTGACCCCGGGATTTCTCTCCTCCGCCCCGGACGAGACTCGGGACCCTGGGCTACCATCCGATCCTCTTCCTGAAGAACCGGATCTGACGCTGCCCCTGACGCCGGCCCCGTGCCGCTCTCTGACACCGCCCCACCGACGCTTGGTCTCGACACTGGCCCCTCCGACGCCGGGGGATTTTCCTCCTCCTTCGGGCCCTCCACCCCACGGGCCTATCCTGACTGATCCGCCCGTGGAGTACCCGGCTGGGCCGTCTGCTCCGACAGCTCCTCCAGTGCCTGGGTATCCACCATCGTATCCGACGCCGGTTTTCCCAGGTCTGCAGTATCCTGCGCCGCCGTACCCGGTGCTGTCTCCTTCGACACCGCAGTACCCGACGCCACAGTACCCGACTCTGGGATACCTGCAGCTGGGTTACGGATACTCTCCCTACGGATTTCCTCCGTACAATTATCCCCTCCTCCTCCTCCACTGCCCCCTAGGCCGCCGGTGGATCTCCAGGAGACTCTTGCTTCTTGGTGGGCTGAGGCCAAGGCTCAGCTCACTACAGTCGAGAGCCATTTTACGACAGTGCCACCCCTGCCCTGTGACGCCCTAGACGGCATCTCCCTCCTCCTCCGGATTCCCGGTTTTGCCTCGATCCAGAGAGGGGCAGGACACGCGCTCTGGGACCCTTCCCATGGAACCTGCCTCCCCTAGACGGGTTAGGAGTCTTACTCTGCTTCAGATTCTTCCTCTCCTTCTCTCTCGGACTCCTCGGATGCTTCCGATGGATATTCCGAGAAAGACGATGAGCCACGCCTCCGCCCAAGCCCCGCCGAGGACTCCTCCGAAGTCTCCTCCGAGGACCCTTCCTTCATGGAGTTGCTCAGGAAGATCCAGGAAGTCCATCAGTGACATTCCTTAGAACCAGATCCTCAGCGGGTAAAACTCACCGAACACCTGGACTTGCCCTTTACGGCTCCTACCTTAGTGCCACCCTGGATCGAGCCCCACGCCCACCTTGTTTCCACTATTTGGAAACAACCGTCGGTTTGAGCCCCACTTCCCAGGAAGTCGAACAGGCTATACCAGGCTCCGGAGGGTGTAGACTTTTTAGACTCTCACCCCAGTGCAGACTCGGTTGTGATTAGCGCCGCTCATGGCTGGTCAGCACACCCGAAACACTTGAGCTCGTCTCCTCCGGATAGGGAATCTCGACTTCTGGATCAGCATGGAAGGAAGATCTACGCTTCTTCCACACTGGGGATCAGGGCCCTGAACTATGTAGCACATATGGGGGATTACCAGAAGGCCGTCCTTACCCAGGTGGAATCTAAAATCGACTCTTTGCCTGTTTCTCAACTCAAGCAGGATTTGGCCGACCTGGTCTGTTCTGCTTGTTCGGCCAGTCGTCACATTCTGAGGACGACCTACGACGCAGTGGACGCCGCAGGACGGAGCTCTGCGTTTGCTGTAAGTCTTCGGCGTCACGCATGGCTCTGTGTATCGGGTCTGGTCCCAGAGGTGCAGTCAGCCATCCAAGAAGCACCTTTCATGGGTTCTGTGCTTTTCGGTGGTGATGTCAAGGACATCATCACTGATTTGCAGGAGAAGGGAACGCCCTAAACCGTTGATTCAATGTACCGTCCCCATCCCCCCATAGCGCCATCCCTTTCATGCATGCAGCCGGCCTCAGCCGAAACTCTGGAAGGCGGGCCACTAATAGTCGGGTCCCACAGCTGCCAGGCCCCCGCCCAAAAAGCAATGGTGCTCCCAGCTGCGGCGTTGCCTCACACCACCTGACTTCCTTTCTCTCCCACCGCCTCCGACGCCCGGAGGAACCGGTAGAGAGAGGTTCTCCACCTCCGGCTTGGGAGAGGATAACTCGGATTCATGGGTGCTTCAGATCATAGCAGAGGGCACTCCATAAGAGTTTCTACTGAAACCCACGCCAACCCCTCAGAACTCCGCTTACTCAAGGGACCATCTTCCTTGGTCAGGAAGAAATCTCAGCGCTTTAGAACAGGTTATAGAACCGTCCCTCCTCACCTCTACGGGACGGGGTTCTATTCCACTTCTTTCTTGTTCCAAAGAAGATGGGAGATCTCAGACCTATTCTCGATCTCAGCTCCCTGAACCTGTATGTGGAATACAAGAGGTTCAGGATGCTCCTTCAACCTTTTGCTCCTAAGCTTCGGCCACAATGGCTTTGTGCACCTGATATGCAGGATGCGTACCTGCACATCCCCATTCTCCCTTCGCACCACAAGTACCTCAGGTTTGCATTCCAAGGGGTCCACTACCAATTCCGGGTGCTCCCATTTGGTCTTTCCTCGGCCCCCCGAGTCTTTACCAAATGCCTGGCGGTGGTAGTGGCCCACCTGCGTTCTTTGGGAGCTCAGGTTTTTCCCTACCTGGACGACTGGCTCCTGGCAGCCCCGTCCAGGGAGGAACTCCTGCATTTTCTCTCTCCTCACCCAGCAGGTTTTCACTGGCCTGGGTATTACCATCAACCATTCCAAGTCTCACCTGATCCTTCACGGAGGCTCCAGTTCATCGGGCAATTCTCAACACAACTTTGTGCAAGGCCTTTCTGCCTCGGACAGGGGCCTCCTCCAGTCACAGATTTCTCCTATCGGATCACAGGAGGGTCCCCGTGAGGTCAGTGTCTGGCTATTGGGGCTTATGGCGGCGGCCAACCTCACGTCCTGCGTGCTACCCACATGAGGAATCTCTCAGTTGGACCTCTTCGATCTCAGTGGGATCAAGGAGTAGACCACCTAGATCATCTGGTTCTGATCTCCTCGCCGATGGTAAGAGACTTGCAATGGTGGATGGTTCGAGAGAACCTCTTCCGGGGGTCCCCTTTTTCATCCTCCCCGAGCAGACTCTGACCACGGACGCCCAGGCATGGTTGAGAGCCCATCTGGGTCCTCACCGAACCCAAGGCCTTTGGTCAAGTTGGAGTGTAGTTCTCCACATCAACGTGTTTGAGCTTCTGAGCAGTGCTGTATGTGCTCCAGGCCCTTCACCACATCCTTCCCGGTCACCTAGCTGTCCAAACGGACAACATGAACGTGTGTGTGGTACATCAACAAGCAGGAGGAACTCGGTCCTCCACCGCTGTTTAGGGAGCGATGAGGGTCTGGGATTGGGCAACTCTCCACAACCTTCACCTCACGGCGATCCATGTTCTGGGAATCGATAATGTCCTGGCAGACAAAGTCGCTCGTCGGCTCTTCCACACGAGTGGGAATTGGACGAAAAAGTTCTAAAAAGCATCTTCCAAATTTGGGGGACTCCTCAGATAGACCTGTTCGCTTCCTCCCAAAATGCAAAGCTTCCAATCTTTTGCTTGCTCGCTCCAGAGTGAGGCACTTTCTGGAGCGACGCTCTATCGCTAAGCTGGAAGGACAGATTCATCTAAGCTTTTCCCCCAATTGCTCTGGTCCCTCGTGTGCTACAGAAGCTTGATTTAGAAGGAGCAAGAATGATTCTGATCGCTCCTTTCTGGCCCAGGCAAATCTGGTTCTCTCTTCTACAACAATACTCAGAGGTTCCTCCTCTTCCTCTTCCTTTATCTCAAGGATTGCTGACCCAGGATCAGGGGACCTGGTCCACCGGGACTCAAGTCCCTCAACTTCACGCATGGCTCCTAAGCAGACCCAGCTCAAGCCTGCTTGATGCTTTCTCCTCAGGTGGACGAGATTCTGGTGGAGGCTAGGAAACCTCCACTAGGTCCATCTACGCCATGAAATGGAAAAGATTTTCTATTTGGGCTGCGTCCAGGAAAGTGGAGCCCTTTTCCTGTCCTGTGACCATTCTACTGGAGTACATGCGTCATCTTTTCGACCTGGGTCTCAGTCACTCCTCTTTGAAAGTCCATATGGTGGCTATTTCAGCCTACCATGTCCCTTTCACTGATAAGGCATTTGCTCAGCTGGAGGTATCCAAAACTTTCCTCAGAGGGGTCCTTCATCTCAGGCCCCCTGTCCGGTCTCCAGCTCCCCCTTGGGACCTAAACTTTGTCCTCGAGAAACTTACCCTTCCTCCCTTTGAGCCTGCGGCTTCCGCAGACTTGAAGTTTTTATCATGGAAGACGCTCTTCCTGGTGGCCATTACTTCTGCTCGCAGAATTTCGGAGCTCCAGGCCCTGATGTGCAAAATCCCTTATCTGATTTTTCACAAAGAACGAGTAGCTCTTCGCAACTAATCCTAAGTTTCTCTCAAGGTAGTAGCGAATCTACCTTAAATCAGTCTATTGAATTACCTGCTTTCTTCACGCAGTACTCCAATCAAGGAGAATATCTGCTTCATACCATGGATGTTCACAGGATTCTGAGATAGTACACCGATAGGACGAAGGATCTCAGAAAGACTGATCAGTTGTTTGTCTCTTTCGCTCAGAAAAGAGAAGGCAATGCTGTCTCTAAGCAATGCCTATCAAAATGGTTGGCCCATTGCATCACTTTCTGTTATGACAAGTACAACAAGACCCTCCCGGGTCAAGTCAGAGGTCACTCCACTAGTGGAGTTGCCGCCTCTGTGGCTTGTTTCAAGAACGTGTCTGCGGCAGACATCTGTGCTGCCGCCACTTGGACTTCAGTCCATACTTTTACTAAACATTACAGTTTGGACATTGCCTCTCACCGTAGAGCAGGCTTCGGGTTAGCTGTCTTGCAAGGCCTCCTTTCTTGAGACCTGCTAGATTATTTGCTACTTTTTCAGTAGTTCCTCCTCCCGGTGCCTTACTTTTGTTCCAGACTGCTTGGGATTCTGTCCTATATGTAATTACCTACTGCAAGAGCCCTCTCGAAGTAAGATAGTACAGTTACGTAAGAACTTACCGTAACAGTAGATCTTCGAGAGAGGCTCTTGCAGTAGGTAATACCTTCCCGGCCTCCATCCCCCTAGGCTTTTTCAGCTCCTTTTCCATTGAAGGAAATATATGCTTCTCTCTCGTCTGGGCCTTCCGGGCCTGTGGCGGGAAAGAACTGGAAGGCGGGCGTCTGGGACAGCCCCTTTATACCGACGTCGTTTGACGCCGGTCACCTGACGTGGGGGCGGTCCCCACCAGGGACTGCTAGCTAGAAATTTTTCCTTGGGGTCCTGCCGCCGGCCGGTGTCAGTCCTATATGTAATTACTACTGCAAGAGCCTCTCTCGAAGATCTACTGTTACGGTAAGTTCTTATGTAACTGTACTTTTAAGTGCTAAACTTGAAAGTCAATCTAGCTGTTTTTTTAGTGTCAAACACTGTTTCTGATCTCTCTCCCTCTCACCTGAATAATAATTAACTTTAGCTTTGGTTACAGAAAAAAACAGCAAAAATGTGCCAATTCTGTGCTCTTTCTAAATTGAATCAAATCTTGAACAAGTTTAGTTCTCACTGAAACGATGCTGCTTACTCCCCCTTCCCCACAGCAGTAATTATTTCATACAGATTGTTTCCACAAAAGCAGAAAGGAAACATTTCAATATCTACAAAGGGCAGGTTAGAGTTAGCACTAATCTGAGTGCCTTAATGTAGTATATCATCAATTATGAAAGTCAATCGATTTATCTAGTGAAGTATTTGAGCTATGTATTGTATGCAACTAGTCTTTCCGATCTTTTTCTCTCAAATAATGAGGCAAGTAGCTGCTTCTTAACAAACACCCTCACACTGTCCAACCCTCCGTGCACATTGGTGAAAACGTAATGTGTGACAGGCCGGTTACCCAGTGAACAGTCACACACTGTCTGTAGCTTGTTGAATTGCCACCCGATTGGCCTGCACCACAGGCCATCATGTGATGCAAGGATTGTTCTGAGTCATGACCTGCCAGTCAAGTAAAAATGGGCAGGTCCCAACGGCAGAATCTACACGCCTCCCTGGCAGATTGAACTGCAACCACATGACATTCTCAAGATACAGACAGGAGAGTCAGGTGACAACACACTGTTCACCTGAATTAGCGAGAATGTGTTTGATTTATGTTTTTTTCCTTTAAGTTAAGAACAGCCTCAGTCGAGAACTGATGCATGCTCAGGTTGCTTGAGCAATGGGATCCGATTGTTGGATCTCAGGGGGATGAGATGTTACACATTTGTTCTGCTGCAAACATCCAGCTTTATAGTGCCCCATTATCTTTTGTTTTTAATTGCATCTGACACTGACTGGCATACAAGAAGAGTACCTCCTGACTGGCAGAAGCAGCAGACCTGAAATCTGGGAGGGGGCGAGTGTGGCAGTGGTGAGTACTCTCGGAGCTGTGTTTGGATGGTGCAAATATGTGACCCGACTTGGATCCACAGCAGGAGAACGAGATTTTAACTGTTTTGTACAGACTAAAAAAGATACATTCTCATTCTCCTGCTGTGGATCCGAATTGGATCACATATTGCACTGTTCAAACAGAGCTCCGAGAGTAATCATCACTGCCACACTCGCCCCCCCTCCCAGATTTCATCTGCCACATTCGCCGACACCCCAGCCCAGTTTCTCGTCTGGTCTGCTGCTTCAGCTGGGAGCCCATATCCACCCTAGTTAAAATTCGGTCTGGAGTTTGTCAGCCAAGATCCATCCCACCGTCACTCGCTCCTGTTTTTTCTTTACTCACTGTGCTGGCTTCAGTCTGAGACGCTGTTGCTTCATGTCACTCCCCCAAAGCCGCAACACATGCCCTCCAGCGTCAAAACCACACCCACGCAGTGACTGAAAACTTACTGTGGCTACTCTCTTGATCCCGCGGCCAAGCACTGTGCAATTCAGAGTGAATGGCAGCTGGATCATGCCCCTAATGCATATTAAGTGATCGCACTGAATGACAGTGCCTCTACCACTCCTCCCCATTCAGGCTCGCTCAGCACCCGATGCAGCGCCTCTACTTCAGATTGACAGCAAGAAGCAGGCGCTGAATTACACATTTATAGCGCTGTTTAGCGCTTGGCGCCCCCTTATTTCGACCCCTGCCTTGGCAGAATCCAGGCAGCCTGGATGGACCATGAGTCTTTTTCTTTCTGTAAACAACCCCTCTACACTGCTGAAATATGCAGCACCTTGTGTGGCTTATCCTCTGGCCTACATTTTTAATTTATCTATTGAAAGTGGGGAATTTCCAGAAGGATGGAAGACTGCTAAGGTCAGACCAATATTTAAGGCTGGAGACAAGAGCAAGCTGGGCAATTATCGGCCCATCTCGCTATTGTCTCAGATTTCTAAGATATTTGAAAAGATTATATCCTGTCAGTTGAAAGGCTTTCTTGAGGATAATAATAAATTGGCACCTTTTCAATTGGGTTTCAGGGCACATCATAGTACACAAACAGCATTGATAAAGGTTGTAAGCGATCTCCAACTGAGTCTGGACAGGAAGTTAATGGCAGGAGCTTTATTTATAGATCTTTCAAAAGCATTTGATACCCTTAACTATCGGGTTCTCCTTTCCAGACTCAGTGAGATCGGCTTGTCCTGTCGGTCAGTTAAATGGTTTGCTTCTTATTTGATGGACCGTAGACAATTTGTAGAAGTGGGCTCCTATAAATCTAAGATTTTGGAAATAAATAATGGAGTACCGCAGGGTTCGATTCTGGGGCCTTTATTATTCAATGTTTATATGAATGATCTCAAGGCTGTATCCACATCTGCACAGTGTCATATGTATGCCGATGACACTGTGCTGTATGTTGAGGGAGATACTGTAGAATATATAAATGAGAGGCTGCAATTGGCCTTTGATGAAATTCAGGAATTTTTTAAGACGAATCACCTTATTCTAAATACCAATAAAACACAATCATTGTTGTTTAAAAATAATAATAATAAAAAAGATTTGTATTTGGATATTCATACTGTGGATGGCATTGCCATCAAGCAGGTGGACTCATATAAATATCTTGGGGTCTGGTTAGACCCTAGTTTAGGGTGGGATATTTATATAAATTCCCTTATAAAGAACATTAATAGAAAAATGGGTGTATTGTATAGATATAAAAGGTTCATGTCCAGGGATGTCCGTTTAACTGTAGTTAACTCTCTGATACTCCCAGTGTTGGATTACGGTGATCTACTATATGCAGGAGCCTTAGAAAAGTATACAAGTAGTGTAGACTTAGTCTTCCGCAGATTGGCTCTTTTTGTTTTAGATGTCCCCTATACAACACATAGGTGCCTACTCTTTAAGGAATTGGATTTGATTAGCCCTATAGTGAGAAGAGATTTACATCTGCTTCAATTTATGATTAAAGTCTGGCATAAGAAAGTACCTAACTATATCACTGATTTAATTGAGGTTAGGAAGACTAAGGAAAGCCTTAGGGCCTCAACTGGAACTCAATTTGTACCACCTAAATGTAATCTAAAGATAGGTAGATCTTCTGTACTTGCCAGAGGTATTAGCCTATGGAATAGATCCCCTCCAGCTTTAAGAAGTAATAAAACCAAGCATAACACTAATGAACTAAGGAAATGGTATATGTTTGCAATAAATAAGAGTATACCATGTAACAATTGTTTAACACTCTGAAGTCTAATTGTTATATGTCTTTTTGGAATTGTTGGTTACTTGTATTACTTGTTGTCTTGTATTAATTTTGTGGTACTGTCTATTTATGTGGAATTTTCTTAACCAGATTTGGAACTTCTTTGAAAATGAGCTATGCTCAAGTGAATATTTCCAATTATTCATATCTGAATAAAAAATGATTTACTACTACTACACTACAGTATGTGTGACACTAGCAAATATGAGAGGCAATAAAATAGTGCCTATAAATGCAAATGGATGCTTCTTGTACTTTATTTTTTAACCTGGTTGTCCTTGTGGTGGGTAAATTAATACATTTTACAAGCACTGCCAGAAACCTATAAGGCAGGTTGGCGGGGTGGGGGTTATGGCGATGTGAGGATGTGTAAAACATCCTTGGAAAAGGTGCTAGCATTAACCTTACTGTCTGCTTTTTCAGTCAAAGCAAGATCCCCCATGAAAGGCCAATGTAAAATTCTTCTTATTGGGTATCAGAGCTTTCTTTTTGACATAATATGTTGTAAATGTCTCCATTTCAATGTTGATCCTATGTATATATCTGGAAGCATGTGGGAATTCTTTGAAGAAGATATCCTTAGATATGTTTGGTATCAGTTTTCACAGCTTGATCTCACATTCCAAGCTACTGCCTTTTGATTTATGAACCTTTAATTTCACAGAAGAAAAGGGCTAGTGATTCTTTGCCAGCAGCGTTCAGAGCATGGATTCTGGACTCTGCACGCAAGGAGATATGCATACAGTGAAAATTAATTCATTAGCGCTACATGGCCGATGTGTTTGTTACCTTCAAGACTGCAGGTCCTTAAGTCAAAGCAAAAACCTGGTTCTTGCAGCAACCACAAAAATAAAAAAGAAAACACACTGCAAACTAAAAATGATTTACTTGGGCACACTGGGCTGTGTTCTTATAATAAAATATTGTGCTGCTGCTGCTTCTTAGATATACTAGTACTGTATAACATTTAATTCCCTCGACCTGGTTACGTGCTGACATGCACTGTATGTAACATTTTGCTGTTTGATATGTTTGATAGTATAGACTGACCTAATGGTGAGAGAATTGGGTTCCACAAAGGGAGCACAATATCCCTTACTTTACTCACTTTATTCCTTGGTTTAACAGCAGCCGTGGCTGTGTTTATTATGCCTGTTTGTATCCCGGTTTTCTACAATCACCAAAGCTGCTGCAATAGCTGGCATTTGTTTAAAAAGTTCTCATTTATGTATGTAGGTATGTATTTATTTTCATTCTGTGTTTAAGCCTCCTGCCTGTGACTGGCTTACCTCCGACCGGTTCCTCCAGTCCTGTTACACACCATTCCTAGACTATCTCGGAGAATCATCCACAAATCCCCCCCCCCTCGGCTAGGCAAGCGGGCTGCCGTTACCCCTCCAGAGTACAGTCCAGAAGTGAAGGTGCCTAGTCAGGTGTGAGCGGCCGGGAACCTTCCAGCCATAGTGGGGATGCCTTCCAACAAAGCTTTCCACACCGAGGACTGCCAGTCATGCAATGACGAGTGTATCAGAGTCTGAGGACGGGCCCTCCCCATGAATGTGTGTGTCTCTGCCATGCTGCCACTCAGCATCCGCTGCGTGACAAGCAAGCATCAGGATGCAGTGTCTTCCGTCCATGAGGGAGGAGAGCAGTCCTTGGGATGGTCAGGTCTCCCTCCCCGGCCAGCACCTGACAACCCTGTTCCTTTCTCAAACTTAGGTTGCTGGAATAGTGAGTGGTACGTGCTGTTGCTATGCTGCTGGGTCAGCTATTTTAAAGTTTCAAAATCCCCTGCCCACCCCTCCCATTTCCTCATTTAAAAAATGAAAAGGGGATATTTTATGTATCTACTTTTTGGTAGAGGCCAAGATGTCATAATTCATTGTCTGCACCTTTCACGTTAATATATTGTACTTTATTTTATTTATTAAAGCAGTAACATTAAAATTTTAAATAGTTTTTGCAATCCAGAATTTATGGACCAGCCCAGTAATGAAATAATTACAGGTGGTCTTTGTCCTGCCACCTGGGAGACTTTTTTTATGTTTAGTCCACCACTGAGACCAGTGAGGGACCAGGGACATTGCAAAGATGAGACAGTCCAGTCTGATCCCATGGAGCAAATCCAAAATGGAGGGCTGTGAATCCTCAGAGGGGAGGTGGGTGCAGGAAGAAGGGCAGCTACCCGAAGTTCAGACAAGAAAAGAGGTCCTGAACTCCCAAATCCTTAAACAGACCGCACATCACAATATAATCATTTAAATGCTTTAATGCTGAATAAGTGAAATGTGGGTACGGACAGTCACCGCACACCACCAAACAGCCCCGGGGCTTTGAGTCATAACTCTTCCTCTCCTCCTCGCTGTGTTCTACCTTTGGAGGCGGGAGGGCTGCCTTACCCTTTTTGGTGGCCTTGGCCAGCTTCACCATGTTTGCTCGTGGTCAGTATTCAGAGTGGAGTCGCTTACGGTATTTTTCTCCTTCAGTTCCTTTCCGTTCCGTTTATCGACAATGCATGAGGCCCACCGCTATCTGACACCACGGCTCAAGCAAAAAAGAGAGACTGTGAAAATAGAGCAGGACATGGGAGATACGGAGATTATATATTAAATCTCTGTACATAAGAGCACACTACAGGAAGGAGCAGTGGCACATCATGGTATCGCGTTGTTAGCAGCGTGATCTCAGGGGGTGAGTACCGGGATGTTAGTAAATGCTGCCTGCTACAGGAGCTTCTTAGATTTTATGAATATTCAGGTATGAATATATTTCAGTGAAGATTGTGCCTGCATGGCGGATCAGGGTATTGAAGCCTCGATCTGTGCAGTGGTCGCTGCTTTATCGGTGGTGGTAGTTCTCTTTTAAGTACCTTCATTTACATTTAAATCCTGATGAAATTAGGGTGGTGCTTTAGAGGCAATCACTGTTCATGCCTACAAACTGCACAGGTAATAGGTAAACAGAATAAAAGGCTTTGGGGACCTTCCCTTTAGAGTGTTTTGTGAAGACATAACTGTTTCGGTTTGATGTCACTGTTGTGCTCTGAGTGCAGCAGAGGCTATTGTGATGGCACCAGGCATTGTCCAAGCTGTTCTCCCATTGGTTGAGGGTTCCTTTGTGACCTGCCTAAAGTGAGGCTAAATGACCAAAGTGAGGATAAATGATTTATCCTCGTTTAGAATGCTTTAGTGGCTAAAGTAAGTAATTTATACAGTGTAGGTGAGAATGAAACCTGACAGATAAATGATTTATTTCTATGTCCTGAAAACCTAAGATGATGATAAATCATTTTTCATCATTCTAGGTGGGTCATCACCATTTATCATCACTTTAGGTTGGTCACAAAGTCACAAGGAAGCTCTTAAACAGCAGTGCATCATTAGTAATATTGCATCGGTTACACAGTGCAGTTAGGGACTGTGGAAAAATATCAGTGCCATTGTTTTTGTACCTTTATTTTATTTTTATTATTTGCTTTTGTTAACCGGGTAAGCACACTAGACAGCCAAGTGCCTATTTTCACCTTTATATATTGATTGATCGAGTTACTAACATTTTTCCTTCTGAGGTTCTAACAACCTGCCATCAGGATCGCCATGTTGATTTTCTCCACTCTAGAAGAATATGACACATGCACACTAACATCCCTTACCAGAAAGCCAATCACGATGCATGTTTTACTGTCCATATCAGTAGAGCATGCGAGTGTCCGAGGCAACTTGTGAGCGTGCAGCGCGTTCTTTGAACAGTTGTAAATGTGGCTATACATACACGTCAGTGAGGAGATCCTCCAACTGTCAAAGAAGCTCAAACTTGAATTTCCATAGAATTTGAAAATGAGCTCTACTCTAAGCTCCAGTGACAATGACACATCATTGTCAGGGTGACTGTTCAGTCTTTTTTTAAAGCTGACCTGCTATCCAGGCATGCTGTTAGGAGGTTGATATCCTAACTGTATGTGTGTGTGGGGGTGGCTTTGACGAGCTGACAATACTGACAATTTATCTATATGTGTTTGCATCATATTCATGTGTCAGTTCGGAATATGTGCGAATGTGTGCTGTGGGTGGCGGGGGTGTTCTTGGAGAGCACTGTCATGTGTGGTATGTGTTCAGTGCTATTTACTGTATTCTGTAGCTGGGTGTGGCGGACTGTTTGACCCAACCCAGCAGATGCCCTTATCTTTCCCCGCTGGATCACGCTGGCTGCAGTTAAGGGGTTCAGTTATTTAATTTGTCTTATTTGATGTTTTGCAGGGTCCTCCCTTTCTGTGCTTGCCATTGTGTCCCGTAAGATGCTAACAGTATTGATCAAGCAGTTCTCACAGGACACCAGACAAGATTCATAAACGTCTATTTATGCTCACTGTTCCTATATTTATTATTAATTTTTTTTGGGGGGGGGGTATTTGCATTCTGCTAGGACAGAGTTGATGGGAATGAGTATCTCTGGAGCATGCAGTCGTCTGATGATTAGGCCCTTTCTACAGGGTTGATTCTGTAGTGTTGGATGTGAAAGGAAAAGATAAAAGTCATCAAATTTTTTTTTTAAAATTAGGCTTGCATATGCTGATATATTCTGTGTGAGCTAATGTAGTGTGGCACTGTCACTGCCGGTTCTATCATGGAGTTTTGTGCTGCGGTGTTCGTGACTCTCAGGTGGGTTTGGGGGTGGCTGTGAGAGTACGAATGCGAAATTACTTGCTTTATCTTGACTGAGGTTTTTATGTACTGTATGTACTGTTTTGCTGTCTCCCTGGTTGTCGTCCTACAAACACATGCAAGTCTGCGGCATGCAGGGGCACAGTTTCACCCCAGTGCATCTGTGTTGTGGTGGTGCCTCTAGTGTCAGTCACATATTTTGCCTCTGGAGTTTGCCATGACTGTTGCTCTCCAGCCAAGATTCATAAGAATTTTGTATAATTTTTTGGGCGTTGGCACGCTCTCTGTCCACTTGGCTTCACCATGTCAAGGTGGTGGCCGATACTTCTAAAAAAATTTCTGTGTGCGATGAATAGTCTTCACTCGCACTTGGGGCTGCTGCTGTTGGGCTTGAAGGGCACCTCATGCAGGGATTTTGTGTGGGTACCACTCTGGCCAGGGGACGAAGCACTTTTAGAGTGCATGTGGCTAAGTTTTTTTTTAATTAGACTGAAATCAGGACAGAATAGAGATGGATAGCTGAGCGGCATTTAGTTCTTGTGATTTTTCTTTTTTTCATTTTATTTTGTGAATGATTGGTGCAGATGTGGATGTTTGGAGCAAGCCATGAAGTTATAATTGCAATAAGGAGATACAGAATATTTTGTGGGTAGCTGTCAAATGCTGCAAATCTGTTTCAGTACTTTGACAGTTTCATGTTGTGGCATTGTCACAGGCAGAATTTGCTTTGCCCTACCATATTTACAGTAAGCTGTCAACATTAGCGCTAATCATGGGCAGAGAAGCTCAGCATCACCAGCTAATCATTCTGTGAGCTGCATCTCAAATGTTATTATTCACTAGCTGATCAGACTGTGCTATATCTATATATATATATGTATGTATATATATCTAACAGGTTACGTAGCTCATATATGAAGAAATAAAAAATATTCACTAGGTTTATTTCTGTGTTGTACTTTATTAAACCAGACACTGTTTAAAAAAGTGATGTCATACACAGGCGTACATGTAAAAATTCACACGTGCGTCATCAGATGTCGCACGTGTGACAGGGACATTGTTATACAATCAGAAGTTAATACATAGATCATGTATAAAGAAATAAAAAGCATTCACTGGATTTATTTCTGTGTTGTACTTTACTAAAGCACACATTGTTTAAGAAAGTGATGTTATATTGTACACAGATGTACATGTAAAACTTATTCACGCATGTGACATCAGAGACGTTCCTTCTGCCGGCGCGGTGGCGCTGAGGCGCTGGACGCCACACCCTGCTCACGTCGCGACAAGGGTTCGGTGATGGACTCAGGCCGCTGGAGGGTTGGCAGGGGAAGAGAGGGATTGAGCGCCCAACGGTGCCTCTGCCTCTCTGGGGAGGGTTACATGTCTGTCCCGCTGCTATTTCGCTACCTCCTGGGTGAACCCGGGAGTGGCGATGCAGGTTGGGACGCACAATGGGAGGGGCAGTGCTAGCCAAAAGCCCGGGGAGGAGCAGCGTCTCTATGCATGCCTCCTCACTGGCTCTCTCAGTGTGCCAGCGACTGCAGGGATAGAGGCTCACCACCAGAACAGGAGAAAATGGAGCCCGTCACTCCTAGGTGACGAATCCTCCGACGCCGGTCCACGTCACCGGTGCTCACTGGGGCAGACTCCAATGTGTACCGCCTGCTCCACTGTTACTAGGGGAAAGGTCGGGTCGTCCCTTCACCCACCCCGCCCGTGGGGTACACTGGGATACCTGAGGAACATTGAGCGAGCGAACACTCTAGGGGCAGACTCCCGGGGGTGCCATGGGATGTGTGAAAGGCAGCTTGAGGTGTCTGATTGAATGGAAGGACAGCACAGTAAGGAGGATAAATATAAGGTTAAAACAAAAAAAAAAGACGTTCCTTCTCAAAAAAGGAGGGGAGGGGGGAGGCTAGGCCATTTCCCACTACTACCATAAAAAATGAGAAGGACGATGTTGGGAATTATGACATGCTTAGGAATAGTTAAGTCTCCACCTGTTATCCATTTATGGCTGGAGAAGTGTATCAATTTATGTGTCTCTAGGTAGACACTTAAAACGACTTTAAATAAACTCTAATATATATAATGTCATTTTAATGAAAACAAAAAAGAATAGAAATTCACTGTGGTGGTGTGGCGAGATATATATATATATTTTTTTTTTACAAGATGCATATAAAATAATATTTTTTATGGTTTAGAGTATAACAATGTCTCTGTCACTCGCGTGACATCTGATGCCACACGCGATAATAAGTTTTACATGTACACCTGTGTATAACATCAGTTTTTTAAACAATGTGTGCTTTAATAAAGTACAACACAGAAATAAGCCCAGTGAATAGTTTTTATTTCTTTATATTTGATCTATGTAATAGTACAGTAACTTTTGATTGTTTAACAATGTCCCTGTCATACGCATGACATCTGATGTATCACGCGTGAATAATTTTTACATGTACGCCTGCATGTGACATCACTTTTTTAAACAATGTGTGCTTTAATAAAGTACAACACAGTAATAAGTCCACTGAATACTTTTTATTTCTTTATAGTTAATCCATGTAACAGTATAATAACTTTTGAGTGTTTACAATGTCCCTGTCACATGCGTGACATCTGATGTCACGTGTGTGAATAATTTTTGCATGTACAGAAAATGGCGTCATCTCTATTCTAACCCATAATTGACAGTTAAGGTGAGTATTGCAAATCTATATCTGGAAATTGTGATTGGCTTGACTTCTTTTTTTTTTATAGCTGGCAAATTCTGTTGCGTGTTACTCTCGAGGATGTTTGGACAACACCTCAAAATGACTTATCTCACACTCCCACAGTCATTCCCACGATCACTATTTATATTGCACCAACTGTGGTAACATGCCCGTAAATTGCATACATGATGCACCCAAATGGAACTTTCAGGTGAAAAACAACAGTCAACATTAATGAACAGTACATTTTGACAGCAAGGTAAACAGACTTTTAATTTTTATTAATAAATAAAAAATGAGGCAATAATAAATAGGAAGATCAGTGTGATTGTTTATATTGTACATATTTCTTGGGAAGTACACACAAATATTCATAAGCAAGTGCTTTTAAATAAAATTGTTTTTATATTGAGGGTGACATGATTAACAACTGGTGTAACCTGCAGTATGTTGCTTTGCATTTTTAAATATAGGGGGAAAAAAATAAAAAAATGAACTAGAAAATGTACAGATTAATTTCAGTGTCCCTGTGTACTTTCTTACTGTAACTTTGAATGTCCTGTCATTGTCATGGTTTTCCAGTTATGTTTTAAAAATCAGGGTGTGTGCCAGAATGTCACAATAAATAGTAAAGAAAGACAGTTTTTTGAAATGTTTTCATCAGTTAAGGAGACAAAAAACAACCAAACATTATGATATTGTGAAGCCTATTCATTCATATAATATTTTAATTAAATAACATTCACAAAACAATTTGATTATGACCTTTTTTTTTTTTGCATATAAATGTATGGACATATGGCACAAACGCTCCACTGCACTAATACGCCAGTTTAAGGGGTATAGCTATTTGTTATGAGTCCCTTTGTTTCCTAATATGCCATCATTTTTATATTATTTTCATCAAAACTGTGCATATACCTGTTGTCATTTGTTTTACCTAGCTTCTCTAGTTTTCTGACTATTCTCTAGAGCAGTGCATCAATAAATGCTTTATGAACATCCATATAACCAGCTTCAACTTTGTACGATCTAGTTTCATGTATGGATATAAATTACTGTGTAGTTCCTCCCATGGAGTATACCCTGATCACATACACCGCATTACTGAAGTGTTCTTAGTTTATTGGAAGTAATACAATAATAATTTTAGCAGCATGGTTTGGGGGCAGTGAGGGTGATAAATGTTAATGCAGCTTTTTATTTAGATATATTTATATACAGAATAAATGATCACAGTAAAGTGTTCTTTGCAGTTCTACAAAGAGCCTGTGATTATTTGGTAATTTCACAGTGGGATAACAATGCACAGCCAGTACAAAAATTAACGTTATGATTTTAATTTAAAAAAAGTTACATTTTTCCCTACTGCTTGTCAGTGGTGCATGTGCTAATATATGTACCCAGTGAAACTGTATACAACATGAACTACAAGAAGACACACACACATATATATATACATATATATATATATATATATATATATATACACTGTATATAGTGCTTAGAACACTTGAATGTCTGTGGCAATTTACTGTTTTGATGATACAGACTATGCTATCAAATGGTAACATCAAACTGCAAAATATGACTTTGTCAGTGCTGCTGCCTGAAACAGTTTAAGTGTTTTAGCAGATCTGTTGCATCTGATAGCTACGTACATAGTCAGACGCTCACTGGGGGGATGCTTTGTGGGCCTAATAATGGCGTCAGTGTTGTGCGATTACACAAGCACAGTGAATGAGGACTTTTCACCACACATAGGAATTGAAAAGGGGAAGGTGTCACTTTGTTTGGGGCTGGTGAGGTTGCTTGGGTAGCTAGGGGGACTGAGGCAAAAAAAAAAAAAAAAGTTGTGATGAATTTTGGCTGGAGACCAGTGCGTATGTCAAAGTTTGGAGCCGGGGTATGTGATTAATATTGGCGGTGCTTTTGCACTGTAGATACATTTGGGTGGGATTGCACTTTTGGATGCTGCAGGCTCTCTTTAAAATGTATCTGTGTTTGTGAGATAACATTTGAGGGCCCAATGTAATAGTATTTGCAACATGACAAAATTAGAGAAGCTGAAAAGAGCACCAGTCACTGGAAGAAAGGCATCACATGTCCTTGTTTGGAAACGGCATTAATTTTACAATAATGACGTCCTCAAACTGAAGTACCGATCTGTGCCACGGACTGGAGAATCAGCAGTAGTGAAGTAGTGGACCAGAGGCATTGGCATGGAAGTGCTTGTCTGTGCCAGCCACCCATCCGAGTGCACGTGAGTATCGCACAGAGAATAGCAGTCCGACCAGAAGGAAAATGATTCCGGCTGATATAAGAGGCACATAATGGTCCACAGCGCTAAGTTGTGCACCGTTCACGGTAAAGTGAATGAGTATGCAAGGTAAAGGCACAGTGCAGCATAGGGCGGAGATAGGAGCACATTGGAGGTACATAAGTACCCGAGGAGTGATAGAGTGGTGGACGGAACTGGTTGTATGAGATCGGACGATTCAGCAGAGCAGAGTAACCAGGTGAGCAAATATGCAAAGTAGTTGGTAGCTGTTCGACAAGGCAGATCGCGGCAGCAACAGAATGAACACAGTGAAATCTCCCAAGCAGAGTAGTCAATTAAGTACTGCGTCAAATTGGAAAAGAATAAAAAAAATGTCATGTCATATCCCACGCTACCAGATGAGTGGCTTCTTGTTGTCAGCATCAGTGGCTCAATAAATGTATACACACACACATCCAAGGAGTAACAAAAGTGCAGTGAACATATTTCTAAATAATAACCTAAATGTCCACCTGATGTAGTTACCAATACATAGAACATGTTGCAAACAGCAAACAAAATATCACCATGTTACAAAAGCATTAAGCCACTCCGAAGGTGGCATTTAATGGGGAATTAATGCATGGTTAGGCCGTTGTAGGCACTCGGCCTGCGGCCTTGTGCCATAACGATCCCAACCATGCATTAATTCCCCATTAGGTGCCACCTTCGTTGTGGCTTAATGCTTACATGCAGTCTGGGATATTAGGTAGAATAAATCAGGTAATTTCATGCTCGCAGCCCCTCCCCCGTCCCACTCAATGCTCCTGACTCACACTGCAGTGAAATCCATGGAGGGACCGGTACTGGTAGTGCTGCAGTGGATGAGTGAATACGGTGTGTGGCAGCATATGTGGGCTTGCGATCTGAATGAAATAAAAGAAATCCATGGCTTTTGTTCTTCCTGCATATGTCTGGCACAATTGAATCAAACCGAGAAGAGGAGATCTGGACTTTATATGTCCACATGCTACATGGATAGTCATTCCTATTGCATATAACTCGGGATAATTCAAATATTGACCTAGGAAATCAATAATAAATGTGGGAAAAGTGATCATAACTGAAAATAGAAAAATCCTGTCGGAAGTCCATTGAGAACTGTTTTATAAGTCAAATAGTATTGCTAGTGTTGGCATCTGGCTGAGTGCAGAGGCGAGCACATATAGGGATGAACTTACAATACACAAAAATATTGAAAATGTGGATATTGACCCCATGGTTGTGGCTGGCAGGAGAAGGAGGGGCAGGAGAGGGTGCCTGGTGGAGCAGGTCAAGTCAGTCCTGCGCATCATGCTGCAGAGTGCCAGGAGTAGCAGTGAATGCACATGGATTGTTTTGGTGCTGTCAGATGACCCCCCCCAACCGTGCACACTCTCAGGCACTCAGAAATCATGAGCGGATGTGGGCCAGACGTATGTAGATAAATCCGTAGTGATGTAGAAGTAAGAGCAGAGCCATATCAACAGAGTCCCACCAGACACAGACACCAACATCTGCAATATTAGGCTCATACAAATACGAAACATTTCAAATAGAGTGCATACAAGCAGAAATGCATGCTAAAGGTGTAATTATACTCAACCTTGTTTTGTTTCAAATCCTTGATCTACTTTTACTGCATACTTCCTGAGTAGTAGGAACACCCCAAACAGAGCAGACACTGGTGATACAATAGCCTCCTCTCCTCCCATTGCATCTTGAGTGACTTGACTGTGTTTGGAGTGTTCCCAAGTCTAGGAAAGATGCAGTGAGAGTTGATCAAGGAATGTAAACAAACACATGTTGGTGTGGTAACACTAGTACGGTGGGTAGTCTGTTTTTCACTTTTAAAAAGGACACTACCAGCTGCATCTGCACATTCTACAGAATGTGAACAATCATAAAATGTGTATTTTAAACAAGGGACAGTTTGAGGCTAAGGGGGGTTGACAGTGTCCCTTTAAAGCTTGTGACTCTAGTCATTTCTTCATAGCTTTCGGCAAGATGTAAGACCTGCACCCATATGTGCAGACAGGCCACCATTAAGGCAAGCCAAAACAACATAATACAAATTAATGCATCCTACGCATGTCAATCCAGCAATGTGGTTTACCTAATTCAATGCAAGAAGTGCACAAATGGTTGCTCTATTGGGGAAACTAGCCAACCACTGAAAACCAGGATGAATCACCACCGTCACACAATGGTAAACCAGATTATCAGCACTCCAGTAGGAAACCATTTTTCACAAACAGATCACTCTCTCTTGGATTTATCTGTCTTGATACTAAGAGGCAACTTCAGAAACACACAGGACAGAAGGACATGGGAATTGAAATATATTAAACAATTTAAATCTAACATTTCTGGACTGAATTGGGTTATTGGTTTCATGACACACTATGGTAAACTGTAATTCTTTTTTACTGTGTACTAAATCATGTCATTATTTATCACACTTTGGTTCTGTATTTCTCTTATTTTTTTTCTCTGAGTTCTGCCAGATCTGCTTTTTTTGCCTATACCTCACATCCTCCCTGCCTCTCCTACTAACTTTTTAGCTCAGTCCCACCCACTCACTCTTGTTTTCACACCTCTGTTTATACTACCTCACACTCTGTTTATCTAGGCCTTTGTTCTTTTGTTTCTTTTAATTTCTTGATTTCCTTGCATCTCTTAGGCATCTCCTGTCTATTCTATCCATACAGCCAGCCTCTGAACTCAGATCCTATCTGCATGCTTTTTTCTTCCCTTTATAGAAACATAGACTTTGACGGCAGATAAGGACCACTTGGCCAACCCAGTCTGCCCATTTCCCTACCTACTGGATAAGCTGCAGATTCTAGTTAACCAACAGCCTACTTCCTGCCACCCTGGACAACTGGACTTTAGGAGGGCTGACTTTGCCAAAATGGGTGAGTGCCTAAGGAATGCACTAGCAAATGGGCGGGAAGGAGGGGTGGAAGAACAATGGGGAATAATAAAAACTGCCATCACAGAGGTAACGAGCCTTTGTGTGAAGCAAATAAACAAAACAAGACGATGTAAGAAACCACTATGGTTCTCAAAGGAAGTGGCAGTGAAGGTTCAAGAGAAAAGAAAGCATTCAGGAAGTACAAGGAATCGCTTGCAGGAGCAGGACAGAGAACTGTATCAGTTAAAGCAAAGGGAGGCTGGGAAGGCAGTCAGAATAGCAAAGGCCCAAACTGAGGAAAGATAGCCAACTCAGTTAAGAAGGGAATAAAACCTTTTATAGGTACATCAGGGAGCAAAGGAAGACCAAGGGAGGGATAGTGAGGCTTAATAAAGGGGAGGGAGGGTGGGCAGAGGGAGAATGTGAAAGGCAGAGATACTAAACAAATATTTTTGCTCAGTATTTACAAAGGAAGAGGGGAGGTACATAAAACAAACAGTAGTAACACTCTGGATACAGAAGTTGATACCAGCCCATTTACAGAAGAAAGGGTTCTGAAAGAACTCTTAAAACTGAAAGGTGGACAAAGCAATGGGGCCTGATGGGATTCATCCCAGAATTCTAAAAGAACTAAGGGTAGAACTAGTGACACCACTGACTACCCTCTTTAACAAATCATGGGAGGATGGGGTGGTACCCGAGGACTGGAGGAGGGCAGATGTGATTCCCTTCACAAAAGTGGGAGCAAGGCAGAAGCAGGAAACTATAGACCTGTTAGTTTAACCTCAGTGATAGGGAAAATGATGGAATCACTTCTAAAGGAAAGAATTGTCGCTGATCTAGAGGCCAGAAGGGCACAGGACCCTAGGCAGCATGGATTCACAGCGGGAAGGTCATGCCAGACGAATCTGATAGATTTCTTTGACTGGGTGACCAAAGTAGTAGATCAGGGAGGGGCTGTGGACATGGCCTACCTAGGCTTTAGCAAGGCATTTGACACAGTCCCACACAAAAGATTAATATATAAGTTAGCCAGCCTGGGAGTGGGTCCCAAGATGACAGCCTGGGTAAAGAATTGGCTGGAGAATAGGACACAGAGAGTAATAGTAAATGGAGTCCACTCAGAAGAAAGGAGGGTTACTAGCGGGTACCGCAGGGTTCAGATAGGACTAGTCCTCTTCAATGTCTTTATAAGCTTCATTGCAGAAGGACTGGAAGGAAAGTATGTCTCTTTGCAGATGACACTAAGATCTGCAACAGAGTTGATGCACAGGGTGGGGTGGAAAGGATGAGAAGGGACTTGGCAAGGTTAGAGGAATGGTCAAATGTATGGCAGCTTAGATTCAATGCTAGGAAGTGCAAGGTAATGCACCTGGGAAACAAAAACCCAGGGGAAGAGTACACAGTGGGGGGTGAGATACTAACAACAACAAAAATGGAAAGGGATCAGGGGTAGTCATATCAGATGACCTAAAGGTGGGCAAGCAATGTGAGAAGGCAGCAAGGAGGGCTGGGGGGATACTGGGATGCATAGGGAGAGGCATCACCAGTAGAAAACAGGAAGTTCTAGGGACATGGATATGTTGTTCATCCACACTTATTGGCAGGTATCCTTGCCGCTTTAAATCTTGCCGGAAGGTCTTCAAGCTGGCTCCTCCCACCCACCCGGGTGGTATAACTCTCGGCTCCGCCCCATGACGCCAGATCTTCCTTACCGCTTGGAAGCTCAGGTTCCCTCCTTAACGCTCTGCGTTTGCGACTGGTTCCTATTTCTTCCCGTTTTGCGAATTTGAATTTTTGCTAAAAAGACTTGGTCTTGATCCTCGCGGCTACGATGGTTAAATAAACTCGGTTTTCGGAGATGCCCTGCGAATCAGAAGATGTCTTGGAGCGGATCCACACTCACGGTGTCTACTGTTTAGGCCTTTGCACGACCGCAGGACTGCGACCTGTGCTCTTCCTTCTCGGCCCACGCCCTCGAAGACCGTGCTGCCCGATTGCAACTGGGCCGTCCCGAAGCATTTCCCTCCGTGAAGTCTAAGGAGGCCCGGTCGGCGTCACAAGGGGCTCGGCGGATCAGCTCGAGCAGATGATCGCCTCGAAGAGGAGGCGGCGCGGGTCAGAGTTCCTCGGGTCGCTGCATTTATCCCGCCTCTCTCTGGGTTCTTCCTACACAGCTTCATTTAAGGAGCTTTGTCTGTCCCTCTCACTAGGGGAGAAGGGCTAACGCCTGCTGGACCTTTTTCTCGGTCCAAAAGAGGGACAAGGTAAATCCTCTGCGACGCTTTTGGGAGCGGGAAAGGTCCTCTCCCCAGTCGCCGACCGCTCAGCTTCGCCACTGGTCTCACGGTGCCCCGTCCAGGTCAGTTGACTGAGACTCTGTCGACTAAGTCGAGATTTTTCTCGACTGTTAGACGGGTTGTCGCCATAAAAGCTAAGATTCCTCTCTCCGGGTTCCTGGAGGGAGTTGAGGATCCCGTATTGCCTGTGCCCGTTCCGGAGCCTCTGGATGAACCCTCCGAGTTTAAGGGAGTGCCGGTTCCTGCCGACACTTCCCCACCGACCTCGGAAGAGCCGAGGCCTCGGTCTCGGTTTCAGACCTCTTCGATGTCCAGCCGATCCGCCGTCATAGGCGGTCTCGGTCTCGGCACCGCGGTAAGCGGCGTCGCCGCTCGGCCTCGTCCTCCTCCTCGGACGAGGGGAGGCTTCGGCGTAAGTTACGTCGACGGTACGAGGACCTCATGTGGCAACAGCTTCTGACCGGGAGTAAGCCGACGCAGTCGCCTTCCCCGGCCATTAAGTGGCTGTCACCGGAGCGGCCGACACAACCCCTCGACTTACCCGAGGAGCCTGTACCCAGGCCGGTTGTTCGGCCAAAACCAGCTGCTCCACCGATTCCGGTGGAACCTCCGCCTCCACAGCCACTGTTTGGGGCTCCGACCAGGGATTCTCGGTCGGCCAAGGGTCTACCCCATCGGCTGTTGGTTACCCTCACTCCCGACCGACCTCGGCAGGTTGAGGGTGGCTCAGGCCAGAGGCAGCTCTTCGAGGACTCCTCCGAGTCCGAGGATAATTCCTCCTTTTTCTCCAAGCGACTGGACTTGGAGTCCTCAGGAGGACAGTCTATGGACAATAGCCCGTCGTTCTTCCTAGGACTGCTCGGCTCATCTCGAATCCACCGATGAAACTCGAACCTGCTTCAAACGGGCCAGGTATCCCCTCACGGAGATTCTGGACCGAGGGGATTCTCCGACGGAGGCTTTTCCGGTGGCCGAGGCCATAGTGGGTGCGGCCCTGGAGCTTTGGCAGCGCCCTGCTTCCTGTCCTGCGCCTTTGGCCAGGATGGCCAGGAAGTATGCGGTCCCTACCGGTTCCCTGTCCGGTTTTTCGGGGCACCCCTCTGCTGAGGGGTTGGTTACCGACAGCGTTTTCCGGCGTGCCGGCAACGCCAGGGATGTGGACAAACCTCCCGACAAGGAATCCAAGAAATTGGATTATGTCGGGCTAAAGTCTATGCTGCGGCCCTCTCGGCTTTTGTCAGGCCAGTTCGCCGTCCTCATGGCACTATTTCTCATGCCCTGTTGGGCTTCCTAGATGAGGTTATTCCTCATCTCCCCGGATCAGCAGACTACGGTCAAGCAGGTGCGGGACCAGGCAGGGCAGTGGCCAAACAGCAGCTCCAGACTGCTTTGGATATTGGGACTCATGTGCCAGGTCGGTGGCGCCGCAGTGGCTTGTGTGTGCAGGGCTTGGCTGAGGATATCCACCTTTACTTCGGATACCCAGCACAAGTTGGCGGATGTTCCCTTTTTGGGGACTGACCTCTTCGGCCCTGGGTTGGAAGGTCACCTGCAGAGGATCGAGAAGTCCAATGCTACCTTGGACTTGGTCTCTTCCGCTCAGAGGGACAAAGGCCGCAAACCACAGCCTAAGCCCTTTCGTCCTTCTGCGCCCCCGGCGTGCCCGGCCCAGCAACGTCAGGGCCAGCAGGCTCGGCCTTGGCATCCCAAACCCAAGCCGCCGGCTTCCTAACAGAAGGCAGGAGGAAAAGGCCCAGGAGGTCCCTCGGCCGGTCCATCCTCCAAGCCTGCCCAGTGACGGGCTGAGGGGTGTTGCCCCCATCCCCGTCACCTTACCCCTGGGTCCCCCGTGGGGGGACGGCTCCGGCACTTCCGTTCCGCCTGGTCCGCTGTTACCACGGACAGGTGGGTTTTGGAGGTGATGGGAAGAGGCATGCCTCTAGAATTCGAGCAGGCACCGCCCTTCAGAGCCGTCGCCCCTCGGGGGGCTTCGGGGTCCCCAGCTTCGCTGGCAGCTCGTCGAGCCGACATCGCTCTCCTCCTCCAGAAGGAGGTGATAAGAGAGGTGGAGGACCCTCCTTCAGACCCAGGGTTTGTGTCCAGGTACTTCCTGGTTCGAACGGACGGGGCTGGCGCCCCATTCTCGACCTACACGACCTAAACAAGTTCCTAAGGTCTCGAACCTTCAGGATGGTCACTCTGGCTCAGATAATACCATCCTTGGAGCGCGGCGTGTGGTTCTGCTCTCTGGATTTGCAGGACGCGTTTTTTCCCGTCCCTATCCGTCCGTCTCACCAGAGATTCCTTCGCTTCCGAGCGGAGGGATCCCTTTTCGAGTTCCAAGCCATGCCCTTCGGCTTGTCTCCAGCTCCCAGGGTCTTCACCAAATGCATGGCAGTGGTGACAGCATTCCTGCGGCGCCGAGGGGTCCGGGTGTACCCTTACCTGGACGACTGGCTGATAGCAGCTCCCTCCAGGCAGGAGGTGGAGTGGTCCAGAGATCTGGCCCTCCAGGTCTGCTCTCAACTAGGCCTCCTTATCAACGATGCCAAGTCGGAACTCGAGCCGAAGCAGGTGATTCTGTTCATCGGGGCGCAGCTCGACTCTTCGAGCCAGAGCGCGGCTCCCGGCGGACAGGGCCGAGGTTCTTTCCTCCTTTGCCCAATCATTTCTGGTTGGGCAATTGCAGCCTGCCGGGACTTCCTCGCCTCCTGGGTCTCATGGCGGCCTGCACCAGCGTGGTCCGTTGGGCCCGCTGGAACATCGTCCCCTCTCAATGGGGACTGGCCAGCCAGTGGTCCCTTGCATGCGATCCTTTGGACCAGCTTGTGTCGGTGACACAGGGATGTAGAGCGCTCTCAGTGGTGGATCGTTCCAGGTCATTTGCAGGAGGGCATCCCGTTCGTCCGCCCGAGCCGGCGGTCTCTCTCATCGACCGATGCCTCTCTGATGGGTTGGAGTGCCCATCTGGGGAACACGGGCCCACGGCCTCTGGTCCCCACGAGTCCGATGCCACATCAACCTGCTGGAGCTCCGGCGGTCCGCCCTGGCTCTCACCGCCTTTGCTCCGTTCCTCCGGGGTCAAGTGGTCCGAGTCCAGGCGGACAACACCACGACCATGTACTATCTAAACCGCCAGGGCGGGCGCGCTCATGCTTCTATGCAAGGAAGCTCTCGCATTTGGTCACTCGTCGCAGCCTGGAGGCGGATCTCCTAGCCATTCATGTGGCAGGGCCTCCAACACCCTGGCCGATGCCCTGAGCGGATAGGGACTGCATCCCACGAGTGGTCTCTCCTGCCGGAGGTAGTACAGCATCTGTTCTCCCTTTGGGCACACCTCAGGTGGACCTGTTTGCCTCCAGGGAGAGCCTTGCTGAGACTGTTCCATGCCCGCCCCCTCAGCAGGGCTCGCTGCAGGGGATGCCTTCTCAGGCAGTGGACCCCGGGCCTCTTCTCACGCCTTTCCCCATTTCCCTTGATCCACAAGGTGCTTCTCAAGAGGGAGGGACAAGGCGCAGGTGATTCTGATAGCCCCAGACTGGCCTCGCCAGTTCTGGTACCAGATCTCCTCAGTCTCAGCTCCAGGACTCGCGGCAGCTTCCAGCTCGCCGGACCTGCTCTCAGTCAATCAGGGAAGGTGTTCCATCCGGACCTTCAATCCCTGCACCTGATGGCCTGGTTCCTGAGTGGCTAGAGTTCCAGGCCTTGGGTCTTTCCGGCGAGGTCCTCAATGTAGTTGAGGCGTCCGTGAGTCGACTAGAAAATGCTATGCCTTCAAATGGAAAAGGTTTTCCATTTGGTGTCAGGGCAAGGGCTTGGACCCTTCCTCCTGTTCCTTGGCAAGCATCTTGGACTATTTATGGTCCCTTTCTCATCAAGGGCTTAGGTCGACGACCCTAAGGGTGCACCTGGCAGCCATCTCTGCTTACCGGGCGCGGGCCGGGAAGCAGTCGGTGGCGCAGGAGAAGGTGGTCTGGCGCTTTTTCCAAGGCCTTGATCACATTTCCCCTCCAGTGCGAGAACCTCCACCTCCGTGGGATCTACTGCTGGTACTGGCAAAGCTCATGGGCAAGCCATTCGAACCTATGCACAGGTGTGCTCTCTCACCTGTCGTGGAAGACCGCCTTCTTGGTGGCTGTCACGTCAGCCAGAAGGATGGGAGAGCTCCAGGCGCTTCCATCGAGTCTCCTTACCTGGTTTTCCACAGGGACAAAGGTTGTCCCTGCGCCCCACCAAATTCCTTCCGAAGGTGGTGTCGGGAGTTTCACCTTAACCAGGTGTTGACTCTGCCGGTGTTCTACCCCAATCACACCTCGAGGCCGAATATAGGCTCCATACTTTGGACCCTAGAAGGGCGCTCGCCTATTACAAAGAGCGCACGGCTGAAATTCGGGGAGAGGTTCGCCAGCTGTTTGTCACCTACGCTGAAGCCGCATCTGGCAGACCTGCAGCCAAGCGGACGATAAGCAGGTGGGTCACCTCCTGCATAGATCTCTGCTATAAGTTGACGGGCATGGAGCCTCCCAGAGGGATAAGAGCTCATTCTACCCGCCATACTGCTGCATCGGTGGCTGCTTCCAGGGACGTCCCTATCCAGGAAATCTGCAGGGCTGCTACCTGGAAGTCAGCAAACACCTTCATTACCCATTACCACATCGACCTTGAGTCACGCCGGGATGCTGGTTTTGGGGCCTCGGTTCTCCAGTCTCTCTTTCCCAAGTAAGTATTGGGGGTGTGCGTCTTGCCTCCCTCCTCCCGGAGAACTGCTAGGAGTCTGCCAATAAGTGTGGATGAACAACATATCCATGTCCCTAGAAATACAGGTTACTCACGTATAACAGGAGTTCTAGGAATGGTATATGTTGTTCATCCCACGACTCCCTCCGACCTCGGCAGGACGCACAAGCCCTGAGCTTCCAGCGGGCCAGATCTGGCGTCATGGGGCGGAGCCGAGAGTTATACCACCCGGGTGGGTGGGAGGAGCCAGCTTGAAGACCTTCCGGCAAGATTTAAAGCGGCAAGGATACCTGCCAATAAGTGTGGATGAACAACATATACCATTCCTAGAACTCCTGTTACAGGTGAGTAACCTGTATTTATTATCCCTCTGTACAGACAGCTGGTGAGACCCCATCTGGAGTACTGTGTGCAGTTCTGGAGACCCAATCTCCGCAAAGACATAGACAGGATGGAAGCTGTCCAGAGGAGGGCAACTAAAATGGTGCAGGGTCTGCACCGGAGGACATATGAAGAGAGACTTAAGGAGCTTAATATGTATAGCCTTGAGGAAAGGAGGGAGAGGGGGGACATGATAGAAACTTTCAAGTACCTCAAGGGAATCAACAAAGTCCAAGAGGGTAGCATCTTTCAAAAAGAGGTGTGCAAGAACAAGAGGGCACAATTTGAAGATAGAGGGGCGGCTCAGAGGTAATTTAAGAGTATTTTTCACAGAGAGGGTTGTGGATGCATGGAATGGCCTTCAGAGGAGGTTGTGGAGTCAAAATCAGTGGTGGAATTCAAGCATGCATGGGATAGTCATAAGGCAATTCTGGGGGTGGGGAGGGAAGAAGTAGGCTGCTGGTTAACTAGGATCTGCAGCTTATCCAGTAGGTAGGGAAATGGGCAGACTGGGTGGGCCAAGCGGTCCTTATCTGCCGTCAAATTCTATGTTTCTATGTTACCCCCCACTGCAATTGCCTTGTGTCTGTCCCATGCATGTTTGAATTCCCCCACTGTTTTAGCCCCAACAACCTCCCCAGGAAGGCAGTGCCACGCATCCACCACTCTCTCCGTGAAAAAGATTTCCTCACATTACCCCTGAGCCGTCCCCCCCTCTATCTTTAAATTGTGTCCCCTTGTTCTTACACACCTCTTTTTCTGAAAGATGCTACCCTCCTGGACTTTGTTGATTCCCTTGAGGTACTTGAAAGTTTCTATCATGTCCTCCCTGTTCCTCCTTTCATCAAGGGTATACATATTAAGCTCTCCCAGTCTCTCTTCATATGATTTCTGATGCAGACCCTGCACCATTTTAGTTGCCCTCCTCTGGACTGCTTCCATCCTGTCTGTGTCCTTGCGTAGATGAGGTCTCCAAAACTGCACACAGTACTCCAGATGGGGTCTCACCAACTGTCTGTACAAAGGGATAACCACTTCTTTTCTACTTGTGATGCCCCTTCCTATGCATCCCAGTATCCCCCTGGCTCTCCTCACTGACTTCTCACATTGCTTACCCACCTTTATTTAGATCATCCGATATGACTACCCCCAAGTCCCGTTCCATTTTTGTTGTTGTTAGTACCTCCCCTGCTATTGTGTACTCTTCTCCTGGGTTTTTGTTTCCCAGGTGCATTACTTTGCACTTCTTTGCATTGAATCTAAGTTGCCGTATGTCTGACCATTCCTCCAACCTTGCCAAGTCCCTTCTCATCGTTTCTACCCCTCCTTGTGTATCAACTCTGTTGCAGATCTTTATATCATCTGCAAAGAGGCATACCTTTCCCTCCAGACCCTCTGCAATGTCACCTATAAAGATGTTAAAGAGGACTGGACCCAGTACTGAGCCCTGAGGTACTCCACTAGTGACTCCCCTTTCTTCGGAATGTGTGCCACTCACTATTACCTTCTGTGTCCTATTGTGCAGCCAGTTTGCAACCCAGGCTACCACCCTGGGACCCACTCCCAAGCTGGCTAACTTTTTTTTTTTTTTTTATTTTTTAAATTTGCCTTTTACCGCCTTCCTAGCTGCCGGCTACCCGATGCTTCAGCCCGGTCATGGGCCGACGGCTTCCACCCCCCAAATCGGCCTCGGGTCCTCCGATACCCGTGGCTTACCCCACGCGGGGCTGCGGGATGGAGAGGGCGAGACATCCCGCAGAGACCGTAATCGGGTCGGCGGGACCGGGCCTGGGACTAATCGCCGCCGGGTGGTTTATGGAGGCGGCCGGCAACCGCCCATTTTCCTCTTTCCGGGAAGGCGGGGTCATGCAATGACGCTGACGTCCGCCTACTTTCTATACTTCTTTTGAGCGGCAGCGGGTATTCCTGGCCTCCGCTAGAGTCCCCATCGCCCGGATGCTGCCCCAGCCTCCCCAGAGAAGGAGAGCAGTCCAGCGGACGCCGATCCATCTCCCCGGCCAGCCCTCCGACGACTCGGGTCCGCCTCGAACCCGGTCACCGGCCGCAAGCAGAAATCCAACCGCTGCGCCCGATGGCCGGCTGGCTAACTTGATTATTAATCTTTGTGTGGGATTGTGTCAAATGCATTGCTAAAGTCTAGGTAGGCCATGTCCACAGCCCTCCTGATCTACTGCTTTGGTCACCCAGTCAAAGAAATCAATTAGATTTGTCTGACACGACCTTCCTGCTGTGAATCCATGCTGCTTTGGGTCCTGTGCCCCGCTGGCCTCTAGGTACTCAACAATTCTTTCTTTCAGAAGTGATTCCATCATTTTCCCTACCACTGAGGTCAAACTTACAGGTCTGTAGTTTCCTGCTTCTGCCTTGCTCCCACTTTTGTGAAGGGGAATCACATCTGCCCTCCTCCAGTCCTCGGGTACCACCCCATCCTCCCATGATTTGTTAAAAAGTGTGGTCAGTGGTGTCACTAGGTCTTCCCTTAGTTCTTTTAGGATTCTGGGGTGAATCCCATCAGGCCCCATTGCTTTGTCCACCTTGAGTTTTAGGAGTTCTTTCAGGACTCTTTCTTCTGTAAATGGACTGATGTCAACCCCCCTACCCAGAGTGCTGCTATTGTCTGGTTTAGGTAACTCCTCCTCATCTTCTTTTGCGAATACTGAGCAAAAGTATTCATTCAGTATCTCTGCCTTTTCACTGTCTCCCTCTGCCCACCTCCCCTCTCCCTTATTAATCTTCACTATTCCTCCCTTAACCTTTCTATGCTCCCTAATGTACCTATAAAAGGTTTTATCCCCCTTCTTAACTGACTTGGCTATTTTTTCCTCAGTTTGGGCTTTTGCTATTCTGACTGCCTTCCCCACTTCTTTCTGCTTTAATTGATACAGTTCCCTGTCGTGCTCCTTCTGTGATGCCTTATACTTTTTGAATGCAGCCTTTTTCTCCTTAACCTTCCCTGCCACCTCTTTTGAGAACCATAGTGGTTTTTACTCCGCTTTGTTTTCTTTATCTGTTTCACACAAAGGCTTGTTGCCTCTATGATGGCAGTTTTGATTTTTCTCCATTGTTCTTCCACCCCTCCTTTTTGCCCATTTGCTAGTGTATTCCTCAGGTATTCACCCATTTTGCCAAAGTCAGCCCTTCTAAAGTCCAGTATGCTTGTTTGTGTATGGCTTGTCTCCATGGTTGTGCTTATTGTGAAGCACACTGTGCAGTGGTCGCTTGTTCCCAGATGTCTACCGACTTCTAAATTTGTGATCCTCTCTTTGAGAGTACCAGGTCTAGTATTGCTTCCTCCCGAGTGGGTTCCAACACTAGCTGTCTAAGGCTTGCCCCCTGCAGGGCATCGAGAATGACCCTGCTCTTGGATGTGGCTGCAGTACATGTCATCCAGTTAACATCTGGCATATTCAGGTCCCCCATTAACAGTATCTCCCCTTTTTCATCCATTTTGAGAATGTCCTCTTATCATTTTCTTGTCCATTTCCTCCCCTTGAGATGGGGGTCTGTATACAACCCCTGTGTGGATTGTGATGCCATTCCCTGTCTCCAAGGTGACCCAGAGTGCCTCTTGTCCTCCCCTTTTATTTTTTAGTTCTGTAGCTTTGAGCCCTTCCCTTATGTATAGAGCTACTCCACCTCCTCTTTTCCCCTCCCTGTCCCTTCTGTAGACTGTGTACCCCGGTATATTGACATCCCAGTCATGGTTCCCCGTGTACCATGTTTCTGTGACTGCCACAATATCCAAGTGTTCATCTTCCATCAAGGCTACTAGCTCAGGAAGCTTGTTTCCCAGACTACGGGCATTGGTACTCATTGCCCTCCATTTAGTGTTGGCTTTATCCTTTTTTCCCCATGCCTGCTCTTTTTGCCCTTGTCTGTTTTTCCATTTACCCCTGTCCTGCCCTCTGTTGAGCACTGTACCTCAGTGTTTACCTTACTACCCATCATGTTTTGTGGGGGGAGGCTTGAAATTTCCTGCCTCTTATTAGCACCTCCCCCCATGGCTAGTTTAAAAGCTTGCCAAGGAAGCATTTAAACCTGTCACTTAGGATCTTGGTTCCCTTCATGGACAGATGCAGACCATCGTGCCAGTATAAACCTTCATCTCTCCAAGTGTACCCCCAGTCCCCAATGAAGCCAAAGCCCTGTGCTCTGCACCAGTTTTGCAAACATTCATTAAACTGCATGGTGTGTAGTACCCTAGCCTCACCCCTGCCATAACTGTGCTTGCTACCTGTCTGAGGCCCCTCCCCAACTCCACAATTTCATCCTGCGCTGCATTGATCCCATGCCTAGCTAGGTCATTTGTCCCAAGGTGGACAATGATATCTAGTTCCCTCTCCTGTGGTGCTGCTTCTGCAATCCTGAGGATTCACTTATTGTCCCTCCAAGCCATGGCACCAGGCAGGCACCTTACTTCCCTCTCCTCTCCCTTCCCCAGGTCTACCCCTCTAACAACTGAGTCCCCTATCAGAAGCTGTTTCCTTCCCCTGTGGTGTCCCTTGCCACCCTTCTGTGGGTCTCCCTTGTGGGTGTCCTCAGCATTCTTCTTGGTCTCCACTGAGACCACTTTAGCTTCCTTTCATCTCCTACTGACCTGTTCCTACTTAGCCCCCCTTCCCATTTCTTCTCATGTTTTTATTTTGCATCTTAGACTTTCATCTCTAGTCCATTTATCACCTTCCTACTTCACTTCCTGATTATTAATTGCTCCACAGTGGATGTAAATACTGCTTCTAGGGACATGGATATGTTGTTCATCCACACTCATTGGCAGTATCCTTGCCGCTTTAAATCTTGCCGGAAGGTCTTCAAGCTTGCTCCTCCCACCCACCCGGGTGGTATAACTCTCGGCCCGCCCCATGACGCCAGATCTTCCTTACCGCTTGAAGCTCAGGTTCCTCCTTAACATCTTTCGTTTCTGACTGGTTCCTATTTCTCCGTTTACGGATTTAAAAATAAAATTTGCAAAGTCTTGATCCCTCGCGCTGGCGGACAAATCGACCTGATTTCGGAGATGCCCATGCGGGCAGAAGATGTCTCGGACGGATCCACACCCACGTGTGTTCATTGCTTAGGCCTTGAGCACGACCCGCAGGCTTGCGACCTGTGCTCATCTTTCTCGGCCTCGCCCTCGAAGACCGTGCTGCCCGGTGCAACTGGGCGCCCCGAAGCGTTCCCTCGGTGAAGTCCAAGGAGGCCCGGGTTAAGCGGTATCGCGCGGCAGGCTTCGGGCGGATCAGCTCGAGCGGATGGTCGCCCTCGAAGAGGAGGCGGGCGAGGTCAGATCTTCCTCGGCCGCTGCATTTATCCCGCCTTCTGGGTTCTTCCTACACGGCTTTTTAAGGAGCTTTGTCTGTCCTCCACTAAAGGAGAAGGGCTCATGCTGCTGGACCTTATTCTCGGTCCAAAAGAGGGACAAGGGTAAGTCCCTCCGTCGGCGCTCTTGGGAGGCCCAAGGAAGGATCCCTCTCCAGCACGTCGTCCGTCGGCTTGATCGACGCTCGGCTTCGACCACTGGCCTCACGGTGTCTCCCCTGCCAGGTCAGTTGACCGAGACTCCACTGATGAAGTCGAGATTTTCTCGACCCATTGGACGGGCTGTCGCCTTTAGGGAGCCGAGATTCCCTCCCGGGTTCCCCGAGGAGTTGAGGATCCTGGCTCGCCTGTGCCTCCGGTTCCGGAGCCCTCGGATGGACCTTCCGAGCCGAAGGGAGTGCCGGTTCCGGCCGACACCTCCCCGCACCGACCCCGGAAATTCCGGGACTCTCGGTCTCGGTCTCTGACCTCTTCGCGGTCCAGCCGTTCCCACCGTCATAGGCGGTCTCGGTCTCGGCACCGCAGTAAGCGGCGTCGCCGCTCGTCCTCGTCCTCCTCCTCGGATGAGGGGAGGCTTCGGCGTAAATTACGTCGACGGTACGAGGACCTTATGTTGCAACAGCTCCTCCTGGCCGGGAATAAGCCGACTCCCGCGCCTTCCCCGGCCATTAAGTGGCTGTCACCGGAACGGCCGACACAACCCCTCGACTTGTCCGAGGAGCCTATACCCAGGCCGGTTGTTCGGCCAAAACCAGCTGCTCCACCGATTTCGGTGGAACCTCCGCCTCCACAGCCACCAATTGGGGCTCCGACCAAGGATTCTCGGTCGGCTAAGGGTTTACCCCATCGGCTGTCAGTTACCCTCACTCCCGACCGACCTCGGCAGGTGAAGGGTGGCTCAGGCCAGAGGCTGTTTTCGAGGACTCTTCCGAGTCCGAAGATGATTCTCCTTCTTCTCAAGCGACTGGACTTGGAGTCTTCAGGAGGTCAGTCAATGGACGATAGCCGTCCGTCCTTCCTAGGACTGCTTGGCTCATCTCGGAGTCTACGGGATGGAGCTCGAACTCGTTCCAAGCGGGCCAGGTATCCCCTCACGGAGATTCTGGACCGAGGGGATTCTCCGACCGAGGCCTTTCCGGTGGCCGAGGCCATAGTGGGTCCGGCACTGGAACTTTGGCAGCGCCTGCTTCCTGCCCCTGCCTCGACCAGGATGGCCAGGAAGTATGCGGTCCCTACCGGTTCCTTGTCGGTTTTGGAACACCCTCTGCTGAGGGTTGGTTACCGACAGCGTTTTGTCGCGCGGCTGGCGCCAGGGATGTGGACAAACCTCCTGACAAAGGGTCAAGAGAGTTGACTCACGTCAGGCGAAAAGTCACGCTGCGTCCTCTCGGCCTTCGTCAGGCCAGTTCGGCCCGTCCTCATGGCACATTTTTCTCATGCCCTGTTGGGCTCCCTGGATGAGGTCATCCTCATCTTCCGCCGATCTGCAGACTACGGTTAAGCAGGTGCGGGACCAGGGCAGGGCAGTGGCCAAACAGCAGCTCAGACTGCTTTGGATATAGGGGACTCATGTGCCAGATCGGTGGCGGCCGAGTGGCTATGGTCAGTGGGCTTGGCTGAGGATATCCACCTTTACTTCGGATACCCAGCACAAGTTGGCGGATGTTCCTTTTGGGACTGACCTCTTCGCCCTGGGGTGGAAGGTCACCTGCAGAGGATCGAGAGTCCAATGCCACCTTGGACTCGGTCTCTTCCGCTCAGAAGGACAAAGGCGCAAACCACAGCCTAAGCTCTTTCGTCCTTCTGTGCCCCCGGCGCGCCCGGCCCAGCAACGTCAGGGCCAGCAGGCTCGGCCTTGGCATCCCAAACCCAAGCCGCCGGCTTCCTCTAACAGGAGGCAGGGAGGAAAGGGCCCAGGAGGTCCCTCGGCCGGTCCCTCCTCCTCCAAGCCTGCCCAGTGACGGGCTGAGGGGTGTCGCCCCCATCCCCGTCACCTTACCCCTGGGTCCCCCCGTGGGGGGACGGCTCCGGCACTTCCGTTCCACCTGGTCCGCTGTTACCACGGACAGGTGGGTCTTGGAGGTGGTGGGAAGAGGCCTGCCTCTGGAATTCGAGCAGGCACCACCCTTCAGAGCCGTCGCCCCTCGGGGGGCTCCGGGATCCCAGCTCACTGGCGGCTCGTCGCGAGCCGACATCGCCTCCTCCTCCAGAAGGAGGTGGTAAGAGGGTGGTGGACCCTCCTTCAGACCCAGGGTTTGTGTCCAGGTACTTCCTGGTTCCGAAACGGACGGGGGGCTGGCGCCCCATTCTCGACCTACACGACCTAAACAAGTTCCTAAGGTCTCGAACCTTCAGGATGGTCACTCTGGCTCAGATAATACCATCCTTGGAACGCGGCGTGTGGTTCTGCTCTCTGGACTTGCAGGACGCCGTTTTTCACGTCCCTATCCGTCCGTCTCACCAGAGATTCCTTCGCTTCCGAGCGGAAGGATCTCTCTTCGAGTTCCAAGCCATGCCCTTCGGCTTGTCTCCAGCTCCCAGGGTCTTCACCAAATGCATGGCAGTGGTGACAGCATTCCTGCGGCGCCGAGGGGTCCGGGTGTACCCTTACCTGGACGACTGGCTGATAGCAGCTCCCTCCAGGAAGGAGGCGGAGTGGTCCAGAGATCTGGCCCTCCAGGTCTGCTCTCAACTGGGCCTCCTTATCAACGAGGCCAAGTCGGAACTCGAGCCGAAGCAGGTGATTCTATTCATCGGGGCGCAGCTCGACTCTCTTCGAGCCAGAGCGCGGCTCCCGGCGGACAGGGCCGAGGTTCTTTCCTCCTTTGCCCGATCATTTCTGGTTGGGCAATTGCGCCCTGCCGGGACTTCCTCGCCTCCTGGGTCTCTGGCGGCCTGCACCAGCGTGGTCCGTTGGGCCCGCTGGAACATGCGCGTCCCTTCAGTGGGACTGGCCAGCCAGTGGTCACAGCTGCCAGATCCCTTGACCAGCTTGTGTCGGTGACACAGGGGATGTGGAGCGGCTCCCAGTGGTGGACCGTTCCAGATCATTTGCGAGGGCATCCCGTTCGTCCGCCCGAGCCGACGGTCTCTCTGTCGACCGATGCCTCTCTGATGGGTTGGGGTGCCCATCTGGGGAACACGGGCTCATGGCCTCTGGTCCCGGGAGTCCCGATGCCCATCAACCTGCTGGAGCTCCAGCGGTCCGCCTAGCTCTCACCGCCTTTGCTCCGTTCCTCCGGGGTCAAGTGGTCCGAGTCCAGACGGACAATACCACGACCATGTACTATCTAAACCGCCAGGGCGGGACGCGCTCCATGCTTCTATGCAAGGAAGCTCTCTGCATTTGGTCACTCGTGCGCAGCCTGGAGGCGGATCTCCTAGCCATTCACGTGGCAGGAGCCTCCAACACCCTGGCCGATGCCCTGAGCCGGATAGGGGCTGCATCCCACGAGTGGTCTCTCCTGCCGGAGGTAGTACAGCATCTGTTCTCCCTTTGGGGCACACCTCAGGTGGACCTGTTTGCCTCCATGGAGAACGCGAAGCTGAGTCTGTTCCATGCCGCCCCCTCAGCAGGGCTCGCTGCAGGGGGATGCCTTCTCGAGGCAATGGACCCCGGGCCTCTTTTACGCCTTTCCCCCATTTCCCTTGATCCACAAGGTGCTTCTCAAGGCGAGGAGGGACAAGGCGCAGGTGATTCTGATAGCCCCAGACTGGCCTCGCCAGTTCTGGTACCCAGATCTCCTCAGTCTCAGCTCCAGGACTCCGCGGCAGCTTCCAGCTCGCCCGGACCTGCTCTCAGTCAATCAGGGGAAGGTGTTCCATCCGGACCTTCAATCCCTGCACCTGACGGCCTGGTTCCTGAGGGCTAGAGTTCCAGGCCTTGGGTCTTTCCGACGAGGTCCTCAATGTAGTTAGGCGTCCGTAAGGTCGACCAGAAAATGCTATGCCTTCAAATGGAAAAGGTTTTCCATTTGGTGTCAGAACAAGACTTGGACCCTTCCTCCTGTTCCTTGGCAAGCATCTTGGACTATTTATGGTCCCTTTCTAGTCAAGGGCTTAGGTCGACGACCCTAAGGGTGCACCTGGCAGCCATCTCTGCTTACCGGGCGCGGGCCGGGAAGCAGTCGGCGGCGCAGGAGAAGGTGGTCTGGCGCTTTTTCAAAGGCCTTGATCACATTTCCCCTCCAGTGCGGGAACCCCACCTCCGTGGGATCTACTGCTGGTACTGGCAAAGCTCATGGGCAAGCCATTCGAACCTATGCACAGGTGTGCTCTCTCTCACCTGTCGTGGAAGACCGCCTTCTTGGTGGCTATCCGTCCAGCCAGAAGGATGGGAGAGCTCCAGGCGCTCCATCGAGTCTCCTTACCTGGTCTTCCACAGGGACAAGGTTGTCCCTCGCCCCACCGAAATTCCTTCCGAAGGTGGTGTCGGAGTTTCACCTTAACCAGGTGTTGACTCTGCGGTGTTCTACCCCAATCACACCTGGAGGCGAATAGGCTCCATACTCTGGACCTAGAAGGCGCGCTTATTATAAGGCGCGACGGCTGAAATTGGGAGAGGTTCGCCAGCTGTTTGTCACCTCACGCTGAAGCCGCATCTGGCAGACCTGCAGCTAAGCGGACGATAAGCAGGTGGGTAACCTCCTGCATAGATCTCTGCTATAAGTTGGCGGGCATGGAGCCTCCCAGAGGATAAGAGCTCATTCTACCCGCCATACTGCTGCAACGGTGGCTGCTTCCAGGGACGTCCCCTATCCAGGAAATCTGCAGGGCTGCTACCTGAAGTCAGCAAACACCTTCATTACCCACTACCACATCGACCTTGAGTCACGCCGGGATGCTGGTTTTGGGGCCTCGGTTCTCCAGTCTCTTTCCCAAGTAAGTATATGGGGTGTGCGTCTTGCCTCCCTCCTCCCGGAGAACTGCTAGGAGTCTGCCAATGAGTGTGGATGAACAACATATCCATGTCCCTAGAAATACAGGTTACTCACCTGTAACAGGAGTTCTAGGAATGGTATATGTTGTTCATCCACACGACCCACCCGACCTCCCCGGCTTCGACGCACAACCTGAGCTTCCAGCGGGCCAGATCTGGCGTCATGGGGCGGAGCCGAGAGTTATACCACCCGGGTGGGTGGGAGGAGCAAGCTTGAAGACCTTCCGGCAAGATTTAAAGCGGCAAGGATACTGCCAATGAGTGTGGATGAACAACATATACCATTCCTAGAACTCCTGTTACAGGTGAGTAACCTGTATTTATGTTGCTCAGTTTTGCTGTTCACCTGAAGAAGGGACCTGTGTGGCCATGAAAGCTTATGTATAATTCCATCTTTGTACAAGATGCTTGTTGGTCCAATAAAAGGTATCAAATCTTCCTTCTTCTCCTCTGGAAATAATGAGGTAAATCTTTTATAAAATGGGTAGATTAAATCCTGGATGCTGACTGGCTGAGGCAGGCTGCCACTTGTACTGTAATCTTAGCATAGGTACCAGGGTCGAAATTAAGTTTTGCAGCCACTAACCAGCAGGGCCAGGCATGATTTGGAAAATCCACTAGCTTCATAGAGTTTTCCACTAGCCCAGCTTGATGTGCATATTGAAATACAGTATTGGCTATTCTGATTCAAGCCCACAGAGCTAGTTAAAGAAGAAGTTTGCTAGCTTGATACTAAATCTACATGCATTTGGCTAGTGGGCCGAGGCCAATCTCTAACCCAGATCCCTCTGAAAAAATAAAGTACTGGTGCCAGTCTACCTCATGAGGAAACAGATCCCCGTCAGAATTTCCACAACTCCTCCCCCTGCCAGAGCAGTCAAAAAATAGACAAATGCAGTGGTTTATTGTTTTTTTTTTTTTAGGGATTAAATTGGGCAGGAGTCCACAGGAGCTCAGTTCCACCACCTCTGAAAACTGTATATGAGTTTCTGCACCTTTGTCGTCTGTCTTCAATGACACTTTAGGAGAATTACACCATCTAGGAATTACAGTTCCGACATACAGAAATCTAGATGTGAGAGCTTATCCGCTAAAACATGTCCAGTTTAACCACTGTTCTTTTTGTATAGCTGCTGCTTAACCTGTTGTGTCCCTCCTGTTCTCTTGGCAGTTTCTATGTAAAGAAAGTAAATCCGTGAAGAAATGAAGACATACAGGTATGTAGTAAGGATGCAGCTACAAGAGGGGGTATGGATGTACAGATTCACAAATGATACCAAAATAGGCATGGTGCTGGACTCCGTTAATAGAGAACCTCCACAAATTTTGAAGAATGGGCTAGTAGGTCTAAATTGGTATTTATTACCGATAAGTGCAAAGACACAGTTACAAATGATATGGGATAGAACTCAAGGAGTTAACGGAAGAAAAAGACTTCGGAATTACACTGACTAGTATGAAAAGCACTGCAGAGTGGCAACTAGTAAGGGATATAAAATCCTTGGGTGTATAGGTAGGACTATAGCCAGCAGAAATAGAGGCATGCTAAGGACCTCAGGGAGAGGCTCAGGGAGCTCAACACGTACACCCTGGAGGAGAGGAGGGACGGGGGGTATGATAGAGGTCTTCATACTTAAAGGGGATTAATAAGGGAGGCTCAGTCAGGGTGCTCCAGAGGAAAGGGGGCAACTAGAGGGCACAGGTGGAAGCTGGGGGGGGAGAGACTCGGGGGAGAGGAGGAGGTGTTGCTTCACTGAGAGGGTGGTGGAACCATGGAATGCACTGCCCAAGGGATTGGTGGAGGTAGAGACTGTGGATTGGTTTAAGAGGGGCTGGGACAGGTATAGGGGGAAGGCAAAGCTGATGAAGTTCAGCACAAAGGGAACATCTTGGACTTGGGACATAGAACCCAAGGGGGTTGGGGGGACAGCAAAGTCGGCACCCAGTATGGATGCTGATATCGAGCAGACACGAAAGACCATTAGGTCTCCTCTGCTGGCATTTTAGTATGTTAGTATAATGCCGTTGCACATGGCCTTGGTGAGACCGAGTGCTGAATACTGTAGCCAGCTCTGGGCCCCTCAAACAAGAAGGGATGTGAGAATGTTGGAGGGTGTCCAGAGGGAGGCAACTAGAATGGTTCAAAGTATGAAGGGAAAGACCTGTGACGAGAGTCTGAGGGAACTGATGATATATAGCCTGGAGCTCTGAGGGGGGGACATGTGCCTTGTCTTTAAGCCATTTCAGGACATGGATCTATGGGGCTGTCTAGATTTGGAAACAAAAGACAGTGGATATGAGGACAACAGTAAACAACTAAAGGGCCACCACTTTAAAACTACCAAAAGAGCAGTGTGATTTACACAGAGAGTGGTCACCATGTGAAACTCACTCTCAGAGGAGGTAATATGTCAAACAGTGGATAGCTTTAAAGCTCAACTGGGTAAACACCTAAAATCAAGTAACATTCATGGATAAAAACATTGATAAATGATCTGCATGTAAAGGATTATGCAAGTCTACTTTGCACATAAACCCTTCCTACGATTCCTATGAGTCATGATAAAGAAGGCACACCACAAGACAGAAAACGGAAACTGTCCTTATATTGCCTTAAAGCCACAGTCTTCCAGGACGAAAACTATTTAGCAAAAAAAAAACACATTTAAAAAAAATGTTCTATTTATTTATTAACAGTGTGACACAAAACCAATTTTGTAAGTGCAGTAAGACACTCCAGGGTTTAATGTAGGCAGAGTCATATATTTCCAGGGGCTGTAAGTACAGTGCTCCTGAAGTACAAAACACAAACAAAAAATGTAAAGCCACAACCAAAAAAACATGAATGCAAACAAAAAGTATAGTACAACAAAAAAAAAGGCACACAAAAAAAATGAATGCAATTATAGAAGTACAATGCAACTAAAAATGAATACGAACAAAAAAAGTATAGTGCAGTCAATCCCATGCCAAACACTCCCTGGTGTCTAGTGGTACCCCCTCCCCCCCCCGTACTGTTTTATGTCAAGCACTCCCTAATGTCCAGTAGAACCCATCCTCAGCCCTTTCCATACCAAGCTCTCCCCATTGTGTACTGACACCCCCTTCTTACCTGGCCCTGTGTCATGCACCCTGTGGAATCTAGTGGTCAGGTGGCCCCATCTCACTCATACCATCCATGGCCAAGCCCTCATCGGTGCTCAGTCACACCTTTTCTCTCATACCGTCCTGGGCAAAGCACTTTCTGGTGTCCAGTGGCGTGCCTTCCTCCCCATAACATGCCAGTCTCCCTCTGGTTTCCATTAGCACCCCATCTTGTACTAAGCACGCTGTGCTGTTCAGTGGCACCCACTCCCTTTCCCTGTTCCATGCCAGAGTACTCCCTGGCATCTATTGGCTCCCCCTCCCTCACCCCATTCTATGCTAAGCATTTCCTTTTGTCCAGTGGCACCACCTCTTTCACCCTCCCCTGTGCTAGGCACATACTGTTGTCCAGTGGCAACCCATCCCTCTTCCCTTCTCAAGCCAGTTAGTCCCTGGCATCTGTTGGAACCCATATCCCATACCAGGTCTCCAGATGTATCTAGTGGCAAATAAACACGTGTCTTAAAAAGCAGACATTGAAAATGGATTCAGAGCAGTTGATCGGGTGGCATGAGAACAAATCAGTGCAGAGCCAGAGATCCTGGGAGCTGCTGATCTGACAGCAAGTAAAACAAAACTTCAGAGCAGGTCTCCTCAGAGGCTGATGATTGAGCATCAAGCAAAGCATGCCTCCTGTACTTCCTGCAGGTATCCAGGGAAACTTTTTCTCAAGATAGGTCCCGTCTCCAGAATCACAGCTGATTAAGACACACATACACACTCCCCATGCAGGGCTAACCGTAGGCAGCAAAACAACAAACTCAGCCCCCTTAATATTCACAGGAGGGAGAAGAGCACAGGGGGAGTGGAGAACGGATGTGGTGGTAGAGGGGGTGATAGAGTGAGGAAAGGGCTGCTAGCATTGAATGAAGGTAGACAGATCACCAGGCCCAGATGGAGTACACCCAAAGGCACTGAAGGAACTGGCAGAGGAGATTGAGGGCCCATTCGTGGGCTGTTCAATAGTTCACTAGAATCAGTCATGATATAAAAAGAGTAGATAATGGCACATGTAGTGCCCCTCCATAGGAGCGGTTCCAGAGATGACCGAGGGAATTACAGACTGATCAGTCTGACTTCAGTCATGTGCAAGCTGCTGGAGACCATACTTAAGGGAAGGTTGGTAGAGTATCTAGAGGAGCATGGTCTTCAGGATGCAAAGCAGCATGGATTTATGCTAGGGAGGTTTTGTCAAACTAATCTAATTGACTTCTTTGACTGAGTCACCAAAACAGTAGACAGGGGCCAAGTGATGAACAATCCTCTACCTGGATTTCAGCAAGACCTTTGACTCTGTACCCCACAAGAAGTTAATCAGGAAGTTCAAGAATGTTGGGGTTGGGGAGAATATGACACGATGGGTGGAAAACTAGCTGGGAAACAGGACCCAGAGGGTGGTGGTGGGGGCAGAGTTATCTAGCACCAGGGAAGTCACCAGTTGGGTCCCCCAGGGTTTGGTGAAGAAGCCAGTGTTGTTCAGTATATTTATTAATGACACTGGGGATGGCATAAATAATAAAATGTGCCTTGTCACAGACAACACCAAGTTCTGTTGGAGTGTGGATGCAGTTGAAGGGATACAGGACCTAAAGGAGGATCTGGAAAAACTTGAGAGGTGGTCCAGGATTTGGCAGCTTGGTTTCATAGCCAAGAAATGCAAAGTTATGCACTTTAGAGCCAAGAATCCCAGGACAGAGTACTACCTGGGAGGGGTTTGGGTATCTGCAACAGAAAAGGAGAAGGATCTGGGAGTGATGATCACTAGTGACCTGAAGCACTCCATGCAGTGCAGGAAAGCAGAGCAAGGGCAGATAAGATGTTGGGATGCATAGCCAGGGGGATCAGCTGTAGGCGAAAGGATGTTGTACTGCCCTTGTACAGGTCATTGGTGAGACCACATCTGGAGTATGGGGTACAGTACTGGTGCCCACACTTTAAAAAGGACATTTACTTGCTGGAGATGGTCCAGAGGAGGGCAACGAAGATGGTCGTGGGACAGTAGGATAAAACATATGAGGAGAGGTTGATGGCCCTGAACATGTACTCCTGGGGGAGAGAGGGGGGAGAGAGAGATGACTGAGACCTCAGGGTACTTGAAAGGGATTTATAGGGTGAAGAGGAGGGTCTCCTCAAGCTAAATGGCAACCAGAACATGAGTGGGCACAGTCTTAAGTAGGAGGGAAGAGGTTCAGGAGGGAGGTTTGGAAGCACTTCTTCACGGAGAGGGTGGTGACCAGTTGGAATTTGCTGCTGGAAGAGGTGGTCTCATTGAAGATAGTGAACAGCTTCAAGAGAGGCTAGGATAGACATAAGGAGAAAGTAAGGGCCATGGGAGGGGTGGATGGTGGATGGGAAGGATTGAAGGATGGCGGTGGGCAGGGTCAGTAGCTTAGGCTGTGGGCCCTGCAATACGAGCAGACTACATAGACCAAATAGACTTATTCTGCTGGCTTCGTCATATGTTTGTATGTTCATATGCAGGGCCAGCGGTGAACTTGCAACTCATCAAATCAGATGGCAAATAAGCAAGCCTGCATGACCAGCTGGTGATCATGCAGTAAGTGAACAACCCCACTAGGTAAGGAATGGCTCAGTCAGTCAGGTGGCAAGTTCAGTATTCGCACACCTTTATGCAGGGATCACAGTCACTGTTTGTTATAGTGATAATACGAGGCAGTAGAATGTATATGAGGGGGAAAAAGGCACTTGACACCATAGACAAAGACTGAAGCCAGAGGCTGAGGTCATTATCTACAGTTTCTGTTAATTATTATTACTCCGGACTGACGCTCCAATGCCTACCATTATCACTGTATTGAGGACAAATATTAGGGTGGAGGATCCAAACATTTTGAAAAGTGCTTTGTCAGTGGGCATCACCAGCTCCAGCTGGTATTTGTTACAATATAGGTGAATTTTCGGTGGGGTTATTGCAGTACTGGGGGAAAGTTGATTGGTCTTGGCCACCATTGTAGATCAGCCCATAGGAAACTGCCACTGGTATAGACAGCAAAACTGCAGTGCAAAGACCTACAGAAAGTATTGAAACTGGGGGTGGGGGGCAGGGATTAGAAGAGGCAAATGTTGAACCAGAGGAAGACAGACGAGCTGAGCTGATAGCTGAAAGTTACAAGAAAGTTTAGTCAGTTTTTGCTGTCAGATAGTTGCTTTGCCTGTAATAGGTATGCAGGCATGAGAGATCAGCCATACAAACAAAATTAGATACAAACACAGTGTTAGAAGCATGCACACACACACACGCATGCACGCACACAATGAGGAGAGTTATAGCCCCCAGGTGCAGGCAGAGTCCACAGGAACCTGGATTTTTTTTTTTGTGAGATATGGAACAGAGAGATATATACAGTATAACCTCAGTCGAACAGTGGCTGTGTTTAAGTTTATTACAGAGACCAGCTAACCACTGAAGCTGACAAAAATAGATGTTATCAGTCCCAGCTGTCAGATAGTTGCTTTGCCTGTTAATAAATTTGAACAGACAGGATGAGCTGTAGACACAGAATTAGACATGTCCGCAGCCCGCAGCCTTTCTTAGAATACCAAGGGACCTAGCCATTCTAATTCTTTTTTTTTTGTTTTGGTGTGAGGTGTTGGTAAATACATTCAGTGGCCTACAAAGTAAGGAGAAACCCAGAGACACACACACACAGCCAAAGACCCATGTAACTTCCACAGAGTCATTCGGGGGTGCTGAAACAGTCCAACCTTCAGTGCTTGCAGCTGTGTATGTATTAGCACAATATGCATGCACAGTAGATAAGGGTAGGGTAGTCTGTGTAGGATGATTTGATACAAAACTTTACTCTCATACTGTGTCCTACTGTTAAATAGCACCCACTCCCCCCCAAGAAACAAACTACAGTGGTCAGTGGTATGGACCTCTCCTTCCACATGGTACAGTACGACTGCAGCAAGTATTGCTGGCCTTTATATTTCCCATTCATTACACAGGTAACTATGAGCAGAAACGGGACAAAAACCCGCTGACTCCCCGAGTATTGGATAGCTTTGATAGCACTTACGTGAACTGGCTACTCCAACTGGTTACCTCAGTGGAGATGGGGTTGATGGGAGAAACACCAAAAACATCATGGATGCGGAACTCGGGAGGGGGTGAGTGGTTAAAACTGATCTGACAGGCTGCAAATGGGTTAGAGAAGTGGGAGCAGAGGAGTGCATTAAACAGGGCAAACTGACCAGACTCCTAAAAGCAGCTGTGTCTGATGAATAGTACATGACAAGGAGCCTAATGTCGACTCCCGGACTGCAGTTTTTATTCAGATTTTCTTTTCCGAACCAAGACCCTTCATGATGTTAATCCAAATCAAATTTCATACTCCTCACCCGCACCTGTCTTTCTCTCACTGTACGCTGACTGTCCTGAGCGGGACACACAGATGCAAGAAAGAAGTGTAAAATTTGATTCGCACAAACATGTTGGAGGGTCTTGGTCTGTGAAAATCGATTTGAATATAAACTGTTTTTCAGTAGTCACAGAGTAACATTAGGAAGGTGTGTAAAGACTTACCATTCCGTGAAACAGAAGGCCAGGCTTGAGCAAACTGAATGAAGATGCCCAGGCAGCTTACTTTCTGGGCAGCATGGTACAAGATTTGGATAAGCAGGCAGCTTACTTTCTGGGCAGCATGGTACTAGATTTGGATAAGCAGGCAGCTTACTTTCTGGGCAGCATGGTACTAGTTTTGGATAAGATGATATCATTTCTGTTGTGCAAGCAACTTCCATTAGCAAATTTTTGCTTTTTTTTTTGTGTGTGTGTGTGTGTCTGCTGCTTTTGTTGTTGCTTTTCTATTCTGTTGTTTACATTATTTGGGTTGCTGCACACATTTCATTTCATTGCTTTCTTTTTTTGTGTGCATCATTATTTTACTCTTGTACTGTATTCAGTTTGGCAGTTACTTAATTTTTTTAGTTCGTGCTTTAAATTTTTTTGATTGTAGTAATTTATAAAAGTACTGAACTTTCATTGTTTTATTTTTTGGCTTTGATTTTCTTTAGTATTTGCATTCATGCATTTTTGTTTGCTTTGCAATACGCTGTTATTTTTGTTTGCATTAAATTTTTAGTTGTGTTTTACTTTTTTTGCTTTGAGTTTTACTTTTCTTGTTGTGGTTCATATTTATCATTTGTTGAATTCATTAACATTTTGAGATTCATCTTGATTGTTTTGGTTGCTTTACTTTTTATTTTCAGTTATTTTAACATTTTTGCTTTACTGTTTTTATTTTATGTATAAATTTAAGGGTTTTATCCTACTTTTTTTGTTTGTGCTTTGTTATAGTTTTTTTTTGGTGGGGGGGCTCCATATGTAAGACCCCTGGGAGAGTGGTAATCTCAGCAGACATCTCACCCTGTCATATCTTAGTACTTACTTAATGGTTTAGTAGCATAGAAACATAGACTTTGATGGCAGATAAGGACCGTTTGGCCCACCTAGTCTGCCCATTTCCCTACCTATTGGATAAGCTGCAGATCCTAGTTAACCAACAGCCTACTTCCTCGTACCACCCCCCACTATAATTGCCTCATGTCTGTCCCATGCATTCTTGAATTCCCCCACTGTTTTTGACCCTACAACCCCCTCAGGAAGGCCGTTCCATGCATCCGACACCCTCTCTGTGAAAAAATGCTTCCTCACATTGCCCCCGAGCCATCTCCCTCTATCTTTAAACTATGCCGCCTTGTTCTTGCGCATCTCTTTTTCTGAAAGATGCTACCCTCTTGGACTTTGTTGATTCCCTTGAGGTACTTGAAAGTTTCTATCATGTCCCCCCTCACCTTTCCTCGAGGGTATACATATTAAGCTTCTTTAGTCTCTGTTCGTATGGTTTTTGGTGCAGACCCTGTACCATTTTAGTTTACCTCCTCTGGACTGCCTCCATCCTGTCTATGTGCTTATGGAGGTGGGATCTCCAGAACTGCACGCAGTACTCCAGATGGGGTCTCACCAACTGTCTGTACAGAGGGATGACAACTTCCTGTTTTCTACTGGTGATACCTCCCCCATGCATCCCAGTATCCCCCAGCCCTCCTTACTGCCTCCTCACATTGCCTGCCTACCTTTAGGTAACCTGATATGACTACCCCCAGGTCTCTTTCCAGTTTTGTTAGTACCTCCCCCCATTGTGTACTCTTCCCTTGGGTTTTAGTTTCCCAGGTGCATTACTTTGCACTTCTTTGCATTGAGTCTAAACTGCCATACTTTTAACTAGTCCTCCAACTTTGCCAAGTCCCTTCCCATCCTTTCCACCCCCCACCGTGTATCAACCCTGTTGCAGATCTTTGTGTCATTTGCTAAGAGGCATACTTTTCCTTCCAGTCAATCTGCAATGTCACTTATAAAGACATTAAAGAGGACTGGCCCCAGTACTGAACCCTGCGGTTCCCCGCTAGTAATCCCCCTTTCTTTGGAGTGGACTCCGTTTACTGTTGCCCTCTGCGTCCTGTTGTCCAGACAATTTTTTACTCAGGCTACCACCCTGGGACCCACTCCCAGGCTGGCTAACTTGCATATTAATCTTCTATGTGCGACATTGTCTTTTTTTTTTTTATTTCTTTTTGGCCCTGCACCTCTCCCAGCGCTGAACTTGACTCCCACTACCCCCGTACTCGCCCACCCCCGGACCTCTCCATGGAGCCGTGGCTTTCCTCCCAGGCGAGGGCTGCAGCATTCCAAGTCTTCATCAGGCTCCTAGGGGGCTGCTTTCCGGGGCTGTCAGGGGGAGGGCCTGCAAATCGGTCCCCGTGCCAGTGTTGCGCCCAGAGAGGCACCATTTTTTCTAGTGTACGTTCCCCCCAGCATGGTGTGCCACATGACGCCATGGCATGTTCCAGCATCCACCATGCATCCCCATTGGTAGAGGTGCTGGGGCTGCATTACACCTGGCTACCACCAGAGGTCGGGCCACCCCCAGGCCAAGGAACCCCCCCTTCCCCCAGAGGAACTGAGCAGTCCATCGGATGCTCAGGCATCCTCCTGTCGGCTGGCCCTCTGACTCCCGGGCTCGCTCCTGAACCCGGGTCGTCGGCGTCACAAGTGGAAATCCAACTGCTGTGCCGGTGGGCCTGCCTATGTGTGGGACATTGTCAGATGCCTTGCTTCTTGGTAGGCCATGTTCACAGCCCCTCCCTGGTCTACTACTTTGGTCACCCAGTCAAAGAAATCTATTAGATTCATCTGACATGACCTCCCCGCTGTCAGTCCATGCTGCCTTGGGTCCTGTGCCCCGCTGGCCTCTAGGTACTCAACAATTCTTTCTTTTAGAAGTGATTCCATGGCCGGCCTGGTGGCACTGAGGGTTAAGGCACTAAATGCCTCATCACGCGCCATGTCGGCAACCTGGGTTCGGAAACGAGCCCGGGTTGTCGGCAGGGGCCGGGAGGGATTGAGGGGTTGGCTCTCCCTTCCTGGGGAGGTTGTAGGGCATTGCGTCAATCCTGAGTGACCTCTGGTGGCAGTTGTGGGTAGCCAGGAATAGGTGATGCCGCCCGTATGGGACTTGGGGGGTGGAGCTTGGCAGATGCTGGCTGTCATTGCACATCCGAGCTCAGCGGGGGGAGGAGGTAGGAACAGAAAAGCGAAAAAACTCTGGCTCCTGTTAGGCAAAGGCAGGACCAGTGGTCGTGCCCCACGCCCAAAGTCGAGCCTCCCAGTTCCACCTCAGTCACTCCGTCCACTCCCTGGTCACTCAGTTAGATGGTAGATAGAATGCCAGAGGAGTCAGCGGTCCCATCCGGGGGGGCTCAGAGATGGGGGGGTCAGGTGGCAAGGTGGTGCGGTGGGGAGGTGGATCCATGCCTGGGAGAGGAGTCTAGGGGCTTCAGGCAGGTGGGAACAGAACATACCAAGTGTCCTTGCCAGAGATAGGTCAGGTAAGCCAGTGATAAGTGGGCATCAAGAAAGTTAAAAAAAAAACCAAAAGTGATTCCATCATTTTTCCTGCCACTGAGGTCAAACTAACAGCTCTGTAGTTTCCTGCCTCTGCCTTGCTCCCACTTTTGTGAAGGGGAATCACATCCGCCTTCCTCCATTCCTCAGGTACCACACCATCCTCCCATGATTTGTTGAAAAGGGTAGTCAGTGGTGTCACTAGTTCTTCCCTTAGTTCTTTTAGAATTATGGGGTGAATCCTATCAGGTCCCATTGCCTTGTCCACCTTGAGTTTTAGGAGTTCTTTCAGGACCCTTTCTTCTGTGAATGGACTGGTATCAACCCCCCTATCCAGAGTGCTTCTGTTGCTTGGTTTGAGTACGTCCCCCTCCTCTTCTTTTGTGAACACTGAACAAAAGTATTCATTCAGTATCTCTGCCTTTTCACTGTCATTCTCTGCCCACCCTCCCTCCTTTAGTAAGCCTTACTATCCCTCCCTTGGTCTTTCTTCGCTCACTAATGTACCTATGAAAGGTGTATCCCTCTTCTTAACTGAGTTGGCTATCTTTTCCTCAGTTTGGGCCTTTGCTATTCTGACTGCCTTCCCTGCTTCCTTCTGCTTTAACTGATAAGAGTTATCTGTCCTGTTCCTTCTGTGATTTCCTTATACTTTCTGAATGTTATCTTTTTCTCCCTAACCTTCCCCACCACTTCTTTTGAGAACCATAGTGTTTTTTTCTTTCTTTTTGATTTATTTGCTTCACTCAAAGGCTTCTTGCCTCTGTGATGGCAGTTTTGATTTTTCCCCGTTGTTCCTCCACCCTTCCTTCCTGCCCTTTTGCTAGTTTATTCCTTAGGCACTCTCCCATTCTGCCAGAGTCAGCCCTCCAAAATTTCAGTAACATTGCTTTTGTATGGCTTACTCTATGGCTGCCTTAATTGTGAACCACACTGTCTGGTGGTCTCTTGTTCCCAGATGGCTACCCACTTCTAAATCCGAGATCCTCTCACCGTCCCCATTTAAGAGTACCAGGTCTATGACTGCTCCCTCCTGAGTGGGTTGCAGTACTAGCTGTCCGAGGCATGCCCCCTGTAGGGCATCAAGAATGACTCTGCTCTTGGATGTGGCTGCAGCAGATGTGCTGCAGTTAATATCTGGCATATTCAGGTCCCCCATCAACAGTATCTCCTTTTTCTGCCATTCTAAGGATGCCTCCTATCATTTCCTTGTCCATTTCCTCCCCTGAGACAGGGGTCTGTATACAACCCCTATGTGGATTGTGGTGCCATTTCCTGTCTCCAAGGTGACCCACAGTGCCTCCTCTCCTCCCTGTTTGCCCTTTAGTTCTGTTGCTTTGATCCCTTCCCTTATGTAGAGCGTTACTCTTCCACCTCTTTTACCCTCCCTGTCCCTTGTGTAGATTGTGTACCCCGATATGTTGACATCCCAGTCATGGTTCTTTGTGTACTAGGTTTCTGTGACTGCCACGATATCCAGGATTCCCTCTTTCATCAAGGCCACTAGTTCAGGAGGCTTGTTACCTGGACTACAGGCATCGGTACTTATCACCCTCCATTTTTTGATGGTCTTGCCCCTTTTAGTCCCATCCCTATACTTACCGCCTTTGCCTTTTTCTCCATTTACCCCAGCCCTGCCCCTTATTGACCTCTCTAGCTTGGTGTTAACCTTGCTAACTACCCTGTTTTGTGGTGAGAGGCTGGGAATTCCCTGCTCCTTTTCAGTGCCTCCCCCCCTTGGCTAGTTTAAAAGCTTGCCAATGAAGCATTTAAACCTATCACCTAGGATCCTGGTTCCCCTCCCGGACAGATGCAGACCATCATGCCAGTATAGGCTTGTATCCCTCCAGATGGACCCCCAGTCCCCAATGAAGCCAAAACCCCAGTTTTTCAACCATTCATTGAAGCCCAGGTTGCAGAGTACCCTCACCTCACCCATGCCATAAATATGCAGCACCTCCGAGAAGGTTACAGTGCGTGCTACTTGTCTAAGGCACCTCCCCAACTCCACAAACTCCTCTTGCACATCTCTGATCCTATTCCCAGCTAGGTTATTTGTCCCTAGGTGGACAGTGACATCCAGCTCCCTCTCCTGTGCAGCTGCTTCTGTGATCCTAAGGATTTGCTTCCTGTCCCTCCATGCCATGGCGCCAGGCAGGCAGGCACCTTACCTCCCTCTCCCCTTCCTCCCCCAGTTGTGCCACCCCTAACAATTGAGTCCTCCACCAGGAATTGTTTCCTTCCCCTGTGGGATCCCATGCCACCCTCCTGTGGGTCTCTTTTGTGGGGGTTCCCAGCATCCTCCTTGGTCTGCACTGCAGGTGCCTCCATAGAGGAGCAACGCCCCTCCAGAATGGCATATGAATTGTGGAGAGGTACAACACTACAGCACTACAGTATTGTGGAATTGTGGAGAGGTACAACATTATAGTACTACAGCATGGCACTGATACTGTAGCAGAAGCAGACTTTGCCTTTAAATGTAACAAGTGAACTGTGGAACAACTGTAATCAGTTTGATCCCCTGTAAAATTCAGCAGTTTTAGACAGAAATAATGAAAAATAATTAAAGAAAATATTACAAGGGGTCTTGCTTGCCGGTGGCGTGGTACAGTGATCTTCGACTTTTACCTCCAGACAGGAGAAGAGAGCTTAAATGGGTTACCTTGATAACACAAGTGTGTGCCCTTTGGCAGTGCTACTGGATAGCTTAAAATCTGATCCAGCAGTCAGATTTGGGACTATCCTAGTCCAAAATCCAGCTGTAAAATAAAAAAAGACCTAAAATGTCCCCCCTCCTGACAGGTATACCCTCCCACCCTGCAGTTAGATAACCCCCCCCACCCTAACCACCCTCTAACCCCCAACCTCCATCTGTTACCCAAGGGCCGTGTGAGCACATTATTGTTATTATTATAAAACACTAGTCTGCCTTATAATGATAATTTAAAAAAAAACCTCCCCACCCATACCGCATCATGAGCCTCTCATATGCCCTCTTCCTGGCAACATTATGGTGAATTCAAGTTCAGTCAACACCCTGGCTAGCCCCCACCTCTCTCCACCCGCCCCACCAAGAATTTTAAAGAATATCAGGATAAATTAAAATGATTTATCAGATTCAGATTCTGCAGTGGCGTGATCCGCATGTGCTCATCTTCGGACCCAAGTTATAAATGAAATGGTGACATCTTCAAGTAGTAACACCTAATTGACCACTTGTTAGCCAGTCGGGTGTTACTACAGGAGGATGTCATAATTTCAGTTATAACTTGGGACTGAAGACAAGCGCATGCTGATCGTGCCACCACAGGACCCAAATGGGATAAATCATTTAAATTTTTCCTGATATCCTTTCCAATTATGGGGCTTGGGGGAGTGGGGGGAGGTGGGAGCAAATTGGTTGAGGTTGTTTATTGATCTCGGGTTGTCTGGAATGGTACCAGAATGTGGGAAGGTGGGAGGATTAAGATTTTACAAGGATGGAGGGAGTTTTTTTTATTATAAGAATAATAATAATATGCTCACATGGGGGCCTAGTGGAAGGAGGAGGGAGTCTGGGTGTTAGAGAGTGGAACATCGGGGTCATGGGACCTTGTACAAGTTAGGAAGGTTTCTTTATAGGTACAGTGTCGGATTTTACATCGGATTGGATTTTGGTATCCAAATATGATATTGAAATACTAATATTGTATTTAACTGGAAGCTTTTTTGTACTGTATAAATTCTACTATGTATAATTGATACTTGACTGTCCATATGGTATTGTACCTGTTTTTTTATGCTTAAGTGCTATGTGTTATCCTCAATTCATGTATGTATGTTACTGTTATCTTCTGACATGGAACCTTTGTAAATGAGCTTTTAGCTCAAAGGTACTTATAATCCAAGACTAAATAAATAGAAAAGAAAAAATAGTTAAGAATTTTGACAGCTTTATCCAAAAATCCTAAATCCTACATTTTGGTTGGAATCCTTGTTAACTGTTTAGAAAAATGGATATTCAGGCATCCCTAGACAGTACCCTGCCTACCTGTGCAGGATGCTGCTAACCTGCAAGCCTACCCAGACATACACAGTCCATTCTCAGGCTAAGGATCTCCTTCACATACCCCGTGCTCACAAGTAATTCACCTTGAAGGTCTTGTCCTTTGCTGCTCCATCTTCTTGGAACTCCTCGCTAGGGTCATGAAGGCTAGTACTACTTCCCAGAGCTTCAAGCAGTCCTTAAACGCTGTTTTTCTTGTCTCCTGCCACAGCTAGATCCCCCTTACCTGCTCCTCCCTAGTTTACTGACTGCCCTCTATAGCCCCTTGTGTTTATCATCTGCACTTTATTACACAGTTGTGTCAGTGTGTGTGTGTGTTTGTGTATATGTATAAGAGATATGCAGTGGAAACGAATGGAATGAATTATTTATCTGCACAAGAGCAGTTTGACCTCGGGTAACCTGACGAGTGGCGTAGTGAGGTGTCCAAGGTCAAACTGCTTGAGTGCAGATAAATCATTTATTCCATGAGTTTTCCATTGCATATTCCATTTATGCAATAGGATAGGAGTTTTTTTTAATGCTTTTTTATTTATGTTTAGTGTAGTTTTTTTTTTTTTTTTTTCCAACTTCATTTCCCTCCCATCACGGCCCCGTGGGTCCTCTCTCAGGCATCCTGTCCTTGTTCTGCCCGCCTGAGGATCCTCGAGTTGTGCCTTCTCTCCCCCTCTCTGCAGCCAACACCCCCGGTTTGACCCATCCGGGGTGTGTCGCCCCCTCCTCTTTGGGCGCTCTTAGTAAGGCAGTCTCTGGCTGCCGATGAGGGGCTGTGGGGGAACTGAAAGGCCAGTCAAGGGAACCCGGTGTAGGGCATGGAGGGCAGGTACCATTGCCTGATTCACGGCGCCGGTGTTTTCCTTGTTCTGCAAGACCTCCCCCCCTTGCATGGGCATCCCTGACGCGATGGTGCACGGCAACCCTGCGTCAGCCACACGGGCTATGCATAGCCCAACGCTTTGCAGCACTCCCGATCTCCATCTGAAGATGCTGGTGCACCGGGCTGTCCCTCACCCTCACCCCCCCCGGGGAGGAGAGCTGCCTGATGGCTGCTCAATCCTTACCCACCCCTGCCGACCCCCGGCTCCCCAACTCGCTCCCGAACTCGGGTCGCCGGCGTGGTGCAAGGTGTGGCATCCAGCGCCTCAACCCTTAGCACCACCAGGCCGGCCTGGGTTTTATTTTTGATAAATGTTTTCCAGTGTAGCTCCACTTAGTGTATTGGTTGCTAAGTGGTTGCTATGGACACTACAACTTTACATTATGGTCAGTGCATAATGAAAAAGTTTGATACACAATTATTTTGTTTTTGCTTTTGGAAGGGGCATTTGTTAGTAAACAAAGTGAATAAAAATGGACTTTTCTGCCATTGTTTGCTGATTATAGAAAATCTAAAAGGTGCCTATAAATGAAACAACTCTCATTCTGCAGATATTTTGTGCTGAACAGCTTTTGTGCTCAAAGTACCATGCCATCATTTTTTATTTTAAACTTATTTACATTTGTTTGTTGACAAAATATAAATAAAATTTTATTTTCTGCAGTTTTTTTTTTTGCAAATTATAAAAATATCTAAAAGGTACCAATAAATGAAACACCACTGATTTTGTAGATATTTTTGTGCTGAACAACTTTCATGCTCACAGTACCATGCTATCATTTTCATTTAAAAGTTATTTGCATTTTTTTTTAAATTCTCTTTTTTGTTTAATTAATTAATTTATTTATTTTTATGCTGCTCTCATCCGACGGCTCTTCGGCCCAGTCACAGACCCCTGAATCCCCACCTCCATAACTGGCTGCGACTCCCAACAACCCAGGCTTTCCCCCCTCGGGGTGGGGTTGCGGCACCTGGGCCCAGTGCCGCAATCGTGGGACTAGGATTGGGAGCCGGCCTGGAGGCTAATCAGGGCCAGGGGCAGGCATCATTAATGGTGGCCGCGAGCAAGGTTTTTTTCTTGGATCCCCAGGGACAGGGACATGCAGTGAAATCCTGTGTCCGCCCTGCCCCTCTGAACTTTTGGACAACGGTGCTTGTGATTCCTCCTGGCCTCCACCAGGAGTCCTTGCACGCTGGGCATTCTCCCCAACCCACCCCCGGAGAAGGAGAGCAGCTCTGAGGGCACTCTATCCTTCTCCGACGGCCAGCCCTCCAGCTCCCCAGGTCCATTCTCAACTCGGTTGCTGGCGTTGCAAGCGGAATTCCAACTGCTGCGCCGGCGGGCTGGCTAAGTTATTTGCATTTGAATATGGTTAATACTGCTACTAAGGCCAAACATTCTAAATGACATAAGCACTGTGTAGATAAATGGCTGATGACATAAGCACTGTGTGGATAAACAGCTGATGACATAAGCACTGTTACTCAAATAAATGGATTTATTTCACTCTGTTTATCTCAACCCCCTATTGCATATATATATATATTATAAAAGAACCCCAGAGCAAATGCCCTGAGGCATGGGTTATCCTGGAGGATTTTGGCCATACAGTCAGTTTTAAAGGAAGCACAATTGCACATACCCCAATAATGCAAAGCATCATGGGAAACATGCAAGTCTCAATCAGAGAATTTGGACTGGCTCTACTTTAAGTAGAATTGCATGGTGCCTGAAGGCCTCGCAGTGCAATCAGCAAAGGCTAAGAACAGCAGACACATACACGTGTTTCGTCCTCATTTGGACTCATCAGTGTGCCATATCTGTGTTTTAGCCCAGGAAGAGGGAGCCAGCCACCCCTTAAGGGGGATGTTATTTGTTTGGGTCAGGGGGAACCCCAAATAGAGAAGGAAAAGAACTACAAAAGAACCCCAGAGCAAATGCCCTGAGGCACGGGTTAAACTAGAAATTTTGCATGTTAATAACTTTGGACCCGTTCAACGGATTTGCATAAAATTTGGGGCATGGTAGATCTCCTGATTTGCCAAATTTCGTTTCGGTCGGACTTATGGTTTTTGCACACCAAAACGCTGAAAAATGCACTTTTCGCCAGTTATGTGGGCAGTTTTTCGGATTTTTTCCGTGGCGCTGCGCTGCCGTCATGTGGCATGCCGCTCTGTGGCTTGGCTTGTCTGAAAGAGCTTGGGTCAAGGAACATGCCACTTTTCATTTGGTGAAAAAATATTAATCCATTCAAAAGTTATTAAACTTTTAAGTTCCTATTTTAAGTCTATGGGAAAATCTATATGGTTATTTTGTGAAAGAAGAATGGGGTTTTGGCCATCTGGTCCCTCCTCACGATCAAAGAATTTGCAGGCTCACGATCAAAGAATCTTTGATCGTGACGGCCGCCATCTTGTTTTCATTTTGCGGTCAGAAAAAAAACAAATATCTCAGCTAAGGGGTGACTTTTGAAGTAAAACTATGATGGGTTTTGCTCAGGGGTCTTCCCTCTATCGAGCCATGGCTGTGGTTTCTTGTATATATGTTAAAAAATAGAGTTTTAAAGTTTTAAATTCTTTGATCGTGGCTCGCTAACGATCTTTGATCATGAGATTCTTTGATCGCGATCTTTGATCGCGAGGGAGGGACTAGATGGCCAGATTTAGAAATCCTATATCTCAGCCCAGGGGTGACTTATGAGGTCAAACTAGGATGGGTTTTGCTCAGTGGGCTTAGTTCTATTGAATCATGCCTGTGGTTTAATGTATTTCTCTGGAAAAATTGAGTTTTAACATTTTTTATTCTTTGATTGTGAGCCTGCAGATTCTTTGACTGCGAGATTCTTTGACTGCGACGGGGGGACTAGATGGCCTGATTTGGAGGGATCAGATAGCCCAATTTTCTCAACTTTTAAAATTAAATATCTCGGAAACGGTTTGGTCTTTTAACTTGAAATTTGGAGGGTGTTGAGGAGATGTCCTGTAGATGTGAATTATGGTGTTTAGGTGTCGGGAAATACATTTGTTGCGTAGCTTTTGCATGGCGCAGTTTACGTTTTGCGGAGAGCGTTTTGCATTGTGGTACTGGCTTGAAATTTATAGGGTAGCTGGTCTTACTGCCATGGACATACTTTTCAGTGGTTAGGTGTGTAAAATGTAAACAGGTGTGGAATTATGCCACTCCGACGAATGAAAATCGCAAACTTTAAAATTTAATATCTTGGAAATGGTTTAGTCTTTTAACTTGAAATTTGGAGGGTGATGAGGGGATGTCCTGTACATGTGAAATATGGTATTTAGGTGTTAGAAAATTCATTTGCTGTGGAGATATTGCTTGACGCACTTTACATTTGGCGTATAGCGTTTTGCATTGTGATAGTGGCTTGACATTTATAGGGTAGCTAGTCTTACTGCCATGGAGGTAATTTTCAGTGGTTAGGTGTCTGAAATGTAAACAGGTGTGGAATTATTCCACTCCGATGAATGAAACTTTGTTTTGTTTCAAACTGGTGGACCGCACGATCCCACCAATATGCGCTCCCACCAACAGATATGATATTATGTACTTGTACTGTTATGTTAGGCAGAAATTTGCAAGTTGGTGGGAGTGTGGGGCCCTCCACCAAGTTGCGCGAGTTTGTACTTTTTTATGCTTTAAAAAGTAAGGAAATTCTATGCAAAGAACTGTGTTAATGCATCATTTAGGGTTAAAACACAAAAAGTCAGGAAATGAGACCTTTAAGGTTGCCCCTCCCCTCTGTACCCCTCATCTCTCCTTGAGATTGACAGACTAGGTGTTACACAGTGGAGGCCCAAATGTCACCCCATTCTTCTTTTTACTGTGGCTTGTGAATATGATTACACATGGAATGGGGTGACATTTAGGCTCACAACCCCAATGACACACTCCGCCTGTCAATCTTGGGAGGATGGGGGTACATGGGGAGGGACAACTCTAAAGGTCTCATTTCCTGACTTTTGTGTTTTAACCCTAAATGATGCATTAATGTAGTTTTTATCATAGAATATATATTCATATATATATGCCTTGTTCACTTATTAGACTTGAAATGTTAGACTATAATCTGTTGCTGTAACAGCCCTCTGTAACCCAGTTTAAAAATAGGCATTGCACCTCAATGTGGATTTCCTGATGTATCAAATTCTAATAAATAAAGAAAGAATAAAATAAAATAGAAGTGGCATTTGACCATCAAAAAAAAAAAGAAACATAATCATTGGTGTAAATGAGGGCGTCAGAATATTACAGGACTTTTCATTTATCTCCTCTTTTTCTTAATCTCCCTGTTCAGGAGACTTACAAGTAAGAGAGGTAAATAGTCTAGTTATACTTGGAAAATGTCTCGCTAATGGTGAGAACAAGATAAAACAGGTTGTAAATTCCAGCCAGGGGCAGATTTGGGAGAGCCGGGGGTTTATTCCATCGTGGTGACAGGGCAATGCTGCATTTTTGTAAAAAGGCAAATCCAGCTCTTCCAGATCTCAGCCCTAAATAGCTTTCAGGGAAATGTTGTATCAAGCAACGATTTTTATGACTTGTTCATCACCACCCTTCCCCCTTCCCATAATTAAGATAAAATATCAGTTTGGCTGGAGGGGAGGATGCAGTAAGGACATTTTCAGGGTACTTTAGTTAGTAGCATGCAGACACTTCTCTGGGATTGAAGATTGTGGGTTCATGTCCCCCCAAGGGACTTGGACTCATCCAACAGTGACACTGTGGTGCAATGCCCTGGAAGCTGGGTGGGCAGGGCACTACCCTGTTGGAGGCATTGACTCTCTGTGTAGACATTTAGCAAAGCTCTGTTGTCCTAGTTTCTGGTGGTTTTACAGGTGGAAATTTAAGATCTCATGTTACTGTTTACAATAGAAATTGTGTCCTAAAAATATGTTAAAGGTTTTCATGCAGTTGTCCGTGTGTGTGTGTTTTTACATAAAGTACTCAGTTTTGGCCATGTTTGCCAACATACTATATAGTCACTACACTGAATGCATTGCCATTATATAAATAATTTTTCTTATATAGAGTTATGAAATACTTCTTTGATGAGTTCTCTGTAAATTCAAATTATGTTCTGTGAAAATGACTTGGGACAAGGGGTGGCTTCTCAAAACTCAGTTATGGAGTGAAATTAGCTTTCTGGCCCATTTTCATTTCAACACCCCAGAACTGAGATTTTCAAAACTTGTTGCGGCTCTTTTGGATGGTAAACTTTTAATAGTGAACCTTGTGCTCCACTACATATCAATTTGCAGGAACTTCCCCATGAATGTGCCTATCGTTTGTCCCCCACAAATTAAACATGGCCCTGATGTGGCAGAAAGGCTATGGACTAAACAGATGAGAAAGTCCAGCCCCTGCCACTCTGCCCTGGAGGAGGGCGTGGCCGGTGCTGAAGGCCTTGGCAAGGGTGTCAAAGTTGGCTGCAGTGACCAGTATGTGGTGTCTGCATTCACTAATGTACATTTGCTTACATGCAACAACATATGAAATAAAACAGGAAGTTAGTTGCCTTTTTAGTGTTCTCTGACAAACCAAATATTGCAGACATGGAATCAATGCTAGGCCCCATTTTTAATACACACTGTAGAACAAGCAGCAGCAGCATTTATTTTAACTAATATTTAAATCTCTGTTTTGATTAGCAAAAAAAGAGTTGATGATGTCCCTTTAAACCTGTTTTTTTACCATGCAGTGACTGAAAATAATTAATAGTCTAAAAAGCCAGTCACTGTCTATTCAAAGTTCCACATTCAATGGCTCTACACTGGAGCATCTTTACCCGGAAAGTTGATACACATACCACAGTGCATTTTATGGCACCTCTTGACAGCTCAAGCCCTATACAGAGCACATCCTGACTTCATTCCTTCAGGCAGTCAAGCATGTTCAACACAAGATGCCTATTGTAATGCGGTGATGTGAAACCTGGGGATGGTAATCCGATGATCTTTTTCAATGGCAATCACAGCAGCTACTTATTCAACATTTCTTTTCCCACCTTTTAAAAGATGGTATATATATTATACTCTTTGCAAAAAACTTTGTTGATGCTCCAATTAGGGTTCATTGTAACACAGAAACATATAAACACACATTTTGTCGGCAGAAAATGACCCTAGTTGGTCATAGGTGTCACCCCCCTTCCTCTACCTACTAGCCTCTGTGCCTATCCCCCACATTTCTGAAGCTCCCACAGTCTTTGCCCCCACTATCTCTTCTGGCAGGATGTTCCACTCATCCACCACCCTTTCTGTGAAGAAATATTTCCGCAGAGCTCTCCTGAACTTCCACCCCCTTTAGCTTCAGTGCATGCCCTCTTGTTCTAGTGCCTTTCTTTCTCCGAAATAGACCCTCCACTTGCACCTCACCTTGTTCACTCCTGTGAGGTACTTGTAAGTTTCACTCATGTCCCCTCTTGCTCTCCTCTCTTCCGGGAAGTACGTGTTGAGTTTCTGAAGCCGTTCCTTACACGGCTTCTTGTGCAACACTCTCACCATTTTAGTTGCCCTCCTCTGTACCACCTCTGCACTTTCAATGTCTCTGCGAAGGTGCGGCCTACAGAACTGGACGCAGTACTCGAGGTGGGTCCTCACCAGTGAGTGATACAATGGCAGCATCACCTCCCTCCTCCTGCTAGAAATCCCTCTCCCCATGTACCTCAGCACACTGCTAGCCTTTCCCACTGCTCTGTCACTGCCCAGGTACTGTGAGGTCATCAGATATGATGACCCCCTAGGTCTCTTTCTTGCCTGGTGATATTAGCCTCCACTTCCCCCATCTCATACAGACCCCTGGGTTCTGCAGCCCTAAGTGCATAACACTACACTTTTTGGCATTGAAACCCAGTTGTCACCCTCTAGACCATTCCTCTAGTTTCCCCAGATCACTCTGAATTATCTCCACTCCTTCCTGTGTCACCCCTGTTGCAGATTTTTGTATAATTCACAAAGAAACACACCTCACCCTCAACCTCCTCCGCATTGTCACTTATGAAGACATTGAAGTGGATCTGTCCTAGCATCAAACCCTGTGGAGACTCACTAGTCTCTCTCCTGTCACCTGAATTGCTACCGTTTACCACCACCACCTTTTGTCTCCTATTACTTAACCAGTCTGATACCCAGCTTGTCACTTTCTACCATACACCAGACTGCTTAGTTTCTTATCTAGCCTCCTGTGCAGTGTCGAAAATCTTACTAAGTCCAGATAGGCCACATCCACTGCTCTCCCTTGATCCATTTCCCTGGTAACTCAGTCAAAGAAATCTATGAGATTAGTTTGAAAGGCCCCCAGTGAAACCATGCTGCGGTGGTGCTGCAGCCCTTTACCTCAGGTGCATCATGATCCTCTCTTTGTTAGCTTTTCTCTATTTTACCTCACTCCCCTCTGCCTTCCCAATCTTTGAGGCATTTTCTTTTTTTAACAAGGTGTTTCTGTCCAAGGTGCTCTGCAGGCGGCTGCTCTGTCCTGTACCTGTCTCCCCCTCCTGACAACTGCCTCTCTGACTCACCAAGCCCCTATATCCCCCACAGATTTCCCCTATTTCAGGGCCAGGAAGGGGAGGGACATCCTCCCTCTACCAAGAGACACAGCATCGAGATTCGCGGATGAGTGAGCCAGTGGCAGTGCAGAGCGAATGTGGACAGGCAGGACTTCATGGAGCCTGTGACCACCATTTTTTCTGTTTTCTCTCCAGGTTCCCCTGCCACGGCATCACATAAGTGCATGCGTGTGGAGGTGTGCTTGTGCTACATAACCGCGACCCCTCCCGACTTTGCTACTTTAGCTGCCGGCACTACCTCTGGGCCTCCAACTGGAGGTGCCAAGCTGACAAACCTCCCCACCCCAGGAGAGGAGAGCTGTCCTCCAGATGCTGAATCCTCTCTCCCTTGGCCAACCCCCAGTGACCCAAGCTCTCACTCCTGACCCCGGGGTTCTGGCGTGGTAAGATGTAAGGTACTACGCACCTCAGCACTTTATGCCACTGGGTCAGCCTTCGAGGCATTCTCTGATACCATTTCCCATTTCTTTAAAATCTGCGTTCCCATGTCTTTAAAGTCTGCAACAAAGGTAGGGAAATGTGGCGTTAGGGTTTCAACCCTAACTCCCCACCCCCCACCCACCCAAAGCAGCAAAATGGCACCACCACACAAGTACCACAGACAGCCATCATCAGGTAAGATAAACAACCTACAGCTGTTTTCAGATGACACAAATGCAGTAGCACTGATATGCTACCTTTGCGGATTTGTATCTCCGGCATGCACACTCTAAGACATACACACTCACTTTTCGCTGCAGAAACAAATCCATAATACTCAAATCACAACACTGCTTCTGTGTGCAGAAGCACAGTCCCCTGCACCCACAGATACAAATCCACTATACCCAAATTACAAGAGTTATTTTGTTCTACAGCCTCAGATACTCGCGTGCACTGTAAGACATACACACATTTGATGGGACTTCGCTTCTGCAGCCACAGGTGTCAGGCATACACACTGACCTCTGACTGCAGAAGCACAGCTGCCATAAAATGCATAATACCAAAACTGCAACATTACTTCTGCATGCAAAGGTGCAGGCCCATCCACTTCTTCAGCCACAGGTGTGATTCATACACACCAACTTCTAGCTTCAGAAGGGCAGGCCCCTATGAGGCCGGTAGTTATACAGATGAAATACTGTTGCAATGTGAGTATAATGGCTTCAGCAGTGGATCAAGAAATTGTTTAAGGGGATAGCAATTTTTCAGTTACACAGATGCATATAGAAAAGAATGCACTAATGGATCATGCTATCTAAATGCTATGGTAAACCAATGTACTCTAGAAGGAGTAACAAAAGAATGTTTAGCAGGCTAAGACACCACCTTAAAAAACTACTACTGCTTCTCCTACTCTGTTCAGGAAATGTTGAATTAAACCCAGGTCCACCTATTTCTCTGGACGCCCCAGCGGACCTCCCTCAATATAAAGGGATTAGCTTTCTCCATATCAATGTCTGTAGTTTGCTAAAGAAGATTGACTCTATACAGACCTGGGCTCTACATGCATCTCCTGATTTCTTCATGATAACTGAATCCTGGCTCGCACCCTCGACCCTGGACAAATCTATCAACGTGCCCGGATATATCATCTACCGCTGTGATAGATCGACTAGAGGGGGAGGGGTTGCAATATATGTCAAAAGCAAATTCACAGTCACAGTCTTTGACTGTACCTCAAAGGCTAAGGAATTTGAATGCCTTACTCTAAAATGATCACTTTCCAGCGAGAAATCACTCCTTATGGCAGCATGCTACCAACCACCGTCTGGTGGCTGGGCACTTCTGCCACACCTTAAAAACCTTCTTGACTCTGCTGATACTGAGTGTATTCTAATGGGGGATTTCAATCTAAATTGGAATGACAACAGCTCTAAGAAATTGAAGGATCTATGCGATGTTAATGGTCTGTTACAAATGGTAACTGCTATAACCAGACCTAACAGAAAAAACCCTGAGCGCAGCACCCTCCTAGACCTTATCCTAGTAAGCAAACCTCACACTATCTCGCTTACTGGAGTATTCTTCAACGATATAAGTGACCATTGCGCTACTGCCTGCATCAGACATCCTTCCCAAATAAAAACGGCTTCCAAATTCAAACTGAAAAGATGCCTGAAAAAGTTCTGCCAGTACACTTTCCTGAAAGATCTAAGCAACATTCGTTGGCAGGATTTCTACCCAGCCCCCACCTTTAACGAGGCATTTAACATCTTTCACAGCCTCTTACTGGAGCTGATAGACAAACACACCCCACTAAGACTGATCAAATCAAAAAATAAAACTCCTGGCTGGTTCTGTCCCATCCTGAAGAAAGCACTTAGGGACAGGGACTACTGATGGAAAAAAGCGAGGAAATCCCACCTGGAGGCTGATTGGTTAGCATTCCGTACCACTAGGAATGCTTGTACCAAGCTAATTAGGTCAGAAAAAGCTAGGTACTTCCAAAAAGAACTAGAAGACAATAAAAACAACTCTGCCAAATTTTGGAACATCCTCAAAGAAGTCGAAGGTCAGTCCACTGCAAAGCCCCTTCCAAAAAAAATTATGTCTGATGGTACCACCTATACGGACAAAGCTGATATACTAGAAAAGCTTAATGATCACTTTGCCACTGCAGGGCTTGCCTTTGACACCTCATCTATCAGCAAACTTACCCAGCAAGAGACTACACTGTTGGCTTCACTGATAATCACAACCATAACCAACCGCATCCCACCCCCTTCAGCTTCCTCACAATTACATTCAAGCAAGTGAAGGACCTCCTCCTTTCTCTGGATACAAAAAAGAGTGCGGGTGCAGATAATATTGAACCTTACTTCCTAAAGCTTGGCCATACCTATCTGACCACCCCCATTACACACTTATTCAACACCTCTCTGATTCAAGGTGAGCTACCTGTCTTGTGGAAAACTGCCCACATCCTACCATTATTCAAGACTGGAGATCTGAGTGATCTGAACAATTACCGGCCTATTTCTGTACTATCCATCCTCTCTAAATTACTTGAAAAAATTGTCAACATCCAACTTAGTGAACATTTGGATTCACAAAAGTTGCTAAACCCAGCTCAGTCCGGCTTCAGAGCCAAACACAGTACAATATCGGCTCTTGCCAAAGTAACTACAGACTGACAAATGGCCTTGGCATGTATTTGCCCTCTTCCTTGATCTAAGTAAGGCATTCGATACTGTGGATCATACCATCATGCTTACTGCTCTGAGTAACATCGGACTTGATAGTTCTGCCATTAAATGGTTCACCAGCTACCTAACCAATAGGTTAAAACAACTCAAAGCCATAGGAGATCTGTCCCCTCAAAAATCCTTGTTACGAGGAGTCCCACAAGGCTCCATCCTGGGCCCTATCCTCTTTGCAATATACATCAATAATCTGGACTCGCAGCGGGGCACAGCAAATGTGCACTTATTCGCAGATGATACTGTACTTTATACCACAAATTCATCCTTGGATCTGGCCCATGAGCACTTACAGAAAGACTTCTTCACCCTCCAATACAACCTTCTCACTCATAAGCTCCTCCTCAACGACAAAAAGACTAAAGCAATGATTCTCTCACCAAAGTCTACTTACGGATGTCCACATATCACACAGATCCGAACACTCTTAGATGAACCCCTTGAAGTAGTGGATACCTTTAAATACCTAGGGTTATGGCTGGATAACAAGCTGAACTTTCTGTGCCACTTAAATGAAACCTTGAAAAAACTAAGACAGTGATTAGGTTTATTCTATCACATTAAACACCTACTCATGTTAGAAGCCAGAATGAGACTAGTACAAACTACATTCCTACCTATACTGGACTACGCTGACTTCCTTTACAGTCATTGCCCATCAACGATGCTAAACAAACTGGACACCCTTTACCACCGGGCTTTAAGATTTATCTTAAACCTACCCTGTAGTACACATCACTGTCGTCTATACCAGGTTTCGGGATGGACCTCACTCTCAACTAGAAGAAAAAGGAATGCTCTCCTCTGTTTTTTTAGAGCATTATCTGATAACCTCCCTGCATACATCTCGAACATCTTCAAACAGGCTAAAGGTTCCTATGACCTGAGACACTTCTCCTTAATCTGCTTCCAGATTCCTAGAGTGAAAACTACCCTTGGCTCAGCAGCAATCAACTTCTCACTTCCATCACTTTGGAACACTATGCAAGACTCATTAAAATTATCCTCACTTCCAAGCATTTTCACATTCAAAGCTCTATTAACGGATTATCTGAAGGAATCATGCAACTGTTTCAGATGCCGATGACCCCTAAGCCTCGGGTGCCACTCTCAAATCCTACGCCTAAGTATCTCATCCACCCCACATTCTTAACAACAGAAACCTAGGACCTACAAGCCTAGTTTCCTTAATCCAAGATGACCCTGCCTAGTCTCTACCTTTTACCTGTTCTGGCCTCCCTTTTGGCTGCGTACTCTTTCACCCCAATTTCTACCCTATTCCTAAATAATCTCTTATTTTTATCATTTAGGTATGAGCTCTTACTCAGCGGAGACTATATGGATTGTTGTCTCTTCTCATTTCAGTAAAGCTTATCATTATGTACCTTTGCATGTTAATTATGTTGACCGTATGTATAGGCCCATATTGACCGGCACCTTCACAATGTTTTTCTTTTTTTTTTTTTTTGCACTGTTGTCCACCGTAATTGTAATCTTATGAAGTGTACCGTATTGTATTTATGCCTAGGACCACCTTGAAAATGAGCTTGCTCAATGGTGTTTATGCCTGGTTAAATAAAGTGATTGATTGATTGATTGATCTAGCAAGGTACCTTGTACAGCGTGTATCAGTACAGCAGACCCAACCATGATGCAATGCGGTAACTTGCGGTAAATGACATATCACAAAATACTGCAGTAAAAAAGGGCTTAATTGTCACTGAATTACAGTGTTCCCTTCAGCATATCGCAGCATCTTGTGATATACTGCAGCATTACTGTGTTACATTCTGGCTGGCGCCGCTGTACCTTTGGCTGCAGAGGTGCAGAGCTCATGGGACCTTCTGTCTACAGAAGGGCAGTCCCCCATGGGGCCTGCACTTCTGCAGTCAAAATAGTCATGCACACAGCATGACATATACACACAGGTGTGACTGCATAAGCACAGGCCCTATGCATCCGCAGATGCAAGTCCATGAAGGCAGCATATCAGTGCTACTGCATTTGTGTCATCTGGAAAGTTATATGCTGTTTGTCTTACTTGATGATAGCTGTCTGTAGTTGCTTGTGTGGTGTTGTCCTTTCACTGCTTTGGGGGGAGTTAGGATTAGGAAACCATAATGCCACATGTCCCTACTTTTGTAGCATTAAGTTATACCTTAACTGGCACATTATTTATTTATTTAATTATTTTGCAAAGAATTTTCTTTCTTTTTCAGATAGTGGAATTGTAGGGGTCTTCGTGAATAGATGAAGATGTGCAGGGCCCCCTGGGCTCTGTGCCAAGGGAAGACTCCGTCCGCCTACAGAATTACAGGGCCCTACTGGGCCTGCACTTCCGTGCAGTGATGGATGTCAAGAAATCATGGGGTTGTCTGGCAAGCTGCAGACATGCAGGGCCCTCCGGGCTTTGACTTTCCATTTGGCTGTAGAATACAGAGACACAGAGCAAAGAGTCTATCTCACAGCCAATGCACAGGGCCCTCTGCCACTCATGGGTGCAGTGGTGTTAGGCCCTATGCCAAAAGAAGAGCTATCTTCACTATATGGCAGCTGGGCCTATGCGGGCTACCTTTCCTTCCCTGGCTGCAGGGGGTCGCATAACAGCACCATCCCCCCAACCTCACCCCACCCAGGTGTCTCACTGAGCTTGCCCCCAAACTCAGCTGACTGGCACTGGATCACAAAGCACTACCCGCTGGGGTAAAGTCTGGCTCAACACACGTTTCTTAATAAGAACTTTTTTTAAAAAAATTTTGTCCCCAGATTTTCAAGATAGTCGTTTTATGACTCCCCTTACAAACATGACATGTGGCATTTATAATATATTGATCGAAACACCTTTTCACACCACAAGCGCAGAAACACATGTCTTCCAGTGTTTAAAAAGCAATACCTGTCATGTTCATGAGGTGGTGTGAAAAAATGGCTATGTTGAAAGTTTGGAGTGAAAATATTGAGAATTGAGAAGTAATGAGTGAATGTTACAATATTTCAGCTTTCTCTCATAACCTGGTTATTTTATCATATATTTACACAAAATTTTCAACACATCCTTCTTATGACCTCATCTCATGAACCCGGTAGGTGAAAGTTTTCAAATCTCTGCCAAAACATAATTGTGTGTTACAGGTTCAAAAAACGCATCTTGGCCAGGATTTGAAAAATGACAGCTGTTACGTTCATATAGTGTTGTGAAAAAATGGCTATGCTGAAAATTTTGGGGTCAAAATATTCAAAATTACCAAAGCTATGAGCAAGCCTAGAAAATGTGAATGTACACTGATAAACTTCTTGTTTTTCAATATTTTGACCCCAGATTTTTAACATAGCCTTCTTATGACCCCACCTCATGAATCTGATAAGTGAAAATTTTCAAATCCTGCCCAAAAGGTGACTGAGCACAGTATCTGTGAAATCACCTTTTGGGACGGATTTGAAAAATTCTACTTACTTTGCTCATGAGGTGGGGTCCCAAAACGATCATGTTGAAAATTTGGTGTAAAAATATTTTAAAAAATGACGTTTTGAATAAAAGTTCAAACCCCATTGAAATACATTAAACCAGACTTGTTTGTTTGTTTTTTATTTTATACTGAAAAACGTGAGTAAATTAATGCCCATTTTCATAGGTGTCCAGTTTGTAAAAGAAAAGTTACAAACACAATTTTCAAAAAAAACCCATAGATAACAAATGCAGTAATACACTTAAACTATTATTTAAAACCGTAACAGTCAGATCTTGCCATTAAATAATTCTTGAAGGGAGCACTTGAAAGTTGTATAGTTTTACAGTCAACAATACAACTAGGTGGTGTATTATACAGTCTAACTGCAAGAACGTTCAGTGAAGTTTGGGCAAAAGCTGCATTATAAAAAGGAATATGAAACGATATCCAACTTTGCTGTTTAATGTTAATATTAGTACTATTGTACAAAAACAGATTATTAATACAACTGTATAAAAGCCCAAGGTGAACCTTATGTAAAAAGGTCAAAGATTTAAAGCTAATACAATCTGACAAGGATAGGCAATTGAAAGACGTCTAGAGCTGACAATGATGTGTCAGTCTTGGTAAATCTGTAGCAAAACGAACTACGCTATTGAAAGTAGAGTTAAGTTTAGCAGCATATTGTCAGTAGTATAAGAATAAATTATCAATCCATAATCAGTAATAGAAGACAAGAAAACTGTGTGTTAATATGGACCTGGTTTCAGGGGTGAGATGGAGCATCCCTAACTTCTTGTATAATTTGCCAACTGCCGAAAGTATGAGCTGCTCAAATGTTAAGTGAGAATCTAAAAGCAAACCTAAGTATTTAAACTCTTTCATCTGTTCAGTTTGTTTTCCAAAATTGCCATGAAGTTCAAAATCAGTAATGGGGGACTTTCTAATGTGAGAAAAAACTAAGGATTTTGTTTCGGTGGCGTTCAAAACCATAATATGTGTATCAAACCATAAATGTAAGGAACTAAAGTCCTCTTGTAGATTTTGTTGTAAATTTGACTTACCTAATCGTCTCATTTTGCAGTTGCTGGTTCCAGCAGCAAGACGTGTCTTCGATCAGAGAGTGAATCTCTGTCACAGGACAGGTTCAGGTGAGTGAGGGTGTGCGGGGGGAGTGTGAGATGGTGGATGCTGAGTGGGGGTGAGGGGTTGGGGAGGTGAGGGGGCACAGCAGCGACCAACAATTTTCTTATTTTCAGGGTAACAGAAAAAAAATAAAGACAATGAGGGACTGTTTTCTTTTTTAAAGGGAATATTTAAGTTATTGGATCCAGTGCTGGGGACCGGGCACCCCAGTGTTGGCTTTTACTACACGATGACACTGGAGGTGGGTACCCCGGTGTCACCACATATGCATGGGGGGGTGCAAGCCTTGAGGGGAGGGGAGTGGGCAAACAGCACCAGGGGTGGGCACCTCTGTTCACTTTTCCAAATACTGTATAACGTAATTTAGTATTTCAGGGAAGGACGAAGGAGGGCTGGCTGAGCTGGGGGGTAGAGAATAATAATACATAAAGGGATAGATAGACAGACACAGAGAAAAGAGAGATATTGAGAATCCTCTGGCTCACTGCTGCCACTCAAGCTGGCAGCAGCACTCCATCTTCAGCTGCAGAAATCAAATAAATCACACTGTTCTCAGGCTCCTCTCACTAAGCTGGGCACCCAGGATTTTCGAGTGCCCAGAAGCATAATTTCCAGGGCAATTTTCAAAAAAACAAACACCAGAATCTAGCTGAACGGGCTTGTTTAGCTAGATTCATGTCTTTGTTTTTCTTCAGGACATCATGTTTATGGGTTTTCCAAAAACATTTGTTTTTGTTTAAATTAAAAACAAGATGGCAGCTACACAAAAGAAGATTTTCGGTGAAGATCTTCTTTTATGAGCTGGAAATAAATTATTTTGCATCGGACGTATAAATGAAAGACCATGCTGAGTATGCTCAGAACCAAAATTTCAAATCCTTGTAACTCAGGAACCGATTAATATTTTTTAACCAAACAAACCAAACAAAGGCCTCTTTCTAGGGCAAGTCCCTTCTACCCTGAAAATTTCAGGAAAAAAAAATCCAGATTGTGGGGGCTGTATCCAGGTGACAGCAAAATAAATGGCCAAAACAACCAATTTTCCACTTTTTGCACTTCCCAGATCTGAGAATCCAGACATCAGACCGTGAAGAAACTTGCCAGATCAGGAGACTTTGTCCCCCCAGGCCACACTTGCAAAAGTTCATGCAATTGCATTGAACAGGGGGAAGTTATCAGGTGCAAAGTTAGGAGTTTAACATTAAACACCCTACTCAACCCTAACTATAGGGGCGCTACCATGCTCCTACTGTATATACATCAGTACACACACATACACACACTCTCTCTACCTTGGAGAGAACAAACTTGTCACTTCTGATGCAATCTGCCGGAAAGGAACTATTAATGGAATTTTCCAAGATTTGGTACTACTTTTATGTTTAGACAATATAGGTCGGTGACTGTGCCATTGTACATGTTTAATAATTTTCTGTCAAGCTGGGATGGGATAGGAAGGGATTATAGTTTGGCCATAATGAGATGGCTAACTAATCCCTTCCACTTCCCTAATGCTGCGATCCACCCAGCACTCAGGCATGTAATGACGTGTGCCGAGGAACAGCACGGGGGTGCACTCCATTGAAGTCAGTGGGGTTAATATTTAATTACTTTTTATGCTTATTAATGCTACAGTGAGTTTAATCAAGGTCACTGCTTGACTAAGAAGGTCCTTCTTATTCGAGTGGTGGCCTTGATTAAACTTTCTGTAGCCATTAATAAACATAATAAAAGTAATTAAAAATTACTCCCATTGACTTATATGGGGCACTCCCCTGCGCTTTTCCTGGGCACAAGTCATTATGTATGGGGCGGATCGCAGTACTAGAGAAGTGGAAGGGATCAGCTGGCTGCCTCGTTTTGGCCAACATAGATCCCTAAGTTCTGACCCTGTCCTGGCTTCACAGAAAATTATTAGACTTGTACAGTGAGACAGTCGCTGTCCGACACAATCTAAATATGCAAGCAGTATATAAATCTAGGAATCCTATACAAACACCTTAAGACTACCCAGGGATGATTTTATCACTTGTGTTTTTACCATCTGGAACTATAACATTGTTACCAGTGTTGCATCAGGCAGCCTTCTGAGAAATGAGTGGCTGGATTTCCTAAGGTCCCCATAGCACCACAAGCTGCAGACTGCAGGTCAACACTGTCCCCAGTTGACAGTTGTTTCCACTCCTCCTACCTCCCCATCTGTTTGAGTCTCTTTGCATATTCATATATCTTCATATATATGTGGATGACTAAGTTCTTTTAGCTTTGGGTGCCTCCTTGACAGAGCTGGAATTGTTTCTGTGGTGGGAATTTGACAATATCAGTGCGGATTTGGGTCAAACAAGTTTTTTTTTAATAGAGTTAGATTTAAGTATTTAACACTATAACGCATGATATCAACCAATGAATTCAAACATAAATACAGAAATCACGGGTGTAGGTTGCAGGATTCTAAAAACCATAATTATGACAAATTACAGCATGGCTATCAGGAGATTTTACATCTATGTGCCACCCTTGGCTGTGGGAATATATAAAATATTCATGGTAAGAAGTTTGAGTCTGTTTCTAATTTATAAACAGTTCATCTTCTCCATATTTTGTCAAACACAGGCATATGGTTCAAATAATAATAGAAATTTTTTTCAAGATGATAGATAGAATCTGTTATTGAAACCCATTGTGTCAATGTTGGAGGCTGTGCCTTTAACCATTGCTTAGTTACAGCATTCGTGGCCCCTGCAAGTAGGATTACAACAAGGGAGAGCTCGTAGCATTAATAGTAATTTTAATGTTGACAACTTTGACTCCTGTCTGATGGCAGAATGCCCAGCAAAACCAACTCGGGAGACAAGAGGCAGGAAACCCCAGCTTCCAATATATGGGCAGTATCTTTCCAGTTGGTGGTTAGGACAAGGCAAGAGCAAAACACGTGGGCCTGCTCTGCCCTTTTCTCTTCGCAGTTTCTCCAACTTTGGCCTGTGGGTGCTCCCTTGTATTTATCAACCTAGCTATCTTTCTGAAGTACCAAATATGGCACTTCTAGGAAAATTCCTTGAGATAAGGGGCCATGGAGAGTTTATAATTCAGAAGGCAGTATTTTAACCTCTGTAGTACATCACAATGGATTTGAATATCAGTGCTCCATTGATTAAGTACCAATACCGAGGAATCTTTGGATTGGTCTCTGAGGACGACATACATAGTGCCAACCAAATGACTTCCCTCCTCTCCCTGCTGGCGTTGTTGGTGTAGGGTGAAAAGTGCCAATGGGTGCTCCGGGAGGACCCTGTGTTGGGGAGGTAGGGTGTTCAAATAAGCCCTGAGTTGCAAGTAGTGGTAGTGGTTTATTTGTGGTAGAGATTACTTGGTACTCAAGTCTGAAAAGGGAAGAATACCTCTGCTATCCAGGAGCTGATGGAGGTATATTAACCCTTGCCTGGCCCATCTTCGGAGGAGGGGATCGACTTTATTTAAAGGATTAGAGTGGCTGCCTGCCAAGGTGCCCAGTAAAGGACCTTGATCCCCTAGGCAGTCCCCAGTAAAAAGTTTGTGCCATGCTCGCAGGGCAGTTGATGTATAGCTAAAAAATTTAGAGAGAGGGAAATATTGAGAAGGGGATGAAAAAATAAACGCACCAGTATCATGTAAGTCATTAAGAACAAATTCAGTATCTTTCCAAAGGCATTACAGCTCTCAGACAGCCATAGGCAGATAAGCCAGAACTAGCAGGCTAAGGCATAATGCTGCAAGTTAGTAAGATTGAATCTGCCCTACGCTGTTGAAAGTTGCAGAAGAGAAAGTCAATGCAGAGGTTGCTGTCCTCCCCCCATAAAAAATGACAAGAGGAAATGTATCCCATTCCTGAAAATAACCTTGGTTTGGGAAAAGTGGAAGAGTTTGAAGGTAGTACAAAATGTGAGGTGGGATATTTTCTTGAATGGCTGTGAGCCTATTCAGAAAAGAAAGGCTGAGGGAAGGCCAACGATCTAAGTCCTCTGATATTGCTTAGTCAGAGGCTCATAATTAATGATTTTCAAATGGTCAGGGTTTTTTGTTAAAAGGACACCATGATATTTCAAAGAGTTCCAATTCCACTGTACATTTAATTGTTTAATTGTCTGGGGCAGGGTATAATGAAAAGCTATTACCTCTGTTTTGGTTAGGTTAAGACAAAAACCTGCCATATATTCAGAGTCCTAAAATATTCCAGGCCTCCTGAAGAGACTCTAGTGTTTGTAACTGTTAGCAAGATGTCATCGGCAAAGAGACTTAATTCATATTCTATACTCCCTAGAGGGATTCCTTGTACCTGCAGGAATAATCGGAGGTGAGAGTCCCAACGGTTCTGTAAAGAGGGTGAATAAAATGGGCGTCGTAGGGTAGCTGGTTCATTCCACTGGGGTGTCAAACAGACGAGGCATACAGATGAGTCCTGGTAGGACGAAACACGTGTCTATGTTATCTGTTAGCACCCTTTGCAAACTGTGTGAGAGGCCTTTCCGCACCATGCAATTCTGCTTAAAGTTGAACCAGCCTAAAACTCTGTGGTGATTTGCATATGCAGCCCATGATGTTTTGCATTGTGTGGGCATATGTGATTTTGTATTTTCTTGAAACTTGGCTTCCCAGCCAAATGCCCTTTGGGGTAACCCTTGCCTCAGTGTTTGCGTACAGAGGTTCTTTGTCTTTTAAATAGTTTTTTTATTTTAATGGGTTCACCACAACATAACCCAGACAGACTGTCTTAGGGTAGCTGGTTCATTCCACTGGGGTGTCAAACAGACGAGGCATACTGATGAGTCCTGGTAGGACGAAACACATGTTTATGTTATCTGTTAGCACCCTTTGCAAACTGTGTGAGAGGCCTTTCCGCACCATGCAATTCTGCTTAAAGTTGAACCACCCTAAAATTCTGTGGTGATTTGCATATGCAGCCCATGATGCTTTGCATTGTGTGGGCATGTGTGATATTATATACATGGGGCTGCCAACTGTTTGATTAAATGTGGGTCTGGTTTATTAAAGGAATAATGCCCTGCAAGGTGGGTGTTATTGCTGGGATAACATCCCACTTTGTGTGGTTGGGCCAGAGGCCACCAGCCGAGGGCGTCCCAACACCCAAGAAGGGATGTTATCCCAGCATAACACCCACTCTGGAGGGCATCATTCCTATTATACAATAGCTTATTGTTTTATAATTAAAAAAATAATTTTAAAGAATGTTTTTGTTAGTCTGGAAAAATATTTTTGTTTCTTAGAGAAGATGCAAATAATGATAGAGCAAATGGTCATCGTCATCCAAATCATCAGCAGGGATGTTATGCCAGGATAACATCTCTGCTGTGATGGCCAACTGACCAATCAGAAGCCAGGATTCTTTCTTGCCATTGTATAATTTTGGCTTTATTAATGGTATAAATGTACTTACATTTATATATACCAAAAGTGCATTTGGTTGAGGTTCTTACTGTTTGCTACCATTTTTGGGGACTACATGTTTGGAGGAGGGTCATAACAACACTGGTTGTTGTATTATCTATGTTTGGTAAACCATTTGTTTAGATGTGACCTCTCAAAAGTCTTGTGAGGTGCAGCTTATTCTTGGACTAAAGTATAGACATTTAAATAAAGGACTACCCCCATATCCGAAAGCAAGAATGCTTAGATTAGTTTTATCTACTGCACTGAATGTATCTGATGTAATGCTATGTGGCATGAGCTACTTGTATGTAATTGTTTTTTATGATGAAAACAATAAAATATAAGTTAAAAAAAAAAGTAGCACAAGGAAGGGCCAAGATACCCCATTGAAGGCCTTCGCATCCAAGCTAGCCAGGAACAGGGGTATAGGGCGCTGCACAGTATAGCCCAACAAAAGTAGGGTTTGTCGGATATTATCGTCGGCCTGGTGCCCAAACTAGCTCTTTCTTAATGCAGAAAGGGCGGTTTCCATGACAGTGAGCACTAAGCAGAACTTTGGTAGGCTATCTTTTTACCCATCTTCACAACTCTTGATGGTGCCAGCATTTGAAGAAATCCCTCACTTCAAGTACCTTGGTGTGTGGATTTGTCAAAATCTCGATTTTTCCTCCCACACGATGCCATGCACGGGAACTCTGCCCCAAGCTTGGCACATTGAACCGCAACTGGTCCTGCCTGCCATTCCCAGTTTACTGTGAGGTCGACTGTAATATGATCCTGATGGTGTTTCACTACGTTGACTTGGACTACAGTGCTGCCCCAAAATCTACCCTAACCAGATTGGACCCCATTTCCACTTTTTCTGCCATTTTGCCCTAAAGTGCCCTCCTTGCACACACACACACACACACACTGGTCCATTACAGAATCTCTCTCTCTCTCTCTCTCTCTGTCTCTCTCTCTCTCTCTCTCTCTCTCTCTCTCTCTCTCTCTCTCTTTGTTTGAGAATCGGCATCCTTCTCGCTACATCTTCTCCTTTTTTGCCAAATAGGTATTTCCTTCCCTTTTCTGCTGTCTCTCCTCATTTCTTTCTCCCTTCCACCCTTCCCTTACTTCTTTCTCTGGTTTGATAAATAGCCTTTCTCTATCCCCTGCTGTAAAATGCTGTGCTATCTGCTTTCTCCTCCCACCTCCCTGTCTCCTAAAGGAGAACTGTGCTGATCCGGGAAGTCATTTTCCAAGTAGAAGCTGCTTTTTTTATACTGGTTCCAGTTCTGTTATAGTTCTACCTGTACTGGCCCCTTAGTAACCTCAGTGAGTGTTTCTGATTTACACTCGGTGTTAAGCACCATTTTGGAACCATATGATGAGTTTATGCCCTTCTCAACCACAGAGTTCTATACTAACATACTAAAAGCCAGCAGAATAGGCCAAATGGTCTGTCTTGCCTGCTCGAAAGCCAGCAACCTAATGGCTGCCCACCTCACCACCCCCCAGCCCCCAAGAGTGTCTTCTCTAGATTCAGTTTCCCCTTGAACCTATCCCACCCCTTTTTGAAGCCCTTCACTGTGCCCTCCTCCACCAGCCTCCCGGGAAGCGCATTCCACGGCTCCACCACCCTCTCAGTGAAAAAGTACCTCCTACATTCCCCTCTGTAATTTCCCCCCTCCAACTTCCACCCATGGCCTCTGGTCACTCCCCCCTTCTTCAGCCTAAACAACTCCCTGGTTCCACTCCTAATTATTCCCTTTACATACTAGAAAACCTCTATCATGTCTCCCCTATCCCTCCTCTCCTCTAGTGAGTAAAGCCCAAGCTATTCCAGTCTCTCCTCATAAGGCCTCCCCTCCATGCCCTGAATCATTCTGGTCGCTCTCCTCTGGACCCTGTCTAGCAGCACTATGTCCTTCCTCAGATGAGGTCTCCAGAACTGTACACAGTACTCAAGCTGCGGCCTGACCAAGGCATTATATAGAGGGAGGATCACTTCCCTGCTTCTGGACGTAACTTCCCTGGTTATGCAACCCAATATCCTATTTGCCTTGGCTGCAATCTTTCTACAATTTTCAGAGTTATTCATTTTAACGTCTACCACCACCCCTAAATCCCTTTCTCCCAATGTTGCTTGCAGTGTGACCCCCCCCAGGTGTATACATAGCCCGGGTTTTTTACCCCAAATGAAGTACCTTACATTTCCTGGCATTAAATTTCAGTCCCCACCTCCTGGAACACCCCTCCAGGGTATCCAGATCCCCCTGGACTGTCTCCCTCGCTTCCTCACGATCCACCAGTGCTCCCAATTTTGAATCATCCGCAAGGAGACTCAACCTTTTCCTAACCCCCCTCCCTATATCCGAGATGTAGGCATTGAACAAGAGTGGCCCCAATACTGAACCTTGAGGGACTCCACTGATTACCTTCCTGGGGGAGGATATTATCCCACCCACCATTACCCTCTGTAAATGCCCCAAAAGCCAATTTTCAACCCAGTTTAGCTCCTGTCCACCCACCCCCATCTCCCCATTTTTGCTATCAGTCCATTGTAAGTGCTGAATCGGCACATGCGAAATCTAGGTATAGGACATCCACCGGCCTGTGTCTATCCAAGGCCCCCGTCACCCAATCATAAAACTCTACAAGGTTGGTCTGACACGATCTCCCCGGGACAAAGCCATACTGTTTATCATCCTGGTGTCCTAACCTTTCCAACTGCCTCCCAAGCCTCTCCTTGATAAAGCCCTCCATTACTTTGCCCACTACAGACGTCAGACTGACTGGCCTATAGTTACCCATCTCCTCCCTAGACCCCCCCCCCTTATGTATAGGCACTACATAAGCCACCCTCCAGTCCTGTGGCACCCATCCCGTCTGCAGGGAGATGTTAAAGAATGCAGCCAGTGGGGCTGCCAGCACATCTGCCAATTCCTTCATAACCCTCGGATGTATTCCATCCGGCCCCGGCGCCTTATCAGTTTTCAGATTCCGAAGGGCCTTCCTCACCCTATCCACTGTGATTTCTCCCCCCAAATCCACTCCCTCATGCAATCTTCCTACACCTTCTTGGTCTGGTCTAGCCTGTGCCCTAGCCTCTTGCCATCCTATGGTCTCAGACTGAGACTGACCCCTCGCTTTTACTAACTCCTCATCTCTCCCATCAGGCTGTAGGGATCCCTTGTCACCCACTGCAAATATTGAGGCAAAGTGCTCGTTTAGCACCTCTGCCTGTTCCCCTGCTTCCTGAGCCCATCCCCCCACACTCTTAATCCTGTTGATCTGTGTCCTTTCTTTTCTCTTCTCTCTTATGTATCTATAGGATCCCTTCCCCCCCTCCGGATATCCCTAGCCAGGTTTTTTTCCATCCCTACCTTAGCGCCCCTCACCACTCTGGTGACCTTCCTGGCCAAAAGTTCATCCCCCCTCGCTCCTTATCCCCCTAGACGTTTAGAAGCGTACATAGGCAGCCTTTTTTTCCCTCGCCGCCTCTTGTACCTCCCTGGTCCACCAACATGGCTTGCTGGTTCTACCACGCTTACGCCTTATTTTAGTACAGGACCTGGTTGCCTCCTGTACCCCTTCTTTAATGGTCTCCCACAATCTTCCAGCATCCATATCCGGTCCATCCATGTCCAACCTCTCCCTTAGAATACTACCTATACCCACAAAGTCTGCTCCCCTGAAATCAACCACTGCTGTATGAGTGCGGTTTTCCTCCTCCTCTAAATACAGCAGGAACCAAACCGTGGCATGGTCTCCACCCGCCAATGGACTGCACACCTCCAGTCCCCTAATTTGTTCACTGTCCGATAGGACAACGTCCAATATCCGCCCCTCTCTCTAGTAGGTTCCCCCACCTGCTGGACCAGGAAAGCATCCTGAAAGGCATCCATCAGTCTCTGTTCCCTGATTACAGAGGATGTCATGGTGTCCCAGTCCGCCCCCGGCATGTTAAGATCACCCATAACAACCACCCTTCCCTTTCCAAGGTCACATTGAGCCTTGATGTTCTCAACCAACTTATCCTCCAGAGCCTCCTCTATTGCAGGGGGCTTGTATAGCACCCCTGTCTTCAATTTCTTCCCTCCCCTCGTTTGCAGTGTTACCCAAATCACCTCCACACCCCCTCCAGCCTCCTCCACTCCACTAACCATTATGTCATTTCTGACTATCAGCGCAACCCCTCCTCCTCTTCCCAATCCCCTATCTTTCCTGAATATCTTGTAGCCCTCTAAGTTTAGGTCCCACTCATTTCTCTGAGTGGCCCATGTCTCTGTAATTGCTGCCATATCCGCTGTTCCCTCAGCCAACATAGCTTGGAGTTCAGGTATATTATTGCTCATACTCCTGGCGTTGATCAGGACTGCCCTCCACCCCAACTTCTCCCCTCTCTCCAGTCCCCTCAACCCTTCGCAATCCCTTTTCTGTTCAGTTTTCCTAGAATTCTTAACATAGTCTCTCCCACTTCTCACTTGTCCTAGACTTGGACCCTTAAACAGCCCCCCTGGGGTCTTTTTATTAATATTAGACCCCCCTTACAAGTTTAAACCCCACCTCTCAGCTATAAAACCAGCAAGTTTTAATTTCAAGATTTCTCTCCCCTCCATATTGAGGTGCAACCTATCCCTGGCATATAGCCCCTTATCCTCCCAAGTATCCCCCCAGTCCCCTGCCAGCCCATACCCCTCTGCTCTGCACCAGCCCCTGAGCCACTTATTCACCTCTTTAAGTTTTAGCTTAGTATCACCAGATGCCCTAGGTACTGGCAGAATCTCAGAGAAAGAAATTTTGCTTCCTGTAGAGTGACAAACCCTTGCCAGCTCCCTGAATCTAGCCTGTATTTCTAACTCACAATTCCCTTCCAAATCATTTGTCCCCAAATGTACTAGGAAGTCTGGGGATCCCCCACAATCCAGTGCCAGCAGTATAGGTGGAATTTGGCCTTGAGTGCGGATAGACCTGGCATACATTTAGCCTTGACAGGTCTGCTGTTATTCTCCCTCCCTCCGTTCAGATACCCCTGATCATGGAATCCCCAGCAATATCACCTTCACTTCACCCCCCATTTTATTAGCCCTCTTTAGTCCTTCCAGACTCCTCCTTCTAACATCGAACCCTTGCTTGCTCCTACCTCTCCCATCAACCTGAGGGTCTTTATTAGCCCATTTAGTACCATCCAGGCTCCTCCTTCTGTCAACAACTCCCTGCTTGTTCCTCCCCTCCCCATCGTCGGGGGGGGGGCACCCTCATTTGCGAGCCCTACCATACTTCATTTACCTGCAACTGCCAGTTTACTCCTGCCCCCAATCTCCTGGGTGTCCAGAGTTTGCCCTCCGATCCATCCCAGCCTCCCTTTTTGAACTAAAAAACGCCAATCCGCCACCCGAGTAACCTCCCACTGCTTCCCCCATTCCCTAGAACATAAGTGCATTGTGGCAACAATGGAAGAGCTAAGCAAGGGACATAAACTACATCATACAGTTCTAAAATGGCACTTACTACCTGTGTGTAAATTGGGAAGACCCACTGAGAGAATTAAAAAGTCTGTAATATAAAACAATAACAGAAATGGAGCCAGTATTTAAAAATCAGCTTCTGCAGGGCAAATGACTCATAGATTCAGTGCAGTTCTCCGTTAAACAGCCTCCTTCTTCCCAGTCGCTTGTCCCTCCTCTCATCTCTCTGTAAAAGGCCTCCTGATGGATCTGAAGTGTGCAAATACCCTTTTTTGAGTACTGGGCATCCTCAGATTCTCAGCATTAGGTACTCTTATTTGAGGTAAAAAAAACATAGTTTTCAAGAATACCTTATCGCTTCTCAGCTGGCCAGGGCTGATCCCTTTGCCAGCCGATTAATTTCCCTTCTCCACCCCTTTGTTCTGCCAGACTCATTTTCAAAGATTGGGAGTGCTTAGAAGGAACCGTGCCAGGACTGGACTGTGTCATTTTAAGTCTTTTCCCTTCCTAGCTCGACCTTTCCCATACAGGAAAGTTATGTTGTTTAATGGCTGGGCCTGCTCCTCATTGCAGTCCATGATTTAGGGGGCAGTAGTCACAATCCTGGCTGGTCTAGTCTCCGATGTGGGGGAGAGAGACACACAGAGAAAGAGACAGACAGACAGGTAGAGAGATTACAAAGAAAAAAGTAAAAGAATGAGAGCTCAGAAAAGAAAGGTGAGAAGAGTCATGGGACCAACCATGGTTAGTATGTATTGTACCTAACATGTCAGTTTGCCTTATTTATTCCAGATGTTTGACTTCTCAGCTAAAACTTTTGGCTTCTGATTTAAGGGAACTGACTTCCTATTTGTGATTTTCGGCTGCATTGTTAAAAGACAAATATGTGTAGACCATAGTCAGTATGAAAGTGAGTGAACAGGAGAGCAGTGTTCACTTTTTTATTGTGTCAGATGTATGGTGAATGCTTAGTGTTAGTATGGATACTGGAAATCAGCTGGGGACATAGACCCCTTCCAATCCCCTCCTCCAAAAAATATAATTTATTTATTTATTGAGAATATCGGATACAACCTTTGAGTCATAGACTCGTTTCCAAAGGCTCCACGTCAGTGTACACAACATAATAGGAGGCAAACTTTTAAACAAAAAAGTACAGTGGGGTAGGGAAAGAAATAACAACAGGGTTAACAGCAAGTTCCAAGTACGTAGCAGGCGGTATACAATATTACAGTGAAAATAGGAGACGAGATACAAAGTACACAGCAAGGTGTGCAAAATTGCTAGTCCGATACAGTTAGGTAGCTAGACAAGCCCTGAGGGAGCTTGTGTACTTCGGCAACCATTTAGTTTGAAGATGGTAACATATGCACTAGCAGGAGGAGTGAGCAGTTGGATTACCAACATTGTCATTAGTACATTGTAATAGTAGTAGGATTAGTCTGTATTTAACCCAGTATCATGCAGCCTGTAGGCCAGTTCTAGTGGGGACAATGGCAGTGGCGAGTGGAGATTATGTGTTTTTTGAGGGTTGTCTTAAAGGGGCCTAGCCTGGGGATGGAGGTGATGTCCTGGGGGAGAGCACTGTACCAGGATGGTGCTCTGTATGAAAAGGACCGTTGTGCTAGGGTGGTAGTGACCCTGGGAACAGCCCATGTTAATTTATCGGCCGCACGGGTGTTTGCAGAGGTAAGAGCCGTGCTGAGGGAGGTTGAGATTCCCCTGGGAGTGAGGCCTAGTTGGATTTTCTTAGCATGGAGACATGTTTGGTAGCGCACTCTTTCATCTAGGGTGAGGATTTTTGTACTGTCGTATAATGTGCAGCTGTGGGTTCACCTATCCACTCCAGCAAGGAGCCTACAGGCTTTATTAATGGATAGATGAATTTTATCTAGTGCCGTGTGGTCAGCGGCCGAGTAGATGGTTAGTCCATAGTCAACGAGGGAGAGAACTGAGGAGGTACAGTAATTGCAGTATTTAGGGCCTCTAGGGGTAGGCAGGCTTTGTCTTGAAACAGTAGCCCTGTGCATATATTTATGGCTGCAGAAAGATTACTAATATGCGGGTGGAATGAAAGGTTAGGATCAAAGGTAATGCCCAGATACTTATATGTGTAGATCTGTTCCAGTGGGAGGAGGGCTTTGGAAAAGATTGTTAGTTGGGCCTTGTGGTCTTTGTTCTGCCGGTGTGAAAAGAGCATAGATTTAGTCTTATTTACATTGACTACAAGTCTGTGGTCAGTGAACCAGTTTTCTACTTGATTGAAGGCAAATTGGAGGGACGACTGAAGGATATAATAGTTGTTTCCAGTTAAGAATTTAAAATAGGCTTCAATGCAATGAAATAGGGAAGCATTTTCAGATAACTTTATGGCTTTTGTCTCTAAAAGAAAAAAAGTCAGTGAAGAGACTTGCACAAAGCAGAAGCCTGTCTAGACATAGCTCAACAATACTTGTTATCACTGTTGGACGAGGGCTCAGTCATCAGTGACGAAGTTTCTTAAGTTGATCTTGGAAAACGTGTACCACCTGATCTAAAATCCAGATATGCAACTGTGACTTTAGAGTGCATCGTCTTTTGACTAGCAATGCACCTGACTGGATACATACCGAAACCATATTGTAGTAACTTTAACTCCAGTTCAGCCAAAGAAAATCTTCTTGCTATTCCAGTTGTTCAGATCAAAATGGGGCACGTCTCTGTTGTAGTAAACTCCGTTAAGAGTGTGGCATTCTCTCCCCTTGAGAGAAATCACTTTACATGGTACCTTTAAACAGTTGCAGGTTGCCCTTCAATGGCCCAGTTGTGTCACCGGTTCAGATTTGGGACTGGACTCAGAGAGCCACAGCAGTAGCAGACCCTGGCTGGGACAGCTGCTGCTCACTAGTGCATCACAGCTCAGTAGGGTTAACAGCGAGTTTCAGTGAAGCCTGTGGCAAGGACCAGGGAGCCCCCCCACAGGGTGCAGTGTGTGTAGGCCAGTAGTTGGCTACTGCCTGTGCCACAGCAAAGTGGGAGGGGCACAAGGGAGTAAACCAGGTGGAAAACTGCGCAACACAATCTGCTGACTGAGTGAATAATGGTTGCTTACTCACTGCCCTCTTTGTCCCTATTCCTTATTGATCTCCACTGGCTATGACTGGATAGCTGCAGATGGTGTTAGGAGGTTGCCAGCAGAAAGACTGAAAGGCAGGAGCAGGTAACAGTTCAGGGTCAAATAACTATATGAAAAAAAAAAGCATTTTAAAAAACAGTTTCTTACCAACTTTAAACGCACGTTTCTAACAAAACTGGACTGTACTACTTGCACTAAGTACTGCTCTGCTTGTGCTTCAGTTTATATTTTCTGCTGCTTGTATGACCATATTGTAATTTTTATTGTACATGTGATGGTTATTTCTCTAGTCTTATTTGTGATGCTTACCTACACCTGACCCCTTTCCAGGTTATTCCTGTAAATGGAGCCTCACCCCAGTAAACTTCGGTGGCCAGCCCAGTGGTGTAGAGGGTTGGGCGCGGACTCCTTACCTGGACCCACGCGCCGCGTAATTCGGTTCGAACGGACCGGCACGCCAGGGGCTGGCTGGGTGGAGAGGATTGAGCGCCCATGGGACTGCTCTCTCTCTCGGGCGGGTTAGGGGAAGGCGTCGGTTGGCAGCAGCCTCTGGTGGAGACCAGGAGCACTGCATGACGGCACAAGGAGGAACGTCAACCAGAAAACGTGGAAATGCTCCATGTCACGCCGGATGAAGGCTACCTGGCTCTCCAAGCCCATCAATGCCTCTGAAGTCTTCCACTTCAGCAGCACCCTTCGGGCCAAGATGTTGCGCTGGTCTGCGGACCCCTGGCTGGTGCCTTCCTTCTCTGAGGAGGGGGACCCATCTGGCGAAGGGTTACGCTGGGTTACCCGGGGGACTGGCTGTCATTTGAGAGCGGAGGACACAGGGGACAGGAAGAGTCAGAGGTAGCATTGGCTCACGTGAAGGAGAGGCTTGCATGGATGCATGTCGGGGGGTAAAAAAGAGATAACACAAAAAAAAAAACCTTACACGGGGAACAAAAACAAACAAGTAATGTAAACAAATCCGTCGTCGTCAGAGCAGCTTGTTTCCTGACAGCTTGTAGTATCGTTCCATTGCCCTTGTCCTTTTTTAATTAGTAAAATAGTTTGGAACTTGTTGATCAGACATGCTGCTGTTGTAATTACTGAAATACTCAGTGAGCAGTACTGCTGTATGACAAAGAGGTTAATCCTATTTGCAAAGTTCTATTCACATTCTCAGACCAGCTTAGACAAAATGCAGACATGGCGCTGTAGGTGGCATTACAGCTTAAGAGCAGCACTCATAATTGTTTGCTCTTTCTACTGAAAGAGCCCTTGTCTCCATGGGGAAAGTTTTAAAATTGTATTTAGACAGAATTCAGCACATATTCCACATAGTTTCAGTAATTTTCTCCTTCTCACGAAGTACATTTGCAGAAGAACAGGGGGCTGAATTATACTGCAAGTCAGGTGGTATGGAAGGATTGGTTTGTGCCTGCACAGGTGTGCCACCACCCAGCAGTGCTTTGCACAACCATAATACCTCAACTTTATAATTCCCTAACCTTTGGTACAAGCATACTCAGTACCTTACACCCTACTAATCATCTTACTTCTGGTACAACATACGTAATACCTTACAGCTTTGCTAATCAATCATCTTATCAGTCATTCCAGTTACAGTACGTTGCATAGGTATTCTGCATAAGTGGACCAATGTGCCAGAGAACCAGTACAATAATGCATAAAATCCTTCCAGAAGCCAAAAAGAGTTGTAACAAATATTTTGACAAGTTAATCTAAGCATTTTGAAGTTGGCAAATTTGGCTTTATTTTTGTAATTTAATGTCAGTTTTGAGGGCCAGACTATAACACTGTGTTTCATGTGCCAAGTCTCAGCTTTAAAGAGGAGCAGTTAGCACTAAGAGTCTCACAGCCAAGCGTGGGCCTGGTGCTCCTGATCTGCATTTTGCATGAAAACCCCACACATTTTGTAACTTGCTGTTTACTGCAGTATACTAGGCGGTAACTGGCTGATCCTGCTGACTGACAACCTGACATTTGCTGTAACCAGAAATCCCAGAATCCTCCATGGCTGACGTCAGAACCTGGGTACAGCAAATGCTGGCGTGGAAGTTGGCAGGATTAGCCAGTACAATTTAATACACTGCAGTAATCAGTGAGCAAAAACATATTTTGCAAACAGAGTCCAAATCAGGATCAGCCCAACACCTGGATGTGGGGCTCTTAGTGCTGACTGTTCCCCTTTGTAACATGGGAGAAATGTCAGGAGTCCAGGCAAGGAACGTGATAGGTGAAACATGGTCAGGTGGTGCATGAGCAACACGGCATTATGGCACGATAATGCCGTGTTGCCTTAGAACGCTCACACCAATAATGCCCTTTTGAGAGCGTGAACGCGCTCCGAGAAGTGTCTGAGAAGTGAAGCCCGAAAATTTTGCCAAGAGTTTGACCAATAGGTGGCGGTAGGAACACAGATCAGACACCGAAAAGGGAAAATGTGCTCGTTCTGTTGAAACCACCAGCTATTGGTCGGAAAACCAGTCAAGTGGTGAGTAAAATGCGCTGTCCGGTGTCGTCCATAGAGGAGTGCACCACTGCGAATGATGGACACCAGAGAACATATGTATTGGAGGCACAGAACAAGTGTATATTGAGGTAGGAAAGGCAGGCATATGATAGTGGGGACGTGATATCACGGAGGCAAAAGTATCAGGGTAGCAAACAGAGAAATGCTAAAATGGGAATCGAATGTAAGAAGCGCCACCTATTGGTCAGAACAGTGATGACCGTGGGACAGAGTCCGCTCACAGAACTGCACTGAAGTAATTCAGAAAGTAAGCGATGCAGCGTAAACTATCTCCCCAGAAGTCACCATGGCATAAAACTCACCTGTAAGCGGACAGGCAGCAACATAGCAGCCAACAAAAGGGCGAAATTTCTAGCTGCAAGATTGTAATGTAGCTGCTAGAATCTAAGCGAAAGTTTTAAGTCTGCACAAATCGGTACACACCACATTACTATATGTCCGCTGTACACCGTGCACGCGCATAGCTGTAGTTAGACAGAGCTTACAAAGTAAGACAGCTAAAGCAAGAAACTGGAAGGCAAGGAAGTAGTTCAGCTCATGTGCCTGTCGCAACAAAGAAATCACTATGTAAGCAATACTTGCTTTGTACTTTCAATGTTACAAGTGCATTAATCCCCTCTGAGGGTGGCAGCTAATGGGGAGTTAATGCATGGTTGGACCGTTGTATGCACTCGGCCTCCGGCCACAACGGTCCCAACCATGCATTAACTCCACATTAGATGCCACCTTCATTGGTGATTAATGCTTACTTAAGAACTTACTGTCCATCCTGCTTTTCCATGTTGCAAGTTAGTGGGTATCTTGTGACTCCCATTTCTACCTCATTTATTACTATAAACAAGTATTCAGAGGCATATGGTAAATTATTAAGAGGATACATAAAAAAGATTTAGCATATATAAACAGTTCTTTTTCTGTGCATCTGTTACGAATGGTAACATCTTTTACTTTGTAACAGCTCTTTTGGACGTAATCACTGTAGAAAATATTCTGGGCTATTTGCTTTTACAAGTTGAATTCTACATGGATCTAAATTTTGTGGATCACAATTTACTTGTCGGTCTTCTGACTTATAAATCCCTACACGGATGGGGCCCTGACTACCTGAAAGAACTTCTGGTTCCCTACCACCCAGCGATCGCTCCGCTCAGCTGGCGATGGGTTGCTAGAGATTCCAAGAGTGTGTTTAAAATCTTCTGGGGCCTGGGCATTTATGCATGTGGCCCCATCCCTTTGGAATTCTCTACCCTGCCAGTTACGTGAGTGCGCAACCATGGAGGGATTTAAACGAGCCTTAAAAACCCATCTTTGGCACCAAGCATTTGGTGACTGATTCATCTGTTTTAATTCTAGATGCTTATTGTCTTACTTACATTAAGTTGATGTGAGATCTGATATGCTTTTAAAATTGTTAGGTGCCTTCGTTCTGGAAAGGCGCCATAAAAATAACGTTTTATTATTTATTATTATTTTATTAAATATCAAATTAGTGAATAAATAGTGTGTGTGTGTGTGTGTTTGGTGGGGACGGGGGCGGGGAGTGACTGGAGACCTGAAGGAGACAGCTCTTTCCTAAATATTGGCCCTATGTTGAATCACAGGGGAGTGTTGTTATGTGACTGCCGATTAATGACCCCTTAGTTATACAGGTGACTTTGCACCCCATTGTGCTATATACAAAGAGGCTAGCAGGTCTTTCTTATGTTGCTGCAAAGTATGCTGGGCTAAATTTTCAGAGGCTTTCTGAACACACGTGATTACTTGTGTTACAGTTTTAACACAATTGAGCTGCTTATATTAAAAAGTTAGACTGCGGGTGTCCCACCAGCACAGCGGTAGTGCTGCTGCACGTGCTGCCAATAACACGAGTTCAGCAGCCAACTCAGGGGCGTTGGAGGGTCTGCGGGGGGAGGAGGTAGAGCATTTGAGCAGATGCTCCCTTCCTCCGGGGGAGGGGGGGGAGAGAACTCCAATTTCTCACTACCACGCCACCTCCCTGGATGACCACAGGGGGAGGTGCAGCAGGGACCATCACACATGGGAAGAGGACATTTAAGACATTGGCAGAGGAGCCCGTCATGATATGGGATGCCCCCAGAACATGGAAAACAAAGAAAATTCCAGGGCTGGCAGCAGGATGAATCTGATGTCCTGCAGGCCCCCCACCTGCTAACTAGGTGCCGCTCTGAACTTGTAGATATGGACACCACCAGGATCAGACTCCATCCCAGTGACCTTCCATGCAGAGCCTGCCACGAGGCATTGGACTGAGCTGGAGTGTCCTAGGGATGGTGGGGCAGTGATGCTGGGGACGTCAAGGGAAAGGGGCACAAGCTTAGAAGAATATAACATAAAGTTAGCCCACATAAAACGTGGTCTGACATCTTGTCGCAAGTGCTGCAAATTGTGCTCAGAAAATTGCACATGCATCAAAATAATGATGCACGTGTCATTTTCCTGCATAAAGCAAGCAAGCTGTCACACACAAGTGCACTAAAATGTTTGTAAATGTTTGTACCTGGCGATCCAGCATTTCCAGGTTCATGTTTATTGGGATGGTAGCCACTGACCCATATTGGCACTTTTAATTTGGTGCAGGCACAGCCAAAAATCAGGAATCGCTGCTCCATCAAGCCTTTTAAAAATGCAGCCCATGGTGTCCATGTGGGAAAGGGGTGGGAATTGTCATACAAATGGACATTCAGAATGCAGGGCAACCCTCATGACCCTCTTGCAGGCCTTTGTGACACTCCCTGCCAGTGGAACTGCTGCAGTAAGTCAGTAGGGGTGTTGCAAAAACTGTGGAACCAGAGACCTGGCGGTGGACAGCGATCACAGAAGGACACCGCTAACAGGGGCCAAAACTGTGGAAATGGGTCTGTGGGGTTGGTTCCGCCGGATGTTGGAGAGCTTTCTCCATCCTGGTAGTGGGTAAGGGTTTCACTGGACACAAGGGAGGAGGTCACCTGGCCAGGATAATTCCCAGCCAGCTATCCTGAGGAAGGCCTAGAGGCAAGGGTGGAGGGTGGGTTGAATGTGGGGAGACACTTTGGGGCACCAGCAGTATCTCAGTATGGCACAGTGCCATGTGACTGATGCTGTGTCTTGTGGAGGTGCCTTGGGAGTACCACACCAGCACTCTTGCAGGAGAACCCCAGCAGTTGACTAATTTACATTTCTCCTTAGATTCTCAATAGCACCAAAGGGTGGCAGCGCAATGAGGCAGCTGTTTGCCACCTGTTCTGGGCTGCCAGCCGTTGCACCTGTGTATTGGGTCCTGTATTTCTTTGGTGTTTGGTTGATCAAAAACAATTCTAACGCTTCATTCTACTTTATGACATACTTCAAGGATTCAAGAATCTTTTTTTTTTTTCCCCAATTCAAATAAAGTGCAAGAAAAAGCAAGATATAGTGAAAAGGCTCACTGAAATTAACAGAGCCATTTTTTTTATTTGGATCCACTGTGATCCTAGAAATCCCCCAATTTTGAGGGTGCACAGGCTTGGATTACCTGGCTTGCACAGATTTGTTTGAATATAGCAAACATGTCCTTTGGAGAAAATCTAGTAGTTTTTGAACACTGGATGTTAAAAATATTTAGGTGACATCTTGCTCTAAATGCAGGAAAGCATTCAAAACATCTGATGACAGGTACAAAGAATGAAAGGTACATAGAACGAGAACAGAAAAAAATAACATCAATTCACTTAAGCTCTGTAAAGTTACGGTCTTATCCCTGAAAGATTTATATAAGCTTTTACCAGCAGGTGTGAAGTGTTTTTTCTTAGCATACCAAAGTGAAAAGGTGCATCTAAGCAGCTGCAGGAAACAGTGGGGCTTGATCACACGCCAGCTGGAATGTGTTTAAAAAACAAACAAAAAAAGACTTACAGCTAAGAAACACTGTGCTGTTATTGGTGCATAATAGGGTTGCCTCTTGAACAGAAAGAATGCTAATCTGAAATAGTTTATAAACTTTTAGAGGATTTTGCATAATCGTGTTATTTTATTTTATTTTTTGATTGTGTGTCTGAAAGAATAATGTCCTGGGGCAATGTACTGAAAGACGAAAGGTGCAAACCTAATTTTTGTCTTCCACATAATGAACTATAATAATAATACGTGCGTTATATTTGTAAGACAAGCAGTCGAGTTCATTGAACTTGGATTAATACTGTTGTCGTATAAAGTACAAATACTGCCCTTTCAATTCTTTTTTTTGTTTTGTTTAATTAAAAATTGGTAACTGGTGACACACACCGAGCTGTTCTCATTTCCAGGCAGGACCTGGGAGAAAGGGTGACAGAGGAACAAGCAAGACAAAGTCAGTTCTGTACCCCTTACAGAAATAAACAGGTGAAAATGAGAACAAAATCAAACAGTGGTTTATTGCATAGCATCTGATAGATGTACTTTCTGTAAACAGTATTGCAGACTGCTTTGCAGTACGGAGTGGCGAAGTACAATGATTAAATATGACATGGCAGTATATTAAGGTAGTATTGCAGAACCTGTACTTCTTTTGTACCTTGTATTTCTCCACCTTCTTCCCAGGCCTCCTCCTGTCTCTGTCAAATTCTCACCCATCCTAGGAACTGCCTCCACCACTATCTCTGTTGCTTTGGCAGGTATTCAGTCCTCACTGGTTCCATCTAAGGTTTACCCCTCATGTGGGGTCCCTGGGAAACTTTTACATCTGGTCACAATCAGATGGGCCAGAGGGGACCATCAGTCTAGGGTCAGGGCTTTGGAAGTGGGGGAAGGTGGGACTTCAGTTCCCTATAGTGCCCATATCGTGCTCCTTCCATGGGGACATGGCCTGTGGCATGGCTTCCTTAGTGAGTTGCAGTGGCTTGGCATGCCCAACCTACATGGGTCTAACCCCAAACCTACGTGTCTGATGTCTCAGGTACCATCAGTGTCAGGGTGTGTGCCTTGGCAGCCACGCAGAAGCAGGAGCCACTATCCCTGAGACTGGAGGCATCAGAGTTGGATGCCTTACCTTGTTTTTCATGGCCACTGTGTGGCATTTTGGGCTTGGGTGCAGACCTGGGTCACTGAATTTGTAAGGTGACGCACTATCCTTTGAATCATCAGGCACTCCACAAAACAGTTGTAAATAAAACTGAAAGGGGGGAAGGTGTGAAGTGCAGCAGTGATCAGATATAGCAAGACAGTATACTAAGGCACTGACAGGAAAGAAAAAAAAATGATAGCTGTTTGGCAATGGAATGGCAAGAGGCGTGTTAGCAGTTGTAGACAGTGGGGGACAGATAATGTGATTTAGGAAGGCGTTAAATCTGGGGTAAGAGGAGGTGAGAGGGAACACAAGTTGGAGGGAGCACAGTGTCTGAAAGCTCCTTCTGCAGAAGAGATTGCTGGGGGAATAGAAAGCACATCATTGTTAGGGGTGTTTAGGGGTAAATTTTCAACAAAAAAAAAACAGTGTTGCAGTTTTGTTTGCAGTTCTCTGCTCTACTGGCAGCTAGTGGAATTCCTTTGGCATAGCAGTAAAATGGCGAGAAGAAATTCAGTTTTAAATTTGGTGATTCAGACAGAATACATCAAATCTGGTACAGTAACTCAATTTTACTGTACTTTTACAAGTTGTGGGGTTGGGGAGTTTACGATAAACACTTCTAATGTTGCAGTGTGAGGCACCCATGCAAACTTACTCTTTGGAAGCAACTAGGGACAGAAACCCACAAACTTGATCAGGGACACACTGATGCCAGCCCCAAACTAGCTGTGGGCGTGCAGCAAGCAATAAAACCCTGGACTGCTGAGGGACACACAGTGTGTAAGCCCCCCCCCCCCCCGAAAACTTGCTCTGGGGCTGCATTGCATTGTGTGCATCTCGGAGCTAGTCTGCAGGGGGTTGCATGACACACTGTGTGTCCTTAAGGAATTCTGAGGGTGTCTGTCCCCTTGTAGCATGCACCAGAGCAAGCTGTGGTGTGGGGGGGTTTATGATAAACTCTTCTAATGTTGCAGTGTGAGGCACCCCTGCAAACCTACTCTGTGGAAGCAACTAGGGAGAGAAAACCACAAACATGCTCAGGGACACACTGATGCCAACGCCCATGGGGGGACGCATGGGGCCCGATTCTCAAAGGTCAGCGCAAACTGCGCCAACAGCAGCTTGTATGATTGCAAGTGCAGCAGGAACCCTTTGCCAGGGACCTTGCACCCGATTCTCAATAGGGTAGGGTCCTGGCGGCAAAGTCCTGCACCTTGCGGCAACTGTGGCCCTGCGCAAAACAGATGGCACATCTGCAAGTTTGCCGCAAGCTGCGGGGCAGTACATACATCCCCTCCCTGGTGTCTAGCAGTCCCTCCCCAGCTCCGATCCCCTTGCTGTTACAATTACTGACATCCCTGGTGGTCTAGTGTACCCCCCCAGACCCAAACCCCATTTATTAAAATAAGCACGGCCCTGGTCGTCTAGCGGACCCCCATCCCCTTTTTATTAAAATAAACATGTCACTGGCGATCTAGTAGACCCCCCATCCCTGATCCCCTTTTGTTAAAGTTGATAGCATCCTTGGTGGTCTAGCAGACCCCTCATCCCTGATCCCCTTTCGTTGAAGTTGATTCCATCCCTGTTGGTCTAGCAGACCCCCCCAGCTCCAATCTGCCCATATAATAACAGCCATCATTCCGTGGTAGTCTAGTGGACTCCCAGCCCGCCACCCTGGCAGGCAGTGCCCCACCACCCCGTCCCCATCCCTGAGTCGGCGACTGGCAAAGTCCTCCGCTCTCCACCATGGCCGGCCACCTGACTGAGCTCTCAATGAGTGCATACTGTATGTAGTGTACTCACAGAACAGGGAACTATAGTCTCCATCCTAGTAAATCCAAAGGAATCCACCACATGCTTGTGTAAGGATACAAACACTTTATCCTGATAAATCCAACAGTGAGATGCAGAGGTCACCGTCTCTCAGTGATCAGCAGCCAAATGTTTTCACGTGAGAACACGCGCTTTCTCAAGGCTTGGGAAGTGCAATTGATAGGTGTATTAAAAAGCCAAAGATTTAAATTGGCAGTGTAGCATGTGCAAACAGTAAATTCACTTGCATAGTGATCATTTGAGCGGACTAGGTGGGCCAAGCGGTCCTTATCTGCCGTCAAAGTCTATGTTTCTATGTAAACCAGGCATATAAATACACACATTTAAATATGTAAAACCAGATTGATTTTGTGAGGTAAAACAATACGGAGCAGATAAAATCATCCGATGTGTGATGCATACAAATAAGAAGAAGGGGCCGGGAAGGTCGAAAAAAGCAAGAAAAGAAGAGAAAAGGGAGTGAAGGGGCTAAAATGTAAAATAGGAAAGAAAGAACAAGAATTAATAAGTTTAATAATCTATGCTGTTAGTGAGATAAATAAACATAAATGTTGTAAGATTCGTAATTATTATCAAAAAATCTGTGCTGTCAGTGGTGGAGAGCGGAGGGCTGAGCTGCTCATTGCCTCGGGGATGGGAGGGGCAGGATGGTGGGGCATCACCTGCTGGGGTGGGGGCTGGGGGTCCACTAGACCACCCCAGAATGAAAGCTATTATTATATGGGCAGATCAGGGCTGGGGGGAGTCCACTAGACCACCAGGGACGGAATCAATTTTAATAAAAGGGGATCGGGGATGGGGGGGGGGTCGGCTAGACCACCAGGGATGGAATCAATTTTAATAAAAGTGCTTAAGGGATGGGGAGTCCACTAGACCACCAGGGACAAAATCAAGTTTTATAACTGGGAATCGGGGATGGGGGTGATGGGTCTGCTAGACCACCAGGGACATGTTTATTGTACTAAAAGGGGATTGGGAGGAACTGCGCCACATGTTCCTTTCCGCCCAGGAAGGGCTCCATGAGTGGTACAAGTACACCAACTCTCCCAGAGGGCAAAAATTCTAAGTACCCTTAGACCAGCCCTGTTTTTTTTTTTTGAGAATCCGAAATTGGGGGATATGGCAGCTTGTGTCAGTGGCATGCCTTCTAGCGCCAAGCTGCAGCCTGTTTTGTGCTGCAAGGATGGTGCAAGTCTCCTTTGGTGCATGAAGCCTGCGATTGACGCAGGCTATATTTGAGATCGCTCCTGTTTCATCTTTTGGCACAAGGAGCACTTTGCGCCATTCCTTGTGGTGCAAGCCCCTTGCACCTTTTTGGGAGCTTTGAGAATTCAGCCCACAGTGTGTAAGGCCCCCTGCAAATTTGATCTGGGGCTGCATTGCATTGTGTGTGCCTCAGACCTAGTTTGCAAGGGGTGCATTACACACTGTGTCCTTGAGGAAGTCTGACGGGTGTATGCAGTGTGCACCAAAGCAAGTTGTGGGGTGGGGAAGTTGGTGATAAAATGACAGAAACCCTCAGATGTGCTCTCGGACACTGATGCCAACTCCCCCTTCCCCAGCACACTTTCTCTGGGGCAGGCAACAGTGAGTGACCCTTGAACTTGCTCAGGAAAACAGTGTGACGCCCTTGGACATGTGTGTCTGATGTAAAAGTACATGGTCCACTCCCTTTCTTAATAAGGGCTTTCTTTCTCTTTAGCTGGCAGTGTTGCTTCTTGTGTGCCCTAGAGTAAGTGGGTGTGCCGTGTGTGTGTGGGATGAATAAGGTGAATAAGCCCCCCCCAAGCAAAATCTGTTGCTTTCTGTGTGTCCCAGAGTTACATTGGGGGTGGAGTAAGCTTGCATTACACATAGAAATCAACACAGCCCATTGGACTTGCACAGACACTCGAATGCAAACATCTCTCATTCGCCCCTGGTCAATTTGTAATGTAACACCCCCCACCCAACTTTTTCTGGGTACACAGCAAGCAACATGGCCTCTTTAGTGACCAGGGACACACAGTGTGTAAGCCCACTGCTGCAGCGTCCAAGGGGCCATATTGTTTGCTGTGTGTCCCAATGAAAGTGGGGGGCATTGCATTACACAGTGACCAGGGGTAAATGGGGATGTTGGCAAGGGTGTGTCTGAGCAAGTCCAATGGGCTATGTTTTCTGTGTGTAATGCAAGCTCACTCCCCCCCCCCCCAAAACTTAACTCTGGGGGACACAGAAAGCAACACGGCCCTTGAACTTTGCAGGAGGGGGCTTATACACTGTGTGCCCAGAGAAAGTTGGGGGGATGCATTATACACTGACCAGAAGCTGTAGACCCCCTCTTAAATTCACATTGTTTCAAACTGATTCACAGTAGTTTTTTAATTGAGTTAGAGTTTGTGTGGAAGTTGGCAGTTGGAAGTGGGCACTGGCTCGCTAGCCCTGAGGACGTGGACTTGTGTGCAGCTGTGCGCCACAGAGCAAGTTTGCAGGGGGTGGGCTTCATACACAGTGTAATGGAGCCATTGGGTAACACTTATTCCCCCACATCCCAACTTGCCCCGGGTTAACTGGTTCTGTGGCATGCAACAATCAAGAGATCCTTGTACTTGTAGTGACCCACAGTGTGTAAGACATCCCCATACGTAAACTTGCTCTGGGCATGTAAAAGGAACACAGCTTCTCAGAGTGTTGCTTTCTGTGTGTCTCTGAACAAGTCCCAGGATCTCTTTGTTGCATGCCACAGAACTTGTTAATCAGGGGAAAGTTTGGAGGAGGGAGCTTCCAACAGTGTGGCAGGGAGCTGCTTTGCTAGAGTATTTCTTCCCTGGGGGGGGGGGTAATCAGAATATTTCTGTTGCCACCACAGAGGGGATATGGTGTGGTCTGCCACTGCAAGTTGCTGTGTGTCTTGCTAACTCCCCTGCCAAACTCATTGTGGTGCACCATGCACGCAACAAACAGAGACCCTTGGACTTGGTCAGGGAGTCACAGTGTGTAAGTCCCAGCCTTGCTCTGGGGCTGTGTAAGCTTTCTGTGTGTTCCACCTGGTCTGTGGAACACAGAAAGCAACACAGCTCCTCAGGCTTTGCAAGGCGGGGGCAGTTATCTGTCCAGTGTCATCAGATTGTTTTGCACCCATATGCAGTGTGGGTTTCCGGGAAGTCACAGGTGTTAGGTATTTTCTGTATGGATGTGGGCAACTAGAGTTCATAACTCTGTGGCACCAGCTAGGTCTGAGTGTTGCTGACAAATCGGGAGAGGGTTACTTGCCACGTGGGTGTGGCCAAGTAGGGGGGCTTACTTGCTGCTGCCATTGTACCTGGATAATGATGGCTGTAGGCTGCCCTACAGCCATCATACGTGGAGGATGGGAGTCATAGCCCGTTGCCACCATCATAACTGGAGGATGGGAGTCGTAGACTACTGCCACCGTCATAACTGAAGGATGGGAGTTCTAGCTCACTGCTGCCATCTCACCTACAGAACAGAATTGTGGTTGTAAGCTGCTGCTGCTGCCGTCGTACCTGGAGGATGGGGGTCATAGATTGCTGCTGCTGTCATACCTGGAGGATAAGGGATGTAGAATATTTTTGCTGTCGTACCTGGAGGATAGAGTCGTAGAATGCTGCTGCCATTGTACCTGGAAGGTGGGGTCATAGAAGGCTGCTGCTGTCGTACCTAGAGGATGGGGGTCGTAGAATGCTGCTGCCATCGTACTTGGAGGATGGAGGTCATAGACTTGCTGCTGTCATACCCAGAGGATGGAAGTCCTAGACTGCTACTGACGTACCTAGAGGATGGGAGTCATAGACTGCTGCTGCCATCCTCCCTGGAGAATGAGAGCCGTAGACTGCTTCTGCCATTGTACTCAGAGGATGGGAGCCATAGACTGCTTCTGCAGTTGTACCCAGAGGATGGGAGCCGTAGACATCTGCCACTGTCGTACCTGGAGGATGGGAGTTGTAGACCACTCCTGCCACCTCACCTAGAGAACGGTGGCTGTAGTCTACTGCTGTTGTCATACCCAGAGGGTGGCAATCATGGACTGCTGCTGCTGTCATACCTTTAGGATGGGAACCATAGAATGCTGCTGCCATCGCATCAGGAGGATGGGAATCGTAGACTACTGCTGTCATACACTGAGGATGAAGTCTTAGACTGCTGTAGACGTACCTGGAGGATGGGAGTCATAGACTACTGCTGCTGTCGTACCCAGACAATGGGAGTCATCGACTGCTTCTGCCATTGTACCTGGAAAATAGGAGTCATACACTGCTGCCACCATCATACTTGGAGGATGGGAGTCATAGACTACTACTGCCATATTACCTAGAGAATGGTGGCTGTAGTCTGCTGCTGCTGTCATACTCGAAGAATGGGAGTTGTGGACTGCTGCTGCTGTCATACCTGTTGGATGTGAGTCCTAGAATGCTGCTGCCATCGCATCAGGAGGATGAGAGTCATAGACTGCTGCTGTCATACCCAGAAGATGGAAGTCCTAGACTGCTGCTGACATACCTGGAGAGTGGGAGTTGTAGACTGCTGCTGCCATCGTACCTGGAGGATGGGAGCCGCAGACTGGTTCTGCTATCGTACCCAGAGGATGGGAGCCATAGACTGCTGCCACCATTGTACCTGGAGGATGAGAGCTGTAGACCGCCGCAGCCATCTCACCTAGAGAATGGTGGCTGTAGTCTGCTGCTGCTGTCGTACCCACAGCATGGGGGTTGTGGACTGCTGCTGCTGTCATACCTGTAGGATGGGAGCCATAGAATGCTGCTGCCATTGCACCAGGAGGATGTGAGTCATAGACTGCTGCTGTCGTACACAGAGGATAGAAGTCTTAGACTGCTGGTGATGTACCTGGAGGATGGGAGTCGTAGACTGCTTCTGCCACTGTACCCCAAGAATGGGAGCCATAGACTGCTTCTGCCATTGTACCTGGAGGATGGGAGTCGTAGAATACTGCTTCCAGTGTCTTACCCAGAGAATGGGAGTCATAGAGTGTTGCTGCAATCTTACCTAAAGAATGGTGGTTGTATTCTGCTGTTGCTATAATTGCTGCTGCTGTCATACATGTAGGATGGGAGCTATGGAGTGTTGCTGTCATCGTACCCAGATGATGGGAGTCATAGACTGCTGCCTCTGTTGTACCTGTAGAATGGGGTTCTTAAAATGCAGCTGCCATCATATCTGGAGGATGGGAGTTGTAGACAGCTGCCGCCATCTCACCTAGACTAGAGAATGGTGACTGTAGTCTGCTGCTGCTGTTGTACCCCAAGGATGGGGGTTGTAGATTGCTACTGTTGTCATACCTGGAGGATGGGGTCATAGACTGCTTCTGCTGTTGTTCCCAGAGGATAGTTCTAGACCGCTGCCATAATACCTGGAGGATAAAAGTCATGGACCACAATACCTTTTTTCACTTACGTTATCTCATCAGGAGTACTGAAACAGTCTATTAATTTTTGTACTTTTGGCTGTGATTTCAGTATTTTGTGGACTTTGTAACTGTGCTTGCATGATGTTTGCTGCACCACTCTATAAGAAGGTCAAGACCTGCTACACCTCTGCTAATGAGCGGGCCCTTTGAGGATGGAGGAAAACATTTTTGCCCAGACTGTAACCATATCCTGGATTATACAAGAAAGCATACAGTGGGCTGGCCCAGTGGTGCTGAGGGTTGAGGCACTGGACACCACGTCTTGCGCCACACTGGTGACCTGGGTTCGAGAACGGACTCAGGTTGTCGGGGGTCGGCAAAGGGAGAGAAGGGATTGAGCGTCCGTAGGACTGCTGTCTCTTCCTGGGGAGGGATCTGGGTAAGCCTCGCTTCAGAGCGGCCCCTAGTGGAGACTGGGGACCCTACAAGAAGAACAGCTCAATGCATCGGGGAAGAGCAGCGGCGGATGGCTGCACTTGGATGCGGTGGCGTCATTGTACGGCCGCGCTCCAGGGAAATGTCTAGGAAATACCCTGGTGGCCTAGCGGAGGTGATGGGGTCTCCAGTGAACTGCACACATCCCCGTAGCCTGACCTTCGTGCCTAGATCTCCTCATCTAACCTGACTCCACAGCTGTCCCTCTGATTTCCAGAAAGGCCGCCAAGGGTGGGCTGGCCCTCCCCCAGAGGGTGATCCGGGGGGCTGGTCAAGCTGTGGAGTTGAAGGAGTCCAGGGTTGGAGGTTTCAGGTGGGGAGTAGAGGCAGGATCGAATGGGTACCCTGGAGAGATGCCCTAGTCTGCCAGAGCAATAAAGAGAATTGTAAAAAAAAAAAAAAATAAATAAATAAAAAGAAAGGATACAGTGAAGGACAATTTAATCAGCCATAAACATGGCAGGCATAAGGAGCAAGTTGCTAGGGAAGGAAAGCAAATAAAAGAGGTGACCCTAACCAGCAGCTTCAAATCTGCAGCTAAATCTGTTGCAAGAAATGAGCTGGTCATGGCATGGTGTGCAGCAGATATCCCGCTGGAGAGGATGGATCATCCACAGCTGAGGGAATAGATGGACAGATATGTGAAAGGGATTGGAGCACTGCTGAAAGCAGACACCCTGAAGCAGATCTTCATACCAAAGTCAAGAGATCAACATTCAGACCTTAATACAGCTGTGACAAGGAACTCGCTTTCTGTTGTACATAACGAGAGTACAGACACACTGTCAAGGTGCATTCTCAGTGTCATATTTGTATTGAAAGGGGGCAAAATACTCCTTGGCAACAGTACAATTTCCATTCAACAGTAGCTCAAGCTGTTCTGAAGACTAAGAGTAATAATACTGATTTTAAGAGTGTAGTTCCCTTTGTCAATGACAGTGCTCGCTACATAGTTAAATGTTTTAATGATGTACTTTGTGGGGTTATTGGGGACCATGTTGTGCACTTTTGTTGCTGGGCACATGTCTTGTCTCTGGTTGGGGATACATGGCTGCACCACTTCAAAAGTGTAAATGAACTTGTCTCATTAGTAAAATACGCCTTTCAGCAATCCCTAAAACAAGAGAGAGTTTATTACAGTTTTGGAGGATCAGAGTGTTCCGAGGGACTTAATTGCTTTGCTGCCAGTTCCAGTTCTTGCATGATGGAACACATGGTTTGCAGCTGTGGCATACCACTCAACACCCCTGCAGTACCTGAGGGACTTTCTTAGGGAGGATGCCAGTAATGCCACTTCAATAAATAACCAGAGGGCATTATTGGCAGAGTGGTATGAAGAGCTCCAAACACAACTGGCACTCTTTTCTGAGAACTCTATATGTTGCAGTCCAAAGAGAAACTTCTTGCGGTGTCTGCATATGACTCACTGATCTCAGTTTGGAGCCAGTTTGAGGCTGAAACAACTGAAAATGATGGGTTTGGTGAGAAGGCAGAAGTTTACCTGTCTCAACTGAGGAGTAAGATAAGAGATGAGCACATTAAAATGTTCAAAAAAGCTTTTAAGGTCAGTTTGGAGAAGCTATCAAAACACCTGGACTCAAACGCATCTATACCATTTCTGAAATCCTGCCAAGATCTTACTTTGAGAGGGCTCTTGCAGTAGGCAGTAACCTTGAGGACTGTGCCCCCTGACATCAGGACCACACAGAAACTTTAGCTAGCAGTGTCTAACAGGGGGACTGCCCACCCGACGTCACATGACTGACGTGAGCGTGACCCTATATAGTGGATGGTCCCCACTCCCACCTTCCACTTCTTTCCTGCCATTGACCTGTTCACATTGGACCTCGTGGAGATTGTACACTGCAGTTGGACCACTTATAGGATGAGTATCCCTTTTTTTCTTTTCAATTTATCAGTATTTCCTAGTTTTTGTGCATGTCGTCGTCTAGCGTCAAGCATAAAAATAAGTGCACTTCATGCGGTGTGCAGCTCCTTCACAAAGACTCCCATACTCTCTGCCTCTTCTGCCTAGGCCCAGAGCACAAGGTTAAGGATTGTGAGGCCCGTTCCAACTTCAACCAGGCCACATGGAAGCGACGACAGCAGGCCCTCGAGGCTCACTTACTCAAGCAAAGAATGGCCTCGATGAAAAAAGAACTTCAAAGACTCCATAGCGCTTCCTCCTCGCCTCCAGGATCATCCAGGCAGAAGAAGAAGAAGAAGAAGAAGGAAATGGAGAAACACTGCCCGACCACTACAGCTGATAAGTCGGGCATCGGTTCAACTGACATCCGCCTGGCCGATCTGGCGTCCAGGTCCGACGAGGGCTGGACGATACCCAGTTGCCAGATCTGGCTCAGTTCTCCCCGGTTGGGTCCCCCTACCTGACCACCCCCCCTTCCCGTTGGAAGAGCTCCCTCCACCCTCCCCAGACCGGAGAGAGGCGGGGGACGAGAGTCATCCGTCTGATGGCACTTTTCCAGGCTCACCTCCTGATCTATCGTTGGAGGTCCCAAGTAACACTCAGGGGTCCCTGCTGCCGGTTTCTCTGATGGAGACTCCGACTCCAACGCCACATCTGCCACCAGCTGCTCCGACGTTCGACCAGGTCCTTCTGGATCTTCAGGCTTGGGTTTTGGAGCACTTCAGGGCCCTCCATTAGGGCCACCGGTGCCACCGTAAGCGCCTTCGGTTGGTATACCCCCCCCCCCCAATCGGGACCTTCGTTGGGTAACCCTCTGTCAGGATACCTGATGCTACATTTTCTGACGTACACCCCATTGGGCTGTCCCTCGTCAGGATTCCAGACGCTGTGGTATTCGCCTGCTTACCCTATGCCGGGGTACCCATCGCACTCCTTTCATCCGCCTGGTTACCAGAAGCCAGGGTTTTCTGTGGGTTACCCACTGGTCTACCAGCCCCTCTCCTGCCTCAGGCTTCAACAGACTTTAGGGCTAGTCTCCAGTCCTGGTGGTCTGAGACCCAAGGCCCAGCTCGTGTCAGAGCTGGATAGCCGCCAACCTCTCCAAGAGGTTCCCCGGAGTCTGGGGTTCAGCCACCCAGGCCTGCCCCTGCACCCACGCATCCTCTGATGCAGGCCCTCTGAAGGAGCCACCGTCAATCCGGACATAGGAGAGAGTGCCTCCTGACCCTCGAGAACCAGCCCGACCTGACGTCCGGTCCTCGGATTCGGATCCGGACTCTGATTCTGACTCCTCCTCCTTGGTAGTGTCAGGGTTTGAGACTCCTCCTATGGAAGAGCCTCGACCTAAGGAGTCCCCTAAATCCCCACTGGAGGACCCCTCTTTCATGGACCTGCTCAAGAAAATAGCAGAAGTCTATGAATGAAAGTCTGATGCTGAGGACCCAAAATGCCACAGGCTGTCAGGGCATCTGGACATGCAAGAGGCAGTTCCTGTCCTCACTCCCCTCCTGGTTGGAACCACATGAGGACCTGGCATCCACCATCTGGATGATGCCCTCTTCGATACCGGTGGTAGCTGAGAAGGTCGACCAGACGTACCGGACACCAGAGGGGAAGGACCACCTTAGTGTCCATCCTAAGGTGGACACTGTGGTAATTGTTGCGGCCCATGATTGGTCCTCCAAGCCAGGGCATATGAGCACCTCTACTCCTGACAACGAGTCGAGACAGCTGGACCAATTTGGTAGGAAGTTTTATTCCTCATCAACATTGGCCGTACGTGCCTTGAACTATGTAGCCCATATGTTGGTCTACCAAAAATCTCGTTTTAATCAGTTGAAGCCGGCCATTGAGGTACTACTGGGCTCAGAGTCAAAATCCATTCTGGCAGACTCCATTCGGTCCGCCAAAGTGGCATGTAGACATTCTCTCAGGGCCACTTATGATGCAGTGGATTCCTCGGCCGGGGCACCGCTATGGTGGTTGGCCTCAGGAGATTTTCCTGGTTGAGTATGTTTGGTCTGGCAGAGGATGTGCAGGTGCAGGTGGCCATCTAGGACACTCCCTTCAAGGGGTTCCGTCCCCTTCGGGGTTAATGCTCAAGACATTATCACTAGCCTGCAGGATAAGGGCAAGGCCCTTAGGTCGGTCCACACTATGCACCGCCATAAGTTTCAGCCCAAAAAGCCTTTTCATTGCCAAGTGAAGCGGAAGACGAAACAGCAACAGACGGCCAGGCATCAGCCCAAACGTCGGCCTTCGTCAGCCACAGCTGCCCCTCCTGCAAAGGTCCAGGGAGCCTCTGGCACAGCTCTCCCTAAACCCCCCCCCCCGCTGACTCGCAGTCCGCCCTCCCTCCTCCATGTCCCTTGGGGGAGCTGATGGATGGAAGGTTCGCCGGTCATTTGCCAGGGTGGCGGGCAGTAACCACCAATTCGTGGATCCTTCAGTTGGTAGGAGAGGGCCACACCCTGGAGTTTCTGGAAAAACCTCCAGACAGGCCCTCAGTAGTGTTCCACTATCCAAAAGTGCACATCCCTCTACTAAGAAAGAAGATCAAGGCTCTGTTACAAAAGGACGCAATAGAGCCTGTTCCATCCAGCCAAGTAGGAAAGGGGTATTACTCCCACTTCTTCCTGGTCCCCAGAAAGACGGGAGATTTGCATCCCATTTTGGACCTCAGTGGTCTAAACCTGTACATAGAGTAAAAGAGGTTTTGAATGCTGACCCTCCCAGGTCTGCTGCCCCTCCTGCACAAGGGACAGTGGCTCTGCCCTCTGGATATGCAGGATGCCTACGTGCATATTCCAATCTTTCAGGCCCATCGCCGCTACCTCCGATTTGCCTTTCAGGGGGAACATTCCAATTCAGAGCCCTCCTCTTTGGCCTGTCCTCAGCACCTCTGGTTTTCACCAAGGGCCTGGCAGTAGTGGTGGCAGCCCTGAGGCATCAGGGACATTGTGTATTCCCCTAACTTGACGACTGGTTCCTGTCAGCCGCGTCGAGGGAGCAGCTGGAACTCTCCCTCTGTGTTACCCTGGGTGTTTTTACACAGGTTGGGATCTCTGTGAACCTCCCAAAATCCCAACTTGCCCCTTCCCAATGCCTCCAATTTATTGGAGCTCTCTTGGATACAGTACAGGTTATGGCTTTCCTCCCTCTGGACAGGGCGGACACTTTGCAGAGGCAGGCTCATTTGGTAGCCTCCAGCGGGAAGGTCTCTGCCAGGACAATTCTTCGTCTGCTGGGCCTTATGGCAGTGGCCATCCCCACCGTTCCTTTAGTCAGGCTCCACATGCGATTCTCGCAGTGGACGCTCAGGGCACAGTGGGATCAGAGGCTGGACAACCTGGACCACGTGGTCATGGTCTCTGATTCAATACAGAGGGATCTCTTATGGTGGCAGGATCTCACCAAAGGGGTCCCCTTCCAGTCCCCTCCTCCGACCCAGACTCTGACCACAGATGCGTCAGGGATGGGTTGAGGTGCTCACCTAGGGAACCACAAACCTCAGGGTCAGCGGTTCCAGTTAGAGCTCTCCCTGCACATAAATGTGTTGGAGATGAGAGTGGTTCTGCATGCCCTTCAAGTGTTCCAGCACCTGCTCCACCAGCGCACACTATTGGTTCAGTCGGACAACATGTCCATAGTTTGGTACCTCAACAAGCAAGGAGGCACTCGCTCGTATCCCCTCTGCAGGGAGGCAATGCAGATGTGGATCTGGGCAGTCCTGCATCGGATTCACCTCACAGCACTTCACGTCCCAGGCGTGCAAAATAATCCTAGCGGACAGTCTCAGCTGCACCAGAGTAAGAGCCCATGAGTGGGAGCTCAAGCAAGAGGTGGTCAACCACATTTTTGACCTGTGGGGTCAGCCAGACCTGGATCTGTTCGCCTTCCCATACAACACAAAACTACCCAAGTTTTGATTGCTTGCTCCCGGGCATGGAGTTTTTTAGCGAGACACGTTATCTCTTTGCTGGACAGGGAGGTTTTTGTACGCCTTCCCTCCCTTTCTGGTCTTGCAGAGGGTGCTACTCAAGCTCCAAGCAGAAGGGGCCCACTTGGTTCTGATTGCCCCCTTTTGGCCTCACCAATTATGGTTTCCATTTCTTCAGCAGCTAGTGGTTAAACCCCCCGTTCCTCTGCCCCTCTGCCACAATCTCCTGACTCAGGAGAGGGGCATGCTGGTCCATCCAGGGTTGAAATCCCTTCACATTCACACGTGGTACTTCAGGACATAGCTGCTTCACAATTCGGAGTCTCTTCCAGGGTGGCACAAGTCCTGGTAGAGGCTAGAAAGCCATCTACGAGGACTACCTATGCCATGAAGTGGAAGTGTTTCTCCATTTGGGCCACCTCTAAGGGTTGGGACCCCTTTTCATGTCCAGTTCCTCACGTCATGTAATATCTCCTGCATCTCTATGACCTAGGCCTGAGCTACTCATCTCTGAAGGTACACCTGTTGGGTGTTTCTGCCTACCACATTCTGGTGGAGGGCAAAACAATGGCTCAATTGGAGGTTTCCAAAACCTTTCTCAAAGGAATCCTCCACCTAAAATGCAGGGAATGTAATATGCAGGGAACATTAATGCAGGGAAGTGTAGGGTGCTGCATCTGAGGGTCAGAAACCAGGGCCATGTATACACCCTGGGTGGGGGTCTCACTGCAAGCCACATCGAGCGAGAGGGATCTAGGAATGGTGGTAGATGTCAAAATGAATAACACTGAAAACTGCAGAAGAACTGCGGCAAAAGCAAACAGGATACTGGGCTGCATAGCCAGGGGGATTACGTCCAGGAGGAGGGAGGTGATCCTCCCTCTGTATAACACCCTGATTAGACCGCATCTGGAGTACTGTGTGCAGTTCTGGAGACCTCACCTCAAGAAGGACATAGCACTACTGGAGAGGGTCCAGAGGAGAGCAACCAGGATGATGCAGGGCATGGGGGGAGGCCCTATGAAGAAAGGCTGGACGTACCTGGGCTTTACTCACTGGAGGAAAGGAGAGATAGGGGTGACATGATAGGGTCTTCAAATATGTAAAAGGAATAAACAAGGGAAAAGCCAAAGAGATGTTCCGACTAAAGAAGGGGGGAACAACCAGGGGCATGAGTGGAAGCTAGAGGGGGGAAATTACAGGGGGGAACGCAGGAGACATTACTTTACTGAGAGGGTGGCTGAGCCATGGAATGTACTGCCTGGGAGTCTGGTGGAGGAGGGCACAGTGGAGGGCTTCAAGAAGGGGTGGGACAGGTACAAGGGAAAACTGAAGATGACCCTCTCTAGGACTGAGGGGGGGTGGAAAAGCGAGCACCCATTAGGAGGCTGGCTACCGAGCAGACACGACAGACCTTCAGGCCTATTCTGCTGGCTTTTAGTATGTTAGTATGTAAAACCCCCGGTGCGCAGCCCCGAGCCACCTTGGGACCTTAATTTTTTTGGGAAAAATTGACTTGCTTGTTTCAGGAATGTGTCGGCCACTGACATCTGTGCCGCGGCTACTTGGAGTTCTGTCCATACTTTCACAAAACTTTACAGTCTGAACATTGCCTCTAAGTGCAGGGAAAGCTTTGGTATAGCTGTTCTCCAGGGTCTGCTGTCCTGATTTGTCTTCCTTTCACAGATCCATTTCTGCCTCCTGTGTTTCAGTTTTTTCTTCTGATTCACACTGCTTGGGACTCAGCCCTCAAGGTTATTACCTACTACAAGAGCCCTTTCGAAGTAAAATAGTGTAGTTACAGAAGAACTTACCGTAACAGTAGATCTTTGAGAGAGGCTCTTGCAGTAGGTAACCTTTTTCCCCTCCCTCCATCCCCCAAACTTATTTGTTGCTCATTTTCTGTGAGCTCATTCTGGGCTCCAGGAGTCTCTTTTCCATTCTCTTGTCGCTCCTCCTTGGAGGTCTCCAGCAGGAGAACTGGAAGGCTGGCGTGGGGACTGCCCACTATATAGGGTCACGCTGACGTCTGTCACATGACGTCGGGTGGGCAGTCCCCCATCAGACACTGTTAGCTAAAGTTTATATGTGGTCCTGATGACAGGGGGCACAGTCCTCAATGTTATTACCTACTGCAACAGCCTCTCTCAAAGATCTACTGTTTTTATCCCTTTTCTCACTAATGTACCTGAAAAAAAAGTGTTTTTTCACCTTTATTAATCCCTTCAGCTAGCTACAGTTCTTTCTAAGTTTTAGCTTGCCGGACTACCTTTCCTGCCTCACTAGCCTTCCTCTGATAATCCTCCCTGTCCTCCTCCCTCTAGGTCCTTCTGAACTTCCTACAGGTGTTCCTCATACTCCTGATTATCTGAGCAACCTCTCAGCTAAACCAGCTGGGTGCTTTGGGGCCTAGAGTTTTTTCCCCTTAAGCCTAACACACTCATTTGTGGCTATTGCTATGTCCTCCTTAATTATGGACCACCTTTGGTCCACCCCATCTCTGCACTGGTGTCCTCCAGGTGCTCCCTTAGCAGCTCCCCCATCCTTCTGAAGTCTGCCTTTCTGCAATTGAGGACTTCGGTCTTTGTGGGTACCTTCTCTTTGCCCATGTCCAACCTGAGCCACACTGTGCTGTGGTTACTTCCATCCAAGGGCTTCTCAACTTCGATGTCCTGGATGTGGCCCTGTTTGTCAATACCAGGTCAAGGATTGCACCCACCCTGGTGGATACCATGATGCCCTGGGTCAAGAATCCACTCAGCACCACATCCAGGATTACCGGACTCCTGGCACAGGTTGTGGTAGGGATATTCATATCCACCTTAGGCAGGTTAAAGTCCCACACAGTTACTACCGCCCCTTCCTTGCAGCTGCCCTTATCACTGAACCCACTTCTCTTTCCTTTTTCTCTTCCTGGTTGGGCAATCTAAAATCATCCCCAGTCTTGCCTTCCTCCCTTTATTGGATAGTAACTGCACCCACATCACTTCTGCCTTCCTATCTTCCAACTCTTCCCCTGTGCATGTTATACCATTCCTTATATAAACAGCAACTCCTCCTCCCCTTTTCCTACACTCGTCCCTCTTTTAAAGTTTGTACCTAGGGACTGAGAGGTCACTGTCATGGTTAGGGGTAGCCCATGTCTCAGTGACTGCTGCAGTGCCCACATTCCTTTCTGTAACAATACCTGCATGTCATCCATCTTGTTTGCAGTACTTCTTTTGTTCAGGGACACCACTTTCCACCTTGAATCTGAGCCCCCGGCCCCCATCCTCGGCATGTCTGTCCTTCCTCATACTTCTCTTTGTCTGCTTCCTTCTCCCACATCTACTTCCCTTGTTACTCTCACTTCGGATCTTACCTCCAATTCTCCCTGCCGGGAATTGAGGGTGGGAGGCCTGCCGATCTTCTCCCTGAGATTTGGGGTCCACTCTGCCTCCCAAACAACAGTTGAAATTAAGGTCCCTGGATATGTACCCCCAAAATTTTTTCCAGAGAACTCTTGAACCTCCTTTACTGCAGTGCAGCCTGTCTGATGCATAGAGGGATTTGTCAGTCCAGGTCTCCCCTAGCCCCCAGTGCAACTGTGACCTTCCTTCTTGCACCACTCCTGCATCCAGTCATAGACACTTCTACCTTTCTCTTCCTGCCCATACTGGCTCTCAGTACTGGCAACACCTCAGAGAATGCAACTTATCTGGCTACCCACCTCCAGGTCCTCCCCATTTCCCTGAACCTCTCCTGCTTCACCCCATCTCATCTCTAGCTAGATCATTATTGGGAGTGAGTACTGTAAAATACAAATAACAGTAGAGGTGCAGTCAGGAATGGGTGAAGGAACATTTAGGTGGTACACAAACTATAAATTAGGGGAAGGGATAACAGGGCCACAAACAACTCAAGAGAAGGGTGAGGGCACAGTATAGACTATCCACAGCAGGAGAAAGAGGGAGCAAAAAAGAGCTTGAGCCGGTGCCTGAGTGAATGGTATCTTTTGTTAAAATAGTGGTATTTGTTCCAGATTTCAGTCGAGACATGGTTAAGCCTGACCACTGCTTGGGGAGAGTGGGTCCTGCAGACAACCAGCATAGACATGTTTTTCATGTACTCCTGATATAAATGGTGAATTTTTGTAAGCAAAACTACTCAATATTGCTGTTTTGTGCTAATTTGTCAAAATATCTGTAGATATACTACTCTAGCACAGGCACACTTATTTCATCCTTGAATTTATCATCCTGGGAAATCCAGCACAGACAACTTCTAGGAGAATGACCAAACAGAGGGAACTGGTGGCCCGAGGCACCAGTAATGAAGGAAGCACAAATACAACAACCCTGACTTTGAATTGTTTTTAATGTGGTAGTAGCCTTAGACTGCAGAACTAAAACTCTAGACAAGAAAGTGGATAATTTTAGCTCCTGAGCAACTGAGCTAGAATCCAAAGTGTAGGCACTGTCCACAGACTCATAGGAAAACTTCGCTACCAAAACAAGAGCCCTGATGACAACTTCAGGGCTTGTGAAAGAGAACAAAATTTTCTGCCTCTGGCTAAAACATCTAGAGAATCATGCTAGAGCAATGAATGTTAGAATGCTGGACTTACCTGAACATTTCGAAGGAGACAGCCCAGCAACCTATGCCTCTCAACTCTTGAAGAACCTTCTTCATCTCAGCTCTGTAGCCATGATTCTGAAAGCCTACAGGTGATGTCTAGGCTCCGGAGATCATCTGAATAATTGCTTGGATAATACTCCTGGTCATGACAGGGCCTCAAGGAAGGGATCATATTTTGCAAGCTACAGGGCAAATGTGTTGGCTGACTTTTGACATGTGCGAGTAGTTTGTCCTATACACAGACCTCAGTTTCTTGACCAGGGAGAGGCGTAAGAGCTTCAGAGCCATATGAGCTGGCCAGTGGGTACTGCAGATCAATCCTTGGCTGCAGCTCCCAGCTTACACTGGGGAACGTTCTATCTGGGGACCCAGCAGAGGCCAGGAAGCTTCAGAGTACACTGCACAGAGACATTGAGACATGTTAAGATGATAATCACTCAGACATAGACACATAAGTACTGTTCTGTACTGCTTGTGGGGAACCATTACTGTTTAGACTGTGTGAACGGTGCAGGAGCAGAAATGCAAATTGGGTTATTGAAATGCTGTGAAATTGTGTTAGATCTAAAGATAGAGGTTTACAGACTGTCTTCCTGTTATATATTCATCAAGCTGACCCCAGCCATGAAGCATCCTCTGTGCCCTTCTTTTTTGAGCTGGAAGGAATTGGGGTGGGGCGAGGGGTTTGCTTTCCTGCCACATGTATTTCCCTAATTTCTCACCGGTCTGTTAGCACCAGTACTGTACTATATGCGTTAATACTTATGCACCTAACCTGTTCATTGACTCATTAATAAGGTTTTAGTGTTTCAAAAGAGTCTTTAAGTAAACATAGCACTACACTGAACATGTACCTGCCGTTATGATATTGCATACATGAACGCTTTTTCCTACTGCTTGTGTTTCCTTTTGTTAACAAAGATCAATGACAGGTTAGATAGTGGCACAACAGTTTCTGCATCCAAGGTAACAACCCCGAGCAGACTTGATGGGGCCATCCGTCTCCTTCTGCCATCAGATTCTCTGTTTTCTGGACTTATTTTGGATTTTGAAGGCACTGTGTTTATTAATCGTTGTTTCCCTCCACCAGAGTGCAGTGAAATGAGTGGAATCTTGTACCAATCCTACTGTGATTTTTTGTGTAAGCATATGTACCTGTTCATTCTGAATCAATTTTACAAAGGAATGTCTACTATGTACTTAGTATCAAAGTAGTAAAATATACATTTAAAATAAAAGTTTGCAGGTATTTCATAGCAATCCCTAATCAGTTTGGGTAGGACTGGGGGATTCTAGCTGGTAGGTTTGTGACTATGTATATGTATTTGGCTGTGTCTGAACCTTAAGTGCAGGCATCATATTATAAGGATTAGTGTAGTTTGAAGTCTTTTCTTAACTGCCATTTCAGTGTGCTTCTCCATTTAGTTTGTGTAGAACTGAGGGATTGTATCTGGTAAGTTTGTGACTGTGTGTTTCTAATTGGTTGTGTCTGGACCGCGGTGAGTGAAGTGAGGAGCCACTGCCAGAGAACTCCTTGGCTGACTGTTTTTGGACATAGCCTGCGGTGTGATCCCACCTCCCACCCCACAACCTACACACCCCAGGGCTCGCCTCTACAGTTATAGGGTAGGTCCCATAGGGCCTTGCAACATCCTACCCCATACAGAAAGTAGCAAAAACAGAAAAAAAACCTTTGAGTGATAATGAATAGGCATCTTAAGCAGACAGTAGATTGAGTAGGGAAACATACATAATGGGAATGGTGCAGTACAGTGGTTGTGGAGCAGCAGTCTTCAGGAGACGTTCTAGAGGCTGTGATGCTGCCCTATCTGCAGGCACCTCTCTGAACTGAGGAAGGAGGTTGCCTGTCTCCGAGCAGAGTTGGCCAGGCTGCAGGCAGCATCCACCCCCACCCATAGACCAGCAGGTCCACAGCCTGAACCTCAAAGGATGCCTGGGAAGAAGAGTGATTGGACCATGGTGGGCTCGGGGAGGGTAAGGGGGGTGATCAAAAGCACATCCCCCAACCGGTCCTGCTTAGTAACTCCTGTACTGTTTTGAAGGAACGGGAAAGCCCCACTCAGGAACCTGAGGCTGGGACGAGGGAGGATGGGTGGGTCCCCCAGGATGGAGCCCCAGGGAAGGGAGACAGGGGGCCTCAGAGGAGGAGGAGGAGGACGCTTCTTCTAGTGGGGGAATCTATTGGAGTTAGGGACACCTAGCAGGGGAGAGAGGGAGGTCAAGTGCATCCCGGGAAGCGCTGCATGGAGGGATGGGGAATGGATCCATGGGATTGCTAGAGCAATAGCTAGGAGGGAGCAGCTGAATGTCATTGTCCACCTGGGGACCAATGACCTGGCAGGGAGAAGGGTGGAGTTAGCCTGAGTTTAGGAGGATTTCAGGAAGCTGGGGGGAAACCTGAAACAGATAGCATGCTCCATCTCATTCTCAGAGGAGGTACCTGTCCAGGGCACAGGGGAGGATAGGGCACTCCACATCCGTACCTTCAACTCCTGGTTGAAGGATTGGTGTGGAAGGGAGGGTTTTGGCTTCATAGGGGATTGGGGCCTGACCTGGACAGATGCAAGTTTATATAAAGAGGATGGCCTGCATCTGTCTAAGAAGGGTACCTTGGCCCTTAGTGAGAAGTTGAAATGCTTCAGCTGCGAGCATTTAAACTGGCCAAGGGGGGAGAGCCAGAAGGGGCAGGAGGCTTAGGACCCCCCAATGGGAACATGCAGGAACATTAGTTGCCAACAGATACAGCTGAAGCAGGCAAGGAGGGGGCAGGTAAGCAAAGAGTGTATAACAAGTGATACATGGGGAGCACATAGGGAAGGGAACCCGGGGTGGGGGGAAGACGCTGGAGAGGGAGGACAGGAGCAGATGGTAGGCAGACTGTAAAACATGGCAGGTTATGTTAGCAAATGCCCGTACCTAGGAAATAAAACATGGCAGGTCATGTTAGCAAATGCCCGTACCTAGGAAATGAGGTTCTTGACCTGGAAGCCTTGTTGGCAGATGCAGACCTTGACATAGCAGCAAAAACAGAGACATGGTACTCTGCTAATCATGGCTGGGAAGTCAGTGTACCAGACTATACACTGTTCAGAAAGGACAGGAGGGTAAAGGGTGGGGGGTGGCCCTGTACATCAGAGATGGTATAAAGGCTACAGAGGTTCAGGGAGGATGGGGAGGCCGAGGCAATGTTGGTCACCCTGGAGCCAGGGAACAGAACAGCAGTACACACAGGGGTGATCTACAGACCTCCGACACAGATGGAGGAAGCTGGCAGGGAACTAGTGGAGGACATACACAACATGGCAGCTAAAGGCAAAATCCTGCTACTGTGGGATTTCAATATGCCGGATGTAGATTGGACCACCCAGGTGGCTGCTTCAGCCAGAAGCACAGCCATCCTAGAATCCCTGCAGGGGATTGGACTCAGGCAGCTGGTGCATTAACCAACCAGGGACAAGTCGATTCTGGACCTGGTATGGACCAGTGGGAACAGAGGCAAAGAAATACAGGTTGAAGGGCAGCTGGGGTCGAGTGACCACCGCATGGTGTGGTTCAGCATGTCAACATTGACTCAAGCATGCCACGCAAGGGCAAAAGTATTAGATTTTAAGAGGGCGGATTTCACTGAAATGGGTAGATGTATACAAGCTGTCCTGGGGAAGGGAGAGTTAATAGAGAAGGTAGAGGAACAATGGTAGAAACTGAAAGGAGCCATAGTTGGATAACAAACCAGTGCGTTAGGATAGCGGCCAAAGGGAAAAGAAGAAGGAAACCACTATGGTTCTCTAAGGCGGTTGGGGACAAAGTCAGGGCTAAAAGACTGAGCTTCAGGAAATATAAGAGGACTCAAAAGGAAGAGGGCAGGGAGGTGTACCTTGAATGTCTAAGAGAAGCAGGGAAGGCTGTCAGGAGAGCTAAGGCGCAGACAGAGGAGGGTTTAGCACGATTTGTGAAAAGGGACAAGGCATTTTATAGGTACATCAGCAAAAGAAGATAAACGGTGGAGATTGTGAGGCTCAAAGGTGAGGAGGGAGAGTGTAAGGAGGGGGATCTGGACAAGGCAGAAATACTGAACAAATACTTCTGCTCAGTATTCACTAGGGTGGGGGAAGGTCAAGGGCCACAGATGAGTAGTAGAGGCAGTGGGGGGGGGGGAGTGGACACCGGTTCATTCACAATGGAGAGGGTTCTGGAAGAACTCACAAAGCTGAAGGTGGATAAAGCCATGGGGCCAGATGGCATCCACCCAAGGATATTAAGGGAGCTGCGAAGGAAATTGGCAGCACCTTTGGCAGCTGTGTACATTGAGTCATTCAACATGGGTGTGGTTCCAGAGGACTGGAGGAGGGCACATGTGGCCCCACTGCACAAAAGCGGCAGTAGGGAGGAGGCAGGGAACTACAGACTAGTCAGCCTCACCTCAGTGGTGGGAAAGATCATGGAGACACTGCTGAAAGAAAGGATAGTGGCACACCTGGAATTCAGGGGTGCCCAGGATCTGAGGCAACACAGATTCACAGCAGGAAGGTCATGTCAAACGAATCTGATAGATTTTTTGATTGGGTGACTAGGGAAGTAAATCAGGGAAGGGCAGTAGACATCGCCTACCTAGATTTCAGCAAAGCCTTCAACATCGTCCCTCAGATAAGGCTGGTTAATAAGATGGTGTAGTTTGGGCATGGGAGACAAGGTGGTGAACTGGGTTAGGAACTGGTTAACAGACAGGAGACAGATGGTGGTGGTAAATGGGGTACAATCTGGGGAGAGGGGGGTGATGAACAGGGTACCACAGGGATCAGTACTAGGAACAGTCCTGTTCAATGTCTTCATTAGTGACATTGCAGAGGGTCTGGAAGAAAGGTCTGCTTGTTTGCAGATGACACCAAGATCTGCAACAGGGTGGATACTCCAGAAGGGGTGCAGAAAATGAAGAGGGACCTGGAGAAGCTTGAAAGATGGTCGGAGATGTGGCAACTGAGGTTAAGTGCAAAATAATGCACCAGGGTAGAGGGAACAATGGGAAGAGTTACAGGTTGGGGGGGGAGCTGACTGTTACCAAGGAGGAAAGGGACCTAGTGGTTATCGTCTCTGATGACTTTAGGGTATCAAAGCAGTGCACATAGGTGGTGGGGAGGTCCAGTGGCATGCTGGAGTGCATAGGCAGGGGTATCACTAGCAGGAGGTGGGAGGTGGTGATGCCATTGTGTACAACATTGGTAAGGCCTCACCTGGAGTACTGCATGCAGTTCTGGAGGCCAGACCTGCGCAAGGACATAAACAAGGTGGAGACTATTCAGAGAAGGGCAACAAAGATGGTGCAGGGCTTGCACCGCAAAACATAAGAGGAGAGACTAAGGGACCTCAATACATACTCACTGGAGGAGAGGAGAGAGCGGGGGGACATGATCGAAACTTTCAAGTACCTCAGGGGCATAAACAAGGTGCAGGTGGGGGACCTTTTCCAATGTAGAAAAAGTGCTACAATAAGGGGTCACGATATGAAATTGGAGGGGGTAGATTAAAGGTAATGTGAGGAAGTTTTTCTACACAGAAAGGGTAGTTGATGCTTGGAATAGTCTGCCACAGGAGGTAGTTGGGGCAAGCATAGTGGAAGGGTTTAAGCATGCCTGGGACAGGCACAAGGGAACCTTGAGAGGGAAGTGAGTGATGAAAAGCTATTGATCACATAGGGCCAGTGGCCACATACAATGTATAGGTCCTACGGGCAGACTGGATGGGCCTGGTGGTCCTTATCTGCCAACAATTTCTGTGTTTCTGTGTTTCTAATCAGCCAAAGACTACATTGTCCAATATTTTAAATAAAACATTTCTCATACTGAACTACTGCTAGGAGAGAAATAAGAACAAAATGGTACAACATAACATTATTGTCCCGTGTCCTCCCCCACAGCTTATTTCCCAGGACAGAGTTACCCAAGCGTGTGGCAAAGACCCCTCTGGAATCCCGATCTAGACAGGGGGTCCTACATTCAGAAGAGTAGTGCCTGGGAGGACTGGGGGCATCATCCATGGGGATCAAGATGGTTTTCCTTGTTTTCCTGAGCCCATGTGTGCTCACAGGCAAGGCTTCAGCATGCACAGTGAAGCATGCCAGGTGACCCTACCACTGCTCTGCAGGCTTCCAAATGTACCACCACCTGTGGTCACCCAGGTAGCAATATTGCATCGGGGCATGAACCCCCATCTCCCGCCAGAGGATAGTGTCCTTTGGGACATGCCGTCCTCCTCCTGCAGCCCTCCATAGGAACCAAGCTTGGGGCATGAACCCTCATAGCCGGCATTGCAAGCAGCAGCACTGCTATTGCACAGTCAGTCCCTCAAAAAAAAGAAACATTTGGGGAGATATTGGGGCTATTGACATCAGCACAGTGGCCATAAACTTACAAAGTACTTTACACACCCCAACCAAATCATATGCTATCAAAAAGGGCCTGCAGTATAATAAACTTTTCTTCTCAGTTTTCTATGTAGCTTGGATAATAGGGATCCCCCTACATTACTAGTTAAAGAACAGATTATTAGGAGATGACTACTTTGCCCATTAATCATATGCACATTTCAGGGTGACACATTTAACACAAGGAAGAGCTACCATCAAGTGAAATTCGCTGTTTCAGACGGCACTTGTCTGGCTGCAGCCAGTGCTGCCTATGATTTGCAGACTCCGCCCAGTGTAAATTCAGAAAGATGAAATATACTCTGACACAGCTTGCACAAATGGGCAGATACATTTATTTCATCCACCACATACTGGATAGATGCCCCAGCAGTTTGACCTTTTCTCGGGATTTATCAGGAGCCTTGCACAACCTCTAATGGAATGCGATTCATGTTTTTTTTTTACCAAGAGCTACTATCAATCCTGGCCTGGTTCCCCCATCTTGCCAGCACCTGTCATGCTCTTGAACCCATGTTGCTGGTGTGGTAGTGCAGAGAGCTAAAGCTGGGCAGTGTTGCCACCCTTACTATAGGATATGCTTTTTTTCCACTCTAATATTTTCTTTATCTCCCTGCCTTCTGTGGAGCCGTCCTAGAAACACAGAAACAGAGAAATGTGATGGCAGAAGGAGACCAAAGGTCCAACTAGTCTGCCCATTTGTTAGTATGGACCCCTCTTGGGCCACGCCTGCTAGCACTGAACTTAAACTCAAGATGAGTCCCCAACCTCAACCTCAACCTCAACCCTGTGTTGCATGTATGTCCTGTCCCAACCAAGTTTGAAGGAGGTGATTGTTTTGGCCTCCACCACCTCGGCAGGTAAACTATTCCAAGGTGCCACCACCCTCTCGGAGAAAAAAAAATTCCTAACATCACGTCTGAACCTCCCCCCTTTGATTTTCTAGTTGTGCCCTCTAGTATTGGAGTTGTGGGACCTAGTAAACAGTTCTGAGTATGGCACTTTGTTGATGGCTTTTTTAGGTGCTTAAAAGTCTTGATCATGTTCCCCTTCTCTTGTCTGGCCTCCAGTGAGAATAACTTCAGATCTTTCAGGTGTTCCTCGTATGGCAGGTCATGTAGTCCTGTTGTCTTGTTGCCTTTCTCTGGATCATCTCCAGTCTGTTGATATGATTCTTTAGATGTGGGCTCCAAAACTGGACGCAGTACTCCTGCTGAGGTCTCACCAGGGATCTGTAAAGAGGCAGTATAACGTTTCTGCTTCTGCTGTCAAAGCTTCTGCTGATGCACTCCAACGTTTTATTGGCCTTGCTATATGCAGAGTTACACTGATTGGTTGCCTTAAGGGACTCATGAATTAACACTCCTACAGTAGGTCCCTTTCCTCTGATGCGGTGTTAAGTTGCACCCCGTTCAACCAATATTTCGTTCCAGGATTGTTTTTGCCCAAATGCATCAATTTACATTTCTTTGCATTAAAGCCGAGTTGCCATTGATTGTACCATGCCTAAAGTTTTCCTAGGTCAGATTGAAGTTTGCTCTGTCCTCTGTCTGGTCAACTCCCAGCCCTGCCCATAACTTCTCTGTCACTTACCTGGGTGCATACTAAAGATCGCCAGTGACACCTAAATTGAAATTGACAAAAATATTTTGCTCCCAATTAGCCTCTGTGGCTAAAGCCCTAAGTCTACAGGTCCCCTTTAATAAACTGTGCCTTTAGGTACTTGAAGATTTCGATCATATCCCCCATCCCTCCTATCTTCCAAGGAATACATTTGCAGCTTTCCAAGCCTCTCCTCATAGGATTTACCCTCAAGTCCCTGTATCATCTTGGTTGCCCTACACTGCACCCCCTCCAGCAATCTGATGTCCCTCTTCAGGAATGGACGCCAGTACTGCACGCAGTATTCCTGATTCAGCCTGGCCAGTGACCTGTACAGGGGGTAGGATCACTTCTCTGTGCCTGGAGGAGATTCCCCTCGCTGTGCATCCCAGCATCTTGTTTGCCATTGCAGCCGCCTTCCTGCACTGAGCTGAGTGGTTCATACTTCTCATTATTAGTACCCCTAGATCCTTTTTCTCCACTGTGCTTACCAACTGTACCCCTCCCAACTGATATTTTCTCCCTTGGTTCTTTGCTCCGAAGTGCAGTACCTTGCACTTCTTGGTGTTGAACCCCAGCTGCCATGTCCCTGACCATTCCTGTAATTTGGTCAGGACTTCCTGCAGCTCCCTCCACCCCTGTATGTCATCTACCACTGCACTGATCTTAGCATCATCTGTGAACAGAGTGATCCTATTCCGGATCCTGTTTGAGATATCGGATATGAATATCCAGAACAGCACCGATTCACAGTACTGAACTCTGAGGCACCCCACTCGTAATGTCCCTTGGTGATGAGAGTTCCTCCCTCACCACCACACTTTGCTGCCTACCCCTCAGCCAGTTGGTGATCCAGTTGACCATTTTTGTCCCCACCTCAATGTATTCCAGTTTCCCCCCCAGCCTCCCATGCAGCACTGAGTCAAAGGCCTTGCTGAAGTCCAAATATAGGATGTCCACTACATGGCCCCTGTCCAGTTCCCTGGTAACCTAGTCGGTAGTACTTGACTAAGTTTGTCTGGCAGGATCTGTGCGATACAAAACCATGCTGATGGCCGTCTTGGAGCCCATTGTCCTCCAGACAGGTCACCAGTCTCTGCTTTAGGATTGACTCCATGAGTTTTCCCATGATTGAAGTGAGACTCACCAGTCTGTAGTTGCCTGGATCATCCTTCGGGCCGCTTTTATGAATGGGCACTACATGGGCTATCCTTCAGTCCTGTGGCACGCATCCTGTGTCCAGTGATGTAGTGAACAGGTCTGACAGTGATCCCGCCAGGATTTCCGCTAGCTCCCTATGTACCCTAGGGTGAATGCCATCCGGCCCCGGAGCCTTGTCCACCCTCAGTGCCCTTAGTCCCTCCAGCACCCTGTCCTCTGTAATTCTGATATCAGTTGCCCCCACCCCCCTCTGCCCACTCCCCTTCCCATGGGGTATCTGCCCCTCTCCCTTCGTGGAACACAGAGCAAAGTGCTCATTCAGTGCCTCTGCCTGGTCCTCCCTTCTGCACCAACCCCCATCTTTCTTAATCCTCACAATCTGGTTTTTGTTTCTTCTTCTCTTACATAGATACATAGACAGTGTCGGAAGATAAGGGCCTATGGCCCACTCAGTCTGCCCATTTGAGCTTGTAAGTTCAGTTTATGTTTTCAAGAAGTCTGCTGCCCTTACCCCTGACCTCCAGAATTCCTTTATGTCTATCCCATGCATTCTTAAATCCCGTGATTATTTCAGCCCCCACCACTTCCTCTGGCAGGGTGTTCCACTTGTCCACCACCCGCTCTGTGAAGAAATTCTTCCTCACGCTTCCTCTAAATCGCCTCCTCCAACTTCATCCCATGCCTCTAGTCCTGGAATATCTTTTTGCTTAAAATAGTGTATTCCTGCACCCTGTTCCTCCCTGTAAGATACTTGTATGTCTCTATCATATCCCTCTCCATCCTCTCCTCCAGGGAGTACATGTTCAGTTCCTTCAACCTGTCCTCATAGGACTTGTGATGCAATCCATGCACCATCTTTGTTGCCCTCCTCTGAACCTTCTCTACCCTGTCTGTGTCCTTACGTAGGTAAGGTGTCCAGAACTGTACAGTGTACTCCAGGTGGGGCCTCACTAGTGTCTTGTATAGTGGAATTATGACCTCCCTTTTCCTGCTGGTGATGCCCCTGCCTATGCATCCCAGCATCCTATTTGCTTTACCTGCTGCCTTGTCATACTGTTTCCTTGTCTTGAGGTCATCAGAGATGATAGCCCCAAGTTCTAGGGACATGGATATGTTGTTCATCCACACTGTCTGGCAGGTATCCTTGCCGCTTTAAATCTTGCCGGAAGGTCTTCAAGCTGGCTCCTCCCACCCACCCGGGTGGTAAAACTCTCGGCTCCGCCCCATGACGCCAGATCTTCCTTACCGCTTGGAAGCTCAGGTTCCCTCCTTAACGCTCTGTGTATAAGACTGGTTCCTAATTCTTCGGTTTTCGAATTTGAAAGTTTTTTGCATTATAGATTTCGGTCTTCTATCCCTCGCGGCTGCGATGGACAAATTGACTCCCGGTTTTCGGAGGTGCTCTTGCGGGCAGAAGATGTCTCGGACGGATCCGCACTCCACGTGTGTCTACTGTTTAGGCCTTGAGCACAACCCGCAGGCTTGCGACTCCAGCTCTTCTTCTCAGCCTACGCCCTCGAAGACCGTGCTGCCTGCTTACAACTGGGCGCCTCTGAGAAACGCTTTTCCTCCGTGAAGTCAAAGAGGCCTGGTCGGCGGTTTCACGGTGGCGGGCTCGGCGGATCAGCTAGAGCAGATGATCACCCTCGAAGAGGAGGCCGCGCGGGCTGCATCTTCCTCAACCGCTGCATTTATCCCGCTCTCCCTGGGTTCCTCTTACACAGCTTCCTTTAAGGAGCTTTGTCTGTCTCTCTCCACTAGAGGAGAGAGACCAACGTCTGCCGGACCTTCTTCTCGGTCCAAGAAGAAAGACAAGGGTAAGTCCCTCCATCGACGCTCTTGGGAGCGGGAAAGGTCCCTCTCCCCGAGTGGTCGGCCATCGACTTCGGTCGATCGTTTGGCTTCGGCCACTGGTCTCACCGTGTCCCCGTCAGGTCAGTTGACCGAGACTCCCGTCGATGCAGTCAAGATCTTTCTTGCCCCGTTGGACGGGCTGTCGACTGTCAAAGCCGAAAATCCTCTCTCACGGTTCCCCGTGTGAGTTGAGGATCCTGGGCTTGCCAGTGCCTCCGTTCCGAGCCCCGGGAACCTCCGAGCCGAGGGAGGAGCCGGTTCCACCCGTCCTCTCCCCGCACCGTCCTCGGAAAGGCCAAGGTTCTCAGTCTCGGTCTCGGACTTCTTCATGGTCCAGCTGATCCCGCCGGTCATAGGCGGTCTCAAGTCTCGACAGCAGCGTAGCCGGCGCGCGCGCTGTCCTCGTCCTCCTCCTCGGATGAGGCTTCGACATAAGTTACGCGATGATACGAGACCTCATGTGGCAACAGCTCTTCTGACCGGGAATAAGCCGACGCCGTCGCCTTCCCCGGCCATTAAGTGGCTGTCACCAGAGCGGCCGAAACAACCCCTCGTTTTACCCGAGGAGCCTGTTCCCAGGCCAGTTGTTCGGCCAAAACCAGCTGCTCCACCGATTCTGGCGGAACCTCCGCTTCCACAGCTGCTGTTTGGGGCTCCTACCAAGAACTCTGGGTCGGCTCAGGGTCTGCCCCATAGGCTGTCGGTCACCCTCACTCCCAATTGCCCTCGGCAGGTGGAGGGTGGCTCAGGCCCGAGGCAGCTCTCTGCGGACTCTTCTGAGTCCAACGACGATTCCTCCCTCTTCTCCAGGTGAGTGGACTTGGAGTCCTCTGGAGGTCAGTCGCTGGACGACAGTCCTTCGTCCTTCCTGGGTTTGCTCAGGCTCATCTCGGAGTCCACCGGGATGCAGCTCGAGCCCGTATCCAAGCGGGCCAAGTATCCCTCATGGAGATATTGGACCGAGGGGATTCCCCTATAGAGGCCTTTCCTGTGGCCGAGGCCATTGTGGGCCTGGCCTTGGAGCTCTGGCAGCGCCCTGCTTCCTGCCCTGCGCCTTCGGCCAGGATGGCCAGGAAGTAGGCGGTCCCTACCGGTTCCCTGTCCGGTATCTCGGAACATCCCTCAGCCGAGGGGTTAGTTACCAACAGCGTTTTCCGGCATGCCGGAAACGCTAGGGACGTGGACAAACCTCCCGACGAGGAGTCCAAGAAATTGGACTATGCCGGGCGAAAAGTCTACGCTGTGTCCTCCCTTGGCCTTCGTCAGGCCAGCTCGGCTGTGCTTATGGCACATTTTTCCCATGCCCTGTTGGGCTCCCTGGACGAGGTAGTCCCTCATCTCCGGCTGATCTGCAGACCACGGTTAGGCAGGTGCGGGACCAGGGCAGTGGCCAAGCAGCAACTTCAGACTGCTCTGGACATTGGAGACTCATGCGCCAGGTCAGTCGCGGCCGCAGTGGCTATGCGCTGTCGGGCATGGCTGAGGATATCCACCTTCACAGCAGATACCCAGCACAATTGGCGGATGTCCCTTCCTGGGACCAACTCTTCGGCCCTGGAGTGGAAGGCCACCTCCAGAGGATCGAAAGTCCAATGCCACTTTGGACTCGGTCTCATCCGCCAGAGGGACCAGGACTGCAGACCACAACCCAAGCCCTTCGGGTCTGCCGCCACAGGCACGTCCGCCTAGCAGCATCAGGGCCGCAGGCTCAAGGCCATGCCTCAAACCCAAGCCCGTGACTTCCTCCTCCAGGAAGCAAGGAGGTAAGGCCCTGAGGCCCTCGGCCGGTCCTTCCTCCAAGCCTGCCCAGTGACGGGTTGAGGGGTGTCGCCCCCAACCCCGTTGCCTCACCCCAGGTGCCCCCCATTGGGGGGTGGCTCCGCCACTTTCTTTCCGCCTGGTCCGTTATCACCACAGACCGGTGGGTGTTGGAGGTGGTGGGAAAGGGCCTGCCTCTGGAGTTCGAGCAAGCCCCACCCTTCAGAGCTGTTGCACCTTGGGGGGCCTCGGGGTCCGAAGCCTCACTGTCAGCTCGCCGAGCCGACATCGCTCTCCTCCTCGAGAAGGAGGTGATAAGAGAGGTGGCGGACACCCTCTCACACCCGGGGTTCGTGTCCAGGTACTTCCTGGTTCAGAAACGGACGGGGGGCTGGCACCCCATTCTCGACCTACACGACCTAAACAAGTTTCTAAGGTCTCGAACCTTCAGGATGGTCACTCTGGCTCAGATAATACCATCCTTGGAACACGGCATGTGGTTCTGCTCTCTGGACCTGCAGGACGCGTTCTTTGACGTCCCTATCCGTCCATCACATCAGAGGTTCCTTCGCTTTCGAGCGGAGGGATCCCTTTGAGTTCCAAGCCATGCCCTTCGGCTTATCTCCAGTTCCCAGGGTCTTCACCAAATGCATGGCAGTGGTGACAGCATTCCTGCGGCGCCAAGGGGTCCGGGTTTACCCTTACCTGGATGATTGGCTGATAGCAGCCCCCTCCAGACAGGAGGTGGAGTGGTCCAGAGATCTGGCCCTCCAGGTTTGCTCTCAGGTCGGCCTCCTTATCAACGATGCCATGTCGGAACTCGAGCCGAAGCAGGTGATTCTTTTCATCGGGGCAGAGCTTGGCTCTCTTCGAACTAGGGCACGGCTCCCGGTGGTCAGGGTCAAGGTTCTTTCCTCCTTTGCCCAATCATTTCTGGTTGGGCAATTGCGCCCTGCCCGGGACTTCCTGCGCCTCCTGGGTCTCATGGCGGCCTGTACCAGCGTGGTCCATTGGGCCCGCTGGAACATGCGCCCCTTTCAGTGGGGGCTGGCCAGCCATGGTCCCAACGCCTGCGATCCATTGGACCAGCTAGTGACGGTGACCAGGGGATGTGGGCAGCTCTCCAGTGGTGGACCGTTCCAGTTCATGTGCAGGAGGGCATCCCGTTTGTCCGCCCGAGCCGACGGTCTCTCTATCGACCGATGCCTCTCTAATGGGTTGGGGTGCCCATCTGGGGGAACACCGAGCGCACGGCCTCTGGTCCCCGAGGGAGTCTCGATGCCACATCAACCCGCTGGAGCTCCGAGCGGTCCACCTAGCTCTCACCGCCTTTGCTCTGTTTCTTGAGGTCAAGTGGTCTGGGTCCAGGCGGACAACACCCGCGACCATGCTATCTAAACCGCCCAGGCGGGGCCGCTCCATGCTTCTATGCAGGAAGCTGTCCGCATCTGGTCACTTCGTCGCAGCCTGGAGGCGGATCTCCTAGCCATTCATGGCAGGAGCTTCCAACACCCTGGCCGATGCCCTAAGCCGGATAGGGGCTGCGTCCCACGAGTGGTCTCTCCTGCCGGAGGTAGTACAAGATCTGTTCTCCCATTGGGGCACACCTCGGGTGGACCTGTTTGCCTCCTGGGAGAATGCGAAGCTGAGGCTGTTCCATGCCGCCCCCCTCAGTAGGGATCGCTGCAGGGGGATGCCTTCTCGAGGCCGTGGACCCCGGGCCTCTTCTACACCTTTCCCCCGGTCCCCTTGATGCACAAGGTGCTGCTCAAAGCAAGGAGGGACAAGGCGCAGGTGATTCTGATAGCCCAGACTGGCCCGCCAATACTGGTACCCGATCTCCTCAGCCTCAGCTCCAGGCTCCCGAGGCAGCTTCCAGCTCGCCCGGACCTGCTCTCAGTCAATCAGGGGAAGGTATTTCATCCGGACCTTCAATCCCTGCACCTGACGTCCTGGTTCCTGAGCGGCTAGAGTTCCAGGCATTGGGTCTTTCCGACGAGGTCCTCAATGTAGTTGAGGCGTCCCGTAAGGAGTCAACCAGAAAATGCTACGCCTTCAAATGGAAAAGATTTTCCATTTGGTGTCAGGGCAAGGGCCTGGACTCTTCCTCCTGTTCCTGGCGAGCATATTGGACTACCTTTGGTCCCTTTCTCAGCAAGGGCTTGAATTGACGACCATGAAGGTGCACCTGGCAGCCATCTCTGCTTACGGGCACGGGCGGGAAGCAGTCGGTGGCGCAGGAGAAGGTGGTCTGGCGCTTTTCAAAGCCTTGATCACATTTCCCTCGATGCGAACCTCCACCTCTGTGGGATCTACTGCTGGTACTGGCAAGCTCATGGGCAAGTCATTCGAACCAATGCACAGGTGTGAACTCTCTCACCTGTCGTGGAAGACTGCCTTCTTGGTGGCTATCACGTCAGCCAGAAGGATGGGAGAGCTCCAGGTGCTCTGCATCGAGTCTCCTTACCTGGTCTTCCACAGGGACAAGGTTGTCCTGCGCCCCCACCCGAAATTCCTTCCAAAGGTGGTGTCGGAGTTTCACCTTAACCAGGAGTTGACTCTGCCAGTGTTATACCCCAGTCACACCTTGGAGGCCGAATATAGGCTCCATACTCTGGACCCTAGAAGGGCGCTCGCTTACTATAAGGAGCACACGGCTGAAATTCGGGGAGAGGTTCGCCAGCTGTTTGTCACCTACGCTGAAGCCACACCTGCAGCCAAGCGGACGACAGGCAGGTGAGTCACCTCCTGCATAGATCTCTGCTATAAGTTGGCAGGCATGGTGCCTCCCAGAGGGATAAGAGCTCATTCTACCCACCATACTGCTGCATCGGTGGCTGCTTCCAGGGACGTCCCTATCCAGGAAATCTACAGGGCTGCTACCTGGAAGTCAGCACACACCTTCATCACCCATTACTACATCGACCTTGAGTCACGCCGGGATGCTGGTTTTGGGGCCTCGGTTCTCCAGTCTGTATTCCCTAAGTAGGGGGTATGTGCCTTGCCTCCCTCCTCCCGGAGAACTGCTAGGAGTCTGCCAGACAGTGTGGATGAACAACATATCCATATCCCTAGAAATACAGGTTACTCACCTGTAACAGGAGTTCTAGGAATGGTATATGTTGTTCATCCACACGACCCACCCGACCTCCCCGGCTTCAACGCACAACCTGAGCTTCCAGCGGGCCAGATCTGGCATTATGGGGCGGAGCCGAGAGTTTTACCACCCGGGTGGGTGGGAGGAGCCAGCTTGAAGACCTTCCGGCAAGATTTAAAGCGGCAAGGATACCTGCCAGACAGTGTGGATGAACAACATATACCATTCCTAGAACTCCTGTTACAGGTGAGTAACCTGTATATCTCTTTCCTGCTTGGTGCATGCTATATCCTCACCCCCCAACTGATATATTGTGCCAGGGTTTTTGTGCCCCATATGCATTATCTTGCACTTCCTTGCATTGAATTTCAACTGCAAAACCCCTGACCATTCTTCAAGTCTCTGCAGGTCCCTTCTCATTCTGTCTACACCCTCTGGTGTGTCTACTCTGTTACAGAGCTTTGTGTCATCAGCGAACAGTGAAATTCTGCCTTCTAGGTCCTGCTCAATGTCACTGACGAAGATATTGAATAGGACCAGTCCCAGCACTGATCCCTGTAGTACCTCACTGGTCACTCTTCCCTCTGTGGAGTGACAGCCATTTACCACCACCCTCTGTGTCCTGCCACCCAGCCAGTTACCTACCCACCACACTACTGTCCTGCCCGCACCCATATTCCCCAGTTTGTGCAATAGTCTTCTATGTGGCACAGAGTCAAAGGCCTTGCTGAAGTCCAGATAGGCCATGTCCACTGCCCTCCCCTGATCCACCTCCCTAGTCACCCAGTCAAAAAATTCAATGAGGTTGGTCTGACATGACCTCCCCCTGGTGAAACCATGCAGCCTTGGGTCCTGTAGTCCACTGACAACCAGATGTTCCACCAATCTCTCCTTCAGTAGTGCTCCATGATCTTCCCCACTACCGAGGTGAGGCTGACTGGTCTGTAGTTCCCTCGCCTCTTTGTTCCCACTTTTGTATAAGGGGACTACATCTGCTATCCTCCAGTCTTTGGGTACCTCCTCTGTTTCCAGTGATTGGCTAAACAGGATAGCCAGAGGTTCAGCCACCACCTCTCTAGTTCTTTAAGGACCCTGGGTGCACCCCATCTGGCCCCATTGCTTTATCAACTCTTATTACTTCCAGTTCCTTCAGGACCCTTTCTCGGTAAAAGGACTTGTGTCCATTTCTGCACCAATCTCACCCTTGTACCACGTTCAGACCCATTACCTCCTCTTCCTCAGTAAAGACTGAGCAGAAATATCTGTTCAATATGTCAGCTTTACTGTTGTCATCCTCCACACAGCCCCCATCCTCCCCTTCAGTCTCACTATCCCTACGTTTGCCTTTCTTTTTTCACTTATGTACTTGTAAAAGGTTTTGTCCCCTATACCCACTGATTTTGCAATGTGTTCTTCTGTCTGAGCTTTGGCTTCCCTTACTGACCACCCTGCCTTCCTTTGCTTCTCCTGGTACTTCTCCCTATCCCCTTCTGCCTGTGTCTTTTTGTATTGCCTGAATGCAGTCTTTTTGGCTTTCACTTTCTTTGCTACCTCTTTGGAAAACTATAATGGTCTCCTCTTCCTTTTCCTCTTGCTAACCTGCTTAATACATAATTCTGTTGCTCTTGTAATCCCCATTTTAAATACTGCCCACTGTTCCTTAACCCTTGATTCCTGCCCCATTCCCCTTAATGCCTCTTTCAGGTATCTCTCCATTTTCCCAAAGTCTGCCCCCTAAAATCCAGGATACGTGTTTTTGTGTGGTTTGGTTCTGCTCTTTCTGTGATTTCAAACCACAGTGACTGGTGGTCACTGTTCCCCAGGTGCTCCCCCACTGTTACCCCCATCACACTGTCCCTGTTTGTGAGCACAAGGTCCAGTATTGCCTTCTGCCGAGTTGGTTCCATGACCAGTTGCTTGAGGAAGGCACCCTGAAGGTAGTCTTGCCGGTGTATCTGAAGAAGTTCTTTTCCTCGTTCTTGATTCCCTGTGCCAGTCCCAGCTCTCTGGAAGCCTTGGCCGCTCTGACTAGCCTGGTAACCTCCCTGGACTTCTTTGTGTATTCATCTTTGTCCCCTTGCCCACCTGATTTCCTAAGCCTCCAGAATGCTTTTCTCTTGGCCCTCACCCCTTCCATTACCTCCTGAGTCAGCCAGCTTGGCTTCTTTGCTCTCCCTTCCTTGCTCCGTGTTCTGGTGCAGGTTTCAGTAGCCTCTGCCAGCCCTTTCTTAATGATATTTCATTTTTGGCTGGCACTCATGCATGTCTGAATTCCCGCCAGATGCTCAACCAAAATTTCTCCCATCCTTTTAAAGTCCGCTCCCTTAAAATCGATCACCCTGGTACCTGTTCTTCCTGTTACCCTTCCCATATTAAGTGTGAACCACACCGTATTATGGTCACTCCCAGCCAGGGGGTCCTCCACTCCCAGATCCCTAACAACCTCCCCGTTTGTTAATACCAGGTCAAGATTCCTACCCTCCCTAGGAGGCCTGCGGATCAGTTGCACCAGGAAGCTGTCCTGAAATGCATCTAGTAATCTCTGTTCCTTTGCACACGTGGTGGTAGGGTTGTTCCAGTCCACCCCAGGGAGGTTGAAGTCCTCCACTACTACGGTGCCCCCCTTCCTATAGACTCTTCTAATCTGCTCAGCCAACTCCCTATCCAGGTCATCCTCCTGAGCTGGTGGCCTGCAGACTACCCCCACCTTCAGTGTCTTTCTTTTAGAGTCAGGACAGTTGGCTTTGTGGGACCCCAGAGTGGTAGCACATGATGTGGACGTCTGAGGTTTTGCTCCTTGGCTTTCACCTGCTGGACATGCTGGCAAGAGCTGTAAGGTGTGCATGCAGTGTATGACAGTGCCTGAGCCACACAAAGTCTTATCTTAGGAATAACAGAATTCTAAGGGCATGCCAAACAGGACATGCATGTTTACAGTTTCCTGGCTTTAATCATTAACAGGATGTACCATTAAACAGTATAATGAAATACTGAAAAGTGACTTTTTTTAAATTTTATTTTTCATTTTTGTATTTAAACTGGGTCGGGTAGGAACCCAAGGACGTCTAATGCCCATTTTCTTGGGGGACCAGAATACATACAAAACATAAAAGCATAAAAATACAATACATGTATTCGTAGTGGGTGATCTCTGTGGAGAACAGTATACCTTTGCCAGTGTGTATGCCTCTTCCGTATTTGACCCCACATTCTATCACCAATTGGTGGATATTATGGTACAGGAACAATTCCTGGGGCTGGTGTGGAGGGGGAGGGGGATCTAAATGGTGTAATGAATCCAGAACTTGATCATCTGGAGAAAAAGGGGAGGGCAAAAATGAAGCAGTGGCTTTTGGGGATGAATTATTTGGACCTTATTGGTGCCTGGAGGATGGCCAACCATGGGGCACGGGAGTTCACCTTCTGTTCCCATCCACATAAAACGTGGACATGTATAGATTACATTTTTATGCCCAGGTGCTGGTTTCCAAGGGTAGGGGCAGTGAAACATGGACCCATAGATATCTCCGACCATTCTGTGGTTGTTCTGAATCTGAGGGTAGAAGAGGCGTATGAGAGCTGACGTCCATGGAAATTTCCGGTCTACCTGTTAGGCTGAAAGGATTTGCAGGAGTGTTTGAAGAACCATTGGAAGATCTATCAGGAAACTAACAGGGGACTCTGCCCCCAGTATGAAGGCTTATTGGGACACAGGCAAGGCCTAAATGCAGGGGATCATAATAAATTACGTCACCGGTATAAAAAGGCGTGGCGGGAAAAGAGGAATGATCTAGAAAATCGTCTTAAAATTTTAGAGCGCAGAGTTGCAGAGGGAGAATCGGTGGATGTGTTACAGCAATAAACTGCTACAAGGGAGACCGTGAACATGCTTTTATTGTGAGAAGCACGTAAGTCCTGGCTATTAGTCCAAAAACAATTTTACGAGGGGGGGAAATAAACCTGAGCCTATGCTAATGAATGTGATCGGGGGAAAATGGGGGCGAATTTTATACCGGTTATCAGAAATACACAAGGCCTGTTAAGTAAAGGAAGGGAAGAATATAAGAGATGTCTTTAAACAGTTTTATCAAACATTATATGAAGCCGAATGTGTGGGAAGCACAGGAAAAGTGCAGGAGTTTTTTGGAGACGATAACAATACCGCGGCTAGCAGATTTCCAGAGGGAAATACTTGGGGCAGGGATAACTGCAGATGAGATTAGAGTAGTCCATTAGTAGTCTAAAGAAGGGGAAAGCAAGTGGGTCAGATTGATTCCCCTTGGAATATTATCCATTTTTTAGGGACTTGCTGGTGGAACCCTTGAGAGTGGTGTTCCAGGAGGAACGGGGAGAGGGGGTGCTCCCTTCTTAATGCTGTGAAGCAGTATTATGTGTGCTACCGATGTCGGGTAAGGATGACACACGATGTGCCTCATACCGCCCAATATCACTCTTAAATTGTGATCTTAAGATTTTGGCAAAGGTCTTGGCAGGGCACCTGGACCGGCTGCTACTGGGGTTGGTTCACTCAGACCTGACTGTGTTTGTGCGGCCAGCTGTCCTATCATAACATGCGCAAGCTCTTAAATGTGGTATGGGGAACCTCTCGGCTGCATGGGGGTACTTGCATGCTTTTAATGGATGCTGAGAAGGCTTTCAACTGCATAGAGACATAGAGTGGGAGTATCTCTTTGAGGTTCTTCATAGGTTTGGTCTGGGGGACGACTTTGTGCGGCTGGTCCGGGCGCTCTACCGAGCACCTGGGGCATGGGTAATTATTAATGGGGCTTTCTCTGACACTTTCCCTTTGTATAGGGGAACGCGACATGGGTGCCCCCTCTCCCCACTGCTATTTGCCCTCACTATAGAGCCACTTGCAATAAGTATTCACAAAATCCCAGAAATCATGGAGGTTAGAGGAACATCAGGTCGGATGCATAAAGTAACCCTTCATGCTGATGATATGCTCCTGTATATTACAGAGCTGCAGGGGTCAGTGCTCCCCCCCCACCTCCTGAGGTTAATAATGGAATTCTCTGGGTTCTTGGGCTACAAAATGAATCTGTGTAAGTCGGAGTTGATGGCGGTTGGGGAGGGGAGGGGTAGCCTTTCGAGGTCCTACTTGGGGTTTGAAAGAGGTGGATGCTTCATTTCAGGACCTGGGAATTTCAGTGGGCAAGGATCTTGGAGCACTGTACTGACTTAATTATACCCCCCTTTTCAGACGGATAGGAGAGGAATTGAGATGACGGTGTGCCCTGCCTATTTCATGGCTGAGGAGGATTAATTTAATTAAAATGAATATACTCCCCCAGATACTGTACTGTTTGCAAATGACCCATGAGGGACCTACTAATGGAAATATAAAAACATTGGAGAAAGAGTTTTCTAAGTTTTTGTGGCAGGGTAAACACCCACGAACAAGTCTACAGCGTCTTAAGTTGGACATCAGCAAGGGTGGATTTAACTTCCCAGACTCGAAACGGTATTTCTTGACAATTCAGTTTAGCTATATTAAGGACTGGATATGCAGACCTAGTGAAGCAGGGTGGGTGGATCTGGAAGAGAGGGATTGCCCGGCACGGCTTTCTTCATACCTCTCTAAACAAGGGCGAGGGGCCTACTCTAGACTCGGATCAGGTTAACCCTCTGGTAATGGCTGTACTGGATAGCTGGCAGTATATCTGTAAGATAGAAAGGGTAGGAGAGGCAGAAACCTTGCTCACTCTGTTGACCGATAACCCCTTTTTCCTTCCCAGGTTACCTGATCCTGGGTTTAGAGAATGGGAGGCCAGGGGGGTGAGGTGCTTTGCGAGTCCATTTGCCAGAGGAGATTTACGGTCCTTTGAGCAAATTCAGGAAGAGACAGGATTGTCTGCAGCACATTTTTTTCGGTACCTGCAGGTTCGGGCCTCAGGATTAAAGGTAGCCAGGGTGTGGACTGTCAAATCCCCATTAACCCAAGTGGAGCATCTAGTTTTTGCAGCTGCTAGTGACTCTAGGGGTCTCATAGGAAAGGCAGTATGACAAGGTAGGCAGTTCTATCCAGATGTTACTAAAAAAACGAGAATATTGTGGGAACGGGACTTGGGGTTGCCTATATTTGAAGAAAATTGGGCAAAGGTGCTAGGTCTCCACAGAGGAATCTTAATACGTAATAAATATAAAGAGTCTTACTATAAGTTCATTCACAGATTATATTGCCCACCTATTATTGCGTATAAGATTAACCCAGCAGTCTCCCCCATGTGTGGGAGATGTGCCACTGCATTAGGAACCTACTTTCACTGTTTTTGGGAGCGTCCCGTTTTACAGGATTTCTGACAAGCAGCGGCACATGAGCACTCAAATATAGTCGGGTGCCAGATGACTGTGGCTCCCCTGCTGATGCTTTTTGGTATTAAGGACAAGGGAGGAGGGGAATGGGTGGTGCTCCCCAGGTGGATGAGGGTCTTGCTGATGTTGGCATGCTACTGCATTCTTAATACGTGGCTCTCGGGGAGTAACCAATGACTCTGCAGTGGTGTACCCTGGCATTGCAGGCTCTGACACTGGAAAGATTGTCATTTGTGCTTAGAGATGGGGGGGGGGGAGTGGTTTGCCCGGACTTCCTTTCTTCTCTATCCCACGTGGAGGCACGGATAATGCATGAGGGCTGGGAATCTTAGGACCATGGTAGGGGTGGAAGATTAGCAGGCTCCGTGAGGTATTAGTGGGGAGATCCTCTGGAGTGGAACTTCGGGCCCAGATGGGGTAGTATGGGAACGTCTAGGCTACTATGCAGTATACATAGATGTGTGTGTGTATGGGTGTATGTATGTGTGTGCATGTGTGCATATACACAGATACCGTATACATAAGTATGATTGTAGTTAATGTTTTATCATAGGTCAATATATAGTTCTGATGTACTGGACCCTGATGTACATAGTTTTGGTTTTGATGAAGTTCATGTTTGTCTTTTTTGTTGTATGGGATATCAATACAGGCAAGATGGCGGCCACGCTGGGCTGCCGTCTATGAGTGTTTAGAAGTTCTGATCTTTGGCCCGATTTTATGTTATTTAACGTTGCCGTTTGAATTACAGTACCACCCGCTATATAATCGCTAGCAGTCGTTTAATATTGCGACTATTTATGTTTTGTTATTTAAAGTCGGGGATGCGCTGGAGAGACTGACCTGGTCGAGGTGGTTCGTTTGGTGCTGTGCTGGGTGTCGGTCTGCCTGGACGCTTTTTTGGAGAGGTTGGTGGTTTGTTGCCTGAGGCTTGGGGCGGCTTTTCCTTCTGCTGGGCACATACAGAGCACTGGGACCTGCAGAGAACGCCTGCTCGAACTCAGCAAGGTGAACTGCAGTTTCTGTTCGGGGACAAAATCTTCGCCGGACCGTGGGAAAGAGGCTGTCGGCTCTCGTGTGTGTGGGACTATTCGACAAGGAAGTGGATGGCAGAAGAACAGCAGTGAAGATTGAGGGATAGCTGTCCACATAATCTGGAGGTTTTGGCTCCCTGGTCCAGACGGGGGGGCTGGTTTGTCCTGCCTCCGGAGGGTGGTGGGGCTTGCTTTACTCCCTGGGTGAGGCAGGGGCGCTATCGGAGGGTGGTTCTGCCTGCCTCATCATAGCGAGGGTCGGGTGAGCTGGAGCCTGTGGTTAGTATCTGTGGAGGTGGAGGAGTTGTCGGTGCTATCTGTTATATGCTCGTCTGCTGCTTCCAGGATCTCGGCTACTGGGAATTTTGGAGACTGTGACAGAACTTAGAGCGGTGTGGAGTTGGATTTGGTGAAGTATTCCTGAATCATTTCTTGCTGTAACTGTTGTGTTTTAATTACTAGGAGACTATGGGAGACCAACATGAAATTTAACTATAACTGAGTTCATTTTGAAATATCAGTCTCGTGAGAGGAGTCTGATTAATGTTGGAGCCATACAGTGTGGTGAGAGCACAGAAGTGTGACTATACAACAAAAGACTTTGAACTCTGTTTTTTGAGTTAAATGAGGGTACTGATGGATGAGTTTTAAAGTAAAGGGCCATTTTTTGTGGTTTTAGGTGGTATGCTCCTCTCCCCGCAGTGGTGAGAGTACTGTGGGTGGGGTAGAAATATAATATGTTTTGATAATTTGACAGCACTAGAATTGATTAATAGATTTTATATTATATTATGATTATTTAGTGTTTTATTTTTAGTTTTATTTGAAATTTTGTTTTATATAAGTTGAGTAGTGTTGATTATTGTTAATTGTGGTGTGAACTATGTGCTGGAATGATAATAAGGCGGTCGGGTATTATTCCCCCTCTACGCTCAGGGACCTCCGTCCTTTCTCCTGTCCCCCTTTGTCACCGGAAGTCTACAGAAAATGTAGGGCTCTGGGGATTGTGAGAGGGAGACGGAGGGTTGGTGCTGGGCTTGGGAGGGAATGGAAAGGAGTGGGCCGATTGGGATAGTGGGGTCAAGGAGACGCCCTGGGGCGAAATGGGCACAGGAGAGGGGTCCTCCCTGTCTTGTGCCCATACCCAAGGGTTCTGATTTGGATCAGCTGGTAGGGCGGTCATTATCGGAGGTTTATCCTACTCGGGCGGTGTTATGCAATGCCAGGTCTATTAAAAACAAGACGGCTGTTATAGCCAATCTTGTCGGGTCATCTGATTTGATGCATCACCTAGACTTGGCTGGATGAAAACGCGGGCCAGTTTTAGCCGCAGTACCCAGCTGGGTACTCGGTGATACACCACCTGAGGCAGGATCTGTGAGCGGGTGCTGCCATATGTTTTAAGTCGGAACTGGGTCTGGTGGAGGTACCAGCGGGAGTCACCAGATCCTTTGAGTGTATTGTGGGCGAGGGTGTGGGGTGCAGGATACTTCTTGTATACCGTCCACCAGATGGCGAGAATGTCTTCCTGCAGGAAGTCGCAGACTTCATTGTCGACCTAACGTTGGGGTCCCCCAGATGGTTGGTTCTGGGGGATTTCAATGCTTGGGTCGACGATGAACTCTCTCGATTTGGTCAAGACTTCCTCCAGTTGATGATATCACTGCTTTCACAGGTGGTTCCTCCTCGACTCATGTTGGTGGACACTCATTGGACCTGGTGTTCCTTCTGGGGATGGGGATATCCGACTTGGTGGTGGAACCGGTCGGATGGTCTGACCATCACTCCATTAGGTTCAGTTTTGAGGCCACCCCTGTTAGGTCTGCCCCTATGGAGATGGTCCGATACCGCCCTTTGAGGGGTGTATCCCCAGATGACCTGATGGCAGTGTTGGACCTATCAAGCCTACCGATAGATTGCTTAGATCCAGGTGACCTGGTACATGCTTATAATGAGGCAGTAACAGGGGCCCTGGATTCTATTGCACCAGTTCGTGTTCGTCCTCTTACTCCTCGCCCCAGGTCTCCCTGGTTTGATGAGACCATGAGGGAGTTGAAGAGGGTTGGACGAAGGCTGGAGAGGCGTTGGCGAAGGTCCGGTCTTGATGATGACAGGCTTAGTTTGATGGACCATTATTTGGCCTATCAATCTGCAATCTCTCGTAAGAAGGCAGAGTTCCTGTCCAGAGAGATAGCGGCTGCACAGAACAGACCAGCTCAGCTCTTTTGGACTGTGGACAGACTGTGCAATCCAGTCTGTCTTCAGCCCAGAAGAGCTTTATCTCAAGAATGGTGTGAGGAGCTTGCTCTCTTCTTTGCAGATAAGGTTATCAAAATCAGATTGGATATTCGCTCTTCCCTCCCCAATGGGAGCGACGGTGGTCGGCAGGAGATGTTGAACACCCAGTTTAGATGGTCTGACTTCAGCCTTCCCACAATCGATGATGTTGTGATGATCATTCGAGCACTGCGACCGACTTGCTGTGATTTGGACCCTGGCCCTACACGCCTTTTAGTGGGTTGTGTGGATAAGATCGGCCTAGTCCTAGCTTTGATCGTCTGGAAGTCTTTGGAGAGGGGGATTTTTCCAGATCCCCTTAAAGAGGCTATAGTTAGCTCTATTAAAGAAATCCTCCTAGATCCAGATTGTCTAGCAAATTACAGGCCAGTCTCTAACTTACCCTTTGTGGGTAAAGTTATTGAGAAAGTGGCTGAGTGCAGTTGGAGGATCATCTGACCAACAACAATATTCACGATTCTCTCCAGTCTGGATTTAGGAAAGGCATAGTACCGACAGCGCCTCGCACGGGTACTAAATGACCTCCCAATAATGAGAGATCAGAGACCCGATCCATCTTGGTCTACTTGATCTCTCTGCAGCGTTTGACACCGCTGGACCATGGTGTGCTGTTGAGCTGCTCGGTCAGTCTGTGGACTGTCTGGTACGGTCCTCAGATGGTGTCAATCTTACCTCGAGGGTAGGACTCAGAGAGTGGTGTCGAGAATTTTTCCTCAGCATCATTCTTCCTACCCTGCGGGGTACCGCAGGGTTCTATTTTAGCACCTATGTTGTTTTCGGTGTATATGCTACCGTTAGGGGCGATTATTAGACAATACGGTTTGGGTTTTCATTGCTACGCAGATGATACCCAGCTGTATTTGTCTTTTGTGCCCGGCCAGGACGCTGCCTTGTCGGTATTTAATAACTGCCTTGAAGAAATCCAAGACTGGATGAATGGGAGTTGGCTGAGGTTAAACCCGGAGAAAACTGAGGTGTTGGTTGTGGACAAAGGTCGCTGTGAGGCGGGTCTGCCGGAGGGATCACCCTCAGGCTTATGGCTTGGAGGTGTTCAACTGACGACCTCAGATCAGGTGCGGAATCTTGGCGTAATAATTGACGACCGCCTGACACTTAAATCTCAGGTGTCAGCGGTCGTCAAAACTTCCTTTTTTCATCTGAGGAAAATTGCCAGGGTGAAGCACCTGGTTCCTCCAGAGGACCTTCCAACATTGATCCACGCCTTCATTACCTCCCGTCTTGACTACTGTAATTTCTTATACCTAGGGCTATCGGGGGTTGAACTTCGCCGTCTGCAGCTAGTGCAGAATGCGGCAGCCAGGTTGTTGACTGGATCTTCTAGATCCAGCCATATAATGCCTGTGCTTCGCGGACTGCACTGGCTGCCAGTGTTTTGGCGAATCACCTTCAGGTCGGTTTACTGACCTATAAAAGCCCCTACATGATCTGGGACCTACCTACCTGAAGAGCTCCTTTGCTCCTACAATCCTCCCGCCTCCCTCCGATCCACTGATTTAGGATTGCTAGAGATTCCCAGGGTCTGCTTTGAAAACATCCGTGCTAGATCGCTTAGTTTTATGGCACCTACCCTGTGGAATTCTCTACCTCGTCAGGTGCGAGATTGCCCGACTGTCCTTAGTTTTAAGGGAGCTTTGAAAACCCACCTTTTTAGTATAGCTTTTAAGGACTTATATTAGTTTTTAATTTTATTGTATTTATTGTTTTGTGAATTTGTACAGGCGCTTTGATTTTAAGAAAAGCGCCTTTTAAAAATAAAGATGAATTGAACTGAATTGAATGTTGCAAATAAAATCTTTCCAATAAAAATATGCAAAAAAAATACAATTCATAAACAACAAATAATGAAAGTTAACAGTCAATAAAATAAATAAAAAGAAACGTATCATGTATTATAGTTACATGAAAAAGCAGCAGTAAAACAAGATTTCAGTTTTGTCATAAACAAAGGGTATGAATTAATAGACTGAAGTAGGAGTGGAAGAGAATTCCAGTCCTTTATACAGTAGCTTTGGCTACATAACAACATTGACCTGCAGAAGTTTTAAAAAACTGTGGTCTTAAGCAGTCAGTAGAAGCTGATCTTGTATGATGACCAGTAAAAGTAGCTGCTAAATCTCTTATGAAGCCAAGTTAAACCAGGCTAAATCTCCAGAGAGAGACTGATCTAAAGTAGGTTTAATTAAACCATTTATTTATGCAAGGTTCACCCAAATGGTGCAGGAACTGTGAACCACTATCCTCTCTCATACCTATAACATGGGTCTACTTAAAAATGTTCTTAAAAAGTTTATGATTCTTAATAAAAAAATAATGTTTTTTTTCTGTATGAAATATGAGCAGAAGGCAAAATCATAGTTCCAGTCGAAGTGTTTTGATATTGTAACCGAATCTGGTGCACAGGCTAAACAAGTAGAGCAGTGTAATTATGGCCGGAGAAGTACACGTCTGTCTTTTAGCCAATCAGATGGATAGAATGTTCTTACCCATTTTATAATGCTAAAATCTTTGCTTTCTTTACTGGCAGTTTTATCTTGTATGCAGAGTATTTATTTAGTGCTGTAGGTAGTATATGTTGTTTCTCGATCCATAATGAAGTTCAGTTGTGTTGACGGCAGCTAAAGTTCTGAATACAGTGTTTACTCGTAACACTAGTAGTATCCCCTTTTATACAGTGGCTCCCTATAGCTTTATGCATTGTGAGTCTGTGTGTCTGCTGCTCTTTTTTCTGCCTATTTGTGGTGTTTAATAAAGGTGTTGATTTTCAGTTGAGCTTGCCCTTTACTATGTAACTTTTCTATTGTCCAGGTATTTTGTTTCTGATTTTTTTTCTGTGATGACAGCGGGAACAGTTGCACCTTTTAAAAGGACATGGGCCTGTGTTGGCAGGCCTTTCTGTACAACTACAAATAAAGGATTTGCACATGTTACCTGAGTAACAGTCCTGCGGGTTTTTGTGTTGGCAACTTCTGTGCCTCCCACAGTTCATACCAGAGGAACACTTTCTTTCCTCTTTGCTCTAGTTTATTAAAGCAGTGAAAAAAGGGAGTTTTTTCACTGCTTAAAAATGTTAGGAATCTTCATTGTGTTAGTAGGAATGCAAGGGTCTGATTTATAGGCAGAGGGCTATTAAATGAAAGGGAGAATTGTTGTTATGTGAGGGTGTTTCTGCCAGCTTGGGATCCAGTTCCCAGCATCTAGCTGAGCTGTTAGTGTTAAATGCATCGACTTTAAAAGCTGTTCAAACAGGCTGTACTCATTCGAGTTTCCTACCAGCCAGAAAAACAATTACCCAAGCACTTTTAAAGTGTACTGAAACAATCAAAATGTTTGAAGGAAGTGAGCAAGGGAAAGAGGAGGAGGAGGCCGCTATGGTTCTCTAAGGAGGTAGCAGAGGCAGCAAAGGGAATAAAACAGCATTTAGAAAGTACAGCGGGACCCAGAACAATGAAGAGAGGGAGTTATAGCTGGCAAAACAAAGGGAGGCAAGAAGGAGGGTGAGGGCAGCTAAAGCACTGAGGAGAGGATAGCTAAGGAGGTCAAAAAGGGGGAACAGAACCTTCTTCAGGTATGTGGGGGAAGAGGAGGACAAGGGGAGGGATGGTGAGAATCAGGAGGGCAATTATGTAGCACTAAAGTGGAGATGGTGGACTCTCCAGAGGAATGAAGGAGGGCTGATGTGGTCCCTGTGCAAAAAAAGCAGCAGTAGGTAGGATGCAAGCAAATATAGGTCAGTCAGTCTCACATCAGTGGGGGTGGGGGTTGGGGTTAATGGAGACACTACCAAAGGAGAGGCTTGTGGAGTAACTGGAGACAACCTGGAGGCAAAAGAGCTGCAGGACCATTGGCAGCATGGTTTCACAGGGGGAGGTCATGTCAAACTAATCTCATGTATTTCTTTGACTGGGTTATTTCAATTCATTTTTATTGGTTATACTGGAAAGGCATGCGAGCATTGCTGCCCGTTTACACAAGCGTCCAGTTACATATGTAACCCCTAGGTGGCGCTATCCCATGGGCTACTACCCCTGCCTGCTTGGCTAGTAGCAGGTTAAGGGGCTTGAGTTCTGAAACGGGTGCCTCCACCCAGAGGTCAGGGTTGGTAGTGGTCAAGCTAACCTGGGCACAGCCCTCCGGGACACTGTAACCCCCCTCTTTCCTTACTAGTGGCCGGAACAATACACAATGATCACTTTCATAATACCCCGATACACCACACAAGTACCCACACTGTTTGCACTTACCACCCAGGGCTTTCCTCTGGCTCGGCCCTGGGGACCCCTTGTAAAACAAGGTTATACACAGCAAATAACAGCAGTACAGTACTCTTGCACAAACTTGCACAGTCAGGGTAAATGCAAAAAAGAGATCTGATTTATTTAAGGGACTTGAACAAGGGAGGGGCGTAATCAGGTTAATTTGCTTAAACGCTGTATCAATCAAAGAGTTATGCATGCACTTCAGGGTCCATAAACAGTCACACACTCTGGGTACCCAGATGGAGAACGGTTGGCTAGCCAGGAACGTTGCAGCTGATTGGGGCCCTGTGATGGAAGAAAACAACATGCACAACACACACTATTTGTAATCCGGAGCCGGAAGTCTCAGTTCGTGAAAAGAAAAGAGCAAGACAATCAGATGACAACACTTTTAGATTAGGCTGTTGTTGCAGGGAGCTACCCTGATGATTACTCACAATACCCAAGACTGGACACAGGCAGGTGGTTAATCTGGAGTGCCAGGAGAAGCACAGCCCACACGATTCGCCGAGGCGTAGTTCCTGTTCAAGCGTGGAGCAGGGGGATGATCCCCAGGCAGGTCTCTCGTCGGTGGCTTTCTCTGTGCATTGGGGTACTCTGGCAGGGCCAGCGTGGCATGGCCCAGGCTGAATGGAGATGAAAGCGGATTCAGTTCGATTAGGCTGGATAAAGCTTCCAGCAAGCAGAACACAGTTCACACAGTGGGGAACCAAATCACGACCCACTTTCAATACACAGCACATTTACAGGTAAAGGATTCTACGGTACCAGCAAGCAGAACACAGTTCACACAGTGGGTAACCAAATCACGACCCACTTTAAATACACAGCACATTTACATGTAAGGAAATTCTACTGTACCAGGCAAACCGCTCTCCGGTCACGATCGCAAAGTCTCTGCACAAACCGGGGATTCAAAAGCAGCTGGAAATCCTGACAGGCCGATCACATTCAGCAAATCTTCGGTCTTCAGGTTAAAGCCTGGTCACAGTCCAGTGGCTTAAATAGTCCTCACAACTCAGATTCAGTATGAATAAACTCTATTTTCCCTCTCAGGGACAGCAGGCAGACAGGCAGGCCACAACTCAGCCCTTTCACAGTTCTCCCCATGCAAAACTACACAGAACTGCTGCTCAAAATCACTTGTGCTGTTACTTCTTCACTTCTCAGCTCAAAACTGAAACTAGCTGCAACAGCCCGGGAAATTCCCCAAGATCCAAAAGGTTCAGTTGGCTGATCCTCCTGTCAGTCACAACAAAGGCTCCCCCTTCAGGTGCAAAAAGGCACAAAAAGCCCAAAACTACAATTCCTACAGATTTTGACTCCAGACAGCTCCTGTAATCCAGCTCCATTTTAGGTCCCAGCAGTACTGATTGGTCCAATTCATAGTCCAGGACCAAGATAGTGGAGATAAACAAAACAGTCCTTGCTGCAAAGAAGGCAGGTTAGATAAACTACATTATCATTATCACTCTAAATGATTGTCAACAAATAGTTACATCTTTCAACAGAGCTCCCTCTCGGGTTACTTATGACTGCAATCCAGGCAGCTCTTAAAGAGACAGTACACAGAGACTATACAGGCACTCTCTGGCAATCACATTTAAACTGCTAAAGCGCAGGACACCAGCCTGGCAGTAAGCGTTTAGGCAAGCTCAAGGAAGACTTTTTGGGAACCCCCATCTGTAGGGGGGTTACACATAAAACAATCAAGAGACATGATATAGGCTAAAACATTTAACTTACAGCGAGGGTTAATACAGTGGTACATAAAATCAGGATAATATAGACTAAAGAGCAAACCATGAACTAGCCTTGGTGAATTGACAAATACAAGGTGACATTAAGCGTTCAGTGAGGGTTTAACAATAATATAATATAATTAATATAACATAACAGTGGGAAACAAAAAATGTAAGTCCAATCTAAAAACTAGCATAGGTGGAGTAACAATACTACAAGTGCTAGAAAGAGAGGGTAAGTGCCAGAGGTGGATAACCAGAGGGTGAGTGGGAAAAGAGTGCAGAAGGGGAGCCAGATTAGGGCTTGCGAGCAGGTGCAGGTGAGGGAGAAATGTCTCCTGATATTGTGTTTGAAGACATTTGTGGAGGGACAGAGTTTTAGTTCTGGAGGGAGATAGTTGTAGAACTTGGGTCCCATAAAGGAGAGTGCTTTCTGTCCTTGAGTGGTCCGGTTAGCAGGGAGATGGATCAAGGGAGAGCAGTGGACATGACCTATCTGGAATTCAATAAGGCATTTGAACACTGTGCCGCACAGAAGGCTAGTTAAGAAACAAAGAAGCCAGGATTTGGGGGGGGGGGATGACAAGTTGGGTATTACATTGGTTAAGGGATAGGAGGCAGAGGATGGTGGTGAATGGTAGTCACTCAGGCGATAGGGGAGTGACTAGTGTGGTGCCACAGGGTTCTGTGCTGGGATTGGTCCTCTTTAATGTCTTTATAAGCGACACTGCAGCGGAGCTCGTGGGAAAGAAGTGTTTTTCTGCAGATGATAAAACAATCTGCAGCAGGACTGACACTCAGTAAGGGGTGGAGAGAGAGCAGCAGGGTTTGAGGAAACTACAGCAAGTCTTGGGGGTGGCACCTGGGTTTCAGTGCCAAAAAGTGCAAGGTTATGTACTTAGGGCTGTGGAACCCAGGGGCTGTGTATAAGACAGGGGAGTGGAGATTACAGTTACCAAGTAAGAAATAGACCTTGGGGTTATAATATCTGATACCCTCAAGGTAGTTGAGCAGTGTGACAAAGCAGTGGGAAAGACTAGCTGGATGCTGGGGTGCACTGGAAGACGGATTTCTAGCAGAAGGAGGGAAGCCGTGCTCCCGCTGTATCGCTCACTGGTGAAGCCCAACCTGGAGTACTGGGTACAGTTCTGGAGGCCGCACCTCTACAAGGACATTGAAAGGGTGGAGGTTGTACAGAGGAGGGCAACCAAAATGGTGGGGGTTGCACAAGAGGTCATACAAGGAAAGGGAGAGGGGGCATGGTTGAAACCTAGAAATACCTCACAGGAGTGAACTAGTTGCAAGTGGATGGTCTATTTCAGAGAAAGGAAGACACTAGAAAATGGGGGCATGTATTTAAGCTAAGGAAGAGGAAGTTTAGGAGATGTGCAGAAATACTTCTTCTGTGGAGCTGCCACAGCATAGCGGTTGATTTCGCCACACACCAGCAACCCGGGTTCAGGAGTGGGTTCGGTCACTGAGGGCCGGCCGGGGGAGAACAGCTTGAGCATCCCACAACAGCTCTCCTTCTCCGGGGGAAGGGTGGGGGCCGATGCCCGCAACTTGCTTGAGCTCGGGCTACAGCAAGCCTTGTAGGGGAAGGGTGGCCAAGACACACAGTGGACGTTTGTGCGTTGCACCATGACATCAGGGGCACACACTGCATGGTGGAGAAAACAAAGAAAACTCCTGCCGGCTCCGGGAAGGCGGACTGCCTGTAGTGTGCCTCCGATGTGGCCCCACTCACCCAACCACCTCTGGACCGATGAAATGCAGAACTACGGGGTGTCTGTAGCCCCACCTCATCCCCTTTCGCGGGGCAAGCTGCAGCTCCATGGGGCCCAGAAGGTAGGTTCGGGTAGAGCGGGGAGGCAGGAGGATCACTCCTTGGCAGGCCTGAAGGGTCAGGTCAGCAGGACGGGGGTGGGGGTGGGATAAATAGTAATTTCAACAAAAAAGAAAAAGAAAAAAAATCTTCACGGAAAGGGTGATGGATGACTGGAACAGCCTGCCAAAGGACAAAGGAGGTAGTGGGGGCCAAGACTTTTGGGAGCTTCAGGTATGCATGGGATAGGCACAGGTGCATATTAAGTAGAGAAACGGGGTACGAGTGACACCTATGACCAACTAGGGTCAATGATGACAGAATAGGCAGGGACAAGGGGCAGACTGGATGTGCCTAAAGGTCCTTTTCTGCCGACAGACTTTATGTGTCGATGTTTCTGTGTTTAAAATGATGGTCAAAAATTTGGAAACTGGAAACCATCCAGCAGTAGTGTAGGACTGTAGAATACTAATGCAACTATTACTTAAATCCTCCAAAAAAGGCTTTTATTTTAAATTTACACTTTATCCATTTCAAGTTCCATGTTAACATCAATGACGCACACGCACCGCAGTTCCTCTATGCACGATCCGTACAGAACTTCTCCAGGACTGGTTCAGCTGAGGCTTGCCCTACTCCTTTGGTGGGGCACCAACATGCAGGCTTGTCGCTGGGGACACACGCCAGGCTTTGTACAGGGAATAGTAGGCGGCAGGCATTCAGCAGTGTTGGAGGTGGATAGCACAGACTTACTTCATGCTGCTGGCTTGAGGCATCTTTTCTGTTTTCAGTCTGTGCCCCTGTGACTGTCAACATGCAGGGGGCTCCAAAGCATAGCAGGTGGGCACCCATCCCTTTAGAGACTGCTGCACTTCCACCTGTAGTCACAGGTTGAAATATTGTAGCTTAGCCTACAACCCTCCTTCCCCATCAGCGGACTCCTAGTATGCTCAATCTCACCTCCGGCCAGACCCCAGTAACCCAGTCTCGTTCCTGAACCCGTGTAGCCAGGATTGCAAGCAGTAGACCTGCCGCTTTGCTGACTGGTGGCTCCAAAAGGATTCAATACATTTTCTTTAGTAATGTAAAAACGTAGATACATAGACATTAACAACAGAAAAAATACCCATCCGCTCTGCCCACCTTGCCTAACTATTCAGCACTGGTGCTTATGGCCATCCTGCCCCTTTGTTACTGACCCCTCCCCCTTTTCTAACTAATCCCATATGCCTGTTCCATCCATGCTTGAAGAGACTTACTGATTTGGCCAGTACCACTTCCTCTGGCAGCTTGTTTCACTGGTACACTACTCTTTCTGTGAAAAAGTGCTTATGGACTTCCCTTTTGAATCTCCTCCCTGCAAGCTTATTTGAGTTCCCTCTCATCCCTGTATTTTTTTGTTTTTCTTTTTGTCATACAGATTTATACTCCTCAGCGCCTTCCCTCGGCTGGCACCCACCTTCTCTGGAGTGAGTCCTCCATGGATTCTTCCCCGTGATGGGGCAAGAGGGGGGAGTACTCTCCCCCCAGTGCACATTTTCATATGGCTCCGGGTGGCGGTGGGGGTCCCGAGATGTGCTTAGGGTTTCACTGTGCCCACAGATCCCTACTTCCGTTTTCTCCCGAAGCTCCTGTGTCTCATCAAGATAGGACATGGGCATGGAGGCATGTACATCCTGCAGATCTTACTTCAAGGAAGGCTCTTGCAGCAGACCACACCGTTAGGACTATGCTGCCAGGCACTAGGACCACACAGAAAACTTCCAGCTAGCAGTCTACCATGAGGGACCACCGACATCAGTCATCTGATGTTAGAGTAGGCTGTATAGGAAGGCAAGCCCCCATACCACCTCAGTTCTTTTCCCGTCATTGACCCGTGCATGCCGGACCTCAGTGAATGTCACAGCTACAGTCGACCGCTATTTCCTGTGCTTTCGTGCTTTTTATTTTCCTTTTTTCCTTAGTCTAAACACTTGAGTTTTCGTTAATAAGTTTGTCTACTACACTAGCCTCATCTTCTGACCACTCCAGGAAGTGTGCCCACGGCAAACAGTTTCCTGAGAAGGATGGTCATTCTTCATGCCTGCTCTGCCTAGGCCCCAGCCACGACACTGAAGCCTGGCAGTTTTGCCAGAAGCTCAACCAGGCCACTCAGAGACATCGATTAAAAATGCTGGAGAGCCACCTTCTCAAGCAGAAGTTGCTTGCTATGGAAAAAGAGCTGCAGGCCTGGAGCTCTTAGGCCTCATCGGCACAGTCCTCCGAGGCCTCTTCTTCTTCCCATAAGGAGAAGTCTGAGAGGCATAAACACCGGGATCAGACCCGATCATCTTCCTAGTCGCGGTCACCTCACAAACCTCCAACCGTGATGGCATCAACTTCCTGTGGGGAGTCGGCCTCTCCATCCCCCACCAGTCCTCTCCTCCTCTGGGCTCCAGGTGGCTCTGCCGCCCACCTTCATCTCTATTTCAGGCAGCTGCTCTGTGGGGCAGGGGACTTTGTCTCCTGCCCCCCAACCCCTGATGCTCAGGCCCATATCCTCCATGGGCTCTAAGCCAGGTGGCTTGGCTGGTTCTAAGCTCTTGGGCGGCGATTCAGTACTTGTCACCTCCCCTCCTGGCCACAGCTCTGTCTTCGACGTCTCCCATCTTCGGGACCGAGGACTGCTCTGATAATCAAATCAAATCAAATTTTATTTATAGAGCGCTTTTCAATATATCAAAGCACAAATACATATCAAAAATGACATCAACCATAATAAATAATGACATAAAAACAGTAAAAGCAGCAATAGACTTATTCAAATGCTAATTCAAATAAGTAACTTTTCAGAGACACCTTAAATGATTCCATGGACAAGCACTCTCTAATCTGACGAGGTAGAGAATTCCAGAGGGTTGGGGCCATGAAAGAAAAAGCCCTGGCCCCAGATGACTGAAGACGAACCCTGGGAATCTCTAGCAATCCCTCGTCAGTGGGGCGGAGAGGGCGGTAGGGGCGAAGGAGATCTTGCAAGTAGCCCAGTCCCTGACTGTGTAGGGTCTTATAGGTCAGCAACGTGGCCTTGAAGGTGATTCTCCACCGCACTGGCAGCCAGTTCAGTTCACGCAGCACAGGTGTGATATGGCAAGTTCTTAGTAACCCAGTCAACAACCTGGCTGCAGCGTTCTGCACCAGCTGCAGACGACAGATATCCACCCCCGGCAGACCTAGATATAGAGCATTACAGTAATCAAGATGCGAGGAAACAAAAGCGTGAAACAACACAGGAAGGTCATCGTGCAGAACAAGGTGTTTTACCCGGGCGATATTCCTCAGATGGTAAAAGGAAGACTTGACAGTGGCCGATACCTGTGTCTTCAGCGTCAGCTCACTGTCAAAAATTATGCCCAGATTTCGCAGCTGTTCAGAAGGTCTCAACTGGTTACCCCCTAATATAAGACCAGAGGGAAACCCAGGAGTCAACTTCTCTGCACGATGACCCGGGTCCACAACCAACACCTCAGTCTTATCCGTATTCAGTTTCAACCAGTTCGCACTCATCCAGTCCTGAATCTCAGTGAGGCAGTTGTTAAAGACCGATAATGCGTCATTCTGTTCGGGTACAAAGGACATACAGAGCTGAGTATCATCTGCATAGCAGTGAAACTCAGCCCATAGCGCTTTATAATGTCTCCCAGCGGCAGCATATACACCGTGAACAACATGGGGGAAGGCACAGAGCCTTGCGGCACCCCACAGGACGGAGCAAAGGGAGCAGAAGAAAAAGCCTCTGAAACTACCCTCTGACTTCTGCCTGTGAGGAAAGAGTGGAACCATCTGAGGACTGTCCCCGACAGTCCGCAGAGTAGCCGCAGGCGATCCAGCAACATCCCATGGTCCACGGTGTCAAATGCTGCAGAGAGATCAAGGAGAACTAAGATCGAATGGCTCCTCCGATCTCTCGCTATTAGGAGATCATTAAGTACCCGAACTAACACTGTCTCGGTACAATGCCTCTTCCTGAAACCGGACTGGAGAGGATCATAGACCTCATAGGTGGTAAGAAAGTCGTCGCGCTGCAACGCGACTACTTTCTCAATAACATTGCCCAAAAAGGGCAGGTTAGAGATCGGTCTGTAGTTAGCAAGACAGTCAGGGTCAAGGGAAGATTTCTTCAAAAGGGGTGTCACAACAGCCTCCTTTAAAGACTCTGGAAACACCCCTTGGTCCAAAGAGCCCCAGACTGTCTTCATAAGGACTGGTCCGATCGCATCCATGCACTTCACAAGGAGGCGCGTGGGTCCAGGATCCAAACTACAGCAAGTCGGTCGCAAGCCCTGGATAATCTTCATGATATCCATGATCGCTGGCTGGTCAAAATCTGTCCAGGTTGACCAAGGGCATGTAACCCCACATCGATCGCTGCAATGCTCATTTGAACGTGTACTGCGGATCTCCGACCTGATCAATGACACCTTATCCTCAAAGAACCAAGCAAACTCATCACACTGTATTTGTGAAAAAGCTCTCCGACCCCGCAGACAGGCTGGATTGCACAGTCTGTCAACGGTCCAGAAAAGCTGAGCAGGTCGGTTTCTTGATGCAGCTATCTCCCATTACAGGAACTCTGCCTTCTTATGGGAGATTACTGATTGATAGTCCACATAATGCGCCATCAGTCTAAGTCTGTCACCTTCCAGGCCGGATTTCCGCCAACAATGTTCCAATCTTCGCCCCACTCTCCTCAACTCCCTTAATGATAGGCAGTGCCCGCAGCAGGCTACCGCTGTCTCCTCCTCTTCCCCGGCATCGCCTCTGCCTTTGCCCAGAAGATCTCCTTCCCCTCAAGTGCTGGCTTCCCCTGTTGGGCTGATGTCAGTGCATCCTTCGCCTGGGTGCTGTAGACCGTCTCCCGCTGGGCAGCCACCAGTGCTACCATCTCCCCAGCCATTGGGCCAGGTACCATCCTTGTCCCTGCTGCATCCCTCACCGCAGCTGATGACTGCTGGGCCATCACCGGATCGCTTTCCCACCCCAGCTGGCCCTATGCCGGGTTACCTGTCACCTTCTCCTCAGCGGCATATCCTAACCCGGCACCTTTGTTGCCTTTTCTGCCTGTGTATAATATTGCTTCACAGGTAGACTTCAGTGCCCTTTTTTCGGCATGGTGGTCATTTATGCAGAAGCAGACCCCTGCCTCTCATGGTCTACCTCCGTCTTCTCCCCTTCGCCCCCCCCCACCCGGATCCCCTGCCCGGGATACGGGTAGGGCTGGTACGCACAAACCCCATACATCGGGGTCTTCCGGGGCCTGGTCTGACACAGGTACAGGCTCCAGGCGGGACAATCACTGGCCCCTGATACAGAGTCTTCTTCTTTTTTTTTTTTATTTGCATTTTTATTGATTTTTCCCCTTTTTTCCCGTAGCCGGAACCCTGGAAGACATGTACGTGTACGTGCGTGGAGGCGCACGTGCATGCCAGGTACTGTCTCGGGTCCTTCTGCCCCACCCCTGGCAGTTGCTGCCACACCCTCACGCATGCACTTCCCACCAGACCTCCACCCGGTGGGAGCAGAACTACGGAGGGTATGGGCATCCACCCTGGAAGGGGAGAACTGCCTTGTGGCAGCTTAGTCCCGCTCCTCCCCCCCCCCCCATGCTGGCTCTCCGACGATCCGATGTCGTTCCCAAACCCAAGTCAGCGGCGCAGCACGAGGTAAGGCATCCAGCACCTCAGCGCTCAGCGCCACCGTGCCGGCCTGGATACTGAGTCTTCTTAGGATGACTCTTGGTCTCCCTCTTCCTCATGGGCATCTTCTGGTGAGGAGGGCCTGGCTAAGGAAGTGTCCAAGTCCCCTTCCGATTATCCTTCCTTTATGGATGTTATGCGCCACATCCAGTCCATCATGTGACGGGAGATGGAGGAGCAGGACCCGGAGGGGCGCCGCCTAGCCATTTTCCTCCAGCATAAGGATGCTCTACCAGTGGTGGTGCCACCCTTGATTGATTCTTACTAGGATGTCAGCAGGGCAGCCTGGGCTTACCCCTCCACTACTCCTCTCCTCCCTAAGAAGGCAGATGGCCTTTATCATGCCCCGGCTGGCAAACCTGTTCTGGGAGAATACTGTAAGGTGGAGTCTTTGATCATTAAGGCAGCCCATGACTGGACCAAGAAGCCCAAGCACCTTAGTGCTCTCCCACTGGACTGTGAATTTTGGAAGCTGGACCAGTTGGGCAAGCGGGTCTGTGCCTCTTCAACCTTGGTTACTAGAGCCATAAATTATCTGACCCATATGGTGCAGTACCAAAATGCCCTCTGGGACCAGGCCAGGGACTTGGTCCAAACTCTAAATGAGGACCCCACAGCTACACAGCTTGCCCAGCTTCTGAAGTCTGGCTCGGATGTGAGTAACCATGTGCTCTGAGCGTCTTATGACACCGTCGACGCCTCCCAGCATGGGGCTGCTGCGGGTATCTGTCTCCATCGCCATTTTGGCTCCAGGTCTCCAGTTTTGCCCCAGATGTGCAGGCCAGTATTTTGGATGCTCCCTTCCCGGGCTCAGTCCTTTTTAGGGGTGATGTCCAAAACCTCATCTCCCATCTCCAGGAGCAGGGCAGGCCCTTAAATCTCTCCAGTCGCGCTTCCACACCCAGCCTAGAGCGAACCAACATCAGCCCTTTCGTTGGTCCACCCACAAGCAAGCACGAGGCCAGCCTGCCAAAGGCCAGCACAAGTGAAAGGCTGCTCCTGCTCCTGCTCCTGCAGCTACTGCTGCTCGAACCTCCGGAGACCCTGTAGCCCCCTTGCCTGCCCCCACCCCTACCTCCTGACTCCTTACTCAACCCCCCGCCTCCAATTGAGGGCTCAAGGTAGGTGATAGGGGGTTGGCTCTCTCTCCACCTGGCCGGGTGGCAAGAAGTGACCACAGACAACTGGGTGCTCCAACTCATAACCCAGGGTCACACTCTGGGGCTCTTGGAGTGGCCACCTGAAAACCCTCCTGTCCACTCTACTTACTCTCCTGCATACCTACCCCTGATTTGGGAGGAAATTCAAGTTCTTCTGCAAAAAAGAGCCATAGAGCCTGTCCCTCAGGCTTAGTGGGGAAGGGGATTTTACTTCCACTTCTTCCTTGTCCCCAGGAAGACCGGGGATCTCTGGCCCATCCTGGACCTGAGCAGTCTGAAACCGTACAGTGAGTACAAGCACTTCAGGATGGTGACCCTTCAGTGGTTACTGCCCCTGCTGCACCAGGGGATTGGTTATGCTTTGCTGGACATGCAGGATGCCTATCTGAACATACAAGTCTTTCCTGCCCATCGTCGCTTTCTCAGCTTCCACTTTCAGGGTGCCCATTTCCAATTCTGAGCCCTCTCATTTGGCCTTTCCTCAGTCCCCCAGGTATTTAACAAATACCTGGCAGTGGTGGTGGTGGCATTAAGGAGGCAGTGCTTCTGTGTGTTTCCCAACCTGGACGACTGGCTGTTGGCAGCCCCCTCCAAGGAACGCTTGATTCAAATCCTGGAATGCACCCTGCACCTTTTCTAGGACATGGGGATCACTGTAAATCTGCCAGAGTCCTACTTCTCCCCTTGCCAATGTCTTCAGTAAATAGGGGCAGCCTGGACACCAGCCAGGGCAAGGCTTTTTCCTAGAAGACAGAGCGGAACGTCTGATGGAGCAGGCCCGTTGGGTTTCCTCCAGCTGGCAGGTCCCTTCGAGGGATTTCCTGCACCTTCTGGGCCACATGGCAGCGGCTATTGCCACAGTTCCTCTGGCCTGCCTGCATATGCAGGTTCCTCAGTGGACCTTGAGGGTGCAGTGGGACCAGCGCACAGATGACCTGTACCAGTTGGTCCTGGTCTCTGATCTGGTCTGGAGGGTTCTGTCATGGTGGCTCAATTAGGCCAGCTTCCTTCGGGGGATCTCTTTTCAGCGTTCCCCCCCCAACAAATTCTTACAACAGATGCATCTGGCTCAGGGTACCTGGATGGAAGTAGAACAAGGTCTCCATATCAACGCCCTGGAGATGCTGTCAGTTCTTTATGCCCTGCAGACTTTTCAGACTCATCTTCTCCCGGGTCCACTGTTAGTGCAGATGGACAACACATGCGTAGTGTACTTCATCAACAAACAAGGGGGAACCATTCTTAACCCCTGTGTCAGGGGCAATGAGTGTCTGGCATTGGGCCATCGAGCACAATCTGGAGCTCTCGGCCGTTCATGTTCCAGGCATCCAAAACACGTTGGCCGACAGTCTCAGCCATTCCAGGTCATCATGGGCTCATGAGTGGGAGCTTTTTTTTTTTTTTTTACTTTATTTGTACTTTTTATCAAGTACATGACAGGTATATATCAAATAGCAGATAGACCATTATGATACAATTATCACCATTGGGAATAGAAACAGTCCCCTTAATCAAAGTAAAAGCATGCATCCACTATATATTGTTACATCATTTGGGGGTTCCTATTAAGATAAAAGCCTGATTAAAGTTATTCTTAATTATGTGCTGCGATACTAGCCCATGAACCATATGGCCTTACCTAATGTAATTTAATTGTCCAACAGTTTTAACCGAAAACAAGCAATGCCCATTATAAAGGGACTATTTGTGCCATATTGATACCTTAATGTAATGGTAAAAACACCCCCTTTTAGATATGTTTGCAGTCTGTTAAAGCTCACCCTTAAAAGGAAAAAAAATGCCTTACACTTCCCTAGTTCAAAACACACCAGGACATTAAAGCCCTAAAATAATATCCCTCAGTTGAAAATTATTTAATAACAGCCTGTTCAAAGTCAAGTCCAGAATGGCAATCTTAGATAAAAACAAGATTGATAGTTCTGTTTCTTCGAATAGATGGACTGAACAGATTTTAATTTTTATAGAGTCCCATTATGCTGAGGTAAATCGGTTTAATATTACCATAAAAATGGTAAATAATGTCCCAGAAAGGAAAACTTCAAGTTGCGGCTTCCTCGTCCTTGTCATCCGATCCACTAGTTCTTCTACGTGACTCTGCAGCTCTCCGGTCGGCCCATATACCGGCCTCAATTGGATCCGAGAATATAAACACCTTGCTTTGATGGACAATCCGAAGCTTAGCGGGGAAAATAATGGTATGCGATATACCCAACTCCCGGAGAATTCTTCTCACTCCCTCAAATTTCTTACGTCGCTGTCTCGTCGCGTAGCTAACATCAGGGAATATATGGATCTGGTGTTCGTCTTGGAGCAAGGGAGCTGCCCTATGGGCACACCGGAGAATCTTGTCTTGAGCTGCAACGCCTGATGTCACCAACATCAAGGTACGTGGTTCCTCCATGTTCTGTGGGCATCCATGCGGAGTTATTCTGTAGACTTTTTTGCACTTCCCAGGTATTATCAGGAGCTTCTGGAGATAATTTTTCGGTTAGCCACTCTTTTATATTTAAAAGTGGGTGATCCCCTTCCAAGCCTTCAGGGAGGCCTACGATTCTAACATTCACCACTCGGGCTTGATTTTCAAGAACCTCCAGCCGTGCCCTCAGATGCTGGTTTTCTTTAATCATTAATGTAGTCGCACCTGTGGACGCGTCTGCCTGTTTGTGCACATCACGGAGGTCAACTTTAAGGCCATCCACTGCAGACTCTAGAGTGATAACACGGGCATTAAAATCGTCCATCTTTTGATTAAGGGTGGACATGGATTTGATAAAAGTCTGGAGTTTGTAGCCCAGGGTGGTAATGGTTTCCCCCGGTTCAGGCCTCTCTTTGGATGTTGTAGCTTCCTCTGCTCTTCCGAGACCCCCCAGTTCCCTTGCATTTCCCAGCTCCTCCTAGTCCTTTTTCTTTTCTAGGGTTACCCATCCTAGCTATTTCTGGGCCGTTCTTTCCAGTAGTGGGGTCGAAAAGGTCGAGTGAAGCACCCAACATGAGTTTTTAGGCAAATCTCCTTCTAGTTTTTAGGAGCTGTAAAAATCTGCTGCATGCTGCTCAGGCTCCACAGCGCCCCCATGAGTGGGAACTTCTAACCTCGGTGGGTGAAGATCTCTTTGACAGGTGGGGCCATCCAGAGTTGGACCTCTTTGCATCCCCACTCAATGCAAAACTGTCTTTTTTGTTCGCTCTGTCCTGGGCCAGGAGTTTTCTGGTGAGACGCATTGTCCCTCTCTTGGAAGTGGAAGTTTCTGTACGCCTTTCCTCCCTTCCTGCTCCTGCAGAGGGTTCTGCTCAAACTCCAGTTGGAAGGAGTGGAGATGATCCTCATAGCTCCCTTCTGGCCACATCAGATTTGGTTTCCCTGCTGCAACAGTTAGCAGCAGAACCTCTGGTGCCCTTGTCCATGTGCACTGGCTTTCATTCCCAGTACCAGGGCACCCTGGTCCATCTGGACCTCAAGTCCCTGCATCTCCACGCATGGCTCCTGTGGACCTAGCTATTGCCTGCTTCAGGTGCCCTCTAGGGTTGCAGATGTTCTGGTGCCTGCCAGGAAAACTTCCACCAGGGCCACTTATGCTATGAAATGGAAACGCTTCTCCATTTAGGCCATAACTCACCATCTGGATCCTTTCACCTGCCTGGTAAATCAGGTGTTGTAGTACCTCCTTTCCCTTTGGGATTCAGGCCTGGGGTTCTCCTTCCTTAAGATGCACCTTTCTGCCATCTCTGTGTACCATGCACCTGTCGAGGGCAAAGCTGTTTCCCAGCTTGAGGTGTCCCGCACATTCTTGTGGGGCATGTTGCATCTGAAACCTCCCGTTCAGGACCCAGTCCCTCCATAGGACCTCAACTTTATATTGGAGAAACTCACTCTAACTCTCTTTGAACTGGCTGTAAGTTGCGAACTGTGCTTTCTGTTGTGGAAAGTGCTCTTTTTAGTTGCTGCCTCTTCTGCTCGAAGGATTTCTGAGCTTCAGGCTTTGATGTGTAAAGAGCCTTATTTGTTTTTTCACAAAGACAGGGTGTCTTTGCATACTAAAACTAAGTTGTTGTCTATATTCCAATCAGGGGGAGGTGTTGCTCCATACTTTGGATGTTCACAGAACGATTATATGAACCGCACCAAATCATTGAGGAAAACTGACCAGTTGCTTGTTTCATTTGCCCCCTAAAAGAGAGGGCGCTTCTGTTTTCAAACAGTGTCTGTCTAAGTGGTTAACTAATTGCATTGTTTATTGCTACCTCAAGTAGAGCAAACTCCTTCTGTCAGTGGTCCAAGGCCATTCCACCTGAGGCATGACTGCTTCCACAGCTTGCTTCAGAAATGTGTCAACTGCTGACATCTGTGCAGCTGCCACCTGGAGTTCTGTTCACACTTTCACCAAGCATTACAGTCTGGACATTTCCTCAAGGCATAGAACCAGTTTGGGCCTGGCAGATCTTCAGGGCCTTCTGTCATGAGCTCTTGTCGGCTGACTTGTCCTCCTTCCTGTGATGTTATCCTGGTGATAACCGGTACTGCTTGGGACTCATTCCTACGAGTGTGGCCTGCTGCAGGAATCTTCCTCAAAGTAAGACAGTACAGTTACATAACAACTTACTGTAAGAGTAGATCTTCAAGAGAAGCTCTTGTAGTAGGCCCTGTTTTCTCTCCCCTCCTTCCCCCGCTTCTCTTTTTCTATAGCTTTGAGCTTCTGCTTTTTCTTTGGCTCTGGTGATAACCTCCGTAGTTCTCCTCCAGCTGGCTGTGCCGAGTCTCCGGTGGGAGAACTAAAGTAGTGTGGGGGACTGCACTCCTATATAGCCTGCGCTGACATCAGATGACTGGCAAAGTGTGGTTCCTCTATGGAGGCACCCACAGTGGAGACCAAGGAGGATGCTGGGAACCTCCACAAAGGAGACCCACAGGAGGGTGGCAGGGGACCCTGCAGGGGAAGGAAACAACTCCTGGTGGGGGCTCCATTGTTAGGAAGGTAGAACTGGGCAAGGAAGGGGAGAGGGAGGTAAGGGTGCCTGCCTGGCGCCATGGCTTGGAGGGACAGGGAGCGAATCCTCAGGATTGCCGGAGCAGCTGCACAGGGGAGGGAGCTGGATGTCATTGTCCACCTAGGGACAAATGACCTGGCTAGGAAAGGGATTAGAGAAGTGCAGGAAGAGTTTGTGAATTGGGAGGGCCTTAGTCAAGTAGCATGCACGGTAACCTCTCGGAGGTGCTACCCATCTATGGCATAGGAGAGGCTAGGGTGTTCCTGCACATGGGATTCAATCAGTGGTTGAAAAACTGGTGTGGAGCTCAGGGATTTGGCTTCATTGGGGACTGGGGTCCACCTGGAGTGATGCAAGCCTATACTGGCATGATGGGCTGCATCTGTCCGGGAGGGGAACCAGGATCCTAGGTGATAGGTTTAAATGTTTCATTGGCAAGCTTTTAAACTAGCCAAGGGGGGAGGCACTGGAAAGGAGCAGGAAAATCCTAGCCCCCCCCCCCAAACAATCACGGTAACAAGTGTGGCAAACACCAACATGGAGATGTCGATAGGGAGAAGGGCAGGGGTAAATGGAGAAAGTGACAAAGGCAAGAAGGACAGGGATGGGGCAAAAGGGGGTAAGGCCATCAGGAAATGGAGGGTAATGAGTACCAATGCCCGTAGTCTGGGCAATAAGCTCCCTGAGCTGGTGGCCTTAATGGAAGAGGGATGCCTGGATATCGTAGCAGTCACAGAAACATGGTACACAGAGAACCATGACTGGGATGTTAACATACCAGGGTACATAACCTACAGGAGAGACAGGCAGGGGAGAAGAGGGGGAGGAGTAGCTCTCTATGTAAAGGAAGGGTTAAAAGCAACTGAACAAAAGAGTAAACAGGGAGGAGAGGAGGCACTGTGGGTCACCTTGGAGACTGGAAAGGGCACCACAAACCGCACAGGGGTTGTGTACAGACCCCCATGTCAGGGGGAAGGAATGGACACGGATATGATAGAAGGCATTCTTAGAATGGCAGAGAAAGGGGAGATACTGTTGATGGGAGACCTGAATATGCCAGATGTTAACTGGAGCACATTTGCTGCAGCCACATCCAAGAGCAGGCCATTCTTGATGCCCTACAGGTGGCAGGTACTTGACAGCTAGTTTCCGAACCCACTGTGAGGGAGCAACTTAGACCCTCGTACTCTCCAACGGGGGCAGTGAGAGGATCTCAGATCTAGAAGTGGGTTGCCATCTGGGACAAGTGACCATCAAACAGTGTGGTTCACGGCGAACTCAGCTACAGAGTCAAGCCACAAAAGTGAGGGTACTGGACTTTAGGAAGGCTGACTTTGGCAAGATGGGAGAGTGCCTCAGAAAAGCACTAGCAAACAGGCTAGAAGGAGGTGTGGAGCAACAATGGGGAATTATCAAAACTGCCATCACAGAGGCAACAAGCCTTGTGTGAAGCAAATAAACAAATCAAAACGAAAGAAAAGCCACTATGGTTCTCAAGAGAGGTGGCTGTGAAAGTCAGGAAGAAAAGATAGCATTCCAGAAGTATAAGGAAACACAGAAGGAGCAGGACAGAGCTGCACCAGTTAAGGCAGAAAGAAGCAGGGAGGGAAGTCAGAATAGCAAAGACCCAAACTGAGGAAAGATAGCCAACTCAGTTAAGAAGGTGGGGGATAAAACCTTCTATAGGTACATCAGGCAGCGTAGAAAGACAAAGGGAGGGATAGTGAGGCTGAATAGAATGAACGGTGGGTGGGCAGCGGGACAGTGAAAAAGCAGGAATACTGAACTAATATTTCTGCTCAGTATTCACAAAAGAGGAGGGGGAAGTGCCTAATCCAATTAACAGAAGCACTCTTGATAGGGGGTTCGATCCCAGTCCTTTCACAGAAGAAAGGGTTCTGCAAGAACTCCTAAAACTGAAGGTGGACAAAGCAATGGGTCCTGATGGAATTCACCCCAGAATTCTAAAAGAATTAAGGAAGGAACTAGTGAAACCACTGGCTACTCTTTTTAATAAATCATGGGAGGATGGTGTGGTACCCGAGGACTGGAGGAAGGCGGATGTGATTCCCCTTCACAAAAGGCAGGAAACTACAGACCTTTCAGTCTGACCTCTGTGGTAGGGAAAGTGATGGAGTCACTTCTTAAGGAAAGAATAGTTGAGTACCTAGAGGTCAGTGGAGCACAGGATCCAAGGCAGCATGGGTTCACAGCGGGAAGGTCATGTCAGACGAATCTAATAGATTTCTTTGACTGGGTGACCAAAGTAGTAGACCAGGGAGGGCTGTGGACATGGCTTACCTAGACTTTAGCAAGGCATTTGACACAGTCCCACACAAAGATTATTAGTCAAATTAACCAGCCTGGGAGTGGGTCCCAGGGTGGTAGCCTGGTAAAACATTGGCTGGACAACAGGACACAGAAGGTAATTGTAAATGGAGTCCACTCTGAAGAAAGAGCGTTACTAGTGGGTACTGCAGGGTTCAGTATTGGGTCCAGTCCTTTTAATGTCTTCATCAGTGACATTGCAGAGGGACTGGAAGGAAAAGTATGCCTTTTGCAGATGACACAAAGATCTGCAACAGGGTTGATACACAAGGAGGCGTGGAAAGGATGAAAAGGGACTTAGCAAGGTTGGAGGAATGGTCAGACATATGGCAGCTAAGATTCAATGCAAAAAGTGCAAAATAATGCACCTGGGAAACAAGAACCCAGGGGAAGAATACACAATGGGTGGGGAGGTAGTAACAACAACAAAACAGGAAAGGGACCTGGGGGTAATCATATCAGATGACCTTAAGGTTAGCAAGCAATGTGAGAAGGCAGTAGGGAGGGCCGGGGGTATACTGGGATGTATAGGGAGAGGCTTCAGCAGCAGAAAACAGGAAGTTGTTATCCCTCTGTACAGACAGTTGGTGAGACCCCATCTGGAATACTGTGTCTAGTTCTGGAGACCCCATCTCCGCAAGGACATAGACAAGATAGAGGCAGTCCAGAGGAGGGCAACTAAAATGGTGCAGGGTCTGCAAGAGAAGCCGTATGAGGAGAGACTAAAGGAGCTTAATATGTATACCCTTGAGGAAAGAAGGAGAGGGGACATGATAGAAACTTTCAAGTACCTCAAGGAATCAACAAAGTCCAAGAGGGTAGCATCTTTCAGAAAAGAGACTTGCAAGAACAAGGGGACACAATTTAAAGACAGAAGGAGGGCGTTCAGGGCAATGTGAGGAAGTATTATTTCACAGAGAGGTAGTGGATGCATGGAACAGCCTTCCTGAGGAAGTTATGGTCTAAAACTGTGGGAGAATTCAAGAATGGGGACAGACATAAGGCAATTCTTGTGGGGGGCAGGAAGATATAGGCTGTTGGTTAACTAGGATCTGCGGCCTATCCTGTAGGTAGGGAAATGGGCAGACTAGATGGGCCTAGCGGTCCTTATCTGCCGTCAAAGTCTATGTTTCTATGTTTCTATGACTGACATCGTCAGGGGGGCGGTTCCCCATGGTAGACTGCTAGCTAGAAGTTTTCCACGTGGTCCTGGTGCCTGGTGGCATAGTCCTACCAGTGTGGCCTGCTGCAAGAGCTTCTCTCAAAGATCTGCTGTTACTGTAAGTTCTTACGTAACTGTACAATCCACAGCCCTTCCCTGAGCTCGTTGCCTGCACTACCACCAGGCCTCCACCCGGTGGCAGTCAAAGGCCGATCGGACTGGCCACCGCTCCCTGAGAGAGGAAAGCAGTCCCTGGGCCACTCAATTCTCTACTAGCCCGCTGACCCGCAGCAACCCATGTTCGCTCCCTAACACAGGTTGCGGGCATGGCAGGAGGTAAGGTGTTTAACTCTTTAGTCCTCCATGCCACCAGGCTGGCATCTCATCCCTGTATTTGAGCTCAAGAAGGAAATTTCCATTGTACATGGGTGTTGGCTGGCATACTCAGTGTACTTTGCAGAATACAGTGAAATAGGGAAAATCCAGGGGCAACATGAGCCTCAGGCCAGGACAACAAACATAATTTTCTCCTTCTTGGATGTTTTCATGTGAGTTTGTGAATGATCTTTGGAAGATGTGTGGGTGCTAAACTTAGAGGCCATGACTGTATGAGTGACCTGATCAAGTATGTATGCATGAGTGCTGGTGTGAATAGACGTTGTGTAAGACTGGCTACATTGGTGTGGCACTGAGGCATATCACAATGTATCCTAAACATTGTAACTGAAAGCCAGCCAACTTCTGTCTGTGATTGGTAGTGTGTGTGTGTGTTAGACAAAATGTTGTGAACCTGTTAGGATCATTGGTTTACTACATATTGTCAACTGAAAATGGAGGGGAGGCAGTGTTTGTGTGGCGAGGCAGCACATTCTTGGTTTGTGTTTGGAGGGGGCAACTTTTCTGTCAACTCTGGAGTTCAAGTTTAAAATTCCTGGCTACATCCCTGCCTTTGCATCCACCCTATTCATCCCATGCAGGTGCTTGTATATCTCAAGCATGCTGTCTGAGAAGTGAACAGGTTTAGAATCTTGAAACCGCTGTGTTTCTTTCCCTAGCAAGATGTAAAGAGATAAGGGCCCAAATACCTCACACCAGCTTTCATTTACATCTGTTCTCAGAACCTGTTGATCAGGAGGACAAGTCCTTTAATTTATCTCACTCTGGATTGCTATCAGCTGGATGCCGAAGGACTTCCAGTTACCTAGTTAACAAGTATCCGCCCTTAATTCATAAATCACAAACCCATGTTTGACAGTGCTTTAGTAACATATAATGAAATACCTCGTAATTGTCACTGACGGTAACACCCCCAAGCTAGTACACAATGACACTCTGTGCCCCCACCCTCATCAAATTGCCCTGATCTTAGTGGAAGGTCTGGAATGGTGGGAATGAGCTTCCTTTCATCTGTCCGCCTCAGTCATGCATACAGACACATGCACTCCTTGAAAGCATGGGAGATGTGCAGCCCAACTAGACAATGTAAACAAAAGCAGTGGCTTAAACTAAGTGCTCTTAAAGTTTTAAAGGCCCTGCAGATATATTTATCTTTCTCAGGGGTGAAGTTGTTTCTCCATTCTGTATATGTTTTGAGTTTGAGGAACATCACTGCATCTGCCTATGCAGTTCTGCAGGTTTACTTATTATTATACTGATTGCAAGGATCTTTTCAAGTTTTAGCATTTCAATCAAGAATAACTATTGCTTCCTTAAAAGGGTTCTCTAATTGCTTGCCAGACAGCATGAAATGACTGCATTAAATGATTTCGTAAAGTTCTATTTTTGGGATAATACAAAAGGTTTCTATGGCACCTGTCTGTTTAGCTTTTTTGTTTAAAGGGATTGTTTACCACCAGTGTACTGAACGTTTGGTAGTCCTCTGTATGACACTTTCTGATTATCAGTATTATTACTTCATTTTTGTTGTCATTCAAAAGAAATTATATTGTCCCTAAGGGAAAACATGAAATAACACATAATAGTCTGTCCTCGTAATATACCACATCCTAGGGTTGTTCCCACTACCGGACGAGGGAGCCAGTCTCTCACACAGTGATTGGAGCACAAGGCTGTGAACTGGCACCTGATTTTCTGAGTGCCCAGGGACTAAGTCCTCGTGCAGAACTTCCAGGTGTGGGGAACATTTTCAGCATTACTGTGTACTGGTGGCATGTTCCTGTTTTTGCAGAGATGCTACACCTGTTAATCTGTACAAACAAATGTGGTACATGCTGCCATAAATGGAGTAAACCATCAGGAAAAGGCAACATTTTGAAAATCAAGTGCATGTGGCAGAAACTGTGGTTACATAAGGGGACCCCACCTTGTGCAGCCTTTTCTGTCACAGGCCAAATGAGGGAGCCATGGTGGCTCATGGAGTACAGGTGGGCATAATCCTTCAGGCACCTTTGCAGCCACCAATCACCTGTCATGTGACAGGCCTCCAGGGCTGCCTGTCCTTACTGACAACTTGTTGAACCAATCGACTTTGCTGTTTTCCCCGTGAACATCAGGAGCGAACTGCCCTCAAGGGAGATCTGTGTGTGATCTCGATCGAGCAGGACCTCTGAGTGCTGCTGAGAACTGTGTTGTGGCAGACTGTGTGTCTGCTAATGACAAACTGAGTATTTAGTACAGATTCCCTGCGTGTAGAAAAGAAGACATTCTTGTGCTAGCCAAATACACCACAGACACTGAACATTGCAAGCTGTAGAGAGAGAGAGAGAGAGAAAGAAGAAGACTGAACTAAACTGCTGCCTGAGACGGGGATCCACCCAGCCCTGTACCAGACTATCACCACCCCCTGGAACTGGATGCCATGACAAGGAGGGGGCGCAGATCCTAGTGGCTAGACCAATCAGAGGACAGCCTCACCTCCAAGCTGCATTGCCATCTCAGAAACATGGCTAAAGAGAGGAAGTGAAAGATCAAGGAGAATGACAGCCACTTGAAAGAATCGCTGTAAGACATGACAGCAATCTCTGCACAGTGAGGGGGATCTTCTTGTCCATGGAAACTATGAGTATATCCATGGCTTGACACTGCAACTGGGACACTGTGACATAGTTGGGAAGGCATTCCTGGATTTTGCCAGCTGGCCAGGAGTTAACAGATAACTCTATTTGAGATTTCTGTCATTTGCTATTGCATGGCCACTGGGTTTGTGGTTTTGCTGATTCACTGAGTTGTTAATGATTTAAAGTGCACTGCGGTCGTCCAACCACATGCAATTGTAACCCCTCTGCAAATGGGGGTTCCCAAAAGACTTCCAGGAGCTTGCTTGAATGCTCCAAGCCTGAATGGTGTTTGGCGTTTAAGCCATTTATCAGTGAGTGTTTTTAGAGCCTCTGGTACTGTCTCTTTAAGAGCTGTCTGCTTGCAGACATAATTAGTTGTATGGGGGGACTGTGTGCTTCTCTGCTTGAGTACCACTCGAGCTGCTGCCAATTCACTCCATTTTGCAGTCACTAGGAGTGCAAAGGAACCTATCTGAAAGATGTAACTGTTTGCCAGAAATCATTTAGAGTAATAATGAAAATACAGTTTGTCTAACCTGCTTTCTTGCAGTCAGAACTGTGTTTGCCTAGTTCCCATTCTAGTTTTGAACTGCTGAACTGGACCAATCAGTGTGGGTTAAGGTAGCTCTAAAATGGTGCCTTGGACGAATCAGAACTTGGACTCGTAATCTGAGCCAGCCACAAGAGGATTGTATGGGCAGTGACTCTGGGAGATGTAGTTTGACTTCGCGCCTTTTTGGACCAACAGGGGCAGTCTATTGTGAGTGACAGCCAATCCAGCCAAGAACTGGGAGGAACTCAAAGGAAGTGCCGGTTTTGTCTGCTGGAGTTTCAGTTGAGCTCTGGCAGTGAAGAGGAAGGAGCCCTGTGCTTTTTCAGTGTGCAGTTTTAGTCGGAAAGCGTGTAAGGCCCCGAGTTCGGTCTGCAGCTGTGTAACTGCTTGTTAGGACTGAATCCGTCCTTTGAAGAGAATCAAAGGATATCTGAAAGAGTAGAACCAGGCTCACCCTGTAGAAGACTGGAGAAATTGCTGAATTGCGCTCGGTCTGTCAGGAACTGAATCTGCTGTGTGTTCTCCCGGGTATTGTGCAGTAATTGCGATCGGGATAGAGAAGCAGCCTGCCTGGTATAGTACTTTCTTTTACCATATAAATGTGTGAGGAGGCTTGTGTAGCTCAAGTGAATCCTGCTGCCATTAAAGGACTTTTGCCTGTTACTGTTTACCATATAAATTTGTGAGGAGGCTTGTGTAGCTCAAGTGAATCCTGCTGCCATTAAAGGACTTTTGCCTGTTGCAGTTTGTCATATAAATGTGTGAGGAGTCTCGTGGAGCTCAAGAGTAGCCCTGCTGACGTTGAAGGACCCTATCTTGTTTGGAGGTCGTGAGTACTAATTCAGGGTCGCTCCCTGTTGAATTGCCACATTAAATCCAAATGGAATTACTGTACTGTGACTGTTTAACTAATTTTTCTTTTCTCTGTGTGAAAGGACCCTACCAGCTGCCACGGTTTGACTAGCCACTAGGGCGTGGCACCCAGGACAGTAACTGGTAGGGATAGGCCTATGCACAGAGCCATAGGTAGATGCGTAAAGTGATAAGCTAATTAACCTGATTTCCCCGTCCTTGTTACATCCCCCTAAATAAATCAGAGCTGCTTGTTTCAGCAAAGTTATACTGCCTGAGGTATTTGTCTATGTTAAAGTATTGTTCTGTGATTGTTGCACTGTATCTTCTTATTTTACAGGGGTCCCAGTGCATGAACCAGCCCTGGGGGTAAGTGTATACTGTGAAGGTAATTCTGATATACTGTGTGGGCCACTAGTGGGAAGAAAGGGGGGTTGCAGTGTCCCAGAGGGCTGTGACCAAGTTAGTTTAACTATTGCAAACCCTGACCTCTGGGTGGAGGCACCCGCCATCGGATCCAGGCCCCTCAACCTGTTAGTGGCAAATCAGGCAGGGGTAGTAGCCCCTGGGATAGCGCCATCTAGGGGTTACACAATGACAAAGGGCCTACCTGGACTCCACAGCTGTGTACCCAGCAATGCTCTTGGAGTACCTTTAAAGTATTTATAGGGTAAAGCACTGGCACCAGTGGGGAGAGGGTAGTGCCTCCAGTCCAGGAGGGCTAGAGTTTTATACTGTACTACACACTGTGATTTGGTGGACAGGCTATGTTTAAGTGCTACACCTGGAAGGGTGTTAAGTCTGCGGCCCAGGGAAAGCATTTGATTTGACTATGCCTTGCAGGAAACGTAAATGCATCCCAGTAAAGTATTCATTTAGCTGTGATTAGAAGGGCAGGGCAGCTGTTCTAACAAGGCCTGGACCTAGGATGTCAAGGAAGACCAGCCACTACTGGATATACCAAACTACCTCAATTGATGCTGACTCCCCCACTTTTCGCATTAGATTCTGCTGCCCTAAAATATAGTTGTATTCCTTTTGTTCGGATCTAGTGTCTGCCAGCATTTTTATTAGAGTTTATAAGTGCATGCTTCTTGAGATCCCAGTGGCGTAAAAGGCTGAGGTGCTGGCTGTCTCACTTGCCACCATGCCAGTGACCTGGGTTCAGGAATGGACTAGAGTCGCTTGGGGACCGTCTGAGGGAATGAGGATTGAGCATCCATTGACAGCGCTCCTCCTACTGGGAGGGGGTACAGTGCATACCACTGCTTGGCCACTCAGCGAAGGCTGAGCAGCATGGCAGGCGGTCGCCAATTTGACTGCAGGACATAGGTGCTGAAGCATGCTTCTTCACGCTGTGCATATGCATCGTGGCACATGTGCCAGACTCAATCGGTAGGGAGAAGACTGGAGGGAAAACCCCACCCCTACTGGCAGCAGGATGACACCGGCCATCCAACAGGCTCCACACCACCTGTCAGGACCCACCACCATGGAGGTAAGGAAATACTGTCCAGTCCTTGTGATGGTGGGTGATGGGGCTAGGGGTCGCTGACAGAAGGGGTTTATTAGAGGCAGTCAAAGAAGCGAAAACATCTTTGTGTGAAAAAAAAATAAGTGCATGCTTGTTGAGATATTCTCTGCGGGGGGGCTCAGTTGAGCTCGAGCAAGATGGCTGCTCGGATTAGAGCTCCACAATTTTCCTCATTATCTAACAATTAAAAAACACTTTTATGAAACTTTCTGCATCTCTGAAAGACATTTACCAGTGTATGATAACTTGCCGTACAAGATGGGAAAATCCAAAGAAAGTGAAACCTCAGCTTGAAGGAGCCAGAGTTAAAACAGTGCCAGAAACCCTGACTAAAATATTCACCCCAGGCCAAGCTTTAGCTGCCAAAGAGGAATGTCATAAAGGAAATGCTCCAGAGCCTTGAAAAAAAGATAAACAGATTAATATGCACCATCAGTGGTTTGGCAGACAAATTTGACACTTTATAGGAATGGCACGGGGTCAAAACCGCGCACGGCAGAATGTTGTGTGGCTTAAGTGCGTTCTTGCGCCTCACTGGTATTTTTTTCTGTGGGGTCTGCCCACACCCCGTTACAGTGAGCTGCACCCCCACTAAAATTCTAACTCCGGGGTGTCCAACATAGAGAGGCGACAGGTCCGGGATTCGGCATAATGTCGCGGCACTATTATGCATGCGACATTGTGACCCGGTACATATAGGGGACACTGTCAGCTTTGCAATCAATTTCTGATCATCTGCAACCAGTTTGTCCCTAGGCACAGACTTGTCAAACTGAGTCTGTAGGAGGGGGCGCTGTTGAGCCTGAGCAATATGGCTGCAAATCTCTAGAGCTCCGTAAATGTTGTAAAACTAACTAACTTTTATGAGTACTCTAAACCATCCGTTCTGGTCAGGCTCTACATAGATAGACAGAAAGTACCTCGGGGTACAAAATGGGCAGTCCTCGCAAAGAAAATACTCAACTGATGGAGCGAGGTCGAAAACAACTTCGGAACACTCTACTGCACGAGGTGAGCAAGACCGCGTTGTAGGCCAAGCAGCGGAGTCTAAGGAAGAAACCCTTCAAATGCTGGATGAAAAGATAAACCACTTGATAGCTTCAGTATTAGGTTTATCCAACAAATTAGATTCCCTAACTAATAGGGTCACAACTGTGGAAGCTACTTTGAGCTCTGTGACGGAGGCATCAACATCAGCAACTAAAACGGCGGATGCAGCTATGGGTGCAGTAGCCACAGCCATCAAAGAAAACTCCCACTTGCGCTCTCGAGTAGAAATGCTGGAAAATCAAATGAGAGCCTCCAACATTCGTATAGTGGGGTTAGCAGAGCGGAGTGAGGGAGATCATTTGTCTCTATTTCTGGCAGAGTGGATTGTGCAACAATTAGGGTCCGAAGCTGCCCCAATAATGCAGAAGATTCAAAGGGCATATAGAGTCGCCTTTAGAGGAAGGCAGGATAACCCTGAAGCCCCATGTACCATTGTGATGGTCCTGGAGAGCGGGTTCTCGAGACTCCCTGATGGCGCTTGCAAGGAGAAAGAAAATCCTCCTGCACGGAGGAAATCAAGTTAAATTGTTCCCCGACTTAACTTATGCGACCCGACAGAGAAGAAAACGATTTGAAGGGGTACGAGCAATTCTGCGAGAGGCGGGCATACCGCATGGCCTAATATTCCCGGCCCGTCTGCGGATCGTACAAGCCAGCAAGATTTTCCTCTTTAACGCACCATCTGAAGCACTCAAGTGGTGCCAAAAGCATGCGTCTTCACGAAGAAGGGATCCAGAAGACGACTCATCTGAAGATGAAATTCCCTGAAAGTATTGCTTGACTAGAGATAAGTTTTTTTATATTTTATTTTTCCTCCTAGCCAGTGTGAGTTAGAGAGGGTAGCTGAGTTGAAATATACAGTCAAAACTCTGGTAACATTTAGGCCCCGGACTGGTGATAATTTACTGCAGGGACTATTAGCTCGCAACAGGGCTGGACATTTAACAATATGAAGGGGCTCTGAATAATTAATCATTTTCTTTTTTGTAGTAATACCTGTATGGGCTTAATAAGGCCCCTTAATTAAAGATTTTGAGTCTATTTCCCTTGTATATTAATAATAGAACAGCATGTTTAAGCACCTGAGGTCTGTGAGCTAAACATTATATATATATATAGAGAGAGAGAGTTTAAAATAGTACTGTCTTGAAAGGAGCTCTGGAGATTTTATTTCACTCTAGTAACACTAAAATTAGTGTTTGACTATGGGATGGCATGGTACTAGCCTCACTGTTGTGGGGAAGGTATGGACTGTATTACAACTGTGGACTTGATTTTTCTTAGTATTGAACCATGCAGCTCTTGGACTCAAATACAGAAAGTGTATAAAATAGATATTTTGTAATTATTCTGTAAATCCCCTACATGACGTATCTTATTTCATTTGTCTAACCTTGTGAGTGTATTAAGAGGAGTGGCGCCCTCATTATATTACCTGTCTGAATGCACAAATGAAGGTGTATAAACTGTATGTTTGTCTTATTAAAAGAATAAACATAAAGGTTAAAAAAAAAACTGAGTCTGTAGAATGCCCCAATATGTTAAATTATTCAGGACTATTACCTCTTTACACATTTTTGTCTCCTATTTGGACCAATCAATCCACACAAATTCAGTCACCTCCCGGAAGCCTATCCACACCACGAATGTGCGTCTAGCCACAACTCATGTATGAAGCTTAGCAATTTTTTTCTCAGCTGCATTTAATGAAGGGTATAATTCCAAAAAGAATTCAACACTGAATAGTAGTTGGTGGTTCTCTTACTAAAACGAGTTCTGATAGTGCTAATAAATCAGTTTGAAAAATGGAGCCAAAATCCTGCGTATGCGCAGCCGTGTGCACACTGATATGCATGTGCAGGATCTCGGCTCCCATTTTTCAGACTGATATATTAGCAGTATCAGTGCTTGTTTTAGTGAGAGAACTGACAACTATTAGATTTAGATTAATTTAGTTCTTGGGTGATACATTTGAGCTAAAATATTTACAAAGGTTCCTCGTCAATGGAAACAACAACAAGCAGGGAAAGACAAATGATTACAATTTCAAGTGGAACAAATTGCAGCAAATAAGCATTGCCAATAATACAGTAATTGAGGAAAACATTGATGCGAGTGTAGGTTATACCCAAACCTAGTATATGCCTGCAATCATTACCCAGCATTGAATACTTTTTGGGATTATATCCTTTGTTAAATGCAGTTGGAAAAAATTGCTAAGCTTCATACATGAGTTGTTGCCAGATGTATATTCGTGGGCTGGATATGCTTCTGGACGGACAGTGGCTGAATTTTGTGGAGTGCTCGGTCCAATCAAGAGAACAAAAATGTCTGAATAAGTAATAATCATGAATAATTTTACATATTGGGGCATTCTACAAACTTAGTTTGACAAGACTGTGCCTAGAGGCAAACTGGTCATGGATGACCAGAAGTTGACTGCAGAGATGACTTTGATAGGGTTGTGGTCCTAGAAATGGATATTGATTATGTTAAGACTGAGATGATGGAGGCAAAGAAACGATCCCAGGTGACTGTGGGAGTGACTGACAACCTGTTGAAAGAAAACACCCATCTAAAGTCCAGACTTGAATCACTAGAAAATAAGGCCAAAGCTTCTAGCATCTGAGTAGTCAGTATGCCAGAGGGCAGTGGAGGGGATCCTTTGCCCCTCTTCTTGAAGAACTGACCTGAGCAACAGTCCCTATCAAGGAAAGAACCCTGGTTATTCAAAACACCTATGGCGTGAGTAGTGACACTCAGAGGTAGGCCAGACAATCCTGAAGCCATGAGAACAGTAGTAATGGCGGTGGATGGGGTGGGTTCCCGAGATTTCATTCTGGTGCTTGCAAGACAAAAAAGAACGCTGCTGCTGTACAGACAACTGGTGTGTTTGCATCCCAGTGTAGTTTTGCCACCCCCAAGAAGAAGAATCGTGTCAAAGGAGTTCGGGCTGTGTTGAGACAAGCAGAGATACCTCATGACATGGTGTTCCTAGTCTGCCAGGTATCAAACATCAGGGGAAAATTTATTTGTTCTCTGACCTGGCCGACTCTCTGAAATGAGCACAGAAATATGTGCCTCCACAGCCAGGGAGGGAGGACTTGTGGCACTCTGCCTCAGAAGATGATACTTGACAGGTGCCAGAATAACCTTCAGGTTTGAATTAAACCTTTTTTACTAACTGCCAATGCAAGTACAATTACAGCAGCCTGGACTGGTGGACTATGTTGCCGTATTTGGTGGCGAACAAAAATTAGAACTTGATTCTGAGCGTACAACTACTATTAACCTTTTCTTTTTCTAATTTAATAAACTTTATTGAAACTTTTCTGTATTACACAAGACAAACACATTACCTACAACAAATATTACAGCCCCACTTCAGTGCACAGACATAATACATACTGGCGCAGATATTCAAAAGGGTTGTGCGCCATGTGCAACCCACTGGTGTGCCCCGGCGCGATATTCAAAAGGGAAAAGTGCGTGACACAAATCCCGATGCGCCGGAGTGCATCAGTAATGTATGCAGGCACAGGTGGGGGGGGGCATGCCCATGCATACCCTGCACAGCCCGATATTCTCAGCCCGATGTGCAGAGCCATGCATGCACAACCCTACCCGCGCCAGCACAAAGTTGATTAAAAAAAGGAACAACTGATGGCCACCCACAGGTGAGCTGCCACATTGCAGGCGCAACACAGCAGCGTTACCTGTGGGTGGCCACCAGCTCCGCTGCACCTGGTGGTCCCCCATGCCCGATCGCGGGCATTTGTAAAAAAAAAAAAAATAAGACATCTGTTCAATATCCCTGGTGGTCCAGTGGACTGCTGTCTGCCCGATCGCAGGCATGTGTAACAAAAATGAATAATCCGTCCAATATCCCTGGTGGTCCAGTGGACCGCTGTCTGCCCGATCGTGGGCATTTGTAATAAAAATGAATAATCCCTCCAATATCCCTGGTGGCCCAGTGGACCGCTGTCTGCCCGATCATGGGCATTTGTAATAAATAATGAATAACCCTCCAGTATCCCTGGTGGTCCAGTGGACCGCTGTCTGCCCGATCGCGGGCATTTGTAATAAAAATGAATAATCTGTCCAATATCCCTGGTGGTCCAGTGGACCTGCTGGCCTGATCCGCGGCTCAGTAATAAAATTAGATCCCTCAAATCCCTGGTGGTCCAATGGACCCCCACCCCTCCCGCCCACTAGATCCCACCGCTCCCGTCAGCGGGCAGCAGACTCCACTACCTGCCGCCAGCCGACCGACACGCCGGTAAGCCGTTGTTGGTCCACAGCGTGAATCAGCGTGCGTAGTAGCCCATAGCTGTATTATTCTGTGATATGTGAATGGGATCCCATTCACATATCTGGAATGTGTAGTACAGCAGGTTGCACGACCATTGGCTCACGCCTGTGGACCAATGGGGCATACAGCTCCTCACTGATTTTGTGTCAGTCGGGCGGCGGCAGGCTGGTTGGTGTTGCTGCCCGCCGCTGACCGGGGCAGGGCGTTGGGATTCAGGTGGGGTGGGGTTGTAGTCCATTGAGCCTTCGCTGCCCCGATGAATGGAACAAGCAACCAAATCCATGCAAAACACTTCCACACCAAGAGGAAATTTAAAATCCCCTCTATATTTACATTTGAAAAACTACATCAGTATTTTTGATGTACCTATTACGAGCTGTACCTCTTCATAACAAAATGCTGGAGAGTACTCTCCTCATTGTTGCTTTATTATTTGTAAGTGATTTAGCCCCTTCCTCAATGCTGTCTAGAAAATCAGTACTGCTAGACAGGGAAATGCACTCTGTTGGAGTCTCGTTTGACTCGTTCTGTGTTATGTTGTAAATGAGTTGAACTGACTTCCCATGTAACTGAATTCAAGATTGTACTGCCTCATTTTGTTTACAAAGTTTTGAAAATGGGTACTCTTTAAAAGAACAGCTGGTTTTGTACAGTAATATTTGCTCAAGTTTTACTTGAATCAGTGTTGCATTTGATGTTGTTCTGAAATACTGGTATTTTCAATTTTTGAATTTTTGTATTTGGCCATGGGTTGCTTCTGGAAATGAAATGTTTGTTCAAGTATACTCACACAATCATCAAAATAAAATTAAATTAAATTAATAACTTTAATTGAATCTTTTCTGTGCCTTATGCTGCTTCCTCACACTCGGTTCCCCGTTTCCCTGGGACCACCTCATAAAAGGAAAGGTGCCTCTCAAGAAGGTATCCCAGTGAGCAGAAATTTGAAATGAAAAAATTAAAAAAACAAAAGAGACACGTACAGAGTTACAGATGCTTTTGGTACCTTTCTCCATAAAAGAGACTTCAGTTTGCATGCCCTGGGCTAGTCAGCTGACTGTGCCGCATGTTAGTACAGCAAGAAGTTGTATCTGACTGATTGATCAGTGCTGCTGTCTCTGTAGGAAGAATGATAACAAGGGAGGATCAGAAGGGTCATGTCAGAGCTTTTGTTCATATCACTGCTGGTGTTTACTAAACGTGCTGCTCTTTTCATGCAAAACATGCTGATGGAGTGAAACAGTGTTGACACCTGCTGCTCCCGGTGACACTCGTCTGTGCATTTACTGGCCCTGGAAAGCATGCTGGAGCAAAGGTGCAGTGTTGCTCAGACAGGATGGAAATGGAATGGCAAAGCAGTCAGGCCATTCAGGTCATTGGGTGCTGCCTGTTGTTACCTGGAAATTAAGCTCCCTAATGTTCCTGATTTGTACAGTGTAAGAAAGCACCTTAGCGGAAAGCTACAGTTTGCTCTTGAAAGAAAACTGTTTTTTCTTTTCTTCTTACAAATTATTAACCCAAGAATAGGCCAATTAAAATGCAGCATCTTATTTTCAGTGGGGTTCTGCATCTTCACAATGTTCACATCTGAGAGGACTGAAGTGGGGGGGTCTAGGGGTTTTCTGAGGGTCACACTATGAGTCAGTGGCTCTGGTGGGATTGAAACCTTGGACCCCATGCTCTACAAGGCCATGCTTCCCACTGATTTTAGAGTCACATTAAATTGTACTACTCCAGAGGCATAGTATATTGTCTTGTTTCAGAAGTACTTGGCCTAAAGTGAATGTTTACCAAGTGCATGCAGGTGCTCAGAATGTTCACCCCAGAGCCTTTGGCCTCTGTCCACATGTTATATGTTCAGTGTTCAGGCTATCATGGTAACCAAGAAAGGAAATGCTTTCCCATCCTCTTTTCTCACGAGATCTGGCACCCTGTGTCTATTGGCTGCTTCTAACTTTGAAAGCTCAATTAGCACTACATTTAGCCATAACCCCATTCATCATTAACCCAGCGCCTGAAGCTGCACCCATTCTCTGGCTGGGAGGGTGGGTTTGCAGATGCCAGTGCTACTCCTTTGTCAGCCAGCAAGGGGGGGGTGGATTCGAAATATCATTCCCATCAGCTGAGCACACCTCCCCTCACAACAACCAGGTTCCAGGGCTCAACCGTGATCTCCCAGAGCATGAAACAGTTTGGCCTAAAAGGCTTTGCTGGCTCTGTCAGTAAGATTTTCCCGATTTAATTTACCTAGAATAAACCAGAAGTAAAAAAAACAGTTTGGCTTTAAAAGTTTTGCTGGCACTGTCGGAAAGCTGGCAAGACTATATTACCAGCAAGGGCAACCACGCTGACAAATGAGGTGGGACACCTCTTGCTTCAGCATTACTTTTTAAATTGGGTAAGTCCATAATTGATAATCTTATAAGTAGAATTCTATTATTCTGTTACTTGTTTTTACTAACAGTTTGAAAAGTAAAGGTGAAAACGTATGTATAATTGCACAAAGAAAGCAATTATTGTAAAAGTAGAAAGCCTTTTACTAACACACTTACTCCATAAAACTTGTTACGCTTGTTTTAATGCACTAGTTCATGACAAACCTGGCAGCAGGTATTCACAGGAGGAAGGAGGTCATGTAAAACAAATCTCACGGATTTCTTTGATGGAGTAACTAGGGAGGCGGATCAGGGAGGGCAGTGGATTTGGCCTATCTGGACTTCAGTAAGGCCTTTGACACTGTACCACACAGGAAGCTGATTAAAAAACTTAGCAACCTAGGGGTGGGGGAGAAGATGGTAAGTTGGGTATCAAACTAGTTGAAAGACAGGAGGCAGGGGGGTTGGAGGTAAATGGCAGTCTCTCAGGGAATGAGACTGTGACCAGTGGAGTACCACGGGGGTCGGTACTGGGTCCTGTCCTCTTCTGTGTCTTCATAAGCGACGTTGTGAAGGAACTGGAGGGGAAGGTGTGTCTCTCTGTGGATGACACAAAACTCTGCAACAGAGTGGACACCCAGGAGGGGGTGGAGAGAATGCAGAGGGGTCTGGGGAAACTAGAGGAGTGGTCTAAGGTGTTGCAGCTGGGTTTCAGTGCCACAATGTGCAAGGTCATGCATCTGGGGCTGGTAATTGTGTATAAGATGGTGGGGGTACTTGCAGTCACCAAGCAGGAGATGGACCTTGGGGTAGTCATACCTGATGATTTCAAGGTGGCCGGGCAGTGCGACAGGGTGGTAGACAAGGCTAGCCGGATGCTGAAGTGCATAGGGAGGGGGATTTCTAGCAGAAGAAGGGAGATGGGGTTGCCACTGTATCACTCACTAGTGAGAGCCCACCTGGAGTACTGTGCCCAGTTCTGGAGGTCGCAACTCTGGAAGGACATTGACAGGGTGGAAGTGGTCCAAAGAAGGAGTACCAAAATGGTGTGTATGTGTTGCACAAGAAACCATACGAGGAGAGGCTACAGGAGTTCGACATGTACTCCCTGGAGGAGAGTGAGACCAGTAAGTACCTTATGATGGTGAACAAGGTATAGGCGGAGAGTCTGTTTTAGAGGAGGAGGAGGAGGAGCACTAGAACGCAGGGGTATGCTATGATGCTGGGGGGGGGTGGAGTTTAAGAGGGATGTGAGGAAATACTTCTTCACAGGAAGGGTGATGGATGCCTGGAACTGCCTGCAAGCAGCAGTGGTGGGGACGAAGGCAGTGGGGAGTTTCAAGCATGCGTGGGATAGGCACATGGGCTTAATAAGTAGAGGTAAGGGAAGAAGGAGGAACATCTGTGACCATATAGGGTCCAGGGTGTAGTAACAGACAGGGTAAATAAGGCAGACTAACTGGGCCCACCAGTCCTTTTCTGCAGACACATTGATGTATCTATGTTTCCAACACATCAAAAAACAATTAGTAAAAAAGCCAACTACCACTTTAATAAAGTGAACACCTGCTGTTTAAGCAAAGCTGATCCAACAAAAGGCCCGTTTACACTGCCTGATCTGCACTGTTGCAGGAGGTGCAGATGAGTTGCATCGATGCAGGCCAGACAGCGTAAATACTATGGGGAATGTTGCAGGAGGCTCCATTGCAGCACAGTGCAATCAGTGTTTTGGTTGGGAGCTGTATCAGTGCAGGTGTTTTTTGCTGGCGTATAGATACGCCGCTCCGCCTCAATAGTGCAGCCTCATGACACACTGCACTAAGACGAATTATTCCCCTCTCACACCTGATAGCTTGGGTGACAGCTATACTGCTTTGCCTTTCTAAGCATCTCAGCAACTGTCAGCACTGCTGGTCCCTCCTAGATCATGGCTACCTTCATCATAGCAACAAATGGCACTACTGGTCCCTCCTAGATAATAATAATAATAATAAAATGTATTTGATTAAGCGCCTTTCAAAGATTTCAAAGCGCTGTACATCAAGAAAAACACAGACATATTCAATGCATACAATAAAACAACTCTAAACAAATATTACAAAACTACAGTGTACAGTTAAAACAAAGCAGAAAATGCCTTCTCCCATAGGAAAGTCTTTAGTGCCTGCTTGAAACTCCCCACCGCCCTGCTCTCACGGAGCTGATGGGGCAGAGAATTCCAGAGGGTAGGTGCAGCAAATCCAAAAGCACGAGCTCCAGAAGACTTCAGATTTACCCTCGGAATCTCCAGCAACCCCTCGTCAGCCGAGTGGAGCTGTCTCAGAGGGGTGTAGGGCACCAGAAATTCTTTCAAATAGTCGGGACCTAGACAGTGTAGGGCTTTGTAGGTCAAAAGACCCACTTTGAAGGTGATCCGCCACTGTATTGGCAGCCAGTACAGAGTGCGCAGCACAGGGGTAATATGGGAACTTCTGGATGCCCCAGTCAACAAACGTGCTGCCGCATTCTGCACTAGCTGCAAGCGGTGGATATCAACCCCAGGAAGTCCTAGGTAAAGGGAGTTACAGTAATCAAGGCAAGATGTCACAAAGGCGTGGAACAAGGTGCCTAATCCTGGCAATGTCCCTAAGATGAAAAAATGCAGTCTTGACAACTGCAGACACCTGATGACGGAGTGTCAGACCAGTGTCAAGCTCCACTCCCAGGTTACGCACCCGTTCAGAGGTGAGGATCTGGTCCACCCCTAGGATTAATCCAGAGGGGAGCCCAGTCCTCAAACCCTCTACCCTGTGACCCGGGTCCACCTCCATAACCTCAGTCTTTCCCGGGTTCAACTTTAGATCGCTGGTGTTCATCCAGTCTTGGATATCTGCGAGGCAGTTGTTCAGTACCGAGATAGCACTAACCTGGTCGGGCGCAAAAGACAGGTAGAGCTGGGTATCATCAGCATAGCAGTATGATGGCTACCTGCATCATACCAACAAATGGCACTACTAGTCCCTCCTAGATCATGGCTACCTGAATCATAGCAACAAATGGCACTACTGGAACCTCAAGGATAATGGCTACCTGCATCACAGCAACCATTGGCACTACTGGTACCTCAAGGATAATGGCTACCTGCATCACAGCAACCATTGGCACTACTGGTCCCTCAAGGATAATGGCTAACTGCATCACAGCAACTGTTGGCACTATCGGTCCCTCAAGGATAATGGCTAACTGCATCACAGCAACCGTTGGCACTATCGGTCCCTCAAGGATAATGGCTACCTGCATCACAGCAACCGTCGGCTTCAGTAACCCAACCTCAGAAGTTAGGTCTAGTTTATGCAAAAATGTTGACTGCTGTGCTGGAGTTTCTAATTTGTTAGTGTAAACCAACAAGCCTTTGAGAGGCCCCTTCTGACCCCTGACCCTAGCAGAAATGGAATTGCAATGCCTAAAGTTCAGTTCATTATCTGAACTGACCTTACAGTGATCCCTAGGCTGCTACATGTAAATGATGAGCAACAGCGTTTCGAGAAGAGCGGCACTGAGCAGTGCAGACTGGAGCGCGGCAAGCGTAGTACATGGAAACACACCTAGACATCATTTCCAGTTGCTTATTTTCATGATTATTAGGCTGACTTGTTTTAATTGATGTTGAGCTAAACCTAGGTCCTCCACCCTCCATTCCTTTATCCCCGTTCCCAAAGGGCTTTGCATTTTCCATTTAAATGCCAGGAGCCTTCTCCCTAAACTTGACCAGCTTAGGTTATAGGTCTTGCATCACTTCCATGATGTTCTGGCCATAACTGAGTCCTAGCTATCTTCCCGGGTTGGTGATGTGGAAGGTGGGATCTTTAGTTATGTGGCCCACAGGCAGGCCCATAGGAGGCATGGAGGTGGTGTTCTGATTTATACTTCTCTCAGTCTCAACTGTGATGTCATATTTCAGGATACCATCCTGTTTTATCACAAGTTTCTCCTGTGTAGGCTCTCCTTCCAATTGTCCCTTCCTGTTTTCATCAGCATCATCTACTATTCCCCCAAATCCAAGACAGAGTCTTTTCCTGATACCCTCTTTCTTTCTTCTCTTTCTCTGCCCCTGGTGAGGTCCTGCTCCTTGGGGACATAAATGAAAATTTGATCTCTCCTTCAGCTAAAAATACCACCAACACATTAGGAACATAAGAAAATACAAACATGTCAGCAGATAAAGACCTTACAGTCTATGTCTGGTCTACTTGATTGTGCAGCTCCCTGTGTATTTACAAAGGTAACTGCCTTCCCCTTTCTGTTTTGACCTCCCACTACTTCCTCCTCTCTCCCCCCACTTGCTCCCCTTCTACCCACAAATTTTCCTCTTACTCTGTCCCAGCTCCTCTTGCGGCTGCCCACCGGTTTAAGGCTACCATCTCCTCTGGCAGCTCACTGCACTTGGCCACCAGCTCCTTGGTGAAAAACAGCCTCTTCTGCTCTCTCCTGAACGTCCCTCCTCTCCAGCTTTAGACTATGCCCCCTAGTGGTCTTGTTGCCACTAAGGCTTAAGATGCCCTCAGTGCTCACCCAGTTAATACCCTTAAGGTACTTGAAGGCCTCAGTCATGTCTCCCATCTCCCTTTTTCCCTCAGGAGAGTACATGTTGGGCTCCCTGAGCCTCTCATCATAGGTGTTGCCCCGGTGGCCCTGGATCATCTTGGTGGCCCTTCTTTGGACTGTCTCCAGCAAGTTGTCATCTTTTTAAGATATGAGCACCAAAACAGCACACTGTACTCCAGGTGTGGTCTTACCAGTGACCTGTACAGTGGCAACATGACCTCTGCTTTCCTGGTGGTAATTCCCCAGGCTGTGCAGCCCAATATTTGATTTGCTTTGGCTGCTGCTCTTTTGCAGGGTGCAGAATGCCTCAGGTCACTTGTGATTGTTATCCCAGGTCCTTGTCTTCTTCTGACCTGGTTATCTGCACTCTGAGACAATCCACAGAGCAACTGCTGTGAGCTCCTAATCTAGCCGTGCAGCTCCACAGGTACAAGTCAGCCATCCTTAATGAAACAACAGATCCAAATAGTGGTGCCCACACAGTGACAGTCATAAGGCAGAAGTGGGGCAAATAAAACAACTTTTGTTGAATGGTTACTTCCACAAGATGCCAAAGTTACAGCTCAATGCAAATCTCTTTTACCTCCTGGTCTAGCATAGTCCCCTAGCACCTCGACTCTACCACACCTTCAGTGGGGGTGAGGTTAGTGAGGAGCACTAATACATTTATAGGGCACATGATTAATCAATCAATTTGTTATTCAAAATTAAGCTGTTATTAAATACAGAATTCAAACATCAGAAATAGTGCCCCAGTAGATTTAAGGATCATTTCACTATCACATTTCTATAATACAAAAAGGGTCAGAAAAATCTATTATTTCAGAAACTTAAAGTTAATGCAAATTTTATAATAATTAGGTTCAATGAAACTATTTTGAACAACAAATTCTATATACACAAATATACAAGTTTAGTTAACAGTCAGGTACACAAAAGCTGCAAAAATTTAAGTTTGCTGAAACTTATTAATACAAGTGACATCTACTCAACGGGCAAGTCAGACCAAAAGAGATGAAACATGAGAAATATTTTGCCCTGGACCTGAGTCATGGCTTCACCAGTAGTAAGCTCCTTGGATTATGTCCAAATCAGGTAGGAAGGAGTGTTTGGTCATTCAGAGGTTTGAAAAAGCCTAAAGAGGAAAGAAAGGCTACAACAATCAAACAATGTCAACGAAGATCAAAAATGCATGCAAATATTTATCTTCTGCCTTATGACTGTCCTTGTGTGCGCACCACTGTTTGGATCTGTTTTCTGCACTCTGCCCTGTGAGTGTTTGGTCCCAGATTCTTCGCCTTGGTCCTCAGATTCTTTGCCCCCCCAAGTGCATAACTTTGCAGTTTTTAGCAGTGAATCTCAGCTGCCAAATGCAAGACCACTTTTCTAGCCAAGCCACATCCTCCCTGAGTTCCTGTCTTCCTTTCTTCCTCTATGTCCACACTCCCACAGAGGTTGGTGTCATCCGAGGACATGCAGATTTTACCCTTGATCTCATCTGTGATGTCAGTTATGAAGATATTAAATAACACCAGGCCAAGCACAAGCCCTGTGGGACCCTGCTGGTCACAGGCGTCACTTCAGGGAACTGTCCCCCAACTACCATCCTTTGGCTTCTATCCTGCAGCCGTCATCTGACCCATCCGATGAACTTGACTCTCACACTCTGGTCCTCTAGTTTCCTGACCACTTCCCTATAGGGCACAGAGTTGAAGGCCCTAGTGAAGTCCAGATATAGGACATCAACCTCTTGGCATTTGTCCACCATCCCAGTGACACACTTGAAGAGGTCAATTAGGTTAATTTGGTAGGACTTCTCCAACCTAACCCCATGCTGTCTCTTGTCTGGCAGGATATTTTCCTCCAGAAAGCTGATCAGTTTCTTTTTCAGGATGGTCTCCATCAGCTTAACCACTTTTGAGGTCAGGCTAACTGGTCTGTAGTTCCCTGGTTTGCCCTTGGACCACTTTTATGGAGAGGCACCACGTGCACCATTCTCTAGTCCCAGGGCACATTTCTGGCCTCCAGAGAGGTGTTAAACAGGTCTGCCAGGGACCCACCAGAAGCACAACCAGTTCTCTATGGACGCTCAGCTGCATGCCATCTGGCCCTGGTGACTTGTCTACATGTAGGGCCCTTTGGCCCTTTAGTACCCTGTTTGCTTGAATTTCCCTGTCTGTGACTTCCCCCCTTCTCAGTCCCCACCCCCCTACTCCCTTGTGGTGCTGGTCTGTCCTTCTCCTGAGTGAAGACTGGAAAGAAGTGCCCATTCATCACCTCTGCCTTTTCTTCACTGCCCTCTGGCCAACCCCCCTCCTTTTTTAGCCTTACACCCACTTTCACTCCCTGGGCTAGCTGTGCCTCTCTCTCGTGGCCTTGCCTTCCTTACCGCCCTGATCACCTCTCTAGACTTGGTGGCACAGTCTACCCTACCCTATCCTCCTGCTCCTCCTCCTCCTCATTATGCTTGTACTTCCTAAAGGCTGCCCTCATGTCTCCCACTGCTTTTGCCACCTTCTTGTTGAACCAGCTCAGTTTTTTTGGCCTTAGCTTTCTTACTTTTGATTTTGGCACACTCACTAGTTGCCTCCATCAATTCCTTCTTTATTATGGTCCATTTCTGTTCCACATCAGTCCCCACGCTGATCCCATCATGGTGTCCTTGCAGAACTTCTCCCATCTTACCAAAGTCAGCCCTCCAAAAATCCACAACCTTCATTTGGTCCTGACCATCCCTCTGTCAGGTGAAACCACACCATGTGGTGGTCACTTCGTGCTAGTGGCACATTCACCTTCACATTCTGATCATGTGCACAGATGAACAGGGCCAAATTTAGAGCAATGAGTACCAATGCCCGTAGTCTGAGTAACAAGCTTCCTGAATTAGTGGCCTTGATGGAGGAGGAACATCTGGATATCGTGGCAGTCACAGAAACATGGTACACACAAAACCTTGACTGGGACATAAACATACCAGGATACACTATCTACAGGAGGGACAGAGAGGGTAAAAGAGGAGGAGGAGTAGCTCTTTACATAAGGGAAGGAATCAAGGCAACAGAACAAAAGGGAAAACAGGGAGGAAAAGAAGCACTGTGGGTAAATTTGGAGACCGGCAATGGCACCACAATCCGCACAGGGGTTGTATACAGACTTTCTCTCAGGGGGGAGGAAATGGACAAGGAAATGATAGAAAGAATACTTAGAATGGCAGAAAAGGGGAGATATTGCTGATGGGTGATCTGAATATCGAGATATTAACTGGAATGCAGTTGCAGCAGCCACTTCAAAGAATGGGGTTATTCTAGATGCCCTACAAGGGCATGCCTTAGACAACTAGTATTGGAGCCCACTCGAGCGGGAGCAATCTTAGTCCTGGTTCTCTCAAATGGAGATGAAGAGAGGATCACAGATGTAGAGGTGGGTAGCCATCTGGGAACTAGTGACCATTGAACAGTATGGTTCACAATAAACACAGCAATAGAGTCAAGCCATACAAAGGCAAAAGTACTGGACTTTAGGAGGGCTGACTTTGCTAAATGGGTGAGTGCCTAAGAATGCACTAGTAAATGGGCAGGAAGGAGGGTGGAAGAACAATGGGGAATAATAGAAACTGCCATCACAGAGGTAACAAGCCTTTGTGTGAAGCAAATTAACAAAACGAACGATGTAAGAACACTATGGTTCTCAAAGGAAGTGGCAGTGAAGGTTCAAGAGAAAAGAAAGCATTCAGGAAGTACAAGGAATCACAGAAGGAGCAGGACAGGGAACTGTATCAGTTAAAGCAAAAGGAAGCTGGGAAGGCAGTCAGAACAGCAAAGGCCCAAACCGAGGAAAAGATAGCCAACTCTGTTAAGAAGGGGATAAAACCTTTTATAGGTACATCAGGGAGGAGAAGACCAAGGGAGGGCTAGTGAGGCTTAATAAAGAGGAGGAGGTGGGCAGAGGTGACTGTGAAAAGCAGAGATACTAAACAAATATTTTTGCTCAGTATTTACAAAGGAAGTGAGGGAGGTACCTAAAACAAACAGTAGAAACACTCTGGATACAGAAGTTGATACCAGCCCATTTACAGAAGAAAGGGTTCTGAAAGAACTCTTAAAACTGAAGGTGGACAAAGCAATGGGGCCTGATGGGATTCATCCCAGAATTCTAAAAGAACTAAGGGTAGAACTAGTGACACCACTGACTACCCTCTTTAACAAATCATGGGAGGATGGGGTGGTACCCGAGGAATGGAGAAGGGCAGATGTGATTCCCCTTCACAAAAGTGGGAGCAAGGCAGAAGCAGAAAACTACAGACCTGTTAGTTTAACCTCAGTGGTAGGGAAAATCATGGAATCACTTCTGAAGGAAAGAACTGTTGAGTATCTAGAGGCCAGAGGGGCTCAGGACCCAAGGCAGCATGGATTCACAGCGGGAAGGTCATGCCAGACAAATCTGATAGATTTCTTTGACTGGGTGACCAAAGTAGTAGATCAGGGAGGGCTGTGGACATGGCCTACCTAGACTTTAGCAAGGCATTTGACACAGTCCCTCATAAAAAGATTAATATACAAGTTAGCCAGCCTGGGAGTGGGTCCCAAGATGACAGCCTGGGTAAAGAACTGGCTGGAGAATAGGACACAGAGAGTAATAGTAAATGGAGTACACTCTGAAGAAAGGGGGGTTACTAGTGGGGTACCACAGGGTTCAGTATTAGGACCGGTCCTCTTCAATGTCTTTATAAGTGATATTGCAGAGGGACTGGAAGGAGAAGTATGTCTCTTTGCAGATGACACAAAGATCTGCAACAGAGTTGATGCACAAGGTAGGGTGGAAAGGATGAGAAGGGACTTGGCAAGGTTGGAGGAATGGTCAAATGTATGGCAGCTTAGATTCAATGCTAAGAAGTGCAAGGTAATGCACCTGGGAAACAAAAACCCAGAGGAAGAGTACACAATGGGGGGTGAGATATTAACAACAACAAAAATGGAAAGGGACCTGGGGGTAGTCGTATCAGATGACCTAAAGGTGGGCAAACAATGTGAGAGGGCAGCAAGGAGGGCTGGGGGGATACAGGGATGCATAGGGAGAGGCATCACCAGCAGAAAACAGGAAGTTATTATCCCTCTGTACAGACAGTTGGTGAGACCCCATCTCGAATACTGCATGCAGTTCTGGAGACCCATTCTCCACAAGGATATAGACAGGATGGAGGCTGTCCAGAGGAGGGCAACTAAAATGGTGCAGGGCCTGCACCGGAAGACATATGAAGAGAGACTTAAGGAGCTGAATATGTATAGCCTTGAGGAAAGGAGAGAGAGGGGGGACATGATAGAAACTTTCAAGTATCTCAAGGAATCAACAAAGTCCAAGAGGGTAGCATCTTTCAAAAAAAGAGGTGTGCAAGAACAAGGGGGCACAATTTGAAGATAGAAGGGGGTGGCTCAGAGGTAATTTAAGGAAGTATTTTTTCACAGAGAGGGTTGTGGATGCATGGAATGGCCTTCCGGAGGAGGTTGTGGAGTCAAAAACAGTGGTGGAATTCAAGCATGCATGGGACAGTCATAAGGCAATTCTAGGGGGTTGGGGTAGGAAGAAGTAGGCTGCTGGTTAACTAGGATCTGCAGCTTATCCAATAGGTAAGGAAATGGGCAGACTGGGTGGGCCAAGCGGTCCTTATCTGCCATCAAAATCTATGTTTCTATGTTTCTATCCAGGACAACTTCTCCCTAGTGGGCTCCATGACACCTTGTGTTATGAAGGCACTCTGGAAAGCATCCAGCAGTACCTGTTCCCTAATGCAGGAGGTGGTGGTCATTTTCCAGTCCACCCCAGGTAGCTTGAAGTGCCCTATTATTACTTCCTCCCCCTGCCAGACATGTCTGTGATCTGGGATCCCAGCACCCTATCCACTTGCTCATCCTGGGAAGGCGGCCTGTAGACCACCCCCATCCTTAGTTTCCTCCCTGTCATGGATTGGATTTGCACCCACAAAGCGCCAGGCTTGCCTTCTGTGTTTTCTTCTCTGGTGCACGTTATGCCCTCCTTCACGTACAACACCACTCCCCACTTCCTGTCCCCCTATCCTTTCTGTACATTTTATTCACGGGAACTGCTAGATCCCAGTCATGGGTTTGTGTGGCCCACATCTTTGTAATGGCTGCTATATCTACCTCTCCCTCAGTCAACAATGACTGCAATTCTGCCATTTTGTTCCACCAACAATTGAATCCTCATATCTAACACAGCTTATCCATGATCCCACCCATCTCAACCCCCTGTCCTATAAGCACTCCCTCATCGACTGGGTCTTGAACTGTGATTATTCTCTGCAGCTGCACCCAACATCTCCATTGCATGGGAAGCTCTCCTTCTTCTGTACAAATAAACTCTGCAAGATAAACATCACTGTACATACAATTATAGATTGAGAGAGCGCTCCTGACCAATAGGAGCACTCCATTCCCCTCTGCGTGAGACATCATTACCCTGTGAAGAGCGTCTCATGTGCAGATGCCCTGGAAATGGGCATGTTCTAGGGACATGGATATGTTGTTCATCCACACTCATTGGCAGTATCCTTGCCGCTTTAAATCTTGCCGGAAGGTCTTCAAGCTTGCTCCTCCCACCCACCCGGGTGGTATAACTCTCGGCCCCGCCCCATGACGCCAGATCTTCCTTACCGCTTGGAAGCTCAGGTTCCCTCCTTAACGCTTTCCGCGCCGCATGGTTCCTATTTCTCCGCTTATGGATTTAAAATAAAATTTGCAAAAGACTTCAGTCTTCGATCCCTCGCCGCGATGGACAAATCGACTCGGATTGGAGATGCCCGTGCGGGCAGAAGATGTCTGGACGGATCCACACTCCACGGTGTGTCACTGCTTAGGCCTTGAGCACGACCCGCAGGCTTATGACCTGTGCTCATCTTTCTCGGCCTACGCCCCTCAAGACCGTATGTCTGATTGCAACTGGGCCGTCCCCGAGAAGCGCTTTCCTCCGTGAAGTCCAAGGAGGCCCGTTATGGTGTCCGCGGCGGCGGGTTTCATGGATCAGCTCGAGCGGATGGTCGCCCTCGAAGAGGAGGCGGCGCGGGCCGTATCTTCCTCGGCCGCGGCATTTATCCCGCTCTCTCTGGGTTCTTCCTACACGGCTTCTTTTAAGGAGCTTTGTCTGTCCCTCTCCACTAAAGGAGAAGGGCCTGCGTCTGCTGGACCTTATTCTCGGTCCAAAAAGAGGGACAAGGGTAAGTCCCTCCGTCGACGCTCTTGGGAGCGGGAAAGGTCCCTCTCCCCGGGCCGCCGTCCGTCGGGTTTCGTCGACCGCTGCCGGCCACTGGCCTCACGGTGTCCTCGCTCAGGTCAGTTGACCGAGACTCTACTGATGAAGTCGAGATTTTCTCGACTCCATTGGCCGGCTGTCGCCTTTTAGCAGCCGAGATTCCCTCTCCCGGTTCCCCGGGAGGAGTTGAGGATCCTGTGGCTCGCCTTGCCTGCCCGTTCCGAGCCTCGGATGGACCTTCCAGCCGAAGGGAGTGCCGGTTCCGCCGACACCTCTCAAGACCCACCCCGGAAATTCGGGACTCTCGTCTCGGTCTCGACCTCTTCAGCGTCCAGCCGCTCCCACCGGCCATAGGCGGTTCCCGGTCTCGCACCGCGGTAAGCGCTGTCAAGCAGCCGCCCCTCGCCCTCCCTCCTCGATGAGGGAGTACCGCTTAAACACGCCGGACGTGTACGAGGACCTTATGTTGCAACAGCTCCTCCTGGTCGGGAATAAGTCGACTCCGCGCCTTCCCCTGCCATTATGGCTGTCACCGAACGGCCGGCTACTAACCCTCGACTTGTCCGAGGAGCCTATACCCAGGCCGGTTGTTCGGCCAAAACCAGCTGCTCCACCGATTCCGGTGGAACCTCCGCCTCCACAGCCACCAATTGGGGCTCCGACCAAGGATTCTCGGTCGACTAAGGGTTTACCCCATCGGCTGTCAGTTACCCTCACTCCCGACCGACCTCGGCAGGTGAAGGGTGGCTCAGGCCAGAGGCAGTTCTTCGAGGACTCTTCCGAGTCCGAAGATGATTCCCTTCTTCTCCGCGACTGGACTTGGAGTCTTCAGGAGGTCAGTCAATGGACGATAGCCCGTCGTCTTCCTAGGACTGCTTCGCTCATCTCGGAGTCTACCGATGGAGCTCGAACCCGCTTCCAACGGGCCAGGTATCCTCACGGAGATTCTGGACCGAGGGTCCTCCGACGGAGGCCTTTCCCGTGGCCGAGGCCATAGTGGGTCCGCACTGGAACTTTGGCAGCGCCTGCTTCCTGCCCTGCGCCTCGCCAGGATGGCCAGGAAGTATGCGTCCCTACCGGTTCCTTGTCCGGTTTTGAACACCCTCTGCTGAGGGTTGGTTACCGACGTTTTCCGGCGCCCGGCAACGCCAGGATGTGGACAAACCTCCTGACAAGGAGTCCAAGAAATTGACTCGTCGGGCGAAAAGTCTATGCTGCGCCCTCTCTCGGCCTTGTCAGGCCAGTTCGGCCGTCCTCATGGCACATTTTTCTCATGCCCTGTTGGGCTCCCTGGATGAGGTCATCCCTCATCTTCCCGCCGATCTGCAGACTACGGTTAAGCAGGTGCGGGACCAGGGCAGGGCAGTGGCCAAACAGCAGCTCCAGACTGCTTTGGATATAGGGGACTCATGTGCCAGATCGGTGGCGGCCGCAGTGGCTATCGTCGGCGGGCTTGGCTGAGATATCCACCTTTACTTGGATACCAGCACAAGTTGGCGGATGTTCCTTTTGGGGACTGACCTCTTCTGCCCTGGGGTGGAAGGTCACCTGCAGAGGATCGAGAAGTCCAATGCCACCTTGGACTCGGTCTCTTCCGCTCAGAAGGACAAAGGCCGCAAACCACAGCCTAAGCCCTTTCGTCCTTCTGTGCCCCCGGCGCGCCCGGCCCAGCTACGTCAGGGCCAGCAGGCTCGGCACTGGCATCCCAAACCCAAGCCGCCGCTTCCTCTAACAGGAGGCAGGGAGGAAGGGCCCAGGAGGTCCCTCGGCGGTCCCTCCTCCAAGCCTGCCCAGTGACGGGCTGAGGGTGTCGCCCCATCCCCGTCACCTACCCTGGGTCCCCGTGGGGGACGGCTCGCACTTCCGTTCCACCTGGTCCGCTGTTACCACGGACAGGTGGGTCTTGGAGGTGGTGGAAGAGCCTGCCTCTGGAATTCGAGCAGGCACCACCCTTCAGAGCCGTCGCCCCTCGGGGGGCTTCGGGATCCCCAGCCTCACTGGCGGCTCGTCGAGCCGACATCAGCTCTCCTCCTCCAGAAGGAGGTGGTAAGAGAGGTGGTGGACCCTCCTTCAGACCCAGGGTTTGTGTCCAGGTACTTCCTGGTTCCGAAACGGACGGGGGGCTGGCGCCCCATTCTCGACCTACACGACCTAAACAAGTTCCTAAGGTCTCGAACCTTCAGGATGGTCACTCTGGCTCAGATAATACCATCCTTGGAACGCGGCGTGTGGTTCTGCTCTCTGGACTTGCAGGACGCGTCTTTTCACGTCCCTATCCGTCCGTCTCACCAGAGATTCCTTCGCTTCCGAGCGGAAGGATCTCTCTTCGAGTTCCAAGCCATGCCCTTCGGCTTGTCTCCAGCTCCCAGGGTCTTCACCAAATGCATGGCAGTGGTGACAGCATTCCTGCGGCGCCGAGGGGTCCGGGTGTACCCTTACCTGGACGACTGGCTGATAGCAGCCCTCCAGGAAGGAGGCGGAGTGGTCCAGAGATCTGGCCCTCCAGGTCTGCTTTCAACTGGGCCTCCTTATCAACGAGGCCAAGTCGGAACTCGAGCCAAGCAGGTGATTCTATTCATCGGGCGCAGCTCGACTCTCTTGAGCCAGAGCGGCTCCCGCGGACAGGGCCGAGGTTCTTTCCTCCTTGCCCGATCATTTCTGGTTGGGCACTGCGCCTGCCCGGGACTTCCTGCGCCTCCTGGGTCTCATGGGCGGCCTGTACCAGCGTGGTCCGTTGGGCCGCTGGAACATCACGATCCCCTTCAGTGGGGACTGGCCAGCCAGTGGTCTGTAGCTACGATCCCTTGGACCAGCTTGTGTCGGTGACACAGGGGATGGGCAGCTCTCCAGTGGTGGACCGTTCAGATCATTTGCAGGGAGGCATCCCGTTCATCCGCCCGAGCCGACGGTCTCTCTGTCGACCGATGCCTCTCTGATGGGTTGGGGTGCCCATCTGGGGGAACACCGGGCTCATGGCCTCTGGTCCCCGCGGGAGTCCCGATGCCACATCAACCTGCTGGAGCTCCGAGCGGTCCGCCTAGCTCTCACCGCCTTTGCTCCGTTCCTCCGGGGTCAAGTGGTCCGAGTCCAGACGGACAATACCACGACCATGTACTATCTAAACCGCCAGAGGCGAGGGCTCCATGCTTCTATGCAAGGAAGCTCTCCGCATTTGGTCACTCGTGGCGCAGCCTGGAGGCGGATCTCCTAGCCATTCACGTGGCAGGAGCCTCCAACACCCCTGGCCGATGCCCTGAGCCGGATAGGGGCTGCATCCACGGTGGTCTCTCCTGCCGGAGGTAGTACAGCATCTGTTCTCCCTTTGGGGCACACCTCAGGTGGACCTGTTTGCCTCCATGGAGGCAGGCTGAGTCTGTTCCATGCCCGCCCCCTCAGCAGGGCTCGCTGCAGGGGATGCCTTCTCGAGGCAATGGACCCCGGGCCTCTTTTCGCCTTTCCCCATTTCCTTGATCCACAAGGTGCTTCTCAGCGAGGAGGGACAAGGGCGCAGGTGATTCTGATAGCCCCAGACTGGCCTCGCCAGTTCTGGTACCCAGATCTCCTCAGTCTCAGCTCCAGGACTCCGCGGCAGCTTCCAGCTCGCCCGGACCTGCTCTCCGTCAATCAGGGGAAGGTGTTCCATCCGGACCTTCAATCCCTGCACCTGACGGCCTGGTTCCTGAGCGGCTAGAGTTCCAGGCCTTGGGTCTTTCCGACGAGGTCCTCAATGTAGTTGAGGCATCCCGTAAGGAGTCGACCAGAAAATGTTATGCCTTCAAATGGAAAAGGTTTTCCATTTGGTGTCAGAATAAGGGCTTGGACCCTTCCTCCTGTTCCTTGGCAAGCATCTTGGACTATTTATGGTCCCTTTCTAGTCAAGGCTTAGGTCGGCGACCCTAAGGGTGCACACTGGCATCCCTCCTTGCAGGCGCGGGCGGGAAGCAGTCAGTGGCGCGAGGAGAGGTGGTCTGGCTTTTTTCAAAGGCCTTGATCACATTTCCCTCAGTGCGGGAACCCCACCTCCGTGGGATCTACTGCTGGTACTGGCAAAGCTCATGGGCAAGCCATTCGAACCTATGCACAGGTGTGTTCTCTCTCACCTGTCGTGGAAGACCGCCTTCTTGGTGGCTATCACGTCAGCCAGAAGGATGGGAGAGCTCCAGGCGCTTTCCATCGAGTCTCCTTACCTGGTCTTCCACAGGGACAAGGTTGTCCTGCGCCCCCAACCGAAATTCCTTCCGAAGGTGGTGTCGGAGTTTCACCTTAACAGGTGTTGACTCTGCCGGTGTTCTACCCCAATCACACCCTCGAGGTCGAATATAGGCTCCATACTCTGGACCCTAGAAGGGCGCCGCTTATTATAAGGAGCGCACGGCTGAAATTGAGGAGAGGTTCGCCAGCTGTTTGTCACCTACGCTGAAGCCGCATCTGCAGACCTGCAGCCAAGCGGACGATAAGCAGGTGGGTAACCTCCTGCATAGATCTCTGCTATAAGTTGGCGGGCATGGAGCCTCCCAGAGGATAAGAGCTCATTCTACCGCCATACTGCTGCAACGGTGGCTGCTTCCAGGGACGCCCTTATCCAGGAAATCTGCAGGCTGCTACCTGGAAGTCAGCAAACACCTTCATTACCCATTACCACATCGACCTTGAGTCACGCCGGGATGCTGGTTTTGGGGCCTCGGTTCTCAGTCTCTCTTTCCCAAGTAAGTATATGGAGGTGTGCTCTTGCCTCCTCCTCCCGGAGAACTGCTAGAGTCTGCCAATGAGTGTGGATGAACAACATATCCATGTCCCTAGAAATACAGGTTACTCACCTGTAACAGGAGTTCTAGGAATGGTATATATTGTTCATCCTACATTTCCCTGTTTCTCCGGCTTGACGCTTTAGCCTGAGCTTCCAGCGGGCCAGATCTGGCGTCATGGAGGCGGAGCGAGAGTTATACCACCCGGTGGGTGGGAGGAGCAAGCTTGAAGACCTTCCGGCAAGATTTAAAGCGGCAAGGATACTGCCAATGAGTGTGGATGAACAACATATACCATTCCTAGAACTCCTGTTACAGGTGAGTAACCTGTATTTCCAGGACAGTTTAAAAAAAAAAAAAAAATATTATTAATCTCGCTCAATCAATAACATAATTCGTCCCCCATTGACACTTGTTTCTGGATAACAGTGGTTTCACTTGCGTTCTAATCAAGCCAGAACAGCTCAGCTTCGCTTTGTTGTTCTCTCTCGATCAGAACGCATGTGAAACTACTCTTATCCAGCAACAAGTGGCTTCGGGGGACATATTAATGTATAGATAATGTCTTGCAAGTTAGGTACTATATCTCACAACCACTATCTTGAAGGTTGGGTTGGGTACATCGCAATTGACTGCAGAATTAAAAGAAAGCAGCTGTCACAATCCTGATGACATCACAATAGCCCTGTATAACACTGAATCCCACAGTTCAAATCAAAGAGAAACATGTATTTCTTCCTGGAAACAACTGATTAAAAAATTGTAATTAATAAACTGATGCTGCATAAATCAAATATGGCCTGGCTAGGCCGCTCCAGTGGCATTGAGGGCTGAGGCGCTGGACGCCTTACCTCATTCTACACCAGAGATCCATGTTTGGGAATGAGCACGGGCCATCGGGGGTTGGCAGGGGAAGGGAAGGATTGAGCATCTGAGGGCCTGCTCTCCTTCTCCATGGAGGGGTGGACTTCAGTGGTCAGCACTCCACTGGTCCCTATTGGCTGCTGGGGTGCAGCACACCGATGCTGCAGCTAAGGGGAGGAGATGGGGCAGACGCTTGGAAAGAGCGCATACAGAAGCGTGCATGCTCTCTCTCCGCAGGCATCGTTGCATGCCCCACCTCCATCTCCACACAAGGGGAGTAAATGGGAAAATTAGCCTGGCTACATGAAGCTGTCCCTGCAGCGCCACCAAAGAGAAGGCACCTCCCTGGCAATGATCCGTTTGGGGTGGGCAGAGTCGCTCACCATCACCCTGCCACGAAGGGCAAGTTGGTGCTCAAGTGAGGGGGTCTAACCTTCTGGGGCTGGCACTGGGGCGACAGCTGAAAGGCAGCAGTGTTGCCGGGCTCCGGAGAGAAATGCCATAATAAAAAAATATATATATATATATGGCTTGGCTCAAATATGGGTGATAACCTGACTCAAAATACACAGTTCATCATTGCTTTTAAGAGGGAAGTACTAGCTGAACTTACTCGTGAGTTATAGTCAGCCCCTCACACTTCATTAGTTGCATATTTTGAGTTAGGCCATTGCAATCCTGTTTTAAATACTAACATGTACAGTATTCGTTTCTTTTTTTAGTTAGTCTTTTTCTCCCCATCCCACTGGTTCCCTTCTACAGTCACCCCAGCCTGACACTCCAGTGTCCTCCAGGGTATACCTGCCCATGTGTGCCCCAGGGCCTGGGATTCTGTGGGGTTCCCTAACCCCTGCTGTTGAATGGGATTAGGGTTCGCTGGGTAGGGCTTGGATAGCTGAGTGCTGGCTCTGTGGATGACCGGTGCCATCCTGCCAACTGGGAGTTAATCCCTGTGTTCTCCCGTGGGAGGTGCAGACATACCATGCTATCATGACGCGGATCAGTTACTGCCGCACAATGTGCTTCAATGACTGCTGTACCTTCCTGCACCCCTGGTGGCCCCAGACTGCCTTTCGTGCTCTGCATCTCCCCACCCCCAGAGAAGGAACACTGGCCCTCAGAGACTAGATCCCCCACCCAGCTGAACCTCTGATGCCTCGAGTTTGGTTCTGAATCTAGGTCGTTGGCACCGCAAGCGGTAGCACTACTGTGCCGGCTGGCTGGATAACTCACATGTATTAGTAGTAAGTTAATATTTCTATTGAAAGCAGAATTGTTCAGACTTATCAAAGGGTTGTGCCAATGCAAATTTTTCATTGCTTCCCCTTTCTCGATTTCTTAGATGTTATGCGTGCCATCTTTGATCATGTGTTATGATGCCAGTGTTTAATCATTTATACTTTCAAAGGAATATGAAAAGTTATCTTTCTAAAAAATTAGAGAGCTGTAAATATATAATAAAGGAATTAACTTCTGTTTAAAACAAGGGGTTCAGCTTTGCCACTTCATGTCAGGAGGAAAAACTGTGCTCTGCTTAAAGTGATGTCACGTTGCTTCTCTCCCACAGAATGGTGCACCACTGAGAGCCTGGGGCAGGGACCGCAGTGACAAAGGCATGTCATACAGTGGCACATTCCAACATTATTTTACATTTAATAGATATTATGGATTTACCAATGTATTTTAATATAGCTTTGCTAAAGGAAAACAAAACCAAATGCATTTTGTGTTGCAGACAATGTTTAATCTCTCTACCGGCTACTATCTCTGCTGAACCTAAACTTGGTGCCTTCAAAGTTCTCCTCAGGGAACATATCGTCTACACCTGCTCTTGTGACTGCTTCTAACCTTAAGATTTAATTCCGGCCTGGCCGAGTTCTCAGACCCAATGTCTCGGACCATGTTATTTAATTTTGCCTGCCTGTTTGATCTGTTGCACAGTTTGTTTTGTTATTTGTTTTTTGACTTTGGATAGCTTCGGTGAGGAGTAATACTGCTCGTTGTACATGTTCCCTTTCCTTGTCATATGGTGTTTCATTGTTAGTACTGTACCTCCCTTATGTGGAACCTTTGCAAAAGAGTCTTTGACTCTCAAAGGTTTGTAATTCCGATTCTTTTAATAAAGAAATAATCTAGCAAGCAGAATGTTTTACAGCTAATGAAGTAAGAACTCTGCTGCAGTTTTAGTTACTAATTATCACCTTAGCTTACAGCACAATCTGCTTCACTTAAAAAATTAATGAAATCTTTAAAGTGTTGAAGGAATTTAACTGAAGAGGCTCCTGTGAGTGGAATGGATGGTACACTGATGATTAGCTTGTACTGCCCTCTGCTGATGCATGGCTGAAATCCTCTTGTTAGACTGTAGGTTGAATTTTTCCATCTGCCTTGCCCTTTCACTATAGTTTTAGATGTTAGATTCAGCACCACCACCACCCCTTCACCCATTTAAGCATGGAACCTACTAGTAAAACCAGAGCAAACTTTTTTTTAATTATTATTTTTATTGAGTTTTTCAAAGATAACAGTAATAAACATAGCAGTAGTACACAATATCAATGAGCAGCAATATAAAAATATATCCTGAAGTATCATGAAAAGTAATTAAAACAACTATTGTATTGTCTAGTGTACCCACCCGGTAAATAAAAACGAAATAAATAATAATCTGGTTAATACTGTGTGCTGATAACCTAGTTTAGTATTGTGCATCAGTGGTGGTTCATCCTGGTTTGCAGTGGTTGCCTTGTTTCCCTTCTATAGCATCCATTTGTGCACTCTTTGCACTGAATTAGGTAAACCACATTGCTTGATTGACATGCGTATGACCCATTTAAAGGAGAACTACTGGATAAATTCTAGGAGCCACTGCTGAATAATTCGTGGCTCAAGCTACCCGATTCCCCCCTATGACCCTAGAAAATTCTTAGTGGTAGAAGTACCTGATCACTTGTAATTTTAGGATGGTGATCTGGTGCAGCCAGCATAATGAACATGCTGTGGAGCCTCCTGGGAGATCGGGCTGGGCAAAACCACGGTTTTGCCTCTTCCTGTGCATTGCCCTTATGTACGGAGATATTAAAATCTCCATATTTTGTATGCCTCGTGATATTTTTACAAAAGTTGACTATATGCTATGTGGGTGCCCAGATGTACTCTTTTAGGGATTTACCTTACTGTATAATGAATCCAGCCTCTGTATAAAATGCAATGCGAAATACAACTGACCATTGCCCATCAATCAATAAAAAGTACATCCTTTCACCCGTAGCGTCTCCCCTTTACTGCAATAGTAAGATACACAGCAAAGTATATACCTTGCTGGCTTATGCCATAAGGCCGCCACATGGGCATCGCCATTTTATGAAAGCTGTTGCAACAGAGAATTATCAAGACAGAATTATTTGATTTAATTTGAGGTGGTTTATATTGTTATTCTGTTGAGTTGTGGTGTGAGGGTGTGGGGATTTTAATATGTGTAGAAGGCCTGCCACCATGATCATATGCTATTCGTCTTCCGCGCTTTGCGCCGTCCGTCCTTTCTCCCCCTGCCATTACAGTTGTCAACATACCAGTGCTGTAGAGCACTGATTATTGTGCGGAGGGGGAGGAAGGATTTTGGGGGTGCGAACAGTGGAGGCCGAATGAATGGGGACACCATATTGGGGTAGTGGAGACCAGAAGACACCCTGGGGCAAAATGGACTCTAGAGCGTGGTCACTCTTGTCCTGTTTCCATACCCAAGGGCACCACTAATGATGTTGGGCAAATGGTCTTTGCTGCTCCAAAGGCCCGTACAACCCGGGCGGTGTTGTGCAATGCCAGATCCATAAGAAACAAGACTGCAGTTATTGCAGATCTTGTCGAGTCTGTGGTTTTGGCTTGCATTACTGAGACCTGGCTGGATGAAAATGCTGGTCCAGTTTTGGAGGCAGCAGTTCCAGCTGAGTACTCAGTGTTACACAGCCAGAGGTTGGACCGGGGTTGCCGTCTGTTTTAAGAACGAACTGGGCCTCACAAGTGTACTAGTTGAGGGAGCTGAGTCCTTTGAGTGTACTGTAGTGGCAGGTGTGGGTTGTAGAATTGCTGTCATCTGTAGTCCACCAGGTGATGAGAAGCGTTTTCTACAGGAAGTAGCAGACTTCATCAACATGGCATTTGAGTAACCCAGGCTGATGGTGCTGGGTGACTTCAGTGCCTGGGTCGATGACAAACTCTCGCAGTTTGGAGAGCACCTCCTCCAATTAATGACAACTTTGGGCCTTACACAAGTGGTTACTTCTGCCACTCATAAGAGTGGTCACTCCTTGGATTTAGTTTTCCTCCTGGGGATTGAGGCCTTCGACGTGGGGGTGGAACATGTCGGTTGGTCCGATCACTACACTGTGGGGTTCAGTTTTCGCACCCCTCCTTGTAGGCATACCCCTGTGGAGATGGTCAGTTACCGCTGTTTACGAGATGTTAGCTCTATAGGCCTGGCAGCGGTGCTTGACCTATTGGAGTTCTCTGGAGTGAGCAGTGATCCTCATGCCTTGGTGCTGGCCTATAATAGGGCCATCTCCTCGGCTCTGGATCAAATTGCTCCTGTCTGTGTTCATCCTCTCCCCCTTCGACCTCGGTCCCCATGGAGACTCCATGATTCGGGGAGTTGATACCCATCTCCAGCCAGAGGTAATGGTCAGATGTCTCCCAGGTACATCAGCATGGAGAGACACTGACCGCATTGCTAAAATTGTTCACAAAGCAGGAGAAAACATTAATGTCTTAGTACACATAGGGACTAATGATCTCGCCAGCCGGTCAGTTGTGGAGACCAAGGAACACCTGACCAGGCTGGGTGACAAACTATCATCCATTTCGTCGGCATCTCCTTCTCTGAGATCCTGCCAGTCTGGGAGAGGGGGCAGATGGATGGAAGGTCAGAGAAGGGGAGATAGGGAGCTAAACACATGGCTCAAGGCTGGTGCCAGGAAAAGGACACAGATTTGTAGGGAACCGCAACAGTTCTGGGAGCGAAAGTTCTTTAAATTTGATGGACTGGATCTGACTAAGGAGGAGTCAGTGCATTGGGGCAGAAGTTTGACGTCTTTGCAGAATATTTAAACTAGCAAATGGGGAGAGGGGTGCAGCACCCCATACGTCAAATGGGAAGAACACCCCCCCCCTCAGCTAGTGGTCAAACAGGGATTCAGCATGTTTGCAGTTCATTTGCATCACCAGGTAAGAAAAAAGGTTTGTCTCCCCATATGATGCACAGGGGTAATGCCAAACCTCACCCAACAACTAACACACCGAAATCTGGCCAATGGAAAATCATGTACACACATGCTCACAGCCTGGGAAATAAGATCCCAGACCTGCAGGCAATAATGTCAGAGGCTAAACTGGACATAGTAGCAATTAATGAGATGTGGTTTACCAGTAACCACACTTGGGAGACTTCAGTACCTGGCTATGCATTGTTCAGAAGAGACCGAGGTGCAAAAAGGGGGGGAGGAGTGGCCCTGTATGTCAATGAAAATATCAAAGCTACAGAAATTCAGAATACGCATAAGGAGCCAGAAGAACTGTGGGTCACCCTGGAAACAGGAAATGGGACAGCTATAAGAACTGGGGTTGTCTATAGGCCCCAGACTAGGGGAGGACATAGACACATTACTGTTAGAAGATATTCAAAACATGACAGCTAAAGGGGAGGTTCTGATAATGGGAGACTTCAACATGCCAGATACAGATTGGTCAATACCAGCAGGAACATCTTCCAGAACTAGACACATAGTGGATTCCCTGCAGGGGGATGGTCTCAAACAACTGGTACAACAACCCACAAGAGACAGGGCTATCCTAGATCTAATACTGACTAACAGGGAAGAGATCACATATCTCCAGGTAGAAGGTCACCTGGGGGCCAGTGACCATCACATGGTATGGTTCAATTTGGCTACCACATCTAAATCATCCCATTCCAAGGCAAAAATATGGGACTTCAGAGGAGCTGACTTTGATAAGATGGCCAACAGAGTTAAGCTAGCCCTGGCAAAAAGAAACACAGGTGAGGCGGTACAGGCAAAGTGGGCAAGCATTAAGGATGCAATACTTGAAGCAACATCCCATTGTGTTAGACAGAAAAGGAAGTGCAGAAGAAGAAGGAAACCACTTTGGTTCTCAAATACAGTAGCAGAAAAGGTCAGAGCCAAAAGGCTGGCCTTCAGGAAATATAAGGGAACACAGCGGGATGAAGATAGGGAGGCATACCAAACTGCCCTAAGGGAAGCAGGAAGGCAGAGGCAGACAAAGTCCCAAACTGAGGAAACACTAGCACGTAACAGTAAAAGAAGGTGACAGGATTTTCTGTAGATACATTAGTGAAAGGAGAAAGTCCAGAGGGGTATTGCAAGCTTAATGGAGAAAAGGAGCATGTGAGGAGGAGATCATGTAAAGCATCTATCCTAAATAGATACTTTTGCTCAGTATTTACTGAAGAGAAGGTAGGGCAGGGCCTACAGCTCACCACCATGGACAGGGGGGAGGGAGGTGAGCACTACCCTCACAAAAGAAAGGGTCCTACAAGAGCTGCTAAGCTCAGGTGGATAAGGCAATGGGACCTGATGGCATACATCCCAGGGTACTTAAGGAGCTAAAGGTGGAACTAGCAGAGCCATTAGCAGAACTGTTTAGTGAGTCTCTGAGCACAGGAGAGGTCCCAGAAGACTGGAGACGGGCTCATGTGATCCCACTCCCACAAGAGTGGTAGCAGGGAGGAGGCAGGGAACTACAAATCAGCAGTCTTACCTCAGTAGTGGGCAGATTATGGAAGCCACTCCTTAAGGAAAGGATAGTGCAACACCTGGAATCCATAGGGCAGGATCCAAGACAGCATGGGTTTAAAGGAAGGTCCTGTCAAACTAATCTCATAGATTTCTTTGACTGGGTAACCAGAGTGGTGGACCAAGGGGAGCAGTTGATGTCGCCTACCTTGACTTCAACAAAGCTTTTGACACTGTTCCACATAGAAGATTGATAAATAAGCTGGGTAAACAAAGGTGGGTCAGAAGTTGGTCAACTGGGTGGCAAACTGGTTGTGGCAGAAAACAGAGTGGTGGTAAATGGTATACAGTCAGAAGAGATGCAAGTCACAAGTGGGGTACCTCAGGGATCAGTCCTGGGGCCAGTCCTCTTCAACATCTTCATTAATGACCTTGCAGATGGACTAGAGGGTAAGGCTTGTCTGTTTGCAGATGACACCAAGATCTGCAACAGAGTAGATGATCCAGATGGGGTGGGCAGAATGAGAAGAGATCTGGATAAACTAGCAAAATGGTCAGAAGAGTGGCAACTGGGATTTAATGCAAAGAAGTGCAAGATCATGCACATAGGGAAGAGAAACCCTGAAGCCACCTATAGGCTGGGAGGGGAGTTGCTAGCAGTCACAAAGGAAGAAAGAGACTTGGGCATCATCATCACTGATGACCTGAAATCATCCAAGCAGACCTCTAAAGCAGTAGGTAAGGCTAGGGGTGTTAGGGTGTATTAGTAGGGGTATCACAAGTCGTAAGAGGGAGGCAATAATCCCTCTTTACAAGACACTGGTTAGGCCCCATCTGGAGTACTGCGTGCAGTATTGGAGGCCACACCTTCACAAGGACATTAACCAAATTGAGGCAGTCCAGAGAAGGGCAACCAAATGGTGCAGGGACTGCATCAGAAAACATATGAGGACAGATTAACAGAGCTCAATATGTATCCTTGAGCAAAGGAGGAGAGAGGTGATATGATTGAGGCATTCAAACACCTTAGGCATTAACAAGGTGAAAGAGTCGAACATGTTTCAATATAAGAAAAATAGGACAAGAGGACACAGCATGAGATTAGAGGGAGGCCAATTAAAGGGGAATGTGAGGAAATTCTTTTTCACAGAAAGGGTGGTGGATGCATGGCATGACCTACCTCAAGAAGTGGTGGCTATGAATACAGTGCAGGGCGTCAAACAAGCATGGGATAGGCATAAAGGAGCAATACAAATGAGTATGAATAGATAGGCCACTGACTGAGCAAAGGCCGATGGCACATTTATAAGGTAGAAAAAGAAATGGGCAGACTGGACGGGCATTGCGGTCCTTATTTGCCATCAACTTCTATGTTTCTATGTTTGATGGGACTTTGAGGGAGATGCAGTAACAAGGACGAAGATTAGAGCGTTGTTGGCAGACAACTGCCCTTGATACTGACCATCTTAGACTGATGGAACATTATTAACTCTATCATTCCTCAGTCTCTCGTAAGAAGGCAGAGTTCCTGTCTGGCGAGATTGCAGCTGCTCAGAACCGACCAGCTCAGCTTCTTTTTCAACCCAGCCTGTCTCCAGGTCCGGAAAGATTTTTCACAAGTGGAGTGTGACGAGCTTGCTCACTTCTTTGCGGATAAGGTGGCCGACATCAGGGCAGCACTCCAGCCTGCTCTCTCTACGGGAGAAGCTACAGATCGGTGTTTGGTCGCAGCCTCTGGTACCTCCTGGAGTTCCTTCGACCAGCCTGAATTCATTGATGTCATGAGGATTGTCCGTAGTATGCGCCCTACATGCTGTAATTTGGACCTGGGCCCGACTTCCCTGATAAAGAGTTGTCATGATATCTTCGGCCCAGTCCTGGCACGGATAGTCTGGTTCTCCTTGGACATGGGTGAGTTCCCTAGCTCCCTGAAGGAAGCAGTGGTGACGCCCCTCCTGAAGAAAGCTTCCTTGAACCCTGACTGCCATGCTAACTACAGGCCAATCTCTAATCTTCCCTTTGTAGGGAAGATTATTGAGAAAGTAGTGGCCGCACAATTGGAAAACCATTTAACCATCCATGATATATATGTCTGTTTTATAATTCTAACAAAACTCAAATGCTGTATTCTTTGTTCTTTTGTGGTGGTCGGGGGGGGGGTTCTAGAATGTGGAGTAGAAAAGGAAAAAATGTCTTGGTGGTTGGTAATGTTCTTTTGGCTTGATAGGCATCCGGTATTAAAAAAAAAAAAAGAAAAGAACTATGTACTTACACAGTCTGACCAATTGTTACATAAATCTGTTACACAGACCCTTAGTGGCTCCAGAAGGGGTTGTGGAGTGGATCCTTTCTTGGTGTCCAAGGCAACCATATCCATTTTGATGTCCGGGGTAGCTACCCAGACAGTGGAATTAGTCACCTTTTTGTGTATATTTCCCACCCTATGGTCGTGGGCTTGCATTTAACTGGCCTGTAATGTGGGCTTCTTCCCCAACACGCCCAGTTCAGCGTCCGCATGCCTCCACTTCTACTCGGGCCAGCACCACTGCTGCTCTCCAGCTTTCCTGGCTCACCAGTCAGCGGTGATTATGAGTCCCCTGCTCAGGAGCTCAAACAAGGCTGCCTGCAGGCTGATCACTCTAGTAGATAATTTTTAACAAAGAAAAAAGTAGTTCTACACATAGCTGCATGGAAGTGCTTTTTTAATTTTATTTATTTATTGTCTACAATCGGAATTACAATCCTTTGAGTCACAGACCTTTGCAAAGACTCCACGTCAGTTACAGGGGGTGGAGGGTAGACAAGTACAGTAAAAGACAAACATAGGCAGTATTTACAGTTTCAGTACTGACAGAGCAGTCTAGGCTAGAACTTATTCAGCAGGTGAGGTAATTAATGTGACCTGATTGCAAACAGTACTGCTTTGAAACAGTTTTTTACCCTAATGTGTACCCAGCACCCTTACTAGCATGTCATTTTAACCTTCTATTCACATTTGATACATCACAGGTGGCTGACTTGCTAAACATGATGCTTCAGAGGCATCCCCAAGTTTCATTAAGCCAGCGGATTTCGGAAACAGTTCAGCAACATTTCCAGCAGTGCAGCTTTCTGGAAGCTGCCGACTGTAAATCGAGGATTGAGACTGGTGAGCTAGTACAGGTGTCTGGAGTCCACATCAGGACTCAGTTAAAACCCAAAAAACTATGCTAGTCACTTTTGTCATCACCTGCACAGTTTCAAGGCTGTGGTGTTCAAAACTATCCAATAAACTGTTACTCCAGTCATGGGGCAGAAAGCTTTTTCCATATCTGTGCCAGAATTGCAGAACACTCTTTTGAGTTTGTTCCTTGTGCCAGGTTAATAGGCTTACCTCTAAGAAAAGATTAAAGAGCAGGTTCCGGGTAGCAGCCTGACTCAGCCTGCTAGATGACTTAGCCCCTCAGTAGCATTTCCCCAAGTGTTGCAGGAAAGTTCCATGTATTTTAAAAGATATAGCCCTCGTAAAATTAAAATCTGCAACCAGAGCTGAAAATGGACACGCCTCCACGTCGGCCCATGCAGCCCTGTTTTGTGATGTCACAAGACGAAGGCTGCGTGCATGCGCCCCATTTACTTGTATGGGGCCGGTGTTTTCTAATTGTTTTATACCCTTTAATGTTAGGATTTTAATAAACCAAAGCGATTGATTGACTAATTGGGCCATATTAGTCAGTTGGCATGTTTTCAGGACCAGGAAGTTGGTCCGTTTTTGGCCCTGGCTGCAGATTTTAATTTTATGAGGGTTATATCTTTTGAAATATATGGAATTTTCCTGCAACACTTGGGGAAAATGCTATCGGGGGAATATGTCATCGAGCAGACTGGGGGAGAGCAGCACCACGCAGGGTAGGAACCTGCTCTTTAATGTAATATTTGAACAATCTGTGTATTTTTTAGTTGATATTGTGACAGACCCTGCGGTGCTGTCTACCCAGGCCACTCACTTTGCGCTGCCATCACCTTTGATGAACTGGGCAGGTCTGATATGAGGGGTACCAGTTGGTTGCTGCATTTTATTTCACATCAGCCATCTGGGATTCAGACAGAATAGGGAGGATGGGGGAGAGAGAGCAGTGGGAGTTGGGGTGCTGGTACAGCTGGGTACCACTGATCTGGCAAACCAGTCGGTGGAGAAGGTGAAGTGGAACTTCCGTAGACTGGGAACAGTTTGGCAGCATGCTCAGCCTCTCTGGCCTTTATCAAAGTTCTTCCCATATGGAGCAGAGAAGGTAGGCAGGATAGGATAAGGAGTGCTGAAACAGAGGAGTTTAGCAGTTGGCTTAAGGGTTAGTGTCAAGACATGGGGTACCACTTTGTAGGGAACTGGGGGGACTTCTGGGGCAGGAGACTCTTTAAGAGTGATGGGTTTCAGCTGATGAGAGAGGCTTGTATCAGATGTTTAAAATGACTGTGGGGGAGTCTGGGTCTAGGAGAACGATGGTTGATGGTGAGCAGAAAGGGATCCTAGACAGTACTCCTTCATATCTGGGGGTAGCGAAACCTTGGAAAAGTCTACTGGCTAAGGTGGTAGGTGCGAAAACAGTCAGGGGAGTCAAGCAAGGCTGGGACAGAATGAAGGGCACAGTGGTTGCCTGGGGCGACAGGACCAAGGAGGAGGAGGATGGGGAGAGGACGGGGAGGGTTAGTACCCTGGAGGAACAATAGGTTCCAGAGAGTATATCAAACCTGGGCAGACTGGATGGACCTTTGGTGTTTTTTCTGCCATCACTGTGTAATTTTCTTGCAGGCTGCTCAGACAGTTTCCATGTAAGAAATACTGAAGAATTCCCTGTAAATCTGAAAGCATGAGCACCGAGTCTCCCTTGTAGCTAGACAGCAATCATCTCTTCAAATACTAAAAAGCACCAGCAGCATCAGGTTCATGTGTTACAGGGAAGGGGCACTGCACTACAGATTAACTAGCCAGCAGCATCCATAAAGGAACTGAGAGCTTGGCTGCATCGCATGGCGACTCTGCAATTTGTAGTTTGCCACGGCCCCTCAAGATAGCTCTGTTCCTCAAGGAGAAGGTGCTGCCCACACTGAAAATGAGTTGTAAATTTAGACCTTAAAGCAGAAATTTACAGCATTCAAAGACACTACACCAACAGCAAACTTCGTACAAGTAAAGACAACTGGTTCTGCAATTGCTTGAGCTTGTAGCTCCATGTTTGAAGCTGTGTCCCTCATTCTGAGGTTCAGTGTCCCTTACTGTCCTTCATTTTGAGTGCCTGTGTCTCTCATTTCAGTAAGAAACGGCTGAGAGGTATGGGAGAAAGATATGTTTTCTATCCTGCTTTTATACCATTGTGCCAGGTACTTGATCTGAGGCTTATTTCCTAGTCCTAAAAACCCCTGTCTCTGTGCTTGTTCCAACATAGTGCCCCCCCATGGCAGAAATATTGGAGGAAGGGTCTGCCTTTATTCTAATTAGGAGTGGTGTCTGGTCTAATGCTGTAGGGTACCTGGGAGTGCTGAAGACAATGTGTCACCGGCCCCTCCATGAGCCTACTGATGCCATTCCTATCCTCAAGTAGTCTTGCACACATTCTGAGTCTTCCTGTGAAGGGAGAAGGCTTCTTGCCCTGCCACAGGGGTCACTGTGGTACACAGAGGCTGCTCACCAGGCTAGTATACACAGTCAAGGGCAGCACTTTCCCAGCCCTGGCCACCTGATGCAGGCGCCCCAAGTGTGCTTCTGAACTCAGGTCGCACCTGCATGGTAGCGACACTCAACAACCATTGTGGCACTGAGCGGTCCCACAAAGATGCGAGATAGGAAGGTTGTCGCAGACGGAAGGTGCTATAGAGGAGACAACTCTGCCCGTGACTGCAGTGAAGCTGTTGAAAGGGACAGGAAGGAAGCAGGCCTTATGACAGTGCATGGAGTTGAGGGGTAGAGGTGGTTATGGTCCAAGTGGTTGTCTGGGGTAAGTCCACGGAGGATCTGTTATTTGGCAAGGAGGATTTTAAAGCAACAGTATTTGTTAGTCAGCAAAAAAATTAATCGTATAGTTTTTTGGCAGATGAATTTCTGAGATCCCTAGATTTGTGCTCAGTTCATTTTTACTTTTCCCAGACATCAATGAGTCACATCATTACAGATGGCTGCCACTCACAATTTTGTGCAAACATTTACTAACCTATAGTGATTCTCTACAAATGTACTACCCAGGGTACCCACTGCTTCTCTTGGTAAGGGTAAATTTGGCCAGGCTAACTATTAAGATCTGTACTGTCTTCAATTCCACTGTCTCCCCCAGCAGGCTGTTCCGCAGGATAACCACCATATGGGACAAAATTCACATCCTAACATTACCCCTGAATTTACCAACTTTGAGTTTCTGTGTGTAACCCCACATACTGCTGCAGCAGATCACAACAGACATGTCCAACAATTCAGTTTTATCAATGTCCTTGAATGCGAAAGGCTGAGATTATGTCAGTTTCCTTTTCTCCAGGGTGAACGTGTTAAGGGTCTCTGGCCTCTCTTCTTAGCTTTTGTCCCCCCTGCCACTCATCATTTGGTCGCTCCTGCGTTGCACTGTCCCGCAGTGTTGAAACTATACTTTATGAGCTTTGGGAGCTAGGGGGCTCATAAGGGTCCTATCTTTAGATTGCGCCCCCTTCCCGTTATAAGTCAATGGCAGTGATGTGTGAGCTGCTAGGACTCACTTCAGAGCTACTGGGGCAGAGCCCTGGCAAGCACCCCGTAATTCCAACAGTGCTCTCTTGACTGCTTCAATGCCCCTTTGCAAGGAAACTAAACGGCACTCAGTACTCCAGGTGGCACCTGACGAGAGCTTTGTAAAGTAGCAGGATTTCTCCTGATTCAGCTTCCTGTTTATTATGACCGCAGGTCATTTCCCTCTTGGACTGCAGCAAGTCATTGAGGAGATGTATCTGATGGCTTTCCTTTTGTTTGGGAGTGGTACAGGGCCAATTACTGGTTGAATTTCTAAAATGTAAAATTGATTTCCAAGGTTCCTTACAGGTCGAGAGGGTCGCTTCTGGACACTTTTGATTGGGAGTGTCAGTGGTAAGTTGGTCCACCATGACAAGGCCCTCCCACATTGGCTCAGGTTTAAATTTAAAAAAAAAAAAAAAGCACTTACCTTACAATCTTGCTTCGAGGGGGCTCTTACAGCAGGCAACACCATTAGGACTGTAGCGGGCAGGCACCAGGACCCCACAGATAACTTCAAGCTAGCAGTTATTAGCGGGGGACTGCTCCTCGATGTTGGACCGTGCTGTTAATGTATAGTATAAAAGGGGTGGTCCCCCAGCCAAACCCCAGTTCTTTTCCTGCCATTGACCAATGCTAGTTGGACCTCCACGGATGCCTTCTGCTCTAGTCGACCTCCATTTTCTTTGTGTTCTACCCACGCTTTATTATTTGTTAATATTCTTCAATTTACAGCATTTTCTTGCATGTTGTCTTCTCCATCCTCTTCTTTGGAGCGGCGGCGGACAAAGTGTGTTTGCTGCAAGCAGCTTCCCCATAAGGATGGTCACTCTTCCTGTCTGCTGTGCCTAGGCCCGAAACAAGACACTGAGGATTGCCAGCACTGCCAGGATTTCAACCAGTGTACCAGATTATGCTGCCAGAAGACCCTGGAAGCCTTCCTGTTACAGCAGAGATTAACAGCGATGGAGAAGGAGCTCCAAGTCAAAAGCACCTCTTCTTCTCCAGCCTACGGGGCTTCTGTTTCTTCTTCATCACTCAAAGAGAAGAAGTCACAGAAAGCAAAAACACTGGGACGAGCACAGGGAGAAACCTTGGTCAGCTTCCCATTGTTGGTCTCCATGTAAGTCGGTGACTGAGCCTTGGTCTTTCTCCTGCGAGAGGTTGGCCTCTTCCACCCCAGCAGCCCTCACTCCCTGTAGACTCCCAGTGGTCAAACCATCTGCTCTCATAACCAGTTCAGGCCAGTGGTTCTCTGGGGCTCAGAACTTCGTCCCCAGCCTCTCAGCCCCTGATGCTCAGGCTGTTACACGCAGCGGGTCCTCAGCCAGGCGGCTCGACCAGGTCCTCCTTGGGCAGTGGGTCTTTGCTCATTTCCCTCCCGTTCTGGGCATCAGCTAAGATGGTCGTGACTTCAGGGACTGACACCCCCAAGCAACGCCCGGGGGATGCGCTCACCTCCCTGACTAGAGTGATGCCTTTGTCCCGCTTGGAAGCTAGCTCCTGGGACAGGCCTCTCCTTCACAGGTGGCACCAACTGAATCACCAGACTGGCGTCAGCTTACGCATGTCCAGTCAACACCAGCCACTCCGATGTCGATCCCGGTGACACTTCAGCTGTCATCGCGGAACCCTCCACTATCGCCAGCTGGCCTTGTCATCACTCCTCAGCCAACACCCGAGGGTCCAACACCCAGTCTGTCGACTCCCACTAGACCGACACTGGGTGACTCAATGCCCCAGGGTCCAACACCCTTTAACCTGATGCCTCATCAACTGACACCTGGGTTACCAAAGCCTAACAAACCAATGCTGGGGTCCTCTACTCCTACACCCCTGCCGCTGGCTCCCCAACTCGCATCTCAGAAACCACCCAAAGATCTCAGTGCCCTGCTTGCAGCTTGGTGGGCAAACTTTAAAGACAAGGAGTCCCTGAGGGAGCCCCCTACTCCTAAGGACCCTCCTCCAAATCCAGACAAGGATAAGGTCCCCCCTAGGAAGACTCCAATGCCACCTCCTAAAGAGCCTACCCAACAGCCTGATGGAGCTGGCACCAGCCATCTGAGGGTTCACCGACAAAAGCATCATTGCTCGCCCTCTCCATCTCTAGACTCAAGAGAGTCAGGAAGATATTCTTTCTCCTCCTCTTTGGATGAATCCGAAGGCCGTGACTTGCTGTCAGAACTGGAGGAACCCAAGGATACCCCTCGATCTCCTCCAGATGATCCTACTTTAATGGATGTGATGAGACATATCTAATTCCTTATGGGTTGGGACATGAAGGAATTGGACCCCGAGCGATGTTGGCTGGCTATCCTTCTCTGCCTAAAGGAGTCACTACCCTTGGTCATTCCACCCTTTATTGATTCCTTCAAGGACGTCAATCGGGCCACCTGGAAGCATCCATCCACTGCTCTGGCGATGTCCAAGAAGGCAGATTGCCTTTACAATGCTCCAAGGAACAATCCCTTTTATAGGGAGCATCCAGAGGCCGACTCCGTAGTCATTAATGCTGCCCATAACCGCTCTACATTCATCACTCATTAGAGCCATATGTCTTCCAATCTTGAAACACTGTTGTGTCTGTTGTTCAGGAGTTGGGCATGGATATTAAGGATTGCCGCAGCCAGGGGTTATTATAATGCAAGCAATATGGCAGGAAAATACAATGAACTACAAGCAAGAATAAAAGAATACAATTCCTTGGCTGACTTTACCCCCTGCTCGTCACATTTTTTGAATTTGGTTGGATCACATGCTGCATAGAAGCCATGTCCTTTTGGGGATTTCTTCAAGTGCGGTATACATTTGTTTCTGCTTCCATACATCGGGGGAATGTAATGACTGAGCAGTTGCCCTGTGAACTTAAAGTACTGAAGTCTTTGTCAGTACCAGATGGACTGCTCAAGCTGATGCTTGTAGTGCTCTCTTCAGTGGCAATCAGCACATCCGCACAGTTTCACAGAACCTGGCTGATGATTCTTCAGAAGGAGCATGCACAAGGGTGGAGGCTGCAAGTCTTGCTGGCAAGATGGAATTGTTGGAAACTGCACTAATGATTTGGAATTCTATATTGCAGCGCCTGCATGCCACAAGTAAGGCACTTCAAAAAGTTGGCATTTTGTTGAAGACTGGTGGATTTATATGCATCCCTGTCAGGATTTCTTCAAGATGTATGCAGCAACTTCGACGAGTATGAAACATCTGCCAAAAAAACTTGTTGAGACAGACACATCCTACTGAACAGAACATTGTAGGCAAAGGCACCACAAGCGCATGTTTAATCAGGCAAAAACTGAAACCAGTTTAACAGAGACACATTTTGTGCAGAGACATGTTTTGTCATAACAGACACACTGAAAGCTGCCCAGTAGAGAAGAAAGTAGGCTTAGAACAATCTACAAAATAAATTTGGAGTTCTAATAGACTTCCCATTGCTGATTGAGAATGAAATCTGGAAGAGAGCTGAGAATCTTGTTGCTGCTTACCCTACAGATTTGGAAAATTCATTTCCAGAAGAATATTGGCAGTTCTGCTCATCTGTTGAAGATGAAGAAGATAAAAGTGTTCTTAACTTGTGCAAAATGTTGAAGGCCCGAGGACTGGAGTCAGCGTTTCCCAGTGCGGATGTTGTCTTTCACATATATCTGCACACCTGCCACAAACAGCAGTGGAGAGCAGTCATTTGCAACATTAAGTAGGGTCAAGAACAAACTACAGGGCACAGTGGACCAAGAAAGACTGAATGCACTGACCATCTTATCTGTTAAAAGTGAACTGGTTAAAACCATAGACTCTAAAGATCTTATCAGTGACTTTGCAGATGTTAAAACCTGGAAGAAACCAGTATAGGTATGCAGAACAAATGGTACTTTTTGTTTCCCTCATGGAGGAGCACCCATTAGGGTAGCAATTGCTTAACTTTTTTTGTTTGTTCTCTTTAAAAATTATGTGTTCTTTAAAATTGTATTTAATTTGTTTCCACCGATTAAAACACAGTAATATGAAAGAATGTCATTGATATGCTATGGCGAAGGTGCACGGTCGCAACAAAGGGGTGCAGTTGCAGTGAGAGGGGCCCCAGATTTTTCTTGGGTTTTGAGCCTCAGTTTGCCTTAATCTGGCCCCGATTACACCCCAATACTAAGGAGTTGTACAAAATAAATGCAGCTGCCTGCTAGGCTTTGCCCCGTTCTTCTGATTTCATGGTTAATTTGATCTACTGGGAGTTTACTACGAATAACATCATAATGTTGATGTTTTCTGGACTCACCACTTCATCAGGGTTGTGCCGGATGACTACTTTCACTTCTTCGTAGTTTTCTTTCTGCAGGGGAGATGGATGCTCCTACATGCAGCTTCAGCCTAGTTCCTGGTACAGTGGATATGTTGGCTGTTATTTAGCTTATGCCTTAAACAAATGTTTAATCATGTATAAGATAATATTATATTTGAAAGTTTGTATTTATCGGATAACAAAACCAAATCAAGTTCTGGGAAGGCTCCGTTAAGCAGTACCTGTGTAACCTTATTAGTGTCATTAGAACTATGAAAAAGTAGAAGTAGTCGGCCACCGTTTTGCTGACAAAGTGGCGAGACCATGAAACATCAACTAGGAAAGTGGATGTTAAATAAACATTTTCTCAACCAGTGTAAGAGTGGGGTCTCCCATTCTGCTTGAGTTTTTCTGGTAGTGATTTGCCGTGGGAAGGACTCCTCGGAACCTATAACTGGATTTAGCTCGATTAGGTTTGTGGATTTCCTAGATTCCCTCTCATGGGTTTCGGCAGACTTGTCTAACAGAATCCTGAACCCTTGCACTGCTTTCATGGGAGGAACTGATAGCACTCCTTAGCCACAGTGTGGCTGTCATTTTGAATGAGGTCTTGGACACCCCCAAGCACCAGTGTCAGAAAGTTCAGCTGCGCAGACTTAGTCCCTTGAGCATGAGCCTCTGAACACCAGCAGGAAACAGCTCAAGGACACGGTTAGACTCAAAAATGATTGGCTAGCAGTTTTTTGGGGCAAAATCCTTACCCCCCCATACACATACACACGCACACACACTGTTTTCATGGGAGGAGCTGATGGCATTCATTGGCCTCAGCACAGCTCTCTTTTCTGCTAAGTTCTTGGCCTCACACTGATGTCAGAGACTTTGCTGGGCCTCCACAACCCCTTGTGGACAAGCCTCTGAACACCAGCTGGAAACAGAATGACGTGGGGTGGTATCATAATGCGTTGCAGTAACCATAGTTGAAGTATGTGTTAATACACACTCTACGTATGACAGTACAAGTAGATGCCAATAAAAAATATGCAGATGGGATACAGTAGAACTCAGCAGTTGAGGGCAATGGAGACAAAATAGGAATTTTTGAATACATTTATTATGTAGTTTCCAAAAATAATAGTACAAAGCACAAAACAGAGTACATAGTAAACATTGTATACAAGAGTTATGAGTCACAGCAGAAGCCTCAGTTAAGTTACAGGTAAGACAGTAACAACTTATGATTAAGCGGTGGGGGGGAAGGGTCTCAGAATTCTAAAGTTATCCCATATACAGAAAGTGCGTGACTCAGTCAGTGAACTCACTAGAGACAGGGCAACACTGGACCTGGTGCTTACTAACAGAGACAATATTGCAGGCTTCACAGTGGGTTGTCCCCTTGGGGACCAGTGATCACCATTCTGTGTCGTTAATTAAGAGGGGTGCATAGGCAGACCACACAAAGACAAGGGTCCTGGACTTTAGGAGGGCAGATTTTAAAGAAATGGGAGACTGCCTCAGAAGCAGCCTGGCAGGGGAGGATTGCCAGGAAGAGGTATAAGAACAGTGGAGAAAATTAAGGGAAGGCATAGTTTATTTATTCAGTTTATTTATTTAAAACTTTCACCAAGAAAGGCATACTGAGCACCAATTGCTCATTTCCAGATGCATCCTGGGAGGGGGGGAGAGGGAATCATACTAAAAATACAACTACATAGTAGCATAACCACATTTTGCAGACATGCTGCATTCCACGGGAGTTAGAAACTTACAAGAGAGAAAACTAACATAGAAGCATAAAGACACGTTTGCAGATATGTTGCATACAATGGTAGAAAAACAGATTTCTTGGCACACGACAGTACTGAAGCATTTTAAATACGTAGTGAAGGCAACCAGCCTCTTTGTGAAGGAAGTGAGCAAAAGCAGGTGGAAAAAAAGACCATTATGGTTCTCTAGGGAGGTGGCCCCGGAGGTGAAGGAAAAGGTGGCATACAGGAAGTACAAAGAAATGTAGAGGGATGAGGATAGGAAGGTGTACCAGGTAAAACAGAGGGAAGCGGGCAAGGCAGTGAAGAGAACAAAGGCGCAAACAGAGAAAAGGACAGCCAAAGAGGTAGCAAAAAAGGATAAGACTTTTCTTCAGATACATGAGCAAGAAGAGGAAGGCAAGGAAAGGGATAGTGAGGATAAGGAGGATGGGAGTGCATAGAGTGGTAGTGGTATTTATATGTGGCGCCCTTGCCCTGCGGCTCAGGGCACCATTACATAACATAGGGCCAGAAAACTATAATCAACACTTACAAATCCATCATACTTTAAAAGAATAAATAAATGAATAAATAACTTAGACGGTAGACAACTAAAAAAGGCTTATAAGATGTTATGAATTCACCCCAAATGCCTGCTGAAATAAATGGGTTTTAAGGCCCTTTTTAAAGGCCTCCGCCGACGGGCTGTGTCAAAGCATTGGGCAGGGAGATTCAAAGGACCGGGCCTGCCACCTCGAATGCCCGGTCCCCTGATGTCTTCAGCCTTGACCTTGGCACTACTAGGAGGCCCTCCTTAGAGGAGCGGATTTGGTCAGAGGGTATATATGGATGCAGGAGCTCAGAAAGGTAGCCTGGGCCCAGTCCATGTTTTTTATTTATTGAAATGTTTCGCCAGGAAGGCACACTGAACAACAAGTTGCTCATCTCCCTGTGCGACCTGGGAGGTGGGGGGTGGGACTGGGGAATACAATTGGTGAAGAATTAGACATACAGTTTACCATTTAAAATATACAAGAAATTAAACATTCAATTACATTTGTAATGACATACAATTACAAAATATCATAAGTAATCATACAGTCGCATTTGTAACATAACATACAATTAAATATATCATACCTGTGAAATATGCATCTAATTACAAGTGGCATATCTGAAGAACATAGTACATAGCGGTGAAGGGAGAAGTGAGCATGGTGAAACGCAGGCTGGGGGGTGGAAGGTGTAATAGGTGATGTGAGTCATGGAGAGGAGCAGAGGCATAGGAGGACAGTTAAGGAGGGTTAAAGCAGGAGCAGTTAGAGGAGAGATAGTTATGTAAGGCAGAGGCAAGGGAGTGGGAGGAGGAGGAGGAGTGCCATATTTGGGGGGGAGGGAGTTCCAGATTTGTGGGAAATGATGGGTAAAGCCTGACTGACCGATGAGAGTGGTACGACAGGGGACCAACAAAGTGCAAGTGACAGAGGATCTGAGGGAATGGGAGGGGGGAGGTGGGGAAGAGAGCGTGCATGAGAGGTAGGAGGGAAGTTCTCCTAACCAGAATTTAGAAGTGAGTTTGGCACAATGAGTGAGGCACCTGTTGGCAAGCAGGGGAAGGGAAATGGTGTAGTAGAGGTCACAGTGATGAGTGCGTGATGGAGCATCAGGGGCAAATCGACAGAAGGAGTTAAATAGAGTGTCCAGTCTGGTTAGGGAGGATTTGGGAGTGGCACCATAGTCTGCATCACAGTAGTTGAAAATGGGGAGGATCATCTTCTGAACTAGTTCACGCAGCACTGTAGGGGGGATGCAACTACGGTTCCCGAATAAGGCACCAAGCTTGGGGCACAGTTTTTTAAAGACGGAATCAATGTGGCCAGAGAAGTTGAGGTGTTGGTCCAACCAAACCCAAAGGTAACTGAATGAGGAGGTGTCCTCTAATATTGTCCCATCAAGGACATGGAAAGACGGTGCAGGGTGGAGCCTAGAGACTCTCTGCCTAGTGCCAAAGGTCATGTATACAGTCTTTTTGGCATTTAGGAATAGTTGATGTGAGGCAAACCTTAACTGAACCTGGTGAAAGTCAAGCTGAAGGGTAGTTGCAGCATCAGCAGGGCATTTGCCAGATGAGAACAGGACAGTTTCGTCAGCATACACATGGATAGAGGTGGAGGGGGAGCATACTGAGGGCAAGTCATTTAAGAAGATGGAAAAGAGAATGGGTCCCAGCACCAAGCCCTGTGGGACTCCAGTGGAAATAGAGAGTGGGGTGGGGGAGAGATTGTATCCTGGATTTGGACTGATTGTGTTCTGCCTGAGAGGTAAGCTCTAAACCAGTTTTGGGCAGAAGTAGACAACCCAGCAGCCATAAGGGAGTCAAGAAGTAGGGCATGGGAGACTGTGTCGAATGCCTTGGCGAGGTCAACAAAGATGGCAGAGGTAATGAGGCCATTATCCATCCCAGTGAGGATGGAGTCAGTGAGTCTGAGTAGGGAGGTGGTAGTGGAGTGGTTCTTCTGAAAATCAGATTGGAACGGGGTTAAAAAGGAAGAGTCATCGAGGAAGAAGGTTAGCTGAGAGAGGACCAGGTGTTCTTGGAGTTTAGCAAGGGCAGGGAGTAAGGAGATTGGGTGAAAATTTGCAGGGGAGGAGGGGTCACCACCCTTTGGGAGAGGGAGGATCACTGTATGTTTCCAGGATGAAGGGACAGATGAGGACGAGAAGGAAAGATTTAAGATCAAGGAGAGAGCGTAAGCTATAGCAGAAGCTGAAAGGTAGAGGAGTTTAGGGTCAAGGTCATCCAGCGATGAGCCTTTGGAAGGATTAAGAGAGAGAGAAGGGCCATTAGTGTTTCTTGTCGGAAGACCACAGAAAAAGAGAAGGAAGGAAAGATGGCCATGGAAGGGCTTGAGTACTGGGTGTGGGAGGATGAGGAGGGGGGGTTAGAGGGGAGTGACTTTAGAAGTGCTGTGGCGCAGGAGGTATAATAGGAATACTCTTGAGCCACTGCACATGCTTTGGAGACCAGTGAGTTATTTTAAGCACGGGGAGGAGGATGTGAAGGGGAGGAGAATAGCGTGGACCACTTTCCCGAATTTGGAGGTGGAATTGATGTTTTTGAGAAAAGTTGTGCAGGCATTTCTTAACATGCAATACCTGGCATGGTCTAGGGGAAGCTGGGAAGCCTTTTGTTTCCTCCAGGCTTTGTCCTGTTCCCTGAGACAAGTCAGTAACTCAGGGGAGACCCAGGGATGATGGTTGCCGTGAACTCTAGTGCATTTAAATGGAGCGTGGGAGTTCCATATAGTTAGAAATTTATCTTTAAAATAAGTGAGGGCTTGGTCAATGGAAGGGGCAAAGGCAATAGGGGACCAATCGGAGCTGGCCAGTTCATTAAGAAGGGGATTATGGTCTAACGAGCTGAAAGAGCAGAGTCGCAGTATTTTGTGAGGCGGTTTAGGTCTGTGGACTTTTCTGACTACGAAGATTGGGCGATGATCACTGAGGGCATCGGGTAGGATACCTGATTTAATGACTCGGTTGGGGTGAGAAGTGAGAGCCCAGTCTATCAGGGAGTGGTTAAGAGTTTTAGGATTTAGGTGGGTGGGTTCCAGGATGAGTCGGGAGAAATTGAGGGCCATGATGTCATTTCATGTTGGCAGTTGTTGGTGATAGCCAGTTTTGGTTTACATCACCCAGGATGTGTAGCTTACCTTTTTGTGAGAGGTAGGTTTTGGAGGCAATGAGATCCAAAGTATCGGATGACTTGGAACCAGGTTGACAGTAGATGCCAGCTATGAAGATAGGGGAGGAAAAAGGCAAGGTAATGTTTACTACAAGTGCTTCATAGGCAGAGGGTAATGAGGATGATAAAATGGTTGAGAACTGAAGTGAGGACAGGATATACATGGCTACTCCGCCACCCCTGCCAGTCCTATCCTGCCTGATTATGGAATAAATTCTTCGGTCTCCCCAAAGAGAGACCTTATGACACCCATATCTGGGAATTTGTTTAATACGAGCTGGCAGCCGCTTTGTGGTGAGCACCGAATGGACCTAGCCAAGTCGCAGCAGTACTTTTGAAGTTGTCTGATTATGGAATAACCTGGGATATTAATGGCGAGATCAGGTGTAACCCCCTTGCAAATGGGGGTTCCTAAAAGCTTTTCTGGAGCCCGGTTCCATGCTCCATGCCTGGTTGGTGATCGGCATAAAGCCGTTTAAATGGGTGGCTAGTGAGTGCTTTTGGAGCCTCCGTATGGTGTCTCTTTAAGGGCTGCCTGTTGCAGTCATAATTTATTGAAATGGGGAGGGGGCTCTGTGGTTGTATGCCTGAGTCCCACCCGGGACGCTGAAAAGTAGCTCCTTTCGCCATCGCTAGTGGTGCAGAGGAGCGCTGCTGAAAGGTGTGATTGCTTGCTGGAATAACATAACATAATAATGATAATGTAGTTGTTCTAACCTGCTTTCCTTTGCAGTAAAGACTGTTGACTGTCTCCTCCATTTTGGTCCAGAACTGCTGAATTGGACCAATCAGTACCTCAGGACTTTGGAGAGCTGCCTGACCAATAGAGGGACTGCTTGTACTGTAGGAAAGGTATTATGGGCTATGGCTCTTTTTCGCACCACTAAGGGCAGGAGGAAATGACTGGCATGTTCAGCCAGCAAATGGAAGCGGGTAGCGCTCGACCTGCAAGGAGTGCTCAACGCTGCCAAGATCAGATGCGTTGGTACTGAGGAGAAAAAAGGAGCTCTGTGCTTCTGCGCTGTGGAATGTTGGCGCGGGAAGCACGTGAAAGGCCTGAGGGGCCGTTTTTGCCGTTTAGCGATTCGGATTAAATCTGCCGGCATGCGGTCGGAGGAGGCTGGTGCCAGCCCCAGCTACCTACCAGGCTCAACCTGAGAGGGCTGGAGAATCTGCTGAATCGCGCTCGGTCCGCCCGTGATGGGAAGCTGCCAACTGCGGCCCGAGATCTGCTGCAAGTTCGAGCGGGGCCTGGAAGCAGCTGCCTGGTATGGTACCCCTCTGTGGTTTGCCATGTAAATGTGTGCGGAGACTGGCGAAGATCAGGCTCAGCCCTGCTAGCGGTGAAGAAATCGTTGTTGGCTGGAGTCGTGAGTACTGTATCAGGGTAGCTCCCTGTTAAGCTTGCACCAGTGGTCTCCAGTGTTTTGTTACCATGCTGACTGCCTACTGACCTTTTCTCCCATTCTGACTTGTTCAGGATTACAACGGTTATTTGTACTAGGGTCCCAACCAGCTGCCACGGTGGACTAGCCATTAGGGCTTGGGTACCCAGGGACAGTAAAGACTAGGTTCAGGCCTGTGCACAGAGCCCTAGGTAGATAAGTATAGTGATACGCTAATTAACTTGATCTCCCCCGTCCTTGTTATTTCCCCCCTTGAATAAATCAGATTGTTCTTTGTGCAACTACACCCTGGCTACTGTGTACATTACTGGTGAACTGCTGCCTGGTGACTGTGATATAACTGTACCTTACTTTACAGGGGGTCTCCGGAGGGAGTGGAGAGATATTAGCCAGGGGGTAAGTGTGCTGGTGAAAAGCATTATTTGTACCCAGTGTGAGCCACTAGTGGGATGAACGAGGGGTTGCAGTAACCCAGAGGGCTGTGACCGAGGCAATCTCGACAATATTGACCCCGACCTCTGGGTGGAGGCACCCGTCAACGGATCTGGGCCCCTCACCCTGTCTCTGTGGAGGAAGGCAGGGGTAGTGGCCTTAAGGGTAGTGCCCCCTGGGGGTTACAGTGTGGAGGCATCGCTGGGATCAGCGTCCCCTAGTGGCCAAGTGGGGAAGCACCTACGAAATGGAGAAAGTGGAAGGGGATACGTTGGGAAAAATTAAGCTGGGACCTATTAAGACCATGGTACACAGACTGATGGGGTGGGGTGAAGCCGAAGAGCTAGACTCCCAGAAAATTGTGTTACTGTTAGATGTGCCTTTGGGAACCCCATCTGCTGACATCATTTCTGCAGCAGAGCGAGTAAAATGTTTGGACAAAGTGGAGGTAAAAGGGCGTATGGCTGATTTGCTTGACCAGACGTTGCAGGTGTTACTTCTATGCAGTGTGGCCATTGACCCCGAGAAGGTACCTCCTGTGATTTATCCGGAGGGTGCTTCACAAGGATGGAGACTAATTCATATTCGAAGTGGGTCAGTCACTCCTGGGAGGTCTCCTCAAACAAACAGTTTTAAAGACAAACTGCTTAAATTGTTGGCCGTCGAGAGGAGAACTACCCAGGAGTTGCTACAAGCTTTAAATTTATCCAGTGATGCTACCCCTCAGGGCTCCCCTGGCACCTCCCCTTGCCCGCCCAAAAGTTCTGTGCTGGCTTCCCTGCCCCTAGTGGTCCCACCCATACAGCTCGATTCTTACCGCAAGCTAAAACTTTTTTCTGGTATGGTGCCAGTGCCTCCAGGGGAGGATGGCCTGGAGGCTTGGATGGACTATGCCACTCCTTTAGTCCAGGAATGGCAATGTTCTGAGGGGGAGAAAAGGAAGAGGCGGATGGAGAGCTATGGGTCCTGCTTTAGAAGCCATTAGGTTCTTCCGGCCACCAGTCAAGAAGCCACCGCTGCAGAGTATCTCTCTGATTTAGAAGGGGTTTTTGGGAGTACAGAGACTGGTGAAGACTTATTATGGAAATTCAGGTCTGCTAAGCAGTGGAGAAGTGAGAAACTGTCCGCTTTTGTCACTAGAGTGGAGCGGGCCTTGCAGAAGGCCTATAGAAAAGGGGGAATCACTGCCACAGCCCTGAATCAGATCCGGTTAGAACATGTTTTAAAATCTGCCAGATTTTCTAGTGTAATACTGTTGAAACTTAAGTTACATGATCGGCGGGCCACCCCGCCTGAATATCCTCAATTAATGAGGGAAATTAGGGAGGTGGAGACTGATGAAGAGGGGTGGGAGCCATGTGTGGGGGCGGTAAACCCTAGTGGGACCCCTGAGCCTAACACCCCCGAGGAGACCGGCCTGTCCGGAGGGCCTAAGGGATCCCCAGATTTGCTAGGTACTTTGGGAGTGCGAGTTATTTCCTCCGACCCCCTAGAGAGTGAGTTGAGGGCCGAGATCAGGAATTTACGGGAACTGGTGAGGGACTTGAAGCAATCTACTATGTACCCTGTCAGGTCCGGGGTCCCTGAGTCAGGCAGAAACCCGAACCCCGGCCAAAGAGAGTCCTCTCACCCCTCTCAGAGCCCCCCACAGATAAGGTGCCCACCACCACCAAATAGTGACCCCCAGGACCCCAAGTTCTGTTATCATTGCGGGGAGGATGGGCATTTCCAACCCGAGTGCCAGAGGCCGAAGAATTTAAGGAAAGTCAACAACAGACTGATCGCCCGACATCGCCAGGCCCAGTCTTGGGCCCCCAGGAAAAGTTTTGTGACTCAGGCCCATGCCCAGTCGACTATCAATGCTGTAGCTCCCGAATGGTCTGATGTGGTCGGGCCTTCAATGGAGACCCCGGTGCGGGTAACTGGAATTCCCACCCGAGCTGTATTAGATAGTGGCTCTCAGGTAACCATCATGTTTCAGGATTGGTACCAGGCACACTTACCTGAGGTGCCCCTGCAACCTTTGAATGGTCTACATGTGTGGGGGTTGAGCGATAAGGCCTATCCATATTTGGGGTACATCCGAGTCTGGTTGTCTTTCTCTGCAACTGTGGCTGGAATGGATGAGCAGGTGGAAACTCTAGTTTTAGTTTGCCCACCCACTGGACTGTATGATGGGGTGCCTTTGTTGATTGGGACGAATACGCATATGTTTGGACGATTGGCCCAATTGTGTTCAGAAAAACAAGCATTCCAGACCGGGCAAGCTTTAAGTATACCTGCTGTAATTCAAAAGGCAAGTGCCACTCAGAAGAAGGTTAGTTTGGAGGAACCTGAAGGCCTGGTGGGTGTGGTGTGGAAAAAGGGTCTGGCCCCGGTGATACTTGCCTCGAATGCCCAATGTGTCCTGCATGGAGAAGTACGACTAAAAACCGATGTTAAGAATAAGTTGTTGATGTTGGATGCGCCTGTGGAGGGAAGATTACCTGAGGGACTGTTGGTCAGACCCAGCATCTTGCTGGCTAGAGCTCATGCTTATGTTAACAGGGTGATGGTTCAAGTGCATAATGTGTCCGACAGAGAGCTTCAAATAAGAAGAGGGTGCACCTTGGCAAGCGTACATTGTGCAGATACTGCAGTACTACCCAACAACAAGGGTTCCAGGACAGCCGATAGAGTTACTCCCGATTTGTTTGACTTCGGTGACTCCCCGCTGCCAGCTGGATGGAAACAAAGGGTCAGTGAGGGGCTTGCCAAGAGAGACCAGGTTTTCTCCCTGAAAGAGTGGGATGTGGGCTGTGTACAGGGGGCTGAGCATCACATTCGGCTGCATGATGACAGGCCTTTCCGAGAGAGATCCCGGCGCCTGTCCCCCGCTGATACAGATGATGTGAGGCAGCATTTGCAAGAGATGTTGGCTGCTGGTGTAATACAAGAGTCCAGGAGCCCCTATGCATCCCCCATAGTAGTAGTAAGGAAAAAGAATGGGGCAGTCCGGATGTGTGTAGACTATCACACTTTGAATCGGAGGACCATTCCGGACCAGTATACCATGCCACGTATACAGGATACATTGGACTGTTTAAATGGTAGTAAGTGGTTCTCTGTGTTGGATCTTCGCAGTGGATACTACCAGATCCCAATGGTCCCAGACGACCGGGAGAAGACTGCATTCATTTGCCCCCTTGGCTTCTGCTAGTTTGTTCGGATGCCTCAAGGGATTTCGGGAGCCCCAGCCACTTTTCAGCGCCTGATGGAACGGGTTGTGGGGGACATGAATCTACTCGAGTGTCTGGTCTATTTAGATGACGTCATAGTGTTTGGCCGATCGTTGGAAGAACATGAGCAACGATTATTCAAGGTCTTGGATCGGTTGGAGGATTTCGGCCTCAAGCTGTCTGTCGACAAGTGTCAGTTCTTCCAGACTTCTGTGAAATATGTGGGCCACATAGTGTCCACTGAGGGCATAGAGACTGACCCTAGTAAAGTGGAGGCTTTGACCACTTGGCCTCGGCCTAGGAATTTGAGGGAGCTGCAACGATTCCTGGGGTTTTGTGGATATTATAGGCGGTTTGTTAAGGACTATTCTCGAGTGATTCTCCCCCTCCTCAATCTCACTCAGGGGTATCCGCCTACGCACAAAAAGTGTAAGAAGGTTGTGCGCTCTGAGACAGAAAAGAAGTATTTCCGGACGAATTATGTGTTTGGGGATCATTGGACTGCTGAGTGTGAGGAAGCCTTTTATGACATTATATATCAACTTACCCATGCCCCAGTGTTGGCCTGTGCTGACCCGGCCAAGCCATACACTCTTCATACTGATGCCAGTCTACCAGGATTGGGGGCTGTGTTATATCAGGAGCACTCAAATGGTCTGAGACCTGTAGTGTTTGCCAGCAGAAGCCTGACTCCTTCAGAAAAAAATTATCCAGTGCACAAACTAGAGTGCCTGGCTCTGAAGTGGGCCATTGTTGATCAGTTTCATGACTATTTGTATGGTGCCAAGATATTGGTAAAGACTGATAACAATCCTCTGACTTATGTACAGACCTCTGCCAAGTTGGATGCCACTGGCCATAGGTGGCTCTCTGCCTTGGCCACCTACGACTGTGGTGTTGAGTACAGGGCGGGCCTAAACCATATAGATGCGGATGCTCTCTCTTGGTGGCCTATGCCACAAACTGATTGGGTCAGGTTGTCAGCACCTGACATAAGAGCCCTCTGCCAGAAATTTGACAAAGAGGAACAGGTGTCTCCTGACGGGGTGGACTGTATGGTGGATTGTTTGGGGCCATCCGAAAACTACATACCTGCTGCCTACTGTCATTTCTCTGCATTAGACAATAGCTCACTGCCCCAATTCAACACTGATAGCCTCCAACAGGCTCAATCCTGTGATCTTATGATAAAAAACGGCTGTGGAGGCTTTGCAGGCCGGGAGGGACGTGTCCAAGTTATGTTCCACTGATCTGAGGACTGCCCTGTTGTAGAAAGAAGGGCCCAAATTGAAGCTGATTAACCAACTACTATACAGAGAGACTGTGAATAAGGAGGGCCGGGTAGACAAACAACAACTGGTGCTGCCCTCAGCTTTTAGAGAACTGGTCTTAAGGTCCCTGCATAATCAAATGGGGCATCTCGGCATAGACCGAACACTTGATCTAGTACAGGCCCGATTTTACTGGCCGAAAATGAGTACGGATGTAGAGCAATATGTCAAGACCTGTAGCCGCTGTTTGCAAAGGAAAGCTCTACCCCCAGAGAGCTGCTCCCATGGTTAACATTACCACTAGTGCCCCTATGGAACTGGTCTGTATTGATTTCTTAAGTCTAGAACCCAATCTGAAAAGTGTCAGTAATGTATTGGTGGTCACTGATCATTTTACCCGGTATGCACAGGCTTTCCCTACTAAGGATCAGAAAGCAACCACAGTGGCTAAGATACTTGTTGAAAACTTTTTTGTCCACTATGGGGCCCCGCAGCGGATCCATTCCGACCAGGGAAGGGAATTTGAGAGCCACTTGATTAAAGAGATCCTGTCGTTGTGGGGCGTGCGAAAGTCAAGAACCACCCCTTACCATCCTCAGGGAGATCCTCAGCCTAAAAGGTTTAACCGTACATTGCTTGACATGTTGGGCACATTGCAACCAAAAGACAAACCGAGATGGAGCCAGCAGATTAGCACCCTAGTCCACGCTTATAATTGTACAAAAAGTGACGCCACAGGATTTTCTCCATACAGATTGATGTTTGGGAGAGAGGCTAGACTGCCAGTAGATGTGTGTTTTGGGGTTTCCCCCTGATGGGGTGCAAGCAGAGAACCATCTACAGTATGTACAGAAATTAAAGGCCCAATTGAACCATGCCTACCAACTGGCCCAGACCATGGCTGCTAAACGAAACCTGGCCAACAAGGAAAGATATAAGAAAGTGAAAACAATGGAGCTAAAAGAAGGGGATAGAGTGTTACTGAGGAATCTGGGACTGCATGGGAAACATAAAATTGCTGATAGATGGCATCACCTCCCCCACTTGACAGACTTGCCTGTATATAAAGTGCGGCCTGAAAACAATTCCAAAGATGTAAAAACTATACAAAGAAATCATCTGCTGCCAATTGGGCAAATCCTGATTGAAACTGAATCTCCAAATGCCCCCCCCCCAGGCCTATGACTAGATCTGCTGCCAGGAAAAGCACCAAACCCGTTGATTCTTCAACAGGCCAGCCCAGAGAGCATCGCTCAACGTCTGCAGAAGGAAATGATCGACCATTGGAGCCAGAAGATGACGAAGATGATATTGACTATTATCCCTCTCATGAACTGAGTCAGTTATTTTGGGGCAATCCCCTTGTTAACTCTGGAGATGAGGTTGGGCTTTCTGGACTGTCTGAGCCCCCAGCTTTGTCTCCGGAACCCATGTTTCCAGAACTTGAATTGGGTAGCAGCAACGCCCAGGGGGGTGGGATCCTTGAGCAGGGCTGAACTGTCTGGCCTGGCTGAATTATCTGACTTTTCCGAAGACGACAGTGAGATGGAAGAACAAGTAAGTGATATGCCAGAACCGGAAGAATACTTTGAATGCCCTGATGGTTCCTCACCTGTACCTAGACAGCCCCCAGCTGAGCCCAGTGGGGTGGGTCCGGGGGTAGAAGGTCAGGCCCCCAATAGTACTATGAGTGCTGAGCCCTTTTTCCCCGTAGAGATTCCCGTTGCTAATGTCAAGGAGACTGAAGTGGAATCAGAGCCGGTTTCAAGGTCTCCCAAGACCCCTAGGCGATCCGGCCGAGAAAAACGGCCGGTAATAAAGTTGAGTTATGAGTCTCTGGGTCAGCCGGTGGACCTGCCCTTAAATGTGGTCCACAAAGGGGTGTATGTGTCCCAGAGTTCCTTGCCTAAGTTAGCCTTGGGGGATAACTCCAAATTGTTAGTATTGCCTTTTGAGTGTGGTGCCCCTTCTTCAGGTGACTCGCTAGTAGCTAAAAGGGAGGGATTCCCCCGTCCCGGTGTCATGAATAGGGACTAGCGACTTGAGTTAAAGGGGAACGAGAGCTTATGTGCGTAATGTTGTACAAACCATAATGCAATGTGAATGTAATATTCAGATATGTATTGTAAAGTGTGATGTAGTGTCAATTAGGCTGTGTGCCTTCAAGTAAGTTAAGGGTAATTACTTGGCGCGGACACCAAGTTTTTCCAGGCCAGGGAAGGTGTAACCCCCTTGCAAATGGAGGTTCCTAAAAGCTTTCCCGGAGCCCGGTTCCATGCTCCATGCCTGGTTGGTGATCAGCATAAAGCCGTTTAAATGGGTGGCTAGTGAGTGCTTTTGGAGCCTCCGTATGCTGTCTCTTTAAGGGCTGCCTGTTGCAGTCATAATTTATTGAATGGGGAGGGGGCTGTGTGGTTGTATGCCTGAGTCCTGCCCGGGACGCTGAAAAGTAGCTCCTTTCTGCCATCGCTAGTGGTGCAGAGGGAGCTCTGCTGAAAGGTGTGATTGCTTGCTGGGAATAACATAACATAATAATGATAATGTAGTTGTTCTAACCTGCTTTCCTTTGCAGTAAAGACTGTTCGACTGTCTCCTCCATTTTGGTCCAGAACTGCTGAATTGGACCAATCAGTACCTCGGGACTTTGGAGAGCTGCCTGACCAATAGAGGGACTGCTTGTACTGTAGGAAAGGTATTATGGGCTATGGCGCTGTTTTGCACCACTAAGGGCAGGAGGAAATGACTGGCATGTTCAGCCAGCCAATGGAAAGCGGGTAGCACCCGACCTGCAAGGAGTGCTCAACGCTGCCAAGATCAGATGCGTTGGTGCTGAGGAGAAAAAAGGAGCTCTGTGCTTCTGCGCTGTGGAATGTTGGCGCGGGAAGCACGTGAAAGGCCTGAGGGGCCGTTTTTGCCGTTTAGCGATTCGGATTAAATCCGCCGGCATGCGGTCGGAGGAGGCTGGTGCCAGCCCCAGCTACCTACCAGGCTCAACCTGAGAGGACTGGAGAATCTGCTGAATCGCGCTCGGTCCGCCCGTGATGGGAAGCTGCCAACTGCGGCCCCGAGATCTGCTGCAAGTTTATAGCGGGGCCTGGAAGCAGCTGCCTGGTATGGTACCCCTCTGTGGTTTGCCATGTAAATGTGTGCGGAGACTGGCGAAGATCAGGCTCAGCCCTGCTAGCGGTGAAGAAATCGTTGTTGGCTGGAGTCGTGAGTACTGAATCAGGGTAGCTCCCTGTTAAGCTTGCACCGGTGGTCTCCAGTGTTTTGTTACCATGCTGACTGCCTACTGACCTTTTCTCCCATTCTGACTTGTTCAGGATTACAACGGTTATTAGAGGCAATGAGATCCAAAGTATCGGATGACTTGGAACCAGGTCGACAGTAGATGCCAGCTATGAAGACAGGGGAGGAAAAAGGCAAGGTAATGTTTACTACAAGTGCTTCGTAGGCAGAGGGTAATGAGGATGATAAAATGGTGGAGAACTGAAGTGAGGACAGGATATACATGGCTACTCCGCCACCCCTGCCAGTCCTATCCTGCCTGATTATGGAATAAATTCCCAGATATGGTGTCACTCGGGTCTCTCAAGAGACCGGGTATTTCCTATCTGAGAATTTGTTAACTGATTATGAGCTGGCAGCTCGCTTGTGGTGAGCACCGAATGGACCTAGCCGAGTCGCAGCAGTACTTTTGAAGTTGTCTGATTATGGAATAACCTGGGATATTAATGGCGAGATCAGGTATTTTAGCATTTAACCAAGTTTCCGTTAAAATTAGTATATCAGCTGTGAGAGAGATTACCATAGGATGTAAAAGGTCCGTTTTTGACACAAGACTGCAGGTGTTAAAGTGGAAGATTTTTAGGCCCTTGTGGAGGGCGGAGGGAGTAGGGGATGTTGGTACATTAGTGGAAGGATTGCAGCTGGCAGGGATGTATGTAGCAGGACCAGGATTGGGATGAACATTTCCTGATGCGAGTAAGAGGAGTGCTATTATGAGTGAGTGGAGTTTAGGGCATTTGTGACGGGCTGAGTATTTGGGAAGTATTTGGGGGGGTTGGGGCTAGGTGAGGTGAAAATAAGACTGTAAAGGAAAGCTAGGTGGCTATGAGCTGAGAAAAGAGTAGTAAGGGGGAGGTGAGGGAAGTGAGACCAGAGTACTTGAGGGGGTGTAGGAGTTATGGCAGGGATAAAGGTAGGGGATAGGAGAGCAGAGGGGAAAGGTGAGAAAGGTTTACTGGACTGAGGAGAGTGTGTGGAGCTGAGGTAGATACAACTGATAGAAGAATTAGAAGGAGGGGAAGTGGTGAAGGAAGGTGGGCATATTATAGGGATTGGTGGAGCAAGAATAGCACAGGGTATGCTAATCAATAATAAGGAGACGATAAGTCGCAGTGACAGAGGTAATCTAACTGTGAGAAGAGGTGGACAGTGACAGTTGCCAGCAGCAGCAAATTAACTGAGTTGTTGCCCTCTAGTGGCTATGCAGTATAATTTGCAAATGGAAAAGTAGACAATCAACAGATGATAAAGCAGTCTGTCATTCAGATAAGCTTCAAAATAATTAAACCAGGACAATCAGATAGAAAACAGGCTGAGGAGGTTCAAAAGTCGCCACGTTCATAATGGGCTGAAGGAGAAGAGGGCTGTAGAATCTAGTGCAGTCAGGAAGATCTGGGTTCAGCGTACCTTCGTTTGTGAGTGGAGAAGATGACAGGAGTTTCAGCCAGGCGGCACAGGGTGGGGTTCCAATGCTGGTAGTAGAGATGGAGCTGGGAGTTAAAATACTGGTAGGAGGGGGTTGGTGTCAGAATCAGATAACAGGCTAGGAGAATTTGAGAGGGGGGGGAGAGAGCAAGAGAGAGAGACACACACACCACACACACACACACAAAATGGGCCTAGGTTTCAGATGAAATAACTTTAAACTCTTAAAATGCAATACTGTCCCATAATTAATACAAAAACAGTAAAAATGATATTTTCAGCCCAAATTATTCTCTCTAAACAGATGATAAAGCAGGCTGTCATTCAGATAAGCTTCAAAATAACCAGGTAAATCAGATAGAAAACAGGCTGAGGAGGTTCAAAAGTCGCCTAGTTCAGAATGGTCTGAAAGAAAAGAGGGATGTAGAGTCTAGCGCAGTCAGGAAGATCCGGGTTCAGCGTACCTTCGTTTGTGAGTGGTGAAGATAACAGGAGTTCCAGCCAGGCATGTAGGCCTTATAGGTCAGACGACCCAATTTAAAAGAGATATGCCATTGACTGGCAGCCAATGCAGATCACGCAGTGCCAGTGAAATATGGGATGATCTTGGCCGTTGCATTCTGCAGCAGCTGCAGGCATCGTTGTGTACCTCCACTGACCCCAAGATAGAGGGCATTACAGTAGCCAAGTCTTGAGGTCAAAAATTCGTGTACCAGTGTGGCCAGGTCACCAGGTGGGATAAGGGACCTAATCTGGCTGAAATTCCACAGTTGGAAAAAGCCTTTCTGGACTACTGCCAACACTTCAGCATCCATTGTCAGCTCCTCATCCAGAATGACTCCCAGATTTTTCACCTTGGTGGCAGCAACAAGCCCAGAGGGACCAAGCCGAAGTCCGGTCTCTCTCTCTCTCTCTTGACAGCCACCACTCCCCGCTCCCCACCACAGCCTGGCTCAGTCACTAGGACTTCAGTTTTCTCTGGGTTAAGCCTCAGCCAGCTCGATGACACCCAGTCTTGGATCTTGGCAAGGTACCTATTAAATACGTCAACTGCACCAGACGTCCCAGGTGCAAAAAACATATAGAGCTGGTATCATCTGCATAGCAATTTAACCCAAGCACATCTGGCCTAATGACCTTACCAGGGGGCAGCATATAAACTGCGAAAACATAGATGACAGGACCAAGCCTGGGGTACGACACAGGACAGAACCACCAGGTGTGAGGAAAATCTTCCTCACACTGTGTTCTGTCTCTGAAATAGAACTTAAACCAGGAGATGACCTTGCCAGTGAGCCCTGCATACTCCCTGAACCAGTCCAGAAGCAGCCCATGGTTCACGGTATCAAATGCCGATGAGAGATCCAGGAGGATCAGAATTGACCATTCCCCCCATCTCTCATTCTGAGCAGGTCATTGTGCACCCTGACTAGTGCTGTCTCTGTGCTGTACCTGACTTTAAATCCAGACTGGAGAGGCCCAAAATGTCAAAGGCTGCAAGGTGCGCCTCAAGCTGCAGTGCACCAACCTTCTCAGTAACCTTTCCCAGGAAAGGAAGGTTAGAGACTGGACAGTAATTCGCCAAGACTTCCGGGTCTAAAGTTGGTTTCTTCACAAGAGGCTTCATCAGTGCGCACTTAAGCACCACTAGAAAACACCCCTCTGACAAAGAGCACTGGACAGTCTCGGTGAACACCGGGCCCAGATGTCTGACAACCCACCAGTAATCACATCGGGCCTGGATTCAGGTTGCAAAATATTGACCACAGCTCCAGGATTATCTCACATCTCTCTTCCATCATCACTAACCAGAACTCCTCCCAGGACCACTGATGGCATCCCCAGCTAAGAGGTTCTCTACTGCTGGGCTGTCCCAGTCCAATTACAGTGATTCCAGCCCTAATGGAGGACATCCTATCTGAGAAGAACCGAGTGAACTCGTATTTCACAGGTGTTGATGCTCTCATGAGCCCCAGACAGGCCGGGTGAAGAAGCTGATTTACAGTCAGAAAGAGTTGAGTCAGTCAGTTCCTCCCAGTTGCAGTCTCTCTGGGACATCAGAACTAGTTTGTCCTCTAGGGCCTTGGACCTCCTCCAACAATGCTTTAACCTCCATCCCCTTGCCTTCAGCCTTCAATGCTCTCAGCTCATAATCAAACCAGGGTGAGCCATGGCACATCATCAGGGGATGTACATGAACTGGTGCAGCAAGGTCAACGGTCCCAGTGACAACTCTGTTATAGTTCTCCACTGTTGCCTGTGCACCCCACCCAGAGTGCAAGCTATCATGATGTCTGAGATGTCCAGAATTGTTGTAAGCCCTTCTGGGCTAAGCCCTCTCAAAGGGCAGTATTGAACCACCTCTATGAGGGATGGACGACAAGGGGGTGCCCTAAAAGTGAACCTGATAGCGCAGTGATCCGGTCAGCTGGCTGGATCAGTCTCAAGATTTCGAGCCTCGAGCCCCTGGGAGAATACCAGGTCCAACGCATGGCTCAGGAGGAGGATCAGGAAAAGCAGACATCCTGAACAGGTATGTCTGCATAATTTTCACAGTGGAGGGAGAGGGGGATTGACCACCAGGGTACTGCAGGAACACTTTGGGGGGGGGGAACATAAGTCTGTTTTCAGAGGAAAGAGTCCTGAAGGGACTTGCAAATCTGAAAGTGGACAAGGCAATGAGACCGGATGGGATACACCGAAGGGTGTTAAGGGAACTCTGGGAGGTGATTGCTGCACAACTGACTGCCTTATTCAACAACTCTCTGGAAACAGGATTGCTTCCCAAGAACTGGAGGACAGCAAATGCTGTTCCGAGCGGGAGCAAGGAGGAGGCTAGCAACTATAGGCCAGTGACTCTTACATCAATGATGGGTAAATGAATAGCAATCCTGTTCTAGGGACATGGATATGTTGTTCATCCACACTTTCTGGCAGGTATCCTTGCCGCTTTAAATCTTGCTGGAAGGTCTTCAAGCTGGCTCCTCCCACCCACCCGAGTGGTAAAACTCTCGGCTCCGCCCCATGACGCCAGATCTTCCTTACCGCTTGGAAGCTCAGGTTCCCTCCTTAACGCTCTGCGTATAAGACTGGTTCCTGTTTCTTCGGTTTACCCGAAATTACTTTTAAGGTTTTCAAGACTTCGGTCATTTATTTCCCTCGCGGCTGCGATGGACAAATTGACTCCCAGTTTTCGGAGGTGCCCATGCGGGCAGAAGATGTCTCGGATGGATCCGCACTCCACGTGCGTCTACTGCTTGGGCCTTGAGCATGACCCGCAGGCTTGCGACCTGTGCTCTTCCTTTTCGGCCTATGTCCTGGAAGACCCCGCCGCCCATTTACAACTTGGGCGCCCCGAGAAACGTTACCCTCCGGTAAAGTCGAAGGAGGCCTGTTTGGCAGTTTCCGCGGCGGCTAGCTCGCGGAACAGCTTGAGCAGATGATCGCCCTCGAGGAGGAGGCGGCCCAGGCCGCATCTTCGTCTACCTCGGCCGTGGCCTTTATTCCACTCTCCCTGGGATCCTCCTATTCAGCTTCTTTTAAGGAGCTCTGTCTGTCCCTTTCCACCAAGGGAGAGGGACCAGCATCTTCAGGGCCTTCCTCTCGGTCCAAGAAGAAGGACCAAAAAGGTAGAGTCCCTCCGTCGACGCTCTTGGGAGGCGGGAGGGTCCCTCTCACCGAGTAGTCGACCATCGACTTGGTCGATCCTTGACTCGACCACTGGCTTCCACGGGCGTCCCCGTCAGGTCAGTTGACCGAGACTCCCGTCGACGCAGTCGAGAGTTTTCTCGACCCGTCGGACGGGTTGTCGACCGGTGAAGTCGAAAACCCTCACTCCCCAGTTCCCCCGGCGGAGATTGAGGTTTCCGTGGACTTGCCCGTGCCTCCGGTTCTGGAGTCCACTGTTGAACCCTCCGAGCCGAGGGGAGAGCGGGTTTCCCCCGGCCTGCCCCAGAACCCTCCTCGGAAAAGCCGAGGTTCGCGGTCTCGGACTTCTTCTCGGTCCAGCCGATCCCGCCATCATGGGCGGTCTCGGTCTCGGTACCGTGGCAAGCGGTGTCGCCGCTCGTCCTCATCCTCCTCCTCGGATGAGGGGCGGCTTCAACGCAAGTTGCGTCGGTGCTACGAGGGCCTCATGTGGCAACAGCTTCTTCTGTCCGGGAGCAAGCCGACGTCGTCGCCTTCTCCGGCTATCAAGTGGCTGTCACCAGAGCGGCCGAAGCAACCCTTCGCTCTAGCCGAGGCGCCTGCTCCCAGGCCTGTTGCTCGACCAAAACCTGCTGCCCCACCGATTCTGGTGGAACCTCCGCCTCCACAGCCGTTGTTTGGGGCCCCGGCCAAGAATTCTCGGTCTGCCCTATAGGCTGTCTGTCACCCTCACTCCCGATCACCCTTGGCAGGTGGAGGGTGGCTCAGGCCCAAGGCAGCTCTCTGCGGACTCCTCCGAGTCAGATGATGATTTCTCCCTGTTTTCCAGGCGGGTCGACTTGGAGTCCTCAGCAGGTCACTTGCTGGACGATAGCCCATCATCCTTCATGGGTTTGCTTAGGCTCATCTCGGAGTCCACTGGGATGCAGCTCGAGCCCGTATCCAAGCGGGCCAAGTATCCCCTCACAGAGATTTTGGACTGAGGGGATTCTCCTACAGAGGCCTTTCCGGTGGCCGAGGCCATTGTGGGCCCGGCCTTGGAGCTATGGCAGCGTCCTGCTTCCTGTCCTGCACCTTCGGCCAGGATGGCAAGGAAGTATGCGGTACCTACTGGCTCCCTGTCCGGTTTCTTGGAACACCCCTCAGCCGAGGGGTTGGTTACCGACAGCGTCTTTTTGGCGTGCTGGAAGCGCCAGGGAGGTGGACAAGCCTCCCGACAAGGAGTCCAAGAAGTTGGACTACGCCAGGCGCAAAGTCTACTCTGCGTCCTCCCGTGGCCTTTGTCAGGCCAGTTCGGCCATGCTGATCACACACTTCTCTCATGCCCTGTTGGGCTTCCTGGACGAGGTAGTCCCTCATCTCCCAGCTGACCTGCAGACCACGGTTAAGCAGGTGTGGGACCAGGGCAGGGCAGTGGCCAAGCAGCAACTTCAGACTGCTTTGGACATCGATGACTCATGCGCCAGGTCAGTAGCGGCCGCAGTGGCTATGCGCCGTCGGGCATGGCTGAGGATATCCACCTTCACAGTGGATACCCAGCACAAGTTGGCGGATGTCCCCTTTCTGGGAACCGACCTCTTCGGCCCTGGAGTGGAAGGTCACCTCCAGAGGATCGAGAAGTCCAGTGCCACTCTGGACTCAGTCTCATCCGCCCAGAGGGACAAGGGCCACAGACCGCAACCCAAGCCCTTTCGTCCGTCTGCGCCCGCGGCACGTCCTGCCCAGCAGCATCAGGGCCAGCAGGCTCGTCGCCATCCCAAACCCAAGCCCACGGCTTCCTCTTCCAGGAAACAGGGAGGTAAAGGCCCAGGTGGTCCCTCGGCCGGTTCCTCCTCCAAGCCTGCCCAGTGACGGGTTGAGGGGTGCCACCCTCAACCTTGTCACCCAACCCCAGGTTCCCCCCGTGGGGGGACGGCTTCGCCACTTCCTTTCCGCCTGGTCTGCTATCACCACAGACCGGTGGGTGTTGGAAGTGATGGGAAAGGGCCTACCTCTGGAGTTCGAGCAGACCCCGCCCTTCCGAGCCGTCGCCCCCCGAGGGGGCCTCGGGGTCTGCAGCCTCGCTGTTGGCTCGCCGAGCTGACATCGCTCTGCTCCTCGAGAAAGAGGTGATCAGAGAGGTGGCGGACCCTCCCTCAGACCCAGGGTTTGTGTCCAGGTGCTTCCTGGTCCCAAAACGGACGGGGGGCTGGTGCCCCATTCTCGACCTGCACGACCTAAACAAGTTCCTAAGGTCTCGGACCTTCAGGATGGTCACTCTGGCTCAGATAATACCATCCCTGCAACGTGGCATGTGGTTCTGCTCTCTGGACCTACAGGACGCGTTTTTTCACGTCCCTATCCGTCCGTCTCACCAGAGATTCCTTCGCTTTTGAGCGGAAGGATCCCTTTACGAGTTCTGAGCCATGCCCTTCGGCCTTTCTCTTGCTTCTAGGGTCTTCACCAAATGCATGGCAGTGGTGACAGCCTTCCTCCGACGCCGAGGGATCTGGGTGTACCCTTACCTGGATGATTGGCCGATAGCAGCCCCCTCCAGACAGGACGTGGAGCGGTCCAGAGATCTTGCCCTCTGGGTTTGCTCTCAAATCAGCCTCCTCATCAACGAGGCCAAGTCGGAACTCGGACCGAAGCAGGTGATTCTTTTCATCAGGGCAGAGCTCGACTCTCTTTGAGCCAGAGCACGGCTCCCGGCGGACAGGGCCAAGGTTCTTTCCTCCTTTGCCCAATCATTTCTGGTTGGGCAATCACGCCCTGCCTGGGACTTCCTGTGCCTCCTGGGTCTCATGGCAGCCTGCACCAGCGTGGTCCATTGGGCCCGCTGGCACATGCATCCCCTTCAGTGGGGACTGGCCAGCCAGTGGTCACAATGCTGCGATCCATTGGACCAGCTAGTGATGGTGACCCAAGGGATGTGGAACGCTCTCCAGTGGTGGACCATTCCAGCTCATCTGCAGGAGGGCATCCTGTTTGTCCACCCCGAGCCGATGGTCTCTCTATCGACCGATGCCTCTCTGATGGGTTGGGGTGCCCATCTGGGGGAGCACAGAACGCATGGCCTTTGGTCCCCTCGGGAGTCCTGATGCCATATCAACCTGCTGGAGCTTCGGGCGGTTCGTCTAGCCCTCACCACCTTTGCTCCGTTTCTACGGGGTCAAGTGGTTCAGTTCCAGACGGACAATACCACAACCATGTACTACCTAAACCGTCAGGGCGGGACGTGCTCCATGCCTCTGTGCAAGGAAACTCTCCGCATTTGGTCACTCGTGCGCAGCCTGGAGGCGGATCTCCTAGCCATTCATGTGGCAGGAGCCTCCAACACCCTGGTCGATGCCCTAAGCTGGATAGGGGCTGTGTCCCACGAGTGGTTTCTCCTGCCGGAGGTAGTACAAGATCTGTTCTCCCATTGGGGCACACCTCAGGTGGACCTGTTTGCCTCCAGGGAGAGCGCGAAGCTGAGGGCTGTTCCATGCCCACCCCAGCAGGGCTCGCTGCAGGGGGATGCCTTCTCAAGGCCGTGGACCCCGGGCCTCTTCTACGCCTTTCCCCCATTTCCCTTGATCCACAAGGTGCTTCTCAAAGCAAGGAGGGACAAGGCGCAGGTGATTCTGGTAGCCCCAGACTGGCCCCGCCAATGCTGGTATCCAGATCTCCTCAGCCTCAGCTCAGGCTCCTGAGGCAGCTTCCAGCTCACCGGACCTACTCTCAGTCAATCAGGGAAGGTGTTCCATCCGCCTTCAATCCCTGCACCTGCGGCCTGGTTCCTGGCGGCTAGAGTTCCAGGCCGTGGGTCTTTCCGCGAGGTCCTCAATGTAGTTGAGGTGTCCCGTAAGGAGTCAACCAGGAAATGCTATGCCTTTAAATGGAAGAGATTTTCCATTTGGTGTCAGGGTAAGGGCCTGGACCCTTCCTCCTGTTCCTTGGCAAGCATCTTGGACTATCTATGGTCCCTTTCTCAGCAAGGGCTTAGGTCGACGACCCTAAGGTGCACCTGGCAGCCATCTCTGCTTACCGGGCGTGGGCCAGGAAGCAGTCGGTGGCGCAGGAGAAGGTGGTCTGGCGCTTTTTCAAAGGCCTCGATCACATTTCCCCTCTGGTGTGAGAACCTCCACCTCCGTGGGATCTACTGCTGGTACTGGCAAAGCTCATGGGCAAGCCATTCGAACCAATGCACAGGTGTGATCTCTCTCACCTGTCGTGGAAGACCGCCTTCTTGGTGGCTATCACGTCAGCCAGAAGGATGGGAGAACTCCAGGCGCTTTCCATCGAGTCTCCTTACCTGGTCTTCCACAGGGACAAGGTTGTCCTCGCCCACCGAAATTCCTTCGAAGGTGGTGTCAGAGTTTCGCCTTAACCAGGTGTTGACTCTGCGGTGTTCTACTAGTCACACCACCGGAGGCTGAATGTAGGCTCCATGCTCTGGACCCCTGGAAGAGCTCACTTACTATAAGGGCCTGCGGCTGAAATTCGGGGAGAGGTTCGCCAGCTGTTTGTCACCTATGCTGAAGCCGCACCTGGCAGACCTGCAGCCAAGCGGACGATAAGCAGGTGGGTCACCTCCTGCATAGATCTCTGCTATAGGTTGGCGGGCATGGAGCCTCCCAGAGGGATAAGAGCTCATTCTACCCACCATACCGCTGCATCGGTAGCTGCTTCCAGGGACATCCCTATCCAGGATATCTGTAGGACTGCTACCTGGAAGTCGGCACATACCTTTATTACCCACTACCACATCGACCTTGAGTCATGCCGGGATGCTGGTTTTGGGGCCTCGGTTCTCCAGTCTCTATTCCCTAAGTAGGGGGTGTGCTCCTTTCCTCCCTCCTCCCGGAGAACTGCTAGGAGTCTGCCAGAAAGTGTGGATGAACAACATATCCATGTCCCTAGAAATACAGGTTACTCACCTGTAACAGGAGTTCTAGGAATGGTATATGTTGTTCATCCACACGACTCACCCGACCTCCACGGCTTCGACGCACTACCTGAGCTTCCAGCGGGCCAGATCTGGCGTCATGGGGCAGAGCCAAGAGTTTTACCACCCGGGTGGGTAGGAGGAGCCAGCTTGAAGACCTTCCGGCAAGATTTAAAGCGGCAAGGATACCTGCCAGAAAGTGTGGATGAACAACATATACCATTCCTAGAACTCCTGTTACAGGTGAGTAACCTGTATTTACAGGAAAGGCTAATGGAGTATCTTGAATCTAGTGGGTTAGAGACCCAAGGTAGCATGGATTGGAAGTCATGCCATACACATCTGATTGATTTCTTTGACCAGGTGACCAGGGAAATAGATCAAGGAAGGGCAGTGGACATGGCCTATTTGGACTTCAGCAAGAACTTGACACTGTGCTACATAAGAGACTGTTTAAGAAATTGGGTAGTTTGGGGTGGGTTCAGAAGTGGTAAACTGGGTAAAACACTGGTTAGCGGATTGATGGCAGAAGGTGGCGGTAAACTGCAGTCACTGTAATAAGGGGTAAGTGACCAGTGGGGTGCTGCAGGGCTTATTACTGGGACCAGTCCTCTTCAGTGTCTTCATAAGTGACATTGCAGAAGAACTGGAAGGGAAGGAATGTCTTTTTTGCAGATGGCACCAAAATCTGTAATAGCGTGGATACTGAGGAGTGGGGGGAGGGGGCAAGAATGAGTAGGCTGAGGACACAGAAGCTGGGGTACAGTGCCAGAAAGTGCAGAATAGGGCACACAGAGCATAGAAATCCAGGAGTTGAGTGTAAAATGGAGGGGGGGGGGGATACTGATGGTCAGTAAGCAGGAAAGAGAACATGGGGTTAATCTATCTGATGACCTCAAAGTGGTGGGCATTGTAAGAAGGCAGTGGACAGGGCCAGTGGGATGCTGGGGTGCATAGGGAGAGGTATCACAAATAGGGGGAGGAAGGTGGTGTTACTTACTTGGTATTACTTGGTATGAAAGAACAGAAGAAGGCCAGAGCCCATCGAGACTGTTCCCCACACTATGTGAGACATTATTTATCTATTATGCCTCAACCAAACATCTAATTTGTTTTTAAAGACAGTGGCACTAGTTGCCTCTACCAATTCTTGTGGCAAGGTGTTCCATACAATGGATGTTCTTATTGGAAAAAAGTTTCCCCTTTTGCCGGTTTTATAAGTTTTTACTTCAAGCTGTTTATTATGCAGTCTCGGAACATGTCTTCTTTTGGAGAGTGTTAGACCACATTTTTCCATTAGATCTGGTGAATTTACCACTGTATTGGTGTATTGGGGTGAGACCCCATCTGGAGTACTGTGGCCAGTTTTGGAGGCTGAATCTCAGCAAGGACAAAGGCAGGGTGAAGGCAGTTCAAGAGAGGATAACTAAAAAGGTGACGGGATTGCATCAAAAGCCCTATGAGGAGAGACTGAGGGATCTAAACGTGTACACCCTAGAAGAGAGGAGGGAGAGAGGGGACGTGATAGAGATCTACAAGTACCCACAGGGTGAAAAAGGTACAGGAGGGGAGTCTATTTTCAAATGAGGATGTGAGCCAGGACAAGAAGGCATGCAGTGAAGCTGGAAGGAGGGAAGTTTGAGGGATGTGAGGAAGTACTGCTGCACTAAAAGAGTGGTTAATGCCTGGAACAGACTGCTTGCATAGATGATGGGAGAGAGAACAGTGGGGGGCTTCAAGCATTCATGGGATAGGCATAAGGAAATACTGGTACATAGGAAGGAAGGGTAAGGATTAACAGAGACCAGGTAGGATCTGCAGAGACAGAATAGGTAGACTGGGTGGGCCGGGCGGTCCTTTTCTGCTGTTTCTATGTCTCTGAATGTTAACAAGTGGTGATGTAGTGCACCTATTGGGGACTGGGAGTACAGCAGCCAGGGTCACACCCGAGACTTGTTCTGGGAAATGCAGTCTAGTCAGGCAAGCAGGCAGGCAGATAAGAAAATTGCCATGCCAGCAAGGGGTTCTGGAATTGCAGCTTCCAGCAAGGGCTTGCAGGTATCAGCTCAACAGCAATAAGCCAGCATGAGTCCAAACACGGTCAGCAGTATAAGAGGGGGGCCAAAAAACAACCACACTCTATTGGAACATGGTGCAAATGAACTAGTAGAAGCACATACAGTGGCTTGCCAAACATTATGTTTATTTGTGCAGTTAAAACAAGGCGAGCTAGCTGAGAGCCACAGTGACTGGTACCTTAGTGTTACAAACCTGGGCGGTTCCAAGTCAGGTGGTTGGGTTGTACCACAGTAACTTGCCTTTTATACACCTGTCTTATAGGTGAATACATTTAAATTGCATTGAATAGATTGAATTCTTATGTTTAATCCCATTACAGAATTGGCTAATATTTGTGTACATTCATAAATAATTGTTAGAACTGACTTTCCAGGAACACCTCATAAATAAATATTATTGTGTTAACCATTTGAAAATCCTAAGTTCAAAAGTTGGACAAATATCTGTTGATACTAAAATTAAACAAACTTAATCCCTAAATACAGCAGTGTTATCTAAAATCCAATCACCAGCTTGCTCAAAGTCATAACTCACAAGAGCAAAAGCCTGCATTTGAGGTCTCTGGAGTTCACCATCTATAAATGTCTGTCTGTTTTAAGCAACCTGGAAATACAGAATAGCTCCACAATTTTAATATATCATTAATGGTTGGTACTGATTAATTCACAATGTTAAATGTAGTGGAGACCCCAAACGGATGGAGGATTGCAAAGTAAAGCGTACCTCAGTAGCATTTATTGCACAATTAAATTGACTAGAAAAAGAAACTCAAGTACATTCATTTAAAGTAATTACTGTACTTCCGGTGGTGCTACAGCTAAAATAGTTTCCTCAGTATAGTATTTTCTGAAAGAAACATCTGTTTCATATCACAAACCCGTTTGGAGTCATGACTGACATTGAAAAAATCCCAAAGTGAGGTCACCACTTAAAATCGTTTTTATTTTGAAGTATAAGCAGGGGCCCTGGCCAGGGAACAGTGTGGCAGGCAAGCAAACAAACTGGGTCAGAAACTGGCCAGCACCGTAAATAGTAGGCAGTCTCTCTGACTCTGGGCAGAGCAGCAAAGAAATGTTCAGTTGGCCTCATTTTGGACACATATCAGTCTCTCAGGCTGATTGACATCTCAGCCAGTGAATCCAAGGCATAAAATAAGTGGGTTCATGTCACATTTCGTGACCCCAAAAACACAAATTGCGAACCAACTACATGCTTGATTAGCAGAATTTGCTAATCAATGTTTAAAATTGCCTGTCACATATTAAATCAGTACTGGGTGTCTTTTATCCCATATTTCGAGTTGGGGAACTTAGTGTAGTGCAGAATCAGTTTCTGAGTGGCTAACATTAGCCACAGCACCTTTACGTACGTCGTTAGGACATTAGCTTAAAGCGGGAAACGCACTGAGCATTGTCTCATCGTGGAGCAGCAGCAGAGAGTGAACTGAGTGCTGAAGGAGACGTTTTAACAAACCCAGAGTCATTTCTGCACAGTTCATAGACTGGCATTGGTCTCTGGGGAACAGAGAGAAGGTCGAGTGAGTGGTGAATCAAGGTATGGGGTCAAGGAGGGAGGGTGTACGGGTGGTCAGCACAGCAGTGACACAAGAATGTGACAGAATCCCACTGAAAGGGGAACATGTGCCATGGGAGAGGGGTGTAAAGCAAGCAGTAGAGTTCTGGGCATTATCCTGTGTGATTGCTTGTGTTAATAACGGTGGCCGATTCTAACTTAGAACCAAGGTTGCAACTTGCTGTTGAGTGTATTATAGCTGCTCAATAATTGTAATGGGAGGATCACTAAAACGAGGAAGTTCGGCAGTCATTTTTTTTTTGTTATTGGGAAGAGAGCGCGGGGCATTAAAAATATACCAGAGAGAGAGAGAGAGACAAAAGGAGGGTCACAGATAATGAGATGAGAAAAAAAAATAAGGGAAAGGTAAGCAACGGAACAAGAGCAATATTTTAGCACAGGTGGAAACAAGTTTAAAAATTGGTAATCAAAACTGGCAGATTGCTAATCACTTTTATTTTGATTAGCAATAACTGCTAATCACGTTTCAAAACGTAATTTCTGCCTCGGAATCACGGGTTATCAGGCAGATTGACACCTAAGCTGTGTTTACACCTCAGCAGCACTCCACAATGTGCGGCGCTCCACTCCTGCTGCGATGGCCACAGTGGCTCAATTTTGTGTCCACACAGCCGCTTGCTCCAGAGGTTGTTCCCCCTCCTGACGTGGCAGTTACTAGCTGTTGACATGCATGGTGCACAGAAGCACCGGGAGGCTGTTTCCCTACTTAGCACACCTGAGTTCAGCAAACAGCATTTTCAACAGCAGAAATAAAACTGAACTCGGGAGAGTGCTTGAAAATGTAAACTGAGGGCTACAGATATTACAGATTAGGGTTGTAAACTGGGACAGCAATACCTGGCATGCGCAAATGCATATGCATACCCTTGGGGATTTTGTAGGATATGCATGTGTATTAGTGCGTGCTGTCAGCCGGTCCCAGTTTATGACCCTAATTGGTAATACTTGTAGCCCTCGTTTACATCTTAATGCACTTTCCCATGTTCAGCATTCTTTCTGCTGTTGAAAAATGCCTTTGCTGAACTCAGATAATGCTAAAATAATAATGTATTAAATATAAGTGCTAACATGTGAGCAGCAGAGATTCATGGGGCCAGGAGGATTCCGGGAGAGGAGTCATCCAATGGGAGTGAGCACTGCAGACTGTCTACGTGCCAGGTAACTCGGTCTGATACACGTCCCCTCTCCCGAGTCACATCACAAACCTGGTACGAAGTGCTCTTAGGATGCTCCCAAAAGCATCCACTCTGCCGACTTTGAAGCGCATCAACCCATGCGAATGGGTTGATGTGCTTTAAAGTTGGCAGTGTAAACAAGACTCTAAACTCCCAAATCACATCCAAGTAATTATAACTTTCAACAGGAAAACATTGGCATGTGGCAGTGTGCATGAAATGGTCACATGTTGATATACAAATGAACTCAGAACCCCACTGCATCAGTGGCTGGTAAACAGGAACGTCTGTTTTCTCCATCACTAACTGGCTAACACCCTGGCACATCTACAGAGTCTACCATGATACCAGCATGTTTCTTTGCACACTGCAAATTAACATATGAAAAGGCAATGGAAAAGTTTAATTGTGGTTGACACCATGCTATGCTACACTACTGAGTTTAATGCACATGTAACTATGTGTCACAAAATTTGTGACCAAGTATTTTAGAAAAACTTTAATAACTGAATTTCACACTTTCGTTTTTTTTTCACATTGATACAGCTTATAAGCAGAAGCTGGTTTGTGTTTTTACATTATACTTTCTTGTTCGTTAGAAAAAAAACAACAATCCGAGTTACCATTGAATGTCAACAACCTGTACGCCACTGACAAACACTGCCATGTTAACTGATTGGAAAAAAGTGTGCAAATGTCCTTTAATAAAAAAAGCTTCTCCCTGCAGCAAAAGCTTTCTAAGCAGATTACAAAAGGTGGTACAAGGTTTACTCACTTAGATGGCATTGCATCTGTTAGCTGCATAGCATTACTAGCACAAATTGCGTTTTGCTGCTTAGGTTTATGTAATGTGGCTGGAGAGGGTGGGTTATCTGTGTGCCAGGGCATGGGCCAACGTGGTGATGTTATATCATCCACTCGTGCCCCTGCCCAAAACATAGTCCATTGCTAGGCAGTGGATTGCTATGCCTAAGAATGTAGGTAACTAAGGCCCCTTACCCACACTCTGCTTACGGCTCGCTACTCACCCGCCTCGAGCAGCACTGGGCTTTTTTGTAAGCAAGATAGGCTGTGTCTCCAAGGCTGCGCGAAAGTCGGCAGGTCCATCTGTGGAGACTGCATGAGGGAGCACAGAGCAAAAATGGGAAGATCCTCTACAGGGTATTACCCATATGCTTCACGGTTTGTTTAACAAAATCTGGTTTACAAAAAAAAAGTGCAGTGCTTAGCAGTGGACTGTGTTCTAGGCAGGGGTGCACCTCTCCAGCCATACTATATAGAACTAAGCAGTGCAACACGGTCTCCACTGGTAACATCATGCAGCCAACAGATGCAGTGCGATCTACGTGAGTAAACCTTTCAGCGCTCCTTTCTTTTTTTTTACTTTCTCCTGCTCTCGGCCTGGAGGAACCCAACCTTCCTCCGGTCTTGTCGGCTGGGCCTCAACATACCGGGAGCCCAGCGTCATGATGCTTCGACTACAGGGAGATTTTTCCTGTGGTTTTCTCCCAATTTTCTCTCTACCCCTGAGGGCGCCGATGCGAAGGACTTATGTCCAGATGAACGACGTGTTGACGCATGCTGCTGTCAGGCATCGACCGTGCCCTCCCCACCTTGACTCCCTGAGGAGCCGTTTTGCCTTGCCGCCCATGCTTCCACCGGCAGCAGTGCTACGGGCACGATCACTGCCCGGTAACAGCACCGCCCCCCTGAAGGAGAAGAGCATCTGTTATGACACTCAGCCCTTCCTCCCCTAGCTGACCCACGGCGACCTGGGTCCATTCCCGAACCCGGGTCGCCAGTGTAGCGTGAGGTGTGGCATCCAGTGCCTCAACACTCAGTGCCACCTGGCCGGCCCCCACCACCCTTTTTAATCTGTTTAGAAATTTGTTCTGCAGGGAAATGGTTATTAAAATGAAGGAATTTGCACATTTTTTTTCCAAACAGTTAACATGGCCGTAGGCATGAAGCAACATTTATAAATGTAAGTCTTGTTTTTAAACATTTCGAAAACAGTGTTAAATATTTAAGAAAAAGTCAACAGCTTTTTTTAAAATCTATTTCAGCTAAAACTAATATACTGTATGCCCAAAAGGTATCAGGATAAAACAGTGGTGTCTCTTGTCTTTCATTTTATTTTCCCTGACCGTAGATTAAAATTCTCTTGGAACCTGGAAGGTATACTGGTTTTAAATTCATGAAAAATACAAAACAGTTTCACATAACTGGTGGTGCAGTGTGTTAGTCACAGAGGTGAAAGGTTTTTCAAGGTTACACGTGGGCACAGTCACTAAGATGGCTCTTGAATGTACGAAGAAGTGAGGTAGGTGCTGAAAGTGAAGTAAGTGCTAAAAGTTAAATAAGGGAGCTAGCAGCAATCTCAAGCAGAGTCGATAGACCGGATGGCCTTTTTCTGCTGACAAATTTTGTTTGTTCATAAGTTGCATTTTCAAAGGAAAAGGTATGACTTCACTAACACTTGGCAGGGTTAAGCACTGTGTGATTTCAGCGTTTGACTGGATATGTGAAATGATTTAAATGCTATTAGTGAATGTGACCTTAAATTATCTTTAACGCGCTCTTAGGTTATTACGAGGAACAGATTTCTTTGAAAGAGAAAGGAGAACTTGTGTTTGCCAAGATAAGGATATGTAAAAGTAAGCATCAGTATTCTGTTCACACGGTGGAGGACTGGTTGGCAGCTGAGCTTTTAATATACTTAACAGCAGGATATTTGAATACATTACTAACACACTGTATTCTAGTGTGTTATAATTAAATACATTTACTGAATTACACATATATCTTTTGGCACAACGGGTGGACCATGGTCTCCCTGAGGAAGCCCTAGGTACAGGGTAAAACTATGGGTTGTACAAGATCACGGTTGGAGCTCTTTACGAAGATTTGGAGAGATAAAATGTTGGAGTTTGACTGATGTTTTTTTCTGTGATGAGGTGGAGCAGCCAAGAGAATGCCATGCATGGCTGACAAAATGATCATGGGTATGGGGGTACAAAAGAGATGAGAAGAGGCTAAAGACCCCTAACATTTGCCTTGGAGTTCAGGCTTACTGACAAGATCAAACAGCAGGAGTTGTTTTTAACATTGCTTACTCGTCCAGGGCATACTGCATATTACTCCAGGATAGTGCAGGTACCCCGTACCTGTCCATGCTAGCTAGTGTGAAGAATAATGCTCAAGTTGCTGCTCTTCACTTCTAGGAGTAGCCTGGGCACTTCTTTTTTTTTTTACTTTATCTCTTTATCCCTCCTATCTACTCCCAGTGCCCACTCCTTCCGTCCACTCATGTCCTCCAATCCACCTTCCATGGGATCTGCCCCTAGAGTGCCTCTTCCCCCTCTCCTTGCACAGTGGGGTCTGTTCCTTCTTGGTGGTCTGGATGGAACCGGAGTGGCTTTCATCCAGGGCTGCCGAGAGGTGTTTTCCATTTTCTCCCCTAGATTCCCTTCCCTCTGAGACATCGGCGCTTGGGACGAACGTCCCGAGTGGTGGTGTGCTGATGCACGCCGAGCCTCTCATGCGCTGCAACGTTCCCCATCCCCGGCTCCGGCGAGCGGAGCCACCTCCATCCCTTCCTGTTGCCGGTGCTTCCACTGGCTGTGGAAGGATGCAAGCTAGTGCGTTCTAGGTCTCCCACTCTGAGGAGGAGAGAGCATCCATTGGGGCCTTTCGATCCTCCCTCTCCCGCCTCAAACCCCGGCCACCCGAGTCCGTTTCCAGAACCCGGGTCACCAGCGAGCGCGCAAGGTGTGACGTCCAGTGCCTCAACCCTCAACGCCACCGGGCCAGCGGTGCCTGGGCACTTTTAAGCACAGTAGGAACTATGTCATTATGATTGAACAACTTAGCTGGCCCGGTAGTGCTGAAGGTTGAGGCACTGGACACCACACCTCATGCCACGCTGGTGACCCGGGTTCAGGAGCAAGCTCAGGTCACTGGGTGTCAGGGAGGGGGAGGATTGAGCGTCCAAGCGATGGCTCTCGTCTCTTGGGTGGTAGGTGGGATCCAGTTCCACAGTAGCATTGGCTCCTGGCGGTGGCTGGGAGCACAACAACCGCGATCCTACTGTAAGAGGGAGGCATTGGCAGATGTCTTCTGGGTGGGTGCAGGAGCATGTTCACGGCAGGACGTCATTGCATGTCCAAGCCTCAGGGGAGGGACCGAACACAGGAAAAACCCCAGTGCACAGGAGGATGACAGCGGCCTCAAGGACCAGGCCACATGCCCTTCACCGGACTTTCCCCGACCAGCTCTTCCAGACCCTCTCTCCTCTCCCCAGGACCCGGCAAGTCTAGCTTCTGAGAAGGGGCACCCAGGTAAGGAGTGCAGGTTGGCCCCACCCCAGGGTGTGTGGAAGCCGGGAACCATGACGAGTTGGAGCAGAAGGGATCCTGTCCCCGACTTCCTGGTCAGGGGAGTTTCATGTCAGGCAGTAGGTCCTCAGTCGGAGAGGCATGCCCAAGGGAGATCCTGTGGGCCGGCGTCCAGAGGAAAAAGATCTGACACACAAAAAAAAAAAGATTGAATTACTTATTAGAATTCCTTGAATATACACCTGTGAAATCCTCAATTGACGGTGACTGCAGACTAGTGGAATTTTTTTTATTAGCTTGTCCTGCTGCCCAGTGCAAATAACAGCTCAGGTCAATCCTTGTGGAACAGATTGAGATGTTTGATCTGGTGTCCTCCAGCAAGATGCAGGGACACGACTTGAAGCTCAGTGGTGGTAAATTCAGGGATAATTGTAGGAGGCACTTCTCCCAGAGGGTGGTAAACCTATGAAATAGCCAACTAGCAGAGACCATGGATGTGAAGGCAGGACAGGCCTTCAGGATAATTCTGGACAAATTTGTGATTACCAAAGGGGATCACGGGGCATCCTGGGTGGTAGAATGGGTAGGTAATCTACAGCACACTTATTCATCACTGCTTATGAAGCCAGGGTGGGGGGGGGGTATGATGTCTCTAGAGTCCCTGTCAAACTTGAATTGCTATTTATAAACTATGTTAGAACTGCTGAACCAGTTTTCCATAGAAAAAGAAAAGTAAGACTCTGCTGCCACAGTGTGGCTGGTTGTGGATATTGTCAGCTTGAAGAAATGATGCATAGAAACAGAATTTGTGGGCAGAAAAGGACTGCTTAACCCACCCAGTTTGCCAAAGTGTTTCCTGCCTATTCTGTCTCTGCAGACTCTGTCTGTTCTATGGCAACACCCCCCACCTCTGATCTGATATACCCCTGTGTTTATCCTATGTATGCTTGAATCCCTCCACCATTTTGCCTCCACTACTTCAGCTGGAAATCAGTTCTATGTGTTTATCACCCTTTCAGTGAAGAAATATTTCCTCACATTCCCTCCTGCACTTCCCTCCTCTCCAGCTTCATCACATGTCCCTGAGTCCTGGAGCTTGTCCTCGTTTGGAAAAGGCTTCCCTCCTGCACCCTGTTCACCCCTGTGAGGTACTTCTAGGTCACGATCGTGTCACCTTTTGCTCTCCTCTCTTCCAGGGTGTACATGTTTGACATCCCTCTGTCTCTCCTCGTATATTGTCTCTTGAAACCCTCACACCATTTTGTTTGCCATCCTTCAGACCGCCTCCGCCTTGTCTGTATGTCCTTTCTGAAGTGCTATCTTCAGAACTGAACACAGTATTCCAGGTGGGGGCATACCAGAGAGTGATACAGGTGCAGCACCACCTCGCTCCTCCTGCAGTTGATGCCCCTTCCTATGCATCCCTGCATCTCAGTAGCCCTGCCCATGGACTTTTCACACTGCACTACCACCTTGAGGTCCTTTAATATAATAACCACTAGGTCCCTTTCCTGTCTAGTGACTGCCAATACCCCACCGATCTTACACTCAGCACCGGGGTTCTTACGCCCTAGGTGCTTGATTTTGCACTTTTTCACATTGAACCCCAACTGCCATGTCACTGCCCACTCCTCAAGTTTCCCTAGATCCCTGTGCATTTTCGCCACTCCCTCCTGAGTATCCACTCTATTGCAGATTTTAGTGTTATCTTCAAAAACGGCATGCCTTTCCCTTCCAGCTCCTCTTCAGTGTCCCTTAGGAAGATATTAAAGAGGACTATTCCCAGTACCAAACCCTGTGGTACCCAGCTAGTCATTTTCCTATCCTTAGAGTGTGTGCTGTTAGCCACCACCTTCTGCCTCCTATTCGTTGGCCAGTTTCAAACCCAGTTTACCAGGCTGGACCCCACGCCTAAACTGGTCAACTTCCTCGTCGACCTTAATTGCGGCACAGTATCAAAGGCTTTGCTGAAGTCCAGATAGGCTAAACCTGCTGCCCCAGGTCTACTTTCCTGGTCTTGCAGACAAAGAAATCTTATAGATCTGTTTGTCGTGGCCTTCCCCCCATGAATCCATGCTGCCTGTGTTCATGTAGCTAATTGTAGTCCAGATGCCCAGCCAGCCTCTCCTTCAGTAGGAGTTCCTTTTTCATTAGTTTCCCCACAATGGAAGTTAGGCTGACTGGTCTGCAATTACAAGCTTCCTTCCTGCTGCTGCTGTTATGTAGCAGGACCATGTCAGCCCTTCTCCAGTCCTCCGGACTCACTCCTACTTCCAGGGAGCTGTTGAACAAGGTGTCAGTGGGGCAGCTAACACTTCCCAGAGCTCTTTTAGTACCCTGGGGTGTATCCCCTTCAGTCCCATAGCCTTATCCACTTTCAGGGCTCTGAGTCCTTTCAAGACTTGTTCCTCTGTTAATGGACAAGTGCCCTCCCTGCCATTCCTGCTTCTCCTTGGTGGCCTGTTCCCTTCTTCCTCCACTGTGAAGACCGAGTAGAAGTACCTGTTTAAAGTGTTAGCTTTTTCTTGGTCTCCTTCTGCACAGTCTTCCTTTTCTGCCTTTCAAATCTTCACTCTGTCTCCCTTTGTTTTCTCTGCTTTCCTACATATCTGAAAAAAGTCTTATCCCCCTTAGACAGCCCTCTAGCAGTCCTTTCCTCTGTTTGTGCCTTTGCTTCCCTGACCACCTTATCTGCTTCCTTCTGCCTGGGTTGTTACACCTTTCTGTCCTCTTACCTTTGCATGTCTTCATGCCTCTTGAATGCCACCCTTTTTTCTTTCCCCAACCTTACCACAATTTTGTAGAATCACAATGGTCTGCTTTTCCTTACCTCTTTCATACAGAGGTTTGTTGCGGTAATTATTCCCTCCCTTATTCTTCCCACTGTGCCGCTACTTTTCCCTTGCAATTCCCTCCTTTCTAGGCATTTGCTGAGGCAGTCTCCCATTTTTTTAAGATCCACCCTCCATCTGGCTCTGTGGTGCTGAGTGAAGGGTGTTCGCTCGGCACGCTGGTGACCCGGGTTCGCATCCCAAGCCCAGACGTCAGGAGCAGAGTTTGGCAGGGAGGGAGCTGAAAGCATCCTTTAGATGCTTCCCTCCTGGGGGGAAGGGTCCCAGACTGTTTGTTGGCTCCTGGTGGTGAGTGATTGGCGTTCTTGGTGGTGTGTGGCCTTGACGCGCCGCTGAATGCCCCCCAGGATACTGCCGTGGCCAGACCATTACAAGGGTGGTGGGTGGGTTGGGAGAAAAATGGAAAATTAGCCACTTAGCAAACCGGATGTCAGTGGCCGGTCCCAGCTCGCCACAGTGGCCCAGAGGTGTCCATGCCGACCCCTGCCATGCCCGAAATACATAGAATGCCTACTGCAACTCTTCTCTCCTGGTTGCCCTCCACAGAGAGGGGAAGGGCCCTCCCAATGAAGGGATACGTTGGGTTACCCAGGTTTCAGCACTTATGGGGGCGGCTGATGGTGAAGGGATGTGGTGGTGGGAAGCCTAAGCGGTCTGAAGGAGTGGCTGGCTGAGGGCTCGGGGGAGCATAAATAAATAAGAGAAAATAAAATCTGTCCTCCTGGAGTCAAGAATACTCATCTGTGGGTGGCTTACCTCTGCTTCTTTCCTGATGTTGCACCACACTGTGCAGTGATCACTAGTATCGAAGGGGCTCCCCACTAAGATGTCTGCAGTGCTGTCCCTGTTGTTAGGACCAGGTCCAACACTGCCCCATCCTTAGCAGGTTCTTTACTAGCTGCCTGAGAAAAGGCTGCAGCTGGAAGGTTCCACTCCACATCTGACAGATTGAAATCTCCATCTAGCAGCACGTCCCCCTTTCCTGCCATCTTGCTGATGGCCTTCCCTGGTGCCTTGTCCACCTCCTCCCCTGTGCTGGAGGTCTGTACACTACTGTATGGATCGTGGTCCCAGAGCCAGTCTCCATGATGATGCACAGCACCTCCAGACCCTCCTCACCTTGGTGCACCTGCACCTCAGTGACCTTTATTCCATCCCTCACATATAATGCCACCCATCCTCACTGCCGTGTCTTTCCTAATTAGAGAATAGCCAGGTACGGCCATGTCCCAGTCATGGTGCTAGGTGCACCACGATTCCCTTATGGCCATTAGATACAGGTTAGCCTCCACCATGATAGCTTCTGAGTCTGGGATTATGTTTCCGAAGCTCTTGGCATAATCACACATGGCTCTCCAAGCCTTCTCACTCTCCTGCCTTCCTAATCTTCAGGTACGCACTGCTGGCCACTGCATCCTCCAAAGACTCCTCCTGTCTGTGCTTCATGCCGCTATTTTAATTAGCGCTGTAGACCGAGAGAGAACTGCTGGCGGAGGACTTTACAGTGCTGGCTCCCATTTCCTATGCTGAGTCACATTTTTGCTTAATTTAAAAAAAATAATTTTCTCAGGGTATATGCTGGGGATTTTTTTTTTTTTAGTATTGATTTTCCCATTTGCTCATTATAGCATTGGGCCACCAGGGGCAACATAAATCTCACTGTCCCATTGTAGTCTATTTACATAGTACAGATTACATACCTCCCTTTGGAGGTCGTTGCTGACCCACCCTGCCCCCAGTTTGCTTCCTCATTTCTACATCCCCCTTTTAAACCCTTCTCTAAACCAGGAAACATGATCTCTTTCTGTATCTCTCTCTCCTGCACCTCTTCCTCATACTTTTCACCCTGGCCTATCTTCCATCCCTTCAATTGCAAAATATTTCCACTCCCCACCACACCTTCCTTACAAACCCTACTACCCTACTAACCCCCTGCTTCAACCAAGTGGCAGCTCCAACGCCTTTTTATCATACCTGGACCCACTTTTCTACACGGCCTTCCACCCCACTCATGTTGACACCTTACTCCTACACTTTACTGTGCATCCTTAAATTTCAGCTCTCCACCTTCAGTTATTCACCTCATCCCCCTAAACCATCTAACAAACCTTGGTTCAAGAGTATGAAAATGCATTTCATCATTATCTGTCTCTTACTCCTCTTAGCAGGAGACATAAATCCCAACCCAGGTCCAACACTCAGTAAAGCACTTACCCTTTTCACTTCCCCCTCCTCAGCCTCTGCTCCAGTGTCAGTTTCACTCCCCCATGGCCTAAGAATCCTTCACCTTAACATTCGCAGTCTGCTCCCTAAACTTGACCTGCTACTCCCACTTGTAGGATCCCTCAATCCAGACATCCTTACTGTGTCAGAGACCTAGCGAACAAAAAAATCCCTGCTGCATCTGTCACAATTCCTGGATATGTCGTTACCCACCAGGACCGCTCTGGTAGGGGTTTCGGCATAGCTATCTACTCATCCTCCTCTCTCCAAACCACTATTTTCTATCGACCACCGACCCCAATGCCTATGAAGCCCTCGTCATTCGATTATCTCTACCCTTTTCTGTACCAGTATTTATCGCAGGAGCCTATTGCCGTCATGGTCTACACCACTCTGTAGCCACTGATCTTATCACCTCTATTGGGTCCATTAGCTCTTCAGGTAAGCGCTACCTGTTAGGGGATCTAAACCTGAACTAGTTGTCACCCACCTTAGATAAGACTCGCACTGAAATAGCTGCCCTTAACCTGTCCTAATTAATCACAGAACCTACTCGCCTTAACCAGAAATCCGTTAATCACACTCTCATAGGCTGAGCCCTTACCTCCCATCCTCACAGGGTAATCCGGTCAGGCCTACTGCCAGACACTCTTAGCGATCATCATATGATCTACATAGTTAGGAAAGTACAGCGACCTGAGGCACCCCACAAACTAATAACAATCCGCTCTTACAAAACATTAGACCTTGCCCCTCTACATCATGACTTAACTCACGTTGACTGGGTCCCCGTATCCTCAGCCAAAACTATCAGTCATGCACTGGCTTATTTCAAAGATAACTTCATCAATGTCTGGAACAAACATGCTCCCCTGAAGCAAGTTAGAGTGCGTGGTAGTCACCTCCCCTGCGTAACCCCTGAACTCCTGGCCTGTCAGCAAGCACGTGATAAAGCATGGAAGACCCACAAATCCTCCAAACTCCCTTGTGACTATGCTGTCTACCGGACATTCCGAAAAGCCTGTACCAAAGCCATCCATCTGGCCAAAGGGGAAATTTTTTCAGTCCACCTTTAATACTAACATAAACAATCCATCAAAGTTCTGGAAAGTAGTTCACTCACTTTTCTCTCCCGAAACTAAACCCCCATCTCCGCTGCTCAAAATAAACAACCAAATCATTGCTGACCATCCTACAGTAGCAGCAGAATCCAATTCCTACTTTACTTCCTGTGCCTCCACCTTGTTGGCCTCCCTTCCACCCCACCCTACTACCTCTTCCCTCCTTCCCGATTCCTTCCAACACCACCAATTAGTGGAGAGTTTTGCTCTTTCACCCATCTCTCCCAACGACACCTTAAAGGTACTACTCTCTATCAACCCAGCTAAGGGAAGCTCCCCTGATGTCATTGACCCTAAGCTGATGTACCTCTCTGCTCCTGCTATTTCCCTTCCCCTCTCTGATCTCCTCAACCTGTCATTCTACACTCCGACTGTCGCTGAAGCCTGGAAACATGCTACAGTTCTCCCCCTACCTAAGGGAGGTGATCTCTCATCTCCTGGGAATTACCGCCCCATCTCGAGTCTACCCACCCTGGCTAAACTTCAGGATCACCTTGTTCTCTTCCAACTCTCCTCCTTTCTTGATGACTCCTCCTTCTTCACTCCCTTTCAATCTGGTTTTCAGAAGAATCACTCCACAACCTCTTCCCTACTTAGACTCACTAACTCTATCCATTCAGCCATGGATAGAGGTCACATCACTTCTGCTATTGTTGTTGACCTTGCCGAGGCTTTCAATACAGTCTCCCACTCTGTCCTCCTCAAAACTCTCTCATCAGCTGGCTTGTCTGTGTCTGCCTGCAACTGGTTCAGAGCCTACCTGGTGGGCGGAACTCAATCTGTTAAAATAGCTGACTCTATGTCCCCTCCACTGCCCATCTCTACTGGTGTGCCTCAAGGCTCCGTATTTGGCCCTCTCTTATTCTGAATTTTTCTAAATGACCTACCGTCGTTATGCTCCTCATCCTCCATCCATATGTATGCTGATGACACGATTTTGTTCTCCTCTGGCCAGTCTCCCTGAGTTGTGACTTCCAGGCTACAGCTTGACTTCAGTAATGTTTAGTGCTGGCTAAGCTCACATCAACTTTTTCTAAATTCCAAGAAGACTGTCTCCATGACCTTTGGCACTAGGCAGAGACTCTCTAGGCTGCCCTTCATTCTCTCCTTCCATACCCTTGATGGGACAACACTAAAGGACACCACCTCTTTCAAATACCTGGGTGTCTGGCTTGACCAACACCTTAACTTTTCTGTACATATTGACGCCATCCTAAAACAAATTGTGACTTTACAGGAACCGTAGTTCCTTACCACTACTGGTTAGGTGTGATCTAGTTCAGAAAATGATACTCCCTGTTTTTGACTATTGTGACATAGTCTACAGTGCTGCTCCTAAGTCTTCCCTTACCAGATTGGATACTCTTTTCAATGCTGTCTGTCGCTTTGCTCTTGACTCTCCCTCCCGCACACATCACTGTTTATTTATTTATTGAAAATGTTTTACCAGGAAAGGCACACTGAGCAAAAAGATGCTCGTCTCACGGTGCGACCTGGGACTGTGTCTTGTATCATTCTCTAGCTTTTCCCTCCCTTGAATATAGGCGTCTCTCTCACTGTGCCAAGTTCACATCTAAATTCTGGGTTGGGACTCTTCCCTCTTACCTCTCCTCCTTACTCTCTGCTCCACCTCCCTCCTCTCGCTCTCTCAGATCTACTGACACACACTCTAGCTATTCCCCATCGCTCTACCTCCACAGGACAGGAAGCTTTCTCCTGCTGCTTCCCAAAGCTTTGGAACTCACTGCCACCTTCTATCAGACTTTCCTCTTCCCCATCTTTAATTTCCTTAGCCCTTCATAATTTCTATTCCCCTAACTGCACTTGTTCTTAGCCCCTCTTTCAACAATCCCCACCCTGGCACATTATTCTTTAACCTTACTTTACTTCTATTCGCCTAATTGTACTTGTTCTTAACCCTCCTTCACAACCCTCCCAATCCCATACACACTATCCCCTACTCCTCTATCCCTGACTTACCTCCTGTCTCCTAACTGAACCCTTCCTCTGATTACTTCCTCACATGCTACCCCCTATTATACCCCCTCCTACAACCACAACCACAACCTATTGCGCCATTTCGACACTCTACTATCATCCACAAGCTACTGTGCTGTTTCAACACTCTATGGCTGTCGTTCTCCCCCACAACCCCCTCTTCCCCACCATTGATGCTCTTCCCTTTTTCCATTCCTAGTTTACCCCTATTTTCTCCAGCCTCCATATTCCTTATCCTTCTTCTCTCCTTCAGGCACCTGCCACACTCCACTTTTCCTCCCCGGCCCCTCCATTCTCTCCCATCCTTTGCCTGGTCATGTCCCCCTTGCAGGGTTCTCTGTCATTCTGAAGGGGTATAGATCTTGGTTCCCTCTCTTCTACGCCACTTCCTTCCCCCTACGTTCCAATCCTGACCCCCTGGCAGGGTTCTCTGTATCCTGAAGGGGTATAGATTGTCTCCCTCTCTTTTCCCTTCCCCCCACTTTCAAATCCATCGTCTGCCCACCTCCCTTCTTCTTTATCCCCTTCCTCTCCTCCAGTTTCCCCTGCCTCTCTCTTCTCTACCACCCAAGTCCGTTTCTCTCCCCTTCCCTTCTGCCTGGTCCTAATCCCCTTGCAGAGTTCTCAGCAACCTGGATGGGTATAGATCTTGGCTGTACCTCTCCCTCCCTCCCTCCTCTTCCATCCCCACCCTCTACCCCTCGCCTGTCCACTTCCCCACTTATCTTATAACTGCCCTCCCTTGGGTATACAATAGCACTTCAAATCTTGTGCTCAGCCTACTACTTCTAGCACTTCAAATGTGTTATCCATCCTCTAACCTTTACCCTACTGGATCACCTGCTCTTGGGTTGTTGCAATGTATGCTATATCCGAATATGTTTTGTTTACCCAGGCCGGTTGGTCTGGGTTATTCTGTAATTGTATTACACTGTTTTATTTTAGAAATTGTATAGATATCGTACTTGTATTGTTATGTGCTTGCTTGTTCTCCCAACTCCCCCCCCCCGGGACGCTTCTGGAAATGAGCTGTTTACAGCTCATGTTGTCTTTACTGGTGAAACATTTTCCAAAATAAACAAATAAATGTCCTGTATCTTTCTCTCCTTGCTACCTGTGATGTTATGTGTAGCTCCCTCTGACTCGCCCCCTCCTGTTTTGCTTGCTCCATTTCTGGATCCACTGTTCTCCCCTACTCGAGTTGTGCCCCCCTTTCCTTTCTTCTTGTCCCTGTCTGTGACTTCCTAAGTCTCTGTCCCTGGGGTGTTTTCACTCTTTGGGCCCCTGTCCCTGTCATTATACCATCACATGGGAGGCAGTTGTCTCCTTTGGAGTTTCCACCTCCCTCTGACTAGTTTTAAATGCTCATCGAAGTTGAATCCAGACCTCCCACCAAGGACTGGAGTCCCCTTCCCAACAGGGCCTCTCCAAGGCCTGTGACACGGTCACCCATCAACTACTATTACAAAGACTTTATGAAGTAGGTTTAAGCAGGGAGGTACTAGCCTGGTTTTGCTCATATCTGAGTCACAGATGTCAGATTATAGCTTAGATAGTGCTGAGTCTGCCCCACTGTCTGTGGGTACAGGTGTGCCCCAGGGCTCAGTGCTGGGTTCCCTTCTTTTCTTGGTATACTTAAAAGATCTGGGAGAAAGTGTGGTATGCTCTAGCTGCCATCTGTACGCTGATGACACAATAGTCTATATTTTGCAACCATCAGTGTATGAGATACAGAACACACTCCAGAAAAGCTTTGATGGACTCCAAGCTTTTTTTTTTTTACTTATTCTAAGTTGAAGCTAAATACTACCAAGAGTAAATCGATGTCGTTCGGACCCACTCTTAAATTGAAGACGTGAGAAGTTATTGGTACTAAATAACACCAGAACTGCCATGGAGTGTGTTGAAACATATAAATACTTGAGTGACTGGCTGGAACAGTCAGGTTCTGGGAATAAACATGTTGATAAATTAATCACTCAAGTTGGCAAGAGGGTGGGTTTATTGTTAGAAACCAGTACTGTTTGAACTCAGAAATTCTAAAAACTGTAGTTCAGGGCCAGGTTTTGCCATTGACTGATTATGCTGCTATTTTCTATGATAGTGCCTCTGTGGATCAGCTTCATAAATTGGATATATTATAGAATCGATTAGCTAGATTGATATTGAAATGTCCAAAGAATGTGCACCACTGTGAACTGTATCAGCGGTTTGGTTGGATCTCTCTAACAAATATGAGGGAATTACATAAATGTATTTTTGCATACAAGAGTGGACTAGCACTTGTCCTTAATTATGTAAGTAACAGGTTGTCCTTTAGAAAGATCAATCCAGAGGCACCATTTCAGATTTCGTGGTGGGGCAACGGTATACCGTCGCTACAACAACACCAGGACACTGAACCCCCTGCAGCGAAACCCCCAGCGCACCTGTATCGGCAGAGATGGGGGTTTTGCACCGACACACTGTAGGGCGACGGGTAATATTCAACTCCACCAGCTGTGTGATGGAGTTAGATATCTTTAGGGTGCGGGGGAACAGCCTCCCATATTCTGTTTCACAGTCATGCTGGTCAGTTCGGGTTGAGTCGCAGTCGGAGGTGTTGGTGGGTTTCTGTCGCAGTCGAGGACAGTGTGTTTGTTGTCATGCCGGCATCATAGATCCGGGGGCAACAACTGGTCAGGGAGGCTGTGGAGTGGGAGTGGTGCCAGAGGCTGAGTGGGGGCAGGGCCAGGGCTTGTTGTGGAGCCCGGGAGGGCTCACAGAAAAACAGCAGTGTGGCTACTAACCAGAGAACTTTGGGCATAAGCTGTAAACTCATGGGTACTGCCACGTTTGTGTACCTCCCAACCCCAAGGGCAGCTGGTGGGGCTCAGAGGTTAACTGAGGTCCTGGGAAAGCAGGAGTTAGTTAATCAGGAGGCCACCACAGCCTCACAGAGTGCCCCTTTTAGAACCATCCAAATAAAGGGAAGTACCCTGCTACAGAGAGAGGGGCAGAAGGGGGTAGGTGAGGAAAGAAAACAAACAGTACTGCTGATTACCAGAGGGAGTGTATTTTTTCTTCAGTAAGCTCCACAATGTACCACAGATCATTAGAAATCTCAGATCATCTGGAGACTTGTGTCCCTCAAACACTGGCCACTAATTCAGCCACCCCGAAAACTGAAAGTTGCTCCCATGTATTTGAGAAATGTTTTATCCACGAGTTACAAATTTGAAACTATTTGCTGTATGCTGACTTTCTACCTCTGGCAAGGTAGTTTACTCAACATTAACATATTAGGCAGCAGGTGGTGGTTAGGGAGGACATTCATTCATTGATTGTCATTACAGTCGGATGTTATGTTTGCCACTAAAGCTCACATTCTGCTGTCTGACAGGCTCAGCGATATTAAGAAAGGCAGTGGGCAACATCACATTATGTAACATACTCAAACAAAAATAAGTTTCCTGCCCTTTCCTTATCGTGCCCCAAAAGATCCCTTTCTGTTCATAATCATAAACACCATGTTTTCCCTTTCCTCAGCTCAGTTGTTTTAAATTATATGTCAGTGCAACACCAACACCTCCTCATCTGTGTCTGAAGCGTGTGCTCAATCCGACCTTTACAGGCACAGCTTGAATCAAAGTGAGTCTCGCTCGCACTGTCGAAACCTCTGCAGCCACGGTCCAGGGAGCCACCACGGATGGTACCCTCTGGTGCTCTGCATCTCCAGTGATTCACAGATGGGCGGTAGCAGTCCCATATAAATGAGTAACTACCTTCAGTTTGAGACTCGGTGACTGGGACCAAGACTTTTTTCCCCAGACTTCCCGTTCTTTGACTTGACGTCCCATCTGTCCCCGATGTTTCCGATGCACTGGGAAGTGAGTCTTTCAGCAAAATATGGGCTAATACAGTGGTCATCCTGTATTGATTTAGTATGAGCGGGACAGGCAATTTTATTAACATTTTCTTAGAATTATGGGATGTCCCATATCCTGCTGCTGAGGGATGGTTGCGGGGGGAGGGGGCATGAGCACATTTTTTTGTTTAAAAAAAAATATGAAAAAACAACAGCCTGCCCTAATCCCCCTAAATGGCTCCCCTGAATCGATACCTCCTTGAGAAATTCTCGTATACAGAAACTATTGATACCTTGCACCAAAACGAAAAGATCTGTGTATTTGTTTAGTCAGTTTGTTCCCATTTATTGGAACAAACTCCCCAATTTAGAAAACTACATATAAAACCTTTATCTGTCTCAGTGTTGAAACTTTAATATTCTCTCAAAAGGCTTGTAATTGTTTAAATTCATTGTAATTTATGAAGGTAACTATACATCATTGTGTTTTGTATGCTATATGTAATTGTACAGTATTTGTCATTATTGTATTTATAAGGCCACTATTGTGAATGAGCTTATGCTCAATTGTTATAACCTTAAAAACAAACAAAAAAAAAACAGAAACAAGGATGCAGGAACAGCCAACCAGTGGAGACCATGGACATAAAAGGTGGAGTGTTCAAGGGGGACATCAGAAAGTATTACTTCACAGAGAGGGTGGTGGAACCTTGGAATAGATTACCTCCCGAGGTGGTGGCTGCAAAGTCAGTATCAAGCTTTAATCACAGGTGGGACAAGTATTGGGAACAAACACATGGCACTGGCAAGGGCTAGGCTGGGTGTCTAGGAGGACAGAACACCGGTGTATGATAGGTCCCGGGATACCTCGCTTGGGCAGACTCGATGGACCACAGCGCCCCTTTTGCCATCATCTTTTATGTTTCTTTTATATACATATATATATATATATATATATATATATATATATAATTATATTTTCTTTATTGTGGAATTAATAACATACATAATAATAATTACATGTTAACAATTATTTTTTACATACATTTTAGCATGTAGATGTTGATTACACTTCAATAAACATTTTATTTTAATGTTATGTAGTTTGTTATTTTATCTCATTTCATTATCTGAGTTTAATGTCTTCCACATTGTATTGTTCGCCTAAGCTGAGCTTCTTTTTAAATTACACAAAACAATCTGTTCAGTAATAAATTAAACATAATTACAGAGAGCGCTGTATCTGTATCCTACTTGAGCTTTCTGTCTGGGATCCTTGTGCACTGGGCTTTTCACCCTTTAAGAACTACAAACTTTCTGATATACTATCTCTTCAATCCTTTAGTAATGTTACCCTTTAGGTGTATTTCTTTCTCCTATTCAAGGACCTTCTGCTGCTTCAACTGTCTACTTCTGTGCGCATTACCCACTTAGTCCATCTCTCTCTATGAATTAATTCAGTTCTGCCCCTTACTGCATAAGTTAACCTATCCATTTCCTGTATGTCTCCCACTATTTGTTTCCACTCCTGCTTGTCTGGAGAAGTAGGATGAAGCCATTTCTTTGTTATGGCCTTACTGGTCGTTGCCACTAGTACTGCCCAAAGGTATCTGTTGTTTGCTCCCCTTACTTCTCTCGGTGGGAGGCCCAGTATTAAGTTTTGTGTGGATAAGGGCACTGAAAGCCGGAACAATGTTTGTATTTCTTTCTTCACTTCTCTAATAAATGTCTGTATCGTTGGGCATGTATAAAATATGTGTGTATGCGTCGCCCTCTGTTCCCTGCATCGTCTCCAGCAACTCCTCTCCCCCCAATGTGCTTTCACATGTGGGGCTATAAAATACCTGGTCCTGACTCTCCATGTAAATTTCCGCCATACAGGGGATGATGTGGTCTGGGCCGAAACTTACCATATTACCTCTCACTCCTGCTTAGACAGATGAAACCCCGCTTCCTCCTTCCATTTTTTAATGATATGATCACCTGCATCTTTTCTGTTAGACATGAGATAATTATATATACGAGAGATGGCTCCCTTGGTTTTTATTATTATTTATTAGTTGTTCAGTCTTATTTTTCCCTCGCCTAAAACCTGTATGGAGTGTGACTTTCTTATCTGCATTTGTACGTAGTTTTTCATCTGTAGGTATCTAAATCTATCATTTTCTAGCCAGTTGTATCTCCTTCCCTTTCCTAAAAGTAGCAGGATGTGTTTCTACATACCCATCTTTCTGTGCATGCCTGAACCTTCCTTCCTCCATCTGCATCTAGAGATGCAGTGTTTTCTGTCCCTCTGCTCCCAGGGTCACTACATAGGTCAGCTAGGCTAGGGTACCTCCTCGCTGTCTTTCCCCCTGCCAGATTAGACCAGGTGCCGTTATTACATGCCACAGCACACGTAACATTTCTATATTTTGTTCTTTCTTCCCATTCCCTCCCCTGCCCTGGCCATCTAGTCACTCTAGATGACTGCTTGGTTCCCAACCTTAAGTCATTTTGCCGTCTTAAGGTCTGCATCTCCTCTTTCTACTGATAGTCCCCTTTCAATTGTTCTATTAGAGTTGCTCTTTTAAATTCTGATTACGTCCCTGTGTGCTGTGGCATATATGTGCAGCCATATTATTTCTAAACTCAGTATATTTCCACCTTGTAGTCCATTCCTTTATTGCTGTAACTATTGCTTTATGCAGTTCTGTCGCTTTCTGTTCATTTATACTTCCCCTCATTGCCTCCCCTTTCTTTATCTGTTTGTGGGTGTGGTTTCGTGGCTGGCCTACCCTGTCAGGTTCATATCGTGTCCCTCCCTTATTTCTTCGCAGCTCCGTTGGTCAGGGCATCTTGATGCTGGAAGGGCACTTCCCTCCCCAGGTTCAGTTATAAGACCATTTCTTTCAGTACCCTAGGATTGATAAGAGCATTGATAGATAAAGGGGGGATAGTAAATACCATTTTCATTATCATTTCTTGCATCCCTTAGTGCCCTCCTCCTGCCCATGTCAATTAATTTCTATCTTTATCCTTTTGTTTAGCTTTTTGTCCTTTTTTTGTTCAGTGATCTCTCCTTTCTCCCCCCTTATTTCTTTCCTTATCCGTCCTAACCACCGTGTCTATCAGCAACTTTGCTCCCTCAGATCCTTTTTGTTATTATTGAATGGTCTTCCTCCCGCCCCCTCTCTCTTTTACTCTCTCTTCGTACATCTTTACAGCTGTACTGTATTGGTCTTAGACCCCCCCAATTCTTACATGGTCCAGATCCATCTCTTGTCTCAAATCCTTGTGTTAATTCAAATTCATAAAACTACCCCACCTTCTGCTGCATTTAACCTTTCTTTTGCTCTCACTTTGAACATTCTACTCCTTAACATTGCCCCCTTCCCCACCCCTCTGGGTCACCTTCATTCTGTATGTCCCATTTTTTGTTTTTTCAGCATGAAAAAATCTGTCCCCTTTCCTCTGCGACATATTCAATCAGTTCTGGCCTTTGTCTTTGAACTGCAGTTGATAAAGTCAGAAAGGCAACGAATCGCTACTTAGCTGAAGAAATAAATCTCCTGTGGGTAATCCTGCTCACAGAAGAGCCGGTGCCTTTGTACATTACTACTCCCTTCTGCAGTGCAGTACATCCCACCAGGATAAACCTGGACAAATTTCTGATTACCAAGGAAATCACAGGGCGTCTGGTGATTCAAAAGTGAAATGTGTGTTCAGGCCACACTATAGGAGAAACAAAAGGTAGCTTAGTGGCAAGTGATTTCTGCCAAGAGGTGACTCTTAAGGTGAAACTTGGAAACTTTCTGCACTTCACTTTGTACTGTTTCACTGATGCTGTGTACGCTGTATACTGTGTTCCCCTCCCTATATCCCCTTGGTCACACCTGGAAATGAGCCTTAGCTCAGTGTGCCTTTCCTGGTCACCAATTTTCAAATAAATAAATAAAAATAAGATTATATTCAGCTGGTTGACATAGTCCATAAAAAACTAAAATGCAAAAAAGCTACATTAATGCATAAGGTAGAATTTATTATCAAAGTAACAGAAACAAAAAATTCAAACTTATGATTTATTGAACCCTATCTCTACCCACTCCCAACCACCACTCAGATGAGCTCAACAGATCTGAATGCCAAAGCACAACTTCAGTTTCAAACATATGTTTTAAATAACCTAGTATGTGGAATACAGTTACACCCCATGACAAACCCAGCACTCATATGTTGTAAGACTAAGTCTGCAGGATACCATGCTGAGTCAGTGTATGTGCGTATGTATGTGCCAGCCATGAGGTAGCTGCATGACCACACACACACTGCATCAGACCTGCAGCAAGCTTCACAAGTGACCTTGCGAACCAGCTGCATCATCACACACATTGTACCAGACCTGTAGCAAGTTGCACAAGTGACCCGAAGAAACAGCTGCATCCTCACACACACATTGCACCAGACCCATAGCAAACTTCACCGGTGAGCCTACGAAAACAGCTGCGTCATCATCACACACGTTGCACCAGACCTGTAGCAAACTTCACAAGTGACCCTGCAGAGCAGCTGCATCATCACACACACTGCACCAGACCTGTTGCAAACTTCACAGGTTACCCTACTAAACAGCTGCGTCATCACGCACATAGCACCAGACCTGTTGCAAACTTCACAACTGGCCCTATGAAACAGCTGCATCATCACACATACTGCACCAGACCTGTAGCAAACTTCACAAGTGACCCTGCGAAACAGCTGCATCATCATGCACACTGCACCAAACCTGTCATAAACTTCACATGAGATCCAGCGAACCAGCTGCATCATCACACCATAGCACCAGACCTGTAGCACACTTCACATGTGACCCTAAGAAACAGCTGCATCATCACACATACTGCACCAGACCTGTAGCAAACTTCACAAGTGACCCTGCGAAACAGCTACATCATCATGCACACAGCACCAGACCTGTAGCAGACATCACAAGTGACCCTGCAAAGCAGCTGCATCACACACATTGCACCAGACCTGTAGCAGACTTCACAAGTAATCCTACTAAACAGCTGCATCATCACGCACATTGCACCAGACCTGAAGCAAACTTCACACGAGACCCTATGAAACCGCTGCATCATCACACACACTGCACCAAACCTGTAGCAAACTTCACACAAGACCCTACTGAAACAGCTGTATCATCACACATATTGCACCAGACCTTAGCAAACTTCACAAGTGACCATGTGAAACAGCTGCATCATCACACACACTGCACCAGACCTGTAGCAAACATCACAGGTGACCCTGCAAAGCATCTGCATTATTATGCACACTGCACCAAACCTGTCAGAACTTCACACAAGATCCAGCTAAGCAGCTGCATCATCACACACATAGCACCAGACCTGTAGCATACTTCACATGTGACCCTATGAAACAGCTGCATCATCACACACACTGCAGCAGACCTGTAGCAAACTTCACAACTGACCCTATCAAACAGCTGCATCATCACACACACACACACACACACCACCAGACCTGTAGCATACTCAAGTGACCCTATGAAACAGCTGCATGATTACACACACTGCAACAGACCTGTAGCAAACTTTACATGACACCCAGCTTAAGCAGCTGAAAATCACACACATTGCACCAGACCTGTAGCAAACTTCACATGAGACCCTATGAAACAACTGCATCATCACACACACTGCACCAGACCTGTAGCAAACCTCACAAGTGCCCCAGCGAAACCACTGTATAATCACACACACTGCACCAGACCTGTAGCAAACGTCACAAGTGGCCATACGAAACAGCTACATCATCCCACACATTGCAACAGACCTGTAGCAGACTTCACACGACACCCTGCGAAACAGCTGCATCATCACACACATTGCACCAGTCCTGTAGCAAACTTTACAAGTGACCCTGCGAAAAGTCTGCTTCATCACACACACTGCACCAGACCTGTATCAAACGTCATAAGTGACCCTGCCAAACAGCTGCATCATTACACATACTGCACCAGACCTGTAGCAGACTTCACAAGTGACTCTATGAAACAGATGCATCATCACACATGTAGCAAACTTCACAAGTGACCCTATGAAATAGCTACATCATCACACACATTGCATCAGACCTGTAGCAAACTTCACAAGTGGCACCGGGAAGCAGCTGAATCATCACACACACACAGTACCAGACCTGCAGCAAATGTTACAAGTGACCCTACGAAACAGCTGCATCATCACACACACTGCACCAGACCTGTAGCAGACTTCACATGACACCCTGTGAAACAGCTGCATCATCACACACACTGCACCAGACCTGTAGGAAACTTTACAAGTGGCCTTGTGAAACAGCTACATCATCCCACACATTGCACCAGACCTGTAGCAAACTGCACATGTCACCCAACAAAATGGCTGCATCATCACACATACTGCACCAGACCTGTAGCAAACTTCACCAGAGATCCTATGAAACAGCTGCATCATCAAACACACTGCACCAGACCTGTAGCAAACTTCACACGAGACCCTATGAAACAGCTGCATCATTACACACACTCTGCACCAGACCTTTAGCAAACTTCACATGTGACCCTATGAAATAGCTGCATCATTGTGCACACTGCACCAGACCTGTAGCAAACTTCACAAGTGACCCTATGAAACAGCTGAATCATCACACAAACATTACCAGACTTGTAGCAAACTTCACAAGTGACCCTACAAACAGCTGCATCATCACACACATTGCATCAGACCTGTAGCAAACTGCACAAGTGACCCAATGAAACAGCTGCATCATCACACACATTGCACCAGACCTGTAGCAAACTTCACATGAGACCCTATGAAACAACTGCATCATCATGCACAGTGCACCATACCTGTAGCAAACTTCACAAGTGACCCTGCAAATCAGCTGCATCATCACTACTGCACCAGACCTTTAGCAAACTTCACATGTGACCCTGCGAAACAGCTGCATCATTGTGCACACTGCACCAGACCTGTAGCAAACTTCACAAGTGACCCTGCGAAACAGCTGCATCATCACACACATTGCATCACACCTGAAGCAAACTTCACACGAGACCCTGTGAAATAGCTGCATCATCATACACACTGCACCAGACCTGTAGCAAACTTCACATGAGACCCTATGAAACAACTGCATCATCATGCACACTGCACCATACCTGTAGCAAACTTCATAAACAGTTGCATCATCATCACACACACTGTGCAGCAGACCTGTAGCAAACTTCACAAGTGACTCTGCGAAACAGCTGCATCATCACACACACATCACCAGACCTGTAGCAAAGTTCACGTGTGACCCTACGAAACAGCTGCATCGTCACACACATTGCATCAGACCTGTAGCAAACTTCACAAGTGACACTGTGAAGCAGCTGCATCATCACACACTGCACCAGACCTGTAGCAAACTTCACACGAGACCCTATGAAACAGCTGCATCATCATGCACACACCGCCCATACCTGTAGCAAACTTCACAACTAGCTCTGTGAAACAGCTGCATCATCACCAGACCTGTAGCAAACTTCACGTGATCCTATGAAATAGCTGCATTATCATGCACACTGCACCAGACCTGTAGCAAACTTCGCAAGTGGCCCTGCAAAACAGCTGCGTCATCACAGACACTCTGTACTAAACCTATAGCAAACTTTAGAAGTGACCCGGCGAAACAGCTGCATCATCACACAATTGCACCAGACCTGTAGCAAACTTCACAAGTGGCCCTACAAAACAGCTGCATCATCACATCCACTGCACCAGACCTGTAGCAAACTTCACATGTGGCACTGAGAAACAGCTGCATCACACGCACTGCACCTGACCTGTAGCAAACTCTTTTTTTTTTTTTTTTGTTAACTTGCTATTTGTCCTCCTCACTCCAGAGCTACGCATCTTCGGGAAATGCCTAAGTACTACCCCATGACTTGCCCAGCCTTAATCCTCAGGGGTTCCCCCATGGAGCCGTGGATACCCCAGGCAGTATGGGGCGGGGCCCTTACTCCCGGTATCTTGAATTTCGTCGGGTCCCCGGTGGTCAGGAAGGCAGTCACAATCAGGGTCAGTACTGGTGCTTCATTTACCGATGCTCAGGCAGTGTTTTTCCTGTTTTTGTATCCTGTGTGGTGTGCGTCCTGACGTCAAGGCACTGAACGCTGATCTCCACCACACAGGCCCCTCCAGCAAGCTGCAGGACTTGCTGTACCTTGGGCCTCTGCCCGGGGTCACGCAAGCTATGGACCTTGATCTCCTAACTCCCCCAGAGAAGACAAGCAGTCCCTGGGATGCTCAAGCCTTCATCCCCCATTTGGCCCTCCAGCAACCGAATCCATTCCTGAACCTGGGTCACCGGCCATTGAGTGGAAATCAGCCACTGCGCGGGTCAGCTACCGTAGCAAACTTCACAAGTGACCCCTGTAAAGCAGCCACATCATCACACACATTACACCAGACCTGCAGCAAACTGCACAGGTGACCATGCGAAACAGCTGCATCATCACACACACTGCACCAGACCTGTAGCAAACTTCACAAGTGACAGTGAGAACCAGCTGTATCATCACACGCATCACACAGACCTGTAGCAAACTTCACAGGTGACCATGCGAAACAGCTGCATCATCACACACACTGCACCAGACCTGTAGCAATCTTCACAAGTGACAATGAGAACCAGCTGTATCATCACACACATTACACCAGACCTGTAGCAAACTTCACAGGTGACCATGCGAAACAGCTGCATCATCACACAGACTGCACCAGACCTGTAGCAATCTTCACAAGTGACAATGAGAACCAGCTGTATCATCACACACATTACACCAGACCTGTAGCAAACTTCACAAGTGACCATGCGAAACAGCTGCATCATCACACAGACTGCACCAGACCTGTAGCAATCTTCACAAGTGACAATGAGAACCAGCTGTATCATACACACATTACACCAGACCTGTAGCAAACTTCACAAGTGACCATGCGAAACAGCTGCATCATCACACAGACTGCACCAGACCTGTAGCAATCTTCACAAGTGACAGTGAGAAGCAGCTGCATCATCACACACATAGCACCAGACCTGTAGCAAATGTCACACGTGACCCTGTGAAACAGCTGCATCATCACACACACTGCACCAGACCTGTAGCAAACTGCACAAGTCACCCAACAAAATGGCTGCATCATCACACACACTGCACCAGACCTGTAGCAAACTTCACAAGTGACAATGAGAACCAGCTGTATCATCACACACATTACACCAGACCTGTAGCAAACTTCACAAGTGACCATGCGAAACAGCTGCATCATCACACACACAGCACCAGACCTGTAGCAATCTTCACAAGTGACAATGAGAACCAGCTGTATCATCACACACATTACACCAGACCTGTAGCAAACTTCACAAGTGACCATGCGAAACAGCTGCATCATCACACACACCGCACCAGACCTGTAGCAATCTTCACAAGTGACAGTGAGAAGCAGCTGCATCATCACACACATAGCACCAGACCTGTAGCAAATGTCACACGTGACCCTGTGAAACAGCTGCATCATCACACACACTGCACCAGACCTGTAGCAAACTGCACAAGTCACCCAACAAAATGGCTGCATCATCACACACACTGCACCGGACCTGTAGCAAACTTCACAAGTGACCATGCGAAACAGCTGCATCATCACACACACTGCACCAGACCTGTAGCAAACTGCACAAGTCACCCAACAAAATGGCTGCATCATCACACACACTGCACCAGACCTGTAGCAATCTTCACAAGTGACAATGAGAACCAGCTGTATCATCACACACATTACACCAGACCTGTAGTAAACTTCACAAGTGACCATGCCAAACAGCTGCATCATCACACACACCACACCAGACCTGTAGCAATCTTCACAAGTGACAGTGAGAAGCAGCTGCATCATCACACACATAGCACCAGACCTGTAGCAAATGTCACACGGGACCCTGTGAAACAGCTGCATCATCACACACACTGCACCAGACCTGTAGCAAACTGCACAAGTCACCCAACAAAATGGCTGCATCATCACACACACTGCACCAGACCTGTAGCAAACTTCACCAGAGATCCTATGAAACAGCTGAATCATCACACACGCAGCACCAGACCTGTAGCAATCTGCACAAGTGACCCTGCCAAACAGCTGCATCACACACACACTGCACCAGCCTGTACCAAACTTCACAAGTGGCCCTACAAAATAGCTGCATCATCACACACTGTATCTGACCTGTAGCAAACTACACAAGCGACTCAACAGACCAGCTGCATCATCACACACACTGCACCAGACCTGTAGCAAACTTCACAAATGGCCCTGCGAAACTGCTGCATCATAATGCACGCTGGTCCAGACCTGTAGCAAACTTCACACGAGACCCTATGAAACAGCTACATCATCACACACACTGCACCAGACCTGTAGCAAACCTTACAAGTGACCCTGCGAAAGAGCTGTATCATCACACACACTGCACCAGACCTATAGTAAACGTCACAAGTGGCCCTGCAAAATAGCTGCATCATCACACACACTGCACCAGACCTGTAGCAAACTTTACAAGTGACCCAACAAAACAGCTGCATCATCACACACACTGCACCAGACCTGTAGCAAAATTCACACTATACCCTATGAAACAGCTGCATCACACACACTGTACCCGACCTGTAGCAAACTTTACAAAAGGTCCTGCAAAACCACTGCATCATCATGCATATAGACCAGACCTGTAGCAAACTTCACAAGTCACCCTATGAAACAGCCGCATCATCACACAGACTGCACCAGACCTGTAGCAAACTTCACAAGTGGCCCTATGAAACCGCTGCATCATCATGCACACAGACCAGACCTGTAGCAAACTTCACACGAGACCCTACAAAACAGCTGCATCATAACACTCACTGCACCAGACCTTTAGCAAACTTCACAAGAGACCCTATGAAAAAGCTGCATCATCACACACACACACACACACACACACACACACACACACAGACCTGTAGCAAACTTCACAAGAGACCCTATGAAACAGCTGCATTGACACACACACACACACACACACACACACACACACACTGCACCAGACCTGGAGCAAACTTCACAACTGACACTGAGATGCAGCTGCATCATCACACACATAGCACCAGACCTCAGCAAATGTCACACGTGACCCAATGAAACAGGCACATCATCACACACACTGCACCAGACCTGTAGCAAGCTTCACAAGTGACCCTGCAAAGCAGCTGCATCATCACACTCACTGCACCAGACCTTTAGCAAACTTCACATGTGACCCTATGAAACAGCTGCATCATCATGCACACTGCACCAGACCTGTAACAAGCTTCACAAGTGACCCCGCAAAGCAGCTGCATCATCACACTCACTGCACCAGACCTTTAGCAAACGTCACATGTGACCCTATGAAACAGTTGCATCATCATGCACACTGCACCAGACCTGTAGCAAGCTTCACAAGTGACCCTGCAAAGCAGCTGCATCATCACACTCACTATACCAGACCTTTAGCAAACTTCACATGTGACCCTATGAAACAGTTGCATCATCATGCACACTGCACCAGACCTGTAGCAAGCTTCACAAGTGACCCTGCAAAGCAGCTGCATCATCACACTCACTACACCAGACCTTTAGCAAACTTCACATGTGACCCTATGAAACAGTTGCATCATCATGCACACTGCACCAGACCTGTAGCAAACTTCACAAGTGACCGTACGAAACAGCTGCATCATCACACACATTGCATCAGACCTGAAGCAAACTGCACAAGTTACCCAATGAAACAGCTGCATGATCACACACACACTGCACCAGACCTGTAGCAAACTTCACCAGAGATCCTATGAAACAGCTGAATCATCACACACGCAGCACCAGACCTGTAGGAAACTTCACAAGTGACCCTACGAAACAGCTGCATCATGACACACTCTGCACCAGACCTGTAGCAAACTTCACAAGTGACCCCCGAAACAGCTGCATCATTACACACACTGCACCAGACCTGTAGCAAACTTCACAAGTGACCCTACTAAACAGCTGCTTCATCACACACTGCACCAGACCTGAAGCAAACTTCCCACAACCCCATGAAAGAGCTGCATCATCACACTCATTGCATCAGACCTTATGCAAACTTCACAAGTGACCCTGTGAAACAGCTGCATCATCACACACATTGCACCAGACCTGTAGCAAACTTTACAAGTGACCCTGCGAAAAGGCTGCTTCATCACACACACTGCACCAGACCTATATCAAACATCACAAGCAAGGTACCACTAGAATCTCTGCGTCACAGAATTTGCACAGAACTTGTAATCTACTCACAGAACTTCTGCAGTGCCGCAGAATTCACTCTTCTTTCTGATTTTTATTAATATTTCTGTTTATACATAGAATCTGGTTCCCTTCCCTCTTTTATATCCAAAACCCCCTATATGTTCACAAGTGATGTTATCATTGCTATAACATCATGCATTAGCTAATGAAATAGCTGCATTCTGCAACAGAAATGAACAGTCACTTATCTACCACACTTCCCACTGCCAGAGACGGTGGCACAGTACATCATGCATAGTGATATTTGCTCAACCTGCACTATAGCCTAATACAATTTTCAGTCTTACATTATTGCACTAGGGCTAACTTAAACAAAATCTTGTCAATAGCACAGACCTGTTAAGTCCATACCTCACTTTGTACAAACCTATTTGTGCCTTTAAGGTATAGAGACGCTATCTGAAATGAATAACTGGTGAAATGAATTTAATTGTCTAAATTTTTAAGAAAAATAAAGTAATTATGCCCAGAAAAGGGAATTATAATAATGTGTAGACCTGTTGAAATAATAGACCTGTTAAATAAATAATTGCACTGTACGCATTTTTGCCAGGGTTATTGATTACATATTGTCATTGGTTGATAGAATCACCTAAAAGTTATTGAGAAATGTTGTGTGCAGGGACAGTTGTTGGGCCAGAGGGTAGCAAGCTGCGTTTCCGTGCCAGCAACTCAGATTCAGAGATTAGCTCTGGGAGCTGGCTGGGCAGCACAAGGATTGGTGGAACACATCACTGCTCGGAGCCTGGGAAGGTATGGTGCAGTGTTCTGTCACATGGTGGACACATTGTAATGGGCCGGAGAGCTGTATCTCACAATTGGTTCACATGCATATCATGGCCTGATGGTGTTACGCAGTGTATCAGGGAAAGCAGGTTGACATGAAAAATGAGTTTTACAATAATTCCTCTATTCCGTTTCCATATGGGACCAGTATGAATGAGGATGCAAGTTCATGGAAATTAAAAATATATATATACACATACACACACACACACACACACACACACACACACACACACACATATAGGGCTGGATATTCAAAAGGGTTGCGCCATGCGCAATAGGGTTCCGCCTGCGCAAGTACAAAATTGCGCCATTCTGCCATATTCAGCAGGAGGCAGTTGCGCCGCCCACCAAGTCAAGCTGAGCAACAGCGCAATACTAATGAAGGCATGCTGAACCGGAGGGGGAGGAACCATGCATAAACTGCACAGCCCGATATTCAGCGAGCTGTGCAGAGTTGTGCAGGCACAACCCCCAACCTGCGCCTGCACAACTTTGAGCCAAAAAAAAAAAGGAGTAAGTCGAGGGCCACCCACAGGTGAGCTGCCGCATTGCAGGGCGCAACACAGCAGCTGCCACCTGTGGGTGGCCCTCAACTACTCCTGTGCCCCCTGCAGCCCAATGGCGGGCATATAGCAACCCCTCCCCAACTGGCCCGGTCGCGGGCAAAGTGTAAATCATCCCCACCAGCCCGATCCGGGCAAAGTGTAAAATCAACCCCCACCAGCCCGATCGCAGGCAGAAGTGTAAAATCAACCCCCACCAGCCCGATCGCGGGCAGAAGTGTAAAATCAACCCCCACCAGCCCGATCGCGGCAGCAAAAGTCCAACCCCCAGAACATATCCCTGGTGGTCCAGTGGACCTCGAAACCCGATCGCAGGCTGCAAGGTGTTAAACCCCCAAGGACCACCTACCCTGGTGATCTAGTATCGCCACCCCACCACCACGAAACCCACCACCCGCTCCCCCGTCAGCGGTAGGCGGCAACATCCACCTGCCTGCCGCCCGCCGACTGACTGCCAGCTAAGACTGCCGCCCGTGGTGCAGAGCAAGAGCCAATGGCGTGCAGCTACCCGTACAAAACAGTCAGATATGTTCATTCACATATCTGGACTGCCCTGCTATCGGCTATGGCTACATGCCGTAACTCTTGCTCAGAGCGCGTGGTGGCAACGAGAAGCGGGGCGGTGGGATGCCGCCCGCCCGGCGGCCGAAGTGGGCGGGGTGGTGAGAATGCCGATGAGTGAGTGGGGTAGAGCCACTAAGATCACCAGGGTAGGTGGTCTTGGAGAGTTTGAACCTTGCAGCCAGCGATGTGGGCTTCGAGGTCCACTAGACCACCAGGGATATGTTCTTGGGGGGTTGGACTTGCCGCCCACGATCGGGCTGGTGGGGGGTTATTTACACCTTTGGCCCGCGATCGGGCTGGTGGGGGTTTGAATTTACACTTTTGCCTGCGATCGGACTGGTGGAGGGTGGGGTTTTTAAACTTATGCACGCGATCGGGCCAGTCGGAGGAGGGGATTTTACACTTATGCCCGCGATCGGGCTGCAGGGGGCGTCGGTCCTCGACGGCTGCTGCCTGGCAGGGCGCCAGGTGCAAGTCCTCGGAAATCGGCGCACCTGCATGCTAATGGCATGCAAATGGGGCCATAAATAGATGCAAATGGCCCCCCTGCGCCTTGCATGAATTATGGCCCCATTTGCATGTCACCTTTTGAATATGGGAAAGTTGCGCATGGCGCCAATGGTACTGCGCCACCGCAATTTGAATGCTTCACTCTGACCACTTGCGGTGGCGCAAGTTCCACTGCGCCATGCACAGTGGCCAGGGGGGTGATATTCAAAGGAGTTGCTCAATAGCGCAACTCCATTGAATATCGCCACGACCACACCTCTGCGCAACTATTTTGTGCAGCGCAAGGGCTTGCGCCACAGAATAGCGCGGTTTGAATATCCAGACCATAGTATCTCTGTCTCTTTCACCACACACACACATATTTGTATGTATGTTACAGATTGCATATAACATGTAAGGATACAGTGGGAACCTCATGAGTGGTGTAGAAAGCACATACAAATATATAAGTGATAGACAGTGGAAACCTCATTAGTGGGATAGATAGCATGCATTTAGAAATACCTTATTTATCACATAAGATCCCTCTGCATATGTCATTTATGCAACAGGCTTGGACCTAAGGAGAGACATTTGTTTTCCTTTTTAGGCATAAAATTATTTTTATAAGTCTGTTATTTTTGAACTAATGTTACTGTGCTTTCCACCATCCTGATTGCTATAACCACTGCCATGAAAGTGAAGTCAGGATAACAAGCTGACACTGTGATGTGGTAGTTTGTTAGTGCCGCAGAACTTCTGCAGAAATTACAAACCACCGCCAAGAAGTTCTGCGGCAAATGGTAGTCTTGCCGCAGAACTTGGTCCCACTGTGCCGCAGAAAAGTAGGGCCCTGATCATAAGTGACCCTATGAAACAGCTACATCATCACACATTTTGCATCAGACCTGTAGCAAACATCACAAGTGACACTGCAAAGCAGCTGCATCATTACACACATTGCACCAGACTTTAGCAAACTTCACAAGTGACACTGGGAAGCAGCTGAATCATCACACACACAGCACCAGACCTGTAGTAAATGTTACAAGTGACCCTACAAAACAGCTGCATCGTCACACACACTGCACCAGACCTGTAGCAGACTTCACATGACACCCAGTGAAACAGCTGCATCATCACACACACTGCACCAGACCTGTAGCAAACTTCACAAGTGGCCCAACAAAATGACTGCATCATCACACACGCTGCACCAGACCTGTAGCAAACTTCACAAGAGATCCTACGAAACAGCTGAATCATCACACACGCAGCACCAGACCTGTAGCAGACTTCACGAGACCCTATGAAACAGCTGCATCATCACACACACTGCACCAGGCCTGTAGCAAACTTCACAAGTGACCCTGCAAAACTGCTGCATCATCACACACACTCTGCACCAGACCTGTAGCAAACTTCACGTGATCCTATGAAACAGCCTGCATCATCATGCACACTGCACCAGACCTTTAGCAAACTTCACGAGTGGCCCTGAGAAACAGCTGCATCACACGCACTGCACCTGACCTGTAGCAAACTCTTTGTTTTTTTTTTTTAACTTGCTATTTGTCCTCCCTCACTCCGAGCTACGCATCTTGAGCAGCCAAAGTACTACCCCATGACTTGCCTAGCCCGAATCCTCAGGGGTTCCCCCATGGAGCCGTGGATGCACCCCCAGGCGAGTATGGGGCGGGGCCCTTACACCTCTGTATCTTTGGAATTTCGTCGGGTCCCCTGGTGGTCAGGCAGGCAGTCACAATCAGGGTCAGTACTGGTGCTCTGTTTACCCATGCTCAGGCAGTGTTTTTCCTGTTTTTGTCTCCTGTGTGGTGTGCGTCCTGACGTCAAGGCACTGAGCGCCGATGTCTACCACAGGCCCTCCGCAAGCTGCAGGACTTGCTGTACCTCGGGCCTCTGCCGGGGTCAGCAGGCTACGGACCTTGATCCCTCCCTCCCCAGAAGACAAGCAGTCCCTGGGACGCTCAAGCCTTCATCCCCTGGTTGGCCCTCCAGCAACCCGAATCCACTCCTGAACCTGGGTCACCAACGTCATGAGTGGAAATCCAACCACTGCGCCGAGGGGCCAGCTACCGGTAGCAAACTTCACAAGTGACCCTGCAGCTGCATCATCACACACACCACACCAGACCTGTAGCAAACTTCTTAAATGGTCCTGCAAACCGCTGCATCACTGGGCGCAATTTAGTACCAGACCTAAAGCAACTTCAGTGTTACATTATGAAATGGCCGCATCATCACACAGACTGCACCAGACCTGTAGCAAACTTCACAAGTGGCCCTGTGAAACCGCTGCATCATCATGCACACAGACCAGACCTGTAGCAAACTTCACACAACACCCTGCAAAGAGCTGCAGCATCACACACACCATCAGACCTGCAGCAAACTTCACAAGTGACATGGCGAAGCAGCTACATCATCACACACATTGCATCAGACCTGTAGCAAACTGCACAAGTTACCCAATGAAACAGCTACATCATCACACACACTGCACCAGACCTGTAGCAAACTTCACATGAGACCCTATGAAACAACTGCATCATCATGCACACTCTGCACCAGACCTGTAGCAAACTTCACAAGTGACCCTGTGAAACAGCTGCATCATTACACACACTGCACCAGACCTGTAGCAAACTTCACAAGTGACCCTGCAAAGCAGCTGCATCATCACACTCACTGCAGTAGAACTGTACCAGACTTAGCAGGTGGCCCATAGTGACAGCATTACTCTCACTGAACTGGACCAGTAGCTGGCTACTGGGCCACTCACATAGCAGCAGCAAACAATAAGGTGCATCTGCCTAGCAAAACTGTACTGTACGTCAAGAAGTAAAGAGTCCGAACCTTTCAATATGCAAGGTTCAGTTAAAATATCCCCATCTCAGAAGATAATAGATGAGACAGTCAGGACAGCAGGGTCTGTACTGCAGGACCAGCCTAGATGCACAATAGAGGAAGGTCTCATATTTCAAAGATAATGCAAAGTAATTTTTAATATCTATCATTTCTTTAAGGGGTCTTTTTGAGTTAATTTTGCCTGCTCTGAAAAAAACCTGTGTTTATCACTTGATAGGTACAGTTAGGGCCGTTGCAGTACATGCATCCCTAAGCTGCTCAAGCAGTGTGACTCAGCCTTGTCTTAAGCTAGAGTAGGAATGTATTTGAAACTCCATGCCTATTCATGCACTGACCCACCATCAAAGTTCCAGTTAGTGTCCAACAGAAGCAGCCAGCCCTTAGATGAAGGTGTTTTTTTGGGGGGACATCTTTTTTAACTCCTGCCTCCGCATTTTGTTTCCCTTCCAGATGCCGGCAATCTCTCAGTCCTAATACATCTCAGCAGCTTTACTATTGCGAGTGGCCTGAAAGTGCCTGCTCCCTCAGCTGTGAAGGATTTTTACTTTTGTTTTTCTATAGTCCCTCCCTACAACTGCATGAACAGCCTTGTCAGCCACAGCTATTCCTTTCCTCTGGGTAGAGACAAGCTCTTTGGCTATCATAGGGTTGCTGTGGCCACAGGTCATGGAGCCACCCTCCCTGGTCAAGGATGCACTTCCAGCAACAACACTCCTCGTCAAGACTTGGCGTTGCTCTTGAACCCTGGTGGCCTGCATGGGTTGGTTTTTTTGAGTACTATAAATTGGGGCAACAATTAACCCATGACCAAGAGGTTGAATGGTTTTGTAACTTGCTGCAAGCCATCTGAGCCATTCAATCACCTTATAATGAGCCATCATTAACTGAAACCTCTGTATTTAGATGTTGGGTGTTTGCTCCTTGATTTACAGCCATGCCTTAAAGGGGCAGGGGTCAGCTGGGAAATGAAAGCCCTCCAGACAGGACGGCTATATGTGCTCATTAAAACCTGAGTGCTTGTTGAGGTTTGGCCTGTTTCTGTTGTTAAGTGACTATGATTTTCTTCATGACATCATCACAATGGCGTGAACTGCAGTACCATTGCACAGCACGACAACAGACATCACAGACTGGGAGTGAAAGCTGTACACCTATGCTGCTCGCACTAATTTATACTAAGTTGTTTTCTTTGGTCTTGAGGCTTGTTGACTAATGGGCTGACCTGACAATGTTGTCTTTATTTAATTCTTAAAGAGCCACTGACGCCAAAAGTGCTACATTGCAGAATCTAAATAAGCATACTCTCAGTAAATCTCATGCCAAAAACTAGAGTTTTACGTTACTTGGTTTTAAAGTTATTAGCCATTTTGTAACTTTGATTGCACTGCCTGCGCAATAAAGCAGGTGTCAGTAAAGAGCTGCTGATGATGTCATGTAGGGAGCTTAAAATCTAGTAATGACTGTCAGCAAGCTTATAAGACCCATTTCTCCAAAGTTATAAAGATCATGTGCAATGGTTTTCACAAGTAAAACAGACAGCACCAGTCAGTAAACATTGCTATAAATACTATATATGTTCCAGGTTTTGTAACAAAGTTGATAAAATTGTATTATTTAATGCTGTTCTTGTGTGGTCCATTTCACCAGGGTTGCTGGACACTAAGTAAGCATGCATCCAGACTGCTGAAGCCATTTAGAGTGCTACTGCTTTTACTGCTGTTTGTCATTGTCTGCTTTACAATATGTTTTAATAGGGGCCTGATATGTGTTAACTTCTACTAGGGGTGGAAGTGTTAGCTCTGGTAAAATGATCATTGTAATTTAGAGTAGAACATAGATGAGCCTGCCCCACCCCATTAACAAGGAGATGGGATAATTGTTTTAAATTGCCATTCTTAGAAGTTGCCTCAGTTGACTGATAGGTGTGAATGAGCTCAGCTTTTCATCAGAAACTTATTCAGTCTGCAAACCTCACAGTGTGCTATATGATCCAGCATTCAGCAAAAGGACCTCAATAAAAAGGCACCCAGACAAAATATTGTCAGTTTTGTTACAAAGCCTGAAACACAAAGTTTTTAAAGCAGTGTTTACTAACTCATGCTGCCTGTTTTACTTATGAAAACCATTGCACACGATCTTTACAGCTTTAGAGAAACAGGTCCTGTAAGTTTACTGACATGGAAGAATAAACTGTAAGGTGCCTAGATGACATCAATAGCGGCTCTACACTGGAACAGGCTTTCTTTGAACAGGTAGTGAAATCAGGGTTACAAAATGGCTAATAACTTTAAAGTAACACGAAATCTGCTTTTGGTATGAGATTTACTGTGAATATGCTTATTCTAATTCTGCAATGTAGCACTTTTGGCCAGGTGGCATCAGCAGCTCTTTAAGTAAATAAAGCAAATTGTCCTTATTTTGGGTGTAATTGTTACTGAGGATATGTTCACCAGTTTATTGATAGCAAGCCCAGATTCTAATACTTGAGATCCAGACATGTCTGTCAGGGACTTATTATTAGGGTTGCTCAGAAGAACACTATTAGAATCAGATTCTGAGCTTTTGTTGCAGTTCATAATTGTGGTGTTAAGGGCCAAAAATCCAAATTCCCAAAATGGTTGAAATTGGATGTGGAACCAGAATCCAGTTCTGCATCTGATTTTATCTAGCTGTAACCCCCAACAAAGTGCACACAGGAAAGAGCAGCAGAGACTGCCAGAGACCTGGGCGGACCTCCTTCTTTCCCCAATTGCCACACTCCCCTGTGTCCTACCTTAGTTTCCAATGCTGATAATTGACAATATCAGGTCCCTCTCCTCTCCTCTGTGCTAGAGCTTGTATATCCTCCTCCATGAGTGCAGTTGGCCTTTAACTTCCACAGACACGATCTGCTAGTCAGCCAGCAGTCACCTTGCTGCCTGGAACCACTGCCGCCAAGTACAGGCCTACTAGTGCCAGTACCCAGTCTATTCTCCCCACTCAGCCAAAGATGAAACTTTATTCGAGCACCCTGCCTTTGTCCTTTGCATCTCATGTAGATTACCACCGTTCTCTGAGTCCGAGACCCGTATGTGGCCTACCAGCACAAAACCTTGGGAAACCCAGCTAAATACAACTCCAGACCTGGTTGATAGCCAAAAAAGTGCTCGTTCTTAGGCCTAACATTCCAGCTTTAACAAACTGCTTCTGCACTGCACTGTCTCTAACCAGTTCAACACCAGGAACATGTAATGAATGCCCTTAAAGGAAAACTCCATGTTAAAATCAGAAAAATATGTAGTAGTCTTTTTTTCTGTGTTCTAACCAGTTCCCAGTGTTATCTTTTCCTCTGGCTGTGAGAGATGTTTTTTCTAACTTTCCCTAACTGTTTTACTGCCCTTGGAGGATGCCATTCTGATTTCTTTTATGGCCTGTAGTCTTCCCAGAGTGCCCTGTGGTGTGATGTCTAATTGCCCCGTAGGAAGCCAGTGTCTTGTTACAGGGTCTGTCACAGAGAAAATAGTTCTTCCAGAGAAGACACACTGCTAGATTTTGGGTGAGTGTAATCATTATTATTTATTGATATCAGTACCTTGTCATTCTATGTTCTGCCCTGTGTGTATGTGTGTGTGTTTGGATCATGTCACTGTTTACTCTATTCCTCTCAGTCACTTTCAGTTTTTGCACCAGTACTAAGTAGTGAAAACTGAATGTCATCTTATAGGTTGTAACATAGCAGGACAAGGTACTAATATCAAAAAATAATAATGATTACACTCACCCAAAATCTAGCAGTGTGACTTCTCTGCAAGAAGTATTATCTTTGTGGAAATACAAAGTCACACATATTACAATGCAAAGCATCATGGGCTGCATACCAAATCACCACAGAATATTATGCTGGTTCAACTTTAAGCAGAAATGCATGGTGTCTGCTTAAAGTTGAACCTGCATAATATTCTGTGGTGATTTGCATATGCAGCCCATGATGCTTTGCATTGTGGGGTCATGTGTGACTTTGTATTTCTTTGAAACTTGGCTTCCTAGCCAAATGCCCTTTGGGGTAACCCTTGCCTCTGTGCTTGCACACAGAGGTTCTTTATCTTTGTGGCTGAGCTGTGACAGACCCTGCTAAATCTAAGGGCATGGCTATATCAGTGTCACATGAGCCAGGGTGCATCGTAGGAGAAAGAAAGCCAATAAACCTATTTGTGATGGAGATCCCCAGGGGTCGTAAAACTACCATACAGCTAGCAGGCTAATTTAGGAAAAACTCCTAATAGCAGACAGAGGGAAGGACACACTAGGGCTTAACATACATATCAAAACACTCTACATAACATATGTTTTTGCACATTCTGGGTGGACTTCTCCTTTAAGCCTCATTTCTGGCATACTCAGCTGGGAAGCCAGTTATTTGCAGTCAGGATCACTAACTGGTTACATGAACATCCTGATACACTGCGGAATCCCCGTAATTTAATCAGTTTAAGAGAGCTTTGCAGTCTGTCCTTGCAGTCCATTGTAACTAACTGTTAAGTAAGGATTAACCCACTCCAGAGCGTGGGTCTCTCAATGATTAATGTATGGCGGGGGGGGGGGGTTGGACCACGAGGCCGAAGGCCGAGTCATTCCAACCACCCAGTCATACATTGATCCCTGAGAGACCCACACTCTGGAGTGGGTTAATCCTCTTGTAACATGGGGAAGAGAAAGGGTTCAGTGCTGTTTTTATATGTTTCTCTTCCTCATGTTACATTTGAGTAAAAGTAATTTTAAAGTACAAAATTACAAAGGTTCCAGGAGGATATTAAGGTTCCTTCCCATCAGGAAGAGAAAGGGTGTTGCACCTTACTGGAGAAACACATGGTTAACTTTTTTATGTTGTGACTGCAAAGGTGAACAATTACTGATTACACTGAAGTTTCTCTCTATCTGTGAAATACAGCCAGCATTGCACAATAATAACTTTTTGTAAAAAACAAAAACAAGGCGCTGCGTCAGCATGTGGTCTAAAAGCAAGACAAAATGGTTATATGACTATGAATAGATAGGCCACTGACAGAGCAAAGGCCGATGGCACATTTATAAAGTAGAAAAAAGAAATGGGCAGACTGGATGGGCCTTGCGGTCCTTATCTGCCGTCAACTTCTATGTTTCTATATTAAATGTACGCTGAAAATAGAAAATAGAGTTAAAAAGCTATGTTTCGACCTTGGGTCTTCTTCAGGAAATATCTAAAAGAGAAAAAAAAAAGTTAGTGTAGAGGAGAGGTAAAATGAGAGAGATATATATGTGGAGAAAGAAGAAAGGGGAGGCTCAGGGAGAAGAGTGATAAATGGTAAGATTAAGAGAGAATCTGTGAAACAAAAAGGTGATGATGGGAAAGATAAAGCATAATGGTGAACTCCCATTATGCTCCCATTATGCTTTATCTTTCCCATCATCACCTTTTTGTTTCACAGATTCTCTCTTAATCTTACCATTTATCACTTCTTCTCCCTGAGCCTCCCCTCTCTTCTTTCTCCACATATATATCTCTCATTTTACCTCTCCTGTACACTAACTTGTCTTTTTTTTTCCTTTAGATATTTCCTGAAGAAGACCTAAGGTTGAAACGTAGCTTTTTAATTCTATTTTCTATTTTCAACGTGCATTTAATATAACAATGATAACTTTGCCCCCTTTCAACTGATTTACATGAAAACTAGAAAGCACAGCCTCTGTATCAGGAAGTCTTGATCCTGTAAATTCCATGTAGATTGTTTAGGGGAGGCAAAGTTACAGAGGTGCAAAAAAATGCAAAAATCTCAGTTTTTGAAAATATTAAGCTTCTTTTTGGCCCTCTATAACTAAAAAATAGGAGACTTTGAAACCTGAAACATTCTGGTTTGATGGACATTGTTCCAAGGTGTGTGCTTTTTTGGTTTTTAGGTTCTGCTGTTAAAGTAGTTTTGTTCAAAATATTTAATAAAAGACATGGAGGCAATCTGGAAAATCGTATGTGGCACACATTACTGTGTAGTTACTGAAAGGGTATGTGTTTCTGAGCCAGTAGACCAAGTGAAAAAAAAAAAAACATTACATAGTCATAGAGATGTTTTCAAACTACCTATGATGGAACTACACATCCATCGGTGATTCATTCTTACCTCAGAAAGCACAGAACTCAGGCATTATTAGTGGACAGTGCACACATCCCTCAGTGATTCATCCTTACCTCAAATGGTGCAGAAGTCAGTTATTATTAGTGGACAGTGCACACATCCATCAGTGGTTCCAGTTGTTGCTGCAGTTCCCTTGCCGACCTACAGATGGTAGTACACTGAGGCTTACATCTTTTTTTATCTGATTTTTACACTCAGCATTGCACATTAATAACTTTGCCCGCTTCCCACTGATTTACATGAAATTTAGGAAGAACAGCCTCTGTGTTGGACTCTTCATCCTGTAAATTCCATGTAGATCAGTTTAGAGGAGGCAAAGTTACAGAGGTGCTAAGAAATGCAAAAGTCTCAGTTTTTTAAAATGTTAAGCCTTTTTCTGCCACCTGATAACTAAACAAATAGGAGACTTTGGAACCTGAAACTTTATGGTTTGATAGACATTGGTCCAAGGTGTGTGCTTTTGTTGTTTTTAGATTCCACTGTTAAAGTAATTGGAAAATCAGGCAATGTGAAAAATCATATGTGGCATACATTACTGTGTAGTAACTGAAAAGGTATATGTTTCTGAGCCAATAGATAAAGTAAAATAAAAATAAAAACAAAAAAAATTACATAGTCACATAGATGTTTTCAAGCTACATATGATGGAACTACAAGAAATTTCACTTAAGCATATCTATTCTTATTTGACAGCCATCTGTTGGTCGACTGTGAATTGCAGGCTAAGACTGTTCTTGAACAGGAAACGAACATGGAGAACAGAAATAGTGCACTTTTCCATTGATTAATTCTCAGGCAACCATGGATTACTTGAGAATTAATCAATGGTCACCTGATGCTGTTGGACCAATCCTGCGCAACCATTTCTCTTCTCCATGTTACTTCAGTTACTCTCTATACATACATATCCTGTGACATATACAATGATCTGTGTGGATTTTTTTGAAACTGTATGTAATTGTTCTGCATTAAGTGCTTTAAGCCTGACTTGACTGTATTTTCCCTGGAACTGCTTATTGCAGTGTTTTTTGTGACTACGTATTTGACGTGGAACTTTTGTAAATGAGCACTTGTGCTCAAAGGTAATCTCTGAAGTTTTCAATAAAGAAGTAAAAAGACTCCTCCTGCTCCTCTCACATTAAGAGTGGAATGACTGAGAAAAACCCCAGGGATTTGTGCTACTAGGCCAGGTCCTTAAGGTCATGGGTCAGAAAAGAGTGTTGGAGGATTCCAGGAGACAAGGTGTCGATAGCATGTTGGGACTCGATCAAACAAGAGAGAGGTGGCAGGTTAGAGAGGGTGGAATCTGTCCTGTGCCCCCAGTCAGGAGGAGGACTGGACACTGAGGACAGCAACAGTGGCAGGCGGGGGTTGTTGGAGGGAAGACTGGGAGTGGGAAGGAGAACTGGAGATGGTGAACTGTGCTGCCTGGATGATTGCAGAGTGATGGTCAGGAGTCAGGACATGCAGTGCTGGGCTGGGACCGACAACTAGCCACACAGACAGATAGAGGGTGGGACCTTCACCCAAGTAAGTCCATGTTAACATAAATACCAGCAGTAAGGTCTCGCTCCCTGGTCAAGGAGGGAGGGAATGTGATATATGTGGCAGGCAGAAGGGGACGGCATCAGGTAGGGTCCTCCACTGATTCCTCTTATAAGTTTTGGCTTTGTACCGGGTGTGGTGGGGGAGAGGGAGTTTTGACTACAAGTTAGTATTCAGAGGTGGAATTGGAATTCCGATTCTGTCTTCAGTCCAACCTCTGGTTTAGGAAACAGAACAGAATCACAATCTGAATTGGAAATACCGATATTCTGACAGCTTCAGAATGGTACGCATTCTATAGAATCCTAGCATCCCTATTCATTGCAGCCTGTTTCTGACACCTGCTACAATCAGCACTTCTTTGCAGTGCAGTGTTCCACGATCTTAGAGTCCAGTGTTAGCAAAAGCCTCTGCCCACTCTGAGCTATGTAAACTGGAAAAAAAAATAATTTTGGCACTTTTTGTTCCTGTGTGTAACTCTGATTTCTGTGCTCTCTCAGTGGGCATACATCAAACCCACAGACTGTAATCATGAAAAATACTGAAAGCATTATTGGTTCCTCTGCACAAATTGTATGAAGGTAAAGACTAACATAGGGTAACTTTGTATGCTTATCTCCTGAGCTCACTGACATTTGACAGTATAAGAAATGGTGAGGGGTTTTATGGTAGCATTGCCCATTCAGGATCATATGACATATGTGAAAAGAGGTGTTTCTGGGTAGTTTATGGTGTGACTATGAAGTCATACACTCCCTCCAGGCATACCTCCTAACTCATCATTATGTACCTGAGATCCATGCCGCATCCAGTGCTCAGCAATAGAGCACTGTCCTCACCGACCCCCAGACATGCAGTTTTTTCTAAGGAGTTTCTGCACTGTATGTATTTTGGGACCATTTTTGGTTTTACTGAAAAGGCAGACCATAGTCTTCAAAGTACAGTATACATTTATCTTGAGAGTTGCCCATGCTTCAGGATTTTGATAAAATGTCTGTATTTGCCATTCTTGGTCAGAACATTTCTGCCGTATTTTAAAGAGCAACCGACACCTTCAGGAGAACTTTCCAAAACATAATATTTAGACTCAGTTCTGCTTGTATTTCACATTAGTTCTGTATTTCTTCTCCCCATTATTTATCATTGAGGAAGTTTACATGAAATCAGGATCATTGACCCTGAAGAGTTCATCTATTCCTGCTGCTTTCTCCCTACCTGAGGTCATAGAGCACTGCTTGTGACATCACAGTTACTCCTATGGCAACAGACTGTGATGTAACAGTAGAGGATTATGACTTGAGGTAGGGAGTAAGCTATAGAGGCAGATGAACTCTACAAGATAAAGATCATATTTTCATGCAAATTTCCTCAGTAACAAATAATGGGGAGGAGAAATCTATAGAATATATATGGAATGCAAGCTGAAATGTACCTAATTATTATGTTTTTCAGAGATGTCAGCAGCTCTTTAAATTTGTAAAGTAATAAACTATGGCACGTTAGTGCAAATTAAGTAGGTACAGTATATTTTTAAAATGAGAAATAATGACGCATCCCTAATTCAGTAGTTTTTTTTTTTTTGTATTTATATGTTTGCACAGTATCATTATTACAAAGCCACCTTAATTTACATGTTTTCCGACTTAGGTTTCATAAACATCTCTTCGGTCTGCCGCACAGCACCTGCCATGGTACCTGAATAAGTCCCTGCTTGGCAGTCATTTCACATGTTCAGTGTTGATGTATTATCATTGTCCTTATACACCCTTTGATGTAACTGCATGAGGATGAATACTGTTTCCTAAATGCTTCCCCTTCTATAATGTGTTTTGTTTGAAGTTAAATACTTCTTCGCCCCGTTGTTCATGCACTACGATGTATCAAACTGAATGCACTGCCTACTATGTGTTTTCCCTTACAGATACATTGCTATGTTCATGTTCTTGTTTTCCCACCACTGTATATTGTAACACAATGTATTTCTACTGCATGTAAATTTGACCGTAATCTCCTGGGTTGCACCTAAAAATAGGCATCTAATTGCCTAGTATGCTTACCTGGTTAACAAAAAATAAATACATTTACTGCATAATTTGCTTGCAGAAAAGATCAATTTTAAATATAGTCTTTTATGACTTAGAGGAAGTGTTGCAATATTTTCATATGTTATATGGATTTGTGCTTCTGAAATGTCTCCGATTCCTAATAATGTTTCTGCTTTTGAGCAGATAGTTCTACAGTTCTCCTTAAAACATCATTATAATTATATTTCTAGGGACATGGATATGTTGTTCATCCACACTCATTGGCAGGTATCCTTGCCGCTTTAAATCTTGCCGGAAGGTCTTCAAGCTTGCTCCTCCCACCCACCCGGGTGGTATAACTCTCGGCTCCGCCCCATGACGCCAGATCTTCCTTACCGCTTGGAAGCTCAGGTTCCCTCCTTAACGCTCTGCGTTTGAGACTGGTTCCTATTTCTCCGTTTGCGGATTTAAAAATAAATTTTGCAAAAAGACTTCAGTCTTCGATCCCTCGCGGCTGCGACGGACAAATCGACTCCCGGATTTCGGAGATGCCTATGCGGGCAGAAGATGTCTCGGACGGATCCACACTCCACGTGTGTCTACTGCTTAGGCCTTGAGCACGACCCGCAGGCTTGCGACCTGTGCTCATCTTTCTTGGCCTACGTCCTCGAAGACCGTGCTGCCCGATTGCAACTGGGCCGTCCCGAGAAGCGTTTCCCTCCGGTGAAGTCCAAGGAGGCCCGGTTATGTGTCCGCGGGGCGGGCGGGGCTTCGGCGGATCAGCTTCGAGCGGATGATCGCCTCGAAGAGGAGGCGGCGCGGGCTCGTGATCTTCCTCGGCCGCGCATTTATCCCGCTTCTTCTGGGTTCTTCCTACACGGCTTCTTTTGTTGAGCTTTGTCTGTCCCTCTCCACTAAGGGAGAAGGGCCTACGTCTGCTGGACCTTATTCTCGGTCCAAAAAGAAGGACAGGGGTAAGTCCCTCCGTCGACGCTCTTGGGAGCGGGAAAGGTCCCTCTCCCCGAGTCGTCGACCGTCGGCTTCGGTCGACCGCTCGGCTTCGGCCACTGGCCTCACGGTGTCCCCGTCAGGTCAGTTGACCGAGACTCCCACCGACGAAGTCGAGATTTTTCTCGACCCGTTGGACGGGCTGTCGCCTTTAGCAGCCGAGATTCCCCTCTTCCCGGTTCCCCCGGGAGGAGTTGAGGATCCCGTGGGCTCGCCTGTGCCTCCGGTTCCGGAGCCCTCGGATGGACCATCCGAGCCGAAGGGAGTGCCGGTTCCGGCCGACACCTCCCCGCACCGACCTCTGAAATTCCGGGACTCTCGGTCTCGGTCTCGGACCTCTTCGCGGTTCCAGCCGATCCCACTCCCTGGCCATGGCTGTCTCGGTCTCGCATCGCTGTAGCGGCAAGCAGCCGTCGTCTGCCCCTCCTCCTCAGACGAGGGGAGGCTTCGGCGTAAATTATGTCGACGGTATGAGGAACCTTATGTTGCAGCAGCTCCTCCTAGCCGGGAGTAAGCCGACCCCGTCGCTTTCCCCGGCCATTAAGTGGCTGTCACCGGGGCGGCCGACACAACCCCTCGACTTATCCGAGGAGCCTATACCCAGGCCGGTTGTTCGGCCAAAACCAGCTGCTCCACCGATTCCGGTGGAACCTCCGCCTCCACAGCCACCAATTGGGGCTCCGACCAAGGATTCTCAGTCGGCTAAGGGTCTACCCCATCGGCTGTCAGTCACCCTCACTCCCGACCGACCTCGGCAGGTGAAGGGTGGCTCAGGCCAGAGGCAGCTCTTCGAGGACTCTTCCGAGTCCGAAGATGATTCCTCCTTTTTCTCCAAGCGACTGGACTTGGAGTCTTCAGGAGGTCAGTCAATGGACGATAGCCCGTCGTCCTTCCTAGGACTGCTTCGGCTCATCTCGGAGTCCACCGGGATGGAGCTCGAACCCGTTTCCAAACGGGCCAGGTATCCCCTCACGGAGATTCTGGACCGAGGGGATTCACCGACGGAGGCCTTTCCGGTGGCCGAGGCCATAGTGGGTCCGGCACTGGAGCTTTGGCAGCGCCCTGCTTCCTGCCCTGCGCCTTCGGCCAGGATGGCCAGGAAGTATGCGGTCCCTACCGGTTCCTTGTCCGGTTTTGAACACCCTCTGCTGAGGGGTTGTTACCGACAGCTGTCCGCGCGGCGGGCAACGCAGGGATGTGGACAAACCTCCTGACAAGGGTCCAAGAAATTGGACTATGTCGGGCGAAGTCAGCTTGCGTCCTCCTCTCGGCCTTCGTCAGGCCAGTTCGGCCGTCCTCATGGCATATTTTCTCATGCCCTGTTGGGCTCCTGGATGAGGTCATCCCTCATCTTCCCGCCGATCTGCAGACTACGGTTAAGCAGGTGCGGGACCAGGGCAGGGCAGTGGCCAAACAGCAGCTCCAGACTGCTTTGGATATAGGGACTCATGTGCCAGATCGGTGGCGGCCGTAGTGGCTATGCGTCGGCGGGCTTGGCTGAGGATATCCACCTTTACTTCGGATACCCAGCACAAGTTGGCGGATGTTCCCTTTTTGGGGACTGACCTCTTCGGCCCTGGGGTGGAAGGTCACCTGCAGAGGATCGAGAAGTCCAATGCTACCTTGGACTCTGTCTCTTCTGCTCAGAAGGACAAAGGCCGCAAACCACAGCCTAAGCCCTTTCGTCCTTCTGCCCCCAGCGCGCCCGGCCCAGCAACGTCAGGGCCAGCAGGCTCGGCCTTGGCATCCCAAACCCAAGCCGCCGGCTTCCTCTAACAGAGGAGGAGGAAGGAGAGGCCCAGGAGGTCCCTCGGCCGGTCCCTCCTCCAAGCCTGCCCAGTGACGGGCTGAGGGGTGTCGCCCCATTCCGTCACCTTACCCTGGGTCCCCCGGGGGACGGCTCCGGCGCTTCCGTTCCACCTGGTCCGCTGTTACCACGGACAGGTGGGTCTTGGAGGTGGTGGGAAGAGGCCTGCCTCTGGAATTCGAGCAGGCACCACCCTTTAGAGCCGTCGCCCCTCGGGGGGCTTCGGGGTCCCCAGCCTCACTGGCGGCTCGTCGAGCCGACATCGCTCTCCTCCTCCAGAAGGAGGTGATAAGAGAGGTGGCGGACCCTCCTTCAGACCCAGGGTTTGTGTCCAGGTACTTCCTGGTTCCGAAACGGACGGGGGGCTGGCGCCCCATTCTCGACCTACACGACCTAAACAAGTTCCTAAGGTCTCGAACCTTCAGGATGGTCACTCTGGCTCAGATAATACCATCCTTGGAACAGCGGCGTGTGGTTCTGCTTTCTGGACTTGCAGGACGCGTTCTTTCACGTCCCTATCCAGTCTGTCTCACCAGAGATTCCTTTGCATCCGGAGCGGAAGGATCCCTTTCGAAGTTCCAAGCCATGCCCTTCGCTTGTCTCCAGCTCCCAGGGTCTTCACCAAATGCATGGCAGTGGTGACAGCATTCCCTGCGGGCGCTGAGGGGTCCGGGTTGCACTTACCTGGATGACTGGCTGATAGCAGCTCCCTCCAGGAAGGAGGCGGAGTGGTCAGAGATCTGGCCCTCCAGGTCTGCTCTCAACTGGGCCTCCTTATCAACGAGGCCAAGTCGGAACTCGAGCCAAAGCAGGTGATTCTATTCATCGGGGCGCAGCTCGACTCTCTTCGAGCCAGAGCGCGGCTCCCGGCGGACAGGGCCGAGGTTCTTTCCTCCTTTGCCCGATCATTTCTGGTTGGACAATTGCGCCCTGCCCGGGACTTCCTGCGCCTCCTGGGTCTCATGGCGGCCTGCACCAGCGTGGTCCGTTGGGCCCGCTGGAACATGCGTCCCCTTCAATGGGGACTGGCCAGCCAGTGGTCACAACGCTGCGATCCTTTGGACCAGCTTGTGTCGGTGACTGGGGATGTGGAACGCTCTCCAGTGGTGGACCGTTCCAGATCATTTGCAGGAGGGCATCCCGTTCGTCCGCCCCGGGCCGACGGTCTCTCTATCGACCGATGCCTCTCTGGTGGGTTGGGGTGCCCATCTGGGGGAACACCGGGCTCATGGCCTCTGGTCCCCGCGGGAGTCCCGATGCCACATCAACCTGCTGGAGCTCCGAGTGGTCCGCCTAGCTCTCACCGCCTTTGCTCCGTTCCTCCGGGGTCAAGTGGTCCGAGTCCAGACGGACAATACCACAACCATGTTCTATCTAAACCGCCAGGGCGGGGCCGCCTCCATGCTTCTATGCAAGGAAGCTCTCCGTTTGGTCACTCGTGCGCAGCCTGGAGGCGGATCTCTAGCCATTCATGTGGCAGGAGCCTCCAACACCCTGGCCGATGCCCTGAGCCGATAGGGGCTGCATCCCACGAGTGGTCTCTCCCTGCCGGAGGTAGTACAGCATCTGTTCTCCCATTGGGGCACCTCAGGTGGACCTGTTCGCCTCCAGGGAGAACGCGAAGCTGAGACTGTTCCATGCCCGCCCCCCTCAGCAGGGCTCGCTGCAGGGGGATGCCTTCTCGAGGCAGTGGATCCCGGGCCTCTTTTACACCTTTCTCCCATTTCCCTTGATCCACAAGGTGCTTCTCAAGGCGAGGAGGGACAAGGCGCAGGTGATTCTGATAGCCCCAGACTGGCCTCGCCAGTTCTGGTACCCAGATCTCCTCAGTCTCAGCTCCAGGACTCCTGGCAGCTTCAGCTCGCCTGGACCTGCTCTCAGTCAGTCAGGGAAGGTGTTCCATCCGGACCTTCAATCCCTGCACCTGATGGCCTGGTTCCTGGAGCTGCTAGAGTTCCAGGCCTTGGGTCTTTCCGACGAGGTCCCTCAATGTAGTTGAGGCGTCCCGTAGAGTCGACCAGAAAATGCTATGCCTTCAAATGGAAAGGTTTTCCATTTGGTGTCAGGCAAGGGCTTGGACCCTTCCTCCTGTTTTGGCAAGTATCTTGGACTATTTATGGTCCCTTTCTAATCAGGGCTTAGGTCGGCGACCCTAAGGGGTGCCTGGCAGCCATCTCTGCTTACGGGCGCGGGCGGGGAAGCAGTCGGTGCGCAGGAGAAGGTGGTCTGCCGCTTTTCAAAGGCCTTGATCACATTTCCTCCAGTGCGGGAACCCCCACCTCTGTGGGATCTACTGCTGGTACTGGCAAAGCTCATGGGCAAGCCATTCGAACCTATGCACAGGTGTGCTCTCTCTCACTTGTCGTGGAAGACCGCCTTCTTGGTGGCTATCACGTCCAGCCAGAAGGATGGGAGAGCTCAGGCGCTTTCCATCAGTCTCCTTACCTGGTCTTCCACAGGGACAAGGTTGTCCTCGCCCCACCCGAAATTCCTTCCAAGGTGGTGTCGGAGTTTCACCTTAACCAGGTGTTGACTCTGCGGAGTTCTACCCCAATCACACCTCGGAGGCCGAATATAGGCTCCATGCTTGGACCCTAGAAGGGCGCCTATTACAAAGAGCGCACGGCTGAAATTCGGGAGAGGTTCGCCAGCTGTTTGTCACCTACGCTGAAGCCGCATCTGGCAGACCTGCAGCCAAGCGGACGATAAGCAGGTGGGTCACTTCCTGCATAGATCTCTGCTATAAGTTGGCGGGCATGGAGCCTCCCAGAGGGATAAGAGCTCATTCTACCCGCCATACTGCTGTGAACGGTGGCTGCTTCCAGGGACGCCCCTATCCAGGATATCTGCAGGGCTGCTACCTGGAAGTCAGCAAACACCTTCATTACCCATTACCACATCGACCTTGAGTCACGCCGGGATGCTGGTTTTGGGGCCTCGGTTCTCCAGTCTCTCTTCCCAAGTAAGTATTGGGGTGTGTCGTCTTGCCTCCCTCCTCCCGGAGAACTGCTAGAGTCTGCCAATGAGTGTGGATGAACAACATATCCATGTCCCTAGAAATGCAGGTTACTCACCTGTAACAGGAGTTCTAGGAATGGTATATGTTGTTCATCCACACGACTCCACCACCTCCCCGGCTTCGACGCACAACCTGAGCTTCCAGCGGGCCAGATCTGGAGTCATGGGGCGGAGCCGAGAGTTATACCACCCGGGTGGGTGGGAGGAGCAAGCTTGAAGACCTTCCGGCAAGATTTAAAGCGGCAAGGATACCTGCCAATGAGTGTGGATGAACAACATATACCATTCCTAGAACTCCTGTTACAGGTGAGTAACCTGTATTTATATGTTTAAATGTAATCATCATTTTACCACACCTTAAAGAATGTGACAGATGCAGTTCAGGCTCCAGTGATTCCCAGACTAAACGATGGAAATGTCCTACAGAGATATCCCACGATTATCTCTTCCTGCTGTCCTTTTACAACAAGCATTTAGTGCAGGGGTAGCTCAGAAGCAGGCAGAGGGGTCACAGAATAGGCTTTTAATGTTTGCTTGCACGCATGTTCAAGAAACATAGTGCCATCATACGAGTTTTCCAGAGGTGTGTCAGCCTCTTCCAATTCAGTCAGTGTATTTGCAGGCGCGGTCGCAGAGCGCCAATCACTGCTTCAGCTGTCTAGGACAGCTGAGAAATGCAGTGGCATACAGTTGAAAGGGAGAGCGCCGCTTGAGTGAGCAGAGCTCCCCCCCCACACCACACACGCTGCCAAGACGCACGCACACTGCGTGCTCATGCGCCCCCTCCACACTGTAAGGCCGAGGGGTGCCCAATCCCTGTCGGCTCCACTGCATCTCCCCACCCCCATGCTGTGTGCATGGGGTGCCCAATCCCGTCGGCTTCACTGTCTCCCCAGTACAGAGTGCCACGCTGGGAGCCCACCCCAGCATGGAACAGATGCCATGGCTGACAGGGGTGCCCAATCTCCGTCTGCTCCACTCCCAGTCAGTCCTTGTGCCATGCTGGGAGCCCACCCTACGCGTGGCAAATGTCCCGCCGTCTTTTTTTTTTAAAACAACCTGTAAATTAAAATGGTCCCACGGTCTCCGCCCCCACAACCTGCACCCACCCACTGTGCACCCTGCCTCCCCACACCCCTCACCCCATACTTACCTCCGGACCTCGGCGCGATGATCTTCGGTGGACCGGGAACACGCTCTGCACTCTTCAAAGCCGACTCCGGACTGAGGAAATGCCGGTAAGCTGTATAATGGGATAGATACGGGGTTTTCAACTTTGTTGCATATCTCAGGCATTTTTTGGAATTTTTGCACCAAATTTTCAACATGGGGTTTTGGGTCCCTCCTCATGAATTCTTGCACTGTCATGGTGTTACTCGGGCCTGAAGGGTGATTTCGCAGCCACTGTGCGAAATCACCTTTCCGGAATGATTAATGAAACTACACTGCCAGTGTTCATAAGGTGGGCTCTCAAAAAGCCTATTTTGAAAATTTGGTGGAAAAATTCCTTAAAATGACTGTTTTACGAGCGTGCATTGCGCAGTTCCTACGCACGCTCGTAAGTTCGCAAATTTTCAATATTTTCACTCCAGATTTTCAACATTGCCATTTTACTGCACCTTCTTATGAGCAGTAGAGCTGTCATTTTTCACATCTCACCCAAAATGTGTTTCTGCCCATGTAGCGCACAATGGCGCAGTCGGTGTGCAAAATCAATGTATGGGACACGTTAAGAAAATCACAGTGACACTGGTCATGAGCAGAGGTGTTAAAATGGCTATGTTGAACATTTGGTGAAAAAATTCCCCAAAATGACTGTTTTAGGAGCGTACGTTGCGCAGTTCCTACGCACGCTGGCAAGTTTGCGAATTTGTAATATTTGCACATCAGATTTTCAACAGTGCCATTTTACAGCACTCCTTATGAGCAGTGCAGCTACCATTTTTCACATCTCGCCCAAAATGTGTTTCCACACATGTAGCGCACAATGGTACAGTTGGTTTGCGAAAACAATGTTTGGGACACATTAAGAAAATCATAGTGACACAGGTCATGAGCAGAGGTCTTAAAATGGCTATGTTGAAAATTTGGTGACAAAACTCCATGAAATGACTGTGTTACGAGTGAGCACTGCGCAATTTCCATGCACCCTTGTAGGTTCATGAATTTGTAATATTTTCAGTCCAGGTTTTCACCAGTGGCATTTTTCCACACCTCCTTATGAACAGTACAGCTGTCATTTTCCACAACTTGGCCGAAATGTGTTTTCACACTTTCAGCGCAGAGATGCGTGGTCGCTGTGGGAAATCATTGTTCGGGACAGATAAAGAAAATCACACTGACACTGTTCATGATCGGAGGTCCCAAAATGCCTGTGTTAACAATCTACTGTAAAAAAATTCCCAAACTAGTTACATTACGGGTGTGCGTTGCACACTTTCTACGCACGCTCGTGGCTTCACCATTTTTTAAAAGATTTTCACAGCAGATTTTCAACATTGTCAGTTTTTTACACCTCCCCATGAACAGTACCACTGTCATTTTTCACATCCTGTTCAGAATGTGTTTTTGCACCTGTGGTGCCAAATGCCATAGTCGCTGTGCAAAAGCAGTTTTCGCTGCTACAAACTGATATTGCCACTGTTCATGAGGTGGGGTCACAAAACCATGTTGAAAATTTGGAGTGAAAATACCAACAATGCCTGAGGCGTTAGGTTTCCACTACAACGCCCCACCCAGAGTATGACAGGCATCAGGGGTGTGACTGGGGATTCTTGCCTGTCGCTCCATACCATTCCACCCCCACCCACACCCTGCAGCCAGTGAGAGGCATCAAGATGTGCCTCGGACTCTTGAGCCCAAACTTCACCCCATTCTCCTATACCGCACCCATCCTCACCGTATTTCCTGATGGAATGGGGCGATAAGGGCCAAAGACCCTGGCACACCGACACTTTGTCAGTGTCTGCAGGATAGGTGTGGTGAAATGGCGTGGTCGTTATGCCTGACGACCCAAAGGCACACCCCAATGCCTGCCACTCTCTGCAGGGTGGTGGTGGGGTTGGCTTCAGTTCAATACTTCGCTGCCATTCCTATTATGCAGCTCTGTAACTTCTACACTACCAATGCCAGTGCCAGCAAGCAAACATTCGGCATTGACAAATGCTTGTTTTTGCCAGTGTCTCACCTCTCCTAAGAAGTTTTGTTGGTTTGCCAGTTGAGGGTCTGTCCAATGCTGTAAGACAAAAAATAAGATAAACTGCAAAAATAAAATGCCTAATTAAGAAAAGTTTTTCAAAAGTGTAATGCTGATTGTGAGCGTATTTGAGTAGTGTAATACAGGACATAACTAAAGTCTTCGGAGTAGAGGACTAGAGTCCCTGACATGTCGTGGCACCCTGCCTCTTTGTCAACAGGTACAACAAAATGCCCGGGAGTCCAGCTCTCTGCTCTGGATTTTCTACAAAGCCATACTAGGTACTCCCTGGAGGAGAGGAGGGATTCAGGGGACATGATAGAGACATACAAGCAGTGGTACAAGAGGTAGACAAGAAGTACAGGAACTCGGGCACTGACAATTATGAAATACAGAATGAAGATCTTCAAGCTAAAGGATAGCTGTGTCAAGGCACAACCATCTAATTTGAGGCTAGTAGATTCAGTTAGAGATATTAAAGTACTGTATTTCTAGGAAAATAGCATTGTTGTACAAGTCAAATGGTGTTATGGGAACCCTGATAGCAGATCATAGATCCAGAAACTGTCACTATGTTGCTGGTTTAAGAATTTCAGTTTGTGTCAGTGGGAAGAAGTACGGGAACTTAGTTCCTGCTGCAAAAAATGCGTTCCTGCTCACTTTCATCACTGCATACAAGTATCTTACAGGGAGGAGCAGGGTACAGGAATACATTATTTTTAAGCGAAAAAGATGTTCCAGGACTAGAGGGCATGGGATGAAGTTGGAGAGAGGACGATTCAGAGGAAACATGGGGAAGAATTTCTTCACAGAACGGGTGGTGGTCAAGTCGAACACCCTGCCAGAGGAAGTGGTGGGGGCTGAAACAATCACGGGATTTAAGAATGCATGGGATAGACATAAAGGAATTCTGGAGGTCAGGGGTTAGGGGCACAGACTTCTAGGAAAACATAAACTGAACTTACAAGCTCAAATGGGCAGACTGGGTGGGCCATAGGCCCTTATCTGCCGACACTGTCTATGTATCTATGAGTGCACCACCTTCTGTTTTATTTATCTTCTGTTTAGATCCTCCCCTGCCGTGTTTGTGGTGTGAGCCTGGCCAGCTAGTTCTGGGATTTTGGAGTCTGGGTCTCACTGCAGAAGCAGGGTGTTCAGATGCTGACAACAGTATGAGATCGGGGAGGGGGGTGTCAAGATGCTGGCTGCACCATGGCACTCTATGGTGGATGGGCAAAAGTAACTGACGGTGAGGCTGGCATCATGCTGCCAGATGTGTCCTGCCTACAGTAGAGGCACTGGGGGTGTCCCTGTGTGAATGTAAGGGAGATAGGGAGGGGCTTATAGTAAGTACTAGAGAAAACAGCAGGCCTAGTATTAGAAACCCCTGAGGAAGACCCATTTGCTGGGTGGCTACATAGGGATATTAGCCCTGCTGTTTGAGCCATGCTATTTTAAAAGCATTTAATAAAACTTTCACCCGCAGTTTCTGGTGTGTTCCCAGCATTCTTTCCTTTGTTTTTTTTATTTGTTTGTTTGGCTGGAACACCTTTTGGGGGGCAGATGTGCACTCTTCCTGTTCTTTTTTGGCTAATATCAGAAATGATGGACTCAGGCCCCTCACATCGCAGGCCTCCTCAATCCACATTCAGGTCAAACAGTGTTCTTTCCACTGGTGGTTGTGGGGTGGGGGGACTGTGCTAGAATAAATGACAAGCCTCTGACAATAGATATATTGGAGGTTTCATGGGAAGGTTGGAGGGGCACTGAAGAGTATGAAGGGGTAAGGTACTATGAAACATGATAGGAGCAAAAAGCCCAGTGGCCCAGGGGAAGCTTTATGCACTTCCATGCTGGCGACTCAGGTTTCAGAGCAAAATTGGAAGTTGGGTCTATGGCTGGGGTGCTGGGATGGTGTTGCTGTACAGCAGCGCTCCCAGCCTGGGGAGGAAGGCATCCAAGTTCTGCCACAGTAGTGACCCTGTCATGGGCTGAACAAGCTTATCTCACCTGCAGGGCATCACTGCATACGCACAAGGGCCTATGGATGCGGGTGCACAAGCTTTGCCAGGATACCAGGAAAGGGAGAAAACCAGGGAAAAAAGCCATGTCTCCCTGTCACTGTTCCTGATGGCTGCCAGTGTTTTCAGGCCCTACACCACATGGATCCCCACTGGCTCAATGGTGGGGGGCGTGGCAGTCAGGGCTGGGGGCTGCTAAGTTCAAGGCCCGAAGTAAGGTGAAGGTGGTTGGCAGGGGAGCAAAAAGCATGATGAAAAAGAGCAAAAAACCAAAGGTATGATGCTAGTCAGCCTCAATATATACACCGAGCATCTGCCTTTAAAAAGCTGGTGTTGGACTGCCCTGATGGCCTAACAACAGTGCGTTGTGCTGCTATACAAATAACACGATCGGGACCAGATTCAGGTTGCTGTATGGGGAGGCAGGCCGGGCTGAGGCAGCTGCTGAGAGGCAGAGGGTTGGCTGCGGCTTCCAGTGCTATAGCGACTCCTGAGGACAGGATAGGACAGGGAGTTTTCTCCTTCCACAGTTGTATGCTGTACATACAGTGGCTCACAAGCATGGCTCACCCATACAAAAAAAGGGGATGAATGCGGATGCAGAGAGAAGAAATGTGCAGTTGCTGTCTCTGTCTAATGAACTCTATCTGAAAAGGCATATCCCTGTTAACAGTATATCCCTAGGAATCTATGACAGCAGATTTGGGGGAAACAAACAGTCTAGAAAGACACCTGAAGTTATGCTGGCGCTTCAGCATTGTGGCAGAGCTGCTGTTTGTAATGCCAGCACCCTGGGATTGGGAATGAGCCTGGGTCACTGGAAAGCCATCAGGATGGGGGGGGGGGACTGAGCATCCGGGCAGATGCTGTCCTCCTTTAGGGGTCAGGGTCGCTGCCTTCACTGCGATACTTCCACCTGAGTCACCACCAGTGGCACTGCCGTGGCGATACTGTGGGAGGGAGGATACTAGCTGGGATCTATGTTGCCACATGTAGCATGTGGACTGGGTGGAAGAAACAGCAAAGAAGAGCCCCAGTGTGCATATGATGAAGCTGGGTACACTTGGACACAACGGTGATAACCATCCTCCTTCACAGAGGAGTCTCCCATTTGGGAGACATCTTCTGAAAGGCTCTGCCCCAGCCTGGATGGCCCTGCCACGGGGGGGGGGGTAAGCCACGGGGTGCTGGAGGGTATGTGCCAGAGAAATCAGCAAGGGTGCTTGGTTCGACCCAGTGAAAGCGGGCAACACTGGTAATACAATGCATGAAGTGCAAGATAAAAAAAAATATTCCCCTCTTTAGGCTGGTGGGACTTTGGGCATGCTGTGAAGGAAGTGTGCACAAGCTCAGAGGGAAGGGAATGTTTCTTGCACCACAGTGCTTCCTGTGGATTGTTGGGAGCTCTGGAATCATGGGGCACTACACAACATTGTCTCCTCCACCACAAGCCTGTACGATCATGGCAACATTACTATATGACATCATACAGAGGAGGGTGGAGACAACACGTGGAGAAAAATGTACCTTCACTTTTAATGGCTGCCAGCCCCCCCCCCCGGACATCTTCTCTCCTGTCACCGACCATTACTGCCATCCAGTGTCAGAAATAAAAAGATATATTTTCCTGGGTTGGTCCTCTCCGCGACTCCTCCTCCTCCTCCTTTACATTCAGAATACCATTGTAATACCAGTGGATTCCATTGCAACGTCACTGCGATTACCAGTGTATTACAATTAGAGTTTTTATAAATGGTGCAGTATTTGTTTCAGTTCCATTGTGATGTAATTGTACCACTGTCCTGCCACTGCACTAAGAAAAACTGAAATGTAAACCACCATTATAATACCGAGTCCATGGTGAGAAGCTTCAGGATTTAGCCTTGTAAATTTTCTGTTTTATTCTTTCTTTGTGTATGTTAAGCATTTGATGTGATAAAATGCAGGACTCAAAGGTAATGTAATTTTTTTATTTATTTAAGTCTCAGAATTACAATACCTTTGAGTCAGAGACTCATTTACAAAGGCTCCACATCAGTGGGTGCTCATACAGAAAATACAATACACAAAGGTTTCAGGCAAGGAATACAAAATGGGAGCAAGGATATACATAATACAAAGGGAATATTAATGGCAGTAATATACAGACTTTGGCAAGAATCACAGCAACACACTGATTACTACAGAAGGAGAAAATTTGAGGAAAACACATTGAATGGCAGTAGGATACTGTGAAAGCAGTCTGAAACAGACTTTGTTAAATACAGAGGATAATGGAATAAAGATGAAGAAAATGCAGGACATAAGAAGAGAAGTACTAGAATAGTCAGTGCAAGGGACGCTGATGAGCAGCCAGCAGTGAGGACGCGGGTTCCTGCAGCTCCCACACCCACTATAAATAAATATATCAATTTAGCAGCTTCCGTGAATAAAAGTGTATAAAACAAGCAGAAATCAAGAGGGGAAAGAAGAATGGAGGAATATTTGCTCCCAACTTCAGGGAAAAGTCAGCGATTAGCAACAAAAAGCCAGGGGAAAAGGGTGACTGCAAAGTCCTCGGAAGTGATGGGCCCGATCTCGCTCTCGGCGACTGAGATGGCGGTTTTAGGCTGCGAAGTGTCGAAACAAGTGATGGAGGCGCTGGAGGGGAAGTGGAACAAGCTGGAGCAAAAGATTGATAGCCGGCTGCAGAATCTAATGGAACAAATGGCAGCGCAAGCGGGCAGAGTTGCGGAGGTGGAGGAGCGGGTTTCAAAGCTGGAAGATGACATAGACCCGATGGCTGCCCGCATGGCCAAGTTAGAGAAGGAGCTTGCAGAGCTAGTTGAGCAGCACGACTATCAGGAAAACTATTCCAGGCGTTTAAATCTCCGGCTTCGAGGGCTCCCCGAGGGGAAGGAGGGTCCTGATATTTTATCTTTTTGTTCAGAGAATCTACCGAATATGTTGGGCATGAAGTTGAAGAAAGGAAGGCTAAAATTGGAGCGTGCTCATAGAGTGGTTGCAGCACGGGTCCCGGCAGGATAGCCCCCGAGACAAATCATCTTTCAATTCCATAGCTGCCAGGATCGGGAGGAGATGTTGCGGGCCTACCGGGGAATGAAAGAACTGAGATATGAGGGAGAAAGGCTTTATCTGGTTCAGGATTATTCAAACAGATCATTAAAGAAACGAAGAGCCTTTAATCCCGTGCTGACACAGCTCAGGGAGCTGAAAGTGGACTGCTTTATGTTATTCCCTGCGATTTTGAAAATCAAACATGAGGGGGCCACATTCTTGTTCTGGGAGCCAGAGAGGGCAGCTGCCTTTGTGGAGGATCTCAAGAAAAAGGCGGGCTGAGAGCCGCTGATCAGGAGAAGCTGTGAGGAGAATGCTGGTATTGGCTATGACTGTTACAAGACTGTTGAATGATTTAAGATTGTTGGACGTTAAAAACTGTTGCCTCCTTGTTTCGGTAGGCTAGAAATTGAGCTTCTTATTTTTTTCTTCTGCCTATTGTTGTGTCCCCCTTCCTGGAGCCTTGCTGGAGCGACTAATGATCCTGTGCAGAGTGGAATGTGGAGGGCTGCGATGCGCCAGGAAAAAGGAAAAAAAAAGGGAAAAAAGAAAAGAGGTTAAAAGAGATGAGCCCTCTGGCGTGCAGATTGACAAGCAGATGGATGGACTGCTGGAAGGCGCACTGCCGTAGAAGACGAACTGCATCCTAATGGAGGACTTGCCGAGGTGGAACTCTGCCATGCTAGAGGGGCCAGGCCTTATCCTGGGAAAGCAGGACATTGCTGAAGTCGGGTAAGTGGGGGCTTGGGGGGTGTGCCGATGCTGTGTGAGTTTCTAGGGCAGCGCCCCGGCGCCTGAGGCCTCTGCAATTTCTTTGGAGTTACCTGTGGATTAAGGAGAGGAAGGCATCGGCCTGTCGAGGTGAGGCCCTGCAGAGCAAGGGATCGAGTCAGAAGCACCAGGAAGGAGCAGTTATAGTTCCTGTTTAAGGACACTAGAAACCAGTAAAGTGTTATTATGGTTGGGTTGTTGACTTAACGATAAGCGGTGGGGAATTTATTAATGAAGATTATGCGGATGCTGTGTGAAGTTAGATAAGCGGGGAGGGGTCGGGAACGGAACGTCTGCATTTTTATGAAGTAGGTCCATTCTTGGATTTAAATGGCAATGAGGCAGTTAGTGTTCAGAGGGGGTATATATATATATAGTGATGGGATTTATTTTCTGACTGGGAATGGAGAGTGGAGGGAGGGGAGGTTATTTTGGACATGGGGTGTGTTACAGGTGTGTTTATATGATTTTCTACGGGATTGTGAATGTCTCTCACTTTTATTAATAATGAAGAATGTAATACTAGTGTGTGACTCTGCAAATTGTTGTAAGCCTGGGATGTGGGGAAACTGGATCAACATAGAGGTAATGGAAGGGATGAAGGGAAAGGTACTACAGCCTCATGGTTAAGCATAAAACATTGGGAATTGTCTCATGGAATGTGAAGGGGATCTCATCACCGATCAAGCGTACTGGTATATTGATGGCCTTATATCGTCAGGGTACTCAAGTGGCCCTCCTACAGGAAACGCATCTAACCAGCCAGGAGCATTGCAAGCTGGAGAGAGGGAGGGTGGGTGGGTAAGTGCTCGTGCCTCCTTATAATTCACATAAAGAGGAGTAGTGGTACTGATAGGTAAAACAACCCCCTTCACCAGCACGAGGGTAGTTGCAGATAAGGGGGAGGGGAGATATATTTTGGTGGAAGGGGTGTTATCTGGTGAGAAGATCACTTTTGGAAGTGTTTATGCCCCCTCGGTTTTTGACCCGGCCTTTTACCAGGAAGTTTTGGATGTGCTGATGAGGGAGCAATTTAAAGGTTTAATCATGGGTGGGGATTTTAATGCAGTTATGCAAGGGGAGTTAGACCACTCAGAAGGGAAGAGTAGATACGGAGAAAGGTTGAAACATTGGCAGGAGGGGGTGCTTGACCTGGATATGATAGACTGTTGGAGAGCTCTGTATCCAGCAGAGAAGGGATTTACCTTCTACTCGAACCCGCACAAAACCTGGACCAGGATAGATTATATGTATATACCCCAGTCTTGGCTGAGCAGGGTGCAAAAGATTGAGCACAGTCCCATTCTCCTATCGGACCATGCTATGGTCCAGATGGTGTTGGAAAGAAAGGAACAGAGGGAGGGTCCTCCACCTTGGAAATTCCCGAGGTATCTGTTGGGCAAAAAATAATTGATAGAATATCTTAAGCAGCAATGGCAGTATTATAAAGAAACAAATGAGAAATTGGTGGAATCTCCAGGGGTATTCTGGCAAGCTGGCAAAGCTTTCATAAGGGGAGCCATTATTAGGTTTGTAGCCCAATATAAAAAGAGGAAGGAAACCACCCGAATGGAATTAGAGGAAAGGTGAGAAGGTGGAAAGGAAGTAGGGAAGAGCAACAGAGGGGTAAAAATTTGAAAGCTGCAAGGGAGGCACTTAATGCTTTTCTTTTGGGAGAAGTGCGAATGGCAGGGATGCTTGCTAGAAGCCGTCTGTTTGAATGAGGGAACAGATCTGGCCCATTAATGGTCCGGTTAATAAAGGGAAGGCCAGTATGTACACATATTACAGGAATTAAAGATAGGGAAGGGAAGCTGGTGACGGATAAGGACTCAGTAAGGAACAGATTTGAGCAATTCTGTAGACAGCTTTACCAAGCAGAATGTACTGGAACGGGTGACATAGCAACGCAATTTCTCAGGGGAGTTAAAATCCCTAAAATAACTGAACAACAGCGAAGGCAGTTGGATGGGGAGATCACACACCTGGAAGTCAGGCAAGTAATACAGTGCTTGAAGCTGGGGAATGCCAGTGGACCGGATGGATTTCCCATAGAATTTTACAAAACACTGCAGGAGCATGTAGTGGAACCTCTGCATCGGGTTTTCTCTGAGGTTGGGGGGGGGAGACCTTCTGATCTCATTTAGGGAAGCGGTCATTTGCTTGATCCCCAAACCAGGGAAGGATGAACAGGAGTGCTCGTCATATCGACCGATCTCCCTATTGAATTGTGATGCCAAGATCCTGGCCAAGGTTTTGGCCAGGAGACTGGACCAATTCCTACCAGGGTTGGTGCACCCAGACCAGACAGGCTTTGTTTCTGGTAGATGCTCATATCATAATATGAGAAAACTCCTCAATATAATATGGAGACTTCCACGGTCAAAAGAATATAGCGGTCCTAACAATGGGCCTTGAGAAAGCGTTGACCGTATAGAATGGAATATTTATTTGGGGTTCTTGGATGTATGAGATGGGAGAAGGATTTATGGGATGGGTACGAACAGAGCCCCAGCGGCGAGAGAGTACTGGGTGAATGGAGGCCTAACTGGAAATTTGCCTCCATAGGGGCACTTGGCAGGGCTGTCCCCTTTCACCGCTTTTTATTTGCACTGGCTATAGAGCCTTTAGCGATTGCAATTAGAAGTTCAACGGAAATCAGGGGGGTGGTCGGGAGGATGGGGAGAGAACATAAGGTTACATTATATGCAAATGACATGTTATTGTATGTCCGAGACCCGGCTAGATCTGTTCCCACATTGCTGCCAGTGATAAAACAGTTTGCAGTATTCTCCGGATATAAAATAAATATTCATAAGTCAGAAATTATGCTGTGGGGAGAAACTGAAAAAGAATTTGGAAATACGGCTTGGGGCCTTAAAAAGGCAAAAACGGAATTTACGTACCTGGGGATTCGAATAGGGCATGAGCTGAATCAGCTATATAAATTAAATTATGGACCAATGGTACAGAATGTAGAAGAGGAGTTGAGAAGGTGGAGAGACCTGCCTCTTTCGTGGCTAGGTTGTATAAATCTTATAAAAATGAATACCTTGCCTCGGATACTGTACTTGATGCAAATGTTGCCGATGAGCCTAAATAAGAAGGACATGACGAGGATGGATTCAATTCAATTCAATTTTATTTATAAAGCGCCTTTCAAGACCAAGGCGCTGTACAAAAGCATTAAAATTAATAAAATCCAGACATTTAAAAGTCAGCCCCAACTAACAAGAGTATGCTAAATCAAAAAGATATGTTTTTAAGGCAACCTTAAAATTATCGACGGTTGGACATTCTCTCAACCAACGAGGTAGAGAATTCCACAGGGTTGGTGCTGAAAAAGCAAAGGCACGAGATCCTGATGACTTTAATCGAACCCTGGGAATCTCCAGCAATCCTTAATCAATAAGGCTTTCTCGGGCTTTTTATGGAAGGGGAGGAGGCCCAGAGCAAGCCTTCGTAGGCTTCAGGCAGATGGGGATAAGGGTGGCCTAAATCTACCCGACTTAAGGAATTATGCTTTAGCTATGCACTATAGACTGTTAGGGGATTGGGTTAATAGACCGCCAGAGGCAGGGTGGTTAGATTTAGAGGAAGGAGAGGGAGTGGTAAGGGTCTTGGCGTTCCTGAGAAAGGGAGGGAAAAAGGCATATAATGGTCAGCCAAATCCACTGGTCGTCTCAGTCTTGGAGGGCTAGCAACAGCTATTGAAATGGGTTGGGGTGAAACCAGGGGAAGAGACACTGCTGCTCCCACTGAGGGGGAACCCGGGTTTTGTGGTAGGTTTAGAGGATACAGGCTTTCTACTTTGGGAGGAGAGGGGCATTAAGTGTGTAAAAGATTTATGGAAGGGAGGGAAGCTAATGTCGGGGGAAGAGTTGGGGGGTGTATGGGGTTAGGAATGATCCAAATTTTTCAGGCGAGAAATTATGCTAAAACAATTGATAGAGATCGAATAGTGGGCTCTCCCATAGAGGAGATTGAGCATATGGTACTCAGTACTCGGAAGGGAGCGGGAGGAATAATAGGAAGGGCGGCAAAAATGGGTTGGCAGTATTTTCCTGTCTACACTTGTAAAACCAGGATGTTATGGAGTAGGGACTTGAAGAGGGAGATACCAGACCAAGGATGGGATTTACTGCTACAGATGCATACGGGGTTATAGGTGTGTAATAAATACCAGGAGTCTTATTATAAGTTCCTACACAGGCTGTATTGCCCCCCAAGTATAGTTCACAGATTCGGACCTGAGATATCCCCTCTATGTGGGCGATGTAAGAAGGAAGAGGGCACATACATACACTGCTTTTGGGAGTGTCCGCCCCTAAAACAGTTTTGGGATGGAGTAGCCACAGAGGTGGGTAGGATGTGGGGTAGGCAGGTGGAGAGAAACCTATTGGTCATGCTGTTTGGGGTGAATGATTCAGAGGAAGAGGACTGGAGACCCCTTCCTAGGTGGGTACGGATCCTGATTGTTTTGGCCAGGCACTGCATCCTAAACACATGGGTTTCAAGTGAAATTCCCACTATGCAGCAATGGAAAAACCTGTGTCTGCAGGCTCTTGGCCTGGAAAAGTTATACTATGTAGCCAGAAACAGAGAAGACCAGTTTTGGAGGGTCTGGGGAACATTTATGCTTTCGTTACCCCCAGAAGAGATGGACATGTTGGGGAAAGAGTTGCAAGGGTAGAAGATAATGGCTCAATGATTATAAAGGCAGAGGGGACGGTTGTTAAAAGTGAGCCGAGATGGGGAGAAGTCACTCTGGGTTGGATAATGAAGAGGGTAAATAAATGAGAGACAAAATGTTTATAACAAGCTAGCAATGTACAGAGTCAATGGATACAAGATGTGTGTGTTATTAATTTTTTTTTTTTTTAGAGGGAGGGGGGAGGGAGAGTGGATAAACTAATAAATTGATGTAAGAGGGAGATGCTGGGGGGGTTATAGGTATGTGTGGAATCAATGTGTTATTGTTTTTCATGGTGTATGTGTGATTGTACCTTTGTTTCATGTTGGAAAAATTCAATAAACATATTGTGCAAAAAAAAAAAGAATAGTCAGTGCACAAGGTAGAGTAGGGGAAGTATTTGGCTAAGCAGAAACCATCTGAGTTGACTTAGCCAACAGTAATATGTAGAGGGGGGAAATGAGGGTGGGTAGGTGGGGGTGGAGGGCTAGGCACTAGTCCAGACGAGAGACAGTCACAGCTGTTGGTATCAAGTAGGTGCTGATGGAGTTTGGATTTAAAAGGACCTCGCTTGGGTTCTGCCCGGATATCAGAGGGGAGGCCATTTAGCCAAACAGGTGTTCTATACATGAATACCCGCTGCCCTTGGGTAGTCCTGCAGAAAGGGACTTGGTATGAGCCTTTGGTGGATCTCATCATACCATGAGGGGTAATGGTCCAAGTAAGGAGTTTCTGTGCTGAGGGAGGAGTGAGACCAAGGCATATCTTTTTAGCCAGTAGGCAGTACTGGTAGGTAAGCCTGCCTTTGAAGTTTAGGCAGCTAGTTTGATCATTGAGGTCACAAGTGTGGGTGAGTCTGGCCAGAGCCATTTTGGTGGTGGGAGCCTGGCCAACCTGAGTTTAGGTGAACATACAATGGCTAATTCAGTAGTAGATTAAAAAATGGCCTTTACTTCCATCAAATTGGTGCATTTCTATGACTTTGCACCAACTAATATCAACTTAGTAGATGTTTCTGTGTTTAGCCTGCTGTGCAAGTACTGTACCCAAATTACGTGATCTTAATGTGAATAATAATGCAACAGCTGAGGGGGAGAAGATGTTTGCTTAACAGGAGGTCTGATTCACCTCTGGGTAATAAAAGGAGGTCTTTATATTGGGAATAAACAATGGAGGCATAATTAAGATGTGTTTTGGGGGTCTTTTAAATAATTTGTTGGTATATCCACCCCAACATTTGACCTGGTGTAAATTTTTCCTTGCCAAATATTTGGGATCAGAAAGGCCTAACTTTTATTCACTTTAATGTGAGGAGTGTGGTCTCTAAAGTGGATGTGTTGGAACACAACAGTCCTGACTTTTTAGTTTTAACAGAATCACAGCTGTCAAAAAAGATCCACGATACGGCGATGATCTGTGGGAGATGCTCACCCCTGAGGAACGGAGAGGTTTGTGATAGCTGGGAGGAGCAGGGATAAGGCTGAGAGTCTAGTCTGGCTGCCTGAACCTCAAAAGGTAAAAAACTTTAAAGAAAAAAAAAGACTAGCCCACAGGGTCTAATACATGTGGGTAATTGTGACAGGGAGCTCCTGCCACTCTTGAAGACCGACCTTTTCTTAAATCTGTTGCAGTAATTCTTCTATTTCTTAGCCTAATCTGTCCTTTAAAATTTCTAGTCCATAAGGCTGGCCACCTGCTTCCCTTTCTTGACTATGCTATAGTGTCTTCTTTAATTTTCCTCTTCCCTCTTAGGTCCTTGTACAGGGAGGTTATTGTGGTGACCTCCAAGCGTATGTAGGACAACAGGTCGTGTTTATCGTTGTTGGATTTAGTGGGTAATAGCACTACTATGTCATAAAATACCTTGATGAATGCACCTTATGTTTATGAAACCTGTAAATGTTGAACATACCATGGCACTTGGTGTTTTTGATAATGGTAAAAAGTACTAGGTGACTATTATAAAAATTGAGTTAGTTATGCTATTTAAAATGCATGTAAATTGCTGTACACTGAACAAGTACAAAATGTCATGGTGATCTGCATATATTCCATGATGCTTTGCATTAGGGAAGCATGTGTGATGTTGTGTTTCATTGAACTTGAAGTTCGGTGTCTGGTCCAGGTGTTATCCCACAACCCCTTCACAGTAATGCACTTTTTAATTTACCGATACACATGAAATCATTCTTATAGGGGATTTTACTAGAGCTGTGCGGAATGGGAAAGTTCAGAATTCGTGGACGTTTTAAAATTTAGTAATTTAGTTATAACTCAGCCGCTGTTCAATCTAGAGTTCTGAAATTTGGAATATATACTCCTTGGTCAATGGTCACTAACATGACAGATATCATGAAATTTGGATTGATAGTTTCAAAATTATAGGTCCCCAAATGTTGTCATTTTATTGTTTGTGCAAAATTTCACGAACATTTTTATCTGCATATACCTTAACCATCTATTTGGTAAGGGATCTTAAATTTGGCATGATTTCTTGATGATAGGCATTCTAACAGAGTGCCGGATTTCATGGCAATATGATGCATAATCTCAAAATTCTATGTGCTCAAAATCTGTCATTTTATTTTTTTCAGGAAATTTCATGAACGGATTTCATCTGAATATAACTTGGGCACGTTTGGAGCTAGGCATGTGTAAATTAGTACGGGTCACCTTTTTGTAATGTTTATAGAATAATCTAAATATAGACAGAATTAGATACGAGATTTCTTAAGTTACGGGGTTCAAAACTTTACTATGTAAATATTTGCAAAACATTGTGAAAACTATAAAAAATGTGGATGTTTGTAACTTCTTTGCTCTTGCATGCATAGAGTAAATATTTGACATCCATATCCACAGAGTTGGAATGAGCATTCCACGGATGGAATTTTATATTCCGCACAACTCTAGATTTTATCCTCCTCTGGTTTGGGGATGAGGGAATAACCCTGTATGGAATTTAACAGAAAAATTGGGTGTGACAGGATTGTAGATTGGCGCAAAATCAGATATTAGGGCTGTAACAACTGTGGTTCCCCCAGATTCAGTTCTGGGCCCACTCTTGTTCATGCTTTTTATTAATAATTCAGTATTGATGAAGATCTACAAGATGCTAATGTACATCTGTATGTGGATGACGTGCTTGTCTACTGAGTTGGAGAGAACAGGAGTATGGTCCAGTACTCCTTTCAGGTTAAACTCGACAAAATTCAGAATTACTTTACCAAAAGTAAATTAGTATTAAATTACAAAACAACTCAAGTTTTGTTATTTAATTTGGTTAATGGTACTGGAACTGGTACTGACTGAAGAAAAATTGTCTGTTAAAACACAAGACTCGACTGTATTAGAGGTTGTAGATGAGTATGAATACCTCAGAGTCTGGCTTGACACATGTACAGTATGTCCTGGGAATCACACATTTCCTATTTAGTCAGCAGGCTTAGTCCTAGGCTAAAGGCACTGTAAGGGGTACACAGTGCTCATTCCTGTGAAGCAAGACTTCAGGTTATAAATATGATAGTACCACCACTCATTGACTATGGTGACATAATTTATGGGATAGCTGCTGCCATACAGCTTGGTATATTGGACGTTATGTTCAGTAGTATGGCTAGATTTGTGACAGGTGTCCCAATTCGCACTCATAGGTGCGTACTGTATAGTATGTTGGGGATGCCATCCCTTAATGTGAGAAGAAGTGCTAATGTCCTAAAGCTCCTACACCTCTGTTTAAAACAAAAAGTGCCTAGTGATATATCCGAGCTTTTGCCAGTGAGATAGATTAAGATGGGTTACAATCTTTTGGGGGTGTGGAATTTGTGGTTCCATATACTAATAGTATAAAAGGTAGTGGTAACTTTATGGTAAGTACTCCGTGTCTGTGGAACTTCTTACCCATGAAATCATAATCATTTTGTGGTAATCCTATTCCATTTGGTCATATCTTGACTTGGTTGGAGGATATGGAGGCTAAAGTTTGTGAGTGTCAGTGATAACCTACCTTCAGTTGTGTTGCATTTGTGATGCATTTGGTAAGGACTTCTGGGGGTTAACTCGAGAGATTTTTCTGGTCATCAGAGATCTGATCCTGTAGGCATACAGTCAGGGCAGTGAGCTGATGGGAAAAGTGGGGTAAGAGTGTCTAGACTGAGTCAGCAGGAGTGGTTTGAACCTGAGATGGGGGGGGGGGGAACTGTACATCATAAAACAAAACATGAGTTATCCCTCATAGTAAGGCAGTCCCCGAGTCTTTGTACAACTATTAAGAAATGAAATAAGGTGTTTCATGGCATTTTTATATTTTAAAATAAAATAAGCTTACCGTGGCTCCCTTGTGCATGTCTCTGCATCCGGCAAAGGCAGGGTATGCGTGACATATTTAGATGCCATGTGGTATTCACACGGGTCCAGCCAATCAGAAGGCTTCTGATTAGCTGGGACTCCAGTTTTGTAATTGAAATGAATGAGCATCAGCTATATCATACACCATCGGATGGCATCGCACCAGATAAGAGGTTGTCAGACATTTAATACTGAACTGCCATTTCTGGATTAAATTAGCTTCTTCCTGGAAATGTGCAAGGGTACATAGGGGCCAGCAACTTTTTAGAAAATATTTTTTTTTCAAAAAAAGGTGACATATATGATTTATAGTAACTTCATAGGTATTTCCTTATTTTGAGCTGGATTAAAAGATTGGTACCTAGGTAATTAAGCAGAGGTGTCCAGCCTCTGTTTTCACGTTGCTGTTTAAAGAACTGCAGAAATTACAATTGTCTCATTGGTTACTGTGAAAACCTCTGATAAAGGTTCCCAAACGTAAATTACATTTTTTTGTTACCTCTTCTATACTTTCTAGGTTCTGTTAATATTAAGCCATAATATCCGAGAATGAGAGATGCCTGCTGCCATCTCGCACGCATGAACCGGCTTCCTGTGCTCTCTCTATGTTAATGTGTGATGCTGACCTCTGCCATTAGTTAGCAGCACTCATTAAGATATTGTGAGCACAGGAGGACAGCTTTTGCATGAGAAATGGCTGCAGGCGTCTTTCATTAATTGAAAGTAAAGATATAATATTAAAAAAAAAGTATAGAAAAAGGTAACAAAAAATTGTTATTTATACTTGAAAGCCCTAATCAGAGGTTTTCACAGAAGCCAGTGAGAGAGAACTACAATTTGTGCAGTTCTCCTTTAACGAGTTGATCCCCGTGCCCCCTCTCTATCACAAGGAGAGATGCAATAGGCACAACGTATACCTATACAGTTAAGTAATGCTTAAGAATTTAAAAGTCTTGTTATGGACTCCTGCAGAAGTGTAGGATTTCATGTCACTTGTCGCTCAGCATTCTGGATTTCAACCTCCTGTTTATGACATGGAATCTGGGATCTGGGCACATTTTCATTGTTCTTCTGAAAGTTATTTTTGACATATGTGCTGTCAGAGAGTTTTCAGGTACAAAGGTATGGCAGTTGGAAACATAGAAACATAGAATTTGGCAGTAGGAGACCAAAAGTCCATCTAGTCTGCCCTTACTGTACTTCCTCACCCCCACCGACCTACTGTGCTGGTGGGCTGCTACCCCCCTCTCCCTTTGTCCTCAAACCAGTGTTGCCTCCCTACGGACTGTAAGTCCCCATGACCTGCCCAAACCATGCTTAAACACATTTAGATTAGCCACCCCAACCCCTTCCACAGGCAGTCTATTCCACGGTTCCACCACTGTCTCAGGGAAGTAGAACTTCTCACATTTCCCTTGACCCCCCCAAGCAGCCTCCAGTCATGCCCCCTTGTGACTGCATCCATATTCCTTGTAGGTCCTCACTGTTCATCTTGTGTATACTCCTGATGAACGTGTAGGGTTCAGTCATGTTCCCCCGCTTCCGCGTGGCCTCTAGCAAGTATATATTTAGGGATTCTAGCCAATCCTCATAGGATCTGTCCTGCTGGCCCTGCATCACCTCGGCCCTTTGCTGTACTGACTTTAACCTATCAGTGTCTTTCCTTAGGTGAGGACTTCAGAAGTGGGCACAGTACTCCAGAGGAGGCTTCACCAGGGATGTGTACGAGGGCAGAATCACCTCACTTCTCCTACTGTCAAAACTCCTTCCTATACAGTACATCCCAGCATCCTCAGTGCCTTGCTGTATGCTTTGTTGAATTGGCTCATTTGCTTGAGGGAGGTTATTGATAATGACCCCTAAATCCCTCTCCTCGTGTTGAAGTTGCCAGTCTAAGTCCTTCTATCCAGTATTCTGTGCATGGATTCTGTGTCCCTAAGTGCATTACTTTGCATTTCTTGGTGTTTTGTCACTTATGAACATATTTATTTTATTTATTGAAATGTTTCACCAGGAAGGCATGCTGAACAACAAGTTGCTCGTCTCCCGGTGCGACCTGGGGGGAGGGGTACAATTGGATGAAGAATTAGACATACAGTTTAACATTTATCATATCCAAGAAATTAAACATTCAGTTACATTTGTTACAAGACATACCGTTAAAAAATATCATAAATAATCATACGGTCGCATTTGTAACATAACATACAATTAAATATATCATACCTGTGGAATATGCATTTAATTACAAGTGGCATATCTGAGGAACATAGTACAGAAATGTAATGTAGCCTTGGAGCCAACTCCTTGCATGAATGGATCACGGTTAAGAGGCAGATTATTTAGCAGTTATTGAATAAATGAGGTCCAGTGGGGGGGGACATCAAGGAGGGTAGAGGAGTAGAAAGGAGAAACAAGCTGGAAGAAGGAGAGGATAAAGATGGGGGAACATTACTGGAGAAAAGTAAGTTGTGAAGGGCAAGTTAACACAGTGCTAGTGCAATCTGGGAGCACCTCACACAGAACAAAAAGTGCAAATTATTAGCTCAAGTAAACTAATTCTTTTGATTAAGTACAGGGTGGGAGAGAGGTGGGGGTAAGGGATAGGGAAGGGAAGGACGAGTCATACCTGGAACTGGCCCCTTCAGAGTGCAGAGATAGCTGCCAGTGGCAGAATGAGGCGAGGACTTAGAGTAATGGACAGGAGTAGGCAAGGACAACTTGGGTAGAGATAGTAGAGGGAATGGTAAAGGGAAGGAGGAGGAGGGGTGGGAGAAACTTGCCTAAGACTAGGCCTCTTCAGGATGCTGAGAACCCTGCCAGCGAGCAGAGTCAAGTGAGGACGAGTTAGGTAGAGAGGATGGAAGGGAAGGGGGAAGGAAGAAAGAGTCATTTCCCAGTGCTGGACCCCTCCAGGATGCTGAAAACCCTGCCAGGGAGAAGAACTAGGTGAGGACAAGTTGGGAAGAGAGAAAAGAAAGGATAGAGGGAAGCGGAAGGAAAGAAGAAGCTTGCCTAAGACTAGGCCACTCCAGGATGCTGAGAACCCTGCCAGAGCCCAGAATCAGGTGAGGACTAGTTGGGTAGAAGGGATATAAGGCTAGTGAAGGAAGAGTAATTGCCCAGTGCTGGGCCCCTCCAGGATACAGAGAACCCTGTCAGGGGATAGAATTAGGTGAGGGCAAGTTGGGCAGAGGGAATGGGGGGGAATAGAAGAGGAAAGAAAAAAAGGAGGAGGGAGGGAAGAAAACTTACCTGAGAGTAGACATCGCTAGGGTGCTAAGAATCCTGACAGAGGGCAGATTTAGGCGAGGACAAGTTGGGTAGAAAGGCAAGAGGGTGAAGGGGGGGAAGGAGGAGGCTTGCCCAGTGCTAGACCTCTCCAGGATGCTGAGAACCCTGCCAGAGGTCAAAACTAAGCAGGAGCAAGTTGGTAATGAAAAAAAAAAGGTTAGGGGTAGGAGTGAGGGGGTAAGTGGTGAAGGGAGAGCAGAGCATGCTGAGAAGCAGGCTCGGGGGTAAAGGTTTAATAGGGGATGTGAATCACAGAGAGAAGCAGAGGTATAGGAGGACAGTTAAGGAGGGTTAAGGCAGGAGCAGTTAGATGAGAGAAAGTTATGTAAGGCAGAGACAAGGGAGTAAGAAGAGGAGGAGTGCTGTATTTGGGGGGGGAAGGAGTTTCAGATTTGAGGGAAATGATGGGTAAAACCTGACTGACCAAAGAGAGTGAGTGGTTTGACGGGGACCAACAAAGTGCAAGTGTCAGAGGATCTGAGGGAGGGGGGGGAGCATGAGAGGTAGGAGGAGTTCTCCTAACCAAAATTTAGAAGTGAGTTTGGCACAATGAGTGAGGTGCCTGTTGGCAAGTGGGGGAAGGGACAGGGAGTGGTAGAGGTCACTGTGATGAGTGTGTGAGATGGAGCATCAAGGGCAAATCGACAGAAGGAGTTAAAGAGAGAGTGTCCAGTCTGGTTAGGGAGGATTTGAGAGCAGCACCATAGACTACATCACAGTAGTCGAAAATGGAGAGGATCATCTTCTGGAATAATTCACGCTACACCATAGGAGGGATGCAGCTACGGTTCCTGAATAAGGCACCAAGCTTGGGGTGCAATTTTTTCAAGATGGCGTCATTGTGGCCAGAGAAGTTGAGGTGTTGGTCCAACTAAACCCCAAGGTATCTAAATGAGGAGGTGTCCTCTAGGATTGTCCCATCAAGAGTATGGCGTGGCGGTAAAGGGTGGAGCCTAGAGACTCTCTGCCTGGTGCCAAAGGTCATGGAGACAGTCTTTTTGGCATTTAGGAATAGTTGATGTGAGGCAAACCATAGCTGAACCTGGTGGAAGTCATGCTGAAGGGTGGTTGCTACATTGGCAGGACATTTGCCAGAGGAGAACAGGACGGTGTCATCGGCATACATATAGATAGAAGTCATTTAGGAAGATGGAGAAGAGAATGGGTCCAAGCACCAAGCCCTGTGGGACTCCAGTTTAAAGGGGGGGATTGTATCCTGGATCTTGACTGATTGTGTTTTGCCTGAGAGGTAAGCTCTAAACCAGTTTTGGGCAGAAGTAGACAACCCAGCAGCCATAAGGGAGTCAAGAAGTAGGGCATGGGAGACTGTGTAAAATGCTTTGGCGAGGTTGACGAAGATGGAAAAGGTAATGAGGCCATTATCCATCCCTGTGAAGATGGAGTCAGTGAGCCTGAGTAGGGAGGTGGTAGTGGAGTGGTTCTTCCAAAAACCAGATTGGAATGGAATGAAAAAGGAAGAGTCATCGATATTAAATAGGACAGGTCCCAGAACCAATCTCAGTGGCTTGCTGCTCGTGACCTCCCTGTCGCCTGATTTAGTCCTATTTCCCACTACCCGGTTGCCCCCCACCAAGCCTGCTTCCTACCCACCTAACTAGACTGTACTCAGTTCCTAATCGAAGGCTTTGCTGAAGTTGAAGTAAAGCAAAACTGTCACCTGTCCTTTGTCAGTCACCTTGGTGACCCAGTCAAAAAACAGTACCAGACTGGTCTGACATGATCTCCCTAACACAAACCTGTGCTCCTTGCTATCCTGCAGACCGCTGTCCTCTAAGTACATCACCGAGTTTTGTTTACCTACAGTGGTGGTAAGGCTGACAGGCCTGTAGATACCTGGATCCTCCCTATTCTCCCCTTGAGATCTTACCCTGGATTTCAACAAGGTACAGCATCATTTACCATCCTGTATATGAACTATATTTTAAATATTGTTGGACTCAAAAGTCATTAAAATAGGGCATGTGTAAGGTAATGTTTTGCCTACTTGATGCCCAGTACACATGAATATACAGGATATGCTTAAATTGAGTGAAACCTGGCTGCAGTGCTCTGCACCCTAGTGCCCGTCCATACCATATGGCATTCACAGACCCTGCTTGCTGCGCTTCTCTAGTGATAATTCACACTTAGGGGCATGGGGCGGAGCAATCCAGACTATGGGTGTCCAATTGGATGGCCATGTCAGGCCTCCATTGGCTCCTTGACTCCGCATGGAACGGGAGGATGGGATATGACAGTTCTCCAAGGACTGCCGTTATCCCCACCAGAATAACTGCTCCAGGATACACTTAAATTGAGTGAAACCTGACTATGGCATTCTGTGCCCTGATGCCCTTCCACACCAGATGGCATTCAGAGACCCTGCCTGGTATGCTTCAGTAATGATCCCCACAAAGGGGCATGGGGAGGAGTGATCCAGGGCATTCAGTTGGATGGCCCTGCCAGGCCACCAGTAGATCCCTGACTCCACATGAAAAAGGGGATGATTGGATATGCCAGTCCTCCAAGGACTGCCGTATCCCTGCCAGAATAACAAACTAATATAACGCATTGCTGGCTGGTGCTGGTACTGCCCTCAGCCCACCGTGGAGGTTCTAAGGGCAGATACAAAAGGGTATAATCGGGCTGTGAGGACTTTGTTGTGGTTGTGCAGAGGGGGGCGCGTAGCTGTTGTTGCAGCCCTTAGGGCTGCCTAACCTTTGCCCCCTCCTCCGGCCCTCTGCAGTGATTGCTTCAGGGATGTGGAGCAAGTCCACACCGCACCTGTCCCGCCCATATAGACACATGCGAGGCATGGAATCAGATGACATGGGGGGCCAGCAGGCAAGGCTGTGGATGTGCAGAGGTCCCTGTGTGTGCAGATCAGGAGCTATACACACCACAAATCTGTATATCCTTCCTTCCACAGATGTGGAAGCAGGTGTAGACCTTTTGAGGATCAGGCCGCTAGGCATTTTCTATTCTCAGGATTATGGAAGTGGAGACTTTTAGCTTCTGTAGCTGCCCATGAGTTGCCATCATAATGAAATTAACCAGACAGCACTGTAGGATTTAGTAGTCCTTGATTCGCCTAAAAACAGTGCAGAACTAAGTTAACAGGCAGCCTGCAAAAGAAAATCCAAACTGAAATGTTTTAGTTTCTTCGATGGGTATTGAAGTGGTGAGGTATCACCAACATCTGATGAACTGCCTAAACACAGTGCTGTGCTGTGGGGAACACATTCATAGAGGGATGCAACAAGATCAGTTTCAGCTTCCATTTTGTATTATTTATTTGCTTGATTATCCACCATAAGCAAGAAAAAACAATTCTGACACAATAAATGGGACGCGGGGAAGGAAGGTCATCCTCTGCTCCATATATTTTATTTTTTTATTTCTAAATTGGTGACCAGGAAAGGTCCACGGAGCAAATGCTTGTTTCAGGTGTGACCTGGGCAAGGGGGGCATATAAACAACAGGCAGTCCCAAGTCAATAATAAATAAATAATGGGGAAATGAAACAGTACTGTAAAAACAGCAGTAGGAATTCAGATAATATAGAAAGTAAATAGATCATCATGTGAGCAAATATACCAGGAAGAGGCAATTAAAAATGGCTTCATGTGCATCACTGAATCACACTCTGCATGAAGATGGCAACTTGAGTGGGACAGCAGAGCCATGGGTAAGCACCAAAAGACAGGGACCAGGTTCGCCTATGGGCACAGGTTAAGGAGAGACTGTCTCTAATTGGACAAAAGGGGGCTAAAGATTAGGACGGGAGAGGAGGGGAAAAGGGGGACAAAGTAGCAGTACAGACAGGCTGGGGGCAGTGGAGGAGCCGGTGTGAACAGAAGGGTCTTGAAGGATGTCTTTGAAGGTGAAGGAGGAGGGGAGGAGTGGAGAGCAAGAGTGAGATTGTTCCAGAGAAGGAGACGAGAGGAGGTCAGTTGCGCAGCAGAGGTTTTGAGACTTTAGACTTTTGTACAGCAAAATTTATATTTTAAAATACTTACTTTTCTAAAATAGTGTTCTCTTAGTGTTCTTGACACCTTATCGACTGTGTAGACACCAAATCTAACTATGGACCATACAAAATTAGCAGCAGGGAGAAGCTCCAGACAGCAGCAGCAACAACATCAGCAGTTACAGCATGCTCCAGAGACCTTGGGCAGCTCAAGTGATGGACATAAACATTGATTGAACCTTGCTTTGTTTGACAGTGCAGTATGCTGTTATAAAAGAGATGCCGATATGACTTTGGAGTCATACAAGAGTTGTATATCGGTGTTAGCTACAGTAATCAAGTTGGCCTGGGAAGATCCCGTGACAGCCCTCCCTTCCAAAAAAAACACAAGAAGCACAGTCACCATCAGTTGTGGAAGGAGGAGTGTTCACACTCTTCCTGCTCCCTCGAGTCCCCTGACCACTCAACTTTGATCAAACTTCTATTGGTTGAGGGGAGAGTCGAGGCTTCCATGGTGCCCCAATTGAACAATTGACCTTTGCTCTGGTCAACAGTCTGTTCAAGCTGTTTCTCAAACTGGTCGACCAGAAGTCAGAGGGGGAGTTAGATGGGGATTTGTCAATCTCCAGGACCAGGGTTCTTTTAGATCCCACCCAGGTTGAATAACCAGTCCATGTTGAAACTGATCTGGTGGTCCCATCCAGTACCCACCACAAAGCCTCTCATGGTCGCACTGTCTTGGCAGGTGGTCTGTAAGGCACTGCCAGTAGACCAACGGTTGAGGTTGAGACACTGTTCTCGATCACCCTTTGGGACCTGTGATTAACGCCAGTCTCAACACCCATCAGACACCTCATCATCCTTGGAGGACTGTCAACAGCATTGATTCTGTAGGAAGTATGGGTACTTCCTATGGCAGCACTGAACTCCTGCAACTGTCGGAGGAGGCAGACCTCTTCTCCCCAGCCCCTCAGCTCCACCTTGGGTTTCAGTCCTGTTGATGCCCCCGGCTGATGGCTCCACTGACAATTGAGCCCACTCCACCGCTTGTCATAGTGTAGCCCCCTTCACAGCAGCTGCGTGAGGGGACCCCCATGATGGAGGCTTGACTGGCTTCTGAACTGCCACACTGCCTGTCGGTGGTGGTCAGTTCAGATGCCCGGATTGTCCACATCTGAAGAAGTAGCCTTGGCCGGTCTTCGGTGAAAAACCTGATTTGGATTCGGAGTCCTTCTTGGCCTCCTTAGAATGAAGTCGATCAATCCATCTAAACTTCTCAAAGGGTCTGTCTTTTTAGTCTGAGTAAACCTCTTTTGCAACTCTCCTTCAGCACATGTCAGAATCTCTGAAAGTACCCTTGGAATCATTCCAGAACTGGGCTTAATACATCTTCACAAGCATCCTGGAAAATGATGATTCTCCATTGGTGGCTTTGCCCATGGAAAAGGTGGTGCTTGGGCTGGTGCTGGAACTTTGGCAGCACCCTTCATCCTGTCTGGCGCCACTCAGTCGTATGGCCCTGCAGGTAAACAGTCCCTATCAGGAGTCACTCTGTGTTCTCTGGCCATCTCTTGGCTGTAGGACTTGTGTTGGACCCGGCCTTCCATAAAAGGGGGAGACCAAGGGGATGTGGACAAGCTGCCCGACAAGGAGTCCAAGAAGCTGGACTGTGTGGCCGAAAAGGTCTACATGGCTGCAATCCTGGCCTTTGATCGGGAGAATTATGCCATGCTTATGGCTTGCAATGGTCATACACTCTTCAACATTCTCTACAATCTCCTCTCTGCCTTCCTGACCTTGCACCAGACAGACTCTAAGGTCATCAAGGGCATGGGCTGCATGCTGGCCAAGCATCAGCTTCAGATAGCCTTGAATCTGGGCGACTCATATGCCTGCGTGGTGCCCTTGGCAGTGTCAGTGCGCTGACAGGCTTGGCTCTGGTTCTCCACCTTTACCCAGGAGACCCAGCACAAGCTAGTCAGTGTGCCCTTACTGGGAACCTACATCTTCTGCTCAAGGGTGGACAGACATCTCACTCATATGAAGAAGTCCAACACCACACTGAACTTCATGACTTCAGCTAAGCAGGCCTCCAAGCCCACTAATGCCAAGAAGAAGAGCCCTTTTCAAGGCACAGGAGGCAACTCCAGCAGCAGCCTCAGCAGCAGAGGCTGTTTCAGTATTACTGCCCTAAGCCCAATCTGGGCATGCAGGGCAAGAAAGGGGAGGGGATGCAGTGGTGAATTCAGCCCCAAAACTGAAGCCCCCTCTAAGGCTGCAGTATGATGGGTTGTAGGATGCCATTCCACCACTCACCCAGTTCCTGTCACAACTCCGTGTCTGCTCAGCTCCTGCACTTTTTTCTATAATGGTCCCCAATTACTTCAGACAAGTGGGTGCTAGAGGTGGTAGGTTCAGGTTTGCTTCTTGAGTTAGAGACTCTCACACCATTCTGCCCCCGAGCTCCAAGGGAATTCAGTGTGCCAGAGGACATGCTAACTGAATTTTGGTACAAGATTGTTCAGCTCCTGGAGATGCCCTGGCTTCACAAGGATGCGTTTCCCATTACTTCCAGTACCAAGGTGGATGAGGAGGGACTGGTGTCCTCATCTGGATCTGCATGACCTCAACAAGTTCATGGGCAAGAGGAAATTCTGTATGATCGCTCTGAGTCAGATCATACCATCACTGGAGGCCAGGACTTGATTCTGTTCCCTATACTTCCAAGACACCTTCTTCCACACTCCAGTCTGTTCATCCCACCGCTGATACCTGCGGTAACAAGCAGATGGGATTCTCTGCCAGTTCAAGGCCATGCTGCTTGGCATGCCATTGGCACCTATGGTTTCCACCAAGTGCCTTTTAGTGGTGGTGGCCTACCTCAGGTGCAGGGGCATCAGGTTGTATCCATAGCTGGATGACTGGCTCATTGCAGACATCCCCAGTGAAGCCAAAGAATGGTCCAAGGATCTGGCCCTCCAGACCTTTCAAAATCTTGGCCTCTTAGTAAATCCAGTCAAGTCTTAGCTGTTTCCCACACAGGTGATTAAGTTCATTGAGGCATAATTAGACTCCCTCCGAGTCGGGGCTTAACCTGCCTGCAGGATCTGAATCCTTTGCCTAATTGAGAGCTATGGCGTTTTCACTAATGCTACTTTTTTGCCTTGCTAACCAGCCACAGTTATCAAAGACCTGTTCAGAGATAGTCTTGCTGATTAAGGTTGACCTCAGCTAAATCGAAAAGACTGATCAACATGGCTAGAGATTTATCAATGATTTGTTTATCACATTTGGTTTAAAGACTGAGTGAGAATTATGAGTCTCTCCATCCCACCGCCAATACTTAATGTTAATGTATCTATTCTGATTTACAATCCTAGTTGTGTGTGTCTGTTTTTTGTTATGTCTACTCATGTAGCGGTTGACTCTTATCTTTTTGTGTTGTGCCTAGACTACCACAGTTGTCCAGTGAAAAGTACTGTACTTAAAGGTTCCTTTCTAAGTCTGCACCCTAATGGTTTTGTCCTGTTTTAGAGTATGTTTTCAGTATGCATTGCTTATATTGAAAGTGAATAATTATTTAAAGATAAGCATTTTAGCTGTGCATGGTGTTACTGGGTGTAGTGCATTCTTCTACCATATGGGAGATCCAGGCTTATGCTTGTAGCCATACGTTGCCACTAGAGGTGCTATAAAGGTAGAGCAGTCAGACTCTGAGGAAGAACTGGCAGAGTGCCAGCCACATGAGTGCTTCCTGTGACTTCTAGTAACACGAGACATCATTGGATTAGGTACTGCCAGTAGGGTGCAATGTTAGCAAGAGCAGCCAGTGAGGGGAGTTGCTGGGGCTCATGCAGGAAAACAAGAAAGGCCTATATGGCATGTTGAATGACAGCCACCGTGCCACCACCCCTTGTAAAAAGCACCTCTCATCTGCTTCTGATGTATTGCCTCCACCATTACCTGGTTACTTAGCCTGCTTCTTCCTGCATCCCCCCATGAGGGGCAAACTGGACACTGAAGCAAGTAAAGCTCCTTGGAGGTATCTAGAGGGTTCTCAAAGGACTACAAATTGATTAGATGGACAGACAGGGTTTTGGTAGGGCCGGAGGCGAGGTGATGGGGATGAGGAGCAAAATGTTTAGGTGGGCAGACAGGGTTTTGGTAGGGCCGAAGGTGAGATGATAGGGGTAAGGGTAGTGAAATGTTTAGATGGGAGACAGGGTTTTGGTAGGGCCGAAGGTGAGGTGATGGGGGTAAGGGTAGTGAAATGTTTAGATGGGAGACAGGGTTTGGTAGGGCCGAAGGTGAGGTGATAGGGGTAAGGGTAGTGAAATGTTTAGATGGGCAGACAGAGTTTTGGTAGGGCCAAGGTGAGATGATAGGGGTTAGGGTAGTGAAATGTTTAGATGGGCAGACAGAGTTTTGGTAGGGCCAAAGGTGAGATGATAGGGGTAAGGGTAGTGAAATGTTTAGATGGGCAGACAGAGTTTTGGTAGGGCCGAAGGTGAGATGATAGGGGTAAGGGTAGTGAAATGTTTAGATGGGCAGACAGAGTTTTGGTAGGGCCGAAGGTGAGGTGATGGGGGGCAGGGGAGCAAAAAAAAGCATTTTGCTTTTAAAATGGATGCCAGGTAAGAGGAGCCCACTGGGGGGAGAATACCCCAAAAAAAATGTTCACTGCAGAATATTGATTACTTGTTCTCTGTTCAGCGCCTTGCAGCTCGGGGGATAAGGATCTAAAGGGAGGTACCAGAGTTAAAAAGAACTTCCCTGTGATACTGCTCATTTTTACAGAACTGTTGCTTGGTGTTGAAATGCTGCTGTCTGTCTGAATTTGGGAGAGGAATCAAGGGAAGGGGGTTGAGGGAAGGAGTCTGTGAGGGCAGGATCAGGGGAGGGCTAGTAGAACACCGGACCCCGCGGCCATTTGCAGTAGCCAAATCCACATGGCTGCAGTTGGCCAATCACAAGGTTGCAGCTGCTGTTTGTTTCTCAGAGGGCCAAGTGACTCCTTGCATGAGTGACCCTGATGCACGAGTGCCACAAAGCAGGAATGTGGCGTCCAGCTAAGTGATATCCGGGGGGGTATCAGTAGGGGGTCCGCAGGCCGTACTGCTCTGAGAAGGGTAGGCAAGGTAATGAGGGGGGGAGAGAGATAGGGTAGCACTAGTAAGGGTTTTGGGGGTAGTGGAAGGAGGAGAAGGTAGTACTTCTTATAAGAGGTAAGTCTGCATGGAAGTACATAGAGTAATATACATCCTGCCTTGAAAAGGCCACTAGAATACATTCATCCGGAGTAGGACCATAGAACAGGAGAATGGAGAGATTGAAGTAAACCCTTTTTTTAGGGCAATCAGTATGTCCTCTAGAGAGTAAACTGGCAGGGGAATCTGAGGGGTTACAGCTAGTCCCTACCTAGGGTCAGCTGACAAAACAGCTTTGCAGCCAGTCCCTATCTAGGGACAGCTTGCAAAGTAGTAAACCATCAAGGGATTCTGAAGGGTTGCAGCTAGTCCCTATCTAGGGTCAGTTGACAAAGTAAACTATGGGGATGCGGCTTTGCTGCCAGCCAATCCCCCATCTAGGGACAACTTACAGTACAAAGGAGCTGCAGCTAGTCCCTATTTAGGGCCAGCTGATAAAGTAATCTGAGGGGTTGCAGCTTTGCAGCCAGACCCTATCTAGGCCTACAAAGGAATCGAAGGGGGTGCATCTGCACCCTATCTGGGTAGCCTTATAGGTGTGGTGGGAAAGGATTGTTAGGTGTTATGGAAGTGATAACCATATCTGTACAGGAAGTGAACAGGATGGGAGATGGGTAGCATGTGGGGAAATGGGAGCATGCACAGGCAGCAGACAACCAGGTGCAGAGTGGTATGTTGTAGAGGGTGTGTGGCTGCCGTATTCCTGGGGATGCTGTGGGAGGCGGGTGGTTGTCCGGTGTGTAGAAATCTGAATCACTTGATGGCAGAGGTGAAGCATCTTAGATGGGAGTTAATAAGACTTGTGAGGAATGGAGGGGATGTGGTGGGGCAGGGAAGAGAGTGGCAGGTGGAGTAGCACACATGAGAGAGGCAGACAGGCAAGGGAGAGTTGAAGAGGGGAGGAACCAGATGCCATGGGCACCCATACAGTACCTCAGAGGGTGAGGGGTCCCAGGAAGAAGGGGTGGCAAGTGGTGGGTGGCAGAGGTGGCGTCAAAAGTGGTGGGACCGGGGTGGGAGCACCTAGCAAGGTGCTAGTGTGGAATAGAGTCTTCCTACTGACAAGCAGGGGAGGAGCTCTAGGGATGGTTAAAGTGGTGGGTGGTGGGGACAAGAATGGGGGAGGTAGGGTTGTAATCCTGGGAGACTCAGTAATAAAGGGTATAGTAATAAAGGGTATACACTGGGGACGAAGGGGGATCCATGCATGGCAAAGAAGATGTTATGCTGGGGATGATGACAGAGCAGGTGTGCCCAAAGATTGCTCACGTAGTACAGGGAGTTAGGGGAACCCCATGTGATTATCCATCTAGGAACAAACAACCTAGCTGGAGAGGAGGTAGAGGTGGTGCAAGAGAGGTTCAGTGAAGTGCAGAAGATCTGTAGGGGTGGGGGTGGCCAGATCGGTAGCATTCTCTGAGATGTTGCCTATACCTAGAGCTAACGTGGTCAGGAAGAAAAGGATAGAGGAGTTTAATGGCTGGTTGCATAAATTGTGCAAAGAAGATTATGATTGCGTTGGTGGCTGGAGGGAGACCTGGACAAATCCCTCTGTGAGCCAGAAAGGCTGCACCTCGGTGGAAGGGGTTCTCAAGGACAGATTAGGGGGTACATATCCGGGGACCTTAAAGTGATGAGGGGGGGACAGAATGGGTCTTCGGACCCAGAGTCTCCTGGAGGAGGAGGAAAGCAGGCCTCCCCCCAATCTGGGCAGGGAGATTTGGGAGTAATATCTGGACTGAGAGGAAAAGAGGGGGGTTAGAGGGCAGGAGGAGGGAGCAGACAAAGGAGAGAATGACGGCATGGGTGTAGCCAGGCATACTCCAAGTACTCCATGGTGTGCAATTTTATTTAAGGGGGGTAGCAAATAGGCTCTGAACTGTTTCCTTTTTCCATGAAAACTAACAAAATGCTGAACCTTTCTGAAATGTTATTCATAGGAGTTGAAACTAGAAGGACTGGTCACTAATACTGTCTTTGCATACCAAGGACAATACAACTTTACAGGCTCTGGGCTGGTATGTGAGTGCCTTAGGGAGCAATGCATGGCATTTGTATTTACCCATGCATGGCAACAACCATTGTCGTGAGATATGAAAGTTGTATTATTGTGCCAAATGAGGCAACAAACACGATCCTGGTGTATATTGTCTGGCTACACCGGGGGAGGGGGGGACGTAGTGAGTCCACTTGGTGTGCAGATCTGAAATCTCTGGCTACACCCCTGAATGAGGGAAGACATTTGGGGGGAAAGGCTCAGAGTCATGGTGAAGAGTGGTGCCCCTGAATGCAAGAAGTCTCGGAAACAAGATAGATGACCAGCAGGCATTGTTGGCAGAGTGGAATGTGGATATTCAGGGTTTGAAATTGGTAGACGCCCACCGAATTTATTTGTTTATTTAGAAATTGGTAACTGGGAAAGGCACACTGAGCTAAAGCGCGTTTCTAGGAGTGACCAAGGGGAAGGGTTAAAAGGGAAACAGTACATTACTTGATATGAAACAAAAAATGTAGACAGTACAGTAAATAATACTTCTGTAATACAATCATGAAACAGATTAAAGTGCAACTTTTCATACAGTATGATTGTACAATACAAGGGCAAAAGGAAGCTTGAAATTGAGCAATCAAACCATTACAAAGGCAGTCATTGCAGTGCACTAGGGTTCAGTTAGGGTAAGGAGAACCGACACCCTGAGCTACCAGTAATCTCCAGGAGGGTCTTCCAATGGGAAAGAGGAAGGAGGCATTTCAACAAGCGCTTGAATGAGCCTGAAGAGCTGGAGTGGTGGGAGGGACAAGAGGAGCTGGTTCCAGACAGTTGGCAGTACCTTCTGGAGAAGGCAGATTGCCCAGCAGAGGAATGAAGATGGAGAGTGGAGAAAGTAATATGATCTCTGGAGCGGAGAGAACATGGAGCAGGGGGTACCGGAGCAAGAAGTGATGAGAGGTAGGAGGGAGGGGAACCAAACTAGTATTTAGAGTTGGAGGAGGAGCAGTGCGACTTGAAATGTAAGGGTAGGGGGAGGATGGCAAGGGAGGAATAGAGGGAGCAGTGGTGCGTACGAGAAGGGAGTTAGTCACAAAGCGACAAAAGGCATTGCAGAGGATGTCCAGTCTGGCTAGGGAAGAGGAAGGGGCAGTACCATGTACCACATCTGCATAATTGAAAACTGGAAGCACCATTTTGGTGACCAGCCTGGGGCAGACTTTCAGGTACAGGCAGTCTTTGTTATGGTACAGGGCACCTAATTTAAGGCAGAGTTTCATGTGGATAGCATCTAAGTGGCCTAAGAAGTCAAGCTTGCTGTCAAGCCACACACTAAGGTACTTGAAGGATTGCACCACTTCAGGAGGGGAGCCATCCTGTGTGGAGATCACCGGAAGTCTTGAGAGCATGGCCAATTTTTTGCTGGTACCAAAGATCATAGATACCGGGTGTTTTTTTGGTGTTGACCTAACATACTAAAATGCCAGCAGAATAGGCCTAACGGTCTTTCGTGTCTGCTTGTTTGGTCCTTGAGGTGGTTGGAATGGAACCAGTGCAGGAATTGTGGAAATCCTACTGGAGCAGGTCTTCCATGTGAGTTATAGAGGTGAAGAGGACTGTATCTTCTGCATACGTGTGTATATATGAGTTGACACAGGTGGAGGGAAGGTTGTTCAGAAAAATCGAGAACAGGATGGGACCTAGGAATGAGCCCTGCAGAACCCAGCTAAGATGGGAAGTGGTGGTGGTAACATGCCTCCAACCTGTACCGACTGTTGATGGTGTATTAGGTAGGAATGGAACAGTCAACATCGGGAGCTAACAGACCAGCCAAACTCAGCTAGTCCAGGAGGAGCAGATGAGACAGCGAGTCAATGGCTTTGACCACATTGGTGAAAATGGCAACCATGATATGCCCCTGTTCCATCCCAGAGAAGATGGAGTCAGTGACAAACAGTAGGGAGGAGACGGTGGAGTGGTGCTTCCAGAAGCCAGACTGAAAAGATTAGAGGAAACTGGACGAGGTGGGGTGTCTAGTAGAAGTCTAAAGTAGACTAACTTCTCTTGCAGCTTGGTAAGGGAGGGGAGAAGGGAAGTGGGGTGAAAATTACCATAAGAGAAGGGGTCACCACTTTTGTGAAGTGGAAGGACTTGGCAATCTTCCAGGGCTAAGGAACAGAACAGAAGGAAAATGAGAAGTTGAGCAGGTGAGTAAGTGGAAATCCAATTGCAGGTGCTGAAAGTTGGAGGAGTTTAGGATCAAATCCATCAGGAGTGAACTTAGACAGATTGAAGTAGGAGATGGCAAGCAGTGTTTTCTTGAGTGGTGAAACGGTGAAAGTAGAAACCGAGGGTGGACTGGGGAGGATAGGACTGGGGAAGAGGAGGGGAGCCTGGGGGGGCACATGGGGTGAAGAACTCATTGAAATGAGCAGCAACAGTGGAAGGGTCAGAAACAGACGAACCATTAACCGTGAGGACGGGGGAGCAGACTGGTTGTGGGGGGTCAAAAGGGCATGGTTTACCTTCCAGAATTTTGACAAGGGAGTTAATGTTGATCTGGAGGTTGGCTTGGAAATAATAGGATTTCACCAATAGGACAGCCTTAGTGCAATTAGAAACATAGAATTTGACGACAGATAAGGACTGCTTGGCCCACCTAGTCTGCCCATTTCCCTACCTAATGGATAAGCTGCAGATCCTAGTTAACCAACAGTCTACAGCACACTAATTGTTTTGTAGTGTGCTGTAATGCGGAAGCTCAGAAAAGGAGTGGTGTAATTTTATGGTGGGCCCAGATGAGATCACAGGACTTGTATAGATCAGTAATTTCAGTGGCTGTCCAGGAGAGCTGGGATGATTTGACCCTGGATATCCTGAGTGGGGGTTGCAGGTCCCAGCCTAAGAAGATTTAGGAATGAAAAAGGGAGAGGGCCACATCAATGTCAGAGGCTGGGGGAATGGCTGACCAGTCTGTTGTAACAAGTTTGCTCTGGAGAGCGGTGATGTTCAGTGAACAGAAGTCTCTCAGTGTATTTTTTGGGTGGAGGTTGGAGGCCAGATTTTCCTAATGCAGAACATCATGTTCATCGTAGCAGTAGTCACTGAAAGAGTCAGGCAGGATACCTGCTGCAGCAATGTGGCGAGGGTCAGAAGACAGACCCTACTCCAACAGGGTGTGGTTGGAGGAAAGGGAATGAGTCTTGTGGGTTCAGAGATAACTGGGACAAATTTAGGGATTCAATCCTCTGGATGGTCAGTTTGGATTAAGGGGAGAGACAATTTATGTTGAAATCCCCAAGGAGAATGAGTTCATCAGGGGAGGAATGGGAGGTGATGTTGGAGAGAGAGTCAATCAGAGAGGCAGGTGAGATGTTGGGTGAAGCATAGAAAACCTTGATGAAGATGGGTAAATATGAGGGAAATTTGAGCCTGACAAGGAAGAAATCATGGGAAGAGGGTATAGCCTCCCTGATATCTAGGGTGCAGGAGAGGCTCTGGCAAATGTAGATGGCAATGCCCCCAGCACATTTTCACTATATTGCCTGAAAAGATAGTAATCAGGAAGGGCCAGGCTAGGATGCAAGATGGCCAACGGAGCGGTATAGGTGAAATCAAATCTGTTGTGATGGGCGTTTAGTTCAATTTTGGATGACTCCATTCACTTTAACTGTTTATATATAAGTGAACTACTTAGTCTACCCAGAGACAGTGAAAAGAAAACTAAGGAAAGTAAGGGAAGACGTGGAAACGCCAAAACTCTGTGGCTCACTTTATCCAACAATCCCACAGACATGTCTTGCTCCAGGTAAAGAAGAACCAAAGACATTACTGAGCTTCTACACCTGGAACTCCACCAGAAAAGACAGATCTATACTGGACAGGCTTTAGCAGAAGCCCATAACACTGCTGCAGGAACTCAGGCCGGCACTTCTAAAAGAGCAAACACTGCCACTTCAATAGGAATCCTTGAAGCTGCTACCGATTCCAAATGTAAAACTGATGCAGGTGCTGTCCCAGTCATTTACTCCACTACAACTACAGCTGTCCTAGTCTCACTGATGTCAGAAACAACCCCTAGCCAGGGAGCTAAAGCAGACACAGGTTGCTCAATTCTTTCATCTGTAGCTGTTCACTCCAGCACATCTAAAAATATCGAAAGACGGTATCTCCGGCCAACAGAACTTTATCTGTTGCACTGGACGATTCTGGCTCAGCCAAGCACAATACATCCAAGAGCCAAGACCCCCCAGCAACCCACCCCACCCAAGTAGTAAAAGCCTCATCGAGATAATGCACAGCTACAGAATGCTGAATAGTGTAAACAAAATCAGTGTGTCTTGATTTCTGTTACCTGAACTGCAACTGACTTGTGTTAAAGGAGTAGTACACCCAGAATTTGTAAAAACATATGTTGCGCAGATTGTTTTGATTTGTGTGTGAAGTCCTAGTGTGTCCTTCTTTCTGTCTGTATTAGGAGTTTTTCCTAAATTAGCCTGCTAGCTTTATGGTAGTTTTACGACCCCTGGTGATCTACATCTCGGCAAGGTTTATTGCTTTTCTTGTTCCTACAATGCATCCTGTCTCATGCAACAGTGGTGTAGCCAGGACCATAGATTCTGTAGCAAGCACTGCTTCAAAATCAGTGCACAGCAGGAGAGATGACTATATTTTAAAAACTATGCAGAGTTCAGTTTGATGACTACCCTCATTGTAAAGGTCTTTTGTTGTGAATAGATGTGACACTGGTTGTGTATCTGTAACTTATATGGTTTTCAAGGTATTTACATTTGTTTGGCATGTCTACTACAGTGTTCACTCAGAGAGAGAGAAAAAAGTGTCTGCTGTTTGGAAGCGCATCTGCACACGTGTCAAACAAATCTAAATATTTTGAAAACTATACAAGCTACTCAGAAACAACAAGCAGCAAAGTTGTTCAGGACAAAAAGATTTTTACAATGCAGGTAGTCACTAAGCTGAACTCCTTACAGTTTTTAAAGTATGTGTCATCCAAAGTGGGAAATTTGGTAAATTAGATGGCTATATTTTAAAAACTATACAGAGCTGAGCTTAGTGACTATGCTCAATCTTGCACTCTACTGGATTCCCTAAACACAAAAATGGTTCAGTAAAACAAAGCTGTAACTTCAAACAGCATCTTGTTACCTCTGCCTCGGCTGTAGCACCACTGGTTCCAAAAATCGCTCCACACACCACTCCTCAGCTCCATCCTAACAGAAACAGTGGGGCTGCTTATGACCAGGTTAAACAAGAAAGAAAACAAAAGTCATGGCACACTATGTAAACTTCTCCCAGTCCCAGGGCAGGCACACAACAACAAAAAAATAGTGCTGGGTAGGTGACAGACACACAAAGAGCCAGGCAAAGAGACACCTAAAGTGGGTTACATCGCAACCATGCAGTGGCAGCACCACCTGCTGGACAAAATAGAAACTATGGACTCTTTTTTTTGAATATGTATATCTGCCCTAACAAAAAATTTTGAAAAAAGTATTGTAAACTTATTTTCCCATGTTCTTTACAAAAAAAAAAAGAGCCATTGTATAATAGCAATATGGCGGTGTGTCTTATTGTGTAATATACAATGGGGACCATTTTTCTAAGAAGCCGATTGATCAGCTGGCACTTTAACCCATGGGTAAATCCTAGCATAACCCACACATAAAGATCCAGCTGACTAGCCAGTCTGACAACATAATCAAAGGCTTAGAAATCCCTCCATCAGACTCCAACTCTCAACTGTGCCAGCGCCCCATTTCAAAAGTGGTAAACACCCGCTAACCACCGTGGCTCGCACCTCGATTTTTTAAGTAACACTGGCAAAGTACAGTATCTGTACCACAAGGCCTGACAAGTTTAAGAAACCCCTTCTCAGCATCAGTTGGTGATCCTGTACCACCACAAGAGAAGTAGGGACTGGTCCTGATGTCTTCACCCTCCTGTCCCCCAACTGTAAAGTGAGGACTGGTAGGGCTAGCCCACCATGCCAGTTATGGCACAAGGTTTTACCATGCCACAGCGACATCCTGTACGGAGACATCCCCGACAGCGACAGCCACAGTGCTGAGCATCGGCAATGCAGTGTCAGGGATGCCTCCGTGTTTCTATAGGGGAACTGTGCCCCCCCAACCCCCTGATCTCTAGGATTCCAATTCTGAGTCAGAGTTGGACCGGGGGGGCGGGAACACTCTGTGAGGCAGTAACCTGGAGTTGCAGAGACCATCACAGCGACATGCAGATTTTGCCTAAATCCTGTCACTGTGATGGTCTTCGCAGTAGGGGAGTTGCTGCGGCTTCAGTATACCACGGCACAACACCCTCTTAGAACGTGCCCTCTTCATGGTTCTGCAGTCCAAAGCAGAGAGGGGGAAGAAAACATAACTTCTTTCTCTAGCCAGAAGCGAGAGAGGGCCAAGAAACAACATGTCCATGCATGCGCACCCTGCACATGACCGGAGGCTGTGCTCCTTTATTCAAATTGTGCTGTGCAGCCACTCCGGAATGCATTACTGGCTCCTCAACAAAAGTGGAGCTGGGGCAAACTAAACTGGAGTCAGAGACTGCACTGACAAAGGCTTCCCAGCCCCAGGGAAAGCATCAGGGCAGGGAATGAAAAAGCCTTCCGTCGACTCTGTGCTGCATACCCTATTAGAGCCTTACTTAGTTTGCAGCTCCTCAGATGCTCACTCCCTCCAACTTTCATTCTGTTCTGTAAAGGTTAGTCCCTCTTGTTTCCATTCTGCTCTGCTAGCCTGGACACTGCCAGTATAAGACTCCCATACAGTCCTACCCATTAGTAAAATGGAAAAGAATAAAAAAAAAAAAAAACTCTGCTCCCAAGATGAGTTGTAATAGTACTGCTGCTCCCTCGCCATCCTTGGCAGAGTCGTACTACAGGGTCGCTCACTTACACTCAACTGCTTGTCTGGGCTACATTGGCTGCCACTCACTTTCTCTATTACTCTCTTCATGATGGGTGCGGACAATCATACTGTTGTAACAAAAAGAAGTGGGTGGTGGGTGTCGGGGAGGGGAGGGAGACTGCCAGGCAGCAATGTAAAATACAAGAAACTCCCTTTCTTTCTTTCTTTCTCTAAAAAAAGGGGACATTGTATAATGACAATAAACCACTCCAGGGTGTGGGTTATGCTAGGATTTACCATTTCTGGTGTGGATTCATCATGGCCTGCGTCCTCATGAGCAAACCACACCAGGCATGGTAAACCCAACATAACCCATATCAGTGTTCGCCCAAATAACGTCACTCCTGGGGTGGTGGAAGCACCTTCTTCACCTTGTGCTTCAACCCTCCCAGGAGCCGACGCTATTACACAATAATAACTGGTCAGCAATTTTTCCTGTGGGCTGGACCAGTTGATATTTACCGTATCAACTGGCTGGTTGTTATGGCATTCACAAGCCATTTCAATCAAAGTATGCCACTCCATCATTGGCTCTTGTCTTGCTTGTGGGCTGGCGTAACAGTTTAAAAAAATATGGCGGCTCCATCTCCCGCTTACCGTGGAGCTGCCACAACATGAGTTTTCAGCATAGTTTTTTTTTAATATCCCGTTGATCCTGCCTGAAAAAAATTGTCGCCCAGTGTATTACAAAAAATAAAAGATTGGGGAAGGGGGTGCTATGAGAATTTTATGCACACCCTCATTGTGGGATGCTTTGATAAACCCCTCGGGTTTATGTAGCATCCCACGACTCGGGTGTGCATTAAATTCTCATAGCACCCCCTCCCCCATCCTTTATTCTCTATGTAACACACACCCTGGCATGTCTTACTGCTTAATTCTACTCTAGTCTGCATCAGAATGTTGGTGATGGAACTCCTGGCAGCTTTGCTGTGACATTCCTAAGACACTACAGAATTCTATGCACATTTGTACACGTTCCAAACAAATCTAAATATTCTGAAAACTTTACAAGCTGCACAAAACATACCAGCAACAAAGTTGTTCATAACAAAAAAAAAAACCTTTGCAATGAGGGCATACCTCTCAAGTGTCCCTCATTACGAGGGACATCCCTCATTTTACCCCTCAAAATTGCCCTGTCCCTCATTTGTCCCTCAAGGAAAAGGTGCTGCGTACACAGAGAATGTGCTGTAAATTCAGACCTTAAAGCAGAAATTAATAATAGTTGAAAATGCTGAAGAAATAAAAACTTTGTACAAATAGCAACAATGGTTCCCACAGTGTTCTGAGCTTGTATCCCCATGTTTGAGGATGTGTCCCTCATTTTGAGTGTCCGTGTCCATGTCCGTCATTTCAGTGACATCCCTCATTTTACCCAAGGTTGAGAGGTATGAATGAGGGTAGTCACTAAGCTGAACTCCATGCAGTTTTTAAAATATAGTCATCAGTTGGATGAAGACTAGGTTTGCAGCCAAAGGCACCTAGCTTCATCTGAGCTCTTTTCTTCTAGGTTTGCTTGTAAGGACAGAGCAAGGAACAACATTATCAGAGCAAGGAAAAAGATTAAGGCTTCTTTTGGCCAGGCTGATTTACTGTGTGTTATTTTCTTTTGTACTCACAGGATTTGTTACTATTTGTTGCTAACATTTTACTGGTTTATTGTTCTCTGATTCAAAATGCTGTTGCAGGGTATACTTTCTGCTGCATTATTACAGGGTGTGCCAACAGGTTGGTTACTGTTTTGTGCTTACAGATTACTGCTATAATCTTCTCTGATTCAAATTGTTTTTTGCAAGGTATATCTTCTGTTACTGCTTTATTTTTCTCTGTAGCAAAGTGTTTTTTGCAGGGTATATCTTCTGTGAAATTATTACAGGTGGTGCTTTTCAGGTTTTACAGTTTTATCTATCATTAGGCTAAGCTTTCAGGGCTACTGCATTGGTTGTTGGCTGATTGTTTCTGCTCTTACCTTCTTGTTTCTTTCGTCCATGGTTCTACTTTTTCGGCAGGGAAAGGGCTCAGCCACCCACCCACATCCCCAACCACCCCAAACTATACTCCTTTTATAGGGTAGCACAGTCATGCAATTTCCTGTAGCAGAGCAGGAAGGGAAGGATCAGAGTGGTATCCACACAGTGACCTCACTTACAGGGACACAAGTAATTTAACTTGTTATAACAAGTTATACAAAAATAAACAAACAAAACAAAAAATCTAACTTTGCTTTCATTTTCCTCCTTCTAATTACTCAGACCAGGTTATAAACCCAGCAACTCATCTGGAATGGATATTATTAACAGCAGGTACTGCGGAACACTTTTCAGAAGGACAGTCTTACAGGATTTAGGACACTGTCCTACATGCTGGGCCATTGGAGATCTAAGGGCTTGGCTCCAGACAGCATGGCAGAGATTGCGCGCCTCAAATCGCATATTCAGGAGGAAATATATTATAAGAACCGCCCGACATTTCCCCAACATCCAACTGAAGCACCTCGACCGCAGAGGGTAGTTGGTCCGGGAGGTTGGCAGGTGGTTAGGAGGGGCAAATCAGGTGCCCCATCACTCAGTGCTCTCCAACGTATCACCTCCACAAACCATATAAAAACTACAAACAGGTATCTGCCTCTATCTCCAAAATCAAACAGAGGGGCAAAGGACACTGCAGAGCAGGACACTGCAGCACAAGAGCTAGCTCAACAAAACTCGCCCAAAACAGGGACCAAAACAAAAAAAGCAAAAAGGATATCCAAAACACTTCTGATCATAGGAGACTCCATGATTTCGGGAGTTGATACCTACCTCCGGCCGGGGGTAATGGTCAGATGTCTTCCAGGTACATCAGCAGGGAGCGACACTGACCGCATTGCTAAAATCGTGCAGGAAGCAGGAGAAAATGTTGATGTCCTGGTACACATAGGGACTAACGATCTCTCCAGCTGGTCAGTTGTGGAGACCAAGGAAAACCTCACCAGACTGGGAGAAAAACTGTCATCCATTTCGTCCAGCATCTCCTTCTCTGAGATCCTGCCAGTCTGGTGGGGGGGGGGGGCAGATGGACGGAAGGGGAGATAGGGGAGCTAAACATGTGGCTAAAGGGCTGGTGCCAGGAAAAAGGACACAAGTTTGTAGGTAACTGGCAACAGTTTTTGGAGGTAAAGTTCTTTAAATTTGATGGACTTCATCTGACTAAGGAGAGAGTCAGTGCATTGGGGCAGACGTTTGACGTCTTTGCAGAACATTTAAACTAGCAAATGGGGAGAGGGGTGCAGCACCCGATACATTGCACAGGAAGAACACCCCTTCCCCTCAGCTAGTGATCAGACAGGAGTTCAGTATGTTTGTAGTTAATTTGCATCACCAGGTAAGGAAAAAGTTCTGGCTCCCCATACGATGCGCAGGGAAAACGGCGGACCTCGCCCAACAACTAACGCACCGAAATCTGACCAACGGAAAATCATGTACACAAATGCCCACAGTCTGGGAAACAAGATCCCAGACCTGCAGGCAACAATGACAGAGGCTAAACTGGAGATAGTAGCCATTAGTGAGACATGGTTCACCAGTAACCACACTTGGGAGGCTTCAGTACCCGGCTATGTACTGTTCAGAAGAGACTGAGGTGCAGAAAAAAAGGAGGGGGGAGTGGCCCTTTATGTCAGTGAAAATATCAAAGCTACAGAAATTCAGAATACACATAAGGAGCCAGAAGAACTGTGGATCACGCTGGAAACAGGAAATGGGAAAGCCATATGAATGGGGTTGTCTACAGGCCTCCAGACCAGGGGGAAGGACATAGACACATTACTGTTAGAAGATATACAAAACATGACAGCTAAAGGGGAGGTTCTGATAATGGGCAACTTCAACATGCCAGTTACAGATTGATCAATACCAGCAGGAACATCTGCCAGAACTAGACACATAGTGGATTCCCTGCAGGGGTAGGGCCTCAAACAACTGGTAGAACAACCCACAAGAGACAGGGCTATCCTAGATCTAATACTGACTAACAGGGAAGAGATCACAGATCTCCAGGTAGAAGGTCACCTGGGGGCCAGTGACCATCACATGGTATGGTTCAATTTGGCTACTACATCTAAATCATCCCATTCCAAGGCAAAAATATGGCCAACCGAGTTAAGCTAGCCCTGGCAAAAAGAAACACAGGTGAGGGGGTACAGGCAAAGTGGGCAAGCATTAAGGATGATACTTGAAGCAACATCCCATTGTGTTAGACAGAAAAGGAAGTGCAAAAGAAGAAGGAAACCCTTTGGTTCTCAAACACAGTAGCAGAAAAGGTCAGAGCCAAAAGGCTGGCCTTCAGGAAATATAAGGGAACACAGCGGATGAAGATAGGAGGCATACCAAACTGCCCTAAGGGAAGCAGGGAAGGCAGTAAGGCAGGCAAAGTCCCAAACTGAGGAAAACTAGCACTAACAGTAAAGAAGGTGACAAGACTTTCTATAGATACATTAGTGAAAGGAGAAAGTCCAGAGGGGGTATTGCTAAGCTTAATGGAGAAAAGGGAGCATGTGAGGGGGAGGGCCTCAAACAACTGGTAGAACAACCCACAAGAGACCGGTCTATCCTAGATCTAGTACTGACTAACTGGGAAAGGATCACAGATCTCCAGGTAGAAGGTCACTTGAGGGCCAGTGACCATCACATGGTATGGTTCAATTTGGCCACTAGAACTAAATCATCCCATTTCAAGGCAAAAATATGGGACTTCAGAGGGGCTGACTTTGATAAGATGGCCAACTGAGTTAAGCTAGCCCTGGCAAGAAGAAATACAGGTCAGGGGGTACAGACAAAGTGGGCAGGCATTAAGGATGCAATACTTGAAGCAACATCCCATTGTGTTAGAGAGAAAAGCAAGAGCAAAAGGAGGAGGAGGAGGAAACCACTTTGGTTCTCAAAAACAGTAGCAGAACAGGTCAGAGCCAAAAGGCTGGCCTTCAGGAAATATAAGGGAATGCAGTAGGAAGAAGATGGGGAGGCATACCAAACTTCCCTAATGGAAGTAGGGAAGGCAGTAAGGCAGGCAAAGGCCCAAACCAAGGAAACACTAGCATGAACAGTAAAAGAAGGGGACAAGACTTTCTGTAGATACATTAGTGAAAGGAGAAAGTCCAGAGGGGGTATTGCTAAGATCAACGGGGATAAGGGGGAGGGTGTAGAGGAGGAACAAGGAAAAGCATCTATCCTAAGTAGATACTTCTCAGTATTTACTGAGGAGAAGGTAGGGCAGGGCCCACAGCTCAGCACCATGGACACAGAAGGGGGGAAGGAGGAGTGCACTAGTCCCTTCACAAAAGAAAGGGTCCTACAAGAGCAAGCAAAGCTCAGGGTGGACAAGGCAATGGGACCTGATGGCATACATCCAAGGGTACTAAAGGAGCTAAGGGTGGAACTAGCAGAGCCATTATCAGAACTGTTTAGTGAGTCTCTGAGCACAGGAGAAATCCCAGAAGACTGGAGAAGGGCTCATGTGATCCCACTCCACAAGAGTGGTAGCAGGGGGGAGGCAGGGAACTACAGACCAGTCAGTCTTACATCAGTAGTGGGCAAGGTTATGGAGGCACTCCTTAAGGAAAGGATAGTGCAACACCCGGAATCTGTAGGAGCACAGGATCCAAGACAGCATGGGTTTACAACAGGAAGGTCTTGTCAAACTAATCTCATAGATTTCTTTGACTGGGTAACCAGAGTGGTGGACCAAGGGGGAGCAGTTGATGTCGCCTACCTTGACTTCAGCAAAGCTTTCGATACTGTTCCACATAGAAGATTGATAAATAAGCTGGGTAGGCTCGGGGTGGGTCAGAAGTTGGTCAACTGGGTGGCAAACTGGTTGGCGGGCAGAAAACAGAGAGTGGTGGTAAACGGTATACAGTCACAAGAGATGCAAGTCACAAGTGGGGTACCTCAGGGATCAGTCCTGGGGCCAGTCCTCTTCAGTATCTTCATTAGTGACATTACAGATGGACTGGAGGGTAAGGTTTGTCTGTTTGCAGATGACACCAAGATCTATAACAGAGTAGATGATCCAGATAGGGTGGGCAAAATGAGAAGAGATCTGGATAACTTGGCAAAATGGTCGGAAAAGTGGAAAATGGGGTTTAATGCAAAGAAGTGCAAGATCATGCATGTAGGGAAGAGAAACCCTGAAGCCACCTATAGGCTGGGAGGGGAGTTGCTGACAATCACAAGGGAAGAAAGAGACTTGGGCATCATCATCACCGATGACCTGAAATCATCCAAGCACACCAGTAAAGCAGTAGGTAAGGCTAGAGGGATGTTGTGGTGTATTAGAAGGGGTATCGCAAGTCGTAAGAGGGAAGTAATAATCCCTCTTTACAAGACACTGGTTAGGCCCCATCTGCAGTACTGCGTGCAGTACTGGAGGCCGCACCTGCACAAGGACATTAACAAAATGGAGGCAGGCCGGAGACGGGCAACAAAATGGTGCAGGGACTGCATCAGAAAACATATGCAGACAGATTAACGGAGCTCAGTATGTATACCCTAGAGCAAAGGAAGGAAGTGAGATGATATGAGCGAAACATTCAAACATCTTAAGGACATTAACAGGGTGAGAGTCTAATGTGTTTCAATATAAGAAAAATAGCAGGACAAGAGGACACAGCATGAGATTAGAGGGAGGCCGATTAAAGGGTAATGTGAGGAAGTTCTTTTTCATAGAAAGAGTGGTGGATGCATGGAACAGTCTACCGCAGGCGGTGGTGGATATGAAAACAGTGCAGGGCTTCAGACGGGCATGGGATAGGCATAAGGGAGCAATACAGATGAGTATAAATAGATAGGCCATTGACAGAGTACAGGCCTGTGGCACATTCATAAGGTAGAAATAATGGGCAGACTGGATGGGCCTTGCGGCCCTTATCTGCCATCAACTTCCGTGTTTCTATGTCATCTAATTAACCAAATTTCCATGTTTCTTTTACTAAATTTCCCACTTCGGATGGCAAATATTTTAAAAACTGTAAGGAGTTCAGCCTAGTGAATACCCTCATTGTAAAAATCTTGTGTCCTGAACAACTTTTCTGCTTGTTGTTTTTGTGTAGCTTGTATATGCAACCCCAAGTATGTCTATGGGCCGATGTTCCTGAGGAGGGGGGCTACAGCACAGATACTCCTCTAACTGGCTCCTGAAACAGTTTCGAGGAAAAGTAATAAAAGTAGATCTTACCAGGCAGATGCAGGTCCCTGGCCCCCTAATTGTCCAGAAGGGTAGTACCCATTAATTCATTACCGATGGTCACAGATCCACCCTCTGGCTCAGTGACCCTGGAATCTTCAGGAAACTTCTGAAACTGCCCTGGGCATAAAGGCTCTGGATTTTCTAAAACTAGGAAGTGATTTCATTAGAGATTGAAATAAGTTAAATCACACTCAGCCCAACTTTCCAAACAAAATTTATTCTCCTTGATCCCCCAATGATCTAAAGGGAGCCAGGGGGCTCAGTTGTTTAAAACTAAAGATATACAGCTCCATGGTGCTAACTTTTGTACTCTGTCATTGAGAGGAACAAGGCAGGGATACCTAAGGCAGAGATGTTCATACTACACCACATGCAGCTTAAATCTCATGAAACTAGGACGGTAAGCTTACAGAAGTGAGGCGCTCCCAAACTCCCTGGCATGGGTAACTACCAGCCCAGCATTTTCTTTTATGCCCATTCTTTACACAAGAAGTGAAGGGCTTCTCTCACACCCGGTCCCTGATTCACTTGCCCATTCCTTTTCAGGGACCCAGACTCCACAGCTCAGAAATTCCAAATAGCTTCCACTCTACCTCCACACAGTAAGCACCTCTAATACTGACCTGCCCCAATGGGCACTGGAAAACTGATGGAACCCCTGCACCCTTCTCCAGAAGTAGAAAAGAGGCTCCCAGTTAAAGATGTACCCGGATGGCCTAAATACTGCAGCCATTAGAGCAGTCTCCTATCCAACCTTCCCGTGCTCGAGGCTGAGCAACCATCTCGGAGGAGACTTCTAGGGCACTCCGCGGCCCACTTGGCAAAGTCTGCCAGCCTCGAGGCCTGTCCCTCCAAACAGGCCCTTACATGGGTAGAGCCTCCCTCTACCTTTTTGACCTCTGCTGCCCCTAGTGGCGGCCGGCAGAAATGGCTCTCTCCCAGGGCACCTTCCTAAAACCCTACCCTAGGAAAGAAAGAGGGGGACCCTAAGCTGAGCAATAAGCCCCCTTCAGATGAGAGGGGGCTTACATATAGTTTTCAAAATATATAGATTTGTTTGGTGGGACATGTACAAGGGGATTCTAAATCCAATGAAGACCCTCTTGGGAGCTGGGCGTGGAATAGCAAGCAACCACTAGGTGGCTGACTACCGAGCAGACATGACAGACCATTAGGCCTATTCTGCTGGCTTTTAGTATGTTAGTATGTGTGCAGATGCGCTTACAAACAGACGCTTTTTTTTCTCTATGAGTGAACACTCTATTAGAAATGCCAAACAAATATAAATATCTTGAAAACCATACAAGTGAAGTTACGCATACACAACCAGTGTCACAGTTGTTCACAACAAAAATACCTTTACAATGAGAGTAGTCACCAAGCTGAACTCTGCATATGTTTTTAAAATATAGCCAACTCTGCGGTTGTAAACTGATTCTGAAGCAGTGCTTGCTACTGAATCTGTGGTCCTGGCTACATCATTGTCACATGAGACAGGATGCATTGTAGAAACAAGAAAAGCAATAAACCTTGCTGAAATGATGATGATCCCCAGGGGTCGAAAAACTACCATAAAGCTAGGAAGCAGGCTATTTTAGGAAAAACTCCTATTAGCAGACAGAGGGAAGGACACAGTACAACTTCACATGGGGTACCAGATTTTGGGATGCCAAAAATTAGTCCCTCCCCCGATGAGCCCTTGCGCCAGATGCCGAGTAAATAGGTTTAAAGTCTCTACCACCTTCGCAGCTCATTTACAAGGAGGTCCTGGGTACGAGAGAGTAAAAAAATTATAAAAATAATAATACAACAGGATAGAGAAGGTACATGAAGAATATCTGACAGCTGGAAAAGAGGACATATCCTCGTAAAAGAGGACATCTGGTAACCCTAACTTCACACACAAATCAAAACATTCTGCACAACGTATGTTTTTGCAAATTCTGCATGTACTACTTCTTTAACAACATGTATTTGTTGGAAGCCTTCAGTTGTATAGCTGAATGTGATTATGGAATACCTATATATGTTCCTCTGGAAAGTAAGACTTCTTGTAATGCCATGATTGTTCCTAAACTGTATGTCTATATCCAACAGATTTTTATGTAATTAATTCTGGGTCGCCCCTGAAAAGGGGACTTCCGGGACCCAGTGAGCCTAACCCGTCAACGAAATGAAATAAATAAGAGTGACTCTCCTGACATTGACTCTGAATCATTAGTCAAGGAAGTCGACCCCCCCCCCAGCCAGAGGCAAGCAAGGGAATTACAAAAGATCTTGGTAGCAACCAGACTCAGCCCTTAGCACCAGTTCAAGAATCTGTAGCCTCGTTCACATGAGGGACTGTGAGCCATTGTCAGTGGCTCACAGCAACAAGATTGGCGCCCCTGCCCCCCTGTGAACCTTACCGTTTTGGCGATTTTCTGTTGCGTGACGTTGCCACCATGATCCCTCTTTTCTTGGGTTTGCCGAGTGGTGTTAGTGGTTTCCTGTCCCGGGTGAACATCAAAACCACCTGCAACACCACAATTCCCCACCCAAAGTAGGAACAACACTAGAACACTGGAATCGGTGAAAAGGAAAGGGCAGCGGCAACACCAGTGCAGTGTGAATGCGGCTCACTAGTGCGTCCAGAGAATTTTTAAGAACGTTTAAAAAGTAGCGGCAAGATATTTACTCAGCTCAAAATAAAGTACTACAGATGCTGGGTACGGTAAAAGCAGGAGACCCTATACAAACTAACTTAAGAGCAGGGTGAGGCTAGAGTCTGGAATCCTGGAGGAGAGCCACGATTCAGAGATGCACAGGATGTCAGAAGAGTGTTGTAGTGTCCAAACAGAGAGGAGGTTAAGGTTTGGGAAAAAACTCCTAGCACTGAGATGAAAAATGCTAAGGCTCTTGAAAGAAGCAGAGGTGGAGGGGAGGGGTGAGGCGGGACCTGGGTTGAACTCCATGTCACGTGACAGAAGGAGGAGAATGAGAAGATAGATGGAGTGGGACTTTCTCCCCTTGGAATGAGGTGGAGAGCAGGGGGAAGGGGATGGTGAGAGGAGAGGAGGGCATGGTGCAGAAACTCCAAGTTGGGTGAGGGAGAGGGGAGGAGCCCTGGATGGATAGTAGGGGAGGATGGTATGGGGGTGGGGGTGGGACAGGAGGAGAGGGTGGCTGGGGAGAGGGCAGGGAGGGGAACAGGAATGGGAACTGGAGAAGGCAGAGGAAGGTGAGGAACATGGTAGTGAGGTCATGGTACTCAAAATACAATTACGGACACAAAGTACAATGATGAAACAAACTGAGCTTTGGTTACATTAATGTTATAAAGCACTGTAACAACACAAGGCAGTGAGCTGTGGGAGAGTGCAAAACCAACAGGTGGGAATGAGCAGGGAGGGGCACCCCAGGGCCTAACTAAATGTGAAGGATTAAACCAATTACTACTGTAAAAAAATTGAGCATTAACAGAACCAAGGCAAAATTGCAGAGTGTAACGCAGTTATGAGAAACCAAGCTAAGGTGTAACTAGGATTCAACAAATAGAGCTAAACTGACAGAGTAGATAGGGTGAGTGTTTGTTTGTTTGTTTGTTTATTTGTTTAACGGATGGGCACACTGGAAAACTAGTTCCTTTTACAGGTGCGACCCACATAGAAAACATACATACAAAAATGTACAATAATAAATATCAGACTAAAAAGTCTTCATTTTGAAAACTAAACATAATATAAAACAATTACGATTAAATTGTAATTCAAAGAACTTTCTTAGTTCATTTACAAATAATTTACCAGAATGCATTTGTCGTATGACACAAAGTCATTCATTCCAAATTGATGGAGCAGTATAAGCAAAGGCCTTCTGTTCACATTTCGTTCTCTTAAATGGTATGTTAAAGACCAAACCGTCTGTCCTATGCCGAGAGAAGTAACCTTCATCATGAGGTCTCAGTAAATTACTATGCTTTTGTGGGACCCCAGAATTAACAATTGTGTGTGTAAATTTAGCCACACAAAAATGAAAGTTTAACAAAACCGGGAACCAACCTATTTCTTTCAAGATTTTACAGTGATGAGACAATTTTGGGTAATTTAAAGCAAATTTAGCAATCAGTTGTAGTAAAGTAGATTTTTTTGATATTACTGTAGAAGAAGCATTATCAGTTATGATAGTGGCATAGTTTACAATTGGGGCCAAACGATTTGAAATAGCTAACCTGGATTCCCTGATAAGAAATGAACGTATTCTATATAAAAAGGCCATTCTACAATGTATTCTAGTAGTAACCTTTGCAAAGTGAGGTTCATAACTTAAACTAGGGTCTAATATGACCCCAAGATACTGAAATGTATCCACTTGCTCAAACCTAGGCCCATCTAAAGATTTAACCTGCAGGCAATGGTCCATAGTTCTTAATCTTGCCGCAGTACCAAAAAACATTGCTTTTGTCTTCGCTTTATTTAGTACCATACCACTAGATATCAGGGGTGATTGAAAATTAATCAGTTCTTTTGTTAAGGAGTCACTTAAGTCACTAACAGAAAGGCCTTGCATATGTACTACTGCATCAAATGCATAAAGAGTTAAGAAAGCATTATTAATTGCTGAAACATGCGGATCAAAAAATAAGGAAAACGGAAGTGGTCCTGGTATGGAGCCCTGAGGGGCCCCACACTTAACCCCTGCAGATTCAGAAGTAGCACCACCAAATTTAACCCTTTGTGACCGATCCTTTAAATAGTCCCCAATCCAAACCAAAAAAGATCTTCCTGCTCCCAAGAAACTCAGCCTAGCAATCAACAACTGATGATTCACCAAGTCAGATGCCTTGGTTAAGTCCACGAACACGGCCCCAGTCAAACAACCTTTATCCATACCATCTAGGACCGTGTTCGTGAACTCAACCAAGGCAGCCTCAGTACTTCTTCCTTTATGAAAACCATGTTGATTTTGAGACAATAGACCTAATGTATTTATATATTCAGTCAGCTGTTTATAGACTAACTTTTCCTGTACTTTAGCTAAAACAGACAATATTGAGATTGGCCTGTAATTTCCAAAATCCTGGTGTGAACCAGACTTGTGAATGGGAGTCATCAAAGAATGTTTCCCAAATTTCAGGCACAATGCCTCTTCCCTCTCCCTATGACTCTGGCACTTCTTATCTGTTGTCTATTTTCTCTGACAAATGCCGCTGGCTGCCTTGTTACAATGCTACCCTTGAACTGTATTAATCTGTACTCTGTTTGCAATGTCCACATTGTTGTAATGTCTGTCTTGATGTTCCCCATAACTTGTATTTCTGTGACATGGAACCTTTGTAAAAGAGCCATGGCTCAAAGGTATTTGTAATCCTAGACTTGATAAATAAAATAAATAAATAAATAAAAACAAATTGAAAATAATACTAATTGGGTATGCTAACACTGAAGCGGCATCCTTCAAAAAGCCAGGACATAAACCATCCGAGCCAGCTGAGCTATCTCGTTTGATTTGTCTTAATAATTTCTCAACTTCTTTAGGAGTAGTAATCTTTAAGTAAAATTTACGGATGTTGGCAAGTTCAGCACAAGAATCTTGATGGTCCACAACTTGCTGCTCAGTACAGAAGTTGCCAAGATCAGTAAATCTTTTATTAAATTCATTAGCTATTTCAATGGGACAGGTCAACAAATCATCATTCAATTTCATAGAACTATGTTGAGCAACATTAGGTTTAATAAGTGTATTGATTGTTTCCCAAACAGTTTTAGTGTTAGACAAACCTGCACGTTGTTTCTGTTGAATAAATTCCATTTTAGCTTTTTTTATCTGGACTTTGCATTGATTCCGTGGGGTTCTATCAATCTGATAATCAGACACAGAATTCCTACTTTTATATGTTTTCCATGCCTTATCCTGATGTCTCATGAGTTTAATTAAAGAAGGCATTAACCACCCAAAATGCTTTCCACTTACCCTTCTTTTAACATATGGAGCACATTGATCCAAAACACATGTGTATTCAGAAATAAAAAAATCCAAGGCAAAATTCACATCTGGAATGGAATATAAATAAGAGCAGTCTATATTACCCAACAGTGAACAAAAAGTTTGTAAATTAAACCTAGTAAAAGATCTTGAGACTCTTATAATTGGCTTAGGTTTTTTTAATCCACCATGATTCCATATGCAAAACACAGGGTTGTGGTCACTTAAGGCATCGGAAATTAAGCCACACTTCATCACATTTCTAGGTTTATTGGATAAAATCCATTCCAATAGTGTATGATTATTGGATTTGTTATTATGTCGAGTAGGTAAAGTAACCAGTTGTTGAAAGCCGGACTGAAGCAGGACCGTATTTAGTTTAGAACCCTCAGGACCAATCCAATTTAAATTAAAGTCCCCTAAAGGACTTATTATCTAAATTATCTATTAATTCTTGAAAACCAGTTTTACTACCATTAGGCGGAAGGTATACACAGCATATTGTTAATTTCTTAGTAGAACCCAGTATCAGCTGAATGCTGATATGTTCACAGTGAGTATAAGTACAGGATACAGAATGGACATATAATTTACAACAACATAGTTACAAAAAACTGACGAAACAGCTTGGTAAATTCAGTCATAATCCATGGCTATTAGTGTGCCCTGAAATTTCCAATCCAAATTGATTTATAAAGCGCCTTTCGAAATCAAGGCGCTGTACAGACAAAAACACAATATATGAAAACAGCTGCCATATAAATTATTTAAAATTAATCTGGGAAACCTTGGGAAAATAAATAAGTTTTTAACATAGTTTTAAAACTGCTGATGGTCAGGCATTCTCTTAACCAACGAGGTAAATAATTCCACAGGGTTGGTGCTGCAAAGGAGAAAGCACGAGCTCCAGATGTTTTTAAGTGAACCCTGGGAATCTCTAGCAATCCCTCGTCGGCGAATCGGAGAGGATTATTGGGGGAGTAGGAAGTCACGAGATCTTTCAGGTAGTCCGGTCCCTGTTCATGTAGGGCTTTAAAGGTAAGTAAGTATACCTTATGGGTGATCCGCCACTGGATTGGCAGCCAGTGCAGCTCGCACAGCACAGGCATGATGTGAATGGTCCTAGAAGTACCAATCAACAACCTGGCCGCAGCGTTCTGCACTAGCTGCAGGTGGCGGATATCAACCCCAGATGGCCCTAGGTAGAGGGCATTGCAGTAGTTAAGACGGGTAGTAATGAAGGCATGGACCAATGTTGGAAGGTCACCTGGTGGAACCAGGTGTGTTTCACCCGAGTGATATTCCCCAGATGGTAAAATGAGGATTTAACCACGGCTGACTCCTGATTTTTTTAGCGTCAAGCCGTCATCAAAAATAAGGCCCAGGTTATACACCCGGTCTGAGGTAGTGAGCCGGACACCATCAAGCCATAGGCCCGACATATGCCCAGCCCCAATACCCACCCCTGGGCGACCCGGGTCTACAACCAACACTTCAGTCTTATCCGGATTCAGTCTCAGCCAACTTGAGCTCATCCAGTCTTTGATCTCGGAGAGGTGGCTGTTTAGCACTGAGACTGCATCAACTTGTCCTGGCACAAAAGATATATCCAGCAGAGTATCATCTGCATAGCAGTGAAAACTCAAGCCGTATCATCTGATGATGTTTCCCAATGGCAGCATATACACTGCGAACAACATGGGCGCCAGTATGGAGCCCTGCGGTACCCCGCAGGACAGGGAGAGAGCGTCAGAGGAATAAATTCCTGTGACCACCCTCTGAGACCTGCCCACGAGGAAAGATCGAAACCATTCAAAGACTGTACCCGACAGTCCACAAAGGAACCGCAGGGTCTCCAACAGCACCTCATGGTCCACAGTGTCAAAGGCTGCTGAGAGATCGAGAAGGACCAAGATGGTATGAGCCTTTTGATCTCTCGCCATCAGGAGGTCATTTAGTACCTGAACAAGAGCAGTCTGTGTGTTATGCCTCTTCCTAAAACCAGACTGAAGGGCTTCATAGACATTGTGAGTTACAAGGTGATCGTCCAGTTGCAACACAACCACCTTCTCAATAACCTTCCCCATAAAGGGAAGGTTAGAGACAGGTCAGTAGTTAGCTGGATCGTCAGGATCCAAGGAAGGTTTTTTAAGGAGTCGAATGACTGCCTCCTTTAGGGGGTCTGGAAAGACTCCCCTCTCCAAGGATCTCCATACAATTTCAACAAGGATCGGGCAGATAACATCTATGCATCCCACTAATAGGGGAGTAGGGCCCGGACCCAAACTACAACAGGTTGAGCGCAAAGTCTGGACAATCTTCACAATGTCCATGAATTCCGGTTGGCTGAAATCCGTCCAGACAGACCGGGTGCTCACTACATCCCATTGACCTCCGCAACCCCTCGTGGAGGGAGCCAGGCCGATTCCAGCCCTGATGTTGGCAACCTTATCTGCGAAGAACCGAGCTAGCTCATCACACTTAATTTGTGAAAAAGCTCTTCCGGACTGGAGACAGACCGGATTGCACAGTCTGTCACCAGTTCGGAAGAGTTGGGCCGGTTGATTCTGCGCAGCAGAACTCTCCCAGGACAGGAACTCTGCCTTCTTATGAGAGATTTCTGATTGATAGTCCTCATAGTGTTCCATCAGCATCAAGGCCAGATTTCCACCGTGCTCTCTCCAGCCTTCGACCAACCCACCTCAAATTTGCAAGTTGGAGTGATAAATTAGAGAAATAAAACATCTGAGGAACCAGACTAGGAGCTGTACAAGGTAGTGGCAGTACTTACTATAAGACAGAGGATTAGCAGCACATGTAAACAGAGGTACTCTGGTGGAGTAGCGTGGCCAGATAAATGGCTGATCCTCTTAAGTTCTTGCACTTGGCCCATCACATGAAGACAGCAGTGTGGAAGAACCACTAGGGGTAGTTCAAATTATGCACAGTCCTGAAGCCCGATTGGCGGCTGCCCTCAGAAGGAGGAACAGGTAACTGGAGACACAGTGTAGGGACCCAGGGGAGCTGGCAGCTTCAGGGGGGGGAGGGACAGTCAAAGATGGCACAGAGACTCACCCTCGTGACCCCTCGATGGCTGGAGCAGGATTGAGAACAGGAACACTGGTCCACGGGAATTAGGCAGGTCTTGGGTTTCGGCAGCTATTCTGGCCCCGCCCACCAGGAAACTTATGCAGAGTCTGGAAGTCCAGTTGGCGGCAACCCTTGGAGGAGTGGCTATCTCAAGACACAATGCAGGGATCCGAAGAAGCTGGCAGTTTCAGAGGTGGGAGGGAGAGTCAAGGATAGCAGAGAGATTCATCTTCATGACCCCTTGATGGCTGGAGCAGGAATGAGGATAGATTTTGGGCTGGGCGGGTCAAAGCAGCATAGTACTGTAGAGCACCCACCTGGTGCCTTGTCTGAGGCAGGACCAATTTTGTTTTGTTTTTTAGATAGCTGGTTGCAGTTTCAGGCATTGCCACTAGGTGTGGCAGGCAGAAATTGCCGAAGGAGCTCTAAATGCTCTGGAAGTCAGACCCCCGGCCCCAGGACACTCGAGAGGTGGTGGTGGTGATGATGACGGCAAGCTGGGATGGAGTACGCTTACTTGGCACTGAGTGTGGGTTTGCTTGCTTTCCCAGCTTTTTCGTCATGTCGTCATGAGGAGGGAACACCTTGATCGTCATGCCGCCATGAAGGAGTGTTACAATTCGGGAGTTGAGCCACACAAAACTGACTGCAGATCCACAAAAAGACTTGATACCCTGCCTGCGAGTAAGGCTGTTCTGCAGTTTTCATGATTGCCCTGAAAAACTATGGTGTAACATCTCCCATAGCTGAATTTGGCCTTGTGGTGGTGACTAGGTGATATTCAGGCATAGATATGCAGTACAGTATGAAAGACTGTGGTTCAGGCTCTACTGACAAGAATGCCCAGGAGGCTTAAATGTGTACAGAAGTTTTCCTTAAGGGATCTGCTACTATATATGTTGTCCTCCTCACAGATATGTCCTGAAATTCAGTGTATGTGGTGTGTGTTTGGAACTGTGGATACTAAATTCATTGTGTGTGTGTGTGTGTGTGTGTGTGTGTGTGTGTGACTGTGGATACTGGTAGCATAATGAGTAAAAAGGAAAACGCATCACACAGCTTGTATTTAAAGGCCCTTTATTTAAACATTTTGTCATTCTTATGGTGGGCTACTGGATTTTTCCAATCACTAGCCCTGCCGGCTAGTGACTGAAAAAGTTAGCTGCAACCCCTGGCATTCCAGCAGTAACTGAGATATGGGCCACCTCTAATCACAGCTGGGACCTCTCGATCCCTGGATACAAACTTTGCAGAAGGGACAGGGGAGTAGGAAAGGGAGGTGGCGGTTTATATAACATGCACATGTAGGAGTCAGAAGAGGTGATGTGGATGCAGTTACTGCCCAATAGAGGGAGTAAGGTAAAACTGGGGGTAGTTTACAGACAGCTCACCCAGGAGGAGGAATGGGACAGGGAACTGGGTTTGGTGAAAAGAGCAGCTGCAGGGAAGGGGGAGGTGGTAATGGTAGCGGAATTTAGCTTGCTTAAGGTGGATTGGAAAATCCCTGCCACGAGCTGTGCTATGAGTTAGGTAATCCGAGATTTGATTTGATTTTAATTTAAAAGTTTGGTAACCGGGAGAGGCACACTGAGCCGAGGCTCATTTCCAGGTGCGACTCCAGGGAAGGGGAGAAAGGAGGCAGTAAATTGCAGAAATACAGCAGTTTCGGGCAGGTTACAATGTTGCCTGGGTAAGAGCAGAGTACAGGACATTATACAAGGTATAATACAGTACCAGAAGTACAGGATGGTTGGGATGTGGTGCAGAGTGGATTCCTGACCCAGGGTGTCACAGTACCTACCAGGAAGGGAGCTATCCTCAGTTTGGTGCTGGCAACTGGGGACTATGTCCGGGACATCCAGATTTAGGAGCATTTGGGTGGGAGTAACCACTGCACAGTGTGGATCAGGCTGGATGTGGGCAGGGAGAAGGTGCCCACAAAGACAAAAGTCTTAGGCTTTAGAAAGGTGGACTTCAGGGCCAGCCCACTGGCACAGCAGTAGCGCTACCGCTCATGATGCTGACAAAACGAGTTCAGGAATGAACCTGGGCTGCCAGAAGGCCAGCCAGGGTGAGGATTGAGCCTCCCACAGGATGTTCTCCTTCTGCAGGGAGGGAGGGTTTCAGGTCCCACTGCTTTACCACTGCCTGGGTGAACACAGGTGGTGGTGTAGAGGAAACGCAAAAGAAATGAGGGACCAGTGGAAGGCGTCAACGGGTTGGCTGCATCTGGCCTTGGAAGCCAAACCCGATGCATGCCCTTTGGGGCAGGGAGAAAACATGAAAGTAGCCCACAGGTCAGGCAGATGACGCTCTGATGGCCCACTCTCACATTGGACCCTGCTTGTACCATTCCTCGGAAGACCCACATCCCCATTTCCACCCGGGCGGACCAGATGACTGTGGGAAGGAAATGCCAAAAGGCTGATGGCTTACCCGGCCCCAGCGGTAAGCGGGGGCCGGGTAGCACAGGGGTGTAGTGTGGGGACTGGGAGTGGATGCAGTAGGGTTTCAGATAGAAATTGAAGCTCACAATGGATGTAGCAGAGGAGGTCATAACCTGTGGCATAGAAGAAGAAGAAAGTGTATTTTTTTTTTTTTTTAAAGGCAGACTTCAGAAGGATGGGGGAGCTGCTAAAGTGGCACCTGGAGGGTATCAGCGTAAAGATGTGGGTGGACAAAAAGTGGTCCTTCATTAAGGAGGGAGTAGTGGCAGCCACAAAGGAGTGTGTTAGGCTAAAGGGGAAAAAGTCAAGGGCCAAAGCACCCAGCTGGTTTAGTTGTGAGGTAGCCCAGGCAGTCAGAGGTAAGAGGACTGCATATACAGTAGGAAGTTCAGGAGGACCTAAAGGGAGGAGGTTGGGGAAGACTATCCAAGGAAGGCTAATGAGGCAGGAAAGGTAGTCCAGCCGTCTAAAGCTCGGAAAGAACTGCAGCTAGCCAAAGGGATTAAAAAAGGAGGCAAAGCATTTATTTAGCTACATTAGTGAGAAGATGGGTAAAAAGGATGGAACAGTATGGCTCAGGAAGAGGGAAGGGTGGGTGGAAGCAAATGGGGACAAAGCAGAGGTACTGAATGAGTACTTCTGTTCGGTCTTCACAAAGGAGAGAAAGGGCCTGGTGCCTCAAAGGGGAAGAGGGGGTTGGGGGGGCACAGATGAAGAGTAAAAGTGGATAGGGTGAGGAAAAGTTTGTTAGCCCTGACAGCATCCATACAAGAGTGCTGAGGGAACTAGCAGAGGAACTGCTGGCCCCCTGGCTAACCTGTTCAATAGTTTGTTTGAGTCGGAGGTGCTACCTCGGGACTGGAGAATGGCATATGTAGTACTGCTCCATAGGAGTGGTCCCATGCATAACCTGAGCAACTACTTACCGGTCAGCCTGACCTCAGTTGTGTGCAAGCTCTTGGAGGCCATACTTAAGGTGAAACTGTTAGGATATGTAGAAGAAAATGGCCTCCAGGATGAGCGGCAACACGGATTTATGACTGGGAGATCGTGACAGACAAACTTGATCGACTCCTTTAACTGGATCACTAAAACAGTGGACAAGGGTCAAGCACTGGATATACTGTACTAGGACTTCAGCAAGGCCTTTGATTCTGTGACTCGTAACAGACTGATCAAAAAGCTGAAGGATCTGGGGGTAGGCGAGAACCTCACTGGATGGATAGCAAGCTGGCTGAAAGGCAGGACCCAGGGAGTGGTGATGGGGGAGCTTTCAGGTGCTAGGGATGTCACCAGCAGAATCCCACAAGGTTTGGTGCTTGATCTGGTGCTTTTTGCTGTCTTCATCAATGAGTTTGGAGAGGGCATAAAGGGCCAGATTTGGTTATTCATGGACAACACCATGCTCTGAGGGAGGGTGGACACAGTGGAGGGGATACAGGACCTAAAAGATCTGGAAAAGCACAATAGGTGGTCTGTAATTTGGCAAAAAAATGTAAGGTTATGCACATTAGAGCCATGAACCCGAAGACAGAGTGTAGCCTGGGTTGGGTCCTGGTAACCAAATCTGAGAAGGAAGAGGACCGGTTGGTGTTGAACACTAGCAACCTGAAGCACGCCTCACAATGCAGGAAAGCAGCGGCAAAGGCCAATAGAATGTTGGGCTGCATTGCTAGAGGGATCAGCAGCAGGTGTGATGAGGTAATACTGCCATTGTACAAGTTGCTGGCGTGGGTGCACCTGGAGTACAGTGCACAGCACTGGCATCCCTGCCTAAAAAAAGACATAAACCTGCTGGAGGCTGTCCTAAGGAGGGCAGCAAAGATGGTTAAAGGGCAGCATGGCATGGCAGGACATATGAGGAGAGGCTGGAGACCCTGAACATGTACTCCCGTGGGGGTGGGGGGCGCAAGAGTGAGGCTTTCAAGTACATGAAAGGCATAAAAGGGTGAAAAAGGAGCACCTCTTCAGTCTCAGTGGAAACGTAAAACAAGAGGGGGCACTGTCTTGAGTTGGGGGAGGTTCAGGATGGAGACCAGGAGGCATCTCTTTACAGAGAGAATGTTGGAGTGGCATGGGCTCCTTGAGGAAGTGGTACCACTTGAAACTGTGGATGACTTTGAAAAAGGTTAAGACAAGGTAAATGGGGAAAGTCAGGGTCATAATGGACGTACCCGAAAGGAGGGGTATCGGTTGGGAGAGCAGAGTCCTTAGCTGGTGTTGGGTACTCTGCATTACGAGTAGACTTGATAGACTACAGGGCCGTATTCTGTCGGCACCGTTGTATGTTCATTTGTTCTTGACTGCGTTGATTTTGTAGGGTTGGGCAGTATTGTCTTGAAATGTTTCTGAACAGGACTTTGCTCTTAAGCTGCACACAGCCTACTTGCTCTGCCAGTCACTTATAATCCATGTGTTCCATACATGGCTACTGTAGAGCCCAGTGTGGTGTGATACTTTACTAGTTCAGATTATGCTGTTGGACACCCTGTAGACATTACCAAAAAAGGACAGCACTGAACTGTGTTACTGTGTTGTATTCAGATGCATTGGTTGCATGAAAACAAGTACAGTAAGGGTACCCTCACAGATAATGGGACATTCTTCCTAGGCAGTTGTCACAGGGCATTATTGCCAGGGAATTTCTGTATTCATTTGAAATTTGCATCAAACAGATGGCAGAATGGCCTCAAGAGAAACAATATCTTGTTTTCATGGGGGTCCCTTGGTACTGGAGGGTACAAAAAGGGCTAAGAGCAGACAGCCTATCGGAGCAGCAGTAATGCAACCCGCTTATGACGCTGGGGACCTGGAACTGGGAACGTACATGGATCATCAGGGGCTGACTGAGTGGAGGAGGACTGAGCATCCCAGCGGATGCGCTCCTCCTCCTCCAGAGAGGGTGGGAGGTTTCCTTAATGGCAGCATTGCCACCTCAGTGACCACAGGTGGTAGTGCAGCTGGAAGAACACATGGGGAAGGCAGCTGTGGACACCAGCGTGGTAGCATGTTTTGCATATACAAGTCATGACATCACCTGCCCCACCTTGTAGACCGGAGGAAACAGGAAAAACAGGGACCTGGCACTGGTGGCTAGCAGTCCTAGTACATCTAGCCCCCAACCTTGACCGGGACATCTGTAAGAAGACCTAATATGCATATCCTGTCCGGGGCTGCCACCTCTGACTGGGTGGGGGGGCACAACCATGGTCAAGTGATGATCTACATGTAAGTGGCAGCAGAATGAAGTGGGCAGAAACAGAATGGAACAAAAACAACTAAGTGTTAAAGAGCTGCTGACACCTTAAAAATAACTCTGAAAAACATAATAATGTATGGGGTGCCCTTATTATTGTCCAAATTCAGCAAGTTTATGTTGTTGTTATGGTACTGATGTGACATCAAGAGGTTGTTAACCCCTCTTGGGTATGCCACATTGATACCATGACAACTAGAGTGGACATGTGTGTGTCCTTTACACACGTGGCGCACAACGGATGGTTACAGCGGTGAGTGGTTCTTCCACATCTAAGGTACGAGCGAGAGTCCAGCATTGTAATTAAAAATGTGTCTTACCCTGTGTTTTTCCCCATACACTATAAAGAACAGTGGATGGTGGCCAGACAACAACCGTGCTGAAATCGCATCTTGCGATTTCCTTGACATCAGTAAACCTCTCAAGCTGCGTTCTCGAGGTTTACATTTGTTAACAAGGAAACTGCTAGATGGGATTACAGCGCGGTTATTGTCTGTCCCCCATCCATTATGCTGTATGTAATTGGGTACAGTTCAGCTTCCATTCCTATATATTCTAAAGCTCCGTCCTCCCCAGTATTTACTATTAAGAACATTTGCATGAATACAACAATCTTTATCCCTCAGGGTTCATCTGCCTCTATAGCTGACTCCCTACTTCAAGTCATAATTTTCTGCTGTGACATCACAGTTTGTTGCCATGGGACTAATTGTGATGTCACAATCAGTGTATTATGACCTCAGGTAGGGGAGCCAGCAACAGAAATAGATGAACTTGTCAGGAGCAAAGATCCTGTTTTCATGTAGATGACCTCAGTAATAAATAATGGGGAGGAGGAATACAGAACTAAAGTGAAATACAAGTTGGACTCTGTCTAAATATTATGTTTTGGTAAAGTTCTCCTGAAGGCGTCAGCTGCTCTTTAAGGGCACAGTCTACAAAGGCACCCCAGATACGTGCAAATCGCAGGTGACAGTTGTGAGATTCAAATCCAGGTCTGCCAGGTCTCCTGGGGTACAGCTTAGTGTTCTAACCAATAGGCTACACTGCCTCGCCAAAGCATTGGTTAAAACCACATTCTACCTGGACACTAGTAGACTCCTGGGAAGAAAGAACAGATGCCTCATTTGTGTAAAGCAGGCACGTGGTTCTCTCTGCAAACTTGAGCATTCAGAGCTTTCACTGATGCAGCTTTTGGCCACAAAGTGTTGTGAGCAGCTGTCAAAAAGTGAACAAGTCAGAATTTGGGGAAAATATTCTCCCCACCCAGTGAGGTTATTGTACTGCTTATTACATCCTAGCAGTTACGATGACTAATGAAGAGACAATGTGGAATGGCACAGAAAGAAGAAATTCTGTCAGACTTGTCGTCTGCCTCCAGTGCCTCTCCCCCCTGGATTTCTCTGGAACCTCCCCCTCGGCCCCCACCTTCCTACGCATAAGTACACTCGAATAAGCACTATTGCAGGTGCAGTGAGGAAGTGGGGGCTGGCCCTAATATACTGGGGCCCCTGAGACACTGGCATCAGTGCCAGTTTCCTTTTTCTCCTTGATCCCCTGGAAGATAGTGGCACATGAGAGAGACCGATGCACGCAAGCATCCTTTTCCCTCCCTCTCCCACGTTCTGCTGCACTGCCACCTGTGGTCATACAGGTGGAAGTATTGCAGCGAGGATGGCATCCCGCCATTCATGGAGGCAGAGAGCATCATCTGGGGCACTCGATCCTCAGTCCCTTGATGACCCAGGTATGTTTCCAAATCCTGGTTGCCTGCGCTGCAGCGGAACTTACCCGCTGTGCCCACGGCAGCTTTCAGCATTATTGCTAATTAATATCCTGCCCCAAAATTATTTTGTTAAACAGTATTATAAATTACCTGAGCTAAACTCGAGTGATTGTAATAAGTTAATAGGGCCTCTGAGGGTGTCTCTTCTGATATAAGAGACACCTCTCATGATGTTTGGGCAGACAGAACCACCAAGCTTTGCTTCATGTTTCTCTCGCCCACACCTTACACTCAGTGTCTCTTATACCATAAGAGATTCCCCTAGGAGGTCCTGTAACTTGTCAAGAAACTTCTTACCCTGCTGGTTTAGTATGCAGAAGCTCTAACACATATAGCGTATAATACTGTATACATCAGCAACACAAAATTATGGAATTACTTTCCCCCTTATACACACACACACACACACACACACACACACAGACACTTACTTCTAAAAGTAGACAGTGTTTATGCCAAATGGAGTGAGAATTGGCTGCTTCTAGCCCAGTAAGGCCTCGTCCCTCAGTTTGTAAGGAGGGGTGCGACCAGATTACGCCTTCCTTCTTTCCAAAGCCCTGAAATCCAAAATAAACTCAGCGATTGGGGGTGGGGGGGAGTAACTGTGTGGAACACATACACAACAATGGCTGGTACCAAACAGCAGCACACTATGCTGATGGGGAGCAACAAATGGAAACAGCACCACCTACTGCCCAAAACATGACATACACAAACTTTTTTTTAAAATGTCTACCTATACTCATATAAAAACAGTATTAAAATATTTAAAAACGTTATTTTTTTAAATTAAATGCATAAAACATAAATTGATCCAGATCATAACAGCAATAAGGCTCTCCAGGGTGTGGTATATCATGGGATATCGTCACTTCTGGGACAGTGGGACGCACGCGGCCTGCGGCCTCGTGCCCAACCACCCGAGGTGTGACGATATCCCATGATGTACCACACCCTGTTGTGCCTTATTTCTTAATTGTAACGTGGCTTTGTGTGAGGACATGTACAGACTGACTGAAAGCCACCACCTGACCATGGATTAATTTCCTAATAATCCATGCTTGCTGTAGCAACGGCAGTACCTTCAGTAACCACTGACAGCTAACAATGGAGAAGTACAGCACCAGCTTTTCTATATGTGACACCATAGGAATAAGCGAGTGGGTGGACAGTCACTACGGGAGTTAGTGTATTCCTAACCCCACTCCTCCAACTAAATGGCAACACACTGCAGAGGTCAGTGAGAATGAGTATTTTGTGGCGCGGAGCAGCAGCCATGTAGCCTTAAGTCCTACTGAGTTAGACAACTTTTAACTTAAAAAAGTGACCTATTGCGACCTGGGTTCAGGAACAGACTCAGACAGTCGGGGGACGGAGGGGCGGAGGAGGATCAAGCGTCCCAGCGGATGCTCTCCTCCTCCTCCAGGGGTGGGTTCCTGGGGTGCCTTGAGCACCCGACGCACCGGTGCCTGTGGAAGCACAGGTATCAGGGCACAGGCGGTTCTTCGGAACCAGGGAGGGGAGGACATCGTGGGCACTTGGCAACGACGCACGTCAGCACGTCGTCTGCCTAGACGTCAGTTCTGCGTGCCGACGTCCTCAGGGGTAGTGGGACCTAAGAGGGAGAAAATGCAGAAAAAAACCCACTCTACCCCAAGATGACGACTGACCTAATCCTGGACTAACTACCGCGGGCAGACCCCAATATGTGCAGGTGCTTCAGACAGAGGAAGGTAAGGGGGAGGAAGGCCGACACTCTAGGGGCAGACTCTGCGGTATAATCGCCGGGGGTGATCACGTCTGAAGGAGTGGGGTGAGTGGGTTGTAAGGTGGGATAAAAAGAAAGTGCAAAAAAAAAAAAAAAAGTGACCCATCAGGTGTAATGAGTATTTCGTTGAGTCAGGGGAATTGGTGTCGGCCTATTACATGGTAGTCACCAAAGAGCTTGACTCGGTCGCACTGGTCCGTATTCAACCCTTCACTTTAAACCAGGGATCCCCTTGGTTTGATGTGACTCTCAGGGAATTGAAGATGAGGGGTCAAAGGTTGTAGCGGCACTGGCGAAGGTCTCGGTCTGAAGGAGATAAGCTTATATTGATGTCTCATTATAGAGAGTATCAATCAGCAATCTCCTGTTAGAAGGCAGAGTTCATGTCCAGGGAAATTGCTGCAGCAATCAACAGACCAGCTCAGCTCTTTCAGACTGTCGAGAGGTTGTGTAATCCAGCCTGTCTTCGGCTCGTGGGAGCTTTTTCACAATCAAAGTGTGGCGAGTTTGCTCTGTTTCTTGCTGATAAGATTGCCTCCATCAAATTGGGGATCCAGTTGATGCCCTCTACTGGAGCATGCAGTGGCGAGCCAGGGGTCATGGGCACTCTGTTTGGTCTGATTTCGACCTGTTGAAGGACGTGGATGTCTTGAAGGTCTTCAGGGAGTTGAGGCCCACCTACTGCAGTTTGGATCCGGGTCCAACACGCCTTCTTGTAGGGTGTGTGTTGATTTCATCAGCCCGTTCCTGGCTGGGATAGTCCGGTGGGAACCTTCTCACCCACATGCACAGTAAGGGATTTTGAGGAGAAGAGCTTTGCTAAAGTTATTGTGACACTTTATTGATAAGGTGCCTAGTAAAACTACATTACAGCTCTGGAGCACTGTTGCTCTGCTGACATCATTACAATCAGGATGTCACCACTATTTTATGGTCGCGCTGCAGTGTGAACATTGAATAGTGCCATGGATTTGTTTACATTGATCTGAACTTTACGGAGCGACAAAAATACATTAAAACACGTTAGAGACAAATGGACCATTTCTTTATGACAGTAAGCCTCTAAGCTACCATGCTGTGGGTTTTGTTTTGCTGTTAAAAACAACCTGCTTATATTTCCTTTAAATTAGGTTCTTATCCAGTAGCAAAAAGAACTCACTAGAGATGCAGAAAATGTCACACAATGTTATTGTGGTTTAGCCTGTTGGAAAGGACACGCTGTACCTTGAAATTCATTTAGACTGGCTGCCTTGCCTTGTGCTTCCTGTTTTGGAAGGGAGCTACTGTAATCTAAATATAAATTCTGATTTCTTCAAGAAGGAAATGCCCCTTCCTGCCAAGTTCAGTTTTATAGTTTTCTTCATAATCTCTTCTCTATGAATGCAGTTTTCTAGAAAAGAGAACTGTGTTATGTTCTGGTCCCAGTTTCACGTTGGGAGAACCTTAAAAAAGTGTGGGCAGAGTTTTCGAAAGGTTCTAGTTGATTGATTGAGTTATCAGCTTGAGATGAGGGCTGCCATTTTGTGCTGGCAGGATGCTGGAAGGCATCACATCAAATGCTCTGCTCTGGGGTGGGTGGATTAGCCGGCCTCCTGCTAGCCCAGAAGGCAATAGCACAACATCATCTACGTCTACCGGTACATGGGGGAATACGCCTGGTGAATCTGCACAGGCCATGATATTGTGCTGTCGCATATTGAGTCACTGAGCCAGCACCTTGTGGGTTGGGGAGGCCTCTGTAGCAGGAAGAAGGACATGGTGCCCCATGGATGGATGATAGTTTAAGGTCCACCCCGACTTCCTGACCTAGTGAATATTTTGCTGGGGGAGGTAGTGGAGGGTAAAGGGGTCAAAAAGGCTGCTGATGGATTCTAAGTAAAAAAACAAAAATAAAAAAAGTATGTATTGCAAAATATTCATTGAGTATCACAGTCATATGGTTGCGAGTGCCCATCCCCATTGCAAGTTTTTGTAATGAGACAGGTCCACTTCAGTAAACATTCTCGTAAACACAGTGCACTCAGCCAGTAGCATTTACTGTATAATTACATTTTTACCATCTTAACTGGTCCTTCCAAAGATCTACAAAGGTTTGTTGGTTCATCCATGAAGTCTGAAAAAAGTTTCTTTAGCTTTCTCTGACCTCACAGTGTACTTGTTAGTGACGTTGCAGTCTTTTCTTTTTTGCTAAACAGGTTTTTCTCCCCATTCCGTGCTGTTGCCCATAATATACCCTGTTCCAAGGGGTAGTAGGCGATGTGGACAGCAGGGAAGTTTTCGCCCTCATTTTCTCCCCTTTTTCCTCTGTCCTCTCCTTGGCATGAGATGTGCCATTAAGCCTTGACTATGTAGCGTGCCCTGGAGGAGAAAGCTCCTTGGATCATCTGCAGTGGTCGCTACGTGTGAGAATCCACTGCTAACCCTCCCTGGCCGGGGAAAGCTGCCCTCCGTCAGCTTCCCACAACCTGGCCTGGCCATTGACACAGTGACCAGAGGCCACTCAAACTCCAGTCGTCTGCACGGCAGTGCAGTGCGTGGCTGCTGACTCATCATGGCAGCCCCAGCACACTCTTTACCATGGTAACAGAACAAAACTGTGATGTCCTCATGAATTTTAAATATCTAAAGACCAACAATATGGTGAAGTTGAAACCCCCAAATACTGTACAGTAGCGTTAAATACATGTTCTGTAAGTGTTAAGCTTTTAAACTGTTTAATATCAGTAGGTACCTGTTCTTTAAGAAGGCCTGATACCACTTGGGAACTGTTTATTGAATGGTGACTTGCATTTTTTTCAGAAAGAAGCTTTTCAACTGCCTGTTACAGCTGTATTCTAGGTCCACTGAAAGCTCTGCTGCTGTCATCTTTGGTGCAGTGCTTCTATAAAAAGATGATAAAGGAAAAAAGCTTTTAAAAATGTTTTGGGCCAGCCCGGTGGCGCTGAGGGCTAAGGCACAGGACGCCTAACCTCCTGGCACGCTGGCAACCCGGGTTCGGGAACGAGTCCGGGCCGTCGGAGGTTGGCAGCAGGGGGGAGGGCGGAGCTGGATGGAGCTGCCGACAGGCAACTCTCCTCCCTGGGGAGGTGGTAGTGGCAATCCTCGGTCAATGGCTGCCTACTGGTGGAGGCCAGGGGCAGCACAGGTCTCGAGGGTGCCAGGCACTAGGCCAGTAGGGTGGGTGGAAGGGGGTCGTTACCGGGGTTGTAAGGCTCATGTGCAGCTCCTCTACTTCTGGGGCCCCTGGGAGAAAATGGATGAGAAAAATCACCAGCGGCAGGATGGTGACCGACTCCCCATAGGCGCAGCTCCCGGGCCGAGCATAAGGTAAGCCCCAGTAATTCCAGGTTGATGGCGCTTGGGGGGGGGGGGTTTGTTCAGATGGGGGCTGTCGACAAGCAGCAGAAATAGAGACATGTTAAAAAAAAAAATGTTTTGAAGACAGTTCTGTCTGTAAACATTTTTCGTTGTTGGTGTATTGTTTTGTAATTATTTTTTGATTGTACCGTTGATTGCTCGTTCATGTCCCCCTTGAAAATGGGCATTTAGTGTCCTTGGGGTAACCTGGTTACTAAATTCTACATAAAAATAAAAGCCAGCTGCTCTACAGGGTAATGTTGGTAACTTGAGTAGTTGCCTGTGAATATCGTACAGTATTACTAAAGACACGGCACCCACTGCACATTATGGATGGGCTAACCCTACTACAGTATGTAAGAACCTTATAATGACCAACTGCTACGTGCTAAGACACTGACAATAAAGAAAGCGAATATTGAGTTTCTATAAATGTGCTTACACCAGACACTCCCATGAAGTTTGATATCCAGTGGCCAGCGCCTGTACGTATATTTATTTATTTCAAACGTTTCCCAGTAGAGACATACTGAGCTGCTAACAGCTCACTTCCAGATGTGTCCTGAGGGTAAGGGGAGGTGGTAAGTCATATACAGCAAATGCAATTTATCGGGGAGCATAATCAAAACTTGAAGGCAAGTCAGTGTAGAACAGGGAATGAGAATAATAGACTGCCAGGGCAACACTAGTGGAGGGGAGGGAGAATGGAAAGGGTCAAGAACAGTCGTAGTCAGGAGAGAGAAGAACAGTCAGAAAGAAGAGATTTTAATGAGAAAGCAGAAGAGACAGCGCAAACTGACTAGGGAATGAAGGACCAGAGCTTAGGAAGGCGGTAAGAGAAAGCAGATTGACCAACAGTAAATTTTCTAGAAGGAATAGAGAAAGAATTGGAAGTATTATTGCGGAGAGGGTAGTAGGAAGCTTACATGTGTGAAATCATGCATTTGGGGCACAGAAACCCAGGGGAGGAGTACATGATAGGGGGATACTGACGACCACCAAAAGGAAAAGGACCTGGGGGTAATCATATCTGATGACCTTAAGGTGACCAAGCATTGTGAAAAGGCTGTGGGGAGAGCCAGTGGGATGCTGGGGTGCATAGGGAGAGGTATCACTGACAGAAAAAAGGAGGTGGTGATACCATTGTACAAATCATTGGTGAGACTCCATCTGGAATATTGTGTCCAGTTCTGGAGGCCGCATCTCTGGAGGGACATAGACAGAGCAGAGGCAGTTCAGAGAAGGGCAACAAAAATGGTGCAGGGTCTGTACCAAAAGTCATATAAGGAGAGGCTAGAGGGCCTCAATATATATACCCTGGAAGAGAGGAGAGAGGGGGGATATGACAGAGACCTTCATATACCTAAAGGGCAAAAATAAGGTACAAGAGGGTGGCATCTTTCTGAAAAAAAGATGTTCGAGAACAAGGGATCATGATATGAGGCTGGGAGGGGTAGACTCGGGTAATGTGAGGAAGTATTTTTTCATAGAAAGGGTGGTGGATGCATGGAACAGCCTTTCAGCAGAGGTGGTGGGGGCAACAACAGTAGAGGAATTCAAGAATGCATGGGATAGGCACAAGGGAACCCCAGCAATAGAAAGGCTAAAAGCCGGAGATCAAGTAGGACCTGCAGTATTGCAGTGGGTGGGGAAAATGGGCTGACTGCATGGGCCAAGTGGTCCTTATCTGCTGTCATTTTCAATGTTTTAGCAGCCGGCCCAGTGGCGCTGAGGGTTGAGATGCTGGACGCCACAATTCATGCTATGACGGCGCTGGATTCGGGAACCAACCTGGGTTGTCGGGGTCAGCTGGGGGAGGGGAGTTGGATTGAGCCACCGCAAGGTAGCTCTCCTTTCCTAGGGAGGGCTTTGGTCACTCCTGCTGCACGGCTACCCCCAGATGGAGGCCTGAGGGTAATGCAGGTGGAGAGCGGCAAGAATAGGGAAGGCGCTGCGGATCACTATGTGTGCACGCCTCCACACACACACACACGAGCAACTGCAGCAAAGGAAAGGGAGAAACACGGAGCTGCCAGGCTCCATGAAGGTGCCAGTGGCATTCCCAGTGATGGGGACACCACACCGACCAAGGCTGGAAGTGAGCCCCCCATGGGAGGGGCTGCCCCCACTTCCTGCCAGCCCCAGAAAAATCTGAGATTAATGTAGACTGAAAAAAAATGTTCTGTGTTTCTATGTTTACATGTAAGGCAGATATGCCTGTGTGTCTGCGGCTTAGACTGATAGTGTCATCACCCCCAGAAAGACAGAAAGAAAAGAAAATGGAGCTGCGTGGTAAAAGAATGTGGGTGTTGTAATTGTTCCAGATCTATTTCATGATGCAGTTAAACAAAAATGTATCTACTGAAAATGCAGTTAGATGTAGACAGTACTTCTTTGTCTCTAGAATTAACTTAATTGGCTGCAAGTTTCCATAAGACACACTAGACAAAATCCTGCCCATAGCCATCTGAGTTCTTCTTTCATTTTTCTACCCCACGGGGGCTGCCAGCTGCACGGTCTACCTGTGGAACAAAATGTGACAGTATAGAGCCTGTTGTTTCAGCCTTTGATTGTCAAGGTGTTGGGAGGCCTGCCTAACCATGCAGCCTTAGCAGGGTCTGTGTTTATGTTTATAGTAGAGCAATATTAGCTTATTAGCCAGAATGAACTGTTCTCAGTAGTTCCTCTGTACTCAAAATGTACATTTGTCTTTTATGTTCCGAGAGTGACTGACACCAATCTCTGGACAGTGATGTTTATCTTTGTGTAGTTTTTTTAATGATCTGCAAACATTGTCGTTCCCACCCCCCCACTACAAATGCACTCCCGAGAGATGCTGAGAGCTCCTCCAGTATAAATCTGATACTCAGTACAGGTTGGTCCCTTAATCCTCCCAACAGGAACCTTTATCTGGCATTGTTACGGTACTAGAAGGTATTATTTTTCTTTCTTCTTCTTTTGCAATCTAATAAGCTTGTGAGCAGGAATTTTATTATTCAAAAACAAACCATTCCCTGCAGGAATCTTTCTCTGGCACTGTTAAAGTAGCAAGAGGTGTGTTTTCTTTGTTCTTTCTTTCGCAGTCTGAATAATGCGTTGAGTAGGAATTTTATTATTTAAAACTAATTATTCCCTGCTTTCTCAAATGACTGTAATTTGAACCTCTGGAGATAGCTTTAGTTCTCTTTTACATACAAAAACTGATGGGTTTCTGCGGCTTCAAAGAAGTGCAGATGTAATCAGTTATCAGATTAGGGGGATTGCCTAAAATCTCACATACCTTCATTTTTCAGCATACGTAAAGTCTGTGGTATTTTGTTGAAGGGACAGAGGCTGTATTTACATTAGTCTAATGCAAATACAGCCTCTGGCAAGGTCTGTAATTTTGCATTAGATGTTTGTACTTTTAATGTAATCCCTCCCCCCCAAACACACACACACTCTCTCACACACACACACACACGCACACACACACACTTTTTCTCTCAGAGAGACACATACACACACACACTTTCAGTGGTAAAATACTTCCTTGATTCCTTGACACACATTTACAGTCAGCAGCGCCCATGTATCCATCTCTCACGTATCTGTCATACATGCTTTTCCCTGCAGCAGATACCTTTTTCTTTGTCATTGAATCTATGTTCAGATAGCCATTCTACTCAGATATTTGTCAAAGACTGTGGGAATGGATGGCATTGGCTATTGAGTGTTGTCTGTATAAATCTGATATAATGTATGGTAGAACGTTGTTATATCACGAAATCCATCTCTGTATATAGTTGTTATACCATTGATGTGACGTCACTATGTTGTTAACCCATCGATGGTACATCACATTGATGGTAAAACAATGGGGATCACTCTGTGCATGCACGCTGCCCAAACAGACGACCTTCCTGAAATGGCCGCGGTGGTAAGAGCTTGACCCCAAGTAGAGCGGCGGTGACTGAAACTAACAATAGTAAGGATCCTGCTTCATTCCCTTACTAGTTATGGGGACCAACATTATAAAATATGTATGGTCGTAAATCAGCAGCCATTGTGTGAACCATCTCAAGGTTGCCGTGGTGACATAAACATCTCGCGCTTCACTCTCAAGGTTTACATAGTCGCCATGGCAGCCTCTCGATGGTTAACAAACCAGTTATTGATACATGCCCATACATTATCCTCTGTGTTTCAGTCAGTGCTTTATATAATGCAAGCAGTTTGCTTGTGTCTGAAAAGATGGGCAGGAGCTCGCTTTTCACGTAGCAGTGTAAGTGATAGGACCCTTCAGGGTGTGGGTTGCTGGGGGATACCCACCTGCTCAGGACGTAATGGGGCCCGATGCTGCAAGCAGAGGGCCTTACAGCCCTGACAGGGCAGGTATCCCCCAACAAGCCACAGACAGAAGAGTCTTCATCATGCTTAGAAAATGGACTGTGTTGGCCCAACAGAACCCACTTTCTGACTGCAGTAGGATGGGGTTGTAATGTGCTGCAGACAGTGCAAAATGAGCAGAGGGCTTTCAGAGTCAGTGTAAACTGCAGCACAAGGCATAAAATAAGCTTCAGGGCACAGATGGGGGGATGGCATAATGGCCTTGAATGGGCAAGGCCTAGAGCTGGACTGTGGGTGGTGGGAGAACAAGGGTCTGAAAGGGTCGCCCTGCCTTGAACTTTAAGTTTGTGCTCCGCGTGCAGGGAATTTGGGAATGAACAGTGAACAACTGCATTTGAGAACAGAATAAATACTACGTACTGCATAGGGAGAGGCATCACCAGCATAGGGAGAGGCATCACCAGTAGAAAACAGGAAGTTATTATCCCTCTGTACAGACAGCTGGTCAGACCCCATCTGGAGTACTGCGTGCAGTTCTGGAGACCCAGTCTTCGCAAAGACATAGACAGGATGGAAGCTGTCCAGAGGAGGGCAACTAAAATGGTGCAGGGTCTGCACCGGAAGACATATGAAGAGAGACTAAAGGAGCTTAATATGTATAGCCTCGAGGAAAGGAGGGAGAGGGGGGACATGATAGAAATTTTCAAGTACCTCAAGGGAATCAACAAAGTCCAAGAGGGTAGCATCTTTCAAAAAAAGAGGTGTGCAAGAACAAGGGGGCACAATTTGAAGATAGAGGGGGTGGCTCAGAGGTAATTTAAGGAAGTATTTTTTCTCAGAGAGGGTTGTGGATGCATGGAACTGCCTTCCGGAGGAGGTCGTGGAGTCAAAAACAGTGGTGGAATTCAAGCATGCATGGGACAGTCATGAGACAATTCTAGGGGATGGGGGTAGGAAGAAGTAGGCTGCTGGTTAACTAGGATCTGCAGCTTATCCAGTAGGCAGGGAAATGGGCAGACTGGGTGGGCCAAGCGGTCCTTGTCTGCCGTCAAATTCTATGTTTCTATGAGTCTAATCTGGCAATGATTAGCAGTCATTGCTAATCATTGCCAGTTGGTCCTGGGTCCTGTAAAAGTGCCTTATTGGGCACTGTCACTTTAATTTTTAATTTTTTTGGCCTGGTATCCATTTTTTGCCCTCCTTCACGCCCCGCCCCATGAACCGCGAGCTGTTCCCTGATTGGTCCAATGATGCTCCTGCTCCCCCACCACCTGGTCTCCGTGCAGGAGAGATGTGACTGAGTCCTTTTGCAGCGCTCCCAGAAGAGGAAGCAGGCATTGGGAGGTTGAGCTGGAGTCCAAAGGTGAGTTTTCTTTATTTTATTTCACTTTTTTTTTAATCGTTGTTGCGCCGTTGTCCGGTTACCTAATTGTGTCTTTTTGTTTTGCAGGTGGTCAGAGACAAGCCAGAGCCAGGAGAAGTGGTGGCCACACCATGGAGGAGCTGGAGGGAGAAGGCCTGGCTGAGACCGCAAGAGGGCATGGAAAGGACCTGGACGGAGTGGAGAGCAGGCGGCTGCATCGCGGCGTGAGGCAGAGGGACGGGCAGATTCAGAGGAGAGCAGGAGCACAGCAGAATTGGGGAGCTCAGCAGCAAAACAAATAAAAACTTTTCATTTGGTCGAGGAGCTGGAGGAGGGAAGAGGGGCACACGGACTTCAGGGCACAGATGGGGGGATGGCATAATGGCCTCGAATGGGCAAGGCCTAGAGCTGGACTGTGGGTGGTGGGAGAACAAGGGTCTGAAAGGGTCGCCCTGCCTTGAACTTTAAGTTTGTGCCCCGCGTGCAGGGAATTTGGGAATGAACAGTGAACAACTGCATTTGAGAACAGAATAAATACTACGTGCCCTGCTTAGCAGAGATTATGGGGGAACCAGAACTTAATGTGTCCTGCTACTATGTTGTGTGCCCTGCATCTTTGCAGTGAATATTTGGGAACATATAAAACTAAGTAAGCAGCCATGCTGCTGAGATCTTGGTAACCGGAAGTAATGTGCTGTGCTCTTGAAAAGTTGTGTGCCCTGCTCTTGACTTTGTAATGAATTTGGGAACAGAAAAAAAGAGACTAAGTAAAATGTGCCCTGCTTTGCAGAGATTGGGGGAACCAGAACTTAATTAATGTACCCTTCGTCTGCAGTGAACATTTGGGAACAAAATAAGACTTAAGTTAATGTGCCCTGCGTTTTGCAGATATCTGTGTGCCCTGCTAGTGTGTGCCCAGATGCAGTCAAGTGAACAATTTGGGAACAGTAAAAGAGACTACGTATTCTGCCCTACTTTGCAGAGATTGGGGGAACCGGATTTATTTAATGTGCCCTCCCTGCTTAATGTGCCCTTTGTCTTCAGTGAACATTTGGGAACAGATAAGACTAAGTTAATGTGCCCTACTTTTTGCAGAGATCTGTGTGCCCAGCAGCTAGTTGTGTGCCCACACTGCAGTCAAGTGAACAATTTGGGAACAGAAGAAGAGACTACGTATTGTGCCCTGCTTTGCAGAGATTGGGGGAACCAGAACTTATTTAATGTGCCCTGCTTATGTGACAACTGCTTTGTCTGCAGTGAACATTTGGGAACAGAATAAGACTAAGTTAATGTGCCCGCTTTTGCAGAGATGATCTGTACTCTGCCCAGTATTTATGTGCCCTGTTATGTAGTGTGCCCTGCATCTGCAGTGAACATTTAAGAGACTCGGGGAGTTACGGTCCCAGTTTTTATGCTAGGGCAGGGGTTCATTATTTAATTTGTCACGACTCACGATGGATCACGCTCACGAATTCACAGTCACGAATATTCACGGTCTTCTTTGGCAGTCATCCTATCTCGGCTCTTGAATGTGTGTGTGCTCTGCACAATTGCTGTATTTCTCTGGAAATAGCTAAATAAAACAGTATCAGTCGCAGAAACTTGTGTAAATGTGTATTTTATCAATACAGAGCAAGATAAGTAAATTTTGGGGGGTTTTGAACAAAACTATGAATTTTTGATAAGTGCTAATCAACTTCGGCTAATTGCTAATCATTTTTTACTTTGATCAGTGAAGGCCGCTAATCAAGTCTCCAACACTAATTTATGCCTTGCAGCATCGATATGTAGCTGCATACCAGCTCTGTTTTTTCGCTAGGCAATGTTGGCTGATACACTTACCCTGTGTGACTACTGTCAGCCAGTCAAGTTACAGGATTTTTGTAACCTGTTTTCTAAACAAAATTAACATACACAAAGTGGTAGTTAACTCATGTGAGATCAGAGCTGCCGCCCTGAACTAAGTTCCAAGGCCCACTAGTTTCGTCAGAATTGATCAGCATTGCTGTACATACTGGGAAGATGAGATGGGTTTGCGCGAAACTTGATTTAAATATATGGTGGAGTATATGGAAAAATACTCAGTTACTCAGTCCAGTGCCCCCACCTACATGGATTCAGAAAGCGATATAGCACTACCAGGGCAATGCTAGAATTCACTGGTTTCATTCACCAATCTCCAGATCAAGGTAGATTGGTGAGTGCAGCCTTCATAGACCTCACAAAGGCCTTTGATTCAGTGAACCACGCTCTGCTTCTCAAGCAACTGTCCTCAATTGGCATCTCGGCAGATACTGTGTCGTGGTTCAGAAGCTGTCGTAGGCCGCTTGCAAAAGGTGAAGATAGCTAATGTCACCTCTGACCATCAACATGTCCGCTTTGGAGTACCACAGGACTCCATACTGGGTCCACTTCTCTTTAGCATCAATCTCCCTCACTCCTGTCACCAGCAGATCCTCCTTTATGCGGATGATGCAGTCATATACAATAGCAACACTGACCCTGTGACCCTGAACCACTAGAACACCAGCTTCAACTCAGCTTTGAGGAAGTGGAGAACTGGTTCAGGAAACACAAGCTGATTCTGAACTACAAAAAAATGAAAGTCGTGTTGTTCAACGGTGTTCACAACAAACACAGATCCAGTGCCCTAACCATCAGGAACTCCTCTGACGTCCCACTTGAACAAATTCAACATTTCAAGTATCTAGGGGTAACTCTGGATAGCTCACTATCATATGCCCAGCATTTTGAGAATGTTACCAGTTCTGCCAGTATCAAGATAGGGTTACTCCATAGACATAAACACAATCTAACGCCTGAAGCCCTTATACTAGCTATCTGTAGGTCCATAGTATCAATTGTTGACTATGGTCTGGTTATCTATGGCTCAGCTTCCACCACTACCCTCCACAGAATATCAGTGGCACTTAATAAAGCATGCCAACTTCTTACTGGAGCAGTACGCCTTACCCACACATGTGAACTGTAGGCGCAAACAGGTTGGCTTCTGCTAAATGGGAGGATTCACTATCAAGCATGCTTGCTAACTAAAAAGTCACTTCTCGGGCTTCTGCCTTCTGGTGTTACAAACTTACTTAACCCCCTCTTGTAGCTCCCAGCACACGTGTAGCTCAGTCAGCCAACTCTTCTCTGTCCCAAGATGCCGGACTACACAAGGGCAAAGATCGTTTGCATATAGAGCACCACTATGGTTTAATGTGCTGCCCAGTGATATTTCTTCCTTACCAACATTGGGATCATTTAAAGGCACTCTTTACAGCTAACAGTTCCTGTGACTGTTTCAACTGACATGGCACTACCTCAGCAGTATTGACACATCCTTGTGTACCTACTTCTTTCCCTTTCTCTGCGAATGACCACTTTCACCCTAACCACTCTGCCCTATTTTCTACCTTCTTCCCCGATCCTTTTTTCACCCTCCACCTTCTTTCCACTGTTTATTTTCACTTACCTGAACTTTTGTTCACCCAAATCTACCTATACCTATTTGACAAAGCACCTTGGGCTGTCTCCTTTTATTAGGTTATTTTTGATTTCCAACAATTCATAGTTTTAATTTTAGCTGCAATGTTAATGTCATATTGTCATTTTAAATACTTTCTTGTCAAAATTTTATGTAATACCATCCGTTGTATGTCTGTCACCCTTCCCACTGACATGGAACCTTTGTAAAAGAGCTGATATGTGCTCAAAGGTATTGTAATCCCAGAATGAATGAATAAATAAAGTGTGTGTGTAGGTAGGTGTGTATATATATATATATATATATATATATATACACACACACTGAATGGTATGTTGCTGTATTCTTTCGACTACAAAAAGTGACTTGAGATGATGTCTGAGTTGGAAACCCATGAGGCTTCAGCTAGAGCATGGCAAGTTGGGGAAAAAAGAGAGACATGCTTTAAAGGTGCTGCATAATAATGCATTCATGAAGTCAGCTGCCATAACCAGTGCACTTATGTTGTGATGTTCATTCCCTACACTGCATGCCAGATAGAATGCTGATAAACCAGACTGTCTGGTCTAAAGTTGGGGGAAGGGGAGTATGCTTATATTTGGGAGTAGTCACAGTGGCCTCAAGGCATGCAAAGAAGGGAGGGGGCTCCACCCAGCTCATTTCCAGAGTGTTCAACTAGCTAGTAGAGTGATAATATTTTGCATTGAGTTTGAAAGAGTTGAGTGATTGGGAGGGAGAGGTGCAGTAACCGAATAACTAGTATTTCACTAGGCTCCCACAGTGTGTCCCAGTGTAGTTCACAGCCGTGAGAAACTGGATCACCAGCTCACCTTCATTCTGCAGTGCTGTCAGCAGTGGCATGACCTTACAATTTATTCTGGGTTATCATACCACCTCTGGGTGTCGCCAAATACACAGAGGGAGCAGACATACAGTACGCTAGACTCGGCTGTATGACGTCTTGTTTATCAGTACAGTGAGCACGTGGGACTTGAAGAAAGCAGTGGCAGGTTGCAACATTTACTTGTTACTGGCAGTGTGTGTGGTAATAACTGATGGTTTTCATTTAAAAAATATTCAAACACAGATGGTTTTCGTTTAAAAAATATTCCGACACAGTGGTTCTAAGAAATGGAAGCAGAAGCTGCAGTGACAAAAAAACACAACCAAATTGTTGGTTTCAGCATTGTGTTAGTATGACGTGACAGAGTGCGTGTTATGGTGCTATAATTGAACACTTCAGGTGCAATATTAGGCACAATGTGCAACCAACTGCGGGGAAAATGCACCTGAGATGTGCTATTATGTCACCATAATGGCATACCCTTGAGTGACATGTACTTTAAAACTGTTTTTTAAACACATATAATGAATAAAAATAAAGTAAAAAAAAAGTCCATATTCTGGTGGGGGGAGGCCTGAGAACAATAATGAAAACCATGTGTGGCACAGATCTGTATAAAAAGAGTTACTGTATCTGTATTTCGAACTAATATAAGTATTTTTAATGGAAATGTGTTACAAATTGTTGAAGCTAGGCTGGCCTGGTGGCACTGAAGGTTGAGGTGCTGGACGCCACACCTCGCTCCATGCTGGTATCCCATGTTCGGGAACGAGCATGGGATGCCAGGGTTTGGCCAGGAGGGAGAGGCTCGAGTGTCTAAAGGACTGCTGTCCTCTTCCGGGAAGGGAGGACTGCTGGCTGTGCCAGAAGACTGGCACCAGGTGGAAGTTTGGTGGTAGTGCAGGTTGGGAGTGGCAGTAGTGGGCGGTGCTGCAGGATTCTGCGGTGTGCATGTCCCTCCACAATCACACGCTGACGTACATGCCCCAGCAAGGGGATACGGGGAGAAAATCGTAGAAAATGGTGGTGGAGCAGGCATACATGACACCCTGCCGTTCCGAATGGTTTTGTTACCCGAAGCACTGGGGCAGTGGGTGAACAGTGAACAGTTTGGCACTGTACCTAATAAATATGCAGTTTTGCCTTTGAAAATTTTCATTGTCCTGTGGAGTGCTTGCAACTATTGGAACTGCAGTGTATCATTTAGGGTTGGTAACCTTTTTCACAGCACCCTCCTCTATCTCATGCTTGCAGTGGCTTAGTTTGAATCTACAATACATGACACCCTGCCTGCCACTCCCTCACCCATCTCACCAGCCAAGATTGGATCAGTGTACTTCTGAGGGGGAAGGTGGGCCTTCCCCTCTTGAACCCAACACAGAAGAAAATCTGTGGGGGTGTTCTGCCCAGCCTGGTTCATCCTGGGGTGGCAGGGGACGGTGGGGGGCAGTGGGGCAGGGCTGAGGGGAGCCTAAGCCTGTCCTGCTGAGGAGCATAAATTAGGAATAAAAAAACAATTCTTGAAGCTGTTAGGTTATTGTTGGGAAGGGGCAGATTGCTCCTGAACAGGTTCACCTGTCCCTGAGTCACATGTACATGCTGATATGAACTTAAAGGGGCACTGTCAGCTTTTCCCCCTTCATTTTTTGGTAAAAACGAGCAGTATGCCTCTTGGCCACATACCACTTAGGGAGATGCTTAGAATGCCCATAGGGATATAAAATAAATGGATGTTTACCTGGCTTCTTAATTTTTTCCCTAAATAGGTTTTCAACCTGCCCACCCGTAATCCTGTACATACCGGAAGCATTTCTAGGTCAGGACTGCGCGTCTGCCACAAGAGTGGTCCCGATGTACGATTATTTTCATATGGATGCAGTACAGTCATGTTGCGCTTGTTCCTTGCGTATGTCTCAACTACTACATCTATCTGGCACCACAAACCGAGCACTGGAAATGTATTATTTTCATTTTTAAGCTGCGGCGAAATTCCGCGCATGTGCACCAATGGCACACTCTTACGCATGCGCGGGATCTTTTGGTCTTGCATATGGTACGCATGTGTGAGTGGACTATTGTCCACCTCTCCACCGCCTTGGCAACTGCTGTACTGCTGTGGCCCTTGCCCCTCCCCCCCTTCTGTGACTACTGAACAGAAAGACACAGTGGATGTCTTTGGGGGGGCACATGACAGTTCTTAGGGCATAGTACTGTCACTTCCAAATACTTAAACAGCACATATGAGCAAGCAACATTCAGCATTGACAAATGCTTGTTATTGCATGTTTTATGATAAATAACAATCATACAACAGTATTGCACATGTGAGAAAAAGCAAGTACAGTGTTAGGATGTAATAGATCATCAATCATGGCACTCTGTCTATACAAAATAATTTCTAAACAGCCTGTCAGATTATATATAATCCATTAATAAGTGTCAAAAAGTATGAATTATCTTTGATGGCTACAAAAGTAATGGTATAAGGAGGGGGTACAGTTTATATTTATACCTACTGATAAGGTTCTCGAGGAGACAGTGAAAGAGCATGGGACCAAGCTAGTTGTATTAACCACTCTTAACTCTATCCACTTCTTATACATAGAAGCATATAAAAAATGATATTTACAGTTTTAATTTCTGGTGTTTCTTTAGTAACCATGAAAAATGACACTCCTGTCCTTACCAGCTTGCCAGGGCAAGCTATACCTCTTACTCTGCCACAGATAAAATTGAGACCTTGGATCCTTATAAGGCATTCTGCTATATGTGTTGTTGGATTAACATTCTGACAGAGAAATTCTGCAGAAATTTGAATTCCTGAATTAACTGATAAACAATTATTTCATCTATTAAATGTGTGGAAAGAGATTCTAGTGTATAGTACTCAAAGAGCATTGTTCTGTATAGAATTCTGTCCCTTTCAAAATTGCAGTTGTACCACAGTTCAAAGGGCATGGAATGTGATTGTACCTTTCTGTGGTACAACAGCATTCTGAAACCTCTAGAGACTGTACAAGTTAGTTTTATTCTGAAAGCTAAAGAACTGCTGCGTGTACATTTCACGTAATGCTATACACTATAAAAAAAATACAGGATGAGCTACTCTATGCACAGCCAGTGTGTTGTACCACCTCGGGGTGCTGATTCTCATAGACCTCTCGAGCTTCGCTCTCGAGGTCACAGGGAATCAGAACCCCTCTGTGGCAGTGGAGAAGGACTTTTTGCTAGTTACTTTCAACAAAAGAAAATACTTTTTTTAATTCTGCTTATTGAATTTCATTTATGTGCAGTGCAGAACAGAAAAGCTAGTTGAGCAAATACATTATGCCCCCCCCCCATGTGGGGGTACATAGTTCTGCCATATGGCACCTGTCAATGCCCATAACCCCCCAGTCCACAATGACAGTGCTCGTAGAGTTGTCTATAACCCCACTATAGCCTCTTCCTTTTCTCCTTTCTGACAAAGCCCTGGTTGCTGCTACCTCTGTAATGTAAATAAAAAAGTATGTATAATTGTAAAGTAACACAATACTTGGCTGTTGCTTGCTGTTTCAGTGTCACTGCTCTACATTTTGTTGAACTTAGAAGTATGCTTATGACTTGTAACTGATGTGGAACCTTTGTAAATGAGCTTCTAGGGACATGGATATGTTGTTCATCCACACTGTCTGGCAGGTATCCTTGCCGCTTTAAATCTTGCCGGAAGGTCTTCAAGCTGGCTCCTCCCACCCACCCGTGTGGTAGAACTCTCGGCTCCGCCCCATGATGCCAGATCTTCCTTACCGCTTGGAAGCTCAGGTTCCCTCCTTAACGCTCATGCGATAAGACTAGTTCCTAATTCTTCGGTTTACAATTTAAAAGTTTTGCATTCTAGACTTGGTTTTCTACCCCTAGCGGCTGCGATGGACAAATCGACTCCCGGTTTTCAGAGATGCCCTTGCGGGCAGAAGATGTCTCGGACGGATCCGCACTCCATGTCTGTCTACTGTTTAGGCCTTGAGCACGACCCGCAGGCTTGCGACCTGTGCTCTTCCTTCTCAGCCTATGTCCTCGAAGACCATGCTGCCCGTTTACAACTGGGGCGTCCCGAGAAACGTCTTCCTCCGGTGAAGTCAAAAGAGGCCCAGTCGGCGGTTTCCATGGCGGCGGGCTCGGCGGATCAGCTAGAGCAGATGATCGCCCTCGAAGAGGAGGCGGCGCTGGCCGCATCTTTCTCGGCCGCGGCATTTATCCCGCTCTCCCTGGGTTCCTCTTATACAGCTTCCTTTAAGGAGCTTTGTCTGTCCCTGTCCAGTAAGGGAGAGGGACCAACGTCTGCTGGACCTTCTTCTCGGTCCAAAAAGAAAGACAAGGGTAAGTCCCTCCGTCGACGCTCTTGGGAGCAAGAAAGGTCCCTCTCCCCGAGTTGTCGGCCATCGACTTCGGTCGATCGTTCGACTTTGGCCACTGGTCTCATGGTGTCCCCGTCAGGTCAGTTGACCGAGACTCGCGCCGACGCAGTCGAGATCTTTCTCGACCCGTTGGACGGGTTGTCGCCAGGTGAAGCCGAGAATCCTCTCTCCCCGGTTCCCCCGGTGGGAGTTGAGGATCCCGTGGGCTTGCCAGTGCCTCTGGTTCCGGAGCCCTCGGGTGAACCCTCCGAGCTGAGGGGAGAGCCGGTTCCTCCGTCCCCTTCCTGCACCGTCCTCGGAAAAGCCGAGGTTCTCGGTCTCGGACTTCTTCGCGATCCAGCCAATCCCGCCATAGGCGGTCTCGTCTCGGCACCGCGGTAAGCGGTGCTGCTGCTCGTCCTCCTCCTCGGACGAGGGGAGGCTTCAACGTAAGTTACGTCGACGATACGAGGACCTCATGTGGCAACAGCTCCTTCTGACTGGGAACAAGCCTTCCCCGGCCATTAAATGGCTGTCACCGGAGCGGCCGAAACAACCCCTCGACTTACCCGAGGAGCCTGTTCCCAGGCCGGTTGTTCGGCCAAAACCAGCTGCTCCACCGATTCCGGTGGAACCTCCGCCTCCACAGCCGTTATTTGGGGCTCCGACCAAGAATTCTCGGTTGGCTCAGGGCCTGGCCCATAGGCTGTCTGTTACCCTCACTCCCAATCAACCTCGGCAGGTGGAGGGTGGCTCAGGTCCGAGGCAGATCTTTGTGGACTCTTCCGAGTCCGACGGCGATTCCTCCCTTTTCTCCAGGCGGGTAGACTTGGAGTCCTCTGGAGGTCAGTCAATGGACGATAGCCCTTCGTCCTATCTGGGATTGCTTCGGCTCATCTCGGAGTCCACGGGGATGAAGCTCGAACCTGTGTCTAAGCGGGCCAGGTATCCCCTCACGGAGATACTGGACCGAGGGGATTCCCCTACGGAGGCCTTTCCGGTGGCCGAGGCCATAGTGGGCCCGGCCTTGGAGCTCTGGCAGCGCCCTGTTTCCTGTCCTGCGCCTTCGGCCAGGATGGCCAGGAAATATGCGGTCCCTGCCGGTTCTTTGTCCGGTTTTTCGGAACACCCCTCAGCCGAGGGGCTAGTTACCGACAGCGTTTTCCGGCGCGCTGGGAACGCTAGGGACGTGGACAAACCTCCCGACAAGGAGTCCAAGAAATTGGACTATGCCGGGCGCAAAGTCTACGCCGGCTCCTCTTCGCCTCACAGGCCAGCCTCGCCACCATGGCACATTTCCTCATGCCCTATTGGGCTCCCTGGACGAGGTAGTTCCTCATCTTCCGGCGGACCTGCAGACCACGGTTAGGCAGGTGCGGGACCAGGCAGGGCAGCGGCCAAACAGCAGCTTCAGACTGCTCTGGACATTGGAGACTCATGTGCCATGTCAGTAGCGGCCGCAGTGGCTATGCGCCATCGGGCGTGGCTGAGGATATCCACCTTCACTTCGGATACCCAGCACAAGTTGGCGGATGTCCCCTTCCTGGGGACCGACGTCTTCGGCCCTGGGGTGGAAGGTCACCTGCAGAGGATCGAGAAGTCCAATGCTACCTTGGACTCGGTCTCATCCGCACAGAAGGACAAAGGCCGCAGACCACAGCCTAAGCCCTTTCGTCCCTCTGCGCCCGCAGCACGTCTGGCCCAGCAACGTCAGGGCCAGCAGGCTCGAGCTTGGCATCCCAAACCCAAGCCCTCGGCTTCCTCCTCCAGGAAGCAGGGAGGTAAAGGTCCTGGAGGTCCCTCGGCCGGTCCTTCCTCGAAGCCTGCCTAGTGACGGGTTGAGGGGTGTCGCCCCCAACCTCGTCGCCTCACCCCAGGTGCACCCCGTGGGGGGGGAAGCTTTGCCACTTTCTTTCTGCCTGGTCCGTTATCACCACAGACCGGTGGGTGTTGGAGGTGGTGGGAAAGGGCCTGCCTCTGGAGTTCGAGCAGGCCCCACCCTTCAGAGCCGTCGCACCTCGGGGGGCCTCAGGGTCCGAGGCCTCGCTGTCGGCTCGCTGAGCCAACATCGCTCTCCTCCTCGAGAAGGAGGTGATCAGAGAGGTGGCAGACCCTTCCTCAGACCCGGGGTTCGTATCCAGGTACTTCCTGGTTCCGAAACGGACGGGGGGCAGGCGCCCCATTCTCGACCTACACAACCTAAACAAGTTCCTAAGGTTTCGAACCTTCAGGATGGTCACTCTGGCTCAGATAATACCATCCTTGGAACACGGCGTGTGGTTCTGCTCTCTGGACCTGCAGGACGCGTTCTTTGACGTCCCTATCTATCCGTCACATCAGAGGTTCCTTCGCTTTCGAGCGGAGGGATCCCTTTTCGAGTTCCAAGCCATGCCCTTCGGCTTATCTCCAGCTCCCAAGGTCTTCACCAAATGCATGGCAGTGGTGACAGCGTTGCTGCGGCGCTGAGGGGTCCGGGTTTACCCTTACCTGGACGATTGGCTGATAGCAGCCCCCTCCAGACAGGAGGTGGAGCGGTCCAGAGATCTGGCCCTCCAGGTTTGCTCTCAGGTCGGCCTCCTCATCAACGAGGCCAAGTCGGAACTCGAGCCAAAGCAGGTGATTCTTTTCATCGGGGCAGAGCTCGACTCTCTTTGAGCCAGAGCACGGCTCCCGGCGGACAGGGCTGAGGTTCTTTCCTCCTTTGCCCAGTCATTTCTGGTTGGGCAATCGCGCCCTGCCTGGGACTTTCTGCGCCTCCTGGGTCTCATGGCGGCCTGTACCAGCATGGTCCATTGGGCCCGCTGGAACATGCGCCCCCTTCAGTGGGGGCTGGCCAGCCAGTGGTCCCAACGCTGTGATCCATTGGACCAGCTAGTGACGGTGACCCAGGGGATGTGGAATGCTCTCCAGTGGTGGACCGTTCCAGTTCATCTGCAGGAGGGCATCCCGTTTGTCCGCCCCGGGCCGACGGTCTCTCTATCGACCGATGCCTCCTTGATGGGTTGGGGTGCCCATCTGGGGGAACACCGAGCGCACGGCCTCTGGTCCCCGCGGGAGTCCCAATGCCACATCAACCTGCTGGAGCTCCGAGCGGTCCGCCTAGCTCTCACCACCTTTGCTCCGTTTCTTCGGGGTCAAGTAGTCCTGGTCCAGACGGACAATACCACGACCATGTACTATCTAAACCGCCAGGGCGGGACGCGCTCCATGCTTCTATGCAAGGAAGCTCTCCGCATCTGGTCACTCGTGCGCAGCCTGGAGGCGGATCTCCTAGCCATTCATGTGGCAGGAGCCTCCAACACCCTGGCCGATGCCCTAAGCCGGATAGGGGCAGCGTCCCACAAGTGGTCTCTCCTGCCGGAGATAGTACAAGATCTATTCTCCCATTGGGGCACACCTCAGGTGGACCTGTTTGCCTCCAGGGAGAATGCGAAGCTGAGGCTGTTCCATGCCCGCCCCCCTCAGCAGGGCTCGCTGCAGGGGGATGCCTTCTCGAGGCCGTGGACCCCGGGCCTGTTCTACGCCTTTCCCCCATTCCCCTTGATGCACAAAGTGCTTCTCAAAACAAGGAGGGACAAGGCGCAGGTGATTCTGATAGCCCCAGACTGGCCCCGCCAGTACTGGTACCCAGATCTCCTCAGCCTCAACTCCAGCCTCCCGAGGCAGCTTCCAGCTCGCCCGGACCTGCTCTCAGTCAATCAGGGGAAGGTGTTCCATCCGGACCTTCAATCCCTGCACCTGACGGCCTGGTTCCTGAGCGGCTAGAGTTCCAGGCCTTGGGTCTTTCCGACGAGGTCCTCAACGTAGTTGAGGCGTCCCGTAAGGAGTCGACCAGAAAATGCTACGCCTTCAAATGGAAGAGATTTTCCATTTGGTGCCAGGGCAAGGGCCTTGATCCTTCCTCCTGTTCCTTAGCGAGCATATTGGACTACCTTTGGTCCCTTTCTCAGCAAGGGCTTAGGTCGATGACCCTTAAGGTGCACCTGGCAGCCATCTCTGCTACGGGCGTGGCCGGGAAGCAGTCGATGTATGCAGGAGAAGGTGGTCTGGTGCTTTTCAAGCCTTGATCACATTTCCCCTCGCATGCGAGAACCTCCACCTTGGTGGGATCTACTGCTGGTACTGCAAAGCTCATGGGCAAGCCATTCGAACCAATGCACAGGTGTGAACTCTCTCACCTGTCGTGGAAGACGGCCTTCTTGGTGGCTATCACGTCAGCCAGAAGGATGGGAGAGCTCCAGGTGCTCTACATCGAGTCTCCTTACCTGGTCTTCCACAGGGACAAGGTTGTCCTGCGCCCCCACCCGAAATTCCTTCCGAAGGTGGTGTCGGAGTTTCACCTTAACCAGGTGTTGACTCTGCCGGTGTTCTACCCCAATCACACCTTGGAGGCCGAGTATAGGCTCCATACTCTGGACCCTAGAAGGGCACTCGCTTACTATAAGGAGCGCACGTTGAAATTCGGGAGAGGTTCGCCAGCTGTTTGTCACCCTACGCTGAAGCCGCACCTGGCAGACCTGCAGCCAAGCGAGAGATAGGCAGGTGGGTCACCTCCTGCATAGATCTCTGCTATAAGTTGGCGGGCATGGAGCCTCCCAGAGGGATAAGAGCTCATTCTACCCGCCATACTGCTGCATCGGTGGCTGCTTCCAGGGACGTCGCTATCCAGGAATTCTGCAGGGCTGCTACCTGGAAGTCAGCACACACCTTCATCACCCATTACCACATCGACCTTGAGTCATGCCGGATGCTGGTTTTGGGGCCTCGTTCTCAGTGTCTCTATTCCCTAAGTAGGGGTGTGCTGCTGCCTCCCTCCCCGGAGAACTGCTAGGAGTCTGCCAGACAGTGTGGATGAACAACATATCCATGTCCCTAGAAATACAGGTTACTCACCTGTAACAGGAGTTCTAGGAATGGTATATGTTGTTCATACGACCCACCTGACCTCCCCGGCTTCGACGCACAACCTGAGCTTCCAGCGGGCCAGATCTGGCGTCATGGGGCGGAGCCAAGAGTTTTACCACCCGGGTGGGTGGGAGGAGCCAGCTTGAAGACCTTCCGGCAAGATTTAAAGTGGCAAGGATACCAACCAGACAGTGTGGATGAACAACATATACCATTCCTAGAACTCCTGTTACAGGTGAGTAACCTGTATTTACATGCTCAAAGGTGTTTGTCCAAATTGAATAAATAAAAATAAATAAATATGGTCATTATTTAAGTACTATTTTTATAAGCATAGATCACATCATACCCATGGCTTACAGATAGTAACACATTAGGGAGCTGCCTCCTAGTATCTGCCTGCCCCAGCCCATTCAATTCCTTACCCTATCAGGATCGAGATGCTGAAGTTTGGCATACACAGAAATGTGACGGCAGAGAAAGGCACCACGGCCCATCTAGTCTGCCCAACATCCTACCTCCCCCCTTCTGTTATGCTTCCACCCTCTTTTCCCAACCCCCTAAATCTATCCCAAGCCGTCTTGAACCCCTCTGCCATTTCAGCTGCCACTACCTCCTCCGGCAACTTGTTCCATGCCTCCACCACCCTTTCTGTGAAAAACTGCCCCCTTTCATTACCTCTGTATTGCCCACCTTCCAGTTTGAGGCTATGTCCCCTCGTGTTCACTCCCTTCTTCAGTTTGAACAACCTGTTACCCTCTACCTTATTTATTTCCTTCAGATACTTAAAGGTCTCAATCATGTCTCCCCCTCTCCCTCCTAGTCTCCGGAGGGTCCAAAGTCAGCCCTCTCAATCTTCTCTCATAGGGTACATCCTGCATCCCTCGTACCATTTTGGTTGCCCTTCTCTGCACCCTCTCCATCAGCTCAAAACCTCTTCATAGGTGAGGCCTCCAGAACTGCACACCATACTCCAGATGTGGCCTAACCATGATTCTGTATAATGGCATTAGCACCTCCCTCTTTCTGCTATTAAAACCCCTCGCAATGCAGGCCAACATTCCATTTGCCTTTCCCACCGCCCTGCTACACTGGCTGCCCACCTTGAGGTCACGCGATACCATAATCCCCAGGTCCCTTTCTATTTCCTTCTCCTTAATCACCAGCCCCCCAAGGGAGTAAGTTTCCTTCCTATTCTTCCTCCCCAGGTGCATCAGCGAGCACTTTTGTGTATTAAACTTCAATTTCCAGGTGTCAGACCACCTCTCCAGTCTCTCCAGGTCCCGCTTCATGGCTTGCACCCCACTAGGTGAATCCACCCTATTGCAGACCTTTGTATCATCTGTGAACAAGCACACCCATCCCTCCAGATCCTCCGCTAGGTCACTAACATAGATGTTAAAGAGTATTGGTCCTACTCCTAGCACTGACCCCTGTGGTACCCCACTGGTCACCGCCCATTCCCTGGAATGTGCCCCATTTACCACCACCGTCTGACTCCTTCCCTTCAACCAGTTTTCCACCCACCTGGTGATCCTGTTGTCTATCCCTAGTCTGTCCAGCTTATGTACCATTCCACCATGCAGAATGATGTCGAAGGCCTTATTGAAATCCAGATAGGCCACGTCCACTGCTCCTCCCCTCCTCCCTGGTCCACTGTCTGTGTCACCCCTTCAAAAACTCTATCAGGTTAGTCTGACAGGACCTTCCCTTGGTGAAGCCATGCTGCCTGTCATCCTGCATGCCATTCATCTCCAAGTATTCTATCAACCTGATCTTAAGTAGTGTTTCCATTACCTTCCCCACTGCCGAGGTAAGACTAATAGGATGGTAGTTGTTGACCTCATCCTTCTGCCCCCCCCCCCCATGTAGTGCAACCACCTCTGCCCTCTTCCAGTCCATTGGTACCACCTCTGTGACCAAGGACAAGTTAAACAGCCTCGCTAGATGTGGCGCCAGTTCATCCTTCACCTCCTTGAGAACCCTTGGGTGTATTCCATCAGGCCCCATTGCCTTGTCTACCCTAAGTCTACCCAGCTCTTCCCTTACTCCTTCAGCAGTGAATTCTGCCATAGCCACCTGCCTGTGGCTGTCACCCTCCCCACCCCATCCTGGTCCCTTACCCTCCCTTTTCTCAGTGAAGATTGAGGCGAAATAGCTGTTTAATGCCTCTGCTTTTTCAAAGTCCCCTTCCAGTATTGTTCCACTTCCCCCTTATCCTTCCAATCCCATGCTGTGCCCTCCTCCTTTCTCCAATGTACCTAAAGAAGGTTTTGTCCCCACTCCTTGCCTACTTCGCTATCCTCTCCTCAGTGGCCTCCTTAGCCCTCCTTATCTTTTGCCTAGCCTCCTTTCTTTTTTCCCTGTAGGTTTTCCTGTCCTCATCCTTTTGTGTCCTCCTGTACCTCTTGAATGCTCTAGTCTTCTCCTTGACCCCTAATTCCATCTCTAGTGAACCATAGAGGTCTTTTCTGTCTTCTATTCTTTCTTTCCCTTCTTATACATGAGTCCATGGCTTTAAATACCCCTCTCTTGATGGCTGCCCATAATTCCTCCACCCCCTGCACATCCCTATCCTCAACATTTCTTCCCTAACTACCTTCCTCATTCCATGAAAGTCAGCCTTTCTGAAGTCCATTACCTTGGTTCTTGTCCTAACCTCTCCCGCCCACTCTCACCCTGAACCTGACAGCCCTGTGGTCACTGGTGCCAAGCTCTTCCCCCACCTCCCTCCTCCACACTGTCCCCATTTGTGGAGACACATCCAACAGGTTTAAACCCCTAGTGGGCTCACTGACCCTTTGTTGCAGGAATATGCCCTGAAGAGCCTCTAAGATGCCCCTGCTTCTTGCGGAGATTGTTGTCTGGGCCTCCCAGTTGATGTCCGGAAGGTTTTAAGTCCCCAACTAGCACAATTTCCCCTTTCCATGCCATCCTCGCTACTGATTCTACAAAGTGTCTATCCCCTTCCTCCCCCTGCATAGGAGGCCTATAGACTACCCCAACACACAGGTTTTCCAAAGTCCATTTGTGCAAAAAGTTATATCCTTCATAATTTTTTAAATCTGTATGCTGGCCAAAAAAAGACCAACTTCCCGGTCAGAAACACGCTTCCATTCGGCCCATACAGCCCTGTTTTGTGCTTGTCAAGAAGGCGGTTAGCACTACCTATCTGTTATATAGATAAAGTATTTAAATATATTTATACCCTTTAGTGCTGGGATTTTGTTATATCAAAGCAATTGATCGACTAATTGGGTCCCTATTAATCGATCGATCGCTTTGATACTGCCCATATTTGTGTGTGAAAACAGAACAGCAGGCGGGTAAGGTAGACGAGTCCTTGCATACATGTAGAATAACATCACACTTGCTCACTTGCAGACAGACCAGGCCGACTTTAGTTTGAAATGGAAGGAGGCTCTGGTTGGGTGCCCAGTGATTTGGGATGAGCACCACTCTCATTCTTGAGCCGAGTTTACATGGCAGTAGCTCTATAAATAACATACCGCAACAGCACGGTCCCGTCCACTTGCCACCCACATCCCGGCTGTCTACATGGCCCCTCTCTGCGCTGCTGCAGTCAGTGCTGGGGAGGGGCCATGCATCAGGGGGAGCCACCCACCTGCTGGCCGATGGACAGGTTGCTGCGGCGTGGGCAGTTCACACTGCCACTTAGGCTGCTGTAAGCTGCTCGCTCCTCTTGGCACTCTTAGCTTGCCAGAGAATCTGGGAGCATCTTAGCGAAGGCTTTCTACTCCCGACTGGTGACCATTAGTCACATTTGCACTGAGTAGCCCATGTGCACGGGTTACTCCAGTGCAAATGTGACTGTGTAAACAGGGCTTTGGTCTACAGCTTCACTGCTCAAGAGTGTGCATCTCTTATTAGACTCGCACAGTTTGTTTCAGCTCCAGCCCTTTTTGACCAACTTGGGAAACAATATTTACACTGAGGAGAGAAACATAATTACTGCTTCCATGAGCCCAAATGGACAAAAACATTTTTTTAAAACCTATCCCCACCCATTTTAATACACATGTGTGCCATTGACAGTGGGATCTGTGTACATGAAATTCAGTTCATGCAAGTTTCCAGAATTTCTTTTTTTTACTTTTATTACCCATTATAGAGGAAAACCATTATGCAGCAAACCAGGCCACATTTTCATACTGGCACTCAGTTTCTTGCCTGTTGGTGCCCATGTTGACTGTCATGCCTGCCTACCCCCCAGGCCCTAAACTTGGCTCCGCCACTGGCTGAAGGTGCTAGATGCAAGCACCTTGTGTATCACTGGGCATGCATTAGCCCCAGACAACCAACACTCTGTCATGTCTTACTGCTTATGGAATGTGTGTTGTGGAATACAGGAATTCAGAATTGTGCGCAGTTCCATAAGCAGAATATTCATCTCCCAATGTAAACACACACACACACACACACACGACCTCACATGGAGCCAGAACCCCTATTTTTTTAAAACTCTTGAGGCTTTATTGAGACATATTGAGTAATACAATAGCCAACTTGCTTGCTATTAACAATAGTTCATAGCTACTTTATGTGCGGCAGGGCAGGCAGCAGAGAGTTTCCTGGTAAGCAGGTAAAGCTGGGAGGGGGATTTGTCATGGTCTGCAAATGAACACTAGTAATGACAGCTATAAGAAATAGTTCATTTTTTCCCTTTATTTGTGTTGAGAACTTAGTAAAGTGTTTAGTTTCACACTTGTTTGCGTGTTAGAATATTTAAAAATAATTAAAATACTACAGATTGACAGAGTGACAAACTATATAAACTTTCATTATTATATGTGAAATCTTGCCAGATGCCCTGTCTTGTACAAGCCTGTGAATGGGCAGGTTCAATAACTAATAATCTAAATTTATATTAGAAAAAGCATTTTTTTTTCAGTCTACTGGAAAACATGTTCGCAGCTGCAGTGTGTGAAGACCTCTTATACAGCCAGGAGGTCTTCACAAGCCGGAGCCAGATAATGCAGCAACATTCCACATTCTTTATTTTTTTTTGTACTCTGTTGTCGTCTCGCGGTTGTTATTCAAGCGCAAAGCAGAACAGTGCACAAATAACACAACACATTAGCGATCACATGATAACATGTTAAAAAGAAACCCTACAGAATTGAACTACTTGCCAACCTCCTCCTTCCCAAAGGCTCCCTGTAATAAAGATCCTCCACGTACCGCAACACAGCCCTCGTATTGAGATCTTGGTAGACGTTTGTATATATTTTTTATATCTCACAGATAAGGAAAAACTGAAAGCAGTACTGAAAGTGCAGTCCACTACAATTCCTGATTGTAAACGTCCTGCTGTAATGAATGGAAGCACATTTCATTTTGTTAACAACTTTTAGATGTCTCAGCATCCGGTAACTATAGATTCACAAATAAATAATTACTGAAGACCATAGCTAGCATGTTCAGTCTGCTCTGGTCCTAGATCTGTATCACCTAACTCTTTAGCTCAGCCCTAGTTGTTTTTTTTTTTCCACACAACCACTTTCATCAGCTGGCAATTTGCAACAAGCAGTAGCACTTATGGAACAGCAAAAGAAATGTAAAGGCTGTCACAAATGCACTCCGCGGGACAGGCCCTCTGCTCCCACAGTGCCAACTTCACAGCGCAGTAGTGTGAACAGGTAACAGACAGGGTAACCCTCCTGTCTGCTTCGGTCCGAATCACCTTTAGTCTCAGGTTCTGGGGAGATTCAAATTGTGAACCTTATGCTAGCATACCCAAATGTACAGGCTTAGATAATGTTCTTCGGGGGTGCAATATATCTTTTGCCTAGGGCACCTAACCAGGTATCCAAAATGAACCCTTAAAACTCTATAAGATACCTTAGGTATATTCTTACCTTTTACCAAGCTTTGTAACACCATCAAACCCTTGAACAGTTGTCAGACTTAATATCCGTTCAGCAATAACATGCAAAAAAAAGACTGAGGAGACCCAGGCAGTATCTTAAGAAAATGTTTACTAAAAATGGATAAAAACAGTAAGATAAAATACAGAGCAAATATCAAAGAGCATCACAATCATATAAAAGAAAAAAAAGGAAAACTACAGAACAAACTCCTACCACAATACATTTACATCTTTTCTGTCTAATGTGTTACCTCTGTAAGTGCCTTTAAATTAGAGAGATCTTTGTTTCTTAAGAGCCCAAAAAATATGTCCCACATTTCAGACACAAGTATCAGTTTAAACTCTCCACACCCCTTCTGTGAGTCATCTAGCTCCTCCTTTTAGAATATAAAATTATGAACATGATTTCCTACCAGGAGGTATTTTAAATAATGTGAACATCAGCAAAAAACAATTTCCCAAATTTGATCAACCAGTTCCTTTGAAGTTTACAACCCTGCAGTCCATCACCTAGGTGTGAGATAGCCAACAGGAATCAGCTAAATGACGTCCTTTCCTGATGAAATAAAATGTATATTTAGTTTCTAACTTCAAAAGCATTAGGTCATAAAATGGCCATAAAATGCAATTTCTCAAGGAAGTTAATTACATTACAGAGATCTCCTGGTCAGTGTAATACATCCTGTGATTTCAGCTGCTGACACCTTGTAATTTAAAAGGGCCGAATCTCACAGACTGACATTGTATACATTGACCATTTATTTATACTGCCAATATCATACAATAATCATAACCAGCTGGTCAAGTATCACAAAGGCTTTTAGAGGTATGATAAAAAATAAGATCTTCTGCCAAAAAGATGCTTAATAAGCACTAAATGGGATGTCCAGACTCCGAGATGTCTCTTTGCTAATCAAGAAAGTCATATTGAAGCCAGCCCGGCAGTGCTGAGGGTTGAGGCGCTGGGCGCCCACACTTGCACCACACGGCGGTCGCGAACGGGACTGGCCGCTGGGGAGAGGAAGGATTACATCCCACGACTGCTTTCTCTTTCTGGGGGTGGCATGAAGTTGCGCACGCGCTGCAGTGGCGACTGCAGGAGGCAGAGCCGACAACAGTTGCGCCGCAGAGCCATGTAGGAGCGCTGCTGGCATCAGCATGACGTGCTTGGATGCCATTGCACGCCTGACTCCGGGGACAAAAAGAACAGTGGGAAATGGCAGGCGATCTCAAGGCTGATGGTTGATTCCTGCGCCCGAGCACAGAGAGGCGCCTTGTCTGGGGCTGACCCCTGTGGCATGGGGCATTATCTGCATACCAGACCTGGTTCGGGGTGCGGTGCCGGCTGAGTGTCATAGGCCTACCCCGTATAGGGGAGAAAAGTATGCAATGTTAAAAAAAAAAAGAGAGTCATTTTAAGCATCTTCTCCGCCCAGTAGTGCTAAGGGTTGAGGCCCTGGACACCACACCTTGAACCATGCCGCCACCTGGGTTCGGAATGAGCCTGGGGCGCCGGGGTCAGCAGAGGAGGGAAAAGACTGAGCGCCCAGAGGACTGCTCTCTCTCTGGGAGGGACGGGATGCGATCAGCCAAAGAGCCCACCTGGCAGCGGCCGGAGGTAGCCCAAAGAAGTGTTGTGGCGATGCTGGTGGAGCGCGCAGCATTGCCATGACAGCCGGGCTCCACAGGAGACTCACAGTTAAAACACCACCCTCCTCCCTCCGAGCAGGCAAAGGCGCCTCACCCAGGGCGACCACACTTCAAGACAGATGGGGCTCTCTCCTCCCTCCTCCTCCTCGCCCAGTGCTCAGTACTATAAGAAAGAGTGCTCTTGGGGGGCAGCCTTCCCGGAGGATAGACCTGGGGATGCCCGTTGCTGGGGAGTGAAAGATGAACCAGTCACGCAAGGAGGTAGCGTCTGGTGGGAATGGAAGGTCGCTGAGAGAGTTGGGGGCAAAGGACGGGTGGGGGAAAAATAGAATTAGAGGAAAAAATATATATATTGAAGCATCTTCGCTACCCAGAACCGCTCCGCTTTGCTTCATAGTTCTCCAACACAAAGATGCCTCAAGATGACACTCTTGATTAGTCAAGAGATATTTCGGACATCCCATTTACCTATAAAAGTAATGTAAGCATTCTATTAAATGAGGTGTGTAGAGTGTAGAAAGAATGGTGATGTTGAAAAAGGGTGAGTGGGAGGTTGAAACAAAGCATTGATGAGAGAGAGTTAGCCAAGGTGTAGAACTTACATAAATGTTCTGAAAATGTAGACACTTTTAATATGACTGGAATGGATAACCATTACGCTTATTTCAATTATGCCTGTCCTTAAATTATTAAGGGGTGTCATGTAGGTTTTAAATCAAATTGGTCAGTTAGCCTATCTGAATCATTTATGCTGGCAGATGTTTGCAAACTGTGTACATAATTAAACTGCATTGGTATACAGTATGTGTTTGTAGAAGTGTAAATAGGGCTTAATTCACAATGTTAGCCTGCCAGTAATGTGCAGTGCATTGGCACAATTAGATGCCTTGTATAGAGGGCCAGTGAGACCACCTTTGCTGCCTCTATCCCCGGTGGCAGCCCTGTGCACCCCCCACCTGGGCATTGGGCAACTGGTTTGTGTGGCCACCTAGCATTTACAAAGCCCCAGATGCATACATTACTGATGACCATGAAGGAAGTGCTTCTCTTACTTTAGGAAAGCGGTGCTGTACCACAACCCCCCTCCCCATCAGATCCTGGAGAGAACCCCCAGTGAAAAATGCCAGCCTGTCCTCTTTGCCACAGGTGGGGTCATTAGAGTAGGGGGGCCTGTAGGTGCCAGCAACCATTGTTGGAGTAGTGTTTGTCTCCCATTTCTCAGCTGTGACCCTTGACCTTCTGTCTTCCCCTGGCAGCAGTGGGCTTACCTGGAGGTGGTCCCATGTATGTGCAGCATGCCCCTGATGGAGATGCTCCCTGGCCCATCATCTGGGATTGCTGCTATAGCAGAATTTGCCAGCAGCTTACACCAGGCTGGGATATGTTGCCATCTGCAGCGTTCTTCCAAGCCATCCGTCCGATTGCCAGTATCCTGGGTCCTGTCATGAACTGGGGTCATCTACACAGCAGTGCAGTCTGCTGATAATCACCCATTGTGCAGCTCATGTTAAAAATGTGTAAAATATAACCTGCTGCAGTAGGGGATACGGCAAGCCTCGCCACTGGCTACTGTATCACAGGATACCCTGCAGAACCGTAGCCAGGGATCCACTAGGTGGCTAGCCTAAGATTTCAGTTGGAAGCTCAGTAACAGATTTTGCATTCCTCCCTGGCTGCCCATACCTCCTGTGCGGTGTCCTTCTTAAGCACATCGGGGAGTCAGGTCAGTGAATGCTGTAGGTGGCAAGGCTTGCTGAGTGGCATAACACTGTGGAGTTCATGGGCTGGCAATGCACAAAATCACATGTATATAGAAACAGAGAATCTGTCAGTAGGAAAAAGACATGTTGACTTTTGTATTTGCTCATTTCTACCTAATTCAGAATGAGAGAGCCCCAGAGGCCCCCCCCCCCTTTCTGGTGTGATATTTTATGTGTATTTATGTAGCTTTTGTTAACCGGGTCGGTACATTTTACAAAGCCCTTTTATTTGGCCCACCCTCTTTAAAATTCCCCAACTGCACAGAACACCTTGTTTGACAACTTATTCCACCCCTCCCCAACCACCCTTTCCATGAAAAATTACTAGTATGTCTCTTAAACTTGCCCTTACCCCCATTCTCGCTATCTCCGCAGAGTTGCCCCCAGTACTTATGTTCCCACTGAGTCTGAATAGTTCCCAGCCATTCACTTTATTTAACCTGGTGGGGGAGGGGAGGTGTTGGTATGTTTTAATCAGTTCCCCGCTTTTCCTTCTCACCTCATGCTAGTTGTACATGTTCGTATCTGCTAACCACACCTCGTATGTCCTTCCCTGCTGTCTCTGGGTTACCTTGGATCCCTGCCTCTGCACTACCTACCTGCATTCCTGCATCCTAAAAATCAAGCCATATTGTGTCATCAAGGTCTAATATAAAATGCTACCACTGAAATGGGGGGGGGGGTGCAGTTTACATGGGCATTTAGCCTTCATCTGCCCCTTATAACTCTAGTAGGAACTCTAGTAGTGTGCATTGTGTACTATTTCCCTACTGTGTCACCCATAACCAGTGACTAGATATAAAGCTCTGCTAAGAAAAAGACCAATATGGTATAAGTGACCCTCTAGAAACTTCTGCAGTAACCCCCTAGATACATCTGGAAACGAGGTTGGGAACTCTTGTTTCTGTGAGACTGTAGTCGTGATCCGGCTTGTTGTTTTCCGTGTCTGAAATGTATGCACATTTATAAAGTGGCACTACAGCACTTCACTTTTAGGTGCTACCTCTGTGTTTTTGATACAGGTTTTAAGCGGTTAACTGTGTGCAGACCTGTTTTTGCCCTTTCTCACTAACTTGTCTAGTCCTGCACTGGTGCTTTTAGGGTGTTGCTCTTTCTTTTTTGCAAACAAGAGTAGTCCTTCTCAGTATATCCTTCTTAGTACACTGTCTTGGTAAAACATTTTCAAAGAAAAATATTTTCCAGTGTTGTTAGCTAGTTTTAACTGGCAGTAAGTACATCCTAGAGGTTAGAGTAGCGAGCTGTGAATGAGCTTGTTACATCCAGCAGACCTGGGTTTGATTCCCACAACCTCCACTTGCATACTGTGTGACTCTGAGCAAGTCACTTAACTTCCACAGTGCTCCCAGGTTGCCCCTGAAAACAGGCATTTATGCCTAGTGGGCCTTTCCTGGTTTCCAAAGAATAAAAAAAAAACTCCTAGCCTATTATCAGACATCTATAGATAATATAGTTAATTGGGGCACTTTGCTAACTGGCACTGTGATCCCTGGATCCTTGTAAAATGTGCAGTGGCAGTTTTGTAGTGCCCTTGAGGCACCAACATTTCTGGACGCTGAAACGCAGAATAAAAAATGATGTGGGTTGCAGTGCAGCAAATCCAGTCTGAGTAACACTTCCTGCAGCCCTTTGCGCTTATGGTCTCCATATGACTTTTGCAGGCACTTGCTCAGCGAAATTAGATTTTTCTCCCTTCATCCATCTGAAGCTTAATACCAGTGACTGGAGCTTGGCATGCTAACTCCATCTCAGTAAACCAAGCTGGAATGACAGCATCGTTTGTTAAAGAACTGCACATATGCTGAAGATTTCCACAGGTCTCCAAGTGTTATGTGCTATATTATACAAAAGCACCAGAGTTGTGAAAGTCAGAGTGATATGCAGGTTATGTCTCCTAGAAATCGTGGCACATTTAATAAAAATAAAATCGTAGCTGTAAGCATGTGATTGCCGTACAGTATCTCTTAAAAATACTGAAGCAAGAAAATTTCTCAGTATCCAGAAAATTTTTTTTTATCTGTTTTGTCTTCTACCTGGCCTTCACATGCTTGTCTCCTCCTATCAACCCCCCCACCCATGCTGCCGGAAGTGGGGGACTCCCTTCCGTATTTACAATATGCCTCCTGACTCCCTCAGTGTATTTATGACTCCCTAGCCTTGGTTCTGACCTTTTCCCAGTGTGCTCCCTGTGGAAGAAAGAAAGCAGTGTTACACATTGATACCTGATGCTGCCAGAGCAGTAATGGATGGGTGAGTTTATTATTTGTCTTCTCAGCCAGATGGACATATACCCTTGTGGCTGGTTGGAAGGGGGTGCCCAGAGACGCGTCACCCACTCCTCCAGTGGCACCTCCAATACTCCATCACCAGGAGTGCCTACAAGAGTTGTGCATGAGATGGTAGCACGTGAGGTGGGTGCCTGAATCACGGCGCCATCCGAAACGGTGACACGATATGGGCAAAAGCCCGAAAGGCGAGGGGTAGGGAGGGCACTGGATGGGTGGGTATGGCTAATTAGCAACAGGATGTCACTATGTACACGCTGTGGGCAAGTACCGCAGCATGGCCTGGAGGGATGTAGGGGTGGCGCTGCAGTAGGCTGCCGAGCCGCGCTGTGGCATCGGGGTTGGCTCCGCTATGTGTGCTGGGGTTCCGGGTTGGGTTGTGATCTGGGCTACTGTGCTTATCTTGCGCCTGGCCCAAAACTTCCTTATTTTTTTTTGCTTCCGCACCTCCCGACATTCACCCCTGGGTTGAGAATCCTTAGAAGTGGGGTGTGTGGCAGGCGAAGCCTCCCAAGATGGGGGTGGGGGGTGCACCTCACAGAAAGCAGTATTTTCAGTCCCCGTGCCATTTTTTCCTTGCATCGAGGTTGTCAGTGGCAAAATTGTTTTCTCACTTCTGACGCCGCTTTCTTCTTTTTCTGCGAAAGGCCCTTCCGCGGTCACCCATATCACATAGAACCCATTAGCCAGACCTTCCCCAGGAGGAGAGTGTTGGACACTCAAAGCTCTCCCTGCCAACAATCCAGATGTCCCAGGAGTAGGGCGCATACTTAGGTCACCAGCATGCCAAGTGACTAGAAACATAGACTTTGATGGCAGATGAGGACCACTTGGCCCACCTAGTCTGCCCATTTCCGTACCTGTTGGATAAGCAGCAGATCCTAGTTAACCAACAGCCTACTTCTTCCTACGCCACCGCTCAGCACCACAGGGGCAGCATGGCAAAGGGAAGCTTTATAAAATATGATATTAAGGCAACTCTGAATATTGTTTGTTATTTTTAGTTTTCATCACCCATATTTTTTTTCAACTTTTTATTTTTCCAATATTTCTTTCAGCACACAATGGAAACAACTCATTAGAATTAACATCTGATATATCTTACTTACATAGATTGGTATGGTTAAAATTTGATGCGTTAACTATCATCAAAATATTAGAACATACAGTGATTGTATCAATGTCTGCATAATACAGTTTCATTGCTTTACATCTATCTGGGGGTATCATTCTTATATCTCATGTTAAGTTTTATAAATGGCAGGGGGAGGGAGGTGAGAGAACGGAGGAAAAAGAGGGTAATGTCCATTTTTGGCCTAGCCAGCTTCCCACAGAGCCATCATTTCTCATGGAGGAGGAGAGGATTAAGGCCGCCCATGTGCCCTTCAACGCACAAGATCAGCTCTCGATTGTGCAATTTATAAAAAACAGGAGTTCCAGTAGATCCCCCATATTCTTTATTACTGAGGACATTTACGTGAAAACAGAATGTGTGTCTCTGAGTTTGTGTGGTCCTCCTGCTCCAAGACTTCCTGACTAGAGACGTAACCTCTGCTTTTGAGATCATAATCATTTCCACAGCGCCAGATTGTGATGTCATAAACGGAGCATTATCATTTTAGTGTGTGTGTGGGGAGGGAGGGGCAAAGCAGAATATATGAAGAAGTCTGAGACATAGATATGCTGCTTTCATGCGATTGCTGTCAGCAATACAGCATGCAGAAACAGAAAATGTCAGCAAAAAAGAGACCAAGGCTGAGTGTTGGGGCCAGTCCTGTTTAATGCCTTTATCAGTCACATCGGCATAGGTATTCTGGGCAAAACTGCCCTATTCATGGACAGTACCAAGCTATGAGGAAGGATGGACAGCAAGGAGGCGGTTAAGGACCTACAGAAAGACCTACAGAGGCTGCAAAAATGGTCTAACTTCTGGCAGCTGAGGTTCAACGCAAAGAAATGCAGAATGATGCACTTGGGTAAAGGGACTCCAAGAACAGAATACTGCCTCAACGGAGTCCAGCTCAGCACCACGCAGGAAGAAAGGGACCAGGATGTCATCATAAGCAACACCCTTAAACAGACCAGGCAATGCAACACAGCATATAGCAAGGTCAACAAAATCCTAGGGTGCATAGGGAGGGGATTCGACAGCAGGAGAAGGGAGGTGATACTGCCACTGTACAGGTCCCTGGTAAGGCCCCGTCTGGAGTACTGTGTCAGGTTTTAGAGTCAACATCTGAAAGAGGATAAAATCAGGTTGGAAGCTGTCTAGAGCAGAGCAACCAAAATGGTTCAGGACCTTCAAGAGCACTCGTTCGAGGAGCATCTGGAAGCATTAAATATGTTCTCACTGGAGACAAGGAGGGAGAGGAGGGTATGACTGAAACATACAAGTCCTGAGAGGAATAAATAAGGTGCCATCCTCTGACTTGTTCAACAGATTCTCCGACTCTAATACTAGAGGGCACTAGTGGAAGCTGGGGTAGGGTGAAGCTTCAAGAGGGAGCTTAGGAAACACTGTTTTGCAGAAAGAGTTGTGGAACCATGGAATAAACTACCAGCTGAGGCAGTGGAAGCAAAGTCTGTGACATCATTCAGACTGGAGTGGGACAGGGCTAATGCAAGATCAAAAGCAACAGGAGCAGCAGGAGGCATTAGGCAGAAGGGGGGTTAGGTACTGGGATCTGAGTAGGTCTAAGGAACACGTGGCAGACTAGATGGACCCTTGGTCTCCTTCCATCTCTTTTTCTATATTTCCAGTCTGCCTGTTTTACCCTATACCCTGTGACCTAATGACTACGTTATTACCCCCACCTCCCCCCCTTGCCCCCTGCCTGTTTTCTCCTGTGTAACTATTAGGCCTTTTACTCCATCCCAGCTGTGTTTGAAACCATTAATGGTGGGTAAAACTAGTGCTTTGTGAACCTCCCCAAGTCTGACCATGCAAAGTTCGAACCCGTCAGAGTTTGTCACGGGGTCACAGTTCACATGGTGAGAAAAAGCAGCTTAAACCTTACGAGCACAGCCCTCCTTAGGTGACCTGGGCTAGTTCCTTGAAGCCCCTGCTCTGCCCCAGTCATCTCCTTCCTTCCCCTTCCACACATTAATCAAAATAACTTGTTGGCTCCAGGCACTGAGCATGGAGCTGAAACTGTTTTTTTCTTTCTTTTTTTTTTAAATGCAAGTTTATTGAACAACTAGGGTACAGTATACATCAAAGTATGTGATAGCAGGTTCAAGCAATCATCCAATACAGCATACAGCGCAATACATAACATTTTTTGGAGCGCAGCCTATATGACATCATTTAGTACATTCAACACAGGGTGTTTCCTGCATTATAGGCAAATGGATTGGCGGTACACCGCCATTGGGGACCCAGCCAGGCAACTTCAGACAGTTCAAAAGGAGGGTCTTTGTTGCCCGTTCTGGACAGTTCTCTCACCGGCTTCTTCAGAATCCCACCCCGCACTGTGTAGAATCCACCATGACCTCCTACTTGTGAAGCAGGGCATTCAGTGGTTAACCCTGTGTGTTAGTTCGTTCATGTGGTGGATTTCCCCTATAACATTGAGCCATTGTTTGTTGGTAGGGGACTGTGGCTGTAGCCATTGCCTTGCTATGGCATTATGTGCTGCCACCATCAGCACCCACCACAAATAGAGACTATTTTTGCCTCTCATCTCATTCAGGGGAAGGCTCAGGATGGCTTGCTGGATAGTGAGTGGCAAATTGAACAGTTACGTAACAATTACCGTCACTGTAGATCTTCAAGAGAATCTCTTGCAGCAGGGTCACACCTTAGGAACTATAGCCATTAGGCACCAGGACCACACAGAAACATTTTTGCTAGCAGTGTAACTGGGACTGCCCATAGTGATGTCACCATGCCGACGTTCTCTCTATATAGCCGTAGGCGGCCCCACACCCTCCTCATTTCCCGCTGGAGGCCATCCACCGAGGAGGTTCTCCCAAGGAAACCAAGGGAGAGCTATAGAAACTCGCAAGAAGGAGCGTGTAAAGCAGAATGCTCACCATCCTGGAAAGGAGAGAACAGGAAAGGAGGAAGTTAGAAACAAAGGGGAAAGTAGGTGGGACGGCATGACCTGCTGCAAGAGATTCTCTCAAAGATCTGTTGTTACAGTAAGTTCTTATGTAACTGTTCTGTCTTCTTTGAGGATATCTCTTGCAGTAGGTCACACCACAGGAACAAGCCCCAAGCAGTGCTGCAGAGGGAAAACAGTCCAGGCAGTTGGAAGGCAGTGGCCTATGAGAGGAGGCCCTGTTGCACTGCTAGGCCAAAATCTGCCCTCCTTCGAGAGGCATTGTCCAGACTGTAGTGCTTAGTGAAAGTATAGACAGTACTCCAAATGGCAGCAGCACAGATCTCCACTGCTGAGACCCCTCTGAAACATGCAACAGAAATGACTATGCCTGTTGCAGAGTGACCCTTGACAGTCCCAGGAAGTTCCTTACCATACATCTTATAACAGAAAATAATACAGTTGGCCAACCATTTGAACAGACACTGTTTAGAAACTGGTACACCCTTTTTCCCAGTGGTAAAAGAAACAAACAGCTGTGAGGGATTCCTGCAGTCCTTGGTGCGATGAACATAATGTCTGAGTATTCTGTGTACATCCAAAATATGGAGTAGTTCTTCCCATGGATTGGCATGCTCCAGATAACAAACAGGGAGGTGGATGGTTTGATTCAGAGTGCATTTAGACACTACCTTTGGCAAAAACCTAGGGTTAGTATGCAAAGACACCCGGTCTTTCTGAAAAATCAAATAAGGCCGCTTACACATGTGCGCCTGAAGCTCAGAAAGTCTACAAGCCGGGGTAATAGCAAGTAAAAATAACACTTTCCATGACAGAAAGCATAGCTTGCTAATCACGGCAGGCTCAAAGGGAACCAGAGTAAATTTCTCCAAACCAAAATTCAAGTCCCAGGCCGGGACTGGGTTATGGATGGGAGGCTTCACGTGCAGGATGCCTCTCAGAAAGGTATGGGCCACATCCAACTGGGCTACCGTATGACCCTCAGTGGGCACATGGAAGGCTGATATGGTGGACAAGTGCACCTTTAACTAACAATACTTCAGGCCAGCATCTGACAAGGACAGCAAGTACTCTAGAATCTGGTTCACCGGGCAGGTGAAGGGGTCCAGATGATAGGAAGCCACCCACACAGCAAAGCACTTCCACTTCATTGAATAATTAGCCCTGGTGGAGGGCTTTCTGACAGCCACCAGGACGTCTGCCACTTTAGGTGAGACACCAAACCTGGCAATGACTATGTCTTCAGGAGCCAGGCACGCATTTGAAGGGACTAGGTGTTTGGATGGAGAAGGGTCCCCTGATCCTGTGACAGCAAGCCTGGGCACAGAGAAAGTGGTACCGGAGGCTCCACTGCTAACTGTTGCAACAGAGGAAACCAAATCTGCCGAGGCCAAAAGGGAGCCACCAGAATCAGGGTGGCACCCTCCAACTGGAGCTTGATTAGCCCTCTCTGAATCAGAGGAAAAGTGTAAAGGAACCTCCCTTTCCAAGAGAGGGATAATGCGTCTCGCCAGATAACTCCAGGCCCTGAATCAAGCGAGCAGAAAAGTGGCAGTTTTGCATTGAACGGGGATGCATAAAGGTCCAGCACTGAGTGACCCTTCCCCGTCGAACAGGTCTTCTACCACTGAGGTGAGCAGCTCCCATTCATGCATTTTGGACTGTGACCTGCTTAGCTTGTCTGCCAGGGCATTGTGGACACCTGGAACATGGACGGATGATAGTTTGAGGCCATGTTCCAGAGCCCAGTACCAAACCTTCATCACCTCTCTGCACAGGGGGTAAGAGTGGGTGCCCCCTAGCTTGTTGATGTAGTGTGCCACACTGATACTGTCCATCTGTACTAGCAGAGGGCTCGGGGGTAGGTGACACTGGAATGCCTGCAGGCCGTAGAAGACAGCCCTCATCTTGAGGACATTGATGAGGAGTGAAGCCTCAAGTGGAGTCCATGTCTCCTGAGTCTGTTAAGGACCCAGATGAGCACCCAAACCCATCCCTGAGGCATTCATGGTGAGGATGTGATGAGGGGAGGGTATGAGGAAAGAAACCCCTTTGAGCAGATGGCTGGGTTCTGTCCGTCACAGAAGAACCTTCTTGACTGGCGAAGAGACAAGAATCATCAGCTCCAGATCGTTGGTCTGTTGAGCCCACTGGACTCACAAAGTCCATTAAGGGATGCACATCTGTAGCCTCGCCAGGGGAACCGTGACAGTAGCTGCAGCCATCAGACCCAGTAGTCTGCGGTATATTCTGGCTGTGACATAATGGCTGTGATAGATTTCCTGAGCCTGTGCTATCAGGCGCTCTGCCCTGTCTGGGGGTAGAAAGGCAGAACCATGGACTGTGTCCAGTATAACTCCTGTGTGCTGGAGATGCTGACTGAGAGTCAAAACTGACTTGGACAGGTTGAAGGAGATCCCCAACTGGCTGAATAGTTGCAAGGTATGCGCCAGGGTCAAAGACAGTTGCTCTTTGGACTGAACTTTGAGCAACCAGTCATCCAGATAGGGAAGACGTAATGTCTCTCAATTCTGAGGGCTGCTGCCACTACAGATAGGCATTTGGTGAAGACCCAAGGTGCTGAAGACAAGCCAAAAGGGAGGACTCTAAACTGGTAGTGCTCCTCTTGAAACAGGAACCTGAGGTATTTCCTGTGGGGAAGGTAGATCTTGATGTGCAGGTATGCATCCTGCATATCTAGGGAGCAGATCCAGTCTTCCTTCTGGAGCAAGGGCAACAGGCCTGGGAGGGTGACCATCCTGAACTTTTTGTACAGGATGTAGTAGTTCAGGTTTCGGAGGTCCTGGATTGGCCTAAAGTCCCCTGTGGACTTGGGAACAAGGAAGAAGTGGGAGTAGAATCCCGTGTTCTGCTGATTCTTGGGGACAGATTCTGAGGCCCTTTTTTGCAGCAGCATTAGGATCTCCTCCAGTAACACAGGTTTGTGGCCTGGAGGGTAAGTGGAAGGCCTTGGAGGGAGATCTGGAGGCATCTCCACAAATTCTGAAGCATGTCCTTGTTCTGTGAGCTGCAGCACCCAGGCATCGGTTGTGATCTTCTGTCATTAATCCAGGTGGAGGGAGAAACGCCCCTCCCGCCACCAAATCCTGGGGAATCAGATGGGGTGGGAGGTGGGCAAGGAGTCAAGCAGAGGCTGATGCCATGGCTGGGCCCACTCTGAGATGGACTTTCCTGTGGTAGAGGAGGGGATAGGGAGGGCCGTGGTAGCTTTGCACTTGCATGGCTGTCTGGTGTCAGGCCTGGGATTATGGGTAGCATACCGAAAGGGCACCCTCTGCCCACTCTTCTGGCTGGTGTGGTAGAGGTAGTGAGCAGACTGCAGTGTCCTCTCCGAGGCTTGCAGGTCACTGAGAATATCTTGCATGTCCGCCCCAAAGAGCTTATAGTCCCAGAAGGGAGCATTCAGGATGGACTGTTGAACGTCAGAGGCAAAACCGGACACCTTGAGCCAAGAGCACCTCCTCAGGCAAACTCCCACTGCGGAGGCCCTGGCAGAGGCATCTAGGGCATCATAGGTGGCCCGCAGGAGGTACTTGCCCACATCTGTACCTGTCTAAGGGACTTAAGCATCTCCTGTTTTTGAGGGCCCTCTGGAAGAGCATAGGCTGCAGACCTGGCTCCTTTCCATAGGTCATTCTAGAATTTGAGCATATGGCCAGTGTAATTGATAATCCTTATGGCCAAAGTGGAAAAGGCAAATACCTTCTTGCCCATAAGGTCCAACTTCTGGGATTCCTTGTCCGGGGAAAGAGAGCTGAGGTGCTGGGGCCTCTTAGATCTATCATGGGCCGCATTAATCACCACAGAATCCACTCTGTGGGGGCCCTGCGAAAAAGGGCTTCCAAGAGGGGGCCTGGTATAGCTTTTCCACCTTTCTGGGCATAGGGGGTAATCAAGTTAGGCCAGTACCTAGTGGCCATGGTGGCATTCTTGTCGGGTAGCAGTGACAGTCCCCATTGTCCCCTGGCTCAGAGATAGGCACCAAAGAAATTGATGACCGTGAAGTGGGTGGACGCAACGACGCATGGTGGGGCATCACCGACGCTGGACGGGAGGGCCCTGCCAGCGATGGGTCCTAAGGTGGGGCAACTCTGTGCATGAAGTCCCACACCAAGAAAGGAACGCCTGGACATCTGTGGTCACTGGTGTCGACATGGAGCCCTGTGGCAGTGATGGGAGACATACAGGCCCTGGCGCCGGCAGGGAAGGCTGTAGCAGGGATGAGATGGGGGCAGGTTGAGAGACCAGCTGAGGAACCTGTACCAGTGGCATTGAAGGAATGGTCAGGGGTGCCAACTGAAGGGACCTGAAGCCCAGTGACGCATGACCATCACCCACTACCAGCAGGCCGGTGGCACTCCCTGACTGCAGGCCCTGAGAAGGTGGAGTGGCATTCAGTTGGGGTGGATGTGTTGGTTGGGGTAAGGAAAACCCCGGTGATCATGGGCCAGCATTGGCAGAAGAGGAACTGACAGGCTGTACTGTAAGAGCTCCCCCTATGGCAGACAAGATGAGAGAGGCAGTGGGAATCGTCAGCGGGAGAAAGGGTAGGTCCGCCAATGATGAATCAGCATTGAACTGAGAAGCCCCAGCAGGAAAGGCTGCCAAGGCTGACCCTGTAACAGAGAAGGTGTGGGGGGCAGCAGGGGTTGCTACCAGTCTGGTCGATGACCCCATAACTGTAGGTGTTGGGCACAGCGACCAAGAATGTTCTCAGGAGGACCTGTCTTTCTGCTGGTGGCAGTGCTTCCCCGACATCTCGTCCTGGGCCTTGACAGCATGAGAGCTTGAGGACAGGGCTGGGGAAGTGGAGGAGCTCCTATCCTGAAGCTCCTTTTCAAAGGCAGCTATCTTCTGCCCGATAAGGAAGGACTTTAACTCTTCCTGGCACTGCTACCATGTAGCCTAATTGAAGCCACGGTGGATCTCGCAGGCGTGAACATCGTGGTTGGTGCCAAGACAGCAGACGCAGGCCTGAGGGTAGTCCTTATTGTAGCTCTTCTGTCCGCAGCTGCCGTGATGGAAAAGATTATCAGATCTGTGTGGCATAAATGAAAACAGGAATCACTTTTGGGAAAAAAGCGACTGAAGAACTAAGGTGAGAAAATAAAAAGAAAACGAAATGTTCTGGAAAATGGTGATCGACTGAAGAGACAGTGCTCCATGGAGTCCAAAGTGTGGTGGTTAACGACGAGAAAAGAACTGAGGGAGGCATGGGGCCACCTGTGGCTGTTAGAGGGAGGATGTTGGCATGGTGATGTTGCCGTGGGTGGCCCCAGTTAGACTGCTAGCAAAAATGTTTCCAGGTGGTCCTGGTGCCCGATGGCTGTAGTTCCTAAGGTGTGAGTTGCTGCATGAGATCTCCTTGAAGAAGATCTATTAGAAACAGCTCCATGAGGGTAGCTGTGATCTGTTCACTGTATCTGGTCAGGTTTGGGCAGGATGAAAATAAGTGTGTGTGGTGTGCTCTGGTTTTTAAGCACCGTCTCCAACAGATCTATGAGATGTTTTGTGCCCACTTTTGCTGTATTACTTGGATGTAGGAAAATCATGTTCTCACCTTCCAGGTGAACTTCTGCCACAGCGGAGAGCTCATCATTTTAAAGACAATTTGAAAGGAGGTGGACCACTCCTTTTCTGAGGGCTATTCTGATTTTTGCTACCTTTCACTTTATATTTATTGCCTATGTGATATAAATCTTGTATTGACCTGTAATGTGACTTGTAACAATGCACTTTATGTATTTAGGGGACCTCGTTGTAAATGAGTTTTTAACTCAATCGAGTTTCACCCTGATTCATAGCATTTTTTATGATAACTATTTTTATTACTTACTACTTTACTAGTACTCCATCCTGTTCTCCTCTGCCCATTTCTGTTTGATGTTGGCAGTGAAGTCTGGATGCAGTCCTCGTAGTGCTTTGTAAAGGGCATATACCTGTCCATTAGTAATTCACCCCTACTGTCGCTTCAAGAGTTCCTAGAAAATGTTTGAACGGGGTGGTTCTTGTACTGATGTACTCTGGGTCTGTATGTGGACTCTTAATTGACATACATAAAGTGGTCCATGTTGTTTAAATTTAATGGGGGAAAAAGATAAATACCTGCACTCAAGGACCACAACCTTCAAAATGTCAGGTTACAAAAAAAAAAAAAAAACATTTATTGTAGCAAAGGCAAAAAGGAGAGCACCAGGTATCCATAGTGCTTCAGCCAAACGCTTTGGCCTCAGTTAGGTACATATTATGACAGCTCCTTTGACCATGCTTATTTAAACTGTATTAATTAAAGACACAGTACACCATTTAGACATTTTATCTGATACATAGATACATAGACAGTGTCGGCAGATAAGGGCCTATGGCCCACCCAGTCTGCCCATTTGAGCTTGTAAGTTCAGTTTGTTTTCCTAGAAGTCTGTTGCCCCTTACCCCTGACCTCCAGAATTCCTTTATGTCTATCCCATGCATTCTTAAATCCCGTGATTGTTTCAGCCCCCACCACTTCCTCTGGCAGGGTGTTCCACTTGTCCACCACCTGTTCTGTGAAGAAATTCTTTCTCATGTTTCCTCTGAATCGTCCTCCCTCCAACTTCATCCCATGCCCTCTAGTCCTGGAACATCTTTTCACTTAAAAATAGTGTTTTCTGCACCCTGTTCCTCCCTGTAAGATACTTGTATGTCTCTATCATATCCCCTCTCTCCCTCCTCTCCTCCAGGGAGTACATGTTCAGTTCCTTCAACCTGTCTTCATAGGACTTGTGATGCAATCCATGCACCATCTTTGTTGCCCTCCTGTGAACCTTCTCTACCCTGTCTATGTCCTTACGTAGGTATGGTCTCCAGAACTGTACACTGTACTCCAGGTGGGGCCTCACTAGTGTCTTGTATAGCGGAATTATGACCTCCCTTTTCCTGCTGGTGATGCCCCTGCCTATACATCCCAGCATCCTATTTGCTTTACCTGCTGCCTTGTCACACTGTTTCCTACCTTGAGGTCATCAGAGATGATAATCCCAAGATCCCTTTCCTGCTTGGTGCATGCTATATCCTCACCCCCAACTGATATATTGTGCCAGGGTTTTTGTGCCCCATATGCATTATCTTGCACTTCTTTGCATTGAATTTCAACTGCCAAACCCCTGACCATTCTTCAAGTTTCTGCAGGTCGCTTCTCATTCTGTCTACACCCTCTGGTGTGTCTACTCTGTTACAGTGCTTTGTGTCATCAGCAAACAGTGAAATTCTGCCTTCTAGGTCCTGCGTAATGTCACTGATGAAGATGTTGAATAGGACCGGTCCCAGCACTGATCCCTGTGGTACCCCACTGGTCACTCTTCCCTCTATGGAGTGACAGCCATTTACCACCACCCCTCTGTGTCCTGCCACCCAGCCAGTTACCTACCCACCACACTACTGTCCTGCCCACACCCATATTCCCCAGTTTGTGTTAAATATTGTTAAATGTTGCATTAAATGACCTAACCAAAGAAGCATCTCATCAGTGTTAAAAAAAACATTAGTCAGTGCAGCTCCCAGGTTAACCAAAAAAGGTGGAAATAGGTAAGGGAAGTGTAAATAGATACTGGGGGTGGGGGTGGGGGGACGAAACAGTGTCCTATAGATAGAATAAGGAGCTACAGAATACAACCATACCAGGACTAAGTTTTCAAATAGAGAAAAGATCAGTTAAAAAAAAAACAAAATATCTCACTACACAAACAGTGATACTAGTTTGACAAGAATATCCATATTAGTAACATGATATTCAAGGAATTCAAGAAATCTTGCAACACTGTATGAGTGTCCCTCTTGTCCTGAGAAACAAAGAGGCAGGTTTCACATTCGTGTCAATCTTCATCTGGTAACAGAGGTCCTCTAGGGCAGAAATGGCAGACACAGCATTTAAACAAACGAAGAACAGGATAGAGAATGAGACAGAGACACAGTGATCACAGAGCAGATATAGAAACATAGAATTTGACGGCAGATAAGGACCGCTTGGCCCACCTAGTCTGCCCATTTCCCTACCTAACAGATAAGCTGCAGATCCTAGTTAACGTACAGCCTACTTCCTCCTACCCCCCACTAGAATTGCCTTATGTCTGTCCCATGCATTCTTGAGTTCCCCCACTGTTTTTGACTCTACAACCTCCTCAGAAAGGCTGTTCCATGTATCCAGCCCTTTCTGTGAAGAAATACTTCCTCACATTACCTCTGAGCTGTCCTCCTCTATCTTCAAATTGTGCCCCCTTGTTTTTGCACATCTCTTTTTCTGAAAGATGCTGCCCTCTTGGACTTTGTTGATTCCCATGAGGTATTTGAAAGTTTCTATCATGTCCCCCTCTCCCTCCTTTCCTCGAGACTATACATCTTTAGTTCCTTTAGTCTTTCTTCATATGTCTTCTGATGCAGACCCTGCATCATTTTGGTTTCCCTCCTCTGGACAGCCTCCACCCTGTCTGTGTGTTTGCAGAGATGGGGTCTCCAGAACTTTACATAGTACTCCAGATGTGGTCTTACCAACTGAATGTACAGAGGGCCAACAACTTCCTGTTTTCTACTATTGATGCCTCTCCCTATGCATCCCAGTATCCCCCCAGCCCTCCTTATTGCCTTCTCACATTGCTGGCCCACCTTTAGATAGTCTGATATGACTACCCCCAGGTCCCTTTCCATTTTTGTTGTTGTCAGTATCTCACCCCCCATTGTGTACTCTTCCCCTGGGTTTTTCTTTCCCAGGTGCATTACTTTGCACTTTTTTGCATTGAATCTAAGCTGCCATACATTTGACCATTCCTCCAACCTTGCCACGTCCCTTTTCATCCTTTTCATCCCACCTTGTGCATCAACCCTGTTGCAGATCTTTGTGTCATCTGCAAAGAGACATACTTTCCCTTCCAGTCCCTCTGCAATGTCACTTATAAAGACATTAAAAAGGACCGGCCCCAGTACTGAACCCTGTGGTACCCCACTAGTAACCCTCCTTTCTTTACTGTGGACTCCATTACTATTACCCGCTGTGTCCTGTTGTCCAACCAGTGTTTTGCCCAGGCTACCACCCCAGGACCCACTCCCAGGCTGGCTAATTTGTTTATTAATCTTTTGTGCGGGACTGTGTCAAATGCCTTGCTAAAGTCTAGGTAGGCCATGTCCATGGCCCTCCCTGGTCTACTGCTTTTGTCACCCAGTCAAAGAAATCAATTAGATTTGTCTGACATGACCTTCCCGCTGTGAATCCATGCTGCCTTGGGTCCTGTGCCCCACTGGCCTCTAGGTACTTAACAATTCTTTCCTTCAGAAGTGATTCCATTATTTTCCCTACCACTGAGGTCAAACTGGCAGGTCTGTAGTTTCCTGCCTCTGTCTTGCTCCCACTTTTGTGAAGAGGAATCACATCTGCCTTCCTCCAGTCCTCAGGTACCACCCCATCCTCCCATGATTTATTAAAAAGGGTAGTCATTGGTGTTACTAGTTCTTCCCTTAGTTCTTTTAAAATCCTGGGGTGAATCCCATCAGGCCCCATTGCTTTATCCACCTTCAGTTTTAAGAGTTCTTTCAGAATCCTTTCATCTGTGAAAGGACTAATATCAACCCCCCTATCTAGAGTGCTTCTATTGAGTGGATTAGGTATTTCCCCCTCCTTTTCCATTGTGAATACTGAGCAGAAGAAGTCGTTCAGTATCCCTGCTTTTTCACTGTCGCTGTCTGCCCAACCACCTTCCTCTTCGTTCAGCCTCAGTATCCCTGCCTTAGTCTTTCTTTGCTCCTTAATGTACCTATAAAAGGTTTTATCCCCCTTCTTAACTGAGTTGGCTATCTTTTCCTTGGTTTGGGCCTTTGCTATTTTGACTGCCTTACCTGCTTCCTTCTGCTTTAACTGGTACAGTTCTCTGTCCTGCTCCTTCTGTGTTTCCTTATACTTCCTGAATGCTATCTTTTTTCCCTTACCTTCCCCGCCACTTCTTTTGAGAACCATAGTGTTTTTTTCTTTCATTTTGATTTGTTTATTTGCTTCACACAAAGACTTGTTGCCTCTGTGATGGCAGTTTTGTTTCCCCATTGTTGCTTCACCCCACCTTCTTGCCTGTTTGCTAGTGCTTTTCTGAGGCACTCTCCCATTTTGACAAAATCAGCTGTCCTGAAGTCCAGTACCTTCAGTTTTGCGTGTCTTGACTGTACAGCTAAGTTTATCGTAAACCACACTGTTTGGTGGTCGCTTGTTCCCAGATGGCTACCCACTTCAAGATCAGAGATCCTCTCTCCATCCCCATTTGAGAGTACCAGGTCTAAGATTGCTCTCTCCCGAATGGGTTCCAAAACTAGCTGTCCGAGGCATGCCCCCTGTAGGGCATCGAGAATGGCCCTGCTCTTGGATGTGGCTGCAGCAAAGGTGCTCCAGTCAACATCTGGCATATTCAGGTCCCACATCAGCAATATCTCCCCTTTCTCTGCAATTCCAAGGATGCCTTCTATCATTTCCTTGTCCATTTCCTTCCCCTGAGACGGGGGTCTGTATACAACCCCTGAGCGGATTGTGGAGCCATTTCCAGACTCCAGGGTGACCCACAGTGCCTCCTGTCCTGCCTGTTTACCCTTTAGTTCTGTTGCTTTGATCCCTTCCCTTACATAGAGAGCTCCTCCTTCTCCTCCATTTCTTCCTTCCCTGTCCCTCCTGTAGATTGTGTACCCTGGTATGTTGACATCCTAGTAATAGTTCTCTGTGTACCATGTTTCTGTGACTGCCAAAATATCCAGGCATCCCTCTTCCATCAAGGCCACCATTTCAGGGAGCTTTTTACCTAGACTACGGGCATTGGTACTCATTACCCTCCATTTTTTATGGCTTTATTTCTTTTTGCCCCATCCCTGTCCCTGTTGCCTTTGTCTTTTTCTCCATTTACCCCTGCCCTTCTCCCTATCGACTGCTCTATTTTGGTGTTTACCTCACTAATTAGCCTGATTTTTGGGGGGAGCTAGGATTTCTCTTCTCCTCTTCAGTGCCTCCCCCCTTGGGGCCTGCTCGAGTAAGCGCCGGTAGTAAAAGACATTCAAATTAAATAAGCGCTGGATCTTAATTAACAGGCGGGGTGGCTCTGAGCAAAAACAGATTAACACTGTCATTAAGTTAAGTGCCGGGTCCGATTAACATGATTACCATAACAAGCAGTACAAAACATCACACCTGTCTCAGTCTGGCAGCACTACAAACAAATTCTGGTCAGATCCACCACGGCTGCATAATGAAGTTAGTGAAGTTGTGTGGAATTGTTAAGGAGGTAATAGGTATGGAGAAACAACACAATGATTTTTAAGTGGTAAGATTTGTTTTAGTTTCTGTTTTAAGGATGGCATACACAGTATTAGAAAAATATATAGAGCTGTACATTTTAATGGAAGGAACAGGAAGCTTATAGATTTACAAAAGAACCCCAAAGCATTCCAGATGATATTGGCCGGACAGCCAAATCTTAAAGAAAACACAATTGCACATACCCCAAGAATGCAAAGCATCATGGGAAACATATGCAGATCCCCATGATGGTGCAGAAGGTGGTAGTACATGAAAAAGTAATGGCTAGCATATGTTCAGCCTTGGGATTATTTACACAGTTGTTTTTTTTTTTGTTAGAGAAACAAGGTTTTTGTATATGAGGTGATGTAAGTTACAGTATATTTAAGCAATGTGTTGATGTCAGGAAGTTAGGTGTAATGATTGACTGTTGGCAAAGAAAATGTGATAGTAACTTTCATAGGGGGTCGCATTTGATAAGGGTAAGGTAGTTATGCTTGTGATAATAAGAATATTATGAAAATATGAAGTCTTTGCAGAAGTGGAGTACAAATATGCACAGTTTCATAAGTATGTGCTCAGAGTGCATGCAAATGTGATATGCAGGTTTGTTTTAGAAATAGGTAAAAATAGCAATACATGCAATTTATAGAAAGATAATTACATAGACATATAGATAGAGAGAGAGAGAGACACACACAGACAGACAGGCAGAATAGGAATGGCAGTGAAGTATTGAAGTGATGCCAACCCCACCCTCACCATTCAGAGATAGACAGGCATTTGGGTGTGCCTTTGGGTCGTTGCCAATAACGCTCATGCCATTTCACCTCACCCTACCCTGCAGACACAGACAAATGTTGAAGTGTGCCTTGGGGTGTTCAAGCTTTACAGTCACGCCATTCCATAAGGAAATACGCCGAAATGGGCACAGTACTGCATAAGAAAATGGAGTGAACTTTGGGGCTGAAGAGTCAAAGGCACACCTCGATACCTGTCACTGGCTGCAGGGTGGGGATGGAGGTGGAATGGCATGAGCATTGCTGTTGACAATCCCAAGTCACACCCCTGATGCCTGTCAGTCCCTACAGGACAGGGTGTTATGGTCAGAAACCCTAATGCCCTGGGCATTGTTATGTGACTTCTTAACCTAGCAACAGCATTTAATGCATTACATTATAAGGACAAGTAAATGTTTTTAATTCGTGGACAGGCATTGGGGTGTGCCTTTGGGTAATTGCCCATAACGCTCACGCCATTTCACCTCACCCTACCCTGCAGACACAGACAAATGTTGAAGTGTGCCTTGGGGTGGTCAAGCTTTACAGTCACCCCATTCCATAAGGAAATACGCTAAAATGGGTATAGTACTGCATAAGAAAATGGAGTGAACTTTGGAGCTGAAGAGTCAAAGGCACACCTCGATACCTGTCACTGGCTGCAGGGTGGGGATGGGGGTGGAATGGCATGAACATTACTGTTGACAATCCCAAGTTACACCCCTGATGCCTGTCAGTCCCTACAGGACAGGGTGTTATGGTCAGAAACCCTCATGCCCTGTGCATTGTTATGTGACTTCTTAACCTAGCAACAGCATTTAATGCATTGCATTATAAGGACCAAGTAAAGGTTTTTAATACATTTACAGACAGTTACATAAACTTAATTTTCTTCATAGAATAATTTAAATTTAGTAACAGTGGTAGTACAAAGCAATTACCCAGACAACTTGAAAACTATAACTACTTTATATTGTACGTTGACACCCCATAAGGACCTGCTTGAAATTGAGATGAAATGTCACACATTTATCAGTTTTCAAACAGGATTATTTTACTATCCTAAATACATTTCTTGCTTCAGTAACTGCTCAGCACATCTGTTGCATGACCTACTTACTGACATTTTACATCTGCTATGCAACTTACTGCTGTTTACTATACCAACATCATGAACCATAAAACAGATGACTGCCATAACTAGGGAGGCAGTATAGCACAGTGGTTTAAGGCTCTGAGCTGCAAACCTGGAGATCTGGGTTTGAATCCCACAGCCCCCACTTGCATACTGGGTGACCCTGAGCAAGTCACTTAACTTCCATGTGCTCCCAGGTTGCCCCTGTAAACAAGCTTTCAGCTTAGTGTGCCACTCCTGGTTAAACAATTGAAAGAAAAAACAACACAGTATGTTATTTTTCTTGCTTTATTTTGCTACTACAAGCTTTGACTAATACAGCCATCCTTAAATGTACTTTTTATAGCTTATGTGTCTATGACCTAGGCAGAACTACATTTAAAATCTTACACATAAATAAATAAATCATCAGAATAATATTTATTTCAGTAGTGTCTCCTTCCTTTTCAGGTGCCCATGACACTATGGGTGGGATATTCAGAATGCACCAGGCAGAGGCGCAAGCCTGGGTGCAGTGCAACTGGGATGCGCCAGGGGGTGTGCTGGGCAATATTCAACGGTGCTGTGCCATGGCTCAGCACCATTGAATATGGCAGTGTGGACACCCGCATAGCGCATGGCGCAGTGGCACTGCGCCAGTGCAAGTGGCAAGAGAGGAGCAGGGGGATGCTCCAGCACAAGTGCGGTTGTGCTAAGTGCAGGAACTGCGATATTCAGTGGTGGATGTGCAAATGGGGCCATAATGCATGCAAGGCGCAACTGGGGTCATTAACATGTCATTATGTCCCAATTTGCATGCAGGTGCGCCGATCCCCGGTGACTTGTGCCTTGTGCCCTGCCAGGCAGCAGCTGTCTGGGACTGATGCCCCCCTGCACATTGCGGTAAAGTGCCCCAATGCCCGATTGCAGGCATCAGTAAACTACAGAACATGTCTAATATTCCTGGAGGTCCAGTGGTCCGCTTCCAGCCCGATCGCGGGCAGCAGTAAAGTAAAAAGATATTTTGCATTATCTCTGGTGGTCCAGCGGTACCCCCTCCCCACCAGCCCACTCAGACCCGCCACCCCGCTCCCCCCCAGTCAGCGGTGGGCGGTAGCTCCCCATCCGCAAGTCGCCCAGCTGCCCGCCGACTGACTGCGTACAGTATGGCTGTATGCCCATTGGTTCTAGCGTGGACCAATGAGCGGCCATACCCATTCCGTGCTACAGTCAGCGATATGTGGGTCTGAGTGGTGTGGGTGAGGGGGGTACCGTTGGACCACCAGGCATAATGTAAAATGTCTTTTTACTTTACTGCTGCCTGCAGTTGGGCTTGAAGCAGTCCACTGGACCACCAGGAATATTGGATGTGTGTTTAATTGTACTGATGCCCGCGATCGGGCTGGAAGAAGTCCACTGGACCACCAGGGTATGTTCTCTATTACCATGCTCGCGATCGGGTGTGGGAGGTGCGACGCCGACAGACCCTGGCTCCAGAGCTCAGGTGGCCTTCCACAGCTGGTGGCTGCCATGTTGCACCCTGCAATACGGCAGCTCATCTGTAGGTGGCCAGCCCTTGCTTCTTTATTTTTTGGCTCAACTTTGAGCACCAGTGTGCGACGCAAGTAGGGATTGGACCTGCATGTGCTTAGTACATCCCGGGCTGAATATCGTGATGTGCCGAGTATGCATGGGCACGCCCCCAGACTTGTGCCGCATACATTACTGATGCGCCCCGGTGTATTGGGATTTGTGCAGCGCAACATCCACGTCTGAATATCGCACCGGGGTGCATCAGTGGGTTTTACCTGGTGCAACACTGCTGCGCCATGTACAGCCCCTTTGAATATCCGTCCCTATGTATATATATTGTGACCTCTCATGCCCTGCTGATGAATGTGTCAAATTGTGGCCCCTATAAACTCTGTAATGTTATAATTGCATGCACTGGATTCTCTACTTGTAATTATTATCTCTCCAGTTTATACTGTCTCACCTCTAACCTTGTACTGCTGTCTACTGTATGTAAAATTGCTGTATGTACCTGCTGTATGTGACTACTGTCTACTGTATGTAAAATTGCTGTTTGTACCTAACCCCAGGTCGCCCCTGAAAAAGGTACCTTTGCTCTCAGTGGGTTTACCGGGTCACCAAAATCTAAATAAATAAATAAAATATTTATATCTTTTAACTTCAAAGCACTAAACCTATTCAAATGCACAAAACACAAGACTTTATTCTCTTCACGCATTACTTCAGGTCCCAGAGAGATAAAAATGTAGAGCTGCCCCTCGCTATTTGGGGGGCTGTGTGTGTGTGTGTGTGCTGGAGGGGTATAAAAAGCTATTAAGAAACAGACACTCTAGTATCCAATGTGGGATAGTCTTCTTTGGGTGACATATTTTACTCCTTTGTGGGCTTATACCCTAATTGTCATTCTTGTGTTGCAAGTGCTTGCTTTCCTCAAGTGCTGTAATTTCAGGATGCAGTTTCACAAGTGCTGTATAAGGATGCAGATTCAGGCACTCCTTAATTATTTTTTCTTTCCTTCTGAACCTTCAGCTCTGATGCCCTAGGCAGCTCTGATAGTCAGTTGTTCCAACATGACAGATCCGCCTCATGCCCCTCCCACTTGAACCAAAAAAAGGTGGGTAGATGTTTAGGAGCTTCTCAGGTAGGGGTGGAGGTGGATCTTACCCCACAAAAAAAACGAATGCTGCCTCATACTACTCAGGTTCCAGTTCTTGTACCTCCCATTTAAGAAATAAAATAGTGCCCTGCAACCATTGACTAACATGAAAGTGTATTTTTTTGAGGGCGGAAAGCATTTCTTGGAGGAGGGTAAGGCAGAGGAGACTATTTACACCTTCAGCCAGTTCCACGGACAGAAAGTATGACATCAGCCCTTTTGTACTTGCAAAATGTCTGCAGGCTTCGCCCACTGCAGCCATAAAAAACGGCACTTTAGATAATAAGCAAACTAAGTAGGTGTTAGGCAGGGCTGTTTTATAAACTCCACACATGCTTAGTAGTAAAACAAGCCTGGGACACTATTCCCACTGAGCTGATTGTTAAATCCTTTGTTGTCTGTGGGGTTTCAAACACACTGGACAACTCGGAGGATGAGAGCAGAAATGTGCTAAAACAGGATGGAATTCTGTATGAGCAGTGAGATGATGTACTGACAGAGCTGCATGCACTGTCTAAAGGTAACTGTGAAACCGATGCAACTCCCGAACCAGAAGATGCGGAAGAAACTGCCAACAATGAACTGGCAGTTGAGGACAGTGATGTTGAGGACAGTGATGATGAGTGATGAGTGATGCCAATTTAATGATTTATTGATTTTTTTTTATATATATATATATATATATATCTATATAATATATATATATGTATAGCTTTTCGGTCCCCGTCACCTCATCCCATAAACTGGCGACGAAGACACATTTGCATTTTTATGGATTTTCTCCCCTGTCCACCCCCCCAAGACCCTGGCACATGGCCGTACAAACGTGTGGAGACATGCTTTGCATCCCGTGGTGCCAGCTCAGCCCCTTCCACCTCCCAATACTTTGCCACGCCCTCTCCATCTATGCTACCAACCGGACCTCCACCTGGTGGGAGAGGAACTACAGGGGTTCGTTAACCCGGCCTCAGGAGAGGGGAGCTGCCCACCGGCATGCTCAGTTCTGCTCTGCCCTCCCCCCACCATGCTGGCACCCCTATGACCCGAGATAGTTCCCAAACCCGGGTTGCTGGCGTGGCGTGAGGTAAGGCGCCCAGCACCTCAGCTGTCTGCGCCACCGGGTTGGCCTGGTTTCTTTTCTTGTGTAGAAGTAAAATTACAAGTGCAGTATGTTATTATGTTTTGGCTGTGTTTGTGCATAACCCTTCAAAAAAAAAAAAAAATCACCTTTCATCAGTTGCACTACGCTTGAAGATGAAATAAAATTATGGTACAGCATGTTATAATTTTATGGCTGTATTTGTGCATAGTAGTAACCCCCCCCCGTATTGCACTTTACCTGCATTAGTTGCTTTACTAGTTTCCTGCAAACATCTGTAGCTGACCCCAAAATAAATAAGCGCCCGATCCTGAATTAGCGCCTGCTCGAACAAGTGCCTTTGACGTCACAAAGTAAAGGAGTGCCCGGGGCCTCTTATTTGAGCAGTTATGGTATGATAATATTAATTCTTGACATACAGGGAAGAGTCAACTTCCTAATTGTAACCAATTGAGACAACCCACCATGTCTCTTTTTGTAGTAATGTTTACCCTGTCATGACCTCTTTGAAGGAGTTTCAAGCAAGAAAAGACAAAGAATACTGGAAGAAGATGAAGAAGCAGTGGTAAGACCAAAAAAAGGCAGCTACTAGGGGAGGGGGTGATAAAAAAACACTAATTAACAGCTTTGGTCCTGAATGAGGACCAAATTAAACTCCTAGAATGTGGCCTTTCATTCAGTCCATCTCCACTGATGGATCTGTTTAAAATTGAAATGGATATATTCAAACTAGTGAGAAAAATCAAACTGAAATACTATCTTGGAACCAGAGGAAATACGGGCTTCACAGGAATTGAAACTGACCAGCTAACAACAGGCCTGCAACAAATGCCTTCACTTATGGATTTTGGGGACTTGGAAGATTACCTACTATCAATTTGGGACAATTCTAGCATTAGCAATGACCATTGTGGACTTACTGATTACTTAGACCTGGATGAATTACTAGAAGAACAAGCAGATAGATACACATGAGGTCGGAAATCATACTCTCGTTGTCGGCAGTGCAGGTAAATTCAAACCTAAATCTGTTTTTACCTCAAACATTAAAGAGCTGCTGACGCCTCAAAACAAACTTTGAAAACCATAATATTTAGGTACAATTCAGCTTGCATTCCTTGTGTATTCAATAGACTTCTCCTCCTCATTACTAAATTGCTGAGAAATTTGCATGGAAACATGCTCTGTATCCTTTAGTTATCTGCCTTTTTTGCTTACTCCCTACTACATGTCATAGTCCTCTGTGGTGACATCACAATCGGTTGTCATGGGAGTAATTGTGATGTCACAAGTAGAGGTTTACGACCTCAGGTAGGGAGAAAACAATAGGAATAGATGAACTCTTCAGGAGCAGGGATCCCATTTTCATGGAAATTACCTCCATGATAAATAATGTGGTGAGAAATACGGAACAAATGTGAAATATAAGCTGAACTGTGTCTAAGTAATACGTGATGTTGAAGTTATCCTAATGGCGTCAGCTGCTCTTTAATAATGCGGTGATCTCTACATTTCAGAGAATGGTGTGACAGGATTTAGAACAACTGGGGCAAGGTCATTACTTTCAAAAATGTGTCAGTCTTCCACCAGCTGAAAGGCAAGATTTGCAGGAATTGTCTAAACTTAAAAATGTAATCTTTAAGCCTTCAGATAAAGGTGGAAATGCAGTTTTAATGGATGACACCTTCTGTAGGAACAACATTATGGATTTGCTTGAAAACGCAGATAACTATGAAAAAGTTAGGGAGACCTATCCACCAAATTTTGCTTAGAATTATTTCATCTAAATGATACCGCATACACCGAGGGTTGGATCACTGGTGATGATGCTAGTTTTCTGAAGCCAAATTTCCCTATAATTCCTACCTTTTATGGCCTACCCATGATACATAAAGATATGAGGGACCTGCCCATGAGACCCACTGTCTCTGGGATTGGGTCTGTTACATATAACTTAAATCAGTTTGTTGGTTATTTTCTAAAATAGTTTTTTCTTTCCAGGACGACCGTCCTACCTTAGGGACACAGTGCATCTACAGAAAAAGGTGGAACATCTGACTTGGAAGCAGGACTACTGCTGGTTAACTATAGATGTTACCAGTTTGTACACTTCTGTCCAGCACAGCGAGGGAACTGAGGCCACTAAGTACTTCTTTACTAAGTCCACATTGGAAGATGACATACCCAAAAATATCATACTACAGGCTCTCAGATTTGTGTTGGAACATAACTTTTATGTCTGCAACAATAATTTATTTTTAGACAAAATGTGGCACAGCAATGGGGGCATCAGTGGCACCATCCTATGAATCTATACATGGGCAAATGGGAGGAAGTGTGTGTGTGTGTGTGTGTGTATATGTACATATATATATATATATATATATATATATATATATATGTATATATATATATATATGTGTGTGTGTGTATATATATATATATATGTGTGTATATGTGTATATATATATATATATATATATATATATATATATATGTGTATATATGACAGGGCACAAAAATCCATTCTTTAACAAACTGGTATAGTGGTACTGCTTTATTGACAATATACTGTGCATCTGGCAAGGGAATGTTGCAGAGATAGATTAGTCTGTGACGTACATTAACAGCACTAGCACCAGTCTAAATTTTACACATCAGTGGAGTGCCGAGTCCATTACTTTCTTGGAAATAGAATTCAAGTCCATCCCCAGTGAAACAGTAACAACTAGAGGGTTCAGAATACCGTAGCTAACATACTGCTTCACACTGGGAGCGCACACCCCCAAAAAGTAATTGACTCAATCCCCCCATAGTCAATTATTATGACTTAAAACAAATTGTTCCAAAAATACAGATTTTGCCACACAATCAGAGGATATGAGTGACAGATTTAGAAATAGGGGTATGGTGACAAGGTACTAGAGGAGGCATTGCAAAGGATAAATGGCATTGATAGAAAAACTCTTATGACCCCCCCACCCCAAAACGGGAAGTAGAGCAGCATCGAATTGAGTCATCTATTCGGCAGAATATAATAATATTGCTGGGAGAGTGGGCAATATTATAGACTGCCACTGGGCCATCTTACACACAGATGATATTCTGAAGAGGGCATGGGGTCATAATGTTGCAAGACATTATGCCGCAGCAGTATACTGCACTGCCAGTACAGCGTAATATATTGCAAGCGGCATATGTCTTTCTTTTGCGGGGAGCTTTGCACCCCCTGTTATGGGGGGCTATGCTCCCCTGAACCCTCCCCAACTAAAATAACCAACTCCGGGGGGGGGGGTTACACTTAACTTGCACAAAGTGCTAAAAATAAAAACTAATTGCATCTGGGACCGGGAATCAAAACCCGGTCCCAAACGCACTGCCTCCTTCTCTTACTGCCTGTGGCTCAACCTGTCAAGCCATGGCAGCGGCTCGATAGCCGCACCTCCCAGCACAGGTCTCATGCCCTATCTGGGAAGAGTGAGAGTGTACACTACCGTGTATACACCCTTTCGCGGTTTTGCACCGTCTCGCTCTACCCTACTGCGCTGTTCCTGTCACGCGGTTTTAACGTACGCTATTAAGCATATGAGATGCTAACCCGGTAGGTCTGAGGAGAGAATTAGGGGGACGCCAATGGGTAACCTTTGAAAAAACTTAACAGCTTGAGAGCTATACTGACTTCGTCATTTTGTACCCACTATTAAAACTAATTGGCTCCCACCTAAACCCCTTGGATTTCATAAGTGTGGGAACTGCAGTGTGTGTAGATATGCAGAAGAAGGGGACACATGCGTTCACCTTCACAATAACAGAAGGGTGGTGATAAAACAATTCATTTCTTGCATTACCACCTTTGCTGTTTGGCTTTTGCCCCTGTCACAAACACTATAGAGGCAGAACAGTTTGCCCTCTAAAGACACGTATACAAGAACATGTGATGGCAGTCATCAGTGGAAGTGACAGAAGACCTGTAGCTACCTATTTTGTCCTTCCTCATGGTTTGAATCCCTCAGTATTGAGATTCACAGCTCTGGAATGTCTGATGTCCCTTCGAAGAGGTGGTGACAGGGTAAACATATTACCACAAAAAGAGACATGGTGGATTGTCTCACTGAATACCATGTTACCAATTGGTCTTAATGAGGAAGTTAACTGTTGCCTGTATATCAAGAATTAATATTATCATAATACGATAATATCTGCTCGGTGATCACTAATGAAATCAATTAAAGAGGCCTGGGAGAGAGAGAGAATTGCCTGCCCCCATTCCAGCGGATGTCTGTGAAAAGCAGTTTAGGATAGGGTGGAGGGTAACCTCCTCACAGGACTGGAGGGAATACTTTTGGAAAATCATAGTACGATTTTTCCATACCCCTACTGTCACCAAACATTTCCACGCTACTTTTACTGACAGATGCTGGCAGCAGTGTGGGAATAAAGGGACGCAATACCATATCCTTTTGGAGTGCCCAGTTATTAGAAGATTTTGGTCCAGGGTTAGAGAGGCTGTGCTTCAAATACTATCAGTAGATATCCCTGCAGACTTCCTAAACTGTGTGCTGGGAGTCCCTGTTGTACTAGATCTTCCTCCCCATCAAAGAAAACTGTCTTTAATCTTCATAGTGGCAGCGTTAAAATGTCTCGCCTCTCATTGGCTGGAGCAAGATTCCTTGACCATAGAAGAATGGTACAGTAGAATTACGCAGATACAAGCAATGGAAAGGCTAACTTCCAGAATACGTTTAAAAGAGAACAAATACCTTGAGATATGGGATCCCTGGCCGAAATGGGTAATAGCACACCCCTTTGATTGTTTGGATAAATAAGGACCTCCTTTTGGATGTAACCCTCTTGAACACCTCCTAAGGCTAAGAACAGTGAAGCACAACCTCCCTAAATTCACTACTTAACAACATACATTTACTCTCCTGAAATGTGTTCCACTTTTGTGCACATTCCTTTTTTGTTTTTGTTTTTTTACTTTATATTTATTGCTTTAGGGAAAAAAAACAATACATACTCTTCCTCATACAAGTCCATCAGAGACTTTCATGTACAGTACAGCTGATATACAAATATCTTCCCTTGCAATCTGTCACAGCAGGAATTGAGTGTATCTATTAAAATGTCCACAAAGAAAGTCCTGAAATGCCAGCCGACTCAATAGCAATTGGAATGTCCATCTTAGGTACTATCAGCAGGAAGAAATTACTGTAATCCTATTTGATTACTATTTATCCATATATAGCTGTGAAATTATAAAGAGAATGTGCTTTCCAGATTTTGCACTATACGAAGTCCTAAGAAAAGAAAACATTTTCCCCAAATACTATTTATAAACGAAATAAGTATAGTCAGAAAAGAGAGATAACATTGTCCCAGTTTAAAACTTTTGCCATCAGGAGATTAATAACAGAGCCTAGAGGGTTAATATTGTCCCATACCGTCCCCTCCAAACCAGAAACTTATGAAGACCACATTATCCCCAGCAACTAATAGGCTTACCTTAATCGGTATCTTCCCTTATGATACAAGTAAGTGATCCCATACAACTCTACAGTAAAGAGGCCAGTGTGCCAATCAGATTAATATAAAAATAAAAGAGATGTCTCCCCTTAATTAAGAAGGAGACCACATTTCAATAGCTCTGTACCGCTCCAGCCGTAAGAAGTAAATTAAAGTCTCCTAACTTAGTAGTCAAGTTCAGTCATTGTCCGAGTTGTCATCCTCCAAGGTCCCCTCCATTTTTGCTTCAAATTCCTTCTTAATTTTTTCCATCCAGTCCCCCGCATCCTTGGGGTCATTAAACTGCCAGCTCCCCCCCCCCCGTAGATTATCCGCAGGCATACCAGTAACAGGAAAAATGCACTATGCCCAGTGCACAGAGTCTCTGCCGAATGCCATCAAATTGTTTGTGGCAGGTCCTCGTTTGATATGAGAGATCTGGTAAAATTTTGACATCATGCCCAGCAATATCTATCGGATACCCTGATCTGGCCACCGATAACAACTGGTCCCGGATCTCCACACCCATCGTACGCACTAAGACAGTGCGTGGTTGTTACGTGACGGTAGGTCTGACCCTTGAATTTACTCTGTATGCCCTCCTGAGAGCACCCCATTCAAAGATCTCCAGGACCGGAATTGTGTCCTTCATCCAGCTGATCAAAAAGTTCAGTAGATTAGTGCATTCAACCCCCTCTGGAACTGTGACCAGTCTTAGGTTGCCAGATCGAGTTTCGTTCTCTAGGGCCTCTAGTTGTGTGTTTTCCTTGGTCAGGGAGGAAAGTGCTGCCTGTGTGGAAATGGAGCGTTTATCCACTTCAGCAGTGTTACCACTGAGGTCTTTTATGGCCACCTCATGCATCTCCAGCTTTGTTAGGGTGCGTTCCATCTTACTGTCCATGGATTTTACTGTCGCTAGAATTTGTTGCCATGGAGGGGCTTGCGATCCTTCTGCTTCAGGCCCTATCTTGCAGGTTACTGTTTCTCAGGCCTGCCCTTGTTTGGCTCTGGTAGTTTTGGATGCTCCTGAACCCGTTGGTTTTGTTTTCTCCATGATGTGTTAGGCTTTGTTGGAAAGCAGGGAACTTCAGGAATACGATTTTTGACATTTTTGTCATCTCTCTTTGACTTTACGAGATTGGAATAAGATTTTTCTAGACTAAAATGCAGAGCTGATCTGGAAGACATCCTGCTAGGTGATCGGCTCTCTAGTGTCCCCCTTTTGTGCACATTCTTGTTTTTTAAATCTCAAGAGAGGTCGCAGACTCCCTACTTCTCTTCCCCCCAATAAGAACATTTTAAAAATTAGGCAACTCCAGGTAATGGAGTTTTAAAGTGTTGCTTCTTTTTTTATTCTGTAAAAAAAAAAAAAAAAAAAAGAAAAGTTGATTAGATGCATTTTGTTTAAACTTTTGATCCTTGTATTCTTTTCACCATAAATGCAGACAGAGTCTTGTTATGGTTCTGAATTATGTACATGCCTTTTTTATGGTAAATGGATGTGGATGATTCTGTCACATGTAATACTTTCTGAACTAAATAAAGTTGAGTTTCAAAAAAAAAAAGCTTAAACCGTTGTATTTCTACCCTCTTTCTATTAACCTCCAGCATTTAAGACTAGTACATGGCAAGTATATTTCTCTCTGCTTGATGGATACATGTCCTTCCTTTTCCCTTATTCTTCATAGTTATGGCACAAAGTCCCCTTCTATCTGTGCCAGGTACCATGTCCATCTTTGCCATTTGTCTGGATTAAACCTAATTCTGTCATGTTTCTCAGCTGTTAAACATTCTAACCTGTATACCTCTAATACAATCAGCCTCCATTTGGAGATAGCTGGTACTGCAGTGGTCATCCACTTGCGTGTTATTGCCTTTCTGGCTGCCAAATTGCATAGAGGCAGCAAAGTTTTGTACCATGATGGCCTGAGTTCTGGGAAGATAGATAGCAGGACCTTCTCTACGGTAAGCTCTACTGTTTCTCCTATATACTCCTTTAGCTCCTTCTGTAGGGAGCACCAAAAGGGCTTCCACAAAGGGCATTGCCAGAATATATGGCCTGTATCAGCCACTGCACATCTGCAGTTATGCAAACAATAACCATAGGATGCTAGGCGATACTTGACGAGGACTGCTGGAGAGCGGAAAAATCTGCTGCGGCACTTCCACGCAAACTCTCCATATGTTGGAGTATGTACTGTAATCTTGATGGCTACCGACACCGATTTCTCCCACCGTTCATGGGTCACCTGTGTTTCTAAGTCCCTATTCCACAGCTCTAATACTGACCCCGTGGAGTCACCCATTTTTTCTCTCATTACTTTATATAACCATCCTATAAGGTGGTTCCATGTGTTTCCCAATACTGAGTCTCTCAGCAAGGTCAGAAGGGTGGGTAGAGGTGTCTGTAAGTTAGAGGAGATTGTTCATTGCCTTAATATATAGTTTTTAAACTTGTGTGTATCTAAAGTGGTCCTGCTGTCTAAGGCCAAAGTCACTCTGGAGTGTTGAGAAGGGGATAATTCCTTTGGGAGACATGAACTGATAGATGTAATTGAGGCCTAGTCTTCTCCACTGCAAAAATACCATATTAAGTTGATTAGGATGAAAATATTCATCCTCTGATAGCAATCTGTGAATGAAATATTTGAAAACTTAGTCCTGGTATGGTTGTATTCTGTAGCTCCCTATTCTATCAATAGGACACTATTTCCTCCCTTCCCCCTCTGAGTGTCTATTTACACTTCCCTTACCTATGTCCACCTCTTTTGGTTTATTCTGATTGGAAAATTACAGGAGGAAATTAAAAAATTGCAGCCAAGTGATAACATTAGTTCTGATATTAAAGCACTTGAAGAATACATCGACCATATGTCATTACTTGTAGAAGCCAATACCTCCACCTCTGAATGTCTAAGAAACTCTTTTTCTAGCGATGCATCACTTAACTGTTTACCACACCCTATTCTGGTTAAAAATCCAACAAACTCCTCAACTCCTTTAACCACTATTATTAAAAACTCAGTGGACTCTCCCTCACAGCTTATGAACTGGTCTTTAACCTCCTCAAAAACTCACACTAAAAATAAAATTGCTACCAAGCCATACACGATCCCACTCATTAATTCTTTTGAACCTCTCAACGAAGTACACGAGGAAGCATACATTACCCCATTGGGCACCATCGAGTATGTACATGACAAGCCACTCATTAGTAGTTATAAGACACCAAAGAATGATACATCTGAAACTCCAGTACTTAAGTCCCCCCATAATATAATCCCTTTGGATATTCCTTCTGTGTCCCAATCTATACATATTCCTGATATACCTTTACCAAAAAAACAAATATATGTATTGGGTGACTCTATAACAAAATATATTGACCGAATAGTTTGTAAACCTGACAAAGAAAATCGGACTTGCTCTAGCTACAAGGGAGCTAAAATAGCTGACCTTATTTTAATGGTTAAGGAAATTTTGTCAAAATCTGGAAAAAAACCCTTAGTGATTACTCATGTTGGTTCTAATGACATTGCACAATCCCCACTTCATCAGATTAAGCAAGATTATGTAGCCTTATGTAATGTACTAACTGAGTATGGTTGCGATAGATGTCTGTCCGAGGTCCTGCCCATTCCAAGAGCAACTAAATACATTAATGATAAAATAAAAGCATTAAATGAATGGATTCGCAAGTGGTCTTATCAACAGGGTATAAGCTGCTTAACTCACTGGGAGGAGTTTGAGGACAGACCCTCACTCTTTTGTTGGGATGGTTTACATCTCAGTAGAAGAGGTAGTTCAATATTAGGGTGAAAAATAACAAATTTCATAAGCAGTCATTTAAACTAATAGGAAGGGGGGATGAGGACTACACTCATCCCCTGTAATAGTAGTCCATGTACACCTCATTTGACTAATTTCAACATCCTTTCTTTAAATGCCAGATCACTTACAATCACTAAACTTGCGGAACTTGAAATTTTTGCTAAAACCTCAAATTTAGCGCTATTAACAATTACTGAAACTTGGGGGAACACAGATAAAAAATGGAGAACAGAAATTTCTGACTTTAAACACTATTTCAAAAACAGAGTAGACACAAAAAAAGGTGGTGGGGTTAGTCTGTATGTTCGAGACGATATTCCATCATATGAATCATCAACTACTATACATTCCGAAAGTATTTGGGTTTATATTAGGCCCACCAGTACCCACCAATTCCTTATAGGAACTTGTTACCGCCCCCCCTTCATCGGATATTGACCAAACTAAACAACTTTGTAGTGAAATCACCCAATTAGTCAATAAAGAGCTTGTTCTTATTTTAGGGGACTTTAACTTTCCCACTATAAACTGGGAGACACTTTCTGGAATTAATAAGCATAGGACGAACAGTTTCTGTCAGTTATAATTAATCTGGGACTAATTCAATGTAAAACATCCAACTAGAGGGAAAAATATATTAGACTTAGTTATAACTAACCCGGAGACTCATATATCCGATGTTCAATTACTTAATCCCCTGGGAAATAGTGACCATTTATCTCTTTTCTTTTCTATTCAAATACCTTTACTACCCAAAACAAACAAACTAAAAATTAAACAATATAATAGGGCAAATTTTATAACTATCAATCAACAGATAAAATCCATTAAATGGGAACAAATATTGCAACCAATGGACACTGAAGCAGCTTGGAGCTATTTAAAAACTAAGATTTTGGAACTGGAAAAAAAATATATCCCTGACAAATTCAAGTACAATAATAAAGGGAAAATTCCCCCATGGTTTAACGGTCATATTAAATCTTTAATTAAACAAAAAAAAAGACTATTTACAGCTTTAAAAAAATGTTCATCAGATCAGGAAACTAACATTCTCTTTAAATATAAAGATGTGGTTAGCCAGTTAAAAAAAAAAATCTTACTAGCCAAACGTAATTTTGAATTCAAAATTGTACACACAAAGGACAATTATAAGGTTTTATACACTTATCTAAATGGCAAGAAAAGTAATAACAACGCAATAGGTCCCTTGATATGTAATAATCGGACTATAACATCTGATATTGATACAGCTTCTGTGCTGAATAAATATTTCTCATCAGTTTTCACTCCTGAACTTATTAAAGCTGCTTCTTCTATAGTGGACTTTAAACTTGAAGCATATGAAACTCTGTTTCAAGATATTCAGTGAGTCTTTGATACCCTCAAACATCATACTAGTTCTGGTCCAGACAATATTAGTTCCAGATTCTTTATAGAAACTAAGGATACAATATCTCTCCCCCTGGCTATTATATTTAAAAAATCACTGCATGAATCTTTAGTCCCAAATGACTGGCGTATTGCTATTGTCACACCCATTTTAAACAAGGCTCCCATTCCAGAATTGAAAATTACAGACCTATTAGCTTAACATCCATACCATGCAAACTAATGGAAAAAATAATTAAACATCAACTTGAAAAAGAGATGGCTATATTAAACATCAATGATGAATATCAACATGGTTTTAGAACAGGATACTCATGTACTACAAATTTGATTAGTTTTTATAATTATATTAGTTCCAACCTTGACCGTAAAATACCCACTGATGTTATTCTCTTGGATTATAGTAAGGCCTTTGATAAAGTGTCGCATAATATCTTGATCAATAAACTAAACCAATTAGGCTTTTCATCTCCCATCATATCTTGGATAAATAACTGGTTGTGCAACAGAACACAGAGAGTTAGGGTAAATGGGGTACTTTCTGGTATGGATAATGTGACGAGTGGTGTCCTGCAGGGCACCGTTCTGGGTCCAGTGTTGTTTAATCTTTTCATCAGTGACATGTATATCTCACCACACAATACAATGGTTAAATTCGCCGTGACACTAAACTCGGAGGAATGGTAAACACCCCTACTAATTGTCATAATTTGACTTTGGATCTCCCCTTAATTGAACAATGGGCCAGTGTTAATAAAATGTACTTTAATGTAGCTAAATGTGCAGTACTACATTATGGAAAAGATAATCCAAAACAAAAATATTACTTGAATAACAGTATAATTAGGGCATCATCTATAGAAAAGACCTGGGCATCATGGTGAATGACAAACTATCATTCTCATCCCATTGTTCAAAAATTGCAAATCAAACAAATGCTTTACTACGTAGAATTAATAAAACATTCATTTCTAAAACAGAAGAATGCCTATTGTCACTGCACAGGTCACATGTGAGCCATATCTTGACTACGGATCACCATTTTGGAACCCTACTTAAAGGAAGACATAAAAAATTGAACAAATACAACATAGAGCTACCAAATTAGTACCACATCTTACTCATTTAGAATATAACAGCAGACTAAAAAAAACTGGATTACACTCTCTGGAACAAAGACGAACCAGAGGAGATCTTTTACAACTGTTTAAAATACTTAAATCACCTGAACAAATTAAATTATGTGGTATTACTTACTCAACAAGAAAAATAGTACCGAGATTGCACAACAGACAATTAGAAATTGAAAACGTAAACAACAATAAGAGATTAAACTTTTTTACTATTAGAACACCTAGATTATGGAATAAATTACCACAAGACATTGTCAATTCAACAAATATATCAATATTCAAGAATAAATTAGACAACTGGATGAATAAACAGGACCCGGGTGTATGATCCATCAATATGGAGGACAATCTTGATGGGCCTTCGGCCTACTTTTGTCCAAAAAAACAAGTAAACCTGGGAGCTGCACTGCCTAATGTTTTTTTTTACCACTGATGAAATGCTTTGTTGGTTACGTTATTTAATGTATTAGATAAAATGTTTAAAATGATGTACTGCCCCTTTAATTAACACGATTTATTGGGGCAAGGGACCCGGGAGCTGATATACACCCTGACGAAAGCCAAAGCATTTGGCCGAAGCACTAGGGATACCTGGTCTTCTTTTTGACTTTGCTACAATAAATGGTTTTGGTAATTAGACATTTTGAAGCTTGTGGTCCTTGAGGGCAGGTATTCTTCTTTTTTACATATTGAATGGGCAGTTTTTTTGCTTTTTTGCTCTCTTGGACTGTTTAAATTACATCTAAGGCCTTTTTAAGGAGTTGAAATCTAGTAGGTTCCCTCCCTTGCATAGTTCCACTGGGGAACAGAGGGCCCATCGTTAATAGGTCTGGTCTGTGGAAGCTGGCAGGAATGAAGGGTCCCATGTGAGCCATCGAAGTGGCCATAAATAGGTGTACAGATGGAACTTATCCCATTTCCAGTATCCCCTAGTAAGGGTGGAGCGTACTGCCAGAAGTGTAATGTCTGCACTTGCTCTTTTTTGTTGTTGTAACTCAACTTTATTCAAAGCTTCAAAGACAAAGTACAAACAGGAATTAAAGGGCATTAGCAACAACACTATAAAGAAGTCTCTTGAGTCCACCCTTAAGCTGTCCTTTGGTAAACAGGTCTGATGTAAAACTTCTGCTCAAAAGACTAAAACAAAGCCCTTTCCTGAGGTGTAACCCCGTCACATTGACCTAATTTTAATAAGACGCAATCACATCTTGACCATTTTAAATTCTAAGCAGAAAGAAGAAAGAGTATCTATTAAACTATAAACCAGCTGCACAATATGAACCTTGTAAACCTTAAGGTGCACCGCCTTCCAAGTCGAAACTAGCACCCACGTAAAAGGGGCCAGGCAGAGAGAAGTCAGATTTAACCCTTCGGCTGCCAACAGAATTAGAACGTATAGGAATTCTGGACTGATACATCAGTCCGTGGCACAGCAAGGGTTAAAATGCAATTAATGTGTCTCTAACAACTTGTTAGGGGTTCCAACCATCATGAGCTACCCTAGGAGGAGCCCTCTATGCACTTGCTCTTTGAAGCCAGAGTCCACTGCCCTAGCTTCCCGCCTCCCCACCCCGCTCTGTCACCTTCCAGGAAGGAGTGGTGATCACACATGATGCACTGCTAGATGGTAATTTTCAAGATCTGGATCAGTTCTCCCTCCAGCTGTTTTACTTGGTTGTAGCAATTTGTATATTATCCAAGGTCATCTGCCAGCCCATAGACACTGTCTTTTCAGTTACCCTCCCTAGCACAAACCCACTCAGGCCCCAAATCAGGTTTCTCTCAGAGCTGTGTGATGACTGACTTAGCTGTGTATAGGTTATTAACCTTCCCATACACACAACATCTTGAACTGGATGTCAGTGGAGGGGGGTCAGTAACCTATACTTGGCTAACACAATCACCCCCATCCCACATTTCAACATTTAAAAAAAAAATGAACTCTGTCCCTCCCTAGCACTGAACCAAGATCTGACAGCGAAGGAAGATTCAGTCTCTCTCAAGGATGCCGGAAGATAGTAAAAGCTGAGGTGGCGGAGGATCCGAAGGGCACTTATGGGGGTACAAAGGGCACTTTTTCTAAACTAATTTTTGCCATACAAAAATAAAAAGTGGGGGTTACTGCTCGCACCCCTCCCCGGTTCCTACGCTATGGTCTCTCTCTCTCTCGCCATATCATCCCAGGTCCTCAAAGTACCTTCATTTAAATGTTGTGGTCCCTCACTTGACCCCACTATCCAAAATTTGGACTGACCATTCAATTAGTATGTTTATTCAAATGCATTTGAAGAGGACAGACCATTGAGCATATTGTGTTTACAGTGGAACCCCTGGACAGTCAGACCGCCTAGCATCCCTCCCAGTCATGCGTGTGCTTGCTTGCCAATGATTCTGTACTTTATGAATGGAGTGATTGTGCTGGAGGGTGGGGCGACTGAGTTAGGTGGGACATCATGGATGCTGTCCCCCCCCAATCATGGATCAGGGCCGTAATGTTTAGGTGAAGGAACTGTGGGGTCTGGGGGATTAGGGAGTGGTGAGTGAATTTTCCCACGGTGCCAGCTCCCAGCTCAGTGTCGGGGACCCAGAGAGATTGTTTTTAAGTTGAATTGGGGGGCACTAATTTAGATAGGTATAGGTTACTGATTGCCCGCTCTGACCCAAATTGTGGATCAGAGAGTCACTGGGAGGAATGATCTTTAAATCAACTTGGTTTGGGTCCTTGTGGGGGATGTCAGGCTGGGGAATTGAAAAGTCTAGACTCCTGGCTCAGTGCCAAGAGACAGCAGCCTTTTTTTTTTTTTTTTTTTATTGTCGTGGACTTTGGGGGTTGGGGTGGCGAGCTCAATGAACCTTTGCCAGTTCAGCTGGTTTGCACCAGTTGAACCAAAAGTTCAGCCCCAAAAGTTTGCTAGAGTCTGCGAGAATCGGAACACCAAAAGTTTGAGGAGTTTGATTTTAAGGTTGAATTGAACTTGCAGCTGTACAATAAGCAGTATGGTTCAATAAAGTGAGACAACATTAAGGTATAAATCGTGGCTAAAACTGAGATAGGATGTGCAAAAAGTGGCAGAGGGCAAAATACAACAGACTATAAAGGCCAGCAATAGGGACAGATGTGTCTTTTACATAGAGAACAATGAACCCCCAGCCGTGAGGTCCAAGCTTGTATTCCACAAGTTTGTCTGGTGACATCATAGGCATGAGAGCGAGGCGCGAGTGCTTTTATGATGTCACTACACTAACGAGGAGTGGATTTCAGCTTGTACCTCACAGTTGGAGATGTCTTACTGTAGATAGTGCAAAAGGATCATGCTTCAGATAACACTCCTCTAAAAAGGTACTAGGTTTCAAGTTACCATAATACATTTACCAGCTCAACAGTCACACTAAATAGCACGTCCCTGCTTTACTCAGGAGTCACCACTACCTCTCGTAATAGATTCCATTTTTATGTAGCTAAACAGTTATTGCATCACCTGCTCGTTACCTATGGTAGAGCTCCCTTTTATTTATGAAACTTTTTATTTTTCTGTGCTAAGCTGTTTCTGTGGTTTTTGTTTAGCTTGGGAGCCGGGGGCGGGGGTGCCTCTCTGAAAGCTCAAGGACAGCGTTACTATGCTGCTCGTGATGTGTGTAGCAGCTACAGTAATGAGCTCGCGGTCTGTGCTGAGTGGTCTGGAGAACAGAGCTCATTACTGCATCTGCACAAAAAAATAATTTTTATTTTAGAACATGAATTATTTCTTTGGAATGTTAAATACAGCATTTCTGCACCACGGCTGAAACAAGCTAATCGTGTACTATATAGAGGATAATGTATGGTCCACTATACACAACAGGCATGTGTAGCCATTGAGACGTTACCATGGTGACCATTTAAACCTTAAGAGCGAAGCTGAAGAGGTTTGGTTGCCATGGCAACCTTGAGATGGCTACTAACGCTTGTTGTGTATAGTGGACCATACATTGTCTTTTATAGTGTATGGTCCCCTCCCCCCCCCAACCACACACACACAAAACAGCAGGAGTCTAGGCCCTTGCAGTATTGAACAGTTAAAAAAAAAGTGGCTTTCATGATCGCCACCACTCTTTAATTTGTATCAGTGATGGTGATCAGTCACAGGTTCTGTGAGGTGAGCACACGTGGATGTTCAAAGTTGTTGTGCTGCGGTAGCTACATATCTAGTGCAACACAACAACAAAATGAGATAGCTACTGCAGCACAAGGATATTCTAGGGATGGATTTCTATCCACAACCGCATTCCACCACACACTATTATGTTATAGTGTATAGTAGAGCATTATAGTGTATGGTGAAGGCTTGTTGTGTATGGAACTCAGTGGCTTTCAAAATGTTGTAGTACCACAGTTCAAAAGGTCATGGAACGTGATTGTACCACACTGTACTACAACAACATTTTGAAAGCCTCTAGAGGCTGCACGCGCTCAGCTCATTTTAAAACTGGACCAGACACAGAAAAACTTGGAGCCAGCGGCACGATCATCCCCCTAACTGATGACGAACAGGGCACCACGAAAAAAGGCAGGATTGACCAGATACTTTAAACTATTAAAAAAAAAATGCAGGATCAACCAGATATTTAAAACTACTCACATTAACAGGTGACTCATTTCACCCACGGTCCTCTCGCTTAGTGGGAGATACATCCGCCATGTTTTTTTTCTTGGAATCCCCGCTCAAAGGCAACTGACAGCCAATGATAGACCACACTACAGACGTAGGGACGCTTGGTCCCTAACAACCACAGCACTAACCTTAGCAACCTGACGAATACCAGATTAAAACGTAGTAGAAAGAATTCCTTTTACAGCTTAAAAAAAAATTAAAATGCTCACTTAAATTATCGTAGGGGCACCATACACTATAAAAAATAATGGATGGACAATGTTATGCCCAACCAGTGTGCTGTGCAACTTCGGGGTTCTGATTCCCATGGAACTCTTGTGCTTCGCTCTCGAGGTCATAGGGAATCAGAACCCCTCAGTGGCACAACACACCGGTTGTGCATACTTGCCCATCCACTATTCTCTATGTTCTGTATAGAATTCCATCTCTTTGAAAGTGCTGTTGTACCACAGTTCAAAGGTCTTGGAATGTGATTGTACCCTTCTGTGGTATAACAGCCTTCTGAAGCCTCTAGAGACTGCACAAGTCAGTTTCATTCTGAAAGATAAAGAACAACTGTGTGCACGTTTTACGTAATACTATATAACAAATATAGGATGAGCAACTTTATACACGACCAGTGTGCTCTGCCACCTCAGGGTTCTGATTCCCACGGACCTCTCGAGCTTCGCTCTTGAGGTCAGAGGGAATCAGAACCCCTCTGTAGCAAAACACATATGTTGTGCATAGTTGCCCATCCAGTATTCTCTGTATAGTTAATTGTGCAGACCAGGAATGGGTAGCTAATATAAAACAATTTAAGCATGTCAGGGGTGGGTGAGGTAGTAGTATCAGGGAGTAATAACATGGCAGGGGTGGGTGAGGCAGTAGTACAGGAATCGTAGTTGCATCCTGCTGACTGCGAGGCACGAAATTGTCCAGAAGATGATACTCCCCATCTTTGACTACTGTGACGTAGTCTATGGTGCTGCTCCCAAATCTTCCCTGACCAAGTTGGACACTCTCTTTAACTCCTTCAGCCGCTTTGCTGTCGAATCACCTTCCCGCTCCCACCACTGTGAACTCTATCGCTCTCTAACCTTCCTTCCACTGTTTCACAGATGCATCTCTCACTGTGCCAAACTAACCTCCAAATTCTGGTTTGGGGGGCTCCCCTCCTGTCTCTCATCCTTTATCTCCACTCCACCTCCCCCCACCCACTCTCTCAGATCAAATGATGCCCGCACCTTGACGGTCCCTCACCACTCCACCCTCATTGGTCATACTGGTTTCACCCATCGCTTCCCTAAAATCTGGAATTTCCTCCCCCCTGAAATACGACACCCCTCCTCCAACTACTTCCTTACCTGTGCCCTACACAATTACCTCTCCCTCAGCTGTTCCTGCTTTAACCCTCCTTAATACCTATCCCCAGTTTCTGCCTTCCTACCATGACCCCCCTGGCAGGGTTCTCAACATCCTGAAGGGGAAATCAGGAAATAGCTACCCCTTCTCTTATTCAGTTCTTGCCTCTCCCCCTCTCTTCTCCACCTGCCCTTCTGGGTCACCAGTATGCACAACCTACCCCATCCTTTTTGTTCCAACAACACTTGTGTACTACCTTGAGCCTGCTCCTGGTACGCTCATGCAATATAAAAGGTTCTATCGCATTATTACTGTTTTGTACGTTTATATGTTCTTTTGTATAATTTTGGACGTGCATTGTAATTTACCCAATGTTCCAATACTGTTTATTGTACAATACCGTGTGTTCCAACTGTTGCACAATCTTACAATGTTGTATTGCTTGTACTACCCACATACTATCATAACTGATCATCCTTCACAACCCTATGTAACCCCCTTCCCCCAGGTCGCACCATGAGATGAGCACATTGTTGTTCAGTGTGCCCTCCTGGTGAAACATTTCAATAAATAAAATCAGGGAGTAAAAACACAGCAGGGGTGGGTGAGGCAGTAGTATCAGGGAGTAATAACATGACAAGGGTGGGTGAGGCAGTAGTATCAGGGAGTAATAACATAGCAGGGGTGGGTGAGGCAGTAGTATCAGGGAATAATAACATGACAAGGATGGGTGAGGCAGTAGTATCAGGGAGTAATAACATGGCAGGGGTGGGTGAGGCAGTAGTATCAGGGAGTAATGACAGGGGTGGGTGAGGCAGTAGTATCAGGGAGTAATAAAACAGATCTAGAAGGAGAAAGGGAACTAAGGTGTGAGTGTGAAAGGAGGTGGAAGGTGAAAACGGGGTTGGATAAGAAAGGAGTGAGAAAGGCTTAAGTGCAAAAACAAACATGAGAGGTGTGGACATGGAGTAAGGCCTTCTGGGTAGTGGGTAAGGAGGATGAGCAGATGGTGGGGGGCTACACCAGAGTCAGAGAAGGCTATAGGAAAAAGAAGCCTGACTGGCAGAGGTTTAAGCATAAGGAAGAGAGAAAGTGTGTTTGTGTGTGTGGGGAGGGGGTGCTGGAGGGGCAGAGATCCTGGGGTGGTAGGAATAGGGTAGGGAGCAGAAAAGGAGAGAACTGAGATAGATGGGGAGGGACACATACTAGAATTTGGGGATAGGTGAGACACTGATAGTAAGAAATACCTCTTGAGTGAAGGGAGTGAGAAGAAGCACAGTAAAAGGAACAGCAGGGCATGTTTGCCATTCACCATTGGAACCCGCAACTATGTTTGTTTTGGCATGGTGATTTGTAGAACAGTTTGGCACTATTCAAACAGAGTTGTAAATAGGTCCTACCTACCATATGGCACAGACAGATATATTTTGGTGAAGATATTGACGCAAAAAAAAAATGCCAGAGGTGTCCCTGAAAATGGGATGAGTGCGGGGAGGGCAGTCAAGAGTACAGCCGCAGAAGGAGTAGAAAAGGGGGTCCAGTGTTACCAGGGTGGATTCATGGTTGCACTATACACCACATACCCTTAGTCGAGAGCCAGTCATCAGCCATTCTCACAACAGTCTCCTGACGGGCAGGGGGATTCGGGTTTTGTTCATGCAAATTGCACAATGTTTGGAGAGGAATTCAGTGTGCTGTGGCTGCTTGCTGTCCTATGAGCCCAGCCCAAGGACTCGGCAGTAGGATCGGGACTGGGACATAAGAGGTCACCAGCACCATCAGGCATGTCTTCAGTGCCCTCCAAGCCCAGGAAAAACAGTGGGGTTGGGAGAAACAGATCTGCCAGTGCCACACTGCCATGACAACAGCACACCCATGCGCTTTGAAGCAGGAGATCCATACAGCAAACTAGGCCTTTTGCCCTCTTATTAAACTTACTCCCAGTTCTAGGGTTGGCAGCAGAGTCAGGAACCAACATAAACCACACCACTGAGTGTTTTCAGAATACATCCCTGCCCCAGGGCAGGTAGAGGGCAGTGGGAAGCAAATCAACATTCTGGACAGTGCTATCTTGGGACCTGTGTATACGCAGGTGGCCCCAAAAGGAGCTGTAGCTCCAGTAGAGAAAATGGCCTTGTCACTGCCTCTACCACCACCGTCCTGGCCCCCAGGACCAGCAGTGTGGTCAGGATATGCCCTCAGAAGCCCTGTGTGGTTAAAAAGGACACAGTAGGATGCTGCAGAACAAACAACAAAAGGAACTTGTAAAATGTAAACAAATGTGGCAGCCGCCAGTACTACAAACATGCCGCCAAGTATCTTGGGAAAGATGATGGAACACTGTGATTAGGTGGCAAGAAGAAGCCCAATACACATTGCTAGCATCATCCCAGTAGCCAGTCAGATGTCAAGTTTCAACCTCGAAAAGGCTGACAGCCATTCTCTCCAGGTCATTCTGAGAGATTCATCTAAGAGACTCTAGAAGTGGGCTGTGGCACTGACAGCCCCCTCAGAGACCGTAGCTACCAGGCTTAGGGGAGTCTGGTGGTCTATGAAAGTGCCCCTTTGTGTTGAAGAACCTGCAAGGAGGATGGTGTTTCAGTGAAACACCATAGGGAGAAAGGCACGTTGTGTTGGAAGATGGTGATCCGCCCACCGAGCGTTTCCTAGCAGGGATCAAGTCCAGCCCTGGGGCATGGTCTCTATAGGACCCATACCTTCTGAAAATTTTCAAAGGACCCCAGAGGAAGAAGGTGACACAGAGGAAAAACATCTGCCTGAGTGTCAACCCCTGCAGAGAAGAGCCACAATAAGTTGTAGCCACCCTTCATCTACTGCCTGGATGAAGGTGTCTGACAACCCCACCCCACCCTGCAAGGAGTGATCTAGGGCCCAGCTTCTGAGGAGCAGCAGCAGCCACCCACCAAGGGGTGCAACAAATGGTCCTAGAAGTGACACCAACAAAAGGCCCAAGTGGCAAAGCTGACAAGAGGCCTTGAGGGGAGGGTTACCACTGAAACACCTGATGAAAGGCCCTTTCAAGGGTGAAAGTCTATTTGCCCGCTGTCCAAGAAAGCTGAGGTATCACCGATTCCAACTACAGCTGAGCTTGTAAAGAGGGAGAACCACCTGTGTGAACCTTCTGATCTGTGAGTACCTCAGAACTGTGGCTCTGGGGATTTCTTCAGGGATGGTTGTTTATAGGAAGGGGGATTGAAGCCCTGGGTAGGACTGTACCATCTCCAGAATGTGCCGAGGCAGAAGACCTGCACTGCCATCTGGCCCATCACAGTTTGGATTACAAACAGGACCCCCTTTTTAAATTTCTTCAGCTTGGTTTAAGTAGTTTTCAAGCATGCCAACCCTTCATCACCCTAGTTAGCTACCAGCTAGCCGGTGAGGTACTCACTGCAATGAGAGAACTCTCGATAAGACCTTTTGGAGGTATAAGCTGGGTGCATCTGTATTTGTGTGACTGGGACTTCCGGGGGAGGGGGGGGGCATACAAAATTTGCATAGATTATAGAAATAACCCCAGAGCTCTCATGTTCTTCTCATGTCCCTTGTTCTTTCCTTACCCCTTCCTTTTTTTTTATTTAAATGCATCTTTATTAACAAACGTGGGTACAGTTAGGTTTACATTTATCATTGTTCTTGTTTTCAGTACACAACAGATGTCATTACATACATCTTAATCTATAATATCAACCCAAATCTTATGGCAATTTGCATTACTACCCATCATTCTGCTGCAAAAAAGTAACCATGACACACATTAAACTCCCTGTCTACTCAGAATCATTGCGCAGCAGCCAAAGTGTCGATCTACGGATGAAGATTGGGGTTTGAAGGTTAAGTTTATAAGTTAATTCTTCCATATGTTGAATTTCTTGTATGATATCCAACCAGGACTGGTGCGTCAGTGGCTCTATTTGTTGCCGTTTTTGGTGATAGCTTTCTGTGCTGCAGCCAGCAGGATATTCCACAGATATAGCGTATCACGCCCCACCAGATCAACAGGAGGGAGACTCAGTACCCCACTCTCAACAGAGCGAGTGTTTCCAGTGCCGAACAGCGCCTACAATGCGGTCTGAATCTGTTTCCAAAAGTCTGCCAAGGCTGGGCAGGACCAGAAAATATGTGCGTGATGAGCCTGTCTCTCCCCACATTTCCTTCAGCATGCTGTAGTGAAACGTGTGCCCCACTTTCCTTGTATGGTGGAAGTACAGAAATAACTGGTCCTAAGCTTCCATGCAAATTCCTGCCATAGTGGAGAGCACGTGTTTTTTTGACAAGCGGAAAATCTTAGCCCAGTCTGCTTTGGTTATGACTGTATTACCTTCTTGTTGCCATCTTTGTTTTATTGAAGAAAGCTGAAAGTAGCCCTGTACGTTGACTACTGTACCTTTCAAAATGGAATCCATGATGGCCAGCAGTGGGTCAGCTCCTCTGTTATTTAAGGCTGCTGTGTGTTGCTCCAACGTATAGCTTCTCAGTTGTAAGTATCTAAAGTGATCTATATCAGAGATGTTAAAAGTTTGCTTGAGTGGATGAAAGTCCATGGGAGTGGCTCCCTGCATAGCTTGTCATGGGGACCTAAAACCCCTTTGAGCCCAACTCTTGAATGTCGAATCCTGTTGTGCAGGTTGAAACTTTGCGTCCCACGCAAACCAGCTAAATCTCCATAGAGAGCGTCCAATATTACATTTTTGTCATAGATGGTGAACCCCTTTTAAAGTGTCGTGTACAGAGACCAGACTTGATTCTGAGTTAGCTTTCTGAAAGGCGGCATCTATGGCTCTAGCTGCCACAGGTGTACCCCCTCTTCCTCCATCTCCATTGTCTTCTAGTTGGCTGTGTAGTTAAGAGACTTAACACAAAGGTGCATTTTTAAGATGGATGGCCAAATAATAATCTTCAAGGTCTAGTAAGACTCTGTCTCCCAGTGCCCTAGGAGCCTATAGGAGTTTGTATTTAATTCTAGGGCGTTGGGAGGCCCAAACGTACCTAGATATGCTACGTTGCCATTTTTGGAAATGTGGCTTGGAGTTATTTATGGGAATACACTGAAATAGGTATAGGTAGCATGGTAGAAAATTCATTATTACTGCATTTATAAGGGAATACACTGGGAAATTTAGAAGAGACCATCGTTGCACATCTGCTTGTATTTTTTGGTTAATAGTATGAAATTGGCCTCAAATATATTGGGTATGTTTTTAGTTACTTGTATACCTAAATATTTCATTTGGGACGCTTTCCATTTTACTGGTACCATTTGTTTAATCTGGGGCAATGGATTATGTTGCATAGTCAGCACTTCTGTTTTGGATTTATTCAGTGATTACCCAGCATGTTGTCCAGATATATCCAGGGCCTTGTACTCGTCCCTTTTAAATAAATTGTTCATGTATACATTTTACATTTGGCGTGCTGGGTATTTCTGTTGAGTCCATTGTCATTAATTGGGGATATCTACAAGTGTGTGGAACGTTTAAACTCATTTTTCCGGGGGTACTTTAGGATTCAAGCTAGTACCTTATTGTACCCCAGGGCAGGCAAGGTAGGACTTGGCTGGAATTTGCATTGAGAGTTATCTGATTGGCACTGAGTCAGTGTTGGACTGCAGTGAAGTCCTGCTGGAACTGTGCAGCCAGTTAAGAGGGATCACATGGAACGAGCACAAAGTCATCTATGTACATATCAATGTACAATGAGACACAGGCCTAGGGGAGGTCATTTAGAAAAGTTGAGGACTGCAAGGGACCTAGTACAGAGCTTTGGGGTACACCTGATCCAGTTTGGAGAGTATGTGTGTGGGAGCAAGAGGGTGTCACCTACTATGACAGCTTAGGACCTGTGTAGGTGTGAACTGTTTGACCATGAAGTCTGATTGTCCAGACCCTACAAGTTTGTCCAGTAGGAGGAAGTAGGCAACAGTGCCAGAGACTTTGCTACTCAACAAAGATAGCAGATGTGATCAGGCCCTGATCATTTCCCTATAAGATGATGTCTGTGACCTGAGAAGGGACATTACTGCAGAGTGGAATTTTCTAAACCAGTCTATAAAGGAGTGTTGAAAGAGGAGGAGTCAAGGAAGGGAGCAAACCAGGTGTTCTTGGAGTTAAGCCAGAGCAGGTTTAATGGAGAGGGGATAGTAGTGACCTGGGCAGAGGAGGTCAACATCTTTATAAAGGAGCACAACCTTAGCTCTCATCCAATAACCATGAACTGTACCAGTGAGGAAGGAGAGGTTAAGGAAAGTGGAAGCAGAGGAAGCCACAGCAGGAGCTGAGAGATCGAGGAGTTTGGTATCATACCCGTAGTGATGGTTGCATTTGTAGGGACTGTGCTGCAACAGAGGGGAGGGTATTATTCATGAACGTACAGTTAAAGGAGATCTATATATCTATCTATACAGTATAAGCCATTGCACTGTTTTGCCTCTGAGTGCTGTAATATCTTGTACCACACTTACTTGGTTGTACTATACTCTGTATCTTTTGTATGATATGATATTTTCTTGTGTTTTTCATTGCACTGTAATGCCTGACACTGTATGCTTTGTATCGTATTCTGTGACGTGGAGCCTTTGTAAAGGAGTCTCTGACTCAAAGGTATTAATTCCAATGTGTTTCAATAAATAAATCTACTGCCTAGGATGCTCGAGCCACTGGCGTATGGATTGTGGCTCGAGCACCCCTATCCCCCCTGAAGTCCCAATATGTAATAAGTAATAGAAATACCTGATTGCTTGTACAATTAAATTTTCCAGGGGGTGCATCCGGCTTATTGAGAACCGGAGCGCAGCCCCCTGGGAGATCACGCTGTAAAATACTGCGATATATGTCATGTGGGTGCAGCACACACATGGCATAGATGCAACTTTTGCAAAAATAACACCCGGCATATTAAAAATGGATATTTTATTTTCTCCATACATATGGGCAATAAAGAGGAAGAGGCAAAACCGCGGCATCGTATCGCGGTATTTTCCAGCGCGTTCTCCCAGGGGCAGTGCTCCGGTTCTCAAATTTGCCAGCTGCCCCCGGAAAATAAAATTTGACGATCAAGTATTTCTATTATTTATGACTGGACTTTGGTGGGGGTGGGGGATCTGGGTGCTCAAGTCACGATATATGCACCAGTGGCTCGAGCATCCTAGGCAGTAAATTGCCTTTAAGCACCAGGAATCAGCTGTGATGCTATAGAGCCATGCTGAAGTACAAAAACAAGACAACAAAGCAGCTGCAGCAAGAAATGGGCTCAGACGGTAATAGGCTAAAATATCTTACCATTTATTTTAGTAGTGTGCAAACGATTTCCACTATCTGCATCTGCCTGTTGACAGAATAAACCCACCAGCAATGATTGTGTGACATCACCGATAAGGTGACAGTGAGCCTGATGTTTTGCTCAGGCACCCCCAAGCTTCTTCAGAGTGGAAACTGTTGTCTTAGCTGTGATGGCACACATTTGCCGTCAGCGGGTTTATTCCATCAGCAGGCTGATGTGGATGGCAGAGATTGTTTGCACACTACTAAAATAAAAGGTAAGATATTTTATCCTATTACCGTCTGAGCCTGTTTCTTGCTGTGGGTGGTTTGATGCCTTTTTTTCATCATATTAACTCACACAAATCTGTTTTATACCTACTCACACAAATCATATTACACAACAACTCACAAATCCATTTTGTCTGAGCTCTCGGATCCTTCTCGGGTGCCAATATTTGCTGGCAAGCATAGGACAAGGTGTTCTTGTGTATTAAGAAGTCCATTTCTATTCTTTCTCCTAGCAGTCACCTGAACGTTACTAAAATATTTTTTGCTATTAGTTAAGAGTGGCTTGTGATATAATTTTAGCACCCTACCCCACCATGAGAAGTTTGAGGAAGTGGCTGGAGAGTACTGTCTTTGTATAGTACAGAAATATTGCCCCCAAGGGGTACTGCAGAGCTACTGATTAGGATTGTTTGAAGTTGGCAGCGACACACTGCTGATATGAGTTTGGCACCAAATGTTGGCACCTCTTAGCTGCTTCAGTCTCAGCCTCTCTTAGGATTTAACATGCACTGGGGTGAGGGAGCACTAACCCTCAGGAATAGATGGAGAATAAAAAGACCAAACATTTATATGTTTGTTGATTTGAAATTGTGCACACCAGGAGATCCACATGAAGGTGGTTCACCTAATTGTCAAGAGGAACCCGATGGACAGTTACAGTAGTAGCATTCTACATTCCCCTACAGCAATAACATTGCAAGTTCCTCTTACCCCATCCCCACCCCCAAAAAAACGAGCCATAGATGGTTGCATATTACACCTTTTGTTACCAAACAGAGACATGCTGTGCTGGTGTAACTTGGCACACACAACATATAGTATGCTGTTTGAACAAAGTGAAGCCTGACATCCTATACCACTTGACTGTATCTCATTTTGCACTGGGGAAATGTGCGAGAGCTCATATTTAAGGCTAGTTGCCAATGAGAATTGATGCCTAAGAGTAAAGCACAATAGAGGAGAAGTAGGAATTAATTATGCCAATAATAACTCCTGAACATGATAGCTTTTTCTCTGTATTTGAATCTGCCCTTTTCAGTTAAAGGTGACAGAAATTTACACAGCTGTCCGAATTTGAAATGCAGCAAGATTAGTACCTTTTTGTCTTTTTGTTACTTGTATTGTGCCATTGCTTTGAATTCCTAATTTTACATGCCAGGCAGCATCCCTTACCAAACAAGCATTTGTCAATGCCGAATGTTTGCTTGCTTACATACGCAGTGTAGTTGTTGGCACTAGGTAGAGCGGAGGTTAAAATCAACAAATTAATAACGTGATCTACAGTAGTGAAATTGTCATGACTGGGAAATGAAGAGGTTTACACATGGAGTTGTTGTTTTCTGAGATTGTAACATTGTATTTTCAAAATGGTAGTTTTTATTATCTTAGCATCGATACATGACAGGTATCATTTATTAAATATGACCCGGAACACTATGTTGTGGCATGGCCACAAAAACAGGTTTTGGAGGGGGATTTGATAATGACACCTGCCACGGTTTATTCGATGGCCGGTAAAAAAAAAACATAGGACTATGTTGAAAACGTGGGCTCAAAAAGTAAAAATATTGCAATGTTATAAGTAAATGTTGAAAAATGTCAATGTTTGTTCATAACATTGTTGATTTTTGAAAATTTGACCCCAAATTTTCAACTCAGTTTTTTTATGACACCACCTTATGAGCACGTGAGGTGTTATTGATGAAATCCAGGCCTAACCATCATTTTAAGGCATAAGCTTGACAAGATGTTTTGGGAGGGATTTGAAAACTGACACCTGTCATGCTCATGAGGTGGTGAGTGGGGGGACAAAAGGGCTACCGTGAAAGTTTGGAGTTAAAATATCCAAAAATAACAAAAGAGTAAACATTAAACAAATTCCATGTTTCTTCACAACTTTGTTGTTTTTTAGGTGAAGTAAGGTACAATTTTATTTTTACACAGGAATCACATACTCAGGCTGAAACCTGCTTTCAGATTAATTCTGTTTCACACACACACGCACACACTCTCCCATACTTTAAGTATAAAAAGAATGTGTGCAATAGAGGTGGACAGAAAAGGGAGCTTATAAATCCATTTATTAAAGCAATTATATGTATAAATCAGTGGCCACTGGTTTATACATATAGAAACTACATCATCACCAATATATGCATATAGTTGCTTCATCATCAGTCTGCCAGCCCCCAACCCCGCCTGCCGGCACTACTTCCACTCTCTCCAAGTAATACTTTCAGTCCCTGACAGTCTCTCCCCTTGTACACTCTCCAACCTCACCACCAAAACCCTGTTAAATTCAAGCCATATTTAAAAAAAAAAAAAGGCAAACTAAGCTGCATGTCTCAATTTACTTCCACTTTCTCGATAGCTGCCTTAACCACTGACATGCTCTGTGTCGTTCCGTCTCACCTCTGTCTGTCAGTTGTCCACAGCACGCCAAGCCTCACAGCACTAATGTAACTAGAACTGTTTCTTTTTTTATTTTAACATATAAAACTGTATTCTAGGGACGTGGATATTTTGTGCAATCCACACTTTGTGGCAGGTTCCTTGCTGCTTTAAATCTTGCCGGAAGGTCTTCAAGCTGACTCCTCCCACCCACCGGGGTGGTAAAACCCTCGGCTCCGCCCCATGATGCTAGATCTTCCTTACCGCTTGGAAGCTCAGGTTCCCTCCTTAGCGCTCTGCATTTTAGGCCCAATTCACACTCTTCGGATTTCCGAAACTAATTTTAAAATTTACAAGACTAAGGTCTTCATCTTCCCTTGCGGCTGCGATGGACAAATCGACTCCCGGCTTCCGTCGGTGCCCTTGTGGGCAGAAGATGTCCCGGACCGATCCGCACTCCACGTGCGTCTACTGCCTGGGGCTTGGCCACAATTCGCAGGCCTGTAAGTTGTGCAAGTCCTTCTCGGCTTCGGTCTTGGAGGACCGCGCTGCCAGACTACTTCTTGAGCATCCTGAAAAACAGTACCCACCAGTCAAGTCTAAGGAGGCCCGTTGGGCGGTGTCCACGGCGGCGGGCTGTGTGGAACAGCTGAAGCAGATGTTTGCCCTCGAGGAGGAGGCGGCCCAGGCCGCTTCTTCTTCCTCCTCAGCCGTGGCATTTATCCCGCTCTCCTTGGGCTCCTCCTACACAGCTTCTTTTAAGGGACTTTGTCAGTCCCTCTCCACTAAGGGAGAAGGGCCTTTGGGACATTCCAGTCGGTCCAGAAAGAAGGACTCTAAAGGTAAGTCCCACTGTCGACATTCGTGGGAGCGGGAGAGATCCCCTTCACCGGACCATCGACTCTCGACTTTGGTCAAGGTTGCGGCTGCGGACGCTGGCTTCATGGTGTCCCCGTCAGGTCAGCCGGCTGAGACATCTGTCGACGTGGTCGAGATTTTTCTCGACCGGTCGGATGGTTTGTCGACTGGAGAGGCCGACAACCCTCTTCACCAGTTCCCCCGGTGGTTACCGAGGACTTGCCTGTGCCTCCTGTGCCGAAGTTCCCGGTTAAGGTCCCTGCACCTAGGGAGGGGCGGGTTTCCCCTGTTCCCTCTCTGACCCACCCTCGGAATCCCCGAAGTTCTCAGTCCTCATCCAGGTCCAGCCAGTCTCGGCACCATGGAAAGCAGCATCACTGCTCGTCCTCTTCGGAGGATAGGCTGTGGTGCAAGTTGCGTCGGCGCTACGAGGACTTGACGTGGCAGCAACTTTTACTGACCGGTAACAAGCCGACTCCATCGCCTTCTCCAGCCACTAAGTGGCTGTCACCGGAGCGGCCGAAAAAACAACCTCTCATGGTAGTCGAGGAGCCGCCCCTGGCGCCGGTTGTTCAGCCGAAACCGGCTGCTCCACCCATTGTGGTGGAACCTCCGCCCCCACAACTGAAGACTGGGGCCTGCCCCATAGGTTGTCGGTCACCCTCATTCCCGATCTGCCTCGGCAGGTGGAGGATGGCTCAGGCGCTCGGCAGCTGTTCGCAGACTCCTTGGAGTCTGACGACGACTCCTCCCTGTTCTCCAGGCCGCTTGACCTGGAGTCTGCGAGGGGCCAGTCAGTGGATGAGAGCCCATCCTCATTTCTGGGTATGCTTCGACTCATCTCAGGAGTCTGCTGGATGCAGCTCGAACCCATTCAAAAACGGGCCAAGTATCCCCTTACAGAGATAATGGACCGAGGGGATTCCCCTACAGAGGCCTTTGCAGTGGCCAAAGCCATTGTTGGCCTGCCCCTGGAGTTGTGGCAGCAGTTTGAGAACCATGTGAAGCGCAAGCGATGGAAGACACAAGGGAAGATGAACATCACCCTATCTGCCAGAAAGGTTACCCTCTTGCTACTGCTACTCTCTGGCAATGTTCACCTAAATCCTGGACCAACAACCCTGAGGAGCAGGGACGCCCGCTCAGTGACTGGCTTAAAGATAGCATCGCTAAACATCTGCAGCCTAACTGCAAAATGCAACCAGCTCCAGACTTGGATGACCATTCACGCCTCGAACATACTCTGCCTAACTGAAACCTGGCTGTCAAATAGGATCAAAGATGGTGAGGTGACCATTGAAGGATTCCAAATGTTTAGACTCGATAGAATAGGAAAGAAAGGCGGCGGCTACCTCTTGTATGCCAGAAACACACTGAGTTGCTCCGTCCTCCCCATCTCCAAAGTTGCGGAGGACTATGAGCTACTAGTGGTAAAAACTCAAGCTGGCCTATATGGCAAGACCATTACCATTGCCACAACCTACCTGCCCCCCAAAAAAGCCAAGGAAAGCCTTCCTCTGGTTATGCAAGAAATAAGCGGCCTCAAAAAGAGCTCAGAACTCATCTTGACGGGCGACTTTAACGTTAACTGGCTTTGTAAAGAGGCAACACCCACCAGAGACCTAATCACCTCCCACAATCTCACTCAACTCGTGACTCACTCCACCAGGCAGAACTACAAGGCTGTTACCAGCACCCTAATTGACTGGGTCCTGGTCAGCACACCGTCTCGATTCTCTGAACTCAGAGTTCTCCCAGACGTGCTGAGTGACCACTCTCCGATCTCCTTTCTGTGGACGACTAAAATTGCCAAAAGCCCACCACGTCTCATCGAGAGCAAGGTCCTGCGAAAAGGCAAAGTTGGATCCCTCAGATCAGCTCTGTCTGCCTACAACTGGTCCCCCATACACAAGGCACCTACGTTGGACCAGGCACTCAGCTTTTTCACGGAGGGATTCAACTCCATCTGTGACGTCTATGCTCCATGCACTAAATGGAAAATTCGGGGGGGGCGGAGAACGGCTGACTGGATGGTAAGCTCCTTTCTCTCCTAAAAGAAAGGGACTGCCTCTGGGCAAAAGCCTTAAACTTGGGTTGTAAGCATGACCTACAACGTTACAAAACCGCTAGAAATCAGTGCACTAAACTTATCCGGCTCGCAAAGGCCAACTTCCATAAGACTCAGCTCAACAACGCTTGGGGAGATGGAAAGAGGTTTTGGGACAGCCTCAAGAACACCCTTAGCAAAGACCAGAAGCTGAATCCTACAATGCTCAATATCAGTAACGCACCCTCCACAGATCCATTAGCCCTTGCTGATGCCTTTAACCAGGCCTTTACTGACCTGTCCCCAGTACTACCCCCAGACTACCTTCTGCCGGTGGAGGACCAAGGTTGCGCCAACCTAACCACCCAACTTTCTACTTTAAGAAGGTGACGGCAAAGGAGGCCCAAACAATGGTCAGGAAAGTCCTAGGAAAAACTAGGGTGGGGAGTGATGGGCTAGACATGAAGTTACTATCTCTGACCCTTGATGTTCTGCTCAAACCCATTGCAATGCTATTTAATAAATCCTTGGCCCTAGCTCAATTCCCGGAAGTATGGAAGCAAGCCCTGGTAACTCCAGTGCACAAGAATGGAGACAAGGCACTGGTAACTAGCTACAGGCCAATATCTATCCTCTCCCCACTATCCAAAGCTCTGGAAAAAATCATGGCAAACCAACTCACAGAATACCTCAACAAGTACAATCTGCTCTGCCCAAACCAACATGGTTTCCGACAAAAACACAGTACCACCACTGCACTGCTGGCATACTCTGACTATGCACACAAGGCGCTGGATGAAGGCAAATTGGTGGGGTCCATCTTCATTGACCTCACTAAAGCCTTCGACACCGTCAACCACCCTCTACTGGTACTCCAGCTCCAAAGACTGGGAGTGGCTTCAAACACCCTAAATTGGTTCAATGATTACCTATCTCAAAGGAATCAGCGAGTCAAAATCGGGCAGACGTTATCCAGCTCCAGAGATGTACTCCTAGGAGTTCCTCAAGGATCAATCCTAGGTCCCTTGCTTTTCAGCCTCTTTGTTAATGAATTACCCGCGGCCTGTGACACCAAACTCATCCTGTATGCGGACAATGCTGTGCTGCTGAGTAGCAGCACCTCCCAGGCTGCCCTACAAACAGAGCTACAGACCTCTTTCAACAAACTTGAGGACTGGTTCTGTAGGCAAAAGCTGCTACTGAACTACAAGAAAACCAAGGCCATGCTTCATTCCAGCCCTTACAATAAACGCAGGCTCACTCCCCTCGAAATCACCAATAACGCTGGTGAGCAGATTGAGCAGGTACAATCATTTAAGTACCTAGGGGTCACCATTGATGACTCTCTCACTTATACGAACCATATTGACTCCCTTGTCAGATCAGTAAATACGAAGATCGGAGTCCTCTATAGACATAAGAAATCCCTCACCCCGGAAGCACTCTGAATCTCAGTCTCTAGCTCCATACTCCCCACGATAGACTACGGGCTAGTGGTCTATGGAGCTGCCACTGATACTACACTCAACAGGGTCCAAATTGCACTAAATAAGGCATGCCACCTGACCCTGTGCGCAGACCAATACACTCATACTTGCACCCTATATGAGTGTACAAACTGGCTTAACCTAAAAGACAGGATCAAATACCAAACCTGTCTCCTGGGTAAGAAGGAAACTCCTCGGAAAAACCCCACCCTGCATAGGAAACCTGCTCAAGGCCTCTCTCTCATCCCACATCACCAGAGGGAGGAAGAATGGAGCACTGTCCATCCCATTCCAGCGAACCTCACTTGGGCAGCGTACTTTCTCCTACCAAGCCCCCCTCTGGCTGAATGAACTCCCATTGAAACTACAAACACACAGCCTGCCACGGTTCAAAACAGGCCTCAAACAGCACCTAAAGTCTAGCTCACAATGCACTTGTTTCTCAGGCCATATTTGAAAGACTAGCCTCCACCACTGGTAATACCCAGCACGGATACCTAGAAAAACCTGCCCTCATCCCAGCCTAGCCAGGAGCACTAGTAAGCTATTAATCCTCTTTACCGCTCTATGTACTGCCCCCCCAACCCCCCTCACCCACTTTCTCAACCATAGTCTATCAATGGATTTTGGTGGTCTCCAGGGCTGAGCTGTCCAGAGTATCATCCTTGACATAGCCTGAATCCCCCTACAGTCGCTTTGTTTTCCACTCTTTGTCTATAATTCTCATGTACTGCTCTTTAATTGCCTAATGTGGTGAACCCTGTAACTACTGTATATGTGCTGAACCCTGTAACTACTGTATTTGTGTCTTGTATTATTTGTCCACCATGACGTGGAACCTTTGTAAAAGAGCTCACGCTCAAAGGTCTTCCGATATAACAAACAAATAAATAAATAAATAAATAAAAACTGGAGGTGGAGAGGGGGGAGAGAACAGAGCATGAACTATCCTCCAGAATTTAGATGGAGAGTTAGTGTTAGTCAGGAATGAGGAGTTGAAATAATCAGACTTAGTCTAGTAGCTTTAGTACATGAATTGAGTAGCATTCTGTACTTGGCGTAGTTGTTTGGATGTCTAGTAGATTTGTGTTTTTTCCAGGCCTGATCACGCTCCCTGAAGCAGGCCAGTAGTTCGGGGGTGATCCAGGGGAGGTGAAGCCCATGGACTCTGGTCCTTCTGAAAGGAGCAAAGACATTCCAGGTGGCAATGAATTTATCCTTAAAATAGTCAAGTGCTTGGTCAACGAAAATGGCAGTGGAGAGGGGGGCCCAGTCGGTGGAAGCGAGTGCAGAGTTGATTGGGGTAAGGTCTAAGGATTTAAAGGACTGGAGCTGTATGATTTTAGGGGAGGGTTTGGGGCGATGAACCTTACGTACAATGAAAATGGGGTTGTGGTCACTAAGGGCATCAGGGAGGAGACCAGATTTAATGATGCAGTGTGCGGGTGGGTTGTGAGTGCCCAGTCAAGCAGGGTGTGATTTTGTGTTCTGGGATTAGGGCATGTGGGTGAGGTTTAGAGCAGCGACATCATTGCGTAGCTTGATTAACTTAGGAGACAACCAATTTAGATTCACCTCACCCATTATGAAAAGTTCACCAGATTGTGAGAGGGAGGTGATATTTGCAAAGAGTTCAGTCGTGACCGAGTGTTGAATGCTCGGGTGGCAATAGATGCCAGCCACAAAGATTGGGATTGAGAAAGGAAGGCTAATACAGGTGACAAGGGCTTCATAGGTAGCTGGGATGGATGTAGATAGGGTGGTAGTAAACAGCAGTGAGGACAGGATATACATGGCCACTCCCCCTCCACGACCCAAGTGATCTTGTCTGGAGATGGAATACCCAGGGACAGCAATGGCACTGTCAGGGGTGCTTTTTTTGAGCCGTGTCTCAGTAATAATTAGGATGTCAGGGGTGTGTGAAATCATAAAGAGTTTGTAGAAGGTCGATTTTAGGTAGCAGGCTGCAGATGTTCAGGTGGAGGAGCTTCAACCCGTTAGGGAGGGTTGTAGTGGGAGTGGGTTTGGAGACATGTTATTTGGGTAAGGAGCCAGGGTAGGAGAAGAAATAGGGCCAGGGTTTGTGTGGATGTTCCCTGATGAAAGAAGGAGGAGGGCAAGGATGAAATAGTGAAGTTTAGGACTTTTGTAACTGGAGAAGGAAATACGTGAGGGAAGGGAAGAGGGAAGACTTTAAGTCTCTTAGTATTAGAATTCCTCGTATCATAAACTCTGTTGTCATGATACTCCAAGACCAGGTAATTGGACAGTGGAGGGTAACTTTCAGTTTTCAACATTTTAAAAATCATTGTTGACCATTTAATTACATGCTTATTTCCTAGCGAATTCCAAACTAATTGAATATACAAATCACAATGGTAGATATGATATTCAGCCTTCAAAACAAAATGTGGCAACTTATTATATACTTTATCTAAGGTCTCCCAAAATGTTTTGTTTGCAGTTATATAAGCATTACTTCCATATTCCAACACTGGTAGTAGAAGAGAACTAACAATTTTAGATTGTGCTTCCCTGGTCAAACACCCTGAAACACATATCAAGGCCCCCAGTCAAACACCCTGACACATGTATCAAGGCCCCCAGCTTTTTTGTAATTTTAAAACAAGTATTTTTGATATAGCTTGTGAATGAGAGGTGATCACTAAACATCACACCCACATATTTGTACTGTTCAACCTGTACCAATTCTAAACCATCAGGGTCTTTAATACATAACTTTTTATCCACTGTCCCAAAACCTATATGTTGGGTCTTCTTTGTGCTCGCAACAGGCTTCAACCTGGTGAACCACCCCTGTGCTGCTCTAAAGTCTATCTCTAATTTCTGTTCTAGTTCTACTATAGTAGTGCCACTTGTTACCAATACAGTGTCATCAGCGTACATCCTGATCACAGAGTCACGCAGGACATGGGGGGGACAGTTTGTATAGATGTAAAATAATAAGGGGGCTCAATATCAAACCTTGAAGAACCTCTCTACAGAGGTCCGTAGGGCCTGACAAACAGTGGGTCATCTGAGCCCTCTGTTGTCTCTGCATTAAATATGTCCTGAACCACGTTGCAGAATCGGGATGTATGCCAATCCCAATCAAACCTATCCAGCAGAATGAAGTGATTCACCAGATCAAACGATTTTGTCAAATCTACAAAAGCTGCTCCAGTTACTTTCCTGTCCTCTCATTCTGAAACTATCGAACCTTTAAAGTCCAGTACGGCTGTGTCAGTAAAATGTCCAGAACAAAAAGCGTGCTGGAATGGGGCAATTTTGCTTGTTAGCCTTCTGAAATGCACATTACTGGCCGTGGACCAGTTTTTCAAAAGTCTTTGGTAAAATAGATAAAACGGAAATTGACCTGATTTTTGAAGGGGTGGGACTACCTCCTTCTTTAGGGATTGGAATAACTTTGCTGGTTTCCCAAGTATTTGGAGATGTTCCCTTCAGGAGGCTCCAATTAAATAATTATGTTACACTCGGAGCAATCTCCCAAGTGTATATCTTAAGAAATTTAGATTCTGTTTGATCTATTCCACATGCTTTCCCCACTTTTAAGTTTTTTAGAGCTTGAACACGGCTACTGCGATTGAGCGGTTACAAAAAGTGCAACTCAGTCACAGCACCTGTGTTCTGGGCTACCTGTCAGGGTAGTGACCAGGTACAGGGGTGGGCGAATACAGCGACAGGATGTCTCTATATAGACACGCACGTGGGGGGGGGACCACACCGTACGATGGGCGGAAGGGGAGGGATGGTATGTGAGGTGTAGTGTAGCGCAGTGCAGTGGTCAGCTGCCGAGCTGGCCTTGTGGCATGGTGGGTAGGCGGCAGACTGGGGCTGGGAGAGTGCCGGGTTTGGTTCTGGAGTAATTGCTGTTTGCATCAGCTTGGGTTTTCTATTTTTTTTTTAAGTTTTACACACACACACCCGACATGCATCCCCCTGGAGTTGAGAATCCTTAAATAGGGTGCGGGGAGAAACCCGGTCACCACCTTGCAGTTCGCCATGAGTGTACATTGCCGTAATTCATTTTCATCGATGTACACTTGACCAAAAGGCGATCGCTATTCTGCAGTCGCTGTTATGACTTAGGACCGACCTCACTAAATGACAGTCTCTGAAATCTAGATTTCCTCTCTCTCTCTCTCTCTCTCTCTCTCTCTCTCTCTCTCTCCTCTCTCCCCTCTTTCTCTCTCTCTCTCCCCTCCCTCCTCCTCCCTCTCTCTCTCTCTCTCTCCCCTCTCTCCCTCTCTTTCTCTCTCTCTCTCCCCTCCCTCCCTCTCTCTTTCTCTCTCTCTCTCCCCTCCCTCCCTCTCTCTCTCTCTCTCTCTCTCCCCCCCTCTCCCCTCTCTTTCTCTCTCTCTCTCTCCCCCTCCCTCCCTCCTCTCTCTCTCTCTCTCTCTCTCTCTCTAGTTCACAGTCACAATCTTCCCTCCCAATCTGCCTCCCCTAGCAAATTATTCAGGCTATCTTTTGGCATAAATTCAACACAATTATTTCCTCACCTACTATGCAGGGATCTTCTGTAGCCAAACCATCCTTTACTAAATTAATCTGGGCCTGTTGTCTAACAGGATTTCTCAAATCCTTAATCATCTGTCAGTATTCTTTTGAATTTTTTGCTGCGGATAGACGAAATTTAAAGTAATGTGCCTTGGCCAGATTCATTTGCTTGTCACACTACTCTTGCATTGTCTTAAATTTATTCCAGCTTTCAGCACATTTTAGTTCCTTTGCTTTCTGCCACAAGCATTTCTTTACCCCAAGCAGAGTACAATTTTTTTTTTTGTCAATCTGTGGTAAATGGCATTTTTTCAGTACAGCATCTTTCCAAAGGGTATGCTTGGTTACAAGTTCATTAAAAGGTTTAGAAAAGTGCTTTATTGCTATATCCAGTTCTGGAATGAGTAGACACCTACCCCATCTAAAGGCAACACTATTTTTAAATTCCACTTCCTTAAAAGGTTTTCCAATCCCTCTTAGTTAAAGGAAAACTACACCCTCATATCTTGTGAATTTTATTTGTTTTGTTGTCAACAAATAGCTTTTCTCCAGTAACTGGCGGGGTATGCGTGATTGCTTTAGTTCGTTTTCTCTGTTCATGCTAGTTCCCCGTAACTGTCCTGGGGGTTGCTATTTTATGGTTGCTGAAATCTCATTGTCCATGAGAGCTGTATTAGCATATGAGAACATGATGTCTCACCACCCATTTATACCATGTACTGTATATCTGTGCTGAAAGTGCAAATATCCTAAAAAAAAAAAAACCTCTGGAAACACACAAGTTGAAAGCAATTTAAAGGGAAAAAACCCTGTATGACAAATCAGTTTGCAAGGCTAACTGAAGGTAAATGTAGTAGTTCACACCTTGCTGCAACTTGTTTTACTGAAATCTAATTAAGCATAAAAGCATACTGTGGAGTTTGAAGGGTGCTGACACATAATGTTCTCATATACTAATGCAGCTCTCAGGCACAGTGAGATTTCAACAGCCATAAAATGGAGACCCCCCCCCCCAGGATAGTTACAGGGATTAGTATGAACAGTGAAAATAAACTAAAGCAATCCCACGTAGCCGGCCCGGTGACGTTGAGGATTGAGGCGCTGGACGACACACCTCGCGGCGACCCGGATTTAGGAATGGACTCGGGACATTGGGGGTTCGGTCGCGGGGGGAGGATTGAGTGTCACATGGACTGCTCTCCTCCTTCGGTGGGGGGGGAGGATTGCTGATCCACTGGCTCCTGGCTGTGGCTGAGGTCTAGTGCAGGCTCGGGGATCAATGTGTGGGCTGATGCAGGCAGGTATCGGGGTGTACTGCGGGCAGGTGCGTGCGCAGGAATGTCCTTGATGCCACTGCACTCTCGCGTCATGGTGGGACTAAGGGACAAAAAATAATCCTCTGGCATGAATGACGGAAGACTCTATCGGCGCCGTAGTGAACCCACTTAAGATAGCTCCCCTTCAGCCCCTGGCCTCCAGGTCTCCTCAGTGTGTGGGATAAATCCCCGCTGTGAAGTGACCTGGGATGGCAGGGCGAAAAGGGTCCAAGCTCTCACTGGGTCTGGGGCAGCAGCTGAGGAAGGTCACCTGAAAAACATGGGGAACCATGGGACCACTCCGCCCCAGCTAAGGAGGTGAAAAGAAAATATCTAAAAAAAACCAAAGCAATCACACATATCCTAACAGCTACAAGAAGAGTTGTCTGTTGACATGGAAAAAATGTTTTTACAAGATATGAAGGTGTAGATTTCCTTTGACACTGTGTAACCCCCCTGCAAATGGGGGTTCCCAAAAGACTTCCAGGAGCTTGCTTGAATGCTCCAAGCCTGAATGGTGTTTGGCGTTTAAGCCATTTATCAGTGAGTGTTTTTAGAACCTCTGGTACTGTCTCTTTAAGAGCTGTCTGCTTGCAGACATAATTAGTTTGTATGGGGGACTGTGTGTTTCTTTGATTGAGTACCACTCAAGCTGCTGCCAATTCACCCCATTTTGCAGTCACTAGAGTGCAAAGGGAACCTGTCTGAAAGATGTAACTGATTGCCAGAAATCATTTACAGTAATAATAAAATTACAGTTTGTCTAACCTGCTTTCTTTGCAGTCAGAACTGTCTGCCTAGTTCCCCATTCTGGTTTTGAACTGCTGAACTGGACCAATCAGTGTGGGGTAAACTAGCTCTAAAATGATGCCTTGGACGAATCAGAACTTGGGACTCATAATCTGAGCCAGCCACAAGAGGATTGTATGGGCAGTGACTCTGGGAGATGTAGTTTGAGACTTGAGTGCCTTTTTGGACCAACAGCAGCAGTCTATTGTGAGTGACAGCAATCCAGTCAAGAACTGGGAGGAACTCAAAGGAAGTGCCGGTTTTTGTCTGTTGGGAGTTTCAGTTTGAGATCTGAAAGTGAAGGGAAAGAAACCCTGTGCTCCTTCAGTGCACAGTTTCAGTCAAAAAGTGTGCAAGGCCCAGGTTCCGGTCTACAACTTGTGTAACTGCTTGTTAGGACTGAATCCGTCCTGTGAAAAGAATCAAAGGATCTCTGAAGAGTAGAAACCAGGCTCACCCTGTAGAAGACTGAAGAAATTGTTGAATTACACTCGGTCTGTCAGGAACTGAATCTGCTGTGTGTTCTCCTGGTTATTGTGCAGTAATTGCGATTGGGATACAGATGCAGCCTGCCTGGTATCGTGCTTTCTTTTTTTTACCATATAAATGTGTGAGGAGTCTCTTGGAGATCAAAAGTAGCCCTGCTGACATTGAAGGACCATATCTTCTTTGGAGGTCGTGAGTACTAATTCGGGGTCGCTCCCTGTTGAATTGCCACATTAAATCCAAATGGAATTACTGTACTGCTGACTGTTTAATTTTCCTTTTCTCTGTGTGAAAGGGCCCTACCAGCTGCCACAGTTTGGACTAGCCACTAGGGCCTGGGTACCCAGGGACAGTAACTGGTAGGGATAGGCCTGTGCACAGAGCCATAAATGAGATAGTAAAGTGATAAGCTAATTAACCTGATTTCCCCTGTCCTTGTTATATCCCCTAAATAAATCAGAGCTGTTTGTTTCAACAAAGTTATACTGCCTGAGGTATTTGTCTATGTTAAAGTACTGTACTGTGATTGTTGCACTGTATCTTATTTTACAGGATGTCCGGTGCCTGAACCAGCCTTGGGGTAAGTGTATACTGTGAAGGTAATTCTGCTATATTGTGTGGGCCACTAGTGGGAAGAAAGGGGGTTGCAGTGTCCCAGAGGGCTGTGACCAAGTAAGTTTAACTATTGCAAACCCTGACCTCTGGGTGGAGGCACCCGCCATTGGATCAGGCCCCTCAACCTGTTAGTGGCAAATCAGGCAGGGGTAGTAGCCCCTGGGATAGCGCCATCTGGGGTTACATCTTGGAGGCTCACCGCTGGGATTGTGTGTCCTCTAGTGGCCATATTCTGAACCACTGTTAAGAAAAAATGGGTACCCGACAGAAGTGGCTGTGCACCGGCTGGTGGAGTGGTGTACTGGGGAGAGATCAACCCCAAATGCTATGCTTATCCTGGACATCCCCTGGGTATCAATACGGACACTGTGCAGGAGTACTTTCCAGGTGGAAGGTTTACAAAACCCTGTGGTGGTGGGTGACATGCTAATCTGCTCACCCACACTTTCCTGGCCCTAGTAGAGTTTAAGGATCCCATAGATAGCTCCAAAGTGCCACAGACCATTACCCCAGAGGGAGCCCTCACTGCTTGGAGAGTGATAACTAAGGACAGTAAAGACCCGGGGGGGAATCAGCCCCCACCACTATCTGAAACTTTTGAGGAGAAATTTGCTGAATGGTTGCTGGGAGAGGGGAAAACTGTGGAGGACTTGAAGAAACTATTCTTGCCACCTGGGGGTGTTCCTCCCCCAACACCCTCTCCTGCTCCAGTGCCCGTAATGGTGGCTGAACCAATGCAGACTCCTATTTCTGCACCTGCCATTAGTCACGACTCTTACGAAGGTTGAGGATCTTCTCTGACCCTCCCACCCCAAGGGGAGGATGACTGGGAGACCTGGATAGACTATGTTGCCCCAAGTGCTAGAATGGCAATGCTCGGGCAGGCGAAAAGAGGGTTAGTGAGGCCTCCGAGGTCCTGCCCTGGCTACCATCCGTGCCTAAGCGGCCCAGTAACCCTGAGCGACTGCACAGGCCTATCTTGAGGCCTTGGAGAATGTGTATGGAGCCCAGATTCTGATGAGGACCTATGGTGGAGAGTAAGAAATGCACAACAGTACCAAGGGAGTTGTTGTCTGTGTATGTCTCTCGGCTGGAAAAATTGTTGCAAGAATGCCTCAGAAAGGGTAGTTTGCCAGCGATTGAACTGGACCGAACCAGACTGGACAGAATCCTTAAGTCTGCCCCTTCTCAGAACTGCTGTTGCTTCAGTTCGCCTGGCAAATCGACTGGAATCCCACCCTCCTATGATGAGTTAATGAGAGAATTCGAGGAGTTGAGAAAAAGCGACCTCGGAGGTACCTGCACCAACAGCTGTGCTACTGACCGAGTGACTGAGGGTGACCCATCAAGTGAAGTTCAGGGGCAGAGGTTGACAGTCAATGAGTGCTCTGACAAGGAAAAGATATGCCACAATGAGGCGAACTGTTGAGAGAGATCCGAGAATTCAAAAACAGTCCCTTTATAAGGCCACGCCTGCAAATGCAGACCCTGACCTATATCCGACTGCATCTGCTATGGGGTGGGTACCTACCCATGTATCTCCTGCTGATAACAGCTCCAAACTCAATTCCTTGACCATGGAAGTGGAGAAACTGGAGATGTCTCCAAATGCTTATCACGCCACAGACAAGAGATGGCACCCAGGTTTCCAGTTAGTAATACCCCGCCCTGGCTCCCAGTGTGGCGCCTCGGCCAGCTCAAACTCCAGAAAGTATGTTTTGCTATAATTGTGGGAAAGATGGGCACATGAAAAGGGAATGCCAGTCCCCAAAGACACTGACAAAGTTGCATATAGGCTACAAGGAGAGCTTCGGAGAAGAAATCAGTGGTTAAGAGGTGCACGACATGATCCCAGTGAGGGCACCAAAAATGCTAATTCACGTCCTTTTGTGGCAAGGTCAGTTGCCCAGGCCCCCACTACCGCCTCTCCAGACTGGTCCAGAATAGTGGGTCCCTCCATGGAGACCACTGTAAAGGTGAATGGAGTGTCTACAAGAGCTGTATTAGACAGTGGCTCCCAAGTGACAATTATGTTCCAGGATTGGTATCAGAAGCATTTGTCAGGCGTGCCCTTACAACCATTAGAAGGACTGCATGTATGGGGTTAAGTGAGAAGGCCTACCTATTCCGGGTATATCCAATTTGGCTGTCTTTCCCCACCTCCGTGGCTGGAGTGGCGAACAAGTAGAGACCCTAGCCTTAGTGTGTCCCCCCACTGGACTGTATGATGGTGTCCCTTTGTTGATTGGAACAAATGCTCACATGTTGGAAGGCTGGCACAGTTGTGTTATGAAAACAGGGTCAAAGACTAGTAGAGCTTTAAGAGTTCGGCTTTAATTAAGAAGGCCTATGAGGCACAGAGATGCTGAAAAAACAGAACCAGAGGAACGGTCGAATTGTATGGAAGAAGGATCCTGGTCTCTGATCCTGGCGCCAAATGCCCAGTGTACCTTACAGGGAGAGGTCCGTATCAGAAAGGATGTTAAGAATAAAATATTAATGTTGGATGCACCAAGCGATGGAAAAGTGCCAGAGGACTGCTGGTCAAGCCTAGTATTTTGCCGCTAGAGCCCATGCTTATGCCAGAAGGGTAATGGTCCAAGTTCATAATGTGTCTGAAAGAGACATTCGAGTAAACAGAGGTTGCATCCTGAGCTAATGTGCATTGTGCAGACACTGCAGTGCTACCCAGCAGCAGAGTTCAAGGAAGAATGACAGAGTAACGCCTGACTTGTTTGATTTGGCGACTCCCGCTGCCAGCTGAATGGAAAGTGAGGATCAGTGAGAAGCTTGCCCAGAGAGACCAGGTGTTTTCTTTAAAGGAATGGGATGTAGGATGCGTGCAAGGAGCTGAGCACAATATCGGCTGCATGACGAAGAGACCATTTCGTGAGAGGTCTCGACGCCTGGCACCTGCTGACATAGATGATGTGAGGCGGCATCTGCAAGAAGATGTTAGCTGCTGGTGTAATACAAGAATCCAGAAGCCCTTATGCTTCCCCCATTGTGGTAGTGAGGAAAAGAATGGAACAGTAAGGATGTGTGTGGATTATCGCACCTTAAACCGGCGGACTATCCCTGATCAGTACACTATGCCCCGCATTCAGGATGCTTTGGACTGCCTAAGCGGGAGCAAGTGGTTCTCTGTGCTGGATCTCGCGGTGGGTACTACCAGATCCGATGGCCCCAGAGGACCGTGAGAAGGCGGCCTTTATCTGTCCGCTTGGCTTCTATGAATTCATGAGGATGCCTCAAGGGATTTCAGGTGCCCCAGCCACTTTTCAACGATTGATGGAGCGTGCAGTGGGGACATGAACTTACTAGAGTGCCTGGTATACCTAGATGATGTTATTGTGTTTGGCAGCTCACTGGAGGAACATGAGAGCAGATTATTTAAGGTATTGGACCGACTGGAGGACTTTGGCCTTAAACTGTCCATTGATAAGTGTCAATTCTTTCAAACATCAGTAAAGTATGTGGGACACATAGTATCCACGAGGAATAGAGACGACCAAGTAAAGTTGAGGCCTTGACCACCTGGCCACAGCCCAAAAATCTAAAAAGAACTGCAAAGATTCCTGGGATTCTGTGGTTGTATCGTCGCTTCATCAAGGACTATTCAAAGTGATCCCCCTTTACTTAACCTTACTCAAAGGTATCCCCAACCTAAAAAATACCAAAGTCAGCGTCCCTCAAGACTGAAAAGTGTATTTTCATCCGAGTGAAGTATTTGGGGCCGCTGGACTCCTGATTGTGAGACTGCTTTTCATGAGATCATATATCAACTTACCCATGCTCCAGTGCTGGCCTATGCCGATCCAGAAAACCTTACGTCCTGCACACTGATGCTAGCTTGCAAGGGTTGAGGGCTGTGTTGTACCAAAAACACGAGAATGGCCTGAGACCAGTGGCCTTTGCCAGTGAAGCCTGACCCCATCCGAAAAGAACTATCCTGTACATAAGTTAGAGTTCTAGCTTTGAAGTGGGCTATTGTTGACCAATTCCATGAGTACTTGTATGGGGCTAAAATACTAGTAAAACTGACAATAATCCTTTGACCTATGTGCAGACCTCAGCTAAGTTGGATGCCACTGGCCATAGGTGGCTTTCTGCATTATCTACATATGACTATGCTCTCGAATACCGAGCAGGTCTGAACCACATAGATGCTGATGCTCTCTCGGAGGCCTGTTCCCCAGAATGATTGGGTCCGATTGGCAGAACCTGACATTCGGGCACTGTGCCAAAGTTTGACAGGGAGGAACAAATGTCCACGGACGCAGTGGACTGCATGGTGGATTGCTTGGGACCCTCTGAGAATTGCATACCTGCTGCTTATTGCCACTTTTCTGCAATAGACATTGGTGCACTGCCTCAGCTGGACAATGACAGTGAGGCGGGCTCAATCCCGCGATCCTATGATCAAATCAGCTTTAGAAGCCCTCTATGCAGGAAAAGATGTGTCCAAATTACGCTCCACTGATTTGAGAACTGCACTGTTATACAAAGAAGGTCCTAAGTTGAAACTGATCAATAAACTGTTATATAGAGAAACAGTAGACAGAGGGGACAAGTAGACAAACAACAACTGGTGCTGCCCACTGCCTTGAGACTCAGTATTGAGGTCCTTGCACAACACCATGGGGCACCTTGGTATAGACAGAACACTTGACTTGGTGAGATCCAGATTCTATTGGCCTAAGATGGGGGCTGATGTGGAGCAACACATATCGAACTTGTAGTCGCCGTTACAGAGGAAAGCTTTGCCCCAGAGGGCTGCCCCTTGTTAACATAACCACCAGTGCACCCATGGAGCTGGTCTGTATTGATTTTCTGAGTTTGGAGTCAGATCAAGAAATATCAGTAATGTGCTGGTGGTCACTGACCATTTCACGAGATATGCCCAAGCTTTCCCCACCAAAGACCAGAAAGCATCCACTGTAGCCAAAGTACTCGTAGAAAACTTTTTGTTCACTATGGGGCTCCACAAAGATCCATTCTGATCAAGGGAGAACTTTGAAGTCGTCTGATCAAGAGATGCTTTCTCTGTGGGGTGAGAAGTCAGAACCACTCCTTACCACCCCAGGGGACCCACAGCCTGAGCGTTTCAACCGCACTTGCTAGATATGCTGGCACCCGCACCAAAGGACAAGCCTAGATGGAGCCAACAAATTAGCACCCTGGTACATGCTTATAACTGCACCAAAGTGATGCCACTGGGTTCTCCCCTACCGCCTGATGTTTGGAAGAAAGCTGACTACGGTAGATGTGTGTTTGGGTCTCTCCTGATGGGGTTCAAAGCTGACAACTATTTACAGTATGTGCAAAAGTTAAAGGCCCAGCTAACTCATGCGTACCAACTGGCTCAAACCATGGCTGCCAAAAGAAATCTGGCCAACAAAGAAAGGTATGATAAAAGGTGAAACACAGGAACTCCAGGAGGAGATCGGTATTGCTAAGAAATCTGGGACTGCATGGCAAGCACAAGATTGCTGACAGATGGCACCATCTCCCTCACATTGTAGTGGGCAAACTAGATGATCTGCCAGTGTACAAGTAAGGCCTGAGAACAATTCAAAAGATGTAAAAACAATGCATAGAAATCATTTACTACCCATTGGACAAATCCTGATTGAGTCTGAGCCCCAGAAGATGCCCCTCTGGACCAGTGACTAGAGCTGCTGCTAAGAAAAGATCAAGAAGTCTGCACCTACAGAAGCAGAGTTAAGTGTTCCCCTGCACAAGTCCCAGTTGAGCATGACTGTCAGTCCATATCAGAAGAAAGTGAGAGTGACTTTGAATACTATCCTTCTTACGAACTGAGTCAATTGTTTGGGGCAATCCCTAGTCAATACTGGAGACAAAGCTGGGCCTTCTGGACTGTCTATGCCCCAGCTTCATCCCTGGAGCCAATGCTCCCAGAAAGTGAAGTGCAAAGCATCAGATCAGATGAAATGGAATCATTGTGCATGGTTGAACTGTTTGAGCTTTCAGGAGGAAAATGATAGATTGGGGCAGACTGGTGATACCGAACAAGAAGAGTATTTTGAGTGCCCTGACAGTCCACTGCCAGTGTCTGAAAGCTCTCCATGAGCCAAATGTTGTGGACTCAGAAACTGTAACTCCTGGAGCTGAAAGTGCCCCAAGTTCTAGCCTCTCTACCCCCATGGAGACTCCCTGACAAGTGAGAACAATGCTGAAAATGAGGCTCAGAGTGCAGAGACTGTAACAGCTCCCCTAGAAAGACTGGTCGAGCTGTAAAGCCTGTGGTGCACCTCAGTTATGATTCCCTGGGCCGGCCAGTGGACCTGCCTCTCAATGTTGTCCATAAAAGGTGTATGTGTCCCCGAGCTCATTGCCCAAACTGAGGCGTTAGTGCTAACTCAAGTTACTTGTGTTGCCCTCTAAGTATGGTGCCCTTGCCCGTCCAGCCCCAAGGTAACTGATAGGAAGGGTCCCTCTCTTCAGGTTTCATGTACAAGAGGTAATAACTTGAGTTATGGTACAATGTGTGTGTTATACTGTGTAAAGTGACGTACTGCAATGTTTCAGAAATGGTTCTTGGTAAAATGATGTATTGACTGATGATTACATGTGTGAGCCTAATGCAAATGTATATGGTTGCAGTTGAAACTATGAAGTGCCTTGTTGCGCGACGTCAAGCTTTTCCCAAACCAGGAAGGGTGTAACCCCCTGCAAATGGGGGTTCCCAAAGACTTCAGGAGCTTGCTTGAATGCTCCAAGCCTGAATGGTGTTTGGCGTTTAAGCCATTTATCAGTGAGTGTTTTAGAACCTCTGGTACTGTCTCTTTAAGAGCTGTCTGCTTGCAGACATAATTAGTTGTATGGGGGACTGTGTGTTTCTTTGATTGAGTACCACTCAAGCTGCTGCTAATTCACCCCATTTTTGCAGTCACTAGGAGTGCAAGGGAACCTGTCTGAAAGATGTAACTGATTGCCAGAAATCATTTACAGTAATAATAAAATTACAGTTTGTCTAACCTGCTTTCTTTGCAGTCAGAACTGTCTGCCTAGTTCCCATTCTGGTTTGAACTGCTGAACTGGACCAATCAGTGTGGGGTAAACTAGCTCTAAAATGATGCCTTGGACGAATCAGAACTTGGGACTCATAATCTGAGCCAGCCACAAGAGGATTGTATGGGCAGTGACTCTGGGAGATGAGTTTAGACTTCGGTGCCTTTTGGACCAACAGCAGCAGTCTATTGGTGACAGCCAATCCAGTCAAGAACTGGGAGGAACTCAAAGGAAGTGCCAGGTTTTTGTCTGTTGGGAGTTTCAGTTTGAGATCTGAAAGTGAAGGGAAAGAAACCCTGTGCTCCTTCAGTGCACAGTTTCAGTCAAAAAACGTGTGCAAGGCCCAGAGTTCCGGTCTACAACTTGTGTAACTGCTTGTTAGGACTGAATCCGTCCTGTGAAAAGAATCAAAGGATCTCTGAAGAGTAGAAACCAGGCTCACCCTGTAGAAGACTGAAGAAATTGTTGAATTACACTCGGTCTGTCAGGAACTGAATCTGCTGTGTGTTCTCCTGGTTATTGTGCAGTAATTGCGATTGGGATACAGATGCAGCCTGCCTGGTATCGTGCTTTCTTTTTTTTACCATATAAATGTGTGAGGAGTCTCTGGAGATCAAAAGTAGCCCTGCTGACATTGAAGGACCATATCTTCTTTGGAGGTCGTGAGTACTAATTGGGTCGCTCCTGTTGAATTGCCACATTAAATCCAAATGGAATTACTGTACTGCTGACTGTTTAATTTTCCTTTTCTCTGTGTGAAAGGGCCCCTACCAGCTGCCACGGTTTGGACTAGCCACTGGGGCCTGGGTACCCAGGGACAGTAACTGGTAGGGATAGGCCTGTGCACAGAGCCATAGAGTAGATAGTAAAGTGATAAGCTAATTAACCTGATTTCCCCTGTCCTTGTTATATCCCCTAAATAAATCAGAGCTGTTTGTTTCAACAAGTTATACTGCCTGAGGTATTTGTCTATGTTAAAGTACTGTACTGTGATTGTTGCACTGTATCTTATTTTACAGGATGTCCGGTGCCTGAACCAGCCTTGGGGGTAAGTGTATACTGTGAAGGTAATTCTGCTATATTGTGTGGGCCACTAGTGGGAAGAAAGGGGGGTTGCAGTGTCCCAGAGGGCTGTGACCAAGTAAGTTTAACTATTGCAAACCCTGACCTCTGGGTGGAGGCACCCGCCATTGGATCCAGGCCCCTCAACCTGTTAGTGGCAAATCAGGCAGGGGTAGTAGCCCCTGGGATAGCGCCATCTAGGGGTTACAACTGGATTTGCTAGGAACTTACATTTCATTTTGTCTATTCTGTATTGAACAGGGTCATGATCCCCTAAATTAGGCATCAGTACAGTGACATCTGACACCCCTTGGCCCTTTAAAGTAATAAATAACTCTAAAGTACTGCTTGACTTGGCATCCTTGTTACATGTCTTGTAGGAGAATCTGTATGTTAAAGGGCAGATGACACCTTCTGTGGGTTGGGGCAGGCAACTCATGTCCAGTAGCTGCCTGCCTTGCCTTGCCTAAGGACCTAAACTAGCCCTATTTAGAATTTTTCTGCGCAGGGAATTAGAAATGATAATACTTACAAATATCATAATCTGCATTTTCTAGTAAAGCTGAAGCCACCGAGTGCCTGCTGCAGCACTGCCCAAAACATCGTGTTTTGATGAGGCAAAGGGAGGAAGGTGCTTCAGGACTACAGACGGCATTATGAGGCTGTCGGAGCAGCGGAAGCATTTGAATACTACTGAAATGTCTATGAGGCTCTTGTACATGCTGAGGGGAGTAGTATTACATGTACTACCCTCCTTAACATGTACGAGAGTGCTATAGAAGTTTCAGTAGTATTCAAATATCGCCACTGTCCCCGATAGCTGTATAATGCAATCTAAAGCCCTGAAGTCCCTTCCCCTTTTCACGTCATCAAAATGTGTTTTTCTGGGTGGAGCTACAGCAGGCACTCGGCGACTCCAGCTTTACTAGGAAGCGATGATCACAATATTTTAAGTATTTCCCCTTGTTAAAACCTTGACTCCCTTCTTACTTCATTAGCCCTCCCTTCTGCCATCCTCCAACCCATTTCATTACCTTTGCTTTTAATCCATTGCAGAGTTTGGCAAAATGCCAGTAACAGACCAGGTCTGGTACCTCCTGTCGGATCAACTCCAGGAAGTCCAGGACATTCCCATAGTGCATTATGCCTTGTTTCTTCACAGTCTATAAGGCTGCTGTTACAATGCGAAGGGACACAACGCCCTCTTGCAGCATTCACTACATCACTGGAGGCTACAAGCAGGAAACTGAGTCAGTAACTACTTTCTAGACTGCTCCAGGCCAAAAAATGGTGCTCTCTACAGAATCTTTTCTGATTGTTTTAATAAGCCAAAAAAATAGATTAGATTGAGATCATGAATAGTCTTGAATTTGACTACATACCGATGCATGATGTTAACATGCAGTAGTACAAAACAATTATATCTTCACATTTATGCATGTGGTTTGGAGAGACACACAAGAACAAAGCAATTTGGATAGTTGTTCTTCTTTTACATCCATTTCAGATCTCATATGCAGCTCATCTTCCAAACCATGGAACTTTTGGAATTCTGCTATGGACCTTAGTATTAGCGGTCCCTGAGCGTCCTCGCTGATGTTTTTTTCACTGCATTTCTTCCCAACTGCTTCTTTAGTGTGCTACCACCAAAAGAACAGTGTCACATTTATTAAGTAATGAAGTCCCATGTCCCTTGACTATTTTCTTTTCTCATCAGTTTTTGACCCCACCACTGACGCATCACTTCTGACTGCACTAACCCCCCCCCCCAACAACATCTCAGCAAAGAACTGAGCTGCGCAGGGCCTGAAAGTACCAGGGGGAGAACAGTCTGTAAAAGCTAACTGCACTCAAGAATACTCTACAACTCCAAAACTAATGAAATGTCCACAGTCACTTTGCAAGTAAATTCATCAGCATTTAAACACAGTGTGCTAAGCTATTGCTAGGAGAGCCGAACCTCAGCCCACTGCCCCAGCGTTTTGCTCATACAGCTTCATCAGTGGAGTTTCCAGCAGTGTCAAACACTGACACAGAGACTACCAAGCAGGTAGTAAAAGTATACAGCCATTTACAGAAACGTAATAGTACTTGCTCACTATACAATTAGTTTATCACCTTATGAACTAGTGGTTCAGTATTTATATACTGTTCTGGGGGGGGGTGCAAGGGTCCCATGCCTCAAGGGCCATCTCTGCCTCAAGACTGTTGGAGGACAAAATCTGGATCTATCTTTATGTAATGTAGTAAAACACCAATCCATGCCATAAGACATCAAAACCTTCTGGCATGTTAGTATATATTGCTGTATGTCATTCCAAGTTACAGATGTTTTGTACTACTTGAAACCATATTTGTTTAGTGGGTGTCTTAGGAGTCATCCATATTTGTATAATGATTTTTTGCTAATGTTATCAGTAGAAATAACAACTTAAGGGTTTTACCTTTCAATTTATGTTCAGCTGTGGAATATTTAGCAGAATCAAAGAATTGAATCTGCATTCCTTTTACATACTAACATACTAAAAGTCAGCAGAATAGGCCAAATGGTCTGTCTTGTCTGCTCGAAAGCCAGCAACCTAGTGGCTGCTCGCCTCATCACCACCCCTAGCCCCCAAGAGGGTCTTCTCTAGATTCAGTTTCCCCTTGTACCTGTCCCACCCCTTCTTGAAGCCCTCCACTGTGCCCTCCTCCACCAGCCTCCCGGGAAGTGCATTCCACAGCTCCACCACCCTCTCAGTGAAAAAATGCTTCCTACGTTCCCCCCTGTAATTTCCCCTCTCCAACTTTCACTCATGGCCCCTGGTTGCTCTCCCCCCCCCCCCTTCTTCAGCCTATACAACTCCCTGGTTCCACTCCTAATTATTCCCTTTACATACTTGAAAACCCTATCATGTCTCCCCTATCCCTCCTCTCCTCCAGTGAGTAAAGCCCAAGCTCGTCCAGTCTCTCCTCATAAGGCCTCCCCTCCATGCCCTGAATCATCCGGGTCGCTCTCCTCTGGACCCTTTCTAGCAGCGCTATGTCCTTCTTCAGATGAGGCCTCCAGAACTGTACACAGTACTCGAGTTGCGGCCTGACCAAGGCATTATATAGAGGGAGGATCACCTCCCTGCTCCTGGACGTAATTCCCCTGGCTATGCAACCCAGTATCCTGTTTGCTTTGGCTGCAGTTCTTCTACAATTTTCAGAGTTATTCATTTTGACGTCTACCACCACCCCTAAATCCCTTATTCCCAATGTGGCATGCAGCGTGACCCCACCCCAGGGTGTATACATGGCCCGGGTTTTTGACCCCCAAATGAAGTACCTTACATTTCCCGGCATTACATTTCAGTCCCCACCTCCTTGACCACCTCTCCAGGGTATCCATCCCCCTGGAAGTCTCCCTCGCTTCCTCACAATCCACCAGTGCTCTCAGTTTTGAATCATCCGCAAAGAGACTCCGCCTATTACTAACCCGCCTCCCTATATCCGAGACGTAGGCACTGAACAAGAGAGGCCCCAATGCTGAACCTTGAGGGACCCCACTGATTACCTTCCTGGGGGAGGATAGTATCCCACCCACCATAACTCTCTGTAAACGCCCTGAAAGCCAATTTTCAACCCAATTTAGCTCCTGTCCTTCCACTCCCATCTCCCCCAATTTTGCTCTCAATCCATTATGAGGTACTGAATCAAATGCCTTACTGAAATCTAGGTATAGGACATCCCCCAGCCTATGTCTATCCAAGGCCCCCGTCACCCAGTCATAAAACTCTATGAGGTTGGTCTGACACGATCTCCTCGGGACAAAGCCATACTGTTTATCATCCTGGTGTCCTAACCTTTCCAACTGCCTCCCAAGTCTCTCCTTGGTAAAGCCCTCCATTACTTTGCCTACCACAGACGTCAGACTGACTGGCCTATAATTCCCCATCTCCTCCCTAGAGCCCCCTTTATGTATAGGTACTACATAAGCCACCCTCCAGTCCTGTGGCACCCATCCCGTCTGCAGAGAAGTGTTAGAGTGCAGCCAGTGGAGCTGCTAGCACTTCCTCCAATTCCTTCATAACCCTCGGATGTAGTCCATCCGGCCCCGGCGCCTTATCAGGTTTCAGTTTCCAAAGGGCCTCCCTCACCCTATCCTCTGTGATTTCTCCCCCCCAATCCACTCCCTCATGCAACCTTCCTACTCCTTCTTGGTCTGGTTTTAGTGAGAATAGGAAGAGTGGTTGCCTTGACTGCTGCTGTCCAGCCTTGATAGATATTCCCAATTAGATGCTGCCAGAGCTCCCCACTTAGTGCTCCTTGAAAGGCAGCAAAAAGTTGGTCTGTTTTATCTGGCTCTCCCCTTTCTGAACCACAGGAGAATGGTTGTCAACTGGCACTCAGTAGGATTTTTACCCCCAATTTCTCCATGCGCTCCCACCTCCCCAGCACTCGAGATGTGTCCCGTGGAGGAGGCCAAACTGCTTGGCCACCAAGGGGTTAGCATGATGCAGGCTGTCTTTTATGTTTGCTTGCGCATGTGCAAGAAACATAGTGCCATCATCAAGTTTTCGGTGTGGCAGCCCTCTTCCAATTCAGTCAGTGTGTTTGCAGGAGCGGCCGCAGTTCTCCAATGCCTGCTGGAGCTGTCTATGACAGCTCCAAAATGCAGTGGCGTACAGTTGAAAGGGAGCTCGGCTTCGGTGAGCAGCGATAAGATAACGCCTGCTCATCGCGCTCCCCACATGCATGCACACATACTGCGTGCTCGCCCCCACGCACACTGTGGCCGACGGGTGCCCAGTCCCCCGCCGGCTGTGCTGCACCCCCCAAAAAAACAGTGTGTTCCATATGCACGCCTGGGTGCCCACCCCGCATGGCCACACATCACCCCGTCGGCTCCACTGGTTCCACCCCGAGTAGCAGGGTGCCACGCTGGAGCCCACCCCAGCATGGCAACATATGCTATAGTCGGCAGGGTGCCCAATCCCGTCGGCTCCGCCCCCCCACCAGCCATCCTTGTGCCACACTGGGAGCTCACCCCAGCATGGCAAATGTCCCAGCGTCATCATTTTAAAAAAAAACAAACTTGAAACTGAAAAACAGTCCCTCGCTGTCTCTGCCCCCCACCTGTACCCACCACTCCGCACCCGCCTCCCCACATCCCCCACCCTATACTTACCTCGGACTCTGGCGCGACGATCTCGGTGATCGAAACATGTCTGCACTCTTCAAAGCCGACTCAACTGAGGAAATGCCGGTAAGCTGTATAATGGAATAGATAGGGTTTTCAACTTTGCTGCATATCTCAGGCATTTTTGGAATTTTTGCACCAAATTTTCAACATGGGGTTTTGGGACCCCTTCTCATGAATAGTCTCAATGTCATGGCATTAATCGGGCCGAGTGTGATTTCGCAGTCACTGCGGCGAAATCACCTTTCTGGACCGAGTATTAAGCGACACTGCCACTGTTCATAGGTGGGCTCTCAAAAGCCCTATGTTGAAATTTGGTGGAAAAATTCCTAAAATGACTGTTTCTGGACGTGCGTTGCGCAGTTCCTATGCGGCTAAATGAAGTTTTAATTTTCAATATTTTCACTCCAGATTTTCAACATTGCCATTTTACCACACCTCCTTATGAGCAGTACAGCTGTCATTTTTCTCATTTGCCCAAAGCGTGTTTTGCCCATGTAGCTACAATGGCACAGTCGGTGTCTTGAAATCAATGTATGGGACACATTAAGAAAATCACAGTGACACTGTTAATGAGCAGAGGTCTTAAAATAGCTATGTTGAAATTATAGTCCTAAAATGACTATTTTACGGTAGCGCGTTGCGCGGTTCGCCATTCATCGTAAGTTTGCGAATTTTCAATATTTTCACTCCAGATTTTCAACATTGCCATTTATTACACTTCCTTATGAGCAGTACAGCTGCCATTTTTCACATGTCGCCCCAAATGTGTTTCCGCATATGCGCACAATGGTGCAGTCGGTGTCGTGAAAGCAATGTTTGGGACAGAGTAAGAAAATCACAGTTACACTGTTCATGAGCAGAGGTCTTAAAATGGCTATGTTGAAATTAAGTAACAAAGATCCATAAAATGACTGTATTACAGTGAGCATTGAGCAGTTTCCATGCACCCTCGTGGGTTCATTACTTTGTAATATTTTCAGTCCAGATTTTCACCAGTGACATTTTCCACACTTCCTTATGAACAGTACAGCTGTCATTTTTACAACATGGCCGAAATGTGTTTCACACTTTCAAGCGCAGAGATCTTGATGGTCGCTGTGGGAAATCATTGTTGGGACAGATAAAGAAAATCACAGTGACACTGTTCATGATCGGAGGTCCCAAAATGCCTGTGTTGACAATCTGCTGTAAAAATCCCCAAACTAATTACATTACGGGTGTGCTTTGCACAGTTTCCATACTGCCTCTCATGACTTCACCAGTTTTTAATATTTTACTGCAGATTTGCAACATTGCTATTTTACACCTCCCATGAACAGTACCGCTGTCATTTTCACATCCTGTTAGGAATGTGTTTTGCACCTCTGGTGCTAAATGCCGTAGTCGCTGTGCATAAGCAGCTATTCACAACAAACTGATATTGCCACTGTTCATGAGGTGGGGGTCACAAAAAAACATGTTGAAAATTTGGGTAGAAAATACCAGCGAATGCCTGAGGTGTTAGGGTTTCCAACCATAACGCCTACCCTATGAAGAAATGACAGGCATCAGGGGTGTGACTTGGGATTCTTGCCTGTAATGCTCGTACCATTCCACACCCTGCAGCCAGTGAGAGGCATTGAGGTATGCCTTGGACTCTTTGGCCCCAAAGTTCACCCTATTCTCCTATACCGCACTCATCTCACCGTATTTCCTGATGGAATGGGGTGCGCATAAGGGCCAAAAACCCCAAGGCACACCGTGACACTTGTCAGTGTCTGCAGGGTAGGGTGTGGTGAAATGGCGTGGCCGTTAAGCCTGACGACCCAAAGGCACATCCCAATGCCTGTCACTCTCTGCAGGGTGGTGGTGGGGTTGGCTTCAGTTCAATACTTCACTGCCATTTCTATTATGCAGCTCTGTAACTTCTACACTACCAATGCCAATGCCAGCAAGCAAACATTCGGCATTGACAAATGCTTGTTTATTACAGTTCAAAACCTCTCTGTCCTTACCTCTCTGCTGTCCAATATGAGGAGGGACAGACTCTTATTCTACCACTCAAGAGCCCCACTGTCCATACCTCTCTACTGTCAGAATGGACCTTCATTTTACCACTTAGAGCCCCTGTGTCCATACAGTAGCTCTCTACTGTCCCACAATAGCAAGAAGGGACCCTCATTCTATCTATCCAAATCTCCCTACTGTTTTACATAAAGAGGGACAGGCCTGCAATCTACCACTCACAGTACCTCTATCCCTACCTCTCTACTGTTCTACATAAGGAGGGACATTCCCTAATTCTACCACTCAGAGCCCCTCTGTCCAAACCTCTCTACTGTCGTACATAAGGAGTGAAAAACCCTCATTCTACCACTTAAAACACCTCGGTCAGAGGTAGCTGGTTGGCACAGCAGTAGCGCTATGATTTGTGGCCCCAGAGACTATGATTCAGGAGCAAGCTTTTGTTGACAGAGGTAGGACCGGGAAAGGAGGGTTGTGCATCCCAGAGAAAGCTCTCCTCCTTCGTGGAGTGGTGGGAAACGTGCTCTGCAGTGCACCTGCCACCTTGCATTAGTTGGTTGGCAGCTGCCAGCGAAGTGCAGGACACCAGATTGGTGAAGGGATGCTGCTGGACCCGACTATGGCCGTATGTTGCGTGTGCACGTCACTGCATGTCAGAGGGCCACAGGTAGATAAAAAAATATCAGTGGTACATTCTAACCATTGCAGGATGACAGTCAGTCCTCTACAGGTCCTGAACCACCAGATGGGTGCTCTTGGGCCTCGATAGTGTTCTGGAGGGTTCTTGCCAAGCCTGAAGGCCCTGCTATTGGGGGCAAACCATGGGAGCCCTCCGGGAAGTATGCCCTGGAGAGGGAAGGCACTTGGGCTGGGGGGACCAGACCATTGGTAAGGGGATGTCACGTGCCAGAAAAAAATTAACAAAAAAAAAAATTGTTGTTTATGCATCTCTTAATATACCACATTAGGTGGGATGGACCATATTTCTACCTTTCAGAGTCCCTCTGTCCATACCTCTCTATTGTCCCGCATTAGGAGGGACAGACCTTAACTATTCAGAGTCCCACTACCCATAGGTATCTGCTGTCCCACAAAGATTAGGATGGACAGACCCTCATTCTACCAGTCAGTGCATCTCTGTTCATACCTCTCTACTGTCCCACATTAGGATAAGGAAGGATAGACCTTAACTATTCAGAGCCCCACTGCTCATACATCTCTACTGCCCCACAATGATTAGGATGGACAGACCCACATTAGGAGGAAGAACTTGCATTTTACCATTCAGAATCCTTTTCTTTATAGTGTACTTCTCAACAGTCCCACATCAAGAGGGTGGACCTTTGGGGACTTCCGGTGGCATCTCGACCAGCATGGCGGCTTAAATAGAGAGCTCCCATTAACCTCGCTAGAATTGCCCTAACAATTTTCAGAACAAACAGAAATTTGATTCTAAACAAATTTTCTGAAGGGGGTTAACTAGCTAAACTCCAATTTTCTGAGGGAGAACCGAGGAAAACAGCTAAATATGAAAGAAGATCACCTGGCTTCCCTCGCCGACATTTCGGACTCAGAACAGTCACAGGCCTCGGCAGATACTGGAGGCTACTCCCAATGCCACAGCTACACCATGTAAAAAGCCACCTAAAGCCAAAAAAGTTAAACTGGGCATAATGTATAAAGAATTGCTGCCGTTCCGCTCGGAGGTGAAACAACTATACTCAGCTCTGTAGAAATGTAGTAAATCTTGAGCAGTGAGCAGATGACTCTGAGCGGCAGATAACAGCCATTGAGAACCGTACAGATGACTTGGAAGGGACACTCAAAGCCCTAAAAGAACAACAAACATGGCTCCAAGCATGGCAAGAGGACACGGAGAACAGGGCTATACGTAAAAACATACGGATTTACTGCATTCCTAAAGGAGTGGAGGGCCAGGACATAATGGACTTTACCATTACCTTGCTTCAAACTGCCCTGGAGTTGCCCACCAACCTCCCACTAGAAATGGAGCGGGTTCATCGAGCTCTTGGGCCTAAACCATCAGCCCCAGATGCCCGCCCATGGTCCATAATAGCCCACTTCCTCAGTTTTGCAACAAAAGAGAAGGTCCTATTTACTGCATGGAGGTGACAGAAGGTGTTTATGGCCAAATGAGGATCTGTTTGGACAACGACTTTGCTCCTGAGACAATGTGGCATCACAGGGCTTATGCGGATGTCTTTCCAGTCCTGAAGATTAAGGGTTACAGGTTCATCACGCCATGTCCTGCACGTTTGGCTGTTCAGCTGCCGGGGGGAGAAGACAGTTTGATTCAGCAGAGGAAGCATGGGCAGAGCTGATTAAGTTGGGGCTGCAATTTCCTACACACCAGGAGAATCGAGAAAATTTGGCACCTCGGCCACCCTGCTGGCAGACTGTCTCAGGGCCGAAGAACAACCGAGGTACTCCTGATCAACCTGCCGTTTCTGTGGCAGCTTGACTTGCATGCTACCAGAGATCTACAAGGGGCAAGCCCTGAAAGCCCACACATTAGAGGTAACACTTAGAGACTGATTACCCTTTAACAACTATCCAACCTCGGGGATCTCTTTTGTGGAGCTGTGGCTAGGTGATCCTGACCCCCGAACAGAGGTCCTGTCCAGCGACATAGTTATTGGTATTGCCTGGAATCTGTAGTTACTGCGTAGCAGGCAAAACCGGCTAGAGGATAGTCACTCCATTTGAGAGATATTAAGTGAAACATTAACAAAACGGTGGACAATGTCCAGTTGACTAAATTAGTTGTGCTTTGGATGCTGGGCCTGCTAAGTTTCTTTCTTTCTTCTCATATAGGGATTTTAATTAGACTGAGCAACAGAGACAAGTAGTGAAAAAGATTTGTCTTTCTCTTGGAAGAACTGAACTACACTTTTCTTTGGGGTTTTATTATATACATAAATTTTTTTTATTTTCCAGGTTACTCAGAAAAGTGTATATATTGTTGGAAAGTTCTTGCTTTAGTTTATCTTTCGGAGGCATAGTATGAGTTTAAGGAAATAGGGGGCTCACAATTAGAGCCACCCTTTTCTTTTCTTTTTTCTCACTCATTGATATTGTAGGTTATTACCCAGTTGCTATCAGTTTTATCCCTGCTCGTCAGCCCCTCCAGGGAAGCCTGAGCATGTATTTCCTCGGATTCCCCCTCCAATATGCTTTATTATGTTGAATTTACAATATTGGGTGCACGGCACATTATAACATTTATGTGCCCCTTTTTTCTGCTAGTAAGATAATTCTAGCGGGGGGAAGGGAAGCTGCAGATGGTCAGATGCAGTGACGTATAGGCAGTATGCATTTGCAGCTATTTTTTTTGTATACATTTAAGGGGGAATTGCACCCCCTGGAGGCCCAGGACGATTTCTGTCCTGGCTTACCTTCACAGCTCAGCAGTTTTTCTTATGCTGAGCTAGTAGGGAAACCGAATAAGGACTCCCCTACCTTGGAAGTCAGTTGTGAGGTGCCTGGTTTGAGACCCAAGCATGGAAACCAGATTTATGTTTTCTTTCATTTTCCGTTTACCAGGGTCAGACAAGGCTTCATTCTACTTGTACATAGTTCTCTGGGAGGGAAGGGTCGGCTAGATTTGACCTTTCCTGTCCTTTTCATAACCCTGTTGGCTGTCATGTTATTGAAATATGTTCAGTTATATAATATTTTTTTGGGACCTTATAGTGGTAATACCAAAATCCATGTAGAGACGAATGTGGTTTACTTATATTTTTTATCATCTGAGATATTGTAGTGAAAAGCAAGTGGACTTAGCGCTTTTTCCCAAGAGATAAATGGTGACCATACAATTTGATTACATGGGAGACCTGAGGGGACGTATTAGCGTATTAAATTGTCTATTATTTTGCAGGGGGGGTATAAAATGGGATTGTTGTGGTAAATTTTACAACTTCAAGGGAACATTTACGCATTTCAATAGGCAAAAATGGCTTTAACACCAGTGCAGATACTCTCCCTTAATATTAACGGGTTAAACAAGTCGCGAGTGTTCCAGTATTTCAGGAAACAATCCCTTGATGTGATACATATGCAAGAGACACACTTGACCTCTGGAGAACATTTGAAGCTTACATGGGGTGGGAGATTCCGGGTTTATGCATCTTGCTATGAGAAGGGTAAATGCAGAGGCACTGCAGTTTTGATCCCTGCATCCACCTCTTTGTCCTACGTCGGGAATGTGTGGATTCTTCGAGATGTTTCGTAATCCTGACAGGATTACTTTATGGGAAACAAGCGACCCTAGTAAATGTATATTTCCCTCCTCAATCCCCCCCACTAAATACCATATCTTTTTAATAAGCTTCTAGAGATGCTTCAGGGTTCTCTGATCATGGGTGCGGACATAAATTTAACCCTGGCTCGCTCCACAGTTAGATACATCTGCGTGTGCACAACATAGGCTATCCCTTTCCCAAAAAGAGTTTCACACCCAGACAGACTCCCTAGGAACAGTGGATGTCAGGAGATTTTTTTACCCCACCACCAGAGCATATACTTTCTATTCTCCTCGATTTCACACTAATTCCCTCATTGACTATTTTTCTTACTACCAGGGAACATACTGAATTACTTCAGGAGATGACAATTTACCCAAGGTTCCTTTCTGACCGCTCCCCTTTATTGTTGAAATTGGATTTAGGATGCACTCGAAAGTCCTCATCCTGGTGCTTTGATATATCATTCCTCCAGGACACTGAATTCACAAAGTGAATCAAAGCCAAAATTCCACAGATATTAACGGATAACTCCACCCCCGAGGTTATGTCCATTATACAATGGTACACATTAAAAGCAGTAATTCGCGGGGAGATAATTGCCTACACATCATAAAATGGAAACAAAGGGAAACCGCCTATGTTAAATTTGAGACGGTGTTGCTGGCCCTTCAACAAACCACGGAGTTGCGCTGAAAGCAGAATTGCAAAACATTTTGGACCAAAAGGTTCAACAGGCTTTATTCTACCTAAAGAAATAGAGAGATGAGGGGGGCCCTAGGGGAGCCATAAATCTGGCAAACTCTGAAAGCAGAGAGCGGTTTCTTTTATTTCGAAGATCTGCTCTGTGACTTCAGTTGGTATGGCAACTGCTACGAATTATATACTGGTGACATTCCAACAATTTTACACTCAGCTATATACAGCACCTACTAGTCCTCCATCTATACAGACAGATCAGTTTTTTTTCCAAACTCACTCTTCCAACCCTCTCCCCAGCCCAACAAAATGCACTATTAACCCCAGTTAGAGCAGAGGAAATCAAAATAGCTATAACAGAAGCTAAAACCCAGAAATGCCCTGGACCGGATGGATTACCATCCGAATGGTATAAAACCTTTTTTAAGCAGCTGGATCCTCCCTTGCTCACAGCCTTTAGGGAGGTACAGGAGGGGGAGTCCCCCCCCCCCCCTTTGGGCATATGCTATGCTTTCCCCAATCCTGAAGCCAGGAAAGGACCCTAAGGTTACATTCTCGTATAGGCCCATTTCTATACTGAATATAGACTATAAAATCTTTATGTCCATATAGGCCCACAGGCTTGAAACTATTCTCCCAGCCATTATTCATCCTGATCCGTCAGGGTTTATTCTGCCTTGACAAGTAGCGGATAACATCCGTCATACGGTCCTTCTTATGGAACATTTGAATCAAAGACAGATCCCGGCAACCTTGATCAGCCTTGACACAGGCAAGGCATTTGACCGGGTATTATGGCCTTTTTTATGGAAGACTTTACTGTGTTTTGGTTTTCCAGGGGATTTCCTTTCCTGGCTAAAGATTATCTGTGCAGCTCCAAAAGCATTTATTCGTATTAATGGTACCCTGTCTCCCACAATCCCATTAACCCGTGGAACATGTCAAGGCTGTCCCCTCTCTTCCCTCCTTTTGTCTTTATATATTGAACCCTTAGCGGTTGCAATCAGGGAATCCTTAGAGATAAAGGGTATACCATTGGGAGGATGGCTCTTTAAACGTTCCCTTTATGCCGACAATGTACTACTTACCCTCTTGAACCCAGAGCACTCTGTTCCGATGTTGCTTGACATTTTGCACTCCTACACAGCACTTTCTGGATATGTGATAAATGTTCAAAAAACTGAGGTTTTGGCCCTTAACCTTTCTCCCTCAATGGAACTAAAAAAGCTATTTCCCTCCGATGGGGATGTACTAAAATAAAAGATCTAGGGGTATATTTACCTAAGAATTTAATACATTTAGAGTTAAAGAGACTCACCAAGGTAAAGTAAGTTTTCGCTGCACATGATATATAGGTGCCTTACCTCATGTACAGCATGTTAAGGTACATATGCCTCCAAATAATCCATTAATTCTGATGCAGTTTCACTCATAAAAATAGTTTTACAGGATCCCAAGGACTTCCCGGTATGAAGTACTGCCCCTGCACTCTGCCAAGTTGTGATATAATGCTAGGGAGAGCGCAGAGACGAGCGTCATTATAGTGTATGGGCAGCGGCTTTCCTAACATTTTTTTACATGATATTGGTCAGCTGGTGATGAAACGTGGGCGCGATGGCGACTAACAAGACCCTTGTTGGTTGACCAGTGCTTATGTTCATCACCAACGACAATACCATAACAAACAACATAGAAAGCCGCTGCCATGACGTTATACTCCCCTCGCATACGTCACAACGGCGAAGCCAGATGTTACTTCAGACCGGGAAGTCTGATGATAACTACCAACTAAAAGGGGGTCTGAATCTTCAAATTTATTAGAACATCAAAGGGCGACGTTGTTTAAGACTGTAATGCTCTGAATTAACCCTGCATGTGATGCAATATGGCAGTATATAGAATTTGCTCTAAATGATTTGTTTGATATTGGCAGATTAATATTTGCATCGCCGTCTTCTCCCCCAGACTTTACAACATTTACATTTGGTACTGAGGATACTCTTAGAAGCTGGTAGAAACTGAGAGCCACTCCAGCATTTCCCTTACATTTTGTGAGGCTGCTACATGCGGAAGTAGACTTTTTGCCAGCACAGTTTGCTCTCGCATTTCAGAAGTGGCACCAGTTAGGTCTCTCCTATGTCTATCAATTTCTAGACAGTAATGGGGTGACTTTGTTTGCTCAACTACGGGTCTCCCACCGACTCCCCAATCATGACCATTTCCACTATTTACAAGTCAACTTTTGTACAACAAAAAGGTCCCTTATGGAGCACTCCTCCTAATCCACCCCCCCCCCCCACACACACACACTTTTAAAGCTTTTAATGGATGCTTTGAGAGGTTTGATTTACCCACATTTAATAGGCCTAGCCTATAAAGCACTTGGAGAGCTCTGGACTGACACCACACAGTCAGTTCTCCAAGCTTGGAATGGGGAACTCTTGTCCGATATTACCTATGACAAGTGGCTGGAGCCAATAATTCCTTCAGTGCGTATATCTCAAGCTCCGAATTGGAAGGAATTTATTTGGAAGTATCAGATCCGATATTTTCATACACCGGAGCAAGTTACTGAAATACTTACCTTCTCAACATGGATTTTGCTGTTAGGGCTGTGGAGAGCCTCAAGCTAATTTTGCCCACATCTTTTGAGACTGTCACAATTTAAACACTTTCTGGCAGGAGTTTGGGTCAGCAATGACTCAGTTATTCACACCAGACTTGACTATCTCTTCACAGTTGGTTCTTCTATATATTGATTCGGGAGAAACAGTGCCTCGGATTAGAAGCACACTGTATTTATATATTGCAGCAGCTAATAAAGTAATTGTCTGTCTGTGGCACAGACCAGCTACCCCCATGCTTGCTCAATGGCAGGCCACTGTAAATGAAATTTATTACATTAAGCGATTAATAGCACATCATTTTGGCTGTGTGCCCTGTTTTGAATTAACTTGGAGGCCTTGGGTATTTTATATCACGGGAGAAGAGGAAGCATTTGTCCCTTGAAGAGGTTTTGAATTGATTGATTTTGTTCATTATTTCACTGTGTCTTGGATCTGATTGAAGTTTTATTCTAATCGTCTGACTTATAACCTTTGAGACACAATAAGTTCCATATAAGAATAAGAATTTATATTTTTTTGCTTGTCTAATAAGTCAGATTAATAAGTTACAGCAGATACTATACTGTAACTATAATTGTACATTGTCGAAAGAAAAGACTTGGATGTGCTGTATAATAATGTATCTCTCTGCACGGTATAATAAATAAAACATAAAAAAAAGAGGGGTGGACCTTCATTTTACCACTGAGAACTCCTGTGTCCAATCTCTTAAGTAGACTACATTAGGAGGGACAGACACTCATTTTACCACATGGAACCCCTTTGTCCATGACTCCCACCCTTCTGTTTTTTTACCTGTCAGCTGTCCCACATCACGGCAGACAGACCTTGATTTTATCACTCCAAACCCCTCTGTCAGCAAATCTGAACTGTCCCACATCAGAGGTACCAAACCTCATTTTACAACTCTCTGTCCATTCCTCTGAACTGTCCCACATTAAGGGTACCAAACTTCATTTTACAACTCTCTGTCTGTTTCTCTGAACCGTCCCACATTAGGGGTACCAAACCTCATTTTACAACTCTCTGTCCACACCTCTGAACTGTCCCACATTAGAGGTACCAAACCTCATTTTCTCTCTCCCTAAGCTGGTCTCCAGGCTTCCATACAGATGGGCTGTACCTCCTGATGCAGATATGCAGGCAGGAACTAAGCTCTGCAGCTGGGGATAGCCAGCCCTCCATTTCCTGTTTCTACCAGTTTACTTCCTGCCTTCCATCTAGCAGGTACTCTGCAGCAGAGCTCTGTCACCATGTGGCAGGGCTGAAGACATCAGACAGTAAGTCACAAAATTTCATTGAATTTGCTGAAGAATCCCAGCACTTTAGAGCACTCCTGCATGGGCCCCAGTCTCAGCCTTGCAAGCTGCACAGACTGGCTCCACTTTACCGAAGAGGTTTTTCCCGCAATTCTGGGCCCAACCCAGTGTTCATTGTAGCCTTTGAGTTCATCTACTGATGGATTTTGTCAATAGATGCTGTCTTTACAGCGATTGGACAGTATTAGCACCTCAGTGCTCTGAGAGGATTGTCTCCTCATCAACAGCAGGGCCGTTTTTCTCCCGTTGACGGCAGGCTTACCGACTCTTTCAGCCACTCGTCGACGTTCCAGTGCTATCTCGTTGATGAGCGCTGCATTTTACAAGGAATGCTGCTCTGGAGTAAACAGAGTTTCTCACGCGTACTGCAGGTACCCCAGCACTAAAGGAGCAAGAAAATATCAACCAACAGTTTAAACAGCTCAGCTTTTTTGCTCTTAAAGGACCATCAGCAGTGTTCCATTGTGGCTTCAGCATTCTTCCAAACAGCCCCCCGTATTATCAGGAATCCTCCAGGGGAGGGGGGTATGCGGAATCAAAGGGGATTAGAGCCATTTTCTGTCATGGCCTCAGACAAGCCTGCCTGGGGCAGAAAATGCCAGCGTTGCAAATCCCTTCTTCTAATCACCTTCGCAGGTTCACCTTGCCTAAAATGTGAGAAGGCAGCATCTGCAAATGGGGAGGACATGACGGAGGCCTACCTTTCCTCAGCTCAGACAGCTAGCCAACACACAGACAAGTCTGAGTGAGCAACAGCCATCAGGTCTGAAAGAGCAGCGACCACTAGGAAGACCCAGCAGCCCGCAGCCCCCTCTCTAGCCCCAGACCTCATAGACAAGCTAAATAGGACCTTTGCTCTGGACCCTGCATGCTTCGACTTGCAACCTCCAGGATCACCAGATGTGAGGCCTCACAAGAAGGCAAAAAGAAAGAGGACCCTGTCCCTGTCCTCATCCGAAGAGGGGCAGTTGTCCTCACATCACTACAATAAAAAGAAAAAATCCCAATACAGGAGCAGATCCTCAGACAAGGAGGATCATCATTTCTCACGCCACAAGAGGAAGAGAAGTTCTCGTTCTTGGAGTAGATCTAGGGGTACTCATAAGGGGAAGCATCACAGGGACCATTTCCTGGACTCCTCAGACTCCAGTTCCTCTTCTGTAGAAGAGGGGGAGCTAGGGGACTCATCCTCAGACTCGGATGACTCGCTGTCCAGAAACTTTGACCTGGAAGACCTAGACATTTTTATCAAGAAGGTCATAGCTGAAATTCATCTTGATTCTTCCCTAGTGGCTCCAGCACAGCTGAAACGGGTGTTTTGCTTGGCATCTGCCGCTAAACCGTCCACAGCCTTCCCTATTCCTCCAGCCATAGAGGGTTTGCTAAAAGAGGACTGGCAAGGTCCAGAATGCACCTATCCAGTGCCTGGCGGATCTCTAAGCTCCTGAAGTTTGACAAGAAACCATCTGAAAAGTGGCTAGACTGCCCCAGAATCGACCCTCTGATTTCAAACCTCACCAAGAAGATGATCATCCCAGCCGAGGGAGGAGCATCACTTAGGGACCCAGTGGACAGGAAAGTGGATGCCTCACTCAAGAAGGCCTTCTAAGCATCAGCAACGTGTCTCAAGGCGGCAACTGCCAATCTTTTTTCGGCCAGAGCCGCCCTGCTCTGGGCCTCAGAATTAGCTTTTCAATTCACTGAGGACCCAGAGAAGAACAAGGATATTATTCATCAGCTGCAATTAATGGGTTTGGCATTGGCTTATGCAGCAGACGTATCAGAGGAGGTGATCAGGTGCTCTGCTCGGACCATGTTTTATCAAACTTTGGCTTGCCGTAACCTCTGGCTTTGAGCCTGGCAAGCAGACGCCTCTTCAAAGAGCCATTTAGTAAATGACCCTTATGAAGGTAATCACCTGTTTGGCACACCTTTGGAAGAGGTTGTAAAGGAATCCAGGGGGATAGCTAAAGTGCATATGCCCCAGTCAAGAGGCAGGAGCAAGTCATGGTCCTCAGGCCCCAGGTGCAATGAAGCTATCCGGGTCCATCCTTGAGTAGGGGGCAGACTTTCAAAGTTTTTTGAGGAATGGGTCCAAACCACGTCGGACAAATGGGCCCTAGACATCATCAACAAGGGTTGCCTAAAAGAATTCGAATCCAAGCCCCCACTGTCTCATGTGGTGCCCTCCCCTATCGCAGGCAACCCATCCAAGAGACAGGCGATGTTATAGGCCATTACAGACCTTTTTCAAGCAGGGGCTATAGAATAATTTCCCCCCACAGAGATCAAAGGGGGGGGTCTACTCCCTATTCTTCATCATGCCAAAACGCACAGGGGGATTCAGGCCAGTCCTAGACCTCAAATTCCTGAATCATTTTGTCCGCAGCAGACCCTTCAAGGTGGAAACCTTGTCATCAGGGAGTTGCAACAAGGGGATTTTCTGGCATCTATCAATCTGCAAAATGCCTATTTGCATAATTCAGGAACTACAATGGCAATATCTCAGGTTCAAGGTGGGGGAGCAGCACTTCCAATTCAAAACACTGCCATTCGGGCTCTCTTCAGCCCCAAGGACATTCTCCAAGGTGCTAGTAGTGGTCATAGCTCACCTTCGGAAATGAGAGATACAACTTTTCCCTTACTTGGATGATATTCTCAAGGCCCCCTCAGCTCGACCAAGCAGTACAAGCAGTGGCGGAGACAGTTTTGTCATCAACTGGGAGAAAAGTTCCTTAACTCCAAGCCAGACCTTGAACCACCAGGGGGCAGACTTCATGACACAAGCCAACAAGGTCTTTTCCCTCGGAAGCAAAATTCAGGTACCTGCTGAAGCTCATCAAGAAGTTTCACACAGCTTCTCAGCTGCCGACTCATTCTTTCATGCAGCTAATTGAGACTCTAGTATCGCGGGCAGATTCAGTCCCTTGGGCTCTAGTCCATATGAGGCCCATTCAAGCACACTTGCTCAGGCTATGGTCCCAGTCCAGACACAGCCAGCACCAACTGATCCCAATTTCTCAACAGATAAAAACTTGCCTCAAGTGGCAGACTTGGAGGACAAATGTCATGAGGGGTTGCAAGGTGGGCCAGCCACACCAGATCCTAATCACAACTGATGCCAGTCTCGAGGGCTGGGGGGCTCACCTGCATCAGCTGTCAACTCAGGGTAGGTGGTCACTGTTAGAAACAAGGTACAGGTTAAACGTCCTTGAGATGAGAGCAGTACACCTAGCCCTGATACATTTCGAACAGCAAGTCCTCAATCAGGGCGTTCTGATTATAACAGACAATCGGACAACGATGGCATACATCAACCATCAGGGCGGAACAAGATGCTTAAAAATGCTACGGGAGTCCCTACTTCTCTTTCAATGGACCGAGCACCACCTGGCAAGCATAAGGACAGTGTACATTCCAGGCAGGTGAATGTCACCGCACACTGGCTCAGTTGCAAAAATGTTCTATCAGGGGAATGGGAGCTGAAGGACAGTGCCTTCCACATCCTAAGAGAACGGTGGGGCAGTCCTCCGATAGATCTTTTCACATGCTGGCAAAATTCTAAGGTAAAGCAGTTCTGCTCCCTGGCCAGGGATGAACTAGCAATGGCTCAGGATGCCTTTTCCCTAGACTGGGATCAGTTCAGTCTCCTGTATGCCTTTCCTCCAATACCGCTTCTATCCAGAGTCCTCCACAAGTGGCTCTAGACCAGGCAGAACTGATTCTAGTCTGTCCCCGATGGCCTCGTTGCCCATGCTTCCCGCTTCTCATTCATCTTTCAAGGCGACCACCACTAACCTTCAAGATCAGCCCGGACCTTCTCCATCAGGGTCCGGTACTGCACCCCAATTTGAGCAACCTCTCCCTCTCGACCTGGAGATTGAGCGGGAAACTTTCAAAGAGTTAGGGTACACAGCTCCTGTTATTGAAATGATGGTGAACTCATATCACTCCTCTTCCTCTAAAGTATATTACAGAATTTGGAGGAAATTCTTGTTCTGGCTTCAATCCAAACACATACAGAACCAGCCAATATCATTGTCTGTATTACTGCAGTTCCTTCAAGATTGGTTTGATAAAGGTCTGCAGCCAGACACCTTGAGGGTTCAGGTTTCTGCGCTTGGGGCGCTCTTGTTGGTGGATTCAGGCAAATCATTGGGTTCACATCCCTATGTCAGGAGGTTCCTAAGGGCAGCAACATTAAAATGCCCTCCAATCAAGCCAATGGTACCACCTTGGAGGTTTAATCTGATTCTCAAAGCTTTGACCAAGGTTCCTTTTGAGCCTCTCAAGGAGCTATCCCTCCTGCATCTCACAGTGAAGGTCACTTTTCTCATAGCTGTTTACTTCAGCCAGGAGAATCAGTGAGCTAGAAGCCTTGTCCACCAAAGAGCCGTATGCTGTGTTTCATCAGGACTAAGTGGTGCTCTGAACAGATCCAGATTTTTTACCAAAAGTTATGTCTCCTTTCCATTGCAACCAGGAGTTGATTTTGCCTTCCTTCTGCCCGCACCCAAAAAATGAAAAGGAAAGGCAATTTCACACACTAGATCCAAGATGAGCAGTGAAAATGTATATCAAAAGAATGGATTCTGTTCGAAAAACTTCCAGTTTGTTCATTCTAACCACAGGTCAAAATATGGGAAAAAAAAGCGTCAAATGACTGTATAGCTGGATTGATCTGTTCTGTCATCACCACTGCTTATAATCAGCCTGGAGTAACCTTGCCTGACCCAGTGAGAGCCCATTCTACCCAGGCTATGGCCACCTCGTGGGCAGACTTCAGAGAAGCATCTCCAGCAGACCTATGCAGGGAGCGGCGATATGGTCATCCATTCACATGTTCACAAAATTTTATAAACTGGATGTGATGACCTCAGCGGAGGCATCCTTTGGCTGCCGAGTTCTTCAGGTGGTGGAGGACCCTTAAGGGCACTTACATTCTTGCCACCTGGGATATCTGGGGATATACTGCTTTTGTATATCCCATCTGTATGGAAGCCCGGTGACCAGCTTAGGAGAGAGAAAATAAAATTTAAATACCTGTAAATTGTCTTTCTCCGACGGCTGGTCTCCGAACTCTCTCCCTCAGAATGTACACAGTTGTGATCGGCCATGTGTAGCTTCATTTTCTTGTTTTTGTTTCCAAGTTCAGATAGTATTGCCACATTTGGACTGCTTTTGCAAGAACTGGTGGAAACAGGAAATGGAGGGCTGGCTATCCCCAGCTGCAGAGCTTAGTTCCTGCCTGCATATCTGCATCAGGAGGTACAGCCCATCTGTATGGAAGCCCGGAGACCAGCCGTCAGAGAAAGAAAATTTACAGGTATTTAAATTTTGTTTTACAACTCTCTGTCTGCACCTCTGAACAGTCCCACATTAGGAGTGACAGACTTCATTTAACCTTATGGGCACCCCTCCTAAATGTCCCACATTATCACTTAGAACCCTTCTGTTTTTACCTGTCAACTGTCCCACACCAGGAGGGACAGATCCACTTCTTACACTCAGAACCTCTCTGTCCATTACCACTCAGAACACCTCTGTCCATACCACTTAGTTATCCCAGAATAGGAGCACCGGACCTTCATTTTACTGCTTAGAGACCCTCTATACACATCTCAACTGTCCCACCTTAGATGGAACATTTCTTATTCTGCCTCTGAATATGCCAGTGAGGTCATTTAGCTATAGGACAGTGAGTCAGAAATCTATTACTTGTTGGTTTCCTTTGTGGGAGAACCATTGAAAGTTTTATGTTTTGGTTTCAAAATTAAACTTTGCAAACATAACTTTACTACTACTTTCCACAGTGAACTGAACTTGTATCTCTATGTCTGATATGTGTCCCACGTTTGAGGGGTCAGTGGCCCACATTTCAGTGAGAAAAAGTTGACAGGTATTATCTGGACAAAGGACTCAGGTGGCAGTTATCTGCGATGATCAAGGGGTTATTCCCGAGCTGCAGCAGCTAATGCCCCCACTATACCTGTAACATCACCAGTCTCAGCACCACTACACTATCATCACCATCACCTACCTTGGGCATTCTCGCTCAGCTGGTGTCAGCAACAATAGTACAGGGTCCAGAGTCGGAGCTCCAGGAGGTGAAGGATTATGCGGTTGAGGTCCGAAGTGCTGATAACTGGTATCAGCAGACTGGGGATAACCATCGCATGGGGACTGGACCTGTTCAGCTTTGTAAGCTACTGGGTGCCAGGTACATGCCTAACCTGAGATGGCTGCACAGTTCTCCTGAAGCTTGAGCAGTGTCGAGACTCCCCTGTACAAATGCAACCCTTGCATCCACCAAAGCATCCAGACTCAGTGCACGGTTCCAAGTCTGGGACCAGGCTGAACGTCCATGCTTGGTGCATGGAACCTAGTCTGGAATGGAGTACTGTTCACGTTCACCAGCACAGCCTACAGCTCCTATCGTTCTGCACCCAGAACTGATTCACTGGCTGCAGCCTCACAGTCATTTCATGTCTCTCTGGCCCCCATGCACACCACGCTGTACCTGCGACAAGCCCTGACAGCACATCGAAAGTACAGGCAACAAATTACCCCCCAAAGCCAGCCATGGGGCAGACATTTTCTAACAGATGCTGAGGAACTTGCATCACATGACGGGGACTGTTTTATGGGACGTTCCAGTGCCCAAAAAAAATCTTCCTGATTGTTCCCGGATTGCTGCCTGTCACCTGGGCACATACCTCTCCGCCCGCTGTCTCAAAAATCAGGGACAAGAGAAACGAGCAGGTTGAGCATGACAACGATCAGTTCTTTGCTAGGTGGTGTCATATAGATGAAAGGATGCAGTCGCTGTCTGATAGATGCGGCTGCCTCCCTTCAACTACACATAGTTTCCATCCATCAACCAGCAGAACAGCATTGTGATCAGTCTTTTTGATCATTGTCGAGCCTCCTGCAGCCTGAGCTGCATTGAATGCAACAGTGACATGCCTCTGAAGCCCACTAATCTACTTTCACAAGATGTTTGCTTCACGCCTGCGTGTGCATACAGACATAAAAAGGTAAGAACTTTTTAAGTATGTACAACAAGCAAGAATATATACCGGCATATGCAAGCTACATGCACATTGTCATGTAAGAATTATATGCAAGGGGCCGGCCCGCTGGTGCAGGTTGCCTACCGGCGACCCGAGTTCGGGAGCGGATCTGGGACATCGGAGGGCAGGCTGGGGGAGAAGGATTGAGTGCCCAAGGGGGGGTAGTGTGTTCAGTGCAACACGGACACCTAGCAGGAGGCTGGGTGTACTGTGTACGCCGACGCCAAAGTGTTCAAGGGGGCAGGGCGGATGCTGGTCGTCATTGCACGTCCCCGCCCCCATACACTGAGGAAAAAAATTGCTGCTGGCAGCCCCGAATGAAACCCACCCTCTGCTTCCATCGCTCCCAGGTCAGCCCGTCGACCTATCCCAACGTTGCTGCCGCTTAGGAGCCAGTGCTGCAACCCTGTCCTGGGGGGTAAGTCGGGGGGTATCGGTGAGATACGACTGATTTGGGAGCAGAAGCAGGGGGTCCATGACCAGGCTGAGGAACTGGGCGGCTGTAGACAAGAAAAAGGGTACTAAATGTATATATAAAAAAAAAGAATTGTATGCAAGGAATAAGTAAGGATTGTGGCATTTTCCTTTTATGAAAAATTAATGCAAGAACAATTCCATGCTTCAAGCAAGAAAATAATCCTTGTCAACATCATGAGATGCAAGAAAAATTATATGCTGGGTTACTGCATTACAGTGATGGTTTTACATTCTGATGTGGGGCTAGAATCTACATCCTTCTGGCTCTATAGGGGGCATGCAGTCTAAGAGCCCCTAACACTGTGATGTTAAAGTATCTTGCAAAAAAAAAGTATAGAAACAATTACGAAAGCAACGATCTTGATAAATTCTTACAGATTTCTAAGGAAATGTCTTCATTCTACTCCCTTGTGTTTATTAGTTTCATGACACAATTTTAAAAGAGAGTTTTACTGCAGTTTTCCCTCCTTTAATAAATTTGAATTCACCCAGAGGATTTGAGTCTATATCTTTTGGTTCATAGTTGTGCCCTCTAACATGGGAGCAGAATGAAGGCATTTCCTTTTAAACCTGCAAGAAATATATAAGAACTTGTCAGGATCATTGCTTGTATACAGTAGCTGTTTCAATACTTCTTTGCAAGATATCAGTGGCTCAGTAGGTTGCACACTTTCCTGTAAAGCCAGAAGGTTGTAGGTTCTAGCCAGACGTCGGGATGTAAAACCAATACTATAGTGCAGTAATCCCACACACAATTTGTTTTGCACCTCATAATATTGGTAAGGAATTTCTCTCACATGGAGCAAGGAAATTTGCTTGAATTAATTTTTCATGCAGAGAAAATGGCACAGTCTTTACAAACTCCTTGCATATAATTCTTACACAAAAACTTGCATGTAGCTTGCATATGCTAGTATATATCCTTGCATGTTGTACCAGTCAAAATGGAAATTGCTTGCCTTTTTTTCAGTACAGGAAACATTTAAAGAACGGATTCAGTTTTAAAACAGAAAATTTAGATTCTCTATTTGAAGGGTAATCAGGCCTCCGTTTTTTTGGGGAGTAAGGAATAAGATTAATGATAAGTTTTCAAGAGCATCAGTTTCAGTGCTTTTCTGTATCTCGTCCCTCCCTCTCTGAGCGGTAGCTTACCTAACCTGGAGCTGAATTATCCTAACTAACTCAACAAATAAATAAATGGCCACTCTGTATAATTTTCCCATTCATATATTTTGAAGGGAGGAGATCGTAAATACTTGCTCAGAGGAACTGGCGGTCCAGTCCCTTCCTGATGTAAATTTAATGAAGTTTCCCTTTCCCTTCAGTATATCCAAGTGGGAAAATTACACAAAGAGGCTAATTCTTCTCTGGTTTAGGTACTCTACAGGTGGGGGGATTCAGGACATGTTTTGAAATGAGCACAGTTGGTGCTCTTTAATGTAGAAAAGATACCTGAAACATAATATGTGGTAGTTATTTAAAGAGTTCTTCTGGTTTCTACCAAAACAGTGACAGCTGGCATCAGAAACATAACTGTTACACAAACATTCCCTGAAATACAAAGTTCAGGTACTTTCATGTTGTATTACAGAAGTCATTTTCATTAAAACAAGATATTTTAGTCTTAGATTTCATGGGCCGGATTTTCAAAAAGTTTCCGGATGCCACAAGACCCTGGTGCGACGAACAAATGGCACAGGGGGCTTGCAGGATCCACCGGATGCAGAATGCAATTTTCAGTCCCTGGTGCCAAGGGGCAAAAGTTAGACCAGCACTCCGCTGGTTTAACTTTATGCTGATCGGGGACCCTTACGGGGCTTGCGCCAATGCTGTGGTGCAAGCTGCCATAAATTGTGTGCAATGTCGCAACTGCACCCAATGTACTATAGTTGGGGGCAGGTTATGGCAAACTGTTTGGCGCAGTTGCACCAAACACTGTGGTGGATGCGGGGCTAGACCCAAGCCCTGCGTCCACCTTTGAAAATCCGGCCTCATATGTTCATGCTGTTTATGCCTGGCATGAAATCATAATCCTCTGCTTATGGCATCACAGCCTGTTGTTGTGCAAATGGTTCTGGTGTCACAAGCAGGATGGATTATGACTTCAGGGCAGGCAGGAAAAACAGTTGGAACACGTGATGTTTAAAGGAGATCTGCGCTGAATCTATAAGTCATGTTTCCCAATAGAAGCTGTTTTTTAAAATACAGATTCAAATTCTGTTATTGCTCTAGCTGTGCAAGCTTTTTAGTTATCCTAGTGGGCGTTTCTACTTTATATTCTGCTGGTAAGAATCATTTTAGAACAGTATGATGTAGTTTATGTCCCTGTTTTTCTCTTCTGTTGTTGTTATTATATGTCTTTATGGAACTAGTGACACCACTGACTACTCTGTTTAACAAATCATGGGAGGATGGTGTGGTACCTGAGGACTGGAGGAGGGCGGATGTGATTCCCCTTCACAAAAGTGGGAGCAGGGCAGAGGCAGGAAACTACAGACTAGTTAGTTTGACCTCAGTGGTAGAGAAAATGATGGAATCACTTCTGAAGGAAATAATTGTTGAGTTCCTAGAGGCCAGTGGGACACAGGACCCAAGGCAACATAGATTCACAGCAGGAAGGTTGTGTCAGACGAATCTAATAGATTTCTTTGACTGGGGGACCAAAGTAGTAGACCAAGGACGGGGCTGTGGACATGGCCTACCTAGACTTTAGCAAGGCATTTGACACAGTCCCACACAAAAGATTAATATACAAGTTAGCCAGCCTTGGAGTGGGTCTCAAGGTGGTAGCCTGGGCAAAAAATTGGCTGGACAACAGGAAGCAGAGGATAATAGTAAACGGAGTCCACATTGAAGAAAGGGAGTTACTAGTGGGGTACCGCAGGGTTCAGTACTGGGACTGGTCCTCTTTAATGTCTTTATAAGTGACATTGCAGAGGGACTGGAAGGAAAAGTTTACAGACGACACAAAGATCTCCAACAGGGTCAATACAGAAGGTGGGGTGGAAAGGATGAGAAGGGACTTGGCAAGTTTGGAGGAATGGTCAAATGTATGGCAGCTTTGATTCAGTGCAAAGAATTGCAAAGTAATGCACCTGGGAAACAAAAACCCAGGGGAAGAGTACACGGGGGGAGATACTAACAACAACAAAAATGGAAAGGGACCTAGGGTAGTCATATCAGATGACCTTAAGGTAGGCGAGCAGTGTGAGAAGGCAGTAAGGAGGGCTGGCGGGAAACTGGGATGCATAGAGAGAGGCATCACCAATAGAAAACAGGAAGTTGTTATTCCTCTGTATAGATGGTGAGACCCCATCTGGAGTACTGCGTACAGTTCTGGAGACCCCATCTCTGCAAGGACATAGAGAGGATGGAGGCTGTCCAGAGGAGGGCAGCTAAAATGGTGCAGGGTCTACAGCAGAAGACATATGAAGAGAGAGAGAGAGAGAGAGATTAAAGGAGCTTAATATGTATACCCTCGAGGAGAGGAGGGAGAGGGGGGACATGATAGAAACTTTCAAGTACCTCAAGGGAATCAACAAAGTCCAAGAATGCAGCATCTTTCAGAAAAAGAGATGTGCAAGAACAAGGGGGGCACAATTTGAAGATAGAGGGGGGACGGCTCAGAGGGAATGTGAGGAAGTATTGTTTTACAGAAAGGGTTGTGGATATGTAGAACAGCCTTCCTGAGGAGGTACCGGAGTCAAAAACAGTGGGGGAATTCAAGAATGCATGGGACAGACGTAAGGCAATTCTATTGGGGAGTAGGAGGAAGTAGGCTGTTGGTTAACTAGGATCTGCAGCATGTCCATTAGGTAGGGAAATGGGCAGACTAAGTGGGCCAAGCGGTCCTTATCTACTGTCAAATTCTATGTTTCTATGTTACAATGCATCAGTGTTCTACTACAGAGCTCTGTGGTTGTTAGGGACATAAACTAAATCACAGAGCTCTAAAATGGTACTTACCACCAGACTGTTAAACAGAGACACTCACTTAGGTTACTAAAAAGCCTTTGTAGATAGAACAATAACAGAATTTTTTTTAACCAGTACTTACAAAAACAGCTTCTGTTGGGAAAAATGACTTACAGGTTCAGCACAGTCCCCCTTTAAAGGACAAAAGGCCCTGTACTCATGCATGTGTCTTCAGTAATAAAGAATGGAATGATTGAATATTCTAATTTTATATGGCATAAATGATGGGCAGCTCTAAATTACAAGGCATTAAATCCATCAAGGGATGCTGGTGACATCATAAACCACGAGATAGAAGCTCCAGTGGTTTGTAAATGTCATCAGAACTGCCTTGCAGTTCATAGGTTAGCTACTTCTAATTTTGTATATTGTAGGGTCAGATATTGTTAAAAGGGTTTAAAGCTGTCACAAATGAATGCATTTGATTCCTTGACAGTAGAGTGCGAATCAAGCAGACACAGTTTACTTCAGAATGTTTTACAGTAAGTGGAACAACTCAGACTTCTTAACTGACACAGACATTCTGCGAAAGCCATAATTTGCAGTTCTGACATCGCAGCTATGAATTGCGGGATTCCTAATGTAACAGCTGTGAATTAGCACCACACAAAAGTGCATGTGTTATCTGTGGATTACAAGAGCTGCATGTATTATGTGGAAAGTCAGTCCTGCTGATGCCAGCTGTCACTGTTTGCAGGGAACTGGAAAAATCACTTTAAAGATCTTTTTGAATTACAGTATAGAAAGTGAGAACTTCCAGGAAAACCTTATTGCATGGCTGTTCTCCCTGTCATTTTCCTTTACAATTTCATTTGCAGTTTATCCACCCAGGCAGCTCACCTAACATAAAACATCTCGCTTTCAGTTTGGTCCTGCTTCAGACTAGTTTTCTAACTAGGAGCAGGACTGAAGCAATAACTAAAAGTCTGCCCCCCAAAATGTCCAGAATAAAGACGGAGGCTATGCTCCCTGGTTTCAGTCTGAGGTGGAGCTGTGGGGCAGTACTAGCAGATTTAAAACAGCAGAAAACAACAGGTCAACTCACTGCAAGCTAGATGCCCCAGAGCTTTAACCTGTGGTCTTTGTCCCCTGACAAAGACCACAGGGCGAAGCAGTAAGACATCTAGCTTGCAGTGAACTGCTTGTCTTTGCCACCTTAGTGTGGAATAAAATATTTATGCAATATATTTCAATTTTCATGTGCTCCTTCAGAGTGCACTGTTGTTTTCGCTGCCCCCCAAAGAAAGGACTGAGCCTCCTGGGGGGAATCAAACTTGGATCTCCTACTTTACATCTTGATGCTCTCACAACTAGACTGCACTGCCTTGCACACTATCCTCACTTTCAGTGGTTACATTTATAGATACAAAGTGCCAATCTAAGGGGGCTATCATTGTTCCTTTTATTATTGAGTCTGCATTCTTTGCTGTTTTGGGCGTAATTAAAGTAAATCCAGTTTACAGTAGTTCCAAGCCCAGTCCTGTGTTTAGGGCACACTCTCGGTTACATGTTACTGCATACACCCTTTCCGCATTCACAACATGCTGAATAAGTACTTCAATATTAAAGTCACGGTGAGCATAATGCCATGTTCTAAGTTCAATGTTTTATTTATTTAAGCCCTCAGTGTTTTCTCTCTGTGGCACCGTGGTAGAATTTCTGTTTACTTAAAAAAGACCAAAACCGCTTTCTGCCAAGAAGTTTTAAGTGATGCATCAGAAGTGGAATTATTTGTATTCCTAGACCTCATAGCTGAGCTCTGAAATTACAAACCCTCAGTGATTTGTGTCTTATTGCTTTTCACGATCCAGGCGTGAAAAAAAAGACATTCTCATGTAATGTTGCAGTGTCTCACTTGATGTTAATTTCAGTTTAAGGTTCTGACGATGAAGTAATATTACAGATCACCACCACTGCAGAAAGAACAAACTTGGGCAAGCATTGCCCTATTCTCCATTCATTAAAAGAGGCGCTGTAGGGTGGGGTTGAATAGACACTTTAATGTTAAATTATAATTTTCAGCCGCTTTTAACTCAGCGGTTCCTTGGTACATTTTCACAATGTTTTCAAAAGCACATATAGGTACTCTGGCACAGGATCCCTTGCTGTGCCAATTTTGGTGAAATTTGGTTAAGTGTTTTTCTTTTTTTGGCTGGAGATGGGCACAAAACATGAAAATTACCAATTTCTTTCTAAAATAAGAGTAATTCATCTGCCTCTGGCTCTGACATGTGCAGAATAGTCAGGGGGTGTGAACTGCCTGAAGCCAGCATTGCTCCCAAGACTTGACTGGGGGTCGGGAACCCATCCCACAGCCGATACTGTCACCAATGCTGATCTCTCCCCCCACCATGCTTGTCAGCCATTTTTATTTACAATTACCAACAGTCAGGGACCCATCCCTGCAACCCCTAGCCTTCCCCCATTCACCCCCCAAAAAGGAATTTTCTGATGTCTTAGTGGGCAGCCGACACTGCCTTGCCTCCCCTTGTCCAGCCACCGTCCTACTGATTGAATCAAAACAAAGACAAAAAAAACTTAAGTCTGAAAATGCACAAGGTTCCCATGCCCAAGGACTTTTTTTAACCTTAATTTTCTTTTGCTTTTTTGATAGTGTTCTCCCAAATTTCAATAATCTTCAAATTGCCACTCTCTCTCTCTCTCTCAAGACCATATTATGAGTAACTCTGAAATCTCAACTGAAATGGGTTTTTCAGGTTGTACCTGAAAACACTGTTTGGGTGAGATTTAAAGATTGAGGGTGATAACTTAAAGAACAGTAACATTTTGGAGAAAAATACATATAAAAGTGCAAAAGTTTTCAGCAAAGAAACAGAAAAGGCTCCGGGGCATGCCCAGTTCTTGAATTTTCAGAGTTCGTTTTTTTTTTCCTTTTGTGGAAAAAACAAAGACAAAAAAGCAAACTATGCATGCAGACAGACTAATTTTTTCCCATCTCAGGATTTTAACTCATAATTTTGACTAGAGATGTGCAAAACCGAGGAGGTTTTGGTTTTGCCAAATCATTTCTGGTTTTGGTTCTGGATTCACGGCCAATATTCATTCAACATTAAACATGGCCTGAACCTCCATTTTAAAGGATAATCTAAAGGTAAACAGGTTACATTCTGTAGAAAAACAGTTTAATAGCATGACAGCTAGCAAGCCCAAGCTATTAGTGTGTTCATAGGAAATTATGTATGTAGTAAGGTATTATGAGCCAGTGCTAAAGTTGAATAAGCACATATTTTCATTTGCTTGCCTTCTAAATTCCTAGCAATAAATGACAAGAGACAAGACCCGCTAAATACAGGGATATAAGCTGAGGTATTGTAACAGTTGAGTATAGCAGTATAGCCTAGAGGTTAGAGTAATGAGCCGTGACTCAGCTTGGTCCAGCAGACCCAGGTTTGATTTCCCACAATCTCCACTTGCATACTGTGCGACTCTGAGCTAGTTACTACTTAACCACCCTAGTGCTCCTGGGTCACCCCTGAAAACAGGCACTTGTGCCTAGTTGGCCTTGCCTGGTTATCAAAAATTAACAAACACACACACACACACACACAAAAGTAACCCCTGGCTACCTTGTTTAGTCTGTTTAGCAAGGTGTGCACTGCTAACAAAAGTGACTTGGTGACTGAAGGAGGGTAACAGGACAGGAGGACACAGTAAATGACAGGTGATGGTCTGAGAGGAGATATTAAAAAAAAGGCAGCAGCATGCACACACAAAATATATTGGACCCTCTCACCCACCCTTTTTAAGCAGATTTTTTTTTTTAGAAGTCGACTTTGTTGTTTGCGCTGCCAGCAATGGGCCCCCACAGTTTTGACAGTTATTTTTTTTTTACTCAATTAGGATGTGCATGCACGCTACAATGTTTATTTATTTATTTATTTATTTTTTGTAGTACAATACCATGAAAACTAAACTAAAGGTATTATGTAGTCAGACTGAGGTAGCATTGTGATTTGTAAAAGAGAATACCCACTTTTATGTAGTGTTTGTAATTTTTTTTCTTTCATAGGTAACTATCGATTCAAGAGCAGCAGATGAGCCAGAAGTCAGAATGGGGTTAGATGTTATCCAAGACAGAGACTTGGTGCATAGGGTACATAATTGGGAGACATCTACCAGAAATCATTAGAGTCATTTATAAATTTAGGTTATCCTTACAAATAAAATATTGAAGAAACAATGAGTGAGTGTGAAATTCTTTCATATGTTCCACAGAGTCAGAGAGTAGCCCCAAGATTTTGTAGTCTTTTTAGACAGCAGTTCAGTGGAAGAAACAAACCGGTGACTGGCATGAGACAGGACACGAATGACATGAGAGGCAGGCTGAAGCAACATTCCCTTTCCCCCAGTGTTGGGCCAACAGTACTGCGTATCTTCTTCAACATCACTGACAAGAGGCTCATCATCCCCACTGTCCGAACAGTGTTTTTGAAGTGATCCAGAGTATCCTGCAGCTACACCGTACTTTAGTTCAATTAAAGTTAGAATTTCAACATTTTCTGGAAGGAGTTTTCTCCTCCTGGCTCTAGCAACATAGCCAACTGTGCTAAGTATTCTTTCTGAATAGACACTTGTTGCTGGGCAACTTAAATAGTAAAAGGCCATTTTTTATAATGCTGGCCAGACTGTACCCTTTTCATGCCAGTACTGAAGTGGGTCATCTCAAACATTTATCTTTCTGGGATCCTTTAAGAAGTCATCCACCATACTGCTTGCTGAGTAGTTTGTGATGGGAGAAGCAACAGCACTGTCTTTCTGTATGTCATCCAGTCCTGCCCAAATGTTGCCTAGGGAGGTACCATACAGATTGACCCTGGGTTCTGACTCATAATGCAAAGCTTTTTCTTATTTTTCTGCCTTCACTCCGATCTGTTTCTTGGAAGGGAGCATGGCTATTTTCGTGATCAGCAGCTGCCGCACTTCTGGTTGGAGTTTCTGTTGTAATTTTTAGAGCAACTTTATTAATGAGCAGTTCTTTGTAATGGTCAGGGTGTATGATACCAGATTGGTGAAGACCTGGCAAACTGGTTTTGAAACGTGGATCCAGCATTGTTGCTATCACATAATGTTCAGATTCCCAAATCACGACAATCCTGCAGACTGATTCCAAGGACAGAGACAGACTTTCAGTAAGAGTGACACCTGTGTTTGCACTTTGCTCTTCAAATGTGTCTCGGAATCTTTTCAGCCTCTGCATGAGAAGACGTATCAATGGAATGACTTGACTTATGGTTGCGCGATCAGCAGTTGCTTCATGTGTGGCTTCCTCAAATGGCTGTAGCAACTGACATAAATATGATACAAGATTCCATTGTCCCGAGGTGAGTGTAACATCCTATTTTCCTACTGCATGGTCCGTGGTGTATTGGTACACTGCTTTTGGAGCCTCTGTAACATGTAAAATATAGCGTCCCACCTAGTGGCAACTTCTTGCTTTAGCTGGTGAATTGATAAGTTATTCTGTTTTTGCAGTTCCAGCAAAATTTTACATACTTGTGTAGAGTGCCTAAAGTGACCACATATCTTACATGCAGCACCCGGCATATTCTGCACATTCCTGTCTTCATTAAGAAAGTCCTGTACCACTAGATAGAGTGCATGTTCAAAATATGGTAGATGCAGAAACCCCCCATCCTTTAATGCTTTCACAGTGTTGGCTCTATTGTCTGCAGCCACAGATCTTGGGAAAAGGACATTAGGGGAAAGCCATTCTGAGAACTGTTTCTTTAGCTCCTGTAAGATGTTATGTGATTTTCTTTGTCAAAGCTTGCAATACAGAAGGCAGCCTGTTTGTGAGGATTTTGTTGGTCGCTGATGGTGTCAGGGGATGTTGCAAAGGAAAATGATACCCAGTGGGTGGTGACAGTCATGTAGTGTACTGTTTGACCACTCATCCACATATATGTTGTTATATGTACTGCTACAACAGCTGACACTGTTTACCTGCTGGCGCAGCCTTTCTGGAGAAATATGTCCGTGATGGCAGCTGATATCGAATGGCAGCAAGATTCATCACCTCCCAAAACCCTGCAGCATTGGCAATAGAAAATGGGCGCATGTCTAGTGCAATCATTGCAGATATTGCTTTATTTAACTGCTGAGCAGCTGGATGCTTTGGTCATATTTAGTTCTCCATTCAAAAGCCTGCTGCATCGTTAACTGTTTCTGAGGTGTGACTGACACAGTAAAACAGGCCCGGAGGAGACAGAGAAGAACTCATTCTGTTGTCAATTGGAGAGTTTTCTGTTTCTGATGAAGACCTAGCAGATAAAGGGGGTGATGCAGTCAAAGTCCTGCTTGGTGCCTGAGGGGTTCATTCTATATGGAAAAATGTAGGTATACATAGATACATGGAATCTGACGGCAGATAAGGACCACCAGGCCCACCTAGTCTGCCCATTTTCCCTACCTGCTACAAAAGCCAAAGACCCTACTTGATCTCTGGCTGTGTTCTCCTACCTATTGCTAGGGTATCCCTATGCAAATCCCACACATTTTTGAATTTCCCTACTGAATTTGGCTGTTCCATGCACCATTTTTGTTGCCCTTCTCTGAACTGCCTCCACCCTCCACTCTGTCTATGTCTTTACGTAGATGTGGCCTCCAGAACTGGACGCAATACTCCAGATGAGGTATTACTAATGATTTATATAGAGGCATTATCACCTCTTTTCTTCTGCTGGTGATACCTCTCCCTATGTACCCCACTGGCTTTCCCCGCAGCCTTGTCACATTGCCTGGCCACCTTTAGATCATCTGCTATGATTACCCCCAGATTCCTGTCCTGTTTGGTTGCTGTCAGTCTCTCTCCCCCCATCATGTAAGCCTCCCCTGGGTTCCTGTGTCCCAAATGCATGATTTTGCACTTTTTTGCATTGAATCTTCGCTGCCACACTCTTGACCATTTCTCAGGTTTTCCACCCCTCCCGGAGTGTCTGCCCTATTGCAGATCTTAGTATCATTTGTAAATAGGCATACCTTTCCTTCTAGACCTTCTGCAATGTCACTTATGAAGACACTGAATAGGACTGACCCCTGTGGCACCCCGCTGGTAACTCTCCTTTACCTATACCACCAGTGTGAGTACCAGTGTTAACCTGTACATCCTCTGCCATGTCACCTCGTGACTTATTCCTAGCCTACTGAACTGGATGTATCTGCTGTATGTGTCTTATTAAGGTTAATGTGCCAAGATTGCTCACCTGTCTTCTGCTGAAAGAGACCTTACATAAGCAGCATATTGCATGCATACTGTTCTGTGGGTAAAGGTGAAAAAACTCCAAATGGAAGAGGATGTCTTTTTTGGTTTTGTGTGAATCATCATCTGGCATGTCTATGGTAAGTTTTATACTTTGATTGTTCTCCTCCATGTCCTCACTGGATGATTGGGTGTGAGGCCTGCCCTCAGCAGAGGAGACAGGCAACCCAGGCATAACTTCTTTTTCAGTTTTACTGGCTCCTAATGACCTTTCCCCAGATTTTTGGTCTGGCATCTCACAGGTTCCTCTGGCCCCGGGCCCTCATCATCAGAGTCCCCACTGCCTCTCTTTCAGGAATGTACTTGCTGCTGCTGCTGCTATCCACATGATGTGACTCTGAGAAATGAGAAATGGCAGAATCTTGAGAAAGTGGCACAATGTATGCATGTCTGCTTATTCTTTCCTTTCCAATATGTGTAGTGCCTGCAACTGCATTTGTTTTTTAATAACTGTACCTTTGGCAAATCTACTTTTCTTAGTTGCTGGTTCAGCAACCAGACTTTTCTTGCTGTGTTTTATTTGGCCTGTGTTTGTTAACTGGGTATCACTTGCAGCAGCAGACAAACATGGTGGGATCTCAGAAGACAAGAAATTGCAGCATGAGCAAGCTTCAAGCAGCAGTACTACGAAAAAAAACCAGGCGCTTTTTTGACAGTTTATTCCCTGTGCCCTGGTAATCATATACCTGGTACTCTTTCTCACTGGCATTGTACTATCGGCGAGTAATTTGCTTGGTTATTCTCCGCTTTTGTTTACATTTCTGCCAGTAAGTATGTTGCACTGGAACTCCCTCTTCTGCTAACTGCACATATGAATGACTTGCAGGGGCATCGGGAATGGTCAGCAGAGGGTCACTCTGCTGTTGTCAAAAGACATGATGTGACCTGTAGAAAAAGCGCATGGAAATTTAGTCAGCCGCCATATCTGTTGTAGCGCTACAACCGTTCAAATAAATTGCAAATATCTAAAAAACTAAAAATGACTGGAAAAAAACATTTACAAGTATGGAAACTGGAACGTTGGCCGCATGCTTACAGCTAAAAAACAGAATTTTGATGTAGTACTGCTGCTTTTAATTAGTAAAGAAGAGGATGCACATACTGCAGTAGAAGAAGCACTTTTTTTTATTTTTTAATTTTTTATTAATTATCTTTTCGGCCTCATTGGCAGAGCGGCCCCTATGACCTCTGGGCACCGGCCCCTGCACCTCCAGGCCCAGTCGTGCGCACGGGCCACATGAACCCGTACCCCCAATGGGCCGGCCATTTATCGCTCTCGCACCACATTGGGTACACGCCTCTCTCAGGTCATTTCTGGGGGTGCAACGGCGTGACCATCAGCTGCGAAGATCGCACTCTGTGCTTTCCAGTTTTTCTCCCCTTATGGAGAGCCGGCGGTGCAATGGCATCTGAGCACGTAGTGCTGACGCCTGCCACACTGTCCTCCCCTATTTTTGCATGCTACTTGTAGTGCGGCTGGCTTCCGCCAGTCACCGCTACAGAGCGATGCAAACCCCTTACCACCCCAGAGAGAGGAGAGCAGTCGTCGGACGCTCAATCCTCCCTCTCCCCTGCCAACCCCTGGCGGGCTGGATCAGTTCCCGAACACAGGTCGCCGGCATAGCGCAAGGTGTGGCGTCCAGTGCCTCAACCCTCAGTGCCACCGGGCCGGCGGCAGAAGAAGCACTTTTTGTTTTTGTGACTTTTTTTTTCTTCTGAACTGCTGTCTTTGTCTTCAAAACTTGTTTCACAGGCCCACTTCCTTCCATCATTATTTAATAACAGTTGCTGATCTCTAATGAAGCCCGCTCCCTTCCAAGAAAAAAAAATCAGTACCTAACCGTACTATCTCCTCGGTCACCTTGGGAAATAGGTGGCAATGATGATGAGTAGTTAGCGCACGTCTCAAGGGAAGAAATATGAACTGGTTAACTAGCAAGACTACAAGTTGGGGCTACTGTGCAACTGCCAAGAGCTGCCCCCTTCCTCCAAAACATTTCACACATGAGGCAAGCCTTATCTGACAGGACTATACAAAAATAGTATGGTTCTCCTGTCCCTGTCCCGACTCTTGCTTGTGTGAGAAATGTCTGGTTACACTGTGGAGACAGAGGCTACTCAACTGCCAGGCTGTCCCCTCCCTCCAAAACATTTCACACATGATGCAAGCCTTACTTGACAGGACTAAACAAAAGAAATATGGTCCTCCTCTCCCTGTCCCGACCCCTGCTTGTGTGGGAAATGGCTGGTGACACTGTGCAGCCCGAGGTTACTCAGCTGCCAGGCTGTCTCCTCCCTCCAAAACATTTCACACGTGATGCAAGCCTTATCTGACAGGACTATACAAAAATAATATGGTTCTCCTGTCCCTGTCCCTGTCCCGACTCTTGCTTGTGTGGGAAATGTCTGGTGACACTGTGGAGACAGAGGCCACTCAACTGCCAGGCTGTCCCCTTCCTCCAAAACATTTCACACATGATGTAAGCCTTATTTGACAGGACTACACAAAAAAAATACGGTTCTCCTGTCCCAACTCTTGCTTGTGTGGGAAATGGCTGGTGACACTGTAGAGACAGAGGCTAGTCAACTGCCAGGCTGCCCCCTTCCTCCAAAATGTTTCACACACGATGCACACCTTTCTTTAGCTTCCCCTCCACTCTTTTCCACCATCTCTTCCCTCCCCTTCCACTACAGCTGTTCTCTCCCCTTTCTTCAGTCTTCCACCATTACCCTCTTCTTGCCCCCCCCCCCACACTTCTTTAGTAGTGGCTTTCTCCCCCCTACCTCCATAGTATTTGGCCCCTACCTAGCACTTTTCACTGGCCTAGAATTAATACTTGTTGATTATCCTTAGTAGCACTTAGGACAAAAGAACTGTTCCTCGAAACATGTCTGGCTGTGAAATTACAACACCAGTTTGTATCATCTTAGTGTCTAATTATTGTCTCATGTACGTACGTCTTTACTGTATGTAATTTGTTCTCTGATGTTTATTGTTATGATGTGGAACCTCTGTAAACGAGCCTCTGGCTCAAAGGTATTTTCCAAGAACGAATAAATAAAAAGAAATAAATATTTGAAAGGACTACACAAAAAATATGGTCCTACCTGATTCCTGCTTGTGTGGGAAATGGCTGGTAACACTGCTGTAACAGAGCTTTGTGGTGATTACACAAGTGACTTCCTTAGCATCTCGGGGTATGCCAAATGTGTATTCCTACTGAATAAGCTTAGTCACAGCTCTATTCACAGAGTATTTCCTAAGGCCCACGAGGCACAAGTGCCTGTTTTCAGGGGCGACCTGGGAGCACTGGGGAGGTTCAGTGACTTGCTCAGAGTCGCACAGTTTGCAAGTGGAGGTTGTGGGAACCAGTCAAACCCAGGTCTGCCTGCTGGATGCACCACCAAGCTCATTCACAGCACACTACTCCAACCTCTAGGCAGCTAGCTTCAAGTGCCAGCGCAGTGGAACTGCACTCGAATTGACCTTCTTGCACTGCAGCACTTGTGTTTTTCTGTTTCTGCCTGGTGCTGCACTGTCCCGCTGCTGTGCTTTGGGAGCAAGTAAGTAATGCAGTCTTCGACTGCCCCCCCCACACACACACACACAGAGCCTGCCTCCACTAGTGCCTTGCCCTTTGTTTGGCACTCTGGCAGCCAGCTTCTGTCATCGGGTACGAGGTGCCCTCCCCCACCACACACTCTGTCAGTCCCTGCCCAAGTCCCAGCCCTGCTCTCAGTTTTGTTTTGTTTTTAAACAGTTTCTTTTGTTTTTCTGCTATTTTCCTTGGTGGTGTGGTGCAGAGGGAGTAATTGGATCACGGAGACCCATTGTTTGAACTGCCTAGCTGCTTGCTTCCCCATTCGCAAGTTCCTGGCCTATGTCCCTTCCGAGTCCCCACCTGACCCTCTCAGGTTTGTTTTTTTTTTCTGTTTGTTTTTTTCTTCTTTTGTAACTGTTTTTGTTGGTGCCGCCTGGTCCACACTCCACACAGAGATCATTCCTTCCTACCGGCCACTTGCTGATCACTCTCCGGAGCTCCTCTCTCCTCGGTGGCTCAACTCAAATGGTGCTGAGAAGCACTGTGCAGTCCAGCTATACTCCGGTTTGCACATGCATAAACCAGAGAATCTGAACTGCCAACTCACCAGCTCTCTTCTGACCTGTCACATGGCTGGCAGGAGCTGAAAAAAATATATATATGATAATTCTGATCTCATGGAAACCGAGCCATATGTGTTTAGGACAGCTTGGTTTCACCCCCACAGGTTCAGCACACCTCTAGTTTTTACATTTTTTAAATATTTTGCTCCAAAATTTAACTGATCTGGAAGCTACCAGCCTACCAACTTCCCTTACAGCAACAATGAGTGGCAGTCTTTAAGTCTTACCCAAAATGTGTTTTCATTATTGCACCCTAAAACACATTTCAGGTGGGATTCAAAACCAGCCTGGTGGCGCAGAGGGCTGAGGCATGGGCGCTTTACCTCGAACCATGCCGGTGACCCGGGTTCGGGAACGGACTCGGGATGCCGGGGGCTGGCAGGGGAAGGAGAGAATTGAGCGTCCGTAGGACTGCTTTCCTCTTCTGGGGTGGGTAGCAGGTGATGTCACTCGACAACGGCCTCTGGTGGAGACCAGGAGCACTGTAAAGGCAGCGCAAGGGAGAACTACACAGAAAACCGGAAATCGCTCCATGACCAGCCGGATGACGGCTGCCGGTCCACCGATGCCACTGAAGCCCCAAAGAAGCCATGTTCACCTCAGCAGCACCCTGGGGCCAAATAGTTGTGCTGGTCTCCCCTCCTGGTGCCTTCCCCCTCGGAGGAGGGGGAACCACTCAGCGAAGAGTTACCCTGGGGGGTGGCTGCTATGTGAGGTTGGAGGCTCAGGAATGGATAGGTGGATCAGAAAGGGACCTAGGTAGCCCAAAGGAGTGGTGGTTGTGGGGCACGTAGGAGGGGAGAAAAAAAAAGTGGCCTCTTAGTTGGTCTTTGGTTTCAAGTTGTTGGAAACTGAGGTGCAAAAAAACCTTACATCTGTGTGCATATGCAGTTCATGTTTTTTCAGACTCAGATTTCTCACACCTTTTCACTACCTCTTCTGGCAGGCTGTTCCAATCATCCACCACCCTTTCTGTGAAGAAGTATTTCCACACATCTTTCCTACCCCCCCATAACTTCAATGCATTCCCCTTGTTCTAGTGCCTTCCTTTCTCTGAAATAGACCCTCCACTTGCACGGTGTTCACGCCTGTGAGATACTCGTGGGTTTCAATTATGTCCACTCTCACCCTCTTCTATTCCAGGGAGTACATATTGAGTTCCTGCAGCCTTTCCTCATATGGCTTCTCGTCAGCCCCCTCACCATTTTGGTTGTCCTTCTCTGTACTGCCTCCACCCTTATTTTATTTTATTTATTTAGTTATTAGATCATCGGTTTACAGACCTTTAAGTCATAGACTAATTTACAAAGGCACTTCGTCAAGAGAGCAATACATCACAGCAAACAAACAGTACAGTACATAACGCTTAGATTAAAAAAGCAACCAGTGTTACAGGCATTCACTGGTGGTACAAGCTTGGTAATAGGTAGATCACAGCAGTCATAATATAGGTACATGAGTACCACGTCAGGTAGCAACCAGAGATATTTTATTACATTAGTCAGCAGATGTTGCATGTCCTTGAGAAGGATTGACGTCCAGAACTATACGTAGTACTGCAAGTAGGGCCTTACCAATGAGTGATACAGCTGCAGCACTACCTCCTTCCCTCCTCCTCCTGCTGGAAATCCCTCTCCCAGTGCACCCCAGCATCCAGCTAGCCTTTTCTACTGCTTTGTCCCACTGCCCAGCTACCTTGAGGTCGCCAGATATGATGATTCCTTAGGTCTCTTTCTTGCTTTGTGACTGTAAGCTCTACTCCCCCCATCTTATATGCAGCCCCTGGGTTCTGCAGCCCTAAGTACATAACCTTGTACTTTTTGGCATTGAAACTCAGCTGCCACCCCTAGATCATTCCTCTTGTTTCCTTAGATCTATCTGCATTCTCTGCATCCCTTCCTGAGTATCCACCTTGTTGCAGATTTTTGTATTTTCCGCAGACACATCTTACTCTCAAGCTCCTCTGCAATGTCATTTATGAAAACACTAAACAGGACCAGTCTCAGCACTGAACACTGTGACACCCCACTCCTCACTCTGCTATTGCCTGAGTGGCTACCATTCACAACCACCCTTTGCCTCCTGTCTCTTAACCAGTTTGATACCCAGCTTGTCACTCTCTCCCCTACCCCCAGGCTGCTTAGTTTCTTAACTAGCCTCCTGTGGGGCACAGTGTTGAAAGCTTTACTGAAGTCCAGATAGACCACATTCGCTGCTGTCCCTTGATCCATCTCCCTGGTAATCCAGGCAGAGAAATCTATGAGATTAGTTTGACATGACCTCCGCCATGTGAAACCATGCTGTCAGTGGTCCTGCAGCCCTTTTGCCTCCAGGTGTTCCACGAGCCTCTCCTTCAGTAGTGTGTCCATTAACCTCCCCACCACTGATGTGAAAGTGACTGGCCTGTAGTTGCCGGAATCCTCCCTACTGCCGCTTTTGTGTAGAGGTACTACACCGGCCCTCCTCCAGTCCTCTGTAACTCCCCCTTATGTCCACTGAGGTGCTAAAAAGCACTGCCAGAAGGGTGGCCAGCACTGTGCTCAGTTGTTTTAGGACCCTTGGATGAATCCATCTGGTCCCATGACCTTACTCTCTTTTGAGGCTTCCTGTCCCTTCTGGACCCTTTTCACTGAGAATGGACTTGTGTCCAGTCCCCCTCTGCCTGGTTCTTGTTGCAGCATGCTGATCCTGCCTCCCACCCTCTATCTTGAAGATCGAGCAGAAGTAATCATTCGGTATTTCCGCTTTCTTTTATCTTCCTCTGGGCAGTCCCCCCGCTCTCTTGATTCTTATGAATTCTCACTTTCTCTTCCTCTTTTCCCCCACATACTGTACTTGAGGAAGGTCTTTTCCTCTTTTTAACTTCCTTAACTATAATCTCCGCTGTTAGTGCTTTAGCTGCCCTCGCCCTCCTTCCTGCCTCCCTTTGTTTTGCCAGATATAAGTCCCTGTCTTCATCTTCCTGGATCTTCTTGTACTTCCTAAATGTGGTTTTCTTCTCCTTAACTGACTTTGCTGCCTCCTTAGAGAACCATAGCAGCCTCTTCTTCCTCTTTCCTTTGCTCACTTCCTTCAAACTACATGCTGTAGCCTGGGCTATAACCTCCTTAATCTTTCTCCATTGATCTTCCACTCCCCCTGCCTTCCCCTCCCTTTCAAGACATTCTTTAGGTGGTTTCCAAATTCTTTAAAATCCAGGACCCTTGTCAAAGTGTGTTTCCCTCTTGTCCTATCCCGTATTCCATCAGCACAGCGACGGTCCCATAGCGACTCCCAGTAACGATGGACATTGCAGTGATGGATGTTTCACGTCAACGGACTTTGCGGTGATGGGGGATATGTATCTAACTTCAATGTCTGTGCAACATGGAGTTAGATATATAAAGTAGGGGTGTGGGGGGGGACTGTGCATTGATCTGTCCAACAGTGTCAGTTGCTGTTGCGGTGTTGCCAGTCATCACCAGGTCATGTAGGTGTCAGGGTGTCACCGTGTGTCTGACTCTGTGGGGGGGCATCTCGGTCGGGGATGTCGCTGTAGCAACATGAAACTGTCCTATCCATATGCCAAACCACATAGTACAGTGAGTACTTGTACCCGGGGACTACCCACTGTGACGTCAGCAATGTTGTCTCTATTTGTAAGTACCAGGTCCAGCACTGCCTGTCCTTAGTGGGTTCCAAAACCAGCTGCCTGTGAAATGCCCCTTGTATGGAGTCAAGGATGACCCTGGCTCTTGATGTAGCTGCAGCCAGAATGCCCCAGTCTGCATCTAGCAGATTAAAGTCCCCCATAATCAGAACTTCCCCCTTGCTGGCCATTTTGCTAATGGCTTCATCCAGGGCTGTGTCTAAATCCTCCTCCTGTGCTGGAGGCCTGTACCTTATCCTCATGTGGATGACGGCCCCCGACCCTGAATCTAGGCTGACCCATAGTGTCTCCAGCCAGTCATTGTGCCCCTGTTGCCCCTGTATCTCACTGGCCCTTGTACCCTCCTTTACATATAAAACAACCCATCCGCCTTTCCTCCCTGAACTTTCCTTCTGGAATATGGTGTAGCCTGGGATGGCCACTTTCTAGCTATGGTTGTCCATGCACAATGATTGCATTATGGCCACCAGATCCAGGTTTGCCTCTGCAATGATCGCCTCAAGGTCAGGAATTTTGTTTCCCAGACTTCTTGTGATGGCACACAAGACTTTCCATTCTCTTCATCCCTCTCTCTCCCTCTAAGCTGCCTCCGCTTCCTGCTACCCCTTCCCCCTGTTACCCCAGCCCTTCCCTCCCCTGTTATATTGTCTTCCTGCCTTCCCCTCTCTTTCAGCTGATGTTCCTCCTCCAGATTTACCTGCTCTGCAGTTGTCATTGCTTCCATCAACCTCCAGGGAATTTCTTCTTCCTGGGTTAACCTTCCCTGTTGCACTAGTCTCAGAGGCGCAGTCTCTGCCTCCCTCAGTGCTTCTGCCTCCCCCCTCAGCTAGTTTAAATGCTCATCAAAATAGCATTTAAGCCTTCCACCCAGGGCTGCAGTGCCCCACGGGATGGATGCTGTCTCCTTGTACAGGCCTTCATCCCCACAGGTGTGACTCCAGTCCCCAATGTAGCAATGTCCTCCTCCCTGCACACTAATGCAGACCTCCCTAGCCTTCTCCTGATGGTGCACTGGTAGAACCTCAGTGAAGGCCACTGTAAGAGTTACCTGCTTCAGGCCACTCTCCAGCTCCCTAAACCTATCCTGCAGTACTCCTACAGCTTCCCATGCCAGATCATGTGTCCTGGGGTGGACAACAGCCACCTCCTCCCTACACCCTCTCCAAGATTCGCCCTCCAATCTTTTCTGCTGAAGTGCCTGGAATGCATTGTACTACACTGTCCCTCCCTTCCCCTGCTCCCAACTTGGTCACCCTGACTATGGAGTCCCTCAGCAGCAACTGCCTTCTACTTGACCAGGAGACTTTCCTGGGTCCTGCTCACTTGAGGACCTCCACCTCTTCTCTTACTTGTGCCTCGGGTGTCTCCTCTTGGCTTCCTCATCCCACCAGAATGGTGAAGGAATTGCACAATAGTAAGGTCTAAGGGGTGCTCTCTCTCCTTCCTCCCCCACCCTCCTGAAGTCCACCAAGATCCAGACATTCTGCCTCCTTGCTGGCGTTTTTGAGGGAGTGCCAGCAAACTAGGTGGCAGATGGTGTCCTATACTCATGCCAGTTCGGCGCAAAGTCCAGTGACCTCTGCACTCAGCCCAAAGAGGTGCCTGCATATGGGGCAACACCTCAGTGTCCAGAATGTGTCTCCGAAGATTGTGGCCCAGCACCCATTACGCTGCACCACTCCCATGCCTGATGATTTCTTTATCCTCCTGGCTTTTTCCCCTCCCAGTCTTTCCCTTGCCTATAGGCTTCCCTTATCACTAACCCTTCCTTGGCCTCCGTTTACCTTTGCCCTTCAGAGTCTGTGTTCAACCCCTCACCCTAGATACAGTTTTCCTTCAGTTCCTTTACTTGGTCCCTTGGTGACTTAGAATAATTTGCTTCCTGTACTCACTTTCTCTCCCTACCCTATAAAGGGTGTTGCCTCTATTCACTTCATACAGCGTGCTTTAGGGGCCCTTAGTTTGACCATTGTAGGTCATTCCTCCCAACATTTCACTGTTGTTTCCCCCATCCCACTGACAGTATACCCTTTCCCTTTTAAATGGGCAGCAACCAGAACACAGGTAGGCTACCTTACTGGACCGGCAGAGTTCCATGCTTGCCTGCTGTCAGCTGCTGATGCCTGTTGGTGCCTAAGACTGCCGGTCTTACTCCTGTTCCACTCCTTTTCTGTTCCACTCGCTCGCTGGGACATGTTAGGAGTGTTGCCTTTTATGCCTCTAGATGACATTACTGCCTCTTTGCAGTAGGTCCTTCTGATCACATGACTTTCCCAGCATTGTGACCCTGTTGTCCCACCCTTCCTGGAGCCCAACTGTGAAAAAAGCAAGAAAGGTTAGAAAACACCCTTTACAGAGCCTTTATGCTTAGCAAGAAGCTAGTGTTGCTGTGCTGCTGGAAAAAGCTTGCCTTTTGTTTGAAACAGAGCCTTTTATTCACTCCATTTCTGTTCCTGCTCCTCTGCAATGGGTCCATGTGTGGTCACATGACCTTCCCGGCATTCCAACCCCCGACCCTTTTCTCCTGCCCTTGTTAAAGCCCAACTGGAAAAAGGCTAGAAAGGTTAGAAAAAACCTTTTACAGAGCCTTTATGCCCTGCAAGAGGCTGGCACTGCTGTGCTGCTAGTATCTTCAAAAGACAGAAAATTTGTTCCAAAAAACTTTAATACACAAGTTAAGACAAAAAATTAATTTCAGAAACTATGTTAATACACAAGCAAAGGTTGTTGCACAAAGCATTAAAAGTAGGGAAATGCAGTGTTTGGGTAAAAAGTTCACTGAACCTTGTTGAATCTGTTGCATTGCATTCCTAAGGGATTGAACAATCACACAGTGCAGCATTGGTGTCATCCTCACTTTGGCACTGTCTGTACAGGCAGAGAAGCAACAGTCACACAGCAGTGCTCGGAGGCAGGACGCAGAAGTTAGGGCAGCAAAACAGTGTCATGTTATCATTCAAACCCTGAGGAATACGACACCACTGATTCAGCAAGGCTCAATGGACTTTTTACCCTACCGTTGTTTTTCCCTACTTTTAATGCTATATACTACAACCCTAATTTGTGCATTAATGTAGTTTTTTTGCAATTAATGTATTTTCATACCCCCTGTTCTTACATTTCTCTCTTTTTCTGTTTTCTCTCTCTTTGGTCTATAAAACCAGTTCTGCATGTAGACTGCCCCATTATGCCAATATAAATTCTTCAACCAGTAACATCGCTAGTTTCACTTAGTCATAGACTTCTGACAAAAATCAAGTACTTTGAGGATCTGCTTCATATATGTAACGGATAACACATGGCAGAATTTTTATTTATTTGAATTTTGGTAACTGGGTGGGCCCACTGAGACTAGATCCCTTTTTCAGGGATGACCCGGGGAAAAGGCAACAAGTGAAGCAAAAGGGAAGTGTACGCAGACACTATAGAAGAGCTTATTCAGTACACTATACAAGATCAAGTAAAGGGGAGTGTACACTGACAACTCTTAGGGTTAACATATAAAGCAATTAACAAAAAGATCAGGGCTTGAAATACCAGAAATGCAGGTGGCGCAGCTTACATTTCCAGATCAAATGTTACATTCCACACATGAAATAATAGAAAATGACAAAAAAATATTTAAGCCACAGAGTTAGATACCCCCACAAGTTTAGTCTCTTCAGCAATCTAAATAGGGCAGTCTGCTGTTTTACTATCTATGCAGCAGCCCTTGGCTTTTCTGACTGAATGTCCCTTAAAACTAAAATTCCTACAGAATTTCGAGACCACTGGGGATAGTCTCCATTTTAGATCCCTTGAGGTTCAATTGGCTCAACACGGGCAGTCCAGAACCAAAATGGTGGCTCTATTCAAAAGTTCAAGCTGCAATTGAAAGCAGGTTAGACAAACTCCTCTATTATTATTGTTGTAACAAATAAACAGTAAATAATCACTTTCCCTAAAAGAGCTCCCTCTGCACAGTGGAGCAGAAATATGGACTGTCTGGCTGGTCACGAGTCTTAAATCACTCGAACCCAGCCCAGACTGATTTTCTCACACAGTGTAGTTGCTCTCTTAAAGAGACAGGCATGGAGGCTTAGTGGAGCACTCTCATGCAGATGATTAGAACAACTGAACATAGGACACCATCCTGACAGCAGGCATTAGGCAGCCCAGGAAGACATTATAGGAACCCCTATTTGTATGGGGGTTACATTCTTCCCTGCGTGGAAAAACTTGGCGTCCACGTCAAGTCTATATTATACTGTAATATTCTATATAGGAAACATTATACGAAAATACATGCATGTTTCATTTGGTATACCACAAAGAAAAGAAGACTGATGCATCAGTAAAAGTAAATGGGCATTAAGCATTACTATACTTTTTCATGACAATAACAATTCCTGTAGAGATACAGTTTTCATGCTTTTGTCATACACATATCAGCATACTCAAAATAATTCAAACACCATTTGGGTCTGTACTTCTTCCTATATTTTAACCAACATGGCTGGGGGCCTATCCCCATCAGCTGTATCGGGGTTGCATGTGGCAGAGGCACGAGGGTTTGAGGGCTTGACTATTAACTAGGAAGTAGCAGAATAACTAAATTTGTGAAGAGAGCTTTCAGAAATGTAGACTCCTTTATGCATGACGTGTAAGGGAAGAGCCACAGTCCTACCTGGGGAGTCATAACTGAGGCGTATCACTGGTTCAGTGGCTCTTGCAGACTTTCTTGGTGAAACAGACAGGTTCAGTGTTTTCAACATTTGCATTGGAATCTGCTCCTGTAGGAAGGGGTATCTCTGCACTGGTTGTTGGTTCTGTATTGGAAGCACTTTCGTCTCCTTGTTCTGTTAACTCTGGTTCAGTAACGTGGCTCTTAGTACTGGGGTCTGAAAGAATTCCAGGTTCATCATCGATAGGAAACTCCATCTTGAATACCTTTAGGAAAGCCTTTGATAATCTCATCACGTAGGTAGATAACAGTTCTCCTTTCTGCTGGCGAGTAGATTTGAACTCCCACATTAATGGGTTTACATCTTCGTGAGGGTCAAAGGCATCCCAATATGGCTGTGGGGATGCAGTGGGCTCAGCAGATCTGAGAGCCCAAACTACGTCCATGGCGGGACCCCTGAGGTTCACTATGATTTTGTGGCATCTCTGGGCATCGGTACCCCGGCCAATCTTCCAACAGCCAGGTAGCATGTTCTTTCCAGGTTTCCCAGTCATCCTCCCCACTAGGAGTGAGGGTAATTCCTGAGAATACTCTATCCATAACTCTGGCATGCTCTTTAAATGCATGGGTGACAAGTCATTTGTCTGCTTTGCCACCAAATTCATGATTAACTGCAATTTTGTCTTTTAACCACAAGAGGGCACTAATCCCAGCGGTGCCTCCAAGATGTAACCCCCTAGGTGGCGCTATCCTATGGGCTACTACCCCTGCCTGCGTGACTCGGCACAGGTTGAGGGGCCTGAGCTCAGTGAACAGGTGCCTCCACCTGGAGGAATGGTTTGGGGTAGCATAGATGCTGTTGGTATAGCCCTCCGGGATGCTGTAACCACCCACCAACCCTTCTAGTGTCCTATACAGCTCAGCAACAGAACATTCACATTTACCATATGACAGTAATGATATGCTCGCACTCCTTGCACTTACCACCAGGATTGGATCTTCTGCAACTGCCCTGGAGACCCTCTGAAAAATAAGACCATCAATGCAACAATACAGTAATATAGCAGTAACCCAACCAATAAGGTACACGCTATCCAAGTTAAACGTGAAAACCCACAATCTGGTTTATTCAGGGGAAGTGAACAAAGGTGGGGCGTTAAATCTAGCAAGTGATTGGCATTTCTGATTTGATTCAGATTGATTCAGCATGCACAGTGAGTCCCTTCAACACAGTTCCACAACCTTGGGTACCCAGTATGTTGAAAAGGCTAGCCTGAAGTGTTGCCGGGGGTAGGCCAGCGTTACAGCTGTTGTTGGGGCCCTTAGGAAGGAAAACAATTAACATGCACACAACCCAAATATTTGTAATCCAGATCCGGATGGCTTAGTCCATTGCAATAAACCCAAACAAGAAAATCAGATGACACACAATGATTGTAGCTTATGTTGCAGGGAGCTACCCTGTTTTGTACTCACACTACCCAGACCAGGATGAAGGCCAGGGGAGATGAAGACCTTGTGATGTTGTACTAGATTGCCAGGGGAAGCAGGACTTACACGACTCAGCTCCTGGTGGTCACTACCTGTTCGGGGGTGTTGAGCAGGGGGCCGAATCCCTGAGCGGGTCTTTCACCGAGAATGTCTCTGAATTGGGAGCAGCGGCCTAGGCCAAGATGGCAGGGCCCAGGCAAGAAGAACAGTTTGGATAAAGTCTAAGATGAAGCGCTGGAAAAGCCTCCAGCTAGCGTAGCAGAACTTGCCATGGGGAACCAAATCGCTACCCACGAGACACATTCAGCACATCTATAACACTTAGCTTATTTAGCCACAGTTCGGATATAGTCTGTTTGCTGATCGCAGCTTCTCTGCGCAGACCTTTCGATCTGAGGCTCACTTCAGTCTTCAGGCGGGCCGATCGCCTCTGGAGCAAGTCTTCGGTCCACTCGCAGGTAGTAATAAAACACTTTCTCTCTCCCAAGGCAGGTCTTGGCCAGCAATCGGAGAAAGTCCAAATTTCATACACAAGGCGATACTCCAAACTGGAGATGTGACAGGCAGGCTAGCAGAGCCTTCCTGACAATTCTCCCATGCTCCTAAACAGGAGCAGCTGCTCGATGGCTCAAGCTGTTTTCTCTCCAAACTTCAGCTCACGACTGACTTCTGCTTTAGGCAGTTCTGGGAATTTCCCAGTAATCCCAGAGGTTTGGTTGGTTGAGGGAACTGTCTGCCACAGAAAGGTCTCCCCCTCCAAGTCCATTTAGGCGCTAAACCCTTAAAACTACAATTGCTACAGAATTTCAGTCACATAAGACCTCTGGGGACAGTCTCCATTTTAGGTCTCCTGAGGTTCAACTGGTCCAACACTGGCAGTCCAGATCCAAAATGGTGGCTCTATTCTGAAGTTCAAGCTGCAATTGAAAGCAGGTTGGACAAACTCCTCTATTATTATTATTATTTTGACAAATAAACAGTAAATAATCACTTTCTGTAACAGAGCTCCCTTTGAGCAAATAGCGGCTGCAGAATGGAGCAGACATATGGACTGTCTGGCTAGTCATGAGCCTTAAATCATTCGGACCCAGCCCAGACTAATTTTCTCACACAACATAGTTGCTCTCTTAAAGAGACAGGCACGGAGGCTTACTGGAGCACTCTCATGCAGACGATTAGAACTACTGAACACAAGACACCATCCTGACAGCGGGCATTAGGCAACCCATGAAGACATTATAGGAACCCCTATTTGTAGGGGGATTACAGCACCATTGAGCAAGCTTATATTCAAGGTGGTCCTGGAAGGACATAAAGAATATTACAATACATGCACTGGTTACAATGTAAAAACTAATACAAATACATACACTGGTTACAATGTAAATAAAGTACACAATACATCCAGATAAAGTTCTAGGCAGAACGACAGTTGGTACAGAGCAATGGAGGAAATATAGAGGAATAATACAATGCATCATGTCTAATTAGGTGAGATAATACGTGAAGGGCTGCAGTCAAAATGGAAGTAAAAATTGCAAGTGCTGTGCACGCATGGATACACAAAACAGGCATCAGAAGGAGAACCATAAAGGACTATAATGTAGGGTGGAGCATAAAACAGGTAATAGATAGCAAATACATTTCTCTTGTATAAAGAGGTCCAATAGGGATTTGAAGGCCTGAAGCCAGATAATGTTAATATGTTTTAAGGAGCATTTAAGAGTATTCCACAAGGCAGGTAGAGCATGGCTAATAGCGGATTCGCCATAGCATAGAAAGATAGAAACATAGAAACATAGAAGTTGACGGCAGATAAGGACCGCAAGGCCCATCCAGTCTGCCCATTTCTTTTTCTACCTTATGAATGTGCCATCGACCTTTGCTCTGTCAATGACCTATCTATGCATACTCATGTGTATTGCTCCCTTATGCCTATCCCATGCCTGTTTGAAGCCCTGCACTGCATTCATATCCACCACTTCCTGAGGTAGGCCGTCCCATGCATCCACCACCCTTTCTGTGAAAAAGAACTTCCTTACATTACCCCTTAATCGGCCTCTCTCTAATCTCATGTTGTGTCCTCTTGTCCTGCTATTTTTCTTATATTGAAACATGTTAGACTCTTTCACCTTGTTAATGCCCTTAAGGTGTTTGAATGTTTCAATCATGTCACTTCTCTCCCTCCTTTGCTCTAGGGTATACATATTGAGCTCTGTTAATCTGTCCTCATATGTTTTCTAATGCAGTCTCTGCACCATTTTGGTTGCCCTTCTCTGGACTGCCTCAGTTTGGTAAATGTCCTTGTGAAGGTGTGGCCTCCAGTACTGCTCGCAGTACTCCAGATGGGGCCTAACCAGTGTCTTGTAAAGAGGGATTATTACCTCCCTCTTCCGACTTGTGATACCCCTGCTAATACACCCCAACATCCCTCTAGCCTCACCTACTGCTTTAGTGGTCTGCTTGGATGATTTCAGGTCACTGGTGATGATGGCGCCCAAGTCTCTTTCTTCCCCTGTGACTGCCAGCAACTCCCCTCCCAACCTATAGGTGGCTTCAAGGTTTCTCTTCCTATGTGCATGATCTTGCACTTCTTTGAGTTAAACCCCAGTTGCCACTGTTCTGACCATTTTACTAGTTTATCCAGATCTCTTCTCATTCTGCCCACCCCATCTGGATCATCTACTCTGTTCCAGATCTTGGTGTCATCTGCAAACAGACAGACCTTACCCTCCAGTCCATCTGCAATGTCACTGATGAAGATAGGACTGGCCCCAGGACTGATCCCTGAGGTACCCCACTTGTGACTTGCATCTCTTCTGACTGTATACTGTTTACCACCACTCTCTTTTTTCTGCCCGTCAACCAGTTTGCCACTCAGTTGTCCAACGTCTGACCCACCCCGAGCCTACCCAGCTTATTAATCAATCTTCTATGTGGAACAGTATCGAAAGCTTTGCTGAAGTCAAGGTAGGCAACATCAACTCCTCCCCACTTGGTCCACCACTCTGGTTACCAAGTCAGAGAAATCTACATGATTAGTTTGACAGGACTTTCCTTTTGTAAACCCATGCTGTCTTCGATCCTGTGCCCCTATGGATTCCAGGTGTTGCACTATTCTTTCCTTAGGGAGTGTCTCCATAATCTTGCCCACTACTGAGGTAAGACTGACTGGTCTGTAATTCCCTGCCTCCTCCCTGCTACCACTCTTGTAGAGTGGGATCACATGAGCCCTTTTCCAGTTTTCTGGGACCTCTTCTGTGCTCAGAGACTCACTACACAGTTCTGATAATGGTTCTGCTAGTTCCACCCTTAGCTCCTATAGTACCCTGGGATGTATGCCATCAGGTCCCATTGCCTTGTCCACCCTGAGCTTATTGAACTCTTGTAGGATCCTTTCTTTTGTGAAGGGACTAGTGCACACCTCCCTCCCTCCTGTGTCCATGGTGCTGAGCTGTGGGCCCTGCCCTACCTTCTGTTCCATAAATACTGAGCAGAAGTATCTATTTAGGACAGAAGCTTTTACATGGTCCTCCTCACGCGCCCCCTTATCCCCTTTCATCTTAGCAATACCCCCTCTGGACTTTCTCCTTTCGCTAATGTATCTATAGAAAGGCTTGTCACCTTCTTTTACTGTTCACACATAGATACATAGACAGTGTCGGCAGATAAGGGCCTATGGCCCCCCCAGTCTGCCCATTTGAGCTTGTAAGTTCAGTTTATGTTTTCCAAGCAGTCTGTTGCCCCTTACCCCTGACCTCCAGAATTCCTTTATGTCTATCCCATGCATTCTTAAATCCCGTGATTGTTTCAGCCCCCACCACTTCCTCTGGCAGGGTGTTCCACTTGTCCACCACCTGTTCTGTGAAGAAATTCTTCCTCACGTTTCCTCTGAATCGTCCTCCTCCAACTTCATCCCATGCCCTCTAGTCCTGGAACATCTTTTCACTTAAAAATAGTGTATTCCTGCACCCTGTTCCTACCTGTAAGATATTTGTATGTCTCTATCATAGTCCTCTCTCCCTCCTCTCCTCGGGAGTACATTTCAGTTCCTTCAACCTATCCTCATAGGACTTGTGATGCAATCCATGCACCATCTTTGTTGCCCTCTTCTGAACCTTCTCTACTCTGTCTATGTCCTTACGTAGGTAAGGTCTCCAGAACTGTACAGTGTACTCCAGGTGGGGCCTCACTAGTGTCTTGTATAGTGGAATTATGACCTCCCTTTTCCTGCTGGTGATGCCCCTACCTATACATCCAAGCATCCTATTTGCTTTACCTGCTGCCTTGTCACACTGTTTCCCTGCCTTGAGGTCATCAGAAATGATAACCCCAAGATCCCTTTCCTGCTTGATGCATGCTATATCCTCACCCCCCAAACTGATACATTGTGCCAGGATTTTTGTGCCCCATATGCATTATCTTGCACTTCCTTGCATTGAATTTCAACTGCCAAACTCCTGACCATTTTTCAAGTTTCTGCAGGTCCCTTCTCATTCTGTCTACACCCTCTGGTGTGTCTACTCTGTTATAGAGCTTTGTGTCATCAGCGAACAGTGAAATTCTGCCTTCTAGGTCCTGCACAATGTCACCGATGAAGATATTGAATAGGACCGGTCCCAGCACTGATCCCTGTGGTACCCCATGGTCACTCTTCCTCTGTGGACTGACAGCCATTTACCACCACCTCTGTGTCCTGTCGCCCAGCCAGTTACCTACCCACCACACTACTGTCCTGCCCACCCATATTCCCCAGTTTGTGCAATAGTCTTCTATGTGGCACAGTGTCAAAGGCCTTGCTGAAGTCCACATAGCCATGTCCACTGCCTCCCTGATCCACCTCCCTAGTCACCCAGCCAAAATTCAATGAGGTTGGTCTGACATGACTCCCCTGCTGAAACCATGCTGTCTTGGGTCCTGTAGTCCACTGACAACCAGATGTTCCACCAATCTCTCCTTCAGTAGTGCTTCATGATCTTCCCCACTACCGAGGTGAGGCTGACTGTTCTGTAGTTCCCGCTTCCTCTTTGTTCCCACTTTTGTATAAGGGGACTACATCTGCTATCCTCCAGTCTTTGGTCCTCCCTGTTTCCAGTGATCGGCTAAACAGGATAGCCAGAGGTTCAGCCACCACCTCTCTTAGTTCTTTAGGACCCTGGGGTGCAAATTCCCATCTGGCCCCATTGTTTTATCAACTCTTATTACTTCTAGTTCCTTCAGGACCCTTCTCATGTAAAGGGACTTGTGTCCATTCTGCACCATTCTCACCCCTTGTACTCCGTTCAGACCCATTACCCTCCTCTTCCTCAGTGAAGACTGAGCAGAAATACCTGTTCAATATGTCAGCTTTACTGTTGTCATCCTCCACACAGCCCCCATCCTCCCCCTTCAGTCTCACTATTCCTCCCTTTGCCTTTCTTTTTTCACTTATGTACCTGTAAAAGGTTTTGTGCCCTTTACCCACTGATTTTGCAATGTGTTCTTCTGTCTGAGCTTTGGCTTCCCTTATTGACCTCCCTGCCTCCCTTTGCTTCTCCTGGTACTTCTCCCTATCCCTTTCTGCCTGTGTCTTTTTGTGTTGCCTGAATACAATCTTTTTGGCTTTCACTTTCTTTGCTACCTCTTTGGAAAACCATAATGGTCTCCTCTTCCATTTCCTCTTGCTAACCTGCTTAATACATAATTCTGTTGCTCCTGTAATCCCCATTTTAAATACTGCCCACTGTTTCTCAACACATGATTCCTGCCCCATTCCCCTTAATGCCTCTTTCAGGTATCTCCCCATTTTCCCAAAGTCTGCCCCTGTAAAATCCAGGATACGTGTTTTTGTGTGGTTTGGTTCTGCTCTTTCTGTGATTTCAAACCACAGTGACTGGTGGTCACTGTTCCCCAGGTGCTCCCCCACTGTTACCCCCATCACACTGTCCCTGTTTGTGAGCACAAGGTCCAGTATTGCCTTCTGCCGAGTTGGTTCCTTGACCAGTTGCTTGAGGAAGGCACCATGAAGGGTGTCCAGGATAAATCTGCTCCTAGTTGATGCTGCTGCTGGGATGCTCCAGTCCATGTCTGGAATATTGAAGTCTCCAACCAGTACTACCTCACCTTGTCTGCCATCCTTTGGATGGCTAGCATCAACTCCTATCTGTTTCTTCCTCCTGGGCTAGTGGTCTATAGACCACACCTGTGCGGATGGCTGGCCCCATTTTCCTTTCCAGCTTAACCCACAGTATCTCTCAATTTTGTTCTTCCTGGATCTCTGTGGCCCTTATGTCATTTTCACAACAGTGCCACCTCCTCCCTTCCTGCCTGCCCTGTCTCTTCTGAATATGTTGTAGCCAGGTATGGCCATCTCCCAGTCGTGGTTATCATTACACCTGGTTTCAGTGATGGCCACAATGTCCAGGTCTGACTGCAACATGACAGCCTCCAGATCTTCCATCTTGTTGCTAAAGCTCCTGGCATTTGCACACATGGCTTTCCATGATTTGACCTCCCTAGACTGTTTTGCTGTTCTAATCCAGCCCCTTCCTTGGTTGTCCTTTATTCCTGATTCTCCTTGCTGTCTGCCCTTCTGCTGAATTTTGCCCTTTTTCTGCCTATCCACCTCTTGGGTGCGAATCTCCATCTTTTGCACACTGCTTTGTAGAGACAGCAACTCCTCTGGTTCACTGGTTCCACTGCTAGCTGTGGGGGGTAAGCAAGTAGGTACCCTCCTTGCTGGCCTGCCACTCCCCTTTGCTAGTTTAAATGCTTGTCAATGTAGTATTTAAACTTATCATTGAGTGCTTGGATTCCCCTCCAGGATGGATGCAGGCCGTCAGGCTTGAACAAACCTCCATCCTTCCAGGTGGGTCCCCAGTCACCAATGAATCCAAACCCTTCCTAACAGCACCAGTTCTTCAACCATGAGTTAAAGTTCCCGGTGCATGCACCCCTATGCTCTCCCTTGCCTCTAACAGGTAGTACTTCTGAGAAAGTGACATAAGTAGCCACTTGCTTGAGACCCCTCCCCAATTTCCTAAACTCTTCCTGAACTTCCTTTGGCTCCCCATTTGCCAGGTCATTAGTATCTGGGTGGATAATGACATCCAGCCCACCCTCCCGTCTTGCCTTCCCAGTGATCCCCAGGATCTTCCTTCCATCCCTCCATGCCGTGGCATCTGGTAGGCACCTCACCTCCCTGTACTCCCCCTCCTGTGTTCCTAGCTGGATCCCTCTTATGATGGAGTCCCCCACCAGGATTTGGTTCCTCCTCCTCTGGGGTCCACTGCTTTCCCCGCTGAAGTCACCTCCTTGGCTAACCTCCACATCCTTCCCTTCCACTTCTCTGGGTACCTCTATTTGGTTGTGCCCGTTTGCCAGTGTGGCATATGAGTTCTTGAGTGGAATAGGATCTGGGATGTGCCTCTGCCTGACCGCTCTAACCCTCCCTGAACCCACTGTCATCCAAGTGCTCCTCGTTCTTGGCATCCTTTGAGGCAGTTGCATTGGACTGGGTGGTCTCTGGATAGGGGTGATGGTACTCCTGACCTAGTTTACTTCCGCTCTGATTCTGGCTACCTCATCCCGCAGTCCAGAGAGATGCATGCAGATAGGGCAGCACCTCAGTGTCCAGAAGGTCTGCCTGAATATGGCTGCCCCACAGCCACTGCATTGTACTACTCCCCACATTATACTGTAATTATACTGCTATTCCACTACTTGTCTGCTACTGAAGCTCTCCTAGTTCCCTTTTTATTAATTTACTGTCCTAAAAATCCCGACACTGATCCTCAGATACTTTTCTTTAAAAAAAAAAAAGAAAATAAATCAAGAAATAAATAAATGAATAAAAACACTTGTCATGCTGAGGGTGGGCTTCTTCACCCTTATGCCCCTCCTACTCCACACCCCTTACTGCACCCTGTGTTTAGCTCCTGTCAATCAGATTTAACAAGGCATATAATTAAGAGTTGGGGGAAGGGGAGGGAGGGGCAAAAATTTGCAGCAATTAAAGACAGCAAAGAAATACACCACCACTACGTTTTAAATTTTCAACAGCCCAAAAACAATTCTAAGTAAAGACAACAAAGAAAGTACAGTGTCACTAACAGCCCACAATCTAAGTTTAAAAGAAAAATAGAAATTACAAGTTACTGTAAAGCATTGAATTGAATATGCTTCCTTCCCCTTCTGGCTTCTATAACATTCAAAAATACATACATTTCTATCTCAGCTGTTTACCCTTACCATCAAAAGGTAACTACAATCACAATAATCTACCTTCTACTAATACAGATTCTATCACAGAACCAGAGCACAATGCAAAACATCTGCTACTTAGCAACAACAAACAGGTGACAACATACCAAGTTGATGTAGCTTTTTAAAATAGAAAAAATGTAATCTTTAAACCAGTAGAAATCAGCAGTCCCAAAAGCACCTTGAACTACAAGAAAGAACACAGTACTACACCTCTGCCACAATAACTAAACAGTTCTAAAACATTGGGGAAAGAAGAAAAAAATCAGAGACTGCGAAAAAAGATACAATGTACTATAAAGTATTAGGCAATAGGTATACTCAGTTGTTTAACAGAGAAAATAAAGTACCTACCAAAACAGACAGAATACCCACAAATGACACTTAGGTTCATGCTAGTGTTTCCTCAGTTTGGGCCTTTGCCTGCCTTACTGCCTTCCCACTTCCCTTAGGGAAGTTTGGTATGCCTCTCTATCTTCCTCCTGCGTTCCCTTATATTTCCTGAAGGCCAGCCTTTTGGCTCTGACCTTTTCTGCTACTTTGTTTGAGAACCAAACTGGTTTCCTTCTTCCTTTGCACTTCCTTTACTCACTAACACAATGGGATGTTGCTTCAAGTATTGCATCTTTAATGCTTGCCCACTTTGCCTGTATCCTCTCACCTGTATTTATTTTTGCCAGGGCTAGCTTAACTCTTATCAAAGTCAGCTCCTCTGAAGTCCCATATTTTTGCCTTGGAATGGGATGATTGTGTTCTATTGGCCAAATTGAACCATACCATGTGATGGTCACTGGCACCCAGGTGACCTTCTACCTGGAGATCTGTGATCCTATCCTATCCCTGTTAGTCAGTACTAGATCTAGGATAACCCTGTCTCTTGTGGGTCGTTGTACCAGTTGTTTGAGGCCCTCCCCTTGCAGGGAATCCACCATGTGTCTAGTTCTGGCAGATGTCCCTGCTGGTATTGACCAACCTGTATCTGGCATGTTGAAGTCCCCAATCATCAGAACCTCACCTTTAGCTGTTATGTTGTGTATATCTTCTAACAGTAACGTGTCTGTGTCCTCCCCCTATTCTGGAGGCCTGTACACAACCCCAGTTCGTATGACTGTCCCATTTCCTGTTTACAGGGTGACACACAGTTCTTCTGGCTCCTTTGTGTATTCTGAATTTCTATAGGTTTGATATTTTCATTGACATAAAGGGCCACCCCCACCCCTGCTTTTTGCACCTTGGTCTCTTCTGAACAGTACATAGCCAGGTACTGAAGTCTCCCAGGCATGGTTACTGGTAAACCATGTCTCGCTAATGACTACTATGTCCAGTTTAACCTCTGTCGGTTGGGATCTTGTTTGCCAGACTGCGAGCATTTGTGTACATGATTTTCCATTGGCCAGATTTTGCCGTGTTAGTTGTTGGGCGAGGTCTGGCATTTCCCCTGTGCGTCGTATGGGGAGGCGGACCTGTTTCTTTACCTGGTGTTGCAAATGAACTACAAACATGCTGAACTCCTGTTTGACCACTAGCTGAGGGGGGAGGTGTGTTCTTCCCATTCGACATATGCGATGTTGCACCCCTTTCCCCATTTGCTAGTTTAAATATTCTGCAAAGATGTCAAACTTCTGCCCCAATGCACTGACTCCCTCCTTAGTCAGATGCAGTCCATCAAATTTAAAGTACTTTCGCTCCCAAAACTGTTGCCAGTTCCCTATAAATTTGTGTCCTTTTACCTGGCACCAGCCCTTGAGCCACATGTTTGGCTCCCTTATCTCCCCTTCTCTAGCCTTCCGTCCATCTGTCCCCCTCTCCCAGACTGACAGGATCTCAGAGAAGGAGATGCCGGATGAAATGCATGATAGTTTGTCACCAAGCCTGGTCAGGTGTTTGTTGGTCTCCACAACTGACCGACTGGTGAGATCGTTAGTCCCTATGTGTACCAGGACATCAGTGTTTTCTCCTGCTTCCTGAACAATTTTAGCAATGCGGTCAGTGTCTCTCCATGCTGATGTACCTGGGAGACATCTGACCATTACCCCTGGCTGGAGATACATATCAACTCCCCGAATCATGGAGTCTCCTATGATCAGAAGTTTTTTGGATTTCCTATTTGCTTTTTTTGTTTCGGTTTCTTGTTTTGGGCGAGTTTTGTTGTGCTAACTACTGTGCTGCAGTGTCCTGCTCTGTAGTATCCTCTGCCCCTTTGTTTGATTTTGGAGATAGAGGCAGATACTTGTTTGTAGTTTTTATATGGTTTGTGGAGGTGTTATGTTGGAGAGCACCGAGTGCAGGACACTACCCTAGGTACGTCAAATATTATGTAAGAGTGTTTCCTCAATGAATAGGTGCAGGGTGTGCACTTAAAAAGGTCTGTGATATAAGGAGGGAGTTTGCTCAGAATGGCTTTCTAGGACCATAATATGGCATTTTTTAACCTTCTATTAGGGAGCAATGGCCAGCCGAGTTGAGCGTATAGAGCACAATAGTGAGTTTGGAATGGGACATTAGTAAAGAACCGTAGTGCTCTGTGGTAGAGTATCTTCAATTTAATAAGGGCTGATTTAGAGCATTGGTTATAAGTGAAATCTGTGTAGTCGATAAGGGGAAGAAAAGTGGTCTGAACAAGCTTCTTATTTGCTTCAAAGGTAAGAAGGTGCTTGATTCTAAAGAGGCCTAGCCACTTTTTTAGTTTCTTGGAGAATTCCTCGATATGAACTACGTATGATAGCTGGCAATCTAGCCAGAAACCCAGAAATTTAAACTCGTCCACCACCTCAAGTGATTCACCTATGAGGGTCATTATCCGGATGTGGGGGCATGGAGTAGAAATGCTTATGGCTTGGGCATGGGGGGAAGAAATATAACCTTTGTTTTTTAGCATTTAACAACAGCTTGAGTTGGAAAAGATTGTGTTGGAGCTGGTTGAAGTCATGTTGCAGGTCTACACAGGCACACTCGAGGGAGGGCCTGGAGACATAAAACTGTGTCATCGGCAGAGAGGTGCACATTAGCCATACTAACGTTATTGTTGATGTTGTTTATATAAATTGCAAAGAGTAAGGGTCCAGGTATGAACCCCTGAGGTACTCCTCTGGGCAGAGTTCTGAGTGGGGAGAAATCACCTTGCGCCTTGACTTGTTCCTGTCTGTCTGTAAGGTAACAGGAAAACTGGCGCATAGCGGTAACGTCTAGATCAATGTCCTTTAGCTTATAGAGGAGTATGTTGTGATCCACAGTATCAAAGGCCTTATTCAGGTCAAGGAAGACTACACTGACATGGTGTTTAATGTCAGTCATGGATTGCCAATCATTGGTGACTTTTGCCAAAGCAGATATGGGACTATGTTTTGCCCTGAAGCCAGACTGTAAAGGATGGAGGAGGTTGGAGGAGTCCAGGTATTGCCTTAGTTGCATATTGCCTAATTTTTCAAGTAATTTAGATAATATAGGTAGGAGTGATATGGGACGGTAATTGTTGAGGTTGCAGCCATCACCTGACTTAAAGAGGGGGATCATATGTGCTATTTTCCAAGATGTGGGAAGCACCTCATGTGCAAGAGACAAATTGAATAGATGAGTGATGGGCGCTGTAAGATAAGGGTGGCCCAGTTTGAGGAAAAGAGGTTCGAGTTGGTTGGCACCAGCACTTTTCTTGCTATATAGAAAGATTAAAAGGTCTTCTACCAGCTGGCCCAGTGGCGTGGAGGGCTAAGGCATCATGCCTTTCCTCCTGCCACGCCGGCGACCCATGTTCACGGTGCGAGCGGGCCGCCAGCGGTTGGCTGGGGAGGGAGAGGCTTGAGCATCCTGAGGACAGCTCTCCTCTCCCGAGGAGGGGGTGGGACAGAGTCCGCTGCATGTCTGACCTCTACTGGAAGCGGGGCGGCACTGGTGGCTTGCATGTTGGGGGCGGTTACAGGGCAGACGCCCAGTGTGGCGCGTATGGAAGCGTGCACAGCTTGGCCATTGGCGTCATTGCATGCTGCCGTGCTGCACTTGGGAAGGGGAGAAATGGCTCCTCAGCAGGATGAATACCGGTGGCCGCAGGCCCCTTTCCCACGATTTGCAGTAACCCCCGCACCGGATCCATTCCGGCAGGTTGAGGGGTCCCTGCCATCGCACCACGGGGGCAAGCTGTGGAGGAAAGCGGAGAGGTAAGCTGCGAGCGGGAGACAGGGCTGGGTGACCTGGCAGGAGGGAGCGCCGCTGGGGAAGTGGAGAAACAAATTAAGAACAAACAAAAAAAAAAGGTCCTCTACCTGCTTAAATGAGACAGAGTTAAAGTTAAACTCAGAATGTACTCGGGACAGTAGGATGAAGGTCGATGTGGTGGGGTGGGGGCAGCGTATGAAGGTGTTTAGCTGGGGACATATCAAATGCAAGCCCTGCCGTAGTGACGTTGTTTTTAGTTGCTCTAACATGTGGTACTTATTTGTGAAGGTGTCTCTATGAGAAACAATCTTGGTGGGCAGGGAGGAAGATGAGCTATGGCCTTCGATCTCCTTTAGAATTTGCCAGAATTTTTAGGCATTATTATTGGAGAAATCTAGTGCATTTTGAAAGTACTCCACTTATGCGGACCTTATAAGTTTGGCATAGAAATTTCTTGCTACTCTGAATGCTGTCCAATCAGGTGCAAACTTAGATTTCCGTGCCTTATTCCAAAGTTTGTCTCTGGCCTGTAATGCTGCTTTTAGTTCTCTGGTAAACCAAGTGCAGGTCTTTTTCCTTGTTCGCGTCTTCACTAAAGGGGCGTGTTTGTCCGCTATTTCCAGAACATTTTTTTTGGAGAGAGTACAGATCTGAGTAACTGTAGGGGCAAGGTAGAATTCTTGCCATCTTATGAGGCTCAACTCGGACAGGAACTCAGTGCAAATAAAATTGCAGTGGTTCCTTTTCTATATAAAGCGGGAGGCTGATATGTATTCTGGGGCGGCCCTCACGCATGCAGTGACCCTGTTGTCACTGATATTGTTAGGAAACACCCTGATATGAGAGATTTTGTAAGGTTTTATTGCGAGGAATTAGGTGGAGGAGACTGCTATTTGTCGGGTTTTTGGGGTTAGGGCCAGTGGGTTCAGAAATGAGCTGCATGAGGCCTAATGTGGCACATCCATCTTTTATAGGTTTTGAAATCGGGTTGTACTATCCCGAGATTAAAATCGCCCAGGATGATGGCTTCTTGCGTATGAGAATCCATAAGAGTATGGAGGTGGGATAGCAGTTCGAGTCCTCCAGCAGGGGGTCTATAGCAGCCTGTAATGAGTATGGACTCATTGGGGGAGAAAGAAGGCTTTAGCATTAAGCATTCAAGCTGTCTTGGTGCTGTGGATGAGTTGATAATAGAAGTCACATATTTATCAAGGACGTAAATTGCACCCCCGTATGCCGGTATGTCCTAAAGACGTTGTAGGACGGAATGTTTATTTCTTGATTTAGTGTAGAACTTCTTAACCAAGTTTCTTTTCTTTTTTTTTATTTACTACTTTTTGTGTGCCCGTCCAGCCGTCAGTGTCTGTCCTGGTCATGGACCCCCTCGCCCATACCTCTGCCTATTGTCTGCACTCCCCAGTCACCCCTGGCTTGCCCCCCAGAAGGTGGGGGTCATGGCATTGTGGCTCTTTCAGCGCTGCGATGCTAGTAACTGGTCGGGGAGCCGGCGGCGGAGGCTAATCGAGGCCCGGAGGCAGGCCTTCATGTAGACGGCTGGGGACATTGTGTTTTTCCCCCCTGTAGGCAGGGGCAGGGATGTGCAATGATGGCCAGCATCTGCCCTGCCCCTGATTCAAGTGGGCATCGTTGCATGTGGCGAACCCGGCCTCTGCTGTGTGTCACTATTGCACCGACCACACGTACCCTCCCTCCCCCCAAAGAAGGAGAGTAGTCAAAGGACGCTCAATCCTTCTCCCCTGGTTGGCCCTCCGGCAACCCGGGTCCATTCCTGAACCCGGGTTGCCAGCATCACAAGCAGAAATCCAACCGCTGCGCCAATGGGCCGGCGTGCTTAACCAAGTTTCTGATAGCACTAAAACATCTGGCCTTGTATGGCAGACCCAAACCTGTATTGTGTCAAACTGATTTGAGTAGGCTACACACATTGATGTGCAAACTTTTTAGGCCTTTTAGATGAATTAGTTCGGAGGGCACATTAATAGGGAGAGAGGGACCAGGATTTAACTCCACATTCCCAGAACAAAGTAATAATACAAGTATTAATTTTTTTAATCTGAAGGTTAACACTTTAACAGATGCTGGATGACACAACTTGGTGGTTAAAGAGGCCGGAAAACGTTTGAGAGGGTATGTACTCCGATAAGCGGAGAGAGAAACATAGGCCGCCACGTGAGCAGGGAGATTACTGGGTTCAGGAGCACCAAATATTACATAGCAGTATGCCAAGTGTATAAGCATATTTTGACACACTCGGTCCTAGATGTACATTTAACCTGGGATTGTGAAAGTGAGGTAAACGATATGCCATTTGTAGTAGCTGAGTTGCCAGTTATAACTGTCCGGGGGTAAGAAATGCCTAGTAATAGGCAGTATATTAAGGCATACTGCATGTTGTTTGGGGCCAATGTTACTTGCTACTCTTTATACCAGGGGGTTCGGTCAATCAGTATAAAGGGGTTTGAAGGAATAAGGTGTTTTTGGGCCAGTGTTGCTTGCTAATGTGTGTACCAGGGCTAGCTACAGTAGGCTGATGTGCAAATACTTTGACTCAACTGTTATTTCTGAGAGAATTAGTGGGTTATAGAGATTACGGGATACCCATAAGTATAAAAATGGTTGTGGAGATGTGCATTTCCTAATGTATTTTTACTAATGTCTACCTAATTTGTATACTGTTAACCAAGATGCTTTAATTTTATTGTTTACTGCTAAAATTAATAAAAATAAAGTTTAAAAAAACAGAAATGTGAAAGTCACATCTCTACCTCGGTGACTTTTTTGTAAATACAGTACAGTAAGTCGCATCGATTTCTAAGTGGCCAGATTCTAAAATCGCTGTGACTTCTATACAAAAAAAAAATCTCTCTTATGAAAATGGACACGCAGCTCTTTCCTGTTTTTTGTATTATTATTTTCAGCCAAGATACTTATAGCAATCGGCCATTTTTTATAGATTCAAAAAGTCAGTGTGCCGGATATTAGCCTGAAAACAATTCCGGGCCACTATTGAACAATAAAATACTGCAATGCAAAAAGCAGTACGTTTTATAAAGTATTTAGTAGGATGTTCAGATTCCAGTGCAGGATTAGAGACCATTTTTTGAAATAGAAATGGTATGGCAATATGTCTTACTAATTGGATTGTTTTAAAAAAGGCCCCCAGTCTATCCCACAATCTTTTGATGTCTCCTCCCAGATACATGCCACTTCATGCCTTTTATGCAGAGACATGAAGCAAGTTGTAGCAGGCCCAGCCATCAGTAACACAGCTCGCACCTCACAGCATGCCGTGGTAATCTGAGCAAGACTGTGAGAGCCACGAACTTTACTGACGCATGATGACCGTTACCACGTCAACTAGCTGAATATAGTCAGCCAACTTAAGCAGATTTATTAAATACATTTTTTAAGTTTCAAGAAGTCGTATTGTCTTCCTACTCCTGACTGTCCACTAGTACTGTCTGGAGTTGTAACTTTCAGCAGTGCTACTGTCTATGTGCTCTTTTCTTTCTTTCTGTCTGCCTTGCCTCTCGTCTCCTGTAGGGTCTGTAGCATGGCCTGGCAGGCTGAGGACTCACACATACATGTGACTGTCCAGAACGCAGCTTTTCAAATCACACTGATGGCATGCGTAAGAAACTTTGCTCTAAGCTTGGTGTGCTGTACCTCAACAAATAGTGCCTTCCTCTACCGGTCTGCCAAGAGAGAATCCTAGATATGTTCTTGCTTGTGGTTGCCTGTGCAGACGTAGTCTTCGGTGCTGCACCAAAGTCTACACTTGCCAGGCTGGACCCCCATGTTTCACTCCTTCTGCTGTTTGCTCCTATTGCTGCATCTCTCAGCAGTCACAGCTCTTTCTAGGCAAAGCACTCTCCTTTCCCTGCACATCTCTTGAACTGTTACTCCTTCCTGGCCAAATACTGGTTAGTCACTGCTCTCACCTACATCCCCTCTCTCCTTAACCCTGTCATTCTGTCCTTCTCCTCCTTCTGATCATTCAGTGTTGTGCCTTTTATATCCTTCACTGTAGAGCAGTAGCAGGCCTGGCTGCTTTCTCTATCTACATCAAAATAAAACAGAAGGGTGCATTCTCATAGAGTGTAAATACCACATAGTGTTGCAAGTGCAAACAAAACATTTGATTTGTTTTATCAATAAATGTTACCACACCTTGTGAAGTGTGCCAGTAAATGAGCAAAAAGCTGGAGTCCTGACTGATAGCCCAGGTGCTTCGCTGATCACCGCAGCTTCATCTGGAGGCTACTTTTATCCTTGCACTCTCTCAAATCACTTTTACTGGCACACTTCTAAAAAGCACAGAGCTGTAGCTAACCATCTTCCTCTTCACATTACAACAACTCTTTCCCTGCTGTTTTGCTGTTATGCTTCTGTAACAAATATCTTGTCATTCGTAGACAGCAGACTCTACCTAGTTTTGATCCTTGCTACCTCTGTAACTTATGTACTGTGCACACTTTTTACATCATGTTTTCTGTCTTGAAATGTATGATTTGTACCTTGCTTTTATTTTTCATGTACATGTAGCCATTCTTGTTACTGTATTTGTTTGTGTTTTTCTTTGTTAAACTGTGTTATGTTTTTGTACAGAGCACTTGGACATCAAAGTATCACATACAGTGCATTGTCAAAGCCATTTTTACGGTGAGTTTCATTATGACAGCAGTTTCCTCACTGCTAACAAATCAAAAAACATTAATGAATAGGATCATTTATTCACAGCACAGCAGGGCAGGTACACGCCTGCCTTCAAAATAGCTGCTCCTCTACCCTGTTAGGTAGAGGTCTAGCTCATCCCTCCCCCCCAGTCCACTCGTACATCTGGAAATCCCCCAAGTCTGGAAGATCCACTTGGATCTAATCACTCCTCATGGTATAGTGTCTGGTCTTCTACCTACTATATGAATAAGCCACATGTTCTATATATACTTGTAACCCCTAGATGGCGCTATCCCAGGGGCTACTACCCCTGCCTGATTTGCCACTAACAGGTTGAGGGGCCTGGATCCAATGGCGGGTGCCTCCACCCAGAGGTCAGGGTTTGCAATAGTTAAACTAACTTGGTCACAGCCCTCTGGGACACTGCAACCCCCCTTTCTTCCCACTAGTGGCCCACACAATATGTCAGAATTACCTTCACAGTATACACTTACCCCAGGTCTGGTTCCGCACTGGGACCTCCTGTGAAATGAGATACAGTGCAACAATCACAGTACAGTACTTTAACATAGACAAATACCTCAGGCAGTATAACTTTGCTGAAACAAGCAGCTCTGATTTATTTAGGGGATATAACAAGGACGGGGGAATCAGGTTAATTAGCTTATCACTCTAATAATCTACCTATGGCTCTGTGCACAGGCCTATAGCTATCCGTTACTGTCCCTTGGGTACCTAAGCCCTAGTGGCTAGTCCAAACCGTGGCAGCTGGTAGGGGCCCTTTCACACAGAGAAAAGGAGAATTAAATAGTCAGCAGTACAGTAATTCCATTTGGATTTAATGTGGCAATTCAACAGGGAGCGACCCTGAATTAGTACTCACGACCTCCAAATAAGATAGGGTCCTTCAATGTCAGCAGGGCTCACTTGAGGTACACAAACCTCTTCACATCCATATGAAAGAAAGCACTATACCAGGCAGGCTGCATCTGTATCCCATCGTAATTACTGCACAATACCCGGAGAACACACAGCAGATTCAGTTCCTGACAGACCAGTGCAATTTTCAGCAATTCCTCCAGTCTTCTACAGGGTGAGCCTGGTTTCTACTCTTCAGAGATCCTTTGATTCTTCTTTTTCTGGGGCCAGTTCAGTCCTAACAAGCTGTTACACAAGCTGCAGACCGGAACTCTGGGCCTTACACACGTTTTTGACTAAAACTGCACACTGAAAAGCACAGGCTCCTTCCTTCTACTGCCAAAGCTCAACTGAAACTCCAACCGACAAAACGGGCACTTCCTTTGAGTTCCTCCCAGTTCTTGACTGGATTGGCTGTCACTCACAATAGACTGCTGCTGTTGGTCCAAAAGGCACTGAAGTCTAAACTACATCTCCCAGAGTCACTGCCCATACAATCCTCTTGTGGCTGGCTCAGATTATGAGTCCAAGTTCTGATTAGGTCAAGGCACCATTTTAGAGCTAGCTTACCCCACTGATTGGTCCAGTTCAGCAGTTCAAAACTAGAATGGGGAACTAGCAGACACAGTTCTGACTGCAAAGAAAGCAGGTTAGACAAACTGTAATTTCATTATTACTCTAAATAATTTCTGGCACACAGTTACATCTTTCAGATAGGTTCCCTTTGCACTCCTAGTGACTGCAAAAATGAAGTGAATTGGCAGCAGCTCGAGTGGTACTCAGAGAAGCAAACAGTCCCCCCATACAAACTAATTATGTCTGCAAGCAGACAGCTCTTAAAGAGACAGTACCAGAGGCTCTAAAAACACTCACTGATAAATGGCTTAAATGCCAAACACCATTCAGGCTTGGAGCATTCAAGCAAGCTCCTGGAAGTCTTTTGGGAACCCCCATTTGCCGGGGGGTTACATACTGATGCTGGGTGTCGCGTTTCTGTATTTGGGCTGTAAGCGTTTCCACTGGCAAATGCCCCAGATAGTATCTTCCCACTGCATTAGTGTTGGTACTTATGTTGTGAGCCAGAGTCACGTAACTGCTTTTTCCCCCACTGCCATAAAAATTCCTAGCAAATATAGATACACTTTATTCTTAATGGGGGGGGGGGTAATGTAAAGATAGGACTCTTCAGGTGTCGGGGCACCATAATTGCCCCCATTCCAAATAAAGCAGGAAAGCCATTTGTTCCATTTGTTAAAAGTGTTCTGGGGGATAAGGAGGGGTAACATCTGGAATAAATATAAGAATCGTGGGAAGATATTCATGCAAATGTAATCTTTTCTTTGAAATAGGGATAGTGGAAGTTGAGTCCAGCATTACATGTCCCCCTGTATTGCTTGCTCTAGGTGGGGATAATTAATGTCAAAAAGCGTACTACTCTCAGTCTCTGTGTACACTTCCAAATATTTAATTTGAAACCTATCCCATTTGTATGGATGTTGAGTCCTAAGTGATGAAGAAGGGGTATAATGTAGCTGAAGGACTTCAGTTTTATCCAGCTCTATGTTTCGTTTCTCTGAGACAGACAGCTAGAGCCTGTAAGGAACTATCTGGATCTGTGAGGTATAGTAGGAGGTCCTTATGCTCCCAGTCTCCACTGTTTAACCCGTGAATGGCATTAGTTTGGAGTAGATATTGTGCCAGTGGCTCCGCATAAAGGACAGATAGATAGGGGGACCAGGGATGCCCTTGTCATATTCCCGTAAACAAACAAAAAAAGGGAGAAAATATGCCATTTGCTTTCCATGCAGCCTTGGGGTTGAATACAGGCCCTGTATCAGGTCTTAGAAGGGGGTGGGGAGGGATTGAAATTTCTTAAGGTGAAATGGAGGAAAGGCCATGCCACACTATCAAAACCTAACGTGACTACTGGGGGTTGTGTGTATTAGTAACAGGGTATGTTTAATATGATCTGCTATTTGCCTATACCTGTTATCACTGTGTTTGTTATTGCTGTTTCACTCTCCCTTCTGTATCCCCTTCCTCGAGTCTCACCTGGAAATGAGTTCTGGCTCAGAGTGTTTGTCCCTGTCAGCAAATGTTAAATACATACAATGGCTTCTGCTCTGAGCTGAACACAAGCTACAGTTCAAACAAAACAGATCCTGAACTTCATCTAGGTAGTCCTTCCCAACATTTCTTGCTTCTCCATCACAAGTATCCAGATCCTGGATCCTGGTAGGCCTTGGGGAAAGCTGGCAGTCCCCGTCAGAAACTGTTTTCAGTGTGAGGAGTCTGTACTGCCCGCCAGTCTTTCTCAGAGGTGCAGCATGAATAATTTAGTATTGTCTGCCTGCAAAGCAAGACTGATAATACACCAAGACTTTCAGAAACACTTGTCAGACTTTTAAACACAGGTACCAGAGAGATGCTGGCAGCCTTGAAATTATAATAGCTGGAAATTCAACAGAAATGAATAATCAATTCATAATCATAGTAATCTTTATTTATATTCTGTCCTTCCGAGGATCACAATGCATTATATCCAAGGATCAGCATAAAAAGGCCTACTGTTCTTAACAACATAACTGATGCAGCCTAGAAATAGACTAAAAAAAAGGAAACACAGTCCGATCTGATGGACTTAACTTTAAACATCTATAAACAAATACATCTTCAGGTAGTTTTTGAGTAAATAAAGTGACTGCACTTCCTGTGGTCATCTGGGGATATCATTCCACTGACAAGGAACACTAAATGAGGAAAACTTATCCCCAGCCAGCCAATGGAGAAAGAGGGCTTCTAAAAGCAGACCATCCTGAGAGAGGATATAAACGACTGGCATGGAAAGATTGTCTGAGGTGCTGCTGTCTGGAGGTTGGACATTAACTCAGGAGTGAAGGCGTCCTGGAGGCTGTATTCGGTAGCCTTGGTGATGTCATTTGAAACTGCAGATTTTTTGTGTCTCCTTCTGCTAGGTGGGAGGAGAAAACCCATATGTCCTCACTGGCATGGAGAACGCTATTGAAGATCAGTGATCCCCTAGTCAGTGCCACAAAAATCTTGGTTACTGTCAAAACAAAAAAGAGTAACTTATCTAAAAACTAATGTTTTGTTAAACTGCAGACCATGGGTAAAATGTATTTATAATTTGTGTAATATATGTTCTGCAAAACATAAGAATCGGGATCAGTGGCGGAGGCGTGTACCAGAAAGTGTGTGTGTGTGTGGGGGGGGGGGTCAGTATTGCATAGGACACCTTAGTCCAGGGCACTGGGAAAACAATTATACTTTAGTCAATCTACATAACTTTTTATAATCTTGAATAATCCATGCATTTTTATGAATAATCCATGATTTATTAACAGAAATGCATGGGTCATTCATGATACTCAAAACAGAAGAGGATCAGGAATTGTAGGTTTTGAAGAGGTGTGAGAGGACATAGGAAGCCAGAAATAACTACACATTACAACTCATGCAGCAGTAAAACAAAATATTCCATAGAGCTTTCCAAAAAAGTATCATTTTGGTTGCACGGATTTTCAATGTATGTTGAGTACCAAAAGGTTTAAAAGTAGCCTTGCTGCTGTCACTGAAGAAATCCCACCAGTCTCATTTTAATGCGGTTCCACTGACTGAAGTGTGCATGTGTGTGGGGGGGCGTCAAAATTCACTGTCTGGCCTTCAGCTACAAAAGTGTGGGGTCTCCTGACTGACTCCTGGCTCCGCCATCCATGATCAGAATCCCACAATATGCTGAAAGCAGCTGTTCTGTCTACGCAGATAAGTGAGATCCTGTCCTTCCCAGTAAAATGAGAGTTGGAATCCTCCACAGCTCAATCATGGCCCCTCGCTCCCATCGATCATAAATGGCCTTTTAGCAAGCTGTGGATTAAGTAAAGTATTAGGCCTATGCAGATGATGGTCATTCATAGAATTGCCTCAATCATCACTGAGATCAGGAACTGCCTGGGAAGTGATTTTATGAAGTTAAAGGTGTGGCTCACAGAAAATAACCTAGTGATAAACCAGGACAAATGTAAGGCTATACTCTTTGGTTCTGAAGTAATAATAAAAATAAGGAATCCCTGGATATCAGAATGATTGGTGGAAAGGTTCTAAAAGTTTCTTTCAAATGTAAATGTCCTGTACCTGACCTTTGATGTTCACTTTGAGTAACATCACCAAAACCTTAAACAAAAAATGTGGTTTACTGTAAAAGCAATATCTGACAGGATTCTTGTACTGTGATAGCCCAGAGTCTACTTTCCCAGTAATTTATTATGGGATGGTCATCCTAGCAACCTTACGCAAGCAGAAATTACCTTGGATGAGGGTGTTATACAACAGGGTAGGGCATTTTGCCCTCAGCACCTCTACGCGTGATCATCACTGCAGAGTATCTGCAGAGCTGGGATTGCTACTACTGGAAGTTAGGCTTCGAACCTCACTTCCCTGCATGGCCATCACAGTCTCCAGTGCTGGTGCACCTGCCAGCCTGACTGCTGTCTTAGCTTCCCAGCGCACAGAACATGGGCTGAGGTGGGTAATCAACCTTCCCTTCTATATCCCACATATGAGGACTGACATAAGCAGCGTTTCTTCGGGTATGCAGCTTCTGTACTGTGGAACCCCCTTCCACAACACCTAAAGCAAAAGACGCTGGGTTCCTTAGAAACAGATCTTAACAGATACCTTTGTGAAAAACACATTTGTAAGTGTTTCACCTGAAACAGCCTGGTACTTTTAAGTGCTATGTTATGTTACACATCGACTCTGTAAGTGCACGTTATACTTGAATTGTTTTACCGTGAAATGTTTTCTGCTGTTGTATTATGTGATACAGAAATGTCTTTAAACAGTCCTTGCTGTTTCCTCCATGTCACCACTGAAAACGGGCTTGGTTCCTATTGCGCTTACTCAGTTATCAAAAAACAAATTCAGTAATTAAAAAACCAAATACAGTATTTCTCATTCACAAGAAAATAAGTGCCCCAGTGGTGGAGGGGGAAGAGTTAGCAGCTAAGTCATCAATAACAGAACAGTTTCTGTGGGCCTAGGGGGGTCCCAGACCTCAGGCCTATTAAATTGTTTGAGAGGGTGCCCCAACAAGTTGTGTTGCATAAGGCTTCCAAAGTTTTTAATCTTCTGGCTGGAGGATGGAGGAGGCAATGAGTGTCCAGCTGCAATGTGCAGTTAACGTCATCCTAGTTTCCACAAAAACAACCTCCCATCCCCAGCCACAGCATCCCATCACATAATCTCTTACCTATACACATTACCCACCACCAAGACCTCCCCCCCTCCCAGTAACCTGGTTACCCTAGTCCCGACTCAGGGTCCAGAACAGACTCTCATTCCACAATGAACACAGTCCCCAGATTCCTCCCCACTTCCATTCCCAATCCACTGCTGCGCCTGCTGCAGGTCTGGACTGATACTGATCTCATGTCTCTCCCCAGGTCCATCCTCAGTGGCCACCCAACCGGTACCAACTATTGTAAATAGCCCAGCAGTCCATGATCCTCCTGAATGTCCTGGGCAGAGGGGAAGTGATTGATCTAAAGAAAACCCTGGGTGGCTACTATACCAGATAACTTAGTACAGTGTCTGGTACGGTGGCTACCCAGGGGTTTTCTTTAGGTTGGCCAGCTCCCCTCCACCCAGCTCACTCAGGGAGGATCGAGAGCTGCTGGGCTATTTGCAGTGGTTGGTGTCAGTTGGGTGATCAGTGCGGATGGAAGGGGGGGGGGACCTGCAGTGGATCAGGGATGGGAGTATTGATTCTTGGGGCTACATTCCTCATGGTCTGAGAATCTGTTCAGACACTGAGTTGGGACTAGGGAGACCAGTTATGGGGGGCGCTTAGTCAGCAGACAATAGATATGGGTAAGAGGATAATATATGATGGGTTGCTGTTGCTGGGGGGGGGCATTTTGTACAAATCAGTATGAAGTTAAATGCACACTGCAGCTGTATCCTCACTGCCCTCTCTGTCCTCTAGCAACGCACAGCAGGCAGCACAGAACACACTTGTCTCAGGGACCTCAGCACCCAGCCAGACATTAAGGTAAGGGAGCATGGGTGGTGTGGGTGGTGGGTGAGGGAGGGGGGCTTTATTTCTGGCCCAGTAACAGTCTCCCTTGAGTTTGTTCTGGGTGGAGGGAGATTTTAAAAGCTTATGTGCATTTGGATTCAGAATCTGATTCCAGTTCCGTATCAGATATGCGTTTTCAGAATTCAAATTTTTGACTTTGGAAACTGAAACTCTGAAAAAAAGGCCTGAAAACCAGTGACTCCAGTTTAATTCAGTGGATTCCAAGCAACCCTACTTTTCTTCTTCTTCCTTCCATCCATCCATCCCTCTTTTCTCTTTCTCCAATCAGAGCTTGTTTCGTTTCACTTCTCTGTCTCTGACGTTCCCCTCAGAGCTGGTTATTTCTTTCTCTCAGTCTAATTCTTTGCACCTTTGCTACTGTATGTCAGTTTCTTACCTCATACTGTATCTCTCTTAACAGTTATAGCTTCTTTGCTTCACCCCTCCTCTCTGCTTTGATACGTTATGCATCCCAGCTAATGACTTCTCTATAACTGGGTCGTTCATGCGTAGAATGAAACTAAGTTTTTTTTTTTGGATTGTTTTTTCCAGGCTTGACATTACCGTTCTCATTAATCTGTCACATTCATGTGTAAAATGTGTAAGCTCTGGTATTGTTAAAGTTAGCGCTTTTCAAGTAGGTTGCCATTTTCTTTCTGAAGAAGGACCTGTAGGTTTGAAAGCTTAGTGTTTTTTTGTTTTGTGTTTTTTTTTGGAAATCTTTATTGGTCCAATAAAAGGTATCAAATCACCTATTTTGTGCATCTTAGTGTACTAGGACCAATACGGCTACAGACAATTTTTTGATACTTTATGGTTCTTTTTATGTTTGCCTGCTCACATTCGCAAAGAGAACAAATTGTTACTGTAGTGTAGGGGCTGTGTGGGTGTGTACTGTATAAGCCAATGGATGTAGAAATGCTGGAGGTTTGGTCTCAAAAGCTGATGCTAAGAAGGCTGACACTGTCTGTGTTTAGCTGGCTGATGGGCATAAACTTCTTGTAGTTTAAAGGATAAAGCCCCACAAATCAGACTGATGTTCTGCCCATTAGCCAGCTGGTAGACATCAACAGGCTTTGAGGATAAGCATCAAACCTCACACTGCATGTGCATGTGTGTGTGTGTTTCCCCCTAGTTACAGACAGGAAGCACCTATTTGAAAGCACTAAACAGAGTTGGGAGCAGCATGAAGAATGCAAACATAATAGCTTCAGATATGTTAACAGCGTGTCAGTAATGGTCTAAGGCTCTGAGCTGCAAATCTGGAGACCTGAGTTTGAATCCCACAGCCCCCACTTGCATACTGTGTGACCCTGAGCAAGTCACTTACCTTCCTTGTGCTCCCAGGTCGTACCTGTAAACAAGCTTTCAGCTTAGTGTATCTCTCCTGGTTAAATAAAAAAAAAAAAAAAAAGAACAGAAAACACCAACAGTAGTTTATTTAAATTATATGTTATTTATGTTCCCTTTAAAGAGCCCCTGATACCAGTGGATAACTTTGAAAATGTGAGAGACACAATTCAGTTTAAAATTCGTATATTTTTGCAATCCTTTTTTTATATGAACGTTATCCTCCTGTCCCTCCCCATCAGCCCTCTTCTGCTGTCAAACTTCAGCCTCTTCTTCCCACCTCCAAGACTTGCCTCATCTACTTCTTACCACTTTGATGAGTTGGTGCCATGGAGGGTGGTGGTGCAGTGCCTTCAGGTTTGCAGCATTATCCTGTAGACAGGAGTTCTTTTCCTCTGTTACTCCCCTTGAGTCAGAGCCAGTGTGGCATGCAGTAGCACACATGTAGAACATGAGATGGTGCATGCTTCCAACGCCTGTCTCCGACTTTTAATTTTGGTGACCACTGCTGTGCCACCTACCCTCCACTAGGTGGCAGCCAAGCAGCAGTACACACTCCCCCCCCCCCCAACATACACACCTCGAAGGAGGAGTTCTGTCGATGGACATTAAATCCTCCTTCCCTCTCCCAGCCCCCGAGTGACTTTGGCCCATTCCCAAATCCAAGTCACCGTTTTTTCAGGAGGTGAGGCGTCCTGTGCCTCAGCCCTGCATGGCACTGGCCTGGCTACAATTTTAGTGTAGCTCAGATTTCCTTAGACAGTGTTGTTTGTGGCTCTGAGTGGGGCTAAACCTGCAGCCCACTGTTTTACAGTTGAGTGATTTTGCCCTCTGTACCATTCAGCTAGAACTGTATGTTGTACAATTCTTTCTCTTTCTTTATTACTGAGGGAAGTGATATAAAAACAAGATTACTGTTCCTTGGACTTTATTAGCCTTGGCTGCTTGTCTTCATGTGACATCATAGTGCCATGTTTCTGACATCATAATGATCTCCACAGCAACAGATTGGGATGTCATAATCAAAACTGTGACTGCAGAAGTAGACAAGGAGACAGAGCAAACAGAGCAGAGATCCTGTTTCTGTGCTAATGTCCTTCATAATAAACAAATAATGGTGACAGTTGCAAAAAAGGGTGAAACAGAAGCTTAATTGTGTCAAGATATTATGTTTTTCAGAGTTGTCTCCACACTGCAAGCAAACTTTCGGCATTGACAAATACTTGCTTCCTCATGTTGTGTTATGCTTTGGTTTCCCTCCTCTGCCCTCTCTCTCAGAGTCATCTGTAAGAAAGGGTCATGGCATGTTGAAATTTGAGAACCCTGGCTTGTTACCAGCAGTTGAAAGGAGCATGCACAACAATGTATTGTTTTGTAGCAAGACTCCCACTGACATTACACCGTAAGTGCACCTCTTGGGCCCTAGTCGAGTTCAGTGAACCAGAATGATGCAGCGAGTGAAAATAACAAAGTACTGCTTTCAAGCAGTTTGCAGTTACTTCCAGTTTATCATGTGGCTGCACCAGGCACATTTGGCACTCTTGGATGACTTACATATGTGCAGATACATAGAAACTGATGGAAGAAACAGACGCTTGGCCAATCATGTGTGCCCACCCTACCTAACTATACTGTCTTGCCATTGTGCAGTCTTCCCCAATTTCTAACTAAACCCACCTACCTTACCCATTCTTGCTCGATGCTTCTGATCATTTTGGCCTGTACCACTTATTTAAGTAGCGTATTCCACTTAACCACCACTCTTTCCATACAGAAATGCTTACAGATGTCCTTTTTGAATTTTCCTGTGCCAACTTCAGTGAATTCTCTCTTGTCTCTCTGTTTGAACTTGAGAATAGTTCCCTGGTGTCTACCCTATTTAACCCATGCATGTATTTGTATGTGTCAGTCATGGCACCCTTTATTTCCTTTCCTCAAGGGAGTATATGCTTAAGTCCTGCAGCCTTTCCTTGTACATCTTATTCCTAAGGCCATGGACCATCTTAGTTGCCCTGTGCTGTACTGCCTCCATCTTGTTGTAGCCCTTCCTCAGGTGTGGGCTTGAGTACCTCAGACGGTATTCCAGGTGCAGCCGCACCAGTGACCTGCACAGTGGCAGGATCACCTCTCACACTTTGCTGCTTATCCCGCTGTCTATGCAACCCAACATTTTGTTTGCTTTACTCACCACCCTGTTGCAGTGTACAGATGTTCTTAGTGTCTCCAGTATCATTACCTCTAAATCCCTTCCTTCCATTATGTACCACCCCCCCATCTCATATTGCAACCTTGGGTTCCTTCTCCCAGTGTGCATTACTTTATATGTTTTAGTGTTAATGTTCAGCTGCCAAATCATGGAGCAGCTTTCCAGCCTGCCCAGATCCTGCCTTAGCTCTCCTCTCCCTTCCTCTGTGTCCACCCTTGTGCAGAACATTGTCTGAAAAGAAGTAGATCTTACTCATGATACCTTCACCAGTGTCACGGATGAAATTATTAATGCAGACTCTACCAGTATTCTTTAGGTTAGGGAGTGTTACTACACTGTGGACAGTGCCACTGTTGAATGCTGTAACCAGTCTAATAGACTCTCCATTGATGCAGAAAAAAATGGTCTCCATGACCTCAACCACTAAGCAAAGACTTTCTAGGCTCCCAAATATCCTTGTCCTCATAGCACTTGATGACTCCCCTTAAAGACCCCCAACTCGAGTACTTTAGGTGTGATTTGGTGACTAGGGAAATAGATCAGGGAAGGGCAGTGGACATGGCCTATCTGGACTTCAATAAGGCCTTCAACACTGTGTCGCACAGGAGGCTGAATAAGAAGCTAACTAGCCTAGGAGCGGGATCCAAAGTGGTGGATTGGGTTAGAAAGTGGTTAACAGAGGGTGGTGGTTAACGGAACTCACTCTGAGGGTGAGAAAGTGACCGAGTACCACAGGGCTAGGTGCTGGGACCAGTCCTCTTCAGTGTCTTTATAGGGGACCTTGCAGAAGAACTGATAAAGAAGGCATGCCTTTTTGTGGATAACAACAAAATCTGCAGTAAGGTGGTCACTCGGGCATGGGTGGAACAAAAAATGTACAGAGATCTTAGTAAACTTGAGGAGTGGTCAAAAACATGGCAGTTGGGGTTCAGTGCCAAAAAGTGTAAAATCATGCATTAGGGCTTAGGAACACCTGCACTGAGTATAGAATGGGGGGTTACTGAGAGTCATGACACAGGAAAAGGACCTTGGGGTTATATTGGAGGACCTCAAGGTAGCAGGGCAGCGTTACAAGGCAGTAGTAGGGCTAGTGGGATGCTGGGTGCCTAGGGAGGGGTATCTCCAGCAGGAGGAGGGAGGTGGTGTTGCTGTATCGCTCACTGGTGCGACCCCTTCTGGAGTTCTGTGTCCAGTTTTGGAGATCGCACCTCAGGAAGGACATAGACAGGGAGAAGGCGGTCTGGAGGAGGGCAGCTGAAATGGTGCAGGGTTTGCATGAGAAGCCCTACAAGGAGAGACTGACAGATCTCAACACGTACACTTTGGAAGACAGGAGAGAGAGGGAGGTGACATGATCGAGACCTACAAGTGCCTAACAGGAGTGAACAGGGTGCAGGTGTGGAGTCTCTTTCAAATGAGAATGAGCACCAGGACCAGAGGACTATGCAGTGAAGCTGGGGAAGGAGTTCAAGAGACACGGGAGGAAATATTTCTTTACTGAAAGGGTGATAGATTCTTAGAACAGACAGCCAGCGGAAGTAGTGAAGGTTAGAACAGTAGGGGCTTCAAGCATGCATGGGATATACCTAGGGGTATAATAGAAATGAGGCAAGGAGGTGGGAGGATTGCTGGAAACCAGATAGTGGTGCAGAGGCAGAAAAGACAGGGAACATCTGGGCTGACTGGGTGGGCCAGGCTGCCCTTTTCTGCTGTCAAATTCTGTGTTTCTATGGATTTTCAAAACATGATTTTACCTTCCTTATTAATGTCTTCCTTAAGAAGCGGCTACCCAAACTGGGCTATATTTTGTTTCAGAAAGTTGTGCATCCTACTCCCAGTCCACCATGAGCTTATCCTTAGATTGATCCTTCTGCTGTTTGATTACACGGGTGTGGATCACCATGCCACTCCTGAAACTTTTCTGGAGTGGCTGGACACCCTCTCTTACTCCCTCTGTTGTTTGCCCTTAACTGTCCTTCCTTCTCTCATTTCTGCTTCTCTACTTGAATCTGTTCCACCTCTAGTATCACTGGAGAACCTCTCCCACTGTACGTCCTTCTTAGCCACATTTTGGATTACTTCCATTCCCTAATATCTATCCTCCTCCTCCCTTCTCTTCCACCCCCCCATTCCTTCCTCTTAGGCTCTCCATTCATCCAACTTCCACTCCTTTTCATTCCTCATTTCAAGCCTTAGCATGGCAGTCAGCCTTCTTCCCTTACCTGGCCACCTCTGGAATAGCCTTCCACTGTAATCTGCTCCTTTTCCTCCTCCTCCTTCTCCTCCTTCTTCTTCAGCATTCCCCTACAGAATCTTTGCTCCCATGCTTGCACTAGCCTTCCTCCTCCTCTTGCTCCCCGAGTTACTGCCGTTACTTCTGCTTGCTGCTTTTCCACCCCGGTACCCCTACTGCTTAGGTTAAGCCCCTGTTGGCCCTGCTTACTGCCTGTCAGTCGATATGTTCATACTGTTCAGCTGAGCCACAGTTGCTTCTGCTAACCACTCTTTTGCCCCGTGCTCATACTACCCCTTTTGACTTGAGCCACTGTTGTATCATGTTGCATTGACGTCCAGCTGAATCATTTCTTCGTATCTATATATTGCTGTATTTTACCCTCCTCTTTTGAATTAATATACATAGGTTTGGTTTATTTTCTTTTATTACACTATTGCACTATTTTATGTGGTTGTTTCCTTGCCTGTAATCCCTCCCGGGTCACACTTAGAAATAAGATTTGACTTTGTGCGCCTTTTCAGGTCAATAAATAAATAACTTAATTAAAAAATGAAATGCAGAGGGCCTCCCACATTCTGGGTCCCTAGCTGTGCAAGCGCATTGTGCAAGTGCCTTAATCGGGACTACAACTACAACATCACTCTCATCTTTGTGTCATGGCCTACAACCCTCCCAGGCTGGCACCACAGTTTGTCGGCCCCTGCCTGGAGTGTAACGTTTACAATACAGCGCAACTTGATTTTCCTTTGTAGTCTAGCATGCACTTTTTTTAGTGACAGCACAATATGTTAAAATGACTCTTGTCTTGTTTACATTTTTGTGCAATTAGTAGGACAAAGAACTGCTAAGCTTAAAATACTCCATTCTCCGCCATACATTGAAAATAATCCAAAAGGGAATCCTTTGTACTGTACAGGCACAGTACTCTCCATGCCTTGGGGCTTTGAGAACCACTGTAGAAGCTTTCATAATGGGCAGACTGATCCCAGAGCTGTTCTTCGCTCAAGACAGCAATGTGAACCTCTAAGATTATGTTGCAGATTGATAGAGTAGCAAAACGATGTTCTGCTGCTTTACTTTTTTTAAATTTCATTAAGCTCCCCTTCACTGACTTGCCCCCTTCCACTGCCCCCACCCCCAGCCCTATCACCTGCTTTCTCCCAGACTTAACTCTCCTCTGTCCACCATAGCATACCCCTTATGGCGGGGCTGTCCAGGTTCCCCAAGCCCCTTTGGAGAAATGGGGAACCATCGCACATTTGCCTTGGATTGCTTTATTGATAACGTGATTGGAACTGCCATCCCTCCGGTCCTGACAGGGCAACTAAGAGTAAACAACTCAAGTTACCTTCTCAGGTCAAGTGACTTGTCTCTGCTCTGTGTCCCAAAATCCCGCACAGCCATGGAAGATCAGGCCTTTGCTGTCTATACACCCACACTGTGGAACTCCATCCCACTACCTTTTTAGAAGGTCCCTGTGGGATCACATTAAATTTAATTTGGCTTGTAATTGCACTTGGCTTTGTTATATTTCTCCCTCCTGTGATTGGAGGGCTCTAGTCCTTGGCCTGGTCAGGCGTAGGATCATGACTGTACCCATTTGTGTCATATGTATATACTGTTATAATTACTATTATCTTTACCTTATTCTTATTTTATCACACCCATTTGCCTTTTCACTGTTAAAATTGTATGCCTGAATTCCTTGTAACCTCCGAGATCAGTCCTGAAAACAAGCATTTATTTGTCTAGTGTGCTTGCCTGTTCAGTAAAAACTAAATAAATAAACAAACACTGCATGGCCTGCTTCATCCCCACGTCTGTTATCACCTTTGGTTCTTTCCTTCCACCGCTGCAGCAAGAGGAGCCCCAAACAGTGTATAGGTTCTACCCCTCTATTTCCTCCCCAGGTCAGGTGCAGTACCTTGCAGTTGGCTACATTGCATCTGAGTCTCCAGAGGCCCAATATTCAAATATGGGCAAAAGCAGAGTGCAAATGTTTGCCTTGCATTTGCCCTTGCGCCTGACCCAGAGTTTGCTATATTCAGTCGGATAGCACACCAGTGCTCTCTGACTGAATATAGGGCCATGCCGGCGCAGCACTAAGGCAATAGTGCTGCCCGATGCAGACTCCGCGCTTATCGCATATAGGGAACTTTCCCCCCAGACTGGATAGTACTGGGAGCCGAGGGAGCAATATTCAGTTTAGAAATGCAAATGAGCCCACTGGGCATGCAAGATGCTAATTGGCTTATATGCATGCACATTATGGGCTCATTTGTATGGGAAGAGGCAGTAGGTTTGTGCCAGTCCTGCGGCCGCTCAACACGTCAGGCATGGCGGTGAGTCCCCCCCCACACACGCCCTGAACACCTGGCCTCTCAGTGTAAATATACTCCCTGGTGTACAGTGGCATCCCCCTGCCCTCCGATCCATCCCTGTAATATTCCTCTTGTACCCTGGCATCTAGTAGCCTGCCCTCTGATCACCAGTCCCCTATAGTCCCCTGGTGTTTAGGGACTCCCATCCCCTGGACCACAGTGCATAGTTAGTCCCTCTTGTCTTGTGGTACCCCCCCACCTGACGACCTCCCGTCCCGCTACCAACCCTGAGTCCCCGGTGGCTAGTGGCCCCCTCCCCCACACCACCCGCAGCAAGCACATCACCCACCTACCTCCCATACATAAGTAAGATGGTACCATGCAGAGAGCCCAGTACGACAACTGGCACAGCTCTCCTCTTACCTCCTCAGCTGGCCACTGTATGGGATGACAGGAAGTACACACTCCCTGTCTTCCCAAACAGGGGCCAGCTGAGAAGAGTGAAGGGATTGTGCCAGTTATCCTGTCAAACTGTCTGCATGGCATCATCTTACTTAGGTATGGGGGAGTTGGTTAGGTGGTGTGCTTGCTGCGGGTGGTGTGGGGGCTGATAGCCACCAGGGCTTCAGGGTTGTGCCGGGATGGGAGTTCGGTGGATGGGGGTACCACAAGACACCAGAGACTAATTATGCACTGTGGCCCGGAGCATGGGAGGCCCTAGGCACCAGAGAAACCACTCACTACACATGGGACCAGTGACCAGAGAGCGGGGGGTGCCACTATTTGCCAGTGACAGGGGGTATTACTGGGATGGATTGGAGGGCAAGGGAGTTCCACTAGACACCTGGAACATCACTGAAACTTCAATGATGGGTGATCAGAGGGCAGGGGGGTCCCATTGGACACCAGGGACATGAGGGATATGACAGGACAGACAACCAGAGGGCCGAGGGTGCCACTAGACACCAGAGTAATGACTAACAGTACAGGGACAGGTGACCAGATGGGGGGGTGCCACTAGATGCCAAGGACAAGAGGAGTATTATGGATATGGGTAATCGGAGGGAAGGAGGTGCCACTAGACACCAGAGCAATGATTAACAATACTGGGATGGGTGATCGGAGGGTGGGGAATGCCACTAGACACTAGGGAAAACAAGTATATTACAATGACTGGTGCTTGGAGGATGGGGAATGCCAGTGGACACCAGGGACAACAGAACTGTTACGAGGATGGGTGATCAGAGAGCAGAGGGTGCCACTAGCCACCAGGGCATGCATTGCTTCTATGGTACAGGGTTAGGGTGGGGGCAGCTGCAGTACCGCTACCCACAACCAGATCCTTGTGCCCCGTGGGTTTGCAGAGGCAGTAACTTGCGCCCATTTGGGTGGCATTTACTGCCAGTGCAAACCTCTGAATTTGCCTCTGCGCCTGTATGCAGGTGAAGACACCCTCATTTTCATGGGTGCAGTGGTAGGTTTTCACTTGGGACGCTAAAGGGTTTTGCCTGCACTGTGGGGGTCTCTGAATAGAGACCCCACCCAGGAACTGGGCTCAAAACCCGGTTAATATGGGCAAACACCCCGTTTAGCCTGCGCTAGCTTTTGAATATCTGGCCCCGGAAGTCTAGCCAGTTGTCCAGCTTTTTCTGATCCTGCTGGAGTTTGTCCCCAGTTTTAAGGGAGTTTAGCACCCTGGCCAGCTTATCTGTGAACTTGAGCAGCCTGCCTGGGTCCACAGCTTCATATCACTGATGAAAATGTTGAATAACAGTAACCTTAGCACGAATCTCTTAAAGGTGACAGGAAATTATTTTTACATAGTTAGCTGCCCTTCTATTTTCCTTTCCATATCAGTTATATATTCTGATATGGTTTGACCAATTTTTGATGAATAATCTAGTTTTGCTGTACCCGCAGATCTACATAGAGTTCCGCTCTCCTTTATTGCTACTGTTCTTTCCTTTCATATTCCTTTTTGGGTTTTTATTTACTATGCTTTTTTTTTTTTTACGGTACCTTGGACCGTTGGGAATCCACCCTGGTCACGGCCCCCATATGTCTCCTCCTCCGATCGTAGCCAGCACTCCCCGGTCACCCCTGGCTTACCCCCCAAAAGGCGGGGTCGCAATGATGGCCCCAATGCCACTGCAAGTACAGTATCTGATTGGGGATCTGGCATCGGAGGCTAATGGAAGCCCCAAGGGGAGGGCATCACGGAGACGGACCAGGCCCAGGTTTTTCTTCCCCTGTAGGCAGGGGTGGAGACATGTAATGATGGCCAGCATCTGCCCTGCCCCTGAGAGACACAGGCGTCGGTGTTCTTGTGACATGCCAACCTCCGCTGGGCGTCACTAGACACCGAACACATGGACCCCCCTCTCCCCAGAGAAGGAGAGCAGTCTGAGGACGCTCTGTCCTTCTCCGCCTGGCCGATGAGCCAGGTCCGTTCCCAAACCCGGGTCGCCGGCGTCACAGGTAGAAATCCAACTGGTGGGCCGGCTCTTTTCATATTTCTAAAACATTCTATGACATTAGTTACACCATTCCATGCTGTCCATCTTCTGATTGGCCTGCAGTGGTGGTACTGATGTCATTAAATGTTTGGCAGTATGAAAAGAGAGAGCAGCAGCTGCTAAGGGGAGAATAATAAAGGTTAGTTACAAAGGCAAAACAATTGATTATTAGTTTTAACAAAAAAAGTCAAAGCTTATTAGAATATTGGATAGACACTAAAAGGAAAGCCATAGGGCTTCTAAAATTGAAAAAAAAAAAGTTTCCTGCCACTTTTCAGGATGCTGCCAAACACAATCTTCACTCGGAGTAGTGCCATCCACCACAGCACCTCTGCTTTCTGTTGCAAGCCCTAACTGGTGTACTTTGCCAAGAAGCTTGTCATGTGCCACAGTGTCAAAGGCCTTGATGAAGCTGAAACAGACTTTGTCCACAGTCCAGTCCCGGTCCATGTCCCTGATTGCCCCCTGGAGGAAGGTGATCAAGTTAGTTTTGTATGTTTGGCCTTGCACAAAATCCTGCTGAGGGGAGCAAGAACCTTGGCCTCAGCCAGGTGCTTCATTATTCTGGCTTTTATAATGTCTTCCAGAGCATTGTGAAACACTGATATCAGGCTGACCAGCCTGGAATTGCCAGTTGACCATACCGCCTTCTTGAAGATGGGGACTACACTGGCTACTTTCCAGTCTGTCATCAAACTGTCTAGATTCCTGAAAGATTACTGCACTCAGTCACGCCTGTTGTTGTTCCCTTAGCTCCACTGTGATCTTATGGTGTGTCCTGTCCATGTCTTGGGACTACATGACTTGATCTTCACCATGAAGTCAGGTACTAGGGCCGGTGAGATGTCCACAGTAGGGGTGCATGGAATCTGACAATTCTGTTCCTTTGACCATCCATTAAATTTTCAGAAATTCTTATTTCATTCCAGTTTCAGTTAAGACATCAAAATTGGTATCAGTCAGAATCAGAATTTCCGATTCCTTATCCAGCAACGTTATACAACTCCTCCACCTAGATACAAGAGTGTAAACAAGGCCGTGGCACTAGCCTGACACCATCCCCCCCCCCCCGCACAGTTAAATCAAGGCATCCCCCTTCCCCTCACTCTCATTGCACCCATTCTCCAACACTCCTGCCTCATCTCCACCCCACTGTAACTCACAATTTTTAGAGGGTTCTCAAGCTAGCTCCTCTCACTTCTGCTGCATTTGGATCTTCAGTTCCCACTTCTGCTCCAGTCCTGTCCAGTCACATACCACACTGCTGCCAGTTTATTTACTGCAGATAAATAAATCCATTCTGAACAATAATGCCCGTTGCCCACTCACCACCCACTTTCAATCTTTCCTTGCTGCCAGTTCATCCTGAGCCCAGACCCCATTCCAAACAAGTATTACTCAGTCTGATTTTGGGGGGGGAGGTACTGGCACAAACCCTCTCGCCCCCTGAGCCAGTCACCACAGACTGAATAAATGCAAGTGTGCACATGCTCACAATGCATTCATTCAGTCCAGTTCAGAGGAGTAGTACACAGCTGGATGTGGACTCTATGATTCTAATTTTGACCTCTTTTTTAGAAATTAGAATTTTTGACCTCTAATTCCAAAAATCCTCCTTGGCCAGAATCTGACATATCTGATCCTGATTCCACAGGCTGCTTCATGGCTACTTCTGATGCCATGGGCCCTTCCGGTGAACATCTTTCCTCCCCGTGGACGCCATGATGAATATCAAAGTGAAGTGTTCATTCAGCATCTCAGCCATGACCCTTGGCTTTTTCATTGGTTACTCCTCCCCAGTTTCCTTGTTTTAAGATGCCCAGTCCACTCCTTCATCTTCCTCCTTCCATTTATGTACTAAAGAAGGCTTTTGGGCAGCTCCTGCTGCTATCCTGACTTCTAGTCCCTCCGTAGCTTTCTCAGTTTCAGCCTTGTGGTTCGTCAGTGCTGCTGCATACTCTTCTCTGGCCAGGAGACACATCTCTTTCCACCCATCACAGACCTTTTTGTTCATAATCAATTGCCTTAGGTCCCTATTGAGCCAGAAGTGCCACTTCTTGGCCCATTTTCCATTATTGCTTACAGAGATGAAGACCTCTGTGGGTGCTGAGTGCACCCTCTTCAGCGGTCCTTCATGTGTTCTGCAATGCCAGCGTTATGCAGTTGCTCCAGACCCTTGAGACACCAGGCTACTTCATCTTGGTTAAGTCTGCATGTCTGAAGTTCCAGGTTCTGTTGGATGAGACCCAGCAAGTCTTCCCTATCACCAAAGAGAAGGTTTCATTTCTGCACATGATTAGGGCTATACCCTTGTCACGGAAGTAATGGATACCATGATTTCTCCCATTTTTATGACACCATGACTTTTGTCATTCTCAGTGACAACCTCACAACTTACAGCATTTCCATGAAACTGCAATGGCATTTTGTGTTTGCCGTGAAAAGCCCATGATTTTAAGCCTCAACTCCATGAAACGCTTGGGGCCAGATTTTCAAAGAAGGCATACGCAGGCACAGTTTGTGATCTGCATGTCTCTGCATCTGTCCACTTGCATCCAATCAGGATTGGTCCATTTATTTGTGATAAAAAAGCAGGGATTTGTGGCAATATGCATAAAACAAATGATGATGCAGATTTAGCTAACATTTGGACGAATGGACAGAACTGTTAAACCATCTAATAAGACGCAAAACTGCTTCTGAAAATCCCATCCAGCGGATCCTGAATGGATTATTCTGAAAATTACCCCTTATTGCGTAGTCAGACCCTTTGTGGGATTTCAGAGCTCATATGTGAACTTTGGTCTCCACATTGGTAGCATAATGTGCAGACACATGCCACAGGGCCAGCCGAAGTATGTAATTTTTAAAAAAGATAAAACTTTACTGATGTGTTTTTATATACAGTACAATATACAGTATGTCAAAACAGAAGTAGTTTGGGTAACACAAACTGGATCCATGACTTTTTGTTACTTTGATTTCCATTAGTGACAAAATACATTCCCACACATGATAAGCTCTGTACAACCCAAAAGTGACCCATGAAAAATATGTACGGGGTGGATCTGGGCAAAAACAGAAAATTCTAGGATTGTGGATTCATTTCATTATCCACACTCTGGCAGACTTCTTGGACACAGGTTAGTCATTGGAAGTCTTCAAGTTAAGCTCCTCCCACAGTCCAGGTGATAGATATATCCTCCGGCTCCATCCCATGAACTGTGATCTTTCTTTCTGCTGGAAGAAATAGGTCTCCTCCTTCGCAGCTCTGAGATGCTGAAGAAATTCAAATGCTCAAGCACTTCTTTTGGCAATTCTTTGACTTTTCAAGTCAGTTTTCAGACTGTTCCGTTCGTCTTCTGACTCCACATCGATGATGGAGAGCGGGAAACACGGGACTGGCCCTTGGTTGGCCAAAAGACCACAAAAAGGTCAAAACGGCTGCTGGGTCAGCTGCACAGCTAGTGGTTTGGTGGTGTGGAAGAAGAGGCAGCAGTTTGGAAGAAGAGGCAGCGACGGCTGCAGTGACTTCCTCATTAGTGTTGGTGCTGTTCCTGTGTGGGGCCAGCATCAGAGAGTCATTCTCTGACACGGTCAGAGAAATGTGTTTGGCCATCCAGGCCTTTGTAGGTCATGGGTCCAGGAAAAAAAATCACACTGTTCCCATTCTGTTGGCTCTTCCAGCTGCTCTATGTTGGTCGAACTCCCTTCAGTCGAGGGTAAGGTGGAGGGCTCCATGCTAACCCCATCAGGCCTGTTGACCTTGACTCTGATCAGGGAGGCCATCGAGACCTTTCTCGAGCCTGTTGACTGGCTGTCGGAGGAGGCTGATGAGAAGTTGATTTCCCAGACTCTGGTTCTCCCGGTCCCCATTCAGAAGGATGTAGCCCAGTCAGTGTCCCTGCTGGGTCGCCTCGGGAATAGCCTCCACTGGTGGTCATGCCTCCAAAGCCTGTTATGCTGAAATGTGTCAAGGCAGATGGTTTACCATAACCTTCCACAGGATACCCATCAACAGTCAAGGTCGAGGCAGTGCTTGAGATCTCAATCCCGCTAGACTAGGAGGCACTACTGTCAATGCTCCTCAGCCTCTCCATCCTCAGACAAGTAGAGGCATTGGTGAAAAATGCGTCAATGCTATAAGAAGCTTTTCTGGCAACAATGGACCATTTCTGGGAGGGGTAGAACTCTGCCCCCTAGACCTTTGGTCCTTTGGCCTGTGCTGGTCATTTCCATGTGGGTCCATGTTTTGCAGTTGTCCCATGTGTCTGCTCTTCTACCTCTTCGTGAGGAGTCAACTTCATCACAGCCCCTGTTTGAGGCTTTGAGTAAGAAGCCTGGTGCTGCTGCTGCCTTAACCAGCCAGTTTTAGTTGGACATCACCCAGTCCAAGCACAGTAGGGTGGTGCACGGTGGCAAATGGTTAAACGCCATTTTTGAGAAACCTTTTGACGACTCCAATGGAGAGTGATCCATGGATTCAACCAGGACTCACACATTCGACTGAGTGTTGGCTGAAGAATTGATCATTGACCATGGGATGGTGGCTATTAAGGGTTTTATTTGACTTACGTCAAAGTCCATAAATATGCCCTTGGGACCAGTGCAGAAGCTGGCTAAAAGCAAATTTACTGACATAATAGACAAGGACAGTTCCCCAGGGACTACCTTTCCCATGGCTTAAGCCATCTTGGGACTGGTCCTGGAGTTTTGGCTGCAACCAGCATCTTGCCCAGCACCCTACACTATTCCACAAATATGCAGTCCCAACAAGCTCCCTTTCAGGGTTCTTCAGCCACCCCTCTACTGAGAGACTGGTTTTAGACTTAGCCTTCCATAAACCTGTTGGCCAAGGGAACATGGACAAGGAATACAAAAAGATTGACAACACAGCAAAGAATATGTACGCCTCTGCATTGTTGTCTTGATGACCAACTTTGGTTACTCCCTCCTGGGAGTATAAGCAAACCTTCTTCCTCATCTGTCGTTTGACAAACAGTTGCTGGTGAAGATAGTCAGAGACAAGGGTCAGTTGCTGGATAAATGCCAACTCCAGATGGCTTTAGACATGGATGACACTTGTTCTTGTGCCATGCATCATAGGGCCTGTCTGAGCTTTCCAGAACAGTGGATACTAAGAACAAGCTAGCCAGTGTCCCCTTTTTGGGCACTGACTTCTTTGGCCCTGGGGTGGAGGGACATCTCATATTGCCTGAGAAGTCCAATGCCACCCTTGATTCTGTGGCTCTGTCCCAGAAGGCCTAAAAGCCTAAAAAGAAGGCCTTCCAATATTGGCCCTTTCAGCCACAAAAGCCTTGGCAGCAGCCCAAGCAGAGGCAGTATCAGCACTGGTGCCTAAAGCCCAGATTTGGCAGCCAGGGGCAAAAAAAAGGGGAGGGTAGAGGTGGAGGTGCTCCTGTGGCTCCTGGTGCCAGTGCCCTCTCCAGGGTGGCACAGTGATGGGTTATGGGGTGTTATCCCCCCCCCCCCAGTCCCTGTCCTAGCCCCTGGTTGGTGGGGAAGTGTTGTACCACTTATTGCCACAATGGTCCACCATTACCTCAGGCAAGTAAGTTCTAGATGTGGTGGGCAGAGGGTTACCTCTGGATTTCAAGGCTCTTCCTCTGCACCAACTGCAAGGCCCTCAGGAGTCCAGGGTGTCACAGAACACGTCTGCAGCACAAGCTATCACTGAGCTCTTAGAGCATGGAATGATAGCTCACGTTCTAGATTCCCTGGCAACTCAGGGAATTGTGTCCAGTACTTCATGGTCCTGAAATGGATGGGGGGAAGGGCTAGCACTCCATACAGGATATGCACTATCTTAGACAGTTCATGCAGAAGCACAAGTTCCAGATAGTCATCATGAGCTAGAATATTCTGTTGCTAGAGCAGGGCATGCAGTTCTGCTCCCTGGACCTCCCAAAAGCATTCTTCCAAACTCCAGTCCATCTGTCCCCTTGCCGGTACCTTTGGTTCCATGCAGAAGGGATCCTCTACCAGTTCCAGGTCATACACTCAGCCTCTCATTTGCACCCGGGGTCTTCTTCAAGTGCATGGCGGTAGTGGCGACCTTCCTGCGGCACAAGGGCATCGGGGTGTATCCTTTCCTGGATGACTGACTGATAGCCTGGTCATCCAAGGAGACCGTAGAGCAATCCAGTGTGATCTGACCTTCCAGACCTGTTGAAACTTGATCATTCTTATCAACCTGGCCAAGTCCAAACTGGTCCCCTTACAGGTGATCAAGTCTGGACCCTCTTTTGCAGCCTGGATGCCAATCTCCTGGTGATCCATGTCATAGAAGTGAACAGCTGGCAGACACTGTCAGCTGGGTCACAGAGACATCACACAAATGGTCCCTGAATCAGGAGGTGGTAGACCAGCCGTTCTCTCAGTGGGGCACCCCTCTGATGGACTTGATTACCTTAGGAGAACAGAAAGCTGAGGCTGTTTTGTACCCCCCTTCCTAGTCCAGGTCACCGTTGGGGGATGTTGTCATGTGGTCCTGGACCCCAGGTCTTTTGTAGGCCTTCACTCCCTTCCTGTTGGTCCACAGAGTTGTAGTCTACACATGGAAAGACAAAGCGCAGATGATCCTGATAGATCCAGACTGGCACAGACAGTTCTAGTACCCAGATCTCCTCAGCCTCAGCAGTGGGCCTCTGTTGAGGTTGCCACTCCACCCAGACCTGCTGATTAGATAGCAGGGAAAGGTCCTGCACCTAGACTTTAAATCCCTACACCTCTCAGCCTGGTTCCTGAGAGACTAAAGTTCCAGTCTTTGGGCCTTTCAGACATGTCCTCCACATTATGGAGGCATCCCATAAAGAGTGGACTCATACATTCCATGCATTTAGGTTTGTAAGAGGTTCTCATTCTGGTGCCAGGGCAAGGAGCTTGATCCTTTACCCGTTCCATGTCGAGTATCCTCGACTACCTGTTGTCCCTGTCTCAGTTGGGCCTGCGAATGACGACCATCAAGGTTCCCCAGGCAGCCATCTCTACTTACCAGCTGCAGGCTGGTATGCTGATGGTGGCCCAGGAGTCTTGTCTCTTCTGATGCGTGACCCTCCACCTCCATGGTACTTACTGCTGGTGTTGACAGTGCTCGTATACAAGCCGTTTGAGCCAGTGCACAGGTGTGAGATGTCACACCAGTTGTGGAAAACTGCCTTCCTGGTGGCCATCATGTCAGCCAGAAGGAGTTGTGGGTTCCAGGTGCTCTCTATGAAGTTTCCTTATATGGTCCTCCATAAGGACAGGGTCATCCTTAACCTCCGCCCAAAGTTCCTCATGAAGGTCATATCAGAGTTTCACCTTAACCAGGTGATTAACTTACTGGTATACGTTACCAACCCTACCTCCGAGGATACTGTCATATTACAAAGTGCACATGGTTGGTGTTCGGGATGAGGCTCACCAGTTGTTTGTAACATACAGTGAAAGTGCATCTAGGAGTCCAGCAGCGATGCAGATGATTGCCAGGTAGATAACATCCTGCATCGACCTCTTTTACCAGTTGGTTGGTAGGGAGATGCCCAAAGGGGTTAGGGCTCATTCCACCAGACATACCATTGTCTCGGTTGATGCTTTCAGGGACATCCCCATTGTGAAGATATGCAAAGCTGCTACCTGGAGTAAAGCACACACCATCATATCCTGTTATAGCATTGACATCATGAGCCATCAGGATGCTGTTTTTGGGTCCTCGGTCTTCCAAACTCTGTTTGCCAAATAGGGGTGCATGCCTTTCCATCGCCTCCTGGAGGACTGCTCAAAGTCTACCAGAGTGTAGATAGTGAACTAAATCCATGATCCTAGAAATACAGGTAACTCACCTGTAACTGTTGTTATAGTAGTGGTATTCAGTTCACATCCACACAACCCACCCAACCTCCCCTGGCAAGTGACATCCAGATCCCTGCTTCAAGCAGGCAAAGATCTAATGTCACAGTTGGAGCTGGAGAATATACCACCCGGGTGGTGGGAGGAGCTTAGACTCGCCTGTCTCCAGGAAGACTTCCGGAGTGTAAATGTAAACTGAATACCACCACTAAAACTACAGTTACAGGTGAGTAATCTGTATTTTCTGTTTTGTGTAAGTTTTGCATAAAACTCGCACTTTTTGTGCTAGTCTGTGTATTTCACATATACATACAAACATATGAACATACAACAGGGCCACAGAAAAAGGCTATCATGTCTGCTAAAGGATCCAGCCCCTTCACCGTTATCTATTCTTCCCTTCCCACTGAGCAAGTTGGATCAACAAGGAGCACTTTCAAGTGTTTTGCACATAAATATTCTAAACTGCACATTTTTAAAAACCTAGTTCACCTGGCCTGTAGTTTTAAAAACATGAGCAACTGAGGCAAAAAAGAGCACACATATTTAGCACACGCATGTTCCATGCTGCTCATTAAAAAAAAAAAAATCTTGAACAAAGTGGCCATTTATGAATTTGCATAATTTTCATGGAAAATCTTGACAATTGCATGAATGTGAAAACAATTCTTTGCACTATTCCACAGGTGCAGTTTAAATTCCACCCCCAAACAAGTAAGGAGAGTACCAAGTACCGGATAGAAAGCTGGCATTTCAAGGCTAAAGCTCTACCAGAGAGAAAATACAGTTTGTTTTGTTTTGTGTTTTTAAGATATTTAATATGTATGTTTAAGAAAAAAGATGCTAAAATGTACCACTGTTGTTTTTTGTTTGTTGTCCTGGCTCCCACCCCAGAGTTTCCATAGAAAACAGCACAATGCCATTTTAGTCATACCGTAGTTTTTCTGCTACAAAAAAAAAGTGGCAGATTAAATCCCCTGGCTGGTATAAAAGGCAGTCACTATTACATTATATTGTGCTGCTTTATAAAATGATAGCATCACATAAAGGCCGGGAAGTATAAATAACTGTATACTGCTGACCTAAATAGCATCACAGTTTCATGTGGGAGTGAGAATAGGAAAGTGGAAGCAGTGAGCCGTGAAAAAACACATTGACACAGCTCTGAGCTAAGTGTGAACAATATTTCTTTTTGTTAATTATATTTCTCTGAGGGGAAGGGTGTTGCCTTCACCCCCCAAAAAAGATTGGGGTCACCACAGAATGCACCCTTTCTCTGGCTCGAAGGACAGAATAGCATCTACCTTCGTAGTTGACACCAATAAGATATCCTGGTTGGTCAGTATGGAATATGCAAACACTTGGCCAGTGCCCTCCCTCTCTCCATCTCCCTTCCTCTTTCCCTCCTTCACCCTTCCTCTTTCCCTCCTCCTCCTCCTCCCTTCATGCTCCTTCATTCCATCCTCCCAGTCTCCTTACTCCCTTCCTGTTCTGTCCCTCCATCCTCTCTGCTCCCTCCTCCATGCCTCCCTCCCTCTGTCCTTTCCTTCCAGGGAGTTGACTGCCTTTCTTCCAGGAGGCCCTCAGCATGGTATTCCAGCACTGACACACAAACCTCATTCTCCAAGGTGGCAGAGCCTGCTGTTCTTGATATAAAATATAGAATAATGCATGGGGGAGATGTGTGTAATGAGCATTTGTTACACACCTGAGGTGTGAGATCCCTAATAAATTACAAGAGCAAAGCTCAAGTGGTTTAACAAGGGGCCAGCTTACCAGCACAGTGGTAACACTACCGCTTGTTGTGCCAATGACCCAGGTTCAGGAGTGAACCCGGAAGGTCGGTCAGAGGGAGGCGGATCAAGCATCCATTGAGCAGCTCTCCTCCTCTGGGTGGGGTGGGAGCAGGCACTTGACAGTAGTCTTACTCCTAGCAGTGGCCAGGAGTCAGTGCGCCGGAGTGCCTCAACAGTGCTGGGGATTGGCGGCTGTAGTAGACATCAGCACGCAGTGTGCAGGAGTGTACACTGTGTGCCGTTGACATCATTGCATGTCCAAATTGCCAGGGACACAGTAACTAAGAAACACTTCCTTAGCCAGAGCACAGTGATGTCCCTCTTCTGCCTCCATGGAGCCCCAGATTAGCATATCCTTACTCTTTCCCTCTAGCCGCCAGAGGGGAAGGGACCCACCATGCAGGTCAAAGCGGTCTCCTGGCAAGCTGGGGGGGGGGGGCAGGAGACCTTCAGGGCTGATAAGGGGTATATCCCTGCAAGCTGAAGGGAGCCAAAATAGAACTGCAAACAATAAAAAAGGTGGTTTATCAAGGTACTGAATCCCACACTAAGGGTATATTAGATATCCAAATTACACATCTCCACATGTTTATTTTACGTAATAACTGGTGGGACTTTTACAAAGCAGTTGTGTTGCTACAGTGTACTGTAGTCAGAAATGAGGTTGCTGGGGTGACTGCCATTGGCGGGCCATGTGATAAGCCAGTGCAGGCATGGGAGTGGTTCAGTGGAGGAATGACAGTGGCTGTATGGCTCCAACGGATTGAGTGGGAGAGGTTTTTACAGCAGGGTACAACTGTTCACGATTGACAGGTTTGGGCTACCTCTGTTATACACCTACAGTATCTTTATGACACAGTTTGACAGTCATGTATTTCCATATATTATCATGGTTCGGTTATTATTAGGGATGGGCAAAGTTGGCAAAATTCGCTTTGTTAATCGCGAATTTAGCACAATTCGCGGAGTGATCTGTGAAGTGCAAAATTTTGCCATGAAGTGTGAAGTTTTGCAAACAAAGTGCAGAACTTTGCCCGTGGGCGGCAACTTCGCAAGAGGAATTCCACACTTTGCTGGCAAAACTTCGCAGTTCAGACATAGTTAAAATTGCTGGGGGCAGGGAAAACTTTGCAAAACTCCGTGAAATTTGGCTACTTTGTGGCAACTTTATGGGTGAATTAAAACTTCACCACATCTCTAGTTATATTAGTGATGCCAATAGTAATAAAACAAAATACTAATATGTTGCCATTGGTCTTTACTTCATTCGTATTGTTGCTGTAACAGACACAAAAGGAGTGGTTCATATTGCACAAGAGCACGTCTGTTCTTTGTAGTGAAGCGTGTTTATAAAGTGCAGTTTGATGTATTAGGATACAATTGCAGACCTTTATAGTAGTAATGAAATAACTGGAGAATAATGCCTGTGCAGGTGTGTGTTTGGATTTCTCACGCACTGAAGGTAAGAGAAAAATCCTCATAAAACAGACTTTGCACAGGCATTATTTTTTGTTATAAGTGATGCAAGGTTTCAACAGAGAGAAAAACTAAGCTGATAACGAAGCTGTATTTGTGTGAGCGAGTGTGTACCTGAGCAATTGCCGTATTCGCACAAATACAGTGAAGTGAGAGCACGAGGAGAGAAAACATCATAATAACCCACTATCCAGTTATTACGGAATTCAGCGGGTTATTATGGCATTTTATCAGGAATGCATACTCAGCCATTATAGGGGGTCACCAGTTATTATTGTACATTTTTATCTAGTATATTTACTGTACAGTGACATATACCAGAGTCATATGGCACATCGTTACCGTTACATTTACAACATATACTGTAGATTTACAAGCAAAAGACATCATGATGGATGCATTGACAGGCTCATTGTCTAGATTAATTGTTGGGTTACACACCAGTTTAACAGTTTAGCAAGCCGTGTAAGTATAAAACAGGAGTATAACCAGAAGGTGGGTGATTTTGAGCAACACATGCATTAGTTTATGTCTGGCTTCCCTGGAAAAGCTTGGAGATGCCTAGCCACAGAGCTAGCAGTGGTGAGAGGGAGCCACCATATGGAGAGGGATTGACCATAAGGTGGAAGGGGATATGGAAGATTAAATAAAAAAATGATTAAGAAAACTACTGCCTAGGGTAAGAGGGCCTGCCAGCTGGCTGTAAGGATGGATGCTGAGAAGGCCTTCGATAGGGTGGTCTGGGTCATTCTCCAGCAGGTCTTGTAGAGATTTAACTTGGAGTACCGTTTGTGGGCATGAATACCTCATTCTACCAGTGTCTGGATGCAGTGATGAAAGTTAATGGACATCTTTCTCAGAGATTTCCTCTGGGAAGGAGAACAAGACAGGGTGTCCCCTCTCCCCACTATTATTTGCTCTGAGTTTGGAGCCACTGGCAGTTACCACACGGACACACCGACAGATTAAAGGCATAAGGGCTAGAGCAGAAAATAGCACTGTATGCTGATGACTCACTGCTCTTCCTGGGGGACCCAATCCACTCCTTTCCACACCTCCTTGACACCCTTTGTAAGTCTGGATCTCTGTCAGGGTACAAGATTAACCAGGCCAAATCGGAAACCATGATACTTGGTGGTCACCCACCCCCAGTTTAAAGGCTCATTTCCTTTCTTCTGGACCCCCTGTAGCACATTCTGATACTTGGGCATCCGGGTATTGGCGGACACTGTCAGACCTTTTCAGGATAATTACCAGAAACTACTTGAAACTCTCAAACAGAGTGTACTGTAGCAAGATGGAAATGACTTCTTTCCCACCTTCTGTTCCTGGTTCAGACTCACCCACTGTCTATTCCCAGTACATACTGGAATACTCTTTTAAAAGAAATATCTAAGTTCCTGTGGCTGGGGAAATGTCCTAGAATAATGTAGAAGATGCTGCAGTTGCCAAAAGAACAAGGTGGTCTGGGAGTCCTCTATCTCAAAACGTATTACGTGGCAGCACAAGGTGCTTGTTTGGGGACTTGGGAACAGATACTGGGTGGTACCTAATTGAAGTGACTGACTCCTCCTCCTCCTTCCCTCTCTGGACCTTCCCTACCCGGGAACTCCCCAAAGGGCTTACCCAAAACATATGCAACCCCTGGACCAGACATACAAAAAAAAATCCTACACAAAATCAAGGAACTGACAAGACTCCCTAGACTCACTGGACCCACTGACCCTCATCAGACATCATGAAGACATTTTCCCACCCAAGTTGAACATAGGTTTCAGATATTGAAAAATTAAAGGTCTTAGTCGATTTGAATAGTTGAGTTCAGGTCACCATTGCCTTACATTTCAGGAACCTCAAAACAAAATTCCAGTTGTGCAGAGACAAGCATTAAAGATTCCTGCAGGTCAGGCATTTTATACTCAGACACAGTAACTTAAATTCTGATTTAGAGCATTTTTTCTACTGGTTAATAATATTCAAGACAAAGTCCAGGATGATTTCTGTCCTATACAGGTTGTTAGCCAAACCCAAGATCCATCCGTCCCCCAGAACAGACACAGGTACGATGGGAAATAGAGACTCGGACAACTGTACCTGCCAAGAAGTGGGAGTGTAGACTGCCCAGAGAGTGGTCAGTAACTGCTTTCCCCACATGGAGGTAATTTTAGTTGGAAAGTCCTGGTCAGGTATTGTAGGAACCCCACAATCACAAAACACTTCAAAGCTACATACTCAGACTTAGGTTGGAGGCAGTCGGTGTGGTGAGAACACACCATCACATATTCTGAGACTGCCTGGTGGTCTGCCCTTATGGTGTAGAAATCTATAATGAAATAAAAACTATCTTAGCAAAGAAACTCCCATGTCTGTCCACCAACCTGGTGCTAGGGTTTCCTGGATCTCTTAATGGGTTCTAAGAATAAAATTAAACTGGAGCAAATGCTCTGGGTGGCAGCCTTGAAAAGTTTGATGTTGAACTGGTTATCTCGTCTTCCTCCCACTGCTGAAATGTGGAGGAAGAAGCAATGGAATGCGTAACTGCTGCCCTACAGCTCAGATAACCTACCTTTTTGGAAGTGTAGCAGCCCCAGAATCAACACCTAGCCTTCCTTGCGGATGGGAGACCTATGACAGGGAGACCTCTAATTACTGAAAGGAAAGTAGCAAATACTATGACAGTACATATGTAAAGTCTCTCAATTTGGCAGTAGATATGAAAAAAACAACATAGCTGGATTTACTCATGTAGTCATTTATTTACATTGTTGTAATTACTCAGCATGGACAACATAAAATTAACTGTTACTTCCTCACCACCGTTTACTACAATTCATCAATGGACATTGATAATTGAATGAACTGATCAGAGGCACAGTTCTTGGTTACAAGTTATAAGTTAAAATGACTACTGGATTTTTTGGATTTTTTTGGTTTTGCTAACTGTATTTTCCCTCCGGTCGCTGGCACTTCAGGATCTCCTTCAGGCGAGATCTCACCCGATCGGCACCTACTGCCCACCTGAAACCTCCCTGACCAGGAAATCAGGTGCCAGACTCCCCCTTCCCCCAAACTGCGGCCCCAGGAGAGAAGGGAAGCCCAGGAGAGCTGGTCAAGCTGGGTCCAGTGTTGGGCATGTTGGCCGATCCCTCGAGGTCCGCCATCATCCTCCTGGGTGCCAGGGTTTTTTCCTTTCCATATTGCCCCTTCCCAAGGCACAGATGTGCAGTGATGTCTGCACGCAGGACATCTGCCATCACCTACCCCAATCTAGAGTCTACGGCTGTTGTGCTCTCAGTCTCCACTAGGAGCCACCAGTGCCGGGGAATAGAGTCCCCCTCCCTCCCAGGAGAGGAGAGCCGTCCTCCGGACAGTCAGTGCTCTTCTCCCAAGCCGACCCATGGCTCCATGAACTCACTCCCGAACTTATGTCGCTGGCGTGGTGCGAGGTAAGGCAGATGCCTTAGTCCTCAGCGCCACCAGGCTGGTGACGTCTGGATTTGCTAAAGGTACCTATACTGAACATCAAGAACAGTACAGATTTTCAGCATTAACATGTTGGAAACTGTCTACAAGATGGTTACTAGAGGGTTCTGAGTAGTTGTACTTGAACTGTGTGTCTCACACACTTGAAATGCAGTAAACTACGTTATTAAAAAACAAAACAAAAAAAATCTTCTTCTTACGTTTAGATTTGCCTTTTGTCCTGCTATAAATACTCATCTGAAGAGATGTAACATTACTTTTGTAGTTTTGTTGTGGTGGAAATGACTGAGGGCTCAGTCCACAGAGATCTGGAAATATGCAGATTCACAATATACAAAAAAATCACATTAGTCAGCTGGGTAGTTCTATGCTATGCAGTTCCTATGCATGTCCCCTGATTTACGAAGGCGATGGGCTGTACCAACAGGGTCAGAAAAGTTTATGGAGAGGCACAAAGTGAGTAGGGTCTGGATCTGTGGCAACATGGACACGCACAGAATGCCCTTTGACGCCACCGTATAAAAAGTCATAATGCCCCATGCAGAGCAACACAGAAATGTTAGCTGAGGATAGGGAGAGAATGCCTACCCCAGTGCATCCAAGGACTGGACAAGGGCCTAGATTGTAGACCGGTAGCCACTGGTGTGGTGCTGTCTGCAGCCATGGTGGCTGGGGGGCATGCAGCTTAACCAATGCTAGTGGCCCTGTTGCCATGCTGGCTATTGGTGTGCTACGTCCTGGTCTACATTGCTAGCACCTGACACACAGTCACATACATCCCTGAGTGTTGCTGGATGCGCCCGTGTGACATGTCCTGGTGGCCATGACAAACACAAACGGGCAACCGTAGATGTATGATTCTTGATAAAATGAGGTTATTCTGTATTTTGATATTGCAAATATTTTTGTAAACCATTACCTGTACACATGTATTCATTGTCTGTGTGCGTGGTCAGACTGTGGTGGGCAGCCAGTATCGGTGGACATGGTGTTGTGGTGCGTTACTGTAATCCCTGTGGACTGTGTAAACTGTGTGACCACTGGGCTAATTAGTGTACCATTACAGGTTAGTATGTGTTGCGTACGTTTGTGAAAGGGATATGCCATCACAACTGCAGCCCCCCCGGTGGCATTATTTCACGCCGTATAATCTACATGTGCAGACACCTATCTCGCATTGTGGATTGGCATCTACAGTATACATGTAAACAGTGCTTATGTTTGGAAAGGCCCAAGTACACAGCGGCACTGCTGTGCTGTTCAGATGTGTGCCACTGCACTTCTGCACAGCATGTAGTGTGCATTGTGTATTAGTGTCAAGCTGGCGTCCATGACTTTGGCACAGAAGTTCCTATGCACTGCCAACATGTAGCCCACATGAGGCACCTGGAGCTTATATGGACTGGACTCCCAAGGGTCCATCTTGTCTCCGCCTCCTGCCTCACTGCAGGGACTGTACCCCAGTTGGAGTATGGACACACAGTCAAAGCTTAAAGTGATTTTCCAGTTTTCTGGAAAACAGTGAAAGTCAGCATTAGCAGGACTCAGTCTCATAGCATTCCCAAAAACAATCAGAACTCTAGGACATTCCAGTCTTTAGTTCTAAAAACATTAACATAAGCTTTTCTCTTAGACATCATCTGTCCTGGCTGCTCACACTTGTCCTGAAGTCATAGTTTTGTTTCTGACATCAGAATAATTTGTCTAGCAACAGAATGGGATGATACAGGCAGGCGATTATGGCTTCAGAGTGGGTGTTAGTGGCAGAAAAGATTAAGTTTTCATGTAAATGTTAACAGTGATCAATAACTGAATGTCCTAAATTTTCAGGGGTTTGTTTTTCTGGTAGAGCTGTCAAACTGAATTCTGCTGATGACAATGGTTATTTTTTTTGTTTGTTTGTTTTTTGTTTGTTTGCTGGACACCAAAACATCTCTTTAATTGACAGACTATTGCCCCACACGTTGTGTAACTCTGTATACTGTTCCCCTCAGGATTCTGTCTAATCCTTCATCAAAAGCCGGAAATGTACTTCCTTCCACTATTTCACCTGATAGGCTATTCCATATGCTGACCACTCTCTGTGTGAATAAATGTTTTTTAATGTTCCCTTTCCTCCCCCCACCCGGTTTATATGAATGCCCGCTAGCACTGCTTGCACTCATGAGCTCAAGCAGCTGTATGTGGTCCACCGTGCCTGTCCCTTTTTATTCAGCACAGCATGGTCATGTCCCCCTTAGACTTTTCTCTTGGCTAAATAATTAGCACATGCACAATCTTTCCTTGCAGCGTCTGTCTGCTAAACTGTATTCCACATTAGGTAATGGGTGACTTATGCAAGTTGTTCTGGTTATTATTAAGGGCTGAGCTACTCTTTCCTACTTCTGCTTTCCACAAAGGGATGCCTGCCCCATTCCCAGCGGATCATCCCTATCCTCAGCCTGATCCATTAGCCAGGTTGGTGTTCGAAGAAGGCAAGCTGGCAACAGACAGGCCAGTGTAGTTTTACCAGTAGGTTGCTTGTTGTTTCACTGAAAGGACTAATGTGGGAAAATTTCTGCACTGAGACAGTTTGGAACTGAATTAACTTTGTGATATCCTGGATATAAGAGAAAGACGTGCTAATGTCTCACTACTTTGCAAGTTTAGTGGAGAGAGACTGTGAGACTAGTGAGGATTAATTCAACTAAACGATGATCCATCTCACCTCACTGAAGCATAACTTTTGATTGCATAAATGTAGCAAAGCCAAGATTTTAATCAGTATCAGATTAAAGACTCTCTTTGGCTATTCCACTATGAGGGCAGATTTACAGTAGTTCATGGTAGCTTAGCCAATGCTCCTTGGAGTTTTAGCAGCTGTCAGGATTTAGTCTTCCTATCATATAGATGAGGCTTTCAACTTCCTTTCTAATGTGTTCAGCTGCATTTTACTGCTCATTTGCAGATGTTCTAGCTATGTAAAACCATTGCATTGTTTCATGACATTATGCTCCCCCTTTATATAATTTATGCAGCAGGGTTAAACATTCCCATAAACTCCCCAAAAAAAAAAATTGGCTTGAGCCAACCTATTGAAATACATACAGTACAATATTGCTATTTTTGAAGTATGTAACTGTAAGTATTAATTTTCATTGAGTTGTTTGCTAAGTGCCAGACCGCTGTCAAAAACCTGAGTGCCCAGAATGGATGAGTGCTGTGGTATTTTATTATTGAGGCTTGGTGGAGAAGCAGTTTAGACCCTTTCATTTTGAACAGTATTGAGCAATAAGAAACAAACACTGTGACTTACCAGAACTGCTTCCCTTCTTTTGGATGCTAGTTTTCTTTACTGCCTGTTTGGCAGCAGCCTAGCCCAGTGCCCCATACCTCTGGCATCATGCCCTACCACTCAGCTGGAGTCCCCTTTGGTCAGCTGTGTGGTCCACTCCTTGGTCCAGATTGTGGTTTGCTCCTCCACTTCTCTTCTGCTGCCATGTTTCAGTTGGCTGTGTTCAGGGCTGTTGCTCCACATCTGGGTTCGCAGTGGGTTCCCACTGAGCCACATGTCGCCTATCTCGGTTCCAGGACTCCTCTACCGTGGGCTGCCAGCACTCTATCTTCCAAAGTTCTACCCATTTCTTTCTATGCAGAATATGCATCATGATACCTCACTCTCGTAGCCCTTGTGCAGACATTCTGGCCAGCTTTTCTGTGCAGTAGCTCAAGGACTTGGCTCCAGTGTTTTCACCTATGAAGAGACAAACTATGCAGACAAGCCTGATGTTGCTGTAGCGAGTCTCCCCTTTTTGTTCCTTTAGCAGTACTGCCATTCCTTTGGCATTGGGCTCTAGCCTCTCCAAGGATGGAGTCCTTTCATTTAGGAATCCCTATGGTTATACGGCCAGCCCTGCAACACCTTTGGGAGCATGGAATTCTCCTGAGACAGAAAGAGAACACCTAATCCTTTTTTTAATTCAAGCAGTACATCTGCAGTCCTTACTTCTGAGATACTTCTAAAGCAGCAGTATCTATTAGTCACTGTCACAAACGCACTCCGCAGGTCAGGCTCTCTGCTCCCACAGTGCCAACCTCAGAGCGCAATAGTGTGAACAGGTAACAGACAGGGTAACCCTCCTGTCTGCTTTGGGTCTGAATCACCTGTTAGCCTCGAGTTCTGGAGGGATTCAAACTGTGAACCTTCTGCTAGCATACCCAATTGACAGGCTCGGATACATACCCTCTTCAGGGGATGCGGTACAATCCTTTGCCCAGGGGCACCCAGCCAGGATTTCCAAAATGTACCCTTAGAACTCTATATGAGACCTAGGTATTCCTTACCTTTTAAGCAAGCTCAGTAACACAATCAAGCCCTTATCAGCTGTCAGCTTTAAATATAAGTTCAGCAATTACATGTAAAATAACAGAAGAGCGCAGGCAGTATTTTAAAGAAAATGTTGTTTACTAGAAAAATGGTAAAACAGGTGAAATAAAATACAGAACAAATTATATCACAAATCTCACAGTCATACACAAAAAAAGGAAAGTTACAGAATACAAACTCCTTCCACAAACACTTAATTCTTCTCTAAGTGTTACCTTTTTAAGTGCTTTCCAAGTCAGAGCGCTATCTCTCTCAGAGTCTAGAATCGTATACCATGCATTTCCCAGATACAGTGTTTCATTTTAACTCTATCTTTCCCCATTCCCTTTTGGTGAGTCAGCTAGCTCCTCCCTTAGAGTTCATTCTAACATAATTTCTACAAGGAGGTATTTTAATTAATGTGAACATCAGAAAAAAGCCATTTCCTACATATGACAGTCTTTAATAAAACATTTCTCTTTGAGGTTTTACAACCCCACAATCTGTCACTAAGGTGTGAGAAAGCCAAGGGAAATCAGCCAGATTACATCCTTTCCTGGTGTCATAAAATTCATATTCAGGAACCAACATCAAAGCAGAAGCAGTTGATAAGGGGCCATAAACTATCCCTCTGGAAGGAAAGCATTAATTAAGTTTTTTCCTGGTCAGTTCAGTGACATATTCACTGACACCTTGAAGGTTAAAAGTCTGCTAACTTGTGTGAGACAATTTCATACACAGACCAATGATTCATAATACAAATATTATACAGTAACCATAAGCAGATGGTAGAGCGTCACAGTCACCATATGGTTTTTTTTCAGCTATAATATTTTTATGGCAAAAATATCAAGATACCTACTTTTCTTTTTGTTCTCTTTCATTCTTGAATCAAGATATGGCACCAGGAGCAGTGAGTGCAGCAGCAAGCACTCTTGTCTCAGTATTGGCTCCAAATGAATGGAAACGTGCAGTGAATATGGGAGCTCTCTGGAGGGCAGACCAGCAGTGGCTTCATCCAGGACAGGTCGCAGTGTGTATAGTGACTGCCTGGGAAGAAGTTTCAACGGAGGTTGCATTCATCACTTTTTTCCTCGACCGTGGGGCAAAAATCTTTTTTACCTTTATGGAGGTAATTTTCGACTTTGATTCCAGCCGCATCAGTGATGTTACTGCATTCAGCTGTGTTTCTTGGCTGTGGGACAGTCCACGCCTAACCACTTCAGTCACTGTTAACCACGCTCCCTACCTGAAGAATGAACGCTAACAGCACCATTTTGACTTCCTGCAGTGAGCTCAGCAAGTCTCTGGCACTAAGGTGATTCTGTTTACATCACCAGAGTTGTGGCGGTTTTCTGTTGGCTGATACAAGAGGGTGGTGGTACTTGCAGCACAAATTTTGGAACCATTTTTGAAGCCTTGCAACATTCCGTCTCTCAGATCTCACAGGCAGTCCTGCAAGAGGGTAGTATACACTTCAGGGAGCAGGGGCAGGGCTAATGAAAAGATCTTCAGCCTTAAGGCCCTCAGTGTCTTATTCTCCCTAGCTCCTTCACAGAATAGCTGCAGTCTACACTTAGCCACTCTCAATCTCCTTAGCTCCTTCACAGCATTGCTGCAGTCTACACCCTGCCACACTGCCAGGCAACCAGAAGGATTTTCCATATCTTTGTGTCCCCTCCCCTATATACACACACTCACACACAATTGTCTTCTGCTTATTCAATCAAAGCATGGAGCAGGTCCTGGGCTGGACAGTCCACCGAGGGTGGAAATGTTCAAGATGCACTTCTTACCTACTGGCCACCTACTGTATGTGGGTTCCCTGGGCTTCATGTTTGAGAATTTGCCGCAGTCAACATACTCATACCAGACAGCCACAGATTCACATGACACCAGCTCTTACTGCTAAACTGAACAGGGGGACCTGTGCTTTGCCCCTGGCAAGCTTTCACCTCCAAAGCCCACCTTTCCCACAGGGCCCCTTGCACAGAAAGACTCATAAAAAGAGGACTCAACCACGCTCCTCAGTCAAGGAAGCCTGCCTGGATCACTATTCTGCAAAAATTAAAAACATTATATAGATCTCCGAAGAAGTCTGAAGGAGAGGATAACTAGCTGCATCACCACAAGATGAAACAGAAATTTGCAAGGTCTCCCTTTTCTTCCGAGGCAGATTCTTGGTGTCCCACTTTTCTGGTACAGTATGGATTAGGGTGCATTTCTAGAAGTCCCCTCCCACAGCGACTCCTCCCTTGGTTTAGCTAGGATACTTGATGGCTGGCTGCAGCCGCCTGCTAGTAGCTTTACTGTGCTGATGATTATATCCATTCATCCGTATATCAGGAGATGCTGGGCTACAGACAGCAAAATGGTTTTGTGTAGTTGAGTCCTTTCTGGCTACAGAGGGCTGGTCTCTGCCTTTGGAGAAGGTGAGCACCTAGGTGAACAGCCAGTCATTTCCCTCTGCTTCAGTGAGCTCCTCAGGATGGAGGTGGAAGACTCTAGCACTTATCAGTGGCTCGTGCAGTAAAGCTGTGTGGCTTTTCTACTTGGTGTCATAACATAGATCACCGTACTGGCCTAGTTTGTTCCACTTGGACAGCCAGTCCTATCTAGCTAACGGTCAACTACTCCTCTCCGGGGACCCAAATTATCAAAATGTTTCTCCTCCATAACCCCTACAGTGACACTGTTCTCCACATGTTTGTTTGTTTATTCTTATTGCTCGACAAAACCAATTGTCATTACAATCATTAAAAGGAAAACATTGTAATATTCAAATACAATTAATAAATATCCTCATAGGCAACACAATATAATAAAAGTTTACACAGATTCATATTTCCTTTATACATAATAAGGCAAATACAATGAGTAAATATCCTCATAGGCTTCACAATACAGTAACAATTTGCACAAATTCATATTTCCATTATACATAATAAGCCACTCAGCAGACTAGCATATTTTGAGTATTGTGCAATTTACAATTTCCAAGAGCTGCCCAACTCCTATCAGAGCTGCCTTATTAAAAAATATGATATTCATATTGTACTTACCCTGTACCTTATCTTATTATAGAGACAATTTATTCTAGAGGGAGGTGTTGCTGGATACATTTCTTTCTAATGCTGGTAATTTTTATCAAGAATATTGCTAGGTTAGTCAAAACTTCAGTACTTTCTGAATTAAAAATCAAACCCAGAATATACCTAGCTAGGGAGTTCATCCCTTTTAGATATTGCCCCAGATGTTTATGCCTAATATCCTCATACCATGGACACCTGAGAATCACATGCCTCAGATCCCCTTCTTCTCTCAGATAACAATAACACTCTGGACCAGTTGCACTTCGTTTATTATATCTTTTCTCAAGTATGTTACTCGGAAATACCTCAAATCTATACTTCGTTAGAATTGTTCTAAACTCTGGCTGATGAATAGCATTAAGATAACATTTTAATCTATGCTCCTTTGTGTTCTCAACTAGCCATTTTGCAACCCTAAGGTCTTTAATCCCCTTCAGATATTTCCTTTCCAAGTATTTATATATTTGGTTTTTGATTTCTTTACAATAGCTTGGACTCAACTGTATAGCCTGTCTTGTGTACAACCTTAAATATTTTAACCCATATATATTTAATAGATTATACACAAAAGATAACCACCCTTTGTTATATATAGATAACTGTTTTTCCTTTTCCCTCATTATCTCACCAATTATAGAATTATTTTTTTCCCCGGATGCTTTGACCCAAAGATTTATCATCCTAACATGTATAATATGTTCCAATTTGATTTGCCCAATCTCTGCTCCTACTAATGCATTTGGTGTTCCTACAGGAAGTCTCAAAATTTGTTTATAAGTTTTATTTATTTTTGCCTCCAGTTTGCTAAAATTTTCCAGTCCCCATATCTCAGCCAGATAGGAGGCCTGACTTATCACTTTTCCATTGATGGCCTTTAACATGGGAGTTACTGGCAGCCCTCCATATATACTATTAAATCTCTTAAGGGCTTTTATTGTTTGTTCTATTTTTATTCCAGTCCATCCCACATGTTTGACCCATCTGCAATTATTAGTTAATAGTATCCCTAGGTATGGTATACACAATCTAACTTCTTTTGTGCTAAAGTTAATTTCCTGTATCCCGTACTAGAACCCAATACAATCACTTTTGTTTTACTCACATTAGGTTTCAGATTATGTTTTCCTGAAAGGACATTTAAAGCAGCAGTGCAATGAAAATGGGCTAAAATTTGACCCCACCTTTTCTTCTTCCTAATTGATGCCAGATGTCTTCTAGTTTATTTTGGTGGTCAAATTTTCAGTTTTCGTTATCATTTAAGAATTTTATGAACATTTAAAGGTAATTATTTCTCAAGAAAAAAGATGGCTACCTCATTTCTGCATAGAAATAATACTGAGAACCCGAGGAGGATACCAGTGCAGACAAAAATGCAAATGTACAGAACACAGCATAGGAAGCATCCAGATAACCCAAATCAACAGTTTTGCCGATATTTTTCATAACCAAAGCAGAAAATTAGCTTTTTGGAATAACTTTTTTTGTTGCATTGCTGCTTTAATCTATCTAATGCTCTTTGTAATCCCAATCTTGAGGTAGATAAAACTTCCAAATCATCGGCACATGCTAAAATAGGTATCCATTTCTGAGCAATATAGGGACAATGAAAAGCTGGATTGTCTAATTCTTGCAGACTTTTATTAATATACAAATTAAATAAGGTTGGGCAAGAACACATCTTTGCCTTTCACCTATCTTGGTTTCAATTTTTTGTGTCAGAGCACCCAACTGTGAAAATCTTACTTTGGTCCATGTCTTTGTGTACAATCTTCTTATAAGAATTATCAAGTTCCTATCTATACCCATTCCTCCCATCTTTTCCCATAACAGTGTTCTAACAATTGTGTCGAATGCTGATGAATAATCCACAAATGCCACAAATAGCCCTTGTTTTTTGATTTTACAGTATTTTTCTATTATATGCGAGAGGATAAAGACCTGATTTCTTATACCTACTCCTTTCCTAAACCCTGCCTGAAACTCTGAAATTATCTGAGAGTGATCTAATACTTTCATTAATCTATTTAGCAATACCTTGACATAAATTTTTGCCATCACATCTAAAAGGCTAAATGACCTATAATTTATTGGGTCTAACCTACAGCCCTTTTTAAAACTAGGTTCTATAAAACTACCCAGCCATGAATCAGTAACAAACACATGCATTGCTGCTTTATTGTAAAAATCAGTCAAGGTAATTATAAAAATCTATATAGAGCCTATCTGGGCCCGGCGCTTTATTATTCTTGAAGGATTCTATAGTTTCTTTTACCTCAGCTGCTGTAAACCATCTAAAACCCTCATCTAGTTCCCCTACATCTTCTTCTTGAGCACAGTTAACGCCATGGAAGATATCAAAAAAATATTTTTCCTATATAGCTGGCTCAATATGGACATCTATCTGAGACTTATAATTACAGGTTCCTTTTGTTACCAGTGACCAAGATTTCCTATCATCTCTTTCCTCTATTGCCTTGATCATTGTATCCCAAAGTTCACTTTGATGTTGCATTCTGCAGAAATTAACAAACTTCTTATAACTTTTCCTCGCTGCATTCAGCTCTGTTATCTTTGTCTTATTAGGATGCTTTTTTGTTTTCCTTACTAACCTTGCTAATTTCTTCTTTTCTGCTCTAAAATTTTTATAAAACCAGTCAATATTGTATCTAATTCCCCTTCTTTTTTTCCTTCACTACATCTTTAACTGATTGTTGAAATATATCAATAATTTCTTTATATAAACAGTTCCTGAATATTATTAGTTATAATTTTAACAATATAATCACTCAATTTCTTCTCCTGATTGTTTTTAACTGGATCCCATCTAATTCTTCGGTTCACAATCTCCATATGGTCTTCATTTAGTACAGCCTGTATCCGATTTATCCTTTTTTTATAAACTACTATGGGGCAATGATCACTTTCTGTTCTGTTAACTATCTTAAAATCTTCATAGTTTCAGTAATCAAATACAGAAACTAATGCATAATCAATTACTGTTGCCCCTTTTACGTTTATGCAGGTCCAGTTTCCCATACTATCAGAAGGCAATCTTCCATTTAAGATAACTAGTTGTAATGCCTCTATAACATATTCCAACTGCTTATGTCTGTCTGTATTTTTTTCTGTCCCTCGAGCTCCTACGTGGGATGTCCAAGGCCATACATAGTTGATCCTTGTGCTCTAGATTCATTTTATCCCCATGTCTTATATTAAAATCCCCCATTATAGCTGGCTTAGTGGTGCAGAGGGCTGAGGTGCTGGATGTCTCACCTCGCAGCACTCCGGCAACCCGGGTTCGGGAGCGAGCCTGGGTCATCAGAGGTCAGCACAGGGGGAGGGCGGAGCTGGATGAAGCGGCCAGTAGGCAGCTCTCCTCTCCGGGGTGATGGAGTGGCATCCCTCGCTCAATGGCTGCCCCCTGATGGAGGCCAGGAGGCTGCGCAGGCATGATGCCTGGCATTAGGCCAATGGAGTGGGTGGAAGGGGGTCGTTACCAGGGCTGCAAGGCGCATGTGCACATGCTCACGCCATGCATCCTTCTCCTGAGGCCCTCGGTGGGAAAAATGGAGGATGAAAATACTGGTGGTAGGATGATAACTGACTCCCCGAAGGCACCGCTTCCAGATCAGGCATAAGGTAAGCACCGGTAAGTCCAGGTGATGGAGCTGCAGGGGTCGGTTGGATGGGGGCCATCCGGGGGCCAAAAATAGAATTAAAAAACAAAATCCCCCATTATAAGTATCTTTACAGATTCTTTCCCCAGACATTTTTTAACTTCTTGTACGATATTATAATATAATGCTTTATCATACGATGGTGATTTTATTGGTGGATTATAAACATTTACTATGATTAATGGTCTTCCCTTAATTTGAATCTTTACCAACGTATAGTTTTGTTCCACCACCTGTCTCAGAATCCGTATGTCCTCATCTATTTTAATATACATAACAAAACCCTCCATATATCTTCACATTTCTTTTGTTTTATGGCCACAGAATGAATCATACTATAGCCATTAATCATTATTCTGTCTATTTGTTCCTTATCATGCCAGAATTCCTGAAGCATTACTATAACCATCCCCACTATAAAATCCCTTAATTCTAGATCAACTAATTTATTTTGTAACCCAGTAATATTCCAAGACATAATTCCCCAGTTCTGCTCCTTGTTACTCTCAATAAATCGAATGGTACTTGTGTTCCTTTCATCGTGCTTTGAAAGTCTCTCATTCATTTCTGTCCCATCTCCTGGTCACAGTTGTTTATCCTCTAACATTTGAACTCTATTATATGTGGCTATATTGTATTCTGTCTTTTGTCCTTCTTGACTGAATTCCACATACTGCAGCACCTTTTCCACTTCATTTACCACTTTATCAACATTCAAAGATTGAAAATCCACTATTAAAATCCCTTAAAATTTTCTAACTTCGAACTCGCTTCTAAAATATTTCTAACTAAATTCCCATCCTCCAATGTCAGATCAATCCAGTCCCCCTCACTCCAATACCTATGTGCTTTCTGGACATGAATAATATCATCTTTATAAAACTCTACCCTCAATATATTACCTATAAAATGTGTAATCATAGTCCTTAATTTAGCTTTGTTATCCATACCCACATACGAGATACCAAAGATAGAAGGAGTTATGTATGAAGAAATTTCCCTCTCATAGTCTTTCTCACAGAACTGTGTGAATTTCCCTTTTTTGCCTAAATACAATTCCAATTCTCCCTTAGTTTGTATCCCCTACCTAATCAGATCATTAGTTAAAATGGGTGGTTCCACACTCAGTTTAAGTTCCTGTAGTGAGATTGAATTTCTCCATACATACTAAGCACTCTTGGTTGTTTGAAAAATAGTTGCAGCACTGAATTCTGTTCATCATACAGAAACCCTCTAGCATCATGTGTATCCTCCAACTGTACATCCAGATTTAAAATTTCACTGCAAATTAAGTGTCCCAATATTATCAATACTATATTACTTTCATTCATATCTAATTTAAAACTTCTAATCATAATCAGTGATTGTTCTTTCTCAAATAAATCCCAGTGTAGAACCTCAGTAACTTGCTCTCCCTTGTACTATCTTGATCATTACTTCGAGCAGTTGTACGTAAGTCATCAGCATCCCTCTTATCTTGCTTATTCTTATCACAATCCAAAGTCCTCTGTTCTATTCTTTCCTTTTCCATAACCATTTCACCCCCACTCTTTCTTTTTTTGTATCCTGTTTTCCCTTACATTGCGTTCTCTCTCTCTATCTTTTCCCTCTTATCATGTATTCCAATCTCTTTATCCTTCTCTCCACTGTTCTTCCCACTAATCTTCACCTTATTCTTCACCATATCGGGTTTCCATGAGCATTCCATACATTCTCTTGAACTTGTCATATTTGTCCTTTATCCTCCCTTCCCTTCTGTATAATTCTGTCCTCTGTGTCTTCATACCCAGGAGGCATACTTTCCATCTCACAGTTAGATATTCTCTCCTCTCCTTAATCCCTCATTGTTTTCTCAATTACCTGTACCTTATCCATCCTTCTGGCAGACAATAGTTCCTTCAATCTTGCAGTATTTGCCTTCATTTCCCCTTTAAGCTTGTTAACTTCACTTCTCAGAATAATTAGTTGCTCCATCATGGCCACACTAGCTATGTGTGGATCTAGTATTGTCTCAATTAAATTGGAATCCATGAATGGTGTATATGTTATATGTTTTACTGCTTTATTTTCTATCAAGTTTTCCCTTTTTACCAAACCTTGTAGGGTCTCCTGCATCCCTGATATTCATTGGGATAAATCAGATTCTTTGCTCTCACTTTGATTTTCATTCTCAGTTCCCAAATCTTTCAAACCTTTTGATTTTCTTCCATAAATCAGACCCACAGAATTTTTAGATTTTTTGTACCCTTCTTTCCTCCAGTGAGGTATCCTCTTTATTCTCCCATTCTATACCATCCATGTCCTCCCAATCCAGTTTTGGTGAGCAATCCAGGGGATCCTGTGTCACAATATCTACTATTGCCTCTTTTTCTTTGGTGGAACTATTTCTCCAGGTTTTGTAGCCTTTTTTAGATGTTCTGTAATTAGGGTTTGCCCCTTTCTAGTTACTTTATTAGGTTCAATTGGACTTATTTCTACAGAATGTTCCCTTTTCTTTACATTTCTCTTATTCCTCCCCTTCTTTTGTGCCCCCTTAAGCCGCACAATATCTGTATCAGAGTATTTACTGCTACATTTACCCTCGTATCCCTCATGTCCCTCATTACTGGCATTACTAACATTTCTTTTGCTTCTAGTTCTCACTTTACTCTCGAAGGGAAAGGGAATAATCCAATCCAATCCAATTAGAACCCCACCTCAATATACCTTAATGTATGATTTTATACTCAAAGTTACCATCTACCTATTACCTTGGTCCAGATAGGTATACCAAATACCAAATATGGACCAATGTTAATAATAGCAATAGTAATATGCATGCATCTCTACTCCTGGTAATTGTAATGGTAGTGGTAATTGTAATAATAGTGTATAATTGTAGTGTCGATTATAATGTTGGCATTACTAGCAGCAATTAGCAATAATTAGCAGCAATCAGAAGCAATTGCAAGAGTTACAAGGGTCACAGAATTGCAGGGACGACAGCAGTTACCTTTCACCAAAAGCTTCTAAACATAAGACTACCTGCAAAAACAGTGGCAGAGGCAGCAAGATATCAGAGGTGCATCAGAAGTGCAAAGAAAGGCAAAAGATGCTGAAAGTGCAGACATACAAAGTAAATAATAAATTAAAATGTAGGAATGGAGGTCAAAAAATAAATTATGTCAGTATGGTATCCATTAAAAAATTGTCCCAGTACGTTATCCCAGGATGTTCTCTGCCTTGGAATAGCCACTAATCAAATGTCCAGAGATACCAAATCTGACAAAATACTTCTTACAGGCTAATGCGCATTAGGTACCAGTAAATAGGCATCAATAGGCAGAGCATGTAGCTATTAAACTATTGCCCCCAGTCGTCTGATGAAAACTAAAGTCAGTCAATCTTCCATTAGGATGTCTACAGGATTGTTCTTCGAAGCACCGTGCACCCCCTTCTTGTCTCAGGATCCTTTAATAGTAGTATCTCAGACTTTTCCTTCAACGGTACCTTCCATGCAATCACTATGTAGAAAACAAAACAAAACAGAATCCAGTAATTTTTTAGAGGGACTCGGTCAAAAAAGAAAAAGGTAGATTTCTAAAAATTCCCTTTATCTGTACTCAGTTCCCAGTACTTCCCCTACTTTTTCAACTACTTTTCAGCTAACACACCTTCCAGCTTATTGGCCCCAGTTGATCTTAAGAGATTCATCTGTTTTATTCTAACAACAAATTCACTGCAGTATACTTTTGTAACTCAAAACTAGTTACAATTTCTATCCCTTCAAAAAGGTTGTACTTACTTTTTAGTTTATTTATAACCGCTCCTGCTTCCTGTATCTCCCCTATCACCATCGCCATCAAAGGACACTCGGGAAGAAAACAATAAAGCAAGTAAGGCTGATAAAAGGTGGTCGAAGTTGGTATCGTTCAAGCAGCAAGCCACCATGTACCTCTTTTAGTCCCCCCCTTTTTTTTTCACTAAGTCCCTTCAACAAAAAGGAACTACAACCAGCACATTAAACACAAGCTAAACAAGATGGTTTTGAAATCCCAACAGCTCTTGCAATTTTTTATTATTTTATGTTATGTATCAACACAACACAGTCCAGACACTTTTCTTGTCATAATTCTTTAACACTAGATCCCTCCTTCGTGCGAACAGAGTAGTCTTCGATCTCCGGTCTTCCAATCCTTATTCTAATTCCTTGCCGACCACTTCTCAGGAAAAATTATGGTATCGAGGATATGCAGTGCGACTCTTCCTTTTCTCACGCTCGTCCAAAGAGCTCTCCACCTTCTGCCCCATCCAGCAGGCTCCATCATTCAGCCCACCTTCCTCCTAAAAAGGAAAAGAGAAGAAAACGTGGGAGCACACCACGGCAAGACGGCAAGCACAAGAAAGTCTGGTAAGGTTGAGTTGCAGGCAACAGTGGCATACCTGTTCATGATAAAACTTAAGGAATAACTCAAACCCTGTTCCTACAGCACCTCCTCAGCTTGCATAGCGTGCAGCCCCCATCTTGCCCCGCATCTCAAGATTGGGTACAGAGGAGCCAGCTGCCGAGGCTGCTGATGTGTTGAGGTATCTGCATGTGCACTACCTGTTCTCCACATGAGCTGCATGGTCATGAGCAAGATACCTCAAATATGATTTAAGGGAGATGCTAGAGAAGCACCCAGATTCCCTTCTCCACCTGCAGTGAGCTCATGGGTGTGGCATTGACTGGTCAGCACATGACTCTGAAGAGGAGTTAAGATGCTCATCTTGGACCATGTTTTATCAGTCAGTGGTGCAAAGATGTCGCTGGTGGTGAGCCTGGCAGGTGGATGCCTCCTCCATGATTTATTTGCTGTAGTTCCCTCCATGTACAAAGAAGGAGTCCCATTTGGTGCCTCCCTGAAAGCAGCTGCTTAGGACTCTGAAACAGTCACACTCGCAGTCCAAAGACATGGACAGAAACTGATTTGGCCAGTTTAAGGAGCCTGTTCCTGCTCAGGCCTCCTGTGGCAGGACAGGTCAGCAGAGCAGAGGATACACTGAGCACTAAACACGGTTCGTCACGGGAAATCAGTGCCCCACCTGGGGAGGAGGCTGCAGTGTTCATAAATTCTGTTGATTTATTCATATGGATGGCTCAGGGTGACTGTGGAAAAGGGGATGCCTCATAGAATCAAGTTCCAGTACCTACTCTCAAATGGGGATGGAGAGAGGATCTCTGATCTTGAAGTGGGTAGCCATCTGGTAACAAGCGACCACCAAACAGTGTGATTCACGTTAAACTTAGCTGTAGAGTCAAGCCACACAAAAGCAAAGGTGTACTGGACTTCAGGAGGGCTGATTTTGTCAAAATGGGAGAGTGCCTCAGAAAAGCACTAGCAAACAGCCAAAAAGGTGGGGTGGAGCAACAATGGGGAAACATTAAAACCACCATCACTGAGACAACAAGCCTTTGTGTGAAGCAAATAAACAAATCAAAACGAAAGAAGAAACCTCTGTGGTTCTCAAAAGAAGTAGCGGGGAAGGTAAGGGAGAAAGAGAAAGCATTCAGGAAGTATAAGGAAACACAGCAGGAGCAGGACAGAGAATTGTTCTAGTTAAAGCAGAAGGAAGCGGGGAAGGCAGTCAGAATAGCAAAGGCCCAAACCGAGGAAAAGATAGCCAACTCGGTTAAGAAGGGGGATAAAACCTTTTGTAGGTACATTAGGGAGTAAAGAAAGATTAAGGCAGGGATACTGAGGCTGGATAAAAAGGAAGGTGGTTGGGCAGAGAGCGACAGTGAAAAAGCAGGGATACTGAACGAATACTTCTGTTCAGTATTCACAATGGAAAAGCAGGGAGATACCTAATCCAGTCAATAGAAGCACTCTGGATAGGGGTTGATATTAGTCCTTTCACAAAGAAGGGTTCTGAAAGAACTCTTAAAACTGAAGTGGATAAAGCAATGGGGCCTGATGGGATTCACCCAGAATTCTAAAAGAACTAAGGGAAGAACTAGTAACACCACTGACTACCCTTTTTAATAAATCATGGGAGGATGGTGTGGTACCTGAGGACTGGAGGAGGGTGGATGTGATTCCTCTTCACAAAAGTGGGAGCAAGACAGAGGCAGGAAACTACAGACCTGTCAGTTTGACCTCAGTGGTAGGGAAAATGATGGAATCACTGCTGAAGGAAAGAATTGTTGAGTATCTAGAGGCCAGTGGGGCACAGTACCCAAGGCAGCATGGATTCACAGCAGGAAGGTCATGTCAGACAAATCTAATTGATTTCTTTGACTGGGTGACCAAAGTAGTAGACCAGGGAGGGGCTGTGGACATGGCCTACCTAGACTTTAGCAAGGCATTTGACACAGTCCTGCACAAAAAATTAATAAACAAATTAGCCAGCCTGGGAGTGGGTCCCAGAGTGGTAGCCTGGGTAAAACACTGGCTGGACAACAGGACACAGCGGGTAATAGTAAATGGAGTCCACAGTGAAGAAAGGAGGGTTACTAGTGGGGTACCGCAAGGTTCAGTACTGGGGCCGGTCCTTTTTAATGTCTTTATAAGTGACATTACAGAGGGACTAGAAAGGAAAGTATGTCTCTTTGCAGATGACACAAAGATCTGCAACAGGGTTGACATGCAAGGTGGGGTGGAAAGGATGAAAAGGGACTTGGCAAGGTTGGAGGAATGGTCAAATGTATGGCAGCTTAGATTCAAGCGCAAAGAAGTGCAAAGTAATGCACCTGGGAAACAAAAACCATGGGGAAGAGTACACAATGGGGGGTGAGATACTGACAACAACAAAATTGGAAAGGGACCTGGGGGTAGTCATATCAGATGACCTAAAGGTGGGCCAGCAATGTGAGAAGGCAGTAAGGAGGGCTGGGGGGATACTGGGATGCATAGGGAGAGGCATCACCAGTGGAAAACAGGAAGTTGTTGGCCCTCTGTACAGACAATTGGTAAGACCACATCTGGAGTACTGTGTACAGTTCTGGAGACCCCATCTCTGCAAAGACATAGACAGGGTGGAGGCTGTCCAGAGGAGGGCAACCAAAATGGTGCAGGGTCTGCACCAGAAAACATATGAAGAAAGACTGAAGAAACTTAAGATATATAACCTCGAGGAAAGGAGGGAGAGGGAGGGACATGATAGAAACTTTCAAATACCTCAAGGGAATCAACAAAGTCCAAGAGGGTAGTATCTTTCAGAAAAAGAGATGTGCAAGAACAAGGGGGCACAATTTGAAGATAATGGGGGGACCGCTCAGAGGTAACTTGAGGAAGTATTTCTTCACAGAGAGGGTTGTAGATGCATGGAACAGCCTTTCTGAGGAGGTTGTGGAGTCAAGAACAGTGGCGGAATTCAAAGAATGCATGGGACAGACATAAGGCAGTCCTAGTGGGGGGGGGGGTAGGAGGAAGTAAGCTTTGGTTAACTAGGATCTGCAGCTTATCTGTTAGTTAGGAAAATGGGCAGACTAGGTGGGCCAAGCGGTCCTTATCTGTGAATGGACATTCACCTTGACAGCCTTTCCACAGCCACCGTTCCAGGGCAGGACTACTCCTTGCCTGATTGGCTCAGCCACAGAGCCATACTGCTTGGGGAATGGAAGTCAATTGATGGTGTCCTTCCAGCAGTGCCTCTTTACATATTGCACATCAGACAGCAGATTCATGATTCAGCAGTATGTTACCTGCTGAAGTGGCCCATGTCCCACAAAAGATGTTCAGAAAATTTTGTATCTACTGGAATGGATAACCAAGACCCAAACTGTCTGGATTCATATTATACAGTATTCTCTAGGACTCATTAGGGAAAGGGCTAGGTTATGGGGATATTCTCCCAGTGACATGGGAGCTGCACTGCACTAACCTGTCCCCTGCCACAGAGACGTGAAGTCATCTACAGTATTTTTTAATCTCGAGGTACATTAGATGTGCTCTCCAAGGAGCCAGGTGGGTTTGCCTTAGAGGAAACCAGATCTACTCCACACATTAGTTATTCCAATTCCCAATATTCAAATGGTCCTTACTAGCTTTAACAGGTCCTAGGCACTCCATGGAGGACAAAAGCGATCTCTCGGCCAACATGTCTACGTATTTTTATCATGGTTGTTTTTGGTGTAGCATGCTCTCCCCAGAGGGTGCTGCACTTCGCATGTTCCTCTTTTAACTCTGGCTCCTGAACAGCCAATGTGACTGCATCCCAGTACTGGACCTTTTTTTGCTGTGGCAAGCTGCTCTCTCCACAGCTTCCTCTGCCTTGCCACAGCCATCAACAGTGGGAGTCTTCTTCCCATCATCTCCTTTAGTCCTGTCAGGAACACGAGGAGTGTTATGCATGGAACACTAGGAGTGTTATACATTGCCACCTAGGCCATATATAGAGCATAATGGCTAGGCAGGTGTGTGTTATGATGTTTTTTTACACACCTAAGGTGAGTGATGAGCCATAAACCTTGAGAGCGAAGCTCGAGAGGTTTCGCAAACTCTTCACTCACTGAGGGTGTGTTATAAAACATCATTAACACACACCTGCCTAGACTTTATTTTTCATAATTGATGGTGCATTTTAGTGCAGCACCACAAGAGCAGTCAGTCAGCCGTGGTCGGTTCCCAATCTGACAGACTGCTGAAGCCATGACCAAAGCACAAGTACTGTGGGATCAAACAGATATATTTTTTGTTGTACGAGCATATGAAATTTGCCAGCAGAAAAAGGCTATTTGGTCTATTGAATCTGCTCGATTTTGAAGCCAGCAGCCCTGTTTTGCAGCTGCCCCTTCCTTTATACTCCCTCTTGCCCTGTCCCAACCCCTTTTGAAGCAGCCCACTGTTTCACAGGCTACCACCTCTGCTGGTAATGCATTCCACCCTGTCACCACCCTCTCTGTAAAAACATGTCTCCTCATTTCCGTCCTGAACCTTCCCCCCTCCAATCTCATGTCATGGCCTAGAGTGTCCCTCCCCACCCTTACCCTGAATAGCCCCTCTGTACCAGTCTTGTTTATTCCAGTCATGTACTTGAATGTCTTAATCGTATCCCCTCTGTCCCTCCTCTCCTCCAGCGAGTACATGTTTAGCTCCTTTAGCCTACTCTCATACGGTAAGTCCCCCAATCTCTGGATCATCTTACTTGCTCTGCGCTGCACTTCTTCTAGTAATTTAATGTCCCTTTTCAGGTACGGGTGCCAGTACTGCACGCAGTATTCTAGATGAGGTCTAACTAATGATCTATACAGCGGCAGAATCACCTCCACCCTCCTCGACATTATTCCCCTTGCGATGCAACCCAGCATTTTGTTGGCCCTTGCTGCTGTCTTCTTACACTGTGCCGAGTTGTTCATTGATCCCATGATGACCATCCCCAGATCCTTCTCCTCAGTCTCCGCCAGCTGCATTCCCCCAGTTGGTAGTTTCTCCTTGGATTGTTTGCTCCAAAATGCAGTACCTTACACTTTTTGGCATTGAACCCCAGCTGCCAAGTGTCCGACCAGGTCTCCAGCTTTTTTAGATCTTCCTGCAAACTCTGCCACCCCTCTATGTCATCCACCACTGCCCCATCTTGGTGTTGTCAGCAAACAGGCTGATACTGTTCTTGATGCCCATGGAAATGTCTGCAGTAAATATCCCAAATAACACTGGTCCCAGCACTGAGCCCTGTGGAACCCCACTTGTTACTGCCCTTGGGGATGAGAGTTCCCCTTCCACCACCACCCTCTGCTGCCTTCCCTGCAGCCAGTTTGTCACCCATCCCACCATTTTAGTTCCCGCCCCTGTGCCTTCAAGTTTTATTCCAAGTTTCCCATGTGGCACCGAATCAACTGCCTTCCATCCTGTGAAGGCAGGATCAACCACATAAACAATAAGGAAAGTTAATACTTTACTTGTCAGGGGAGTGCAAGGCAGACGATCATAGCAGGCGCTTTGGTAGTGGTGAAACTGACCTGCCATGTTGCTTTCGATGCCGCCTGTCCACAGACAAAATAAGAACCAATAAGGCAGTGCAGTAGGATTGAGTGACAGGAAACGCCAGGGAAGTGGCATGAGACTTAAAGCAAAATGTCATAATAACTGGTTTTCGGGTTATTACGGCATTTTACAGATGCAGTAAACAGTGTGATAAATGAAGTCATCAGTAATTATAGACTTTTTACATAGTTCCCAAGATGATGCATATGCTTGATAACTTCACTACATATGTGAAGAGATGTAGGGTGTTGTTCCAAGCTGTCAGCGTGGTGCAGCATTGTTTTGTCACATTATCTGTGCTCCAGCCCAGCAGGCTGTCACTATCACAACTCTGAATCCTAGTCTGTGGGGGCCAGTCTTAATAAATGCTCTTTACCTAGACAGAGATTTGAGTGATTGTTCTGGTTGCCATCGATATGTTGTATCCATGTCAGCAGCAACCTCTTCAGTGTGGTCTGTACTACACGGAGGTCTCATTTGTGATGGATTCAGTCAGTTGTAGCCCTGTTATCTGTTCATTCCTATATGGTCCCACCCATTTGGCTTTGATATCTCTGCTGTTGTATATCCCATTGGATACGAAGCCCAGCAGCCAGCACGGGGAGAGAGAAAACAACATTTAAAGGAAGCACCAAGTTTGGTCGACAGTGACAATGCCGCCCTCCCCCACAGTGATGGCACAATACCAACGCAGGTATTGTGCCGCCTGTTCTAAGGGTGTTTTCTGTAGGGGCTCTGGCCCTCTGCATCCCCCGGACTTTAAGATTCCAACACCAGGTCAGAGTTGGTCGGGGAGGGTGGAATACTGGGGAAGAAGCGAGAAACATGGAAAAACCATTACCGCAGATGTCGCCCGTGGTCTCTTTTCCTATTTTGCCTTCGAGGGGTGTCAACAAAGGGTGCACTGACATTTAAATGCCTGTAAATTTTCTTTCGCATACTGCTGGTTGTGGGGCTGGCCTCTCCCTGGATATTGGTTGTATATATTTTCACTCATAAACTACATAAATAAATGCATGATTAAATAAATAAATAACTGAATGACTGACTGTGTATCTTGACCTACATGGTTTATTGTGGGTTGATTAGTTTAGTATTGGACATATTTCAACTTTAGAACAAATTGGCACAATCCACAGGGGGACCAACCTGTGCTGCTGTGTTAGAAGACTACTTCCTGCCTCTATGGAAGCCTGAGAGGGAAGATCCCATTGCTGATGAAGCCCTGCGACCAGCAGTCTGAGAAACAAAATTTGCGGGTATTTAAAAATGTTGTTTTATCAGGACTGGCCATGATCAAGCATTTCCCTGGAAAAGGGGTGAAGAATGTTGCCCAAAGCTCATCCCTGTGCAACAAAAATTTCTCTCCTTTCCTGTGTGAGGACAGAGATGTCTGGGACTATATGAATCCTAATGTTCTTGAAAAAAGTGCACCCCTTCTCCTTACCATCTGATTTATAATCTCACGATCAGTTTCAAATGCCAATTTTGTAATAATTGGTGCATGACCCCCCATCATTTGCTGACCTCCTTGCTGTGTTTCAGTCACTGAAGCAGTGTCACAGGTGTTGGATCACAGTTTCTATCTGTCTCTTTAGTAGGAACTTTATAGGTTCTAGACATGAAGGGAAGATTTTTCTCTGGAAAGTCAAGTGACTCCTTCAAAAATATTCTCGCCAGCTCTCTCGGTGTCTAAACAGTTCTGTCCAAAGCATTTGCGAACTAGACTGTCTGCAAGCTGCAGTACAATGTTTTATTGCATCTTCTGTTTTTCAGTGGTAGTGAGTGAACCTGAAGTGGCTGCATGGGGCACCAGCGCAGAAGGGGCGCAATAAAGTGAAAGTATAGGCAGAGATCAGATTCAAGTGCAAAAAGTGTTACTATAACAATGAACATTGCTGTCACCCTTGCATTCGTAGAATTGTTACCACTTTTTGGATGTGGGCTGGGGCAGAAGGAAGGAGAGGGGTGGTGGGAACAGTGACGGGGGCACCACAAATATTTCTGCTTGGGGAGCCATTTGGTCTAAATCCTGTCCTGCCACTTTATTTATACTTTATTTTACATTTTTTATTTTATTTCTACTTTCCTGCCTGGAACTAAAAGGTCTCACCAGCACCCCCTGCAGATGATGTAGCTATCTTTCCCATAGATGGTACATATTGGCTCCTAGGCACATACAGAACAACAACCCCCAGCATACTAGACAGGGTGGTTCAATCTGGAAACGTAGTAACATAGATTACGTCTTCAGAAAAAGACCCCGAGGTCCATCCAGTCTGCCCGTTCAGTCTCATGGTTTATGAGGTATCACACACCTCAGGTGTGTAAAAAACCTGTTTCACACTGTTGTACATATATATTATTCTCTGTATGGTTACTGGTTAGGATTGATTGCAACCCAAAACCAGTACCTGGAATTCTCTGTTTCACACACTGTGGTACACAATCAAGAATTTCCTCGCTCTCATGCATAGCACCAAGTGCGAGGCACGACATCTACGGTCAAAATGTAGTTTAGTTTTCATTTAGCTTTATTGGAATTTGAGTCATGCTGAGTATGAACTGTAAAACATCTCTCTGTTTCCTTAATGACCTTCCCTCTCTGTCAGTTCGTGTAGTGACATGTGTGCAGATGACAGTATACTTTTTGGCTTAGGTACCTCAGTCCCAGCCCAGGAAGCATCACTACAGTGTGACTTTAATAACATTCATCACTGGTTCCAGTCTCAACAACTTCGGGTCAATACCAAGAAGACAGTGTCCATGAGCTTTGGCACAAGCCGTAGGCTTGCCAGGCCCCCTCCACCAAGGTCTTTTCCACCTTGGATGGCACTTCCCTTGAGGTTGTTCCTAACGTCAAGTATCTAGTTGTGTAGCTGGTTGGTAGACTTAACTACTTTACCCATAGAATGCCACCCACAGAAAGTTCTGACCCAGAGTACCCTGTACCTCAGTAAGGATTGCCAACACTCCCAGTCTGCTGTGAAGTAGTCACCATGATGGTGCTTCCAGTGTTTGACTATATGGATGTAGTTTGTGTTGTCACCCATTCCCCTTCTCTTGCCAGACTGGACACTCTGTGCAGTGCCTTCTGCCACGTTGTAGTTAATGCTCCCTCTCAAATCCATCACTGCTCCCTTTATTCTAACCTTTTAATACCACATCTTGCCTCCCACCACCTCATTCACTGTGAATCCTTCATTTCTAAATACTGGTCCTCGTCTCTTCCTCTTTACATCTCCTCTTTCTTATTTTTTTTTTTTTTCAATTTTATTGTACAGTTTTTAGTCGTGAAACACACACTAAGCTGGAGCTTATTTTTAGTTGTATCCTGGGGAGCAAAGGGACATTTAGTGACTTGCTCATGGTCACACAGCATGCAAGTGGTGGCTGTGGTATTCAAACCAAATTCTCTAGGTTTGCAGCTCATTGCTGCTACTCTGCCTTTTGTGCACTTTGCTCCAGTGACTCCCACACATTCTCCATTCCTTACTCCAAATTTGCTGCTGGGCAATCCGTTTTCTCCTCCTGTCATCCCTCCATTTGGAACAATCTCTCATTCTAACATTGTCTGTCTCCTCCCTGTCATTCTTTCAAGCATCTTCTCAGACTCCTTTCTGCTCCCTCTTGCCCTGGCCCTGGCTAATCTGTGGCCCCAGTGCTCTCTCACCTACCTTTCACCTACTATACTCCCAGTACTTCTCATCTACATTCCTTGTCAGTGCATTATTCACTGTACAGTAAACAGTAGCATAAACAGTAAAAGAAGGGGACAAAACTTTCTATAGATAAATTAGTGACAGGAGAAAGTCCAGAGGGGGTATTGCTAAGATCAAAGGGGATAAGGGGGCATGTGAGGAAGAGGACCATGTAAAAACATCTATCCTAAATAGATACTTCTGCTTAGTAGTTACTGAAGACAAGGTAGAGGCACGGCCCACAGCTCAGCACCATGGACACGGGGGGGGGGGGGAGGTGTGCAATAGTCCGTTCACAAAAGAAAGGGTCCTACAAGAGCTCGATAAGCTCAGGGTGGACAAGGCAGTGGGACGTGATGGCATACATCCCAGAGTACTAAAGAAGCTAAGGGTGGAACTAGCAAAGCCATTATCAGAACAGTTTAGTGAATCTCTGAGCACAGGAGAGGTCCCAGAAGACTGGAGAAGGGCTTGTGTGATCCTGCTCCACAAGAGTGGTAGCAGGGAGGAGGCATGGAACTACAGACCAGTCAGTCTTACCTCAGTAGTGGGGAAGATTATGGAGGCACTCCTTAAGGAAAGGATAGTGCAACACCTGGAGTCCATAGGAGCACAGGATCCAAGACAGCATGGGTTTACAAAGGAAGGTCCTGTCAAACTAATCTCATAGATTTCTTTGACTGGGTAACCAAGTGATGGACCAAGGGGAGCAGTTGATGTCGCCTACCTTGACTTCAGCAAAGCTTTCAATACTGTTCCACATAGAAGATTGATTAACAAGCTGGGTAGGCTTGGGGTGGGTCAGAAGTTGGTCAACTGGGTGGCAAACTGGTTGACAGGTGAAAACAGAGAGTAGTGGTAAGCGGTATACAGTCAGAAGAGATGCAAGTCACAAGTGGAGTACCTCGGGGATCAGTCCTGGGGCCAGTCCTATCTTCATCAGTGACATTGCAGATGGACTGGAGGGTAAGGTTTGTCTGTTTGCAGATGACACCAAGATTTGCAACAGAGTAGATGATACAGATGGGGTGGACAAAATGAGAAGAGATATGGATAAACTAGCAAAATGGTCAGAAGAGTAGCAACTGGGGTTTAACACAAAGAAGTGCAAGATCATGCACATAGGAAAAAGAAACCCTGAAGCCAACTATAGGCTGGGAGGGGAGTTGCTGACAGTCACAAGGGAAGAAAGCGGCTTGGGCGTCATCATCACCGATGACCTGAAATCATCCAAGCAGACTACTAAAGCGGTAGGTAAGGCTAGAGGGATGTTGGGGTGTATTAGTAGGGGTATCATAAGTCGTAAGAGGGAGGTAATAATCCCTCTTTACAAGACACTGGTTAGGCCCCATCTGGAATACCGCGTGCAGTACTGGAGGCCACACCTTCACAAGGACATTAACCAAATTGAGGCAGTCCAGAGAAGGGCAACCAAAATGGTGCAGGGACTGCATCAGAAAACATATGAGGACAGATTAACGGAGCTCAATATGTATATCCTAGAGCAAAAGAGGGAGAGCGGTGATATGATCGAAACATTCAAACGCCTTAAGGGCATTAACAAGGTGAAAGAGTCTAATATGTTTCAATATAAGAAGAATAGCAGGACAAGAGGACAGTGCATGAGATTAGAGGGAGGCAGATTAAGGGGTAATGTGAGGAAGTTCTTTTTCACAGAAAGGGTGGTGGATACATGGAATGGCCTACCTCAAGAAGTGGAGGATATGAATACAGTGCAGGGCTTCATACAGGCATGGGATAGGCATAAGTGAGCAATACAGATGAGTATGAATAGATAGGCCATTGACAGAGCAAAGGCCAATGGCACATTTATAAGGTAGAAAAAGAAATGGACAGACTGGATGGGCCTTTTCGGTCCTTATCTGCTATCAGCTTCTGTCTTTCTATGTTTTGCCGTGGATTATTGCTGCTGGTTTCCTAATTTCACTGTGATATTGTCTGTTCCCTACTGTTCACTTTGCCTAGTATGCTCGTACCTGCCTGTATACTGTTTTGTTTTCACTGACTACACTTTACCATTGGATGTATTTCTCTCCCTGTACCCCTCTCTCCTGGGTCGCCCCTGAAAACGGGACGTGGCTCAGTGTGCAGTTCCCAGTCACCAATATAAATCTATAAATAAAAATTGGTAGCAGTGCAAACAACCACTTGACCTTTAGTCTGCATATAAGGACTGATTGGCACACCCAGTCTGCCAATTTTTTCCTTGTCTATACTGTCACCTCAGACCCTACTTGATCTCTGCGCCCCCCGCCCCCCCCCCCATGACTATCCCATACATGCTTGAACCCCACCGCTGTTTTCACCCCCTACCACTTCCTCTGGAAGGCTGTTCCAGGAATCCACCACTCTTTCAGTGAAGACGTACTTCTTCACCTCTCTCTTGAATTTAACCCCTTCCAAGTTCATTCATGTCTCCTTGTTCTTGTGCATGTTTTCCTCTGAAAAATGCTCCTTTTCTGTACCTTATTTACCCCGCGAGGTATTTACAGGTCTTTATCATATCCCCTCCTCATTCTTCTTTATTCTAGGGTGTACTTATTGAGGTCCTTCTGTCTTGCATCGTAGAACTTCTGATGCAAACCCTGCACCATTTTAGTTGCCCTCTTGTGGACTTCCTCCACTCTAAGTCCTTCCTACTGCCTTCACTATGTCTGCGTCCTTCTTGAGATATAACCTCCAGAGTTGGACATAATACTCCAAGTGGGGTCTCACCAGCGATCTATACAGTGGCAATACCACCTCCCTCCTTCTGCTGATGATGCCTCTCCCTGTGCACCCAAACATCCTTCTGGCCCTACCCACTGCTTTGCCACCTTGACATCATCAGATATGATTACTTACCCACAGGTCCCTTTCCTGTTTGGTGACCATCAATATCTATTTTCCCATGTTGTACTGTGCCACTGGGTTTCTGTGTCCTAAGTGCAGATTTTGCACTGTTTTTCATTAAAACCCAGCTGCCAGGCCCTTGACCACTCCATGAGTTTTCTCAGTTCTCTACACTTTATTTTCACCCCTGAGGAGTGTCCACCCTATTACAGATTTTGGTGTCATCCCCAAAGAGACAGACCTTCCATTCCAGCTCCTCTGCAGTGTCACTTACAAAGACATTAAAGAAGACTAGTCCCAGTATTGAGCCCTGTGGTACCCTGCTGGACACCCTTCCTTCACCAGAGTGAACTCCGTTTACCACAACACTCTGTTGCCGTTTACCACCTTTGGACCACTCCTGAGCTACTCAGTTTCCTTATGAGCCTCCTATGTGGAACAATGTTAAAAGCCTTACTGAAATCAAAGTAGGCCATGTCCACTGCCCCACCCTGATCTATGCCCCTGGTCGCTCAGTCAAAGAAATCTATCAGATTTGTCGGACATGACACACACATACACACACACACACGTACATGAATTCATGTTGCCTTGGGGCTTGTAACCTGCTGGATTCAAGACACTTCACAGTCCTTTCCTTTAGAAGTGACTCCATTAACTTCTTACCACCGATGTCAGGCTGACGGGCCTATAGTTGCCAGCCTCCTCCCTGCTGCTGCTTTTGTGAAGCTACATCTGCCCTCCTCGAGTCCTTTGGAATCATTTCAGTTTGAGTGAGTTGTTAAAAAAAGACTGGAAAAGTTCCAGCCAGTACCTCCCTGAGCTCCCTCGGTACCCTTGAGTGTACCCTGTCTGGCCCCATTACTTTGTCCACTTTCAAGGTTTGCAAGTCCCTTCAGGACCCTCTCCTTTGTAAAGGGAATTGTGTCTATATCACCCTCTCTAGTGCCCCAGCTGCTGTTACGCACCCATCCCTTTCCTCTGTGAAGACTGAACAAAAGTACTTGCATAGGGTGTCTGCTTTTTCTTGATCCTCCTCTGCATTGTCCCACCAACCCTTCTTAACCACACAATCCCTTCCACCAGTCTTCCTCTTTTCACTTATGTACCTAAAAAAATGTCGTCTTTCGTTACTCCTTGGGCTGTTCTTTCCTCAGTGTGTGCCATTGTGCTCCTCACCACTTTCCTTGCCTCCCTCTGCTTCTCCTGATACACCTCCCTGTCCTCTTCCCTTTGCATCTCTTTATATCTCCTGAAAGCTACCCTTTTAGCCTTTTCATTTTCAGCCACTTCCTCTGAGAACCTAGCGGTCCCTTTTTCCTCTTGTTTTTACTCACTTCCTTTGTACTGAGGTTTGTTGCCTTCACTGTGTCTTCCCTTAACTTAGCTCACTGTTCCTCCAGCTCCCCCCCCCCAATATGTTGCCTCTGACGCATTCACCTGTTTTCATTTTTTTTTATCTGCCTTCCTAAAGTTCAGGACCCTCATCCTTGTGTGGTTTGCTTCCACTGCTGTCCTTATGTTGAACCATGCTGTATAGTGATCACTGGTCTCCAGGTGGCCTCCCACTTTGACGTTTACAAAACTATCCCTTTTAGGGAGCATCAGGTCCTGTGTTATTACCCCATCATGAGTGGGCTCCCTGACTAGTTGCCTGAGAAATGCCCCCTTCAAGGAGTCCAGGATGTCACTGCTTCTAGCTGAGACTAGGGGGCTCCAGTCTGCATCCAGCAGATTGAAGCCCCCCACCCCCAACAGCAGCACCTCCCCCCTTTCTGCCATTGTGCCAGTGGCTTCCACCAGTGCCTTATCGAAACTCTCCACTGCGTTGGAGGTCTGTAGATCATACCAGTGCGAATAGCAGTTCCATTTCCCATCTCCAAGGAGATGCACTGCACCTCCAAAGCCTTCATTTCCCCAAGGATTCCTTGTGTCTCCATTGCTTTGATACCCTCCATTACATACAACACCACACCTCCTCCCTGCCTTCCCACCCTATCTTTTCAGAACCGAGTAGATCCTGGTATGGCTATGTCCCAGTCATGGTTTCCTGTGCACCACAACTCAGTAATGGCCATGATATCCGGGTCTTGTGGTTTACGCTGTGTCTGTGGTTACTGGTTAGGGTGATTACAACCCACAACCAGTACCTGAAACACGTTACAGAACAGAGAATCGGCTTGCTGTCGTTCACAGCACTAAGCACAAGTCACAACAGCTGATGTCTAAAAATACTTTTGGTTTTTGTTTTCAGTCGGCTTCACTGTTACCACGGTTTCGTTAGCCAGTTATTATTAAAAAAAAAAAAAAAAAAGAAACTGAAACAATGGAAACTTGCTCTTCTTATACACACACTCATGTTATGATACCATTACAAATCACTCTCCCTTCAGTCTCGTGGTTTCTGTGGTATCACACACCTAAGGTGTGTAACAAAAAAAAAAAAAAACTGGCTACACACTGCTGCCCTTACATTATTTTCTGTGTAATGCCTTTTAAAATGAGTCAGCACTCTGAATGAATTTGCTTCCTCAAATACTATATTTCTTTCAAAACTCTCATTTTTACCCCCTCATGATGACTTTAGTGAAAGGGAAAGACATATATTGAGGTTTTTGCAGTCTGGTGAGCATCCTAGGATAGCATACAGCAAATTACAATTACACAAAAATCACGGATACTTGGCACTCCCTAACCTTAAGACACTTGTGCTTTCCTTGCAGTCGTCCGCCCCCCTTCCCCATCCTACATGCCCACGGCCCTGTATTGCACAGTTTTTGACTTACCCATTGCTTCTCTCAAACAATTACTTAGCGTGCTGCCTCTACGACTGTTTATATCCTTGATTTAGGCATCTTTCTTTATGCTATATGATTTGGTGATATTTTTTTTTACTTTGCTTATATCTTGCCTATTGTATGTATTTTTATGTTTGCAATCTCTCCTTCTTATTATGCAGTTTTCCCAACGCTGATGATTCCTCTTTGTACCCTTCCCCGGGTCGCACCTGGAAAAGAGTCTTGGCTCAGTGTGCCTTTCCCAGGTACCAACTTTAAATAAATAACTAAAACAAACTATTGCCAAGCAGCCCTCTGGGTGCATATCCTTAAGATGCTGGATGACACAACCACTTAACACTGGAAAAACGATCAAAATACTACAGTCCCCAGACAGCCCTGTAACTTGCTGTTTTGTCCCCTCCACATCTGGCCACCGCACAGACCACCCTTCACCATTCACCTGAGTAAACCTGGAGAACTGGAGAAATCTGTCCAAGATAGCCAGGATATAAGACGACATGAAATTCTTTGACATGATAGCGCATGACAAACATTTTGGCTGCTCCACCCACAGACGACACATTTCTCCAATGGGAAAGTCAAGGGCTGGTCAGTCTTTCTGAATTTTTTAAAGTGTGGGTGTCTGTAACATTTGAAAGACTTAAATAGCAATTTGCACTGTGGTGGCGAGACTATTTCTGCTACTTACAAGTTCAGTGTTACTGTATGTTCATGCCAGACTGGGGCTAGAGTGGAACACGGAAGCAGTTCACCACAAATCAAACTAATTTTCTTGACATTGGGGCCCTGACCATATTATCTAAATCACGTGTCAAGCACTGCAGTGCCTGGCATGTTGGCAACAGGGTTTGTACCCGAGCCAGGATGCCAGGAGTGGAGACCAGCAGGGAGGAAATTGAAAGCATCCCTTGGATGCTTCCCTCCTAGGGAGATGGATTGTTGTGTGCCACTCTCATAATGGCTCCTGGTGATGGTTCACGGAGGCATTCTTGGTGGCATGGGTAACCACACGCTGCCGAATCCCCCCGGCCCCAGGACACCGCCATGGCTATATACACTGTGGGAGGTGGGTGGGTGCCTCCAAAAAAAAAAAGGAAAATATGACTGCCCTGCAGCGCTCGATGACAGCCTTCAGTAGGCCACCCACATGCCGCCAACTGCACAGCACATCACACCTGGCCCCGATCAACCTCCCTGGTATAACAGGTGCTTTCCCCACTCGCCATATACTGGGGTGCCATCCACCAGGGATAAGCCGGACCTCCAATGGGGAGTGTCAGCAGAGTCCTAGGGGAAGCCAAGACAGGCGTGGCAGCGAGGGTTCATGCAAGAGCCCAAAGGAATGGGGCTGCAGGTGACCCCGGAGGAGCAAAAAAAAAGTGCTGCAGCGTTTAACAACCAGTGACACAGATGCAATTTGAAGGTAGTGGGATGCAGAACTCAAACTAGAAATAACTGAAGCAGCTTGAGACACGGCATGTGTTAGACAGCATAAACCTATACACTCATACACTTGGAAGGAGTTCGGATTCAAATCAATTATCAGATTCTTTTGGACACTGGATATGACTGGTAAATATGACACAAAAAGGGAAAGATCATGCTGGAGGCAGTGTGGGCATACACCAGCTGCACATGGTCACATCTTATGGGGCTGTCCGATTCTTTGCCGTTTTCGCAGGTGATAGAGACAGCCATATTAGAACTGTTCCCAACAGTAGGACACCTTACGCCACAAATAGCACATTTACTGACAGCTCCACATCATATTAAAAAAAACATCACCAGGCACAATTAAGTCTCTGGCTCACAGCGGCAAAGAAAGGTATAAGCAGAAAATGGTTCAGCCAGAACTGCCCCAACGCAGAGAGACTGGGAGGACACGGTGCAGAACATTTACACCATGGAAAAATTGACAGCTGCCTTAACACTTCAGGTTGATAAATTCAACAATATCTGGAATGGCTGGCCGCTTTGGGTTGTGGGTCATCAACCAGACATTGTCCCATGAAAGGCCACTGTGTGTAGGGGGACTAACTGGGTATGAAAGCATATTGCAGAAAACAGCGGTGGGGGAGAAGACTTAGACCGGAACACTAGAGTCAAGGAAAGACCACTCACAGGTATGTACCGTGTATAAAAGTTGAAATTAATGTTCTTCATTGTCATGATACTAGACATGCTGTATTATTCCTTGAAAACAACAACATGAAAGAACTCACAGGCAAGGATCCTAAAGCACCACCCACTATGCTCAACCTTCATGGCACTCCTACACTCGACCTAGGTATCATCACCAGCACTTTTAATAATGCATTTACAAACCTGGACAGTGTCCTTCCACCAAATTTTTTCGACGACCTCCCCTCCAGCTCCTCCCAAGTTACCCCCCAACTAGAACATACAACCCCAAAGTTTTTTTTTAAGGAGGTCCCACCACAAGTAGCTAGAAAATACATTCAAAAGGCCATCGGCAAACAAGGTGCACGTGGTGACTCCTTGACCTGAAACTGCTGGCACAAGTCCTCGATGAAATCTTAGAACCACTTACAAAGATCTTTAATCTCTCGCTTAGATTGGGCCATTTCCCTCTCTGGAAGAAAGCCACTGTCACACGGTTCACAAAAGCGGAGATAGGACACTGCACACCAGTTACAGATCTATCTCACTCCTCCCCCCACTATCCAAAGCGCTGGAGTGAATAGTGTCGGACCAACTAGTTGAATTCCTGGATAAGTACAATGTACAGTGCCCAGAGCAGCATGGCTTCAGAAAAGGGCACAGCACCACCACTGCACTACTGAAATTTACAACCTTCATCCATGCCACACTTGACAAAGGGAATTGTGGAGTGGCAGTATTTATAGACCTTACCAAGGCATTCGACACAGTTAACTACCCCCTACTGCTCAAGCAACTGTCCTCCATTGGGATCTCCAGCGATGCCCTTCCATGGTTCACCAGCTACCTTGATAATCGTGTAAGGATTGCAGGGATCTCTTCGGATGAGAAACCGGTCCGCTCCGGAGTCCCCCAGGGGTCTATTCTGGGCCCCCTACTCTTCTCCCTCTTCATCAACAATCTCCCCAGTGCCTGCCACCAAAAAATATTACTATACGCAGACGATGCAGTCCTGTTTCCAGCCACCATGACATTACAGTCCTTGAATCCCAGCTGCAGCTCGACTTCAATCACATCGTAGACTGGTTCAGTTCTCATAAACTTGTCCTGAACCACAGCAAGACTAAAAGCCATGTCCTTCTGTAACCAGCCAGACAGGCACAACTCTCTGTCCCTCACCATCAAGAACCCGCTGAGAACCCACTCGAACATGTCAAGGAGTTCAAGTACCTTGGTATTACCCTGGATAGTACCTCTCCTACACTCGGCATATTGACACATTTGCCAAGACTGCCAATCTCAGGATTGGACTACTACACAAACACAAGCACTGTATGCCTGCGGATGCCCTTAAACTAGCCATCTACAGCTCTGTCACCTCTATCATTGACTCTGGCCTTGCCATCTATGGCTCTGCCCCAACAAGTGCCCTCCATGAGGATCTCAGTTGCTCTCAACAAAGCCTGTAGACTACTGACGGTGCAGCCCGACAAACTCACACCTGTGACCCTCTATGCACAGGCCAGCTGGCTACCCCACGCAGCAGAATACAATACCAGACCTGCTTACTTACCAAAAGATTCTCCTTGGTCTCATGCCACCTGGTGTTAGCTCACTCCTTACTACCTACAGTGGCACTCAGCAAACACGTGGTGCCCAATCTCTAACCTTTCAGGTTCCCAGATGTATACCTCCATGGGTCAGCGGTCCTTTATCTATAGAGCGCTCAATGGTTCAATTCCTCAATAAAGAAGCACTTTCCTCTACTACACTTGGACCCTTCAAAAGGAATCTCAAACTTTACCTCACCTCTACCACTCAATGTGACTGCTTTGTTGAACAGAGGTCTCTCTAAACACCTCCCAGCTCACTCATGTCTCACAGCCCGCCCTTTCCCAGTCTCATTCCCTCTGGCACTGGGCCTTCCTTGTGACTCCTTTCCTGCTTCACATCTCCACTGGTACAAGACATTTTCCACCACCATCGAACAGTGGCCCATTAGCCTGCCAACTTCCTCTCCCGGTCGCATGCCTGCAATACTAACTGCCTGTGGTGCTCTCTATCTCTTATTGTTACCGCAGCCAGCTGCCTACTCAAGCTGCTCATTTTATGAATATTATCTCAAAGTATGTTATAACTGAGTATCTTTATTTTTTCTTTTAGTTGTTTTGGTTGTTTATTGTGCATTCTTTTACTACCTCTGTATGTATGTTGACCCTCATCCTTCGACGTGGAACCTTTGTAAACGAGCAGTTTCTGCTCAAAGGTATTTGTAATCCGAGAATTTAATAAATAAATAATAATAATAAAAAAAACTGAATAACATTTAAATAAAAAAAGTCAGCACAGTTAATGTATCCAAACAGCAGATTTCCAACTGCTTCATGGAAGTAGACAACATTTGATGCAGTATTAGCTGCTGCACCGGAAAACACTAGTGGTTGTACATCAAGGAGAACCACATCCGTTTTTCTAGTTTTAACAGCGAATATTTGGCCGTGGAAGCATTAACAGGTTCTTGAGCCAGTTTTCAATTACCTTTTCCCCTGCCAGAGCTAATCCAAATATTAACTTACACTCCTTGCAAGCATAAAGAAAATAATTAGGCAATGTCTTATGAGAGAAAGTGACACCAAGAAAAAGACTGCCAAGGGCAGGGCTCAGTGCAGGATTTAAAAAAATACTTTGCATTCTTAAGAGTGGTGGAGTGTCTTTAAACCATTTTCTGTTTTACAAAACAGTGCTATAAATTATAATGCAAACCCATTTAAACGGGCTCTGACTTCCTGCCAGACACAGTTTTGGGAAATGGAAAACAATTCATGGTGGAAACCCCCTTGATGTAGGATTGAATATTTGGTCTGAACAGGACCCATTTCCTTATTGTGTGTCATAGTTTTACACTTTATGTACTCAGTTCTATGGCTGTGTGTGTGTGTGTGTGTGTGTGTGGGGGTTACTTTTCCCACAGGTGCAGTCCTTTTCCATTTGCTCTTAGAACTGAGTCAGACTTTTAAATTTACTCCTGGAACTGAGTACCTAAGCCCCAACACACACACACAGTTTCCACCACGGCTACAGAGAACACAACCACAGCTGCTCAATTTTATTCAGTTTATCGGAGGCTATTTATGTATGTATGTATGTATGTATGTATGTATCAGTAGCTAATAGGTAAGGCATTGTAGTGAAAGATTTTTCAATTTGAATGATGAAATTAGTGCTTGTGACAGAAATGAATAAAACTTGGGAATGAACAAAGTGGTTTGAAAAAATCCAGTCATGGTTAGTAGGGGAAGTGGAGGGTTTGTTGCCTGTGGAATTTAGGCAGAGTGCTTAAACTTTGTAAATCCAAATGAAGGCCCAAGCCTTTAAGCTATGCTCTGGTGACTCCCCAGAACAAACATTCTTAAATGGAGATGGTGACTGAAACTAGTCTTAAATGGGCACCAAGAAACATCCTAGTGCCCTAACCTCAAGATTCCCCCTCCACCAATCAAATTACTCCTCCCATCACAATCATCAGTTCCTCTGCCTAGCCCCTCCCCAGCCTGCACCCACCTGTCTACTGTTATACATTAACAATAAGCCAGGTCAGGGTAGTCATTGTAGGGGATTGATGTATGCACCGGATATATTCTAAGGCACGAGGTACTGCCAAGTGCCTTCAGTCAGTCATCAGCCTGTGGCCTTGTGCTTCACTTCGCCCCCGGCTGCACACTAGAAATGTCTAATGCACACACCCTTGTGTCTTATTGTTCACCTAAGATGGAGATCCCCAGGGGCCATAAAACTACTGTAAAACCAGCAGGCTAATTTAGAAAAAACTAATACTAGACAGAAAGAAGGACACACTAGGACTACACACATAAATCAAAACGCTCTGCACAGCATATGTTTTTGCAGATTCTGACTGCACTCCTTTAAAGTTATCAGTAAAACACAACAGGGCGTTGATTGCGCTGCCACAACTGACAGGGGCATAGTGAGCAACCGGGTGCCTTCATCCCTGCGACCAAGTGACATCGTCTCCTGCAAGTGCAGTTGTGGCAGTGTCTTATTGTCCTTATAAAATAGGTTTCTTAGGTATCTTGTAGAAAAAAAAGGCGAAAATGAACAAAATGTTGAAATATCTATGTAAAGTAGCCTTTAACATTTGGGTGCCAAGAGAGGGTGCAAACAGAAAGTACAGTTACGTAAGAACTTACATAACAGTAGATCTTCGAGAGAGGCTTTTACAATAGGTAATAACCATTAGGACTAGAGCCGTCAGGCACCAGGACCACATGGAAAACTTTAGCAGTGTCTGGTGAGGGAACCACCCACTCAATGTCACATGCTGTACGTCAGTGTGACCCTATATGGTGGGACTGTCCCCACGCCCACCCTCCAGTTCTCCCACCAAAGACCTAAGAAGGTGTGACAGGAGAAAGGAGTGGGCTTCTGGAGCTGAAAGAAAGGCTAAAAGGAAGTAGCCGCAGAAGCAGGGGGAAGGTGGGAGGGAAAAAGGTATCTACTACAAGAGCCTCTCTTGAAGATCTACTGTTATGGTAAGTTCTTACATAACTGTGCTGTCTTACTTTGAGAGGGCACTTGCAGTAGGTAATAACCATTAGGATTGAGTCCCAAGCAGTGTAATTCAGACAAGGCTGAAGCATGGGAGGCAGGAAAGGTCTGCAGTAGGTATCCGATTATGACAGAAGGCCCTGAAGGACAGCTAGTCCGAAGCCTGCACTGTGCCTAGAGGTAAAATCCAGACTGTAGTGTTTGGAAAAGATGTGGACAGAGTTCCAAGTGGCTGCCGCACAAACGTCCGCGGCAGAAACATTCCTGAAACAAGCAGTAGATGCAGCCATGCTTCTGGTTGTGTGCCCCTTGACTTCCCCCTGGAAGAGGCTTGTTATACTTCTGATAAAACAAAATGCAGTTTGCTAACCATTTAGACAAACACTGTTTGGAAACTGTAGTGCCCTCTCTTTTTGGGCACAAAGAAAACGAAAAGCTGATCCGTCTTACAGACTGGTTTTGTCCGGTTTGTAAAATAACGCAAGGTTCTGTGCACATCGAGGGTGTGCAGAATGGCCTCCCCTTGGTTAGAATGCTCGCTGTAATACACTGGCAAGTGTGTGGTTTGATACAAAGTAAACTCAGAAGCCACCTTTGGTAGAAACTTAGGATTTGTACACAGAGCCACCCGGTTTCTGTGGAAAATCAAATACAGCTCGTTACACATCACGGCCTGAAGCTCGGAAATCCTTCTAGCAGAAGTTATGGCAACTAAAAAGAGCACTTTCCAGGAAAGGTAGCGCAAGTCGCAACTCACAGCCGGCTCAAAAGGAGGCAAGGTGAGTTTCTCAAGAATGAAGTTCAGATCCTGCGGTGGTACTGGGTTCCTGAGAATTCCTTACAGAAAGGTTTTGGAAACCTCCAGCTGGGCCAAAGTTGTGCCACCTACTGGAGTGTGCTAGGCAGAAATGGCAGACAAACGTCCCTTCAAAGAAGAGTAACTAAGGCCAAGGTCAGAGAGATGCAGTAGGTATTCCATGACCTGTGGGACAGAGTAAGAGAAAGGGTCCCAACCCTTAGAGAATGCCTAAATGGAGAACCTCTTCTGTTTCATGGCATATGTGGTTCTTGTGGATGGCTTCCGGTCCTCCACAAGGACTTGTGCCACTCTGGAAGAGACCCCAAAGAGTGCATCAGCTACATCAGCAAGTGTCACACATGAAGATGAAGGGACTTGAGGCCTGGATGACCCAGCTTGCCCTGATCCTGAGTCTGCAGGTTCTGGCAGAGGGAAGAGGAATCAGAGGCTCCACTCTCAGCTGCTGAAGTTGAGGGAACCACTCCTGGCAAAGCCAGTAAGAGGCTATGAGAATCATGTGAGCCCCTTCTTACTGTAGTTTTAAAAGCACCCTTTGTAGTAGCAGGAAGGAAGGGAGGGTCTACAAAAACATCCCTGTCCAGCAAAGAGACAGTGCATCTTGCCAGAAAACACCACGCCCAGGAACAAGCGAGCAGAAACTGGGCAGTTTTGCATTGGATGGGGAGGTGAACAGATTGAGATCTGGGCAACCCCACCGAACAAAGATGTCTTCGACTGCTGACTGCCTCAGTTCCCACTTGTGTGCTCTTGCCTGAGTGTGGCTGAGAGTGTCCGGCAGGACATTTTAAACACCTGGGACTTGCACTGCTGTGAGCTGTAGGCTGTACTGTATCATCCATTACCACACGCACATCGCTTCCCTGCACAGAGGATACGACCGCATACCTCCCTGTTTGTTCAGGTACCAGACCACACACATGTTGTCTTTCAGTACCAGGAGAGGCCCAGGAAGGAGATGAGGCTGAAAAGCCTGAAGAGCATATAGTACAGCCCGCATGTCTTGCACATTGATGTTTAGAGATAGCGCCTGCTGAGACCAGTATCCCTGTGTTCTGTGGTAGACGAGATGAGCACCTCAGCCCTCACCGGAAGTGTCCATGGTCAGGGTGTGAGCCAAAGGGGGCACCTGAAAAGGAACCTCTCTGGTGAGGTTGGACAGATTCTGCCACCACAAGAGACCTCGACACATGGGGCCGGACACCAGGACCCTGTGGTCCAGGTCGTCTGGTTTCTGGTCCAACTGGACCCTTAGGGTCCATTGCATAATCCGCATGTGGAGCCTGGCCAGGGGGACAGTGGGGATAGCCACTGCCATAAGACCCAGAAGGCGTAAAACGGAATGGGCCATGGTCCATTGGCTGGTTGCCACTAGGATGGCCTGCTGACACAAGGTTTCCGCCCACTCCAACGGGAGGAAGGCCGGCCCCTTTACAGTATCCAGCACCACCCCAATAAATTGGAGGCAGTAGGATGGAACCAGGTGAGATTTGAGGTGATTCACCGTAATTCCCACTTGACAATAAAGTCCAGGGTAGCAGTCAGGGAGGCCGCCAGGCTATCCCTCAACAGTGCTGACAGGAGCCAGTCGTAGAGTTAGGGGAACGCGTATATCCCCCGGTGGCGTAAAGTCACTGCCACCACCACTAGGCATTTGGCAAACACTGTGGGTGCCGAGGAAAGGCCAAAGGAGAGTGCTTTTCAAACTAGAAGTGTTCCCCCTGGAAGGTAAAGCGGAGGAAGTGGCGGTGGGAGGGAAAGATCGGTATATGCAGGTATGCATCTTGCATATCCAGTGCACACAGCCAGTGTCCCTGGTGCAGCTATGGCAACAGACCCGGCAGGGTCAGCATGCGGAATCTTTTGTACTCTAGGTACAGATTTAGCATACCGAAGTCCAGAATCGGATGGAGGTCTCCCGTCTTTTTGGGGATCAGGAAGAAGTGGGAGTAATAGCCCTTTCCTTCCTGGGCCTGAAGAACTGGCTCTATGGCTGATTTTCTCAGAACAGCCTGAATTTCCTCCATTATGAGAGGAGTGTGGCCTCCTGGGTTACTGAGATGGGACCTGGAGGATTTCTTGGAGGTGTCTCTGTGAATTCGATGGTGTGGCCTTGAGCGACTAGCTGAAGGACCCACGTGTCTGTAGTGATCACCTCCCATCTGGTCAGATGATTGATGAATCTGCCCCCTACTGGTTCCTCTGGAGCTGGTAGCAGAAGCTGGGGGCCCTGCCATGAGTCAGCAGGTGGAGCCGGTATGGGGGAGCATCGCTCCGGCAGCCCACTGAGGCTTGGCTGGAGTGGTGGCTGCTGCCGAAGGGGCCTGACATTTGTTCTGATATCTGGCTGGCTGTTGATTATTCTGACACCTTTGCTGGTGAATAAATGGCTGTTTTGGCTTGGTGTTGGAGCAATACATAGACTGGATAGAGCACAATGCCTTGCCACTGTCCTGAAGCTCAGTAATGATGTTCTTGACGTCACCCCTGGAAAGGATAGGTTCTCTAAAAAGGGGCATCCTGGATGACCGACTGGATGTCTGGGGCCAGTCTGGATACGCACAGCCAGGAGTACCGGCGTATGCTGACAGCCGTGGCGGTACTCCGAGTAGAGATGTCTACAGCATCGTCTGTTGCTCTAAGGGAATGACAGCAGGAGATTTCAGCAGTCCTGATTATCTGGGCGATTCTGGTTTTAGCCTCGGAATCAGGCAAAACCTCAAATTCTGACTTCAACTGGCCCAGTATAGATTTGTGGTACACAGTCATGTGTGCCAAGTAGGTCAGTGCTCTAAGGGCCAGTGTGGAAGACGAATAAACTTTGCACCCAAACTGGTCTATCTGCCTCGACTCCTTGTCTGGAGGGGGGAGGTGCTCATATGTTTTGGCTTGGCTGTATGGTCATGGGCTGCATTAATGACCACTGAGTCCACTTTGGGATGGGAACTAAAGTGGTCTTTGCCCTCAGAGGTTCGATAAAGTCTGTCAGCCTTCTTGACGACCACGGCCACCGATGAAGGCTGCTTCCAGACTGTGGAGGCTGGGTTCTCACGTGGATCAGTTCACAGAGGAATGAGCAGTGGAGACAGCTCGGGCATATCCAGGTTATCTGCCAACCTCTTGCATTGGGGGGGGTCCTGATTCTCTGTCTTCCACCCATTTGCCTCCTGAATGATCTGGAGAATCTCTGTAAAGGAGGGGTCCTCCGGAGGAGACTTAGGAGATTCTTTGGGTTTTGGAAGGGTGGTCTCAAAGCCCGAAGCTGAGGAGTCAGCGGAGTCAGAGTCCAAGTGTCCAAGTCCGACAATGGGCTTATGTCTGGAGACAAAACCCGTGGGAGCAGGATCTCCTGTAGGGAGACCGAAAGGCCTCTGCCATTACCAGCTACAGCGGTAGGACTCGAGGTCTGTCCCAATTTAGAGGGGCAAGACTCCACTGGAGAAAGGGATCTCGGCATAGGGTTCATGCGGACAGGCGTATAAGCCCTGGCCGGTTGATGCCAGTCCAGCTCAGAGACCAACTGCGTCTCGGTTTCAGACCACCAAGACTGTAGTTCCTCCCTGAAGTCCACCTGAGGCTGAGGAAGTGGAGGGGGCTGGTAGACAGGAGGGTAGCCTTGGAAAGGGAAACCCGGTGTCATATATCCCGGTGTTGGGTAATGGTTGCCCGGCGCACCATAGAGAGAATAGCCTGATGTCGGATAACCCGGTGTGGGGTAACCTGCTGCTGTATACTCTGGCGGCAAATACCCTGGTGAAGGTTAGTGAAGCACAGGGAAACCTGGTGTTGGAAGGCCCGGTGAAGCGCCCAACAGCAGAGCTGAGAGTCCTGCAGGAGGCTCTGATGGTGGGTAACTAGGCGTAGGCCCCGAAAGAGAGTCCGAGGACCTGACGGAAGGAGCGAAGGGCCCCGGTAATGTTAGGTCTGGCATCAGACCTTTCCAGAGGAGGTTCTGGCATTGGCCTAAAGGGGCTGAGGGTCCCACCGGAGTCTGAGGTGTGAGAACTGGCCCAGATTGGGGAGACTGAGGTGCAGTAGACACTGGCTCTCGAGGGAGGTCTGGCATCGAGCGTTCCGGCCCCGGCACCAGGGTGGTGTCAGGCAGATACCCCTCCGCTTCCAGCTCAGAATGTACTGGCGAGCCAGGAGTCTCCACCAAGGGAGGTGGAGGAGGATCTCAAGAGGAAGAACCCTCTGGGGAGGGCTGCAGCAAAAGCAGCACCTTGCGCTGATCTGGAGGATCGGTGTCAGGCCTGTTACTGGGGCCTGATGGAAGTGCAGTGGCTGAGCAGACACCAGAGGAGCTGGCATGTGGTTTATCAGCCTGGGCTGTGCATTCTTAAGAGGAGCCGATGACTGACTTATCGGCCGTGCTACTAGGCGTAGGCCCTGGAGTTTTGAGGGGCCTAAGGGTGGTGGAGCTCTCCGGAACACAGAGGCACCCGGCTGAACTGTGACCAGCACAGGCAGGGAGACCAAGGGCTGCTCCATGGAGGAGGAAGCAGGCTTGGCCGATAGAGTGGTACTCATGGCAGTGGGAGGCCGCTCGTCGCCTACAGCTCCCGAAGGAGGTCGTGGGCGGGAAGGAGACCCATTGTGGTCCCGGTGCTTCTCCTTGTCCTTCTTATGGGAGTCTGAAGAACTCCCCCAAGAGGAGGACAATCACGCAGCTTCTGCAGCTCCATCTCCATGGAAGCCATCTTCAGTTTAAGAATGTGGGCTTCCTGGGCCTGTTGGCGGCGTTTCCGTGTGGCCTGGTTGAAACTCTGGCAGGCCTCACAGTCCTTGGTCTTGTGCTCTGGGCCCAGGCAGAAGAGACAGAAAAATGGCCGTCAATGTGGGGGGAGCTGAGTGCCGCAGGAATCGGGCTTGTTCTTATACGACTTGGAAGGCATTGGAGAAGACATGCATGAAAAAAGATGTTACTTTCTACACTCTATAGAAAAGAAATTGAACAGTGAAATACTCATCTGAAAATAGCGGTCAACTGAAGCAGAGTTCAAGAGGTCCAACGTGTGCAGGTCGATGGCAGGAATGAACTGGAGGGCAGGCGTGGGGACCACCGACTATATTGTGTCACGCTGACGTCCGTCACATGACGACATGTGGGCGGTCCCCCGCCAGATACTGCTAGCTAAAGTTTTCTGTGTGGTCCTAGTGCATGACAGCTCTAAGTCCTAATGGTTATTACCTACTGCAAGAGCCCTCTTGAAGTAAGCTCATTTGTGCAGTCTGTGTATAACATCCAGCCCCCTCCCCCCCCAACACACACACACTAGCTTTTTACTGTCAGTTCTAACCTCTGTCTCTGTTTTGTTTTGTTTGTTATTTTTATGTTGTCTTGTGCATGCGAAAGCAACATCTTGTGGTAGTGGCAGAAATGCAGAGGTGTGTCAATGCTGGCAACTGCAGGGCACGCTTTAGTAGGTGCATCCATCATTCACCAATTAGCTAGCGTGATAATGCTGACACAAGAATTATGTAAAGTGTCACCAACTTGAAGGAAATGTGCCACTGCAATCAGAGACAAGCTCATCATGCAGCGGCACAGATGACACACCTCCCGTACGTGCCTTTCCTGGTGAAACATTTCCAATAAACATGGCGTGACACAATTTCCCAAAGCTGACATCCAGGTGCAGTCCCGTGCTCTGGCCCCCACATTGTGTGGCACACTGGGAGCCCACCCCAGTGTGCCACCACTTACAGAAAGTCGACCGCAGTGTTGGCATGTTCCTGCCCCCACGCCCATTGTGTGGTACACTGTAGCCCACCCCAGTGTGGCCAACATCACGCCCCTGAAAGTCATTAACACTGGGAGCCCACCCAGTGTGCCCAACATTTGTTTATTTCACCTGTAAAGAAAGAAAATGCTCCTGCGAGGTCCAGCTTTTTTTTTTTGTACCTTAAAACAGGAAACGGTCCCTTATTGTAACGCCCCACCCTGTAGAGGCTGACAGGCATCAGGGGTGTGACTTGGGATTGTCAGCTGTAATGCTCATGCCATTCCACCCTCACCCTGCAGCCAGTGACAGGCATCGAGGCATGCCTTGGACCCTTTGGTCCCAAAGTTCACCCCATTCTCCTATACTGCACTCATCTCAGTGTTTTTCCTTATGGAATGGGGTGAGCGTAAGGCCCGAAGACCCCAAGGCACAACGCGAAACTTGTTGGTGTCTACAGGGTAGAGTGAGGTGAAATGGTGTGCGCATTATGACCGACAACCCAAAGGCACATCCCAATGCCTGTCAGTCTCTGCAGGGTGGGGGTAGGGTTGGCGTCAGTTCAGTACTTCACTGCCATTCCTATTATGCATCTCTTTAACTCCTGCACTACCAAGGCCAGTGCCAGCAAGACAACATTCAGCATTGACAAATGCTTGTTTATAATAGAAAGAGCGGGTAGCAGAGCAGTCAGACACAGACATACAAACATATAACTGCCAGCGTAAGATGGCCCTTTGATTTATCAAGTCTGTTTGAATTGTGGAGTCCCTATCTCAGCTACTACTGAGGGTTGTACCCCTTCATCAAACCTGACCCCCCTTCATCTCTCCGCCCCCCAACCCATTGACCCTGACCCTTCCTTTCATCTTATTCCACCCCTCTTGAATCTTTATAAATACATTAAACAACACTGGGTCAAGCACTTTACCCTGTGGAACCCCACTTGTGACCTCCCTTGAATCTAAGAGCTCACGCCCACTACCACCCTCTGGGTCCTTCCCCCAACCAGTTTGCCAGCCATCTTGTAATTTTCTCCCCTGCCCCTAGGTCCTCCAACTTCTTGATCAACCTTCTATGGGGTACCGAGTCAAAAGACTTGCTGAAGTCTGAGTACAGGATGTGAACCACCTGGCCCTTGTCTACTGTTGTTGTTATCCAAGCAAAGGAGGTGATCAGGTTTGTCTGGCAGGATCTTCCAGCCATGAACCCATGCTGCTTTTCTTCCTGTACACCATTCACCTCCAGGAACCCTGTTAGCCTTTAGACTGTCTTCATAAGCTTATGAAGAATTGAGGTCAGGCCGAATGGCCTGATCTCTAGGCCCACTGCTGTGAAGTGGCACCACGTGCCCTGTTCTCCACTCCTGTGGCACTTCCCCCAATTCCAGCGAGCTGTTGAACAGATCTGCCATTGAACCTACCATGTCCTCAGGCAGCTCTCTCAACAGTCTTGGGTGTGTACCATCTGGGCCTGGGGACTTATCACCTTTGAGGGCCCTGAGCCTTTTTTTCACCCTGTCCTCTGTGATCCTCTCTTCTGGCCCATCCCATCCCCCTTCCCCCACTTTCTCCCTTTTGGTAATGGGCCATTCCTTTCCTTCCTAAATACAAAACAGAAGTATTTATTGATAACTTCCACCTTCTCGGTACTGCTTTCCCCCCCAACCCCTTTTAGTTGCACTATTCCTTCCATCCTTTTGTCCCTGTTTTTTTCACGTGGACATTTCATATAATCCTTCAGTTTTTGGGATTGAGCAGAGCAGTTGATAGTGTCAGTTTCATCAGATTGAGCAACGTGCCGGAAGGTGTCGAGGACTGAGTAGCATGGTGCAAGCATGGATTTAGGTGGCCCACGCAGTTGTTTGGAGGTGTAATTTAAAAAACACGATTCAGCTCATGGTTTCACAGTAGGGGTTGGGTGTGAACAACGGGGGAGAGGAAGTGAGTGAACCAGAACAAGGAACCCAGATAGCATGCAGGGGATAAGTGCAAGGCAAACTTTAAGAAAACTGCTGTCAGAATAAAATTATATAGAAAACAATGCAAGAAATGAATACTGCATAGATACAACCATTCGTTAAACCACTCCAGGTATGCTGTACATAGGGTTTGGTTTAAAACCGTATGTGACTATACTGAAAAGTAAAAAAAGGAACCAGTTTCAATGTTAAAACTCTAAAGTCTGTGTAAAACTCGTCTGGTGGTCCGGTGCTATTGCTGCCTGCTGCCATAATAGCAGCTGGGGTTTGGAAGTGGACTTCTGTCATTTGGGGTTCGGCTGGTGGGGGGAGAGGACTGAGCGTTCAACAGACTGTTCTCTCATGGTTTCTTTCTTGACAAGGTGTCCTCAGTATGGAGGGAGATCACTGCAAGTGGCCTGTCATGGACCGGTGGTATCCATGAAAGGCGGGGCAATGACAGTCTGCCAACCTAGGCTGAGGCTGATCCAGTTGTAGAAGAGGAGGTGGTCCGGATGATCTCTGGTTTGTGTCCTGTGTGCTGTGCACTCAATCATGGACCATCTTGGGTCCTAACTGGTAGCTTTGACTTTCTAGGACCAGTGTACACTAGAATTATCAGGTGTTCTGTGAGGGAGGGGTCTTCCTGGTGGCCCTAAAAAGGGCTGTGATGAGGCGCCTCCTGAAAAAAACATCTCTGGACTCCGAAGTCCTGGCAAGCTACAGGCCTATCTCAAATCTTCCCTTTTTAGGAAAGATTATTGAGAAAGTTGTGGCGATGCAGGTGGAGGTTCACCTGGAGTTATTTAACATCTACAAGTCTTTCCATTTGGGATTTAGACCTTGTCATAGTACTGAGAGTGCCTTGGTTAGTGTGCTGCATGATCTCCTCATGGTAAGGGATCAGGGACTGTGTTCCATCATGGTCCTATTAGATCTCTTGTTGGCTTTTGACACGGTAGATCGTGGTGTTTTGCTGGATCATCTGAGGAGCTGTATGGGACTCAACTTTTGCGCTGGTTTGAGTCCTATATCACTGGAATATCTCAGTAGGTGTCTTGGGTAATTTCATCTCTGAGCCTGGGGTGGTCACCTGTGGGGTTCCTCAAGGCTCGATTCTAGCACCCATGTTATTCGCCATGTACATGTTGCCCTTGGGTGAGATCATAAGGCGGCATGGGGTTGATTTTCACTACTATGCAGACGATACTCAGCTCCACCTGTCTTGCACTCCTGATCAGGTAGATGCGGTGTTGGTGCTAAGACGTTGTCTTCAAGATATCAGTGACTCGATGGCTTCCAACTGGTTACATCTCAGCCCAGGGAAGACAGAGGTGATGGTCATTGAACCAGGGTGGTTTGAGTTGGCAGTGACAAGTAGTGACCTTTCTTTTCCATCATTAAATGGTCACAGTCTTTGAGCCATGGATGCGATGAAGGATTTGGGCATCATTCTTGACTGCAAGCTGACATTTGAAAAAGAGGTGTTGGCGGTAGTCAGGAATAGTTTTTACTGTCTTTGCAGTATTGCCTGAATTAAACCGTATTTGGCGCCATCCGACCTTGAGACAGTTGTCCATGCCTTTGTCACCTCCCAAGTGGATTATTGCAACACTGTCTAGCTAGGGTCATCTGGAAGTTTGGTGCGCTGACTGCTGTTGGTTCAGAACGACGTGGCCTGGTTGGTGGCGGGAACTCTTAGTAGTGATCACATCATGCCAGTGCTGCAGGTCTGCATTGGTTTCTTGTTCATTGCCGTCCTGTCTTCAAGACTTTCTTGATAACATTCAAGGCCCTATGCAGACTGGACCCAAGCTACCTGAAAGATCCTCTGAAGCCTCACACTCCCTCTCACTCCCTCAGGTCCACAAATGCTGGTTCTCCGTTCCTGTTTAAAACAATCTGGGGATAGGGCCTTTGGAGTTGTGACCCCTTTATTGTGGAACTCTCTTCCAGAATCAGTACATTCTGCCCCCACTGTGGATACCTCTAAACACAGATTAAAAACATATTTATTCACACAGGCTCATCCAGATTATTAATTAATTTTAGATTAGATTATTTGTTACTGTGTGATTAATATTTTATTGTATTTATTTGGCTGTTTTTTTGTACCTTCGAAGTGAATTCTGTCTTTTTACTGTTTGCTGGGCACTCTAAGCCATTGGAGAGGGCGCCACATAAATAAAATTTACCTTGCCTTGCCTCTCTCACGAGCAGTTTTCAGAATCCTGTTTCGCGATTGACTCCTAGTGGAGACCAGAGGATGTGCAGTGGGCCACCTCAGATAGGGTAAGACAGACCACACTCGCTGCTGAAACGCATGAGGCTTGGTGTGTCTAGGTGCGGCTACTCCTGAACAATATAAAAAGCACACTTGAACAAAAGGCAGAAGTACAGAAATAGCACAGTCAAAAACCTAATGCTGCAAAAGTGTGTGGGTTTCTAGAGACAATAACTAGGTGTTGGTGCAGTAATAATCACTGGCCTGTTTAGCAATTTGCTTTATCGGGGTAATGTACCTGGACGTTTGAAACATAGAAATATAGAATGGCATGGCAGAAAGAGACCCACCAGCTCATCCAGTCTGAACAACCCTACCTGATACTCCTGTGCTGGGACAAATGGCCATGGCTGGTCTGAGCAGTATGAGGGCGCAGCATTTGTATGTCGGCACATGATGTTTACACACCTTTTCATTACCAGTAATGCGGATGAGCTGTATATGCTCTGGTCTTAATTTGGGCTATTACCTCAATAAACACAGACTTTAAGAGCACTGAGTGTTGACTGTGCTCCACACTGCATATGTGTACCTCTGTCTTTCATTCGAATGCATTTTTTATTTTCCCAGGCACTGCTCCACCCGGAATACTGCATGCCTTTTTGATCTCCTCAGTACAAAAAGTACATTGAGGCAATCACTCGGGTGCAACACAGGGCCACTAAAATTATCAGTGGTGTGGGGCACAACACATAAAAGGAGAGGATGAAGGCTTTTGAAATGTTCCACCTGGCAGAAAGTAGACTGAGAGGGGATGTGATCTCAGTCTTTTGCATGCTTACATGTATTAAGATTGAGTAGTCGGTGATATTTGATCTGGTGTCCTGCAGCAGGATGTGGGAATGTGACCTGAAGCTCTGGAGTGGTAGATTCGGGGTTAACATTATATGGCACCTTGTCTCCCAGAGGGTGGTGAACCGATGGAACAGTTTAACAGTGGAAACAATGACTATGGAGATAGTACAGGTCTTTAAAGTAAACCTGTACACATTACTGCTTACCAATGAATCACTGCATACCCTGGGTGGTGGAGTGGGTAGAGAAGCCATAAACATAGTACGTGTTTGCCCAGCATGCTTATTTAATCCCTGTTTATGAAGTGCATGTGGGTGGGGGGGACATGATGGACGTAGAGTCCTGATACTACAGTATGTTTTGACAAAACATGAAGACTCCCAGTCCGAACTGGGAATAAATTGCCAGAAACAGGCCTTCAGAACTGAAAAAGCAGAGGGTCTGGTTTCACATAGTCTGGAACGTCACAGTAGGTAGATAGTATCTTGAAAGCCATTACCAAGCCATTATAGGTGAACGTATATTTTGCCACAGGGTCTCACTGAAAACATACTAGGAGTTGCCCTATCTAAATATTCTTAAATAATCCAAGGATCAGGGTAAAGAAGATTTTGCTTCAGAATTTAAAAATTAGCTGCATCTAGCTATTGTATGCTTCATTTTAAGAAGCATTATGGCCAGGATAAAAGAGAAATGTAGCTTACCTATTGTCCTTTCTCAATTTTTTTAAGGTAGTTGAATTGCTTAGCTTATTGTGGGTCACATAACTAAAATGGGGTGCAGTCCATATGTACTGTTCGCATGTGCCTTGTTATTGTAAGAACAACCAGTACACCTAAGTCTGTGTTATCAAGTAAGGACCCTTATTATATCATAAGATCATGTTTCGCTGGTATCCCAGCTTTTGTTGCTGGAAAGAGGATCTGTTGGCTGTTCTTACAGTCTCAGAAGCAGCATTTTGATGAAAATCCAAACCTGATGTGATATCTCCCTCCTGACTAAATTTCACACAGTGTGCAGTTATGTATTCCTACTGAAGGGGTGCATCGTCATGTTTGTTCAGAAAAAAACAAACTCTTTGAAAGTCTACCCTTGCTGACCAGGTAGGCATGGGCCTCCGACTATTCTAAACCCAGTATTATTTACATAGTACAACAGGCCTGTCCACATCTCTGTGGCCTCCGGCATGTTTGAGAAACTTGAAACCAGGCAAGGGTAAACAAGAAAACTGAGATCAGCATTTCTTGCACTGGCCAAACCACCATATTCACTGTGTAGCAGTGTGTGTGTGTGTGTTTTTAGGTACTGCACGTTCAGGGTTTCAGTTAAGGGTTCTGCAACTGAGTTATTCTGTTCAAGGTCTGTCTGCCTAGCTGGGGTATTCTGCACCTTTCCTTCAGAGCTGTTTAACCCTGGATTGCCCGCAGTGCTGAACCAAGTTATTCCAGGTGAATTTTTTCAGTCCGACTCAAAAGACCTACTACTTACAATTGTGCCTGCCATAAAGTGGAGGTGATAAAGAAAAGAAAACCCGCTGTAAGAATCCTGCACAGGGCCTTCAGAGCTGTATTTACTGCGCACCATTCTCATTAACATGAACACTGGGCTGTAAGAAGCTGGCTCCTGGAAACGGAATGTGTTGTGCACTACAGTGCACGTGGCTGCAGTAGCAGCACATTCCTATCATCATGCATTCTCAAAACATAACAGTGTCAGAAATACGATCCCAAACTTGCTGATCTTAAGCACCACTGTCATCAAGCTAGCATTGCTACCACAGCACTGGAAAATGAGATGAAGCAACAGCCAGACATGGTGTTATTGTTTTTATCTTGCCTACCTAGACTGCAGCGTGAGCTTTTGTGCTCCTCATGTTTGTTTTTGCATTATCCATGATTTCGCTGTGTGGTTGTGAAGTGGGGTTTTTGTCACTTTTGTCATGTCAGGCAGTCATCACAGTGACCTTCCCCATCAAGGCATAAAAGTCCTTCAGTTTTGGTGGGCAGTTGGCTCCCCTCCCTGGCAGTCATTTAATGTGCAGTAATCTGTATTGGATGGGACTCAAAATACGTTAGCCATGTGACCATTTAAAGAGTTTCTAGTTGGCACTGGTGAAATGCAAGTGAATACTGGGCACCTGACCAGTGGATTGTTTTATACCCTGACACTCATGTCAGTTCATCCTACAGTGTCACCAGCAGCTGGCTTACCCCTTCGGAACTTTAGGTTAACCTTTGAGAAAAATAAGATACCAGATAGAGCTCCAGAATCTTATGTGCTCTGACTTGGCTTCCACTTGTCAGTGCTCTTACACTGTTAGCAGGGCTTCAGATTCAGTTTTTGTACCCCGAGAGGAGTCTTCCACATGGGAGTCCTTGTCTTTTGGCGGAGATTCCCTGTCTTTTGCAACCCCTCTTCAGCCTGGTGTCCATTTAATGCTTATGCCTTGATGGTGGTGGGCATGGCCTAGGGTAACTCCCATGTCGTTTTTTCAGCAAGGCTTTTTTTTCTCCCTGTCAGACCTGGGTGGACATCAGCCCTGACTCCGGGTTACCATCAGCTGTCCTTTGCAGCACCATCCATTCCCCAGGCTGAGTTCCCCCTTGGAATACGCCCCCCCATGTCGGGGCCAGGAGGAGGGCCTTCTTCCCCCAGCCCCAGTGACTCTGGTCCAGAAATCGCCCTTAGGATTGGAGGTGGCAGGGTAGGCTTTGGTGCCTCGGGCAGGGCTTCAGAAAGACCAGGGCCACCATTTTTCCTCCGGCTTTTTCTCTCTCTCAGTCCTGGTGCTGTGGTGGCGCAGATGAAGCATGCGTGTGGAAGTGCGCATGTGCTTCTGGAACCACAGCCCCTTCCACCCTCATGATATCACATCTGCCTCCCGACATCTGTTCTGGCACCAGCCCTCCACCTGGTGCCAGCCAAGAGTTGGGAAACTCACCACCCCAGTCCAGGAGAGGAGCGCTGCCAGACAGACGCTCAATCCTCTCCCCCCCCCCCCCATGACTCCAGCTCACTCCTGACCTCAAGACAGCGGCGTGGTTCAAGATAAGGTGCTTAAACAGCACCTTAGCCCTCTGTGCCACTGGGCCGGCTACTCCCATGTCGAAGGATATCTGATGTTTCAGCTCACCAGGAGTTCCCTTGTAAATTAAATGTGGCACAACTTCTATACATTTCACGCTTCCAACAAAACATAATTAGTTAGAATGGCACCATATATCTCACAACACACGGAGTCGCAGTTCATATGTAGTCCCTTTTTACTGAACGGATAAGGTCTCATCAAAAATTCATTTTAAGCAGTTTTTATATATTGCTGGAATGCATGGATGCATGTGCTCCGAATAATTCATAACCACCACCCCAGTCCAGTATCCATTACAGCATCGCCTGGATTATCACGGGACCCTGGCCACCTGACCCCACATACAGTACATTATGTGGACCCTTCTGTCTCTTTAAGCCTATGGACCTGGCTTTTAGCCAGCTAATCTGGGAAAATGCCCTACCCCACAATTGGATACTCCCTTTGGTTGCTGTACATCTGGAGCCGCTATTACTTAACAGAACAAGTCAGTCGAGCTTACATCCTTGCTCAACAAAGCTGTACATCATAAGGACCAGTTAGGAAACCTGAGCCCCCACCAACTCTGCCAGGTGACTTAGTCCAAATTCTCTGACATTTCAGGCATTGGCCCTGCCAGCCAACTCTCCAGGATTTCTCACCCAGACAAACAGCGCAGACAACTGTCCCTCATCTTCAGAAACAATACACTTTAGCATGATTCTTTTTACCTAGGAAATATAGGTTTCACAGTCAGTTACTACTCAAGTGATCTAGGGTCCCAACTACCTTCCTCAGGCAAGTAAAACTTTAGGGAATTCCTCCAGGTCCAGAATCCATCAGTGCGCATTAGTTGAGGCGGTGCCCACCCGGAAAACCCACTGTTGCCCTAGGTGGCCCCAACGATTCATCAAACGCTGCTACAGGGTGCAGGGACCAGAGGTTGCCCATGCCACTCTGAGTCTGGTGCCCTGCCGCCATGCCCGACCTGGCAGGCACCCACCAGCCACCCCAGCACCCTTGCACACTTTTTGTATAGTACACAATTGGGTGCGCACCATAGGAACTCCCTGACTGACTCTTTTCTGACGAATTTTTTTTTTTTTTTTTTATTTCCCTGTCCCTAATCTCCTCCTCACCCACTAAGGAAGGAACATACAATGCCAAGGCACCCACTCTTCTGATGGGGACTGCTAGTAACAGCCCTGCCTCCTTCCTGGGGAACAGAGTTGTTGCACTCTGTTTCCCACCTTTTCTAGTTCAGAAGAGTGAAACTGCAGTAAAAAGTGCCAAAGCACAGTGAAACAACGTACTATACCACAGTTTGGCATTTCTGGCACCTTACTGCAGTTGTGGAAAAAAATCACTGCACCACAATTCAAGTTCTCCGAACTAGAATGAACGCACACAGACATATCATTAATATGAAGATGACTGACAAACCATTGGGGCAACACTTCTCTCAGAATGACCACTCTATCTCAGATATGTCAGTAATGGTCTAACGAGGACATTTAAAAAATGCACAACAGAGACAGACTTTTGAGATTAAGCTTATTTTACTTCTCAGTATTTAATTTTTTTAATTTTATTTAAGTCTTTGGTAACCGGGTAAATGCATTGATCCAGGGGACCGTTTTCAGGCACGACCCGGGCCACACAGGTGGCAGTTACAGAGGTAGTGACAAGTTATACAATGAGTACAAGCCATGTGGATATACAGACAGCATTGGTGATCAAAGTGGATATACAGACGTCATCGGTGAACAAAGAAAGTGACATAGGAAAGTAAACTTAATGAGAGGCTGAAAAAAACAATCAGTACATCATGATAAACAGCAATTATTATGCAAGTATTTACTAAGGATAAGTGGCCAGTGCAAATTAATGCATGATGGAAAACAAACAAACAAAAAAAAACATACAAGACAATAGCCAAGTGGGAGAGCCCAAGAAGCAGGTAGTGAGGGATGAAAGACAGGAGTCCAAAGAAATGAAAGAGGGCAAGGGAGGCCAAAGCAGCCCAAGAGGGAAAAGTCAGAAAAGTAGGGGGAGGGTTATCCAAGCTAGCAATGGCATGTAATATAGAAACATAGACTTTGACGGCAGATGAGGACCGCTTGGCCCATCTAGTCTGCCCATTTCCCTACCTAGAGGATAAGCTGCAGATCCTATTTAACCAACAGCCTATTTCTTCCTACCCCACACAAAAATTGCCTTATGTCTGTCCCATGCATTCTTGAATCCTCCAACAGTTTTAGTCCCTACAACCTCCTCAGGAAGGCTGTTCCATGCATCCACCACCCTCTCTGTGAAAAAATACTTCCTCACATTGCCCCTGAGCCGTCCCACCTCTATCTTCAAATTGTGTCCCCTTGTTCTTGCACATCTCTTTTTCTGAAAGATGCTACCCTCTTGGACTTTGTTGATTCCACTGAGGTACTTAAACATTTCTATCATGTCCCCCCTCTCCCTCCTTTACTCAAGGGTATACATATTAAGCTCCTTTAGTCTCTCCTCGTGATGGCTTCTCTTGCAGACCCTGCACCATTTTAGTTGCCCTCCTCTGAACTGCCTCCATCCTGTCTATGTCCTTATGGAGATGGGGTCTCCAGAACTGGGCCTGGGACTCCAGATGGGTCTCACCAACTATCTGTACAGGGGATAACAACTTCCTGTTTTCTGCTGGTGATGCCTCTTCCTGTACATCCCAGTATCCCCAGCCCTCCCTACCGCCTTCTCACATTGTTTGCCAACCTTAAGGTCATCTGATATGATTACCCCAGGCCCTTTCCATTTTTGTTGTTGTTACTATCTCACCCCCATTGTGTAATCTTCCTGGGTTTTCGCTTTCCCAGGTGCATTATTTTGCACTTCTTTGCATTGAATCCAAGCTGCCATACTTGACCATTTCTCCAACCTTGCCAAGTCCCTTCTCATCCTTTCCACACCTCCTTGTGTATCAACCCTGTTGCAGATATTTGTGTCATCTGCAAAGAGGCATACTTTTCCTTCCAGTCCCTCTGCAATGTCACTTATGAAGACATTAAAAAGGACTGCACCCAGTACTGAACCCTGCAGTACCCCACTAGTAACCCCTCTTTCTTCAGAGTAGACTCCATTTACATTTACCTTTTGTGTCCTGTTGTTCAGCCAATGTTTTATCCAGGCTACCACCCTGGGACCCACTCCCAGGCTGGTTAATTTGATTATTAATCTTTTGTGTGGGACTGTGTCAGATGCCTTGCTAAAGTCTAGGTAGGCCATGTCTACAGCCCCTTCCTGGTCTACTACTTTGGTCACCCAGTCAAAGAAATCAATTTGATTCATCTGACATGACCTTCCTGCTGTGAACCCATGCTGCCTTGGGTCCTGTGCCCCACTGGCCTCTAGGTACTCAACAGTTCTTTCCTTCAGAAGTGATTCCATCACTTTCCCTACCACAGAGGTCAAACTGACAGTTCTATAGTTTCCTGCCTCTGTCTTGCTCCCGCTTTTGTGAAGGGGAATCACATCTGACTTCCTCCAGTCCTCAGGTACCACACCATCCTCCCATGATTTGTTAAAAAGGGTAGTTAGTGGTGTCACTAGTTCTCTGCTTAATTGTTTTAGAATTCTGGGGTGATTCCATCTGGCCCCATTGCTTTGTCCACCTTCAGTTTTAGGAGTTCTTTTAGAACCCTTTCTTCTGTGAAAGGACTGGGATCAACACCCCTATCCAGAGTGCTTCTGTTAATTGGATTAGGCACCTCCTCCACCTCCTCTTTTGTGAATACTGAACAGAAGTATTCATTCAGTATCCCTGCTTTTTCACTGTCCCTCTCTACCCAACCACCGTCCATTCTGTTCAGCCTCACTATCCCTTCCTTTGTCTTTCTACGCTCCCTGATATACCTATAAAAGGTTTTATCCCCCTTCTTAACTGAGTTGGCTATCTTTTCCTTAGTTTGGGTCTTTGCTATTCTGACTACCCTCCCTGCTTCTTTCTGCCTTAACTGGTACAGTTCTCTGTCCTGCTCCTTCTGTGTTTCCTTATACTTCCTAAATGCTATATTTTTCTCCCTAACCTTCACTGCCACCTCTTTTGAGAACCATAGTGGCTTTTTCTTTCATTTTGATTTGTTTCTTTGCTTCACACTTGCTTCACACAAAGGCTTGTTGCCTCTGTGGTGGCAGTTTTGATATTTCCCCATTGTTGCTCCACCCCTCCTTCTAGCCTGTTTGCTAGTGCTTTTCTAAGGCACTCTCCCATCTTGCCAAAGTCAGCCCTCCTGAAGTCCATAACCCTCACTTTTGTATGGCTTGACTCTGTAGCTGAGTTTATCATGAACCACACCGTTTGGTGGTCAGTTGTTCCCAAATGGCTACCCACTTCTAGATCTGAGATCCTCTCGCTGTCCCCATTTGAGAGTATGAGGTCTAAGATTGCTCCCTCATGAGTAGGTTCTAAAACTAACTGTCTGAAGCATGCCACCTGAAGGACATTGAGAATGGCCCTGCTTTTGGATGTGGCTGCAGCAGAGGTGCTCCACTTGACATCCGGCATATTAAGGACCCCCATCAGCAGTATCTCCCCTTTCTCCACCATCCTGAGTATGCCTTCTATCATATCCTTGTCCATTCCCTCCCCCTGACATGGGGGTCTGTATACAACCCCTGTGCTGATTGTGGTGCCATTTCCAGTCTCTAAGGTGACCCACAGTGCCTCCTCTCTTCCCTGTTTACTCTTTTGTTCAGTTGCTTTTATCCCTTCCCTTACATAGAGAACTGCTCCGCCGCCTCTTCTCCCCTCCCTGTCTCTCCTGTAGGTTGTGTACCCTGGTATGTTAACATCCCAGTCATGGTTCTCTGTGTACTATGTTTCTGTGACTGCTATGATATCCAGGCATCCCAATTCCATCAAGGCCACCTGTTCAGGGAGCTTGTTGCCCAGACTGCGGGCATTGGTACTCATTACCCTCCATTTCTTGATGGCCTTACCCCTTTTTGCCCTATCCCTGTCCTTATTGCGTTTGTCACTTTATCCATTTACCCCTTCGCTTCTCCCTATTGACATCTCTATATTGGTGTCTACCTCACTTAGTACCCTAAATTTTTTGGGGGGGGGCTAGGATTTCCCTGCTCCTCTCCAGTGCCTCCCCCCTTGGCTAGTTTAAGTGCTTGCCAATGAAACATTTAAACCTATCACCTAGGATCCTAGTTCTCCTCCTGGACAGATGCAGACCATCACGCCAGTATAGGCCTGCATCCCTCCAGGTGGACCCCAGTCCCCAGTGAAGCCAAATCCCTGAGCTCTACACCAGTTTTTCAACCACTGATCGAATCCCATGGTGTGGAGCACCCTAGCCTCACCTGTGCCATAGACAGGCAGCACCTCCAAGAAGGTTACCATGCCTGCTATGTGTCTAAGGCCCCTCCCCATCTCCACAAACGCTTCTTGCACTGCTCTGATCCCTTTCTTAGCCAGGTCATTTGTCCCTAAGTAGACAATGACATCCAGCTCCCTCCCCTGTGCAGCTGCTCCTGCGATCCTGAGGATTCGCTCCCTGTCTCTCTAAGCCATGGCACCAGGCAGGCACCTTACCTCCCTCTCCCCTTCCTCCCCCAGTTCTACCTTCCTAACAATGGAGTCCCCCACCAGGAGTTGTTTCTTTCCCCTGTGGGGTCCCATGCCACCCTCCTGTGGTTCTCCTTTTTGGAGATTCCCAGCATCCTCCTTGGTCTCCACTGTGGGTGCCTCCATAGAGGAACCACACTTTTCCAGAATGGCAAAGAAATTGTGGAGAGGTTCAGCTGGAGGGATGCACCTCTGTTCCCACCACCCTCACCCTCCCTGAGTCCACTGTGGTCCAACCGCTCCTATTTCTTGGCAACCTCTGAGGCAGCGGCAGTGACCCTGGTGGTCCCTGGGTGGGAGAGGAGGTCCCACAAATCCTGGCCAACTCAGTCTGGAGATGAGCAACCTCCTCCCTCAGCCCAGAGAGGTGCCTGCAGATGGGACAACACTGCATCCTCCAGAAAGTCTCCCGGAAGACTGCTGCACCACAGCCACTGCACTGCACCACTCATAAAGCAGCCAGGATTTGAGATGTGTCTTGAAAGTGGCATGGGAGTCCAGAGAGAGGGTGGGCACGGGGATTTTGTTCCACAGAGTGGGAGCAGCTACAGATAATGCTCTGCTGCCCATAGCCGAGGAGACTTTTGGGATATCCTTGGGGGTAGAACTGAGGATGCATGCAGACACCTTGAGGGAGTTCTGGTCTTGAGGAGATACATATAAGAGGAGGCTTCACCATGCCTGATGGCGCTGTCCAGGAGGCAGCCGAGCCCGTAATCAAATTTGCAGTGCAGTGGGAGCCAGCCAAGAGTCTGGTAGAGGTGAAATATGGTGCCAAGAGAGTGAAACATAGAAACATAGACTTTGACGGCAGATAAGGACCACTTGGCCCACCTAGTCTGCCCATTTCCCTACATACAGGATAAGCTGCAGATCCTAGTTAACCAACAGCCTATTTCTTCCTACCCCCCACAAGAATTGCCTAATGTCTGTCCCATGCATTCCTGAATTCTCCCACTGTTTTAGACCCCACAACTTTCTCAGGAAGGCTGTTCCATGCATCCACCACCCTTTCTTTGAAAAAATACTTCCTCACATTGCCTCTGAGCCGTCCCCCCTCTGTCTTCAAATTGTGTCCTCTTGTGACCAATGACATCTCTTTTTCTGAAATATGCTACCCTCTTGGACTTTGCTGATTCCACTGAGGTACTTAAAAGTTTCTATCATGTCCCCCCTCTCCCTCCTTTCCTCAAGGGTATACATATTAAGCTCCTTTAGTCTCTCCTCGTATGGCTTCTCTTGCAGACCCTGCACCAATTTAGTTGCCCTCCTCTGGACTGCCTCCATCCTGTCTATGTCCTTATGGAGAGGGGTCTCCAGAACTGGACCCAGTACTCCAGATGGGGTCTCACCAACTGTCTGTACAGAGGAATAACAACTTGCTGTTTTCTACTGATGATGCCTCTCCTATACATCCCAGTATCCCCCAGCCCTCCCTACTGCCCTCTCACACTGCCTGCCAACCTTAAGGTCATCTGATATGATTACCCCCAGGTCCCTTTCCATTTTTGTTGTTGTTACTACCGTCCCCACCATGTACTCTTCCTCTGGGTTTTTGTTTCCTAGGTGCATTATTTTGCACTTCTCTGCACTGAATCCAAGCTGCCATACTTCTGACCATTCCTCCAACCTTGCCAAGTCCCTTCTCATCCTTGCACGCCTCCTTGTGTATCAACCTTGTTGCAGATCTTTGTGTCATCTGCAAAGAGGCATACTCTTCCTTCCAGTCCCTCTGCAATGTCACTTATAAAGACATTAAAAAGGACTGGACCCAGTATTGAACCCTGCAGTACCCCACTAGTAACCCCCCTTTCTTCAGAATGGACTCCGTTTACAATTACGTTCTGTGTCCTGTTGTCCAGCCAATGTTTTACCCAGGCTACCACCCCGGGACCCACTCCCATGCTGGTTAATTTGTTTATTAATCTTTTGTGTGGGACTGTGTCAAATGCCTTGCTAAAGTCTAGGTAGGCCATGTCCACAGCCCCTCCCTGGTCTGCTACTTTGGTCGCCCAGTCAAAGAAATCAATTAGATTTGTCTGAGATGACCTTCCGCTGTGAACCCATGCTGCCTTGGATCCTGTGCCCCACTGGCCTCTAGGTACTCAACAATTCTTTCCTTCAGAAGCGATTCCATCACTTTCCTACCACAGAGGTCAAACTGACAGGTCTGTAGTTTCCTGCCTCTGTCTTCCTCCCACTTTTGTGAAGGGAATCACATCAGCCTTCTCCAGTCCTCAGGTACCTCAACATCCTCCCATGATTTGTTAAAAGGGTAGTCAGTGGTGTCACTAGTTCTCCCTCAATTCTTTTAGAATTCTGGGGTGAATCTTGTCAGGCCCCATTGCTTTGTCCACCTTCAGTTTTAGGGTTCTTTCAGAACTCTTTGTTCTGTGAAAGGACTGGGATTGACTCCCTATCCAGAGTGCTTCTGTTAACTGGATTAGGTACCCCCTCCTCCTCTTGTGAATACTGAGCAGAAGTATTCATTCAGTATCCTGCTTTTCACTGTCCCTCTCTGCCCACCACCATCCATTCTATTCAGCCTCACTATCCCTCCTTTGTCTTTCTATGCTCCTGATGAACCTATAAAATGTTTTATCCCTTCTTAACTGAGTTGGCTATCTTTTCCTCAGTTTGGGCCTTTGGTATTCGACTTCCCTCCTGCTTCCTTCTGCCTTAACTGGTACAGTTCTCGTCTTGCTCCTTCTGTGTTTCCTTATACTTCCTAAATGCTATCTTTTCTCCCTAACCTTCCCTGCCACCTCTTTTGAGAACCATAGTGGCTTTTTCTTTCATTTTGATTTATTTGGTTCACACAAAGGCTTGCTGCTTCTGTGATGGCAGTTCTGATGTTTCCCCATTGTTGCTTCACCCCTCCTTCTTGCCTGTTTGCTAGTGCTTTTCTAAGGCACTCTCCCATCTTGCCAAAGTCAGCCCTCCTGAAGTCCAGTACCCTCACTTTTTTATGGCTCGACTCTGTAGCTGAGTTTATTGTGAACCACACTGTTTGGTGGTCACTTGTTCCCAGATGGCTACCACTTCTAGATTGCTCCCTTACAAGTGGGTTCCAAAACTAGCTGTCTGAGGCATGCCCCCTGTACGGCATCGAGAATGGCCCTGCTCTTGGATGTTGCTGCAGCAAAGGTGCTCAAATTAACATCTGGCTTATTCAGGTCCCCCATCAACAGTATCTCCCTTCTCTGCCATCCTAAAGATGCCTTCTATCATATCCTTATCATTCCTCCCGAGATGGGGTCTGCATATAACCCTGTGCAGATTGTGGTGCATTTCCAATTTCTAAGGTGACTCACAGTGCTTCCTCTTCTCCCTGTTTACTCTTTTGTTCCATTGCTTTTATCCCTTCCCTTGCATGGAGAGCTACTCCTCCTCCCCCCTCTTCTCCCCTCCCTGTCTCTCCTGTAAGTTGTATACCCTGGTATGTTAACATCCCAGTCATGGTTTTCTGTGCACCATGTTTCTGTAACTGCCACAATATCTAGGTATCCCTCTTCCATCAAGGCCAACAGTTCATGGAGCTTGTTGCCCAGACTACGGGCATTGGTACTCATTACACTCCATTTCTTGACGTCCTTACCCCTTTTTGCCTCATCCCTGTCCTTACTGCCTTTGTCATTTTCTCCATTTACCCCAGCCCTTCTCCCTATCGACGTCTCTATCTTGGTGTTTACCTCACTTACTACCCTGACTGAAGACAATAACAGCTGACTGAGGGAGTGGTGCATGGAGGAAGGTTTTGGGTGCACAGGGAGCTTAGAGGGGACTAAAACAATAAAATCCTCCATGCACATGATCGGCTACATCTTAGTAGAGGGGGATCAAGGGTACTTATGGAAAAACTGGAGGATTATACAAACAGCCGCCTGAATTTAAACTGATAGGGGCAGAATGGGTCACTGTATCCGGGGTCTTTGGGAGCAGGAGGCTTCTAGGTCTTTCCTCAAATTGAACTGGAGTAAAAAATCTGATAAGGAGGGAAGAGCAGAGAGCAACAGTGGGCAGGAGGAGGGGGATTCTAATGGTGGGGACATTAGGGAAAGTGCCACAGAGGGTTCAGATGGATGGGGGGGGGTCAGATGGACCAGAGGAGAACTACGGGGCAGATGGGTCTTGGGAAGGGGACATACCAGGGGGAAGGTAGCAAGGCCGAGGAGTGAGGCACAGTGTAGTAGTGGAGGGTGGTATCCCCAAGTGCTCGAAGTCTAGGGAACAAAACGAATGATCTCCAAGCATTGCTGGCAGAGGAGAAAGTGGACACAGTGGCAGTCACAAGACCTAGGCTACTCTGAACCATGAATGAGATCTCTCAATACCAGGGTGCCACTTATACAGAAGGGACAGGGACAAAGGAAAGGGGGTGCATAGCGATCTACATAAGGGAGGGAATTACTAACACAAGGGAGGAGACAGAGGATAGGAAGGCAGAGGTACTATGGGTGCAACTACAAATGGTAAAGGGAAGGAGGGTGAGGCTGTTGGTAATATTCAGACCACCTAACCGGGAAGAGGAAAAAGGTCACGGATTTAGGGACCATGATCCATATGACTGCAGGTAAGGTCAAGGTTGCGACAGTGGGGAATTTCAGTCTGCCCAAGGTAGACCAGAAGGTCCCATCTACAGCCTGTGCCTGAATCATATATCATAGAAGCTTGACGGCAGAAAAGGACCATACCAGCCCATCTAGTCTGTCCTTTTTTCCCCTACACCTCCCTTTCCCTGCCAGCCCCACCCTCCCCTAATATTCAGCCTCATATGCTTGTCCCATGCCCTCTTGAATTCTTCCACCAATTTAGCCCCCACCACTCCGTTGATACTGGTTGAGGTTCAGAGCAGGTTCTTGATAGAGGGTATCACTGAGCCCAAAAGGGAAGGGGCTATCCTGGATCTGGTGTTAATGAATGGAGCACATGTTCAGGATGTCAACATGGAAAAGCCCCTGGGAGGGAGTGACCACCGTAAGGTCTGGTTCAGATCGGACATGGGCAGGAAAACAGCACATACTAGAAAAAGGGTTCTGGACTTCAGAAAGGTGGAATTCAGGAGAATGGTAAAATTATTAGGGTGTCACCTAGCTAGTCTCAGAAAGGATATGAAGTGGATCATAAGTGGTCCATCATCAAGAAAGGGATAGCAGCTGCCACTAATTACCGTGTCAGAAAGAAGGGAAAACACTCCAAAGTCAAGAAACCAAGTTGGTTTAGTAGGGATCATGGCCCAGGCAGTCTGGGTAAAGAGAACCTCGTACAAAAATACAGAAATACCCATAAGGATGAAGATCTGTGTTTCTATAGGAAGGAATTAGAGATGCAGTGAACTTTCATTTACGGAGAAATTTCTGGTGAAATCGCTAATTTTGCCGTGCAAAATATTCATGAAATTGCTCATTCTGCGAAATATTTCACAGGTGCGAAATGCAGGAATTTTGTAAAATGAAATTTCACCGTGGTGGTGAAATTCTGGTTTAATGTTGAAATTCTGCATTTTGCCGGCGGAATTTTGCACTCACAAAATATTTAGCAGAGCGAAATTTGTGGATTTTGACCATCTCTACGACAAATACTTGGGGAAGGCTAAGAAGACAGGTAGGGTAGTCAGGCCAGCCAAGCCCATAAAGGAGCTGCAGACAGCGGAGGGGATCAAGAGAGGGAGAAAAGCCTTTTCCAGTATACCAGGGAATGAAAGGGACAAAAAGGATGGTATAGTGAAACTAAAAAGGGGATGGGTTGGCAGAAAGTAGTACAGAGAAGGCAGAAGTATAAAACAAATACATCTGCTTTGTCATTATAAAAGAAAAGAAGGCCAGGTACCACAAGTGGGAAGGTGGCAGGGTGGGTGGACCAGAAAATGGGATCCCGGAGGACAGGATGAAAAGAGGCCTCACAGCCTCAAAGCTGATAAGCTCCCAGGTTTGGATGGTATCCACAGGGTATTATTAAAGGAGCTGGCAGAGGACCTGGGAGGTCTGATGGCAGATCTGTTGAACAGCTCACCAGATTGGAGGAAGTGCCACAGGGTGGAGAACCAAGCATGTGGTGCCACTCCACAAATGTAGGCCCAGAGAGGACCCCAGGCAACTACAAGCCAGTCAGTCTGACCTCACATGATGGTTTGCTTATGGAGACAGTTCTTAAGGAAAGGCTGGTCGGGTTTCTGGAGGTGAACGGTCTCTAGGACGAGAGGTAGCATTGCGACATATGTTGTTGTATGTGGAGCAGAGGCACGCACACAAGGCTAAGGATGTGTGTGAGTAAATAGAGGAGCAGTAGTCAATCGGGGCAGCAGGTTGCCTTGGGCAGTGGCTAAATGGGCTTCCCTGGTCAGGAATGACTTTATCTGATAAGCCACACCCAATTTCTGGTTAACACGGCAGATAACGGAGGAGATACGATCGGAAAGGAGAGGGACAGGTCCAGGATAACTCCCAGATATTTGAAAGTACATTTTCAAGTACAGTGTCATCCAGTGAGACTGCTGAGAGGGTGGACCCAGCCGTGGCTACCTTAGATAGGAAGGGTTTAGATCCAAATAGCATGGATTTAGTTTTTTTAGCATTAACAATTAGGCGATGTGAGTGGAACCAGGTGTGCGCCACAGAGCAGTTACTGGATAAAGCCCTGGATATATTCTCAACAGCCTTGTCACTAGTGAAGAGGACAAGGTCATCTGCATAAAATAGGGCATCACAAGTGAGACAGTCAGTGGGGAGAGAGTTTATAAACAGGAAGAATAAGAGTGGGCCCAGGATGGAGCCCTGGGGTACACCAGTAGTGACTGGGAGGGCAGGGGAGGTGGAAGGTCCTACACATACCAACTGTGATCTATCTGAGAAGTGACTTTGGAACCACCGCATGGCCTCAGTAGAGCAGCCAAGGAAGGAGGAGAGTAACAGGGTGTGGTCGACCAGGTCGGAAGCTTTAGACAGGTCGACAAAGACGGCACCCGTTGCCCTTCCAAGGTTCATGTTCCTAAGAATTTGATTGGTAAACAGGGCAAGGGCAGATGTGGTGGAGTGATGTTTGCAGAAGCCGTGTTGCTGTCTCGACAGTAGGTTGTGTGTATCAATATAATCAGACAGTTGTCGGTGGACAATCCTTTCCAGGAGTTTACTAAGGTGGGGGAGCAAGGATATAGGCCAGTAGTTATCTGGGGATAGCAGGTCACCAGTCTTAAAAATTGGGACCACCCTGGCATGCTTCCAAGTGCTGGGCACTGAGGAGGTAGTCAATGCCAGATTATAGAGGTAGGTGAGTGGTTTTAAGATGGCAGGTGATATGGTAGCATATGGCATGAATATTGATTTGGGTTTCATGACACATTGTCCCACTTAAACTTGCACAAACTTTTACTTCATAGGATGGATATTTAGCAGGACTTCAGTGTGTTGTTGTTTTGTTTTCATAGAGTCCTTTTTAACTGGTTGTAACATATTGGTTTCTCGCAAATATCGTGTGTGGGGGGTTGGGTTATCTTGGGTCAGTGTGTATCAGGGGAGTTTAGTGTATGTGGGGTAATTTTGTGTGTGTTTTGGGGGTTGGGGATGGTGTTTTTGTGTGGGAGGGCAGTCTGTGTGGGGAGGGGTTGGGGTTGTGCTAATATTTAGGAGGCTTATATTCAGGTACATGTCATAATTATACTACAGGGTGCTAGGACTCTTGGCTCACATGCATAGTGAATATACACTTCTAGTTATCTTTTCCGGGGGTCATTCCATGGGGGTTTATACAGATTCTTAAGACTGTTTCTGTTCATATAGTTAATTGATTATATACTGACTCATTATTGAACTTTGAACATTTTAAGATGCTTGAACTCATTTCTAGGTGGTCCTTGAGAGTTTTTTTTTGTATTTGGCAATAATACTGACAACTGATATCATCTTGTAAAAAGTAGTGTTACAGCACTGTAGGTTTTAATGTTTATGGAGTGTGTTAACTGGTTGAGCATATAGTTTAGAAAATATCTCCAGACAGGTTTAATTCTGTGTAAATGTTTTAAACAGTTGTTCATACAAGGTATATATATTTGTTTTATTTTATTCCTCTTATTTCCATACATACATTTCTGTTGTACAGTTTTTTTATCACACAGTACTATCAAGTTTTAACTTGGTACATTTGTGGTATTAAATCTAAATGTCTTGCTTTTAATTTTGAATGTATTCTCATAACACACTCATTAATTAATAATGTCAGTTAGAAGTTTTGTCTGCTTGAGTGTTCAGCTTAACTAATTTGGATGTCATCTGACCTTGAAAAGATTCTCAGTAGTAGCAAGCTAATGGGATGCTACTCATTCTATTTAAATTTGTGATTTTTTTTTAAATTGATACAGGTACTTTAAACCAAATGAGAATTGTTTATGTTTTTTTTTTTATGTATGATCAGGGTGTTAATAGAATGTGACTCTCTGAACAACTGTCATAAGTATCTGAGGAAGGACTTGGTTGGTCCAAAAGCTTAGACATTGTTTTCTTTTTGTAACATCTGTGTTGGTCCAATAAAAGGTATCAAACCATTTGCTTCTGGATCTACCACAATGTGATATAAAATGTCAGTTGCAGCATGTTTCCCAACTTTGGCCTTCTTTACCACAATGGCATGATTGGCCTACGTATGAGGTGCTGGAATAGCAATAAAAATACTATAGCTAAAAAGCCCACTCCCATTTTAAGTTCTGCTTTACTATGCCTTTATCACTCCTGTGGCATGTCAAGAACCAGCTGTTGTTTGCCCTGTTAGGCAGCTAAACAGTATACAGAACTATCCTGAGATACTTTTCCAGTCCCCTTTTTTTAATGTAGAGAATGGCCCTGTGCTGCCATAACTACAAGTCCATTTAGCATTATTTACATTGTTGCAGCAGAACTTAACTTATATTTCACTGATTTTGAAAAAAATTATGAATAAACCTTCTTCATAGTGAGGCAACATTAGAATCCATTCATTTAGATGCTATGCTGCCCTCACTTATTTGTAACAACATTAAGGGATTTGTACGATATTGATCGTATAAAAGATTGGAGCAGAAATAGTCCACATTCGCTTCATGGCAGAAAACCAACAAATTACATTAGGTATCAACAGTGTATTTGTAGTAAGAAAGCACAGAAAACAAGCGCACTCACCCACACTGTCACAGAAGAGGCAGCGCACCAGCCAGCTTCAAGATCCTGTGCAATTTCATTCCAAGATGGACGCAGTAAAACCCGGAAGTGTGGCTGCGTGCAGTGCCCAGCATTTCGCCAGTCAGTTGCTTTTTGGAATAAATTTACACTGCACTTTGAAGCTGCTTGGTGTATTGCTTCTTCCGTGACAGCATGGGTGAGTGTGCAGGTTTCCTTACACCCTTGGTTTCTGGCTTTACCTCACTGCACCACCTCCATTCCGGCAGCGACCCTGTCTCTACTGTAGTATATTTATATACCAACTTCCAAAGGCACTAACAGATTATAGTGGATAATATAAGAGTACTGGTAAAAACTGGAAGTCTGAACATTTAAATTCCATTTGACTTAGACTGCATTAAAGTGCATGTAAGATTTACATTTTTTTATATATATATTCAAGGTTTATTGAACAAACATACATGTAGGGTACACAATGAACATTAGCTTGAAACAATAGCTTCTTGCAGTTTTTTGCTGCATGAAGTCTTCTGTTAAACATATGCACTTCAGGACAAGTACAGCTAGACTCAACGAAGCATAAGGAAAAGAAAGACAAAGTCTGCTTATCGAGAATTGGGAATCAGTGTAGTACAGTGTCGCTAGGAACAAGCTGTGAATACACCAAGGTGGCCGTGCTTCCAAGCGCTACCCCATCCATGCCATTTTTTTCATGTAAGAGACAGTTTTGAAAAAAAGTAACAGCAGCATCGACCATTTACCTAACAAACTAATAACAATGATTAACCCCAGAATTATGTCAGCTGTGTATCACTGGAGTCCTTAGTAAGTCCAGTGCAGCCCCAATCTGGGCCACAGAGTACACAGACAATGCAGTGTCATATCGCTTGTCTGAATCAGCCTCCGGATTTTCCTCCCAGTGACTGAATTCTGCTGACCATTTCATTGCAAGTTTGCCATCATCATTGGCATCTCTGAATGTTTCTTTTCTGCGTGGCCCACTCTTTTGTGACCAGCATTTGTAGAGAGTGCTAAGCTCCCAGCTTCCGAAGAGTGGTCCAGAAGGCCTTCTGATGTCCCCTGGTGGCAAGACTCGAGTCCAGGAAGGCAAAGAGTGGTGTGTCATCTTCCTGGGAGATCCTTGGCAGCCAATAGAATGTGATTACTAGGGGTGTACTTCTGAAGTGGAAAAAAGACTGGAGAAAATCTTGATATTGCCATGATCAAAATGACCAGAATCATAGCAGTTGTAGTAAAAGTCACGAAAAGTCATGGATACCGTGTGCATTACACGTGTTACTTCTGTTTTGACTTATTTTTGCACAAGTCCATCAGCAAAGGTTTAAATGTTTAAAAAGATCATTGTTAGGCTAGTCCAGTAGAAGGCGGCAGCACATTGTACAGTGATCTGAGAGACTGCAGCTGTGTGCAGGCTGAGGAATTCTACACTGGGGCTGACTGGTGACCAAGCAAATTGCAACTGTGCAGCACGACATTATGGCTCTGTCACTGCAAACATCAAAAACTAGGGAATTTTCATGAAACATGCTAAAAATCATAGTGTTGCTGTGGGAAGTGCCAGAAATCACGTGGTTGCCATAGAAATGATGGGTAGATGGTGGATCATGTGGTTATCATAGAAATGCTAAAACTCATGGGATTATCATAAAAAATGCAATAAGCATGGCGGTTTTATAAAAATGGAAAAAAAACAATGGAATTCATGGCTTCTATAACAAAGGTACAGCCCTAGTAATCCGTGTCATGCTATCCCACAGCACAAACCAAAAGTGACCAAAAGCAGGGTCCGAGGGGCATAACCAATGCCCCAATGTGTCTTACTGTGTTTATAAAATATATCCTTAGGCAACTTTAAAAAGAAAAAGAGTACTTTAAAAGTTTTAAAGCCACAAAAAATATAATATATTGCTAAATAATTCAAAATAGTCCCTCCACATGTTTTTCTCCTGTCAGTCATCTGTCTTTCTACATATTCAATATATTGAGTGATTGTGCTCTAATCCAACTCTAAGACTGTCTCCTCTTCCCCTCTCCATATTTTTCCTTCTCTTTGTAAATAACTTCTTGACTACTTGCTCTCTTCCTTCTCGAACCTTGTTGCTGACCATCCACTGTTGTTTTGCCAATTACCACCCCGACCTTCCTTCTGTCAGTCTTTCTTGTTATGTTTGAACATTCCTCACATTTCTCTCTATATAACCTTTCACTCCACAGGTCGGGTCCGTGGTTTCTGCACTTATTATATATATTACTGCCATTATCTGTATAATGCTTGCCATTATTTTTTGTTGTTTCTACCCATTGTATTTTTGTAGCACTGCTGTACTGTTCCTCTATTTGTATTATTGTACCCATGTTGCTGTTGTTCAACTGTTCTCCTTTTGTTGCACTCTCTTGGGTCGTGCCTGAAAATAGTCATTTTATGGCTAGTGCACCTACCCGGTTAACAAAAACTAAATAAATGAATTGTATACCATGGAATAGAAGAATTCAAATCTCTGCACTATTCCAGTAGCAGAAGAATACTTCCTTCTCCTCCCCCCACACATATGTAATGGTTACATGGAATACATGAATTCAAAATTCTTCATAATTCAACTGGCAATACACACAGACACATACACATCTCAAGTGGAGCCAGAACCTCAGTTTCATTTGTTGTAAGGTAAGGAGCAGGGAGTTCTCTGACAAACTGGTAAAGTAAGACAGGAGGGGGGATTTGTCATGGACATTAAAGAAATACCAGCAATGGAAACTCTGAATAGTATTTGATTTTTAAAATGTGTGCAGGTATGTAAGGGGACTCATGAGTGTAAAGAACATTCGTTTTTTTACTTACTTTAATTTAATTGATTTTTTTTTATTTTTAGGGCCTAGCTGAAGGTTTTTATGTATGAGTAAAGGTGGCAGCCAAGTTTGTGATGGAAATCAGGAATGAGTGTAAGTGGCTCATGAATTGAGTATGTGAGTTGCCCAAATTCCAAATCCCACTACCTGAACCTGTTCAGACCTGTGCAGTTGTATAGAACTTGTTAAGCTAGTCAGGAAATAGGACATTTCAACCCATTCTATTTTGTAGGTGCGCATGATGGCGGGGGAATCATTGTATAGTGGGGAGGCAATCATTGTATAGTGGGGAAGGGAACACAAACATTTGCAGAGTTCTTGGAAGAAGTGTCTTTAATCTCCTCTGGCACTTCCCAGAGTCTGATGCTCATTGCTGTTGTACTTTATTCCAGCGATTTAAGCCTCTCTCATTGACTTGATCGCTTTAATTATTGCAACGGTGGAAACTGCTGCTCTGGAGGCTTGGCCAATGCTTCTACTTCTTAGCTTTTTGCATTTTACTGCCACAACATCCACCCAGTTTCAACCATACTAAGTAGCAAATTAAAGCTGTATACCTTTTAATCAAGGTCGCAGATGGCCTACAACAACAATTTTCATAGTTTACCCTCCTCGCAAATGTCTGTGCTAGTAGAGGCAGTTGCTCCACCATGCTGAGCTACTCCCGCGCTGACAGCATGTTTCGGTTTTGTTGAATCTCTTTTTTTCCCTGTGCCATATACAAGCCTGAAAAAGTTCAACCAAATATAGTGAAGACTTCAGTTGTGTGACACTGTTAGCCATTTGCGAATGTTCAGTGTAAATGTTTTCCTGCGTAGGAAAGTACTGCTTGGGTGGAGAACCTACAGTTAAACGCAGCCTGCCAAGCTAGCAGCTGTGCAGTAGGTCTTTTGATTTCTGTTCCTTCCCATTCAGCTGCATAGTGTCTTTTTTTTTTACTTTCTCTTTATTCTCCCCCTCCTCGCAGCTCTCCCCTCTTGGGAGACACCTCTGACCTTATCAGCCCCTCGCTCCACCTACCTGGTGGCGGTGCAGTCTGTCCCCGTGGAGCCCGTGGCTATACCCCCAGGCAGAGTACGGGGTGGGAGCCCTTGCACCCTGATGCTTCTCTGTGTTTCGTCGGCATGCTGTTTCCGGGCAGGTAGAGGCATTGAGGGTCGGGGCCTGGTGCTCCATCTACTGGGAGGCTGCAAGGTTATTTCCTGATGTTCTCGACGTGCCAGGTCCCCGGACGTCGAGGTGCTGAAGCGCCGACATCTGGCACATCACCTCCTCTGTTGGAGCATCGGGCTTGCTGTACCTCGGGTCTCCACCCGGGGCCAGACAAGAGCCGAGCTCTGGTACCCCCCTCCCCCAGAGAGGATGAGCAGTCCTTGGGACGCTCAAGTCCTCTCCTCCCGGCCGGCCCTCCAGCTCCCGGGCTCGTTCCCGAACCCGGGTCGCTGGCGTCGCAAGCGGAAATCCAACCGCTGCGCCGCTGCGTAGTGTCTTTCATTTTCTGCACTGTTGATTGCGGCTGTGTTCCCTAGGACCTCCATGAAAATGAGATACTGCAGCTCATGGGGCTATGCTGGTTGGGGCAATATTAAAAAAAATAAGCTAAGCTGGCCCGGTTGCGCTGAGGGTTGAGGCACTGGATGCCTTACCTCATGCTATGATCTGTGTTCGGGAATGAGTACGGGCCACCAGGGGTCGGCAGGGGAGGAGAAGGATTGAGCGTCCGATGGTCTGCTGTCCTTCTCCAGGGAGGGGGGTTACCAGCGGTTGATGCTGGGCTGGCCCCTAGCAGCGGCTGGGGGGGGGGGCAGTGTGCCAATGCTGCAGAAAGGGGAGAAGATGGGCCAGTAACTTGGAGGAGCGCATGCGGACATGTGTGCTCTCTCTCTGCAGGCATCATTGCACACTTTACCTCCATAAGGGAAAAAAACGAAAAAGGTCCTGGCCACGCAGCATGACACGGTACCCAGTAGGTGCCACCCCCAAGAAGGCACTTCCCTGGCTAGATCCATTTAGGGTGGGTTGAGACACTCCCCACCACCCTGCAATGAAGAGTAAGTTGTGGGAGCACAAGGGAGGGGGCCTGATCCTTGGGGGATGGCGCTGGGGGAACAGCAGAAGGCAGTAAGACCGCCGGCCAGGATGAGGGGAAGAAATAATAATAATAAAAAAAAAAAAAGCTGATTGTTTACATTAGCTGGCATGTGGTATGTTCTGAAACATTTGTAGCCAGAGTCACCAAACTGGAATTCACACCCAGCAGGTAAAAAAACACAAAAGTTTACTTGACAGTAGATGAGAATTAAAGCAGACATTCATGGCAGGCCCAGTGGGGTGGAGGACTGAGCAACAAAATGGAAGGCAGGTGGGCTTTAATGAATTCCCACACACTCTCCCCTGCTCGGTCTCCGTGGCACTTCTAGATTGTACTCTGTAGGGGGAGGGAGGATGACTTTCCCTCCTCTGGCCCTACTGTGGGAGGCGGGAGTCCACGCTGGCCCTACTGTGGGAGGCGGGAGCCCACGGGGGATTTAAGCCTCCTGGACCAAGCGAGGCAGTAGTCAGTCATGGGTGGTGGGGATGGTGCTGAACAGCCTCATTTTTTGTTCAAAGAAGATAAAAAACTTTATGGTTAAAAAAAAGACCTTAGTTTAGGGGTGTCATTCTTTAGTTGGTCACCAACAAAAATAGTAAATCTGTGACTTTTTGCTGTCTTAAACACAGAAAATGACTTTTTGTTTGTATTTAGTCTAGCAGAATGTTACCAGTTTGGGAAATAGTTGCTGATTATGGTACACATGTGTGTCTGACTTAAAGAGCACTGGTCGTCCCTCCCCCCACCCCCACCCTCGGAAATACCTAAGGTCCCAATCATGATACCTCTTAGTCATGACACCCATTTTCCTTGGAGGGTTTTTCCTGCTGACTAGCATAAGCTTCAGCCCTCACCCAGCTAGGGCACTCCTTTTAGAATTGGCTGTAACCTAAGCTAATCAGTAAAGGGTTTCTCATTTATCTTTAACCTGATTAGCTGGTAGAACTGCAAAGGTGCTAAACCTAAACAATAGAGGAAACAGTTACGTAGAGATAGGAGCGGCATGTGACAGGCTTGACGATTAACAGAATAAGGTGATGAATCTGATCTGATATAGGAGGTACGAGACCAATCTACACATATGTACAGTTGATAGAGATGGAAGCACGTGGAGGCCAAGTCTGTTGGCCATTGCTCATGATAACATGAAGCCAGGGCCTGTAGTCTGTGTTTCAGTCCTGCTATCTCCTGTTTCATACTCTAGCCACTAGAACACACTGTGCAGACTTGGGGTGGGGGCGGGGAGACACAGTATTCACTCAAAAAAGACAGAATGCTTTTTAGAGTTCCTTGAATCCTTCTTTGTATGCTCAGTTTGTGTAGCCTGCATGTGTGGTCACGTTGCCACTCAAGCCTAAAGGCTATGCTGTTGGCTAATATGCTGGGGAAAGAGGTATGGGCAATAGGCGTGGAACCAATCAGTGTCCCCAGTTCTAAAGACCATGCCTTTTTTAGGGATGGAGGAGAAGCAAGTTAAAAATGTATTGTACGGACACCTCTATGGTCCAGCAACAGCACCCCCGCACTCCTGTGCAGGCTTCCCAAGTTCAGGAGTGGACTAGGATAGCCATGGTGGGAGGCAGGTCAGGCTGGGATAGCTACCGTATGGCTGGCAGTGTACTAGGGCCGGGGAGGGTTGATGGCAAGTTCTGCCAACACAGCGACTCCTTCAGTTTGGCCTGGAACTTGCTTCTGCTGCAAGGATGTGCTGCATGCACGAGGGCAATGAGGATGGCTGCGCTATCATCTGTATGATGTTCCGCACACGGGCTGCATGGCACAGAAACTGGCCTCCATTTCAAACATATGCCTACTAAGGAGGATGGCAAGTCCCTGGACCCTGCCATGGTGGGAAGAACTGTGGAGGTGTCGGATGGGGCAGGTTGGTAGCCAAAGGTCAAACAGGGTAAATCTCTGAGGGCAGCTGGGCCTGAGAGAAAACTATGTTGAAAAAAGATAAGTTGCTCAGAATTGGTCTGATGGAGTCAGCTACACTGGATTCTGGTCAGTTTTTAGGGATTCAGATTTTCAATATTGAAGGCCAAGTATCTGTTTTCTGAAAAATGCTTGGATGCAGATTGGAAATTCAATTTTGAATCTCCAGCTGGAAAGCATTCTGTTCCTTCTCTCCTTACCTTACCTTACCGTGAAATAGAAATGTAGAATAAATCCTGGGGTAGTATGTGTAACGAGAATTTTACACACACCCAAGGTGTGCAATGCTACATACACACCGAGAGCAAAGCTTGAGGTGTTTGTGTAGCATCCAACACTGAGGGTACGTGTCAAATTCGAATTGTACACACCATCCCATGGTTTGTTTTATATAATTGCTAGGGAGCATTTTTTTGCCACAGCAATTATATAAAATAGATTGTCTGTGGACCCCCAGCCGGGTTGAAGTGCGGTCTATGGGCAGGACTCTGGTTCTGCTGAAGCTCCTGTTTAAACTTTTTTTTTTTTGTAATTTCTCCAGAAACTTAAAAGAAGTTTATTAAAAGAGTAGAATTCAGTACTTACAGCATTGGAGTGTGAGAGCTGCTGAAGTGTCTGGCATGATTAAGGGAAGACTGCGGCTGACACATACGTGGACCAAGGGAACCCCGTCGCATGTTTGGGGCTATAACCAGCTGATTATAACAGCAAATTATAACTGGGCTTCCCTGTGGGGAAGAACGCTCCCGAGTTATTATATAGTTATTACCTGTGGGTCGCAGTGGTGACCAGTACTATTAACTAGCCTGCTGCTGGATTGGGAGGCAGTCATGGAGATGTCTCTTGCCCAACTTGGTCCCTCACCAGTTAGTCACCACTAGACTGTACTCGCCAGTCACTTGCCTCTGTCTAGGGGACAGAGTGTATTTGGGTGAGACTAGATGGGTACGTGAGGAGGCCTGCATGGTTTGCCACTGAACAACTGAAGGACTTGCTGTAATAAACCGGGCTTAGCGCATTGGACTCTTAGGGCATTGGGGGGGTCCTAAACATTAGGGGTGTAGGAATGGATTGGATATTTGCCCAACAGGCCAGCAAGGAAGGAGACTGATCCCCACCAGCTACCACCCATACTACAGCTACAGCTGTCCACTTGCCTTGCCATGATGAGACCGCACAGAAGTGTAGCTGGATTCAGAATCTGAACTACCGATTCCATTTCCAGTTGTGCTCAGATGCTTTTATCCGAGTCCAAACAGAATCAGGATTGGAATTTCTAAAATTCCAACTGGATGTGGATGGAATGGATTCTAGAGAATCTGAGCACCCCTGAGCAGTGCTGATAGGAGCTGGCTTGCTCAAGGTTTGTACCACTGTTTGGTAGGATTCTTTTTTGTTAAAAATATTCATGCTAGAAATCACTGAAATCTATTAGGCAGTGTCCCTTTTCTGAACCAAGACCAAACAGGTGAATCTTTTCACTAAATACTTATAACCAGCTTCCGCTTGTGGAATCGAACAGTATGTAGAAAAAGGAATACTCTCCACTGCCCCCAACACACACACACACATATACACACTCACTCACTCTGAAAGATTTGCTTATTCTTCTATGAATTCTTTTTTCTTTTTTTTTTTTTTCCATGTTCTATTTATCAGAGCTGGCAGGCGAGGCTGGCCTGCTACCCCATCACCTGGAGCGCAGTCGGGACCATCGTGGAGTCTGCCAGCTCCATTTTTTCATGTTTCTCCCCTCCCCTTGTTGCGGCTGCCCATACGCATGTGGAGGTGTGCGCAAACTGCGGTCCCGCAATATCCTCTCTTCATGCTGCTCTCCACCTGCACTGCCCCAGGCCTCACCTGGCAGCAGTGGTGCATGCAGCTCCCATCCCCCCAAGCCGACCCCAATGACCTAAGCTTGTTCCAGAACCCAGGTCGCTGCGCTGGCATGGCACAAGGTGTGGCATCCAATGCTTCAACCCGCCGTGCCACAGGGCTGGCTGCTTTTATGAATTCTAAAGTATTTAGTGTCCCAAGGCTAACATGAGGCCATGTCTCAATATGGAATGTGTTTATATTCTGCAGTTTTATAGAAATGAGTGCATTAAATCTGGCAGAAAGTTAGTTCCATTCCATGCTGTATGTAGCAGAGAACTGGAGACATCCCCGGAGTTACAGCAAAAATGTTCATTTAACCATTTGTTTGTAGCACATGAAGGGGGGGGTACAGAATGCTGTAGACAGTATATTTTTTTAATATACAATGGGGTCTGAGAACAGGGCACACTGATTGGCACCTTTTAGCCATGATAAGTCCTAGCATATGTTAACCGCCACAAAAGGTGCCAGTCAGCCACTTCACAAAAGTAAAAGTAAATCAGTATTCCCCTTCTGCCACTCTAGCAACTGCTGGGACACCTCAAACAACTGCTGCTTCTGGCCGCAGATTCTGCAGAAGGATATTACACTACAGAAAAGTTTGGGTTTTTTTTTCATCAAACTTTTTTGACAGTTTTTTTTTAACCTTTACCTACTACAAATTGTATAATTGCAATAACCCAGTCCAGAATGTGGGTTATAGTGGAATTTACTCACTTCTGGTGTGGTTTACTCACCCGACCTGTGGCCTCATGTCCGAACTACATCAGGCATGGGTAAATCCCACCGCAGCCCACGCACCCTGTTTTGGATTATTACTTGTATATTTCCTCTCGTGAGGCTAGTTTTTCATGAAAAAAAAAACTTATTCCATGGTGGGGGGTGCTGTGCATCTTGCCTCCCCCTGTGATGCTAGGTTCATGTGCAATCCTCAAAATCCCATCCCAGACCCTGGTGGGGGCTGGGTACATTGCAGAGGTGTTTGACACATGGGAAGTGAGGGTGCCAATCACATCTGGCATTCCTATATCACCTGCCGACTGATTGTGGAGCAGCAGCATTGGTGCTACTGACTGTGAAAGACAGCTGTGTGTGCTTCCCCTCCCAGCCAGAGGAAGGGTGCAGCCACTGGGACTCCAGTCCAATAGTGTGTGTGTGTGTGTGTGGTGGTGGTGGTGGTGGGGGCAGGGAAAAACAGAGGAAAACAAAATAACAAGAAAGTAGATTTGATAATTGGGAACAAAAAAAAAAAAAAAAAAACAGAAATATAGAGTGTGTTTTCTGTCTTTTATTTGCAGCAGATTTCATGGGTTGCACTAATTTGCACTTTTTTTTGTAGATATATTTTTATTGAGAACTTCAAGGTTGCACATTCAAAGCAAAGTATACATGTTCAGAGGTAGCAGGAAGTACTACACAGAGAGATATCACCAGAAATAATAATATCATTAGCCACTGAGTAGTCCCCTTCTCGACTTGGCTTTGGGGCAGTTGCTTCCTTCTTGTCCATTAGGTGCTGATTATAGCATGAGAGTAGGGCAAGAGAGAATGGTGAGGAGGGACATCCATTCTCCCACATACCACCATCCCGCCAGGATACTCCTGGGTTAGTCGTTATTGCTAAGGTTACCACCTGTCCTGATTTTCTCAGGACAGTCCTGATTTGGGCAGCTGTGTCCTGCAAAAAAACGTGAAAAATACTAAATGTCCTGACTTTATAGAAGAAAAAGATGTTTCTAACTTTAAATGTTGCAGAAAACTACAATACCTTAACTAAAATACCTTAAAATTGTAAGAAACAATATAAGCAACTAAGAAACTACAATACTTAGCCTTAATTCTGATTATATAGTGAAAACAAGTCTGTTGCATTGGTCGAGGTTATGTACTGTCCTGCGAAAAGTCATGTTTCAGTAAGAAATGTCCCACTTCGGACTTTTTGAAAGGTGGTAACCCTAGTTATTGCTCTCTCTTCTTTTAAAGGTTGTACAAAAGATTACTGTTTAGACAGACGGGAAACAAACAGATTTATTCTATCCCCCCAACTCATTTTGCTTGTTTTGAAATTTTGTTTTAATGTCTGCAGTTTTTAAGGTGTGTGTGTGTAAATCTGCTTTGCATTAAAAAAGCCTGGATAAAGATTTTCATCCAGCAAATGCACTCGTCCAGACCCAGTCTTGTCTGTTATTTTATGTTAATAAAGGTGGTTATTTTTACAGCTAAGTTCCAGAACAATTGGAGAGTGCATCTGTTCCCATTTTCTCACTCTGTGCATGAGTGTGTGTGTGAGTGTGTGTGTGTGTCTCAGTGTGTGCGCATTGTTGTCCTGCAGTGATTGGCTGCGAGGCTGGGAACAGCTGTATTGAGACTTGATCTCTTCTCTCCTGAAGAGATTGCTGGCTTCAGTGTTGCTTTGCCAGTTGGTAGAAGAGGTGAAGTCTGTCCAGTGCAAACCCTGTAAATGGACTACTTTCATTTCAGTTTCGGAGGGCTTTAATTGCCTTGCAGAGGAATTTGCTTGCAGCTGTCAAGACAGGGTGACCCTTGACTTCCTTGTTCTGCCGAAAGGAATATGGATTGCAGTACACAGACAAAAAGTTCTGCAGTTGGTTTGAAACAAGAAAAAAATGATAACCACCAGAGAGTTCTTTTCTTAAAAAGGGGTCGGGCCAGTCCTAAAAATATCCAGCTTTGTATGTAAATAGACTGGTGCTGATTACAGGCTGGGACGCTGGCCAAGGCTTGAGTGAGCCGAAGGGTGTTTTACATTAAAATGCGATGCCTCGCAGGATCAGTGCGTCTAACTTAAGACAGCTCCTTGATTACCATGAGACTGGGTGGCTGCCTTGTTTCCTGCCCTTCAATAGCTATTCACTGCATTGAAAGGCAGGAAACCGTTCAACAGAGAGGCAGCGGCAGAGTGCTCAGCAGAGAGGCAGTGGCAGAGCAGGCTGTGTACGGAGAGCTAATTGAAAGCAAAATGTCTGGAACAACAGCCCAGCCTCTTCCTAAGGCCTACAGGAGACAGTGTCCGAAGAACTGCTGAAGGAGAAGGAGGGCAAACAACACACATCTCGACTGTGGCTGTGAGCCTTCATTAGCTGTGAGCCTCCCAGGAATCAATTGCTTCCAGGACGTATGTGATGGCTGCACTGCAGAACCACATGCACATACACCCAAGTGTGTAAGGAGAGCAGCTGTGGGGTTCCTTAAACGAAGATTGCCTTCTGATTAATGTGTCCTTGCTGAGCTCGCCTCATTGATTCTTTGCTTAGGATCTTGATAGGTGAAGGAAAACCCACTTTCACTGTCATCAAAGCCTCATTCTAATCCTGTAGCAGCAGAGACAGAGGCTCGGATGCTCCACAGCATGCTGCCTTAGGTCAAAATCAAAGGCCGTGGGTTTCTAATTTGTTTGGGCCTTTTGTGTTCTGGATCACAGTTTGGCCAAGCACTCCCTGTGCTGAATCGAGCTATTGTTTGAGAACCCAGAGCTTTTACTCTGCAAATCTTTGCCACCCCCCACCCCCCTGCACTTCTTTGGCTGAGAAGCCACATAATGTGCCTTTCCTGCACATGAATCTGGAAACTATAAGCTGGACTGATTGCAAATGAAGTGTAATGCATTGTGGGACGTGTGTAAAATTGGATCAATTGAGGAAAAAGGAACGGACCTGCAATTTATTTCACGAGAGAGGCGGAACTGAAAAAAAATGTGTGGTGATTCCCTCAGAGCCGTGGCGGGAGTTTGATCTAATAGGCCGCAGCAAGTGAGCGGTGGGAGCCCATTCACATGCGGCTAAAGGATTAGACTGCAGGTAGCCTCAAAATGAAGAAGACACGGAGTACAACCTTAGGTCGAGCATGGCCTAGTTCTGATTTTTCTGATCGAGCCTCAGACCGCATGAGGTCCCGCAGTGAAAAGGACTACCGACTGCATAAGCATTTTCCACCGGCTTTTATTTCCCAGCCATCACGGGGCTACATGACATCAGGTTTGTAGCATATTTTTTCTGCCTAATGCATGGGTACATGTAAGCATTTGTTTTGCTGTGCACAAAAGAGGTAAATAATTGTTAACTAGCATACAGTGACTAATATTATTGCATATTATGAACAATAAAGAAAGCATACATCCACCATTTTGAACCTCAGCAAGATTCTCAGCAGGGTCTCTCTCAACATGGTGTTTTAAACCCACTAGTCAAGTTTATTTCCATGCACACAGTATTCTGTAGCATCTGCATTTTCTCATCAGAGGTTCCCCGACTTACTGGAGGTTAAAGAATGTCTTTCCATAGGAGGCTGCAAATTGCTTGCCCCTTGCACCGTCTTAATGATTATACATTAATTGAGCATTACCAGAGGGGATATTTTTGTCATTAAGGGTATGGTTTCAGAAAATATAACAGCAGCATTTTCTCACATCACCTCAAAGAAATCTGCACTTGTTCTTTTAGAACATTCTTTCATATACCATGTCAGACATTTAGTTTGGAAAGCTGTAGGTAACAAGACACATTAAAATGAGGTATCTGTTAGTCCTCTGAGCTGTTTGCAGATGTATGATAAAACATGTTTCTGTGTCTTGCACACACTTACTTACTTACATACATGCACACATGCTTACATTCCATTCACAAACCTACATCTGTGCACAATCTCACCTGTGTAGGCACAGGCTCATAGTGTCATTCAGACACATGTGCCAACGCATGTGCATTCATATGTGTGTGCATGAATACATAATGAAACACATTCACATACATACATGCAGGTGCATGCATACAGTACCTACTGTTGAAGTGTTCATACACAGGTCCATACATGTGCACACATGCCTACATATGTTCATACACACATACATATACACATGCATACATATACACACATACATATATTGTGCATCAGCAAGACTAAAACTGGCCTGGACAGATTAACTTGTGGGACGCTCTTTGTTTAGTCTGCTGTATCACTTTGCACAGATAGAGAATGATGTTTAATAACGTTAGGGTCAAAAGTCAAATGTAGCATCGTTAGAAATCCTTTTTCTCACCCTTCAAAGCTCTTATCTTTTTAACAGTCAGCATATGCAGTTTAAATAAGGAGACTGTTGTGTGCAGTGGCATGTATAAAAAATGAATCTTGGTCAAAAGTTGTGTGTCTGTACGTAAAGAAACAGTAGTATCCCAAGAGCTTACTCCTGTAAAATAAATAAAAGCATGTTTAACTATTAAGAATTTTTAGGCAAGGTGTTGAGATTTGCTAGTAAACGTGTAGCGTCTCTGTGATGGGACGCAAGTACAGACTATCATGTCACTGGTGAAATAAACATTAAGCAGCAGAAGTGCCTCTCTGTGGTGGGAAATCATTTGTCTGCCAGAAAGTGATTCAGGTTCCCGTTTGGCAGAAAGGTTTCCCTATTTTCCCCTTCAAAGAAACACCAAGTAATTTATTTTTTCTCCCCCCCCCCAAAGGAAGTGGCAGACTTGATTGATGGGTTGGCAGTGGCATAAAACCTGCATTGGTACAGTTTCTTCAATTTCAGATAGCCCACTTCACCTGAAACTTTCTTCTCAAGTGAACACAGTGAAATGTAAAAACCTGATTTTGTAGTTAGTACTCTTTCTGAATTTCTGACTTCTTGCATCCCCCAAACAAATTGCCAGGTATAAGTTCTCATATACAGTCATGTTTTAAGCTGTGGTATCAGCTGAACTGGTGCATTCCAATTACAGTCTCCGATCTATTGTTCTTTCACACCTGTCCTCTCCAGTACCTTGAGGCAAGTCCTCTAGGCCTGTTCATGGTAGCAGCATCTCTTGCTTTCCCTGACCACTTTGGTTGGTTCAAACTTGATGATCTGGTTTATAGAGCTAGTGGAGTCAAAACAGGCAGAGAGGAAAACGGTACAAAAATTGTCAGAAGCACAGTCATTTGTAACTTTTTATTTTTGAAGTATTTTTCCTTGTCCTTTTTTTTTTTTTTTTTTTTTTTTTTTACTTTCTCTTTTTATCTCTCCTCTGCTTTGTGCCCAGTCCCTCTCTCGGAACCCCCAAGCACCTCATGCCACTTGAGGATCAGGTAATCTGCTCTGATGCTGTTACTCCACTTACCTCTAGAGCTCCCGGATGACACCCCGGGCAGGGGTGAGAGACCCCTACCTCCTTGAACTTTGCACATGGAGCCGCAGATTGTGTAATCTGGCCCCGGTTCCCTTGTGGTCGTGGTGCAGTGGGTTCGTCGCCTGGAACAGGCACAAAGTGCTTTTTCTTGTTCTTCAGTCCACCCCTCTGATGTCAGAGTGTGGGAAGGACCAATGAGACGGATGTGTGCTGAGACATGCATCCACTGTGGTCCCCAGCCAACGCCGGCCCTTCCTGCCTGTCTGCCTTCCGGACCTTCACCAGCACCACCCAGGGTCACCCAGGTGGTGGGACAACCCAGCCCTCCCCAGAGAAGGCAGAGCTGTCAGGTTCTCAATCCTTCTCCGCAGAACCCCCGCAACCTGAATCCGTCTTCAAACCCAGGTTGCCGGCATGGTGCGAGATGTGGCATCCACCGCTTCAACCCTCAGCACCACCTGGCCGGCTTTCCTTTTCCTTTTGCTCATCAAAAAGCCTTCTATGAGATAATATTGTGCTGGATGTGTGGAACGGCTCTCAGCCTGGCAGCTGACATTTCTATCTCTACCCCTCCACTCACACACACACACTCTACATCAGCAGCGCTGACAGTCGCATCACAGGTGACTGCCCTGGCAGTCACTGAGAGGCTGTTCCTAAGCAGAAGTGATGTCACAGTCAGTGAGGTCACAGAAATGCTGATGGTGTAGTTGGGGGAGCAGAGCTACATATGTTAGCTGCCAGGCAGAGTGCTGTCCCACACATCGCACCTACTAACATCAGGTACACAATCTTCTAATTGGCCAAAGTAAAAAGAAAAAAGTACCTCAAATATAAAAGGTAATTGTTGACTGCTTTTAAAAACTAATGTCAGCTTTAGGCAGTACACTAACTCTTTAAGTTAATATTGTGTCTCCCTTTCAGAGCCATCCAGCCAATAAATGGCAAGTTGTGATAGACGGGAGGGTGGGGAGAGATTGAGTAATTTAATTTTACAGTAACTGGCGTTAGGTGTTTTCCAGTTGCAGTGGATGGTTGGGGAGGAGGGCATCAAGTAAATTATTTTTTTCTATATAGTGCTTTTCCTGGTAGTGCTGGCTGGCTCTTCGCCCCTACTCCTCCTCCCCGTCCGTTACCATCTCACTCCAGGTCTTGCCTGCCTTATTGCCTCATGGCTTGTTCCCCCACCACCACCATGGCGGGGCCGGGGGAGGCCATCCTCCCCACTCCCAGAGTCTGGATCCAGTCATCAGGGGCTGGGGTGATGGCGTGCATTGAGGCAGGTGAGCGAGGCTTCCTTGTTGCACAGCCCCGGCTTTTCCCATTTTCCAGTCCCCACCCCTAAGGCCAACGTGCCTGAAGTGGTGTGGGCATGCAGCGTGAAGACACTGCATGTACTTGAATGCCTGCGCCCGGCCCCGTGGCCACACAACCTCTACTGGGTGGCAGTCAAGCAGCGGCATGTGCTATCCCCCCTTCCCGAGGAGAAGAGCTGTCTGTGGACACTCGATCCTCCTTCCCCCTGCCAGCCCTCGAGTGACCCTGGTCTGTTCCCGAACCCAGGTCACCAGTGTGGCAGGAGATAGGGCACCTAGCACCTCAGCCCTGCACAGCACCAGGCTGAGTAAATTAAATTTAATCATTTTAAAGTCTATGGATGTTTCTGAAACATAAGCCTAGCAAATGTTTAGGTGCCTTGTACCAACCCCACCCCATCACCAGCATTTATTTTCCTCAGGATCAAACTCTTTGGCTGTTTTATTTCTTTAGAGGAAGCTCTCTTCCATACAGGAAACCTCTGTGAAAGGGCTCTTGCATTCAGCCTCACAGGGCCTGGCTACATACACACTCTTTTGTCATACAAAATGTTGTACAGGAGAAAGCAGCTTGGAAACGCATGGGGCTTGTCAGACTCCTCCATTCTCTTTGCCTAATCATTTAGTCTAATTGCCATTAGTATTGTCATGGTGTTTTTTTTTTAATTAAATCTGGTATTGTTGGGAAAGAAAGAGCTGTTGTTCTCCTCTGATTGCACTAGTCTGAGGACCCGACAAGGTATTGTAAATGCAGGAGCTTCAGTGTTGTGCTAGCAGTGAACTGAGGTGGAAGAGATCTGATGCAATCCATTTATAAAAACAGACATATTTTATTTCAGCCACCACATGACAAGCTGTTTTTAACATCTTTCGGTTACCCTTAACGTAAGTCATGTTCCATTTTGTTAAAAGTCAGGTGGTTCATTTACTCTGAGAATCTGACGTGTGGCTTATCTGCATTGAAACAAATAACAAAGAACACCACATCTCTGCATGTCTGCCTTATGCCCGGGAGAATAACCATGCAGTGTGCCGGCATACGATAGAGCAGCGCTGGTTCCGTTTGAATAGATGCAGCACACACAGTCATTTTCCAGACAAGGGATACTGATGCTTAAGACCTTGAAAAGCCACAGATTTAGTGCTGAATAAGATCACAGTGTGTGCGACCAAAAAATCTGCATCGATTCGGTGCTTCTTCAAGCCTCTTAGCAACCAGTGGGTTCAGAGGTCATGTAATGTGTTCATTGTTCATAATGAATATTAATTTCTTCCTGAAAACAAAGATATTGATTGAAAATAGGCAGCAAGCTCCTTCAGACTTCAGCAGGCTGCGGTATAAATAGCATTTCTATGGAAACAGAGGGCTTCATCGAGTGATGAAGGAAATTGTGTTAATGATATTTTTGTATGGCCAGAAGCATGCATTACGTCTTTCTAACTGTCTAAATGAGAACTGGGTTGGCAAGATTTTCCTTTTTTTTTGGGGGGCAATGTCATTTTCGAAGATGTTTAACGATGCAACACAATTAACTTGTGATGCATTTTAATTAGGGTTAATGAAGTTTACTCTAACCGAAGTTTGTGTTGGCCATGTCCAGTAAGGTGGTCTGGCAAATCAAACATAAACATTATTCAGTTAAGAAGAAGAACAAAGTACTGTAGCATATTTATAAAGGCTGACAACTTAAACCTGTGGACACTGTTTCAGTGTTCCAGTACCCATATCAATGCACTGTGATTTCATGTTGCCAGTGGTTGTGGTGGATTCTTCTATTGGGATCTTGGTTCCTTATAAATTGAAAGTACCAAAGTACCTACCCTGTAATACATAGGTTCTGTGTACCCTACAGAGTGTAACCTGTAGCCTACATCGGGCCCATATGTTCCCTCCCCTCCTTGGAGGATATGTTTTGGTGTACATCTCATGTTGTCACCATGTATTTGCTTTACTTGGAATACAGAAATCTCAGTAAGATATTTCATCTTTAAAAAAAAATGCACCTATACAAATTGAAAATAAATATAAATATTATCAATAAAAAAGGCCCATAACAACTTTGTGAACAAACAAGGCATGCATTATTGATCTGCTGGTGATACGAGCAAGGAGACCCCCCTCCCCCCCAATCAGTAGTTAAGTTGGTAGCCATAGGGTTTTAGGGGGAAGGTTCTCAGGTCCCAAGTTTTGGAAGTCAGTTATATGATCTTTTTTCCTTTTAATACAACTTTTAATATGACATATTACTGTTAAAATATTCTTTTCTTTTAGAAAAAACAACCATTTCAACTTTAGTATCTGTAAAATGGGAAGTTGTCCAATTTTTGTTTAGCAACTTTTGGATGTCAGGTGTGTCCTTGCTCTTAGATTTGGATGTTTTTACCTTATTTTGAAAGTCAAATACTGTGCTTCCAAAATGGATTCTGTCCTGGAGAGCACATACATTATGAGTCGAAATGTTCTTTGTTAAACCTTGTGGCCATTGCACACTGAACTGAGTTCCCGGAACCCCTGAGTGGTGGGACTCTCACCTCTAGATATGTAGGTGGGCAGTGGTGCCAGAATGGTTTGAAAATGGTAGGGCCAAGGATGTAAGGGGTAAATTCTCCCCTATTAAATACAGTAACATAGTTGCAAAAACTGCTAGGGCCACTTATGAAAGTGGTAGGGCCATGGCCCTAGTGGCCCCCCCCCCCCGTTCCGGCACCTATGTAGGTGGGGGAGCTGATATCTGTAGGAAGTGATACTTTACTATGGTAGTTGAAGGAGAAAGATGGCAGAGGTGTAGGAACTTGTATACAATTCTGCAGGAGATGAGAGAACTGAGTTCCTGTGGGTTCTTGCCCAGTTTCACCTCTGCCCCTAACTGGTTTGAATGGCAGGTATCAAGATGTTTGGTGGATGGCTGGGGGCGGAGTCTAGTAGAATGGTCAATTTAAGATGCAGCCAGAAAATATACAACGCACACATCTCCAGACATTAATATTCCCAGTAATGGTACAGTAACTGTGCCCCTTATATGAAAATAAGGGAAGACTTGTGCTTACTATGGAGGAAGTGGACTCTTTGGATAGCAGTTTCAAGCTCAGACTCGGTGCATGAAAAGGAGCACTGTTGGCTGTGGCCCAAAATTTGACCCACACATAATTTTGTGGTGTTATACTTGATTCCTGAGCTCGACTCACTAGAATGTATATGTACCACTTTGAGATTAAATTTCATCTGCACAAATTCCAAAGTCATTCCCCTCATATACTGACATTTAAACTTTGTAGTCAGGATTCTGAGAGGCTTGGAGAAAAGGAAGTCAGTTCTTTTGCTTCAAGCATGAAATTGTTGTACACGCATTTAGGATAAAGGGTCAGACTTTTGTTTTTACAAGTCTAAGACTATAATTTGGAAGTAATTGACCACATTCATATCAACTCCTGCCTGCAGTATCCTGTTTGTTTTTTTCACTGTGGCATTTGGATTCTTCTGAGTGTTTTGCGTATTTGTTTTAAAATTACAGCTTGGTATAGGACCAGTGTGGTATCATTTCATTGCCTTATGCACACTCCTACACCGTGTCCAAGTGTTCTGACTTTACATCCCATTGTGGCGTGACCCTTTTTCCCCTTCAGTGTGTTTACCCAGCCAGCCCAGCTGAGATCAGCATGGTCACTGGGGTTCTGTTTCTCCTTTGTTTGTAAAGCTGGTAGAACTGGTGCACAGGGAGGGTCACATACCATAGTGAACTATTGGCTGTGGTCTGGTTTGACACTGGGATGTACTGGTTCAAAACAAAAAAGCCAGGCACCAAGGGAAAAAAACACATGCACTCACAAGTCATTATGAGTAAAAAAGATTTATTACAAGACGCAGCACAAACCCAATACCTGTGGTCACCAATGTTTCATGTTGAAGGTACAGCGCTCTGTCAAGGTGCAGTACACCATCCCACTCTACCCTGACAAAGTGCTGTATATATTATTTTTTTGGGGGGGGGGCGAGATACATGTTCAGAAGAGCAAATAAGAGTAGCAGTGGAACAGCATCAGGTGCCTGTGCAGGTATCATTCAGAAGCAGATCTCGACTCTACCTTTTGAGCATTGGGAAGGAGGAAGTAGGATACTTTAGGCATTTACTGATGTGTGTAAGCTCGCTGGTCAAGTTTCACTCTCGTAGAATACACAGCTGTTGGCGAAGCTATTGATAAAATGACTGCCCTAATGTACTGTACACTGCCGTTCAGCTGCTGTTGTCATGTAAGAAGCAGAACCCCAGTGAACACGAACATTTCGTTTGAGCTATCCTTGCTAAAAACTGTAAATTAAAATGCCAAATGTGAGGGAGCTTACGACTGTACAGTCCTCTGTTTCGATTATCTGGAGTCACTGTGGAGACACAAGAGAATATGAAAGGGTGGTACATGAGAGACACATAGTAAGTAGAAGAGTTGATGAAAATGCATACTGTGGCACAGGCAGCCATAGAACTGCCAGGTGTATTTGAAAGCATGAGCTCTAGGAACAAGAATAGTTCTCTGTGAGGTGCTGTACCACAATCACGAGTTTCACAGCCTTGGTTTTTGAAACCTCGCTAGTCTGCTTGCTTGGGTCTGATTGCCACTTCGCTTCAAGTGGCACCTATTTTTTTTTTTTTTTTTTTATGTCGAAACCAGCTGCTGAAGTATTGACTGCTTGGCAGAAGAACTGTTGTTACCGTTTTGCATAGCTTATCGCTATCCGGATGACATCATCCTGCACAGCAGTCAAAGGATGCTGCAGCCCTCGGTGATGAACATGCTAGGTGCACCCTCGCAGAACAGGCCAGTGCAGCCACAGAACCAAACCCAGTTACATGGTACCAATTAGGGCAGATTTGCAGCTCGCCTCACTTCAGAGCTGCCTGGATCCTTGGTAACTCTTGGTTTGATGGGATTCCAGGAATCACAGCCTAAAACATGTCCAGTGAAGGGTGTTTCCAGCTGCCCAAGGGTGTGCTTGCCTGAAGGCTTCTGATATTTGTGAGATAATCTAGAATGAATAGGGATGCACAGTAATTTACTGTATATCTACTGACCTAATCTCAGGCCAAAAAAGACAGTTCATTAGGGCAGACCACTTGGGAGAGAGTGTGGGGGGGGGGGTCGATGACAAAACAAAACAGGGTGGTCGACTTGTACTGCAGCTGGACCTCCAGTGCTAAAGTGCAGCCTGCCTTTTGGAACAGAGATTAAACTAAACATGATCCTGCTATAAAAACATTCTCCTGTTCAGAGAGACACCCTCTACCCTTCGTTAGAGTGGAGACTAAACTACCATGAAACTTCACTGTCTTTTTTCCTGCAGAAAATGATTTTAGTTTCAAATCAACATATTTATTTAAAAAGTGATGACATAGCATTGTTTACAACCCAACACTGAATACGAGTGTGGCAACACCCAAAAAAAAAATGGCATGCTACGGAATTTTTGTGTGTAAATCTTGGTACTGAAATGGTCGTAATTAGCAAGTAACAGAAAACTAGCCAGTGTTTCTAATAGGTGGACTGCTGTGCAAAACATTGTTTGGAGCCTCGGAGGGTTGATAGACCTTTAAAGAGCGGGGGCTCCAGGGGCCACATGTATGGCCCAGCAGCAGTGTTTTCCACGGCTGTGTGGGCAGCCTGGGTTCAGGGGCAAGCTGTGGTCACTGCCACGATAGGCAGGCGAGGCTGAGGCAGCTGCAGCTCTGCAGAGTGCCTCGGTCAGGGAGGGTTAGTGGCAGGTTCCAGTGCCACTGCAATCCCTGCAGCTAGGCTAGGGAGCTTGCTGCCAAGGCAGGACACCGTATGTGTGCGAGACTGACAGAGTCACTGCGCACGCCATGGGGTGGAGGGAGGGGCACAGGAGAAAACCCAGGAGGGGCCCCCATCCCAATGACAGAGAATCACCTGAAAAGTGTATATCCCTGATTACAGGGTATATCCCAGGGCAATGGCAGGGGGAAGAGGGGAAAAACACAAGACACAATGGACAAAAAAAACAACAACAGGTTCTCTGTTCTTAGTCACAAAAGATGGCAGCACAAAACGGTGCAGACTGCCCCCCGTTGCTCCACTGCCAGCTTTTGCATTCTATAGAAACAGTCTCATTAGTTGCTGGGGGAGGAGGCTTGACGCGGCTAAATCTCAATGCAGATCGGTCTGCCAGATGTTGGGAATAGTGAGGTTTCCCACAGAGTCGCAGAATGATACCAATCATATGGCATTATGCAATGTTGTGTAGAGTGAGTGTTCTGCTGGACCCCATCCTATTACCGTCATATTGTATGGACCGAAAGGGTCAGGTGTGGGTGTAGTTCATGGCCGCCCAATTCCTACCTTATATTATAGACCAAAAGGGTCAGGTAGGGATATAGTTCATGGCCCAATCTCCATTGCCCCGAGCAGTCCACTGCATCCTGCCTACCTCTTTAAGTTAAGAGCATTCCTTGGTGTCCAGTGGTATTAACTCAGGAAATGGCCTTTGCATAGCTGTTCCTGCCCTCTTCCCTGCTGCACCCTGCAGACTTCCAACCCCCGTTCAGCATAGCGCACCATGGGTGCAAAGCTGTAACTGGGCTAAGTAGCCCCAGTGACCACATAGTGTCAGTCGTTGTGACTGTATATGGTGGCCCAGGTAGCTTCAAAAATAAACAGTTATCTAGTGTGTCAACAATTGTATTTGCTGTTAGTGGTTTATAGGTTTTGTTACTTTCTTGTTATTGCTCTTCTAAAATGTTTCATGCAGTACTTATTTCACTGTGTTTTTTGAAAGCATCTGGTTGTCCCCAAGTGACCCTCACACTGGCTGTGCTTGTATGCAGTTTTCTTGGATTTGTTGTTAAGATGTGCTGTGAACCCTGGCATGGAAAATGGAAATTTAAAAAAGTGGTACTGTCTAGTCAGTTGTACTAGCTGAACTTGACGTTTATGAAAGTATTGTGCATACTGAAGCGGATAGCTGCTCTCTAATGCTTTATGTCCACGTAGCTCATTGGTAACCCACTGTCTTTTTGGCCACAAGGTCAGGGGTTCATGTTCTGCATCGGCGACCTGGCAACCATTTCCCCTCAATATGACAGTTACAATGCCAACATCTGTGCTGCTGATCTGCTATTATGTACTCAAAGTGCCAATACTAGATAATATTTTAAAGATTCTGGTTGGCTCAGTCCATCATCGCAGTAGTAGCACCAGCGCTAGCGATGCTGGTGACCCAGGATCAGGAACTAGCCTTGGCTATCGTGGGCCCGCTAGAGGGAGGAGGATCGAGCATCCTCCCGGATGCTATCCTTCGAAGAGGGAGGGCCGCCATCCTTGCTGCTCTACTTCTACTCGGGTGACCACAGGTGGCAGTGCAGCTGAGGGCATGGGGGAAGGGGAGACATAGGCCAGAAGTCAGAGCAATGCACATGCCCCTTGTCTGTCCCAGTGCACCCGTGTCTCGGGGCTGGGAGCAACTGAGGGAACAAAAAGACCCCGGCCGAGCAGGATGACTGTTTGCCTCCACTCGCAGGCCTCTCACCACCAACAGCGCTACAACTCCACAGATATTGGTTTGAGTTGCATGGAGAGGTCTGAGATCCCCCAAAGGACCCCGATGAAAGAGCACCACCTTGGAAGGTTACCCACAGGGATGCAAAATGAGCTGAGTAAGTCCCAGAGAAGGTGGAAGAGGGGGCTGGGGTGGGGGGTTGTGGGGGAGGCAGGCTAGTGGAAGGGGGCATGATAAAACACAGAAAATGATTATAAATATTATATATATACACACTAGCAGTAGGCTTTTAAACCAAACAAAACATCAATGTCTTTCCTCATTCTTTATTACTGAGAGCAGGGCTGCAGCTAAGAATATTGGGGTCCAGGACAGGTCATTTGAGATGGGCCCCTGTCTCCCAAACCAGCTAATGCCAGGAGGTAACACCAGCTTCTCGGCTGGGCCCCCTGAGCTTGGGGCCCCTGACAACATCCCCACTTGTTCCCTCATTACTCAGCCCTGACTGAGAGCATTTAAATGAAAACAGGATTTGTTCCCCCACAGACTTCATCTCATCCTCCTGCCCCCTCCCTGCTGAAGTCATAAGCCTGTGCGATCATAATCACTTCCACGGCAACAGACTGTGATATCACAGACAGACAATGAATGAGGAGGAGACGAAGACTGAGGGACCAAGGTAATGTTTCCATACAGGTTGTCCTCAGCAATAAAGGATGAGGGACATAAATACAGAACATCTACGAAGAAGTTGGAAGTGCTTTCCAGAGCACTGCAAAGGGACGGAGGGTGACAGAGTCAGGTGGAGGTTATGGTGGATCTCTTTTTTTATAAGAAGACGGCCAGGAGGGGGTAAGGTTTGGCAGTGGAAGGGAAATTAAAAATAAACATGCTATGGACATGATTACCTCATAGAACTGGTATGGTCTGACTTACAAGGTCCTCACGTCGACTTTGGGCGCTAGTCACAATTCAGGATGTTGGGGCCACTGTTCATCACTGTGGCCTAGTTTCTCCAAATGCAAACTATTTGGTGGTATACAGTAATTTAGTAGATTTAGGGGCAGAGGAAGGCAGAAGGCAAATAATTTGGTTTCTGTGGCACCTTTTGTACATACAGTATCCTAAGTACTCCCCCTTATAACAATGTTAAGAACAGTAATAGTAATAAATTATCACAATCTATGACAGTAGGGCAAAGAGCCCCTTCCTTTTCTTTATTTTGTTAAATGTCATTGACCAGTTTACAATGAAGGGGTAGAGCGCTTTTAATAGAGAAAATAATGCATAATTATTAACCAATAAGATGCCTGTACCATGTAAAATAAATAGTCAAATGATGTCAAAGCAAGGAAAAAAGGAAAAGAAATTAAAAACGGAAACAAGAAGAGGCTTTTATTTACACCCAGTGCTGTGTTCTGTAATGACCCCTGCTGCTCTGTTGTATGAGCCATCAGTATTTTTATTTCATTCACTGGGCTACAAACACTTCTAATGCTGACAGGATGCCAACAAGCAGGTTAATTGGTCCACTTAAACCAGTGTTATGTACCAGGAGAACCAAACTGACAACGGTGATACAAAAATGGGGTTGGAGGGCCGAGCTGCAGCAGTATTATCCTGTCCCTTAAATGTTTGTTTGGAAAATAGTGTGTTGCTATTAAATATAAGTAGAACAGTTGCTGTGATTATTTGTTTTTATTTCAACAACTAGACTTTTTGAATGCCCAGCCCCGTACATGATATATGCCCCCACCCTTACAAAAAAAGGGGAATGTTCTCACTCCGTGTAGCTGCATTTAAATAGCTGTGTATCTGGTGGGATGTGTTTTCAGACTCAGCTCGATTGCATCATTTCACAAGTTAAACACAAACTAGGCACTGTTAATTAGAACAGAACATGTCTGAGCTTCACCTTCTGATGAAAAACTGCAGCTCGATGGTATAACTAGGAATTTTTGCAATTTCTTCTAAAACTGTTACCTAATCTGTGCCACTATTTAGTGTGATAAATTTGCTTTGCTCCGTTATATTAGGAAATTCAAAACTGTGTTACTGTTATATTTTACCTCTACTATGCCATGGTTAAATGAGCTTGAGCTGATCTGCTCATTTAATTTTGTGAGATTGTACTGGAACTGAACTGCTCTCCTCTTTCTAAAATTCTTTCCTAACTTTCGATTTCTTCCATCCCTCTCCTCCTTTACTTGAACCCTCCTCCTTCCTCATGGCATTCCACCATCTGCTCTGAACCCCCGCTAATCCTTTCAGGTGAATTGCTCTCTCTAATTTCCCTATTGCTTCTACTGTCTGCCCCCCATCCACCTGCTGACAGTCTTCCACCAGTCTCCTCCGCCCCTCGAATGCTCTTTCTTTAACCACTCCCTTCTCCTTTCTCCCCAGATACCACTGCCCTGAACAGGCGTTGTTCCTGCCCTGAGGGTCCCGCGGTGTGGTTTAGCCACTTCTCCACGGCCGGCGTCCACCCCAGGAACCCCCGACAGCTCTCCAAGCTTGAACCAGACTCTCGCTCACTGCCCAGGTTCGCTGATACTACTGCGCCATATTTTGAAAGCTGCGTCTCCTGCTACCTCCCCAGGATTGGCTGCTCTGACCTAGGACTGCATCCCATCGGCTACTTCTATCTTTTTTTCCTACCTGCTGTCCTGGACTGCCACTTGTGCCTGTATAAAGTACAGTTGGGTAGGAACTTACTATAACAGTAGATCTTCGAGAGAGGTTCCTTCAGTAAGTCATTACATATAGGACTGGCACCACCTGGCGTCGGGCCGCACGGCAGACTTTTCTGGCAAACCTTGACGGGGGACCGCCCACTCAACATCATGTGACCGACATCAGCATGGCCGTATGTAGTGGGCGGTCCTCACACCTGCACTCCAGTTCTCCAGCCGGAGCCAGGAAGAGGCCTGACAGCAGGAGCAAACAGGATTTGGGAGTTCCTGTGTAAGAAATAAAATGAGGGGAAGGAGGAGAGGAAAAAATATGATCTACTGAAGGAACCTCTTTCAAAGATCTACTGTTACAGTAAGCTCCTATGTAACTGTACTATCTTACTTTGAGAGGATTCCTTCAGTAGGTCATTACATATAGGACTGAGTCCCAAGCAGTCCCTCCAAAGAGAGACCGAGAGAAACAAGGGAGGAGGAGAATATAACTCCAACAGAAACTGGGAACCAGAATGGACAGAAGGCCCTGCAAAACAGCTAGGCTAAAACCAGCCCTCTGCCTAGAAGCAATGTCCAGACCGTAGTGTTTGGTAACAGTATGGACAGAACTCCAAGTAGCTGCAGCGCAGAAATCAGCCACAGAGATGTTCTGCAAAAAGGCAGCGGAAGCAGCCATGCCCCTAGTAGAATAACCTCTGATGGGACCCGGCAGAGGTTTTTCGTACTTTTGGTAACAATACCGAACACTGTTGCCTAACTATTTGGAAAGGCACTGCTTCGAAACCACTTTGCTCTTTGACCTGGGGGCAAAAGAAACAAAAAGCTGATCGCAGCTACGGAAATCCTTGATTCAGTGTGTGTAGTACCGAAGGATCTGATGGATGTCCATGGTGTGCAGGAGTGCCTCACCTCTGTTCGAACAGGACAGAAAGTAAACTGGAAGCTCTACTGATTGGTTCAGTGTGGCTTCTGACACTACCTTGGGTAAAAACTTAGAATTTGTCCTGAGGACCTCCCGGTCCTTGTGGAAAATGAGATAAGGCTCTTTACAAACCAGAGCGTGAAGCTCCAAAATCCTTCAAGCAGACATAATGGCAATTAAAAATAACATCTTCCAGGAAAGGAAGCGCAAATCACAGCTCATGGCCGGTACAAATGGTGAAAGAGTGAGCTTCTCCAACACAAAGTTCAAATCCCAGGGTGGAGTTGGGTTGCAAATGGGGGGTTTCAGATGGAGGAACCCTTTCAGAAAGGGTTTTTTGAGACCTCCAACTGAGCCATGGGTTTACCATCCACCAGCTCGTGGTACACAGAAATTGCCGAAAGGTGGACCTTCAAGGAAGAATAAGACAGACCTGAGTCTGACAGATCAAGGAGGCATTCCATGACTTGTGGGGCAGAACAAGAAAAAGGGTTCTACTTCTTGGAAGTCACCCAGATGGAAAAACGTTTCCACTTCATGGCATAAGTGGAACTAGTGGAGGGTTTTCTAGCCTCTAAAAGAACCTGAGCTACTTGAGAGGAGACCCCAAAGCGAGAAATCGCTATGTCTGCAGGAGGCACGCATGAAGATGCAGGGTCCTGAGCCCCGATGAACAAGGCGACCTTGATCCTGAGTCAAGAGGTCGTGGGTCACTGGAAGAGGAACCGGTGGTTCCCTCGATAGCTGTTGTAACAGCGGCAACCAAATTTGTCTAGGCCAGAGAGGGGCGATGAGAATCATCCTTACCTTCTCTGCCTGAAGCTTGAGAAGGACCGTCTGGAGAATGGGAAATGGAGGGAAGGCATACAAAAATGTCCCTGTTCAGGAGAGAGACAGCGCCATCATGCCAGAAAGTACCATGCCCTGGAACGAGCGAGCAAAAACTGGGAAGTTTTGCATTGTATTGGGAGGCGAAAAGGTCGATTTCTGGATGCCCCCATCTTAGGAAGAGATTCTGCCACTTCTGATTTAATTCCCAGTCGTGAGTTAGGGTCCAAGACCTGCTGAGACTGTCCCCCAGGACATTCTGAATGCCTGGAACATGCACAGCCACAAGGGCCAGATCGTGCTGGACCACCCAGTTCCACACCCACATCGTTTCCCTGCAAAGGGGGTATGAGTGAGTTCCTCCTCGTTGGTTGAGGTACCAGATTACCGACATATTGTTCGTCTGGACCAGCAGTGATCCCTTGGGAAGGAGGATCTGGAAGGCCTGTAAGGTGTACAAGACCGCCCTCATCTCCAGAATGTTGATGTGTAAAGGTGCTTCCAAGCTGGACCACAGTCCTTGAGCTTGGTGCTCCCCCAGATGTGCTCCCCATCCCATGTTTGATGCGTCTGCAGTTACGGATGCCAAAGAAGTTGAGTTCCTGAAAGGGAGACCTAAGGAAAGATTGCAGGGGTCCCTCCACCAGAGCAATTCTTTTTGAACTGCTGAGGACACCAGTACCGGATGGTCCAGGTCATCCAGGAGTTGGTCCCACTGCACGCGCAAGGACCACTGAGTAACTCTCCTGAGGAGCCTCGCTAGGGGAACAGTAGTGATGGAGGCTGCCATCAGGCCAAGAAGGCAGAGGATCTCCCGGGCCGGGATGGTCCTGGACGAATCCACCTGTGAAGCCTGACAAATCAGGGTTTCCACCCTGTCTGGAGGAAGAAAGGCTCTGCACTGGACTGTATCCAAAACCGCCCCAATGAATTGCAGTCTCTGGGACAGGGTCATGAATGACTTGGGAACACTGACTGTAATCCCCAGTCTGCCAAAGAGGTCCAGGGTGAATGAGAGAGCCTCCAATAAGGAGTCCCTGGACGGGGCTCAAATTAGCCAATCATCCAGGTAAGGGAAAACTACAATACCCTGGTGGCGTAAAGAGGCCGCCACCACTAGGCACTTGGTAAACACCCGAGGTGCCGAGGACAGACAAAAAGGGAGCGCCCGAAACGGAAAGTATTTCCCTTGGAATTGGAACCACAGGAAATGGCGGTGGCTGGGGAAGATCGGGATGTGCAGGTAAGCATCCTGCATGTCCAGAGAGCACAACCAATGATTCTCTAGAAGGAGTGGAAGATGACTCTGGAGCGTCAGCATCCGGAACTTTTTGTACTCGACAAACTGATTGAGGCTGCTCAAGTCGAGAATGGGTCTGAAGTCTCCCGTCTTTTTTGGAACCAGGAAAAAATGGGAGTAAAACCCCCTGCCCCTTTGCTGGAGCGGAACATGCTCTATTGCTCCCTTGAGCAAGAGGCTTTGAACTTTTTCTCGAACGAGAAGAGCTTGATCCCTGAAGTAAGAAGACCTTTTTGGCGGAGATTATGGAGGAATTTCCAGAAACTTTATAGTGTGTCTGATGGACACCAATTGCAGGACCCATGCATCAGAGGTTATTGCCTTCCATTCCTGTACATGGCGGGTGAACCTCCCTCCTCACCTGCTCCTCGTCATGAGACTGAGGAGTTAGTGGGGATAGGGAGTCAGGAAGTGGCAGGACATTCAGGGGAATGACCTCCTGCATGTCTGTTTTTTGGAGGCAGGAGGGGTGGTGGAACCCGTGGACTTGCATTTACCCTGGCGTCGAGCCGGGGCCTGCGTCCTCTGCCTCCAGGTCCTTTTCCGAAAGGGCTGCTGCTGCTGTTGAGTGCCCGATCAGTACATGGACCTCACTGATCTGAGGGTGAGGCCTCTGTCCTGAAGATCAGTAATAAAATCTTTGGTGTCCCCACCAAAAAGCACCGAGCCCCAGAAGGGGGCATCCTGAATCGCTGACTCTACCTCGTTGGCGAGGCCAGAGATGCGGAGCCAGGAATGTTGTCTTAAGGTGACGGCAGTTGCCGAGGTGCGAGTTACAGAGTCAACGGAGTTATATGTAGCCCGCAAAGCATACCTACAGAAAAAGCGAGAGAGGCAAAGATCCTTGGCAAGCTCCTCTTTGAGGCTCGATGGTTCCATCGACTGGACTTGGTCCTCTAACCTGGCTAGGGTAGCCTTTTGGTGTGACACCAAGTGGGCCACATAACTGAGGGATCTGAGGGCACATGTGGCTGAAGAATAAATGTTTCTGCCGAACTGGTCCATCTGGAGGAGAGGTGCTCATGTGCTTGGCTGCAGTGGAGCAATCATGAGCAGCTGAAATACGAACATACGAAATTTGCCAGCAGATAAAGGCCTAGGGGTCTATCAAGTCTGCTCGAATGTGCAGCTAGCACCCCTTATTCTGCAGCTGCCCCTCCCTTTCACCCTTCCCCTTCATTGACCCTCCCCCTTGTCCTGTCCCATCCCCTTTTGAAGCAGTCCACTGTTCTACTGGATACCACTGCTGCAGGTAATGCATTCCACCCAGCCACCACCCTCTCTGTAAAAAAAATGAAACCAGAGTCCTCCTTGGGATGCGTCTTAAGAAAAGGAGCTTCCTTTTGCGCCCAGTATATCCTGTCCACCCTCTTGGGAACAGCCGAGAGAGAATGAGGCATCTGCCAGACTACAGAGGTGAGGTCCTGGTGAGGTCCGATCCAGGGAGGAATGGGGACAGGAGACAGAGACTCTAAGTCCAAATGCTCGGCTAGTCTCTGTCTCATGGGGCCTTGTTCCTCTGACTCCCAGTCGAAGAAATCTTTCATGGACCTCTGAAGAGCCGAGAAGTCCTCTCTGGGGGGCTTGGGGAAACCTTGCTCTCGGACCCTCGGTTTCCTCCACAGACTCTGCTGGGACTGTCGGCATCCCTCGCTATCATCATCATCTGCCCCTCGCCAGGAAGATGACAAAATGTCCGGAAGGGTAACTGTCCTGACGAGTCATCCCGAGACATGTACAGTGGACAGAGATGAGCTCCTTGGGGACGTGAATCTGGGAGAGCTTGGAAGTGGGAGTCTTGTCTCCAGGTCTGACACCAACTCCGAGTGCGCCCCCTGCCAGCAAGACTGGATTAGGGTCTTGAAGTCCAGCATAGCCTCAGGAGGTGGAGGGGGTGGTGGAGGTGGTTGAGGCTGAGGGGAGGTGGAGGAGGAGGAGGCATTACTGGTGGGGGTGGGTAATGATAACCCTGGTAACCCTGAAAATGGTGGTAGGGATTGTAACCAGGGTAATACTGTCCAAAGGAACTCTACTCAGGAGGAGGACCAGCGGAAATGGTTCCAGGATACCCTAGAGGGTAATGAGGGACAGTCCGGGGTCTACTATAATTCCCCGTCGTCAGGTCTGATGGAGGGAGGGCCCACATCTGACCTGCCATAGTGTAAATCGGCAGGGGGTCTGGCATTGGGATAGCCAGCATCAGGGGGACTGACATCGGGACCGGCAGCGCCTGATCCAGCGCTGGAAAGGGATCCGGCATTGAAGGGGCTGGTGTCGGGGCCGGACGAAGGAGGCCCAATGGTGGGACTGGGTCTGGCGCCGGAGCCAGAGAGCTGGGGAAGAACACTGGGCCCGGCTGAGGGAGAGTCGTTGAGGTTCCGGGCGTTGAGTTGTAGTGCGGATCTGGACGGTGGGATCGGGACGAGGATGGATATTCGTGGATCCAAGGGATCCCACCTGGCGGAGGAGGAGGAGGGGCCGCCACTGTAAGGCCAGATGGCTGAGGAGGAGGAGCCTTCTTCCCTGTGACCCCGTCAGGCGCGGAACGACCCTGAGGAATGGTCTCGGCGTCAAGGGTCCCTCATTATCTTCGCTGCCACAGAAGGGAGGTGTAGGCGGAGGAGGAGCTTTTCCCTAGTTCTGCGGGCGTTGGGTGGCGCCGTTAGAGCCAATGAGAAGAACCATGTCTGGTGACCGTCAGGGCGGACGTCTTAGCAGACGGAGCAGGCGGGCGGGGAGGAGTTCCCGGCTGACTCATTGGCTGGTGCTGGGAGGGTCCCGGAAAGCTGGGAGCCGGGTTCCCACTGTGGGCAGGCGGTCCTCGGAGGAGTTGGGGCAGATCACTGTGAGGTGGTGCGGCGGCCAGAGGAGCCGGTGGTTGACTAACCCGTGAAAGATTTTTCAAACTTACCATCCAAAGTCTTCTTAGGCAGCGGCTGAGAGGCGGCCTTGCTCGTCGAGGGCCGCAAGGCCTCAGGTTGGTCCGTGGAGCACTCCCGCTCCTGAGATTTCTCCTTATGGTGTTTCTTGGAGGGAAAAGATTTTTCAGACGAGGACTCTCTGATGCGGTCCATATTCTTCTCTAATGAAGTGAGGTGGACTTTTATAAGGTGGGCCGCCAAAGCCTTCTGTCTCCGCTTTTTGGTGGCCTGATTAAATGTCTGGCAGTCCGAGCAGGATGAGACAGGATGGTCTGGGCCCAGACAGATAACGCACTTCAGATGACCGTCCTTATGAGGGATCTGCATGCCACAGGATGAGCACTTATTCTTAGGAGAAGACATAAGCGAGAATTAAGGAAAATAAGGTCGAAGAAATCCGACGCAAGAACTAACATGACGATCGCTACTGGAAGTCTGCTATGTAACTGACATGAGGCGACAGCGGGAAAAAACTGGAGGGCGGGCGTGGGGACCACCTACTATATATGGCCACGCTGACGTCGGGTGAGAGGTCCCTCGTCAGGGATTGCTAGAAAAGTCTGCCGTGCGACCCGATGCCAGGTGGCACCAGTCCTATATGTAATGACCGACTGAAGGAACCCTCTCGAAGTAAGATATAGGAATTTTTGCAATTTCTTCTAAAAACTGTTACCTAATCTGTGCCACTATTTAAGTGTGATAGATTTGCTCTGCTTAGTTATACTAGGAAACTCAAAACTATATTACTGTTACATTTTATCTCTACTGTGCCACTGTTAAATGCACTTGAGTCGATCTGCTCATTTTAATTTTGTGAATTTGTATTGGAACTGAACTGCTCTCCTCTTTCTAAAATTCTTTCCTAACTTCTGATCTCTTCCTCTCCTCTCCCCTCCTTTGCTCGAACCCTCTCCTTCCTCAAAGCACTCCCGCCATCTGCTCTGATCCCCCCCCACTATCCCCTCAGCTAATCCTTTCAGGCTAATTGCTCTAATTCCCCTATTGTTTCTACTGTCTGCCCCCCATCCACCTGCTGCGGTCTGCGCCAGTCTCCTCCGCCCCTCGAACGCTCTGTCTTTAACCTCTCCCTTCTCCTCTCTCCTCAGATACCACTGCCCTGAATGGGCTGTTCCTGCCCGAGGGACCGTGGTGTCCACGACTGACTGTCAAAAAAAAAAAAAAAACTCTATCTCCCTACTTCCTCATTTGCACACTGACCTGGCAAACCCAGAGGGCAACCTACACCACTAAACCTTCCTTTACTGCTCTCCCTCTACCCTGTCCCTGAACACTTCACCGATTTTTGTTATCCACATTCTGACAAGTGTCCTTATCACTCCTTAAACTTCCTCCATACTTTAGGCCATCACACACTCCTTAATACGCTTCTACACCTTTCTCTAATCCCTAATCACCTCTATTCCCCAGCACAGGCACTCCCCACCCTCCCCACTCACTCCTACTACTCCCCACACAATCTTGCACACTTGATCCTCAGCTGTTTAACTCCAAGCAAGACAATGGCAACCTCGCTCCTCTCACCTAGTATAGTCATCCTGCTTGTCCTGCTCACTCTAGCAGGAAAGACGGGTGCATCCACCTCTGGTGTCATCATACACTAGTCTAAATAATGCCTCATGTGTCTATGGCACTGGAACAGGAACCAGTGGTCTCCACCCTCACTCGAAAGTATTAAATCTCTATGGAAAATTCCCTGGTCACAACCATGGCTGGCTAAACCCTTGGAACCCTGTATGGTACCCCCATCTGTCTCTCCTTAAGTGCTACCATGCAAAACAGCGGATACCCATCAACTGCCCCTCATATATTTTGAGTTGTATTATAGCACACCAGCAGCTAAAGGAACAACTCAAAAGGCTCATACTGCTGTTACTACTTTTGTCTGGCAATATCCACCCTAACCCCGGTCCCCATCAACATGAACCCTCTGGTGGAAATAGATCAGGTGTTCTCACTCTGGCGTCTATCAATATCTGTAGCTTACTCGCCAAGCTGGACAACCTAAGAGCCTGGATCTCCCAACATAACCCTGACACTCTGTCAATCGTCGTGACGTGGCTTTCACCAAAAATAGCCAATGGCAACACTGCCTTACTGGGATACATTGTTTTCAGGCATGACAGGGTCACCAAACGAGGAGGAGGTTGCACTATATACATTAAGGACTCTATGTTGTGGCATGCATTACCTATGCTAAACGTGGGGATTGATATCCAGGTATTGGCTATCAAAATCCTACTTGGTGCTAATAATAAATCCCTCATGGTGGCATCAGTGTATATCCCTCCAAAACACAAAGTCTCTGGACCAACCTCAGTCCTAGACTGCATTTGTTCCCTTCACCCCAGCTCAGAAATCACCATGATGGGTGGTTTCAATGTAAACTGGTTAAATCCTTAAGCATGCGCACACAAGGATACAATCACTGCCGAACACTTCACCTAGCTTGTTCAATCCCTAGCTAGAACAAATTATAAGTCAGGGACCAGTACCCTCCTGTACTGGGTCTTCTCCAATTATCCAGATCGCATAACCAGTGTAACTGTTCCTCCTGATGCTATAAGCAACCACTCCCCTATTTTGTGCAGTCGGTCCAACAAGTTCACTAAGCCACCAGCCAAAACAATCACAACCAGAATCCTACTTCGGAGTCACATTCAGCCACTAAAATCACAGCTACGCAATCTTGACTGGTCACTGACTGACACCGCTGATGATGTGAACAAGGCACTTGATTACTTCATCCATCACTTCAATGTCGCCTGCAATACCAGCGCCCCACTCAAAAAATGTAACGTTAAAGGCGTCTGTGACCCTTGGATCACCATGGAGCTAACAGTACTCACGAAAAACCAAGATCACATGTGGCAGCGAGCAAGGGCCACAGGCAACCATGAGGACATACAGAAATACAAAAGGGCCTGGAATGACTGTACCCGGGTCATCCATAACTGAAAAAACCGGTTCTGTAGGGAAGCGCTTACAAACTCCTGGAACAATGGCAGGAGGTTCTGGAGCAACATCAAGGAAGTTACCGGGAAGGATCCAAAACAGCCTCCTACTAAGCTCAATATTGACGGTACACCGACATTTGGCCCTACAACTATTGCCAACACTTTCAATGATTCCTTTACTGATCTCAGTGGTGTCCTACCACCTGATTTCTTTGAAGTCTCTAAGAAAAGAATGACAGCTGCTTTCCTAACCAGCCACCGCACACCCCATTCTCTTTAAATCAGTTACTGGCCTGTGAAGCTAGAAGATGCATCCTAAAAGTGCTTGGAAAATCTAGATTAAGTGGGACACACTAGATCTGAAGCTCATCGCCCTAATCCTGGAGGAAATCTTGTCACCATTAACCAAAATACTTAATCTATCCCTGAGGCTATCCCTATTCCCCAACCAACGGAAATCCACCTTGGTGACCTCAGTCCACAAAAGAGGTGACTGGGCATATCACGTGAACTATAGAATGATTTCTATCCTCCCCCCCTTTCTCAAAAGCCTTAGAGCGGATTGTCGCAGACCAGCTTGTTGAGTATCTAGAGAAATACCAACTATAGTGCCCTCAACAGCATGGCTTTAGAAAGGGGCACAGCACCACCAAGGCACTCCTCCAGTTCACTGGCTTTATACAGGAATCACTTGATCAAGGTGCTCTAGTCAGGGCTGCTTATATTTATCTATCCAAAGCCTTCAACACAGTGAGCCACAACCTCCTACTCAAACGAGTTTCAGCCACAGGACTATCCAGGGAAACTGTTAACTGGTTCAAAAGCTTCAACCTCTCAGACCACTCACAGCAAGTTAAAATCAATAACCACCTCTCTGACAGGCGAGCAGTCCATTCAGGAGTCTCACGAGGGTCCGTCCTCAGTCTACTTCTGTTCAGTATCTTCCTGAATAGCCTACCAAGTTCCTGTCATGACCATCTACTGCTCCACGCCAATGACTCAGTAATCTTCTCCAGCAATCAAGATCCCTAGCTCCTGGAAAATCAACTTCAGTAAAGCTTTGCAAACGTGGGAGACTGGTTCAGCAGAGACAAGCTCATTCTCAACTATAAGACTAAGGTCATGCTTTTCAGTGGCCAGCAGAACAAATCCAGATCTCACCCCCTTAACTATCAACAATTCCGTGGGCTCCCCTCTAGAACAGGTACAGCACTTTAAATACCTTGGGCTGACTCCGGACAGCACACTGGCCTTCTCCCAGCATATTGCAAATGTAGCCAAAGCTGATAATATCCATATTGAGCTTCTTCAGAGGCACAAATGGAGCCTGACTTTAGATGTGTTAGGGCTAGCCATCCAAAGCTCTTTGATATCAATAAGTGATTATGGGCTAACCACCTATGGCTCTGCCACTGAAACAGCTCTCTGGCGTATCTCCACTTCCCTGAACAAGGCCTGTAGGCTCCTCACAGGTGACGCTTGGCTCATGCATACCTGTGATCTGTACACTAAGACAAGCTGTCTTCAGCTGAAAGACAGGATCAAGTACCAAACATGGCTACTAGCTAAGAAGATCAGCCTAGGTCTCACGCCTCCTGGGGTTCAACACATCCTATGCCAGTCCTCTCTCTCCTGTCGGAACAGGGGCTCCAAAAGTCAGATTTTCCAGGTACCACGCTGCCGCACTACTCAGGAACAAAGATACTTTGCTTACCGCACCCCTCTCTGGCTAAATTCCTTCCCACATGACATCTCCTTAATCTTAAAACTAGGCCCGTTTAAACACAAACTCCGACACTACCTAACCTCTCACAACAAATGAGGCTGCTTTCACTAGCAGTGCATACCAAAGCTAGACACCTCAATTCTGAACCGCTCCAACATGCAATGCACTTTTCCCTGCCCCATCTCATCAGCACTTCACATCCATCTCCTACACACCTCTACCTCCCCCTCCCTCCCTCACACCCCTCCCTCCTTGCTCATCCTCCCTTTCCTCCCCAGCTTCTTCTCCTTACTTCCATCCCCTGCCTTATCACCCTCCTTTCATCACTTTTACCACCCAATTGAGCCTCTGGCTGCCTCTTCTTGCATTCTCCTCACTCCCAACCTTCCCCCCTCCCTACTACCTGCCGTTAACTCCTCCTAGAACCTGACAAGGCCTCCTGGCTGCTCACCTTCTTCTCTTTCTATACTGTCCTCTCCCTGCATCTGCTTGACTTCTTACATGATTATATGTTCCCTGGCATACGTTGTACAATGCCAGTTAACGTTGCTCACCTGTTTGCCTGTAACAACTTGTGTTTTTGTACTCTCTTGACCTTTGTTTGTAATTTTCTCTGACCTGGAACCTATGTAAAAGAGCTTATGCTCAAAGGTGTATAATCAGAGATTTTAATAAATACATTTAAAATAAATAAATAAAATGTGCCCTTAGACCAATATTTACTTGATCATGCATATAGGGAATTCATTCTAGATGTCTTAGTTCTGCCCCTAGCAAACGTGCCTGCATCACAAACTACAAACTGGCACACTTGCCGGACAATTCACAAGTAAGTTCAAGTACTAAAATGGGCATAGAATAATCTCACCAACTACAGGTGACACCACTGGGACAGGGCTGAGGCACACTGATGGAGGCAGCATCTAGAAAGTTGCACTGTAGCTATCTATGCTGTACCAATCAAGTATATACACAGCACACCTTCATTTCCAATTCAGTCAATCTGGTACCTTTCACAATCACTAAAAAAGGTAAACCAAAGAACCTGCTTGAACATCTGGCCTATATCTCAGAATAACAAAGTTCTTTAGTATGCTAAATAACTGGAGCTTAGCTGTTACAAGGAAACAGTCAACACAAAGAGCCCCCATGCTCAGGTGTGGGGCTTGTCCCAATGGGCACTTTGTGTGCAAAAATATTTTGGTTTACTTACTGTTTACTGTAGTGTAGTAGATTATATCAGACTAATTTTGCTTAGTTCTTCTAGGCTGACATCTGTTACTACACATCCCAGAATCCCCTGCAGCTGACATTAGAGCAGTAGGCAGCAGTGGGAGAGTAAATAGATGACAGTGCATGTTAGAGGTTGTATAAAATGCTCTGATCTTTTGTTTGCTGGTCCCACTGTCCTCCCTGGGCTAAGTACAGACACAGAGGACTGTACTTAGCCCCTGGAGAAAAGCAGACCTGGAAAATATCTGATCGGAGATTAAAATAAATTTTGCACTGCAGGCTATTCAGTCTCCCACTGCTGCCTACTGCTGCTTGATCCTGTGTAATGTATGATTGTATCTTATTGTTCTCTGTAGGAACTTGTCCTTCATTGTACTCTCCCAGGTCATACCTGAAAACAGGCAATTGTTTTGTCTAGTGTGCTTACCTGGTCAACAAAAGCTAATAAATAAATAAACAGCCAGCAGTGCATTTTAAAGCTTTTTCAATCTCCAATCAGAAGTTTTCCAGATCTGCTTTTCCTCTGTGACTGTACTTTGCCCAGGGAAGTGAGTGGACCCAGCAAATAAAAGATCAGAGCTTATATACCCTCTAACATGGCATGCACTAGTGTCTGTTGACTCTCCCACTGCTGCCTACTGCAGATGTCAGCTGCAGGGAATTCTAGGATTTGTAGTAACAGAAGATGTCAGCCTACAAATAAGCAACATTAGGCTGATACAATCTACTATACTACAATAAACAGCAAGTAAACCTAAATGTGTTTGCACATAAAGTGTAAATTGGGACCAGACCCACACTTGAGTGTGGGGCCCTTGGTGCTGACGATTCCCCTTTAAAGTGCAATGCTCACAGTGCAGTCATGCAAGAAATAAAAGCAGAACCTACTAACAAGCAGCTCTGCTATAGCTGTGACTCTGATATCCAGGGGGTGCGCAGTCTCTGAACCAGACGTACACTTCATGGGAGGAAGGACAGAATTCTGCCGTGGTATACAAATTCTAAAAAACTGGTTTATATATCTTTCACTTCTAGGCTACAGTTAAAGGTGCTTGCTTTGAGGCCACCATTTTCTCGTATGCCCTGTCTACTTCCTCAGATCTAGCCAATTCCATTTCCCTGCTTATGGGGCTTCTCATTTCTTCCCTCTGCCCAGCAACTGCCATTTACCATTATACCATGTGCTGCGGTGTCTCCCTCCTTCCATGCTGGCCCAGTTCTCTTCACCTGCTTGCACTGCAGGCTGGTGCTTATTGAACGCACCAACACCACTGCTGTCACTGTTACCTTAGTACTGTTCCTCCCATTAGGAGCAACTGAGTGATTGTTACTCAGGGAGGAAGGAAGCTGCAATACTAAGGTAACGACAACAGAGCAGAAGACTGGCAGTATGTTCAGTGAGTGTTGACTGATAATATGATCACATACAGAGCAGGGTGCTGAATTCTGCTTTGTATTATGGGAGTAGAGCCAGCTTAAACAGACTGTGGGTATTGAGGATAGAGTTTGGGTTACTGGAACTAAAGGAGTAGTCCCCAAAGCAAGAGCACAGACTGTGAGAGGCCCCCAAAAAAGAGAGGGGCAGGCCATAAAAAGTCAGAGGACCATACACAAGACATATTGAAAAAGAGCACCTGGAGGAGGAAAACATTTAAATGCAACTGCTTAATTTATGGCTCAGATTTTTGAGCCCTATTCACAAAAGCCTAAGCGCAGCATTGGAGGGCACGTAGGCATGCCCACGACCTAATGCCACACAGCAGGGTCCAGCAGACCCCCACCCAGCAGCATTCACAACAGGCACTCTAGCACCTTGTACACTGGATCTCTGGGCCACCTGTGCAGCTACGTGACATGGGTGGTACGGGGGCATGCCAGGGGGCATGTATGCACTTCCAACCATTCACTAAAGCACGGAGTGCCGGGCAAGGGGGGCACAAGTAATGCAATGGGGGATCCAGACGTAACTTATATGCGCCCCCCCCAACAGACACCTGCTGGCGGCACTGGCACGGGGACCCACGCCACAGTGCTGTCCCAGCCCACCAAGCTGCTGGGGAGGGCTGGGGGCATCCATCACACCCCAATTCCCAGGGTCCCTGCCTTCCCAGGATCCCCTGCACTATGGGACCCAGGCCAGGCATCCCACTGAATGCCCGCTTGTGCCCCGTGATCCACCCTCCCGCACAGCTGCGATCCACCCCAGCGCATCTGCGCACCGGGGGGGGGGCCCTGTGGGTGCTCATGGTTGTGAATATCATGCACCCTGTGCCTGTCCATGGCTGCATAGCTATGCGGGAGTTATACACACATTTCACGTGTGTAACCCGTGCTTTTGTGAACAGAGCCCTTTGTAACTCCAAACAAAACAAAAAAATTCCAAAACCCCAACCTATTTGCAAAACCTTACTGACATTTATGTTTCTGTAATGCCTTTAAAGTAGAACTTCAATGTACTGAATCCACCCCCCTTCAAAAAAAAAAAAAAAGCCTTACTCACCAGTTAGGCTTTTCGCAAAATAAACAAATAAATAAATAAGTGCCTGCACTTACTTTGCTGCATTTGCGTAAAGTCCACCATCAGGCAAAATAGCAGGTGCTGCACAGTGCCATCTTGTGTCACAGTGTGGCACTGCTTGCTTGTATGCTTCTCCATACAAGCCTGCAGTGCGGCACCATGCAGCACCCGCCATGTTGCCTGATGACGAACTTTATGAAATTCAGTAAATTTAGTGCAGGCACTTATTTTTATTTATTTTTTTTATTGCAAAAAGCCTAACTGGGAAGTGAGGCTTTGGGGGTGGGGAGTTTCAGTACATTGGAATTCTCCTTTAACCCTTGCTGGTTCATTTATACTTACATTATTTACACAGCTATCGAACCTTGGGAACAATTCTTTGTATCTTCTTAGGGCATATGCAATTAGCAAAAGCAAATTATTCAACAATATTGGACAAAAGCACCTGTAAACTTAATTCCAATTTGCACTTTCACAACTTGGACCAAAAATAATGGAAAAGGCAACTGCACAGTGCAAACAATAGTGACCGGTCTCTTGGCGTTTCCATTAACAAAATCTTTTTGTACAGGAATTCCATGGTCAAGGATACTGGTTTATTAAGAATCAAATTGTAATGTATGGAATTTGGTAGTCTTTGCCAGTAATTTTTGCTTTTCCATGCCATGAACTGAGTGAATTTCCATTATTCTGGGAATTTGCGCCACTTGGTTTTCTACAATTTCTGTCAACTTTACAGGGACAATAATTGTAAACCTATAACCCTGTTCTGGTCTTACTGTATTGCTTATTACATCTACCAAAATATCTTTGCAAAATTGATATACGGCACATAAAAATGACAAAAGTCAACATCAGTTGAAAATGTTACATAAAAATGAAAAGGTATTACAGTACTTAATTACCGCTTCTGTCTTACCGTGGAGAATTAAAACCACTATCTACTGTAATACTGCTACTGTCCATACTATCCAGCCGAGCGGAGTGAGTTGCTCTCTGGCTGTTACTGCTATCAGTTTCCTTTGGGGTGAGGAGGGTGAGGTTCTTCTCAAATTTTCTCTGCAGGTCCCTTTCCTTCTCTCGCTCTAGCAGCCACTGCATTGTCCCAGCATCATCTCTGTTCTTGTCTTCCTCTGCATGTTTGTTTGTTCCTTCCTCAGAGTCTTCATCGTCAGAAACATTGTAGTAATCAATGGAGGAAGCCTCCTGGTTTACCGCTTGATCTTCCTGCCGCTGGAGGACTGGGAGGGTTTGTGAAATAGAGGTTAGACTTGGTTGTTCAAAGCTCTCACAGTTTGCTGGCAGTATATCTGATGGTGTCTTCTGATGGGATTTTGTGTGCAATGTACCAGACTTTTGGTAATTGTTTTCTACATAATTTACAGTCATTGTGTTATGCAGAGGCTTGAATAAAGTATCTTTACTAAATATTTCTTTTCTTTTATCAAGATTGCTCGTTTCAGAGTTGTGGTGTTGTAACAGTCGTCCATTTGGCACCATTTCAGATGCTTGGTTTGTAACAGGGGAACTAACACTCTGACTTTTTAAGGACTCTTCTTTGTATTCCGCAGCTTCTCTGGCTATATGCTGAGACTGTCTATCAGCAGGGGATATCTTTTTCATCCCATCAGACAAAGTCAGAGAGTCCTGCTCATCTTTACGTTTTCCTAGTGGGGAAAGAGCTGTTAAAACAGTGTCATTGGATGTGTTGCACTGGAAATAATCATCAGTTGTTGATTTTGTTAAACAAGAGTTTAGTTCATTGTAAGAGGATAAACTTTCTCCTGGCTTGCAGTGCTCTATTAGACTACAGGCATTGGGATCCTCCAAATTACCACCACCAATTTCAGGTATTCGTGGTTCATTATAGTTTGTGGATGAAATAAGAGTTCTTTGATGATTTAAGGATTGTGAAGATCGCAAAGTGCTATCGTCAATGTAAGACTGACTTTGTGCCTTATCTTCAGTGCTGCACCTTTCCAATATGTCATCTGCTGTACCTACAGATGGAGCACTAAGTGGTCCTTTAGAGTTCTCCATTGATCTAGATCGCTCTTTGGCTTTATTTGACCTCTCATTTCTAGACCTTCTGTCCTGGGTATGGCTGTGGCTACGATGGACCTTAGAGTGGGAAATCCCCCTTGATGGTTCAGGAAAAGGCATTTCTGTCCTCCTCCTGGCAAGTTCACCTGATACATCCCATTCTGGAGTCACAGGGAAATGAGACTCCATCATGTTAGGATTGTTGTGCACAATAAAATTATCTCCTTTATGTTCTACAATGAAGCAGCCTTCTCGTGGAGATCTAGTGACGGGATCATAGAACTCATACGCCCGTTCAGCAGGGACATCCAAATGGGAACCTTCTGAAGGGTCTCCCTTGGATGCCCTGGTCTTGCTATGTGATCGGGATTTTCCGTGAGACTTTCTATGGCCTCTACTTTTTTTGCTCCTTCCACTCTGATGGGCTGAAGAGCCAGCTTTGCTCCTCTGGGCCTTCTGTTCTTCAAGTTTTTTCATTAGTGCAGTGTGTCTCATGACATTTTCTACAGTCAAGTCTGGATTAATTCGTCTGATAATCTCCATCTCTACTTCCCTAGGTATGGTGGTTGGAGTGTCCTCGTCCTTCAAAGGCCACTCCTCTGGAGGGAACTGAGCTGAAAAATTTGCTAACTGCCTTGTTTTGTCTTTCTTAAAACTCAGCCTAAATAATTTCAATCCAAACTTTTTTGACTGTTTTTCCCCATCCTTGGACTTAGTCAGTGTGTCTGTTTTATATGAAAAATTCACAGTACTCTTACTTTTATCAGTGGGTGGTACATGACATACAGCAGGAGGGCTATATAAGTCCTTGCAGTCCTTAGCTGATTTTCTCTGTAGGGTAGATGCATGGGTACTATGCAGGTCTTCACGAGGACAATTACAGGAGTGCAGTGGTTTTTGTGGTGTGTTCTGTCCCTTACACAGCCTGAAGCAGATGGCGTAATAGTTCCTGACTGAGGAGAGGTACACTGAGGCCTGTCAGGTATCCTCTCATCTAAATGGTACCACTTGCTGTTGGTTCTGATAAGAGATGGTGTTATAAAATACGTTTGTGGGGTAACAATAAAGTAACCATCTGGAGTAGGGTAGATTTTCCTCTCTCGTACAAGCATGTTCAGTGTGTGCCGAAGAACTTCTGGACTTGGAGCTGGAACTCCTGGAGGGACAAAAAAGGTAAATTAAAGATCTGAAGACTTGGAGACTTTTATTTCAGCAAACATTCAAGTAAAAGTAGTATTCACAGGCCAGCACAAAGCTCCACTATGCAAACTAAATGTTGTCCCGCACTGCAAGAAATATTTCCTGGTGAGTATACTCTATTTTCCCCAAGATGACTGAATTTTATATTAGTCTAAACTATTCATGTCATTATCATTAGGGGCTGCTTAGGTGTTAGGAGATCTGGCACTGGCAGTGAAGGAGCGAGAAGCAGTCAATGCACCTGAGATGTGGTGTTATCCTTTGATAACTCACACCCTACTGTTTATTATTACTTAAATAAAAGATATTTTCTAAGTGCATATGTATGCATACATAAAACATCACTACTAAACTACTACAAAAATGACAGTACGAATCCTGTAACATTTCTAGATACAGTAGTCAAACATTTGTGGACTATTAGATGTAAATGTGCTACGCATGTCTGTGGACACTGTATATGTTTTGCAATACTAACATTGTTATTTCCTGAATAACAGTTTTCAATTGCTTTTTCATATTACTTCTTCATAAATGGGACTGGGTCACATGTGACTGTGCTTATGTAGAAGTGCTGATTTAAACTGCAATTTAACAAATTTAAAGTTGTGGACTGTTTAATGCAAGAGAGCACTCACCTATCTTTCTTTTAGTGTAGGTCTCTTGATACTGTTTTGTGTTTGAGGATCTCAAATCCCAGGGTCATAAACTTTAGTTTTGTTTTGAAATAAAGATGTTCCAGGCAAGATCAAAATAAGACTCTAGCAGTTCAGCCAACGCTGGTATTTGTTTAAATAAATTATTCCTAGATTAGAACAATAAACTTCCTTGGATGGATCCGAGAATGGAAATGACAAGCAGACAGTGGTGCAAATCAGAATACATAACTTGGCAACAAGCAACAACATACAGAAAGAGAAGATCAAATCACATGGTTTCCAAAAGTTTCATTGTCCCACCTGGATACCTGCAAATTTCCAGCTAGATCCCCTCAAGCACGAGACCCCTGAGGAAGGAGCAGGACGGCTTTGAATGTGCACAGGGTAACAGTTTTGACAGCAGGTTTTTGCGCACTCTAGCACTTTACTGTATGTAGAATATATTTTCAGATATTAGCCACTCCTGAGTGCACACTCTTTGCGGCACACCCTCAAGCATGCCCCACTGACACAGAGTAAACCGTGCAGTGACTCACAAGTAGGCAGAGTGTGGGCTTGCCACTGTAAAACTCAGTAACTGGAGTTACAGCAGGTGCATTTTTAAACTGTTTAAATTCATTTTGGCAGGCTTTTCAGTCTGACACCAAGTCACAAGAGTGACTTCACACTAAGCAAGGGGCTTTAAACAGTAAATGGCCTAGAATCCCAGTGGTAGTCTGAGTGTGAAGGGGAAGTTACTGATGCCCTCCCTAGAAGGTCAGGTGAATCGACTGGATGGGAGTTGAAAGGAGGAGGAGGAAGAAAAAGAAAGCCTCAACTATTAAAAAGAACAAAGGTGTCTGGCCAGCCTTGTTCAGTTTCCAGAGGGACAGCAGCAGAGCTATGATACTGCAGCTGAAGCTATTGCTGATCACCAGACTTTTGGAATTTCCCTCCCAGAGTGATCTACACTGACTAAGGCTGTGCCTCCGCTCCCGCTATGCTGGCAAGAGGCTTCATCAGTGAAACAACATAGAAAGTAGACTGAGGCCACCACTGCAGAAATTATGAAACTGCTTACAACCTTCCATAGAGATGCCTCAGCAACCTGACCAGCTCTTCTACAACACATCTCTGTCCTTAAAGATCATGTGCAAAGCTCAATTTTGAGAAATGGAACTTACTGTTAATAAATAATGATTTTGCACCTCTGTTTTCCATGTTTTCATGGTGTTACGTCGTTTTGTCATATTTCTGATTAGTTTTGGATTTTTTTAATTGTTTACCATCGAATGTAGCAGCCCAACGCACAATCTGTTTGCCTGGATGCTGTATGTGCTGTTGGCACTCTGACGTAATTTTAGCATTCCATCACTTTGCAGGTTACAGGGCAAGCATGTCATTTTGCGGTCTCGCTTAAATTAAGTTATTGAAAATGTCCTCAGATGAGAAAATTTACCTTTCTTGCATTTTTCCCCAAGACCGGCACTATTGCGCCATATTCATTTGAGCCACTTTTGTCCCAATCTGCTGAAGGTGCAGCCGAATCAGAGATAGAGAGCAGCGAGAGAAGTGAGGAAAAAATTGAGGAGCTCAATGACACTCCAGTTGATGAACGGTAAATTCCCTTGCCATAATCAGATTTTAGAGGGCTGATCTTTTGGGGACGATGGTAGCAGCATCTCACCATGAGTGTATGACAATTTTAAATCTGCTGCAAATTCATTAGGTATTGCACACTTGTTGAGGTGGAACCCAGTAAGCATATGCATACCACACATCAGTGAAGCTAGCTGACTCGTCAGGGTCAAATGTGGTGTGTTTTTTTTTTTTTGGTTGTTGTATTTATGCAGTCTTTTTTTTGTTTGTTTGTTCCCTGGTCTTCAGAGTTTGTGTCTGTATTAAACAGAGTAGTCCAGTAATCCCTACATTGAAATCTGTAGTATGCGTTGATGTCAGCGTTCTGGAGTGTACTAATCGTGTAGCTGAACTACTGCTTGGAGATTAGTGCATCGTGGTGACAGTTCACCTATGTTATGTTTTTGTTGCTTATCTGTTCAGTAAAATGCCACTCTCTACCACTCAGCAGATGGTGAAAAACAACTGCCCAGCGACCTAGTCAGCTGTAGTGACAAGCACAGTAAAAGCAGGGAAAAAAGCACTGTGTCACATTGTCACGTCAGGAATGATCACTGGATTGGGTACTCTCAGTGGAAATCAGCAGCTCTCGTGATGGCAATAGACCATGGAATCAGCACTCAGGGAAAGCATTTGGGGACAGCAAATAGGGAGACATAACATTAGTTATTTTACATATGAACTCAGACATGGAGTGTAGTCTTTGCAGAATTTCAGTATAAAACTAAACATCAGAATGATAGCTCTCATTTTCTGTTTCAATCCTGTCAGTTTGAAAATCACAGATAACTCAGAATTACAGAGGGTACAGAATTCAGGATTTTACAGCTGAAGGAACACAAACACATTGATCAAAGAATTTATGGCGTGTTGTTATTTGCAACTGGATTTGTAGTGCAAGTGTCCAACTGATGTAAGTTTTTATCGGCGCCGCTTCGCATTCAGGTAGGTTGGCAGCATGTATAACCCTGAACTCCATGACAGCCATTTCTTGCATTATTATCTCCTTTCCTTTTTATTACGTTACCCTTACAGAGCCCTTTACTGTGTGTGCATAACTGCCTTAAGTGATACTTTGATGGAATCTGATGTTTGCAAGGAGTAGAGTCAATACAGATGGACACCAACTACACAGATACATTGCTTGTCAGACAAATTTTTGGCTCAAAATCATTCACTGTAGGCTGGCCCAGTGGCACGGAGGGCTAAGGCACTGGACGCCTTACCTCACGTCACACCAGCAACCCGGGTTCGAGAAACCAGCCAGGGTCGTCGGAGGTTGGCAATGGGGGTGGAGCTGGATGGAGCTGCCGACAGGCATGTTCTCCTCTCCTCTCCAGGTAGGTGGGGCAGCTCCTCCGGCTGATGGCTGCCACCTGGTGGAGGCTGGGGACAGCACGGCCTGGAGAGAAGACAGGGTGCTAGGCCAATGGGGTGGGAGGAAAAGAGCTGTCACTGGGGCCATGGGTCTATTGCGTGCCTCCACACGCATGTGTACCCACTCCCGGGGCCTTGGGTGAAAAATGGAGGACAGAAAATATCGCCGGTGGCAGGATGGCGACCAACTCCCTGCAGGCACTGCTCTCGGGCCGGGCGTAAGGTTAGCAGGTAATTCGGGGACGGGGTTGGCGGGGGTCGGTCAGATGGGGGCTGCAGGCGAAGCAAGCAGAAAATATGACATGATTAAAAAAAAATCATGCAGTTTCTTGAAAAAAACTTCTAAAAATAGGAGATATATATATCAAATAGTCAGATAGTAAGGATATTGTGTGCTGTCTGTACTCATGACCCAACACAATAAAAGCCAGTGTGAGAGGAACATAAAAAAATAAAACCCTACAATACGATGGGAAACGGCTGTCACGGAGATAAGTGAAACACACTCTGCCATCCAAATTTTTTCAGAACCGCACAGAAACACATCAAGAAATCTGACATTTGAACTACTGATATTATTGAAAAAAGGATTTTACATTTTGCAAGTCATATGAGATGACATGTGACACTGTGCAACTGCCACAATTCATCACATTAACAGATATATGAATCATGGGACTAGACCTGCCTTGTACTCTGTGAACAGAGCACTGAAGCACAGCACTAAAATTACGTCTGTGACCGCACGGGCTCATAGCAGGCCATCAAAACAATGTGAGCACTTGAGGAAAAAATGGACCAGTCCTTCTGACATGGATTAGAAAAAAAATTGCCAGCCCGTCGGTGCAGCGGTTGGATTTCCGCTTGCGATGCCAGTGACCCGGGTTTGGCAGCGGACTTGGGTCACGGAGGGCGGCCAGGGAGAAGGCTTGAGCATCCCGTGACTGCTCGCCTTACCTGGGGAGGAGGGACCACAGCCTGCAACTTGCCTGACCCTCTTGGAGGCTTGGGGTATGATGAGTCCTGCTGCTGCAGGAAGGGGCCGGTCGCAAAGTGTGGTGGATGTCGGCGCGTATGCACCCTGACGTCAGGGCACACAGCGCTGGGGAGAAAATGAGAAAAGAGCCTGCCATCGCCGGGGAGATGGGAAGCCAGGAGGCGTGCAAAGGCGTGCCTACACCCGCAATGGACCCAGACCCGATGCAATGTAAGTTTGGGATGTCAGCGCCCCAACCGCGTCCCACCAAAGGGTAACCGTGGCTCCATAGGGTCTCGGGGTCCATTCTGGCCAGGGTGTCAGGCAGTGGGATGTCTGCCGTGTCTCCCCTGATGGGTCGGGGGTGGCAGGCTGGGGATAGGTGATTAAAGAGAGATTTAAAAAAAAAAGAATTACTGAATGGAACAATTACATCTTATCTGGAATAAAACCCCACACAAAAATAACCTGTAAAACGTACTTTATTTCAAGGGAAAGAAATGGCAGATAAACATTGCACATGATCTTTAAGCCATGAGTACCAGGGGTTGGGCTAGGGGGAGGGAGGGTCTCACTGCTTCCTCCCTTCATGCTTTCCAGCTTGTTTAGGGGCAGTGAATTATGACCCACGAAATCTGGGCCCAGTTGAGGGGTAAATACTTTTGTGACTTTGCCGCAGCAATGAGGGCCACCTCTGGGGAGTTGCAGCTCTGTACCCAGGGTGGACTCTGACCCAGGAGGGGCTCCTGGGTACATCAGTGCTAATGCCAGGTACCTCTCACTATCACTACTGCTAGCTGGATTATGGTATATTCTCCTTGGAGCTGTTGCTTTATTTGAAGGATGGTGGTTCTTTGTGGCACCTCCTGCTAATGGGACATTTCACCGTTTGGACAGCAAGATTTTGTTATTTTTCCTTGTTATACATGGTGTCCAGCCCATCTCTTTTCCTGGTTTCCCTAGGGTCTCTGGCTACTCCCTGCTGTGGGGGTGTCTTAGTTTTGCACCCTGTTACTGGTAACTGTGACAGGCCTGAGGGATATTTTATACTGGGAGATTTGCTTTTGTTTGCTGCTGTCGGACTAGTTTCCTTTCACAGGGACACTTTATTCACTACAAATCTCCAAGCTATATAGACATCAGTTCTTGAATTCTGTACCACTGGTTAATCCGTAAGCATTTGTGTTAGCCCAATTTTCTACGTAATAAAAATCTACGTATTAACCAGACATTGACCAGATAATGTTTTTTAAGATTTCAGAGATTTCTTACTGTAAAACAATTTACTTTTTAAATACAGTGCAAAACGTATGTGTACTGTACATTTGAAAAAAAGCACCAATATTTTAGCAAAACTAGGCATTATGTTTAAAGCATAATGATAATCACATTACAGAAGGAATTGTAATCTCATCACAATGGCAATGTTTATTGGGAGCATAACGAGGGGCTCACAGCTTGACAGCAAGCTGGGTAGCAGAACCATGGGGTCGGGCAGATTTAATGAGAACAATCGAAGCACAGTAAATCTTGGGGTTTTTTTCAGTGCTGCTAAGTTCACTATTAAACCCCTTATTCATACAGGAGAAGGATAACTTGAGGACAACTCCAGACTGTTTAAAAGATTTCATTAAAATAAGGAGAACTGCCGTTTTAAGGACCGGCACCAGCTCGACAGCCACAGAGCAGACCGCTGGAGTCTGTGGCTCAGTTTTTATTTTTTTAACAGCACAACCAGGGAACCAAGCTAAAATGAAATATTTTTTTTTTACAGCAGAACCAGGGGCAAGAACGAGCAGAAACAAGAGAGGACACAGGACAGACTTGGGTCTGTTTAAAACCAGGACCAAGACTCGATTGACAGCTAGCCGGGGAGCTGAAGGATTTAAATTAAAACCGGAAGCAGAACAGGAGACAAGCTAAAACTAAATCTTCTTCTTTTTTTTTTTTTAACAGCAGAACTGGGGGAAAGAACGAGCAGAAACAGGAGACGACACAGGACAGACTTGGGGCTGTTTAAAACCAGGACCAGGAGTCGCTTGACAGCTAGCCGGGGAGCTGAAGGATTTAAATTAAAACCGGGAGCAGAACAGGAGACAAGCTATCTATTTTTTTTTTATTATTTTTTTTAAGCAGAACCAGGGGCAAGAACGAGCAGAAACAGGAGAAGACAGAGGACAGACTTGGGCAGTTTAAAACCAGGACCAGGAGACAGTTAGCCAGGGAGCTGAACGTTGGAGTCTGTGGCTCAGTGGAATAGGGCTGTTCAAAGCAGAACGTTTAAATCTTTAAATCTTTTTCTTTTTAAGCAGGACGGGGAACTGAATGATTTAAATTAAAACTGGACCGATCAGCAGAATGGGGCTGTTTAAAACTTTAAGGCAAGGATTTCCTGTGGCTTTGTTTTCTGTTGTACCGCCGAGTTAACACGCCAGAGGGGATTAAGAGTGCTTGCGATTAACAAGATGTTAGCAACTCCACCTAAACTCAATAAAAAAACAGATTAAGGAGGTCACAGTGAATAGGATTTAGTTAGACTAGTTAAAGACAAATGCAAACGGATTCGAATTCTCAGTTTTACGTATTAAAGAAGTAATTAACATGAGAAAAAATCCGTTTGCATTGTGTCTCATTCGGAAAGCCAGACATACGGACTAATGAGGCACGGACAAACCAGGTCTGACTGTACTTCCTAAACTCCAGCAATGAATGTTCTGGCTGAGTGTAGGATTATCATGGATTTCCTAGCACATACTGTAATGCTACAGTATATTGGTTCACTTTTAAAGTCAAACTGCACTTGGGGACTTTTTGGGTTTGTCTGGGAGCAGACCCCTGTTTCTCCGGCTGGAATAATTTTGAATTACTGCTTTTCAAAGATTCAGATGCATGTTTTAGTTTAATGCTCTTGTTGTAACATTAATTGTTTTTAAGATAACCCTTCCAATTATATAATTTGCAGGTGCTACTGTGGGGCTCCTATGGCTTTGGACTCACTTGGGCTCCTTTAGGCCGCTGTCCTTTGTATCCAACCAAACACAGTTTTTCAACCTAGCTGGGCTTCCATTACTAATGTGGGATGGGTGCCTTCCTAATAGGTAGTAGCTGAGCTGAAGAATGTGACATTAAGTGTTCCACCCTGGCCAATTCTGTATCTAATGACCCTACTCCTTTACTTGTCCCTTATTTTGTTTTTTTATACCCATTCCCCAGTTTTGGGACATACTGGTCCCTTGGAGGGCACAGGAGTGTGTCTCTCTGGCCTTTCCCTCCTCCCTGGACCATGTGGAGTACAACACTGCAGGTATCCGGGATGGCTAGGGTGGACTTTGTTGTCTGTCCCTGTCTTGGAAGCATTTCAGCCTCTCACCCTAAGGTGGACACCCAGTTCAGTTACAGTTTGTGCGGATTCTTTCCTAACTGCCACAGTTGGGCCTCTGGAGAAACCACTGTGCGTTCTTCTACAGTCTGTGGTTTTGATGATTTTTATATTTCTGTTATCTACAGTTAGGTTCGATATGCAACAATTAAGATACAGCAATTGGGTAGACCTCAAATTTCAGGATTACGGGGTGGGGGTACATGCTTAGTTATGGCTGTCCTCATTTCGGGCCATTGGGGTTTGGGCCCAGTCCTGTTAACCACCATACTGACAGGTCCTATGGGCCTGGCAGTTGAGGAACGGGTCCTGCCACCTGGTGGTTTGTGGAGGAATTCTCCATGGCTGAGCCTGTTTCATCCAAAGATGTTACCAGTCCTCTATACTATTGGGAAATAACGCTCGAGTGCTTCTGGTTACTATCCGGGCACATAATATTAATTGGCTAACCAGTCCAGTTAAGCAGACCACATTTTTCCAGTGTAACCATAACCATCCTGCAGATGTTCTTTTTGTTCAGGAGACCAATCTTACCCAGGAGGAACAAGCCATGTTGGCCTGGGCATTCTATAGTGTTTTCCTCTTTTAGTAAAATGGGTAAACGCAGGGGAATGGCCATTTTAATCCTGAGTACTACTCCATTCTAGATGCACCTGGAATACTCAGATCCCTTAGGTAGAAATATTCTTCTCCAGGGACACCTGTATTATTCCAACATTACTCTTGCTAATGTGCATTTCCCCCCTAAAGCCCACATTCTAGTGTTTTGCACTTTCCTCAATAAATTATTAGATATATTATAGCGTCAGTTAATAATGGGCAGTGACATCAATTTAACAATGTCACCAGACCTGGATTCATCTAACCCAAGTAGGCACAGATCTACAGCAGCCTTTAAATACTTTCATGCAGATCTTTATCATTAAGGCTTTGTTGATATTTGGTGTAAGTCCCCCAAGTACATAACTTTATCGTATTACTCTCCTTGGTTCAGGTTTTATTCCCACCTAGATTGCTTTAATACATCCTGCAGCATTCTGAAGTGATTCAAGATCTCAGCGCTGAGCCTCGTCTTCTCTCGGATCATAACCTCCACTACCCACCCCACCCCACCCCCATGCTTAAAATGGACCTGCATAAATGGTCAAAGTCATCTTCATGGCAATTTAAGACAGCGCTGCTTGAAGATGAAGAATTTTAAAAATGTGTCCAATACCAGTTCCAACAGTTAGTAGGTGATAATACTTCCACACAGGTATCAGCCTCCATATACTGGAACACTTTAATAACAGTTTTGTTGGGGAACATTATTTCTTATGCTTCTCACAAAAGGAAACAGCAACAGGAAAGGTATTTTGCTTTTACGGATAAGCTCCATACACATCAACAGCTTTACATCTTTGGTGATAAAGTTATTACATAGTGAATTAAAACAATAAAAGCAGGAACTACAGTCCCAAAATGGATGACAGGATACATCAGGCCCTATTATTTCTGAAGCATGCAAGATATGAGGGAGGTGCCATGGGTACCAGATTACTAGCCCATAGACTGCAAGCATGAAAATCGTTGGTTTGTATTTTACTGGGCAAGGATCTGGACCTAGGGCATTTAACCCATGACTCAACTCGCGTTTTACATATTTTTCAAAAGTACTATCAGGATCTCTATATAGGAATGCTTTCCCCTTCAACTACGGACATCTTTTCTTATCTCGAGTCTCTTCATCTCCCCACTCTCACAGAGGACCAGCAAGCTGCATTGACAGCTCCAATTCAGCCTGAGGAACTTACATTTGCTTTGCAAAATGCGAAAACCAAAAAATGTCCAGGACTTGATGGCTATCAAGTTGAATGATACAAGGCATTCTCCAAGACTCTTTCCTCATGTCCTCTTAAGGCGTTCCAAGAAGTACTCCAAGGTGATTCCCCTCCACCTACTTGATCCTATGCAACTATTATCAGAGATTCCCAAACCTGAGAAGGACCCGTCCTAAAAAAATAAATAAGCTCTACATGGCAGTTTGGGCCAGCAGAAAGGAGTACAATCTGCCATCTTTAGTACACTTGGACCAAGTGGGATTTATAATACACAGCAGCAAATAGAGAATAATGGATAGGCAACTGTGTGTTATGGATTTTTTTTACACACCCGAGGGTGTGATGACCCATAAACCTTGAGGCCCCGAAACTCGAGAGGTTTGTAAGTCATCACACCCGGTGAAAAAAAAATCCATAAACACTGATTATATTTCATTTTTTATAATAACTGGTGCAGAGTTTGCTCAGTGTCTCAGTCTGTCCCCGATTTACAGACACACACACTGTCTGTCTGTCACACCCACACACACTGCACTAGGGAAACTTTATTTTTATTATTAAGAAAAATAATACTGCTGACTGCGGGGAAGCAGTGACATTTGAGTGCGTGGGGTTGGGCAGCAGCCCCGACGGAAGCGTAACAACGGATGTTTCAGAGCACGCTGGGTCAGGAGAAGCCTTGACCGAAGCACGACAATGGAAGGATCAACCAGATAGCTTTTTTTTTAATTGTTTTCCCTGAAAGGCAGGATTAACAAGAAACAGTAATTGATAAAAATTACTTACTGCAGCTGGTCTAGGATTACTTCAGGGACTGGTCTGTCCATACAAAGGGAAATTTTAGCTGCCATGCTTTTTTATATTTTTGGCCCGCCCACAGAGGGAGTAAGGGCCATTAATGTGGCAGGCTACACAGAATGACACTGCTAGTGAGAGGAAGTTTTAAGAAATGCCATAATAACTCGATTTCAAGTTATTACGGCGTTTTGGAGAACCTGAAAGAAGGTTGATTAAGGGAGTCACCAGTAATTATACAATGGATAACATACGTAGAATGTTATTTATTAAGGAATATGTCAAAAAGAAGGTCAATACCAGCTGTCCTATTAAGCCTAGATGCCGAGAAGGCTTTTGACAGGGTGTCCTGGAATTTTTGTGGGGCACTGTGTCAACCTTTGGCTTTCTTGAAGACATAATATGCTAACCCTTAGGCATGTATTCGAATTAATGGCTTGCATTTGTCCCCTATTGTGTATTCAAAGGGGAACCCGACAGGGATGCCCCTTCTCCTCACTACTTTCTGCACTCTACATTGAGCCCCTTGCGGTTGCTGTTTGGTCAGGGCCCAAGGTAGAGGGGATACCATTCAGGGGTACAGAATATAGAGCCTCTTTATATGCAGACAATATTCTTCTCACTGTGTTAAACCCTGACCATTCTATCACTGCTGCCTGATCTGTATTGTCTTTTTGCGGCACTCTCTCTGAGTTTTTGCTTAATCACAGGAAGACCGAGGTACTTTTATTGAATTACACCACCTCACTGGAAATCAAGCAACCCTTTCCACTTCATTGGAGAGCACAACATTTAAATATCTAAGTGTTATCATCTCTACAAATCTGGGTAATTCAGAACTGTTACATTTTATGCCGGCCCAGTGGTGCTGGAGGTTGAGGCATTGGTTGCTACAGCTCGCACCATGCTGGCAACTTGGATTCGGGAATGAGCCTGGGCCGCCAGGGGTGAGAGAGGATCGAGCATCCAGAGGACTGCTCTCCTCTCTCGGGGGGAGAGAGACCTGTTGTCCCGCTCACTTGACCGCCCTCTGGCGGCGGCTGAAGGGCAATACGGGCAGGGAGGCACATACTGATGTCAGTACATCGGTAGGGTGGAGGGATGGGAGAAAAATGGAAAAGGAGCCTGGCTTGGTTCCATGATGGCACCGCGTCCCTGAGGGCTGATCCAGGTGTCTGGATTGGGTCTCAGGGTGGGAGGAGCAGCACCCTCCTCCCTAGCCCCACCACGGGGGGCAATCCATGGGGGAATTTCCGGCGTCGGCAAGAGCAGGGATGCATGGGACCAAAGATTTGAGTTCCTCCATGACGAGGACCACAGCCCTCTGCCAGGATTCCCGGAGGAAAAAAATCTATATAGAGAAAAAAAAAAAAAATAACTGTTAAATTATGAACCCTTGACAATTGCTTTGACAGATGATCTGACTAAAGGTGCCAATTAAATCTAATTTTTTCTCGAATTGAAGTAGTTCATATGGACACTCTCCCTCTTCTATTATATCTATTTCAAATGATTCCGTTGCTCTTCTCTTGCTATTATTTTGATTCATGGAACAAGTTACTTTCACATTTTATTTGGGGTGATCTGCCACCTGCGATCCGTTTCTCTCTTCCCCAACTTCCAGGTGCCTTGGGTGTGGTGAACCTCCTTAATTTGCTCCATTATGCTTTGGCATCCCATTTATACCTCATCTGTTACTGGCGACATCCTTCCATACAACTGCCTTGGAAAAATATTGAATTTAATCCTAATGATATGCATGTCATGGCCCTGTTCCTACTCACGAACAGGTCCGCTCCTCTCCCACTGAGGGATTATACCATCTTCATGGCTTCTGCCTTGAAGTTGTGGTTTAAAAGACACTTTTCTTTTGTTCTGTTTCTGCAGTCTTAACATCAGACTTGAATTTTATGCCCATCCCAACTGACCAAACATTCAAGATGGTGACGTCTTGATGTAGTATGTATTTTTCAATTTTCAGATGCTTATGGTGTTCTTCTCTTCATACAGTTACAACAACAATAGGCATTAGCTGACAGGGAGCACTTTCAGTATTTGCAGGTGTGAACCTATCTCTTGCATCAATCCAAAGATCAATCTAAGCTTACTGACCCTGCCCCACTGCTGTTCAGACTACTCCGAGAAGGCCTTAATGGCATAACCTGGGGACATCTAATAGGTTATTTTTACTGCTGCCTGTAGGCTCTATTTACAATCCCCTATGATAAATGGGTGATGCAAGCTCTCCCCACATTAAAGATCACCTCTTCAGTGATGTGGAGGAAGTTTGCCAGGAAATTCCGATACTCTCAATAAATAAATAAAATAAATAAATAAATGCAAGTGACGGTTTTTCCAGACTCTGGCTATTTTAAGGAAATTCCTCCTCCCACAGTAGTGGGCCCGTTGGGGAACCAGTAGCAATTCATATGCATGTTTTTGGAGCTGCACATTGATCCAGCCTTTTTGATTATCTCTGACTGATCAACAGGATTCTCTGTCTCTCCCCACTTCTCTCATTAGCTCAAACATGGTTATGCCTGCCATCCCTCCAGAAGGGTCAGGTTAAGGGCTCGTTCATTGGCTTATCTATATGTACTAGCAGGAAAAAAAGCCATTACCAGGTTATGGATGTAAACCAGGCTACCTACAGGAAGCCCAACAGGATGAAGCCCAACTCTGCAGAATTCTGCAGTAGAGTTACTGCAGCAAACAATGCAGTTTTAATGAGACTTAATCCCTTTTGTCATGCAGTAAACCTGTGACACTGCACTCCATCCTGGCGGGCTTCACTGTACTGTGGAGATGTGGGTATTCCGTATATCTCTGATTTGTAAGCGCAGCTAATATTGCAAACTTGAGGTACAATATGCGACTTATACAAGAGGGCGGCTAATCATAGAGGGCAGTTTGTAATCAATTGTTCAATTTAGCAAGCTGCATTTGAGTGCCCATATTTTAATAAAAACCTGTCTTCTGGTATTCTACTGTTGTCATCTCACTTCTTTGCTGAAGAGCGCAACAAGCAGTCACAATGTCGAAGAGCAAGTCATTCTATTTAGAGTTTAAAATTTCGGCCGCTCGAAGAGCCGAAAAAGAAAGCAATCGCCTGGTCGCCGCCGCACTGCATACTGATGAGCAGCAGCTGTGGGACTGGAGGAAGAAACTGCCTTCTCTGGAATCGAAGGTGACTGTGTCAGGGTATGTGGGCTCTAACCGTAAGCGTAGAAGGCTTGATGGTGGTGGTCAATGCCCGAAGTCCCCTGAAAGTGAATCTGTTCAGGTGGCATGGATAACCGAACAAAGGGAGCAGCACTACAGGGTAATAAAGAAAAACTATAGCTTCAAAAGCAATGTCAATAGTTCAAGATCCCTCATTTTCTGTCAGCCATGGTTGGGTTGATAAATTTTTTGTGGAGGTGGGGATTCACCATGCGATTAAAAACTACTGTTGGGCAGAGATTGCCAAAAGATTTTGTGCCCCATATAATTTACTTTGCATGCTATCGCAAGTGTCAGCGTTCCACCTATGTCCTCACACCATCCATGATAGGCAACATGGATGAGACAGCTACCTGGGCTGACATGCTGGGGAATCGAACAGTGGATTGGATCAGATCAGAACCAAATCTGTGCCTCTCATAACAACTGGGCATGAAAAGCAGCGAATGACTGTATGTCTTGCTGCTATGGCAGACAGCTGTAAACTTCCACCGTTAGTAATTATTAAGGGCAGAAGAGTTCCTAAAGAGACAACTGGCATTACAGGTTTTGTGGTTTCCATGTCTCACCATGGCAGGGATGGACGAATCCCTGATGATAGAGTGGCTTGCCAAGGTCTGGGGTTCCATGGCATTTGGAAAAAGAATGCTGGTATGGGATGCCTTCAGGTGCCACATTAGCCCTGCTGTGAAAGCTCATGCTAAGTCCAAAAAGACAATCATTTCAGTGATCCCCGATGGGTGCACCAAAGTGCTACAACCAGCAGATGTCATCTGGAATGCACCCTTCAAGGCAGCATATAGGGAATGTTATGACAAGTGGATGGCCACTGAGGAGAGGGAACTCACAAAAGGTGGCAACCCATGAGCACCTGGAAAAGACACAATCCTACAGTGGATTAAAACTGCATGGCAGTGTGTCCTAGGGATGTTATTATAAAATCTTTCCAGATACAAGTGTGTTTGCCTTTCAGTTTGTAACATGAAAGTTAATGAGTGTTATAACCTTTTGTTTTTTTTTCTAGGTTTGTGCTATCACAAGTTGTGAACCAGATGTCATCAGCTGCCTAAAAGAGGAAGGGTTACTGCAAGATGCCCAAGGGGAGTTCATTAAAAAGATAGCCGAGGTGGAGTCAAATCCCAACTTTGGTGACCAGCTTAGCCGGCTGAGTCAGGAGAACCGTGAGCCCGATAGCAGCTCAGAGGACGAGCTGACAAGCTCCAATGAAATTGAATGAGAGTGTTGTACCGAATGGAGTTGCCATGAAAAAGCATAGTTTTTTTTTTGATTTTTTATTTGTGGATTTCAATAAAGAAGATTTTAATTGCAAACTTACCTACTTGTCTCTCTGTGCTCCGCTTGTTGCAGAGGGTTGCCCAGATACAGCTATTGCTAGGTACCGACCTCCTGGTTCTCAGCTCGGTCACATCTGCGCAGTCACATACGCTGATGTCACACGCCATGACAAAACAACATGGAGTGCGAGTCGTACCATGGATTTCAATCACTGATAAATGGGCATTTTAAGAAAGAAACTCAGGTACTGTGGCAAACAAAATTAACTATATTTGGCTGGTGGTCAGCCAAAGTATTAGCAAACAGATTGTGAAGCAGTTCCGCAACACTGGAGGGGTGGAGTGAGATGAGCAGAGAGAGGCATATCGTCTTAGGAAAATATGCTGGGAGGGGGTAAAAACAAAATAAAACTGAAGGGATTACATTTCTATAAAACAAGGTGTACTGTGACATGATCCCTGAGCATATTTATTTTTGTCGAAAACTCCATAGTAGCGATAGCAGTTAACATTTGAGGGTGGCTTTTGTTAGAACTTCTGTGTTTCATCTGCAGCTTTAGTACGATGGCGGTTATTGATCGAATTTCGAAAGCGGTTACAAATTGAAGATGCACGGTATATGAAATGGAGCGAATTTCTGATTATCACCATAATTGCTGTACCCAGTTCTGACTTAAATGACAGCCATGGGTTATGTACATTCTGTAACATGATGACACCTTTGTCCCTTGATTGCTTTGCTTTCTATAACCTCTTGACTATAATATGAATAGCAGATTGGGGAAGGGATAGATTTAGCCCCCCCCCAACCACTGCATTACTCATTTGTTCTGTAATGGTACCTTTGTGGTGTAACTGCTTGTATATTTTATACTGCATACTGCCTCCTGTGACTACCTTATTATGTACTGACAGATGTTATGGTTCAACTTATTTAGCGGCTGTATTCTTGTTTCAATAGAAATACATTTTTAAAAAGGAAGGGGGTGGAAAGTACTTCCTGTTAGGTAATGGGGGTGTATTTTGGAGAGGTCTCGGTGAGCAGCAGTGAGCTGTGCCACTCATCTAAGGGCCACGAGTTTAGGTGACCTGACATATAGCCACAAGGTATTTAGGAAGATGAGGGAGAGGAAACTCTGTTGGGCCAAGTTTTTTTTTTTTTTTTTAAATAATGTCTTTATTAAGATTTTACAAATTTTCCATACAGAGAACTATAACTTGGAAAACATACAGGCAACTACACCAAAACACATTTCATTCCATAGAATACAAAACACTGAATATGCAAAATAACTTCATTACAATCCAGATTAGCCTATCTTTCTGTGTTCAAGCTCTTCCTTCCAGGACTGTGTCACTGAGGTTTCCTCTCTTAGATCATTCCACTGTGCAATATATAGGCCTCAGCCAAAGGCAAGAAGTCCAGGAATTGCCTCACACTCTTTTATACAGTTCCCCTCTCCTGTCTAAATTTCAATGTGCTTACCATTTGGTGCACACTACAGTATGTTCATACAGGCAGGCAGTTGGTCAGCTGTAGGAGTTGCAACTCAACCTATTTCAGAGGGTGTTCTGGAAGGTTGATGGATGCCCAGTTTGTGACAGGTTCAGGGATGCTGGAACACAGCGGTTTTCAGGACTGAACTGCAGAATCTGAGAAGTAACTCGGTTACTCTTTAAGTGTCAGTTAACTACACTGTAACTGCACTGCAATTGCCATGTAGTTGCATGCAACAAACATGTAACTACAGTGTAATTAGTAGTAGCAGTCGAGTTTATTTACATGGGTCGCCCTTCCCCATAGGCTCAGGGCACCCTTACAGCAAGAGTACAAACATACAAAAAAAACAGTACAAAACAGTCAACATAAAATACATTCAATTTTTCCACAAAACCCACTAAAAAATCAAAAAACAGACTAATTTCTGAACTGTTTGATGATCCCAATAACTATATCAGTAACTATATCAGGTCCCAAAGTCCTGCTCGAACAAGAAGGTCTTCAGACGTTTTTTAAAGATCTCTACAGAAGTCGCCTCCCAGAGGCACCCTGGCAAAGAATTCCAGAGGACCGGGGCTGCTACTTCAAACGCCTGGTCCCCGGAAGATTTTAATCTTGCTCAGGGCCTCCAGGAGGGCCTCTCCAGCTGACATAAGAGATCAAGATGGGGTGTAGGGATGCAGGAGCTCCTTCAGATAGCCCAGACCCAACCCGTGTAGGGCCTTATAGGTCAAAAGACCTACTTTAAAGGTGATGCACCAGTGCATTAACAGCCAATGCAGTTTGCACAGCACCGGTGTAATATGACTGAATCTCGAATGTTCAGTCAGCAACCGGGCTGCAGGGTTCTGTATAAAAGCTGCAGAACGCACACAGCACCTCTTCTGACCTCGAGATAGAGTGTGTAACAGTAATCAAGCTTCAAGGTGACGTAAAGCATCTACCAGAATGGCCAGGTTGTCGGGGAGAGGGGGAATCTGGCAATGTTTCAGAGATGATAAAAACCAGTTCGGACAATGCCTGATACCTGAGCACTGAGTGTCAGCTCGTTATCCAGGACAATGCCCAAATTCTTAACCTTACGGAGGCCTCCAGTTCAGTGGGGTCAATAAAAAGCCCCAACCTATCACTAGGGGCCACTCCTCCCCTTCGACCGGGCTCAACCACCAGCACCTCGGTCTTCTCCGGGTTAAGTCCCAGTCAGTCTGAGGACACAGAAGCCCAGATCTCAGCCAAGCATTCATTTAGCACATCAACCACGTCCGATCTCCCGGGTGCAAAGGACAGGTAGAGCCAAATATCATCAGCATAGCAACGGAAACTCAGCTCATACCGCCTTATAACCTCGCCCAGGGGCAGCAAATACACTGCGAACCACATGGGGAGAGGACAGAGCCTTAGGGAACTCCATAGGGCAGGTCCATTGAGTCTGAGGAATAATTCCTTAGTACCACCCTCTGAGACCTGCCCCAGAAAAAGGACTCAAACCAGATGATGACTTTGCCGTTGAGTCCTATATACTCCCTCAGCCTCTCCAATAACACCCCATGATCCACAGTGTCAAATGCTGAGGAGAGACTGAGGAGAACAAGAATTGTTCACTGACCTCTATCTCTTGCCGTGAGCAGGTCATTTAGCACTCTAACCAATGCAGTCTCCATGCTATGCAAGGTCCTAAATCTGGACTGGAAAGGTTCATAAATTTGGAAGTCCATGAGGTGACCCTTGAGCTGTTCCGCGACCACCTTCTCAAGAACATTCCCCAAAAAGGGGAGGTTCGAGATAGGCCAGTAAATCCCCAAGACGTCGGGGTCCAAGGATGGTTTTTTCAGCAGGGGCTTAGCCAAAGCCTGTTTAAGAGACTCCAGAAAACCCCGGCTGACAAGGAACTCCCAACAATCTTGGCGAAAACCGAACAAGAACCTCGATGCAACCAACCAGTAGATGCGTCGGGCCCAGGTCAAGGTCGCAGAACGTTGGTCCAAGCCCAGAGATCACCCCACAGACCTCCAGTGTCGTCACCGTCTGGAACTCTCCCCAAGGCAACTGAGTGCATCCGTCCACTTGAAGGCCACCACTGTTGGAGGATGGTATTCTGCTAGAAGAAATCCCAGCCCTCACGGAGGACACTCTGTCTGAGAAGAACCAAGTGAACTCTTCACACTTGTGAGCTGAAACTGTTTTAATGGGTTCCAGACAGGCTGGATGCAATAGCCTCTCTACAACCCCGAAGAGCTGAGACAGTCGATTTCTTCCCAGCTACAATCATCCCAGACATAAAAGCTGCCTTTTTCTGGGTGATTGCCCTCTGATACTCATCACAGTGAGTAATCAGAACCAGCGTATCCTCCGCAGACCTGTCCTTCCTCCAACGCCTCTCCAACCTCCGCCCCGTTGTTTTCAACATTCTCAGCTCTGCATCAAACCAAGGTGAGCCGAGACGAGAAACCAAGGGGGTGTACACGGACTGGCGCCAGGCAGTCCAGAGACTCAATGACAGCCCTGTTATAGGCCGCCACAGCAGTCTCCAGGCCATCAGCGTAAGCCTCAAGCACAGACGAAATGTCCAGTTTTGCCATTAGTCCCTCTGGTTGTAAACCTTTCAAAGGGCAGAACTGAACCATTTCCACAGGAGAAGGGACATTTAGCGGGGTTCTGAAGCTGAACCTGATGATGCAATGATCTGACCAAATTACCAGATCTGTTGCAATGGTGTCAAATTCGAGCCCCAGGGAGAACACAAGATTGAGCGCGTGGCCAGAGTGGTGGGTCCTGGCTGTGGTCCTCAGGGAGGCCCAGAGCCTCCATATTTAACAGGAGTCTCTGGCCCCAGATTACCCTGCTGCATGTAATCAATGATTAATGACACTGAAACGGGCACTTAAAGTGTAACCAGTAGCTTAATACCGGGTCCACTGGGGTCCGTGCCCATACAGGAGAGTGGACTCCACTGGGGAGGGCAGGTAGGGAAGGGGAATGAGCAGAATTAGCATGGGTGGGACCCTCAGAGGTGAAACACAGCGTTCTTTAGTCAAGCTAGCAGAATCAAGTCACGACAACTTCTTCAGCAAGGAAGCGCAGTTGCTTCCTCAGAGTATGAGGCTTCATCCAGCAAGGATCACCAAAGCTGCAAGGGTTCAGGCAGAGCCGGGAGGGGGGGGGGCAAGAAGTGCATCTGAGCCATAGAAGGCTCCATGGTTAAAGGTATGGAGAGGCTGGCATGCCACTTAAACCAGGGTGGAATGATCTGTTCTGTGTATCCCATGGGTGACAGCAGATAAAGTAGTCCTCTTGCTGGAGAGGCTGCTAGTATATGGGGTGGGAAGCCAAGCATTGTGATAAACCTAGAAACCGATGATCTGGCAACCCACAGTGTAGAAAAGGTCAAAGGTAGTTTCTAGGCACCAGGTAGTAAGTTGAGGTCCGATGCAGATATGGTAGCCTTCACAGAGGTACTCTTGGTGCCATAGGCAGGGCAGTATAAAATGAAGAAACACAGAAACATAGAATTGGATGGCAGATAAGGACCACTTGGACCACCTAATCTGATCAGTTTTTCCTACCTACAGTATCACCACAGACACTAATTAATCTCCATCTTTTTCTCCCCTCCCCCCTTCTTTTCCTTTAAGGTACCCATATGCCAATCCCATGCATTCTTGAATCCCTACACCCCACTGTCTTCACCCCAAGCACCTCCTTTGGAAGGCTGTTCCTGGAATCTGCCACTCTTTCTGTGAAAGTACTTCCTCACATCTCTACTGAATCTACCCCCAGCTTCATAGCATGTCCCCATGTTCTTGAGCTCCTTTTTCTGAAAAATACTTCCCTCCTGTACCTTATTTATCCCCTGAGGTATTTAAAAGAAAACAACATAATTTAGCAGGTGCTTTAAGTAGCAGGACAAACTCTAGATGTCTGAGCCTAACCCACATTCTGTCTCATGCAATTTGAAATTTCAGTTTGTATAGTGCAGATAACAGGGACACAGGACCTGATCTGACTCTGTAACCACTCCACCTATGGACAGTACCTATGAAACTGTGGAGAAAATCTGCACTTTATACCCCTTATCAAAACCAGAACCAAACTTATAAAGAATCTCTATGCCATAAGGAAGGCATCTGCAATGCTGTCATGATAATTTCCCGAAATACAGCTACGGAGGTAAAGCCTTGATTTACTGTACATTTGATGGGGATGTTATGAGGTACAGAAGCAGAGTCTGCCTGCATTTGTCACAGGAGTGAAATAAGGTTTTTGTTTATTTTGAGTGGCCCGGGCCACCAACCTATCTCACGTCAATCAACTCTGAGAGTACGACGTTTTGCACTAGGAGCAGACACCCAGCATCACCATTATAATGTCCTCTCATCTCTGGGCTGAGCACCTCTGGAGTCTAAATTCCAGTACATTACCATGTGCCTCACGTTTAAGCTGGTCCACCTTTACACCCCCCTGCCTGGGTGACCTTATCAAACTTAGGCAGTCGCAGCATACACTACAGTCGGCCGCCTTCCCCCTACTGGTTACTCCCATCCCTTGACTGGCAGTTGGCAGGAGATCCTTTGCCTTCTTGGCCACATCCACCTGGAATTCCCCCCAGCACATGATTTCTCTCTAGCACCTCTCTCCCACAATTTAAACACAATATCTCACGTCACCTCCTTGCCCCTTCTCCTTGTACCTGCTTTCGCTGACAGCTTTCCTGCCCCTATGGAAAAACTTCCATTGTTTAAATTAACCACAGTTCCACTATGTACGGCTGTTAGTTAACCAGAACGGCTATATTCAATGTCTTGCACTTTAATTGACCTGACGTTACTTACACTGTTGCAACACTGCATTTATCCTGATGTAACTGAACTTGCACCATTGCTGAATTTACCTGTGTTAGCATGTGCCCTGTTAGCCATTGTATTTATGTTCCTCTGTAACATGTATGTATCTGTTGTCTTGTCCTGGCTCGCCCCTGAAAAAGGGACTGCACTGTCACAGTGGGCCTACCCGGTTACCAAAATTCAATAAGTAAAAAAACAAAGGTGGGATTAAGTTGTGGTAAAACTTGTTTGAATTGATGTATTTATTACTAACTAAAGTGTAGATTTGATACCAGCTATAGTAGCCCACATTTAGGGGCCAAATTAAAAGAACTATGTTTTCCCCTGTAGCTACGGGAGGGGTGATAATTGTCTGGCCTGGGGCACTTAACTACTTGATAACTGGAGGTGGAACAGAGTCATATTTCTGATTTGTGCTCCAGTAGCAAGCTGGGAGTCCTACTGAAAAGGATCAGATTCAGCTGCTAGATGAGATACAGCAGTGTAAAATCTAACTTGCTTTTTTGGTGTAGTTTCTTCAGCTCTCTCCAGGTTTTTTAGGGTCCAGATGGTGGTTGGGAATGGAGCACAGCCAACAGCAGGAGAGAGTCACCTCAGCCACATGGACCAATCGGCAGCTAGCAGCAAGCGACAGGGGACCTATAAAAGGAACCTCTCCTAACATATCCCACTCACATTCGTCCCCCAGTGCCAGAGTGGAACAGTGCAGAAGTAGAACAGGACTGGTGTCTTAGGCACTGGCTAGCATTCTGCAGGTGACAGCAGGTACACAGGGAACTCTGCCAATCCAGAGAGGTAAGGTAAAATACCTGTTTGCTTGATACTGCCTGTGTAAGGATTACTGGAAGAATGTAAGGGCACAACAGCAAAAGGAAACCAGTTCATACCAGCAGATACTATCTATTGTGTGGGAAGGGAGGAAACACTCTATCTAGGGTAGGCATACAAAGGGGTAAAGGCAAGTTAAAAGGGAGGAACAAAAAGCACCTATCAGTGTGGGAATAGAGGTAACACTATCTAAGGTAAGGGTAAAAGGAGACTAAAAGAAGCAAAAATTGAAAGCTTAAAAATCCAGATCTAGAGTCAGTGTGGAGTAAGAGTACAAGTTCTTCCAGTTAACAAAATGAGTGTAAGGCTGGGAATGGTGCAGTGCAGTGCAGTGGGTATGGAGAAGCAGTTTTCAGAGACACCTTCTGGAGCCTGAGCTGCTGTGCCATCTGCACACACCTCTCTGGGCTGAGAGGAGGTCGCTAGACTCCAGGCAGAGTTGGCTAGGATTCAGTGGACCTCCTCCCCCACCCAGGGACCAACCAATTTTACAACCGCTGCTCCAGAGGATGCCAAGGAGGAGGACGGCTGGCTGCACTGTGGTGGGCTCTGGGAGGGTGCTGATGGTGGGTTGAGAGCACATTCCTCAGCTGGTGCCACTACAAAACTCATTGGCTGATCTAGTGGGACAGGACTGCAGGGAGGAGGCACCCATGGTATTGGCCAGTGAGGATGTGGGGGTCCTCCCTACAAGAAGCCCCAAGGTGGGAGGGAGAGGACCCCAGCAGAGGAAGCAACTTCTGGTGGGGGACTCGATCATCAGAGGAGAAGTTATGGGAAAGGAAAAGGAGGTAAAGAGGGAGGTGAGGTGCCTATTTGGCACCTCATCTCCAAGGGATGGAAAGCAGATTCTAAGGATTGCTCGGGCTGCCAGGCAGGAAGGGGAGCTGGATGTCAGTGTCCAACTGGGGACAAATGACCTGACTAGGGTCAGCGCTGAGATTGTGCAGGAAGATTTTAGGGAACTGGAGAAGGGTCTTTGGTAGGCAGCTTGCTCAGTGGCTTTCACTGAGGTGCTGCCTGTCTCCGGCGGGGGGAGGATAAGGATCTCTACACAAGAAGCTTCATGGTTGACAGAATGGTGTAGCGAGAAGGGGTTTGGCTATATTGGGGACTGGGGATCAACCTGGAGGGATAAGAGCCTATACAGGGATGATGGCCTGCCTCATACTGGGAAGGGAATCATAGTCCTCAATGGTGATTTTAAATGTTTCTTTGATGAACATTTAAACTACCCAACAGGGTGGTGAGCGAAATCAGGGACGCCTTAATCCTCTCCCAAAGACTGAAGCAGAGAGAAGGGAGGACTCAAGAGTAGGTAAATCCCCCAGGGTGCAAAATAAAGAAAAAAGCTGTACAGTTGAACTGAAAGGGTGGAACACAAGCTGTAAAAAAGGGGAAAAGGAAGAGGGCAAAAAAGTAACTGGGGGTAGCAGGCAGAATGATAACTAAATGTGGAAGGCCATGGTGCAAATGCAAGAAGTCTAGAAAATAAACTTCTGACCTAGAGGCCATCATGGCAGAGGCAGACCTGGATATCATGGCCATTACTGAGTCGTGATGCACGGGAAACCACAACTGGGACACAGCCTTACCAAGCTATACTCTTCAGGAAAGACAGGGCGGAATCAAGGGAGGAGGGGTTGTGTTTTCTGTATGGGAGTGTATCTAAGCAATGGAGATACAGGGAATCCAGGAGGGGATTGGAGGTACTGTGGGTAACCGTGGAGAAGGGAAACTGAGCCAATATTCACACAGGCATAATCTACAGACCTCCAACACAGGGGCAGACTTTAAATAATTCACTGGTGGAAGCCACTGGCACAATGGCAGAAAAGGTGGAGGTGCTGCTGGTGGGGGACTTCAATCTGCTGCATGCAGACTGGAGCCTCCTAGCCACAGCTTCAGTAAGAAGCAATGACATCCTGGACTCCCTGAAGGGGCATTTCTCAGGCAACTAGTCAGGGAGCTCACTCATGATGGGGTAATAATACAGGACCTGGTGCTCACTAAAAGGGACAGTTTTGTAAATGTCAAGGTGGGAAGCCACCTGGGGACCAAGTACCACCCAACAGTGTGGTTCAGTATAAGTACGGCGGTGGAAGTGAACCACAGAAGGATAAGGGTCCTGGATTTCAGGTGGACAGATTTAAAAAAAATGTGCGCGTGCCTCAGAGACAGCCTTGCAGGGGGGATGACCTGGGTGAGGTGGAGGAGCACTGGGTTAACTTAAGGGAAGGCATAGTGAAAGCAGCAAATCTCTGCACAAAGGAAGTGAGCAAAAACAGGAGGTAAAAGAGACCACCATGGTTCTCAAAGGAAGTTGCTGAAAAGGTAAAGGTTAAAAAGGTAGTTTTCAGAAGTCTACAGAGGGAAGAGGACAGGGAGGTGTATTAGGAGAAGCAGAGGGAGGCAGGAAAGTGGTGAGGAGCACAAAGGTATACACTGAGGAAAGAATGGCCCGAGGGGTAGCAAAAGGGAACAAGACATTTTTTAGGTACACAAGTAAAAACAGGAAGACTAGGGGAGGGATTGTGAGGTTAAGAAGGGCAGGTGGGGACTGTGCAGAGAAGGATCAGGAAAAAGCAAATATCCTGAACAGATACTTTTGTTCAGTCTTCACAGAGGAAATGGGAAGGGGATGAGCAACACAAGAGCAATAAGGGAACTGGGGGTAGATACAAGTCGCTTTACAGAGGAGAGGGTCCTGAAGGGACTCGCAACTCTGAAAGTGGACAAGGCTATGGGGCCAGACTGGGAACACCCAAGGGTACTGACTGCACCTCTGATACTCCTTTTTAACAACTCACTGGAAAAAGGAGCGGTTCCAGAGGACTGGAGATGGGCAGATGTAGCCCCACTTCACAAAAGCGGTAGCTGGCAACTACAGACCAGTCAGCCTGATGCTGGTGATGGGAAAGCTAATGGAATCACTCCTAAAGAAAAGGATTTTGGAGTATCTTGAATCCAGTGGGGTACAAGACCCAAGGCAACACGGATTCATTTGGGGGGGGAGGGTCATGTCAGACAAATCTGATAGATTTCTTTGACTAGGTGATGAGGCAAATAGATCAGAGTGGGGCGATGGACGTGGCCTACTTAGATTTCAGTAAGGCTTTCGACACCGTTCCACACAGGAGACTCATAAAGATACTGGGAAGCTTAGGGCTGGATCCAAAGGTGGTACACTGGGTAACAAATTGGTTCAGGGATAGGCGACAGAGGGTGCTGGTAAACAGAATTCACTCTGGTGAAGGGAGGGTGACCAGTGGAATACCGTAGGGCTCAGTGCTAGGACCAGTCCTTTTTAATGTCTTTATAAGTGACACTGCAGATGAGCTGGAAGGGAAGGTCTGCCTCTTTGTGGAGGACACCAAAATCTGCAATAAGGTGGACACTCCAGAGGGGGTGGAAAAAAGGAACCTGAGAAAATCAGAGGAGTGCTCAATGGAATAGCAGCTGGGTTTCAATGCAAAAAAGTGCAAAATCATGCTCTTAGGGCACAGAAACCCAGAGGAGGAGTACAGTATGGAAGAAGAGGTTTTGATGGTCCCCCAGACAGGACAGGGACCTAGGAGTAATCATATCAAGGTGGCGAGGCAGTACGACAAGGCAGTGGGTAGGGCCAGTGGGATGTTGGGGTGCATTGGGGGGTGTCAACAGCAGAAGGAGGGAGGTAGTGTTGCCACTGTATAGATTGCTAGTGAAACCCCACCTGAAGTGCTGTAGCCAGTTCTGGAGATCACATCTCAGGAAGAACATAGTCTGAAGGCAGTCCAGAGGAGGGCAACAAAAATGGTGCAGGGTCTCTATCAGAAGCCCAATCGGGAGAGATGGACAGACCTAAATATATACACCCCGGGAGAGAGAACAGTTGAGAGGGGATATGATAGAGACCTATAAATACCTCACATGGTAAATAAGGTGCAGGAGGGGAGTATTTTTCAGAGGAAAAAAGGGGACATGCTATGAAGCTGAAAGGGGGAAAATTTAAGAGAGATGTGAGGGAGTACTTCTTCACTGATAAGAGTTACAGATGCCTGGAACAGTCTTTCAGTGGTTTTTAGGGACAAAAACAGTGGTGGGCAGCATGCATGGGATAGGAACGAGGGCATCTTAGAGAGAAGCATGGAGAGTGGAGATCAAGCAGGGTCTATGGTGACAGTATAGCTAGAAACAACTGGGCAGAATGGATGGGCCAAGCGATCCTTATCTACCAGCAAATTGTATGTTTCTATGTAATCACCGCTTGTGAAACTTAGCTGCCACAGAGGGCTCCTAAGAACTTGAAAGATTACATCACTTTACAGATTTATCACAGAACTGAATATCAACATTATTCCTGACTGAAAAATAAAAAAAAACATTTTCTCCCAAGTGGGAATCTATATGGGGCTCCAGAGTACTGTACGTGGAAGGGGAATGCAAGAAGACTGTGACTGACTGCTCCTGCGATAAAGAAGGAGGGGGCTACGTCCAGCAGGTAGTGGTGAACATATCTTTTAATGTTTGTTTTAGCCATCAACTCCCCCCCGGGAGAATTTTCTCTCAGCTGCTTAGCACAATTTTCAGATATGTGTTTTATCAATACAGACGCACTTGCAGACTGGTACATTATTTTAGCATTTGTTAAGAGGAAACATTTAAAATAACGAGCAACAATAAAATCAGGCATGTCCTGGACATCACTACTAAACACAGTGCACAATAAAAGCACCATTATTTAAAAGCGTGCATTTCTTTAATAATTCAGGAAAAGGGGTCTGTCTGGTTGGGCACTGACTCATCAAGCATGTACATTTTTCAACATCTTATGCGAGTCTACTGTGCTCTGCAATCCAGCTTCCAGACAGCGGATTATGTCTCCTCCACTGCCCATGAAGAGCACTGTCCTCACGTGAACCCACTGATTTTAGGCACACAATATAATCCACTAAACACAAAAATATTGCTTTCTAAATCTGAATGACTGGGTCTACACTAATGTTTATGTTTTGTTCAAAGCCTCTTCATCCTAAATGGACTGCTGATTGGCCAGGCATCTAGCCATGATTTTTTTAACTACGCCATGCATATTGTTTGAGAGTGAAACTGCAGGGTTTTAGCTACAGTACCAATAAAGAGCTGTAAAAAGCCTGTTGAAAGACAAGGTATCATATCTGTGATGGCAACTGGTGTAATCTTCCACACAGAAGGCCTTTTTTATTTACTGTTTATGCCCCCATCATTACTCCAGCATTAGCCCTTCTTAGGAGCTCCTGAGGCACATTTCCGAGCCCCGATACCCCTATCCAGACAGCGCCTGTGCCCTCTAAGGAGCCTTGGCCTACCACCCCAGGCAAGGATGGGAGTAGAAGGGGATTTACCAAGAGTTTCTGTATGCTGTCAGGAGACGTCATTGGTGGTGCGGGGGGACCCCAATATACCACGGTCTGTCGTCTGCCTATTTTCTGAGTTTCTGCTCCCCACACTCTGGAGTTTGGTGCACAAGGGCTCAAATGGGAAACGTTCTTTAAGTTTCAAAGGGGGCATTTTATGTTGACTGGCTGTTTATTTGTGCTAGTTCTTAACTGCTGTTGTATCTTATTGACTTGCACTGTGTTATACCATTAGACTTTAGAAGATACTGTATACCAGAGGTGAGACTTGCACCAGGCTATGAGCTAAGAGATCCCTGATTTTAATTCCATCATAGCAGTTGGCTCAGTGTGTGAACTTGTACAAGGCACAGGACTTTCTGTGCATCAGTCCTCACAGTTGTACACAGGGTGGGAGCAAGACCTCATTGAAAAGGAGACACTTTAACTCAATGGGCATCAAGGATAAATTAATCGTAAAATAAAATATGCTTGCATCAATACAGCTCTTTAACAATACACGGATATTTCAGATGATTTGGAAGCAAAAGGGTTCCTTCATTAGGAGCATTAACTGACTGGAGCAGGGCTCGAAATAACCAGCTGTCCGCCTGTCTCAGACAGCCGGTTTTAATTTGGGACAGCTGTTTTTGAAAGCATGTCTGTCCCTTGGACAGGCAGTTTAGTTTTCCCTTGAGATGGTATTTGCTGGTACTAGGACCCCAGAGAATGCTTGAAAGTGGTGGCGGGGAACAGAAGATCGTGACATCAGGGACGTTGAGACGTCAGAAGCAACATATCGCTGCCTGCTCTGCTCGCCGCTGTCACCGTGGGTCTCATGATCACAGAATGTATCGCCTGATTGCCTGATCCAGACAAGGCAGCGGGCGGGAACAGCCATCCCCAAGCAATGGTAGAACATGTCAACCGCAGATGTGTGATCGTCACTGCATATACATGGTTGACGTGTTCTTGCTCGTTCTCATCATTCTGTGTGGTGTTTGTGCTCCAGAAAGACGTCGGAGAACGGGACAGCAAGTTTTCAAAGACTGTTATCAGCACATTTGTTTTCAAAACCCTACAAAAAAAAAAAAACATTTTCAGAGCACTTACTTGGGGATATAAAAGTATCCCAAAAAAAAAGAAAGAAACAAGAAGACAGGCTTGAGCCTGCTGCCTTAAAGCTGCAGTGTCTGCTCTCATGAGGGGAGAAAAGGGGACTGAATAGAGTACAGACTGACACTATGTGCAAGCAGGGATTAATAATAGATAAAAAAAAACATCAGATAAGGCAGGTCTGTCTGCCTTTAGGGGTGAAGTGTGTGCTCGGGGACAAGAGGGGGACTGAATAATAGCAACTATTCTCAGCACAAGACAGAAGCCACCCTCACACATACTCCTTGACAATGCCTCTGAATCACTCTAAGAGGCTGCTCCTGTACACCCCCCCACCTCATCTCCATGCTAGGATGGGTCTCTGCCTCCCTGGCCTCAGCCCTGCCTCCTTCATCACTGTTTTTGTGACTGATTTATCTCCTGTCCCCAGGAGCCTCCATTGGCCTGGACGCCCCAGCTCTGACTCCGAATTACTGGGGCTTACCTTATGTCCAGCAGTGGTGCCCGGGGCCAGGTTTCATCCTGCCGCCAGGGATTTTCTCCTCATTTTCCTCCTTAACCCGGGTCCCCAGGAGTAGAGACGCATGCGTGAGGCGTGCATGTGTACTACAGCCCCGGTGACAGCTCCTTACGCACACCCCATGGCCTAATGCCTGTGCCCCTCTGATGTTCCACTCTGGTCTCCACCAGGAGGCAGACTCTGCCAAGGGATCCACCTGATCCTCCCCAGAGAGAAGAGCTGCCTTCTGGCCACTCTATCCAGCTGCACATCTCCCCCCGAGTCGCCAAGCGTGGTGTGAGGTATTCATGATCATTTTAACTAGAGGCCCCCATCTCCCCTACCAAAATCCTGTCCTTACTGACCCTCTGCCTAACCTAACCTCTAGTGCCTCTGCATCTTACCTGCACTTGTAATCAACTAAAGCTGATGTCCATATGCTGTATAGTGTTTTAAATGTCGAAGAAACTCTAACCTTTTTCCTGATTGTTGTGCTGTTCAGTGTCTCAAATGTCCTAAAACTCTGTAACCTTCTTGATTGAATGTCTATACTCTGTTTACCTGACGTGGAACCTTTGTAAAAGATTCTTGGCTCAAAGGTTATTTTCCGAATATCAAATAAACAAATGAAGAAATAAATAAATAAGAATAAAGTCTGATTTAACAAACATCCCTCCAGTGTTTTGGGGGTCAGAATTCCCCTTAGCCTAAACAGCCCTTTACAGGACTCTTGGTGGGGATAAAAAGAACACAGTTAAGGCAGGTCTACAGTGTGGACTCTGCAAGTGGAGAGGGACTGAACAAGGTGTGTGCGTCAACAAACAGCCCTTTAGAGTTTTGGGGGCAGAAAGCCTTAGCCTAAATAGCCCTTACAGGACTCCTGGGGGGGTGGTGGGGGGGAGAGAATTCAGTTAAGGCAGGGATACGGTGTGGTTCTGCAAGTGGATGGGAGAGAAGGCGGACTAAACAAAGTCTGTGCTTCAGCAAATACCCTTAAGTGATGTTTGGGGGTCAGAAAGCCTTAGCCTAAACAGTCCTTTACAAGACTATGGGGGCGTAAAAAAAAGTACTCAGTTAAGGCAGGGCAGGCTACAGTGTGGGCTCTGCAAGTGCAGGTTGAGGGGAGAGGAGGGGACTGAATAAAGTTTGTGGGGAGACTGAATAAAGTCTGCTGTAGCAATCATCCCTTGGCTGTAGTGTTTTGGGGGCAGGAAGCTCTTATTTTTCCTCTTTATAGTCCATTTTCTGTTAGATATTTTAAAAATTCACTTCATAACAATGTGGACAGATAAAACTTTCATGGGACAGGCAAAATTTACACCTCGCCTGTCCCTCAGACAGGCATCTCAAAAAAATTATTTCTAGCCCTGGACAGGATTAATGGAACACGTTATATGCATTAGAAACATAAGCCCTATTTACATGGCAGCATTTGCAAACCAACAGCCCAAGTGCTCAGATTGTTTCAGTGCAAATGCCGCCATGTGGACACTTACCAGATCGCAGTAAGTCAGTCCTTACTCCACTCCCGCAGTCCCAGAAAGACTGGGAATGCGTTCCGGAGTGATCGGTTTAAGCAGCCTTGTGGACAGGTTACACTGCTCGCTCCCATTCGCCAGACCCTGTGGGCGCCTTTTGGCTGTTTTTAGCCAACCGCTGCTTGACTCCCAGCCCCTCTCCAGCGCATCTTGCATCGGCGCTGAGAGGGGCTACTGTATGTAGATGCAGAAGCTGAGCACCTTCTTGCATCGGGGCAGTGCTTCAATGCTCCACAGAAAGAGCAAAGCTGGCCATGTAAACATGGCAACAGAAAACATGATGGCAGATTATAGACTCGAGGTCTACCCAGTCTATCCAAGATCCCTCTCCGTGTAAACTGTGGGGCAGTATAGCTTGGGGGTTAGAGTACAGAGCTCTGAATGTAAAGAGCAAGCAGTCCCAGGTTTATATCCGACAACTGCCACTTACTTACTGTGCTAACTCTCTATACTTAGCCTCCCTTTGACCTTTTCTTAGCCATGCTGTGTATGCCTAATGGTGACCGACACCCCTTCAAGGACTGTAATGTGTTTTGTGATGCAGTGTGTATGAAAGGTGCTATACAAAACTGAATTTCTTTTGTTTCCATAATTTCTAATACATAGAAACATAGAAACATAGAAGTTGACGGCAGATAAGGACCGCAAGGCCCATCCAGTCTGCCCATTTCTTTTTCTACCTTATAAATGTGCCATCGGCCTTTGCTCTGTCAGTGACCTATCTATTCATAGTCATTTGTATTGCTCCCTTATGCCTATCCCATGCCTGTTTGAAGCCCTGCACTGTATTCATAGCCACCACTTCTTGTGGTAAGCCATTCCACGCATCCACCACCCTTTCTGTGAAAAAGAATTTCCTCACATTCCCCCTTAATCGGCCTCCCTCTAATCTCATGCTGTGTCCTCTTGTCCTGCTATTTTTCTTATATTTAAACATGTTAGACTCTTTCACCTTGTTTATGCCCTTAAGGTGTTTGAATGCCTCGATCATATCACCTCTCTCCCTCCTTTGCTCAAGGGTATACTAAATCAGTTTTAATGAGGTACATTTTAATTTTTTGTTTAATTTGTTGACCCAGGACAGACCACCTAAGATATGATATCTCCTTTTCAGTAGGGTCCTGCTTCTACACTGTTTTACAGCTCAGAAAGACTACAGCACAGGGAGGTCAAGCCATTTGCTCAAGGTCATACAATGTTTGAGTGGCTCTGGTAGGACCTGAATCTGGGTCTCCACCACACTGCCTCCATTTAGCAAAGTGATGTTAACTGCAGTGGGGGAGATGGTGGTGGACACGGGCAAGTGTTTTCTTTTTGGTTTTTTTTAAGATCTTGTATCCATGACAGCTCACCAGAGATGCAATTTCTTTTCAGTGTGGTCTTGCTCCTACTTAATTTCACAAATGGGTTGACTGCAGGACAGACTGTAAGATGGTGTGAATTGCACAAGAAGATCACACAGTGAACCAGTGGCTGTGATGGGATTCAAACCCTTCATCTTCCATTTCACAGTTCAGTGCTTTAAAGGTAAGGACAAGAACAGTCTGATTATGGAGCATATGATCTGAATTTGGAAACTCAGTTCAGTTTATTCTGTAGGGCATTCTTCAGGAACCCTCTCCAAGTACCTTAAAGAAAACACAAAACAAGCAACAAAAACAAATAAAGCCCATACTACAGAAACACGGAACAGAGAACGAAAAAGTTTTGAAGCTTTCTGAAAGTTATTGGGGGGGGGGCCTTTCTATCAATCAGTAACATCCAGAGCATCCCCGTAGACATGGAGTACTTTTTGCACAGGTCCTGTTCCGAGTATGCTGTGGACAACAAACAGCCTTCCTTCAGCCCTCTCCTGCTCCTAATCTCTCCCCCTACTCACCTTCTCCCTGCACACCCCCTTCCCTCAGACATCCTTTCCACAATGTCCTTTACTCCCCAGCTCTGGGAACTACACCGGCTGCCGATATGGTGGTGCATCAGCTTCAAGGCAGGCTTGTTGATATGCAATGTTGCACAATCAGGCCCTCTGGTTACCTGAAAGACTTTCTGATCCAGTATTCACTCGCCCCCTTGTTCCACAGGCGGGCTCCTCAGTAGTTCCACATTCCTGTCTCAAGTCTTCAGGCGACAGGGCGTGTTGTGGCTCCTTTGTTGTGGAACCCCTTGCCACCAGATATTTGGGCAGCCCCATTTGAGGAAGCTTTTAAAGTGAGGCTTAAAACCTATCTGTTTAATGAAGCATTCGAGATTGCCTAAAATAATTTAATCTTGTGTCTTTAAACTGAATTTTAAAATTTAAAAATGTTAATCTTTATTACCTGACCTGCATGGGTATATGCCTTGTACTTTTTGTTATATTTATTGTTCTGGCTGTGCATGGTGCCCAGAGTCTCCGCAATGGGCACTTAACAAATAGATTGGCTTGCCCTGCTTTGCCTTACAGTACGTTATTGTTCCAGTTCCATATTACACCCATGTACTGACACTGCATTTATCTTTGCTCTATTTGTAATTTATGAGTTAACCATTGCTGTGCTGCCAGCATGTATACATGTCCTAAAAATCTATACGTTCTAAATCTTCTGGCAGCCTAACGGTTAATGTAATATTAGTTTTCTCCCACTACATTCCTATGAATGTCTCATCCCGCAGGACACACCTGAAAAAGAGATGCCTGCAGCTCATTGTGCCCCCCTAATAAAATATGTTTAAAAATAAATTTTAGAGAATCTTCAGGGGTTAAAGAGGTCAGAAAGGCAAGAGCGCCTCGAGTCTACTGTATTTAAAGATTTACAAACCTACAACAACCACCACCACCTTAGAGCGGATTTGTCAGTTGGACACTTGATGGACTAATGGTAGATGCATTCTTTTACTATGCATGGAACACAGGCTCCCCTCAGTCAACATGGATTCAATAATGGGCAACTGGAGCTTCCAACACCAGACTGTATCCATTCTCTTCCAGAATAACCACAGGATTCTGTATGGTAGAGTAGTACTGTAGTACATGTCAGCCTTTAGCCTTCTGCTCACAAACTTCATTTACCTTGCACCCCAAATCTCCCCAGTATAAAAATCATTGTAACTAGCAGGAGATAACTAGCTGTTCACGCTATGATGTGTGTTGTAACAGACCGCCAGCAAATCTGAATTGATGTGCTAGACAATAGAGGGACATAGCCCCCAAATTAATACAACAGTAAATTCAAACTCCCTAAAGACTAACTCTCAATTTTTTGTCACGCAGATGTATTACACAGGTTTTCAAAATATGGGACAATTAAGCAATATAAACAACAGACTATGGTATATCAAATTATATAATTTTGTTTCGGGTGTATTGTGAACTCTGATGAAGGATGAAGCAGAGTGTAGGGAATGTGTAAGGGATCAATAGTTATTTCCCAAATACCATGAATAATACACTCCTTGTTATTCGGAAACAAATAATGAATAGTGGCACTACTATTCGTATTAAGTTAAAACAGTTCTCACCCTCCTCCCCAGCCAACTGTTTAAACCTACACAACCCCTGCCCCCCACCCAGCAAGACCCACAATTTATGTTCAAAATCTAATGTCATCCCACAATGGGCAGCAGTACAACCCCACAATGGTCAGCCACAGTCTCTTGTAGTGATAATATTTAGGGACAGCCCTGTTTCAAACTATTAAATAATCCCCCCACCTCACCATCCCGGCAGCAGAACTGAACTCCCAATCCACCCCCCCTGTATTTTCTTATTGAAGCAGCCTCCCCCAGGCACAGGAAGGTGACTGGCACAACCCACCCTCCACCATAGCTGGCCACCTTCTTGTGAAAGAAAGCAGGCCTGCATTTGCTTGTGTAGTAAAACAGCTGATCAAAGGTCAGCTGTTTTACTATGCAAGCAAGCGCAGGAGTGCTTTCATCTACAAGAAGGTGGCCAGCCACGTGGAGGGTGGGTTATATCAGTCACCTTCCTGAGCCTGGGGAGGCTGCTTCAATAAGAAAATGTGGGGGGGGGAGTAGATTGGGAGTTGGGTACTGCTGCCGGAGGTGAGTTGGGGGGGGGGATTATTTATTAGTTTGAAAAAGGGCTGTCCTAAATATTAGCACTACAAGAGACAGTGGCTGGCCATGGAGGTGGTGGTGGGGGTTGTGCAGGTTGCCCATCACTGGATCGGTTTTAAATATAAATTCTGGTTGGGTGGGTAGGTGGACAGGGCATTGTGTAGGTTTAAATAGCTGGTCTGGGGAGGAGGTTGGTGGACTGTTTTTTTAACTCCCCCCCCCCCCAAAAAGGAACACGAATAAAGAATACTGAATAATTGCGGACCCAAATATGAATATTCGGCCATTCATTTGAAATAAGGTATTCGCCCACCCCTAGCAGAGAGCCTTCGATCATCAGAGAAGGGATGATATCCCATTTTATCATGTAGGGTTTGGGCAATTCTACCTGCTTATTGGTTAAAAGCTGGTCATATGAGGTATGCTAATTTAAAGGTAATATGCTCAAAGGGTACGTTACTTCAGAACATTAACACACCCAAACGCATGTTCTTGAAAAGACTAATGTGGAGGTCAAAGATCAATATGCAAATGAATAACCCAGAAATAATAGCCCATTACCTGCCTACACAGGGCCCTGGGTGCTGGAATGGCTGTGGTGAGAACAGAGCCACATAAAAACACACCCATAATATAGGTACGCCCTCTCTTACAGCTCTTCATTCAATCTATAGAGACAAACCTACATGAGTTATTTGGCAGATAAATCCCCCTTACCCCTTCTCTGTACATTCTCCCAACAGTTCCCTAGATGCCTCAGAGATCCCACCTCCCGCCATTTATTAGAAATATTACTCATGGTGGCCAAAAAAAGCCATAGTGAAGTGCTGGCTATAACTCCCACCATCCCGGATGTGACTACATGGAGGAATATGGCAACCAAATATATCAAATAGAAAACATAACACACTCCCTAAACAACCACACAGAAGTATGTGCCTCACGTTGGAACGGCTGACTGTTCATGCCATGAGTGGAGATCCAACCCTGGTTCCCTGAATAATCCATCTGGACTTAATTACCTTCAATCCCCCACCCCCACCCCCATTATCGAAAGTCAGTTTGCAGACCTACAAAAGCACTATCTGTTGCAAGCCTGGGGAGACACAACACAAGTTGCTCTGCAGTACCCTAAGCTCACTCCCCCACCAGGGGCCACCTTCCCCAGTAGCAACAAACATGGGTTAAAAAGTAGATAATCTCTATGGGACAAGCAGCAGTATTGCCTCTGTAAATCAGTAACACTGAATGTCTGAAGTCCAAATGCCCAAATAGCCCCCGGCCCCATGCTGTTCCTTAGGGGGAGGTGGTGGTAAGTAAATGAATACAGTCAATGCTAAAGTGTGGAAGCTTATGAAATATAGAGACACACCACAGTATGTACTCTCATCTTTATTGCTACTGCAGTGTACTACATTGACCTTTGAAAATTCCGATAAAAAAATATTAACAAAAGAACAATATGCAAATGACCCAACCACATCATCCAATTACATCACAAACCCCATCTTCCACCCACAAAAGACAAGACACAACTCCGCACACCAAAAAGACAAGACACAACTCCCCACACCAAAAAGACAAAATTAAATCATCCACTCACTCCAAAAGACAAAAAGCAACCAAAAATAGCAAGCAACTCCAACAACAAAATAAGGGCGAATACTGCAAAATTCAAATGACCTGCAACCATTATAACAAACTGCCTACAACTCAAAGCTACTTAAAATACCCAGTGGCATAGCCAGGATTTGGTGGTGGTGGGGGGGGTCCAAATATTTCTGGGGGGTCCAGAGGTATGCTCACCTGGAAATGTTTGAAAATTCAGGAGTTAACTGGTGCAGTTTAGTGCATTTTTAGGCAATAAGTCTCCCCAGCACAGTGCTGCTTATATTAGCACAGGAATTATTTTCCTGACTTTTGTTCTGTGCCTTAACAGGTAACCCTTGTTCTATTCATCTTTGCCTTCCCAGTATGTGTCCCTCTGGATATGTTGACTCACATTTCTGTAATTTGCCTGACCCAAGTATTCTCTTTCCTCTGATTTGCCAGGCATTTCTACATTGGAATACCTAATATGGCAGTTTTAGAGAATATTTAATATTCTCTAAAATGACCATTTCTATTGTTTCCTGTATTTGATTTCCTTTAGTCCTCCTAACTCAGCAGCAGCCCTAAGGTCACCGAGATGCCCCCCCCCCCCCAACTCAATCCTCACACTTGATTGTGTGGCTTTTAGCTAACTTGTTTTCCTTTTTTAGGGGCCAGGAAGATTAATGCAGACACTAAAAGTCACAGACTGGAGGTGGCTTTACAGAGCAAGGCATGATAAGGACTGCCACTTGCTGCTGTCCGTAATGCTGCGTCACGGCTCAGGCTAGAGGTGGGTCCTTGGGAAGCTTGACTCATTGTTACCCCAGCTTATGCTCTCAGAGCTTCTCCAGTCCGACCACCCACCACCGAGCCACGGGAGAGAGACACCGGGTCCGAATTTCTATTTATTTAATTTTTAAGCTGTCGTAGAAGTCATAATTCAAGCGAGAGCCAAGAGAGCCTCAGAGACAATTTACTTCATTTACTCACTCTGGCAGGAAGACTGTATCACGCAACTCAGTATGCTCACTCCTCCAACCACCCACGTGACCTTACTCATCCAGATGGCGTGAGCGATAAGCAGAGGCTCTGGAGTCTGGGGGCACGAAGGTATATTCATGAGCTGATGCCCGCCTGCTCAGTCTTGTTAGCCATTTGATTTCCCTGACCTCACGACTGCCACACTGCACCAGTGCTGACAGTGTGTGCCAGAGTGTTTTTTTTAAACATTATGAAGGCAAGCCAGAGTGGGGGTTTCTGTGCATCCAGAACCCCGGCCCCCCCCCCAGCTATGCCCTTGGACTACCCCCACAAAGGCAAACAGCAAACACCAAATTTCAATGAACTGCAACCTTCAGAAAGAAAGCCATTCCAGCCTAAAGTGGAAAAATACCTAAAAGCCCCTTGAAAATAAAAAAACAACCACCAAAAATCTGCAACCACACGTCAACGAATACAAAAAAATTAAACAAAACCACACATCCCACCACTACAGTGAAAGCTCACCTACACTAAAAAGCCTACTACTGTACATGCACAGAAACATGCTTTGTAAAAACAACTTTAACCATACCTTTTTCTTAATATCACAAAAAACACTGCCAGAGCACAAAACTGAAAAAATACAGACATGAAATAATTCAAACAATGATTTATAATTAAGCAAAAAACATATAAGGTACTCACAGAACATACCAGACCTTCATGGTAGGTAGAACTCTAAATGAAAAAGGAACTGCCAATACCCTCTTTTTTTTTTTTGAGTAATTATGCTTTTTGGGTGTCAGTCCTCTGGGAGCTCTCATCACTCCCTTATGTAACCACAGGAGGAATGAATGGGCAACAATCACCACAATGGAGGCAGGCCTTCCTCCAAGGCAGCCCACAAAGCTATTCTCTCTCATTCTGCTGACTGGCCAGTCAGGCAAGACAGCCCTGCCTCCAAGACAGGCATGTGCCCCTTACCAGGCTTGCTCTGCCTTCGAGGCAGGCACTCCCCCACTCAAGGAGGCTCAGTCTTTAAGGCAGGTGTTGCCCCAAGACAAAAAATCCCTGCCTCTGAGGCAGGCATTGCTCCTACTTGTGCAGACCCCGCTTCTAAGACAGGCACTGCCTTATACAAAGACAGCCCCTGCCTCTGAATCAGGTGTTGCACCTTGATCAAGAAAACCCTGCCTCTGAGGCAGGTGTTGGCCCTAGCAAGCAGGCCTGCCTACAAGAGAGGCACTGCCGTTACATGGGCAGCTGGAAGGAATCCCCCCCCACTCGGGCAGGCTCTGACTGAGGCAGATGTTACTCCTTGAGAGATCCTACTCAGGCAGGGCAGGCACTGCCCCAGTCTTACTGAGACTCCAACTCTAAGGCAGGTGTAGCCTCTAGATGAGACAACCTCTGCCTCCAAGGCAGGCATTTGCCCATTCAGAAAGGCTGTGCTTCAGAGGCAGGTGTTACCCCTAGACAGATTCTGCTAGGGAAGGCCCTACATCTATGGCAAACATTGCCCTAACACAGAGACAGACCGGCCTCCGAGGCAGGTGTTTCTCCTTGACTGAGACAATGCTGTCTCTGAGTGACGAGATGCCACTACCAAGCAGGCCCTGCCTCTAAGGCAGACATTGCCCCTGCATTAGCAGTCCTTGCCTCCAAGGAAGGCATTCCCCCAGTCAGACAGACTCTGCCTCTGAGGCAGGTGTTGCCCCTAGGCAGAACTAGCCCCTGCCTCTGAGGCAGGCATTACCCACAACTCACAGGTTCTGCTTCCAAGGCAGGTGTCACCCTTAAGAGATCCTACTAGGGCAGGCCATCAAAGCCTGGCATTACTCTTACACAGAGATAAACCTGCCTCTAAGGCAGGTGTTGCCCCTCGACTGAGACAATGCTGTCTCCATGGCAAGTGATGACACTACTAGGCAGATCCTGCCTCCAAGGAAAGCATTCCCCCTACTTAGACAGGCTCTTTAGCCATGGCAGGTGTTGCGAGCCTCAGCCTCGGAGGAAGGTGTTGCCCCTTGCACTGTCTGTACTCGGACTGGCTCTCTTACTGTAATGGCAATGTCTGGAGGCAGGGGCTGTCTCTGCCTAAGGGCAACACCTGCCTCAGAGACAGACCCTGTCTGAGTGAGGAAGAATGCCTTTCTTGGAGACAGGGACTGCCCTATTAGGAGCAATGCCTGCTTCAGAGGCAGGGGCAGTCTTTGTGTGAGATCAATGCTTGACTGGAGGCAGAGACAGTCCTGGTAGGAGCAGTGCCTGTCTCAGAGGTACTGAGATATCATTAGAAGTCTGAAATTGCTTCAGTCAACTTTCAAAGATTTTTTTCTACCCATTTTATAATGTGATACATCTCACTTTATCTTGCATATTATACCATTTTTCACTCAAGTCAGTGCTGGCACTAGTATGTGGAGAATTACTCCAGCCCTGCAAATTCACACTGTACTGTAATTTGCCACCCCACAAATAGCATAGAGAGTACCAGGAGAACTACATGACTGCATTTTTTTGTACCTTTTCTGTAGTTCTAGGTTCTCTCCTTGGCTGTGTCTGGTACCTCCTTCTAACCTTCTCCCTCAAGCCTGTCTTTTCTGAAAAACTCCTCGAACTCACATACCCTGTCATGTCACCCTTCCGCCCTTGTCCTCTCCACAACTGATCAATCCAAAACTCAACCCTGTGGCAAGATACAGTATTCCCAAGGAACTATTCTGACTGGGGAGGCAGCAACAGACATGGGGCAGAGCCGACACTCTGAGTACCAAGGTCAGTCAGAGCCCTTGTTAGGCCCCAGAAGTCAGACTCGCCATTGCCAAGGGCACCTTACCCCTTGCTAGACTACTGCTTTCACATCTACACACAGACCTCATCCTCTGATCTGTCCAGACTAAACACAACCTATAAAGCATATGTAGTTTTGCCTTTATGGCACCTTACTCCACACATCACTGATCCTACTCTCAGGCCCATTGGAATTACCTCCTAATCTGCTTAGCTGACAAATCCATCAGAGAAAAGAAGGTGTGTCCCCCTCTCCCCCGTAGTTAGACCAGAGCCCTGCCATCAAGGCCTCTGGATCTCTTCCAGCCTAATATCAGAGTGCCCACAAGTCTCCAAGTGTAGGAGCCAGAAGGCCTTCTCTTTAGCTGCCCCAAATCTTTGGAACAGCCCATCTGCTCCTTGTATGAATGCTGGGTTCACATCCCCTACCGTCACCTCTAAATGCCCCCCTCTCCCCCCGAAGACAGACAGACCTCTTCCAAGGGCAACCGGAGTGCCACAGTGACTCTGGAAATTGTTACTTTTTGATGTTTGACTCTGGAAACTGTCATTACTGTAACAAAATATGTTGGGCACTGCGCTGCCAGTTAAACTCTGTGCACTATAACTGCATTGTGGTCAAGTTATACCCAGTTTTGCTCAGTTCTGTACCATTTGTTTCGTATCACGTAATGTTTTACTTATGTATTGTAATTACCTACTGTTCCTTGTGTCTTCTGTACCAATTTTGCTTTTCACCTTGTTTGTGCCATCTTTATGGCCTGGGTTGTACCTGAAAATAGTCCCTGGGATCAGTGCTCCCACCAGTTAATCAATTAATTAATAAAATAGGAGTGAGGCAGACTTCATCACCTTCCTATTTTTTCCTGTGGCACAGTTTTAAGCTACCTAGTCTGCAATGGGACTTCATGGGACAGACCTATAGCCCAACCCACTTCACTAAGCCCCTCCCAATTTACATATCAAGTCATAAAACACCTTCCAGATTTAGGGGCTCAAGTAGCCCCTACATCTATGACTTCCTTGTCAAGACTTGGGGGACCCTAAATTTCATACTGCCCTGGACCTTAATCTGGGTCTCCTGACCCCAAAATAGAAAATGCATATGCCAAAACACTATACCTTAACAAAATCCCAAGTAAACCATAACAGCAAACAAACAAACAAAAAAAACAGCCCATATATCCAGCTTCCACCAGAGAAATGCTGGACCATCTATTATCACTGTCATCCAGTATGGCTCACGGACCCTATCAAAGTTAAAAAAGAGCATGAGGAGTCTGTTCCAATCTAGGCAAACAATCACAAAGGATAATGACTCAGTCACTGGAAAATATGATAATAATGTAACCCATGTGTCCCCCTAAGGGTTACTGGAACCCTATGTAGTGTAATGGGTTTTTGCAGTTAGTCTGGCCAGCAAAGAGTTAACTTCCAGGTCTCCCCTGAAACCCCTGTCAGTCATCTGAGCAGAGGTTCTAAGTGGGAGGGGGCTCGCAGCCATGTTGGAATGCTGCAGTGGGTGTCAGTTGCTCACTCAGAGCTTTGAGTTACTCTGGCTTAGGACAGCCTCAGGGGAGACACCCATTCTCTCCAGCCTGTTTGGGTCCCTAGTTTGGTCACGGAGTAGCTGAGTATTAGGGCATGGTGGCCATCTCCTGTGGTGTGCCCGTGTGGAGTGAAAGATCATAGAGGTATCTGGTCTAAAGAACCGTGATTAAAGTGCGGGTGTGAGACACTTTCTTTTGGGATGCTGCCCAGTGCTTGTTTCACCATGACTGACCCAGTGGAAATGCCTGTGCGGTTCTGTAGTGGTTAAACTCCAGTGTGTAAGGACAAAGTTTGAAAGAGAACAGGCCAAATGGGGCATCCTTGGTACAGTTTCTGTAGAAGATGGGGAGGGTCGCTCTGACTGGAAAATGGGGTTCTAACTTCCTGACCAGAAGATGAGGAAGGACTCCTGACTACAAAAGTTACATGTCACAGTAAAATATGTTTTTCAAGTTAAGGTCATGTTCAGTCTCTGAGGAGAAAAATGTGCTTTTGGTGAACCCAATAAATGTTCAAGTTCTGTGAAACATTCACTGTCCTGGCTCTCAATCCATAGGAGGGATGTACAAAGAGACTTGATTTGGGGCCAAATAGACTTTACGTACAGTACCATGGACTTCGTACCTCTGTACCGTCTGCAGCCCCAATGAGGCAAACCACAGGTCTGTGTTAAGCATCTTGAGACATTATAAAAGCTACTACTTGACACTAGCTAAAGGACAGGACATTCCTAATTGCTTGCTGTGTTTTACTGGTGCCCAATCAAGACTGTGCAGGTCTCCAGTGCTGTGGACCACCTAAGTCCCTGATTTTAAAAATAAATGTCTTTGTAGCCCTCCTCCCCAACCCCCAAAAGTCAAAATGTACAAACCCCTAGTGAGGGGAGGCTGTGTTACAATAGCACATTTTATTTATTTATTTTTACTCTTTGTTTATCCGCCTCCCACGCCAGAGCTCCACTTCTTCAGGAGACACCTGGTGCTACCCTGCATCTCTGCCTATCTGAATCCCCGGAGTTTCCCCCATGGAGCCATGGTTATACCCCCAGGCGGGTACGGGGCGTGGCCCTTACACCCAGATACCTCTGGATTTCGTCGGGTCCCCAGGGGGTCAGGCAGGCGCAATCAGGGTCAGCACTGGTGCTCCGTCTACCCATTGCTCCGGTGGTGTTTTCTTCCATTTTTTCTTCCTGTATGGTGTTGCGCCATGATGTCAAGGTACTATGCGCCGACGTCCACCACACAGCTCCCCAGGCCCTCTCCCGCTGCCAGCAGGACTTGTTGTACCTCGGGCCTCTGCCCGAAGTCAGGCAAGCTACGGGCCTTGATCCCCTCCCTCCCCCCAGAGAAGGCAAGCAGTCCCTGGGATACTCAAGCCTTCTCACCCATCCGGCCCTCCAGTGACCTGAGTCCACTCCTGACCTGAACCTGGGTTGCCAGCGTCGCAGGCGGAAACCCAACTGCTGCGCCGATGTGCCGGCACATAATAGCGCATTTTAATTAGGAAGTACACAAAAAACCATCCTGTGTACCACCAATGTTTCATAGACTTCTATCCACTACCAGATGATGGCCAGGGCAATCTGTGACTTCCTGACATTTCACTCATAGTCTGCATTCCAGGCTCCAAGAATAAAACTGTAAACAGATGTGTGTTTTAGCAAAATGATTTTTGCTCTAAGTTAGATCCTTCTACCTTGTTTTTTTTACTTGCATTTTTATTAATACATTTTACATACCACCATCTCATACAGGTATAGCTTGATCCAAATACTGGCATTATTTAAAAGGAAAAACTAATAAAGGCAGTTGATACCTAATTCAAAGGAGCACAAAAGAAGCCTATGACACTGAGTTACATAATGGTAGCCAGTTATTCTAGGTGTATATCTCATAATAAGAGCAGCTAAAGACATTCTAGACAGCAGTCGTTGAGGCCCATTGCCACAGTTGATGAAAAATTCTGCTGCTATTTGAGACTGCATGTATGAACAGGTTCAAGGGTTCCCCTATCTATCCTCCCAACCACCACCACCATGGAACTTTTCCTGTCTCAAGGTCGTGATATCTGTTAGCCATTAGTTCCACTTATTATGCATTTTTGGACTACTGTTTTGTAATTGGGCTGTTAATTTTTCCATCTTGTAAAACTCCAATATTGTGTTTTTCCATCGGGTAATGTTTTTTTTTTTGGGGGGGGGGGTCAGGTTGCAACTGGAGTCTACAAATAACCTTCTTGGCTGCTATCAGCATAATATTCAATAAATACATATTGATTTTATTTCTGACGTGCTATGGGCATAATAACAACAAGGTGGCATGAGGGCACAGCTTTCCCGTAATCCTGTACTATAGCATTGAGTTCTGTCTCAACCTGTGCCCAGAAATCTTCTACCTTGTTTTCACATAGCTTTTTGCCACTGTGCACTTTATAAGGTAATCTTATTGAATGTGGTACACAGGTGCATCAATGTGGCATCCATCATGTGTGCCAAGCCTCCCAGCCTTCAATGCTGGTTCAGAGGACTACTGGCAGTATTGGGGAGGCATTGGAGCCTCAACTTGTTTAGAGCTGCTGGCCAGGAGGCACTACTACAGGGGTCTTCTTTGCATAGCCTCCACAGCTGCAAGTGTAAGACATACACAATGACTTCTGGCTGAAAAAACAAATCCATGATACCCAAATTGAAACACTACTTCTGTCTGCAGACGTGCAGACCCCGTGTGGCCAGCACTTCTGTAGCGAGATTCTCATGCACACTGTCAGACATACACACACTTATGGTTTCAGAAGTCCAGGATCCTGTGGGACCTGGGCTTCTGTAGCTGCAGACAGAAATCCACGAAGGTAGCACATCACTGCTGCTGCATTTGTGCCATCTGAAAACAGCTGTATGTTGTACATCTTACCCAATGATGGCTGTCTGTTGTTGCTTGTGTAGTCTTATCCTTTTGCTGCGTGGGGGTTGGTAGTTAGGATTGGAAACCCTAATACCATACTTCCCTGCTACTGTTGGGTTAAGTTGAAACCTAACTTATGTATTAATGCAGTTTTTTTGAGATTAAGATATAGCTAGACATTCTGGGACAAATCTCTAGCTATGACTGTAACCTGTTTTTGCAGACTCTTTCTTCTCATCCCCATTTTCCACCCCTCCCAATCCTTTATTATCCCCCAGCTTCCTTGCTAAGACCCCTCCTACCTTCAGAATCCAGGTGGCTGCTCATCAAGATGAGCCACTGTTCTGGCATCATCCCCAAAGGTATAGGCTAGGGGAGGAGTTTGGTAAAATAGACAGGTGCCCTCATGGTGCCAGGGTCATTTAATGGAGACAATGCAAGGTGCACAGAAGGAGCAAGAGAGAGTTGAAACAGGGAAAGAAGGGTGCCAGATGCCCCTGGGACTCTGTGAGTTACCAAAGTCACAGACACCAAAACTGTCAGAGGTAGCCTACCTGGGAGGGACCTCTGGCACTGAGGACATATCCTTGAGACAGGGGACCTGAGGGTATTTTCCATTTGTATAGTCCATTGATGGGGAGTATGTAGTGGGACTACCGGGATGGTCCCCTGAAGGGAAACAACCCAACGGCAAGCTGGCCTTTGGAACGTTCCCATGAAGACATCAAGGGAGATCATGATGGGGCGGCATTCTCAGAGACTGACTCATGCAGCAACAATGCATCTGGAAATACAGGCAAGGCAGCCACTGAACAGAAAGCATCCAGACAAGGTAGCACACTCATCTCTGGAGTAAGTGGAGGGATAAGTGGAGCCAAATCTCTCAGCAGTGGCATCACTGGCCAGACCCCCAGGAGAAGAGATCTGTGGGCTAGTCAATGCACAACCTGGATCACACACGTCTGAGTGTGGATCTAATCAAGCAGATCCTTGCTTAACAACCTCCCTAGCTGCCCCAAAGCTGACAGACCCCTCAGACAGAATAATCTCTGCAGCAACAACCTCCCTAGCTGCCCCAAAGCCAGCAGACCCCTCAGACAGAATAATTGTAGCAGCAACAACCTCTCTAGCTGTCCCAAAGCCGGCAGACCCCTCGGACAGAATAATCGTAGCAGCAACAACCTCCCTAGCTACCCCAAAGCTGGCGGACCACTCAGACAGAATAATCACAGAAGCAACAACCTCCCCAGCTGCCCCAAAGCCGTCAGACCCGTCAGACAGAATAACTGTAGCAGCAACAACCTCCCTAGCTGCCCCAAAGCTGTCAGACCCGTCAGACAGAATAACTGTAGCAGTAACAACCTCCCTAGCTGCCCCAAAGCTGGCGAACCCCTCAGCCAGAATAATTGCAACAGCAACAACCTCCCTAGCTGCCCCAAAACTTACGGACCCCTCGGACAGAATAATCGCAGCAGCAACAACCTCCCTAGCTGCCCCAAAGCTGACAGACCCCTCGTACAGAATAACTGCAGCAGCAACAACCTCCTTACCTGCCTCAAAGCCGGTGGACCCCTCGGACAGAATAATCACAGAAGCAACAACTTCCCTAGCTGTGCTAAAGCCGGTGGACCCCTCGGACAAAATAATCGCAGGTATGATTCACAGACACCAGCAGCTGACTCCGTTTTAGTTGAGCGCCATTTTCAAAGCCTGAACAGCTGCTTTTAATGGGAACGGCATCCACTGCCTGCTGTAATGTGGCACAGAATATTTTGCCAGTAACTGTTTTGTTTAGTAACATGGTTTAGTAACCTGCTAGCCGCACTGTATATGTTAAAAAAACATTTTACTGCCTTAAGTTGTGAGTGGCTTCACTAGTACAGGTGTAGCCCCCAGACGCTTGCAAAACTGGATGAAACTGACTAGGTTTTCCTGTTTAACTTAGTGTAATTAATTTAGTAATCCTCAAGGTTCCCCCTTAGTCTCCCTCTCTCTTCCACCATTGCCTGCAACCCCCTCCTCCCCCTTGATTCTACCCCCCCTTGAAGCCCTATTGTTAGAAGTACCTTGTTCTTTGTCTTGCAGCAGTGACAACCTCCCTAGCTGCCCCAAAGCCAGCACACCCCTCGGACAGAATAATCGCAGGATGATTCACAGACACCAGCAGCTGACTCCGTGTTGATAGGTAATAGCAGTACTCTGCTGGACCCTTACATTATCCCGTGAGTAAACTGAAAGTTAAACCTCCACACTATTGGCTAAAACAACTTATCCTCCTCTTCCTCTTTTGCTCTGGGAATATTGAGCTAAATACAGGCCCTACCTCCCCCCTTAAAGAGGGATGAAATATATGGTAATCAATGTGTGTAGTCTCATCAAGAAAATGGATGACGTACAATCTTGGATCTGTCATACCAATCCTGATATTCTAGTGCTAACTAAAACTTGGTTAAAGAAAACAATACCAGACCAAGACATAGCTCTTTCTACCTACAATACCTTTCATACAGACAGATCTACTGGGGTGGGGGGAGAGAGACTAGTCATATATGTGAAAGTCAAGTTTCCCACTGCCGTACTCCTTGCCATTACCAGGCCCAGGGAATTTGAGTGCCTGGCACTAAAACATTCACTTCCATCAGCAGAATCCCTCAACATGATTGGGGTTTATAGGCCACCATCAGGGGGCTTAGACATACAGTAATATCATGCATACGTGGTTTCCTTGATATCAGTCGCAACAAATCTGTAGTCCTTGGTGACCTTAATCTTAATTGGTTCAATCACAAATCAGTTCTTCTAAAGGATACGTGTGACGAACTTGGCCTAAGCCAATTAATCACAGAACTTACCAGACCAAACCGAGAAAATCCTAACAACAACTCCCTCCTTGACCTGATCTTTACTAACAGAACTCATAAAGTTTTGCAGGTAGCAGTATTCCACAATGACTTAAGTGATCACAACATCGTGGTCTGTGCCAGGAACTTGGAATGGTCCAATCCTCACTGCAAATTCATATTGAAAAGGAGCTTTAGAAAATTTAATGTAGCTAGCTACCTGTCTGACCATCGCTCCATAAGCTGGCAACAATTCTATCTTGCCACTAATATTAATGAAGTAATGGCTATTTTTAATTCCACCATCCTTGACAGTATCAATACAAATGCACCACTGATCAAATGTAGGACCAGAAAAGTGTCGTGTCCCTGGTTCACAGCAGAAATAAAACGAGTTCTAACAAAGAGGGATCAAATTTGGGCAACTGCCAGGCACACCAAAGATCCTCCTGACTGGACGTCCTTCAGAGCCCTCCAAAACATCTGCATAAAACTGATCAGAGAAACAAAGGCAAATTAGTATCTCAGTGCCCTTGAGAGTGCCAAGGGTAACCCAGCAAAATTCTGGGGTATTATAAAATCAGTCGAGGGACGAAGTTCCTCCCCATCTCTTCCCCAAAAAATGTTCTACCAAGGAACAACTATTACTGATACATCTATAATATTAGAAACATTTAATACACATTTCTCCATAGCAGGCCTTGCCTTCGACTCCTCCATAGCTGCTAATCTACAGCCTGCACATAATTAAATAGACCCGAACACCAAGCTCCAACCCCAGGATTCCTTCTGCCTCTCCCCTTTTACCGTTAAACAACTTGATTTGCCTATACATCTCGATGTAAAGAAAAGTGCAGTAGCAGATGGCTTAAACACCCAATTCCTAAAATTAGGCTTTCGATACCTAACAACACCAATACTGCATTTATTTAACTTGTCCATTTCAAATAGTGAAGTCCCTTCTGTATGGAAAATAGCTCATATATCACCACTTTTCAAATCTGGAGACCTCAATGCCTACAGGCCTATATCCCTTCTACCCATTCTATCAAAACTATTAGGGAAATTAATCAATAATCAGATTAGGGCCTACCTAGACAATTTAAACCTTATTAACCCACTACAATCTGGCTTTTGGCCTCTTCATAGCACAACCACTGCCCTTGCGAAAGTGTCAGATGACTGGCTTCTCACCTTAGACCATAAACATACCACAGGAGCAGTCTTCCTTGACCTGAGCAAAGCTTTTGATACAGTAGACCATACGATACTGCTAGACAAACTTAAGGAGCATGGCATGAATGGACCCACTGTAAAATGGTTCTCCAGTTATCTGTCTGTCCGACAACAGCAAATCAAGTTAGCTGGGACCTTGTCAACATTTCTTCCACACTCTAGAGGGGTACCCCAAGGCTCGATTCTTGGTCCCCTCCTCTTCATGATAGACATCAATACCCTAAGTAATAATATATCAAAAGCTAAGCTCCATTTCTTTGCTGATGATACTGTTTGTTCTTTATAGTTAAAAAACCTTCAGTTACAGATGTCTGCCTTGACTGCAATCCAAATTCAACCTTTTGCAACACAGCCTTCTTCACTCTAAATAATTATTAAATGCCAAAAAAATAAAAAGTTATGTTCTTCCAATTCAATAATCACTCTACTATGTCCAAAAATACCACTTCCCCATTGCCTATCGTAACCCTGTTAGGTGACACCCTAGAGGTTGTGGATAAGTTTAAATACGTTGGCGTCCTGTTGGACTATAATCTCTTTCTCTTCCCACATCAAAGCGCTTTCGAAAAGCTAAAGCTGAGGCTTGGTTTCCGCCTAGATAAGCATCCCAGCATCGTGTTTGCCTTTGCTGCTGCTTTCTTGCTCTGCATGGAGTGCTTCAGGTCACTAGTGATCATCACTCTTAGGTCCTTCTCCTAGCTAAAAAAGCTGACAGCAACTCTTTAAAGCACAACTGCGCTGAATCTATAGGTAATTTTAGAAGCTGTTTTTTAAATACTGGTTCAAATTCTATTATTGATCTGGCTATCCAGGCTTTTTCACTGCAGTAGTGGGTGTTTCTGATTTACATGCTGCTGGGAAGACCCATTTTAGAACTATATGATGTAGTTTATGTCCCGGTTCTACTCTTCTATTGTTAGCACAATGCATTCATATTCTATTACAGCACTCTGGCTGAGAGGGACATAAACTACATCATATAGTTTTAAAATAAATGGCACTTAACACCAGAGTATAAAGCAGAAACACCCACGGAGGTTACTAAAAGGCCTGTATAGATAGAACAATAACAAGACTTTAACCAGTACTTAGAAACTGCTTCTATTAGGAAAAATGATGTACAGGTTCAGTGCAGTTCTCTTACAAGGACACAAAGTACACCAGTGGCTGTTGTGGGATTATAAACTGGATTGGAAAAAGTAATCTGTCAATTGGGCTTCTGACCTGTGACAATATCTCAACTTAATATTAGAGAATGGAACTTCTTGACCAAATCACATTGAAAATCATGGGGAAAGTCACTCATCCCCCTTTTCTATCACAAATATAACTGCCAAATTCCTTCACTAACTGATCCCTCTTTCCAAGGTGTAGCTCTGCCTAAAAAACACCACATACCTAAATTACCTAACCCACTCCCACTTTCTATGTCTCAGGCTTGCTCTGGGCACGTTAATTTATTGTTTTTCCTATACCATTTTAATCAACTGCATAGAAATCTTTTTACCCAAGACAGTGTACATGGATTGCTAGAATTATTTTAGATTGTTACAGTTGCACGTTTGTTTTTAATACAAATCTGATTCTGAACGTCCGACTTCCCTCTGCAGTGGTTCACTGGTCCAGCAGACAACTGTGTGGAATAGTAGTGCAGCTGGTTGTTGACATGCTGTGCTTGTGCAATGTATGGGTCACAAGCTTGAGTAGCTTGTGATTTATGTGGCCATTTGCAATCTCTGTTCCTAGTGAACTACCACCTTGCTTAGCGTACCAGAGGCACAGAACCCTCTTGAAGAGTGCTCTACCCATAGAGGTGCCACAGGATGCAATTCTTGGTTAAAGGTATCTTAGTGAAGAACCCCTGAAGGAGAGAGAGAGATGGGTCACTGAAGGAGGGAGTGACGTTCCAGTTCCAATTTCATTATTCAGTCATTTAAAAATATGAATACATACAATATTTTCATGATATACAATACATACATACATAATAAAAATTGATTATTATTATTCCTGGATGCTAGGCTTTGACAATGTTTTTCATCATCCTTTTCCTAATTTTATAATTGTCGTGAGGTACTTTGCTACCCTTGTTAGCATAAACATATCCTCTGTGTTTAAAAGTGGCAACAGAATAGTGTTATCATCAGAGTTGGTTAGTGAACTAACATTAGGGTACATCCACTTACATGCCAGCAATACCACACAACGAGGTGTGGGTTATGACCTGATAAGAGCAAGCTCTAGATGTGTTATAAGGCACGAGGCGCTTGTGCAGAGTGCCTTTTGCACCTGGGAAGTGCTCTTATCAGGCCATAACCCACACCTCGGAGTGTGTTATTTTGCTTATAAAATGGATCCCCAAGTAATTATTTAATGAGTAAAAAAAAAAAAATTCAAAAATACAAAAAAGGAAGTTTCAGAAGCTCAAATACTAAAAAATAGTCCCCCTATTAAACTAGTTTCAAAACTGTTTCATCGGCAGTTGAGAGTCCCTATGAATTGCTTAGTTATCTCTGCCTATCAGTGCTGTTTTTAGTACCATTAGATCCCCCTCCCACATTGACTTTTGTAGTGGCCTTCACATCTAGAAATGCTCAAACTGGCCGTTTGCTTGAGATTGACTGTCCAGTTTCACTGACAGTGAGCGTGCCTGCTATGTTCTTGTATCTTAGCCCCCACGCCCAAACACACACACAAAGTGATAAAGACTGCCACAAGTGAGACTTTGTTCACATTTTTCTATGCAGTTTGTCTGTTTGTTTTTTTTTAAAGGCGAAAAACAGGTACCAAACTCAGCACATGCATGCTCCTCACCAGCAGTAACGGAAACGAGCGTGTCCCTTACCACCAACCATACAGAGCAGTTTTCTGTTTTGCTCTGTTGAAATTGGAGCAGAACTGCGGTATACCTCAAGAATTTTGTGGCATGACATCGGTATGTGGAAAACAGGATTAGGGAGAACTACAGACCAACAGATCGAAGTGGAGTACTGGCGATAGGATAGCAAACCAACGGGCAGTTTGTTTGTACTGCCTGCGGTATGATTATCGGGACCGAGGTGTGTAGAATTCCGATGAAACAAATGGGCAGAGGCCAGAATTTAATGTCAGGTACAAAAGAATTCATGGCTGGACAGAACTATTTCTGTAAATTGCTGTGGAACAGGAGGATTTGAAAACGGTGACTTGTGTCTTGGTGCAGCTCTTGCAGTTCCCCATATGCTACATGTGGAGCTGCAGCGGGAGAGCCATTAGAGGCACTGATTTTACCATGTGCTGTGTTTTGGTTGGCACAAGTAGTGCAAGTTGTAATGTTATGTCCCGATAAGGACACGGGCTGGAAAGGTGTTTTAGCCAATCAGGTTTGAGGACATTTTTTACCCATTTTATATTGAGCTTTATTATACTATTTACATTTCAGAATAACATGCACCAAGTTATCCTCCACATTTCCCCCGCAGCAACACAGTAGATCTGAGGGGTTATCAGATTTCTCATATTTTGCAGATCTAATATTTGATTCAAACAATTCCAGTTTGAATCGAGTAAAAACGTTTCACTGATTTCTAGTAGATTTAAATAAAATCTGTACCCATGGTAACAATCATTGGTACTGTACCATTTAGCATAGTTCGAGTTTTTAACTAATTCCAAATCTTTATCTTTGTAGTGGTTTAAAATTTGTTTTGATGAATGGTCTATACTGATCACTTAGAATTATATTTTTTGTCAGATACAGTGGGAGAAAAGGTAGTGCATGTTTAACAAGAAGTTATTTTACATGTTTGTACCAGGTTGATTCCAAACAGCCCATTTTCTTCCAATTTAGTTTTTCTAAAAAGCTTTGCTTAACCACTCTGTCCTCAGGTAGTTTAGTTACTCTGATCCAATAACAGAGTACCCTGCTATCTGCACGCTCCTTCAGGCTGGTAATGCCCAATTCTGTTCACACAAACTGACTGCAGTAGGCTTTTGGCAGCCCAAAGAGGCTCTTAGTAATTGTAGAATAGTTTTTTCCAAATCGGCTCTGTACGAATGGCCCCAAATTTCTGATCCATATAATGTCTGCGTGTTAGATTTTGTTTGTAGTACTTTTAATAACGTCTCATTTTAGAGCCCCCATATAAATAATTGCATTTGGCCAGGCCTCAAGCCGTAGTCTTGTATCTTACTTTTCTTGCACCCATCACCATGACCTTGGATTTTTGTAAATACATTTTTTAGGGATAGTTGTTTTAGAATGTTCAGTCAAAATGTTAAGCTTGCTTTGTAATCCACAAGCCGGAAAGGAAAAAAAAAAGAACAATCTCTCCGGCGTATGCCAATGCAGCACAAAGATCAGAACCAATCTTAGAAGAAACTGTATTAGAGATTTGTAATATTCCTAGTATTCTATCAATATAGACGGAAAATAGTAGCAGGGCCAAAATACAACCCTGCCTGACCCATTTGTTGGTATTAAAATAATTTGATAATTGGTTCCCTACCCTTACCTTTCCCCAAGTGTTTATGTATAAGTTTCTTATAATATTTATCAATATAGCGGATATACCTCGATTGTGTAAAATGGTCTACAATGTGCTTCTATTAAATGTACCAAATGCCACACTATAAACAATGTAAGCCACGAATCATTTTTGTTTGCGCAGCCTTACATATTTTTCTGTTAAATGCTGTACTATAAAACAAGTATCCATCGTTGAATAATTTTCACTGATGCTTACTTGTAATGGGGATAGAGCTCCCAAGTTCTTAACTTCATCCCAGTCTCCAAGATACCATTTTGGAAAAAAAAATGTCCCATAATATCAAGCAGGCTTATAGGCCTGAACATCCCTGGGTCAGTTTTTGATCCTTTTTTATGAATTGGGAAAATTATTGAACCTAACCAGACTGGAGGTACTGTATGTAATCTTGGGTTATACAGCTGTTATAATAAGGTAGTAAAAATCAGCGCACTCCACTGACGTACACATATATATTTCACCAGGTATTTTGTCTGGCCCTGGAGCTTTATTTTGTTTTCAGTTTTGAACTGCGGTTACTACCTCAGTTCTATTAAAAAAAGACTAAAAAACTAAAATTTAAACTAATAAATCTTGTGTCTAATTGGGCCCAGGAACACACTGCATCTGGATCAAAAAATATTCCTTTAAAATACTGTATCCAACATGCTGCCTCAATGTAGCTATCCAATTCAATTTTCATCCCCTTGCGACCATTTCCAAGAAGGAATTTATATCATTCCTGCTAATTACCTCAAGTATTTGTTCCCATAGGGATTCACAATAAAGTTTTTTCTTTTGCTGGAGAAGAATCCTATAAGATTTTCTTTTTTTCTTTAGATTAGATACATTCTCTGAATTAGCCTCTCTTTTTGCATTCCTTAGTGCAACACCCAGGATTGTTTTGGGTACGGCATTCTGCATCAAACTTTCCCTCCCTGGGGAGCAGGGTTTTTTTTCCTGGATTTTTCCACATATAAAAGTCTCTGTAATTCTTCAAAACATACTTGCACAGTTGCATTTACAGTCTCTAGAGTTATAGATTTTGTTCTCTCTATTATACTAAAAATACACTAAGTTTTTCCTTAATCGTGCTTTCTAGTTCTACTGTCCATGTTAATTTCTTTGAAAAAAAAACTCTATATTATTCAATGCCTCTCCTTTCTCTAAAAACCTATTGTTATTAATGCTGACCTTTCCATAAAGAGAAAGTGGGAAATGGTCACTTTCAGTGTGGGGATAGATGATAATAAGTCTGGACCAGATATTGGGGGGACCCTGTCAGAGAATTAAATCAATTACTGAGGCTCCAAGATTATTAAAGAAAGTTGGACTCCCTTCAATATCACCTATAAGTCGGCTGTTTAAGAGCTATAATGAATTTTTCTCCATAATTTTCAATAGTTTATAATCATTTTTTTTGCGCCTCCCTCACCCCCGACCAGCCACTCCTTTGGAGCGCCAGGGTCTTCCTACCACCCTCCGACCACCTGCCACCTTCCACCAGCGGCTATAGCAGCCTACCTGAGTAGCCTGGCATATTCCTGTGCCGGGAGGGTCCCTCTCCTCTGGGAGGAATTAGCCTTACTGTACATCTCAGGCGCCACAGGGCTGGATCTGAGCTGGCCCCGGGGCTTCAGGTGGCAGGGGCCAGGGCGCTCGTCATCCAGCCAGTCAGGGGGCATTTTCTAGGTTCTGTGCCCCACCCACTGCAGTTCTCAGCCTTGCGTGAGTGTGGGATGTCCTGGGGCGGGGGCATACGAGGGGGCATGCCAAGACAGCACGTCCCACAAGGACGCCTGCAGGTCCCCAGGCTGAGCCCACCCCCCGGGATGAAAGTGTCCAATGGACGCTAATGGAACCCCTCCCTGCCGGTCTTCGCTCCTGTCACCCAAGTTCGGGGCGTGAACCTGGGTCGCCAGCGTGCTGAGTGAACCCCTTTGATCGGCGCCAAGGAGCCAGCTAGTTTATAACCATTTTGATTCAACTTGGTATCCGTAGAAGCTCTATTATATATTTTAAAGGTAGGAAATATATAGCCCAATATAGTGTTGTCAGCAAAACCATCAATGTTTCCAGTTCAGGCACTGAAATCCCCTAGTAATAACAGGTGTGCATTTGGTTTATCCAATTAGGCAATCCTAACTCTGTCCACTAAACTATCCCAAATATTGTTCGAATAATATTTGGATTTTTACAGGGGAATAGAACAGCTATATAGGATGTAATCTAAATTTTGATAGGAAAACTCAATACCAATAAAGTTATTGTGCAATATTTTACTTTTAAGATCTCAGAATACACCCAGCTTCATGAAAATGATCAAACCTCCTATCCTTCAACCTACTGTGTAAATAAGGTAAATATTTTCCTTTTATTTTTAATTACAAGATTCTGCCAGAAACTGGAAGATTCCACAAGCCAGGGGACCTGAATGGCAGAAGTAACAGCAAGTATCCAGTAATTGGTCTTTAAGCTCTCAGGGTCTGGTCCACAAAGGCACCCCTGGTGTGTGCAAATCCCATGCATCTGGGATGTGTTGACCCAGAACCCAGGGAGGCAGTGCGCCTCCTGGCATTCACAAATCCAGCCCCTCCGGAAGCTGCGCACAGAGAGCAGGTCTGCTGGAGATGCTGTGCCAGACCCCAGGAGTCCAGTCACATGCCCAGGCTGGCTCACTACAAGATCCCTGACTCCACAAGGAGCATGGGCTTGTGGTATACTGCAGTCCTCCAAGGACAGTAGGGAGGTACTAAGGATGTCATCGTATCATGGTTTTACGGTTTACCGCAGTATTGGAGGTCATGTATGGATACCGTGGGCAATTTCTGATACAGCGATAACCATGATTCACAGTATACCATGGTACTCAGAACTTTCTATTAATCTTTTTTGTATTTTCAAGGAAAATTATAGTTTCGCAACCTTTGGTCCTGGTTTCTGAAAAATCATATAACCATTAAATGCTAATGTATCAAGTGATTCATGCCATGTTTCCTGCAAACATATAATAGGATATTGCTTGCTGAATCTATTCCAGTCAGGATATTGTTGTTTTGAATTAATTCCCGCAATATTCCAGGAAATCAAAAATCTATGTTGTAATCTATGAGTATCCAGAGACTCAGTAGAAGTGTCTAAGGTACTCTGCACCATTTGATTTAGTCAGCCAGTATAACCTGCCAGAGCTTGATATCTATTTTGTGATATGAACTGATTGGCAGCATTTGTATTTGTAACCTCAGAGCCTAAGTTTTCAGACGGGGTAAACAATGCCTGGGTTTCACAGTGCACAAATCCGCCTTCCAAATTATCAAGATTTACTAAACACAATCCCACTGCATCCCGTTTGTTGGATTTTTGCAGTAGATGATACGCTAAACCAGGGTTTCTAATTAAAATATCAATCTGCCTACCCCCTCTTAAGACTCTTGTGCCTGTATACTTTTAGAAAACCATTTTGACCCAGTCTAATATGTAAGAAGTTACATATTACATGCATAGGGTGTATGCCAGTTTGGAATCAGTTTCATTATACAACTTATCACAGCCAAATAAACTTAGGGTAACTGGGTTGAAAGATGATCTATCTACCCTGGGATACATGTCATCTCGTCCATATTCACTGAATACTGAGGTTCCATCAAGTAATTTAGCTGTTACATCCAAATATGGAATTTTATACATATGTCTCCAAATATAATTAGTAACTCTTGGACAGGAACAAGTAATGTCCACACTATCCAAGAGATCAGTACCATCAGTAACCCTAGTTCTTTCAGTTAAAACCAAATCTTCATCTTCAATATCTAAATCCATTTTACACTTAAATAATTGGAAAATAATATCCCTCAGGGACTGTGGTATTTCATCAACTTTTCTTTTAAGAACGGATAGCCCAATATATGGAATTTTGGGTCTCTTGACCCTGGTGGATTATCAGTCAATCAAAATCTGTATTTATCTAGGTGAACACCATTGAGGAGTACTCATTTTCAAGATGGACCTGGGTGACATACAAGAACCCATCATATAAAAAGAATACACACATTTGAAATATACAACTGATCAACTACAGTATAAAATAAAAACAATATACAATAAATGGTTGGAAATAAACACTAAAAGGGAAAGAAAAAGAAGACATAAAAGAAAATGATCGCAGGTAACTACTTATATTTAGCACAAAAGTGCATAGGTCAAACTGATTACATGACATGGAGTACACAACATGAAGTACTTATAAGAACATACGTTTCGGGAGGGGTAGCACACCATTCAAGTTTAGAGACAGAGTAATAAGCAGCACATATGGCATTTATAGAAGATGTGAAATTACAGGGAGATGCCTGAGTGCAAAGCCTCTTCAGGAAAAGACTCAAGACAACAATAGTGAAATCGGTTATATAAGGACCCCATGAAAGGGCCTCTATTGCACAGTATAGAAGAAACCGGTAGGGAGAACAGTTAGTGAGTAACCTGGCAGAACCTCCAATACATGTGATTAGGTTAACAGGAGAAGTGGTAGGATATGGGTGCAGAGAGGTGCCAGTATGCACCGTACAATAATCACTGAATAAGGTCGTAAGGAAAACAATTTAGGAGAAGCAGTTGCAGGATTCCTTGACGTGACGCGCATTATTATGATGTGCATGATTACTGATTATGTCACCCAACAGCTTCCACAGCTCTGAATCCCACCTCCAAAGCCATTAGCTGAATCTTTACCCCCCCCCCCCCCAAGTATTTGTACCGCTATGGTTTGAGTACAGTTATCCTGCCTTTCCTTTCTACAGGCTTCCTCTCTGTTATTTATTATATGGTCAGCTTTAATCGTTTCTGTGTTTGGTTCCTGGTCACTGGAAGAGACCACTTTACAGTACTTCTTTTCCTTTTTTGCTCCTGGATTTGTTCCAGTTTTGTCTTTGTGACTGTTACCTTGTTTAACCTTTCTTCTTTCCCCCTTCTTTCTTTTTCCCTAGGGTGGTTGGGAATTTTAGGTCTGGTCTAACATACACAGGAGGCTCATCAGAGTCCAACACACTTCCCTCCCATACTACTGAGGATAATTCCTTAGGAGGTGCAATCTTATTTAATACTCCAATAATGTTGTCCATTCTAGATCCATTTATTACTATATTCTCTTTTAATGTGTCTATGTCATTTCTTGTTATTATGAGTTGTTCTACAAACAATAGACTGGCTGCATGCTGATTCTTCATTAATCCAATAATACCATCGCTAAAACAGGTAGGGCTTTAAGGAGAGAGTGAGGATGGTGGAAGCAAGGAAATGGGAGTCTGAAGGACACTTGGGCATGCGTACTTATGAAGCGATCAGTGGGAGTGTATCGGGAGCTGTCCACTGCCCCAGCAAGCCCCAGGCCTCAAGCCTACTAATTCACTGGTCCAGTGGGCAACTATGTGTGGATTTGGAATGGTAGTGCAGTTGGCTGTAGACATGTTTGCCTGTGCAATGTATGGACTGCAAGCTTGAGTAGCTTGTACAGTAGTTTACACGGCTATTTGCTCTCTCTGGTCCTAGTGAAGTACCACTATGTTTAGGATACTAAAGGCATGGAACCCTTTTGGGGATGGTTCCACCCCTAGAGGTGCCACAGGATGCAGTCCTTGGGTAAGAGAAGAAGCCAAAAGTTAAGCTGGAGGCATTTAGTGGAACTGTCACATCATCGACTTCCACTAAAGAAAGAGGGAAAACCACAGGTTGAGTGACCAATGGAGAGGAAGAGCACCGCCATCCAAGTTCCAACTCATCCAGCAGCAAACATCTAACTACAAATGAGGCACCTACATTTATGACCATCAGCATGGAGGAGAGGAAAAAAAATATTAGGAGGAAACCTCTGAGGGATCCAAGGCATCAGGTCACCATCTCTCCAGATGTCAGATATAATGATTACGATCCAGAAGTCAGTCAGGCCAGCAAGCACCACTGCATACTATGGAACACAGGCTTCTCCTTCTGATGGAAGGTCTTGTACTACAGAGGAACCAAAGGCTTGCCATCTGGGAGCATAGCAAAGCCAGAAACTTTGGGTGTCGAATGCCCCACAGAAATGAAGACTGAAGACAGCTGCTTTAGACCTGGTGGCCCAGAATGTTCATAAGAGCTCAGAGATACAGGCAAATGAAGCCAGACAGGTGAAAAGTGTATTGAGTGTTGCTATATGAAGCCAGAGATGTGAAGGGTGTACTGGGCTCTTGAGGGGCCAAGAGTGGGCGTGTGCCCGTATATCGTTGGGGGGTGTGTCTGCTGTTGGTTGATACTAGTAGTAGAGTAGGAATTGAAGATGGTAGGTGTAAATGTGAGCCCCGAGGAGAGAACTAGACAGCCACATGGGCAGGATGGTAAGAATTATGAGCAGCAGAGTATGGGCCCAAGAACACCTGAAGCAATGTGTAAGCAGAGGAAGTGCAGGCAGGAGTTCAGGGGCATGGCTGTGTGTCAGGTGGAAACCTATTCTAACTGCAGCAGCTGAAGCTCCTAGAAGAACAGTGCTCAGGCAGCAGGGGGCTGAGCAGTGGTAGAGCTTGGAGGAGCCCAAAACTGAGGAGCTGATGCAAGCAGCATTAGAAACACAGAATTTGTCAGCAGATAAGGACTGCCTGGCCCACCCAGTCTGCCCATTTTTTCCCTCCCTAAATTGTCACTGCAGACTCTACCTGAGCGCTGGCTACCCCCAACCCCCCACTTTCCTACCAAGAATCCTTTGTGCCTATCCCATAAATGTGTGAAGCACATCACTGTTTTCACCCCAATTACCTCTGCTGGAAGACTGTTACAGTCATACACTACTTTTACAATGATGTACTTCCTCACATCTCTTCTAAATTCCCTCCTTTCAGCTGCACTGGATTTTCCCCTGTTCTTGTGCACCTTCTCTTCTGAAAAATACTCACCTCCTGCACCTTATTCGCCCCTGTAAGGTACTTATAGGTCTCCATAATGTCCCCCCTCTCCCTCCTACTTACAGGTCTCTATCATGTTCCTCCCCCCCCACGGGTGTACATACTGAGATCCTTCAGTCTCTCCTCATGGGGCTTACGATGCAGCCCCTGCACCATTTTAGCTGTCCTTACCTGGACAGCCTCTACCCTGTCTATTAGGCACTGTCCGGTTGCTACAGGAGAACTGAGGTATTGCTTTATGCAGCAAACAGTGCTACCTGATGCTACATGGTGTCAGTGTGACACAGTAGAGGAACACTGACCATGCAGCAGCATGGTGTGACCCAAAAGTGGTTGGGACAATGCAGCCATTCAGGTCGATGCAGCCACAGTGGAGGAGTGTGGAAGCAGGGCCACGTGATCTAATGGAGCACTGAAGCAGCATGGGCAGAAGCACAAGGCAGAATGGAGGCATGCCAAACATCAGGTAGGAAAATGAACACAGCCAAAGAATGGCAGGCTTCCAACCTACTAATTTCTAATTTCTCTGTGTATCTGCCAATCACTGATTAACCTTGTTTGTTAACATTTACGCCAGGTAATATCCCTCCTTTTGAAATAGTAAATAGTTCTGCAAACTTCAACAATAGGCTGTGGGCTACCTCTGCAAGGTCAGTTATATAGAGGTTAAAAAGTACAAATCAGAAAAACACCACCTATGGCACACTACTGGTCACTGATCTGCAAAGCACTGTAAGTACGTTTCAAATCTGGGGAATGCGATGATGGCAATGCAGACTTCTTCTATGCCATATTGTAAAAGATTAGTTTCATGTTTAGAGACCACATGGCTATTAGACCAGTTTTTAGAAGTCAAAGTTCCTGTGATAGTGGCCATTTTAGGTAATTGTTCCGAACAGGTGCCACAAACATAGTAACCATATGGAAACTTAAAACCTTTTCTTGTAGTTATAATGGTAATCTTCTAATGCATGGGCAGAAGGGGCCACATGATTTGGTGCACCAGCCAGACCTTCTTTATAATTTTTAAAAAAAAATGTAAGATACTGGGGAGCCCACACCCTGCCGCCACTTGTACTGAAGTACCCAAAATGGCAACAGATAATGTCATCTGCTGGCACACACACTGCGGTATCTTGTAACTGCTGATCACACGTTTAATTACGACTTTTACTGGCTAGCACTTCCCACTCTCAACTCCAGATCATTTTATTTTTGTTTTCTCTTTTTATACTTGTCACTTAAGAAGATAGCACACACAAGACGATAACACAAGACTAACACTATTTTGTACAAATATAAGCTCATTATTGGTGGAGACAGAGGCAGTAGCTGATTTCCCTCCACCTCAGTAGCCTCTGACAGGCCTTTCGGAGATAATATTCTCAGTTCTTGCTCTCTCACTCCATCCTACTCCACTCATGCACAGATATCACATCTCTGAATGGATGCTACTGTCTGCTAGTGTGCTTGTGTCCAGGTACACTACCTAGTCTTGTATGCAGCCTCTTTCATCTCCAGAACACACATGATCCACTCAGTATTTCATCTGGCCAAAATCACAGCTCTCGGCAGAATACCAAAACCCATGTTCCAGTTTGGCTCATAGCTGAAGAAAACATTTCTTCAGTTGACTCCAACTGGAAACAATTCTATCTGTATTCTTGTAGAAATGGAGTTGAGGTAAACTAATCTCTTTTTATTAGCACTCCTTTATAGCCACATAGCTAAAACATTTCTTCCTTCTCTTCTATGCAATATTTGCAATAAGTCGCTGTGACAGATTCTTCTGCTCAGAGGTATATAAAAGTATTTTCTCTTACTGATTATTAGCAGTCTGTGTCAGTGAGTAAATAAGGTAAATATTTTCCTTTTATTTTTAATTACAAGATTCTGCCAGAAACTGGAAGATTTCACAAGTCAGGGGACCTGAATGGCAGAAGTAACAGCAAGTATCCAGTAATTGGTCTTTAAGCTCTCAGGGTCTGGTCCACAAAGGTATCCCCTGGTGTGCGCAAATCCCATGCATCTGGGACGTGTCGACCCAGAACCCAGGGAGGCAGTGCACCTCCTGGCATTCACAAATCCAGCCCCCCCCCCCCCCGGAAGCTGCACACAGAGTGCAGGTCTGCAGGAGGTGCTGTGCCACACCCCAGGAATCCAGTCACATGCTCAGACTGGCTCACTACAAGATCCCTGACTCCACAAGGAGCATGGGCTTGTGGTATATTGCAGTCCTCCAAGGACAGTAGGGAGGTACTAAGGATGTCATGGTATCATGGTTTTACGGTATACCGCAGTATTAGAGATCATGTATGGATACCGTGGGCAATTTCTGATACAGCGATAACCGTGATTCACAGTATACCATGGTATTCAGAACTTTCTATTAATCTTTTTTGTATTTTCAAGGAAAATTATCCCTTCCATGCAAACTCTCCCTGAAGCAAGAGTCTGAGGAGGCTCCTTTTTTTGTACAGAAATTACTTCTTCTGTAATACCATGGCAATAACCAGAGTATTATATATGACTGTTATTATACCATCAGAATTTCATATTGTGACATCCCTAGGAAGCACACAGATCTAACAAATGATATCAGAAGAGGCACAGCACTAGTGAATTAAACCAATGACAGGACAAAACCAATAATGGCGTTAAACTGTCTTATGAATTAAATTGTATGATACTATAGTATCCCCTTCTGATTTTTTGTAATACGAACATAGGACGGTGCCAGCAGAACCATCCTACTGATCTATCAAAGTCTGCTCGATTGTGCAGCTAGCATCCTAGCAGGCAGCTGCTCCTCCCTCCATTCCCCTTGACCTCCCATTGTTGTCCTCCTCGCCACTCTTACCCACCCAAGCGTTCTTAAAGCCAACCACATTTTTGCTCGATATCACCCCTTCTGGTAGTGTGTTCCACTTTGCAACTACTCTCTCTGTGAAGTAATGCCTCCTCATCTCCTTCCTGAATCTCCCTCTCTCTATTCTTGGCCCATGCCCCCTAGTTTCCTTCCGGCTCCTTAGTTTCAACACCCCCTCCGCCCTCCCCCTTGCTGATACCCTTCAGGTACTTGAAGGCCTCAATCATGCACCCCCATCCCGCCTCTCTCCTTTAGCCTCATCTCATAGTCCATTCCCTCCATCCTGTGAATCATCCTCATCACCCTCTGCTGCACTCCCTCCAGCAGCTTAACATCCCGCCTCAGGTATGGCCTCCAGACCTGCACACAGTACTCCAAGTGCAGCCTGACCAGTGCCCTGTAGAGGGGCAAGATCACCTCCCTGCGCCTGGACGTGAATCCCCGTGCTATGCACCCTAGCATCTTGTTTACCTTTGCCATCGCTCTCCTGCATTGGGCAGTATTATTCATGCGCGCTGTTATCAATACCCCTAGGTCCTTTTCCTCCTCGGTGATACCCAGCTTGATCCCCCCTAGCCAGTATTCCCTCCTTGGGTTCCTAGCCCTGAAATGCAACACCTTGCATTTTTTCGCATTGAACCCCAACTGCCACTTTCCTGACCATTCCTCCAGCTTGGGCAAGTCCCTCTGTAGTTGCATCCATCCCTCTTCATTGTCTAAACTGCACCCATTTTGGTGTCATCAGTGAACAGGCTAATCTTGCTCACCACCCCCTGCACAATGTCCGAGATGAATAGCCCGAACAGCACCGAACCCAGCACTGAGTCTTGCAGCACCCTACTTGTTACAGATCTGGGCTCTGAGACTTCCCCACCACCACCACCACCCATTGTAGCCTACCCTGTAGCCAGTTTGAGATCCAACATGCCATCTTTGCCCCCACTCCCACCCCAGACAACTTCATCCCAGTCACCCATGGGGCACTGAATCGAAGGCCTTGCTGAAATCCAAGTACAGCACATGCACAGCATGACCCCCGTCCAGCTTCCTCATCACCCAGTCATAGTACTGTATATGATTGGATTGGCAGGATCTCCCTGAAATGAACCCATGCTGCATCCTGCCCTGCAGGTCACTGCCCTCCAGAAATGCCACCAGCCTTTCTTTTAGTATCGTCTCCATGAGCTTTCCCATTATGGACGTCAGACTGACTGGCCTATAGTTCACTGGCTCATCCCTTGGACCGCTTTTATGTAACGGTGCCACGTGGGCCATCCTCCAGTCCTGAGGCACCTCCCAGTTCCAGGGAGGTGCTGAACACGTCTGCCAGTGGTTCCGTTAGCACCTCTGCCATCTCCCGCAGCACCCTGGGGTGGATACCATCTGACCCTGGTCCATTAGTCACCTTCAGCACCCTCAGCCCCTCCAAAACTCTGCTGCCCTCTATCATGTCATCCATTACCTCACCCCCCCCACACCCCCTCCTTTCCAACCAGGGTGGTTTATCCCCCCCCCACCTTGTGAATACTGAGCAGAAGCACCCATTCAGTGTCTTTGCTTGTTCCTTCCCTTTTTCCACCCACTCCTCACCCCTTTTTATCCTCACTATACTGTCCCTGCACTTCCTTTTCTCCCTGACGTATCTAAAAGTCATCCCCCCCATTTATTCCCTGTGCTAATCTGAGTTCCCTTATGGCTTTCACACCCCTTACCCTCTTGGTCACCTCCTTAGACCATCTGGTGTACTGCTTCCTGTCTTCCTCCTTTCCTATCCTTCTGAACTTCAGGTACGCCGCTCTTTTTGACGTCACCCCCTCTATCACCTCCCTGTTCAGCCAGCATGGCCTCTTTACCCTCCTCTTCTTACACTGTAGCCTGGTGCATGTTTCTGTCGCCTCTATGATTCCTTGCTTTATTATGCCCCGTTTCTGCACTGTCTCCATCCCCCGCTTTATTCCTTCAAGTCTCCCCTTCAGCAATTCCCTCATTCTCCCGAAGTGTGCCTTTCTGAAATCCACCACCTTTGTTGCTGATCCTTCTGGCTCCCTGCTCATTGTGATGTTAAACCACACCATTTGATGATCGCTGTCAGCTAACAGATCCTCCACCCTTATGTCCCTCACTGCCTCATGGTTAGATAGTACCAGGGCCAGCGTGCTCCCTAGTCTAGTGGGTTCAGCAACCAGCTATGTCAGGAACCCCACCCAGAATGCATCCAGGAGGACCCTCTCCCTAGTGTTGGAGGTGACTGGCATGGTCCAGTCCACCCCTGGCAGGTTGAAATCCCCTACTATGACCACCTTCCCCCTCCTACATACCCTACTGATTTGTTCCACCAGTTCCCTGTCCCTTTCCACTGTCTGGGATGGCGACCTATACACCACTCCAAACTTCAATTTCCTTCCCCTGGGGTCAAGGAGCTGTAGCCACATTGCCTCCATTACCCTCTCTTCCCTTTCATCCCTTGTACATTTAATCCCCTCCCTCACATAGACAGCCACCCCCCTCCCCTCCCCACAGTCCTTTCTGTAGTCTGAACCCTGGGATTGCCAGATCCCAGTCCCGGTGCTCTGTGGCCCGCGTTTCTGTGATGGACGCAATCTATTTGTACATTTGTAGCACTTCACACTGTTTACAGTGGCGTGAAAAAGTATTTGCCCCCTTCCTGATTTTCTCTATTATTGCATATTTGTCACATTGGATGTTTTCAGGTCTTTAGACAAAATATAATATTAGATAAAGGGAACCTGAGTGGACAAATAACACTTTTTTTTTTTTTACTTATTTCATTTATTTAATGAAAAAGTTAACCAACACCAACTGGCACTGTGTGAAAAGTAATTGCCCCTAGTTAAATCAACCCAATTAAAGGGATAATTAGAGTCAGCTGATTGAACACAGCCAGGCTTGATTACAGCCAGCCCTGCTCAATATAAACCTCACTTATTTTGGCCCTTACCATCAGAGTCACATTGTCAGACAAAGATTCAACAAGCACATTATGCCATGATCAAAGGAAGTTCCTGAAAAGATCAAAAAACATTTTGTTGCCCTCTATCAGTCTGGAAGGGTTACAAAGCTATTTCTAAGGCTCTGGGACTCCATCGAACCACAGTGAGAGCCATAATCTCCAAATGGAGAACACTTGGAACAGTAGTGAACCTTCCAGGAGTGGCGGCCTGCCAAAATTACTCCAAGAGCGCAGTATAAAAATCATCCAAGAAGTCTCAAAGGATCCTAAAACAACATCCAAAGAACTGCAGGCTTCTCTTGCCTCAGCTAAGGTCAGTGTTCATGACTCCACAATCAGAAGAGACTAGGCAAAATGGGCTTCATGTGAGAGTAGCAAGCGGAAACCACTGCTAACCAAGAAGAACATAAATGCTCATCTCATTTGCCAAGAAGCACCTGGATGATCCACAAGCCTTTTGGGAAAATGTTCTATGGACAGATGAGTCCAAAGTGGAACTTTTTGGACAACATGGATCCCATAATGTCTCACGTAAAGCAAACACAGCATTCCACAGTAAGAACACCATACCAACAGTCAAACATGGTGGTGGTAGTGTGATGGTGTGGGGATGCTTTGCTGCCTAAGGACCTGGATGACTTGCCATAATTAAAGGAACCATGAATTCTGCTCTGTACCAGAAAATTCTTAAGGAGAATGTCCAGTCATCCTTCCATCAGCTGAAGCTGAAGCGTAGTTGGGTCATGCAGCAAGACAATGATCCAAAACACAAAAGCAAGTCCACATCAGAATGGCGAAAAGAAGTAAAATTAAAGTTTTGGTGGCCTAGTCAAAGTCCAGACTCAAATCCGATAGAGATGCTGTGGCAGGACCTGAAACGAACCAATTCATGCTAGAAAACCTACCAAATGTTACTGAATTAAAGCAGTTCTGAGAAAGAAGTGAGTTAAATTCTCCACAGCGATGTGAAAGACTGATATTGAATTATAGGAAGTGTTTGGTTGCAGTCATTGCAGCTAAATGTGGCAACCAGTTATTAAGTGTAAGGGGCAATTACTTTTCACACAGTGCCAATTGGTGTTGGTTAATTTTTCGTTAAATAAGTGAAATAAAAAAAACAAACAAGTGTTATTTGTTCACTCAGGTTCCCTTTATCTAATATTACATTTTGTCTAAAGACCTGAAAACATCCAGTGTGACAAATATGCAATAATAGAGAAAATCAGGAAGGGGGCAAATACTTTTTCACACCACTGTATATGGGATAACATGGTCATTTTTGCACACTCTCCGCTGCCTTATCCCAGATTTCTCCATGGGCAGAACCAATGACCTCACTGGTGGTTTCTAATTCATTTATATGCCCCCCTTCCCCCTGTGGTATCAATTAAAAGGGAACAGTCAGGACTAAGAGCTCCACATCCAAATGTGGGGCAGGTCTCAATCTGTAATTTGTGTACAAATCCATTTTCTTCTACTTCCTGTTTACTGTAGTATAGTACATTGTATCCGACTAATTTTGCTTACTTCCAGGCTGACACTTTCTGTAACTACAAATGCCAGAATCCTGGGGCTGTGTTAGTTCAGTATTGTTGGTGACTAACTTGGATACATACTGACGCATAAATGGATGAGGAAACTTGAGGCATGATGCCTTATCCTTATGGAATATGGAACTAAATGCCTATGTCTATCTACAAGTTTCAGTGAGTAATAACATTTCATTTTGGGCGATTCTACACTAAAAATGTGGCCTTTGGATTTATTCCCTGACTAGTATCACACAGTAAGGAGTACAACACATTTTTTGTTTTGAGAAGAAATGAGCCCCCCGATAGTGAGAACTGAGCGCCTTTGGCCGGGCCAGAGGTGCCAGCTGGGACAGGCATAGCCATGAAATTCATATGATGCACAAGGTGGATCTGATGAGCCTCGAGGTCATCTCGTTGGCATCACAGAGAGCCCTCAAACTGGTGCCCTGCAGCCTCCAAGCTCTTAACAGAAATATCAGTGGCTTGCCTAACAACTTCAGTCAGTCATTCCACTGAGCATGGTGTGCATCTGCAACCACAAATGATGTTGAAAATACAGGTTACTCACCTGTAACAGGAGTTCTAGGAATGGTATATGTTGTTCATCCACACTGTCTGGCAGGTTCCTAGCAGTTCTCCGGGAGGAGGGAGGCAAGGCGCACACCCCCTTGCCGCTTTAAATCTTGCTGGAAGGTCTTTAAGCTGGCTCCTCCCACCCACCCGGGTGGTAAAACTCTCGGCTCCGCCCCATGACGCCAGATCTAGCCCGCTGGAAGCCAGGTTGTGCATCGGGCCGAGGAGGCGGGTGGGTATTGGATGAACAACATATACCATTCCTAGAACTCCTGTTACAGGTGAGTAACCTGTATTTCTAGGGACATGGATATGTTGTTCATCCACACTGTCTGGCAGACTCCTAGCAGTTCTCCGGGAGGAGGGAGGCAAGGCGCACACCCCCTATTTAGGAAATAAAGACTGGAGAACCGAGGCCCCAAAACCAGCATCCCAGCGTGACTCAAGGTCGATGTGGTAGTGGGTGATGAAGGTGTGTGCTGACTTCCAGGTAGCAGCCCTGCAGATTTCTTGGATAGGGACATCCCTGAAAGCAGCCACCGATGAACCGGTATGGCGGGTAGAATGAGCTCTTATCCCTCTGGGAGGCTCCATGCCCGCCAACCTATAGCAGAGATCTATGCAGGAGGTGACCCACCTGCCTATCGTCTGCTTGGCTGCAGGTCTGCCAGGTGCGGCTTCAGTGTAGGTGACAAACAGCTGGCAAACCTCTCCCCGAACTTCAGCCGTCCGCTCCTTATAGTAAGCGAGCGCTCTTCTAGGGTCCAGAGTATGGAGCCTATATTCGGCCTCCGAGGTGTGATTGGGGTAGAGTACCGGCAGGGTCAACACCTGGTTAAGGTGAAACTCCAACACCACCTTCGGAAGGAATTTCAAGTGGGGACGCAGGACAACCTTGTCCCTGTGGAAGACCAGATAAGGAGACTCGAAGCACCTGGGGCTCTCCCATCTTTCTGGCTGACGTGATAGCCACCAAGAAGGCGGTCTTCCACGACAAGTGAGAGATGTCACACCTGTGCATCGGTTTGAATGGCTTGCCCATGAGCTTAGCCAATGCCAGCAGTAGATCCCACGGAGGTGGAGGTTCTCGCACCAGAGGGGACGTGTGATCAAGGCCTTTGAAAACGCGCCCGACCACCTTCTCCTGCACCACCGACTGCTTCCCAGTCCGTGCCCGGGAAGCAGAGATGGCTGCCAGGTGCACCTTAAGGGTCGTCGACCGAAGCCCTTGCTGAGAAAGGAACCACAGGTAGTCCAGAATGCTTGCCAAGAAACAGGAGGAAGGGTCCAGGCCCTTGCCCTGACACCAAATGGAGAATCTCTTCCATTTGAAGGCATAGCATTTTCTGGTCGACTCCTTACGGGATGCCTCAACAACGTTGAGGACCTCATCAGAAAGACCCAAGGCCTGGAACTCTAGCCGCTCAGGAACCAGGCCATCAGGTGCAGGGATTGAAGGTCCGGATGGAATACCTTCCCCTGATTGACTGAGATCAGGTCCTGGCGGGCTGGAAGCCGCCTCGGGAGCCTGGAGCTGAGACTGCGGAGATCTGGATACCAGAACTGGCAGGGCGAGTCTGGGGCTACCAGAATCACCTGCGCCTTGTCCCTCCTCGCCTTGAGAAGCACCTTGTGGATCAAGGGAAATGGGGGAAAGGCGTAGAAGAGGCCCAGGGTCCACGGCCTCGAGAAGGCATCCCCTTGCTGAGGGGGGCGGGCATGAAACAGTCTCAGCTTTGCATTCTCCCTGGAGGCAAACAGGTCCACCTAACGCATGCCCCAGTGGGAGAACAGATCTTGTACTACCTCTGGCAGGAGAGACCACTCGTGGGACACAGCCCCTATTCGGCTTAGGGCATCGGCCAGAATGTTGGAGGCTCCTGCCACATGGATGGCAAGGAGATCCGCCTCCAGGCTGCGCATGAGTGACCAAATGCGGAGAGCTTCCCTGCACAGAGGCATGGAGCGCATCCCGCCCCTGGCGGTTTAGGTAGTACATGGTCGTGGTATTGTCCATCTGGACCTGAACCACTTGACGCCGTAGAAATGGAGTGAAGGCGGTGAGGGCTAGACGAACCACCCGAAGCTCCAGCAGTTTGATGTGGCATCGGGACTCCCGAGGGGACCAGAGACCATGCGCTCTGTGCTCCCCCAGATGGGCACCCCAACCCATCAGAGAGGCATCGGTCAACAGAGAGACCTTCGGCTTGGGGCGGACAAATGGGATGCCCTCCTGCAGATGTGCTGGAACGGTCCACCACTGGAGAGCGTTCCACATTCCCTGGGTCACTGTCACTAGCTTATCCAGGGGATCGAAGTGCTGTGACCACTGGCTGGCCAGCCCCCATTGAAGGGGACGCATGTACCAACGGGCCCAATGGACCACGCTGGTGCAGGCCACCATGAGAACCAGGAAGTCCCAGGCAGGGTGTAACTGCCCAACCTGAAATGATTGGGTAAAGGAGGAAAGAACCTCGGCCCTGTCCACCAGGAGCCATGCTCTGGCTCGTAGAGAGTCGAGCTCTGCCCAGATGAATTGTATCACCTGCTTTGGCATGAGTTCTGACTTGGCCTCGTTGATAAGAAGGCCAACCTGAGAGCAAACCTGGAGGGGCCAGATCTCTGGACCGCTCCACCTCCATTCTGGAGGAGGCTGCAATCAGCCAGTCGTCCAGGTAGGGGTACACCCGGACCCTTCGGCGCCGCAGGAATGCTGTCACCACTGCCATGCATTTGGTGAAGACCCTGGGAGCTAGGAAAAGGCTGAAGGGCATGGCCCGGAACTCATAGAGGGATCCCTCTGCTCTGAAGCGGAGGAATCTATGGTGGGACGGATGGATTGGGACATGAAAGAACGTGTCCTGGAGGTCCAGAGAACAGAACCACATGCCTCATTTCAAGGATGGGATAATCTGACCCAGAGTGACCATCCTGAAGGTCCGAGACCTTAGCAGCCTGTTCAGGTCGTGCAGGTCTAGAATGGGGCGCCAGCCCCCCATCCATTTCGGGACCAGGAAGTACCTGGACTCAAACCCCGGGTCTGGTGGAGGATCTGCCACCTTCCTGATCACCTCTTTTTCGAGGAGCAGGGCGATGTCAGCTCGGCGAGCCGACAGAGAGGCTGCGGACCATGTAGCCCCCCCGAGGGGGCGACGGCTCGGAAGGGCAGGCCTGCTCGAACTCCAGGGGCAGGCCCTTTCCTACCACCTCCAACACCCAGCAGTCCGTGGCGATAGCGGACCAGGCGGAAAGGAAGTGGCGGAGCTGTCCCCCCATGGGGGGAACCCAGGGGAGAGTGACGAGGCTGGGGACAACACCCCTCAACCCATCACTGGGCAGGCTTGGAGGAAGGACCGGCCGAGGCACCTCCTGGGCCTTTTCCTCCCTACTTCCTGTTAGAGGAAGCCGCAGGCTTGGCTTTGGGGTGCCAAGCGCGAGCCTGTTGGCCCTGATGCTGGTGCTGTTGGGCCAGACGTGCCGCAGGCGCAGAAGGGCGAAAGGACTTATGTTGTTGGCGACAGCCCTTGTCCTTCTGGGCGGAGGTGACCGAGTCCAGAGTAGCATTGGACTTTCGATCCGCTGGAGGTGGCCTTCCACTCCAAGGCCAAACAGGTCAGTCCCCAGGAAGGGGACATCTGCCAGTTTATGCTGGGTATCCGCCGTGAAGGTGGATATCCTCAGCCATGCTCTGCGGCGCATGGCCACCGCGGCCGCAACTGATCTGGCACAGGAGTCTCCAATGTCCAGAGCTGTTTGGAGCTGCTGTTTTGCCACCGCCCTTCCCTGGTCCCATACCTGCTTGACCGTGGTCTGCAGGTAAGCCGGGAGATGAGGGATCACCTCATCCAGGGAGCCCATGAGGACATGGGAGAAGTGTGCCATCAGCACAGCCAAGCTGGCCTGGCGGAGGCCAAGGGAGGATGCAGCGTACACCTTGCGCCCGGCATAGTCCAGCTTTTTGGACTCCCTTGTTGGGGGGCTTATCCACATCCCTAGCATTCCCGGAATGCCGGAAGACGCTATCGGTGACCAACCCCTCCGTGGAGGGGTGCTCCGAAAAACCAGACAAAGAGCGGGTAGGGACTGCATACTTCCTGGCCATCCTGGCTGAAGGCGCAGGACAGGAAGCCGGCTGCTGCCAAAGCTCCAAGGCTGGGCCAACAATGGCTTCAGCCACCGGAAAGACCTCCGTGGGCGAATCCCCTCGGTCCAGTATCTCTGTCAGGGGATACTTGGCCTGCTTGGATACGGGCTCGAGCTGCATCCCAGTGGACTCCGAGATGAGCCGAAGCAGACCCATAAAGGACGATGGGCTATCGTCCAATGACTGGCCCCCGGAGGACTCCAGATCGACCTGCTGGAGAACAGGGAGGAGTCGTCGGACTCCGAGGAGTCTGCGAAGAGCTGCCTGGGGCCTGAGCCACCCTCCACCTGCTGAGGACAGTCGGGAGTGAGGGTGACCGACAACCTGTGGGGCAGACCCTGACCCGACCAAGAGTCCTTGGTCGGCGCCCCAGACTTCAGTTATGGAGGTGGAGGTTCCACCACAATCGGTGGGGCAGCTGGTTTCGGCCAAACAACTGGCCCAGGCTTGGGCACCTTGACTACAGCGAGGGGTTGTTTCGGCTGTTCGGGTGACAGCCACTTGATGGCCAGGGAAGGCGACGGCGTAGGCTTGTTCCCGGACAGAAGTAACTGCTGCCACATTAGGTCCTCATAGCGTCGACACAATTTGCGCCGAAGCCTCCTCTCCTCTTCCGAGGAGGAAGACGAGACGAAGGCGCCACCCCACTTCGTGCCGAGACCACCGGCGTCAGCGGATCGCTGGACGGAGACGAGGTCCGAGACCGAGACCTCGTGTTTCCGAGGGCGGGTCTGGGAGGGGGACACCCGCCTTCCCTCGGCTTGGAAGCCTTTACCAGGGACTCCGGCACGGGAGGCACAGGCAAGTCCTCAGTCTCCACTGGGGGAACCAGGGAAGAAGGGTTGTTGGCTTCATCAGTCGACAGCCCGTCCGACGGGTCAAGAAAAATCTTGACTGCATCGATGGGTGTCTCGGCCGGCTGACCTGATGGGGACACTGTGAAGCCAGCGGGCTTAGCCGCAACCTCGACCGGAGTTGAGTGTCGACTGTCCGGGGAAGGGGATCTCTCCCGCTCCCACGAACGCCAACAGTGGGACTTACCTTCCGAGTCCTTCTTTTTGGACCGAGAAGAATGTCCCGATGGCCCCTCTCCCTTTGTGGAGAGGGATTGGCAAAGCTCCTTAAAAGAAGCTGTATAGGAGGATCCCAGCGAGAGCGCGGGATAAATGCCGTGACCGAGGAAGATGAAGATGTGGCCTGGGCCGCCTCCTCCTCGAGGGCGATCATCTGCTCAAGTTGCTCAGCCGAGCCAGCCACCGCGGACACCACCCAACAGGCCTCCTTCGACTTCACCGGCGGGTAGCGCTTCTCGGGGCACCCAAGCTGTAACCGGGCAGCGTGGTCTTCCAGGACATTGGCTGAAAACAAACGGCATAACTCACAGGCCTGCGGGTCATGATCTAGGCTGAGGCAGTAGATGCATGTGGAGTGCGGATCCATCCTGGACATTTTCTGCCCACATGGGCACCGCCGAAAACCGGGAGTCGATTTATCCATCGCAGCTGCGAGGGAGTAATTTGACTGAAATCTTGAAAACTTAAGAATTAGTTTCAGGCAAACCGAAGAATTAGGATCCAGTCTATACGCAGAGCGTTAAGGAGGGAACCTGAGCTTCCAATCGGTAAGGAAGATCTGGCGTCATGGGGCGGAGCTGAGAGTTTTACCACCCAGGTGGGTGGGAGGGGCCAGCTTGAAGACCTTCCAGCAAGATTTAAAGTGGCAAGGAACCTACCAGACAGTGTGGATGAACAACATATCCATGTCCCTAGAAGGCTGCATTTTTGTGCCTGGTGATGAAATTGTTAGATGAGGACATGTCAAGGAGAACACATTTCTACAGAGTGCATCAAATCAAGACAAATCTTGACTGGGAGGTAGGTCACGTCTCAGGTGCTGTGGGCCAGGCCGGGTCTGAAGTACCTAAAGCCCCGAAGTGGGGCGAGGATTGGCTCCTGCAGACCAGGTGTGGGTGAGATATCTTATTACGAGGTCTCTGGGGGTGAGGTGTGTGGAACAGGGATGCCCCCATAATGCCCTGGATATCTCCTCCATGGCTCTGGGCCAGGAAGAAACGACACAGGTGTTGGCATTGGGGAAACCAAGGTGTCTCAATAGCAGGGCAACAGGATCGCAACTTGGGAAAACAGGGATATCCAATGCCAGCACCACCTCCTCCAAGAATCGCTGGTACAGAACGTACTCAGTGGATTAGGCCATGTGGAATAATGACTTGTCATCCTCGGTGGAGGATCTCAAGGGAGACGACGTGTGGACACCACCTGGGTTAGACACTGGGGAGGGACCCTAAAGTGGGTCTAATCGAAATCCCTGTACCATGATTCTGTGGTACCAACTCATGCATGGTTCTGCTACCATGTAAGAGGCCCAGGAGGCTTGAAGAAGATAAGCATTATGTCTGCCCACCACTCCCAAGGCAGTTGAGGTGGCTGTCTGGGGGTGCGGGAACAGAACAGCCTGCTGAGTTGTGGTACCTGTACATCAAGGAAGGCACCATAGGCTTAAAGCCACTGCTGGTCCCCTGGCCAAAATGACTTGCTCTCATGGGGTCCTAGCGCCTCCATCTTAGACCCAAGAGTGGGACTCCATTGAGAAGATTGATGTCAAGGAAGATAAGGAACTTAGAGGGCATATCTGTTGCAGGGGGAAGGGAACGGTGTCTTTATGGCTCCATATATCAGATAATGGGGAGGGGTGTAAAGTATAGGACAGGGGTGATCTACAGGCTGCAAAACCAGTGGGTGGACAGAGATGAGGCGCTAGAAGGGTAAATTAGGAAGACAACTAGTTCCAGTAGAACTATACTCATGGGAGACTTCAAACAGCCAGACATACAGTAGACTGGGACATTTAAACGGTAGTAAGCCAAAACAGTCAGAAGTTTATAGAGGTAGCACAGGACTGCTTTCTCACGTAATGGGTGAAAAAAGCAACAGGTGGAGGGAGCACTTTTGGACATAGTAATGTTCAACCAGGACACTGTCAAGGATAGATTGACAGAGGACCCAACTGGACAGAGCAACCACAACAGTAATACTGTCAGCACTGTGCTAGAATCCCAGCAACTGAAATTAAGCAAGGTGGTCCCAGGAAGGCTGACTTTAACAAAATAATTAATGATCAGCTGAAGGACATACACAAAATAGAGGGGTAGACAGTAAGTGGGTAGCAATTAAAGGGACAATAATGGGAACTTCCCAAAACTGCATTAACTGTATCAGTAAGAGCCCTACACGGTCAGGGTTCGGTCTATCTGAAAGAACTTCTGGTACCCTACTGCCCGGATCGATCGCTCCTCTTGGCCGAGGAGAGGTTGCTAGAGATTCCAAGGGTGAATCTGAAATTATCTGGTGCTAGAGCTTTCTCTTATGCTGCTCCCACCCTTTGGAATTCTCTACCCCGTCGGTTACGGAAGTGCACTTCTGTGGAGGAATTCAAGAATGGTTTGAAAAAACTTTTCTTTGGCAAAAAGCCTTCTTGGAGATTTGAACTGTTTATTTGATACGACCTTTTGACTCTATCAAGTATTATTGGATTTTATAATGGTTTTAATTTTTAAATTGTACGGCGCCTTGAAAATAGAAAGGCGCCATATAAATAAAAATTATTATTATTACTACTTTGGCTCTGTGTTTACAATGGAGGTTTCAGACCCAATTCCTGACAGGAAGAACAGATTCAGGGCCAATGATAGCTAACAGATTAGAGTAGGGTACATAACTAGGGAGAGAGTTCTAAAGAATCTATAGGACCTGAACACAAACAAGTCCTAGGGCCAGATGAGCTACAAACGAGAGTACTGAAGAAGATAAGCCAGGCTCTGGCAGCCCCTTTACCAAACTTATCTAGTACGTCACTGGCAACAGGTGAAGTGTCAGTGGACTGGAAGGTAGTATATGTTGTCCCTGAACACAGACAGGGATGGGGAAAACCCAGGTAGTTACATGCCAGTGAGACTAATGTCAGTAGTGGGTGAGCTGCTCTGGGGTCAATCATAAAGAAACAGAAAGAGAATCTTCTAGAGGAAAACAACCTTATGGATGGGAACCAACAGGGGTTCATGAGGGTAGGCCATGTCGAATAAACTTGATTTTTTTCAACTCAGCAGCACAAACTGTAGATAAAGGTAAGGCAATAGACATTTGTACCAACGACTCAGTCCTTCGTACTCAGATTATTCACTCTGCCCTTGGTGCCCCAACTGACTGACTCCCAACCCCCTGGACTCTTAATAAGGCAACAGTACCTCTCTGCTACTAAATTTTACGTGAACCCATTACAATGATTTATCACCAACTGCTGTAACATCAGGCTATACGCTGACGATACAGTCCTCATAGGTAGGGTCTATAGCTTAGGTGAACTAGAAACACTTTACAAAAATGGTTCTTAGACTCAAAAATGGTGTTAAATGCAAACAAGACATAAGTAATGCTTTTCACAAATAAAAATTCAAAATAACTGTGTAGAAGGGAGCCTTCGGGCTAGTCTCCTGACCCGTTCCTCCAGCCCAGGAGGGCCCCACTGGCAAAGGATACATTGGGTCAACTGGGCCTCGGAAGAGATAAGGGGTGGCAGGATGGTGGGGGGGGTTTGGAAGCAAGGCCCTAGGTCACCCAAAGGGGTAGTCAGCCGAGGAGCTTGGGGAAACAAAGCAATAACACACACAAAAAAAAAAAAAAGACAAAAGGAACAGGAGATACGCTACTAAATACAGCTAGACTGCTAAAAACAGAGTCTTAATAAATACCTTGAGGGCTTCAACGTTTCGTACCCAAATAAAAACCTTGGGGAGAATAAAGTAAACACCAGGCTGGGTGTGGTAAGATGTAAGGCCTATACCATCCGAAGGGAGCAAGGAGATCAACAGCTCAAGAATTTATAATGCGAAGCCAGCCAGGTGGTGCTGAGGGTTGAGGCGTTGGACACCACACCTCGCACCACACAAAAATTGACAAGCTGTGGGCATGTATCTAGAAATACACAGTGCACAGAATGTTCATTACATTGTTACATTTAAAATTGACATGCCATTTGGAATTTGTATTACAGAGTTAATGGATTTGGGGTTTTTGGGCAGCCCTGTTGCATGCAAGCAGTACATCCCAATTCCCAGTGCAATCTATAAGACTGCACGCACCCGAATCCAGTGCTGTGGCCAGTTTGGGATCAGGAACATTTTGGATGGGAAGAGCTTTGCTCCTGGCATTCACATACCCTCAGTTGGCCAAATGAAGAGAAGTATTTGAGATGGCTGTGATGACTGCCCCTTGTCTGCACTACCAGCTGGGGAAGGGGTGCATCTGTGCTTTACCCTGATCGCCTGGTGAAGGACAGGGGAATTAGAAGAAGGGGAGGAGGGAAAATAACAGGTGAAAAAGAATACTAGAATTAAAAATAATAGGAAGAAAAATTAATTTTGGTTTGCAGCAAGGGTATTGCTATTGTAATTACTGTACCTGATGTAAGAAGTGTATGCTGTTCACTGCTAAACTACAACTTCCATTTATTTCTCTGTCATAGAGCTTTCCCAAACTTAAAAGAAAAAAAGACATGTCTCCCTGCTCCTAGAAAAACTCTCCCTGAAGTGATAAAAATGCCTCACTCTTAGTAAACATCTGCAAGACAAACACCCATGTGGATCATATATTCAGGACTACCCGTCAAAAAAGCTTGACCTTTCTTACAGGAATCGCTGCTGCTGCAAACTTCACATCAGAATACCTACTGAAGCAACTTCTTCTACTCTTAACAGTGCACAACTCGCCGCTACTACAACTGATGTTCAGTTATGGTATGTGTAACACTCCCCATAGAAACAGGCTTGGATGTGGCCTGTGCACTCGCTCAGGATTCTCAGGAAGTAGATTCCTGCATCCTTGATATGCTAGCAATCAATCAAAACACATGTTCCTCCGTGTGTTGCATCATCAAGATGCGCCTGCAGCCTTTCAGGATGCACAAGTTACTGTCTGCTGCCAACAGTACTGTAGTGGGATGCTCCAAAGTGGTAACTAAATGACACTGTAGGAGTTCCAAAATTGGATCATGGCCCCCAGTTTTTATGCTGTCTTGCGCACTCACAAGCAACATCTTGTGGTAGTAGGAGAAATGCAGAAGTGTGTCAGTGTTGGCGAATGCAGGGCACACTTTAGTAGGTGCATCCCTCATTCACCAATTAGCCAGCATGCTAGCGCTGACACAAGAATTATGTGAAGTGCCACCAGCTTGAAAGAAATGTGCTGCTGCACTCGGAGACAAGCTTGTCATGCAGCGGCACAGATGATGCACCTCCTGTACGTGCCTTTCCTGGTTAAACATTTCAATAAACATGGCGTCGGAAGGAGCATCGCCACATAATCCCCAAAGAAAGTGGACATTGGGGTGCAATCCCCATGTCGGCATGTCCCCCCTCCCACATTGTGTGGCACACTGGGAGCCCATCCCAGTGTGCCACCACACACACAAAGCTGACCGCGTCTGCATGTTCCTCCCCTCTCCCACATACACATTGTGTGGCACACTGGGAGCCCACCCCAGTGTGGTCAACATCCCTCTCCCTGAAAGCCAGGGGGCACACTGGAAGCCCACCCCAGTGTGCCCAACACTTGTTTTATTTTCACCTGTAAAGAAAGAAAACGGTCCTGCAATGTTCGTTTTTCTTCTGTACCTGAAAAAAAGAAAACGGTTCCTTGACTTGTCCACGACGCCCCTCCCCCAACCCACACCCACCCTCTGTGCACCCCAGCTCCCCACACACCCCTCTCACCCCATACTTACCTCCAGAGGTCCGGCGCTGTGATCTTCAGTGGAGCGGAAACACGTCTGGACTCTTCAAAGCCGAACTGCAAAATGAAGAAATGCCGGTAAGCTGTACAATGGCATTAATGGGCGGGTTTCAACTTAGTGGGATATCTCAGCCATTGTTTTGAATTTTGGCTCCAAATTTTCAACACAGGGTTCTTGGGACGCCACCTCATAAACATATGCACTGTCATCTTGTTATTCAGTCCTGAAAGGTCATTTTGCTGTCACTGCATGGAATCACCTTTCGGGACCCGATTAACAAAACGACAGTGCCACTGTTCATGAGGTGGAGTCCTAAAAAGCCTATGTTGCAAATCTGGTGAGAAACTTCCAAAATATGACTGTGTTATGAGTGTGCATTGCGCAGTTTCCACACACACTTGTAACTTCGACAATGTCTAATATTTTCACTCCAGATTTTCAACATTGCCATTTTTTCACACCTCCTTATGAACAGTACAGCTGTCATTTTTCACATCCTGCCCAAAATGTGTTTTCACACATCTGGTGCACAATGGTGGGCCCCGCTGTGGGAAATCGGGACAGATTAACAAAATCACAGTGCCACTGTTCATCAGCGGAGATCCCAAAGTGCCTACGTTGAAAATGTGGTTAACAAAGTCCCCAAAATAATTGCATTACGCAGTTTCTACGCATGCTTGTGACTTGACCAATTTTTCATACTTTCACTCCAGATTTTCAACACTGCCATTTTTTTATACCACTTCATGAACAGTACAGTTGTCATTTTTCACATCCTGCTCAAAATATGTTTTTGCACCTTTGACACCAAATGGCGCAGTTGCTGTGAAAAATCACCTTTCGGCTAACAAACTGATAGTGCTACTGTTCATGAGGTGGAGTCACAAAAAGCCCATGTTGAAAATTGGAGTGAGCATACCAACAAACGCCCAGGGATGCCAGCAAGACAACATTCGGCATTGACAAATGCTTGTTTACTTTGAAGTCCTGGGCTCCCAAGTGGCAAAGGCTACCGAAAGCAATCCTCACCACTGTAGATTCATGCCTGGATGTGACGCGCATACCCACCACTGTAATCAGCCTCAGTCTATTTTCCCTTCCTGACACATGCCAGCATCACTGGGCTACTGCAATTCACCCAAGTGTTACTGGCATGCACCCTATGAATCTCTGCAGTTGCTTTATTAAGACTAAGTACACTGCATCTATTGATTAAGGTCACAACCAAGGGATAGTCCTCGGGGTCAACAGTACCTCAGAATAAAACACACCAAACCCTGCTGCAGCCAAATACCTCTCTAACAGCATTAAAATATTAAAACGGGTTTTAATAAAAGCAGGCCGAGTCAGGCTGTGGGATCCCACGCTGCACACATTGTACAGTATGGGATTTAAAAGTGGCTCATTTTCAATAAGATATCTTTTATATGTTGCTCTGCTGTAATTAAGCTCCATGTAGTCAACAATATCATGTAACAATTTTTTATTCAAACAACCTCTTCATGTTTTGCAGAGATACAGATACCAGGTGTGCTGTTGAGGGACGTTTGGTTCTCTCAGTGCCGCACCTGGTGACTGTACACATGATAAACATGAAGCCAGTGGTGAGTGATTACATCTGAGCAACAGGTGAAAGATACAGCCATGAAACAGAGCAACTTCTGAATCATATTTATGTTGTAATTAGCATGGGATTTCATAGCCTGGACCCAATCTGCTTTTATTTACATTCTGTGAAAACCTAGCGATTGAAGTTACAAAAGAGGAAAAAGTCAGTCTGGCTTAACATTATGATATTTAAGGGACTGTTCATTTGAGGGATTCTCCAGATTATGTTTTTGAATGGCTTGATCTAATTTTTTTTAATTTTTTTTATTATTTATTTATCCCTCATTGGCCACCTGAGCTGCTCCCCTTTCGGGGATATCCAGCCGCAGCCTGCCTCTGCCACGGGCACCCAGACTCTGTGGCACCCCCCCACCCCGGAGCTGCAGGGAGCAGTCCCTAACTCCCCATGGAGCACGGATCAAGGAAGGTGCTGCGTCGAAACTGCGGATGACCATCAAGCCGCTTGCTTCAGGCGCCATTTTTTCCTGGTTTTCTTGCCTCCACTGGGGGCCGCTGCTAAACGATGCGTTCCCGGATCCCACCCCTGGAGAGGAGAGCAGTCCTCTCCGCCCCCTGATGACCCCTGGTGCTTTGAGTCCGTTCCCGAACCTGGGTCTCCGGTGTGATCTAATGTTTTTTAATTTAGAACATGCATTAAATTTGTGGATAGAACCCAAACAGATACAGTATCTTGTTTTCATGGGGTTTATTAAGGGAAATATCCACATTAGATATTTGGGGGATACGTAAATAGCTGCACTGGAATAATCATATTTTTATCTCTATGTATAGGAACAGGATCTGTAATTTACAAGTGGCAAGGTCCTGTCCTTTTTAGTGGGGATGAATGTGAGTATCCCAGTACAGGCCATTATGTATTCTATTTATACAATGACATTTTAAAAGGGGTCACTTTTACATTAACTCTTTAGTAAAGATGTAACTGTTTCTGCCAGAGTTCAGTTGCTGAAAGCTTTGACAGCAGCAAGGCCTTTGTGATGTCATCAAGCATTGTTTAAGCTGTTCTCCCATTGGTTAAGGATGACATCATTACATATACAGTCCACTTAACTTAGTCTCAGTAGGGCAGCAGGACCAACAACAGGCAAAACAGAGGATAATGGATGGGCAGCAGTGAACAACAACACTGTGTTCACTTCGAGAGGTTGTTACGACAACCAAGTAAACCTCGATAGCGAAGCTTGAGAGGTTTACGATCATCATACAGCCTCGAGATGTATACACAGTGTTGCTGTTCACTGCTGCCCATCCATTGTCTTTTATATTGTATGGGCAACAGTTAAACATCAACAGACCACTTCTTGAGAACTGTGTTAAAAAACACATTGCGCGGCTGTTTCAAACTGTTCCCCACCACCATGATCAAGCCCCACTCCCCTCTAACAGTAAAATCTTTAGCACAATGGAGGGCCTACTTGCTCCTCTCTCTTTGCTGCACAAAGCCATCTATACCGAGTCTTCCTCATGAAGGGAATAACTGCCACAGTTACAAAAAAAAAAAAAAAAACAAAAAGATGATGAGATGGGGCAGCGGTGCTATGATCGGAGGCGGCAGCAGCAGCAGCAGCGCATGCCATCATTCCATGTAGCTGTACCATCGTGGTGACATACTCAAGAGGGTACAATGACCTCTTGACATCACAATGATGGTACAACACTAGAACCCATCAAATTCAGTTAATAATCAAATCACTATTATTTATTTATTTTTTGTTTACTTCCCGGCTCCTTGGCCCTTCAGAGGGGGCCTTGTACCATCTCCGACTCCATCTGCGAGGTCCCGATTACTGGGATTCCTGGCTTCATTGTGCTCATTCGATTTGGGGTTTATTTATCCCCCCCCCATTTTCTCTCCATCCCTGAAGTGGCCAGCATGAAGGACATTCATCCAGATGAACGACGTGCAGACGCACACCGACGTCAAGCGCCTAACTGTGCCCTCCCTTCCTCGACTCCACAGAGCCGTATGCCTCCCCACCCATGCTTCCACCAGGAGAAGAGCTATGGGTATATACCCGGTACCCACCCCGTCTAAGGAGGACAGCATCCACTGGGACGCTCTATCCTCCTCCCTCATCTGACCCTCGATCACACAGGTCCGTTTCCGAACCTGGGTCGACCAGTGTAGCGCAAGGTGTGGTGTCCAGTGCCTCAACCCTCAGCGCCAACGGGCTGGCTAATCACTTTTATTTATAAAAAAGCGCAATCCCTACGATCATTGCGCCTGTACATAAAAACCATCAAAACAATATAAATACCCAGTAATCATTATTTTTAAAATTACAATTCATAAAATCAGTTATCCACAAATTAAGAAAGGGTCTGGAAAGGCTAGGCCAAATAAATAAGCCTCTAGGGCAAACTTAAAGCTCCAGATGGTCAGGCATTCTCTTACCGAACGAGGTAGAGAGTTCCTCAGGGTAGGGGCTGCAAAAGAGTGGGCCCTAGAGGTAACTGAGTCGAACCCTGGGAACCTCTAGCAGTCCCTCTTCGTCGGACGGAGGGGGCAGAAGGGACAAAGAAAATCTTGCAAGTACCAAGGTCCCTGGCCGTGTAGGGCATCATAGGTCAGTAACTCAACCTAGAAGGTAATCCGTCACTGAACTGGCAGACAGTGCAGGCTGTGGAGCACAGGTGTGACACGGCAAGATCTTGATAAACCAGTCAACAACCTGGCCGCCGCATTCTGCACCAAATGCAGTGGCAGGTATCAACCCCTGGAAGCCCTAGGTAAGGGCACTGCAGTAGTCAAGGCAGGAGGTCATGAAGGCATGGACCAGTGTTGGGAGATTGCTGGGCAGGACCAGGTGTTTTATCTGGGGGATATTCCTCAGATGGTAAAAAAAGGTCTTGACAATGGCCAACACCTGAGATTTAAGAGTCAGGCCGTCATCAGTAATAACATCCAGATTCTGCACCCAGTCAGAGTTCACCAATTGAGTACCACCGTGCCAAAGCCCAGACGGCTGCCCAGCTGGGAGCCCCATACCTGGGTGACCTGGGCCCACTACCGACACCTCAGTTTTACCCGGGTTCAACCTCAGCCAGTTAGCACTTATCCAGCCCTGGATCTCGGAGAGGCAGTTGTTAAAAGTTGAGACAGCATAATTTTGCTTGGGAACAAAGGACATGTATAGCTGAGTATTATCTGTATAGCAGTGTAAACTCAGCTCATACCACCTTATAATGTCTCCCAATGGCAAAATATACACCACGAACAACATGGGTGATAGAATGGAGTCATGCGGGACTCCGCAGGGTAGGGGACGAGGAATAAATCTCAGGCACCGCTCTCTGCGTCTTACCCATCAGGAAAGATTGAAACCACCTGAAGACCATGCCCAACAGTCCACAGATCCACTGGTCACTCTACCAACACACCATGGCCCACAGTGTCAAATGCTACAGAGAGATCAAGGAGAATCAAGATTGAACGGGTCCTCCAATCTCTCGCTATTAGGAGATCATTAAGTACTCGAATCAATGCCGTATCAGTACTATACCTCTTCCTAAATCCGGACTGTAGAGAATCATAGACATCATGGATGGTTAAATGATCCTCCAGCTGCAACACAACCACCTTCTCAATAACCTTACCTACAAAAGGTAGGTTAGAGACAGCTCTGTAATTTGTCAGACAGTCAGGGTCGATGGAGGATTTCTTAAGGAGAGGTCTCACAACCGCCTCCTTCAGGGGGTCAGGGAACACTCCTGTCACCAACGAACTCCAGACTATCTTGGCTAGGACTGGGTCAATCACCTCAATGCATCCCACAAGGTAACACGCATTGGGCCCAGATCCAAACTATAGCAGATTGGTCGCAAACTCTGGATGAGCCTCACAATGTCAGTGATCGCCGGCCTGCCGAAGTCAGACCAGGCAAACTGGGAGCTCGCAGCCTCCTGCTGACCTCCACAACACCCTATAGAGGGCGCTAGGCAGATCTCAGACTTGATGGTGACAACCTTATCTGTGAAGAAGCGAGCAAACAACTAATTGCACTTAATTTGTGAAAAAAGACTGAAGACAGATTGGCTGGTACAATCTGTCGACAGTCTGGAAGAGCTGAGCTGGTCGATTCTGCGCAGCAACAATCTCCCTGGACAGGAACTCTGCCTTCTTTTGGAGATGGCTGATTGACATTCCTTATAATGGTCCATCAATCTAAGTCTGTCATCCAACAGGCTCAATTTCCGTCAGCGCCTCTGCAACCTTTGACCCACTCGCCTCATCTCCTTCAAAATCCCATCAACCCAAGGGGATTTTGGGCGAAGAGTGAGGGAGCGAACACGGACAGGAGCTATAGAGCCTAGAGCTACCGTCACCGCCTTATTATAGGTGCGCAACAGATCTCCTGGACCTATGCATTCACTCGTCACACCCGATAGGTCCAGTACCGCCATTAGACCATCTGGGGTAACGCCCCATAAAGGGCGATATCAGACCATCTCCGTAGGGGCAAGTCTATTAGGGGGAACCTCGAAACTGAACCTTATGGTGTGATGGTCTGACCATCTAACTAGCTCCACCACCAAATCAAAGATCTCCATCCCCAGGAGGAAAACCAGGTCCAATGAGTGACCACAATTGTGAGTAGCAGAGGAAATTACCTGTGTAAGGCCCAACGAGGTCATAAGTTAGAGGAAGTCCTGACCACACTGCGAGAGTTCACTGTCAACCCAGGCATTGAAGTCCCCCAGAATTAACCATCTGGGGGACTCCAACACCAAGTCGACCATGAAGTCTGTGAATTCCTGCAGCAATTCCTTCTCAGTACTGGGTGGATGATAAATGAGAAGCATCCTGTAACCTACACTTGCTCCCACAATACATTTAAATGATCTGGTCATTCCCACTAGAACATTCATAAGGCCCAGTTTCGATTTAAAACAAATGGCTACACCCCCGACCCTATGATCCACTCTCGCACGGTGCCTCACCGAGTACCTGGTTGGAACTGCTGAGACCAATACTGGGCCAGCATTTTCATCCAGCCAGGTCTCAGTGATGCAAGCAAGATCAGATGTCCCAACAGGATCAGCTGTCACAGCAGTCTGTTTTTTATAGACCTGGCACTGCACAACACCGCCCGACTAGGAGTAGTAGTCGAGGAAGACTGTGCTACTTGCCCACATGAAAGGGAGCCCTTGGGTATGGCCAGGCAGGGAAAATAACTGTCCTGGATCCATTCTGCCCCAGGGCGTCTTCTTGTCACCAAAATGCCAATCCGCCCACTCCCCTCCCCCACCCTACCCAGGACCATCACAATTCCCCCTCCTTCTGGCAATCCCTAAGGCACGACACAATGTGTATGCCTCCGCAGATAAAGCTAAAAGGACGGAGGTCTCCGAACCTGGTGAAGGAGTAATACCGGACTGTCCGTGCCCTCTGCCAACACATACTAAGCTAGCAGCAGCCAGGCAGCACACAAACCACACACAACAATAACACATGCTCACACTTCTTGCAAAACAAAATCCCAAATTGCTAAAAAAAATAAAGAACCCTCCCTAAAAACTAAATAACCACCCTAGTTACCCCAAATTAAAACAATTACATAACAAACTCACCCAAACACCAACAATACAATAAATAGTCAAAACAAAAACCAAAATAAAAATGATCTGTAAACAGTTTTTGGTAAATCTTTAAGCAGTTAAACTTAGAGTCACCAGTTCTCCTGAGCAGTAAAATAATGGGCCTTCGACGCTTTCACTTTTCTCAGGCCAAGAGAGCGCCATGATATCTGTTATGCGCTCATCAAAACTTTTAAATGGAGCTCAGTAGAAACTAGTAGCAGTTAAAACAGTACCAGGCACTCTCACTGCCTCTAAAAGTCAGGTAAAAATTGAAACAGCCCAGACCTGACCCAATTAGCAAGATCTCAGGTCCTCTGTCCAAATGTTTTGTGGGAAGTGGTTTATGTTTTTTTTTTTCTTCTCTCTTGGCCTCTTTCTTCACAGATTCCTCTGTAAAACCAGGTCTACAAAATTCAGTTACAGTCCTGCTATACTGCATGGACCTCTCCCGTGGCTACTGAATCTCCTGCGGCTGATTCCCCGAACAACTGATGGTGTTACAATATGCTATAGGTTGCGTCTACATATTTAAACATATGTGCAATACAGTATGTTATATATATTTTAGTTTCCTACTTAAAAGTAATGTTTGGCATCGGAAGCCTCACCTGCTGATGAAGGGTCACATTATTTTGATTCAAAGCGCCGGGGTTGTGTGTGCCTTGCTCCATTTTTGCACACTTCAATAAAAGCTCTGTGATGGACTGCCTGCTGTTTAAAGTTTTCTGAAGACAGTGACCATCTGCATGCAGCCTCCAAGTGTTCTGTCCCACTCTCCAAATAAGATGTCATTCAGCCCATTGGTGCAGTGGCACGTCTGCTACACACAAGGCTGGCTACCCATGTTCATTCTCCAAGCCAGAGTGCACTGTAGGGCCAGCATGAGTATGACTGAGCAGCCCACAGAATTAGGTCTTCCTCTTGGAGGGGTGGGCAGTGCCTATGCTGCTTTAGAAATTGGGGAGGGAGAATTCTTGCTTCTAATTCGCTAAGGCCACCTCCAGTACCAGGCAACAGAGACTGGGAAATAATGAATCCCAGTCTCTGACTGCTAAGTTACTTTCTATAATTACTGTGACCATTCAATTTTCTATTTAAAATAGCCGTCATGTAGGGCCAGACCAGTAGCGCAGAGGGCTGAGGCGCTGGAACATACCGTCCGAACGTACTGGTCACCAGGGTGTCGGCTTGGTGGTGGGGAGGGAAGAAAATACCGAAAAGGTAAATAAACAAATGGGAAAAAAATAGCCCCCATGTTGCGCTCTCCCTTAGCAAGAGTCACAGCCCCACCCCCATCTCCAGAAATGATGGGTTCAGAACTACAAAGAGAGACAAGTGACACATAAAACATTTTTAGTGAAACTGCACACTCTGAGGAACAAACAAATCATTCATATATATATATATATATATATATATATATATATATATATTTTTTTTAAGTAAACTGCCAGCATAGTTGCAGCTGTTTCTGACAGCACTAGTCTCGAGCCAATATTCCCTATAAACAGTGCCATAATACTCTCAGTTCACTGTCGAGCCGCACTGTCACACCCTGTGTCCACTTCGGAATTTTCAAAACTGTTGAGTAGCTTTTTTTTGGGGGGGCTCTCACTGAGCGAGCTTACTTTCGCCCTGATTCCACAGCTTGTTCTGTGCAGGTCTCTAAAATCACATGCCCTGCATTTTAAATACAGTTAAAAAAAAAATAAGTAACCACTGGTGCCAACACACTCCCACAGCTCAACTGTTGGTTGTTACTTCTGATGTTCACTACAGCACCCACTACCTCGCCGTCATCTTAATCCCATTCAATAGCTGACATGATTGGCCGGAGAGGGGAGATGGTTCACATGAGCAGGTGAGGTGCCGGAAGTTAAAAGAATAAAAACGAAATACTCTTACTGTTTCTGGCAGCACTCCACATTCCCTCTGAGTCTGACTAGGTTTACTTCTAAAACAAAGAGAGCATGATAATGTAGTCCACATACTGCAGCACCGAAAATTACACCTCATGTAGTGAGGTGGGGATTTAAGATCACACCGAGGAGTCCTGATCACAACATCCCTGCAGTATTGGGGAAGGGGGGCAAGGAAGTCCAAGACACCACCTAAAAGATGATAGAGGTTTCGGGGGGAAAAAAAACGTGGTCATTGTTATTTGTTCTCATTGTTATTATCCGTTTTTCTTTCCAGAGCTAAATTTCTTCTGTGCTAAGGTACTGTGGCATATTTTTGGGACTATTCAAAACTTCAGAACTAAGGTACTGTGGCATTCTTGGAGCAGAACTGGGGTACTGTGGTATAATTGGGACTTCTTTGGTGCTCATAATCCTCAAAAACTAAGGTCCTGTGACATTTATGAGGCTTCTATGGTTATAAACGGTTCTACGAAACCAGGGAAAAATTGTGGGAATTTCTGAAATCTAAAGCTCAAGTACTGTGTTTTTAGGGCACTGTTTATAACGGCATCTCTGGGTCTGGGATCCAAAAAGCTCAAAGCACTATGTTTTTAGGCTACTGTTTATTTGGTTCTGTGGTACATAGAACTTGGAAGTTGCTTTGAGGCCTGAAATCCTAGCAGCAGGAGTTTCAGGGTTGGAATCTAAAGCCACAGGGGCTGGATACTGATATTTTGAGCGGGGGAAAATTTTCACACTAGGGTCTGAAAACTAAAGCTTGCGATAAGCCTTAAGGAAAATGGAGGGGTGTGCAAATTGGAGGGCTCAATGCAGCAGGGTGGGGGCAGGTCTGAGGTATGGTCCCTAGGCTACAATGGCTGAGGGCATCTTTGGGAGGATGGTGGGATGCACTGGTTGGGGGTCAGCCATGGTACTAGATACAGTTTGGAAAATGGGGAGTTGCACAGTATGTAGGCAGCTTGTGCAGCTGAGGGAAGAGGTGAGATGGACGCTAAACTGGGAAAGGGAAAGGGAGAGGGAGAGGAGTAGTATGGAGGACAGGAGGGGCTCCGCTGAGGGAGCAATAGATTAGAGGGGGAGCTGTAGGGGGACAAGGAACAGTTAAAGGGGGAGCTGTAAGGGGACAAGGAGCAAATACAGAAATAGGCAGGGGAAGATGGGATGGGGACTGGAAGCAGGGAAGGAGGGGTAGGGGATGGCTCTAGTGGGGCTACAGGAATCCCAGATAGAGGCAACAAGGGACACAAGGGAAGCCAAAGGGAATGGCAGGAGGTTAAGTATAAAGGTCCAAAGCCCACACAGAGGGCAAGGGAGGAGGAAGCAAGGGGTGGAGCCCAAGCCAGGGGGATAGAGGCAGTTGACTTGGAGCAGAAAAACAGATATACTCCACTAGCGGCACTAAATGGGGGAGAAAATCAGGAAAGTGAAGTTGAAGAGCGTCCAGGGGACAAAGGAGAAGCAAGCACAAAGGAAGGCAAAGGAAAACTGTAAAAGGGAGATGCCCTTTCAGGAAAGAGCAAGGAAGGTAGTAAACATAGGGATGGGGTGCAGGGGTGAACACACCCCAGAAAGGGCAAACCAAAAAAGGGGGGGAGACGGGGTGCTCAGGTTCAAAAGGGCTAGGACTAGATGGGGCTGGGAAAGAGGAAATTTCTCTGGGGAATTCAAGCAGGGCACAGCTAGGGGCAGATCAAAGGGGAAGGAAAACGCTTGCGGATGGTGGGGCAGAAGCAGGCAGCCTAGCAGTAAACGCCTGCGTGGGACATGGAGCTAGGGGAGTACACAGGGAAGACGGTACACCAGGAGGGTATCATGTCGCAATAGCAACGGGAATACAGAGAAGACCATCACAGCGACATTTCCAACAGTTAGCTGTGATGGTCCATTGGGTTCCCGACATTGCTGCCTCCAGGCTGTTCGCCCCCTCCCCAAAGCAACTCTGACTCAGAGTTGGTTATTTTAAGTCAAGGGGTGCGGGGGGGGCAGAGGGAGGTGTGTGTGGGGGTTAAAGTCCCCCACAGAAAACACAGTTTACTCCAGCGATGGCACAACACCAATTGGCGGTGTTGTGCTGTCACTGTACTGACAGTCGCTGTGCTACGTGTCACTGCGGCATGGTGGAACCCACTGGGAAATGAAACAGGCAAAGGGGATAGTGAGAATAGGGTGGGAAATTAAATGGAAGGGGTTGGGAGAAGGATAGAAAGGAAATGTAAACAGAAGGTGATGGAGAACAGGGTCCTACTTGTTGGGGACTCTATAATAAAAGGAATTAGATGGGGGGGCAGGGGGGCAACAGTAGCACAGTATGGGTTGAGTGTCTGCCAGGCATGACCACGGCAGAGATCATTCACTATATCCCTCAAGGGGGAAACAGCAGGATGAGAAAACATACCTGATGTTCCACCTGGGAACAAATGACCTGGTGGGAAATAACCTGTTGGAGGTGCAGGCAAAATTTAGAGCACTTGCTAGCTACTGCAGCAGTCTGGGGTTCAAATCAGTGGCTTTCTCCGAGGTGTTGCCAGTACCAAAGGCAAGTACTGATAGGAGGCTGAGGATTAAGGAATTCAATGAGTGGCTGGTGGGGTGGTGCGAGCAAATGGGATATGGGTTAGTAGGGGACTGGGGATCCACGTGGGGGGATGAGAGCCTATTTGCTCCAGACAGACTGCACCTGAATACAGAGGGTGTGGCAGTACTAAAAAGCAAATTAGGAGAGTTCACAGAAGAAACCTACTATTTAAACTAGACTGGGGGTGGATTTGCACCACAAGGCAGGAGAAATGGGGGGCTACCAGCCTACCCCCCAGGACAGTGCTAAAATACTGGGCATGAGGGAGAATAGAGAAGGGGGGAATGGAGAGGGAACCTGGTGGAAGGGCTTAGCAAATAAAATGGTGGACTTGGAGGCCATCATGGGGGACAAAGAACTAGATATAGTAGCTATAAGCAAGACCTGGTGGACAGAGCTGCACACGACTATCCCAGTTTACAGACTGTTCAGAAGGGATAGGGAGGGTAAGAAGGGGAAGGGAGTTGCTTTATTCATCAGGGAAGGCATAAGTTTAACTGAAGGAGAAGAGGACGGGGAGACTGAGCTACTGTGGTAACGCTAGGCAGGAGGACGGGAGAATCCTTGTGACTGGGGGTGGTATACAGGCCTCCTACGCAAGGGGAGGAGGGTGATCAACAGTTAATTCAAGCAGTCACAAAGCTGGCCCTAAAAGGAGAGCTACTGCTGGTAGAGAACCTAAAGCTCCCAAATGTAGTCTGGGAAATCCCGGATGCAGCATCGTCAAGGAGCAGGGAGATACTAGCTGCGCTGCAGGGAGTATTCCTTCAACAGCTAGTCAGGGAGCCGACAATGGGCAACAACCTGCTGGATGTGGTTCTGACAAATGGGGAAAGTGTGAAGGAGGTGCAAGTAAAACCAGTACTACGGTCATGTACTTCAAACGCATGGACTTCTGCCGTCAAAGTCTATGTTTCTGTAAGTATTTTTTCACAGAGAGGGTTGTGGATGCATGGATCGGCCTTCCGGAGGAGGTTGTGGAGTCAAAAACAGTGGTGGAATTCAAGCATGCATGGGACAGTCACAAGGCAATTCTAGGGGTTGGGGGTAGGAAGACGTAGGCTGCTGGTTAACTAGGATCTGCAGCTTATCCATTAGGTAGGGAAATGGGCAGACTGGGTGGGCCAAGCGGTCCTTATCTGCTGTCAAAATCTATGTAGATGAGAAGGATAGTAAGGGACACAATGGAGGGCACGGAGAATATAGGGGCAGTGGAGGAGTTATGGGTGGCCATCAAGGAAGGGGTACTGAAAGCTGCAGAAATGTGCATATAAAAGGTTAGGAAGAGCAAAAGGGGGAGGAGACCACTTTGGTTTACAAAGGAGGTTGTTGGGTCAGTCACAGAAAGGAAGAGGAGGACATTCAGCGAGTACGATAAGGAAGAGTACAGGGAAAAGAGGAGTATGGCAGGGAAGAAGATCAGAAGGGCAAAAGCAGATACTGAAGAGAAAATAGCAAAAAAGGCTAAAAGGGGGACAAAGCCTTTTTCAGATATGTGAGGGAGAGGAGAAGGGCAAGGCAGGGGATTACTAGGCTGAGGAGGGAGGGAGGAATAAAACTGGAAAGGGGCTGTGAAAAGCAGAGTTATTAAATAAGTACTTTAGCTCGGTATTCATGGAGGAGGATGGTAGGGGACCTGAGCTAAAGTCAAAGAGGAAGGAGGGCAAATGAGTGGATCTGAGCACATTCACTGTGGATACAGTTAGGGCAGAACTAGATAGATTGAGGGTGGACAAGGCAATGGAGCTTGACTGGTTATACCCTAGGGTGATCGGGGAATTGAAGGAGGAGTTGGCTGCACCCTTGACAAGGCTCTTCAGCTTGTCCCTGGACATGGGGAGAGTGCTGGAGGACTGGAAGAGGGCAGACACAGTGCCTTTACACAAGGGCGGTAGTAAGGTGGTGAAGGGGAACTACCGACCTGTCAGCCTCACGTCAGTGGTGGGGAAGGTAATGGAGGCATTAATCAAGGAGAGGGTGGTGGATTACCTGGAGGAGAATGGCTTGCAGGACAGCAGATAGCATGGCTTCATGAAGGGGAAGTCTTGCCAGACAAACCTAACTCAGTTCTTTGATTGGGTAACTCAGGTGATTGACCGGGGGTGGTGGTGGATGTGGCCTATCTGGAGTTCAGTAAGGCCTTCGACACTGTACCCCATAGGAGGCTGGTGAGCAAGATGGAAGCCTGGGGTTGGGTGGGAAAATAACAAGCTGGGTGGAGGCCTGGATGGCAGGAAGAACTCAGAGGGTGGTGCTAAACAGGATGCACCCCGGGACATTGAGGCTGAAGAGTGGAGTGCCACAGGGGTCAGTTTTGGCTCCACTTCTCTTCAACATTGACATCAGTGATATTACTGAGGGTTTGGGGGGGGGGTGCCTATTTGCTGATGATACGAAAATATCCAATAGGGTGGACACCCCAGGGTTGGGGGACATGAGGGAGGACTTAAAGATGCTTGAAAAATGGTCTGGGACGTGGCAGCTGAAATCTAATGCCAAGAAGTGCATTGCGATGCACTTGGGGAGTAGGAACAAAAGAGCAGGGGATACCCTAGGTGGGGCAGAAATTAAAGTAACAGAACAGGACTGGGATCTGGGAATCATAGTCTCCTCAAACTTTAAAGTAGGAATCCAATGCAGCAGGGTGGCAGGAAAGCCCAATGGAATGTTGGCATGCATAGGCAAGGGCATTACCAGCATGAGGAGGGAGGTAATAATGCCCCTTTACAAAGCCATGGTGATGCCGCACTTAGAGTATGGGATTCAGTTCTGGAAGCCACATCTCCACAAGGATACAGATGCATTGGAGAGGGTTCAGAGAAGGGCAACCAAGATGGTACAGGGTATGCAGGGAAAGTCATATAAGCAGAGGTGTAAGGAGCTGGATCTGTACACGCTGGAGACAAAGAGGGAAAGGGGAAACATGACTGAAACTTTTAAATATGTAAAGCGGCTCAATAAAGTGGGAGAAGAGGGTTTACTTAAGAGGAAGGAGGGGGTCTGAACTAGAGTACACAGCCTCAGACTGCAAGGAAAAAGATACAGGGGCAATGTGAGAGGGCATTTCTTCACGGAGAGAGTGGTGGAGATCTGGAACAGACTACCAGATGGAGTGGTGGGGGCTAAATTGGTGGAAGAATTCAAGAGGGCATGGGACAAGCATATGGGGCTGAGTATCAGGGGAGGGTGGCTGGCAGGGAGGGGGAGGTGTAGGGGGGGGAAAAAAGGGCAGACTAGATGGGCCGGTATGGTCCTTTTCTGCCGTGAAGCTTCTATGAAAACAGCAGTGCCCTCTACTGGGAAGTGTACCAGTAGAGGGATTACTTTAGAAGAAACAACCTCTATTCATGTCTAGTAGTTTCAAATTTCTTTAACATCTTTAAAATTTTATGTAATGTCACAAATAACCCATTTTCTAAGCATGATAATACTTTCCAGGGTGGGTGGTATTGGGCTATACTGGACCTTCCAGGGGCTATAAGGCTCTCCAATTGTGGCGTCGGGCCTCATTATGCTCCTGGGCCATCCAGTATAGCCTAATACCACCCACCCTGTCAGGTGTTACTGCTTACATACTGCCAACTAGTTGACCACAGGTGCCACTGCAGTGTGGGTAGCCACTTTGGGAGGGTGAAAAACTTGGTGGTAAAAGGGCATGGCCACAGATCTGCAGATGAAACCCCAGCTACTCCTACAGCCTATGCGGATCTTCAGTATGGCCCCTTCTGTTAGGTTAGTCCCCGTGCTCCCACTTGGACATGTAATAGGTAACCTGGTATTGAAGATCTAATACTCACCAAGGAGCTGAATATGGTGGGGAGGTGTATCTAGGAAATGTGAAAGGGCTGCAGCAAACTGGAAAGCCCAGTACAGTTGACCGGACAGGGCTCCGCAGCTGGGAAACGCATATTGCGGTAGTGAATGGCAGGCTGGTTGCACGTTCCAATAAACCAAAATGTATGTTATGAAAAACAAAAAAGACGACAAAAATAAACTGGACTGATGGGGAGGGGAGTATGACAAATACAGGTGCAGTAGTGGCAAAAGTGCAACAGTTTAACTGAATGGGAACGAGGTGTATGAATCATTAAAGGAGGCTCTGGCACTGGCCTGGGGGAAGAACAGTGAATTACTGAAGGTGGTCCTGGCCCTGGCTTGTGGGAGAGGAAGAGATTACTGAAGGAGGCCCTGGCCCTGGCCTATGGGAGAATAATGGATTCCTGAAGGAAGTCCTCGTACTGTGGGAGAATAGAGGACATCTGAAGGAGGTTCTGGCCCTGTCCTGTGGGAGAAAAGTGGATACCTGAAGGAGGCCCTATGGGAGAACAGAGTATGGATACTTGGAGGAGGTCCTGGCCTTGGCCTGTGGAAGAATTAAGCAACAAGGCATGACCAGTAGTTAGATTAACAGTCTGTTAATCACCCCCTAAGGGTGTAATGTGGCACAAGGCACAGCCGAGTGCCACACTGCCCCAAGGGGGTGATTAGCTGACTGAATCTAACTCCTGGGAGTGCCTTATTGCTATTATAAAAATTATTCCAAAAGAAAAGTGTTAAAAGCGTACTTTTTAAATGTGTTCCTCACTGAGAGGGAGATTTTTTAATAAAATAGTTCTTCCATCATAGAAACATAGAATTTGACGGCAGATAAGGACCGCTTGGCCCACCTAGTCTGCCCATTTCCCTACCTAACGGATAAGCTGCAGATCCTAGTTAACCAACAGCCTACTTCCTCCTACCCCCCACCAGAATTGCCTTATGTCTGTCCCATGCATTCTTGAATTCCACCACTGTTTTTGACTCTACGACCCCCTCAGGAAGGCTGTTCCATGTATCCACAACCCTCTCTGTGAAGAAATACTTCCTCACATTACCTCTGAGCCATCCCCCCTCTATCTTCAAATTGTGCCCCCTTGTTTATTGCACATCTCTTTTTCTGAAAGATGCTACCCTCTTGGACTTTGTTGATTCCCTTGAGGTATTTGAAAGTTTCTATCATGTCCCCCCTCTCCCGCCTTTCCTCGAGGCTATACATCTTCAGTTCCTTTAGTCTTTCTTCATACATCTTCTGATCCTGACCCTGCATCATTTTGGTTGCCCTCCTGTGGACAGCCTCCACCCTGTCTATGTCTTTGTGGAGATGGTATCTCCAGAACTGTATACAGTACTCCAGATGTGGTCTTACCAACTGTCTGTACAGAGGGCCAACAACTTCCTGTTTTCTACTGGTGATGCCTCTCCCTATGCATCCCGGTATCCCCCCCAGCTCTCCTTACTGCCTTCTCACATTGCTGGCCCACCTTTAGGTCATCTGATATGACTACCCCCAGGTCCCTTTCCATTTTTGTTGTTGTCGTCAGTATCTCACCCTCCACTGTCTACTCTTCCCCTGGGTTTTTGTTTCCCAGGTGCATTACTTTGCACTTCTTTGCACTGAATCTAAGCTGCCATACATATGACCATTCCTCCAACCTTGCCAAGTCCCTTTTCATCCTTTCCACCCCACCTTGTGTATCAACCCTGTTGCAGATCTTTGTGTCATCTGCAAAAAGACATACTTTCCCTTCCAGTCCCTCTGCAATGTCACTTATAAAGACATTAAAAAGGACCGCCCCAGTACTGAACCCTGCGGTACCCCACTAGTAACCCTCCTTTCTTCACTGTGGACTCCATTTACTAGTACCCGCTGTGTCCTGTTGTCCAACCAGTGTTTTACCCAGGCTACCACCCTAGGACCCACTCCCAGGCTGGCTAATTTGTTTATTAATCTTTTGTGCGGGACTGTGTCAAATGCCTTGCTAAAGTCTAGGTAGGCCATGTCCACAGCCCCTCCCTGGTCTACAGCTTTGGTCACCCAGTCAAAGAAATCAATTAGATTGTCTGACATGACCTTCCTGCTGTGAATCCATGCTGCCTTGGGTCCTATGCCCCACTGGCCTCTAGGTACTCAACAATTCTTTCCTTCAGAAGTGATTCCATCATTTTCCCTACCACTGAGGTCAAACTGACAGGTCTGTAGTTTCCTGCCTCTGTCTTGCTCCCACTTTTGTAAGGGGAATCACATCCGCCCTCCTCCAGTCCTCAAGTACTACCCCATCCTCCCATGATTTATTAAAAAGGATAGTCAGTGGTGTTACTAGTTCTTCCCTTTGTTCTTTGAAAATTCTGGGGTGAATCCCATCAGGCCCCATTGCTTTATCCACCTTCAGTTTTAAGAGTTTGTTCAGAACCCTTTCTTCTGTGAAAGGACTAATATCAACCCCCTATCCAGAGTGCTTCTATTGACCGGATTAGGTATTTCCCCCTGCTTTTCCACTGTGAATACTGAGCAGAAGTATTCATTCAGTATCCCTGCTTTTTCACTGTCGCTCTCTGCCCAACCACCTTCCTCTTTGTTCAGCTTCAGTATCCCTACCTTAGTGTTTCTTTGCTCCCTAAGGTACCTATAAAAGGTTTTGGTTTTATCCCCCTTCTTAACTGAGTTGGCTATCTTTAACAGTTTAAGAATGCTATTCCAGTCAGTCAATATTGCTAGAGAATGGAATGCTGACAGGAAGAATTCATGTGCCATGATGATCAGGCTACACATGACAGTGTAACAGGGGTTAATGTAAGGCTTTTGGAACTGTAATAGCCAATCAGATTGCAGCATTTCTGAGACCCTTTTTATAATGGTAGATAACCTAAAGAGGCCTTGGCCTGTGTCAAAATAGTACATGACTGATGTAGGTCTGGAGGAGAACAGAGGATATCTGAAGGAGGCCCTGGCCTATGAGAGAACAGTGGATAACTAAAGAAAGTCCTGGCCCTGTGGGACAACAGCAAATTACTGAAAAAGGTCCCTGCCCTGACCGGAGGGCAGAGAATAGTGTATACCTGAAGAAGGGGCCCTGGCACTGGCCTGTAGGACAATAGGCATTACCTGAAGGAGGTTGTGGCTGTGCCTTTTGGAGAACAGGGTGTAACTTAAGGAGGGCAGCTGAAAACTGAATGAGGTCCTGGCCCACAGAATAGGAGATACTGGATGGTATCCTGTCCAAGGCCTGACGGCAGAGAACAGTACATACCTGAATGAGGTTCTGGCCCTGGCCTGTAGGAGATCAAGGGATACCTGATGGAGGTCATTGCCCTAGCCAGTGGGAGAAATAGGGTATAACTTTAGGAGGTCCTGGCCTATGGGAGAATAGTGGATAACTGAAGGAGCTCCTGGTACTGGCCTGAAGGCAGAGAATAGTGAACACCTGAAGGAGGTCTTGACCTGGGCCTGTAGGAGAACAGGCAATACCTGAAAAGGGTGTGGCCCTGGCTTGTGAGAGACTAGAGTAAAACTGTAAAAGGTCCTAGCTCTGGCCTTGGGGGAGAAGAGTTGATAACTGAAGGAAGTACTGGCCCTGGCCTGAGGGGAGAATAGTGGTTAAATGAATTGGTTCTGGCCTGTAGGAGAACAGTGGATACCTGATGGTGATCCTGTAACTGGCCTGAGGGCAAAGAATAGTGTATAACTGAAGGAGGTCCTAGCCCCGGTCTATGGGAGAATAAGGTATAAATGAAGGAGGTCCTGGTCTGCAGGAGAAAAAGGGATACCTGAAGGAGGCCCTGGTATTGGTATCGTAAACTCTGAGTTTTAGAGAAAGCGATTGGGGTGAAAACCATCATTGAGAATCCAGGGCCTACGAACTGCAGAAGTAGTATGAGGTAACCTGAATCTTCCAGCAGAAAGGAAGATCTAGCGTCATGGGGCGGAGCCGAGGTATTTACCACCCCAGTGGGTGGGAGGAGCCAGCTTGAAGACTTTCCGGCCATATTTAAAGGGGAAAGGGACATGCCAGAGAGTGTGGATGAACAACATATCCACGCTCCTAGAAGAGTTGTTACCTCAAGAGAATAGTGGTTACCTCAAGGAGGTCCTGACCCTGGCCGGGGGGTGGATAGTGGATATCTGAAAGATGTCCTGGCCTGGTGGAAGAACGGTGGATACCTGAAGGAGGTCCTGGCCCTGGCCTGGGAGGAGAAACGTGGTTAACTGAATAAAGTTCTGAACCTTATTTAGGGGGGAAAAGGTGCACCATTAAAGGAGATCCTGCCTCTGGCATGGGGTGAATAGTGAATCACTGAAGGAGGCCCTGGGAGGAGGATAGTGGTTAACTGAATGAAGTTCTGAACCTTATTTATGGGGAGAAAGGTAGAACATTAAAGGAGGTCCTGGGATGGGGAGAACAGCGATTCTCTGAGGAAGGTTCTGGACCTGTTCTGGGGTGGGTGGGGTGGGTCTACTGTATACTCTGATGTACTAAATATCGCAAATCTGTGTAATGAAAGTGCATAACTTATTTTATTTATTTAACACTTTGGAATTAACCTTCGAGCTGTGAGCTCTTTTACAAAGGTTCCACGTCAAGAGACAATACAACAGTTACAACAGTTACAATGGTACAATTCACACAGACAGAAATACAGATACCTAACATAGGAGTACTAGCTGGACAAGACAGCAACTTTGTAGTTATTTACAAGCAGTCGCAATTAACAAGTTTGAGCGGTATAACCAACTGCCTTGGGAACAGGTATTGTCACAAGTTCCAGGTCCTAAATTTTTCAAAACAGTTACAGGTAAATGGAGGAGGAATAGGGGTGTGGGAGAGGGAACAGGGGATTAACAGGTACAGTCCCAGGGATAAGCATGGAAAAACTGGAGCTAGGAAAGCAACAAGAGATAGGTGAAGTAAACTGAAGGCATGTATGAGGTAAGGGCAGGAATGGGTGGCGAGGCAGTAGTGAGGGGCAGAGGAAATAAGGGGGTAGGAGCAGGCTGAGAGTCACAGGGATGGGATTGAATTAATGGAGCTCAGGCATGCAGAGGAAGGGGCTGGAAGGAACAAGGTGGGAGCAAGGGCTAGTCTGCAGTGGATTAAAATCCTGTCGGGTGAAGTTAGGGAGTCTGATTTCCCACAGTGGAGCACTTATATGGACAGCAAGTGCCTTACTGAGAGGTGTAAGTGCCTTATACATGTCTGCATTCACAGGTTCTAATGTTGATTAGAGATTGCTTACTCCGACCAGGAGCTCGTTTAGGCAAGGCAATTTTATTTATAAGGAGCCCGATCCCAGAGGCTCTGGGCAGCGAACATGAGTAAAATATACAGCAATAAATTAAAACATGTAATGAAAACATCATTAAAACCATGAACAAATTAATATTCTACAGTAATAAAAAATTTCCAGAGGGCAAAATCTTCAATGGACTGGTCTATAATAAAGATGATATCAGCTATCAAAGGCCAGACTGAAGAGGTGAGGCTTTAGCCTCCCCTTAAACACCACAATCGAGGGAGCCTCCCGGACTGCAGATGTAAGAGAGTTCCACAGGGTCGGCCCAGAGACACTAAAAGCATGATCTCCCAGGATCTTGAGCCGAACCCTGGAAACGTCCAGGAGGCCCCTCGAGGAGGAGCGGAGGGAGCGAGCAGAGGACACTGGTGTAAGGAGCTCAGACAGGTAACCAGGACCCAGCCCATATAGGACCTTAAAGATGAGAAGACCCACCTTGAAAAAAAAACTCCACCTGACTGGCAGCCAGTGCAGGGCACGCAAGGCAGGAGTCTCATGACTGGACCTTGAATGGCCCATGAGCAACCTGGCTGCTGCATTCTGCACTGGCTGCAGTCTGCGGAGGGTCCCTCCCATGACCCCGAAGTACAGAGCATTACAGTAATTGAGCCTCGAGGTCACAAAGGCATGCACTAGTGTTGGCAGATCCTCAGGCGGAATGAGGGGTTTAATCCCCTGCAATGTTCCGCAAGTGGTAAAAACCACTGCTGACTATAGATGACACTTAATCTTCAAAGGTCAATCTGCAGTCAAGGATCATACCCAGATTTCACACCTTCGGAGAAACCACCAGCTGCACAGACCCCAGAAAAAGTCCAGAGTCCTCCACCGGTGGCAACCCATCACACCCACGACCAGGCTCGGTCACCAGCACCTCAGTCTTAGCTAGCTTGAGTCTCAGCCAGCTGGAAGCCATCCAGTCATTGATTTTAGCCAGACAGCTGTTAAGCACATCGATCACTCCCGATGTTCCAGGTACAAAAGACAAAAACAGTTGGGTTTCATCTGCATAGCAGTGAAACTCCACACTGTTTTCTCGAATGATCTTGCCCAGGGCAGCAAATACACTGCGAACAACATTAGTGACAAGATCGAACCCTGAGGCACTCCACAGGACAGAGGCATTCAGGAGGAGGAGAAATTTCCCATCACCACCAGCTGCACTCTGTCCGAGAGACAGGACTCAAACCATTTGACGACAGTACCGGCGAGTCCACAAAACTCACAGAGCTGATCGAGAAGGGTCGTGAGGGTCTGGAGACGCCAGCCCTCCCCAGGAGGACTATGAGGGTCGCGAGGGCCTCTTTCTACCTGCCTTCCCCACCGAGCAGTAGCCACGCTGCCCCCGGAGCGAACAAGCAGAAGGGTCGTGAGGGTCTGAGACGCCAGCCCTCCCCAGGAGGACTACGAGGGTCGTGAGGGCCTCTTTCTGCCTGCCCTCCCCACTGGAGCAGTAGCCACGCTGAACACCCCGGAGAGAACAAGTTCTAGGATGCACGCACTAGGACCAACGCCAGCTCCTAGGAGTTGGTGTGTGTTTATTGGTGCCAAAACAATTTCAAACTTACAACGAACTTTGCCTTACAACAACGTTCTTTGCCTGAACCTTGCCTTTAAAATGTCGGCATAGCTCTACAAATAGTTTATTTCTGAGCAGTTTTCATTACATTAGTTCACCATTTTAACTGCCTTTCTGAGGTTCCTTAAGGGAAACGTGTATATGAGTATCAGTAGACCTTTGTACCAGCAGCTTCCGTATGTATTTAATCCACTACTGCCTACAGTAAACTGTGCTTAGAGCAAACTGTGCTACTCCTGAGGTTAATTTGTGCATTTCATAGCCAACAGCATTTACAGATTAATGTGCATCAGCTAGGTATATTGCGATAGTTCATACCTGTTGTTTAGCCCCACCTCTCCGGCAGCATATAAATTGTTCTCTCTCTCCTTGTCTCACAGCAGAAGAGTCGTGAGGGTCTGGAGACGCCAGCCCTCCCCAGGAGGACTACAAGGGTCGCGAGGGCCTCTTTCTGCCTCCCTCCCCACTGGAGCACCAGAGCAGTAGCCACGCTGAAACCCCAAGCGAACATGGTGCGGACGCGTGCACAGGACCAGCACCAGCTCCTAGGAGTTGGCGTGTGTTTATTTTGCGCCAAAACAATTTCAAAATTACAACAAACTTTGCCTTACAACAACGTTCTTTGCCTGAACCTTGCCTTTAAAACGTTGGCAAAGCTCTACAGACAGTTTATTTCTGAGCAGATTTAATTACACTAGTTCACCATTTTAACTGTCTTTCTGAGGTTCCTTAAGGGAAACGTGTATATGAGTATCAGTAGACCTTTGAACCAGCAGCTTCCGTATGCATTTAATCCACTACTACCTATAGTAAACTGTGCTTAGAGCAAACTGTGCTACTCCTGAGGTTAATTTGTGCATTTCATAGCCAACAGCATTTACAGCATAATGTGCATCAGCTAGGTATATTGCGATAGTTCATACCTGTTGTTTAGCCCCGCCTCTCCGGCAGCATATAAATTGTTCTCGCTCTCCTTGTCTCACAGCAGAAGGGTCGTGAGGGTCTGGAGATGCCAGCCCTCACCAGGAGGACTACGAGGGTCGCAAGGGCCTCTTTCTGCCTGCCTCCCCACCGGAGCAGTAGCCAGCTGGAACGCCCCCAGAGCAAACAAGGTATGGACGCGGTAAGCATGGACCAGCGCCAGCTCCCTAGGAGTCAGCGTGTTCACCCCGCACTCTACCCCCTCGGTCGGCTGTTAGCTTTATACGTGCTGTCACGTGACTGATCGAACTCTGCAGAACCAATCAGCCCACTCCCATTGAGATTATCTACTGTCACCACTAGCGGCGCTACACTCAGACCCTGCTTGCTGCAACAATCTTTAGGCATAATGCTACTGTTTTTCCTCCCGTTTTTCTTCCTGGCGTTTCCCTTAGCCTCCCTCCCTCCAGCAACCCATCCACTACGACACCAAGACCACCATCTAGATTACACCTTCACTACTCCCCTGCCCTTCCCCTCAACCACCTTCCCACATCAACTGCCGCAAGTACCCACTCATAACTGGGCGCTCGGTGCTGCCATCCTCCCTCCTTTTTCTCAGGGCTATCTGTCCTATGTAACTTGGCAACGGCTGCCACTGCGCCTACCCATCAAGCACTCTTCTCCTGCCAATCGATTAAACCTGCCTGGTACAAAACCAAACACTATCTTACACTGCTTCTCCTCTTGGCAGACGATGTAGAAGCCAACCCGGGACCTACCCCTCCCAATCCCTCCACCCCACTGACTCTCCCCAAGGGCCTCCGATTACTGCACCTCAACATCAGCAGTATGCTGAACAAAATACCAGAGCTACAACTTACTGCCCTATCTCTACGACCAGACATCTTCATAATATCGGAGACTTGGTTAAAGCCACACTATGCGGACTCTGCTGTGGCCATTCCTGGCTACTCGGTGATCAGGCAAGACCGCACAGGCAAGAAAAAAGGTGGTGGAATTGCCATGTTCATCTCCACCAGGCTACAGTTCACCCCGGTCCAAATCCCTGCACCTACCCCTCAAATAGGATCCTTACTGGTCAAACTAGCACTCCCTTACTCCACTCCTGTGTACATTGCGGGGTCCTACTACGCCCCTACTACCCCCCTGCCTGGTGTCTTAGACCACCTGGCCACATTAAAGTCTGCTGCCACAGCAGGTGAGCTACATATCCTCGGCGCTTTCAATTTCAATTGGCTAGCCAAAGACTGCTGTAAACTATGGCCCAAAATAAACGCTCTAAACCTCTCCCAGCTAATCGCCCAACCCACCCGACTGAACCCCAAAACACTTAACCACTCTCTCTTGGACTGGGCCCTCACTTCCTACCCACACAGGATTATTAAAGCCAGACTTCTCCCTGACTCCTTAAGTGATCACCACATGGCATACATGGTCAGGAAAGTGCATAGACCCACAGAACCCCCCTCTAGGACACTCCTCACGAGATTCTACAAATCCCTATTTTTACCTTCCCTCCTAAATGACCTGGCCCATGTGGACTGGTCCTTCATACAGAAGGCACCCTCCATTGACTATGCTTTCGAGACTTTCAAGACCAGGTTTCTTGCTGTATGGGACTATCATGCCCCTCTAAGAAGCACAAGACTAAGGGGCTCCCACCTTCCCTGGGTCTCTGCCGATATCATTAGCAGATGCAGCACCAGCGACCTAGCTTGGAAAAAACACAAGCTAACATGCTCCCATGAATCCCTACAAAGTTACCGTACTCTCCGCAACTCCTGCACCAAATCTATACAACAGGCCAAAAAGAACTATTTTATGTCGGCTCTGAACTCCAACCTTAACCGCCCTACAAACTTTTGGAAAACTATCAAATCCCTTCTCTCTCCGCCAGTCCAACCACCTACCCCGACCCTATCCATCCAAGGCATGACCGTCTCAGACCCTGGTGAAGTTGCCTCTGCCTTCAATACCTTCTTCACCAGCAGCACAATGTCTCTTCTACCCAGTCTCCTGCCCACCCTACGCACACCAAGCACCTCACCGAAATCTCTGAACTCCTCCCCTGCCACCAGTTTATCTTTCCGTCCAGCAACCCCGGCTGAAGTCCTCCAAGCTCTGAGAGTGCTTGACCTTAAAAAAAGGCAAATGCCCCTCTGGCCTGGATGCCAAATTACTTCACTTATCAGCCCCCACCATAGCCGCCCCATTAGCCGGCCTCCTCAACCTCTCCTTCTCTCTGGCCAAAATCCCAGCAGCTTGGAAGCAGGCAGTTGTCATCCCCCTCCCTAAGGGTGGTGACCCCTCCACGCCGGGAAATTACCACCCCATCTTCCTACTCCCAATACTGGCCAAACTTCAGGAACACCTTGCCCTTGCCCAACTCTCCCAATATCTAGACTCATCCTCCTTCTTCACCCCTTATCAGTCAGGTTTCCGTCAGTCTCACTCCACCATCCCCACCCTATTAAGACTCACCAATGACATCATCACAGGTATGGATAAAGGGCATATCACCTCGGCCATTTTCATCGACCTGGCCAAGGCCTTCGATACCGTCTCTCACCCTATGCTACTAGCCAAATTAAATGATGCAGGCCTCTCCTGTCTTGCCACTAGCTGGTTTCAGGCCTACCAGACAGGCAGACAACAATCGGTGAAAACTGGCCCCCATATATCTACCCCTCTCCCAGTCACTATGGGGGTCCCCCAAGGCTCAGTCCTGGGCCCACTACTCTTTTCAATATTTCTAAATGACCTCCCGTTGGCCTGCACACACTCATCTATCCAAATGTATGCGGACGACACCATACTGTACGCTTCAGCCCCTTCCACTGGAGTAGTGTCCAATGTGCTACAGCAGGACTTCAATGCCATACAGCAATGGTTCTGGTCCAACCAGCTATTCCTAAATGTAAAAAAAAAGTCTCTCTCACCTTTGGTACGTAACCACGACTTTCCCGGCTAGCAGTTCGCCCTCTTTCCTTACCCTAGACGGTTCCCCCCTGGAGTCCTGCACCGCATTCAGATACCTAGGAGTCTGGCTTGACCAACACCTAGATTTCTCCTCACACATCAAATCTTTACACAGAAAGCTACATCCCAAACTGGGTGCTCTATATCACAACAAAGGATGCATGCCCACTCCGGTCTGGAGGGAAACTGTTCAAAAAATGATTCTCCTACTACTAGACTAGGGTGACGTGGTCTATGGCGCCGCACCCTCCTGCAACCTGGCCAACCTAGACACACTTTTTCACTCCTTCTGTCGTTTCATCCTGGACTGCCCACCAATGACCCACCACTGTGACCTATACAGCTCCCTAGCACTGCCCTCACTCACAACACACAGGCTGATCCACTGCACCAGAGTCACTGCTAAATTCTGGTCCCAAGCCCTTCCCCCTTATCTCGGTTCTGCATTATCGGCTCAGCCTTCCCCTGCCTACTCACTCAGAAGCACAGACTCCAGGCTTCTCCAAATCTCATTCATGCATACCACCAAGGGCTAATCAGCTTTTAAATATCGCATGCCCAAACTACGGAATGACTTGCCTGCAGACATTAGGCGCGCCACAACCCCTAGACACCTAAACCCACTCCTCCACGCACACTTCTCTACCACTTGCACCTGCTCCCAGCAGCCATAAGTACTAAGCCCACACGTTCCTCTGTTCGCGCCACCTGTCTGCCCTATTATAGTAAGCTGCTGTACTGTAGGGTCCGTAAGGTCTTCTAAGTATTGTAGCCCTGATCTCCGTGTGTTTACTTGTACAATATGTAAAAGTCTAGGGTACTCAATGCTATTTATGTAAGTCTCTGGCTGTATCTCTGTACATTATGTAAAACCTGCACTGTAGTAAATCACCCTATGTATTTCTCCCAGGTCGCATCTGGAAACGAGTGGTTTCCCCACTCAGTATGCCTGCCTGGTTAAACTCTTAAATAAATAAATAAAAGCTGAGGAAAGATCGAGGAGCACAAGAACTGACCGGTCTCCTCTATCTCTAGCTCTGAGCAGATCATTATGCACTCTCGCTAGAGCAGTTTCAGTGCTGTGTCTGGCCCAAAAACTTGACTGGAAAGGCTCACAGATCTCTGGGGACACCAGGTGATCCTCAAGCTGTTGTGCCACCAGTTTTTCAACAACCTTGCTCAGCAAAGGCAGGGTGGAGATCGGACGGTAAGTCGCCAGGACGTCTGGGTCGAGAGAAGATTTCTTTAGGAGGGGCTTCACCAGTGCTTCTTTCAAAGCAACAGGGAAGACCCCCTCCGCCATCGAGCACCTGGCAATCCTGGGCCGATGGCACAGACACATCTCATTAAGAAACGCATTGGTGCCAGGTCCAGTTCACAATAGGTGTGCTTCAGCTCTAAGATCACCTTAGTCACTTCAGACACCTCCACTGGCCTAAACACCTCCCAGACAGGCAGACTGAGTGCCTCAAACTCCCAGCCTGATCACTGCAAGGCAAAAGCTTCACTAGCAGAATCCCCGACTGGATGGCCGACATTCTGTTGGAAAAAAATAGAGCAAACTCTTCACATAAAGTGGATAAAAAAGCTTTTTTCGGCCAAAGACAGGCAGGATGTAAAAGCCTGCCCATGGTCCGAAACAGCTGAGACGGTCTGTTTCTCCCCTGCGGCAATTTCCCTGAACAGAAGTTCTGTCTTCTAATGAGGAAATCGCTCCGTACCAACATAGTGAGCACAAGAGGGGCCAGCCTGCTGCCTCCAGTCGGCCCTCCGCCAGCAACGCTCCAAATCTCTGACCCTGATCTTCATCGCTTTGAGATCTACATCAAACCAACTTTAGCCAGAGGGAGCCCTGTAGGCAAATGAGCTATTAACGAATGTACTCATGAAGGGAGCATAGGGTACCTCTAACCATGCCCTTAGAGTTATGCTGGGGTGAGCCGGTAGGATGATGTGTTGGATGCGGGGGTTGCAAGGCCTAGCTGGGCTTTACTTAGTAAGCAAGTTTGTACTTTGACCCTGTCTGAGTGTGAGCCAGTTAGTTTGTCCGTACAAGGTGCATGTGTGGGTAAGTTTGTCTATCCCAAGGACTAGACTACATGCTTTATTGAGTGCTGTAGTCACCTGTTTTAGTGAAGTTTCTGAGGCAGCACCATATACTATCAGACCATTGTCAATTATTGATAGGATAGAGCTGGTGATGGATAGGTGAAGGGCGGTGGGCAAAAGAAAGGTATTGACGGTGCCTATATAAAAACCCCAAGTCTGATATTGATTGCTTTTACTACCTGTTCAATGTGCCTTGAGAAAGACAGGGTGTCGTCTGTTATGATTCCTAGGTATTTAAAGCAGTCTACCTGCTCCAGTGGGACTGCCTTGTTGTTGGTAATGGTGAGCAGAGGGTTTCTTGCTTTGTGTTGCTAGATCTGAGATGAGCATGGTTTTCATTTTTTTGTAGTCAAGTAGCAGCTTTTGTTGTTGAAACCACTCTTCAAGTTTGTGAAAGGTGGCCTGGAGAGTTTGCTGGAGTTGAGCAAGCTGGGAGTGACAATTCACTATGACTGCATTTAGAAATAAACTAAAAAGCAGCGGGCCAAGTACGGACCCTTGGGGGACTCCCCAGGAGACCTCTCTAGCAGTAGAGACAGCAGCCCCTATTTTAAACGCTTTGTGATCTGCAGGACAGGTAGTCATGGAACCATCTTACAGAGGTGGTTGACAGGCCTAGATACTGCAGCTGGTGTGTACGAAGAGAGTGACTGACTGTGTTGAATGCTTTGGTGAGATCAATAAAAACTGACCCCACAAGCATGCCTCCATCCAGGGCCCTATGCACAAAGTCAGAGAACTTGACCAAGGCAGTTGAAGTGCTATGGCTCTTCCTGAAGCCATGCTGTAACTATACTGTAACTGTTTTTAATGTTTGCTGCTGCTGCCACTTAGGCCATCTCCGTCCCTCTGTAAATTAGGTACTACGCCTAAATGAATTCTATCCTGTTGTGGAAACAAATTAATAAAGGCAACAAAAATGAGACAGGAACAATTATAAAGGTAAAGAAAGGCTCAAAAATACAGGTTACTCACCTGTAACAGGAGTTCTAGGAGTGGTATATGTTGTTCATCCACACTTATTGGCAGGTTCCTTGCCGCTTTAAATCTTGCCGGAAGGTCTTCAAGCTGGCTCCTCCCACCCACCCACCCGGGTGGTAAAACTCGGCTCCGCCCCATGGCGCCAGATCTAGCCGCTGGAAGCCAGGTTGCGTACTGAAGCCGGGAGGTTGGGTGTGTTGTGAATGAACAACATACCACTCCTAGAACTCCTGTTACAGGTGAGTAACCTGTATTTCTAGGGGCAGTGGATATGTTGTTCAATCCACACTTATTGGCAGACTCCTAGCAGTTCTCCGGGAGGGGGGAGGCAAGGTGCGCACCCCCTACTTAGGGAATAAGGACTGGAGAACCGAGGCCCCAAAACCAGCATCCCGGCGTGACTCAAGATCGATGTGGTAGTGGGTAATGAAGGTGTGTGCTGACTTCCAGGTAGCAGCCCTGAAGATTTCCTGAATTGGGACGTCCCTGGAAGCAGCCACCGAAGCAGCAGTATGGCGGGTAGAATAAGCTCTTATCCCTTTGGGAGGCTCCATGCCCGCCAACCTATAGCAGAGATCTATGCAGGAGATGACCCACCTGCCTATCGTCCGCTTGGCTGCAGGTCTGCCAGGTGCGGCTTCAGCATAGGTGACAAACAGCTGGCGAACCTCTCCCTGAACTTCAGCCGTCCACTACTTATAATAAGAAATTGCTCTTCTAGGGTCCAGAGTATGGAGCCTATATTCGGCCTCCGAGGTGTGACTGGGGTAGAACACCAGCAGAGTCAACACCTGGTTAAGGTGAAACTCCGACACCACCTTCGGAAGGAATTTCGGGTGGGGGCGCAGGACAACCTTGTCCCTGTGGAAGACCAGATAAGGAGACTCGATGGGCGCCTGGAGCTCTCCCATCCTTCTGGCTGGCGTAACAACCACCAAGGCGGGTCTTCCATGACAGGTGGGAATGTAGCACCTGTGCATCGGTTCAATAAGCACGCACATGAGCTTAGCCAATACCAGCAGTAGATCCCACGGAGGTGGAGGTTCTCGCACTGGAGGATATGTGATCAAGGCTTTGAAAAAGCGCCCGACCACCTTCTCCTTCGCCACCGACTGCTTGCTGGCCTGCACCCGGTAAGCAGAGATGGCTGCCAGGTGCACCTTAAGGGTCGTCGACTGAAGCTCTAGCTGAGAAAGGGACCAAAGGTAGTACAGAATGCTAGCCAGTGAACAGGAGGAAGGGTCCAACCCCCTGCCCTGACACCAAATGGAGAATTTCTTCCATTTGAAGGCACAGCATTTTCTGGTCGACTCCTTATAGGATGCCTCAACAATGTTGAGGACCTCATCGGAAAGACCCAAGGCCTGAAACTCTAGCCGCTCAGGAACCAGGCCGTCAAGTGCAGGGATTGAAGGTACGAATGGAGTACCTTCCCCTTTTTGACTGAGATCAGGTCCAGGCGGGCTGGAAGCCGCCTTGGGAGCCTGGAGCTGAGGCTTCGGAGATCTGGATACCAGAACTGGCAAGACCAGTCTGGGGCTACCAGAATCACCTGTGCCTGGTCCCTCGTCACCTTGAGAAGCACCTTGTGGATCAAGGGGAATGGAGAGAAGGTGTAGAAGAGGCTCAGGGTCCACGGCCTCAAGAAGGCACCCCCCTGCAGTAAGCCCTGCTGTGGGGGGCGGGCGTGAAACAGCCTCAGCTTCGCATTCTCCCTGGAGGCGAACAGGTCCACCTGAGGGGTGCCCCAGTGAGAGAACAGATCTTGTACTATCTCCAGCAGGAGAGACCATTCATGAGAGGCAGCGCCTATCCGGCTTAGTGCATCGACCAGACTGTTGAAGGCTCCTGCCACATGGATGGCTAGGAGAGCCACCTCCAGGCAGATCACGAGAGACCAGGTGTGGAGAGCCTCCTTGCACAGGGGCAAGGAGTGCGTCCCGCCCTGCCGGTTGAGGTAGTACATGGTCGTGGTGTTGTCCGTCTGGACCTGGACCACTTGACCCCGTACAAACGGAGTGAAGGCGGTGAGGGCTAGTTGGACCACTTGAAGCTCCAGCAGGGTGATGTGGCATCGAGACTCCGGAGAGGACCAGAAGCCGTGGGCTCTGAGCTCCCCCAGATGGGCACCCCAACCCATCAGACAGGTGTCGGTCATCAGAGTGACCGTTGGCTCGGGGCGGACAAATGGGATACCCTCCTGCAGATGAGCTGGAACGAGCCACCACTGGAGGCCGTTCCACATCTCCTGGGTCACAGTCAGTCACTGGCTGGTCCAGAGGACTGGAACGCTATGACCACTGGTGGGCCAGCCCCCACTGCAGGGGACGCATATGCCAGCGGGCCCAACGGACCATGCTGGTGCAGGCCGCCATGAGGCCCAGAAGGCGCAGGAAGTCCCAGGCAGGGTGCAATTGCCCAACCAGAAATGATTGGGAAAAGGAGGAAAGGACCTCAGCCCTGTCTGCCGGGAGCCGTGCTCTGGCTCGAAGAGAGTCGAGCTCTGCCTCGATGAACTGAATCACCTGCGATGGCACAAGTTCCGACCTGGCCTCGTTGATGTGGAGGCCAATCTGAGAGCAGACCTGGAGGGCCAGATCCCTGGACCGCTCCACCTCCAACCTGGAGGGGGCTTCAATCAGCCAGTCGTCCAGGTAAGGGTACACCTGAACCCCTCGGCACCGTAGAAATGCTGTCACCACTGCCATGCATTTGGTGAAGAACCTGGGAGCTGGAGAGAGGCCGAAGGGCATGGTCCGGAACTCGTAAAGGGATCCCTCTGCTCTGAAGCAGAGGAATCACTGGTGAGATGGATGGATTGGGACGTGAAAGAACGCATCCTGAAGGTCCAGAGAACAGAACCACATGCCTCATTCCAAGGATGGAATGATCTGAGCCAGAGTGACCATCCTGAAGGTGCAAGACCTTAGGAACTTGTTCTGGTCATGTAGGTCGAGAATGGGGCGCCAGACCCCTGTCCGTTTTGGGACCAGGAAGTATCTGGACACAAACCCTGGGTCGGAGGGGCCGCCACCTCCCGATCACTCCTTCTGGAGAAGCAAGGCAATTCGGCTCAGCGAGCCGACAGAGAGGCTGCGGAACCCATAGCCCCCGTGGGGCGACGGCTTGAAAGGAGGGGGACTGCTCGAATTCCAGAGGCAGACCCTTGCCTATCACTTCCAACACCCAGCGGTCCGTGATGATATCGGACCAGGTGGAAAGGAAGTGGCGGAGCAGTCCCCAAACGGTGGGAACCCGGGGAGGAGTGACAAGGTTGGGGGCGACTCCCCTCAACCTGTCACTGGGCAGGCTTGGAAGAAGGGCCGGCCGAGGAGCTGCCTGGGCCTTTTCCTCCCGGCTTCCTGCTGGAGGAAGCAGCAGGCTTGGCTTTGGGGTGCCAAGTATGAGCCTGCTGGCCCTGATGCTGGTGTTGCTGGGCCGGAGGTGCCACAAGGGCTGAAGGACGAAAGGGCTTACATTGCTGCTGGCAGCCTTTGTCCTTCTGAGCAGACGTGACCGAGTCCATGGTGGCGTTGGACTTCTCGATCCGTTGGAGATGACCCTCCACCCCGGGTCCGAACAAGTCGGTACCCAGGAAGGGGACATCTGCCAGCTTGTGCTGGGTATCAGCCGTAAAGGTGGAGATCCGCAGCCAAGCTTTGTGACGCATGGCCACTGCAGCCGCTACTGACTGGGCACACGAATCAGCAATGTCCAACGAAGTTTGGAGCTGCTGTTTAGCTACCGCCCTTCCCTGATCCTGCACCTGCTTGACCGTGTTTGAAGGTCAGCCAGGAGATAAGGAATCAGCTCATCCAGGGAGCCCAAAAGGGCATGTGAAAAGTGTGCCATCAGAATGGCCGAGCTAGCCTGACAAAGGCCTAAGGAGGAAGCAGCATATACCTTCCGCCCTGAGTAGTCCAATTTCTTGGACTCCTTATCGAGCAGTTTGTCCACATCCCAAGCGTTCCTGGAATGCCGGAAAATGCTGTTTGTCACTAACCCCCTCCGCAGAGGGGTGCTCCGAGAAATCGGAGAGTGAACCTGTAGGGACCGCATACTTTTGAGCCATCCTGGCCGAAGGTGCGGGACAAGATGCTGGCCACTGCCACAGCTCCAGGGCCGGGCCAATAATGGCTTCGGCCACTGGAAATGCCTCAGGAATCCCTCGGTCCAGTATCTCCGTGAGGGATACAGCCTTGCAAAGCAGGTTCAAGCTTCATCCCAGTGGACTCTGAGATGAGTCGAGAGCATTCCTAAAGCGAGGATGGGCTCTGCGTCCTCGACTGACCCCTGTAGACTCAGGTCAAGCGGCCTGGAGAACAAGGAGGAGTCGTCGTCAGACTCCGAGGAGTCTGCGAACAGCTGCCGAGTACCTGAGCCACCCTCCACGTGCCGAGGTCGATCGGGAGTGAGGGTGACCGACAACCTATGGGGCAAACCCTGACCCAACCGAGAATCCTTGCTTGGGGCCCCAGTCTTCGGTTGTGGAGGTGGAGGTTCCACCACAATGGGTGGAGCAGCTAGTTTTGGCTGAACAACTGGTGCCGGTTTCGGCTCCTCCCCTACGAGGGGTTGTTTCGGCTGCTCAGGTGACAGCCACTTAATGGCCGGAGAAGGTGGCGGAGTCAGCTTATTCCCAGACAATAACAGCTGCTGCCACATTAAATCCTTATAGCGCCCGGCATAACTTGGCCAAACCTATCTTCCAAGCAGCGACCAAGGGATAGCGGGCGCCGCCACTCCATGGTGCGGGCCGAGACCGCCCGACATTGGCGGCACCGGCTGGGGCCTGGAAAGGTCCGAGACCGAGACCTTTGGGGATTCCAAGGGTGGGTCAGAGAGGGACAGGGGAAACCCACTCCTCCCTCGGTTCAGGGACCTTAACCGGGGACTCTGGCACAGGAGGCACAGGCAAGTCCTCGGTTTCCACCAGGGGAACCGGTGAAGTAGGGTTGTTGGCATCACCAGTCGACAAACCGTCCGACGGGTCGAGAAAAATCTCGACTGCATCAACGGGTGTCTCAGTCGGCTGACCTGATGGGGACACCATGAAGCCAGCGGCCTTAGCCTCAACCTCGACCGAAGTCGAAAGTCGACCATCCGGTGAAGGGGATCTCTCCCGCTCCCACAAACGTCGACGGTGGGACTTACCTTTGGAGTCCTTCTTTTTGGACCGACTGGAATGTCCCGATGGTCTTTCTCCCTTGGTGGAGAGGGATTGGCAAAGCTCCTTAAAAGAAGCTGTATATGAAGAGCCCAAGGAGAGCGGGATAAATGCCGTGACTGAGAAGGAAGATGATGCGGCCTGGGCCGCCTCCTCCTCGAGGGCGATCATCTGCTCCAACTGATCCGCAGAGCCCGCCGTCATGGACACCACCCAATGGGCCTCCTTTGACTTGACCGGAGGATATCGTTTTTCAGGGCACCCCAAAAGAAGTCGAGCAGCGTGGTCCTCCAAGACTGAAGCCGAAAAGGATTTGCACAAATCGGAAGCCTGAGAATCGTGGCCGAGTCCTAGGCAGTAAACGCACGTGGAGTGCGGGTCGGTCTGGGACATCTTCTGCCCACAGGGGCATCGACGAAATCTGGGAGTCGATTTGTCCATCACAGCTGTGAGGGAAAAAGAAGACCGAAGCCTTGTAAATTTGAGAATAAGTTTCAGATTAACCGAAGAGTGTGGATCCAGGCCTAAAAACGCAGAGCGCTAAGCAGGGAACCTGAGCTTCCAAGCGGTAACTGGCATCATGGGGCGGAGCTGAGAGTTTTACCACCCAGGTGGGTGGGAGAAGCCAGCTTGAAGACCTTCCGGCAAGATTTAAAGCGGCAAGGAACCTGCCAATAAGCGTGGATTGAACAACATATCCACGTCCCTAGAATAAAACATTTTCAAAAAGTGTGAATGACAAATTGAAATATTACAAAGACAGTTTTGTAGAAGTATAACCATGTGGTTGCGTCTCCTCCATTCTGCCTTTATTGCTCCCAGCTACTGAAAAGGCATAAACAAACACTTAGGATCTCAGTGCCTCCCCATCCCACACAGAATGGCAGAAGACATAGCATAGAGGCTGTACACTGTGTAGCTACCTAGGAGATCAAGATTTTACACGTGACCCCCAGAATTCTACACTGAGGCCAGCTGGGGGCACAGCGGTAAGGTGATTGGCTCTCAGGAAGGGCTTGTGTAAGCCACCAGTTGTCAGGCACACCTGCTAGCCAAACAAGGCGGGGCACTGGGAATCAGTTCTGAAGGCAGTAGCTATGCTCAGAATAGATTAATACTGTTTCACATTCAGCAGAGTTTCAGAACTTCTAATTACAAGTCTGATTTAACTCAGATTATGAGAAACCACTGAAAACCAGAACAGGACTCAGAAATTCTGATTATGTATCCAATACCAGCCCCCATGGGTTGGCAGACACTCTCCCCAGCACAATTAAATCGAATAGCCCCCAACTCTCTGCCCTCAGGAGCCGGAGGTGTTAGCAGTATTTAACGCATCATCCCCCCCCCCCCCTTTTCCCTCTGTCATCACACTCACATGATGGCTTCAAGTTGCCAAGCCCAGTCAGGGGTCAGTGGCCACTCTACCCTCCACCTCATGTTCTCCTCCAGACATGATCTAATCATGGGTTCCTACACTCCAGTAACTCCACACATCCTCCCCAGCCAGACGTATCACGGACATGGCATGTAAAACCATCGCGGACTCCCCCTAAACCCTCTCTCCTGCTGCCATAGATAATGAAAACTCTTTTAGTCCAAGGAGTGGATGACCAGCACACAAACCCTTCTTTCCTGGCCAGCTACCACAGTCCAAATGTGCATGCTCATTCAGACTATGGTGGATAGCCAGGGAGGAGAAGGAGAGAGGGTTTGTGCCAGTTACCAGCCCCTTGCCTAAAACTTTTTTTATTTTCTGCAGTGGCAGAACGGAATTTGGGGGGGGTGCAGGGATCCAAGCCATGTCTGTGACGGGTATGTGAAGTTGGACTGATCATAGTTTTGGTGAGAGTGTGGGGGGGGAGGAGGGTGAATTGATGGGTTAAATACAGCTCTTGAGGGAATACAGCATTGATTTAACTGTGCCGGAGGAAGGCAAGGGGTAGTCAGCTGAGTGAATATGTGTGTGTGTGGGGGGGTTACAGTAAGTGTCGGACATCAGGGTTTTATTTAACTCTAAAAATTGATTAGCGTTTTGCTCATAAAAGTTCTAAAAATTTGTGAAAATGAATAGCACTTGCCTCACTGTGTTTAGCAAACGTAACACTTCTAGAAAACCTATATACAGTAAATGCTTTCTGTACAGTTAGTATTGTCCCAAGGAAAAAAGTGCCAATCAATTATTTAAAACCCTGGGACATGGAATTGGAATCTTATTTTGACTCTGAACTTTGTTTTAGGAATTATGATTTTTTTTCTGCAATTAAGAAAATCCTAATCAAACTGCTCCATCGGCGCAGCAGTAGAGCTACTGCCTGTGATGCCGGTGACCTGGGTTTGAGAACAAGCCTGGATCGGGGCGGCCGGGGGTTCAAGTGTCCCATAGCTGCAGCTGCCATCTACAGGTGTGTGGGTGGTAGGGTGCGCGGGACATGGGAAGGGAAGGGATGTGATGCGCAGCATATTGCATGAGCGTGTCACTGCACAGTCACATCAGGGATACAGTCCCAACTATCGGTGTCCCTGTGGGGAGGGATAGAGCACAGACCATGGAGAACTGAAGACCGGAAACACTGTGGCTGGCAGCATGATCGCCGACCTCCACAGACCCCGTACCCAGTGACTCAGGACTCCCCGCCACCCTGCCACAAAGAGCAAGCCATGGGGGACTCCAGGATAGGTAAGTCCTGGGAGAAACTGGGGTGACAGGCTGGGAGGATGGAGGGCCAGCCAGGGAGACAGGAGGACATAAACAGTAAATAAAAGAAAATCCTAATTACTACAAAACAGTCAGAATCTATCCGATGACTCTAGTTTCAGTTCCACAGTTTTGAGTATACCTAGACAGCAGCTGCTCACTTACCCTAAGGAGGGATGCGGCTGCAGCAGCTCAACTGACAAGGTGGGAAAGGGAAGGGGGAATAAAACAAAAGAGAAACGGCAATAGAATGACAGACAGCAGAAAAGATACGTGTTTGATAGGAAAAATAAAACAGTATTAATATTTTATTTATTTATTCAGGTTTTCTGTTAATATATTGCACAATCTTAGAAAGCACAGTACAGAGATACTATTCAAAGGTCAATGTCACCATCTCCTTGACAGAGCTATTACTACCTGAGCAGCCTTCAGCAGATCTTTTTAAAAAAAATGTTTTTTTTCCTATGTTCTGGAAAACTTTTCAAAATATTATATTCAGACACAATTCAGCTTAAATTTCATTAATGTTCTATATATCACCCCTAATTCTCTAATGTGATATTTTTATGAAAACAGGATTTTTGTCCCACAGACTTCAACTCCTCCACCTGCTTTTTCACTGGCGAAGCACACTTCTCTGTTTGTGACACCCCAATCTGTTACTGTGGAAATGACCAGGATCTCCCACACAGAGAAGAACTGTGACTTCTGTGACAGGCCATGCACGACGATGAAATGAAGTCTGAGACACAAAGACCCTGTTTTCATACTAATGCCCTTAGAAATATAGGAGGGAGATTTAAAAAAATAAAATCAGTAAAATATAAATTGAAGCATGTGTCTATTATAATTTAAAACATTTTCCTGAATACTAGAATATTTCTTCATTTAAAGTCATTTTTCCAAACACGTTATGCTAAACATATTCTCTGTACTTCCAACGCACTGCCAACTGTGAAGTGTGTATGTATGTGCGTTGCTAGAGTGTAGAGTTACCTGGAAAACAGGTAGCTAGATGTTCCATCAGGGCCTCCTGTGTGACGGGTTTTCTGGCAGAGTTCAATGCTGAGACGGCCAAGCAAAGGATTTCCCCCAGTGGAATGAACTGTGACTGGCTGATTGGAGACATATTGATTGGTGACACATCACCTGCAAAATATACAGATACACTGGTTAAAAAACTGCTGCCTTTCTTACTGCTTGCTACACAAACGAGGTCTTTCTATGGTTGTCAAAGAGGTACCTTTAATAAATCCAACTGGTTTCCTTATTTTTTTTTTCATTGTTTTAGTCACCATCACAATTCCTTTAGAAAGCAGGGAGAGCCCAAGGGGACAGGAATCCCACGGGATGCAAATCAATAAAAGAAGCAGGTTGATAGAAATGAAGGGGGATGGAATGGGAACAGGAGCATTAAAAAGAGAGGTGGGAAGGAGGGAGGCCAAAAAGGAAAAAGGTGGGGGACAAGGACAGTGGAAACAAAACTCTGGAAGGCCATGTGTGCGAATGCCAGAAGTCTATGAAAGAAAGATTCTGGACATGGATGCCATCATGGCAGAGGTCGACCTGGATACAGTGACCATTACTGAGTCATGGTGCACCGAAAACCATGACTGGAACATGGCCAAACCAGGCTATACTCTGCTCAGGAAGGATAGGGTGGGAAGGAAACAGGGAGTGTGGTGCTTGATGTGAACTAAAGCATAACAACGGTGGAGATGGCCAGCTCAGTGGCGCTGAGGGTTGAGGTGTTGGACGCCACACCTCGCGCCACTCTGGTGACTCGGGTTCGGAAGTGAGCTTGGGCCACTGGGGGTCGGCAGGAGAGGACAGGATTGAGCTTCCAGAAGAGAGCTCTCCTGTCCTGGGGGGTATTGATTCCAGGCTCTGGTGGATTCTGGTGGTGGCTGGGAGCTCAGCAAGCCCGCAATCTAGCCAAACCAAGGGGACTGGTGGCAGCGATCCTGTGAGTGCGCATGGGGCGTCGTGCTCGCTGGATGCACTGCACGTCCAAGCCAACAGGAGGGACTATACAAGAAAATCCCGTCCCTAAGGGATAGCTTAAGGCACCTCTGCCACCCTGAGCCACACTCCCGATACCGGACTCTCCTCTCCAAGCCACTTGCGTAGTCCAACTTACTAGATTGTAGATAGAGTGCCCTGGGCAGGTAGGGTGGCCCCACCTCGGGGCTTGAGAGCTGGGGGTGTTTCATCTGACTGGTGCGAGGAGATGGAGGTGTCTCAGGTGGGAGGTAGAGCTTGGGGTAGGTAAAGGCTGCCGTAGAGAGTTCCCCGAGGATGGTGCATAAAGAGAGTTATTAAAAAAAATGAAATGATGGAGATACAGGGAATACAGTGGGGGGGGGAGCAGAGGTACTCTGGGTCAACCTGGAGATGGGGAACAGAGCTACTGCTCTCACTGCATAATCAACAGACCTCCAGCAGAGGGGGAGGAGTTAGATAATATAGTGGTGGAAGCCACTGGCAAGATGGCAGAAACAGAGGAAGTGCAGCTGGTGGGGGACTTCAATCTGTTGGATGTAGACTGGAACCTCCAAGCTACAGATTCAGCTAGAAGCAAGGACATACTGGACTCCCTGCAGGGGGCGTTCCTCAGGCAACTAATCAGTGAACCCACTTGTGATGGGGCACTACCGGACCTAGTACTCACTAACAGGGACACTGTTGCAGATGTCAAGGTGGGAGGCTACCTGGGGACCAGTGATCACTGTACAGTGTGATTCAATATAAGGATGGCTGAAGAATCGAACCACACAAGGGTGAGGTCCAGGACTTCAGGACAGCAGATTTGATAAAGATGGGTGAAGGCCTCCGGAAAGATATGGCAGGGGGGATGACCTGGATGGGGTGAAGGAACAGTAGACAAAGCTAAAAGGAGGCATAGTGAAGGCAACAAACCTCTCCATCAAGCAAGTGATCAAAAGCAATAGGAAATAGAGACAGCTACGGTTTTCCAAAGAGGTGGCTGAAAAGTAAAGACTAAAAAGGTAGCACTCAGAAGGTATAAGAAGATGCAGAGGGAGGAGGATAGGGAGGTGTATCAGGGGAAACAGAAACAGGGAAAGCAGTAAGGAGTGCAAAGGTGCAAACTGAAGAGAGAACAGCCCAGGAGGTAACGAAAGGGGACAAGACAGGTTTTAGGTATGTGAGTGAAATGATGAAGGCCAGGGGAGAGATTGTAAGGTTAAAAAGGGAAGAGGCTGACTGTGGAAAGGGGGACCAGGAAAAGGCAGACATCCTAAACAAATATGTTTGTTCAGTATTCACAGAGGAAGGAGAAGACGAGAGGAAGCAAAAAAGTAACAGGAACTTTGCAGGAAGGGAGGTACACATTAGTCTTGTTTCAGAGGAGAGAGTCCTGAAGGGATTCACTAACCCGAAAGTGGACATAGCAATGGGGTCAGACAGGGTGTATCCAAGGCTACTGAATGAGCTCAGGGAAGTACTAGGTGCACCTCTGACAGTCCTATTGAACGGCTCACGAGAAGGAGTGGTTCCGGAGGACTCGAGGAAGGCAGATGTAGTCCCACTTCTCAAAATTGATAGCAGGGAGGAAGCTGGCAACTATAGGTCAGTCAGCCTGACATCAGTGGTGGGGAAGTTAATGGAATCACTGCTGAAGGAAGGGACTGTGGAGGATCTTGAATCTAGCAGGTTACAAGACCCAAGGCAGCTTGGAATCATGGTGGTGAGGGTCATGTCAAATGAATGTTAGAAGTTTCTTTGACTGGGTGACCAATAAATTAGATCAGGGTGGAGTGGTGGACATGGCCCTCCTAGATTTCAGTAAGGCTGAAGGGAAGGTCTGCCTCTTTGCAGACGACACCAAAATCTGCAATAGGGTGGACACTCCAAGGCAGATGGAAAAGATGAGCAGAGACCTGAGAAAACCTAAGGAGTAGTCAAGGGTATGGCAGCTGGGTTTTGATGCAAACAAGTGTGGAATAATGCACTTAGGGTACCGAAACTCATGGGTGGAGTATAAAATGGGTGAAGTGGTATTGACAAGTGCCATGCAGGAAAGAGAATGGGGGGATAATCATATCTGATGACCTAAAGGTAGCCAGGCAGTGTGACAAAGCAGTTGGGAGGGCTAGTGGGGTGCATAGGGAGGGGTATCACCAGCTGAAAGAGGGTGGTGGCACTGCTTCTCTATAGATCTCTGGTAAGGCCCCACCTAGAGTACTGCATCCAGTTCTGGAGACCATGTCTCCATAAGGATACACAGACTAAGTGGAGGCGGTCCAGAAGAAAGCAACTTAAATGGTGTAGGGTCTGCATCAAAAGCCCTACAAGGAGAGACTAAAGGACCTCAGTACATACACCCTGGAAAAGAAGGTGGGGGGGGGGAGAAATGTCATAGAGATCTTTAAATACCTCACGGGGGTAAAATAAGATACAGGAGGAAAGTATTTTTCAGAACAAAAAGAGGCTCAAGAGAAAGGAGACCTGCAATGAAGCTGGAGCAGGGCAGAGTCAGCAGAGATGTGAGGAAGTACTTCTTCACAAAACGAGTAGTGGATTCTTGGAACAGCCTTCCAGCAGAGGTGCTGGGGGGCATAAACAGTGGTGGGGTTCAAGAATGCATGGACTAGGCATAAGGGAATGTTAGTGGAAATGAAAAGGTGAGGGAGAAACAGCTAGAGCTCAAGTAGGGTCAGCAGTGATACTCCAGGTAGGGGGAAATGGTCAGATTGGGTGGGCCAAGAGGTCCTTATCTGCCATCAAATTCTATGTTTCTTTAAAAGGTGGCTGACAAAGATATTTGCTACAGGGCTGCCCCTCTAACAGCACGTACACTGGTAGCTGAGGTCTCCATTTGGCTATAAAGCATAATGTTCTGTTTGATACATATTTTGTACTTTAACTTTGCAGAGCGTCTGCAAAGACAGAACTGGAGGTGGCTCCCCAAGTGCCATCTAAGACTTATGGGAAAAAAAATCCCCATTTTAGTGACACAGATCCCGCTATTGCTGTACTAAGCACAGCAGGGAGCAGGGTATTCATTTCAAGTTTGTGTAGCACCGGCAAGAGGATTACTTACAGCTGCATACTGCCATCCACATACATTAACAAATCTATCTGCACACTTATAAACGAATGTCATACTCCCCATTTCTTCCTCAACCAAGAGTGCTTTTTATTATTCAGGCAATACAAACTCTGTGCAACTTCTTATCACTGAAACAAATTCGAAGTCAGAAAACGGCAACAAATAACATAAAAGATAGTAATATCACTGTACCAGTCTCTATGCTCTTCTTGGCTCAACTGCCTAATCTAGGGTACTAGAGAAAAGTTTTTTCTGGCTCAGTTGCCTAAATCCAAAGACTTTTTCCAAGCGGAGCTTCCATAAAAGCAGATAGGAACCAAAGGTGCAAATTGCAAACTTCGGCTGACCATGGCTTCCAGGACAAATGAATTCCATGCACGGTGTGCATTTGCCTCTTAAATCCCCAGGCCAGGGGCTTTAATGGACTACACTCTGCTGCTAAACCAGTCCAGGTGCTTGGTCAGCCTACATATGGATGTACTGACGTTTTGGAGCCTAAAACTCAATCCACCGAACGAAAGTTTTTCGATTTTGAATTTGTTTCAGTGATAAGAAGTTGCACTGAGTTTGTATTGCCTGAATAATAAAAAGCACTCTTGGTTGAGGAAGAAATGGGAGTATGACATTTGTTTATGAGTGTGCAGATAGACTTGTTTACGTATGGGAATGCCAGTATGTACTAATTTTCCCTGCTATCTTGCACCTAGTCCTTTTTGCTCTGGTTTTAGGAGTTTTGAGCACAACCTCTTTCTCCACATTCCTGTCTATACTTACAGCTACTTTGAGACCAAAACTAATTATAAGTATACTTTTAAACCGTAACCTTCTTGCTGACACTATAAAAACTTAAAATGAACACCGCTTCCTGCTGTGTTCAATACAGCAATTGTGGGATCTGTGTGACTTAACTTGGGATTTTTCCCATAAGTCTTAGGTGGCACACAATCGGGCTCCTCAGGGAGATGCCTCTGCTTCTGCATTTCCTGACATTCTGCAAAGTTAAAGTACAAAATAAGTACCAAACAGAACATTATGCTTTATAGCCAAATGAAGACCTCAAGCTAGCAGGGTAAGTGCTGTCAGAGGGGGAAGCCATGTAACAAATATCACTGCCGATCACCTTTAAGAGGTTTTTTTTTCTATTCCAGTTCCTCCCCTGGCCATCGAGCTGACTCCACCTGCTAACTACTTGTTATGGCCACCTCTCTATTCTGTTGCCCACTTTGCAGCTCAGAGGCTCCACCTTACCTCCTATAATCAGGCCTTTAGGGGACACCACCCCCTCTGTTGACAGAAATACAGTGGTGGAAGCCTTTTGTGCTGGGTGCTGGACGAGCAAGGCACAGAGGACCTGAGGGTGCCAGAAGTCACATCTTCCTACCAGGTCAGGCGTTTCACTGTTTACTTCCTCCACTGAGACGCTGGCAAGAATGCGGCGGTGCAAGCATACAATGATTGTGCATGAAACCAAGCCATGCGTCTCCCCTCCCACAGCTGTCCCATCTGCAGCTCCCCTGTGATACCCCAGTTGATGCTAGCATGGTAGAAACAGGCAGACTTTCCCCTGCCAAAGGTGAGCATCCTCTGGGATACTCAACCCCCCCATCCCACCTACCTGTCACTCAAGGATTGGACCCAATGGTATAAACAGGACACTGCACAGGACTCTAGTGTATAAGCTTTTTATTGTACCACTTGTGTCAAGAGGGCATTATTGTCAATATTCCAGAGGAAAATAAAAAGCTTACACTGAGTTCCTGGCGATATCCCCCATTTATACAGTGTACATGAGAGTCAAACCTTGCAGATATACAACATATAATGTATGGCAGAATATTGTTCTCTGCCAAAATCGATCTTTTACCAGGGTTGTTATATCATCGATGTGATGTCACTTTGTTGTTAACCCATCGATGGTATAACAACGGGGATTGTTCTGTGCATGCACGCTACACGAAGCGACAGCCTTCCTGAAACGGCCGCAGCGCTGAGAACTTCACCTGTAACACAGCGTCAGTGACAGAAATAACTCAACAGTAAGGTACCTGCTTCCTTTTTCACTCTTTATGGAACCATATACTATAAAAGATAATGTATGGTTCATCTATCGGCAACCCGCTTGTCTAACTATCTCAAGGTTGTCATGGTGAGAAACCTCTCAAGTTTCTCTCGAGGTTTAAACGGTCGCCGTGGCAACCTCTTCATGGTTAACAAACCGGTTACCAATAGATGACCATACATTATTCTCTATATCTAGCTACTGAAGCATTCTAAATTAAGATTAATCATTTATCTTTATTTTAGCTATCCATCTCCACTTTAGGCAGATCACAGAGAAACCCTTAACCAATGGGAGAGCAACTTGAACAATGCCTTATGACATCACTATGGCCTCTGTTGCACTCAATGCTGAACACAAACAGAAACAGTCAAATCTTCATTAAAAAATCAAATTTAAATGTTTTACAATTTAAACTACATTTTATAAATTAGATCTACAGTAGCCTGGCTTAGAATATGCCCCTTATCACTATTTGTGAGGTGGCAGGATTTAAAAAACTCACTCGTGGCTCAGCCACTCGTGAGTTATTGTCCTGCCCCCTCTCTCATGAAGATAAATGGTGAGTCAAGCCTGATGGGTGGAATCTAATCACATGACTGTGCATTGATTTCACACTGCATGGCTGTGCAAACAAACGTCTGTATCTCTGCAATGCAAAAAAATAACAAAGAGTTGTACAGAACTCACTGGTAACAGTGCACTCACATTCTTAAAAGATAAACAGAACCATACCACAGCAACACTAACAATGTCAGTTTACAGATTAAAAATATGTTCAGGTTTGTTTCTTACAATTTTAGGACAAGACCATTTTTAAAGAACAATAAGACACTCCATGGTGTGTAGTCAGCAATACTGCAGCACTTTCTGGGCAGTCAGTGGTATTCAGCTGTGCCTCATGCCTCCCAACACACCTGGCAGGTGGGACGTAACAGCTTAATGCACCCGTTATTGATACTGTATGCTATTTTGCTTATAATGTTTTTTGAACATTAACCTATAAACTATAAGAGTTTACATCCTTGTAATTGGTGGGTTCCGATGTAATTTCCTTATTATCGTATAGTTCTGGAGTAGGAAGTCACCAATTATAAGGCTACAGTGTATAGTGGAATGCTGTTATGCATGAAATTCCATGCCTGGAATATGCATTTTTTCTGCTGCAGTAGTGATGTCATTATGTTGTTCTGCTGCAGTAGTGAAGTCTCTACCTCAGCAGAACTACTTGGAATGCTGGCACATTGTTTTTTCCTCTATTCAATTCTGTGGTGACAGTATTCTAGAACCTCTAGAGACTTCACAAGTCAGTTTCATTATGAAAAAGAGAAAACAATACAATGCACACATTTCACATAATACTACTATACACTATAAAAAAATAAAGGATGAGCAACTTTATGCATAACCTGTGTGTTCTGTCACCCAGGGGTTCTGATTCCCATGGACCTCTCGAGCTTTGCTCTCGAGGTCAGAGGGAATCAGAACCCCTCTGTGGCAGAACACACTGGTTGTGCTTAGTTGCCCATCCAGTATTCTCTATATGATGTATGGACAGTGTCTATTAACCCCTGTTTTCAATCAGTTCATAACCTGATAATCCCATCGTTATGACATCAGTATGCTGTAAACCTTGCTTAACTATGCCATAATGATGGGATTACAGTATAGAATGGCACCACCTGTCAAAATTCTTGGAAAGGAAAGGTGATCTGCTGCTTGGACATTCATTCAAAACACACACATTCCATTCAGACAGTTACAGACTTGCTGCAGTATAGATCACAATTGCTAATTTCAGCACTTCAGTTGCTCAACATTCAAACCAGGAGGCATTCAGAGACAAGCAGCAGAACAAATGCACATTGAAAAAAATACATATTTTTTTACACTAAAAAATACAATGCTTGAGTAACTGTGGTCAACCACGGATGTAATCACCTTGCACGGTTGCCATGGCAACTGTAAACCTCTCAAGCTGTGCTCTCGAGGTTTACTTGGTTGTCCTGGTAACTGCTTGAGGGGATTACATCGTAGTTAACCACTGTTATTCAGGCATTATCCTCTATGTAAATGGAGAGTTCTTACAGCACTGCTCCCTCCCCTGTGCACCAAAAATGAACTGTAAAATGCTGCAGACGGTCACTGGCAGTCGAGCAGGCGAAGGCAGACCAGTAACTGAAAAAAATAAATACAATAAATGTGTACATATTATGCCATCTTGGTTTCTGCTGACAAATATAAACCACTCATGTTTCACATGTGTGATTCATAAAAGTGCCAAGAACAACTCTTGTGTGGTTTTAGCCTTGTTATGTATCGCCTGGATGTACTTTATTTGGTATGTAATTGTTGGTAAGGGTTGATTATATCCTGAAATTCAGTACTAGAATTCTCCATTATATACATGTTATAATGAGATGTAGAACGGAGAGTGTGTGCAGTCAACTTTTAAAAAACAAAACATTTCTCCTCACAGGACAGTGCGAGGCTTCCAAAACATGAAATCTTTAATTATAATAATAAAAGTGGGGAGTACTGTCACTCAGGTGTTTCTTTACACAACCTCAGTATGTGCTGTTAAAATAAACCATATGAGCTTGGCTCTTGTGGGGTGTATGAAGCACACAACTCGGCTATGCACAACAAGCATTTGTCAAAGCTGAATGCTTTGCTTGCAGTGTAACAGGGCTTGAAAAAGCCCCCAATATTGTTACGACAACTCTGAACACACACTATCTAGACACAATTTAGTTTATATTTCAACCTTTTTTTTTTGTCTTCCTTATTTGTTTATTATTATTTCAAAGAGGACGGAGGCCACCAAGCGTCTTGAAGCAGAGGAGCGTCCAAGGTAGATTAATGCTGTGGACCCAGATCCGGAGCTCATCTGTTCATCAAAACTATGACATTTATGTGGTAGACATTAAAAGTTGCTTAATGTCTTTAGGGGCCACAATTTAACTCTATATCACAGTAAAGTCTCAACAACAAATCACCACATTGCACGATTAAAGGCATAGAACATGGCCTTCTTCTCCCCCAGACTAGGTAACATTTTCTTAAAATAAGTATGAAAAGGTTTTATATCCAGCCCAATGTACTTAGTTAAAGGATGTGCTTGGGATACTAATCGAAGTCTCTAGTGATTGTAAATCACGATTTTCCAACTTAAAATTGGGTTTCCTACGGGCCCCCCGGTAAACACAATGATCAGTAGTAAGGAAAACAAAACCAACCAGTAAGTGCCTAAAGTATATAAACACCATCATAAGACTACACTATAGAAAACAATTTAAAAATACGTCACCAAAATTTAATGAGATGGCCACAGCCCAAGATCCAGCAATCCCGGTTTTGACCCAGGATGATGCAACAGCAGCAAGGTAACCACATTTAACAATAAAATAGACTAAAAACAGTTATATATGTCAAGTGCAAGCTGAGAACTTGTAAAAAAGTAAACAAAAGTCTTTTTAAAGGTCATAAGAAGCAATCTTTACACCTCTAGGTTTCCTCCTGCCTTCCTTTCAGTGTCTACCAATTTGGTATTGTTGACCTTTTTTTTTTTTAAATAATCTTTTAATTTTTTGCATGTGTAACTTCTACGAGTTTCTTTCTCCTCAGCAGTTGCTATTCTCTCTTGCTGCCTGAACATGCTATGACACCAATAACACTATTCCACGCCATTCAGATAAACAGCATGTCAGAGGCATATGAAAACAGAAGTAATAGCTGAGGAGAGTGGAACATTGTAGATCTGAGGGCACTCCAAATCTTGATTATCACCCCAAATCTAAATTATAATTTTATATATACACTGGCTGTTATGCTTATATTATCTGTTAAATCTTGTTGTTAAGAGGTTTCTTATTGTTAAGAGGTTTCAGAAGCCTAGCAAACATCAGAGAATTTGAGCTAAAGTGCAAGGAATCTAACTAGTCCATCTCTATTTCTAACCACACTGGTTTATTGAAGTTATCTCTATCAGATTCCAGCCATTTGGAAATTTGAGTCATTCTACGCAATAAGTAGTAGAAACAGAAATCTGGTACTTTTAAGCCTTCCTTGTCCTTGGGCCTAGCCAACTTATTCTAAGCTAATCTACATCTTTAATAGGACCATAAGTAGTTGGAGAGCATACCCTGCCCACTTTTTAAGTATGTTAAATGGTAGCAGTGAAAAATAGGTATAATGCTTTCAGGAGTAGATTCATTTTTAGAGATTCCAGGCACCCCCAAAAACCTAAAGGCAAGGTATTCCATCTGATTAATATGTCATATATATATATATATATATTAAAACTGGGTTTTTATTAATAGTTTTAGAAACTGTTCTGCAGAATTTGATCCATAAGTAGTCAATCTGTTCTTTCCCCCCATTTAATTCCTATCTCCAATATTTCTCCCTTTGTACTGTATTAGTTACAAAGTAAAAAGAAGGATTTATCTTTGTTTAATTTGTAACCAGAAAGTAGTCAACATTCTTCAACTACCTGTGAAATGTTTGTTATAGATTGCTTTTGTTCTGCTACAGTAATTATGATGTCATCTCACAAAGAAAGTAGATGCTCTTTCCCCTTTAATGGGAGACCTTTAATTTCTCTGTCTGCCTTATAGCCTCCTTACAAACGGATCTAAGTTTAAATTAAATAATATGGGTGATATTGAACAGCCCTATCTAGCGCCTCTCTTTAAGAGGAAATGCTGGAAATGTTCCTATTTGTGATCACTGAGGCTGCTGTTTTTTTATGAAGTAGCTTAATCCAATTCACAGATTTATCAGGGAAATCATATTACTTCAAATAAATAAGGCCAGAGTACCTGGCAAGGCCTTCTTGGTGTCTAATGCAAAAAAGATCTATAGTGAATTTGGATTTATTGGCAACCTCCATTAAATGAAAAAGTTTCCAGGTGTTGTCTGTAGCCATTCTATTATTAATAAATCCTGTTTGTCTGGTATCAAATAAGGGATTACTTCTTCTAATCTGTTTACCAAGATTTTTGCAAGTATCTTTACATCCATATTAGTTAACGTTATGGGCCTATAATTTTAACATTTATTTGAGTCCTTACCATCTTTATGTATAGAAAGTTACAAAATGCTGAGTCCTAGTAGAAGGCAAGCATCCTCTGGATAATGCTTCTTTACATACATTAGTTAGGCTAGGGGAGGCATCAGCAATCAGTTTGTTATAGAAGTTAATTGAATATCCATCTGGGCCTGGAGCTTTATTAACCTTAAGTCCTTTTATTGCTACATGTACCTCCGCATTTTGTACCCCTATCTTTTGTGTTAATGCTTCCCTTATTTCACCCAGGACTTTCAGGAGTTCAGTTCCTTGACTAAAATCTTTTAAGAGGTGTGTCAGACAGTGAACCTCCTGTGTCATAGAGGTTTTTGTAAAAATTATAAAATTCTGTATTTATTCTTTTATGCCTTGTGATCAGTGAGTTATCTTATTTGTTTTGAATACTGCATATTCTAGTAGCATTGCTATTTTGTTTTTGTCTAATGGTGAGTATTTTGGAGGCCCTTGCACCTGAGTTAATGCAATTTAACTTTGATATGGCAACTTAGATTCAATGCAAAGAAGTGCAAAGTAATGCACCTCGGAAATAAAAATCCAGGAGAAGAGTACACAATAGCAGAGGAGGTACTAACGACAACAATAATGGAAAGGGATCTGGGTGTAGTCATATCAGATGACCTAAAGGTGGGTAAGCAATGTGAGAAGTCAGTAAGGAGAGCCAGGGGGATACTGGGATGCATAGGAAGGGGCATCACAAGTAGAAAAAGAGAAGTGGTTATCCCTCTGTACAGACAGTTGGTGAGACCCCATCTGGAGTACTGCTTGCAGTTTTGGAGACCTCATCTATGCAAGGACATAGACAGGATGGAAGCAGTCCAGAGGAGGCAACTAAAATGGTGCAGGGTCTACATCAGAAACCATATGAAGAGAGACTGAGAGAGCTTAATATGTATACCCTTGATGAAAGGAGGGACGGGGACATGATAGAAACTTTTAAGTACCTCAAGGGAATCAACAAAGTCCAGGAGGGTAGCATCTTTCAGAAAAAGAGATGTGTAAGAACAAGGGGGCACAATTTAAAGTTAGAGGGGGGCGGCTCAGGGGTAATGTGAGGAAATTCTTTTTCACGGAGAGAGTGGTGGACGCATGGAACCGCCTTCCTGGAGAGGTTGTGGGGTCTAAAACAGTGGGGGAATTCAAACATGCATGGGACAGACATAAGACAATTATAGTGGGGGGTTGCAGGAAGTAGGCTGTTGGTTAACTAGAATCTGCAGGTTATCCAATAGGTAGGGAAATTGGCAGACTGGGTGGGCCAAGTAGTCCTTATCTGCTGTCAAACTCTATGTTTCTATATATATCTATCAATAATTGGTCAAAGCATATCAGAATACATGACTGGCATGGAAAAGGAAAATGGGAAGGCAGTTGACTATGTAAAAATCAAATTCTATCACCTTTAAAAGGCCTCCTCATTGACCTTCCCCTTTGAGACTCCCCCACTCCTGTTGGCCTCTCCCAAAGAGGTCCATTTGACCTTCTAGACCTTTTGTATGCATGCAGAGACATGTCATCAGCTGATCTGGCAGACTGCAAGCACCTTCTGTTCCACAAATTCTGGACTCCTCAGTTACCAAGTGCATCCACTGGCCAGATAGTTGCTGTGGTAGGATAGCAGTGCTATCAGACCGTGGATCCTACCCTCTAGGATCCAGTGCCTGGATCCTACAAACGTTGTGGATTCTGTGGATCCTAGCAACAGATCCAGCTCAGATCCTATCTGACCTAGGATCCATCACTATCTGACCCCGGATCCTAACTATCTGACCTAGGATCCATCGCTGTCTGACCCTGGATCCTATCTCTGTCTTTGGTAGGATCCTACGAAGGATACCAGCACCATCTAACAGATTGTGGTAGGATCCACAAAAGCGCTCTCTGAGCAACACTATCCTGAACGCTCTTCACTGCTAGAAAATAGACTATTCCATAGTGTGACCACCCCATTAACAAATAAATACTTCCTTGGTTTCTGACAAAATGTCAGTGCTACAAGTGTGTACCTATGACCTCTTGTGCATTTGTTACCTACCACTGTCCAAAACTTGCTTATCTGCATGTTCCTTATGCCCTTTAACAGTTAAAACACTGTTATAATATCTCCTCATACTCTTCTGTACTCCAGCGTGTAGAAATCCAAACTGATTTTTTATCTAGTTTTGTTAAGGACAGATGAAATTATTATTTGGCCCTCAGGAGGCAACTAGACAAGCCTTTCCACTTCTGGGCTGGCCTGCCCCTTGCTCATACATTTTGTGACATCTGACTAGGGACAGCATTGGGGTAAGCTCTATGGAGCCATTTTTCATAACTTTTTTAAGTGTTAGGTCATCTTTTGGATTAGAGGGGAACAGTTACCGTTTACTGCAGTATAGTACATTGTATCAGACTAATTCTGTTTACTTGCAAGCTGACATTTCATACTAACATACTAAAATGCCAGCAGAATAGGCCTAACGGTCTTTCGTGTCTGCTCGTTTGGTCAGTCCCCAACCTGGGTGCTGACCTTGCTGTCCCCCTCGCCTTCTATGGCTTCTCCCTACCCAGTTCCGGATATTCTTGCTGCATTGTATTTTGCTTCCAGAACCCCTCCCCTGTACCTGTCCCAACCCCTCCACTGTCTCTGCCTCCACCAGCCCCCTAGGCAGTGCATTCCATGGCTCCACCACCCTCTCAGTGAAGTAGCACCTCCTCCTCCTTTCTCCCCTGAATCTTCCCCCCTCCAGCTTCCACCCATGCCCTCTAGTGGCCCCTTCCTCCTTCCTTCGAAGCACCCCGACTGTTCCTCCCCTATTTACCCTCTTCATGTACCTAAAGACCTCTATCATGTCCCCCCGGTCCCTTCTCTCTTCCAATGTGTACATATTTAGCTCTTCGAGCCTCTCCTCATAGGTCCTGTCCCCCAAGCCCCAAATCATTTTGGTTGCCTCCTCTGGACCCTCTCCAGGAGGTTAATGTCCTGCTTTAAGTGTGGCCTCCAAAACTGCACGCAGTACTCAAGGTGCGGCCTCACCAAGCAGTTATACAGAGGAGTATCACTTCCTCCCCTTCTGGAGGTGATCCCCCTAGCGATGCATCCCAGCATCCTGTTGGCCTTGGCTGCTGCCCTCCTACAAGTCTCAGAGTTGTTCATCTTGACATCCACCACCACCCCCAGGTCCCTCTCAGCCATCGAGACTTGTAGCATTTCCCAACCCCCAGGGTGTACACTTAGCCTGGGTTTCTGGCCCCCAGGTGGAGTACCTTGCAAATACATATCTCAAAATCCCATGCAGCTTACTTACATCAGAGGAGGGCTGTAGCAGTGGGAGACTGAATAGCCTATGGTGCATGTTAAAGCTTTAACAAGCTTGGATCAGATGCCCATTTTCCCAGGGCTAGGAACAGCCCTCTGTGACTGTATTTATCCCAGGAAAGATACATGCTGCAGCCCTCTTCTTATTAGTTTGTTATCAGTGTCAGTGGTGTTGCACACTCGCCTCTGAGACTGGAAGATTGGAAGGTTGTGGGTTCTAGCCCCACACTAGGCACTTGGAGTTAAATCCCAATACTGACACTGTAGTACATCATAAGGGGGCTGCTGCACTCCCAAGGAGCCATCTTTCAGATGACACGTTAAACCGAGGTCCCATCTGCCTGTTCTGGTGGTTGTTCGGGTGGGTGTTAAAGATCCCATGGCACTTTTCGAAAAAAGAGTAGGGGAAACTTTTACTGCAAAATTCAAAAACAGACTGCCATTTATGTTACAGAAATGCAAAAAAAAAAAAAAAAAAAACTCAGTTCCAAGATTAAACGAAACAGTAGTGATGTCATACATTAACAATTCCAGCATGTCAGAAAGTATACAATAGCTTAAACTACAATCACAACCCCTGAAATTTCTAGTCAGTCCACTGAGCGAACAATGAGTACACTGTAACAGACTCAAATTTCTGTACTCTTTTGTTATGTTTCTATGAAGACATAAACCTTATATTTTCCCATTTTCCATTCCTTATAATACTAAACAGTGTACCTTTATAGCATATAGGGAAATGTTATCCTTTTGTTGCCTGTCATCCAATCCAATCAGTCCCCTCCCAAAACTCATCACATATAGCTTCCCCATTGTCTTTCTTTCATATGCTCACACTTTCTCCAATTCGACTTGTGTTTTAAACGAAACATCCTGAAAATCACCCCCTCATTATGTAGTACTCGCTGGCATCTTGCCTGCCAACTGGCCCATTTTATGCATGGTAAGATAACATATATAGTACTCTTTTTCCACTTTCTCCAAGGGTCCATTAGCTGCCCCTGCACCAGAACTTCAAAGGTCATACTAGAAAATATTGGTGTGCCCCATAAAGACGCCAAGGCAGACCAAAAACCTTGTAGCCATGAGCACTCAAAAAACATATGTTGCACTGTTTCTGTTTTATCCTTCCAACCTGATTCCAGATATACTCTTTGCTCCATACACCTGTGCTTTGGTTCCCCTTCACGTTTAGGCTCCCATGCCCACATAACCATACAGTGTCTTGCATTTTCACCGGTATCCTAGGTTCTATTATGCTCTCTAATAATTGTTTACCCTTTATCCCTGTTTCAAGTATAAAAACTGGTTCCTCAAAATAGCATTTTGTGACCAAAATATTATAAAATTGTTTCTTGGACTGGTTTAGAAACCAACTCAGCTCTACCTTCCATGTTCTCACATATTTTAAAGTGGTCTGCACATGGACAGGTAATAACTTATCCATGGGATGCCACTTTCCTCTACCCCCAAGCTGTCAGAAAACTTGCACTCCACTCCTGCATAATGTCGGTCCCTACATTCTTAGTTCCTAAAAGTAGCAGTCTAACATTAGTGCAAAAAACAACTGGAGAATAAAAACACTAAAGGCTGCATCATATTCAGGTCTCCCTCCTTCCATGTCCTAGAAGTATGAGCTCTTTTCACTGGATTAAGCTTACGTCCCCATAAAAGAGTAAAAAATAATCCCTGCAGTTTCGTGTGCATAACATATAGTAATGGATATATGTGTGATACGTGTAAAAAAGTGGTGCAATGTATGCTTTTATAAGGTGAACCCTTTTTTTCCTCGTCATTCTCCATGACCGCCATGTCTGGACCTTCTGTTGAGCCATCTCATAGGCTATATCCCAATTTTGTTGTTCTGCTTCTCATGTTCCAAACCATAACCCCAGAATCTTTAGGGAGTCCTTTGCCATCGGAATTGGAAAATCAAAAATCATTGGAACTTTCCCCACTGGTAATATTTTACTCTTTGTAAGATTTATTTTTAGCCCTGTTTCGGTGGTCACGTCAGTCAATATCTTTAATGCTTTTTTTCCATCCTCTACTGTAGCTACTGTTAAGATACAATCGTCTGCATATACCAACACCTTTTTGTATCGTACTCCCATCCTACTCACCATTGGTGCTATATCCCCTGATGTCTCAATCATTCTTAAAACTGGATCCAAACCAAAAACATATAAAAGTGGACTTAAAGGACATCCCTGTCGCACTCCTTTTTTTGTGTAGACAGGAATGCCCATGTGTCCATTAACCATTGGTGTCACTTGTGCCTTATCATAAAGCAGTTTGATAAGATCCACCATTTGAGTTGGCATTCCATAGTCCTGTAGTACCTTCCATAAATGCCGATGCTTAATGGCATCAAAAGCTTTATCTTGGTTGATAGATAGTAGGTATCCCTCAGTCCTATAATTCAGTCCTTGTTCCACTATCTCTCTTACATGCTATAAATTTTGGTATATATTCCTTCCTGGAATTGCACAGTCTTGTGTTGGTATTACAACTATCTGTGCTATTTTTGCCATTTGTACTGCCAGAAGTTTTGTTAAAATCTTATAATCTGACGTTAACAGTGGCCTCCAATTCCTTATGTTTTGTGCCTCCCCATTCTTGTATAAGAAAATCAATACTCCTTCTGACATACTTTGACATAATCTATGCTCTTGTTGAATAGCCTCATATACTTTCTTTAAAATTGGTGTCAGGATGTCTATGAACATTTTATAGAAATCATTTGGTATGCCATCCATACCGGGAGTAGCATTTGTAGACAACCCTTGAATCGCCATTTTTATTTCTTCACTAGTTACTGGCTGAGTCAAAGCTGCCCTATCTACTTCTGGTATACTAGGAACATCATTCTTCTTAAAACGTATCTCATTTATATTTTGGTCTTCTATCACAGAGAAGGTTCTAAAAACATATTGCTGTATTACCTGCTGAATGTCCTTTTGTTCATCCACTATTTCCCCGTTCTCCATCACTAATGCAGTAAATAAAGTGTTCTTTTTACCATATAGTTCTTTATCATAAGGATTTACTATTTCATGTTTACCTTTTGTCATGAATTTTTGTTGTAGTCCTACTTGACATTCCCATTCTTTTATATATGCACTCATACTCTCTTTTATACTATTCAAGGTAACTGTCATGTCTCTTCCTGTACCTGTGTTTAGTGTTATCTTCAAATATTTCGCTCTTAAACCTAAGTACCTAATGTTTTTTTGTTTAGCCGCTCTGCTTGTTAAGTTAATCATCAACACTTTTATGTCCCTTTTAGTATCCTCCCACCATTCAATAAGACTGTCATAAAGAAAATCAATGTTTTGACGAGTCGTAATTAAATCATGTATCTCTATCTTACATAAATCCTCCTGAAGTTTGGAAGTATTCATCTTTCAATAACCTCTTCCCACAGTAATCTTATGATGCGAACCTATTTCTAATTTTAAAGCAAGATGATCGGACATCTCTAAAGGAAGTACATGGATATTTCTACTCGAGACTCTGTCAGTTGTAAACCAAAAGTCAATTCTAGTGCTCAAATGTCCTTTATAAAAAGTATGACTTGGCATTTTTCTCAAAATCTCATAAACATCATTTAAGGAGTGTTTATTTAGAACAAACTGCAAAGCATTGGTATCACAATATTGTTTATCAGTTTTTCATCCCCAATCTCTAGCACTAAGTCCACAATTAAAATCACCCCCCCCCCCCAATAGAATTAACTCTGCCGTATACAGAAAAGGTTCTATTAATCTAAAGAGCTTAGCTCTTTGTGCTTTGGACTGTGGTGCATAGATATTTATACATCTATATGTAACATCATTTATCTGAGCATCAATCAATAAAGCATGCCCCGGTTGCAGATCTAGTACTTTAAAGATTTTTACATTTGTTTGTTGATGGGTTATCCATCATTACATAAAGTAAGGAAGAGAGTCATATTTCTAAAACAAAACATCATTTGCGCTTTTTCCATTTCTTTGGTTTTGCTCTCTCTTTGACCAATAAGTCCCCTGCAACATCCGGCTGTGAGGATGTTATGGAAGAAACATCTGATTCCTTTCCATCATCTTCATCCTTTATGTCCATTAAAATGTTGTAAGAGTTCTGTACAGAGATTGTAACTTTACTGGTATTACCATCTGGCCCCATCATAGGCTTTAATCCTGTCTTAGATCTAGTAACCCTTATAAAATGGGAATCTGTAGTTCCAGGAGGTAGAATGTTGCTTTCACCAGCAGCACCAGTTTCCAAGAGATTCACTGGATCCGCAATTTCAGCCCTTTCACCAATACGTCCACTCATTTTGGGATGCACCATGGCTTCTGCAATATTTGAGAGCTCTTCCTGCTCTACTGGTACTGTTTCTTGTTGTACTTCAAGAGGTGTAGCTATATCCTGTATTTTCCTACCATCCTGCACAAGTCGTCCTCCTTTCTTATCCAAAAGTCTGACTTCCTCCCTCAAAGTGAGCACAGTGGGATTTGTTGGTACCATAAGTTCCTGTAGCCGCGCTTTCTCCTTCTGCGTGGCTGCCACATACACATCTTGTGCCACTCGTATGGCTTGATCTATACTATTGTGTGAGGCCCACACACAGCTTCTAAAGGTATGACCCTTTTCCTTGCATAAATTGCATTTTGGGGGCTGCCTACAATGTGCTCCAATATGCCCCAATTCACCACATATACCACCTCTCTGTTTTTCACAAGCATTGCTGAGGTGCCCCACATTTGTAGCCTGCTCTCGGCTGGCCTTGGTAAAAGATCACTCCTTGATCTCTACCCCCCAAAAAAAACTATTTGGTAAATGTTTGTAAATCCCATTTTCTTGTTACAAGGTGCTTTTGTACTTCCACCCCCATCCCCAATGCTGCTTAAGCCAGTATGTAATATCAGCGACATTTACCCCTCCATTACAAAAGAGCACAGTTATCTTGAAGCTGGGTTTTGTCAAAGGGATTGCTAAAAATGGTCTCCACAATGATGTAGTTTTAAGAACCTGATATTGTTTCCAGAAGCGGTCCAAACCTGCAGGGTGTTTAAAACTGATATCAAAAATGGTACCCCCTGGCATATGAATCAGTGCATAGATCTCATATACATGATACTTCATACTTGTTTTCAAAAGTGCATGTCCCACAAAAATCCTATCTGGAATGTCATTCATGTCTCCTCTGTATCTCAAACGCACTGCATTTCATCTTGTGGCAGGCTCAGATAAAGTCCTCTGATTGTTTGGAAATAAATGATTTGCAGTGTGTGTGCCATACATTCTGAGGTGGTAATGACTCTTGCCTTGGTTCAGGTTAACTGGATCAGGTGGAACGTCAGTTTTTGAAGGGGGAGTGTGAGGGAGGGGTTGTTCCATTATTTCTACTGTGACCTGTGTCTGTAAATCCCCTTCTATTCACTTTATATCAGTGATAAGGCCACTATGTTCCTTATCCAAAGTGTTTTCTGCATTATCATTTCCTGTACATTGTCCTGGTATAATGACATCTGAGAAAATGTGGTTTGTTGTTTAAACCTCCCCAGAGTTCTCAGTAGAGGTCTGCGCGTCCCCAAATACTACTGGTACATTTGTATCCCATCCTGTTTCCTCGGTCTTCTCACCCATCCTGCTCCCTGTATAGCTGCAGAAACCCAGTCAGTATTTGTTATATCAGACCTGGCAGCTAATGTCTTTGTATCCTCAATATTTCTTTTCTGAAACCCTCGTCCCTTTTTCCCTTTATTTGCCGATTATTTGGGCATATTGTCCTTTCCTATTCCCCCCGAAGACACTCCTGTAGTAAAGGAGATATTTTGTGTGGGGAAAGGCTCTACTCCTGACGTTCCTCTAGTCTCACAAGCTGTATTATCACTGCTCACATCACTCTGTACTGTTTCTGGCATCTCTACCTGTCTGCACATACTCCCGCTCCCATACGATATTTCAACAAGCAAAGGTTTAACTACCTGTTGTCTCGAACAGCCATGTCCCAGAATCTGATCATGTGCAGCCACTGCTGTAGAAATCTCTTGCTGGACTGCTGCCACTCGCTTTTCTTTCTCTTCGACTCCTGAAGCCTCCCGGACCTCCCGGTCCATCTCCATCAATTGCTCTTTATTTTTCAACTCCTCTTGCAAAAGGTTCCTCCTTTCTAGGAACCGTGTTTCTTCCTCTCGTAACTGTTCCCGTATCTCCTCAATGGCGTGGATACAATCTATCGGCTTATGTGCAGGCCGCGCATCCATCTCTTCCACCCGATCCATCGGACGACCTTCAGGTAAATTCTCCGGGGGAAATAAAAAACCTTCTCTCGCTTCTCCATTCTCTGATGTGGCTATCTCTAAAGGCAAATAGGCCGGGGAGGAGACCTGCTCCTTGGCCCTGCATACATCCGTCCTCTTCTCCGTCTGTGGGTGACTGGCCATCTCAGCACCAGTCACAGCACAGAGTAGAGGAATTTCCCCGATGTCCTGACCAAATTTCCCCCATTCATTAAAAGTACCACCAACAGCTTAATCTGGTTCAATTTCAGTTGGCATCCATCTGTATCTCCCCTCCTCCCCTGGGACAAGGCTGAAAATAGGCAGAATTGTCTAGCCCTCCTTTCCCGGTCAACAAAAATTAAATAAACAGCTGCAGGGGATTCTGGGATTTGTAGTTACAGAAAATGTCACCTTGCAAGTCATCAGATTTAGTCTCATATAATGTACTATACTACAGTAAACAGTAAGTAGGAAAAAAACGTACTTTTGCACACAAAAAGTACAAAATCGGACCAGCTCAACACTTGGGTATGGGGCTCTTATTGATGACTGTTCCCCTTTAATTGTAAGCCACTGCTCAACTATCTAGGCTAACAAGACATGCATATTTTCTCATCAAAAATGAAGTAGATATTGATAAATGATAGAATCTACTTAGAAAAATATACCAATATACTGTATTTATATATTATTTGTATTGTTAGTCATTATTTCTTCTACAGCACGGTAACTTAATTTAGGTACAAATCCTAGTCTGAAAAAAAAAAAAAAAAAAAAAGCTGTGAGCACATATAACCAGAGCAGGGACTCTCAGATTACTGTACATGGAAATATAATATTGAATATTATTTGGATAATAAAACAGACACATAAAAGTGCATGTGCTTGCTCTAGATGCGATACGTGCCAAGACAGGTATGTAATTTCAGTAGTGACGTAAGCAAACAGGTTAATCAAGATAAAACAGATTAAATTAAATCCAGTATACATACATTAATAATTACTGGTTCTCCAAAACGCCGTAATAACCCAAAAAACGAGTTATTACGGCGTTCACTAAACTTTCTTTCACCTCCGTTGTCCTTTCGCTGTCGCTCCAGTGCACCACGCCACTTCACTGACTCGTGCTCTGCTTGTGGGCGGACTCAACAGTATTCAAAACATGGCACCTCGGTTTTCTGCCTTCCGATGAGCCGCCCGACAAGCCACTTTCCTTTATTACCCTCCCCCTGTTTATTTAATTTTCTTTATCTGGTTGATCCTGCCTTTGAAACATGAAAGAAACAGCTGGTTGATCCTGCCGTATCAAGAGACACAGAGTCCCCGACTTCGAATTTAATCCAAGATGGACCCTGGTAAGAGCCGTGGCCGAGACAGTTTATTTTTTAAAAAGAAAAAACTCTCAGAGAGCGAGGGAGAAAGAGAAAATGTGTGTGTTTTGACAGCAAGTGAAAAAGGGAGAATGAGTGAGTGTCTGTAGGTAGTGGAAAGAAACATTGTCTTGCACCAGTCATTATTAAAATTAAAAGATATGCAAGTGTGTTCTTATGGATATTTTTTACACATCCTCAGTGTGTGATGACTTGATAAACCTCTTGAGCTTCGCTCCAGAGGTTTATGGGTCATCACACACCTCAGGTGTGTAAAAAAGAATCCATAACACACACTTGCATATCCATCATTCTCTATGTAATACATCTTGCTTTAACACTTTGTCACATGTCATGAGCAATGTCACTGTTGATCTATTATATGTGCCACAAAGTATTCCATTCACTACAGACTCATGCCATGCAATTATATTTCTGCATTGTAGAGGCTTATGGGAAATATGGGCGAAACTGCCACATCCTCTTAACATTTGTTTTTTTAGAATTTTTTTTTTTTTTTAAGAACTGGTAGCTGCTTAAACAAACAGCTTAAACTACAACAATTAAGTTTAACTTCAGAGTTTTCTAGTTCGTTTTTTAACTTTTTTCTGTTATATAGATCAACTAAATATTTCAGATAGTGCTGTTCTTAATCCACAATGTCTTTCAAAAAGCATCTGACATTCCCCAACCGAATTCTATCTATGACATCATAGTCTGTTGTCATGTAAACTACTGTGCTGTTATAAAGGCACTATGAAACCAGGTGAGTACTGTCAAAGGCATTTAATACACAGTTTTTGAGAGGCGGCCAAGGTATGTTATCAACCTTGGAAAGGAAAACTGAACATAAAAAAGGTACTCTAGTAAAGCAGAATAACTGAAATGTTGCAGTACATTTACAAAAGTCTCCAGGACAGGACGCGTGAAAAATAAATGTGCCTTGCCAAAATGGTAGGTGTAAGGTGGGAGAGGATGGTGGGTATGCGTACTAAGTGGGCTGTGGGGATGGGGTAATCTTCACTTGTACGGGGGAGAGGGAGGGTGGAATGGATGCTAATGGAGGGGGGGGGGTTGTATAGTTATTTATTGCCAGATACAGGGACTGGGCATCCAGTGTCAGGAACTCAAAGAGGGGGCCCTACAGAGATCCAACAGGCTCAGGCACCAGTTGGCTGCAGTTGGTGCCACTTGGGTGCTGTTTTTTATGCAAACTGCATAACGATCTGTGTTTTTCTTTGTTTTTGTTTTACACTGCTTGCACCAAAAGCGGGTTTGCGAGTCACAAAAATAGGTGCTGCCTCACCCATTATGGGTGCTAAAGTCAGCCTTGGACAGGTTGGTGGTGGAGGACATGATGTTGGGACACTCTACTTAGCATGGCTTGAAATACAATCTTTCTGAATTTCTGTGGAAAGGCATTTCTAGCCTTGGAAATGTATTTTTTACAGCCAGCACTTCCATTTGGAAATTAACTTGCTGCAATGTGCATGCCTGGCCACTTGGCTGTGGTGACAGTAGTGAGTGGCTGAAGTGGTGCACATCATGCCTCAAGGGGGGGGGGGCGCTGTTTAAACCAAAAAAAGCCTAAAGATCAAGATCACACTGTGTGTTGAAGTGGGCAGGGAAGGAGCTGCAAGCCATCATTCAGTAAGTGTGCGAGCATGTAATGGACTGAAGTGGAGGGGGCAGAGAGACTGCCAGTTAAAAATGAGTGCATGAGCGTGTCATATGCTGAAGCAGGTGGTGGCTGTGGGGAAGGGGAAAGTCTGCCGACTGGTTAATGCTGCAAGTGCATCAAGCGCTGAAGTGGGGGGCAGGGAAGAAAGAGCCTGCCAACTGGTTAATGCTGCAGTGCATCAAGCCTGAAGTGGGGGGGGCAGGGGAAGAAAGAGCCTGCCAACTGGTTAATGCTGCAGTGTATCAAGCACTGAAGTGGTGTGGTGGTGGGGGGGCTGGGGAACAAAGAGCTGCCGACTGGTTAATGCTGCAGTGCATCAAGCGCTGAAGTTGGGGGCAGGGAAGAAAGAGCCTGCCAACTGGCTAATGCTGCAGTGCATCAAGCTGAAGTGGTGGTGGGGGCTGGGAAGAAAGAGCCTGCCAACTGGTTAAGCTGCAGTGTATCAAGCGCTGAAGTGGAAGGGGTGGCAGGGGAAGAAAGAGCCTGCCAACTGGTGATGCAGAGCTAGATGGAAAGACATTCTATGACTGGTGAGTGTTATATCATATAATGGGCTGAAATGGAGGTGCCACAGGTCACTTTGTAAAGGGGAGTGGGCGCAGTTCATGCACTGATAAGGAGGCTAGAGAAAAAGCAACTCCAGTCAGGCATTTTAGGGATATCAGCGTGCAGGGCAAAAAACAAAAAAGAGATGTGCGGGGAAATCTATAAAGCCGTGTGGCAGAAGGAAAGCAAAGAGGCTTGGGAGATGGCTCAGAGATCAGAAAAGCCTGGAAAAAATACATAAAATGAAAAGCAGAGAGAAAAAACAGAATGGGTAAGAAAATGAAAGAAACTGATCAGTTAATAAGCAAATAACAAAAGAAAAAAGGGAAGCTATCACATGATGATGAGTTACATAGAAACATAGAAGTTGACGGCAGATAAGAACCTCAAGGCCCATCCAGTCTGCCCATTTCTTTTTCTACCTTATAAATGTGCCATCGTTCTTTGCTGTCAATGGCCTATCTATTCATACTCATCTGTATTGCTCCATTATGCCTGTCCCATGCCTGTTTGAAGCCCTGCACTGTATTCATAGCCACCACTTCCTGAGATAGGCCGTTCCATGCATCCACCACCCTTTCTGTGAAAAAAAACTTCCTCACATTACCCCTTAATCGGCCTCCCTCTAATCTCATGCTGTGTCCTCTTGTCCTGCTATTTTTCTTACTGTATATTGAAACATGTTAGACTCTTTCACCTTGTTAATGCCCTTAAGGTGTTTGAATGTTTCGATCATATCACCTCTCTCTCCCTTCTTTGCTCTAGGGTATACATATTGAGCTCTGTTAATCTGTTCTCATATGTTCTGATGCAGTCCCTGCACCATTTAGGTTGCCCTTCTCTGGACTGCCTCAATTTGGTTAATGTCCTTGTGAAGGTGTGGCCTCCAGTACTGCATGCAGTATTCCAGATGGGGCCTAACCAGTGTCTTGTAAAGAGGGATTATTACCTCCCTCTTACGACTTGTGATACCCCTACTAATACACCCTAACATCCCCCTAGCCTTACCTACTGCTTTAGAGGTCTGCTTGGATGATTTCAGGTCATTGGTGATGATGGCCCAGTCTCTTTCTTCCTTTGTGACTGCCAGCAACTCCCCTCCCAGCCTATAGGTGGCTTCAGGGTTTCTCTTCCCTATGTGCATGATCTTGCACTTCTTTGCATTAAATCCCAGTTGCCACTCTTCCGATCATTTCGTTAGTTAATCCAGATCTCTTCTCATTCTGCCCACCCCATCTGGATCATCTAATCTGTTGCAGATCTTGATGTCATCTCTAAACAGCCAAGCCTTACCCTCTAGTCCATCTGCAATGTCACTGATGAAGATATTGAAGAGGACTGGCCCCAGGACTGATACCTGAGGTACCCCACTTGTGACTTGCATTTTTTTTTTTTAGTTAGTTATTTAACCAGGTGAGACACACTAAGCTGAAAGCTTTTTTACAGGTGCAACCTGGTAGCACAGGGAAGTTAAGTGACTTGCTCAGGGTCACACAGTATGCAAGTGGAAGCTGTGGGATTCAAACCCAGGTTCTGGTCTGCTGGATGTCACCAGATTTGCAGCTCAGAGCCTTAAACCACTGCGCTATACTGCATCTCTTCTGACTGCATACCATTTACCACCACTCTCTGTTTTCTGCACGTCAACCAGTTTGCCACCCAGTTGACCAACTTATGACCCACCCCAAGCCTACCCAGCTTGTTTATCAATCTTCTATGTGGAAACAGTGTCGAAAGCTTTGCTGAAGTCAAGGTAGGCAACATCAACTGCTCCCCCTTGGTCCACCACTCTGGTTACCCAGTCAAAGAAATCTATGACATTAGTTTGACAGGACCTTCCTTTTGTAAACCCATGCTGTCTTGGATCCTGTGCCCCTATGGATTCCAGGTGTTGCACTATCCTTTCCTTACAGAGTGCCTCCATAATCTTGCCCACTACTGAGGTAAGACTGACTGGTCTGTATTCCCTGCCTCCTCCCTGCTACCACTCTTGTGGAGTGAGATCACATGAGCCCTTCTCCAGTCTTCTGGGACCTCTCCTGTGCTCAGAGACTCACTAAACAGTTCTGCTAATGGCTCTGCTAATTCCACCCTTAGCTCCTTTAGTACCCTGGGATGTATGCCATCAGGTCCCATTGCCTTGTCCACCCTGAGCTTAGCGAGCTCTTGCAGGACCCTTTCTTTTGTGAAGGGAGTAGTGCTCACCTCCCTCCCTCCCTGTGTCCATGGTGCTGAGCTGTGGGCCCTGCCCTACCTTCTCTTCAGTAAATACTGAGCAAAAGTATCTATTAAGGATAGATGCTTTTACAGGGTCCTCCTCCTCAAGTCAAGGAATAACTGTACAACAGTGGGAAAGGAAAAATAGAAAAATAACAACACAATGAAGAAAGTGGGAAGGCCACACAAAAGTAGTGCTTAAACCCATTTTATTTCACATTATTTTATTTATAAATTGTATAACTGTTTAGGCACCATTATGCAGATATACTGTGCTGTAGGTTTGACTCGATGGCAGACTTTCACACGTTCTAGTGTGGAAACGTGAACATGTCCCAGGAAATGTAAACTGCCAGGCTCACATTTCAGAGGAAATGTAGCAATCTGACCATTATTTCTAGTCATGTTTAGCTGCTGATGCATGCATGGGATGGCTGGATGGCTGGTGGTGGGAATGGACAGGGTGTTTTGACACCTTTCATGTTTTTTGCCACCTGCACAGGATGGCTGTGGGTGGACAGATATGATGTTTATGTAAGCACCCTCTGGACACTTACTAGTTCAATTTGGTTGCTAGGTGTAGCTAGGGGAAGGGGGAGACAGAGAGAGAGAGAGAAAGCGCGCTTGGTGCCATTTGGTCTGGGATGTTGGGCCTGTTTGCTGGCAGCAGGGAGCCCTATCTGCAAGGGGTATATAGAGAGAGAGAGTGTTTTGGCACCAAAGTGGTGGGGGAGAGAGAGACCTGGGAGAGCAAAGGCCGGGGGTCAGCCCATCAAGTTCGGCGACGAGGGCCTTGGGGAGCCAGGGTGGTCCGCTTGCCACCCCAGCCCTCCTCCCTCGAAGACCTGCGTTATGAGAAGTGTGGCGGTTCAGGCCTTGAAAGTGAAGGGGGAAGAGTTGGAGCTGAAGGATGGGGTCTTCTGGTGCAAATGAGAGCCGAAGCCCAGGGAGAAGAAATATCTATGGAGGCCCGCCAAGTGAACTTCAGCACCTTGGTAGGGTAAGCACTGATGGGGTCCTTGTAACTTAAGTAGTAGTCTCACCCATGGGCGAGTGCAGAGTTTGGAGTCAGAGTGTGTTCTGTGGGCGGGACTGCCATGGCAATTTGGGCCTGGGGCGCAGTCCAGAGGTGGCAGCCTGTATTGCTGTGGATGTAGTGGTGGCAGCACCACCCCTTTCCCCCAGCCAGTGGCCACTGCAGATTTGGGACTTCTGAGCTGGGCAGCCTGTGGAGGCAGGGGAATGTTCATGCGGGGGAATGGTTGGTTGGGACCCCGGCAGGGTGGCAGACTGTCTGAGTGCTCCGTGAGGCATGGCAGTTAGTCCCCTGGATGAAGACAGTCCTGAAATTGGAATCACTGCAGGAGCGGAAAGTGCCAAGAGTTACTGGGAAAGGCCAGGGGTATAGAAGACCGCCTGGATAGGGCCCAGCTGCTGTGCACTGGCCTCAGTGATTGGGTGTCCAAAAAGTCTTCGGTGGTTCTGTTCTTACTAAAAAACACCAGTTTTGACTAATATAAGACCTTGAAGTGAAGGAAATGCTCCATAAAGTGAAAGGTACCCCCTCCCAGTGGAGAAAGTGTGTGGGAAAGGCCAAGTTTGAAAGAGGGACTGGAACAGTAGAAACGTTTCGTGCTGACATAGTCCCTAGGGAATGTCTAGTGTTTGAGAATTAAGGAATGGAAAGTGAGCCAGAGAGGCCTGAGTAAAGATCTGGATTGAGAGAAGAGAATTGGAATGGAAGTGCTGCTAAGTGCGAGCTGCCTCTAGGTGTGGCCTGTTTTGGTCTTCTGTATTGCTACTGCCAGGAATGTAGCCATGTCGGCTCGAGGAATCACTGCATGAAATAATTCAGTCTGCTGGCAAAAGAGACTGCTACAGGAAACTCTGGTGTCCGCCTGTGGATGTCACCACTGTATGTGTTACCACCACGCTCCATGGAGTGGTTAATCAACTTTTCTTGTTCATTAAACTGTTTTTGCAACTTCGAGTGTGGAGTGGACAGTGGATTTAATCAATCTGAACTGTGCATTTTATGCCTGCTAACCACCCTTACCCCTGCAGCTCACCATGTTACATCTAAGAAGCGCTCCTGCTCCCTCCAAAGTGGAGTCCACCCGCTGCCATCAGAAGAACCAGGTAATGAGCGCATTTCTACTGTCTTTGGACTGTGTTGCTTGGGTTGTATAGTGTCCCCATCCACCAATTTACCATCAGATACCACTAGATGGGTGGAAGTGACATTTATATAACCTCCATGTGTGCTTTTGTCTTCTCGGATAGTTGGGAGTTGACAATTTCAATTCAATTTTATTTTTATACTAGAAAGTATGTGAGCAAAATGCCCGTTTTCACAAACGTCCAGTGGTACAGAAATTCGATGATACAGAGAAAAAGGTAAAAACAATATTTGCAAACTTTTACGGTATTTACAATAGGAATCGTGTAAATGACAGGAGCATCTAGATTATAAAAAAATAAAAATACAGAGCACACAACAGTAGAGCCAATATATAGATGCATATAAACTCTAAGGCAACTCAAAGGTTGGTGGACATTCAGGGGGTCTTGAGGTCTGGAAACCCTTTGTGGGTTTTGGTGGCTGTACGGTATGGTTGGGGGTGGTGATGGACACCCTCCATGGGTTTCTGTACCTGCACAGGATGGCTGTGGCTGGATGGACATGTGGTTAGGTCAACCTTCATAGCAGCTAGCACCTGCATGGGACGGCTTGTAAAAAGTCTCAAAACAGCAAAAATCCGGATGGCTTTGTAGGATCGTGTCTGGGAACACGCAGTTGAAGTCCAATACGTACTGTATGTAGCTGTTTTATGAGTGGCCTGAAAGCCACTCGCAAAGCAAACTACAGGGCTGGAGCAAACAGCATCACTATGCAGCTGCTTTGTGAGTGGCCCACAAACCACTCGTATAGCACGCTATGCTGTAGATGTGGCAGAATATGCGTCATCATGCAACTGCTTTGTGAGTAGCCCGCAGTTATAGGTCTGCTGAAGTCAGTGTCACTATGTAGTGTTCATCACGATGAAAGAAAGGTAAAAGCTAAAGATGTTAGCTGTTACATGCGTTTTTAAAAATGTGAGGAAATAACTTGGAAAAAAAAGGCTATGTTAATGCATCAATTAGGGTTGAAGCACAAAGTGTACACAGTAGGAAAAAGATCCTTGGCAAATCTATGATGTGGTATTCCTCGAGGTCCGAATGATCATGCGATGCAGTGCTGGTGTTACCATACTATCAGCACTGTTTTGCTACACACAGTAAAACTGTGATACAGCAGTGCCTGCATAGAGGGTACCAATATTAGGGTAATGCCAATACCGCATCCCATGATCAATCAATTCTGAGAAACACCACACCAAAGATCTGCCAAGGTTTTAGGCATTTTGTGTTTAACAGAAAGACAGTTTTTGCTTCTTCACTGGCATGGAGGTGGATATACCACCATCTGGCATTTTCAGGCCATCATGAAGCACAGTGAAGGGGATTTATCCTTTTTTGTTTCCTCTGTTTCCCCGTACGGACACCAACATGGACAGATGTGAGTACAGGTGGCAGGAATGTGAGCCAACGCCCCTGGCAAGCATCTAACGGCATCCTCCCCTGCCTATACCTCAACTACTGCATCACAACATATGCACCCCAAATGGTGGCAGCAGAGCAAGACATTGCAAGGCTCCTTCCCTGGAGAAGAGCTTCCTCTGGAACACGCGATCCTCCTCCCTTGGCCTGGCCTGCCCCCCCACCCGATAACCCAAGCTTGTTCCTAAACACAGATTCACTAACATCACGAGTGGTAGCGCTATCACTGGGCCCACAGGCATTTTTTTATCCCCACTGTGATAAACACTATGGGCGTCGATGTTCAAATTCCTTCCAAAATGGGTGTTTGCAGCACACACCAACGTATTCCACAAACACCCATTTCGCGGGGGGGGGTTGAAAGCTGACACCCATAGTGTCTGTGAGGGTGGAGCTAAAAAAGCCATCAACAGAAAAAAGTAGGTAAAAACATTAAAAAAAAGAAAAAAAAAAAGGCTACAAACTAAAGAAGGAAACACAGTTGAAATAAATGGGCACGCTGAAATGAACAGGGTCTAGTGCATTTATTTCAGTGTGGTCAGCAGTCAAAGAAGCAACGCTTTGGGGGACACCGAGGATTCAACATCAAGGGACAAGAGGAACTGGTAAGATAGACAGAGGTGGGCACTACTGGGTGAGGGAGGTAGGTAGTCGGGTGCACAGAGGGTGGGAAAAGGTGGAGCTTTTTTTGTTCATTTATTTTTAAGAGTTTGGGAAGGGGGATACTGAGACAGACTTTCTGGGGTGGAGGAGTGTCAGTAATGTGTACAGGCTGTGAGATTGGGCACCCTGAGTGCCTGACCGTGGTTGGGGGGGGGGGCGGATGTGCCAATGCACCCAAATGCAAAATCCACCTCTGGTCAATCAGTTGATTACTACAGATCGGAGTAGTTTGAATGTTGAAGAAGGCTGTATAATAAGTAGAAGAAGGACAGACTACAGAACTAGCAGAGTTGACTGAGATCCCGAGAGCAGTGGAGGAGTTTCTCAGTGCTTGTTTACACACGGTTGCCTTACAAAGAGAGGAAGCACGGGGTTGGGAGAGAGAAAGCACATGGATTCATACGTACTGTATGTGCTTTAACCCCACTGGGCAAAGCATAGAGAAAACATAATGTGATAAATTCAGTATCTGGTCACGCCTTTCCAGAGCCTCCGTTTTCTTTTGTCTCCTCTGTCAGCTATGCAGCTGTTAAAAAAAAACAAAAAACACAGTAACAGAAGTCTCACAGTTTCCCCCGGTCTCTCATCAGTCAGCCATATCCCTCACCGCTCCGTCTCTATCTTCAGATGCTAGAGGGTCCTGTGCCTTTCCATCTGTAGCTGCACGGAAGCACAAGGCCCACAGCCAGACAGACTCTTGACCCTGCTCGTCTACATCCGTAACCAAATGGAAGTGCAGGCCCCAGTCAGACTGACCCTTCCCTTGGCACATGCATATCTGCATCTGTTCAGGACCTATGTGAATGAAGATACTTTCACACTATCGCAAAAAGAAAGGAAATTGTACTAGATATTTGCAATGAGACATTAGGTTGAAGAAAGCAAAGCACATAAACTAAGGAAATGGAAAACATTAGGGTTTGGAGTCTCAGGAATTTTGGTGAATCAGCAGTGTGATGTTCCTTGGGGTTGCCAACCCTAATGCCCACCCCTTTCCATAAGCAAACACGGGTACACATGATCCTTGCTTCATGCAGGGCCCACAGGGCCCAGCGTTAAGAAATACATGTGTAACCCCCCTGCAAATGGGGGTTCCCAAAAGACTTCCAGGAGCTTGCTTGAATGCTCCAAGCCTGAATGGTGTTTGGCATTTAAGCCATTTATCAGTGAGTGTTTTAGAGCCTCTGGTACTGTCTCTTTAAGAGCTGTCTGCTTGCACACATAATTAGTTTGTATGGGGGACTGTGTGTTTCTTTGATTGAGTACCACTCAAGCTGCCAATTCACTTCATTTTGCAGTCACTAGGAGTGCAAAGGGAACCTATCTGAAAGATGTAACTGTTTGCCAGAAATTATTTAGAGTAATAATGAAATTACAGTTTGTCTAACCTGCTTTCTTTGCAGTCAGAACTGTGTCTGCTAGTTCCCCATTCTAGTTTTGAACTGCTGAACTGGACCAATCAGTGTGGGGTAAGCTAGCTCTAAAATGGTGCCTTGGACGAATCAGAACTTGGACTCATAATCTGAGCCAGCCACAAGAGGATTGTATGGGCAGTGACTCTGGGAGATGTAGTTTGGACTTCAGCACCTTTTGGACCAACAGCAGCAGTCTATTGTGAGTGACAGCCAATCCAGTCAAGAACTGGGAGGAACTCAAAGGAAGTGCCCGGTTTTGTCGGTTGGAGTTTCAGTTGAGCTTTGACAGTGAAGAAGGAAAGAGCCCTGTGCTTTTTCAGTGTGCAGTTTTAGTCAAAAACGGTGTAAGGCCCAGAGTTCGGTCTGCAGCTTGTGTAATAGCTTGTTAGGACTGAATCCGCCCCTGTGAAAAGAATCAAAGGATCTCGAAGAGTAGAAACCAGGCTCACCCTGTAGAAGACTGGAGGAATTGCTGGAAATTGCACTCAGTCTGTCAGGAACTGAATCTGCTGTGTGTTCTCCTGGGTATTGTGCAGTAATTGCGATCGGGATACAGATGCAGCCTGCCTGGTATAGTGCTTTTTTATATGGATGTGTGAAGAGGTTTGTGTACCTCAAGTGAGCCCTGCTGACATTGAAGGACCCTATCTTATTTGGAGGTCGTGAGTACTAATTCAGGTCGCCCTGTTGAATTGCCACATTAAATCCAAATGGAATTACTGTACTGCTGACTGTTTAATTCCTCCTTTTCTGTGTGAAAGGGCCCCTACCAGCTGCCACGGGTTTGACTAGCCACTAGGGCTTGGGTACCCAGGGACAGTAACTGATAGGGATAGGCCTGTGCACAGAGCCATAGGTAGATTATTAGAGTGATAAGCTAATTAACCTGATTTCCTCTGTCCTTGTTATATCCCCCTAAATAAATCAGAGCTGCTTGTTTCAGCAAAGTTATACTGCCTGAGGTATTTGTCTATGTTAAAGTACTGTACTGTGATTGTTGCACTGTATCTCATTTCACAGGAGGTCCCAGTGCCGGAACCAGACCTGGGGGTAAGTGTATACTGTGAAGGTAATTCTGATATATTGTGTGGGCCACTAGTGGGAAGAAAGGGGGGTTGCAGTGTCCCAGAGGGCTGTGACCAAGTTAGCTTAACTATTGCAAACCCTGACCTTTGGGTGGAGGCACCCGCCATTGGATCCAGGCCCCTCAACCTGTTAGTGGCATATCAGGCAGGGGTAGTAGCCCCTGGGATAGCGCCATCTAGGGGTTACACATGACTGATTCTGTTGGCAACATGTGGCGAGCCATACTTCTCTACCTCCAGAGAGTATATGCCTATGAGGCACTGGCTTGGAGCTCCACCTTGTCCTTCGGCCAGCAGGCTACGGGAAGAGGGTAGGCATTAGGGTTGACAACCCTCAAGGAACACCACACCACAACATCAATTCGCTCCAGACTCCTGAGACTCCAACCCCTAATGTTTTTCATTTTCTTACTTTGTCTGTGTTCTTCAATCCTAATGTCTGCATTAACATAGTTTTTTGCAATGGCTGTATATTTATCTATATTTATGCAAGAGGCATGGACACAAAAGACTACAGATTAATCTGTTTATCAAAGCAATTATATGAACAGTAAGTGTTAACACCACAATTTTCTACATAGTTAGTTCATCATCACCTGCCCCCACCACAAACACACACATGAAGAGTGCTGTCGAAGTGCTAAATAAGTGCCTGGCCGAGATCCAGAGCTGGATGTCCTCTAACTGGCTGATGCTAAACCCTGAGAGATGGAGGTACTGGTGATTGAGCCTGGTCGCAAGCGTGATGGGTGTGCCTCTGGGGTGGCAACAGGGTTGGTCCTGGGATCCCCCCGTTAATGGCATCTTCCAGTGTGAGAAACCTGAGCATCATCCTTGATGACAGGCCGACACTTGATGCTCAGGTGTTGTCTGTTGTCAAAAGTTGTTTTTACTACTTAAGGAATGTTGCCCAGATTAAACACCTGATTCCACCAGAAGACCTGCTCTTACTGGTGCATGCCTTTGTGATGTCCAGGCTGGACTACTGTAGCAATCCAGGGTTTTAAATAATTGATTAGCAGTTTTTTTCTTGGGAGAATACTAACTGAATAGAAAGCATTTATATAGGTTTTCTAGAAGTATTATGTTTGTCAAACACAGTGAGGCAAGTGCTATGCATTTTCACAATGTTTTAGAACTTTTATGAGCAAAACGCTAATCAATTTTTAGAGTTAAATAAAACCCTGCACTCTATACTTCAGGGTCAGTGGTGGGATCCTCTGCCGACTGCAGCTAGTGTAGAACGCAGCAGCCAAGTTGACGACGGGCCTACCCAGATCTTGTCATGTGACCTCAGTCCTGCGAGGTCTGCACTGGCTGCATGCCAGGTGGAGGATCATCTTCAAGGTGGGCTTGTTCATCTATATGGCTCGGGCCCTAGCTATCTGTCTGACCTCCTTACTACTGCCATCCCGATACGCTCCCTCTGTTCCTCCACTGAAGGCCTCCTAGTGGTTCAGAGGGCCAGGCTGAAAACCTCTGGTGACCGCATGGTCAAGATGGCCGGCCCACTCCTCTGGAACTCACTCTCCAGATCACTGAGGGAGGCCCCGTCAGTGGAGGCATTTGAGAGGGATCTGAAAACTCAGCTGTTTAAGAAAGCATATCCTGAAAACTGATGTTGATTTTTAATCATGACTTAGTTTATTAGTTTAGTTATTCATTTATTGTACATTTTATACCCTGTACGTCTATTTGTTTAACCCCGTTTGCTCGATGTATTTTCTTTTTTTTTTTTTTTTATTTCTGTTTATCCGCCTCTCTGTGCTGGAGCTCCACATCATCGGGAGACACCTGATACTGCCCCGCTTCTCTGCCTTACCTGATATCCTTGGAGGTTTCCCCATGGAGCTGTGGCTATGCCCCGGGGTGTGGCCCTTACACCCAGATATTTCTCTGGTTTCGTCGGGTCCCCCATTGGTCAGGCAGCAACCAGGCCAGTAGTGGTGCTCCATCTTCTCATCATTCTGCCGTTGTTTTTCCCCCCATTCCTTCTGTGTGGTGTTACGCCCTGACGTCAATGTGCTAGGTGCTGACGTCCATTATGCAGCTCCCCCTGGCCCACCCCGCTACCAGCAGAACTTGCTATACTTCGGGCCTCCGCACGGGGGCAGGCAAGCTTTAGGCCTTGGTCCCTTCCCTCCCCCAGGAGAAGGCAAGCAGTTCCTGGGGCACTCAAACCTTTCTCCCCGCCGGCCCTCCAGTGACGGGTCTGCTCCCAAACTTGGGTCGCCGGCATCGCGAAAACCTGAACTGTGCCGGGTGGGCCGCCATGATATATTTTCTGTGGCATGCCCAGAGCCCCTGGGATTGGTGCCATATAAATAAGTAATTACTAACACACACACACACACACACACAGAATCTGCCCACCAGCACCACTTGTTTAGCAGCCATTATACCTAGCAATTACTCTGAACACAGAAGCGCCAACTCCATTCCATCTCCTCTACTACCTACAACAAAAAACTCGCTCGCTAACAAACTACACAGAACTGGGAACACATCAAACACTTTTACTCTTACTTTAACTGTGACCACGCCTCACGCTACATCTTTTCTCACCACATGATAGCCTTCGGCACGCTCTCTCTGCCCCCTGGTCCCATATTAACCTGCTAAGCAAAAGCACAGAACAGAGAACTAAACAAAACACTTTTCTTTCACTTCTTGCTTGTTTCTTTCTTAACTCAAACTGTGCCACATGCTAACGGTTTTGTTGCCCCCCGCCCACCCATCCATCTTCAGCATTCTCTCTGTGTCACTTCGGTCTCAAATTAACTTGCATATAAAAAAAAAATCTCCATTCATAAAAGCAGTACTTTTTCTTTTTTTTTTCAAATAAATACCAGCTTGCCTCCTAAGTCTCCTACATTCCCCTTTAGCAGTCTCCAGCAGCTCTCACTCTCTGCAGTCTCGTTCTTGCTCATAGCTCTGTTCCTTCCAGGCAGAAATGGGCACTCTGGCCTGCAGAACAATTTATTACGATAATCAAAATAAAATTAAAAAAATCCTGGGCTGTGACTTATTGGCATCAGCTCCTTCACAGATGGAACTAACGTCTGGCATCAAACCTTCCCACCACTTGCTAAAGTTCACCGCCATTTTCTCTAAATTTTTCAAAATGAACTCGCTCCACCAATCAGTGGCGATGATGTGGCATCAGCAATGACAAAATGATGCCTTGTCCATGGCAACACCAATGACAACCAAAGACCCATAAAGAGGAAAGGCACTACTTCAACTAAAAAGTGCCACAAATTTTCCTTGATAAAAAAATAAAAATAAAAGATGTCACATATAAAGTCCTTCCCTATTGCATAAATGAAATATGCAATGGGGACCCTGTGTGATTCATCATTTATCTGCACTCAGGCAGTCTGACCTCGATCACATCACTTGCGACTTACACTCCTCTTGAGCTTACCCAAGGTCAACGTGCCCTTGTGCAGATAAATGATCACACATGGCATCTACATATATTCTACATATATTTTAACGCAATAGGAGCTGATGTGATAACTTTTTTTATCTGCATAACAGCAGTTTAACCTTGGGTAACCCTCGCGAGTGGCGTAAGCCACGAGTGATGTGCCTGACGGTCAAACTGCAAGAATGCAGATAAAAAAGTTGCCACTCTGGTGTCCCCACTGCATATTCAATTTATGCAATACAGAACACTATTAAGGTGGAGGTCGTCTGCTGTTTTAATTTTTAGTTTTGATTTTAATTGTTCAATTTTTTTTCTTTTTTCTTTCCATATTGTGTTTATCCCCCTTAGCCTGCAGGGAAGGGATCCGTCCTCTTCCAGTCTCCCGGTCACCGCTCTCCTGGTACCCCTGAACCCTAGTTTCCCCCACGGACCCCCCTCCCCGGTGGCAGGGTGGAAGAGCCATCCTCCCTCCCCTCCCGTGAACATATCCGCACTGGGCAATTACGACTGGTCCCTGAGGCAGCGGTGCTAGCATGCTGGAGGGGACTTCATAGAGCCTGCAGCCATTTTCCATGGTTTTCCTGGTCCCTCCCCCTTGTGGCCATGAAAGTGGGCATGGAGGCGCGCACATCATTATGCCTTTTTTCATCTCCCAGACTCTGGCACTGCCCCCAGCCTCCACCAGGAGGCAGACAAAGAGCAAGATGATGTGCCCACCCATCCCAGGGAGAGGAGAGCTGTCGTTGGATGCTCCATCCTCTCCCTACCCTGCCGACCCCCGGCAGCCCACGCCCGCTCCTGACCCCAGGTTCCCGGCGTGGCACGAGGTGTGGCGTCCAGCGCCTCAACCCTCCACGCCACCGGGATGGCTTTCATTGTTCAGTTTTGTTTTTCTTCTATATTTTTACGTATAAAATGTAGCGGATTGTTTTGTGCTCTGCTGCGTATTTATACACTGACTGTAAAGGTTGCTAGGTGTTGCCAAGGATTCAGTGTGTCACTGTCACATCATGACATCCAGACATTTATTTCTACTGGTGGAGTTTGTGAGCTTCAGAACATTTAAGAACAAGATGGAAGATGTTCTTAGTGAGCGGGAAACAGAAGCCCTGGATTCCCAGTGTCAGCTCCTTCCAAGAGTTCTGTTGCGTATAAGTTATATTTTTTGCTAAAGCACCTTTAAGGGGCTGATGTGCGCTTCTCTGTCACTTGCAATGGCATCGGAGAGTTGCTGTTTATTGTTTTTTTCTTTACTCTATCAGGTGTTGTGGGGTGTGCAGTGTTTCAGTTGTTAAGAGACAGATAAAGTGGTGCAACAACTGTGGCCAGAGTCAGAGTGACCGAGTGGGCAGGGACTAACCAGATCGGAGTCTAAAGTACTACAATAAAAGACATGCAGAGAATAGGAAAAGCTGTGATGGGAAAATGTAGATTCATTTTAAAAAAACATTGCAGTATTTTTTTCCATTTGGTGCCATTATGTTTTTGATGGGATGCAAGTGGGAAAGGATGAAACTATTTGGAATCTGCAGTGCTAAAAGAAAATCCGTAAAAAGTACAGAAATGGCATATTTTTTAAATATACTTGTAAATACTGTAATGTTGTGCTCTGTTCTAAATGACTGCTTTTTTTCCAGTATGCTAAAAGGCTGAGGTTCAGTACTCTCAGGGAAAAATGACAGTGGCTGAAAGAAGTGCCGGTGGGCGGGCAGATCACATGATGATATGTCTACTATGCACATAAATCCTGATGATGAGTCTACTATGGGCATAAATAAAAATCTTTATCAAGGATATCGTCTCCAATAGGCCACACCTTTGGAACTGTAAGTCATTAGTGTAAGGACCACCTGAAAACTTTTTTGCTAGCAAGGGGCCACACACAATGACGTGAGGCATCAACATGTATGTAACATGGGTAGCCCCATCACTCCTCAGTTCTTCCTCCTGACGATCATCCTTGTCGGACCTGCTGAAGGGAACACTGTAACAAGCCATTACTGTCTGTTATTATACTTTATCTATTTTACTGTAAGTGCGGCTCAAAAATTTACAAGGAAGACACACACACTGTTTGTATGTGCTGCCTGTGCTTATCTCACAATGTAAGAACGTACAAGATTTACCAGAGCTTCAACCAGGTTACAAGGTGATGCCGTAGGAAGGCTCTAGATAATTTCCTTGCCTTGCAAGCTTTAAAAGCCATGGAGAAGGAAAAGGGCTCAAAATCTGCTTCTCCTTCATCATTGACCGAGAAACGGTCATCAAAGTCCAAGTACAGTGAAAGGTCATCATCTTGGGCCTCCTCCTTATCTGGCCAAAAGCATAAACACAACGACAAGGACAGGTCTGCTTCGCTAGCTAGGTCCCCACTCGAGGTTGAGAAAATGTATGTCCTCGTCAATGCCCACCTGTTGAGACACCAAGATCAGGCTTTGGCTAGGTGCTGCAGTACCTATTATGGATGGTATGACATCACTGTTGTCGGGCCCAGGCCCATCGATGCAGTAACTCTCAGGCACTTTTTAGGGTGTTGTTGACTCCCAAGTCATGCTGGCATCATTCTCTGAACTGACTCAATGCATTTTGCCAGGGTTGCCATTGCAGTCACTTATTCTGCCAACAGGGCCTTCTGGTTCTTGGGCCCTGTCGACAAGTCACCTATATATCTGTTTGCACACCACAGATTCCTGCCTCTCAGCTGTCACCAGCATTGCCGACTCCTTCTGCAGCCCCCATCATCGCTTGTGATGAAGACGACAAAATGGACTATGATCCTGACATCATGTACTTAGAGATGGATTTACAGGAGACATATGAGGATGAAGAACAGTTTGTAGAGGGTCATCCTCACACTACTTCTACCCTCTTGTCCTGCAGTGAGGACTTGGTGGTTTATACCCTGAGATCTCCTCCTGACGACCCATGATTTCAAGCCATGATACAGCAAATGCAGTCTGCCATTGGCTTTCATGTAGAACAGGAAGATTCCACTAAGAGGAATCTCATGGAATTTTTGGAGATGCCCTGCACCCCATCCATTATCATTCCACCTATATTTATTTATTTTTATTTATTTATTTAGCTCTCAGATTACAAATACCTTTAAGCTTAGAGCTCTTTTATAAAGGTTCCACGTCAGCAGCATAATAATATAACAGGTTAACAGAACAAAAAGTGTGGCAACACAGTATACATAGAGAAAGGAGATCAACAGGTTTAGACTAAACACGGTATGGTAAAATAATTGTAAATAAGAAAAGAAGCAATAGTTGACATTCACAGTGAATTAAAGAGCAGAAACGAGTAACGCTAAGCAGTTTCATGCACAGGAATGCATACAGTAAATTGAAAATCAGTCAAAACAAGCTTTGTCAGTTACTGGTAGAATCATAAGGTAAGTTGAAATCAGCCAACAGGCCTTGTCACAACAGACGGGGGAGGGGAGCAGTAGGTAGAGGGGAGGAAAGGTGAAAGGGGTAGGGTAGTGGGGGGGGAAGGGGAGCTATATATCCTGCCTTAGAGGATGCTACTTTTGCTGCATGGTACAGACAAAACTCACTGCCTGCAGTCTCTAGAAAGGATGATAAGCAGTATCCTGCACCATCTGCTAAGTAAGCAATAAGACATGACAGGGTGTGCATGGAAAATATTTTACCACACGGCCAGGGGCATAATAAGGCATGAGGCCACAGGCCGAGTGACTTTATCCGCTGGCCGTGCGGCACAATATGTTACATGCACATCCTGGAGTGTCTTATTGTGCTTATAAAATGGGCTACATTTTTTTTTTTCATGAACTATTTATCCTCTTCGGCCTTTAGGCAAGCATCCACCTCCTCCAGTCACCCAGACTCTGCTCCTTGTTAGGCACCCCCAAGCCTTGGATTCCCCCACAGATTACCCCCCGTGGCGGGGCAGGAGGGGGTCATCCTCCCCACCCCCTTACAGATATACAGAGCAGGCAATTTCGGGTTGTGCCTGAGCAGTGCTGGTGTCCTGGAGGGGCTTCATTGAGCCTGCAGCCATTTTTCTCATTTTTCTTGTTCCTCCCATCGCAGGCATGAACACACGCGTGTCATGAAGCCACAGTTCCAAGTCTCCTGGGAACTGGCGCAGCCCCCTATCCTACACTAGGAGGCAGCCAAGGAGCGGGATGTGCCCACCCATCCCCGGGAAAGGAGAGCTATTATCGGACGCTCTATCCTCTTCCTCCCCTGCCGACCCCCGGTGGCCCAAGTTTGCTCTCAAACCTGGGTTGCTGGCATGGTGTGAGGTGTGGCGTTCAGCGCCTCAACCCTCAGCATCAGCGGGCTGGCTGGGCTACATTTTTTAATGTATTTTTCCAGTAAACAAGTAATTTTTTTTCATATAGATAAAACACATTTTTCAATTAGAATTTATGCCAAAATAGTCCTTCCGCCTGTTGCACAATGACATCATTCTGTGCATTCTGGACAAATTTTGTCCTTTACCGCTATCGGTAGTTCTGGTTTCCAGCACTACTTCCCAGTTTCCAGCACTTCTCCCTCAGCTATTTAGAAAATAAAATGACTGAGACAGGGCTCTGACTGCCATACAGACAGAATGTTCAACTTTTTTTTTTTTTTTACGCGACCGATGGCAGCACGGCAGGATATTAGGAGTGGACAGAGGCTATGGAGAAGCAGCAGGAAGCGAGTATACACACATGGCAACATTTATTTTAAGTTAAGCTGCGGGACCCCCATGTGGGGAATGGTATCGGGGAGAGTGACAGCTGCTGACATGGCACGGCCGACAGACAAGGATCCGGTAAGAGACACAGCAGGAGGCTATTACAGATACATGTCTTTTTAAGTTGCATGCTCAGGAATGCGACCGGAAAGGACAACGAGCAGGTTGTTAACAGGTGGGGATTGGAAAAAACAGCAGCTCAATTTAACCAGAAACACAGAAACGTTTTATTACTTTATTGTGTAACAATATCAGCTGTTGCAGTAGGAGTGGGGGTTAAAGCATGGGGCCCGGCAGCACGACAAGAGAGAAATCGGAGCGTTAGCGAGCGGAAATGAAGATGGTGGCATTTAAAATGCCAGCGTTTTAACGGCTCCTGATTTCTCTATGAAATGCAGTCCTGCTTCTCTGAACTTTTTTATTGCCTGTGCATGGAACACATTTCATAACTAATCAGGAAGCTGGATTTTTCACTCCCATTTTATAAGCCTTTTTATGCTGCCCAGCCTGAAACTGACTCTGTGGTCATCAAGGCCTCTCATGATAGGTCTAGGGCTCCTAGACATTTGAGTACTTTGCCTCCTGATAAGGAATCTAGGAGGCTGGATGTAATGATCATGTGTACTTATGCCAATGCATCACTGGGCATTAGGACTGCAAACTACCAGGCCCACATGATCAAATATCAGTCAATGGAAAGCTGCTTGTACTGCTGCTCAGGCTTTGCCTAATGGCTCAGCCAAGACTGATCCGCTTAAAAGACCGTCTGCTGGTGCCGAGGTTGGCAAACACTTACTGTACTTGGCTTATGATGTCTCGGATGCTTCTGCCAGAGCTGCAACATCTGGCTTTTGTGTGAAGCAATAGCCTTGGCTCTCAGTTGCTGGTTTTGCCACTGATGTGCAACACGCACTTTTGAATGTTCCCTTTAAAGGGTTCAAACTGCTTGGCTATGATGTCGAAGAAGCCCTATGTGGCGTTCGGACTCCTAAAATGACTCTAAGGTCTGTTAAGTCCCTGTATCTTAACCCACTAGAAGTTGTGATCAGGGCTCTTTTCATAGGCCTGCGGCCCAAGGTAATCATGCCTACCATCACCATGGCCATGGCAGAGATGGTGGCCCCCTTCCGGGTCCCAAAGGAATTGGGTCTAGTGGCTCTACCACCCCAGTTCTGCCTGACTCTCTCCGCTCCTCAGCTACTGCCTCCAGGGGTGAGTGTGGAGGGCAGGATCTCCCTGCATCTGAAACAGTGGCAGGCGATCACTACAGATGAGTGGGTTCTGGAGATAACTGCAAGGGAGCATGCTCTGGATCTGCTACAGATTCATCCAGCTCATCCTCTGCCTCCTTCCTTTAATCCTCCATGCCGCTTTTCCCTTCTAAAGAAGGAAGTTGAGACTTTGTTTCAAAAATGTGTCACAGAACCAGTTCCCCCTCAGGATGGAAACAAAGGATGCTATTCCAGAACTTCCTAGTCCCAAAATGGACAGGGGAATCTGTGTCCAGTGTCAGATCTCAGGGGTTTCAACCTATACAGCAAATACAAAACGTTTTGGATGGTATCCCTGCAGGCCCTGATTCCCCTGTTGCAAACGGGAGATTGGCTCTATTCTCTTGACATGAAAGATGCATATCTTCATATAAAGATCATGAACTCCCACAGAGAATAACTCCACTTTATGCTGGAGGACAAGCACTATCACATCAAGGTAGCGCCCCTTTGGTTTGTGCTCTGTACCACGGGTCTTTACGAAATGCTTGGCAGTAGTTGCAGCAGCCCTTCACAGGAAGGCCTATATGTTTCCCCCTATCTAGATGATTGGCTCCTGCAGGCTATCTTCACAGAGACTCTGCTTCAAACCTTATCTGGACATGTCAGCTATTCAGCAGTTTAGGGGTCACAGTGAATGTGCTAAAATCTGTGTTGACTTCATGCCAGAGACTACAGTATGTAGGGGTGTGTCCTGGACACAGAGAAGGGATGTGCTTTTTCTGCTACAGGACAGGGCAGACACTTGCTCCAGCACACTTGGTACACAGGATCCACTACATTTCTGCATGAACAATGTTACGTTTCCTGGACCTCGTGGCTGCGGCCACTGTGACTGTGTCACTGGGGCGTCTTCACATGAGGATACCACAGTGGACACTAAGGGTCCAGTGGGATCAACTGACGAACAAGTCGGAGCAAATGGTTCTCATCACAGCTCCCCTTCACAGAGCATTATTATGATGGCTGGATCACGACAACTTTTTAGTAAAGGGTGTTCTGTTCCTTGTACCAGTTCCTGTACAGATCCTCACCATGGATGCCTCAGGCTCCTGCTAGGGTGCTCATCTCAGTCCTTATCGGACACAGGGGTCATAGACCAAGGAGGAAGCTGAGCTGCGTATAAATATCGTGGAGATGTGGGTTGTCCTGTACAACCTCCAGGCTTTCCAGAATCATCTCTGCCCCGGTCCACTGTTAATTCAGACAGACAACGGCAGTGTGATGCATTACATAAACAAGAAGGCACTCATTCCTATCCCCTATGCAGAGAAGTGATGAGAGTATGGTTCTAGGCTCTGTCTCACAACCTTCGACTGTCGGTAAATGTTTCTCCCAGGTCTCCAAAACGTCTTGGCAGACAGGTTAAGCAGGTCTCAGTCACTGGTTCACGAATGGGAACTGCTGACCTCCAATGTAAATGACCTCTTCGCAAGATGGGGTCACCCAGAGCTTGAACTTTTTGTGTCCCTACACAGTGCAAAACACCTACGTTTCTGCTCTCTCACTCCAGAGCCTGGAGTTTTTTGATGAGACATGCTGTCCCTTTCCTGGAAAGGGAAATTCCTATACACATTTCTCCCATTCCTCTACTACAGAGAGTTCTGCTAAAACTGCAGGTGGAGGGTGTCACTCTCACCCTCACCCTCACTGTTCTATTCTGGCCTCGCCAGATTTGGTTTCCACTCCTTCAACATCTGGCAGAGGAGTGTCCTGTCCCTCTACCTCTGTGTCGAGGTTTCTAGTCACAGGCCAAGAGGTCCCTGGTCCATCTGGACCTGAAGTCCCTGCACCTGCATACATGGCTCCTGAAAACATAGCCACTGCATGTCTTGGTGTATCCCCTAAGGTCGCTGATGTCTTGTGTGCAGCTAGAAAGCCATCTACCAGACATACTTATTCACTGAAGTGGAAGTATTTCACTTTGTGGTCTGCTTCCAGGAATATAGACCCTTTTATATGTCCCGTGAATTCTGTGCCAGAATACCTGCTTTCCCCATCTGACTCTGGCATGCAGTTTTCCTCCACTAGAATCAGAATCCATCTGCACTAACTGCTCTGTCCCTGACAATGCTCCTTGAATCAGCCCTTACATTGCTGTTCTGAATTTGCTAACTACTAAACGCTATTGTATCTTTAACAGTGCTGCTTTGTGTGCTGCATAAGAGTATGTCTTGATTATTATGTCATTTTGAGTTCTTTGTTTACTCTGCAATCTACCTGCGATGTGGAACCTTTGTAAATGAGCACTTGCGCTCAAAGGTATAACTCTGAATGTACAAATAAATAAATAAATAAGCAAGATGCATTTGGCCACCATATCAGCTTTCTGTGCCCCAATGATGGTTGTACGGTTGCCCAATCAAAGGTGTCCCATACGTTTCTGAGAGGTATCCTTCATAAAAAAACACCAATCTGTACTTCAGTCCCACCTTGGGACGCAAATGTTATTCTTGAAAAGTTGATATTGGTTCCTTTTGAGCCTGCTGCAAGTTGTGGCTTATGTTTCCTGTCATGGAAAAGGTTACTTTTAGTTGCAATGACCTCTGCTCAGAGGATTTCCGAGCTTCAGACTCTGATGTGTGAGCTTCCTTATTTGATTTTTCACAAAGATAGAATCTCTTTGCGTACAAATCCTAAGTTTCTGCTGAAAGTGGTATCAAAAGTTACTCTGAACCAAATGATACACCTTCCTGTTTATTATCCTGAGCATACCAGCCAGGGTGAAGTGCTGCTCCATACTTTAGCTGTACGCAAAACACTTAGATACTATACTGAGCATCCCACCAAGGACTGCGGAAAGTCCTCTCAGCTTTTTAGTTATTTTGCCCCTGGGAAAGAGGACGGTCCTGTGTCTAAACAATGTTTGTACAAATGGGTGGCACATTGTATTACGTTCTGTTATAGGAAGTATGGTAAGGAACTTTCTGTGCTGTTCGTGGTCACTCCACAAGGGGTATGGCCACTTTCATTCCTTATTTCAAACATATCCCTGTTGCTGACATCTGTGCTATAGCCATATGGAGCACTGTTCACACTTTCACTAAACATCATGGTCTGGACACCATCTCTCATAGAAGGCAGGTTTTGGTCTTGCTGCACTGCATGGCGTCCTCTCCTGATTACATATCAGACTGATATGACCATACTCCCTGCTGCTTTGTACTGCTTGGGAACCATTCCAAAGGTGTAGCCTAACGGAGGAGATATCACTGATGAAGAGAGAAGTTACGTGAACTCTTACTGTAACAGTAGCTCTTAGATAGAATTTTCTCCATTAGGCTATGCCGTACCTTCCCTCCTTCTCCCTGTCCCAAGGGTTACATCAGATGCTGTCCCTAGAGCTTTACTCCATGCGTCATGTTTATATTTTTTCAGTTCCACACCTCTCTCTGTATGCCTGGTGCTTGTCTCATCCCCTGGTTCCCCACGGTTGAAGGCCCTCTGAGGCTAATCTCCAGCAGGGAACAGAGGAGTGATGGAGCTGCCCACATTATGTACGCATCAACATTGAACATTACTGTGGGTGGCCACCACCTAGCAAAATGTTTCAGAGTTGTCCTGACACTGACAGCTTCCAGTTTCAGAGGTGGTCTGATGGAGGAGATTCTCCAAAGATCTACCATTATGGTAAATTCTTATGTAACCGTTCTATTATAAAACACTAGCTCCAATAACTGGATTTATGTTATGGCTTTTGTGTCCATACCTACTGCATACATAATATATATATAGAGAGGGGGGGGGTGGGATACATGATGGGCAAGGGTGGAATATGGAAAATAGCTGCATGAGTGCATAGTAACCGGAGTAATACCATGAGTGGTGAAGCCACAAGTGATGTTACCAGGGTCACTATGCACAAATGCAGATCTTTTCCATATTCCATCCTCTCACATCATATGTGCAGTTTATACAATAGGGTCCCTTTTTGCAGTTTATTTTATTATGTTTACGTTACCTTGCTTGGTTTCTTTCCTGTCTCGGTGGTGGGTTTTTTTCTGTGTGTGTTTGGTTCGGCTGTTTTTTACGTGACTGCCGAACGTAGCATCTTCTTGGCTGTTCTTCTATATTTATACAATGGGGTGAGAATATATGCAGTGACATATTAGGGCATAAACTCACCGCAGTGAAATAACTTTCTACTAATGTCAACACAGTGGTATAAATGCAAATAAACCCACTGCGGATACGTCAATAGCAAATAAACCACTCCAGCTATGTCATAACAAGGAAACGTGCACTACTTCTCTGAGAATAAAAAAAAAGGCAACCCACCTGTAAAAGCAAGGTCTTTAAAAGAGCACCTAAATTCACATGCAGTAAAAGAGCCAAGAAGATGTTCCGTTCGGCAGGCAAGTAAAATACAGCCGACCCAAACACAAACAGAAAAAAAACCCACCGCGAAACACCACCGAGACAGGAAAGAAACCAAGCAAGGTAACGTAAACATAATAAAATAAACTGCAAAGGGGCCCTATTGTATAACCGCATATAATAGTAAAGGAAGATTCGAATATTTGTATGCGTGCATAGTGACCCCTGGTAATATCACTCATGGCTTGCATTACTCGAGGTCACTATGCATGCATGCAAATATTTTCCATATTCCACCCTCACCCATCATGCATCATATATAAATTTATTGCAAAAAACTTTGTTAAAAGCACAGAAATGTGATGTTAGGGTTACCCCCCCATCACCCCCACCCCACCCTCCACACACCAACAGATGTCAGGGTGTGCCATGGGGTCGGTAGGCCCAACTCTCACTCCATTCCATGTGTAAGCAAGCTGGCATGCTACAGTATAGGAGAATGGGGTGCATAAAGTAATGCAAAAAATGACAAATTCCATTTTTTACAAGTGTTTTCCGTTCAAACCGGAAAATCATTGACCCTAAAACAGCTCTATTTAAATTTTTTTTCCTCTTTTTTATTACTATATTAAATGACCCTGGACACACAGACAGGAACTGAAAAGTGGCAAACTTTAACTCACTCAGACTACCAGAATAGTCTCACTTAAACTATACAATTTATCTTCACGTGTGAGGTTGAGTATGTATGTCCTGCCCCTTCATAAGTGTTGATACACAGACCACTGTGTAATTGTTTCATACATCAGTTTACTTTGTACAACTTGTAAAATGTGCTGTTTTTGAGACGGTTTAACTGTTCCTTGTTGATTTCAGCTGCTGCCTTCAGTACTGCACTGACATACTGTGATGTCACCGGCACTGTGAAAACTGTGAATGGTCTGTTTGGTTTCATAACCCATAGTCACGTACCTAATCTTCAAGATATCAATTGTGCCCCAACTAACCTTCAAAATATCTTTAGAGTAAACACAAAGTTATCACTTACATGCACGCTGTGTGGTCTGATTCAAAATATGTAATCTATCTTCACGTTAGAGAAAGCGAGATTGTCAAACAAGTGGAAAAGCAAAGCGTGAGTTATGAAAGTCCTGTCTCCTCAGCAGTGGGGATGAATTAGGCATTCTGAGTCAGGGCATTGTGTTTAAGTATCAAGGCATGATTACGGATTTGGTTACTGCCAGTTAATCAAACCCTAGTGGTATTACGAGGAAGAACGAGAAACTGAGTGCCTTATGCTTCTCGAGCTAGAGTAACAAAGGTAAAGCAGTATCTGGAGTGCCTTAATATTCCATTAAGAAATGGGTAGAAAGAATGCTGGCTCCTAACTGGCCAAGACATACTTTCCACTGGGCTGTTATCTCAGCGCAACAGCCCAGCTGAAAGTAGCTCAACAAAAATATGTTTAAAAAAATACAACCAATTCACTAAAAAGAACTTGTTTCATAACCGTAATGAAGCACTCCAGGGGAGTGCGTTATGGTGGGCTAACAACCCTTCTCAGGTGGTGGAAGCACTCCGCTTTGCATCGTGCTTCAACCCACCTGAGTTGAGCCATTACCCACCATAACACACCCCGTTATGCCTTATTGCTTAATTATTCAGCTAAACTAGGTTTATATATTTTTTATTAATGTTTCTCTTACAGCATAAATACTTATTGCATATAAATCCAGCCATTAACATAACCCTTTTAAAATGCGTTCGGTCAACCAAAATGCTTCATTTCCAAACACTGTTTTGTAATTAAGCAATAAGGCATGACCAGGGGTTAGATTAACAGTCTGTTAATCATGCCCTAGGAGCGTAATGTGGCACGAGGTAGAGCCAAGTGCCATACTGCCCCTAGGGGATGATTAAAGGGACACTGTCAACCCTTTTTGTATCATATTATTTCTAGGTCAAAACTCACATTTTATGATTGCTTACCTTCTTTAAAATTATTTGCTGATGGTTGTTTTATTTGCTTACTTTCTTAGTAGAACCAAAAACTTGCTAATGCTGTAGTTATACCCAGCCTTGTTTTGTCTCAAATCCCTGATCTACTCTTACTGCATACTTCCCAGGGGCGTCATGCCCATGGGGCACGGGGGGACACTGCCCCACAAATAAATATGGGGAATTATTAAATTGTGTGTATATAGTTAATATTTTAAAAGTTAAAATGAAAATGTGGGCTTTTTTATGTCTTTTCATGGGGGTTGGGGGGTCTATTACCCCACCCCCCACAAAAAGACATCAAGAAACACACAGGATCCTGTGTCAGCAGTACTGGATCAGTACTGCAGTATTACTGTATCATCCGTGTTGTGCTATACACTTGTATCTTCTCCAGGGTTCAATCAAGGCAGCAGCCTCTGTGAAATGCACTGAAAAAAAATTATAAATAAAAAAAGCTGTTTTTGTTTAAAAGGTGCCACGGTGCTGGTATGAACTGATCCCTTGAGCAGCCAAGAAAGCTACTGACAGCGACCACATCGTCAGCTGTTGAGTAGCATGGAGCTTGGACAGGAGCCCGGTACTATAAAGAGCACATCTGTAAATACTGTATCCTCATCTGCATTCATAAGACAGAGAGGAGCCGTACAGCATTTAAAATTGTTTTTTAGTCCCCTAACCATCTCGGTATCTGAGTTTTCTCACAGAAATCACAGGCTGGGCTTTTTGTGTGATGAGGTAAAATGAAGTAATGTTTAACAAATGAAGTGTCTTATGTTGCACACCAATGAGAGAGAGAGAGAGAGAGAGAGAGAGAGAGAGAGAGGATGTGAGGGGAGTCCTGAGTGGAAAGTATTCTGCTACTCCCCTGCACACTGTAACTATATGACTGACTTTTATTACAATAAAACCTAGTTACGGCAATAATTAATCTACAGCTTCCTCGATTAAGTTGCTCAGGACACAGAAAGGGACTTCTGTGTAGGAAGTAATCTTTACTGAAATTTTAGAAACTCCTGATGAATTATTTAGCTCAAATATATATTTTTAAAAGATTTTAAGGTTCTGTGTGGTTCCCCGTTGTCACTAGGCTAGTCATTTATGTAAGGAATAATCCACGGGTGGGTGATTCACCTACTAGGTACCTACACAAAGCTGTTTATTTAGTAATATATTGATAAGGTGTATGCTCGTAGTATTGTATTACTCCTGGGGTGGGCTGAAGCACGAGGCGAAGCCGAGTGCTTCCACCACCCCAGGAGTGACATTATTACATGATAACACACACCTTGGAGTGCCTTACTGCAATTATACAATGGCTCGATGTTATAGAAAACAAAAAATAAAATTAAAAATGTTTTTAGTAGATTTTTAGTGAGGCAGTGTATGTTTGTTTCTGGAAAAAAAAAAAAAGGCTCCAAAAAAATCAGCACAGTGATGTTATTGTGTAATATCATCACTGTCTCAGGCACACACTGACCAATCAGAGTCCAGGAAATTTTCTTGCCATTGTATAATTAGAAATTGATAACTGGAGAGGCACACTGAGACAAGGCTAGCTTCCAGGTTCAGGAAGGGGGGAGGTGGGTAAATAGTGTACACACAGGAAGTTTCATCTTTATAGCCAAAGCTTTCCAATTACAGATTTTTTTAAATCAGTGACCAGTCTAACAAGCATTTGTCAATGCCGAATGTTGTCGCGCTGGCATTGGGTTTGGTAGTGCAGTGCGGAAACGCATTTTGGGCAGGATGTGAAAAATGACAGCTGTACTGTTCATAAGGAGGTGTAAAAAATGGCAGTGTTGAAAATGTGGCATGTAAATATTGCAAATTTGCGAAGTTACAATGGAGCGTGGGAAATGCGCAACACACGCTTGTAACACAGTCATTTTATGGACTTTCGGCACCAAATTTCCAACATAGGCATTTTAGCACCTCTGCTCATGTACAGTGTCACAGTCATTTCCTCAAACTGTCCTAAAAGTGATTTCAGCTACCGTCGCTTATTCTGCGCCAGACATGTGAAAACACATTTTGGGCAGGATATGTAAAATGACAGCTGTACTGTTCATCAAGAGGTGTGGAAAAATGCCAATGGTGAAAATCCAGAGTGAAAATATTACAAATGCATCAACGTTATGAGCGCATGCAGTAACCGCGTTAACGCAAGACGCCGTAACATTAAGTCACTTATGGAGCATCATCACCAAATTTCAACATAGGCATTTTAGATCTCTGCTCATGAACAGTGTCACTGTCATTTTCGTAATGTGCCCCAAACACTGATTTCACAGCGACCACGCTATTGTGCTCTGAAGTGCGGAAACACATTTCGCCAGGATGTGAAAATGACAACTGTACTGTTCAAAAGGAGGTGTAGAAAAATGAATATGTTGAAAATCCGGCATTAACATATTGCGAATTTGTGATGTTAAGAGCGCATGTAGCAACTGCACAACGCACGCTCGAGAAACACTCCATTTTTGATTTTTCCACCAATTTAACATAGGTTTTGAGAGCCCACCATGAACACTGCCATTGTCCTTGGCAGCATCGTAGTCCCGGAAGGTGATTCCGCCGCAGTGACCGCGAATCACCTTCGGACTGATTAACGCCATAACAGTGCCAGAATTCATGAGGAGGGGTCCCAAAACCCCATGTTGAAAATTTGGTGCAAAAAATCCAAAAAATGCCCGAGATTTGCATAAAAGTTGAAAAAACCCTATTTATTCCATTATGCAGCTTACCGGCATTTCCTCAGTTCACGGTCAGCTTTGAAGAGTGCAGACGTGTTCCTGATCCACCGAAGATTGTCGCGCCGAGCTCCGGAGGTAAGTATGGGGTAAGGGGGGTGTGGGGAGGCAGGGTGCACAGTGGGTGGGTGCGGGTGGTGGGTAGGAAGACTACGAGGACCGCTTTCTGTTTATAGGTGCTAAAAACAAAAAACATCGTAGACTGTTTTCTTTTTTTTTTTCAGGTTTTTGTTTTTGGGGATACAGTAGCCGACGGGGATTGGGCACCCCCATCGCACATAGGGAGTGGGGATACAGCTGAGGGGATTGGGCACCCCTCAGCACAGAAGGGGGGGACATCATGCCGATGGAGGTGGGCTCCCCAGTCGGCACATAAAAGTGGGAAAGGGGGGACGGATGCCGATGGGGACTGGGCACCCCATCAGCAAACAACCGAAGCCGGGTGCATGAGCCGAGGGGGGATTGGGCACCCCTCAGTAAGCAAAAAGGAGGGGGCACATTATGCCGATGGGGGAGTGGGCCCCTGTCGGCACATACATGAGGGGCAGGGTGTGCCGACTCAGGGACTGGCACCCCGGTCGCCAGTTTAGCGCCACTGTGCCGCTTAGCGTTGTAGCGCCGGCGGCGATGGTGGAAGGTCCGCTGCATGGACGAGCTTTGCTCGCATTGCAGCGGACCTTTCCTTAGATGTGCTTGCCACATTATGTATGCATGGCATGGTGCCGGCGTGCAGGCTCACTGGGGAATGAGGGATGCACCTACTGGTGCGTGCCCTGCATTCGCCCAACAGCGACTGCACCTCCAAATGTTCACTACCACAAGATGTTGGCTGCGCAGGCACACCAACATAATAAAAAGGTTCCCTTGCAAGCAATTTATAAAACAAAATCACCAATTTGCATTGTAGGAGTTTATATTGCACAGTGTAGCTCACATTGCTCTTCAGTGTATGATCCAGGGCTTGGAAAGGGAACCAGCTCAACACCAAGATTTCTGTAGCAATGTTAAATGATGTTCTGCTGTTTTAGGGGAGGGTGTTCTTCCATCTTTCCGGGTTATAAAATTATGTATTTTCCTTCCGTAAGTTAGGAACTCACTGTGATTTCTTCATGTGAGAGGTGCAGCTGCTGACATTTTTGTACTATAGTTTCCAAAATCTCCGACAAAATGGTCACTTTCCAGCAAATCCACAGACTGAAATCATTCATCAAAAAATGCAAAACTGCCTTATCATTATGCTGAAATTTAGCATGCTGTGGGACAGTTGCATGGCACGATGAGAACCACCAAATTACTTAATTTGGGTTCATTTGACCTCCCTACAATAGTTTTGACTTCATACCCGTCTAAACGTTTGCTTTGCATGATACCCCTGATACTTTCTGAACATTAGGAACACCCCTAAATGGTGCAGTCCCACATGATGCGATTGTTTCCTCTCTTCCCACTGCTTCATGAGTGACTACACTTTGCTGAAGGGGTTTCCAAGACCAGGAAAGATGCAACGAGGGAGTTATTAAAGACTGTAAAACATGTTTGTGTGTGGTAACACCAGGACAGTGGTCACACCTCGCTCCACGCCGGCGACCTGTGTTCAGGAATGAGCACGGGTCACCAGGGGTTGGCTGGTGAGGAGAAGGATTGAGTGTCCGAAGGACTGCTCTCCTCTGGGGAGGGGGGTCCATGGCAGTCAGTGCGTGGTTGCCTCCTGGCGGAGGCTGGGAGACTACACGCTTGTTGCACACAGGGGTGGAGCTGAGGGCAGACATCTGGAGGGAGCACGTGCGGACGCGTGTGCACACCCTCCGGTGACGTCATTGCATGCCCTCGGCTCCGAGGGGCAAAAAATTGGGCGCCCAGTTGAGCGGCTTGATGGCCGTCCACGAGCTTCACCCAGTGGCTGGGCACCCCAGCTGAATCCGTGTTCCGTGGGGAGTCTGGGGGGCTCCCTGCAGCCCTGCTGTGGTGGGTACAATTGCAAGGGCATACGGGTGCCAGGGACTGACCGGGTAGAGGCGGACGGAATCCCCAGACCAGATGCGGGGACAAGAGGGGAGCAGACTGAGGTGACCAGAAAAAGTAGAAAAACTAGTAGCTAAAAAAAATGAAAAGAAAGAAGGAATCAGAATCAAACATCAATCTACATCAGCAATCTCTAAAGAATGGGACCAATCAGAAACAGTGATTTTTTTTTTCTTCCGACTTTCTTTCCCTCCGGTCACCACCGACTGGGGCCCCTTCGGTCAACTCACCTTATCCCCTCCAGCCTGAGGTCCTCCCATCTGTGCCTGGAATCCCTGACATGCCCGCGACGCACCCAATGGAGCCGATCCCCCCAGAATACACCCCTCTGGGGTGGGGCCACCTTCTGCTCCAAGGCGCATTCATCCGGCACTCCATAGGTGGAGGCAATGTCAGGCCCAGGACACAGTGGGCAGGATCCGGAGGTGGAGGTGAGTGACGTCTACCTCCCAGTCGGCGGGTGTTTCCACTTGTTCTTGAGCACCCCGCCAGGAGCCTGGATGTGCAATGCCATCTAGTGCTGTTGGGCGTGCTCCCGCACCAAACTCATGGACGACTGCCAAGGCTCCTCCCCTGCACCTAGCATGATCCCCGGACTGCGGCGCTACCTGCCTCCGCTAGGAGCCGCTTACACTGGGGAATCATCCACCCACCCTCCCCGGGAGAGGAGAGCTGTCCACCAGATGCTCAATCCTCTCCGTCCCCTGCCGACCCCCGATGACCCAGGCTCGCTCCCAAACCCAGGTCGCCACATGGCGCGAGGTGTGGCGTCCAGCACCTCTACCCTCAGCGCCACTGGGCCAGCCAAAACTGTGATTTTTTAACCAAGAGACACTTTCAGGCCTAAGGGTGTTGACAGTTCCCTTTAACTGACTGTTAGTCTAACTCTTGGAAGTGCCTTACTGTAAATAAAAAAAAAAAAATTCCCAAAAGAAAACTGTACCTTTTGACTGTTTTCCTCATTGATGAGAGTTTTTTTGGGTTGCACTGCAGACCGCATCCTCATAATCAAATGTTGGGAGGATCATTCTGAGAACTATCTCTTGGCAGGTAGGATGGGGGAAACAAAGTGTTCCTGTTCAGTGTACCTACTGTAGCTTGAACAAAAACTGGGCAAGAATGAGGAAGCCCGTTTTTACCTGCTAAACTACCCCCTCATGAGGGTCACGTGGTGACTGCAGGGCTGGAGATTTTACTGTGTGTGTCCAGACATGCAGTCTTGCTGTCAATTAGACAGCTATGTGTGCTGTTGAATAAAACATTTAGCAGGTAAAATCTGACTGCATCTTTGTCTGTGCAGTGCATGTTTTGTTTACCCTATTGATTTCGGGGGTTGACCCTTGTTTTGGGGCTTTGCACTAACTACGACTGTGCGCTGACCCATTTTGTAGTCTAGCTGCTCTAGCTTGGGTAGAAGCTTTGAGTGTAGCTTATGGCATCTGTGTGTCTGGAGAAACCAAGTTGCTGATTTAACCAGATGCCAAGGTATTTCAGGGAGTTCACTTTCTCCCATAAGGAGCCATCCAGGGTTCTGAAGAAGTGGGAATCCTGTCCAACCTCCGTCTGCTGCCAGAGACTGTTTTCTTGCCATTCAGGGTGAGCAGGTTTGAGCCAAAAACAGCACTGGATATGTTTGAAGTCCAGCTGGGCATCCTCTTCAAGATAAATGGCCGAGGGTCCACTGAGGAGGAACAGTGTGTCATTATTAGCGTGGATGAACTGCCTAACTCTTCCCCCTTCAATATGATAAAACTTGTAATAGGCTAGAAAAATATCTAAAGGTCATCACAGAACATCACTAGCAGATCCAACTATGTAGCAAAGAACATGCTACTCCCTTAGGCCACCAAACAGTAACTGTTTTAGCCCAATCTGAGTTTTAAAAGGGAACATTTTACATTTTTCCGGGGAAGTGCTGCCCCCTTGACAAAACTGTTAGCCCCTTATAAAAATCTGGATTAGAGCTGCCCCAGTAGTGTTGTAGTAGCACTACTAGAAGCTATGCAGATGACCCTGTTCAGAGAACGGACTCGGGTCGTTGAGGGGCTGGAGAACTGGGTGTCTCAAGGACAGCTCTCCTTCCTTGGGGGGGGGGGGGTAGGAGAGACACTGCAACCTGCTGCTTGCCTGACACCCAGTGGAAGCTGAGTGGCACTACAGTGTTAACACACTTGAAGGAGGTGCCTTGAGACGCTGATAAATGCACAAAAGCACATGCGTCATTAGTAATACAGGACAGACAGTTCTCAGCAGAAAAGGATGGCTAGGCCCACCCAGTGTGCCCAAGGGTTCTCTGCCTACTGTACCTCCACAATCCCTATTTTTTGGTGGCATTACAGAGAGAAAAACAGAAGGAAAAACTCTGGACTGTGGCAAGATGAAGACTGATCTTCCTCAGGTAGGGCATCGTCACATGTGCACCTCCTCCAGGATCTGAGCTGTGCTCCGGAGGGATTAGGGCAGTCCTGAAGGCTCAACTATGAGGGGTAATGTATGGGGGACTTGCATGGTGATGTAAGCCCTACAGAAGGTGGGTGACAGAACTGGGAGGGCTGCACTGAAAGGGGACCAGTCAGCTGAAGGAGGATAAATAAACGATGAACAAAAGAATTCTGGATCTGCCCTAGTAGCCAAGACTCTGAAAGTGGGCAACAATTCTCTACAGCAGTTCAGAAGACCAACAGGACACTGGTGTGCATCCAGTGGGAAAAAGAAAACAAATCGAAAAAAGTTCTCCTGCTACTGGGCAAGACACTAGAGAGTATGGTGCCCAGTTCTAAGCACAAAAAACAAGGGACACTGAAGAGATGGAAGAGCTTCCCAGACCAACGGTGGGAAAGATTAGTTGCTTGGACATGCCGAAGTATAAACAGAGACTACAGCAGCTGGATCTAAAGAGGAGGCAGATATCGGGGGGATAAGATTCAGGAGTTTAAAACAATGAAGAGTATTGAGAAGGTAGACTCAAGTAGGCTGTTTACTGCCAACCAGGAAAGGAGAACAAGGGGAGAAGGGCTAAAGGGTAAAGGGGGAGGGTTAGAACAGAATTAAAGAAGCATTACTTGATACAGCTGCTAGCACAGTCATTGGATGGCCCCGACTGATCACTGATTGGTCTTCTTCCTTTCCATAAAATGCCTACTGTATGTACAGTAGTTGCTCTGTGCTACCCTTGCCACTGACAAATTATTTCCCATGAGGCATATAGCAAATTATACAGTAAGTTTTCCTGCGTTTTAAAATGTTTAAAATGTGTTTTGCTTCTAAATTACTTTTAAAAAAAAAACACAGTATATCTTGGCAGGCAGTGAAATTTAATATCAGAAACGAAACACCAGTTTCTCTGTTCTGAAAGTTAATTTACAAGTTACATCTGCATGACAGTTCCCAGTCCCTTAAGGGGGGAAAACAATCTGAACCTCTGTGGCTGAGCTAGCAGTAATCGCATCGCCATCAGACAGAGAGTTAGATGACAGATAAATAGCAAAACAATGAACAGAAAGTTAAGTTCAAGGAATTCCAGCCACTTCTCTACCTCTTCCTGCAGCAAATATTTAGGCTTGTTTCAATGAATAGGTAGAACATCTTCAAGAGCAGTTTAAAAAAAAAAAAAAAAAAAAAAACGCCTTCAAAGGGAAAGGCCTTTAACAGTTACATCTTAAACTGATTACTAACTTAAAGTAAACACGAGCTTCTTATTCACAGGCTGAAGTTGGCTTCTTATCCAGAGCACCATCTTATTCACCACCTACAGCTTCTTCTATTCATGAGCCCAGTTTGTTATTCGCAAGCCAGCTTATTGGTCACGCTTCAGAACAAAAACAGACTAAGTAACAAGTAATTTTAATAAAAATCATTTACGCCATTCCAGTGAACACAGTGTTCAAGACCAGGGGTGCTCTTCTACTCAGTTTAATTGTTACCAACCTGGGCCAAAAGGAACTTTTTTTTGTTGTTGTTACAGCTGTCACAAACACACTCAGCAGGTCAGGCCCTCTGCTCCCACAGTGCCAACCTCCAAGCGCAGTAATGTGAACAGGTAACAGACAGGGTAACCCTCCTGTCTGCTTGTGGGACCGAATCACCTTAGGTCTCAAGTTCTGGGGGGATTCAAACTGTGAACCTTATGCTAGCGTACTGAAATGTACAGGCTCAGATAAAAGTCTCTTCGGGGGGGCTGCAATATATCTTGCGCCTAAGGGCACCTAACCAGGTATCCAAAATGAACCCTTAAAACTCTGTAAAAGACCTTAGGTATATTCTTACATTTTCCCAGTTTAGTAACACCATCAAGCTTATGAACAGTTTTTGTCAGTCTTAACCCTCTAATCGTCACATGCAAAACGAACTTCAAAGACACACCCAGGCAGTCTTTCAAAATAATATTTTTAGTAAAACAGATAAAAATATATAAAATGTAAACACAGAACACTATATCAAAAAGTGTACAATCATTTAAAAGAACAAGGTTAAAGTACAAAACATAAACCCCTACCACAATACAATTAGACTTTTCTATCTAATGTATTACCTCTTTACAGTGCTTAAGTTGGATCAGCGATCTTGTTTCTTAAGAGTCCAAAAAGATATATCTCAGTTCAAACACAGAATACAGTTTAAAACTCTGTGTCTCCACACCCCTTCTATGATGTCATCTAGCTCCTCCTTTTAGGATATAAAAAATATACAAACAGGATATCCTATCAGGAGGTATTTTAAATACTGTGACTTCAGCAAAACCTAATTTCCCAAATTATGACAGTCTTTAATCAAGCCTTTCCTTTGATCTTGTGTGGTTTCCTGTTCCCAAGGCAGGTCAAAGATTGTACAACTTTTCACACCATGGTGGTATAACATGTTTTTCCTCTAAGACATCATAAAAGTTTACAAGCCCTATATCCTGGCAGCTGGGTCAGTTCTAATTAAGACAGAAGAACAGGAGACCCTTAATTAAGTTTCTCTAGTCTTTTAATTACCTCCTGGTTTCAGGTCTCTTGTCACTTCACTGACCGGGGCACATAGCATAGGATGTCTCATGTGAGACACTTACATACCACATTCTATATTACAAATATCATAGAACAATCATAACCAGCTAGCCAAGCGTCACAACAGCTACATATCAAATAGCTCATAGTAGCAAATTCTAATTTATTTGTTAATTATTTACTTTTGACAACCGGGTAGGGTATCTGGGACCAGGTCCCTTTTACAGGAACAGCATGGGCACAAGGCAAAGGAAGTAGAGGAAATATTGAGCAAAAATGAATAAATACACCTTGAAATAAACAAACACCTTGAGTACTGTGTCCAGTACTGGAGGCCCCACCTCCAGAAGGACAGGGATAGGGTGAAGGTGGTACAGAGGCGAGCAGCCAAAATGGTGCAGGGACTGCATCAAAGGCCCTACGAGAAGAGACCAAGATAACTGAATATGTACTCACTGGAGGAAAGAAGGGACGGGGGGTTATAAACATAGAAACATAGAATTTGACGGCAGATAAGGACCGCTTGGCCCACCCAGTCTGCCCATTTCCCTACCTAAATGGATAAGCTGCAGATCCTAATTAACCAGCAGCCTACTTCTTCCTACCCCTACCCCCACCCCCTAGAATTGCCTTATGACTGTCCCATGCATGCTTGAATTCCACCACTGTTTTTGACTCCACAACCTCCTCTGGAAGGCCATTCCATACATCCACAACCCTCTCTGTGAAAAAATACTTCCTTAAATTACCTCTGAGCCGCCCCTTCTATATTCAAATTGTGCCCCTTGTTCTTGCACACCCCTCTTTTTGAAAGATGCTACCTTCTTGGACTTTGTTGATTCCTTGAGGTGTTGAAAGTTTCTATCATGTTCCCTCTCCTCCTTTCCTCGAGGCTATACATATTAAGCTCCTTAAGTCTCTCTTCATATGTCTTCCGGTGCAGACCCTGCACCATTTTAGTTGCCCTCCTCTGGACAGCTTCCATCCTGTCTATGTCTTTGCGGAGATTGGGTCTCCAGAACTGCACACAGTACTCCAGATGTGGTCTCACCAGCTGTCTGTACAGAGGGATAATAACTTCTTGTTTTCTACTGGTGATGCCAATCCCTATGCATCCCAGTATTCCCCCAGCCCTCCTTGCTGCCCTCTCACATTGCTTGCCCACCTTTAGGTCATCTGATATGACTACCCACAGGTCCCTTTCCATTTTTGTTATGATAGAAACATTCATATATACGACAGGTATTAATAAGGTACAGGAAAGTAGCATTTTCCTCAGAAAGACAGACTCAAGGACAAGGGGTCACACTGTGAAGCTGGGGGCAGGGGGAGGCTCAGAGGGGATTTAAGGAAATATTTCTTTACAGAGAGGGTGGTGGACGCCTGGAACAACCTCGCAGTGGAGGTGGTAGGTGCCAAAACAGTTGTAGGATTCAAGCATGCATGGGACAGATAACAAGGGGACCTTGGAAGGAATACAAAGGGTGGGGATGATGGGAGATTGTACAAGGGCACCGATGGCACAGAAGGCAGGGAAAATGAATAGACTGGATGGGCTAAATGGGTCTTTATCTGCCAACCACTTCTATGTCTCTATGTTTAAATACAAGAGGTCAGAACTAGACAATACTTAAACAGGATAAGCCAAGCAGTAATTTTTATTCACCAAAGCAATTAAACACAAACTGGCCTCTGTACCACTAGCCGTAGTCAGGCAGAAGTGGGGAGGCAGTGTGTACATGCAGAGAGTGAGGGAAACTCAGCGTATGATCACTGTTATAACCAGTTGGTTATAATAGCAAATTATAACCAGGTTTCCCTATGGGAGAAAATGCTCCCATTATTAAATATTGATGCTTATGGGACTGTGTATAATGAGACTTTTATACACACCCAAGGTGTAGGATGCTACATAAAACCTGAGAGCGAAGCTCAAGAGGTTGATAACAGTACACACATTGAGAATGTGTATAAAATTTAAGCTTTAACAGTCCCCTAGGTTTTGTTTTAAAATTGCTGGTGTGTTGTTTTTTGTGCCCCCTTAGGATTTGATTATTACATTTTCATGATTTTGTCTGGCCACTAGATGGTGCTGCTGTGCACAGTATCCTGTGAAGTCCTGTTTGCTGTCTTTGTCTTTTCTTTTTCTGCCTATGCAAGTTTCTTTTTATTATATTTTAAATTCTAGCAGCTGATATGGTCGGGGCAGGGGAGGGAACGGCCATATGGCAGCATTACTTGTGAGTAGCCAGGCTGAGGTGTAACTGTAGAGAAAAGTAATCTCATTTCTGTGAAGTTATGGGAATTAGATAAGACCCAGAAGCAAATGGTATGATGCCTTTTATTGGACCAACACAGATATTATAAAAAGAAAACAATATCTAAGCTTTCAGACCAACCAAGTCCTTCCTCTGAGACTTATGACAATTGTTCAGAAAGTCACATTCTATTAACACCCAGATCATACTTAAAAAAAAAAAAAAAGAAAACATTTTCATTGGTTTAAAGTACCTATTTCAAAAAATCACAAATTTAAAAGGAATGAATAGCGTCCCATTAACTTGTTACTACTGAGAATCTTTTCAAGGTCACATGGCATCCAGATTAGATAAACTGAACACTCAATCAGACAAAACTTCTAACTTAAATTATTAATGAATGTGTTATGAGAATACATTCAAAATTAAAAGCAAGACATTTAGATTTAATACCACAAATGTCAAAATTAAAACTTGATAGTATTGTATGATAAAAAACTGTACAACAGAAATGTATGTATGGAAATAAGAGGGGAATAAGCAAAATGCACCTTGTATGAACAAGTGTTTGAAACATTCATACAGAATTAAACTTATCTGGAGATATTTTCTAAACTATGTTCTCAACTAGTTAACACACTCCACAAATATTAAAACCTACAGTGCTGTAACAATATTTTTTACAAGATAATATCAATTGCCAGTATTACTGCCAAAAATAAATAAATAAATAAATAAATCTCTCAAGGACCACCTAGAAAATGAGTTCAAGCATCATAAAATGTTCAAAGTTCAATAATGAGTCCGTATATAAGCAATTAACTATATGAACAGAAACAGTCTTAAGAATCTGTATAAAACCCCACTGGAATTAAACTCTTCCCCCCGCCCCGGAAAAGATAACTAGAAAAGAAGTGTATATTCACTATGCATGTGAGCCAAGACTCCTAACATCCTGTAGCATAATTATGACATGTACTTGAATAAAAGCCTACCTAAATGTGTAAGCACAACCCCAATCCCCCCACACATACAGCCGCCTCCCCTCAAAACAAAAATACAATCCTCCAACCCCCAAAAAAACGCACACAAAATTACCCCCACACACACACACACACACACACACTAAACCCCCATACACACTCACCCAAGACAACCCAACCTCCCCCCCAACACACACGAAGATTTGGTGAGAAACCAACATGTTGATAACCAGTTAAAAAGGACTGTAAGAAAATAAAAACAAAACAACACGCTTAAGTCCTGCTAAATATCCATCCTATGAAGTAAAAGTCTGTGTAAGTTTAAGTGGGGTAATGTGTCATGAAACCAAAATCAATATTCATGCCATCTGCTACCATATTGAGAAGTAAAATAAGCTTAATCTCAAAAGACAGTTTCTGTTGTGTATTTTTTAAATGTCCTTTTACTGACATATCTGAGATTGAGTGGTCATTTTGAGAAAAGTGTCACCCCACTGCTTTGTCAGTCATCTTCATATTAATGGTATGTCTGTGTGCATTCATTCTAGTGCGGAGAGCTTGGCTTGTCTCTCCAACATACCCTGTTTGTAGACATCTCTTGCATCGAATGAAATAAACATTACGTGATATACAGGTATAATTCCCCTGTATCCTGACTAGTCTGTTTTGTTATGTAACCACACAATTTGAAGTGGAATTGAGCTCACAAGTCCTACATCTGGGTTGATTACAGGGTTGTATACCATTTAGTGTCGTGGTACCCTGTTCTGGTGCAAGTTTACTCCTAACAATCAGGTTGGCTAAGTTAGATGGTTGTTTAAAACATAGTAGTGGTAGTTCTTGAAAAATACAATTTAGGGTCTCATGTAAGCATTAATCACCGCCAGAGGAGGGCTCTGCCGGTGGATTAATGCCCGCTGGGGGGGGTTGGTGCCTGAGGGTGCAGCCCGAGGGGTCCAACCGCCCAGTGGGCATTAATCCACGGCAGAGCCCGAGGCTGAAGGTGATTAATGCGCTTGTAACATAGGCTTGTCGCGGGCGACGCATTTCAGCCTATGTTACTGGCATCACCTCCGCGGGCAGCATCGGGCGCTGTTTGTCTAGGATTCTCGGACTGCTGTACAACTGCAGCGGAGTGCCAGGATTCGCCAACAGCCACAGCTGCCTGAAACCGAAGGGTATTAAGCCACAGGTAACGCCACCGCGTCAGTACCAGCTGTGGTTGTGGAGGCACCTGGCAAGGGTAGCAGCCCGCTTCCCTCACTGCGCAGCTCCCCGCTGTCTCTGTAGTGAGTGCAGTACCGCGGGAAAGGCAGGAACAGTTGACAACTGCCCATCTGGAACACAATATCTTCTGCCACCGTTTGGTTCAAAAGGGCCGTCACTTATGACACTGTCTTCTACAACCGTATAACCTGTTCCCTGCCTGTCCCACAGTACTGCCCTCATATAACAGCGGGGGCTCCGAGTCACGGAGCGGGCTGCTACCCTCGGGAGCCTCCATGGCCACAGCTGGTACTGACCGAGCGGGCATTATGTGTGGCTTAATACCCGCTCGGTTTCAGTCAGCTGTGGCGATTCGGCCAATCCTCGTGCTCCATTACAGCGCCCAACACAGAGCCGTGTTACAACTTCACTTACAATAGGGTAGAGGTCCTTAATAATTTTACATAGAAGTTCAAGGTCAGGATGATACGCGACTACTAAGGGTATTCTATTGGTAGTGGTTCTTTCCTTATACTGAAGTAGTTGCTCTATAGATACCTGTGTTGCACGTTCTACTGCTCTGTCTATTTCTCTGGAAGAGTGTCCCTGCTCCATAAAGATGTTTTTTAACATAGCCAAATGTGTATCTCTGTCTTCCTCATTTGAACAGACACGGTGATTATGATACTGAAGTGCTTGACTATACATGACAGATTTTTTTGTGTGGCTCGGGCGATTACTAATCCTGTTTAAGTATCTCTGTCTGTTGGCTTCCTGTAAATACATGTATGTAAGGTTCCATGCTTGATGGTGACAGTGGAGTCCAGAAAATCAACAGTGGTAGAAGAATATTCCTGGGTAAGTGTTATGGTAGGGTGGAGGTTATTAAGTTCCTGATGAAAATCTTTAAGTGCGCTCTGTCCAAATTATAAACAAATCATCAGTGTAATGGAAATAAGCAAGTGCTTTGTGAGGACAGTGCCTTAAAAAGTCATATATATATATATATTTTAGGACTATGAATATATTATATAGTGATAATATATGGACTCATTATTGAACTTTGAACATTTTAAGATGTGTGAACTCATTTTCTAGGTGGTCCTTGAGAGATTTATTTTTTATTATTTTTTTTATTTGGCAATAATACTGACAATTGATATTATCTTATAAAATTATTGTTACAGCACTGTAGGTTTAAATGTTTGTGGTGTGGGTTAACTGGTTGAGAGTACAGTTTAGAAAATATCTCTACATAAGTTTAATTCTGTATGAATGTTTTAAACAGTTGTCCATACAACGTACTTTTTTCTTATTCCCCTCTTATTACCATAAATATATTTTTATTTTTTTATTTTTGTCTTTGGTAACCGGGTAAGGCCCACTAGGCACAACTGCCTGTTTTCAGGGGTGACCTGGGAGCACTGGGCGGTTAAGTGACTTGCTTAGAGTCACACAGTATGCAAGTGGAGGTTGTGACAGTCAAACTCAGGTCTGCCCTGCTGGATGTATCAAGCTCGTTCACACCTCGTTCCTCTAACCTCTAGGCTATACTGCAGCCATATTACATATTTCTGTTGTACAGTTTTTATCACACCGTACTATCAAGTTTTAACTTGGGACATTTGTGATATTAAATCTAAATGTCTTGCTTTTAATTTTGAATGTATTCTCATAACACACTCATTCATTAATAATTTCAGTTAGAGGTTTTGTCTGCTTGAGTGTTCAGCTTATCTAATTTGGATGTCATCTGACCTTGAAAAGATTCTCAGTAGTAGTAAGCTAATGGGATGCTATTCATTCCATTTAAATTTGTAATTTTTGGAAATAGCTTCTTTAAACCAATGAGAATTTTTTTTTTATGTATGATCTGGGTGTTAATACAATGTGACTCTCTGGTGTCACAAGTCTCCGAGGAAGGACTTAGTTGGTCCAAAAGCTTAGACATTGTTTTCTTTTTGTAACATCTGTGTTGGTCAATAAAAGGTATCAAACAATTTGCTTCTGGATCTGTTCTTACAAGGACCAATACGGCAAGTAATCTATTTCTGTATGTCATCATGGGAATTAGATCATTGAGTACATGCATATAATGAGAGAAACCCGATGTGTGTTTGCCGTTAGAACCTGTGGATTATAATGGTGAATTATAACCAAGTCTCCCTATGGGAAAAAACTGATACCAGTTATGATGGGAAAGTTGTTTTTTTTGCTAATTCCCGGGCACCCCCAAATGGCCACTCCTTCGGGTCTCCTAGGTACACCTGCCACTGCTCCGCCCCACAGCTATCCATCCCCCCCATAGTGCAGCCCCTCCGAGTAACCCGACATAGCCCTTCATCGGTGGGTCCCTCCCTTCTGGGGAGAAGTGCTTATAGGCTCAAGTACGTATCCCAGGTGCTGCAGGGGTCGTTCGGGACAATTCCGGGGCTTCAGGTGACGGGGAACGAAGGCCGTCATCCGGTCGACTGGGGGGGCAATTTTCCATTTACTGCCCTCCCCATTCCCCCACCCTCACTGGGCTGGTTGTAATGGCAACCTGGGGCAGGGACATTTGATGGCATTTCAAGGCCTCACTCTGCCTAGAACATCGCCCAAGCCCCACCAGGTGCCTAAGGCCCCACTCCACCCCGGGAGGGAAGTGTCCAATGGATGCTGTAAACTCCCTCTCTGCCAGTATCCACTCCTGACACCCAGGCTTGGGGTGCAAACCCGGGTCACCAGTGTACCAAGCAAACACCTTTGCTCGGCACCACGGAGCCGACCTATGGTGGGAAAGTTCATGGAATCACTGCTGAAAGAAAGGACTGTGGAATATTTTGTATCTAGTGGGTTACAAGAGCTGAGGCAGCATGGTTTCATGGGGTGAGGTCATGTCACACGAATCTGATAGATTTCTTTGACTGGGTGACAAAGGATTTAGATCAGGGTAAAGAGGTGGACGTGGCCTGCCTAAATTACAGTAAGGCTTTTGACCACATTCCACATAGACTAGTAAGAAAGCTAGGTAGCTTAGGAGTAGGAGAGTGGGTCTAAAGGTGGTAAACTATCTAAGAAATTGATTAGGGGATAGGCAACAGAGGGTGGTGGTTAACAGAGTACACTCCGAGGATGGGAGAGTGACCAGTGGGGTGCTTCAGGGATCAGTGCTGGGACCACTCCTCTTTAATGTCTTTATAAATGACACCGAAGAGCAGCTGGAAGGGATGGTCTGACTCTTTGCGGATGACAGCAAAATCTGTAATAGGGTGGACACTCCAGGGGGTGGAGGAAAGGATAAGCAGAGACCTGAGAAAACTAGAGGAGTGCTCAAGGGTATGTCATCTGGGTTTCAACATAAAAAAGTGCAAAGTAATGCACTTAGGGCACAGAAACCCGGGGTGAAGTACAAAATGGGTAGAGTGGTATTGACAATCACCAAGCAGGAAACAGACCAGGGGGTAATCATATCAGATGACCTAAAGGTGGTCAGGCAGTGCGACAAGGCAGCAGGAAGGGCTAGTGGGATGCTGGAGTGCACTGGGGGGGTATCACCAGCAGAAAGAGGGAGGTGGTGTTGCCTCTGTATAGATCACTGATAAGACCCTGTCAAGAGTACTGTGTCCAGTTCTGGAGACCACATCTCCGGAAGGACACAGACACAGTGGTCCAGAGGAGTGCAACAAAGATGGTGCAGGGTCAGCATCAAAAGCCTTAGGAGGAGAAACTAAAGGACCTCAAGACACCTTTAAATACTCACAGGAGTAAATAAGGTACAGGAGATAACTATTTTTCAGAAGAAAAGTTGCTGAAGAACAAGGGGACATGTTGTGAAGCTGGAGGGGGTTACATTCAGGAGAGATGTGAGGAAGTACTTCACAGAAAGAGTGGGGGATTCCTGGAAGAGCCTTCCAGCGGAGGTGGTGTGTGTGAAAAACAGTGTTGGGGTTCAAGAATGCATGGGATAAGCACAAGGGAATCACAGAGGAAAGGAAAGGGGGAGGGAGAAAGAGCTGTAGATCAGGCACGTTCTGCGATAACAGTGTAGGTAGGGAGAAATAGGCAGACTGAATGAGCCACGTGGTCCTTATCTGCCATCAAATTCTGTGTTCTAAGTTTCTTGTGTTACTGTACAGTTGGCAGAACCAGCTGCAAACCATATTCATGGACACATGTTCTTCTGGTTTCACTCTGAACTCATTGTGTGAGTTGTCCGCCCGTAACTGTAATGGAATAGAATTTTGGGTTCCAGTGGCTCCGACCCCTTCTAATGTCTTGGGACCCATGGAGGATTGTGTATAAGGGATTCTGAGTAAGTTAATCTCTGTCGATCTGAAGTTAATGTTGCTGGTGCAGACAATAAGGAGAGACTTAAGGGAGCTGGACAAGCATGCAGCAGTATCCTGTCCAGCAGGGAGCATAGGTTTATTAGCTTGTACTGACCAGGTTAAGTACACTAGACACCAACACGCCTGTTATCATGTACAACCCAGGAAGCAACAAGACAAGCAGTACAATAAGACAACCAATGCAGTAATACATGATCATGAAAATAGGAACAGTAAAACATATATATATATATATACACACACACACATACGTACGTACATACATACACACACGCACACACATACACACACTCACACACACACACACACACACAGAGTAGGTGAAAAACATTACAACCTAGAAAAGAAACACAATAAGCAGGCAGGAGCAGAAAGATGAAAACCTGATTAAATAAGAATTTAACACCTATCAGCTGGACCAATATAAAAAATGCAAGTGTCAGACTGATGTAAAGTAACATGACTTCCAGGGCCCACGCGCTGGCAGTCCGGTCCGCTCGCAGCATGGCACCTCCAGCCGCCTCACCGCCCTCCACCAAGCCGCACAAGGAAGCTGCTGAGCCGGGTCGCTGCCCTTGACTTCCAGGGCCCATGTGCCAGCAGTCCGGTCTGCTCGCGGCATGGCACCTCCAGCCGCCTAGCTGCCCTTCACCAAGCCGCACAAGGAAGCTGCTGAGCCGGGTCACTGCCCTCGACTTCCAGAGCCCATGCACCGGCAGTCCGCTCCGCTCACGGCACCTCCAGCCACCTCGCCGCCCTCTACCAAGCCGCACAAGGAAGCTGCTGAGCCGGGTCACTGCCCTTGACTTCCAGGGCCATCGCGCCGGCAGTCCAGTCCACTTGCGGCACAGCACCTCCAGCTGCACAAGGAAGCTGCTGCGCCAGGAAAGGCTGACTGTCCCACCGAGGCTGCTCTGAGCTGCCACCATTGGCCGCTGCTCGCTGCAGCACGCCCCGATTGGTCCCCTGCCCACTTCTCCTTTCACTGATCGGCCTGCTGTTCCCCCTGGACTTGGGGCTGCATCGCCCATAGAAAAACAGCGGCATCGGCCGAAATTTTACTGCACGGCCACCGGAACCCGGTTTTTAAATCCTGGACTTATCTGTACTGCACTTTGTTTGAACTTCCTGGCCTGGTTTTAAATCCTGGACCTAATGCAATCTACTTTGTTTATCTGCCGAATCCAAGGAATCCTGCTTTAGAGTTTGGTTTAAGTGAATTACATCTCCTCCTGTGAAACTTTACTCCTCTCTCTCTCTACTCCATCCCCATCCTCCGCTCACACGGGCCTGAAGCGCCCCCGCCCGCCACTGACCCTCTCTGGCATTTTTCTGGCCCCCGTATCCCGATTTATTTTTTCTTTTGTTCTCTTTGTGCCTCCCTCCATCCACAACTACCCCCTATTTCTATTCATTCCTATCCCCAGGTCGCTGCCCTTGCCTTCCAGAGCCCACGTGCTGGCAGTCCAGTCCGCTCACGGCACGGCACCTCCAGCCACCTCACCGCCCTCCACCAAGCCTCACAAGGAAGCTGCTGAGCCGGGTATGGCTGACTGTCCCACCGGGGCTGCTCTGAACTGCCGCCATTGGCCGCTGCTTGCTGCAGCACGCCCTGATTAGTCCCCTGCCCACTTCTCCTTTCACTGACTGGCCTGCTGTTCTGCCTGGACTTGGGGCTGCAGCGCCCATAGAAAAACAGCGGCATTGGCCCAAATTTTACACCCCCCCCCCACCCCTGGCCTTAATTAAATAGACGGCTACCACGCCCCTTATTTGCCCCACCCCTTGACTCTTTCTCTATTGGCCCCTTGACTGGTCAACACCCCTTTGGCATTTTGTAGCTCTGACGCACCCTTTCACTCCTGGATTCTATTCCTCCCCACATTCACTTTGAATCATGTATGCCACCGGTCATGGATCAGCCCCTACAAATAAAACAACTCTGACCAATCAACCAGGATCCCTCTCAATCATCTCACTTAACATATGCAGTCTTCTTCACAAAATTGATGCCCTCCAGACTTTTACCTGTCAACATAACTCAGACATACTAGCAGTCATGGAAACCTGGCTCTCACCTTCAGTTCCCGACCTTGCTATCACCCTCCCTGGCTATAATGTCTATCGGCTTGATCGAACATCAAAAAGAGGTGGTGGCTGCACCCTGTACCTTAAGGACACAATCCGGGGGCACCTCGTCAACCTAACCCCCCAAACCACCACTGCACAGATTCTTCCTGTCAAGATCCTCCTCAGTGCGCACAATAAAGCCACCACAGTTGTCACAGTCTACATTCCACCGAGAGAGCAAGGTATTGGGCTTAATGCAGTCCTGGAGTTTACCAAATCTCTCTCACCTGACTCAGAAACCATCTTCCTCGGTGACTTTAATATTAACTGGCCTGCCGCTGAGGCAGGGGAATACAGGGACTTGATAGTGGCAGCAAACCTTTCTCAGATGGTTAGCTCCCCAACCAGGACAAACTATAAAATTGGTACCAGCACCCTTCTGGATTGGATCCTAACAAACCATCCCGGCCAGGATCACCAACACCGCTGTCCTCCCTGACTCACTCAGTGACCACTCCCCCGTCACCTGCTCCTGGTCCAATAAATTCATCAAGCCCCACCCTCCAAAACCATTACTGGCCGAGTTCTACCTAGAGGCAAGCTACCTCATCTCAAAACCTTCCTTGGTCACACAGGATTGGTCCCCAGTCCTCGCAGCAACCAACCAATGTAAACACCGCACTGGAACACTTCATCAGGATCTTCAACCAAGCATGCAACATATTTGCACCCCTCAACAAGCGTAAGGCCAAGGCACTATGTAACCCCTGGCTCAACGGAGAACTACTTAGATGACTAAAAGCTCGGGACCACCTCTGGGAAGTTGCCAGAAACACCAGGAGACAAGTTGATATTGCTAACTATAAACGTGCACGAAATGAATGCACCAAATATATCCGGGATATGAAGACCACCTATTTCCATAATGCTCTCACTAACTCATGGGGCAACGGTTGGGACTTCTGGAATAACAACATCAAAGAAGTCACCGGGAAGCAATCTAAATCACCCCTGTCAGTACTCAGCATAAACAGTGAAACTACACTTGACCAGAAACTCATTGCTAATTCATTCAATGACACCTTCACAGACCTCAGTGCTGTTCTCCCACAGGGTTTTTTTGATGAAGTGGTTGCCCTTGCCTCCCCAGCCACCCCCAACCACCCTCCCTTCTACTTTAAAGCAGTAAAAATGCATCAAGTCCGCAGCTACGTTACCAAAGCCATTTGCAACTCCAGAGCCAGCAGTGACTCCCTCGACCTCAAACTGCTATCACTCACCCTTCAAGAAGTACTCCGACCACTGACCAGGATTTTCAACCTCTCCCTCAGCCTTAGCCAGTTCCCTGACATATGGAAATCCGCTATGGTAACCCCAATTCATAAAAGTGGTGACAAAACAGCTACCGAGAATTACCGTCCAATTTACATCCTTCCTCCACTCTCGAAGGCTCTAGAGCGCATTGTATCAGACCAACTTACCGAATTCCTAGACAATCACAACATCCTGTGCAAGGAGCAACATGGCTTTAGAAAAGGCCAAAGCACCTCCACGGCGCTACTTGAATTCACTGGTGCAATCCATCACTCACTCGATAACAGTCATCTTACTGGGTTCACCTTCATCGACTTAACTAAAGTCTTTGATACCGTCAACCACAATCTCCTGCTTGCCCAGCTTTGACTAGCAGGGCTCTCACTCAACTCGGTGAACTCCCAAACAGTGAGAATTGCTGGCACACTCTCAGACCAAAGACCAGTCCGGTCCGGTGTCTCAGAGGGCTCAATCTTGGGACCTCTCCTTTTCAGCCTTTTTCTGAACACACTGCCAGAATCCTGCCCGGAATAGATCCTTCTCTACGTGGATGATGCTGTCATCGGGCATCCCACCATGAACCAGTACATCTACAAGGTAACCTCCAACAGGCCTTCTCTGCAGTCGAAAACTGGTTCACAAAACACAGACTTATCCTCAACCAGAAAAAACAAAGACTATGATCTTCTGCAGCCCCCAAAACAAATACAAACAATTTCAGCTCTCCATTAAAACCAAGCAAGGTCTCACCCTTGAACAAGTCCATTCCTTCAAATACCTTCACCTCACCTTCGACTGTAATCTCTCTTATGTCTCACACATCAATAACGTGGAAAAAGCAGTCAACACCAGGAAGCGCCTTCTATTCCGACATAGGAAACATCTAACCCCAGAAGCTCTGTCCATCGCTGTCCAGAGCTCCATCATCAGCATAACTGACTACGGTCTCATTATCTATGCATCTGCCACAACCTCCTCTCTTAGGCATCTTTTGACTTCTCTCAATCAAGCCTGCAGACTCATTACTGGTTCCCACCATCTCACCCAGACCTGTGACCTCTACTCCAAAACAGACTGGCTGCAACTGAATAACCATATCAAATACCAAACCTGCATCACTGCTAAGAAAATCATGATGGGAAAGGCACCTCCAGGAATCAGCACCCTCCTTAAACCTAAAATCACAAACTGCAACACCAGGAGCTCTAAGCCCCAAATCCTTCAAATTCCCCACTGCCGTACATCCCAAGGCCAAAGGTCCTTTGCATATAGGGCCCTGAGTTGGCTAAACGAGCTCTCTAGTGACACCTCATCGACAGCAACGCTTGGTGCATTCAAAACAAAGCTCCACCACTCCATTACTGGCTCCACTACCTGTGCTTGCACCCCATAACATCGTTATCCCCACGTTGTTTCTGACCCCATAGGTGTCAGTTTCTGAACTCTCCGTTTGCACTTACCTGTCCAATGCAACGTCTAATGCACTTGCCCTGTGTCTGTCCTGACAAGGCCCCTCGGTTGCCTTACAATACCCCACTACACCTACGCCTTCCCCGACCCTCAACCCTCTCCCCTGCTTGCCCTCTTCCTCCAATCTGTTTCTTGTATTACACATCGCTCAGTCTGATTATGTCAAGCAAAGTTACTGTCTGAAACCTTGTACCTGTAACTGTCTTATGTTTGAGTGTCTGTTACCCTGTAACCAGCCTGACATGGAACCTTTGTAAAAGAGCCTTGGCTCAAAGGTACTTTGTAATCCTAGACATAAATAGATAAATAAAAAATAAATAAATAAACAACAGAAAAACACCAGTAGGTCATGTACAATCACAGATGAAGTAAGCCTTAAGGCAATTCCACAAGCTCTTTCTTAACTGCGGGTGACAGAAGAACTACAGTACGAACCAAGGGCAGCAAAGAGTGCCACAGGTTGGGTGCAGTAACGCTAAAGGCCTGGTCCCCCTGTCTTGTCAGTAAAACCTCCTAGAGCTAACAGCTGGCTATTAGAAGGCAGTAACCAGCCAAGGCAACCATAGAGGTTGAAGGGGTGAGTCGTCCGGTTTAGTGAGAGAGCAAATCTGCAGATATTATTGTCAGCAAACTCCCACCTTGAGAACAAGAACTTAGAAAAGCATTCAAAAAAGAGATGAACCCATTGTTGAGAAAGAGTGGCACCCCTGGTGAGGACTAAATGGGTATTGGACATAAAAAAGTGTTTAACCCGGTAGGCCAGGCCAAGATTAGTATTAACTGCTTTACAAACACTGAGTATAGGAAGGGAGAAATCAAGATGCTATAGGTGTACTTGGTCTGACTCAAGGGGGCTCTAAGTTAAGCTGGAGAATAGGAGACAGTGGTGGGTGCATGATCTGCCATTAAGGGAAATCTGGCAAATTTATTACAAGGTAAACGTTTCCTTTTTGCTGTGGAGGCCGGGGCAAGGCCACACACACTAAGGACACATTGTTTAACAGAGAAAACAGGTTCTGTTGTACGTTTATACCGCTGCCAATCCCACTCTTACAGTTGTAATGTGCATTCTTCGGGTATGAGAACTGCAAACCAAAGGTGAGCGGTTCCGATACCTTAATGATATATGTGCGACCACCCTTACAACCTAAGAGTGGTCTCGCTACGGTATTAAATATATTCTTGAGAGTCATCAATAATACATTTAAATTTGAAAAAACCTACCCCAAACATGCCATTTTCAGGGCAGCTGTGCAAGAGTCAATCAATCAATAAGTCAAAATCTTTATTTTGCCAGGCGGAACATCATTGAGACAAGCTCATTTACAAGAGGGACCTGGGGCAAAACAACTGCTAACAGGGTTAAGACTTAACAGGTTGAGTGAACGTACATAACAATTACATAGTAATAATAACATAACATAATAACATATAACCATCACATGTAACAAGATACTTCCACTAGGCCATAGCAATAGGTTCAGAGGAGGTAGTGCCATTTAAATACAATTGCATTGTATTTAAATGGCACTACCTCCTGTGAACCTATTGCCTGGGTAGCAAACTGGCTGCACAACAGGACACAGAAGGTAATAGTGAATGGAACACATTCTGAAGAAAGGGGGGTTACCAGTGGAGTACCTCAGGGCTCAGTACTGGGTCCAGTCCTCTTTAACGTCTTTATAGGTGACATTATGAGGGTCTGGAAGGAAGGTATGCCTCTTTGTGGATGACACAAAGATCTGTAACAGAGTTGATACACAAGGGGGGGTAGAAAGGATGAGAAGGGACTTGGCAAGGTTGGAGGAATGGTCAGACATATGGCAACTTAGATTCAATGCAAAGAAGTGCAAAGTAATGCACCTGGGAAATAACTATCCAGGAGAAGAGTACACAATAGCAGCGGAGGTACTAACGACAACAATAATGGAAAGGGATCTGGGTGTAGTCATATCAGATGACCTAAAGGTGGGTAAGCAATGTGAGAAGTCAGTAAGGAGAGCCATGGGGATACTGGGATGCATAGGGAGGCATCACAAGTAGAAAAAGGGAAGTGGTTATCCCTCTGTACAGACAGTTGGTGAGACCCCATCTGGAGTACTGCGTGCAGTTTTGGAGACCTCATCTACGCAAGAACATAGACAGGATGGAAGCAGTCCAGAGAAGGGCAACTAAAATGGTGCAGGGTCTACATCAGAAACCATATGAAGAGAGACTGAGAAAGCTTAATATGTATACCCTTGATGAAAGGAGGGACAGGGGACATGATAGAAACTTTAAGTACCTCAAGGGAATCAATAAAGTCCAGGAGGGTAGCATCTTTCAGAAAAGAGATGTGTAAGAACAAGGGGCACAATTTAAAGTTAGAGGGGGACGGCTCAAGGGCAATGTGAGGAAATTCTTTTCATGGAGAGAGTGGTGGACGCATGGAACCGCCTTCCTGAAGAGGTTGTGGGGTCTAAAACAGTGGGGGAATTCAAACATGCATGGGACAGACATAAGGCAATTATAGTGGGGGGTTGCAGGAAGTAGGCTGTTGGTTAACTAGAATCTGCAGCTTATCCAACAGGTAGGGAAATGGGCAGACTGGGTGGGCCAAGTGGTCCTTATCTACCGTCAAAGTCTATCTTTAGATACAGATATATGGACATAAGGTAATGAGCTAAAGTTTATACAGTAAACATCACTGGAGGAGTCATAGCGAGCAGGAGTGGCAGTTCCTCTAGTGTCAAAGTGCTAAGAAGATTGAGATGTTAGAGTCCTTTGATAAGTACTGTAGGCATGGCCTGGCAAGTAGGGTGGGAAGAGGAGGGGGTAATAAGGAGTGGGGAGGGAAGGTCAGATGAGATAGGAGAGGGTTGGACATGAGGGCCTAGGGAGGGAGGAAGGACTGTTCTAAGGGAGAAACATAACAGATGCCATAGGCAATGGTTGGGGTTTAAGTCCAATATTTGAAGCAAAGACAGATCGTGATGCTGGGACCTTGATTTGGACAATGACAGAAGGGATGACTCAAATGACACCTCAGGCAATGGTTGAGGTTTAAGTCCAGAATTTAGAGCAGTAACAAATCATGATGTTAAGACCTTGACTTCAAGCAATGACAGACCTCGGAGAAGGTCCTCAGGAACAAGGATTTGAAGAGGGAGAACATGACAGGGGAAGTGAGCCTTAAGGTTTTCTGGATCTTATTCCAGAGCGTAGGACAAGTGAAGCTTGTTGAGGCTCTACCAAAGTGCGTTTTAACTTTAGGGATAGCCAGAGATAAGATGGTAAGACTTCTGATGGAATAGGCACTAGGGATGCAGGGAGTTAGGCAGCTTGTGAGGTACTGAGGTAATTTATGAGTGATTGCCTTATATGTCCAAAGAATAGCATTCTTTTGCTCCTGAAGCTAAGGGAGCTCCAGCCTATGGAAGAATAGAGGATGCAGTGATGCGTGTCATAAGGGACATCCGAAATGAACCTAAGGGTTCTGTGGTATAGGGGAATCAATCTTTGAGAGAGCTGTGCTAGTACTATGGCCATATAAGAAGTCCGCATAGTCTAGGAGAGGCAAAAAGGTATCTTGGACTAGGAGTTTTCTAGCCTCCTGGGTTAGTGAGTGTTTGATCCTGAAGAAAACACCAAGTCTTTGATGCAGTTTTTTAGTGAGTTCATCAGTGTGATCAATGAAGGACAATTTGTAGTCAATCCAAATCCCCAGGTATTTCAATTGTTCCATGAACTCCAGGGCTTCTCCCAAAAGGGTGCTTATGTGAGGAACCTTATCCGGGTTGTTGTTTTTTTGAGATGGGGGGCTACTGGAGAGAAAATGATGGCCTTAGTTTTTATGGCATTGAGCAGGAATTTCAAGTTGAGTAGATCTTTTTGGAGGATGTCAAAAATTGGTCTGGAGGTCCAAAATGGCTTGATCTGGAGTTTATCTGTCAATGTATAGCACTGGTAAATGTCAACAGATTCCAGATCGTGGCAATCAGATGACCGACTAAGGAACTGTGCCCTGATGGCATTTGCTGGGGAGGTATCAAAAGCCATCCCTGCTGTGGCAAAGTGATTGTTAAGGAGGTCAAGGATCTAATTTTTATCTGTAATGTGGGTACCACCAGTCAAAATTTTGTGGGGAAGTGTGCCAGCGCTATTATGGCCTTCTACCTCCCATAAAATTTTCCAAAACTTGGTAGCAGAGTTAGAGTTAGTGGATGCGTTAAGTTCAGCATGGAAATAACTAGACTTCGCAGCTCTGATAGGTTTCGTGCAGAAATTCCTTGCGGTTCAGAAAGCAGACCAGTCTGTGGCCAATTTAGACTTTCTGGCTCTTTTCCAAAGAGCATCCTTATGCCATAAGACAGTCTTTAGGTTATCCGTGAATCAGGGACAGGATTTTCTTTTGGTTCTGCTTTTGGTAACTGGGGCATGGAGGTCTAGGGTTTCGGTGAGTATTACATGAAGTACCTCGTGTGCCTCTTCCACAGAAAATACAAGGTAAAATTTCTGCCAGTTAGCATACTGGAGGTCACAGAGAAAAGTATCTGTGCAGAAGTTCCATTTATATCTTTTATGGATGTATTTAGAGGAAGAGGAGGTCTGGAGTTGCGTCGACCTTACGTATGCAGTGGCACAGTGGTCGCTGATGTCATTAAAGGATACACCTGAGTGGAAGAAGAGGTGAGGCTTGCTTACAAGAATAGGTCAAAAAGGGAGCTACGCTCTGGGTTTTTGGTGTTTGGGCGGGTAGCTTCATTAATGATCTGGGTAAGTCCATGGTCATCACAGAATTCTTTCAATGGTAAGGAGACTGGAGAGAGTCAGTCAAGGTTGAGGTCACCAATTATGGATACTTCTGATGAGGTGGTAGCTAGTATGCCACTTAGGTGTTTGAGCAGAGAGAGAGAGAGGCTAGCTGAGGGGGGGCCTATAGCACCCACTAATGCAGACAGAGGTTGAATTGGCTGGTTGAATTCTTAGCGTGAGGCACTCGAACTCCTTAGGGACTGTAGTCGTGTCCACCATAGTTGCCGTAATGTTGTCCCAGACATAGATGGCTACTCCCCCTTCCCGGGATTTCTTATCAGTACGAAACAAGTTGTACGAAGGAATGTTAACCTCATAGTCCAGGGTGGTTGATCTTAGCCAAATTTTGGAGAGTGTCTCGCACATAGAAAAGTCGCTCTGATTGGTCGGGAGTGCTCCCGTAATCTTTAATAAGCTATTACAAACCTAAGGTTTAAGCCTATAAAGCAATCCAAGTTTTGGGGTGAATTTTCCTGGTACCAACAACAAAGTGTTCATTGAATTAAGACATGTAAGCAAACTGAATAAGTTTACAGCAATATTTTAATTGTGGAAATCTTGTTAGGCTACTCACGTAAACATGTTTTTCCATACAGAGGGTACTTATTATCACACATGTATCATCAACATGGCCCATGAAAGAATTAGGTTACAAATGGACACCAAATATGGCTCTTTCAGCAAACTGCCAAACTTTACAATACACGAAAAACAAATGCATTGTCCACTTAAGTAAATATATGTTATATACAGCTTATACTGCTCTATATATATGTTAAAGACCACATTCAGGGCCAAATGCTTAATCCATGTGACACCAAATGTGGGGCTCAACTGATGGCCATAAACGTAATACTTGGCAAGAACGGGAAAACCCTAATAATAGTCTCGGCCTACATCTTTCCCAAGGAACAAGCAAACTATTTCAGTTCTGTCATCTGCTACCTCTCTGAAGGGGGACCAAACACAGAGCTGATAATGGTTGGAGACTTTAATATCAACTGGTCCTCCGCTGAAGCTGTACGCTACAAGGAATCATTAGCCGCTCTCAACCTTGTGCAACTAGTAGACTCCCCCACCCGGTATAACAGCAGAACAGACACAGGGTCAATAATCGACTGGGTGGTCACAAATCGGCCAGAAAGAATATCCTCCATCATGGTTCTCCCAGACTCCCTCAGTGACCACTCCCCGGTAATCTGTAAATGGTCAAATAAGGCCCCAAAGGTGTCAGCCAGGACTATTACTGCTAGACTTCTGAAGAAAGGCAAGTTGGGAGCTCTAACAACACACCTCAGCCTCCAAGATTGGAGCTCTACTCACCACAAAACAGACATCAACACTGCTCTAGAATGCTTTATAAGCAAATACAATGAAGTGTGCAATGTCTATGCCCCCTTCACCAAAAGAAGGATCCATGACTATGACAGCCCCTGGATCACGCCACAGCTGCTAGTCCTCATGAAAAATAGAGATGACTTGTGGTACAAGGAAAGGAACTCCAGTACCCAGATAGACTACCAGAACTATAGAGCTGCATGGAGTAAATGTACCTGGGCTATTCGCAAGGCCAAAAACACTCACTTTAAAAATGAGCCGACAAACTCATGGGGTGACAGTAGACAGTTATGGGAGAACATCAAGTCCCTAACCGGTAAACCTAATAAAACTCCCCCACCTTCCTGAACATTGAGGGCCAACCTATGCACGATTACAGTTGCATAGCAAATGTCTTCAACAAAGCTTTTACTGACCTCAGCGGAGTGTTGCCCCCTAGCTTCCTTCAACTTCAATCAGATACTTGCACCGAATGAAACCCGGGGACCCAATCAAACTCCCATCTGCCTTTCTACTTCAGAGCTATCACCTTTATGGAAGCAAAAAGGTACATTCTAAAAGCGCTAGGTAATTCCAGAACTAGCTCTGATCAACTTGACCTAAAACTAGTTAGGCTCACCCTGGACATAACTCTCAAATCCCTCATCAAAATCTTAAATCTCTCCTTGGCGTCAGGCAAATTCCCACAGATCTGGAAGGCGACGGTGGTTAGCCCCGTTTACAAAAGTGGTGACAGGGCCAACTCTACAAATTACCGCCCAATATCTATCCTTCCTCCACTATCCAAGGCCCTGGAGTGAATCGTAACCGACCAACTGACGGAATATCTAGACAAGTATCATTTACAATGTCAGCAACAACATGGATTTCGAAAACACAGTACCACAACCGCTCTAGTGGAGTTTACCAGCTTTATCCATAATGCGCTAGACAGAGGACTCTTGGTGGGGGCAACATATATTGGTCTCACTACGGCCTTTGACACAGTCAATCACAATCTGCTCCTGGATCAGCTCTCCAGTACCGGCCTCTCCCCTGCAACAGTAGCATGGTTCAGAAGCTACCTCTCTGAGAGGGTCCAAAAAGTGAAAATCCTGGACACCTTCTCCAACAACCTTAGTGCTAACACAGGAGTTCCTCAAGGCTCTATCCTTGGCTCTCTATTGTTCAGCCTGTTCTTAAAACAACCTCTCTCAATCAGTAAACGATAAGCTACTACTATATGCAGATGATGCGGTCCTATATTCATGTAATGCTGACCCCTACATACTGGAAAAGCAAATGCAGGTTAATTTCACCATGGCTGAGCACTGGTTCCTTCAATCAAAACTGCTCCTCAATTATAAAAAAAAAAAAAAAAAGACTATGTTATTCGGATCATCACATAACAAACACCGCACCCACCAACTTTGCATTTGTATCAGAACACTTCCCTGGAGATGGATCAAACATTTAATTACCTAGGATTGACACTGGACCGCGCCCTCTTGTTTAACCAACACATAGACACAGTCGTAAAGTCATCAAATGCAAAACTAGGATTATTGTACAGACACCGAAAAGGCCTGACTTCTGAGGCACTAAAAACTGCTGTAAATAGGTCAGTCCTCTCAGTGTAAGACTATGGTCTAGCAGCATATGGGTCTGCCCCCCAAACAGCTTTGAAACGTATCAAAACAACACTAAACAAAGCATGTTGTTTAGTCCTAGGTGTACCCCATCTCACTTACACCTGCGAGTTGTACACTCAAACGAACTGGCTCAACCTTGACAGCCACCTCCAGTATGAAGTATGCATGCTCGCCACGAAGTCAATGCTAGGACTTACCGCTCCAGGCCTGCAAAGCCTTCTTAGCCGATGTAATTCCATCAGATGCACAAGGGGTACAAACAACTCAGCCCTCTGCATCCCTTTCCGCAGAACCACACAAGGCCAATGGTCCTATAAATACCGGGCACCACTTTGGCTTAATGCGCTTGACCTAGACATCACGAAAGAGGACAAAATAGGCCCCATTAAAGATAAACTCTGAGTGGCCCTTGCCACAAACAGTAACTGCGACTTTGAGACCTGAACTCCCCCCCCACACTCTTCCCTCCTCTTTCCTGCTACCCTCATTCTAACCTGCACCCTTGCGTTCTCCTCTCTTTTTGCTAACTAACACTCCCCTAGTAGGCTCCAGGTCCCCGCCCCAGCACATCCCCCTCAATGAGTCTAGCCCTCCAATAAGACTTCACTCTTTAGCACTTAAGACAAAAGAACTGCTGCCCATCAAGTTCTCACCTCCTTGCATATTTTTTTTTTATTTTAGCTGTTTAACCAGGTATAGCACACTAAGCTGGAAGCTTTTTTATAGGAGCGACCTGGGAGCACAAGAAGGTTAAGTGACTTGCTCAGGGTCACACAGTATGCAAGTGGAAGCTGTGGGATTCAAACCCAGGTCTGGTCTGCTGGATGTTACCAGATTTGCAGCTCAGAGCCTTAGACCACTGCGCTATACTGCATATAGTATTAGTTAATTATTTTACAGACTATATTATCCTCTGTTCCCTACCTGATTTGCTCTATATCCTGTAGCTCCTCAAGTTATTCACTTAAACTTCTTGACAACCTAGCCTGCTATAAATTATGTATCTGTACATTTTTACTTATGTAATCCCTGTTATTGTAATTATGCAACCTCTGTAACCTGATGTACTCATGTCTTTCTAGGCATGGGACCTCCTTGTATCTGCTTATGTACTTGTAACCATTGTAAATGATGTTATGCTCAGGTATTACTATGACGTGGAACCTCTGTAAAAGAGCCTTTGGCTCAAAGATACTTCCTAGAAATAAATAAATAAATTAATAAAAAACATTGCACTTGGGCCATCAGCCTGGCCCAAGAACGAATTTGGTTATAAATAGGCACCAAACATGGCTCACAGTGCCAACTGGCTTTGTATCAACTAATGTGAAATTTGTATTGGGCTCTTAAATATATTGTTCAAGTTTAAGATTTTATTGTTTTATCAGAACACATACATATACACAGGACAATGTGACAATATTCTGAACCATACCGCAACAACTGGTAGGAACAGAAGGAGCAAGGAGCTGAATTAGGCATGAAAAATAGTACTGCAAAGTATAACAAGTATTGTCCTGAAAGGTATATGGTACAGTACAAATGATAATATCAGGTTACAGATATTGCCAGGGTCTAGATGGGTCTGCTCGGCCCCATGGGAAAAAAAAGGGGGGAAAGCCAGGAGTTAGTAGCTTGTGATAAAGCAATATCTAGAGCCATGAGGCCCAAGCAGACCTAGGATGAACCATGATGCATCCTTAATCAGGCATGACGTACTAGTAACTATATACAAGGAAAACAAACTAAATAAAAGGCAAACTGATCCTGAGATTCAAGTGTGACCCTGGTGGAAGGCATAACAGAGGAGTCCTAAACCCTCCAGGGAGGGAAGGGAAGAAAAACAGAATCAGGGAACCCTAAAGAAATTAGGTACCAGCCTGGGGATGAGTGTGATAACAGTACTTAGATTACAGATGGGATTGCCAGCATTTCTCGACTTGAACCAAGGTGCCCCCAGCGAAACTAGAGAGTCTCTCAAGTATAGCCCCTTGAGTACGTGCAAGAAGAAACTTAAATATGTTGTTATTTACAGTGTATATTCCTCTATAACACACACGTCATTAGCCGGCCAAGGTAGAATCTCGTTTCAAATGAGCACCAAACATGGCTCACAAAGCAAATTATCAAACTATGTAATAAGTGAAAAAAAAAAAAAAAAAATAGACAAGCATTTTAATGTGAAACATGTTGGGCCACTCAAGTAAATATACTGATTTATAAAACACCAAAGGTGATACAGTTTCAATAATAAAAAAGGAATACATAACAAGTCACAGTGAAATAACACATTTATTTCAATGAGTGAGTGGTAGGAATCATACATAACTCATAAGTACAAAAGGCAGAAGTTAAGTTATGATGATCTTAACTCTCATGTGGAGATAAATACATTATTCTACCATATTAGTAGGAGTATCACAAGTCGTAAGAGGGAGGTAATAATCCCTCTTTACAAGACACTGGTTAGGCCCCATCTGGAGTACTGCGTGCACTATGTATGCCTCCCGGTCCGCACACCACGCCCCGTTGGCCCACGCAGCCCTGTTTTGTGATGTCACAAAACGAAGGCTGCATGAGTGTGCCCCATTCAATTCTATGGGGCTGATATTTCCCAAAATTTTCACCAGGTCTTGGACTATGCAAAAGATATACCATATATCTGATGTACAGGGGACAAGACTTTCATAACTCACTAATAGCTTTGCTCTTACCTCCTAGTACTAGGAGATAAATTACATATTTTGAGTCTGGCCATTGTGCACTTGATTTACACAACAGTTTTAACAGTTGTAACTTTTTAAATCATCTTTTTATGTCCCTATTAGTCGATCGATCGCTTCGATTTACTAAAATCCCACCAACACAGGGTCGCTGATTTGTTAGTTTAGTTTACAGAAGTGGAACGTCTTGTACTTAGGAAAGGGAGCCAATTATGACCATTTTCTGTAGAGGCTTTCTTGAAGAGCAAGTATTTGTACCTACCTACTTACATGTTCATTTGTTCAGGTTAAATGTTGCTCGAGATGTTTGTTTTTATTTTGATGACTGGGTGAGATACACTGGCACAACTGCACCTCTTACAGGTATGACCCCGGTGTACAACAGTACAATAAACAACAGTATAATACCGAACAGATGAGTTACAACATGAACAGGTACTACAATACATAGTCGGGGTGTGGTTGTGCCACAGAACATGGTTAAGGTATAGGCATACATAGTGCAATGACCAAGTAAGATAAGAATTCTCAGCACACAGAGAAAGAAGCAGTAGTAAAATATAAAGGAATTCAAACAGTACACCTGCAGTTGTTCAGTGCTAAGACATGACTTTTCTACTGACCATAGTTAAATACTTTTTCTTTTTCCTGTTCTGTTACTACAAACATGACATTTTTAACCTGGCCCGGTGGTGCCAAGGGTTGAGGTGCTGGACACCACACCTCACGCCACATTGGCGACCCGTGTTCGGGAACGAGCACATGCTGTAGAGGGTTGGTGGGGATGAGGAAGGATTGAGCGTTCCATGGACTGCTCTCCTTCCTCGGGAGGGGGTTTTGCACTAGCCGGTGCAGTAGTAGCCCCTGGTGGCAGCTAGGGGATTGTACTGCCCAGCCGGCAGAAGCATGGGATTGGGGCTGAGGCAGACACCTTTCAAGTGCGCATGGGAGCATGCGCACGTCGAGCAGGGCGTCATTGCAAGTCCGAGCCGGGGACACACTCAAGGAAAACCCCCAGCTGTGGATAGGCGAAGGCGCCTACCATGTCGGTCCACACTCCCACCATCAGACCTGCCTGCAGGAGCCCCTCCCTCAGACTCTGATACACTGGATTCATAGACAGAACGCAAGGGCGGTACCCTGAGGGGGCTCAGAGTCAGGGGAGTCAGAGTTCCACAGCCAGAAGCATAAAAAAAGTGTACCAAAAAAAAAAAAAATCATAACAATTGTACAGCAGCATACCTCTCAGCCATCACACTTGATTTACTTATTTATTTCAAAAGATTCACCAGGAAAGACATACTGAGCTGGTAACAGTGTGTTTCTAGATGTGTCCTGGGGGGAGGGGGAACGGGATGACAATGAGGAACACTGTTAACAATAATACTACAAAAGGTGAATAAGCATTATAATAAAAATTGTGCAAAGACAAGGACTGTGAGAAGTAAAATACATAAGCACTAACCCATGACGGGGTAAGGGGTTATGGAGATTTAATGCATGGCTGGGGTATGTTGTGAGGCATGAGGCAGCAGGTGGAGTATCCTCAGCACCCCAGCATACATTAAATCCTCATAACCCCATACTCTCGAATGGATTATTGCACTTATAACAATGGTCATGTGCAAAATAAGGAGAAAACAACATAAAGGGTGTTTCTCTCCGTTTAAAAACAAACAAAAAAAAAAAGACTGTATCCTGCCACCTGGAGAAACAGTCTCCAACGAGTACTCCAGTTCTGAGTGCTGTTATGTACATACAAATGTCAGCAGTCTAGTACGGAGATGATTTCTGACATTTACTGTGCATGACAGAGTTTGTTGCACTTCCACCAGTGTGACACTTTCGCAGCCCCCCCCCCAACACAGAGAGACACAATAATGGCAAACTGCAGGGAACGGTACACTAGGTCTCTCTCTCTCTCGCTTTCTCTCTCTCTCATATGCTCTAGCTTGCAGTCCTTGCTCTGCTGTTCACTGGCATCTCTTCTCCAGGAGGTCCTGTAACATTGGGTACAAGGTACGAAACAGATCTCCCACACAGCCCACTTGGGATCGGCAACAAGGAGCACAGTGACACAGGACAGCTCTCTCTCTGTCGCTCTCAGTGTACTGCAGTACATGCCAATGAGGCCGCTGTCCCTGTCACACTCACCAGTCAGCAACACACAACAGGACTGGGAAGAAAGAGGTAACAGCAACAGACACCCTGTGTGCTGCTCACTGTTCACAGACAGTGATCGAGGAGAGAGAGAGAGACACCACAGGACTCAAGACACTGCTTGCACTTTCTCTCTCTCCCTCCACAGCACCTGCTCCCACTGTCATGGTGTTGCGCTCGGGAGGGGGTGGAAGCTATGCAGCACACCACAGGACTATAGAGAGAGAGAGAGTGAGAGAGAGACACACACGCACAGACCAGTACCCCGGATCTACTGAAAACCGGACACAAAGACAGGGACACAAACACACAGCACAATGCATGAACTGTTAATTATATCCCCTGTCGCTGTCTCTCCCACTATCAGCGTTGTACTGGGACTTGCACTGGGAACATGGTTTAAGGACAAAAAGGATGTCATTGCTCACAGACCATCAACTGGCAGAGGTGAGAACAGTACTGCAGTGCCTTTATACCGTACTTCTGCCAGCTGGGGATCTCTCGCTTCCCTACATCCTTTAATAGCTACCAATGTCGCTTGCCTTTCTCAAGGCAGGAACGAGTGCCAATGGCCCTTGCCCAGAGTCCCTCTGTGGAATTGTGCATTAAAAAGGGAAATTAATGCATGGCCACACAGGAATTCCACTAATGGGGTTGCACATTTTTAACAACCCATGTTATAAATCACAATACAGTACAGTTCCGGAGGATAACCACTTTTACAGTTAAAATACAATGCAGTGTTGGAGGACAACAACATCTGCAAAGTACAGAGACAAGACTGAGTTCAGGGTGAAAGCAAAGGTTGTCAATTCGGGAAGGTGGAAGAGGGGGGCAGCTCTAGTGTAAGTGCTAGGCAATGAGGGAGCAGAGGTAGGAAGATGGTGGGCAGCATCCCAGGGACCAGTATTGGGGCCAATGGAGGAGTGAGTAGTGAAGTCATAGAGGAGAGAGGACAGTGAGAGGTGGGAAAAGGCAGAGCGGACTGTAAGAGGGAGAGAACCCCATAGTTTGTGGAAATGGAAGGAGAAGGTACAGTAGCTTGACTAGCAGATGTTTTACATCCGGTTCTGAGAGCTGTAGAAGCAGAGGGAATCATTTCTGACTTGGCCAGAATGGCACTATGAGAATCATAGAGGCCCCGACCTGGACCAGTTTGAGTAGGATTCTCTGAACAAGAGGAAAGGGCGTAAAGGCATAAAGAAATCTTCCCATCCAGGAAAGAGATAATGTGTCCTGCCACACAGTTCCAGGACCTCGCTCGAGAGAGCAGTAAAGAGGCCATTTTGCGGAGAGACAAATAGGTACAACTCCAGCTGGCCTCACTGGTGGAAGATGTCATTTAGGACGTTCGCTAAGACTTCCCACTCATGGGCTACGGCAGTGGATCCACTTAGGGCATATGCCAGGGTGTTGGATACTTCTGGGATGTGTACTGCCAAAAGTTGGATTATTTCTTTGGATCACTCAGTTACCAGACCCTCATCGATTCTCTGCAGAGGGGGCATGAATGGGTGCCACCTTGCTTGTTTAGGTAGTGAACAACCGCAGAATTGTCTGATTTCACCTGAAGGCAACTGGGTGGAAGGCGAATCTCGAACACCTGTAAGGTGTAGAGGACTGCCCTCATCTCCAAGACACTGATGTGGAGGCAAGCCTCCACTGGTGTCCATGATCCTCGGGACTGGATGTTGAGGAGATGAGCACCTCACCTTTTCAAGGAGGCATCTGTAGTTAGAATGAGATATGGGACAGGAGAATGAAACGGCATGCCTCGCATTAAGTTGTCCATGGACTTCCACCATTGTATAGCTCAAAGAGCCGGGGAAGACAGCAGGACCAGAGCATCTAAATTGTCCACCTTCTGGTCCCATTGGACTCTCAGGGGCCACTGAAGGACCCTTATATTGAACCTGGCATTGGGGGACCTTTGGAATCATGGCCGCTAAATGCCCCAGGAGGTGCAGGAAGTCTCATGCCAAGACCAATCTGCTGGACTCTAGTCTTCGCACCAAAGCAATCAGCACGTCTGCTTGAGTTATGGGCAGATATGCCGTCCCCACTGAGGCACCCAAGATGGCTCCGAATTATTGATGGCGTTGTGCAGGGTCCCTCTTGGACTTTGGTCTGGAACCGGTAATCATCAATCAATCACTCAATCAAAACTTTATTTTTAAAAGGCGCTTTTCCCAAACCAAAGCGCCTGTACAATTTCATAAAACAATAAATAAACAAGATTTAAAACTATTATAAATCATTAAAAGCTATACTAAAAAAGTGGGTCTTCAGAGCTCCTTTAAAGCTTAGGAGCTGGTCGGACTATTTCGCACTGGCGGTAAAGAAGTCCCACAGAATTAGGGGCCATAAAACTAAATGATCTAGCCCTGAAGTTTTCAAGCGAACCCTGGGAATCTCTAGCAATCCCTCGCCAGTGGATTTTGAGGCGGAAGGACAGTAGGGCAGAGGAGCTCTTCAGGTAAGCAGGTCGCTGGTCGTAGGGCTTTATAGGTCAGCAAACCGACCTTGAAGGTGATTCGCAGAACACTGGCAGCCAGTGCAGTCCGCGGAGCACAGGCACTATATGGCTGGATCTAGAAGATCCAGTCAATAACCTAGCCACCGCATTCTGCACTAGCTGCAGACGGTGAAGTTCAACCCCCGATAGCCCTAGGTACAGGGAGTTGCAATAGTCAAGGCGGGACCCTGAAACAGAAAACGGAGAAACCGTCTGTGAGCAGGGTGCATCAGGATATGAAGGACTCAACCTACATATCGAGAGAACAGAGCCAATGTACCTTTGTTCAGCAAGGGGAGAAGTGACGGAAAAGACACCATTCCAAACTTTTGGTATTTGATATAGAGGTTAAGACTCTTGAGATCCAAAACAGGGTGCAAGTCCCCTGTCCATTTGGGAACCAGGAAAAAATGAGAAGAAATTCCCGCACCCTTCCTTGGAAGGGGAACTGGTTCAATGGCATGTATGTTGAACGGAGCACTGAATTCGTCTTGTAAGACCAATGCAGGAACAGGGTTCAAAGAGAGTGGAGCACCTGAAGTAAACCTCTTCCCACCCTGGGAAGGGCAGGGAAAACCTGCGCCCCCTGATGGTCATGTTATTAAGGGTCTCCTGCCCTATTACCAGAAAAAAGCCATCAGGCTAACCCTGCTGGGGGGTAGCAGGGACATGAGACACCGGAAACTCTCAGCCATCTTGCATAGCACCTGTGACAAACACCTGTCCAAGCCGATGTATCAACTGTGTCATATGCGGCCGGAAGCAGGTGGTGGCATACAGTCGTCGCAACAGACAGCTTTGTAGTGAGATCATCCTGAGGAAGACCAGCAGGAAGGGTCTGAACCAAGGGCGTAGAGGCCTTGAGAAGGGGACTCATGTAATTTAAGAAGTGCAGAACACTCCCTTCCCCATGACATCCAATTTCTTTGGAGTCTCCGGGAGTTGTTGAGGTCTAGTAGACCAACCATGTCAGGGGCCGGCCCATACTTTGGAAGATGCAGCTTGTTAGGTCTTAAAGAACCCGCTTAGTCCCTAGCCCTCGGATGTAATCCGGGGAAAACAGGTGAAGAGACGGCCACCTTTAAGGTCAAAGGAGGCCTAGAGGGAGCAGAAGCAGGGACCTTTGCCTCACCCTTTTGGGGCAGATCAGTGGATGTGCCAAGATAGTGTGCCCTAGAGCCCAGACATCAGTCATGGCTAGCTGCCCTGCGAATGTGGTGAACTGCATGGACACAGCGAAGAGGAACCACTGAAGGAATAGAAGAAGGCAGTGGTGCCAGCCTGACAGACCCTGATGAGGGGTGAGTATACAGCGGTGATCACGCAAAAGCAGAGCGGCAGCGCGGTATAGTGCCACCATGCAAACACGTAACCCATTTATCGTACATCTGCCACGCAAAAACTCATGTTGCGCAGTTGGCAAGGAAGTCAACATTGAGCTCTGAAAAACTTGGCCAGATGGCAACGAGAGGATTGTCGATGGGATAAAAGTATGGCAGTAGCGTAGTATACCACCACAGTGCAAATGCGCAACCTACTGAAGAACAGGGAGAGCGCCACCATGCAATTCTGAGCAGTGCGCAGAAAGTAAAATACATTTTTGTGAGTACCACCGTATGGCCCCAATTGTGCTGATGAGGCAGGCAACTGTGAGCTCCCAGAGACCATGCAGGTCGTTGACAAGAGAATCGTCTATGGGCCAGAAGCCATCATCAGTGGACAGTGGCAGTCCGAGAAAGGGAAGGCAGTCATTCTGGAAGCCACAGGAGAACCCCTGAACTCACCATCAATGAGGAGCCATCGACAGTGGCAAGAGAGGAGCCAGTCCATCGTTGACTGTGTAGAAGATGACCTTACAGTGGCTAACAGCTCACGTACACCTGAATGCACAGTCAATGGAGGAGCCATCAATGGAGTGAAGAAAGGAGTCAGCTATCGTCAACGGTGTAGAAGACAACAGATCAGTGGCTACCTTGTCAGGTACTCCTGAACTCACTGTCAACAGAGGAGCCATCGAAGGATGTGAGAGAGGAGCCAGCAGTCATCGATGGTATAGAAGACGACATTACAGAGGCTACTAGCTCAGGGACACTAGAACCCACCATCGACGGAGGAGCCGCCGACGGAGGTAAGAGAGGAGCCAGTTGTCATTGACAGTGTAGAAGATGACCTAACAGTGGCTACCTTCTCAGTTACTCCTGAACTCACCGTCGGAGGAGTCATTGGCAGAGGTGAGAGAGGAGCCAGCAGTTGTCAACAGTGTTAGAAGATGACATTATAGTGGATACTAGCTCAGGTACACTGGTAGTCACCACCGAAAGAGGTAAGAGAAGAGCCAGCAGTCGTCGACAGTGTAGAAGATGACAAAACAGCAGCTACCATCTCAGGTACTAACCTTTTCGTACAGCTTGGGGTACTCGTCGTCCACGACGAGGGCTCAGGAGAAACGTGCACAGTCCTTTTGCTAGCATGGTTCCCACCCAGACCCAGGGCTGTCGATCAGGAGGGGTCACCAGAAGAGTGGTGAGACCCCAAGGAGATCCTGTGTTGAATCATTTTGAGAGGTACAATCCTGGGTGCCATGCACAGGGTCAAGGCGCCGAACAGATGTTCTGGAGGTCCTCTGTGGTGATCAGATCATCACAGGAACACTTTCAAAATAAGGGATCTGAAGACAGCAGTAGATGAACCCGTTGAAAATGAACATTTGGGCGTTAGAATCTCTTCGTCAACGACTGGTATGCAGAGCCCCAAAGGAGGACTTGTTGCATGTAGGTCACAGTTGAAAAGAACAGAGGAGTAGCTGGGACCTCCCCCTTTTATACCTGCCATACAGACACCACATGGTAGTGTAGGGGGAGTCCCAGGGTTGACTGCTGAGAAGTCATCCGGAGGAAATGATGCCTGCGGCTGATATCCCATGTATAATGACCTGCTGCAAGAGATTGCCTCGAGAAGATTCTTGTTTACAGATGTAACTGGGGGGGACACAGTATGATGAATAAACAGCAATATGACAAATCACAATATCTGTGCAGGTTTTATAAGTGTACAAGCCACGACCACCAAATGAGAGGACCATCTAGAGCAGCTGGTACAACCGGAGAACATCATGTAACATCGGGTGTAATCACAGTAAGAACCAATTCAGCGTCTAAGGAGCTGTTTGGCTGAGGCAATGCTGGTTGACAGGCTACTACTCAAGACAAGGTTGTTCTAAACCTGTGGGAGTTTGTGGCTGAAAGCAAACTGGCCAGAATTCTGAGAACAAGGACTCTGTTACCTAAGTGGGAGAGAAAGTAGTGGATAGAGGGAGCAGCAGGGCTGAGCAGGGTGCTCAGGTAATTGGGGAGTTTAGCCTGTAAATGAACCCACAAAGCTGGTTTGGCCTGCCGGGCCAGCAGTGTACAGTCATTACCCTAGAGCTGGGGTGGGGGGATTGCGTGGTATGTAGGTGGTTGTGGCGTGGTGATGCCTGTTTTTTTTTCCTATGCTTTTTAAGAAAAAACACCAGTGAAGTCACTTTTCATGAAGGTTGGGAAGAAGCCAAAATCTTTGCATAGCTTTGCGTGTTCAATTCTCTGCATCTCCAGTGTCTACCAAACTACAGTTAATCATGCTTACTGCTCTAGGTTTAAGGTGCTTCAAGCCTAACACATAAGGGAGGCATAGCACTGTAGCTGGGCAAACAAGCAAGGTGGATAGACCAAGTGTAGGGAGAAATTCAATTTGGGCTTATATTGCTATTACAATAGGACAGTTTGAAAAGTTGTAATGGATGTGAGAACTACTGATTGGAAATTATTTCATCACCCTATTAAAAAAAGGTGTATTTGACTGGCCCTTTAGCACAGCGCTAGTGTTATCGCTCGCTATGACAGTGACCCAGGTTTGGGACTGGACTCTGGCTGGTCAGGACCCATCAGGGGTGGGAGGATTAAGCGTCCCAATGACAGCTCTCCTCCATCGGGGGAGAATTATGCATTCTGCTGGTTAACTGCCTCCTACTTGAGACCAGGCAGCGGCAGCAGTACAGTGGAAGAACCCAGATGGGGCGAGGTACAGCAGCTGGATGCCAAGCATGTATGTGTGCCCCTGCACCCTCAGGGAGAAACCCAGGAGGAGGAGGAAAAAGCCCTGGTCCTTCCTTGCTCTGGCACCCCCCACAGGGCCACACATGACTAACATGGCAGGCCACCACCTACTATTATTATTATTATTGTCCTGAGCAAGCAATAAATAAATGTTTCAGTCCATAAGAAGGTCAATGATGGGGCCGGGGGACAAGAAAAAGATGAATAAAGGAACAAAAAAAGGTACATCTGCACATTAAGGCAATACAATACCAGAATGCCTACAGCAGTACGTGTGACCAGCACTGGATCACTAAAATGCAGCTCACCGAGCAGCTAAGGGTTAACCAGGAGAGACTCATTAACTCTCTCTCTGATATACAAATTGCCCTATAGCTATGAGCTGCTCTATCCATGTGACATCATCAGTCATTCTGTCTATAGTTACAACTTTAAACGCTCACCTCTTTTATTCTTGCCTCCTACCATCTATTCTTAATTGCCTATTATCCTTGTATAACTCCTCAAGCAACAGCCATGCTGTAGCAGGTAATTAATTCAGGAGAGGAAGATTTGGCACCTTGGCTTTTCATAAACTCCAGTTTAATCCCGGAAGATTCAGAAGCAGTACTTTGCCCCAGCCCTTGAGACAAACTAAGCATTCACTCTGGGGCCCTACCCAGAATGCCCTGGTCTACACAAAGACAACAGAGGTGTGACCAATCACGTTGTGACTTGACAGGCACTGTTTCAAAAGTTCCCTCCCAGTAATGCCCATTGACATGCTAGCAGGCGGCCTGCTGAACTTGTTGTCATGGCAACGCATCCCAGCTGCTCTCCACCGAGGCTCGTTACAGTCGTCTTCCCCCCCACTCACTTAACTAATTAAAAATTTAGACCTCTATTTTGCATGCTGGATGCAAAGCAGACACAATAAAAGCTGCAGCGTTTCCTTCAGTGGAAGAAACAAATTTGCTGAAAACACCAAGCAGACTGACAATCCCAGAGTAGGAGGCCTCAGTTTTCAGTGATCGACACTGAGACTACAGTGAAGGTCTAAACAGATGGAGTTTATCATTAAAACTTGTCCTGGGATAATAAAACTACAGATACATATTCCTCCACTAGCAGATCCAGGGAGGGAAGGGGTTCGTAACCCCCCCATCCCTACACAACTTGCAGGTTCCTCACTTGACCCCAGTAAAAACGTGTTGAGGCCCCCATTTGTTATGTGTTTAGATCTGCAACTGTCCTACTTTAAACACTGAACGTTTCTTTCACCGTCCATCTTTTATATTTATTTACATTAGTAGTCTCTCAGCCCAAATGTTTTTTTCATTTTTGTTTGTTTTTCTGACAATATTTGAAAGGACATTCCCATTACTCCAGAGTCTAAACAGTTTAAGCAGTGTAGGAGAAAGCTTTGTTTAAGCTCCCAGTATGGAAAGGGTGTGCAAAGAGGTTGGTGTGGAGTTGGGGTGCTTGTGAGCCTGCCATACTATAAGCAGTCCGAATGTTTCCTTAGTTTTCCAAGTTTCTGCTAGTTTGAAACAGTAGGCTGTAACTAGCACTGTGAAAGCTGAGCTCTTGGTATGTTAGTTCCATCAAAGTCAGGCTGCCAATGTGCTTTAGATCTGTGTGGGGCAAACGTCAACAATGAACTGCACCTGGACTGACATGTAATTTCTGTTTTTAATAAAGCCAAAGTTTGCTGGCTTGGTGGCACTAAGGGTTGAGGTGCTGGATGCCACACCTTCTGCCATGCCTTCGACCCGTGTTCAGGAACAAGTATGGACCACGGGGTTGGCCAGGGAGGGAGGATCGAGCATCCGACGACAGCTCTCCTCTCCTCTCCCGGGAAGGGGTGGGTTGCCACTCCCGCCGCATGACTGCCACCAGATGGAAGCCTGGGGAGTAGTCTGGGATTGTGAGTGACACAAAGGGTGGGCATTGCTAAGCTGCAGCGTACGGGCACCTCCACTCCTGTGCGTGCCCTAGCAACAAGGGGGTGGGGAAAAAAGGAAAAAATGAAGCTGGCAGGCTCCATGACCCAGTGATCCCGTTCGGCAACCCCCGGCTTCTGGACTGTGCTCCAGGGGAGGAAGGAGCCAGCCCTCCTTCCTCCAGCCCCGCCACGGGGGGGGGGGGGAGCCGAGTTGGGATGCCACCAGAGAAGTTCACCAGCCAGCCCCTCGGGAGGAGACAGATAAAGGCAAAATAAAAAAGCCAAAGTTCCATCCAGCAGGTAATTAAAATGCTGCTGAAGCATTCCAGTGAACAGGAATCCACTCTTTATGCATGCAGTTTAGGGTTGTAGTGGTAACCACATTGCTTTAGGAAGCAACAGATCTTTGTGACATAGAATATACAAGTATATGTAAATACATTTCTACACCTGCCCTAAATCATTTTTAAACAGCTGTACAGACAGACAGACGGACCGAAAAATAAAGGCGACATAGTCTTGTGTTTTGATCACACAACTGTGAACTAAGAGATCACAGGCTCCAATCCCACCCCAGCATCTGGTTCACTGTGTGAACTTGAGCAGTTAAGTTAACCTCCCTGTGCTTCAGTCCACCGAGATGCAAACTGGCTAAAGGCCAGGCACACCGCAAATGAGATTTTGCACCCGAGTTGGGCAATCCTGAGTAAGCAAGGAGTTACTGTTTAATCTGGCATGGTTTACACAGGTTAGCAAAGGAAGATATTGCGATCACTAAACAATCTGAATGGACACCACTGCAAATGAGCTTGTCTCAATGGATAACTCCTTCAATAAAACTGAAATTGAACTGAAAACGAAATGAAGAATTTAGCAATTTTCATGGCCATAATTGTACCACCGTACCTTGCCAACTATTACCAAAAAAGTGGGAACTTAAAATTGGAATATGAACCACAAATCTAAACCATTTTTAAAAAGTTATTAAATTGTTTAGTAAAAATATAATGTAAAATATATTATCAATGATACACTTATTGATAATATTTTAAATTATTGATAACTGCAAACTATATTGGAAACTGTATTTATTTAAATATTTTTTTATTTGTATTTTTGCCCATTTTCTTACCTGGTCCTCAGCACACAGGCAACATGCATGCATGGAACAGCACACACGCCCCATGACACTGGCTCAGCCCCTTCCACCCCTCTCCTTGGCTAACGCCAGAGCTCCCTAGGTGGGCGCCACCACCTGTCCTCCACCGGGTGGCAGTCAGTGACCGGGGAGCCTTCAGTCCCTCCCAGGAGGAAAGAGCTGCCTTGCAGCGGCTCGATTCACTCCTCGCCCCGGCCGCCTGACAATCCCAGCTTGTTCCCGAATCCGGGTCAGTGGCGAGTGTGAGGTGGGCATCCAGCACCTCAACCCTCAGCGTCACCGGGCCGGCCACTGGAAACTATATTGATATTGCTATTCTATGTTGTCTTGGCTTCAAGCTTTAATTTAAAACAAGCATTTGTCAATACTGAATGTTTACTTGCTGGTATTGGCATTGGTACTGCAGGAGTTAGAGAGATGCATAATAGGAATGGCAGTGAGGTATTGAACTAACACCAACCCCCACCCTGCAGAGACTGACACAGACATTGGGGTGTGCTCTGGGGTCATCGGCCATAACGCTCATGCCATTCCACCTCACACCACCCTGCAGACACTGAGAGGTGTCAAGGTGTGCTTTGGGGTCTTCGACCCTTACGCTCACCCCATTCCATAAGGAAATAAGCTGAAATGGGTGCAGTATAGGAGAATGGGGTGAACGTTAGGGCCGAAGACCCCAAGGCACACCTCACTGCCTGTTAGTGGCTGCAGGGTTGGGGTGGAATGGCGTAAGCATTACAGTCGATGACCGCAAGCCACACACCCCGACACCCATCAGTCTGTACAGGGTGGAGCGTTATGGTTGGAAACCCTAACACCCCAAGCGTTTGTTGGTATTTTCGCTCCAAATTTTCAACATGGGCTTTTTGAGACTCCATCTCATGAACAGTGGCACTGTCATTTCATTACTCAATCCGGAAAGGTGATTTCGCACAGCGAATGCATCATTCGGCACAACAGCTGTGAAAATACATTTTGGGCAGGATGTGAAAAATGACATCTGTACTGTTCATGAGGAGGTGTTAAAAAAAATAGCAGTGTTGAAAACCTGGAGTGAAAATATGAAAAAGTGGCAAAGTTACGAGCATGCAAGAAAACTACATAATGCACACCCGTAACGCAGTCATTTTTTAAAATATTTTCACCAGATTTTCAAAATGGCCTTTTTGGGACTTCTCATGATCAGTGGCACTGTGATTTCCTTAATCTGTCCCAAAAGTTGATTTTGCACAGTGACTGCGCCATTCTGTGCTACAGGTACGAAAACACATTTCGGGCAGGATGCAAAAAATGACAGCTGTACTGTTCATAAGGAGGTGTAAAAAAATGCCAATGTTGGAAATTTGGAGTGAAAATATTAAAAACTGGTGAAGTTACGAGTGTGCGTACAAACTGTGCAATGCAGGCTCATAACACAGTCATTTTTTGGAGTTTTTTCACGAAACTTGCAACATGGGCTTTTTGGGACCCCACCTCATGAACAGTGGCACTGTCATTTCATTAATGGGTCCCGAAAGGTGATTCCAGTACAGTTACTGCGAAATCACTTTTGGGACCGGAAATGAAAGACAGTGCCAGTATTCATGGGGGTTCAAAGAACCCCATGTTAAAAGTTTGAGACCAAAACTCCAAAACTGCTGAGATATCAACTCTAAATTGACCCCCATTCACTGCCATTATAGGGCTTACTGTCATTTCTTCAATTCCCGGTTGGTCTCTGAAGAGTGCAGCGTGTCCCCGTCCACAGAAGATCGCTGCTCCTGACTCCGGAGGTAAGTACTGGGTGGGGTAGGAGATGGGGTGTGCAGAGAGATGGTGTGGGTTGGGGGAGGGGGACTGGGGAGACGAAAGGGACCATTTTCTTTTTTACAGGTAAATAAAACAGACCTCGGGGACGGTTTCTTTATTTTACAGGGGAAGACATTAATTTAGGCACACTGGGATGGGCTCCCAGTGTGCCACAATGTTGGGGGGGAGGGGTATATGCCAACACGGGGATTGGGCACCCCAATGTTGGCAACAAGAAAAAACTTAATTTCAGCACACTGGGGTGGGCTCCCAGTGTGCCACAATAGTGGGGGTGGGAGGCACGCCGACAGGAGGATTGGGCACTCCGATGTCGGCAAACAAAATAGAAGGGTTTGGGAGGGCATATCCGACACCAGGAGGCATCCCAGTGTCGGATAAATAAACACGATTTTGGCACACTGGGGTGACCCAGTGTGCCCACATTAATGGAGTGCTGGGGGGATACATGCTGACATGGGGATTGGGCACTCGATGTCGACTTTCCAGAGCGTGTGTGTGTGTTGGGGGTCGGCGGCTCATTCATTTATTGCAATGTTTCACCAGGAACGGCACACTGACTGAGCAAACAAGTTGCTCGTATCTCCAGCCATGCGCATTACTGTGTACTGTCATGTGCATGGCTAGAGTCTTCGCCGCCGCGGTGTGCCTGGTTGTGGGGGGGAGGGGGAAGCTGCTGCTGCAATCAGGGATGACAAAACTGTCTCTGACTGGAGCGGCAGATTTCTTTCAAGTCCAGCGCTTGCTCTGAAACTGCCATCATCGGCAGATTCCCTGTTGATTCGTGGCCAAGGGACACATCCCTGAAACTATTTGCCGGATTGGCCAAACACTGCCACACCTCTGCAATGTACTACTCTCCTCAAAACGTTTTGCAAAGATAAAGTAAGTTTCTAGTCTTAATGTTTCTACACTTAAAAAGTTCTTCCTGACAGGTCTTACCCTGCTTCCCCCGTCTCATTTTCGTAGCCCTGTCCTGGAATAGGGTTACCACCTTTTAAGAAGCCCAAAGTGGGACATTTCTTGCTGAAACATAATTTTTCGTTGGACAGTACGTACTCTCGACCAATGCAACAGACTTGTTCTCTATATAATCAGAATTAAGGTTAAGTATTGTAGTTTCTTGGTTTCTTCTGTTGTTTCTTATTATTTTAAGATATTTTTGTTAAGGTATTATAGTTTTCTGCAACATTTAGAGAAAACTTGAGAAAATATTTTTTCTACTATAAAGTCAGGACATGTAGCGTTTTTCAAGTTTTTTTGCAGGACACAACTGCCCAAATCAGGACTGTCCTGTGAAAATCAGGACAGGTGGTAACCCTACCCCAGAACATCTCTGACCTCTCCCTGTCCTTCTTCAGATGAGGGTTCCAAAACTGCAAACAATGCTCCATGTGTGGTTGAACAAATGACCTGTACAGCAGCATTTCCTTGAAACCCCACCTGATACATCCCATCATCCACTTACTTTCCCATATGCTGTAATGCATTTGGAAGAGGACAAAGTCTGTCTTTCTAAGTTTGTATTTATCACTCTGATAATGACTTCCCCATGTGACTTATCCAGCTCCTCACCCTGTGCTGAAAGTCTGCACATAACCCAGATATGGAGAGCCAGCCTGGAACCTATCTCCAAGATGACCCACAGCACCTCCATCCCCTCCTGTTCCTCCAGCAACCCCTGTACCTCCGTTGCCTTGATTCCCTCCCTCACATATAATACAACCCCTCCTCCCTGCTCTGTCTCTCCTGAAGAGAGAGAGAGAGTTGCAGGTATGGGCATGTAACAGTCATGTTTCATAGTGTACCATGACTCTTATGGCCACTAAATCCAGGTCATTCTCCACCAGGATGGCTTCCAGGTCTGGAATTTTGATTTCAAGATCCTGTGCATTGGTGCATATGGTTCTCCACATCTTACTTCTCCCCGCCTCCTTCCCTGCTTCCGCCCCCTTCCTGCCTGTGTTTCCTGAAGCTCCCCCTGACTCACCTCTTCCCTTTTTACCTTCCCCATTCCGTGTCTCATTCTTCCACCCTCACTTACCTGATTTATACCCCCTTTTCCTCTGTCTTGTCTCCACCCTTGCCTTCTTTCACTCCTGCCCAAGGGGAGTTTACTCCCTCTGGCCCTCCCTCTCTGATGCTCCATCATCTGGGAGGGGGGCAGCTGTTGCCTTCCTTGGTTTTAATGCCTCCCCTGGCTAGTTTAAATGCTTATCCAAGTAGCATTTAAACCTCCCACCAAGGACTGCAACCCTTTTCCTGGCAGGCTAGCTCCCTTATAGAGGCCCATACTATCCCACACTGGCCCCCAGTCCCCAATGTAGCCGAAGCCTTCCTCCATGCACCATACCTTTAGTTGTTAAATGCCCTGGTGCAGAATACCCTTGCCTCTCCCTGGTCGTACATAGGTAACACCTTCGCAAAAGCCACTGTTCATGCTACTTGCTTGAGACCCCACACCAGCAACCTGAAATTACCCTGCGCTACTTCTACCATGTCCCTTACCAGATCATTTGTCTCCAGATGGACAGTGACCTCTAGCTCGCTCTCTTCTCCTGCTGCCCCAGTGATCCTCTGTCATATCCCCACTATCCCTCCTCTCCTCCAGGGAATACATGTTAAGCTCCCTCAGCCTCTCCTTGTAGTGTTTTTTCTTCCAATCCCAGGGTCATCCTTGTTGCTCTGCGCTGAACCCCCTCCACTAATTTCACATCCTTCTTCAAGTATGGGCGCCAGTACTGCACACAGTACTCCAGGTGCGGCCTAACCAACGACCTGTACAGTGGAAGGATCACTTCCCCTCTACTGGAGGTGATACCTCTAGCAAAACACCCCGCATCTTACTGACTTTAGCTGCTGCTTTCCTGCACTGTGCTGAGTGGTTCATTTGCCCTGTTATTATCACCCCAAGATCTTTCTCCTCCTCTGTAGTGGCTATCTGTACCCCTCCGAACTGATAACATATCCTTGGGTTCCTTGCTCCCAAGTGCATGACTTTGTACCTCTTTGCATTGAACCCCAGCTGTCATGTGTCTGACCAGTACTCGAGTTTAGCCAGATCATCCTGCAGCCCCTGCCACCCTACTGTGTCATCCACTACCGCACCGATCTTTGCGTCATCTGCAAAGAGACTAACTTTGTTCTTAATGCCATGCGAGATGTCGGTGATGAAAATGCCAAACAACATCGGGCCCAGTACAGAGCCCCGCGGTATCCTGCTTGTTACAGCCCTTAGAGATGAAGTGTTCCCCTCCCACCACTACCATCTGTTGTCTCCCTTGCAGCCAGTTCTTGATCCAATTTACCATCTTTGTTCCTACTCCCTGGTATCCCAACATACTAATCAGCCTCCCATGTGGCACTGAATCGAATGTCTTGCTGAAATCCAGATACAGGACATCCACCGCATGCCCCTTGTCAAGTGCCCTAGTCATCCAGTTATAATAGTCAACCAAGTTGGTCTGGCAGGATCTGCTTGAAACAAACACATGTTGCTTTCCGTCCCGGAGACCATTACCTTCTAGAAAGGTTACCAACTTCTCATTAAGGATTGTCTCAATTAACTATCCCACAATGGATGTAAGGCTTACTGGTCAATAGGTGCCCAGTTCATCCTTGGGTCTGCTTTTGTGGAGGGGCACCACATGAGCCATCCTCCATTCCTGGGGTATGCACCCTATTCTCAGAGAGGTATTGAACAAGTCTGTTAAAGGCTCTGCCAGGACCACTGCCAATTTCTTCAGTACCCAGGGGTGTATACCATTCAGGCCTGGTGCCTTTTCCACCCTCAGTGCCCTTAAACCCTCTAGTACCCTGCCTGCTGAGATTTCCCCATCCGTCACCCCCTGCCCCCCATGCCTACTCTCCTTATCCCCTGAGGCAGTGACCCATCCTTCTCCTTAGTAAATACAGAACAGAAGTATTCATTTAGTGCTCCTGCCTGCTCTGCCCCTTTCTTTGCCCACCCCCTATCCTTTTTGATCCTTACTATTTGATCTTTGCAGATCTTTTTCTCCCTCATGTACCTGTAGAAGTCCTTTTCCCCTTTCTTGATACCCTGTGCCAGTCTAAGCTCTCTGGAGGCCTTGGCTGCCCTTACTGCTCTGGTCACGTCACGTGATTTCTTCAGGTACTCCTCTCTATCCTTTCCCCGACTGGATCTTTTGAATTTTCTGAAGGCTGCCATTTTTGCCCTCACCTTTTCCAAAACCTACCCACTTAACCAGCTTGTTTTTTTGACCTAGCCTTTTTGCTTTGTGTCTTAGTACAGGAGCTTGTGGCCTTGTGAGCCCTAGCTTGATAACTTTCCACTTCTGGTTAGCATCTTTGTGTGGGTGGATGCTGGCTACATGTCCAGCCACTATTTCCCCATCCAACCAAATTCAGCTCACCTGAAGTCCAACACCCTGGTCCCTGTCCCCGCTGCCTCCCTGCCCATGTTGAGTGAGAACCACACTGTGTGGTGGTCACTTCCAGCCAGTGGATCATCCACCCCCCCCCCCGGCTCTCTGACAAACTTCCCATTAGACAGCACAAGGTCCAGAGTGTTGCCTACCCTGGTTGGCTCGTTTTCCATCTGTACCAAGAAGCTGTCCTGGAAAGCCTGAAGGAGGACCTGTTCCTTTGCACTCAAGGTGGCTAGAGTATTCCAATCTATCCCTGGCAGATTGAAGTCCCCCACAATCACCGTGCTACCCTTCCCACTGACCCTCCTGATCTGCTCCACTGTTCTTTGTCGAAGTCCTCCATCTGAGATGGTGGCCTATACACCACCCCCATCCTAAGTACCCTGTTTCTTGAGTCCTAGAATTGTATTCTATAATGCCTCTGTTCTACGCTTTCCCCCTCTCTGGCGTACCTTATCCCCTCCCCTCACATACATCGCCACCCCACCCCCTATCCCTTTTTCCCTGTCCCTGCAGTACAGCCTGTTGAGGTATTGGGTTGCCCATGTTTCAGTGACGGCAGCTATATCCACCACCCCCCCCGCCATCAGAACCTGCAACTAAGCTGTTTGTTCCTCAGGCTCCTTGCATTCAATGAGACTACCCTCCAATATGTGCCCTTCCCACCCTTCCCTTTCTGAAAACTATTGTTATTATTAATACTGCATGAACACTCCCCTGGTCCATCACTACTGGTATGAGGGGAAGCCTGTTTAGCTCCCCGATCTGGAGATCTTGTTCGATTTTCACCCACTTGCCTCCCCCCACACCTAGTTTAAATCCACTCTGGTTGCTATGTATTCCCCCAGTTTCTGTTTTAATGCCCCAGATCTCTCCTTGCTCAAATGTAACCTATCCTGGGCATACAGGGTGCTGGCGCTAACCCCCACCAGCCTGTACCCTTTGGTCTGACACCAGGACACCAGCCAAGTGTTAAACTCCTCTATTCTCAGTTTCCTTGTAGCACGTGCTCTGGGTACTGGGAAAACCTCAGAGAAAGTCACTGAGCTCCCACGCCTCCTCACACAACTTCCCAAGCTCCACGAACCTCCCCTGTACCTCCCTGTCTGAGTTTCCCTCCAAGTCATTCGTGCCCAAGTGCACCATGATATAAGGTTTCTCCCTTCCCTTTTTGCATACTTAAGAATAAACTGTCCCACCCTTCCTACTGTCATTCCTGGCATACACTCCACCCATATGCGACTATGCCATTCATCCTTACTACCCCCATTTCACCCCTTTTAGTGCTGAGTCCCCCAGAACTAAGACCCCAACTCCTTTTCCATGTTTTTGCCTCAGACCCTTCCCATTTTCTTGACTCCAGTTTTGAGCCTTTACCCCATCTCGCATATCCATGCTGCTACCTGCCCTACCAGCCTCCTCCCCAGCCCCTACCCCATCCTGTCCCCTCCCACTCCATTCTTTAGCTGACCTGACAGCCACTCCAATGTACTCTTTACATTAGCACCATCACCTCATCCCCACTTAACTGTTGCTTCCCTTCCCCCCTTAGCTTTAGTCCCGTGCGCTCACCTCACAGCACTGCCCTCTTCCCATTACCCATCATTACCCATCATATCCCTGCCCCCTCCATCTGCTTTACTGCTGCCCTCTGAGTTAGTATCCCCCTTACTTCCCGCCCCAAATCCAAAGTCCTCTCCCTCCTTATCCTCCAGTGTAGCCAGCACTGAGAACCTATTGTTTAGCACCTCTACTTTGTCCTGAGCTTCCCCTTGCAAACTGTTAAGAGACTTCCATTTTCCACCTGCTCTTGGGCCATTACTGCCCCTTCTTCCTGATCCTCTTCCAGTCCCCAGGTTCAGTACCCATAGGTTCCTGAGAAGGTAGCAATTTTGGTCCATGTACCCCACTCCCCTTCTAGCCCCTGGATCTGGGATGTCTGCCATCTTCTGGGGTACTCCTATGTGCCCCTGGTGTTCGATGGTTCTCCCACACTGCCCCCTCCCTCTCCATAGCTTTGTCTTCAACCAACTACTGTAATCTCATCCCTCATCTGCTCAAGCAGTCTACACACCAAGCACCCTCCCGCTCTCCATGCCACCTCTAAAAAGACAGCTGTCCAGCAGCTGTTGCAGCCCACCACCCTCCCCATATCTCTACCAGACATCCAGCTCACCCCTGCATCCACAGCTGAAGGCTGCCTGCCCCATCCCCTAGGCCCTTCCCATCTTCTAGGAATATCCACGTTAGTCTGCAACACACCCTTTTCCTCACTGATATGGAAAGTTTTTGTCCTTTCGAATAACAGGTATGCTCAGGACATGTGAGAGGATGCACCTGACTGTGCTGTCCACCAGCACCGATGCAGCACCTCTCCAATAAAGGTGAATGAGCCTGGGGTGGGTTAGGCTATTCAATGTTTTCCCTGACTTAATCAGGAGCACAATTCCCAAGATCCTCTTCCCAGACCTTTAGTCCCTCAATTTCCTTGTTAAGAATGTAGCAGCCACCAGTGTCTATACACAGACAGACAGTCCGTTTCAGCTGCCTAGTAGCAAGGTCTGCCCCAATCCCAACTACACAGCTGGTACTAGAAGAAAAAATAAAACGCATTCAGGAAAAAAACAAACAGCATGGGTACTCGTTTTAGCTACTTCCCTGTGTGTTGTTCTCTCCTGTTACGCTTCTCTCAGCCAGGTCCTGTGTCCGCACTCCAACTCCAGCAGCGTCAGCTCCCCGGAGCAGCACGAGTCCCACACTCAGAGGCCACGTAAAGAACTGAAAATTAAAAACTCAGTGTCACCGAGCACCTAAGCCGGCTGAATAATTCCATCAAGGAGTACCCCAACCCACTACTGGAAGCAGCAGATACAAATAGAAATATCGCTCTTGCATGCTGAGCTGCTGGCGAGTTCACTCCCTGCCCCCTTCCCTTACACTGTGGCAAACTAATAATTTCCCTGAAAATGTCCCGACTGGACATTACCAGATCCAAAATTACTTCATTCCTGATTGACAGGCACACCTATTGTGTTAGAAAGTTGTCCTGTGTCAAGTTCGGGAACGAGCTTGGGTTGCCGGGAGTTGGCCAGGGGAAGGGCCAGGAAGCGGACTGTAGCAGTCAATGGGCTGCTCCCAGCTCCTGGACTGGGGAGAATCATTCCCTCGCACTTGGCTTACACCCAGTGGAGGCCGGCTGTCAAGGAGAATCAAGGGCTGATGTAGGAGGGTGGAGGAAGCACCTACCCAGGATGTGTGTGCCACACACACAAGCTTTGCCGAGTGACGGCAATTCGGGGCAGAGGGAAGAAAACTACAAAATGTATGTCTCCCTATGGTTATTTGTGATGATGAAGGAGTAGGTGGCTATGGGGAGCAAACAGCTGTACGGAGAAAAAAAAAAAGAAAAGAAAGTTGTCCTGTGTTACTTATAGGAACTCCTGACTTTTGGCTTGCTGCCATCAGAGTGTCCCAGTCAATGTCTGGGAGGCCGACATCCCCCATGAGAGTTGTTCTTACCTGGCTAGCTACTGACCAGATTTCTCATTCCACTCCTTTGTTCTTGTGTGCTCTTTGATTTCATAGCTTACAGATTACTCCTTTGCTATATTTTTCCCCTGTTATGTGTTAACAGGGACCATAGTGACTCAACATCCTCCCTCCCTCCCTTGCCTTCAAGACATATTTGTCCTCCAAGATCTTTATGACTTTTATATACATGGCTATCACTCCCCCCATCTCTTGGTGCCCTTCCTGTCCCTCCAAAATAGAGTACAGCTGGGAACATTTATGGCACAGCTGTATTTCTGGTTTAGTCATGTTTCAGTATTGCTATGACATCTAGATCTTCTTTAGTCATTACAGCTTGCAGGCAACCCTTTCACTGCCACAGTGTCTTGTATTTGTGTGCATGACAATTGATTTGTCCTTAATCCTGCCTCTCATCCCATTTAACCTACTGAATTCTGACTTTTTACTGTTGCTACAACCTCCTTTATCTGCTTTCCTTGTGTTCCTGCCTTCTATGTGTGATGGGAAGCGCGAACATGACTCCCTTTGCGTGTTCCTACTGATCTGTTACACTGCCCAAACCCTTGCACAATATAAAATCATCCAACTTCTGCCCTATTGTTCAGGTCCCCACCTCCCTCCCACCTTAGATGCAGGCCCTCTATAATGAACAGCTTGCTGTCTTTCCAGGAGGTTCCCCAGTCCCCAGAAATGTGGAACCCTCCTCTTCACAGTGACACTTTGATCCACATAAAGCTCTGTGATTTTATTCCATCCATTCTGTCCTGCACTTGGCACCAGCAGACCCTCTGAGAAGGTTACTTTATCTGTCTTAGACTTTAATTTACTTCCTAGCTATCTGAAGCGTACCTCCTTTACCCTGCAGTTTGCCTCATCCTTAGCGCTTAGATGAACCACAATACCTGACCTTTTCCTCTCTCTCCTAATCAGCTTCTCCAGCTGGGGAGTTAACTTTTCTGTAGCTGTCCCTGGGAGGCACAGAGCCAATCTTTCCATCCAGTCTGAGTGGCACGCCAGCCTCCCCTTTCCGCTAACAATAGTGTTCCCTGCTACTGTGACATGCAGGCACTATACTTCAGCCCAGAGTGCAGTCGACTCTGCATGAAGGACTAGGGCAACATTAACAATAAGGCAAATCTGAGCAGTCTTCCAGGGCCCCGAGTTTAGGGGGCTCCACAGTGATTAATGTATATATATTTTTCTTTTTCTGGTCACCCACAAAAAGTGGTCTGTAAAGCCAGGTTATCATCTGGCTAGGGGCCCCCAGTGGCTGGTTGGTTAGTTGAGTGCAGTGGGCGGGAGTGGGAGGTGAGGGCTCTGCCCAAGGCTATGGGTGGCTGGTGGAGCTCTGGTGATTCCATCTCAGAAATACTGCACACTCCGCTTTGTAAGAGTTGCTCTCAAGAACTTTCATTGCACTGCAGCAGCTAATTGGGGGGCAGGGGAGACAGATGACACGCACACACATCACATGACACTGATGCTCTGCAGACCGTCCAGAGCATGGCAGCCGACTCACCTCATTCCCTCATTCATGTCCTGACTGCCCGTGTACCTTAAATTCATGATGCTTAGTCTAGTCACGGTCAGATGGAAGCTGGACTACTGGGAATCAGACTGCAGCATGCAGCACCGGCATCGAAGGCTCAAGGAGAGCAGAGGAATCGAGAAAACCCTATTGGTAATACTGACTGATAGCCATCAAGATTTATCAGCAGCAGCACTGGTACGAATTCACTCATTCCAGCTTCAAGCCATTAGGTAGATAGGCTGTAAAAAATATTGTAACAGTATGCATAATAGCACTGCACACCAGTGCAGGCAAAGCAGAGGAACTATATCCTCCAGGCTGACACCACCGGGCCAAGCTGATAAGAGTCATCATGTCACATGGACGTGATAGCGAAGGGGGGCATGTGACTGGAGACTGGGGTAGGGTGGCATTGAGTGACTGGCATATCGGTTGAAAAACTTGCAGGATACCCGCCAACATCAGAACAAGTTACTAACCAATCCACTCATGCCTGTTCTCAGGTGTAAGGGGGGCAGTTTGCTGCAGATTAGGATTCTGTATATGCCAGTGATTTTTAATTCCTGATCAACTGTTATCATTATTGACAATCATCAGATGTTACTTTTTTTTTTTTTTTTTAATGCTTTACTGTAATCTCTCTACCTAGCCTATTCTCCCTGCAGTGTTCCATTTTCAGATTTAAGTGGAAATAGCATGGTCTAAGTTAAAATACATTTTTATGCTAACTGTTAAAAAAAAGAACACAATTAATTTACTCAAATTATTTACCACTGGTATGGTGCATAGCAGCGATCACAGAGTGTAAACAACATGTCAGTAAGACACCCACGCAGACAGATGGTTAGCAAAAGGAGACACTAATTCCTATTAAGCAGGACACTTTTTTTTTTTGCCAGCCAGAAAAGGGAGAAGAATTTTCAAATGTGGATGACATCAGCATGATTACAGCCATATAAGGAAGGTAGTTGAATGTTCGGAAACTATATATCATAGGTTCAACTCCCTGGGGCCAAATACTCACTGCGTGACCTTGGGCAAGTCACCTGACCTCCCAGTGCTCCTGTCCACTCAGCTGCAGAATAAGGTAGGCAGAAGCACACCTGAAGCATGTTCATAGAAAGCCTGTTTTGTGAGCTCAGCAGCAGCAGGTTGGCATCAGACTCTGTGGCTGGGCAGAGGGCTCAGCAGCAGAATGTTGGTATCAGACTCTGTGGCTGGGCAGGGGGCTCATCAGCACCAGGTCGGTAGAGGAAGCTGGTTTGGGGCTCAGTGGCAGCAATGACAACCCATGTGGGTGCATGGTAAAATAGAGGAGTGCTGGTGTTGACAGAAACACAGATGAGATCGCTACTGGGGTGCTGTGAGGAAAGGGGTTACATTTAGGAAGTGTGGGGTGGGCTGGACGGAGGTGCACTGCTCATTGGACTCACTGTGTTTGTTCATATCTTAACAATAATCATGTGCTGACACATAGATGGGGATGCAGAACTGCTCTGATGGCACCATGACTGGGGCTGTGGAACCACAAAACATCAGAGGAGTATGGCGTAGGCCGCAGCTCATATGGGGTCGGGCTATGCAAGACTAAGGCTGGTGCTGGTTTATGTTGTGACACAAGACAGGGACTATGTGGCTGTTCTTGGGCTGGGGGGTCATCACGGGACATAACACAGTTCACAGCTGGTCAGTCCTATGCTTGGGATGGGTACAACTCCACACATTCTAACCTTCCTTCACCACCCCCAGAAATGCCATTCAGAGTACCATGAAATCCATTAACTGCATTTGTAAGGCATCAAAAACCCTTCATCTTTCAGGGAACTAGGCTGCACCCGAACCCGTGGCTACTGGTGCAGTCCCAAAGGCCCCAACATTCACACTCCCCACAGCCCCAGAAGTTCTGCTAAGGACCAAGAATCTCCTACAAACTAGGTACCCACCAGCCTCCCAGAACTCCTTCTGGAAAGTGGCCAAGCCACATACCCTACAGCTGACCAGCCTTCCCCCCGCCCCAACAACCTCCTCCCTGTTCTGTCAGTATCCTCAAATCCAGCTCCCTATGATCTGCTGGCATAGATCTGCACGTGGCAACAGGGAGGGCAAAGCCAGTCCAGACCACAGGCATTCAACTGGATGCCCATGCTGGTCTGCTGGTGGATCTCCGCCTATGAGGGGTGCAGGGACCAAGGGGATATGGCAGTCTTCCAGGAATGCTGTAACCCAGTTGGCAAAACTGAATTGCAAGAATGAATACTGCCCAGTGTAGTATGGCCCCAGACCTTCCTAGCTACTCAGAGGTCTCCGTGGAGACCATCCACACACTAACTGGGTTCCGTGGGTGGTCTTTTGGATGGAGGTGCGTAAGCACTACTACAGCCCCTAGGGTGGTGAAGCATGCCCATCAACACTGTGGAAAATCCTTTGAAGATGGAACACATGCCTGTCCCACCCCCTTTAATGACCCCCTCCTGGCTGCCCAAATAGCCAGGCACATGGCTAGTGATCCGGTGTGAAGGGGGAGCGTGTCCATATTTTTGGTTGCCAATTACATCCTATGTGAAGGGGGAAACTCTACGGCTTTTCCTAGCACTTTGTACATGTGTATGGGCCGGGAACCTTCTGATGGTCACTTCTCTCCACTCCCAATCAGCCACCTGCTTCACAGGTACAAAGCACCAAACCCACAACAGGCAGTAAAATTCTAACCAGCTCGCTTCTCCACATTGTCTACTAAAGTTTTCTACAGGCTAGGTTCTTTTGTCTGCTTTGTGTCAGCTGTCTTAGCTTCTCCCATTCCTTTTTTCCAACATTTATTTTATTGTTTTTGAATACAACTATGCAATACATCACATAAATCATACAAGACATCAAAATATGAAGCTTATACCACATTGCATGAATATAGGTGGAACGTAGCATAATATACATAAATTTATCTCAATTTTCACATGAAACATCATGCTGAAGTAAATTACTTAGTTAATGATTTGTCACAGAAAGCTGTGCTAGCGTCACAGTGGCTATGGAAAAAATATGCACGTTTAAAAGGAACTGAGCTTCAACAGTCTTGGTTGTTTACTTCCATCAAACTATGGTTGTTTTACATAATAGAAAACCTCAGAACCAGCGCTTATTCCTTGTACAAAGAATACTTTATCACACCGGCATTTTAACTATCACGGAGCTCAGCAATAATTGTTCATGGAAATGAAAACAGAACTGCTCATATTCCCTTTTCAGGTTGAAGCCCACAACAATCCCAGAGTCTATAGTTCCCTAGCCAGGAGAATGCAGAGATAACACAGGGTCTGGAAAAGACCAAGCAAAGTTTCTCAGGGATCATGGGGCCTCCATTATCTTGTCCAGTGTCTCTCTAGCCTTCATAATGCACTTGGACCCCATATAGCTGAAAACATCAGCAGTATAATACTTTATTACTTACCTTTACTGGTAGGTCAATGAAAGATAACAGAATACACAAACACAACACGGTAAGGCAGTCGAACAGCATGTAAGGAAGATTTCACACCGCAGTACATTTATTACTCAGCTATGTAGGCATTAGTCCTGAGTCAGATTTGTCTGTGTCCTTGGCCAAAAACTACAAAACTTACTTTGTGACACACTTCCTGGAAACTTAGGGGCCACTGAACTAATAAACTTTTCCATGGATGCTACACTGAGTGACGCTGGTAGCAATGGTGAGTTTGTTAGTCTGAAGCTGTGTAGTTGTAGTCTTACATCAACTAATTGGGCTGGCAGTATAGCCTAGAGGTTAGAACAACGAAGTGTGAATGAGCTTCATACATCCAGCAGACCAGACCCGAATCTGATTCTCACAACTTCCACTTGCATACTGTGTGACTCTGAGCAAGTCACTTAACCGCCCAGTGCTCCCAGGTCGCCCCTGAAAACAGGCACTTGTCCCTAGTCGGCCTTACCAGGTTACCAAAGAATAAAATAAAAATTGTTGTCTACAGTTCCTTGTAGTGAATGCTAAGTCCAGGTACAGATGGTGGGCATGTCCTCATATAGAACTGGCTGATTCTCCCTGGCTGCTCACGACAATTAATCTCTCATATTCACTCCCTCCATCACTGCCAGGGCACTGTGGTGTTAGGAGAGGTGCCTGCCTTTCTGATGGAAATATGGTAAGCTTTTGAAATTAACAGTGAAGCACTCTCAACCGCCGAGAGGTGCAGAATTTCAAGCAGCCACTGCAGTGAGAATCCTTGGGCATCCTCAGCTTCTGTTCGCCCCACTGCTAACATTGTGTTCCCTGCGAGCATTGTTTAGCACATCCAGTCGGTATCTTAGTGACACATTTTCCTGAACCAACTTTGTTATTGCTGATAATGCTTGACACAAGTGCCTGACAGCCCCTTTCTCACTGCTGTATTTTTCTGTGTCTTAGGAGCTAAGCCTAAGATTGCATGAGCTTTTTGATTCACTGCCCAGAATGTCATGAGAAAAACTTCCCATGGATGTTCTGAAGTTTTGTCCACCATCAGGAACAGTCAAGATGCTTTCTGGCCTCCACACACTGCTGCTGCTTTACTGTTCCCGACCATCGTTTTCAATGCTGTGCAATTCAGTTTACTATACTGAATGACAGTAAATTCAGCAAGGTTTTTCACAATGAAACTAGATTTTTATAGAAAATAAGGTTAGAAACTGCCACGAGATGTATCTGACTGCAAACAAATGCTCTAATGACCCTGTCCTACCACTCAGTTACTAAATACAAAGTTGCCTTGATGGCACAGTGCCAGCCCCTTCCTGTCTGCCAAATGCATTTTTCTAATACTTCTCCCCCTACCCACGCACCCTAAAAGGTAATTTCTGTCAAGCTGCCCTCCCAACACATAACTGGGGCAATAGTAGATCACACACTTGCTGCTTAGCTTTCCTCCCTAAACCATTGCATCCTGCCATCTTTTTTGTAATGCTGTCAGCTGACAGGCTGCAGTGCGCTGGAGGAAGACTGACCAATCAGTCTTCCTAGCGTCACTCAGTCTCCCCCTCCCTCCCCGGTGTACTGTGGATTAGGAAAAGGTGGCCTCTGAGCACATGGTACAGTTGAAGCCACTTAATCAGGACATGCTTGAGGACGTTCGTTTTAAGGGGACGATCGATTGGGCACCGATTAAGTGGCTATTCAACTCAATGGAAGTAACACTCCTTTAAAGGGGACATAATAATCCCTTTATTGGGGACGATTTGTGACTGTGGTCTCCGCTATCCTCTCATTAACTGCCATTATCATCTGCTAAGCCAGTTAAAAATGTACACCTAATCAGGTGCGGCTAATCAGGTAATGAGTACAAAAGATTCACAAACTGCAAAGAGACATAGAAACATAGAATCTGACGGCAGATAAGGTCGCTTGGCCCACCTAGTCTGCCCATTTCCCTACCTAATGGATAAGCGGCAGATCCTAGTTAACCAACAGCCTACTTCCTCCTACTCCACACTAGAATAGCATTATGTCTGTCCCATGCATTCTTGAATTCCTCCCACTGTTTTTGACTCCACAACCTCCTTAGGAAGGCTGTTCCATGCATCCACAACCCTCTCCGTGAAAAAATACTTTCTCATATTACCTCTGAGCCGTCACTCCTCTATCTTAAAATTGTGCCTCCTTGTTCTTGCACATCTCTTTTTCTGAAAGATGCTACCCTCTTGAACTTTGTTGATTCCCTTAAGGTACTTGAAAGTTTCTATTAAGTCCCCCCCCCTTTCCTCGAGGGTATACATATTAAGCTCCTTTAATCTCTCTTCGTATGTCTTCTGGTGCAGACCCTGTGCCATTTTAGTTGCCCTCCTCTGGACTGCCTCCATCCTGTCTATGTCCTTGCGGAGATAGGGTCTCCACAACTGCACTCAGTACTCCAGATGAGGTCTCACAGAGGGAAAACAATTTCCTGTTTTCTACTGGTGATGCCTCTCCCTATGCATCCCAGTATCCCCCCAGCCCTCCTTACTGCCTTCTCACATTGCTTGCCCACCTTTAGGTCATCTGATATGACTACCCCCAGGTCCCTTTCCCTTTCTGTTGTTGTTAGTATCTCTTCCACCATTGTGCACTCTTCCCCTGGGTTTTTGTTTCCCAGGTGCATTACTTTGCACTTCTTTGCATTGGATCTAAGCTGCCATACATCTGACCATTCCTCCAACCCTTGCTAAGTCCCTTCTCATCCTTTCCACCCCCTCCTTGTGTATCAACCCTGTTGCAGATCTTTGTGCCGTCTGCAAAGAGACATACTTTTTTATAAAGACATTAAAGAGGACCGGTCCCAGTACTGAACCCTGCGGTACTCCGCTAGTAACCCCCCTTTCTTCAGAGTGGACTCCGTTTACTATTACCCTCTGCGTCCTGTTGTCCAGCCAATTTTTCACCCAGACTACCACCTTGGGACCCACTCCAAAGCTGGCTAACTTGTATATTACTCTTCTGTGTGGGACTGTGTCAAATGCCTTGCTAAAGTCTAGGTAGGCCATATCCACAGCCCCTCCCTGGTCAACTACTTTGGTCACCCAGTCAAAGAAATCTATTAGATTTATCTGACATTACCTTCCCCCTGTGAGCCATGCTGCCTTGGGTCCTGTGCCCCGCTGGATTCTAGGTATTCAACAATTATTTTCGTTCAGAAGTGATTCCATCATTTTTCCCTACCACTGAGGTCAAACTAACAGGTCTGTAGTTTCCTGCCTCTGCCCTGCTCCCACTTTTATTTATTTATTTTAATTTTTTGGCAGGACTACTGTCGCTTCTCGGCCCTGGTCACAGCCCCTGGAAGCCTTAGCCACCATCTATGGCTGCCGGGGTCCCCCAGTCACCCCCGGCTTACCCCCCAGAGGGCGGGGCCATGGCCACGTTCTTCCTGTGGCCACAGAACTAGTATCTAGTCAGGGGACCCGCAGCGATGGTGGCCACTCGAGGACTTCCTGGGAGGGCTTCATTAAGACTGTGGCCCTTGCCCGCCTATTTTCCTTATTTTTCCCTTCACGGAGGCGGGGACGTGCAATGACGCCAGTGTCCGCCCCGCCTCCAGATGTTGAGCGTCGGCAGCGTGAGATTTCCCGGCCTCCGCCAGGAGTCCTCAGTGCTCTGAGTGCTTCCTCCCCTCCACCTGGAGAAGGAGAGCAGTCCAGAGGGACGCGCCATCCTTCTCCCTCGGTCGCCCGATGACCCGGTCCGCTCTCAACCGGAACGCTACGCCGCAGCTGAAAACCAATGCCATGCTACAACGGGATGGCATTGTTCCCACTTTATGAAATGGAATCACATCCACCCTCCTCCAGTCCTCAGGTACCACCACATCCTTCCATAACTTGTTAAATAGGGTAGTCAGTGGTGTCACTAGTTCTTCCCTTTCTTTGTGAATACTGAGCAGAAGTATTCTCAGGCTGGCTCGCCGCGCAGCTGTTGGATTGCCAGACGCCGGGCGCACCCAGTTCGAACGACTCAAGGTTGCCGGAGGGCTGGCCCAGGGGAGAAGGATCGAGCGTCTCACGACTGCTCTCCTGATCCGGGGGGAGGGTGTGGTGAGTCGCCGATGCACGGGGGACTCCTGGTGGAGACCGGGAGAACCCCAAACACTCAGGACCTAACGTCAGATGGGGGCGGGACGGACGCTGGCGTCATTGCACGCTCCCGCCCCCTTAAGGGGGAAAACACCGCCTACCTCCGACGCCTCTATGATGCCCGTCCCTCGGGCTGCAATGGGCTCCTCCATAAATAAAGAGCACAGCTCCCAGCCTATTACGACGTCCGTGGCACCCTAAGGGCCGAGGGTGCCACGGCCCCGCCTTGGGGCAAGCCAAGGGGTACTGGGAGCACGGCTCATGAGGGAGGAATGCCGCAGCAGGGGGATCCGTGACCGGGCCGGAAACCTGGCGCGGAGGAGGTCCAAAAAATTAAAAAAAAAGAAGTATTCGTTCAGTATCCCTGCTTTTTCACTGTCACCCTCTGCCCACAATCCCTCCTCTTTATTAAGCCTCAGTATCCCTCCCTTGGTCTTTCTTCACTCCTTAATGTACCTATAAAAGGTTTTATTCCCATTGTTAACAGAGTTGGCTATCTTTTCCTCAGTTTGGGCCTCTGCTATTCTGACTGCCTTCCCTGCCTCCTCCTGCTTTAACTGATATAGTTCTCTGTCCTGTTCCCTCTGTGTTTCCTTATATTTTCTGAATGCTATCCATTTCTCCTTAACCTTCCCTGCCACCTCTTTTAAGAACCATAGTGGCTTTTTCCTTCATTTTGTTTTGTTGATTTGCTTTACACAAAGGCTTGTTGCCTCTGTGATGCAGTTTTGATTTTTCCCCATTGTTCCTCCACCCCTCCTTCTTGTCTGTTTGCTAGTGCTTTTCTGAGGCACTCTCCCATGTTGCCAAAGTCAGCCCTCCTAAAATCTAACACCCTATGACTTTGTATGGCTTGACTCTACAGATGTGTTTATTGTGAACCACACTGTTTGGTGGTCACTTGTTCCTAGATGGCTACCCACTTCTAAATCTGAGATTCTCTCTCCATCCCCGTTTGAAAGCACCAGGTCTAAGAGTGCTCCCTCCCAAGTGGGTTCCAACACTAGCTGTCTGAGGCATGCCACCTGTAGGGCATCAAGAATGACCCTGCTCTTGGGTGTGGCTGCAGTAAAGGTGCTCCAGTTAATATTTGGCATATTCAGGTCCCCCATCAACAATCTCTCTACTTTTTCTGGAATTCTAAGGATTCCTTCTATCATTTTCTTGTCCATTGCCTCCCCCTGAGACGGGGTCTGTAAACAACCCCTGTGCGGATTGTGGTGCCATTTCCTGTTTCCAGGGTGACCCACAGTGCCTCCTCCCCTCCCTGTTTACCCTTTAGTTCTGCTGCTTTGATTCCTTCCCTTATGTAGAGAGCTACTCCTCCTCTTTAACCCTCCCTGTCCCTCCTGTAGATTTGTGTACCCTGGTATGTTGACACCCCAGTCATGGTTCTCTGTGTACCATGTTTCTGTGACTGCCACGATATCTAGGCATTCCTCTTCCATCAAGGCCGCTAGTTCAGGGAGCTTGTTACCCAGACTACGGGCATTGGTACTCATTGCCCTCCACTGTTTGATGGCCTTACCCCTTTTAGGCCCACCCCTGTCCTTACTGCCTTTGCTTTTTTCTGGATTTATCCCTGTCCTGCTCCCTATCGACTTCTCTACCTTTGTGTCTACTTCGCTAACTACCATGTTTTGTGGGGGGGGGCCTGAAATTTCCCTGCTTCCCTTCAGTGCCTCCCCTTTTGGCTAGTTTAAATGCTTGCCAATGAAGCATTTAAACCTATCACCTAGGATCCTGGTTCCCATCCCGGACAGATGCACACCACCATGCCAGTATAGGCCTGCATCCCTCCAGGTGGACCCTCAGTCCCCAATGAAGCCAAATCCCTGAGCTCCGCACCAGTTTTTCAACCAGTCATTGAATCCCATGGTGTGGAGTACCCTAGCCTCACCTATGCCATAGACTGGTAGCACTTCCGAGAAAGTTACCGTGCATGCTACTTATCTAAGGCCCCTCCCCAACTCCAGAAACTCCTACTGCACTGCTCTGATCCCATTCCCAGCCAGGTTATTTGTCCCTAGGTGGACAATGACATCCAGCTCCCTCCCATGCAACTGCTCCCACGATCCTGAGGATTCACTTCCTGTCCTTCCAAACCATGGAGCGGGGCAGGCACCTTACCTCCCTCTCCCCTCCCTCCCCCAGTTGTACCCCCCCAATGACTGAGTCCCCCACCAGGAGCTGTTTCTTTCCCCTGTGGGGTCTTGTGCTACCCTCCTGTGGGTCTCCTTTGTGGAGGTTCCCAGCATCCTTCTTGGTCTCCACTGCGGGTGCCTCCACAGAGGAACCACGCTCCGCCAGAATGGCGAATGAATTGTGGAGAGGCACAACTGGAGGGATGCGTCTCTGTTCCACCACCCTCACCCTTCCTGAGCCCACTTTGGTCCAACCACTCCTCTTTCTTGGCAACCTCTGAGGCAGTGGTGGTGGTGGCCTGGGTGGTCCCCGTGTGGGGGAGAGGGTTTCCTGAATCCTCGCCAGGTCAACATGGAGATGGGCAACCTCCTCCCACAGACCAGAGAGGTGCCTGCAAATAGGGCAACAACGCAGCCTCCAGAACGTCTCCCGCTCCACAGCCAGTGTATTGCACCACTCCCCACATGTCTGTCTCCCTTCCTGTTTAAGATATTTTTTATTAGTGTGTGCAAGCGTATGAGTGTATTTACCCCCTATTCAGTGTGCTGTGCCTTTAGGGTTTGAACACGGTATGTTCTTTGCACTTTTGGGAAGTGATGTCAGAACCCTGATATAAAGGAAATGATGAGCTTGGGAGGCGGGTGGGTGAGGGTAGGGTGGGTGGGTGGGACTAAGCCCGTGCCTTCCAGAAACAACTACAACTCTGACCCACCACCCCGGTGAGTGCCTTCCTTCCTTTTGGACACCTATTTTACAGAGTTTATGTAACAGGTCTAGTCACAAAAGACTACAAATATTCTCCCGGCTAGATGCCCTCCCTGGCAAATAAAAGTTACACTAAGAAAAATCAACCCCAAAAACAGAGAACCAAAACACTGACTTCTACTTACTTACACAGGCCCCAAAATTAAGAATTAAATTCGGTGTACTCTATTAAATCACTTCCTTGCTTTAAGAAAGCTGGTGGCTGCTCTCCCCCTCTCTCAGCTAGGCTGTGTCTCTTGTACTTACACTACCTGTGCACATTTATCTGTCCTGATGGAGCCTAAATCGAGTGGATCTTACCTTGGCAGACAAAGTGAACATTATCAAAGTGCCGCAGGAGACGGGTGCATCAATGGCCAAGGTAGCCAACCTTTTTAAAAATCTGTAAAAGCCTAGTTGGGAGCATTAGCCTGAGGGAAAAAAAATTTTTTGGCAGAGTGGCAGGCTAACAGCAACCCGAACAGAAAATGAAAGCATGATGGCAAGGACACACAGGTAGTTGATGCTCTGCACCTATGCTTTGCCAATGTCGTCAGTAAGGGAGTTCGCATTTCGGGTCCTGTCCTGAAAAAGAAAGCCACTGAGATAGCCAACCATCTTAATCATGTTGACTTTGATGCTACTAATGGGTGGCTATCTCGCTGGAAAGGCCCGAGGAATAGTTTGTAAAAAGGAACAGTGGGAAGAGAATGGACTCTGATGAACAATCAGCGTCCGAGTGGACTAAAACTGTGCTTCCTTCCTTAATTGCTGAGTATGCACCTGTTAACATCTTCAGTGCTGACGAAACCGGCAATTTTTTTTTCCATGGATACCCGGATAGGGGGCATATCCAAAAGGATCTGGAGCTTATGGGAGGAAAGAAAACAAAAGACAGAGTGCTTTGCTCTGTTGTGCCAACATGCTGGGCACAGAGAAACTAACCCTCTTAGTTACTGGAAAGAGCAAGTGGCCCCGCTGCCTGCCCAAAGATTTGGCAACCCTCCCTGTTCAATATGTGAGCTCCACGAACGCCTGGATGACCAGTGCAATTTTTACCACTGAGTTGCGGCTTGGAGTAGCAAGCTTCATAGGCGTAGGCAAAAAATCATATTGTTTGTGGACAACTGTAGCGCTCACCCCACTCACCTTGCTGGCAGATTTAGCCACATTTCAATACATTTTCTCCCCCCAAACACAACAAATCTGATTCAGACCCTTAATATGGGGATTATCTGGAATCTCAAGCGTCATTATTGCTTGCTCTATAAAGAGCGCATTGTGGGCATTATAGACAGCAGCACCACAGCCTTGGCATCAGAGATTGCAAGACGGGTGAATCTACTTGATGCCATGTATATGCTGCACAAGGTCTGGACTGCTGTAAAACCCACCATAATCTCCAACTGTTTTCGGAAAGGGGGCTTTTACATAAATCCTGGTGAAGCTATTGAAGATTTTTTTTTTTTATTTTATTTTATTTAAACAGCAGTTTGGAAAACCTTTGAGCCATAGGCTCATTTACAAAGGTACCTTGTCACAGTAAGACAAACGAAAATACACAGTATAGCAGTACAACACATAAGTATAACAGTAAATTAAGACATAGATACAAACAAGCTGGTACAGGTAGGATGGATGCAAACAATACCAGAGTTATGTTGTCCTTAGCAGCTTAGTAATAAGCTTTGTCATAAGTATTGAGTACGGCTTTGACTAGTGGCAATTACAGCATCGGGTGTTAATAAGGTGGTTATGTAAGGAAGTTTTGAAGCACGATATAGTTGGAGCTTCGGAGATGGAGGGGGGCAGTGTGTTGAACCAGGAGGGGGCCCTAAAGCTGAAGGCTCTTTGGCCGTGAGAGGTCCTAGCTCTAGGGATAACAAGAGAGGTTTTCCCAGAGGTCCGAGTATGAACTAGTGGGACAGAGCGGCGTATGGTGGTGGTCAATCCTGGTGGGGATAGCCCAAGGAGGGTCTTTTTTGTAAGGGTACAGGTCAGATATTTGAGGCGCTCATCAAGATCAAGTACCAGCACTTTAGCGCACAGTAGACAGTGTGTGTCAGCCTAGGTGCTCCAGTAATTAACCTGCAGGCCTTATTCAGAGTAGTGCGAATTTTATGGAGTGCGGTCTGATCAGCAGCACCATACACCGGCAGTCCATAGTCCACTAGGACAGGATAGAGGAGGTGATCATGAAGTCAAGAGTTCCTGGGAGGCAGTGTTTATACCGATGTAAGATGCCCAATCGGATATTAGTGGCAGTGGCTAGGGCAGCCATGTGTCCATGGAAAGAGAGGGAGGGGTCAAAATGGATCCCTAGGTATTTATAGGAGCAAACTTGTTCGAGTGGGAAAGAGGACCCAGAGTGAATGAGGAGTTTGAAGTTGCAGGACTTGTTTGGGGATGAGTGAAGAACAAGGTTTTGTTTTTAAGATTTATCACCAATCTATGTTCCTTGAACCAGCCCTCGGCTTCAGTAAAGGACTTCTGCAGCGAGTCCTGGAGGGCAATAGGGTTACGACTTGAGGCAAAGATGACTGCATCATCAGCGTACAATAGAATGTTCCCCGAGCAAGAGTGTGGAAGGGTGTTAAGGTAAAGGGAGAATAGTAAGGGGCCCAGAATGGAGCCCTGGGGAAAATGTGATGTCAGAAGTGGGATCCCTGGGGAAAGTGTGATGTCAGAAGACGTTGATGGTGTGGTTATGAACGGAGCAGCAGATGGTGCTGCTGTTTTACCTACCATTAAGAATCCCCTCATTGATGTTCCCCTGCCAGAGAGTCTCACAGAAGAGGAATTTCTACATTTCATCAATATTAATGCCAAGGAAGCCACGGAGGGGGAATCTGACTGTGGCAACAATTTGTGAGGCATTAAACACTCTGAACCCCTCAGATATAGAAGATGAACCAGCTGATCTGGAGAACCTGACAGAGCCATCCTCCATCAGCAACAAGAAGCACAGCTTCACTACATCCACATTGGAGACTGGTGCCTACAGCACGGCAAAATGGAAGAATGGGAGCACATCTTTCATCTCGAGGGGGTGATTATCCAGGAGATGACCACTAAATCCAAACAGAAGATGATCACGGATTTCTTCACGTGAAGACAAGGTGCTGGACCACAGGACAGATAAGTGTGCCACAGTGCTCTGTAATGTTTTAAACTACTGTATAGTATTTTAATGTTTTTTTTTCTCAATAAAATAAAGTTACATTTGCACAAACTGAGACAAACAGCAAAAACTCTCAAAAAGAGCTGTAATCACTACATATTATTGTGCTGAATGTTTATGCTCGTCCATGATGTTTGCTGCTGTTGCTCCGTTCATCTCTGTTGTGGTTGCAGTTGCAGTTATTTTGATCTTCTGTTATTGGAGTTGCCCACTTCCAAGGGGACAAGGGCCCATCCACAGAGGTGTCCTTTTTAAGTGGCTTCAATAGTATATCACCTACTATTGCCCATCCTCTCCCAACCATGGATTGGGGGGCAGGCTACTTGAAAAAACAGACCTTTGAGGAAGAGGAGGAAGTATTAGAAAGACCAATATAAGAGCATAAAGAGTCTGGCAGAGTAAACATACAGGCAGAATGGGATGGAAGGCGGCTGATGACTTGGGGAGACAGTGGCCACGAATCAAAGCTCTGGCCGCTTCGGGAGGACTAGAGAGTTTTGTAATGTTTTTTAACCCCCTCATCCCCAGTACAAATGCCCAGACTGGCCGAAATAATTTGTTATTCGGGTCCAAGAAACAGATACCCCATCATTCAAGGTATTCAGGAATTAAAATTCATTACTCGCACAGCCTTAATCTTGCTACAACTGCAACCAAACCAGGCAAGCAACTCCAGGTTGGAAACATCTCTTAAAGGGGAACTGTCATCAAAAAGAGCCTCACACCCAAGTGTGAGGCTGATCACAATTAGCTCTTAGTATGCATTTTTGTTTTACCTGATGATTACTGCAGTGTGGTAGACTGTATCAGGCTAATTTAATTGACTTGTAAGCTGGCATTTCCTGTAACCAGAAATGCCAGACAGCGGCGCTGTTGAGCATTCCTACAGGCAAGACACACTCTAGATCAGCTCTGCACATTTAGATATTTTAAACTCCTATACTGCACTTTTTTGGGAGCTAACACCGAAATCACTATACTCATCGGTAGGACAATGCAATCCGGAGTCAAATAATACTAAATACGATGATGGGTCGCACTCAGAAAGCGAATGGAAGTGGCTCCAAAAAGAAAAAATTACTCACCTTAGTAATGTTGTTTCTTCTAATGGAGTGTTGCTATATTATGACATATGCAGTTTGTCCCAGCCTTAGAACTGCTCCGGAGGTGAAAGAGTTAACTTCCATGCCAGGCATGGAATCTTGAGCGAGCGCTCGGTTGAAAAAAACTCTGTCTGTTGACCTTCAAACTGAAACTGTCAGATCTTTACGAGCAAAACTCACTAAGGTTCTGTGTGGAAGCTGTAAACCTACACTAGCCAACTGGCTACTAAAATATTAACACATTTTTCTGGTCCCAAAACAAAGACTCAAGTTAGGGGATCCAAAAAATAAAATAAAATAAAATACAACACCCAAACACCCCAAAAAAAGGGTGAAACACAAGGTAGGTACACTATGCCAACACTGCACTGCCCACCCACATCCCAAGGGCAGAGGTTCTGAGAGGGCAGGCAGGGGAGGTCATAATATAGCAAGACTCCATTAGAAGAAACAACATTACTAAGGTGAGTAATTTTTTCTTCAAACAACATGAAGTCTTGCTATATTATGACATATGCAGACTACACAGCAGTACCTCCATGGAGGAGGAACAGAACCTACTTAGGAAATAGGCTCTGAAGCACAGCTGTGCCAAACCGAGCATCACTCCTAGCCTGGATCGCCAGGGAGTAATGCTTGGTGAAAGTGTGTACTGTTTTCCAGGTAGCTGCTTGACATATCTCTAAGATAGGGATGTCCCTGGCAGCAGCTAGGGACGCAGCTGTACCTCTGGTAGAGTGAGCCCTCAGGCCTGAAGGGGGAACCTTACCCAGTTTTTGATAGCAAACTGGATACAAGAGACAATCCACCTGGCAATGGATCTTTTAGTGGCAGGTTTCCTCACCAACCTCACCATAAGTGAGGAACAGTTGGAGGAGTCAAACCTGTGACCCTTGGTACGCCTATGTAGTAACTAGGGCTCTTTACATCTAACTGTGCAGCCTCCTCTCGCCAGAGGAGGAATGGTCAGTGAAGTACACTGGAAGAGATATAGATTGATTAAGGTGGAAATCTGAAACCACCTTAGGCAAGAACTTCCTGTTAGTCCTGAGGACTACCTTATCTCTGTGAAAGGAGATAAAATCAGGCTCCACTGACAAAGCTTGCAATTCACTTATGCGCCTGGCAGAAGTGATGGCTACTAGAAACACAGTTTTCCAAGTCAAGTACTTAAGCTCTGCTGAAGACAAAGGCTCAAAGGGGTGCATTAGCTGAGCAATGCAAACATTAAGATCCCAGGCAGGAGCAGGGTCCCTGAATGGAGGGTTGGTGTGAAGCAATCCCTTGAAAAACTTGGAGAATACAGGGTGAGCAGAAAGAGAAGAGGGCTTTCCTGCTGAAATAAAGCAGAGACAGCTGCCAAATGCACTTTCAGGGTAGCTGGCCTCAGCCCCAAAGTATTTAGATGGACCATATAGTCCAGGACTGTGGGCAAATCAGCAGATTCTGGGAAACATGCTTTCCAGAGCACCATATGGAAAACCTTTTCCATTTAGAATTATAAGTAGCCCTGGTGGAAGGCTTCCTAGAAGCTTAGATATTGAGTACACCTTGAGAAAGGTGTAGGTCAGCAACTCTAACTCCTCAAGAGTCAGGCCTTGAGGTTGAGGGATTTGAGATTTGGGTACCAAACTCTCCCCTGGGCACAGGTTAGCAGATTGTGATTCCTGGGGAGACACAGGGGAAGATGGACTGCTAAGGACAGAAGGAGTGGATACCAGGGCTGTTTGGCCCAATCTGGAGCAATCAGAATCATCTTGCAAGGCTGAGATCTGATTTTGACTAGCACCTTGAACAAGAGAGGGAAGGGGGGAAAGGCATAGAGGAACTTCCCTTCCCAATCGAGAAGGAAGGCATCCAGAGGGACTGAGCCCAACACTGGGGCCTGCAACAAAAAGCGGAAGTTGGTGATTGTCTGGGGCTGCAAAAAGATCTATCTGAGGGGTGCCCCACCTGGCAAATACTAACCCCAGTACTAGGGGATCCAGTGACCATTCGTGATGGCCCTGGGAAATCCTGCTGAGAGCATCTGCCAGGACATTATCTTTGCCTGGGAGGTGAACTGCCATGAGGGAGGTGTTCAGGGAATAAGCCAGAGACCACAACTTCATCGCCTCGGTGCACAAGGCCGAAGACCGAGTGCCTCCTTGCTTGTTGATGTACCACATTGTAGTGGTGTTGTCTGTTCTGACCTGTACCACTTTGTTCTGAACAGATGCAGAAAAACCTGAAGTGCTAGAAAAACAGCTCTGAGTTCCAACAGACTGATGTGGAGCAGAGATTCCTGAGGGGACCACAATCCCTGGGTGGTGAGGTTGCCCATGTGAGCTCCCCATCCCAAAAGGGACGCATCTGTAGTAAGGGTCAATGAGTGAGATTGAGGGATGAAAGGAACCCCCCGTCTCAGATTGCTCTGATCCTGCCACCACTGCAGGGCCTGGATCAGGGTTCGAGTCACTGGGACCAATTTGGTTAGAGGATCTCTCCTTTGAGACCAGAAGGTTCTCAAATGGAACTGGATGTCCTTCATCTGAAATCTTGCTCCTTGCACTACAGCTGTGGAAGCAGCCATGTGGCCAAGGAGCTGTAGAAAGTGCCTTGCTGGTTGAGAGACCTGCAGAGTGAAGGAGGAGGCCAGAGCCACCAGGGTCTTTACTCTTTCTAGAGGAAGGAAAGCTCTGGCCTGCTTTATGTCCAGTTCTGTGCCTATGAAGGTGAGTAGCTGAACAGGCTCTAGAACTGACTTTGGAAGATTGAGAAGAAAACCTAGAGATGTAAGCAGCTGCTGGGTAACCTGAAGGTGTGATTTGACTTGGTCTGGCTACTGACCCACTATGAGCCAGTCGTCCAGGTAAGGAAAGATGGCAATCTTTTGCCTTCTTAAGTGAGCAACTGCTACTGCCAGGTATTTGGTGAATACCCTTGGGGCACAGGTGAGGCCGAAGGGCATTGCTCTGAACTGGTAATGGCCTGAGGGCAGTTCGAATCTGAGGTACTTCCGGTGGGAGCTTCTGATGAGAACATGGAAATAGGCATCCTTGAGGTCCAGGGACGCTAGCCAGTCCCTGGCCTTAGGGAGGGTAAAATAATTCTCAGAGTCACCATTTTGAATTTTGGTTTTAAAAGGTGCTTGTTTAGGTATCTTAGAACCAGGATGGGCCGCCATTCTCCTGTCTTTTTTGGGGTAAGGAAGTACCTGGAGTACAGACCTTTGCCCTGGTGTAGGGGAGGAACCCTTTCTACAGCTCTGAGAGCCAGGAGGGTTGAGACTTCTGTTTCCAAAGCGAGAGCCTCTGATGGATTTGCAGGTGGAAAGGATCTGGTTCTCATCTTTGGAAATTTTTTGAAGCTGAGAACCAGTCCCTGGCTTACTACTTCCAGGACCCACTTGTCTGATGTTAAAGACTCCCAGTCCTGGACGAAGTAAGCCAGCCTGTCCCCTACAGGTAATGGAGAATCGGCCCTGGGCATCCCATCAGGGTGCCTGTTTGGCAGGGGCTTTAGGCTGAGGGGTGGGAGCAGGCCTGCTCGTACCCCGTCTGCCTCTCCCTCTGAAGAACCCCCTCTGGGCATAAGCTGAAGAGGAGGCCTGGGCTTGGTAAAAAGGCCTGTGAAAAGGCCTGCCCTGCCCCTGGAAAGCTGCCTCTGAGGAGTGGCTTGCCTCCTTGGCCTGTGTACTCCTATAAGTGGTCCTATACTCATCCATTTTTTTCATGTACTTCTGTCTGCTCCCAAACAGAGAATTACCCACACAGGAAAATCCATGGCCTTAGCCTGGGTATCCCGTGACAGGCTAGTACATCTGAGCCAAGCCATTCTACTTAAAAGCCACAGATGTAGCCATGACTGTTGAAGATACATCATTAGAGTCCACTGCAGCATGGAATTGCACCTGGATGCCTCAATACCATCAGCAGCCACCTGTTCCAGCTCCTTGGCAGCTGGCCAGGACCTGTTTCGCTAAAGCCATAACAGTATCCCATCTGGATTTCTGGTATCTTGCAACATAGGCCATATAATTTGCCTGTCTGAGTCCCAAGGATGCTGCCATGTATTGTTTCTTTGCATGGCATCAATCCTCCTGGAGTCCTGTCAGGGGAAGCCAAGGAATATTTGCCTTATCACAGGCTGCAGCCTGCACTACCCCAACATGGCTGCATTGTTGTGAAAGGAACTCCGTATCAGAGCCTGACAATGTATACCTCCTGTCCATCTTTTTATCCACAGGAGGTAAAGAATTAGGAGCTTTTAAAATCTTTATTGTCTGTTTCCTAAAAGATTTATGTAAAGGAATAGACAATCTCCTAGACTCTGGGATATCCATCATTTCCACATAGTCAGGCTCCTCCTGTTCATCCACAGCTTCTTCCAAAGGGAGCTGGAGGGTTTCAGCAACTTTTTTATAAAACAGAAAATGAGAAGGGGACTCAGAAAGCCTAGCGGGGGATACTCCTGAAGGTCTGTCTGGGGAGATGTCCGGTTCAATGGGCACATCCAGACTTTCAAAATCACATTCACTCTCTTCATAATCCTCCTCCCCCTCCTCCGGTTCATAAAATTCTTCTATATCATATTCTTGAACCGGTGGAACCGGCCGAACCGACCGTTTACCTGCTGGTGTAGGTTCGGACGGAACCGGGAAAGCGATTGACAATTTGATCGCTTTGGCTATCTCTGCAGCGGTTGGAGAAGGAAATTTTGGCTCCACACCTGCTGATTTTCTAGTCCTCTTTGCTGGAACCGCTCCTCCCAGCTGCCTTCGCTTGCCCGAGGAAGCATCGCCCTGGTCAGAGGGTTCTCCGTTCGGTTGGCACCGAACCGGCTGGCCATCCGGTCAGCGGACTTTCTGGCCTTCGCTCCTGAGCCTACCAACTCTCTTATCCAGGGTAGCTGCAGGAAATTCTTGCAAATCTGGCAGTCTGCATTGAGGTGGTCAAACCCCAGACAATAAACACATGTGGTGTGTGGGTCAGCCTTGGCAAAGAGCTTCCCCACAGACACTACAGTGCTGAAACCCAGTGGGCCCAGTTTTTTCTTTTGGGTTTCTCAGACATAATGCCAGCCTAACCAAAAACTTCCTTTTCCGCAAATCGCCAAGTAAGACACTTTATCGGTTCCCAACCGTGTCACGGGTCGTGGAAAAACCGTAATGAAACTGCTTTTTTAGAACCGATAAGAACCAGGAACCGCATCTAAATGTAATTTAATAAGTTTTAACAACAACCTGATCAGTTCAAACCGAACCGATAACAACGCTTGCAAGTTCCACACAGAGAAAAGTAAAACCTGTCTATTACTTACGTATACCACAGACAGAGCTTGAATCAACCGGTTATGTTAAAATATATACTTATGGGTTTAGAAAACCGAAATAACACTTTTTAACCGACAAATGAACCGAGCAGTAGGAGGAATCTCCGGAGCGACTGTTCAGCTTATATGGAGTAAAGAATCTGACAGTTTCCGTTTGAAGATCAACAGACAGAGTTTTTTTTTCAACCGAGCTCGCGCTCAAGATTCCATGCCTGGCACGGAAGTTAACTCTTTCACCTCCGGAGCAGTTCTAAGGCTGGGACAAACTGCATATGTCATAATATAGCAAGACTTCATGTTGTTTGAACCCACCATGCCAGAACAGCAGGCTGCAACTACCATGACGATTGCCAGGTTGGAGCCCCCATGGAGAGCTTTGTAGGCCTCTATGCAGGCAATCGATTTAAAGGTTGAATCGATTCTACACAGATTTACCAAGCAAGATGCCAAAATAGAGGTGGTGTGCCAAACTGCAATAACAGCAGAGAAGACTGCTACCAGAGCCCTGACCACAACTTCTAAACTGGTCCAAGAGAATGATCAATTATGCTACAGATTGGAGGCCCTAGAGAATGCTAGTAGGGCCTCACATGTGCGGATCATCAGAATACTGGAGAGGAGTGACGACGACCTGATGGCCTACCTACAGAAATGGCTCCCTGCAGCATTACACCTTCCACAGGATACAACTAAGGGTCAATTGTATAAGGCTTATCGGATTACACTGAGAGCAGTAGGGCCAAGCGGGGAAGTGCCCCAAACCATTCTATTGGTGACAGCCAGCTCCACAGTCTGGGACACTCTTCGACAGGCTGCCAGATCTACAGAGGGCCTGAATTATGATGGGGCCACAGTACATCTTTTTCCCAACCTTTCCTTCGCCACCAAGGTGCGCCACAAGAAATCTAATGCCAGTCGTTCTTCGGATCCATTATGGGAGTCACACACACCAATTTACTGATCCCGTGGATGCAGGAAAGAAGGCAGAGGCGATCGCTAAAGAGTTGCAGGCAGTGGGACCACAACCTACTTCGGACTCAGAAGAGGAGACTTGAACTGTTGGCTGTATAACCATTTAGAGGACTGTAAAGTATACGTACTACATCTTTTTTCTCTCATAGTGGGTGGTAGTTGGTGAGGGTTTCTCAACTGACACATTGGGTTTTATTCATTCTCTGTTTTAGAGATAAAATGCATAATTCTTTATCCCTTTGTTCTGGATAGTGTGGACTGCATCAAATAGTGCTAAAATGCTTGGGTACTACCATTTTTGATTTGGGGTCATATCATCACTCCGTGTTGAGCTTTTGTATTAAATCTTCTCATGTTGGACTTTACTACTAAAAGCTTTTGTAGGATGCAGCTATCGAGACTCTGCATACATAAAAAATGCAATAAACATAAAGTTAAAAAAAAAGAAATGCCAGACTCCCCTGCAAATGACATCTGAGGACCGCAGCAGTGGGAGATTCAACAGCCTACAGTGAATGTCAGAATTTTTTATAAGCTGTAATCTTCTGTTTGCTGGTCTGCAGTTCTCCTGGGGCTAGATATAGTCAGAGGACTGTACTAAGCCCTGTGAGCACAGCAGGACCAGCAAACATTTGATTTTAGCTTACAAAATCTTTAACATGTACACTACGGGTTACTGACTCTCCCAGCTCTGCAGTGCTCTTCTGATGTCAGTTACAGGGGATTCTGTGATTTCTGCTTAAAGGAAATGGCATCTTAGAAGTCAGCAAAATTAGCCTAATACATTCTACTATACTGCAGTAAACAGTAAGTAAAAAAATGTTTTTGTACACAAAGTGCAAATTGGAATCAGCTTCACACTTGGGTGTGAGACTCTTATTGCTGACAGTTCCCCTTTAATTGACACTTATAAGTTCACCATACAAGCTTTGTTCCACAAGCTAACAAATGTATGCTATAGGGTATGTAGGAAGGGGAACATGGACATTGTTGGGGACTTCAATTTGCTGGGGGTTGACTGCAGCACTCTGGCCCCCTCCAGTGCTCGGGAGCAGGTGCTGCTGGACACGATCCAGGAGGGACTCCTGACACAGCTGGTCACTGGACCTACTAGGATAAGTAACATGCTAGATCTGGTACTGTCGAGTGGTGAGGCAGTGAGGGAAATAAGGGTGGAGGACCCACTAGCTGATAGCGATCGCCAAACGATGTGGTTCACTATCACGATGAGCAGGGAACCAGGGGGCTCACTAACAAAGGTGGTGGACTTCAGGAGGGCGGACTTTGGGAGGATGCAGGAGTTACTGAAAGGGAAACTTGAGGGCATAAGGCCAGGGATGGCAGTGGAGCAGAAATGGGACATTATTAAATGGATGATTACAGAGGCGACAGAAGCTTGCACTAAGTTGCAGAGTAAGAGGAGCAGAACAAGGAAGCCATGCTGGTTGAACAGTGAGGTGATGGAGGGGGTGATGACAAAGAGAGCTGCGTACCAGAGGCTCAGAAGGATGGGGAAGGAGGAGGACGGGGAGGAGCATGCAAGATGGTCCAAGGAGTGACCAAGAGGGTGAGGGAAGCTAAGGTCTCAGAGGAGCTAAGGTTAAAGCAGGGAATTAAGGGGGGGAAGACTTTTTCAGATACGTCAGAGAGAAAAGGAAGTGCAGGGATAACACAGTGAGGATGAAGAAGGGTGGGGAGTGGGCAGAAAAGGGAAAGGAACAAGCGGAAGCACTGAATGAATACTTTTGCTCAGTGTTCATGCAGGAGAAGAGGAGACGACCACTACCATCTTGGACTGGGGGGGGAGGATGTGATGGACGGAATGATTGAGGAAAGTAAAGTATTAGAGGAACTGAGGGCACTAAAAGTGGACAAGGCACCAGGACCAGATGGTATCCACCCCGGTGTGCTGAGGGAGATGCAAGAGATGCTGGTGGAACTACTGGCAGATCTGTTCAGCACCTTCCTGGATACGGGATGTATGCCTCAGAACTGGAGGATGGCCCATGTGGTGCCGATACACAAGAGCGGCCCAAGGGACGAACAGGGCAATTATCGGCCAGTCAGTCTCACTTCCATAGAGGGCAAGCTTATGGAGACGATACTGAAGGAGAGGCTGGTGTCATTTCCAGAGGACAATTACCTTCAGGATGTGAGGCAGCATGGGTTTGTATTGGGGAAGTCCTGTCAAACTAACCTAATACAATATTATGACTGGGTAACAAGAGAGCTGGATAGGGGCCATGCAGTGGATGTCCTCTATTTGGATTTCAGCAAGGCCTTCGATTCAGTGCCTCATGGGCGGCTTGGGGGGGAGCTAACTGTCGTGAAAGTGGGGACAAAGATGGCAAACTGGATTACAAACTGGCTGTATGGGAGACTACAACAGGTGGCAGTGGTGGGATTCTCAACACCTAGACCAGTGACAAGCAGGGTGCCGCAGGGCTCAGTGCTGGACCCAGTGCTATTTGGACTCTTCATCTCGGACGCTGCGCATGGAGTGGTGAGCAGGGTAAGTCTGTTCACAGGCGATACCAAAATGGGTGAAGTACTGCACATGGAGGAGGGATGGAAGCAACTGCAGAGGGACCTAACCAAACTGGAGGAGTGGTCGGAGAGGTGGCAGCTGGGGTCCAATGTGAAGAACTGTAAGGTTATGCACTTCGGGGCAAAGAACCCAAGGAGAGAATACTGGTTGGTGGGGTGAAGCTGGGGACCACTGAGGAGGAGAAGGACCTAGGGGTGATGGTAACAGGGAGCATGAACAATTCTGCCCAATGCAAAAAAAAGCGGCAGTGAAGGCAAGCAAGATATTGGGGTGTATAGCGAGGGGGTTCTCATTTAGGTGGAGGGAGGTAATCTTGCCCCTCCTACAGGTCACTAGTCAGGCTGCGCTTGGGAGTACTGTGTGCAGTTCTGGAGGCCATACCTGAGGAGGGATATCAAGCTACTGGAGGGAGTACAGCGGAGGGCAATGAAGATGATACAAGGAATGGAAGGGAGCGACTACAAGAATAGGCTGGGGGAACTGAATATGTACACCCTGGAGGAGAGGAGGGATGGGGGGACATGATCGAAACTTTCAAGTATCTGAGGGGAATCAACAAGGATGGAGCCAACAGGGTTTTTAAACTGAGGAAGGGAAGGAACACTACAGGGCACAGGCTAAGAATAGAGGGGGGAAGATTTAGGAGGGAGATGAGGAGGCATTACTTCACAGAGAGAGTGGCGTCGAAGTGGAACGCCCTGCCAGAGACGGTGATATCATGCGCAGCTGTGGGTAACTTTAAAAGGGTATGGGACAGAGAACAGAGGAGATATCAGTATGGAATCTTACATTGAATAAAATGAGCAGAGAGTGGATTCATGCAGTAGATACACTGAACAATGCATACTAGAGTGCACTCAGTAGGCATCGCACAGAACAGAGAGCAGACTGAGGGCCAGGAGCACAGTTAGCCCAGATTAAGGGAGTTAAGGGAGTCACAGACAGGCAAGGGGAGGAGCTGTGAGAAAAGGATGGAGGGTTTAAAGAAAACAATGGAAAAGACACAGCTTTCCTCAGACACTACAGAAACTCTCAATTAGTGCTTTCAGATAGTAACAACTTTTTTTAAATTATTTAGAATCGCTACCAGCAACTTCCACATTCTGTTGCTGGCAGCAGCCATTTCATGAGCAGCAGTGAGCCTCCTGAGCTCACTGTATGCTAATATGCCTGTTTGACCCCTGCTATTGGTTTTCAGGTCATATTAGCATAAGGTGAGCTCAGGAAGCTCTCTGCTACTCATTAAATGGTGGCTGCCAGCAATAGAAAGTGAAAGCTGAAGGCCACTGTTTAAATCACTAAAAAAGCAATTAGAAGAATTAAAAAAAAAAATACTGTCTGAAAGCACTAATCAGGAATGTATGTAGTGCCCGGGTAAAGCTGCACCTTTTCCAGTGTTTCCCTTTAAGAAGAGCAGAGACAGCTACAGGGAGGAGCAGGAGTATTCTTTTACAGGTATCTAAAAGCATGGAGAGAGGAAGGGAAGAGGGGAGGATGTTCAAGGGGGGAGAAGCCTTAGGAGAAAGCCGCTTGCCCAGCACATGAGTGAGGACGGGGAATGCAGAAGGTGTGGGAATCCCTGGAGCACAGAGAGCAATGTGAGGAGAGGTAGGAGGGAAGGGAACCAAACCAGTATTTGGCAATGAAGGAGGTATAGTGGGACTGGTGACGTAAAAGTAGTAGGAGGCTGGACAGTAAGGAATAGCAGGAGCAATGGTGAGTGTGGAGTGGAGAGTTGGTAGTGAATTGACAGAACATATTACAGACGATGTCAAATCTGGCCCGGGACGAGGAGGGAGCGGTGTCATAGACCTCATCCGCATAGGAGAAAACCGGGATGAACAATTCGGTTACCAGCTCCCAGCAGAGCTGGTGGGAAAGGCAGTCCTTGTTGCGGAACAAGGCACCACGCTTGGGGAGAGATTTGATACTGATGGGATCAATGTGAGCAGAGAAGTCAAGCTTGCTATCTAGCCACGCACCAAGGTACTTGAAGAAAGGGACAACCTCCAGGTGGTTGCCATCCAAGTTCGAGAAGACAGGAGAAGTTGAGAGCCTTGCCAGTTTCTGGCTGGTGCTGAAGGTCATGAACACAGTCTTCTTGGTGTTGACCCTGAGCTGGTTGACATGCAGCCAACACAGCACATTGTGGAAGTCGTGCTGGAGCAGGACCTCCACCACTTAAGTTGAGGACCAGAAGTGTAAATGATGTATCATCCGCATACGTGTGGATATCAGAAGAGACACAGGCAGAGAGGAGGTCATTAAGGAAAACTTAGAATAGGACTGGACCCAGTATGGAGCCCTGTGTGACCCCTGCTAGGATGGGGGCAGGACACCACCCACCTGAACTGACTGTTGATGGCCCATAAGATATGAATGGAACCAGTCCACAGTGGATGCTGAAAGGCCAGAAGAGTTCAACTTGTCCAGGAGGAGTGGGTGGGACACCAAGTCAAAAGCTTTGACTAGATCGATGAATACAGCTGCGGTGATATGTCCTTGATCTATCCCTGTGAGGACAGAATCAGTTACACACAGCAGGGGTGTGATGGCAGAGTGGTTCTTCCTAAAACCAGGCTGGTAAGGTGAGAAGAAAGTTGAGGAGTCAAGGAAGTCAGCAAGCCTAGAACACTCAATGGTTTCTTGAAGCTTAGCAAGAGAGGGTAGGAGTGAAATTGGCCTGTAGTTTCCTGGAGAGGAGGGGTCACCTCCTTTGTGCAGCAGCAGAACCTTAGCAACTCTCCAGGCCTGAGGGACAGGACTGAAGGAGAACGAGAGGTTCAGAAGGTGAGAGAGTAGGAGGGCAATGGCTGGTGCAGAGATTTGTTTGAGTTTGGGGTCCAAATCATCAGGGCTGGGCTTGAAAGGGTTAAGTGACATAAAGGCGAGAAAGACTTCCTGGGGGACGACAGGAGAGAAGTGGAGGCCTTCTGGTGAGTGGGGTGTAGGAAAGACAGTATGATCAGGAGATGAATGACAGGGTGGTGCATAGGTTGTGAAGAATTTGTTAAAAATTAGCAGCAACTTGGGGGGGGGGGGGAGACCAGTCAGCCATCCATCCATCCACCAGGAGGATGGGAGGCAGGGGCTTACTGGGTTGGGGGATCGATTACCAAGTGGATAACTTTCCAGAATTTTGATGGCGAGTTTAGATTGAACTGGAGGTTAGACTTGAAATAGTGGGTCTTCACAGTGCAGACAGCTTTGCACAGTTTCTGAGTGACCTGTAGTTTAGAGGGTCAGATAGGGATTGGGAGGACTTGTAACATGCCCAAGCAAGGTCCTGGGACTTGCACAACTCGATAAGATCAGATGTAATCCAGGGCTGGTGGGAGTTTTTATGCCTAGGCGTTCTAAGGGGGGGGGGGGGGAGTATTCCAGGTACTGTTAAAGATGGCAATGAAGAGTGAAATGTCTGGGGCTGAGTAAACAGGGGACCAATCAAAGTAAGGTCATTTAGTAGGTCAACAGTGACAAGTGATCCGAGAGGCCTATGCCAAAGGTATCTGGAGCCATATTGAGGAGGATGCACTTTCTTGATGCAGTAGGTTAGACAGTGGTCACTGAAAGCATCTGGAAGAATGCCTGCAACAGTGAAACGTTGGGGGTGGGAGGAGCACACCCAGTCCAGGAGTGAGTGGCTAGGGGAGTGAGGGTTGAGTCAGGTGGGTTCTGTGATTAATTGTGAGAGGTTCAAGGACTTGACCCTGTGGAGAGTGGGCCGTGAAGCAGGGTAAAGCCAGTTTAAGTTGAATTCCCCAAGGAAGATGAGCTCACTGGAGGGGAAGTGGAAGACAAAGGATTTTATTTTATTTATTTTTATTGAAGAGAATCGGAATTACAATCCTTTGAGTCACAGACTCCTTTGCAAAGGCTCCATGTCAATACAGATAGAATAAACATAACATTTGCTAGTATTTATACAAAGGTCACATAGTACATTGTATAAACATTGCATCAAGTATCCTAAGTAGTCCTTTGGTCTAAGCTGTGCCACAAGGTAGAATACAGGTTTCGAAGGGTCCTAACTGAATCGTGAGTCAGAGTTTATATACAGGGTGATTGTTGGACTTGAGGATGCAGTCATGGATTAAGGTTAGGAATTTAGCCCTACATTTGTGGATTACTTCCCTATGCGTGGCCTATAGACCGCAACGGTTGCAGTCACAGGTAGATGATTCAAGGAGGAGTTTTTTTAACACCAGTTTAAAATTGGCCAATACTAGGGGCTAGGGAGATAGAGGCTGGTAGGTTGTTTAGCCAGAGGGGAGCCCGGTAACGGAAAGACCTTTGCCCTAGGGAGGTCCTACAGTGGGGGACTAGGAGAGAGGTGCCAGTTGTGCGTCTAGGGGCCATCCTGTATGGAACAGTCTGGATGAGGTGGAGGAGGCCTTTGGTGCTAGACTGAGTAGTATTTTTTGGCTTGAGGGAGGTGTGATACTTAAGCCCTCGCTCAAATGTGAGCCAGTCCAAGAAGTTTGTAAAGCTGACACGGTGGTGTCTCTGTCTATCCAGTGACCAGTCTGCAGGCTTTATTGAGTGCTATGCTGATACTGCGTAGGGCCATTTGGTCTGCAGATCCATAGATCACAATGCCGTAGTCCACCAGAGATAGGACAGAGGAAGTTACAGCGAGATGTAGGGCCTGAGTGGGTAGGCAATGTCTATGTCTGTATAAGATCCCCATCTGGTATTTACAGTGGAGAACAGGTGTCGGATGTGTGTATGGTAGGTGAGGGAGGTGTCCAGGGTGACACCCAAGTATTTAAAGCTAGTGACCAGTTCAAGACTGAGACCCTGTGAATTAGTGATGAGAAGCGGGGCACTACTGTGTGGGCTTTGGCGGTGGGCAAAGATCATCGATTTCATCTTGTTGTAGTTGAGTACTAGGCGATGATCAAAGAGCCAGGTTTCTACTTCTCTGAAAAAGCCTTGTAGGGCAGATTGGAGGGAGTTAGGATGGGGGTGTTTCCAGAGCACTACGGCATCATTCGCATAGAGCAGGAGTTTCCCATTGCATGATTGAGGGAGGGAGTTTAGATAAAGAGTGAAGAGCAGTGGGCCGAGTATGGACCCTTGGGGTACACCTGATTGGACTGGCCTTTTGGAGGAAAGGGTAGTGTTAATTTTGACCTGTTGCGTCCTGCCAGAAAGGTAGTCTTTGAACCAGGAGGTTGCTTCAGGGGAGAAATGTTGGGATGGAAGGGAGTGCAGCAGAAGTGCATGACTGACGGTATCGAAGGCTTTAATCAAGTCAACGTAGATGGCTCCTGCTAAGGACCCCTGATCGAGGGGCCTCATGGATATATGAGGTAAATGCCAGGAGGGCTGTGGTGGTGCCAGCCCGAACCGCGTTGTTGGTGGGCAAAGCAGCGAATGCTTGGTCAAGTAGTCGGTAAGCTGGTCCGACACTATTTTTTCGAGTGCCATTGGGGGGGGAGGATCGAGATGGCTCGGTAATTACTGGTGGAAGTGGGGTCACCGCTCTTGAGAATGGGGGTAATGACGCCACTTTTCCATAAAGTGGGAAACTGACTGAGGCATAGTGACCAGTTAAGCATTTTGGTGAGATGTGGCAGAGTCACATCCAGTGTTAGTCTGAAAATGTTGAGGTCAGTAGTGTCTCTGCTATAGCATACATTCATCAAGGCTTTGGTAAGGTAGCGCTTTGCCTCAGTGAACGAGATGATTCTCAGCCGGAAGGGTGGGGGGACTGTGGTAGCTGATGTGACCTCTGGGCAATTTTTTATTGGGTCGAAGAAGTTATGTGGGAGGATGTGGCTGAGGTCTGAGGATGAGAGGAAGTTGACCATGAAGGATGGAGAGATCTTAGGCGATGAATAGAAAACATCAACAAAGATGGGGAAGGTGGAGGGAAGGGATAGCTTTGTTAGCAGGAGCTCATGACAGCAAGGGAGTGCATCACTGAAAGAGGTGAACATGATAGAGTTTGATGGACGTATAAGGCAACCCCACCACCACGCTTGCCTCGGTCCTGACTAAAGAGGTGGAAGTCAGGGAAAGCTAAGCTCAAGCCAGGTACCCTAGAGGAAAGCCAAATTTCAGCAATGCACAAGAGGTCAGGAGAGTGCTGGGGGATCCATACTTACAGGGAGTAGAGCTTGGGGAGGAGGCTTCTTGCGCTGAGATGGAAGAAGCTGAGGCCTTTGGGTAAAGTAGGGGGAGAGGAAGCGGGAGCAGAGTTCAACATCACCAGCAAGAAGAAGGAGGATAAAAGGAGAAGGAGAATGGAGTTAGACTGCCACCCATGAACGGGGGTGAGAGAAGAATGGGAAAGTGGAAAAGAGACAGACTCAAAGAAGAAATTCAAGGTTTAGGAAGGGGGGGAAGTAAGGAGAGGGAAGGGTGGAGTAGGGAGTGGTGAAGAGGGTGAGTTGGAGGTAGAGGAGGGGGTGGATAAGTGAGAGAGATGAAAGGTATGTGAGTAGGCCTGAAGGAGGAAGGGGGAGAGTCGTGGGTAGGAGGAGAAAGGTGAGATAGAAAGGAAGGGTATGGAGCATGGTGAGAAGGGTTGCAACTAGACAAAACAAAAGGCAGATGTGTTAGAAGTGAGGGTAAATGTGACAAGTGGACACTTTAATCCCTGTTAACCAGGGCTATATGCAAACAGTGTATGTAAGCAAAAGCAGAAAACCAAAAGGCTAGTATTACTACTGTAGGCAGAATAAATACTAGTGAGCTTGAGCACAGCGAACTAAGACGTCATTTATAAAGGCTATGGATATGCAAGCACAAGTACAAGGTGATCCAGCTAGGGAGCATGCAGTTAAGTAAACAGTGAAAGTTGGTCTAAAAACAAGCATTTCTCAATGCCAAATGTTTGCTTGCTGGTATTGGCATTGGTACTACAGGAGTTACAGAGATGCATAATAGGAATGGCAGGGAAGTACTGAACTAATGCCAACCTCCCCCCCACCCTGCTGAGACTGACAGACTCTCAGGTGTACCTTTGGGTCGTCAGCTATAGCGCTCGACGCCATTCCACCTCACCCCACCTGCAGACACTGACAAGTATCACGGTGCTTTGGGGTTTCGCCCTTATGCTTACCCATTCCATAAGGAAATAAGCTGAGATGGGTGCAGTATAGGAAAATGGGGTGAATGTTACGGCCGACGACCCCAAGCCACACCCCTGACGCCTGTCAGTCTGTACACGGTGGGGTGTTACGGTTGGAAACCCTAATGTCCCAGGTGTTTGTTGGTATTTTTGCTCCAAATTTTCAACATGGGATTTTTGAGACTCCATCTCATGAACAGTGGCACTATCATTTCGTTACTCAATCCCCAAAGGTGATTTCACACAGCGAATGCACCATTCGGCACAACAGGTGCGAAAAGACATTTTGGGCAGGATGTGAAAAATGATATCTATACTAACCGTGAGAAGGTGTGAAAAAATGGCAATGTTGAAAATCTGGAATGAAAATATGAAAAGTTGGCGAAGTTATGAGTATGTGTAGAAATTGTGTAACGCACGCTCGTAACGCAGTCAATTTTTGGAATTTTTTCACCAAATTTTCAACATGGCCTTTTTGGGACGACTCCTCATAAACAGTGGCACTGTCATTTCATTACTCTGTCCCAAAAGTTGATTTTGCACAGTGACTGCACCATTCTGTGCCACAGGTGCGAAAACACGTTTCGGGTAGGATGCAAAAAATGACAGCTATACTGTTCATAGGGAGGTGTGAAAAAATGGCAATGTTGGAAATTTGGAGTGAAAATGCTAAAAACTGGCGAAGGGAAAATGCTAAAAACTGGCAACGGTATGAGCGTGCATACAAACTGCAAAACGCATGATTGAAACGCAGTCATTTTTTGGAATGAACAGTGGCACTGTTGTTTCGTGACTCGGTCCTGAAAGGAGATTACGCACAGCAACTGCAAACTCACGTTTCGGGACTGAGAAACTAAACGACAGTGTCAGTGTTCATGAGGTGGGGTCCCAAGAACCCCATGCTGAAAATCTGGGACCAAAACTCCCAAAAATGACTGAGATATCAACCTAAGTTGAAAACCCCATTGATTACCCTTATAGTGCTTACCGTGATTTTCTTCAGTTTGCGGTCAGCTTTTGAAGAGTGCAGGCGTGTTCCCATTCACAGAAGATCGCAGTGCCAGACCTCCAGAGGTAAGTGGCGGGGTGAGGGGAGTGCGAGGCGGGTACGAGAAGGTGGTCAGGATGGGGAGGCCCAAGGACGATTTAGGACTATTTTCTTTTTCTTGAGGTTTAAAAAAAAAAAATACCTTGACAGACAGTTTTCTTTTTTACAGGTGAAACAGTATGAAAAATAAATTTCGGCACACTGCGGTGGGCTCCCAGTGTGCCAGACTAGTGGCGGGGGATCAATGCCAACCCAGGACTGGGCACCCCATGGTCGGCTGAAAAAAAGGGGGCATGGGGAGGCACATCTGACACCAGGAGTGGGCATCCCGGTGTTGGAAAAGGATAAACAATTACTCTGGCACACTGGGGTGCACTCTCAGTGTGCCACAATAGTTGGGTTGGGGGGTATACCAACACAGGGACTGGGCACCCTGTTGTTGGCAAAAGATATGTTCAGGCTTCGGGAGGGTGTCATCCGACACCAGGGTGGGCATCCCAGTGTCAGACATATAATTAGTTTGGCACACTGGGGTGGGCTCCCAGTGTGCCACATTAATGGGGAAGGGGGGATACATGCCGACATGGGGACTGGGCACCCCATTGTCGGCTTTGGGGATAGTGTGTGGTGGGTGGCAGGAGCCACCAATTATGCAAAACAGCAGCGCGGCTCATTTATTACGTTTGCTTGTTTATTTATTCATATGTTTCATCAGGAAAGGTACACTGAGCAAACGAGTTGCTTGTAACTCCAGCCATGCGCATTACTGTGCACTGTAACGCACATGTCTGGAATGTGCCTGGTTGCCGGAAAGGGGGGAAGAGATCTGCTGCTGCAATGATGAATCTGTCCCTGATTGGAGCGCCAAAATTGATTTCAAGTGCGGTGCTCGTTCTAAAACTGCCATCATCTGCAGCTTCCCTGTTGATTGGTAGCTGAGGGACGTGCCCATTAAAGCATCCTCATGCATTGGCCACAACATTACCACACCGCTGCAATGCTCTACTAACCTCAATACGTTTCTTGTGCACTGCGTGCACAAGCAGACATAATTAGTACTAGTACCGTAGTCAAAATCTAGGCTAGTGAGATAACTGAGCAGCAATTTGTACTGACTAAGGGCAAACAATGCAAATATGAGGTGACACTGGTCACTGGTGGTACACAGTGCTTAGCAATTGCAGTAGGACTACAGCGTAGTATATTACCTACTGCACAAAAGCAATGGCTAGTGAGTTAGCAGTCTCATGAGCAAAATAAACTGGACAGCAATTAGCAAAGGTAATGGATAAATAGACTCAAAAACTGCAAGGTGAACCAGTTTGGTGCAGGCAGTATTTAACGTAAGCTGGGGCTGACAGTGAGGGAACTAGTGACCCAGATGGGGAGTATCTGTTAGGCCTAGTTCAGGGTAGCCCCGTAAGTCAGGTACAGGTATAACATGCAAAGCCAGTAAAGACCAGAAGGGAGTATACGGTTGCAACTGGCAGTTCCTCAGAGTATAGTACCTTGCAGGACTGTTTTATGGAAGGCAGGCTACGATGCGCAGGCTGTGCAAGGGGAGCTGGAGCAGAGCGGCTGGCAGATGGCAGACACTGGGCTGACTCCAGTGGATGTGCTTAGCACTCGGTCCTTCAAGAGAGGGCTGCCTAGGGGTACACAATTAAAAGACCGAGTACTTCCCGCCCTACTTGCATGTCTCTTGACTAGTGTGAGCACAGGATTTTTTTCTGCACTGGTCAGGAAACATCTAAGTATAAAAGGTGTCTAAGGACGATTGTAACACGACATTAATAGTGTGCCTGTGATGGCGTGACCTGATTGGCGTAGCACGGTCACGAGACGGCATCCCAAGCGGGTATTAACCCAGGGTATATGCCGTGCTCGGTTCGGCACTACCGCTCTCAGCCAGACCCCCTGCCTAGCAGCACTGGCCGCGATGTGGAAGGGAGAGGAGCTGGGGAACGAGCGGCGGTTCTGACGCTCCAGTCCTGCAGGGGAGATATAGGACATCCGGGGAATCATCCCGCAGTGCACAGTGTGCTGAACAGAGGAGTGTGCACGGGAGAAGGGCATGCAAGGGAACGCGGTATATTTCTCAGTAGTAGGCACGAGGAGAATGGAGGATTAGCACACACAGCAGCTGCAGCACAATCCACCCGGACGAGAATCCAAGCCGCATCCGGAAGTAACGGTCGACCGAGATCCCCCGCGAGACAGCAGCGGTCCTCACAGCCGTTGAAATCCCCAATGCAGACCTCCCAGCACGAATAACACAGCAATAGCCGGACGGAACTCGGCAGGACATGACAGAACTGTTATCTGTCCCTTTCCGCGACGGTAGATCACCAAGCACAGTTGAGCACATCAGTATGTATCTAACCTGTCGCTCACGCCTTGTCATGTTGTAATAAAAGATGTTAGAATGTCCACGCCTCTGCGCCCTGTTGTATTGCTCTCACAGTGGCCCCTCAACATCCCTCCAGGGCCGTCGGCGCCTGTTACACAAGTGCATTAGCCACTCCGTCGGTGTGCTCCTAATGCTGGATTGATACATGGGGAGGCGTGGACCGCCTTCGCCTCCAAATGCATCAATCCAGCACAGAGCACACCGTCGTGTTTAATGCTTACGCAGGATACCCAACTGTGCAAGGAAGACTGCTGTGTACTCCGTACTCACAGGCAAGAATGCACAGTTAGTGCTGGTGCAAATCTCTAGGTACAGTCTGAGCTGTAACAAGCTGCAGGCACCTCAGTAAAAAAAAAAAATAATGTACTATTTAGGTACTAATCAACAAAGGTTACATAATCTTTCTTAGATTTCTCCTTCCTGCCATTAGTTATTTGTGTGGAAACCAGGTATGAATCCCTTACAGTTTATCTACCCTCATTTCTTATTCCCCACTTGAACTCATATCCTGCTATAGCTACATCATAATTAGTTATGGTAATAACTGCGATACTACAAGTGGAGTACAGTTTCATAACATCAAGTGTATGTTAATACTAATATCACATGTTATGTTTTACCCATGTTGGTTTTTATTTATATTACACACTTTAGACATTTAGTTTACAAGATTAAATGCATTTTATCGTTTGTTTTTCTTTTGCTTGTTTTATTTATAACTCAGTACATTGCATTCACTTTTTGCTATTGAAAACAATAAAGATTTGAATTATAAAAAAATTATAAAAAAAATACTAATGTGGATACCACCCTTAGCAGCTGCAAGAGTGTCCTTGTGCATTCAAATCAAAAATACTGGGAGCAGAATGAAGACATTTCCTTTTCAAAAAGCAAGAAATATGTAGGAATGTATAAAGATTATTGTTTGATTATCTGTTTATACACTTTTTTGCAAGATATCTGAAGCACATGTCAGTGGCTCAGTGGGTTGTACACCCTCCTCTACAGCCAGAAAGTTGTAAGTTCTAGCCCCACCGTCAGAAGGTAAAACCAATACTGTATCACAGGAGCCCCATACACAGTTTTCTTGCATCTTATGATACTTGCCAGAAAATTTCCTTGCATGATCTTTTCTTGCAAGGAAAATGTCATAGTCCTTACATATTTCTCACATATGATTCTTTCATAAAAACTTACATAAAGACTTGCACGTAGGTTGCAAAAGCCAGTTTGTAACACGGCATTAATAGTGTGCCTGTGATGGTGCGACCCGATAGGCGTAGCACAGTCACGAGACGGCATCCCAAACGGGTATTAACCCAGGGTATATGCCGTGCTCGGTTGACACTACGCTCTCAACCCAGACCCCCTGCCTAGCAGCACTGGGCGCGATGTGGAAGGGAGAGGAGCGAGAGCGGCGGCGGCTCTGGCGCTCCAGTCCTGCAGGAGATATGAGACATCCGGGGATCATCCCGCAGTGCACAGTGTGCTGAACAGAGGAGTGTGCACGGGAGAAGGGCGCGGGAGGCAACGAGTATATTTCTCAGTAGTAGGCACGGGAGAATGGAGGATTAGCACACAGCAGCTGCACCACAATCCACCCGACGAGAATCCAAGCCAAGATCCGAAAGTAACGTAGACCGAGATCCCCCGCGACGACGGGCAGCAGTCCTCACAGCCGCTGAAATCCCCAATGCAGACCTCCCAGCATGAATAACACAGCAATAGCCGGACGGAACTCGCAGGACATGACAGAACTGTTATCTGTCCCTTTCCGCGACGGTAGATCACTCAGTTGAGCACATCAGTATGTATCTAACCTGTCGTTCACGCTCTTTGTCATGTTGTAATAAAGATGTTAGAATGTCCACGCCTCTGCATCCTGTTGTATTGCTCTCACAGTGGCCCCTCAACATCCCTCCAGGAGCCGTGGCCCTGTTAAGCGCGATAAACCCTCCGTCCGGTGTGCTCTAATGCTGGATTGATACATGGAGGGTGGGCCTCGGCTTCCCTCGGGCACTTCCCAATGCATCAATCCAGCATTAGAGCACACCTCCATCGTGGCTTAATGCTTACATATATCCTTCAATGGAGTCATCACACTGATTTTAAGGAGGCTACAGCCCTCCAAAGTAAGTTAAAGCCCCCAATCATTTTCCCCATTGAAGAAACTTTGACTGCTGAGCAGTGCTGACTGAATAAAAATACTTATGCCAGTCATGATTTTCATTATTCATTAAGTCACGGCATTTCACAGTGCCACCACATGGAGTGCACTTTTGTTTTTCTCCAGTGGACTTTGTGAGCACTTGTCAAGTGCTCACAAAGTCCACTGGAGAAAAAACAAAGTAGTCAGAGACTGTGAGCGCACACAACTCATGGCTGCTGGAGGACCAAGAGACTACCAGAACAGGGATGGGAGTCACCGGGAGCACCAGACGCCACGGGAGAGCTCAGAGATTGGGTCAGGGCTCAAACTGAGTGACTGGCAGGTTAGTGGGACTGATGAGGAATCGGACTGGAATAATGAGCGGCGGGGGTGAGTTCCCAGTTGGCACAGTTCAGCATGAGGGATGAGTGTGGGAAGGGGCATCTGCGCTGCACTATGGGAGGGGAGGGGACAACTTGGACAAGGACAACAACGCCTCCGCCACCCTGCCTGCCAAGAGCACTGCTCTTGCTTGCATAGCCAAGCACAGACTAGTCCAAAAGGCTGTGCAGTAAGAGATAGCGACACAGTTGTTGGCGGAGTCGGTCGCTGACTGAGCAGCAGGGTTGCAGCTGTGCTTGTGTTCTGAGACAGCAATCAAAAATACACTGATAAAAATCAAAGCTGTAGATCTGAGCTCTGAAATAAATACGATTACTTTTTATTTTTGCCTTCTAAGCCTGAGAGGGGTGGGACGGATTTGTGTTGTGGGTTTGAACTTCAAGCTCAGACAGCCTGTGAGTGACATACACTACTTAAAAGCATTTTTACCGTCGGTAGTGTACCTGTACCCTGTTTGTGATAAACACTAGTGAGGCCTCACATAGAGTACTGTGTGCAGTTCTGGAGGCCACAACTTCACAAGGACATTGACGGTGTGGAGGAGTCCAGAGAAGGGCGACTAAGATGGTACAGGGCTTGCACCAGAAAACAAATGAGGAAAGATTAAGGGACCTCAATATGTACTTGCTGGAGGAAAGGAGGGAGTGGGGGGACATGACATAAACTTTTAAGTACCTCAAGGGCATAAACAAGGTGCAGGGGGAGATATCTTTCAGTATAGGAGGAGATCACGAATGAGGAGGAATAATATGAAATTGGAAGAGGGCAGGCTGAAGGGAAATGTGAGGACATTTTTCCTTCACAGAGAGGGTGGTAGACACATGGAGTAGTCTGCCACAGGAGGCGGTGGGAGCAAGCACAGTAGAGGGCTTTAAACATGCCTGGGACAGGCATATGGGATCCATAAAGGCGGGAAGGAGTGGTGATTGATAAGCCATTGATCACATGAGATCAGAGGCTGTAAACAAGTGCAGGGCTTACAGGCAAACTGGATGGGCAGGCCTGGTGGTCCCTATCTGCTGACAATTTCTATGTTTCTATGTAAAGACTGTCATGATCTCCACTCACTGATGGTAGAGCTGACAGCTCAGATTCAAAAAGAAAATAACGTCACTTTTTTGAGTAGGGGAATTATGTTTTGGGTTTAAGGCTCTCACCAGCAAATAGTTAGAGCTGAGAGGTGGGAGTTCAGGAAAAAAATAACAGCACTTCACTTTTTCTTAATTGCCTTACCCTCTAAGACAAGGGTTTTTGTTGTGGCTTTGTGGCAAGGTTAGCCAGCTCAGACAGCCTGTGATACAGACCATCTCTCTTTTCCTCTGGGGCCCTGTAACCTTGTTCCGAGCAGATCTCCTGGGATAATGGTGTCTGCCTGTCTGTTTTACTGTAGGGTCCTGTAACCTTCCCAGCACATCTGCTGGGGTTTTAGTATCTGACTTTCTTTCTTTCCCTCTGGGGTCCTGTATCCCTCCTAGCAGATCTGCTGGGATAATGGTGTCTGACATGTCTCTTTTTTCCTCCAGGGTTCTGTAACCTTTTCCCAGCACATCTGCTGGGATAATCGTGCCTGTCTGTTTTTCTTTAGGGTCCTGTAATCTTCCCACTTTCTTTCGGATCCTTAACCTTCTCCGATCTCTTGGGATAATAGTGTCTGTCTGTCTGTTTTTCATCTGGGGTCCTATATCCAATCATCCCAGCAGATCTGCTGAGCAGCCACCGGCCCGGTGGCGCTGAGTGCTAAGGCGCTGGACGCCTTACCTTGCAACATGCTGGAGACCCCGGTCCAGGAACAAAGCCTGGACCGTCGGAGGTCGCTTGGGGCAGAGCTGGGTGGAGTGCGGGAAGGCAGCTCTCCTGGGAGGTGTAGCAGCATCCTTGGTTGATGGCTGCCTCCGGGTGGAGGCCAGAGACAGCATGCGCTTAGAAGGTGCCAGGCATTAGGCCAATGGGGTGGGCAGAAAGGGGCCATTACCGGGTCCGTAAGGTGCATGCACACCTCCACACGCATGCACTCCTGCTCCTACTCCTGGAGCCCTTGGGAGAAAACCAGAGGAGAAAATCACCAGTGGCAGGATGATAACCACTTCCCCGCAGACGCCACTCCCGGGTACCAGGCATAAGGTAAGCCCCAGTAATTCTGGGTGACAGGGCTGGGGGGGTGATCGGATGGGGGCTTTCTGGAAGGTGCAGAAAATCTTAAATGTTAAAAGATCTGCTGGGAAAATTGTGTCTCTGTCCGTTGACCTCGGTGATCCAGTAAACAAATCTTTCCATGTGTATCAATAAAGAGGGGTGATTATAACCTGGCTTTTTAAACATATCTTTCACCATTAAAATGCAAGAAAAGCCACCATTTGAAGTTAAACATTTCCGAGGGACCCCCTAGCTTTGTTAAAATTTTAAATGTGGGGCATTAGCCCTCCCCCCAACTTTATACCTCTAGTGACACCCCCGATATCCTTCTGTGCTGTACCACTCAAGATGCTTACAAAGCTCTTGCCTTTTTTCAGTACAGGCAGTCCTTGAATGGTGGATGGTCAGTGTGTTACTCATCACGCTACTAGGCACCCAATCTTGTACACTTCTGTCTCCTTCGGTTTCTATCAGATGGACCTACCATGTTAATTAAAAGCGCTTGCGGTGCATTGTTCTGATGGCCACTGCAATCTTAGCAGTGATAGACAGATTCAGGGAGTCGGCGAGCAACTAAGTGTAGGGTGAGAGAATGGTGCTTGTACAACTTAGTGTGCTATTCTGTTAGGATATTTGTAACTGAAGCTTGTTTGAAGTATATTATTCTATTACAATTCTAGTAGCTGAATGTTGTTTGTTTGACAGCAAGTACCTGAGTACGTGTGCGGTGTGTTTGTGGCTGTTCACACTCTCTGTCCTTTACAGGGCCTGCAGCCCTGTTAGGGTACCAGAAACGCACTGTAACAATTCTGAGTAAGGTTGCACCCATAGAGGTCCTGCAGGAACAAAGTTCCTTTAAGGCTAACTGTACCTTAGGGAAGGAGCCCCAAGGACAGAGGTGAGCCGATGGAGATGGGGATGGTGGTGGGAGCAAAGAAAATGAGTTTCTGGAGGAAGCTTGAACATGTTCCCTTAACAGCCCTAGGAGGAGGCCATCTGTTAAGAGTCGCACTCTGCCTCATCAAACCCCAAGCTATAGCCTTGCGTTAAATAGATAGATAAGACAGGCAGGCAGAGAGACACATATTTAAGCATGCCTTTAAAACAAAAACAAGGCATAGTACAATAAGTGAGAGTGTATGTCAAATTTGCAATCATATTGCACAAGCATTCTACATACTACCCACCTTCCCGGCTATCTCAGTGTCTCCCTTCCAATCGCTGCTTTCCACCATCATTCCAATTCTCCAAAAGCTACCAATCTTTCTCTGGGTTCACGAAGCATTCCTACACAGAAGACTGCTGATCCACTGAACCAAGTTTTCAGAGGTGACTTGATGCAGCTAAATGAAGGAGGGGCAGTCCAAGTCTTGGAGCTGCAGTGGGAAACTCCTGCAAAGGGTCTTATGAGTCAGTAAAACATTTTTACACTCTCTCTCTGCCAGTTCAAGGAGTGCAAAGCAGGGTTAATGTACTCGGTTCTCCTAGCAGATAGATGTATGTAAACAAACCACATCATAGAAGCATCCAGCAAATCCGACGGGTGATTCTATAAAGCTGTTATCATTTGATTGCTCTTCTGTCGTAAAAATGGACAAATGACAAACTTATAAGAATTCTATTTTAAAGAAATCCGTGCCCCGTGGGATCTTTTTAATTCCCATTTTAAATAGTTTTATACTGATTAATAGCATTAATATATTTTACGTACACATTAGCGTGCCTGAAATTATTTTCTCAAAAGAAGGTGAAAACAAATCTTTTTTTTTTTTCCCCAGTGAAGAAAAATTACTGAACATATGAAACGTCACAGAAAAAAATATACTGAGTCTAGGAGAACTCGGTTGATGAATTACTGGGTTTTAAGTAATTTTTTTCTGGAGGGAAGTGGAATTGGCACAACTAGCACATGGGTCTCACTCGCTGTTACATCTCATTTCTTTCTTGTAGCAGTTAATGATCTCTTTAAACATACAGTACTGTATAAACACTTGAGCACTAATCAAAACCTACTGTACTGTGTATCTTTAGAGAGACCATGGGTAATTCAGCAATAACTATTTTTTTTTGTAGAATAAGTAGGATTTCCTTTGGAACTGACACCACTGTTTGACTAATGTTTCCTGCTGGTTCGGCCATCACATCTGGAGCTTTCCAATAGGGATGTGGCGGCAGTAGACTGAAGCAGGGAGGCCAACTAGTATTTTAGCCTCCCGTAGAAGCTTTTAATATGACTGGCAAAGTGTCAAGAAACAGCAGACCAAAGGAAAACATTCTGTGGTTCTGACATATTCCTTTCTGAAAAATCCATAATCTTTTTTTCTTTTTTTTGTAATCTGTTTTAAATAAAAATGTTAGGACTTTTAATCCCAAAAGACCTGAAGTGTTTTAAAAAAAATGCAGTTTCCAGATTCCTATTAACTTTTCCCCTGGTTACAAAGACTGACTATGCCCGTGTTAGTTTGCACTGAATTTACACAGAACTGGAACACTGTTAATACTATAAAAAACTTTTATTTTATTTTAACTATACAGCTTTATGATCCCATACTACCGACTCTGCTCTTTTCTTCTGGCTTTTCCTGCCATCGCCCTTCCAACCCTTTCCATGCCTTTGATCCACTCCAGCATTCTGCCAGCCCCCCTTTTTCTTTTTGCTATAGAGCTTTTTGCCCCCATACTTGCCTTTGCCTCCTTTCTTCAGGCCCTTAAGCCAGAGACCACCAGGCCCATTTGCTGCTCCCCCAACTCTCAGAGCCAGTGGGGATCCATACAGTGTGGGGCCCAAGAGGAACAGTAGGCTGGGAGGCACTTGCTTTTTCCCCCAATTCCCTAGGCCCTCCCACCTCCTTGATGGCATGCAGAGCCCTGTCAGGCCTTGCATGCATGCAACAATGCCCCTAGGCAAAAGGCAAGCTCCCTGGCTCACCGCAGGAGTGGCTGTAGCAGCGGAACCACAGTGTCACCCCTCCCTAACTGGGAGCACTGCGCCAGGCCCCTCAGCTGCCCAACCCATCTCCTGAGTGTGCTCCCAAATGCGGGTTGCTGGTGTGGAAGTGCAACACGCTGCTTACTGGACCATTGTGTGGCTTTATACTACCAGTACTTTAACGTAAGTGTAACCCCTAGATGGCGCTATCCCAGGGGCTACTACCCCTGCCTGATTTGCCACTAACAGGTTGAGGGGCCTGGATCCAATGGCGGGTGCCTCCACCCAGAGGTCAGGGTTTGCAATAGTTAAACTAACTTGGTCACAGCCCTCTGGGACACTGCAACCCCCCTTTCTTCCCACTAGTGGCCCACACAATATATCAGAATTACCTTCACAGTATACACTTACCCCCAGGTCTGGTTCCGGCACTGGGACCTCCTGTGAAATGAGATACAGTGCAACAATCACAGTACAGTACTTTAACATAGACAAATACCTCAGGCAGTATAACTTTGCTGAAACAAGCAGCTCTGATTTATTTAGGGGATATAACAAGGACAGGGGAAATCAGGTTAATTAGCTTATCACTCTAATAATCTACCTTATGGCTCTGTGCACAGGCCTATCCCTATCAGTTACTGTCCCTGGGTACCCAAGCCCTAGTGGCTAGTCAAACCGTGGCAGCTGGTAGGGGCCCTTTCACACAGAGAAAAGGAGAATTAAACAGTCAGCAGTACAGTAATTCCATTTGGATTTAATGTGGCAATTCAACAGGAGCAACCCTGAATTAGTACTCACGACCTCCAAATAAGATAGGGTCCTTCAATGTCAGCAGGGTCACTTGAGGTACCGAAACCTCTTCACACATCCATATAAAAGAAGCACTATACCAGGCAGGCTGCATCTGTATCCCGATCGCAATTACTGCACAATACCGGGAGAACACACAGCAGATTCAGTTCCTGACAGACCGAGTGCAATTTTCAGCAATTCTTCCAGTCTTCTACAGGGTGAGCCTGGTTTCTACTCTTCAGAGATCCTTTGATTCTTTTCACAGGGACAGATTCAGTCCTAACAAGCTGTTACACAAGCTGCAGACCGGAACTCTGGGCCTTACACGCTTTTTGACTAAAACTGCACACTGAAAAAGCACAGGGCTCCTTCCTTCTTCACTGCCAAAGCTCAACCGAACTCCAACCGACAAAACCGGGCACTTCCTTTGAGTTCCTCCCAGTTCTTGACGGATTGGCTGCACTCACAATAGACTGCTGCTGTTGGTCCAAAAGGCACTGAAGTCTAAACTACATCTCCCAGAGTCACTGCCCATACAATCCTCTTGTGGCTGGCTCAGATTATGAGTCCAAGTTCTGATTTGTCCAAGGCACCATTTTAGAGCTAGCTTACCCCACACTGATTGGTCCAGTTCAGCAGTTCAAAACTAGAATGGGGAACTAGCAGACACAGTTCTGACTGCAAAGAAAGCAGGTTAGACAAACTGTAATTTCATTATTACTCTAAATAATTTCTGGCAAACAGTTACATCTTTCAGATAGGTTCCCTTTGCACTCCTAGTGACTGCAAAAATGAAGTGAATTGGCAGCAGCTTGAGTGGTACTCAATCAAAGAAACACACAGTCCCCATACAACTAATTATGTCTGCAAGCAGACAGCTCTTAAAGAGACAGTACCAGAGGTTCTAAAAACACTCACTGATAAATGGCTTAAATGCCAAACACCATTCAGGCTTGAGCATTCAAGCAAGCTCCTGGAAGTCTTTTGGGAACCCCATTTGCAGGGGTTACACCCTTCCTGGCCTGGGAAAGCTTGACGTCCGTCGCAAGCAAGTCACTCATAAGTTTCAACTGCAACCACATACATTTGCATTAGGCTCGCACATGTAATCATCAGTCAATATATCATTTTACCAAGAACACATTTCTGAAACATTGCAGTCGTCACTCTTTACACAGTATTACATACACATTGTACCATAACTCAAGTTATTACCTCTTGTACATGAAACCTGAAGAGAGGGGCCCTTCCTATCAGTTACCTTGGGGCTGGACGGGCAAGGGCACCATACTTAGAGGAGCAACACAAGTAACTTGGAGTTAGCACTGACGCTCAGTTTGGGCAATGAGCTCGGGACACATACACTCCTTTATGGACAACATTGAGAGGCAAATCCACAGGCCTCCCAGGGAATCATAACTGAGGTGCACCACAGGCTTTACAGCTCGACCAGTCTTTCTAGGGGAACTGTTACAGTCTCTGCACTCTGAGCCTCATTTTCAGCATTGTCCACACTTGTCAGGAGTCTCCATGGGGTAGAGAGGCTAGAACTTGGGGCACTTTCAGCTCCAGGAGTTACAGTTTCTGAGTCCACAACATTTGGCTCGCATGGAGAGCTTTGGACACTGGCAGTGGACTGTCAGGGCACTCAAAATACTCTTCTTGTTCGGGTGTATCACCAGTCTGCCCCAATCTATCATTTTCCTCCTGAAAGCTCAAACAGTTCAACCATGCACAATGATTCCATTTCATCTGATCTGATGCTTTGCACTTCACTTTCTGGGAGCATTGGCTCCAGGGATGAAGCTGGGGGCTTAGACAGTCCAGAAGGCCCATCTTTGTCTCCAGTATTGACTAGGGGATTGCCCCGAAACAATTGACTCAGTTCGTAAGAAGGATAGTATTCAAAGTCACTCTCACTTTCTTCCGATATGGACTGACAGTCATGCTCAACTGGGACTTGTGGAGGAACACTTTAACTTTGCTTCTGTAGGTGCAGACTTTCTTGATCTTTTCTTAGCAGCAGCTCTAGTCACTGGTCCAGAGGGGCATCTTCTAGGGGCTCAGACTCAATTAAGATTTGTCCAATGGGCAGTAAATGATTTCTATGCATTGTTTTTACATCTTTGAATTATTCTCAGGCCTTACTTTGTACACTGGCAGATCATCTAGTTTGCCCACTACAATGTGAGGGAGATGGTGCTCATCTGTCAGCAATCTTGTGCTTGCCATGCAATCCCAGATTTCTTAGCAAACCCGATCTCCTCCTGGAGTTCCTGTGCTTTCACCTTTTATCATACCTTTCTTTGTTGGCCAGATTTCTTTTGGCAGCCATGGTTTGAGCCAGTTGAGTACGCATGAGTTAGCTGGGCCTTTAACTTTGCACATACTGTAAATAGTTGTCAGCTTGAACCCCATCAGGAGAGACCCCAAAACACACATCTACTGGTAGTGTCGAGCTTCTTCCAAACATCAGGCGGTAGGGGGAGAATCAGTGGCATCACTTTTGGTGCAGTTATAAGCATGTACCAGGGTGCTAATTTGTTGGCTCCATCTAGGCTTGTCCTTTGGGTGCAGGGTGCCTAGCATATCTAGCAAAGTGCGGTTGAAACGTTCAGGCTGTGGGTCCCCTGGGGTGGTAAGGAGTGGTTCTGGACTTCGTGACTCCCACAGAGAAAGCATCTCTTTGATCAGGCGACTCTCAAAGTCTCTCCTTGATCAGAATGGATTCTTTGTGGAGCCCCATAGTGAACAAAAAGTTTTCTACAAGTACTTTGGCCACAGTGGATGCTTTCTGGTCTTTGGTGGGAAAGCTTGGGCATATCTCGTGAAATGGTCAGTGACCACCAGCACATTACTGATATTTCTTTGATCTGACTCCAAACTTAGAAAATCAATACAGACCAGCTCCATGGGTGCACTGGTGGTGATGTTAACAAGGGGCAGCCCTCTGGGGCAAAGCTTTCCTCTGTAAGCAGCGACTACAAGTTCGAATGTGTTGCTCCATCAGCCCCATCTTAGGCCAATAGAATCTGGATCTCACCAAGTCAAGTGTTCTGTCTATGCCAAGGTGCCCCATGTGGTTGTGCAAGGACCTCAGTACTGAGTCTCGAAGGCAGTGGGCAGCACTAGTTGTTGTTTGTCTACTTGTCCCCTCTGCCTACTGTTTCTCTGTATAACAGTTTATTGATCAGTTTCAACTTAGGACCTTCTTTGTATAACAGTGCAGTTCTCAAATCAGTGGAGCGTAATTTGGACACATCTTTTCCTGCATAGAGGGCTTCTAAAGCTGCTTTGATCATGGGATCGCGGGATTGAGCCATGAGAATACATCATTGTCCAGCTGAGGCAGTGCACCAATGTCTATTGCAGAAAGTGGCCAATAAGGCAGGTATGCAATTCTCAGAGGCTCCCAAGAATCCACCATGTGAGTCCACTGCGTCCGTGACATTTGTTCCTCCTGTCAACTTCGGCAGAGTGCCCAATGTCAGGTTCTGCCAATCGGACCCAATCATTCTGGGGAACAGGCCTCCGGAGAGAGCATCAGCATCTATGTGGTTCAGACCTGCTCGGTATTCGGACATATCATATGTAGATAATGCAGAAAGCCACCTATGGCCAGTGGCATCCAACTTAGCTGAGGTCTGCACATAGGTCAAAGGATTATTGTCAGTTTTTACTAGTATTTTAGCCTCCATACAAGTACTCATGGAATTGGTCAACAATAGCCCACTTCAAAGCTAGAACTCTAACTTATGTACAGGATAGTTCTTTTCGGATGGGGTCAGGCTTCTACTGGCAAAGGCCACTGGTCTCAGGCCATTCTCGTGCTCTTGGTACAACACAGCCCCAACCCTTGCAAGCTAGCATCAGTGTGCAGGATGTAAGGTTTTCTTGGATCGGCATAGGCCAGCACTGGAGCATGGGTAAGTTGATATATGATCTCATGAAGCAGTCTCACAATCAGGGTCCAGCGGGCCCCAAATACTTCACTCGATGAAAAGCCTCTTTCAGTCTTGAGGGACTTGACTTTTGGTATTTTTGTGGGTTGGGGATACCCTTGAGTAAGGTTAAGTAAAGGCGGATCACTCTTGAATAGTCCTTGATGAGCCGATAATAACCACAGAATCCCAGGAATCTTTGCAGTTCTTTTAGATTTTTGGGCTGTGGCCAGGTGGTCAAGGCCTCAACTTTACTTGGGTGGTCTCTATTCCTCGGTGGATACTATGTGTCCCACATACTTTACTGATGTTTGAAAGAATTGACACTTATCAATGGACAGTTTAAGGCCAAAGTCCTCCAGTCGGTCCAATACCTTAAATAATCTGCTCTCATGTTCCTCCAGTGAGCTGCCAAACACAATAACATCATCTAGGTATACCAGGCACTCTAGTAAGTTCATGTCCCCACTGCACGCTCCATCAATCGTTGAAAAGTGGCTGGGGCACCTGAAATCCTGAGGCATCCTCATGAATTCATAGAAGCAGCGGACAGATAAAGGCTGTCTTTTCACGGTCCTCTGGGGCCATCGGGATCTGATAGTACCCACTGCGGAGATCCAGAACAGAGAACCACTTGCTCCTGTTTAGGCAGTCCAAAGCATCCTGAATGGGGCATTGTGTACTGATCAGGATAGTCCGCCGGTTTAAGGTGCGATAATCCACACACATCCTTACTGTTCCATTCTTTTTCTCACTACCACAATGGGGAAGCATAAGGCTTCTGGATTCTTGTATTACACCAGCAGCTAACATCTCTTGCAGATGCCGTCTCACATCATCTATGTCAGCAGGTGCCAGGCGTCGAGACCTCTCACGAATGGTCTTTCATATGCAGCCGGATATTGTGCTCAGCTCCTTGCACGCATCCTACATCCCATTCCTTTAAAGAAAACACCTGGTCTCTCTGGGCAAGCTTCTCACTGATCTTCACTTTCCATTCAGCTGGCAGCAGGGAGTCACGAAATCAAACAAGTCAGGCGTTACTCTGTCATTCTTCCTTGAACTCTTGCTGCTGGGTAGCACTGCAGTGTCTGCACAATGCACATTAGCCAGGATGCAACCCTCTGTTTACTGAATGTCTCTTTCAGACACATTATGAACTTGGACCATTACCCTTCTGGCATAAGCATGGGCTCTAGCGGGCAAAATACTAGGCTTGACCAGCAGTCCCTCTGGCAATTTCCATCGCCTGGTGCATCCAACATTAATATTTTATTCTAACATCCTTTCTGATACGGACCTCTCCCTGTAAGGTACACTGGGCATTTGGCGCCAGGATCAGAGACTCAGGATCCTTCTTCCATACAATTCGACCGGTTCCTCTGGTTCTGTTTTTTCAGCATCTCTCTGTGCCTCATAGGCCTTCTTAATTAAAGCCGAACTCTTAAAGCTCTACTAGTCTTTGACCCTGTTTTTCATAACACAACTGTGCCAGCCTTCCAACATATGAGCATTTGTTCCAATCAACAAAGGACACCATCATACAGTCCAGTGGGGACACACTAAGGCTAGGGTCTCTACTTGTTCGGCCACTCCAGCCACGGAGGTGGGGAAAGACAGCCAAATTCGGATATATCCGAATAGGGGTAGGCTTCTCACTTAACCCCATACATGCAGTCCTTCTAATGGTTGTAAGGGTACGCCTGACAAATGCTTCTGATACCAATCTTGGAACATAATTGTCACTTGGGAGCCACTGTCTAATATAGCTCTTGTAGACACTCCGTTCACCTTTACAGTGGTCTCCATGGAGGGACCCACTATTCTGGACCAGTCTGAGAGGCGGTAGTGGGGGCCTGGGCAACTGACCTTGCCACAAAAGGACGTGAATTAGCATTTTTGGTGCCCTCACTGGGATCATGTGTGCACCTCTTAACCACTGATTTCTTCTCCAAGCTCTCCTTGTAGCCTATATGCAACTTTGTCAGTGTCTTTTGGGGACTGGCATTCCCTTTCATGTGCCCATCTTTCCACAATTATAGCAAAACATACTTTCTGGAGTTTGAGCTGGCCGAGCGCCACACTGGGAGCCAGGGCGGGGTATTACTAACTGGAAACCTTGGTGCCATCTCTGTCTGCGGCGTGATAAGCATTTGGAGACATCTCGTCAGTTTCTCCACTTCCATGATCAAGGAATCGAGTTCGGAGCTGTTATCAGCAGAAGATACATGGGTGGGTACCCCCACCCCCATAGCAGATGCAGTCGAATATAGGTCAGGGCCCGTACTTGCAGGCGTGGCCTTCATAAAGGGACTGTTTTTGAATTCCCGGATCTCTCTCAACAGTTCGCCCCATTGTGACATATCTTTTTCCTTGTCAGAGCACTCATTGACTGCCAACCTCTGCCCCTGAACTTCACTTGATGGGTCGCCCTCAGTCACTCGGGTCGTAGCCGCAGCTATTGGTGCAGGTCCCTCCCGAGGTCGTCTTTTCTCAACTCCTCGAATTTCTCTCATTAACTCATCATAGGAGGGTGGGGATTCCAGTCGATCTGCCAGGCGTAACTGAAGCAACAGCAGTTCTGAGAAGGGGGCAGACTTAAGGATCCTGTCCAGCCTGGTTGGTCCAGTTCAATCGCTGGCAAACTACCTTTTCTGAGGCATTCTTGCAACAATTTTTCCAGCGAGATACATACACAGACAACAACTCCCTTGGTACTGTTGTGCATCTCTTACTCTCCACCATAGGTCCTCATCAGAATCTGGGCTCCCTACACATTCTCCAAGGCCTCAAGATAGGCCTGTGCAGTCGCTTCAGGGTTACTGGCCCGCTTAGCGGGATGGTAGCCAGGGCAGGACCTCGGAGGCTCTCACTAACCCTCTTCGCGTTTCACCTTTGAGCATTGCCATTCTAGCACTTGGGGCAACATAGTTATCCAGATCTCCCAGTCATCCTCCCTTGGGGGTGGGAGGGTGCCAGAGAAGATCCTCAACCTTCGGTAAGAGTCGTGACTAATGGCAGGTGCAGAAATAGGAGTCTGCATTGGTTCAGCCACCATTACGGGCACTGGAGCAGGAGAGGGTGTTGGGAGGAACACCCCAGGTGGCAAGAATAGTTTCTTCAAGTCCTCCACAGTTTTCCCTCTCCAGCAACCATTCAGCAAATTTCTCCTCAAAGTTTCAGATAGTGGTGGGGCTGATTCCCCAGGTCTTTACTGTCCTTAGTTATCACTCCAAGCAGTGAGGGCTCCCTCTGGGGTAATGGTCTGTGGCACTTTGGAGCTATCTATGGGATCCTTAAACTCTACTAGGGCCAGGAAAGTGTGGGTGAGCAGATTAGCATGCCGACCCACCACCACAGGGTTTTGTAAACCTTCCACCTTGGAAAGTACTCCCTGCACAGTGTCCGTATTGATACCCAGGGGGGATGTCCAGGATAAGCATAGCATTTTGGGGGTCGATCTCCTCCCCAGTACACCACTCCACCAGCCGGTGCACAGCCACTTCTGTCGGGGTACCCATTTTTTTCTTAACAGTGGTTCGTAAATATGGCCACTAGAGGACACACAATCCCAGCGGTGAGCCTCCAAGATGTAACCCCTAGATGGCGCTATCCCAGGGGCTACTACCCCTGCCTGATTTGCCACTAACAGGTTGAGGGGCCTGGATCCAATGGCGGGTGCCTCCACCCAGAGGTCAGGGTTTGCAATAGTTAAACTAACTTGGTCACAGCCCTCTGGGACACTGCAACCCCCCCCTTTCTTCCCACTAGTGGCCCACACAATATATCAGAATTACCTTCACAGTATACACTTACCCCCAGGTCTGGTTCGGCACTGGGACCTCCTGTGAAATGAGATACAGTGCAACAATCACAGTACAGTACTTTAACATAGACAAATACCTCAGGCAGTATAACTTGCTGAAACAAGCAGCTCTGATTTATTTAGGGGGATATAACAAGGACAGGGAAATCAGGTTAATTAGCTTATCACTCTAATAATCTACCTATGGCTCTGTGCACAGGCCTATCCCTATCAGTTACTGTCCTGGGTACCCAAGCCCTAGTGCTAGTCCAAACCGTGGCAGCTGGTAGGGGCCCTTTCACCGAGAGAAAAGGAGAATTAAACAGTCAGCAGTACAGTAATTCCATTTGGATTTAATGTGGCAATTCACAAGAGAGCGACCCTGAATTAGTACTCACGACCTCCAAATAAGATAGGGTCCTTCAATGTCAGCAGGGCTCACTTAGGTAAAACAAACCTCTTCACACATCCATATAAAAGAAAGCACTATACCAGGCAGGCTGCATCTGTATCCCGATCGTAATTACTGCACAATACCCGGGAGAACACACAGATTCAGTTCCTGACAGACCAGTGCAATTTTCAGCAATTCCTCCAGTCTTCTACAGGGTGAGCCTGGTTTCTACTCTTCAGAGATCCTTTGATTCTTTTCACAGGGCGGATTCAGTCCTAACAAGCTGTTACACAAGCTGCAGACCGGAACTCTGGGCCTTACACACGTTTTTTGACTAAAACTGCACACTGAAAAAGCACAGGGCTCCTTCCTTCTTCACTGCCCAAGCTCAACTGAAACTCCAACCGACAAAACCGGGCACTTCCTTTGAGTTCCTCCCAGTTCTTGACTGGATTGGCTGTCACTCACAATGAGACTGCTGCTGTTGGTCCAAAAGGCACTGAAGTCTAAACTACATCTCCCAGAGTCACTGCCCATACAATCCTCTTGTGGCTGGCTCAGATTATGAGTGCAAGTTCTGATTAGTCCAAGGCACCATTTTAGAGCTAACTTACCCCACACTGATTGGTCCAGTTCAGCAGTTCAAAACTAGAATGGGGAACTAGCAGACACAGTTCTGACTGCAAAAGCAGGTTAGACAAACTGTAATTTCATTATTACTCTAAATAATTTCTGGCAAACAGTTACATCTTTCAGATAGGTTCCCTTTGCACTCCTAGTGACTGCAAAAATGAAGTGAATTGGCAGCAGCTTGAGTGGCTCTCAATCAAAGAAACACACAGTCCCCCATACAAACTAATTATGTCTGCAAGCAGACAGCTCTTAAAGAGACAGTACCAGAGGTTCTAAAAACACTCACTGATAAATGGCTTAAATGCCAAACACCATTCAGGCTTGGAGCATTCAAGCAAGCTCCTGGAAGTCTTTTGGGAACCCCCATTTGCAGGGGGGTTACATTAATTAAAAAAAAAAAGTCCCTCAATGGGTGGCTGGCACAACCTGCAAGTCTACAAGACAGCCCACCCAGCTCCTCTTCCGATTTTGTGACTGTAAAAAATTCCCCCCCACACCATCTGCAGCACCCAAGTCCAACCATCTCCCCCAGCACCCAGATTTCATATCATTAAAGTCCTCCCAGCTGCAGGAAGATGATTGACACAACCGACCCTCCTCCACAGCCTCCTACCTTCTTGGGAAGGGGAAAGCACTCCAGCACATGCTTGCATAGTAATAGAGCTGATCACGTGACCAGCTGTTTTATTATGCAGGCAAGTATGAGAGCACTTTCCCATTCACAAGAAGGTGGTGAAGGAGGGCGGGTTGTGTTATCGCCTTTCTCGCACTCAGTGGGGACTTTAATGTTATGAAATCTAAAAGCGGGGGGAGATCGACTGCTGCTGGGGTGGGTGTAATTTTAAAATCACAAAACTGGAAGAGGAGACAGCCGGGTTGTGCCGGTCAGCCATTGTGAGAGGTTTTTTTGTTGGTTTGTTTTTGTTTATTAAACGCTTCAATTATGAATGCTGGGGGGAGGGGGTGTGGGCTTGTTGCAGAAGGTGGGGGACAGGGGGTTGTTTTTAACATGATTGGATTGGGGAGGAGAGAGTGTTTTTTCTTTTTTCTTTGTACTATTTCCCAAATACCAATAGGCACAAATAGTGCCACTGTTCGTTATTTGTATCTGAATAATGAATAGTGCATTATCTGTGGTTTTCGGGTAATACAATTCAGTATTTGCACACTCACAGCAAGCAGCTTCTTGGCATAAGTCGCCTTCCTGAGAGAAAATATTCATTCACCTCATGCTGCCCGTAGCCAAATCTTAGAAATATAATTTTGAAAAATGCTACCTGCAGGCGGTACTATAATTACCATTCTGCTTTTGCCCTTTTTTTCCTCGTCTCAATCCCACTGATTGGGAGACCCATTACTGCACCCTTCCACCCACTGTGAAAGTGGCCACTCTCACAGCCAATGCCAATACCTCTAACTGTACTTGTGATGATGGTCAACGTACTACACACACAGCCACAGAAAATATATTCCAATATAGGAGGGCCCTTAATCAATTTCCCACTGTACACAAGGATTGGCTCTGTAGTCATGAATACTCTCCCTAGATACTTACACCTTTTTCAGTACATTCTGGTATTAATTCCCAGAATGCAATTCTTGACCTGGCAAAAATCCTTCTCTAAATACCTATGGGCAGGCAGATCACCCCACATGTCGTTTAAACTGCTGCAGCAAGTTAAATCCGAAGAGGGGAGAGAGGTCACAGACATAGAACGGTCCTACTATACAGTGCATGTCAGTGCACTGCAGTTGTGGTCCATGCCCACATACAAATTTACCTGGATGAGGATAGAACAAACAGAGGAGGGAGAATCCCCACTTGCAGCCAGGGCCATAGATAATTCTTATTTCAGAGTGTTATGCAGTTTCTAAAACAACATTCTTACTTCAGAGCAAACCGCAGACTCCTCCCTCCCCAGCTGCACTCCCTTACTTACAACTCGGAGCACAGCTTCTTAGATTCGGAGCAGCAGATTAGCCTTAGATTAGTCTTTCCCCACCCCTGTTAACCACCCTGCCTCTTCTAAACCTCAGCCCCTGCTCTCCTCTCCTTACCGGAATATAACCCTGCTGCTTTGCTTCTTTCCACAGACTGCAGAGAGGTCATGAGGGCAGTTAATTAGCCCTCCCGAGCACCCAGCTCTCAATCTCAGGTACAGCAGGACTACTGGAAACAGAGCAGTTGGTATCCTCGCTGGACGCTGCGGGTGTCGGCTGCCCCCACCCCACCCTTGGTGAACTCACTAATATATATAAGTGACCACGTGACAAAATAAATCTATCTTCTGCCCCCTCCCTCTGCAAGTTATAATTACAAACCACTAGTAGGCGCTATAAGCCGAAACCTCTGCAACAGCCCTTTTACAGGTAAAAGTTGCCAATCTAGACCAAGCAGACAGCACAGTGATTGCACTATAGGGCAGCTTCTCTGGCTGGAACCCAGTACACAAAGGGCTGCTCTCACTCGTGGGTGTTTCCTTTGAGGAGAATCTCCACCAGCCCAACTACACCTCACCCTTGCCAGCATCAAATACACTCGAGCTCCTCTCCCTTACCAGACCCTCCCACGGGCTGCTGACTGCCACTACCTCGCTTCAGCTATAAACCCTAATTAGCCCTATTCTAGAAATCAAAAATACTAAAAAAACAAATCCACGTAGATGTAGCACCAGATGTTGCTCTCCTCAATACTTATACTCTGCCTTATGGCAGTAGTGAATCAGGAGGCTGCGCACCTCCAGGACCCCTACTTACGCTATGTAATACCCCTATTTGAGATGCTCACCAATCTTAAATACTCAGCTCCGATCAGTATCTCTGTAGTTGCATTACTCCACTGTCGCCCTCATATAACTGACCTTAATGAGCCTAAGCTCACCAGGAGAAAGCACGCCCGCTCATCATGGGACTCTGGGCACACTCTCTCAGAAAGCTGATCCTGCTACTACTCCTGATATACGGGAATGTGCATCCAAATCCAGGGCCACTGCATGCAGGACCCACACCAAAAGCAGGACAACTAAAGACTGTCTCCCTTAACATAGGGCGCCTCCTACCTAAGCTTGCACAATTCCAGGCATGGGTGGAGATGATTAAACCCGATATCACTGTTTTCATGGAGACCTAGTTCTCTCCTAAAATTACAGATGAAGCCATCTCCCTGGATGGCTACAACTCCTTCCACCAGGACAGATTGTCAAAGCACAGCGGTGGCTGTATGGTCTTCCTCTGTAGCGATATTAAAGGACAGACCCTGCCCTCTAGCCAACATACCAAGGAGGCACAATATTTGAACACAAAGCTAACCATAGGCCAACAGAACAAAACCTTACTGCTAACTACAGTATACATACCCTCTGGCTCTTGAAGAACTGGCTTCCTGCAGTTCATCAGTAATCAACAGCAACTCGGAAAACAGTGGAAAAGGATTATTGTTGGTGATTTCAACAGCAAGTGGCACTCCCAGGATGCAACTGCAGCCAGAGATCACATTACTGACCGTTACCTCACCCAACTGGTGACACTAGCCACAAGGCATAACTATAGAATGGGCTCTAGTGCACTCTTAGACTGTATCCTCTCCTCCCGCCTGGAACACATCTCTGAGGTATTAGTCCTCCTGGACTCCCTCAGCAATCATTCCCCAGTGCTCTGTACCTGGTCGAACAACTTCACTTGGACCCCCACCTCTAGATCCCGAGAAACTGGTCCCTGAGACCAGGACTCCTGGATGTCTTTAAGCACTACCTAAAACAGACAGACTGGACCCCAATTGATGAAGCCAAGGATGGAAACCCAGCCCTTGATTACTTCCTTGATACCTTCACATGGGCCTGCGACAGCTTTGCCCCTTTCAAGTCTAAAATGGTAAAAGGGGCCTCTAACCCCTGGCTCTCTGGATCCTTCATAGGACTCATGCGACACAGGGACAACCTGTGGCATTAGGCCAAGGAGTCTGGGATGCAGTCTAATATATCTGCCTTCACAGCAGCCAGAAACAATTGTACTAAACTAATTCGCTTAGCCAAAGGCTCCTTCTACAAGGACCTCTTAAACAAAAGCTGGGGAGATGGCAGGGAGTTCTGGAACTCAATTAAATCCCTCACAGAGAAGGCCTCAAGAGCCCCACCTGATCTGATAATAACTGATTCCTAGCCACTCAAGGAACCCAGTGATACAGTTATATAGCTAACACTCTCAAAACAGCCTTCACAGACCTATCTGCTGTACCACCAAGAGAGTATCTCACACCACCACTGCGGGGCAGCTCCCCTACCCTATACCGCCCCCTGTCTGCTGACAGCAATATACCACCTTTCTATTTTAAACCCCTAACTAAACCCAAGACGATTAAATACGTCAAGTGGGTCCTTGGGAAGACCAGAATGGGGAGCGACCAGGCTGACATGAAGTTGGTCACCCTCACTCTTGACATATTAGCAGACCCACTTACAAAAGTGTTCAATGCCTCCCTAAGATCAGGTGTGTTCCTTGACAGATGGAAGGCAGCACTGGTCACAACAGTCCATAAAGCAAGGGATAGAACAAACACAGCTAATTACAGGCCCATCTCTATTCTACCCCCCCCCCCCAAAGCCCTTGAAAGGGCTGTCTCGGACTAATTCACGGGGCACTTAGAAAAGTACGGCCTACTCTGTAAACAGCAGCATGGCTTCTGAAAGAAACACTCTAACCTCACTGCACTGGTCAATTACACCTCAAAACTCCATGATGCACTAGATAAAGAGATGGCTGTAGGGTCTATCTTTATAGATCTCACTAAAGCCTTCGATACCATTAACCATTCACTTCTCCTAAACTGGCTGCTTGCCATTAGCCTGTCCAGTGATACCGTTACCTGGTTCGACAGTTACCTCTCCCATAGCGCACAATGTGTCAGGATTAAAGGCACACCATCTGAACCCAAGGAGGTTAGTCTAAGAGTCCCACAGGGTCAATCCTAGGCCCACTCCTATTCATCCTCTTTATAAATTCCCTCCCCTCAGCCTGCCCTGCACATATGGTGCTTTACACTGATGATGCCATCATCTCAGTAGCTGGCAGTGATCAATCCTCAATTACCATTGAGTTACAAGACAGCTTCTGTGTACTTGAAACCTGGTTCACTCAGAACAAACTGATGCACAGCCATAAAAAAACAAACAGCATGCTCTTCTCTGTGCTGCAGAAAAAGAACAAACACAGCCCTATGATGGCCCGGAGCAGTCAGGGAAACCTTCTGGAACAGACATGCACGTTCAAATACCTCAGAGTATACCCTGACAGCACTCTCAGTTTCACAAACCATATTGACCATGTGGTCAAAACCACAAATATAAAGCTGGGTGTTCTCTACAGCCACAAAAACTCAGTGACCATGGCAGTCCTGAAAGTAGCTACTAGCAGCTCAGTCTTATCCACAATAGACTATGGCCTGTCCATCTATGGGGCTGGCTCTGAAACTGCCCTAAAACGAATAAGAACTCTCCTAAATAAGGCCTGCCGACTGCCTCTAGGGGCTGATCACCTAATTCATACCTGTACCCTTTACAACGACACAGGATGGCTCCCACTCCACCTCGGGGTGCAATACCAAACTTGCATACTAGTAAAAAAAGCAGCGCTGGGACTTATGCCTGGAGCAATCTGCAGACTTCTTAAAGTGGCACAACCCATTCAGCAAACCAGAAGAGCAAACAGAAGTAGACTCCTAGTGCCTTTCATGCACACTAAGCTTGCCCAGAAATCCTTCTCCTATCAGGGACCCAGATTGTTCAATGAGCTACCTCATACCCTCACTGACTGCACAAAGATCAGTCTATTCAAAGCTGGGCTACAGGCTCATTTAGAGCGTGAAAAGGTTTGTCGATGCCCAAAACGATAATCCCAACTCTTGATACCATGGCCACTTTACTGCCATGTGCTACACCCAACTCGCTCCTCCTTTTACCCTCTCTCTTATCACCCCTATCCTAATCCCCCCACCTCCACCCTCCCCTAACCCCACCCCTATGTACTTACATAACCCCTAGGTGGCATTATGCCTAGGGCTACTACCCCTGCCTGCTTGGCTAGTAGCAGGTTAAAGGGCTTAGGTTCAGTGACAGGTGCCTCCACACAAAGGTCAAGGTTGGTATCAGCTTGACTAACCAAGCCACAGCCCTCTGGGACACTGTGACCCCCTTGTCTCCTGCTAGTGGCCCACACAGTACACAGTGTTTACCTTCCCAATATCTCTGAAAGGCTTTACACATACACCTAGATTTAGCACTTACCCACAGGACGGGTTCCCTCAGCTTGACTCTGGGGACCCCCTGTAAAATAAGGTGATACAGGATAAAAACAACTATGCAATACCTCAGACATAAACAGACACTATGGTCAATGTAGATTACAGAAAAAGAAGTAGATCTGATTTATTCAGGGGGCTATAACAAGGATGGGGGCAATCAGGTTAATTGGCTTAAACACACTATAAATATCACAGTTGTGCATGCAGTCAGTGTCCCTATCGTATCAGTCATACTCTCTGGGTACCCAGGATGGAGAAGGGAACTAGCCAAGACCATTGCCCGGGGTAGGCCAGCGTTGCAGCTGGTAGGGGCCCTGTGAAGAGAAGAAAAAACATGCACACCCACTGACTGTAATCCGGAGCCAGAGGGCTCAGTTCACGGAAACAACACAACAAATTAATCAGATGGCACACTCATGATTCAAAAGATATGCTGCAGGGAGCTACCCTGTTTGTTACTAACAATACCCACAGCTGGACACAGGATGGACGATGCTCGAGACGACAGATGGATGTTCTGGACTGCCAGAAGAAGCAGGGTAGGGAGACAAGGCCCTTGGGGCAGGGCCCAACTGCACTGAGTAGCAGGCGGATTCAGTCTGACTCGAGCTGGACACAGCCTCCAGACCTCAGCACACAACTCAGATCAGGGGAAAACCAGATTGTGACCCCCATCCAGTTCGCAGCACATTTATTTGTAAAGAAAGTTTACTGTACCAGGTAGGCTGCTCTTCGATCCCGTTAGCAAAATCACTGCTAAAACCCGAGAGCACAACGGTAGCTAAAGTTCCTGACAGGCCGATTGCTTTTAACAAAATCTTCGGTCTTCTACAGGTTAAGCCTGGTCCCAATTCAGCAGCTTGCTTAAAGCACACAGCTCAGATTTAGTCTGAAACAACTCTCTCTCTCCCTCTCTCTTCTCAGTGCAGAAAACAGGCAAGCAGGCCAGAAGTCAGTCCTTCCACAGTTCTGCCGCGCGAACTGCTGCTCAACATGACCGTTCGAACTATGCAAGCTCCTTCTCTCTCAGCTTCCAACTCAGATCTGGCTTGGCAGCAGACAGCTCAGGGCATTTCCTTTAGATCCAAAAGGTTCGATTGGTAGGTTCTGCTGTGAGTCGCAACATGCTCCCCCTGTTGGTGCAAAAAGGTGCCAACAGTCTAAAACTACAATTCCCAGAGTCTGGCTCCACATATTCCCTTTAGTTACAGGCTCCATTTTAGAGTCCCAGAGTACTGATTGGTCCAATTCGGCAGTTCAGGACCCAAATAGTGAAGCTAAACTGAACAGTCCTTGCTGCACAGAAGCAAGGTTAGAACAAGCTACAATATCATTATTACTCTAAATGATTTCCAGTTACACCTTTCAGTAAGGCTCCCTCTGCACAATTAGCGATGGCAGAACGGAGCGGTTATTCAGCAGACTGGCCGGGACTCGAACAGGGAAACACTCAGACTCCCCATTTAGAATAATTATATCTGCAATCAGGCAGCACTTAAAGAGACAATACGTGGAGGCTTTAAAGGCGCTCACTGGCAACAACATAAAAATGGCTTTAGGGCCGAACACTAACCAGGCAGTAAGCAATTAGGCAAGCTCGTGGAAGACTTTTCGGGAACCCCCACTTATAGGGGGGGTTACACTTAACCATGGCTCCACTTTCTCTTCTTGACAATACTTGCCCTGGCTGCACTTTTTTAGTGTTTCTATTACCACACCTCCTCACTCAGGGTCTCCATCCTGCCTGTTGGTCTTCCCTGCTCACTTGCAACGTGTACTCGGCACAAGCAGAGTGCCTATTTCTATGTTCCCAGACACCCAATTGCCAGCCGCCACACTTTCTCCATAATCTTTATCTTTGAATTATGTTATGAGTTGAAACATTACCTGTTTTCATCTGTGTTAACTATGTGAATATATATTACTGTGTTGCACTGTACTGTACTGTATCTGACCTTATTGTTTTTGACTGACTTGGAACCTTTGTAAAAGAGAGCCTGACTCAGAGGTGTAAATCTGAAACTGAAATAAATAAATAAATATATGTTGGTCCTGTCTGAAGGTGGCAGCGTACTGGAGAGAGGTGGGGAAAGTCCTCTCAGAATTATTTAATCTGAAAGCCCTATTGACACTGGCCATATTAGGGCTTCTCCCTCACGGGTTAGAGGCAAAGATTCAGTATATCTCTGCAGAGTATTGCTGGTGGCAACACAGAATGCCATAACCATGTGTTGATTGAAACTGGACCCACCAACATGCGAAAACTGGACAGAGGTAACACAAGACATTTACAACATGGAACAACTGACGTTCCAGATTTATCAAAGAGTTGATAGTTTTACAGCTAAATAGTTGAGGTGGAAACTTTACAGAGGAGAAAGGGATCTGGATTCTATCACATAATTCAGGTCAGAAGGGACACAGCCTACAGTGGAAGGGGGAAAGGAAACGCATACAGTGATACCAAGGGAGAATTAGCATTGAGGGGGAAATGGACAATGCAAAGGTTCTGAAATAAAGGACCAAGACATCACAAATGCATGTTACTTTTTTGTGTTTTTGAATAAAAGCCTGTACTGCATTGCTATGATAATGTATGTAAAAGCTGATGCCAGAAATCTGTACCAAGTTTTACTGTACCAAAAGAGCTCAATAAACGTTAATTAAAAAAAAGGATATTCCAAAGTAAATGCACCCTCATTCCACCACATACTGTAAAGCGCCACAGTAAATAAATACCAGAGTAAATGCACCCTCATTCCACAACATACTGTATAGTGCCACAGTAAATAAATTCCAGACTAAATGTATCCTGCCTCATTCCATGACACACAGTACCACAGTAAATCATTTCCACAGTAAATGTGCCCTGCACATCCCACCATACACAGCGATGCGGTAAATAACTTCCAGAGTAAATGTACACTGCCTCGTCCCAGGATGCACAGCACCACGGTAAATAACTTCCAGAGTAAACGCACCCTGCTTTGTTCTATGATGCACACTGCCGGGGTAAATACCTTCAAGAGTAAACACACCCTGCCTCGTCCTACAATGCACAGTACCGTGGTAAATACCTTCCAGAGTAAACACACCCTAGTTCATCCCATGACGCACAGCACCATGGTACATACCTTCAACAATAAAGGCACCTTGCCTCATCGCACGACACACAGCACCGCTGACTCATCCCACAATGCACACTCACATAGTAAATAACTTCCAGAGTAAATGCACCCAAAGCCCACGACACACAGCACCGCTGACTCATCCCACAATGCACAGTGACATAGTAAATAACTTCCAGAGTAAACGCACCCACAGCCCACGACACACAGCACCGCTGACTCATCCCACAATGCACAGTGACATCGTAAATAACTTCCAGAGTAAACACACCCACAGCCCACGACACACAGACAGCGGCACAGTAAATAAATTCCAGAGTAAATGCACTTTCATCCCATGACACACAGGGATACTGTAAATACATTCCAGAGTAAACGCACCCACATCCCACGACACACAGACAGTGGCACAGTAAATAAATTCCAGAGTAAATGCACCCTCATCCCATGACACACAGGGATACAGTAAATATATTCCAGAGTAAATGCACCCTCATCCCATGACACACAGGGATACGGTAAATACATTCCAGAGTAAACGCACCCACATCCCACGACACACAGACAGTGGCACAGTAAATAAATTCCAGAGTAAATGCACCCTCATCCCATGACACACAGGGATACGGTAAATACATTCCAGAGTAAACGCACCCACATCCCACGACACACAGACAGTGGCACAGTAAATAAATTCCATAGTAAATGCACCCTCATCCCATGACACACAGGGATATGGTAAATACATTCCAGAGTAAACGCACCCACATCCCACGACACACAGACAGTGGCACAGTAAATAAATTCCAGAGTAAATGCACCCTCATCCCACTGACACACAGGGATCTGGTAAATACATTCCAGAGTAAATGCACCCACATCCCACGACACACAGACAGTGGCACAGTAAATAAATTCCAGAGTAAATGCACCCTCATCCCACGACACACAGGGATACGGTAAATACATTCCAGAGTAAACGCACCCACATCCCACGACACACAGACAGTGGCACAGTAAATAAATTCCAGAGTAAATGCACCCTCATCCCACGACACACAGGGATACGGTAAATACATTCCAGAGTAAACGCACCCACATCCCACGACACACAGACAGCGGCACAGTAAATAAATTCCAGAGTAAATGCACCCTCATCCCACGACACGCAGGGATACGGTAAATACATTCCAGAATAAACGCACCCACATCCCACGACACACAGACAGCGGCACAGTAAATAAATTCCAGAGTAAATGCACCCTCATCCCATGACACACAGGGATACGGTAAATACATTCCAGAGTAAACGCACCCACATCACACGACACACAGACAGTGGCACAGTAAATAAATTCCAGTCTACCTACTTCAACTCTTACAGTATTTTACAGTCTAAGACCTGTACAGAAACTGCAGTGTTTGCCAATCTTGGTGATTAATTCAATATAGGAAAAAAAATTAAAATGACAAATCTATTGCAGGTGTCGCAAAGTGGAGGATAAATTAAAAAATAGTCAAGTCCTGGTCGCCCTTACAAAAGGCCTCTTTTAGTGCTGCTAATTTCTGCATTATCCCTGGTCAGCTCCATGCATGCCAAGTTTCTGCTGCTGTGCAAAATTTATGGCCTGGGCCTCCCAGATACCTTGTGTATGCTTTCTGCAGTGTGAATCCAACTGCAGCCGTGGCAGGGTCACTCCCAGACGCAAATTGGGCTGCAGTTTCAAAGCTATAAAACTAAATCAAGTCCAGCAATCAGAACCTAATGTTTACAACCTGGTAATGCAGCGTTAAATGAGGTACTAAAGAACTCATGTAGAAATCAATCAAAGTGCCAAATCCTACCCCCCACCCCGACTCTCATGATAAGAAAGAGGTTTGGGATCATAAAATCATTTCAGGTGCATGGCCATTTGCAACTCAATTGTTTTATTCCTTTTCCATCCAGGTACAAAACCTGGGTAACAAAAGTGTTCCTGACTGATCTGTTTTCTCCTGCTCTGTTGTACATTATCACCTTTTCCTAAACTGCCTTTGTACACAGCAGCTGTCTTGGTTTTAAGAAGTACTGTATCAATTATGTAAGAAAACATTTTGCAGTTTCTCTCGGCTCTTTGCTCTGAAGCACTGATCAAATCTGCAGTGTGGGGAACCTTTGCTTTACACACTTTCACCTGAAATCTGGACTCTGCCTTCTTACAAGCCCAATCCCAGCATCGGCTAACTACACAGGGTATATTACATTTACCTCACAAGCTCAGTTTTAAGAGTATTTATTCTGGAAATGTCTGCCTAGCCACAGACCAGGCAACAAATGAAGGTGCTTCTTTTCGTGCCACTTTGACCAAGTCATTGCTGTGAGACATGATGAACTAAGGATGACTTCTCAGTTCCGGTCCAGAAGATGTTTGTGTAAATCCAGCTAATAATGCTACATGTCATGGATCTGACTGAAACATAAAGAAACTTCATTTCATTTTTTTGTCTGTAGCTGAACTAGCCCAAGGTTACTTATATCAGAAGTTGGTTACTGGACTTGTGGCGTCAGCAGCAACTCACTGTGCTACTACTGTATATAGGGGACAATGTTTGAGGTTCTGCCACTCAACAAATCTGATTGTGCTCTTCATTTTCTGGGCTCCAAACCACAAAACTGTGATGCTTATGGCTACTGTGTGTGTGTCTAACTAAATGAAATGTTCGTTCTTGACTACAGATTTGGGGATTTTACTACAAACTTTCAGTAGTAATTCGCCAAAAAACTGCAAGCTTTATATTTCCAGCTAAGCCCCTGAGGGGACCTGCATCTGTGCTGCCTGTCTGACCCTTTATTCCGGGCTGGTGGAGTCTGGGTAGGGATGAGCCAGTCCTGAATTTGTTTTCAGTGTATGTGGCAAAACTCAGAACGTTCACCTTTGATTTGGCCTGTACAGGCTACTTTGACCAACTAAATAACAAAAAGTGTGCTTATCTGTCCTAAGTGGCTAGTGCCAATCTCACAGCCATTTCCTTCCCCATCTCAGGTACTTCCCATTCTCCTCCTGCCCCCTTACAGACAGCTGTTTCACTAAAAGGAAATTGCTGCCTCCTATCCCAGGTGCCACCTAAGTCATAAAAAAAGGACTACAGGTGATGGTCGACCCAGGGGTGTGGGGGCTCCCCGTCCCTCTCCCCCCCCCTCACTATCCCCAGACTCCCCATCCCTTCCTTCCCCTCCCCTCACATTCCCCAGACTCCTGGGTATCTATAAACACAAACATTTGAATGCCAGTTGGGTTGGGGTGAGTTATACCCCACTGGTTTTATTTAAATCAATAGCACAGGTGTTAAGGTTACCACATGTACATTCAGTGTAAATTCTCTGGCTTAAAGATTTAGCAATAAACGAAAAGTGCAACTATAAAGAAGAAACGTAACTTTAACCATCACAGTATAATGTATATGCCTTCATAACTTCATACTATGTGATGTGTAACTGTTGCTGTGTATAAAGACAAAGAACCTCTTTGTGCAAGCACTGAGGCAATGGTTACCCCAAAGGGCACTGGCCGGGAAGCCAACTTTCAAAGAAATACAAAATCACACATGCCCCCATAATGCAAAGCATCATGGGCTGCATATGCAAATCACCACAGAATATTACATTGGTTCAACTTTAAGCAGAAATGCATGGTGCCGAAAGGCTTCTCACACAGTTTGCAAAGGGTGCCAACGGAAGACACAGACATGTGTTTCATCCTACCAGGACTCATCAGTGTGCCTAGTCTGTTTGACACCCCAGTGGAATGAACCAGCTACCCTAAGATGGTCTATCTGGGTTATGTTGTGGTGAACCCAATTAAAACAAAAAACAAGTTAAAAGACAAAGAACCTCAGCGCGCAAGCACTGAGGCAATGGTTACCCCAAAGGGCATTGGCCGGAAAGCCAAGTTTCAAAGAAATACATGTTGCTGTGTATGTTACACTTCTCAGTATAGCTGAGTTTAAGAAGTACCTTTCCCCAGTATTTGCAGTCCTGGATTTAAACAAATAGGAGGCTCCCTTACCTGCAGAGGAGTTCCTCCATAGCACTTTTAAAGGATCGGCTTTGCCCCCCCCCCCATGGAAGGGAAGGGACTGTATTTTGCCCCCGAAGGGGCTAGCCGCTTCAATCCCTTCCACTTCCTGATTACCCAAGCCCCACGCTTCCTCGCTTGCAGACGCTACTACAGGAGCAGCAAGAGGGATCGGCGTTAATGCAAGTCTATTGAGCCTAATTTATTTTCAGTATTTAAATCAGACTTTTGTTACAGATGGAAGACTGTGTTAAAGTAACAAGAGCCTTGTTACTTTAATACAGTCTTCCATTTGTACCAAAAGTCCAATTTAAATACTGAAAGTAACTTTTAAAATTAGGCTCAATAGACTTGCAGTGACATCCCAATACAATGACCTTTGCCATTCCTACCTGTACACTCTTTACCCTTTTTCAGGTCATATGCCCAGAAAGGAGGTCTTATAGCTTAGTGTGTCTTATTATAATAAATGGGCGGTTCTGCCCCAGTGATCCATCAGCAGCGAGCTCTGGACGTAATGTCGGGGGACAGGCTTCACCGCAGCAGCTGCCATTTGGCAGTGTGCTACAACTGGGAAGGTTAGAACAGCATCATCGGGGTCACAGAGACCCCTACAGTGGCCCACAGGGACTACGCTGCATGCAGCCGAGGCACACATGGCTAAGTGCATGCTAGAGGGAGGCTGGAGATAAAAAAAAAAAACAAAAACAGGAAGAAAAACCCAAGCACCTCCTACATGATGGCCTAGGTTCCTGGGACACATAGTGCCTGCTTCAGTGTGGAAGATGGCCCTCTCCCGGAGCCCCCGCCACGTGGAAATGTGTCTGAGTATGACGATGGGATGTGGGACCAAAGGACAATGGGATGTGAACAGGGTGTACCCATGAGACCATGGTATATATCTGGTGGAGCATGGCCAGGGAGAAAGAGTAAATTAAAAAAGGAGGGTGGTGAGGTACCAGGGGCCACAATGGTTGCAAAAAAAGAATGAAGTTGGCTTCTAGTAGGGAAGGGGAAGGGGACATTGTTTAACCAAGAGTAGCACATTAAGCCGAAACTTGTTTCCAGGTGTGACCTGGGAGCACAAGGAAGTTAAGTGGCTTGCTCAGGATCATGCAGTATGCACCTAGGCGGTTGTGGGATTCAAACCCAGGTCTTAAGATCTGCAGCTCAGAGCCTTAACCCACTGCGCTATACTGTCTCCCCAGTATTCTGAATTAACTTCTCAGATGCACATCTAGCTACTGCCTGGTCTTTATGCTTTCTTTTTGCAAATTCTTATGTCAGGAACACACATTTGCAACATGTGTCAAAGGCTTCAAAACTCTGATTGGTGCTGGCCCGGTGGTGCTGAGGGCTGAGTCGTGGGTACCTTACCTCTCACCACGCCAGCAACCCATGTTCAGGAATGAGCACGGGTCACTGGGAGTCGGACGGGGTGGGAGGGCTGGGAATGGATAGGGCGGCCGTCAGGCAGCTCTCCTCTCCCAGATTGGGGAGGTTGGCTCTCTTGGCCTAAGACCACCACCACGTGGAGGCATGATTGTGGTGCAGACAGTGAGGGAGTTGGGCGCCAGGCCAGGGGTGGGCGGAGAGGAGTCAGCCGAGCCAAGGTGTGCGGCCGCACCTCCACGCAAGTGTCCGACCTTGTTTGGGGCTATGGGGAGTAAGGGGAAGTAAAGTGGAAAAAGCGGGGGCAGCGGCTGGATGACACCATCAGGCTGCCTCTGGTGGTCCTGCCGGGGAAGTGGGGGTGGCTCGAAGGGACTGCGGATGTCCGGTATGGATGGCTGACACAAGCTGTTGGACCGCTGGGAGGATAAACACCTATGTGAAAAAAAATAACTGGCTAAAAAAAGGTTTATAATCTGTAATATCCCATGTTTAAACTTCTCAACAGAAATTAAAAGCAGGCAAATATGTGGCTTCAGCTTTTGTGTACCTCACCAAGGCATCTGATTTGGTTGACTATGCAGAGTTACCAAAAATGTTACGCAACGTTAACTTGTCTGATGATGTTATCTTATGGTTTTGCAATTATCTTTAAGAGAGAACTCAAAAAACAGTGATTAATGGATTTATTCTACATAGTGTTCAATAGGATGTGGAGTGCCACAGGGGTCCATTCTTGGCCCCCTGTTATTTTCACTGTTAGTCAATTCACTAACAGAAAACTGAAACAACACGGAACTGTTATTATATGCGGATGACGCTGTATTATCCTGTTCAGGTCATGTTTTATCTACTGTTGAAAAAAATTCCCAAATGGATTTTAGTTTGATGCATACATGATTTGATCAGCATAAATTAGTATTAAATTCAGTGAAAACAAAACTTACGGTATTCACTATTGCAATTAAAACGTCTGTTAGTGATTTTCTGTTAAATGGCAATGATGGTAATCAGACTGAAAAAGTTTCAGAATTTAAATATATTGGCTTAATTATTGACTCCCACCTATCATTTGAACAGCATATTGTTAAATTAATAAATAAACTACACCAGTGACTGGGGATGCTCTTTCGATTGAACAGGTTTCTAACACATGATACCAGGTGAATTCTAGCACGTAGGTTTTTATTTTCTCTTTTGGACTATGGATCCATAATATATTCTTTCTCTACAGAAAGAATGCTTAATAAACTTAAATCATCTTTTCACAACATTTTATGTTTTGTTACTGGACTACGGAAAAAGACACATCATTGCGAGCTTTACAGGATTTTTGGTTATTTTTCTTTTCCAGACATTTTTAATTATATAATTTATTTTTACATAAGATCCATTTGGAGCTTTTTCTGGAATCTATCGTCAGTTTATTTCCCAAACAGAATAGTACTGTTCCCACCAGATCACAAAGTAAGATTTCTTTTAGTGTTCCTTTTTTTCACACTGCCATGGCACAAAATTCGATACAATTTAAACCGACCAAACTCTACAATGCTCTTCCAATTTCCGTTGTAAATAGCCCAAATATTTCTGCTTTTAAGGTTTCACTGAAGACGTTTCTGCTCTCTAACTCTGAATGTAAATGTTTTAATTGATATGTTATTGTAATTGTGTCAGTGTCAATGTCAATATTAATGGCTCAGTATCAGTGGCTCAGCAGGTAGTACACTCGCCTCTGAGGCTGGGAGATCAGAAGGCTGTGGGTTCTATCCCCCCTCCAGGCACTTTGGGTTAATATCCCAATACTGGCAGTGCAGCATGAGGAGGGTGCTGCAATCCTGAGGTGCCATCTTTCGGATGAGACATTAAACCAAAGTCCCATCTGCTTGTTCTGGTGGTAGTTCAGGTGGATGTTAAAGATCCCATGGCACTTCTTGAAAAGAGTAGGGGAATTTTTTATTAAGACTGAAAAGCAAACTAAATACACAAGGTGTTACAGCACACCAAATCATAATACAAAATTAAACAAGTAATATAAAATGTAATACAGCATCCAAATGAACAAAAACAAATATCAAAATTTTTGAAGTCCAAAAAAAAAGGAAGAAGAAATAACCAAAGCTAAACAAAACTCCCCTAAAACAAAAATATGAGAACATTATATATACAAAAGTATTACTACATACTAAATTATAATACAAATAATAAACAGAAATATGTATTTCATCATACATGCAATGGTAAAAATGAAAAACTCTGTCATTAGAGTCCTAAAACCCAAGTAGTAAATGCTGAAAGTCCTCCCCTTACTTAAAGAAGCCAGGGATTCTATGAGAGAACCAAAATACCAAAAATTGTATGACAACATACAAAATATAAAAACAAAGAAAAATAAGTATACAGCATACTTTTTGTCCCTTGTAAACCTAAAGGGAGAAAAAAAATTGTGAAAATAAGATGAAAAACATAAACACAACATTATCCCATACATAGTAAGCTGAAACAACCCCCGCACATGCATACCACTATATGGCAGTATGTTTTCCCAACTCAAAGCACCTCATATAAAATTAACTAGCATCCACAACATACACTTCCATAATATATGGATTCTTCATGTTCCTATATATATATATATATTTTTTAAATTAAACCATACTCAAAATCAAGAATACTCCTCACCAGAAAATAATTCATTTCCACCAGAAACTGCCACTTCTCATTAATTAAGACCAGAAGAAAACAACAGTGAAATTACAAAGAAAAACACTCAGTACCACATATTACTAGTCATGAGCAAAAGTGGAATTATGCAAAGACTGAAATGTATCTCAAAATATACCCTACCAACTCATAGCCAATCTATACTATACCACCAAGACTGGAAGATTTCATATGGCACTGACTTTCTTTCAGTATTTCTATGACTAAGAATTGTAGTAGTAATCATGTTAAATAATTGCTCCTCTGTATATTCTAATTGTTGCAGTGTCAGCCTACATCGCACATGCCATATATAGAATTTAAAACACACCAAAAATAACCAAAATGTAACCCTATCATGTTTAGTCCATTTGAATGGAAGAATACCCAAGTATAAAATCTCAGGGGTTAAATCACAAAAGGTGATGTAGGCCATTTACCCGTAAAAATTCCAAAACCGTTTTACAAAGGACACAGAAAGAACAAATGGTCCATGGATTCCACCACCTCAACACAAGTCTCCCTAGGGCAGTAACGATGTTCTACACTTTTATGTATTAGGTTTCCTTTGACATTGAGTTTCCCATGTAGGGAAAGCCACATAACATCCCACATATAAACCGGTATACGGGTAGATGTCAAAATTTTCCCAATCAATATTTTATCTGAAACAGGTTTAAAGTCAAAACAGGCTGTATCGTGAAAAAAGTAGATAGAAGATGTGCATATAGTGTTTTCGGTCATGTTGTGAAAAGTGTTCTGGTACTAAACACCAAAGTTTTATTTTCCCAAAACATACCCTTAAAGTTTCTGGAATATTATACAAAGAACGCTGTTTTGGGATGCATGAATGAGGAAGCCAGAAGGGAGTATCCTGCCAAGGAATCCAAAACCCACGGGATCCAAATACCCTCAGATTTCTATAATAATGGTCTCAAGTTTACGTTAGCAAAAATTGTAAAAAAGAAAACAATGGGATTAATCATTTTAATACCCCACATTTTTTCTCTCTAAACAGTAAACACCGTTTAAAGGGATTCAGTCTACTACCCCAAATGCCTGAAAAAACAACCATACATCCGGGTCTCCAGCTTGGGGTAGACTAAAACTGCAGCTAAATACAAAAAATTGGGAGTAAGAAGGTCTTAATCATATATACCCTTTTAATTTGGACAATCTCCACTTATTCCACAGTAAAATTTTCCCATATGCAATGTCCAATTTGGAGGACCAATTTAAGAAGGCCAAATCCCCGGTACCAAAAAGAAGTCCAAGAATTGTACAGGACCCTGTCACAACAGGGATCCCAATTACCGTAGATTCTAAAAAACGTTCTAATCCAAAGGGAAGGCATTTACTTTTCCTATAGTTAACTCTGGCTCCCGTGAATTCGGAAAATTCCCAAAGTATCTGTCCCACTAAACAGGTTGAAGGTAAATCCCCCACAAGAAAGCAGATGTCATCTGCATATGCAATACTTTTAATTTCTTCTGAGGTACTAGAAAAAAACCCCTCGAATAGCAATATTATCATTATTGACGAATTAAAGGGTCCAGTGTAAAAAGATAGAGAAGGGACTCAGGGGACATCCCTGTCTAACTCCCGGTAACTATGCATGCCTTCCCATCCATCCATAACAGTATGCTAAAGCTTTAGCAATAGAATAACAAGATTTTATCCAAAAATAAAAGTACCCGAATCCCATAACTTGCCAAACAGTCCCAAAGATATTCATGGTTTACCCTGTCGAAGGCCTTTTCCTGATCTAAACTAAGAATGAAACCAGTTAATTCTCCAGTCTCCCCCCGGGACAAAATTTCTCTTAATAAAATTAACCCATCCATTATATTCCGGTCAGGAATAGTACAAGTCTGAGAAGAATGTATCAGAGTAGATGCACAAAGCAACAACCTGTTATTCAACAATTTGGAATACAATTTAAAATCAGTATTTAATAATGTGATAGGGCGCCAGTTTGAAAGGTCAGTCCTGTCCCCAGATTTATACATAAAAACCACCAACCCATTACCCATTGAATCAGGCAAATTCCCTGAAACCATCATATCCTGAAATAACTCTAGGATTTCAGGTAACAAAACTTGCAGAATCACACTGTACAATTCATATGGAATTCCATCTGTTCCAGGTGCAGAATTCTTTTTAACCACTGCAAAAGTGGTCATTATTTCAGATTGAGTAAGTGGTGACACCAGTACCCGTTGATCGGATGACAAAACTTGTGGTAAAATACATTTTTCCAACCAAACCTTATGACCATCCTGGGAGGATTCCTGATGACTAAATAAAGACTGCACATGCTCCTCTATGGCTGTCATAATTTCATACTTTTTGGAACAAAGACACCCCTTAGCATCCTGAATTAAAGACATCCGCTTTTGATATTCTAGTTGCGCACAGAATTGAAATGGATTCATAAAATCCTGTGAACCCTGGGTTCCAAATTTCCGTTCCTGTTCCAAAGATCTAAGTCTATTAGATTGTAGATCATTCATTTTTCGCCTGGTTTCTGCTAATTCTGCAAGAATCATTTTATCTCCTTGGGAAGCTTGAAACACTAAATTCTGAAACTTTGTTTTGTAAATACAATATTGGTCCCTCTTAAATTTCCCATTTAATCTTCCTATGTGTTGAAAGTATCTTTTAATATCTAGCTTTGTACCCTCCCACCATTCCTGTGAAGTATCATATAACATTTTAACCAATTTACGTGCTTCTAATAAGGAAATAAAACCATTCTTAACAGTTGGAAGAGACAACAGTTCCAAGTTCAACCTCCAATACCCAGGCCCTTGTTGCATACCATCATAATTGGAGACAGTCAGTTCTATGATGGCGTGGTCAGATGGAGCAACAGGACGGGTCCTGGTATTTTTAATCTCCAAGGCAGGAGATATAAACCAGAAATTGATCCTAGTAGCTAGGTTACCTCTGAAATAGGTCTTATCTGTTCGCCCAAAAAACCACAAGCATCAACCAAACCAGTTTGTGAAATCAAAGCAGCCAGGCAATTGGTATCACAATATAATTTTTGGGTTTGAGGACCCCTATCCTTTAAATACAACCCACAATTGAAATCTCCTCCCAAGAAAACATAATGAGATGTAAACAAATAAGGCTGTATAGTGTTAAAAAGCTCAATTCTAGCTGTCTTTGTTTGTGGGGCATATACATTAATAAACCGACAGTGCAATTTATTTAACGTGACATCTAATAACAAAGCATGGCCCGGGGCTATGTCCACTACCTGTATGGATTGTGCCAAAGGGGAATTTAAACAAATTCCAACCCCACAACAAAGATCCTCTCCAATAGACCAATAAGTCACTCCCCATTTCCATCCCACAGAGGCTCTATCCATCTCTTGTCTGCTATGTAATCGAGTGTCTTGAAAGAATACCACATCATAAAAAAAGGAATCAAATAAAGCATATACCAAAAGTTGTTTTCTATCTGACTGAATACTGTTAGTATTTAAAGAGGCACAGTAATACTAAATAACATATCCATTGCGTATAAAAACAAAAACAAAACCCATTAAGTGTTTAACTAAAGGAGAACTAATTAATCCTGAAAAAAAAATTGAAAAACATTGGGATTTCTTCCTGACCCATTTACGGGAACCCATCCTAGATTTGTTTTTTGGAGGGATAGTCAAATCTTCTGTAGAACGCTCAGTGTCTGATCCTCCATCCGCTTGAGAAGAGTGAACCGAAACTGAGTCTGATTCTGTACCTACATCAGGTTCTTCAACCTGCAAGGTGGAAAAGGTGTTTTGCACTGGGAGATGGAAGACTTCTGAAACAGATGCTGCAGTTTTCTTCCATAAACTCCTTCTTCGATTATTAACTACAGTGAAGGCACCTTCTGGTGGAAGGGGAGGCATAGAACCTGCATCACCAGATAACTCTAGTACTAACAGTTCTGCCTCAGATGGAGGCATGTGAGAAACCAAAACAGAAGTGGATAAGGCCTCCAAAGGGGGATTAATAGGCCTTTCAGGAGGTGCCCTCTTAGGTGGGGGGAGGGGCCATATTGTTTCAAAGCCGATTTTAATGCAATATTCAAATAAAAATCCTGAGTGGTATAATCCTTGTCTGCAGTATTATGGGCTGCCCAAGGACAATCCATAAAGGAATGCTGTTCCTCACAAAGACTACACTTGGGAGGATGATGACAGTCAGTCATAATATGCCCCACTTCCCACATTGAGCACATTTCATTGTATCACAGGTTCGACTCAAATGTCTACTGGAACCGCATTTATAACAATGGCGTGGCTGTCCAGGATAAAAATGAAACCCTTGTCATGACCCAGGTAAAACAACTTGGTAGATGTTGAAGTCCATCCTCCGTTTGTGGTAAAATCACTTATACCTCCACCCTCCATTCAAAAACCTTCAGAATCTAAAATTGGTTCCGGATTCCCTTGTATTTGACAACGCTTCTCCAGCCAGTATGAAATGTCCATAATATTCACCCCTTCCTTTCTGAATAAGACAGTGATCACTTTAAAAGTTTGTTTTGTTAAAGATATAGCTTGAAAGTGGGTCCAAGCTGGGTTCGTTTTAAACAGGGCATACTTCATCCAGAAATGATTCAGGATGTCAGGGGAACGAAAACTTACATCACAGGTAGATTCTCCCGGTGTATGAATCAAAGCATACACTTCCGAGGGAGAAAACCCCAGCATCTGCTTCAATAGAACTTTCCCCACATAAAAGCGGTCTGGCATCGTATCCGCTGGTCCTACAAACCGCAGGCGAACTGCATTCCTGCGTTTAGCTAAAGAAACAGGTTTTTGAAATAAACTAGCAAAAGTGGGAGCTGTCAGGGCTGGGGTTACTGACTCATTGTCAGGAGGTACTATAGGAATAGATCCCAGCGCTTCTTCCGACTGGGGGGAATCACTAGCCACAGTAATGTTTTCCATAGGCCCCTGCTGTGCTGGAGACTGTATAGGGGAGAAGGAAATGGAATCTGCTTGTGAAATGGGCAAGTCCATCATAACCATCGTTGCATCTGTATTAGCAGATAAAGTGTGCCCTGAAACAGGGTCTAAGGCTAGCACATATGGTTTAGTAAACAGGACTGTATCAGGCCTGTGCATATTGTGTAGGAGGCCATCCACAGTTCCCCCCAGTACCCCGTGACACTCCCGAACCCGAGCGGAATATCGGGATCTGCAACCCACTGACCTGTTTCTGTTTGGATCCAACCAGCTCGTTCCAGTGCCCGTTCTGGAGACCATGCCGAATCATGCTGTGAGTGATTTTCCAACCCTGTGTCTTTGCGTGATGTAGTATCCTCTATTAGAGGGCCTGCTGCAAAACTTTGCTGTAGATGCCGTGAAGGCGATGGTGAACCTTGAATCGAGCGTTTCTTTTTTTTCTTCAGCATGCAGTTTAGCTGCTCTGTAATCAGCCTCAGCCTGTAATAAGAGGTCCTGTTTCACACGGACCACTGCGTCTATATCTTCATTGCCCTCCACAGGTATGGGGTCTACTCCGGGACTTCCTGTAACACCTAGTGTCACCATCGTAGAGGAGTGTAGCAAAACTCCATTTTCGGAGGATCCTCCACCCATTGCTATCACAGTAAGCAGTGGGGGCTGAGGTACGATATGCTGGCCACCCTGAGATTGCATTCCAGCCGTACCATGTTCCCCGCTGAGCCTTGCTAACTCACCAGCCACAGCATGTCCTCCTCCACTGTCCTCCTCCTCCACCATCTTGGTCACACCAGAAAATGGGTCTCCCCTGCTCACAGGAAGCAGGAAGTAGGGGAATTTCCCTGGTGCCCTGGCCAAATTTACCCGATTGACCAAAATACCACCAACAGCTTAATCTGTATGCCCCGGGTCATGCCAGAAAATAGGCAGAATTTGTCTAGTACACTTACCCGGTCAACAAAAACTAAATAAATAAATTTTGTTATTTTCTTATGATTGTTCTCTATGTCATGTAAATTTGTATTGCTTTTGTATTGTAACTGGACGCCAGTGAAAAAGGGCATTTTTGCTCACAGACTATTCAGTATAAAAGAAATTAACAAACAAAAGCAGTATCCCCACACCAGTACAAATAACAGTATCCCCAATAACAAAATAACAGTCAGTGTGACAATAAGAAATTAGGGACAGACTGCTCAGTGGCATCAAACAGCATGGGGCAGCCTGTCATGCTGGCAACCTGACTTCATGCCCAAGCTCATGATGGCAGGAGTGGAGACATACAGTGAGGGCTCAGTGTGTTGCCTCCTCCTCGGATGGGAGAGTTGTACCATTGAGCTGTTTGGAGTGACATCTGTGGAGAACTGTTGGTGGTTCACTGGTAGCAATGATGACCACATGTTGCATGCCCCTCCCCTGGGCATCACTAGAGGGTGCCAATACAGAAATGAGGGGGGCATAATCAACACACAGGGGACAAAGACGACTGGATGCACATATGACAGGCAGCCAATCACTACCCATGCCTGACAGGCTTGAGGAACACTCAAGCTCTTCCCGTTCTCCTTGCACTGGATCCATCTCGTCTTCAAAGTACCCCTGGTCAGACCCTGGCTGGAAAAGGGGCCCTGCAGTGGGGGACATCCATTATGAGCTGTGAGGGAGTGAGAACTTGAACTGGAGGGAGCCCAAGGTAAGTACTGAGTCCTGGGATGGGAAAACAGGTAAAGTTCACTCTACTATTTTCTACTATGTTCCCAAACTGGCACCAAGTGATTGAGTTGCTTCACGAGCGATAATAGGGCAAGTAAAGATATTCCTTATGAAAATATATAGGGGTGTCAATTAGTTAATTAGGCCAAGGGCCCTTAAAAAGCCTCTCTTGGAGGACAGACCATGTGAGAGGCATGGACTTGGATGCCAGCAGCTCTTTAGAAACATAGAATTTATCGGGAGATAAGGACTGCCTGGCCCACCCAGTCTGCCCATTTCCCTACCTACGGCATAAACTCCAGACCCTAATTGATCTGCAGCATGCCTTCTCTTTCCTACCACTAGGTTTGCCTTCTGTCTATCCCATGTATTCTTGAATCCACCTATCGTTTTTGCCCCTGCAACCTCTGCAGGGAGGCTGTTACATGCATCTACCACCCTGCCCCGAGTCCCGTCTCCCCCAGCCTCATACTGTGATCCCTTGTTCTACATCTCTTTTTCTGAAAGATGCTGCCCTCCTGGACTCTGTTTATCCCCCTGAGGTACTTGAATGTTTCTATCATGTCCCCCCACTCCCTCCTTTTCTTCACGGTATACATGTTGAGGTCTTTCAATCTCTCCTCATATGGTTTCTGGTGCAGTCCTTATACCAGTTTTGTTGCCCTTCTCTGGACTGCCTCCAGGCTGTCCGTAATCTTTCAGAGATGTGCTCTCCAGAACTGAACACAGTACTCCAGATAAGGTCTCACCAATTGTCTGTACAGTGGCATCATCACCTCCTGTTTTCTACTGGTGATACCTCTATGCACCCCAGCATCCCCCTGGCTCTCCTCACAGCCTTCTCACATTGCTTGGATATTTTCAGGTAATCTGTTATGATCACCACCGGGTCCTTTCCAGTTTTACTGTCATCAGTACCTCTCCTCCTATCGTGTACTCCTCACCTGGATTTTTGTGCCCCAAGTGCATGATTTTGCACTTTTTTGCCTTGAATCCAAGCTGCCACACTCTTGACCATTCCTTCAGTTTGCCTAGGTCTCTTCTCATTCTTTCCATCCTGCCTGGAGTGTCCACCCTATTGCAGATCCTAGTGTTGTCTGCAAATAGGCATACCTTCCCTTGCAGCCCCTTCACAATGTCACTTACGAAGGCATTATAAGGGACAGGTCCTAGCACTGAACCCTGTGGCACCCCACTGGTTACCCCCCCCTCGAATTGAACTCCATTTACCACCACCCTCTGTGTCCTATTGCTCAGCCAATTTCTGACCTAGTTTACCACCTTTGGACCCACTACCAGACTGCCCAACTTTGTTTACTAGCCTCCTGTGTGGGACAGTGTCAGATGCCTTGCTAAAATCTAGGTAGACCATGTCTACTGCCCGGCCCCTCCCTGATCAACCTCCCTGGTCACTCAGTCAAAGAAATCTATCAGATTTGTCTTGCAAGACCCGCCTGCTGTGAATCCACGTTGCCTCAGGCCTTGTGCCCAGCTGTCCTCTAGATATACCACAATCCTTTTCTTTAGTATTGATTCCATTATTTTCCCCATCACTGAGGCCTGTAACTGCCAGCCTCTACCTTACTTCCAGTTTTGTGGACGAGTATCACATTTGCCCTCCTCCAGTCCTCCGGCACCATTCCCTTCTCCAGCGATTTACTGAATAGGGCTGTCAGTAGTGCCACTAGCACCCCTCTGAGTTCTTTTAATATTCTTTAATTCTTGATTCTTTTGGTAATCGGGTCTGTTGCAGAGGTGTATGCAGCAACGTGTTGAGCTGCCAAGGTCTGTGGGTTTTTATTGTAAATACTGTTTTCATTTATGCAAGTCAAATTAATCCACTCCAGACAAGTATTTGAATTGGATATTGTGTGGTGACATACTGAGTTGCTTGCACGTCTTGACATAACTTTTCACAATACCTACCGTGACTTCCCCTTCAGCAAGGAGGGCAAGCTAGTGACTTAACCTTCACAACTTTGGATGCTATAGGACCTGTGTTCAAAATTTGTTACTTTCCTTCCCTGTGTCAAGGGTTGCTTACTAGACCATTTTCACTGTTGTCAAAAGTGTGTTCATTTTGCAGATGCAAAAAATCATTGATTGCTATAAACTCAGTTGAGAATAAAGCTGGCTTCTAGTATTCTGAATTAACTTCTCAGGAGTAAATCTAGCTACTGCCTGGTCTTTATGCATCTGATGGACAAAACCTAGCAACACTAAGGCCACATATGCATCTGTGTCCACTGGCATCTAAAACTCAGACCCCTGTAATTCAGTGACTGTAAGCAGGTAAACACATCACTATTATACATTTGCAATATCCCAAACACAGCCATAATAACTGCATTAGTATGCGTTACTGGTGGAAGAAAGGAAAATGATCAGGAGATTGGATTACGCACTACTCTTCTTGAATGCTGCAGAGGGAACTTTAACTCACACCAAACCAATGAGAGGGAGTGAACAAACCAGCTCTCAATATAACATTTCTTTGGCACCTTCAACAATGCAGCATCTCCTTAATTGTGTCACTAGCAGCATTCTGCTTGAATGAAACTAGCAATCTGTAAATTGACCAGTCTATAGAATGATGGCATTCTTGCATCATTCCTTGGTTTTATTAAGGTGCAGCTAAATAAGCCATGACTGTAGGAAACAAATCAGAATGGCTGACAGCCTTAGGCTGAGCCGGTTCTTGAATACTGATAGGAAGTCTTGGTTGACGGCAAAGTAAGTCTTGGATTAACAAAGGCCCCGTTTACACTGTCCTATTTGCAGAACATCAACCCATGCACAGAGGCTGATGCGCTGCAAATACTGCCGTGTAGATGCTTTCCGGAGTGCCTTAAGTGCCCTTTGGATAATTTTTTTGATCCGACTCAGTTGTGGGATCAGTATCAGAGCAAGCGTGTTAAATGGTGGTGTGGACGCTTTGCTGTGCTCGCGCCGATGAAAAGGCTGTCTCCCTTCATCCTCCATTGAATTTAGAAGCCCCCTCCTCGGAGTGACCTGCAACACTGAGAGGGCGGGCTGTGTGAACAGCAAAGCGGCAAGTGCAGTGGGAAGGACAGAAACTGTTGCGTCTCTTTAGGCCTGTTTACACTACCTGATCTGCACCACTGCGAGATATGCAGATGAGCTGTAACTGTGCAGGTCAGAAAGTGTAAACAGCAAGGGGAGCACTGCAGACGGCTCCATTTCGGCACAGCACAATCCCTGTTTTTGTGGGACTGTGTACTACTGCAGGATTTTTTTTTTTGCTGGCGTGTAAACACATTGCTCTGCCTGCAAATGATACAGCCTCGTGGTATGCTATACTACCATTCCTACGCACTGCCTTCCTAACCTGAGCGAGAGGGGTTTGAGATGGAGAGCTGGATAAAAAACACTAGGCGTATCCCAATGTTGTATTCTCACATAGGAAAACACAGTATCAGTGATTTATGAAAAGTGACCATTACTTTAATTAGAACAGGGCCAGATTAAGACTGAAAAGGCCCGTGGGCATTTTCATGCTGAACCCCAACCTCCCCGGTAAAAACTGAAAGTATGAGATTCCTTCCTTTTATAGAAAGTGGGTTGTAGAAATGAAACATACAAGCTTTTTAGTAGCACAAAAAAAATGACCAAATATTGAATAAAAGGCCTCAATATAAATGTGTCTTGTGTTTTATACAAACTGCAAAATAAAAAAAAATAAAGATCTCCCCCCAAAAGAAAATATTTTTGACACAAGTTTTTCTAGTTCTTGAGAACAACTTGTACACACATACATTATATACTGGCTAACCTAGGTGCCTACATCAGCAATAATCCTGAGCAGCCTACAGTTATAAAGCAAATATAAAGGCCCCTCCCCAGCCCCTAATGCCCTAGTGAAAGAAGTTTCTGGGTTACTTGCCCAAGGTCACACAGCAAGACACTGGCTGTGTTGGGATTCAAAATCAAATCTGGGTTCCCCAGTTCACAGTTCAGAGCTGTAACCAAAACATTATTAAACAAAAAACTCATCCTCTAAGTTTTGGGGAGTAAAATCATGCAGCCAGAGCATCAAGAGAAGGTGTCCCCCAAACTTTCTACGCTGTTCCAGAGCTCACCTGTCACCAAGACACCAAAGGCCACAGTCAACAAACAAGCATTTGTCAATGTCGAATGTTGGCTTGCTGGCACTGGCATTGGTAGTGCAGGAGTTAGCATTTCAGCCGACAATGCTAACTCACACCCCTGACGCCTGTCAGTCTGTACAGGGTGGGACATTGCAGTTGGAAACCCTAATGTCGAGGGCATTTGTTGGTATTTTCACTCCAAATTTTCAACATGGGCCATTTGTGACCCCACCTCATGAACAGTGGCACTATGAGTTTGTTTGCCGAAAGGTGATTTTGTATAGCGACGGTGCATTTTGGTGGCACAGGTGCAAAAACACAGTTCGGGCAGGATGTGAAAAATGACAGCTGCACTGTTCATGAGGAGTTGTAAAAAAATGGCATTGTTGAAAATCTGGAGTGAAAATCTGGAAAATTGGTGACATCACGATCGTGCGTAGAAACTGCGCAATGCATGACCATAATGCAATTATTTTGGGGATTTGTTTAACTAAATTTTCAACAGAGGCATTTTTGGAACTCCGGTCATGAACAGTGTCACTGTGATTTTGTTAATCTGGCCCGAACATTGATTTTCCACAGCAACCGTGCCATTGTGTAACACGAGCAAAAACACATTTCGGGCAGGATGTGAAAAATGATAGCTGTACCGTTCATAAGGAGGTGTACAAAAATGACAGTGATGAAAACCTGGTGTGAAAATATGAAAAATTGGTAACGTTACAAGCGTGCATAGAAACTGCGCAACGCACGCCTGTAATGCAATTATTTTCTGTATTTGTTTTACCAAATTTTCAACATAGGCATTTTAGGACCTCCACTCATGAACAGTCTCACTGTGATTTTGTTAATGTGTCCAGAACACTGATTTCGCACAGTGACCGTGCCATTGTGCACCACATGCGTGGAAACACATTGTGGCCAGGATGTGTAAAATGACAGCTGTACTGTTCATAAGGAGGTGTGGAAAAATGCCAATGTTGAAAATCTGGAGTGAAAATATTATAAATTCGCAAAGTTACGAGCATGCGTGGAAACTGCGCAACACACTCTCGTAAAACAGTCATTTTTTTTTTATCATTTTCACCAAATTTGCAACATAGGCTTTTTGAGAGCCCACCTCATGAACACTGGTACTGTCGTTTCATTAATCGGTCCCAAAAGGTGATTCCACGCAATGACCGCAAAATCACCTTTCGGGACCAAATAGCTCCATGACAGTGACTGAATTCACACTAAGGTTACTTAAGACAGTCAAGGAGGCTAAAAATTCCATTACAGGCTGTCCGCACAATTCAGTGGTGCTAACGATCGTCACCAACTGTCATATGTTTAGCCAGCCTGGTCTTAAAGGTAGTGAAAGAATCTGCCTGCACAACATATGCTGGTACTGTGACTTATTCCAGTACTGAATTGCTCTACATATAAACCCATGTTTCCTCAAATTAAATTCATGAGGAGGGGTCCCAATAACCCCATGTTGAAAATGTTGTGCCAAAATTCCCAAAAATGCCCGAGATATACAACAAAGTTAAAAAAAACCCTATTTATGCCATTACACAGCTTACTGGCATTTCTTCAGTTTGTAGTTGGCTTTGTAGAGGACAGACATGTTCCTGGTCCACAAAGATCGTTGCACCGGGCTCTGGAGGTAAGTATGGGGTGTGGGGGTGAGGGAGGTAGAGTGCAGAGGGTGGGCGTGGGTTGGGGAGGGGCACGGAACAGTTTGAGGAACCGTTTCTCATTTACAGGGTCGGTTTTCTTTTTAAGAGTGTGCTTGGTACACTGGGTGGGCTCTCAGTGTACCACCTACATTTGTGGGGAGGGGACTGAAGCCGATTGATTGGCCCCCGCTGGCCCAGAAACGGGGGGGCACATGATGCCAAGGGGATTGGGCATAAAGGCACACAATTGAAATGGGAGGAAGCATTATGTTGATGGGGAGTGGGCTCCCCTGTCAGCAAATGAACTGGGTCGGGGCATGACAACAGGCGGACTGGGCACCCCTGAAGTCAGCACAGGGCGACAGGCAGCGGCAGTCATGGCCACCATGTTTATTGAAATACTTCACCAGGAAAGGCACGTCGGGAGGCGTGTTATTGTGCCGCTGCATGACGAGCTTGCCTCTCATTGCAGCGGCACTTTGCTTAGATGTGGTGACCACTTTACATATTGCTGGTGTCAGCGCCAGCATGCTGGCTTATTGGGGAATGAGGGACGCGCCTACTGATGCGTGCCCTGCATTCGCCCAAAGTGACTGCACCTCCAAATCTGCTACTAACGCAAGATGCTGGCTGGTGCACAAGCACAAGCCAACATAAAAACTACTGCCAAGTCTGCCACTGGGGCTTGTTTTTTTGTGGATAATAGTCAACTTAAAGTCCAACATGCCAGAAATAACAGAAATTCCACAAATTTCCAGGTATTCTGCAGCAGACACACGAAAGCACGAACAATGGACTTATCAGAAATTGGTGCCATATCATGCACTCTCTTCTTCCTTTTCCCTACCAGCCAAATTGTGTGACACACAGTCAGTCACAGACACTCTAATTTTTCTTGCCCTGACCCGGGCAACAGTTATTACAGCAAAGTCAAGCGTATACTGCCTCCGGGTTCCAGCATAAGTAATATGAACCAGTTCAGGCTAGAGTGCCAGTTCCTTGATACCAGTTAACATCAGTGTGGGGGATGGATGGAGGAGGATGAATGGCAAAACGGAGAAAGGCAGAAGAAAAATGTGATGGTTTTCAGCTTATAACAACTATCATTCCCTGTTCCTTGTCTTAAAAATTAATTTTGTTTTGGGGGTGCCAACTGATAGCTACTCTCAAGCAGTGCTGATATCCATGTACAGCTCGGGATACATAGGTATACCAAGTATCATCTGCTACCAGGAGGTCTAAGTAAATTGAACAGTTTATTCAGCACTCACCACGTGAGTTTACCTTACCCAGTCATATCAAGCTGAACTTGAGTTTGCCATGAGGGGGTAAGGTAAACTCATGTGCTGTCAGTGTCAGTCATCACTGGGAAACTGAACTAAGTAGTAACTTGTAACAGTTCGGCTTGAGTGGGTAAACTTATATGCCAATGGGGGGAGATCAGATTATAAGTGTAACAGTTCAGCCAGGTTGGTCAATCAAGTAGTTAGTCTTACCGGCAGGTCAGGTGAGGCAGGCCTCTTGTCTTAGTTGCCCTCCATTCTGTCTTTGTTTTAGAGAGGGGAGATGATGCAGTCAGTATTTGATATTCTGCAACTCAACTAAACTGAACCATCTGTCCGACGCTCAAGAGCTCCTAATGGTGGCCAGCAGGCAAGGAAAATTCAAGCCAGTGTATTTTTCCCCGCCGCTTACTCCATTCATCCTCGTGTTGATAAGCTGATCAAGCTGGGTCAGGAAGACACTCATCTGGCTCACGTCATTGACGATCATGCTCGCACACTTAGTGCTAGTCTGCTAAACGAGTGCGAGCATATTCCTCCCCCGGCTTGCTGTCATCACCAGTGCACTACCACTATGTGTGTGCTAGGTGCGAGCCGTGAGGGCATGTTCAGGACCATTGGAAGCTGAGGGAGCTCCCTTCGGCAATTTCTGTCAGCCAGTGACGCTGTTGCTGTACCTAGTGACAAGCCTGAATCTACACTAATTACCTTAGGCAGAAGGGTAAAAATAAAAATGGCAAGGCACTGGGCAGGCACATCTGGCAGGCCGACTAGCACACACCAATAACATTCTGAACCTAGAGAGGAGAGTGGGCAAGGGGGCCCCCAGAGGGCACCCCAGAGCTCAGGGCCCCAGGGCAATTGCCCTGTTTGCCCTTCTGTTAATCCAACCCTGAATCAGAAGGATGCTGCCACTTTAAAAAAAGTGTTTCTGTAGTGCTAGCCTTATATGGACATACAGAGCCTTTCTGGTTGACCACTAAAAAGTCCCACATCCAAAGCTGAAATTCAAATGTCCGCTTCACTGTGGTCCTTTGCAGAACACCAGCAGCTGTCAAAACTCCTGGCCCCAGTGGAAATCCAGAAAATGAAACACAAAAAGTACTCCAGTCACCCTGCAACAGTGCACAACTCCTCTGTGCAAATGGTGGTGGTGAGCTGTGCGAGTATGGCGGATGGCAAACAGCACAGATGGAAACACATCAGTCAGGTACATGTAAACACACCTTATGTGAGCAGCTAATGACTGGGATTTTTATGTCAACCCCCACTGGCTGAAAGCTAGCCTTCAGGTTTATCTTAGAAAGTGCTGGTGCCACTGCATGTTGGCAGCAGTCTTTAGTACTACATAGCATTACATCATTTACTGTGAAATATTTGAAAACAATTGCAATAAGCATTACAATAAAACAAACTAACCCAACACAGAGGGTTCTAAATTAATAAATAAGGGTACTAAAAAAAAAAGGAGGACTGGCGCTTGAGAGCAATGGAAAACATACAGAATTTTTAGACCGTTTTAAATTTGCAAAGCAAATCTGCGACCTGCTTTTCTATGGTAAGGAAGTTACAGAGGAAGGGACAGCACTCGGGGGCTCCATATCAAAATGGTTAGCATGGGACTAACCGTGTTAGCACCCGCATTAACCTAGATCAGTGCCTGTGTGCCAGGAAGGGCCATGTTCAGAGGGCTGTGGAGAACTGCCCAAATCCACTTACCATACTGCTGTGCCAGTGCAAATAAGGAAATCCCTAATACATAAGGGGGCAGCAGTATATTCAAATGGCTTCAGCAGCACTAAACAGCTCTCTGAGGAGCACTGCTTACCAACACAGAAAACATTCATAATGCAGCGCTAAGGCTGCACCCTCACACCCCCAAGGCAGGGCAGCTGTACAGCAGCTGCCTGCCCCTGTGTTCGGTGGACCACTGATCCACCTCTATTAAAATAAATACAGCTCTCCCTGGTATCTAGCGGTCCCAACCCCTCCCCCAACTGTCCTGTATTAAAATAACTGCAGCTTTCCCTTGTAATCTAGTGGACCCCGATCCTCCCTGACATAGGTTTTGTGCAAATTCCTGGTGGGCTAGCACCTCCCTTCCTGACTGATCCCCCACATTATAACGAGGACCCCAACCTGCACCCCCTTACCCTGGTCAACACTCACCTCATCTGCTGAGATTAGACCAGCAGCCGACAAAGCTCTCTGCTCACCTCCTTGGTTGGCTATCATCTGGGAGTCACAGAGCACAATCACAAGCATATACCTGATCGCGCTCTGTGACTACCAAAAGGTGGCAAGTGGGGTGCTGTGTCGGCAGCCAATCTGACCTCAGATGTGGTGTTGACTGGGGTGAGAGGAGGTGTGTGCGGGGCAAGGAGTCTATTGAGGTAGGGGGGCACTAGCACTCCTGGGAATTTACACAAAACCTATGGCGGGGGAAGGGGTGGTCCACTATACTACCAGGGAGAATTGTGGGGTGATCAAGGAGATGGGATCCAGTAGACACTAGAGAGAGCTGTATTTATTTTAATACAGGGGTGATCAGGGGGAGGGGTTTCGCTAAACTACCAGGAATACATTTAACTGTGCTTACAGGAGCAAATGGGGGGTCCACTAGACTTAGAATACCAGGGGATTGATACTGCGCTGTGTTAGTGGTCTGCTGCATGCATGCAAATGAGCTCATAATCGGCATGCAAATGGCCCTTCAGTACCTTGCATGCACAGTTATCTTATTTGCATGTTCACACTGAATACTGACCAAAAGAGTCCAGGTGCTATCCTGTTTTGAGCAGTACAATACCCTGTGGGCCACATGCAGCCTTGGGCTGGATCAGCGCAGCCCATATCCATTTAACATGCACCAACATGGCCCAATATTTAGTCAGCGTGCTCAGTTAGTGCGTGCTAACTATCTGAATATGCTCAGAGCTGGCCACATGCTATTTTTGGCGCAGCAATACATGCTGCGCTTGAGCATAGCTCTGAATATGGGGGCAACAATCTTAAATTATCTTGGCTGTTGTAAGAGAGAGAGAACATGGTAATTGGCAACTTTGGTTCGGCTTTGATTCGCGTCATCTGTCTTCAGTTTGCCTTTGACATTTTGGTCAGTCACACTTTTACCTTTTATATCACTTGGCTCATACCACTGGTTTTTGAGTTGGTGGGACCCAGGGGACTGTACATGAAGTGATAGTGTCTGCTCTGTGTTGGTGAAAGCTATTGTACTGCTTTCTCCGTACTACCTGTCTGTGTGTGTATACACACCTGCCCGTATATGCTTCACCTCTTAATAAAGCTGAGTTAAAAAAAAATGTTTGAGGAGGATGCAAAATGACTCGGTGGGAGAAGGCATGGTCGTGGGACTAGCTCTGGCCAATTGGGAGGGGCTTAAATGTTTTTCTTTCAACTGGCCCTAGGTGGAAGTGTCCCTAAATTGACTCAGAAGCAAATGCTTTAATACCTTTTATTGGACCAACATTGATGTTACAAAACGAATAAAGTGCCTAAGTTTTCGGTTCCAACCAAGTCCTTCCTCGGAAACTTCCAAGGAAGGACTTAGGTTAATCAACTTTCAAACATAGATCTTTGTAACATCTAAGATGGTCCAGTAAAGGTATCAAAACCATTTGCTTGTGGGTCTGTTCTTACAAGGACCAATACGGCAACTAAACTAAATCTGTTTGCCTAAATTGACTCAAACGTTTAACTGGGCTAATGTGAAGTTAAACATGCCAAATTCTGGCACATTCCCTTAATACAAATAAGGCATCAGCTCCTCCTTATTCTGTTGGCTGGAATCCAGCAAAGGTTGATTAGATCAGGGGTACTGTGGTCATGTTGGCAAGTGAGAGTCAGGACAACAGATTTTTTTTTTTTAACTTTGTGAAGTCCCAGGAGTACAAAGCTGGGGAAGCCTAAGTAAAGGGCGTTATAGTAACTGAGTGGAGAGATGACAACAGCTTCAATGATGCTTTGAACAGAAGACCAGCCAAGGTACAAACACATATAGTGTGGGAAAATGTTATGAAGCTGCAACCAGTCAATTCTGCAAACAGGAGTGACACAAGGTTCCAAAGAGATACATATGTTGCTACGTCTAACTCAATATGGTAACCCATTAGCTCAGTGGAGGAAAGGGGAAAATGCTTGAAAAAGTTTCTTTTTCTAAGGAGCACGTAATGTAGCAACAGTGGGTACCTACTTCAGTATGTAAACATAATGTAGTCAGCTATTATAATTTAATTTACTGAGGGATATACAGTGCACTGTTCAGATGTCTTCCCAAGGATTACAATACCTTTCTTTGTAATTTAACAGAAAGGAGGAGATCATAGTTCACCCAGTGAGGGGGTGTCAGTATGGAATGCACTCCTCCAGGAGGTGATGAATAGTGGAACACTTGGAGAGTTAAAAAAACAGACTGTATCTTTACGTGAATGACATGGGTATGCTATAGCTCACTGGGTTAGTGATGGACAAACTTGGTGGGCCACAGCCTACTTTTGTTAGAAATGCCTATGAACTTCTGAATTTATCCATGGAAAATAAGTATAAAGAGCTCTTCAGAGAATTTGTGGATCTTCTAGTATATTTATTTATGATACTGTATTACAGGCCTTACAGTGACAAGCAACTGCGATATCCTGAACACAGCAACTGTGAGGTCAGCTGTTCATAAGCAGAAGCTTTTTGAAACACACAGATAAATACTAGTAGGCGTTAACGTATTTAAAATGACTGATAATGAGACAAAGCTAAAGATCAATAAAACAATATAAAGTGCTATAAACAAAATGCCAGGATGTGAAGAACAAGAAACAACGACAGTATTAGCACATAAAAGTGATGACTATAACTGTGAGGTCGGTTCATTTATGCTAAAAAAAACTTTACTGTAGCATAGACAAAAAAAAACATATACTAAAATAACAATAAGTAACTTACAAAAAACATCCTCAGTAAAAAAAGAACAATTAAATAACATAGAAATAAAATACACACATTTTTCTACATTAATGTACTTTACAAGTAAGGCACTTTACACAGTAATCCTATGAATTTCTATAACATCACCATACTCTGGGTACTAAACTGTGAGGTCAGATTATCCTGCAAATTAACTCAGTCTATTAATGGACTGCTTTGGTTTATGTCAGAAAATACATGAATGCTCTCGTGCTGTAAGTGACACACACAGATTGATCTCTTTGTTGTTTTTCAGCCGTCTCTTATTGAGTATTTTCACGTGCCTCATGATCTGTTTGTGTCACCGAAGCTCTCCTTTCATGAGTTTCATTTGTATACAGTTTAGCAGATTGGAAGAAAAGCAAACAGAATGTTAACTCAGGTAATATTCACTGCCCCAATGTCTGGATTTCTGGATCTTCTGACACTGCATGAAATTAACTTTGTAATTACGTTATGTCAGTAATAAACACTTTGTATTCCATCAAAAAAATCTGATCTGCATTTGGTGACCACAAGGGGTGGGTGGACTTGAAAAGGTCCTAAACCTTATCAGGACCTTGATTAGAATACAGATTAGTTCAGACTTGATTTAAATTAGTATCTTTTGAGGATTCATACCAATTCTTGGAAACACAGTAATCACAGATCCTACAAAAATACAAAATCTGCAAGCAATAAGGGTGTGGGTTATAATGCAGGCTGAGATAACTGCTTGCCTAGGGATATAGTGAGGCCTGGTGCTGTAGGAGGGGATCCTTAGAGCCCCTGGAAGGGTGTTTATCTGACCTAACCACACACTGGAGTGTCTTATTCAGGGGTCAAAATTGGCACCTGCCCGCTTGCCACAGGCTGGTAGATTCTGTTTCGGGCTAGAAAGATTTTCCTGTAGCTAGCCCTGAGGGCTTGTACTAGAGAAGGTAACATTTCAATAAGTATACCAGCTGGGCAAGTGGAAAAGTCAGTTGGGCTAGTGGATTTTCCAAGTCACTAGCCTTCAGAGCACCCAAGCATTTTTCCAGCCTTCTTTACAACAGCTTTGCACTGCTTGTTGTGCTTTGCCCTTGTTTATTCTGACATCCTTTTCCTCCTTCACTTCAGCAGAGGAGCCCCACACATTGTGCAGTCCCTGTCTCTGTTGTTCTCCCTCTCAGGTGTAGCACCTTGCATTTGTTTATATTGAATCTAAGACTCCAGAAGTCTGACCAGTCATACGGCTTGGAGTCCTCCTCAAGTCTGTTCATCCTCAAGGGAACCCACGACCCTAGCCAGCTCAGTGTCATCAGCAAACGTAAGCAGTCCACTGCAGACTTCAGATTCCAGCTCTCTGATGAAAATTTAAAAAGCAGAACCCCAGCATCAATCCCTGAAGGGTGCCTGTAACTGTCAACAGTCCCTGATTTTCATGGATGTGCTCAATTTTTCCCTTATAACTTTCCTCTATCCCTCCTACAATTGGTGTTTCGTGACTGAAAAGTGTGGATTGTAAACTCAAAGTATTGGCAAAAATGAGAATAACAGACTTGTTCTTCTACATAAAATACATTTTACACTAAACCATTTATTCTACTAGTTTTCTGAGTAGATGTCACCACTTTTTCAAAATGTGTCCCTCATGTTGGTCCTTTGTCCCTAATTTGTCAGCCTTGTGCTTTATGAGGCAGGAGAGTGAGAGGTATGGGGACGACACTTACTACCTCCAGCACGAAGAGCAGTGCTCATCAACCACAGCCTTCTGCTTCCTGTCTCCAAGCCAGTTAACAATCCACCTTGTGTGTGCCCCACTGCTGTACTTTAACCAGAAGTTTTCATGTGCCACAGTGCCAAATGCCTTGTTAAAGTCCAAAAGGAACACATCTATGCACCTGTCCATCTCTCTAGTCACCTCCTGGAAGAATGGGATCAGGCTGGTTTGGCATTATCTGCCCGTCATAAAGCCATGCTGAGAGGGGAGAAAACACTGGCCTCAATCAAGTGATCCCATATGCTGTCCTTGATAATGGATTCTAGGACCTTGCCTGGCACTTATATGAATCTGCTGCTCCAGAGTAGCAACCTGCTTACAGTGGCTGCATACACCCCACTCCCGCCTTTTACAGGTAGGATGGCATATATCATGTAGTCCTGGCAATACACCAGTTCTGCTTCCATTACCCTTGATGGGGTTGCTGTAATTAGTCATTACACTTTTTGGTTTTTTTCCACTACTTCACTGGCACAGGCCCTCTTCTGCTGGCTCCTCCCCAGCACAGTAACCCACCTTCCTTGCAAACTTACCTCAGAGCTTGCATGTCATGATGGGTGCACACTCCCTCACGCCGCCAGGCTTCAACGTGTGTTCGAAGCGGTTGCAAAGATCAGCAGGTGGGGCCAGTGGGAGGAGCTCAGCTTCATCCTGCACAGCAAGTGCTGCTTCCATTTTGTTTCTGTCCACAGCGCTCAGGAACACTGCCAGCAAGGAGCTGCTTGGTGTGTATATGCAGTGCATGCAACAACAGACATCACAGCATCACTGTCCACCTCACTGTAGCTCCCATTTCCACTGCTCGCGATGGTCACCCAAGTGGCAGCAGCGCGGTGAGGCATACTGCCCACCCTCCCTGGAGGGCAGCACCTTCTGGGATGCTTGTCCCCCCCCCCCCCGGTCAGACCCAAAGGACCCTGGCTTGTTACTGACATCATGAGCGGCAACCTTACTGATGCACCACCAAGTCCACTAACTACATATATTTAATGCTAAAATCTGCAGTTATGAAGTATTATTGTTAGCAAATATAAGTAAATCATTAAATCATAAACAATCTATAATTAAATACTTAGCTTGCTACAGAGCCTGAACTCTCTTCACCAGTATAAACAACCGGTTTCTATGTACAAGATGTCATCAAGTTCCAAACTGGTTGCCAGACAGCTTCCCTTGTTACGGATGCAAGCTTTTAAAACACAGGAACAGCTCTGAAAAGGTTTGAACCTACACATGCAAAACAAAGACACCTGGCCGGAACTCCAAGCAGATGACAGCAGCAGAGAAAAAAAACCAAGGCTACAGCAAGCACCAGATGATTATAGAAAAAGGTCAGAATGTGCTAAGTAAAACCCTGCAAACAACACAGTCCAGACAGATCTAAAATCAAAAGACTTCAAAATAACACTGTCTCTTATGGACACTAAGAATAAAGACACATCTTACTTCCTGACACATTTAATTTTATTTTAACTTTCTACAGTACACACCGTTTAACAAGAACACAGTTACTAGGGATGATCTGGTTAATTGGAATATCTCAGCAGGAACGATTTTTATCCCATTATCTTGTATGTTATCTACAACCTTTTAGTAGTGACTAAACCGGCTGGTTACTTGCGACGGCCAGCGTGTTAGAGGACCTTCAGAGTCCTTTGTTGTTTTTTTTAATTTACTGCACTTTATGCCCCTTGATACCAAGCCTGCCCTGTCAGCCTCCTCTTCCCCAGCCCCATCACCCCAGGGACTTACCTTTCAACCCTGCAGTGCCCCGCATTTTGCCCCTCCCCCAGCCCGGGTGGAGTTTAGCTCAGGTGTGGGGCTTGCAAGGAGAGGTAGCTTCATTCTGTAGGCTGGAGGATTTTCCTCACCCCGTGGCTTAGGACTGCACTGGATGTTCCCAATCAGGAGGCACCTGCCCACCCATCGTAGCTCCGTCCTGGTATCTGAGACCCGAAAATCGAGGGCTTGTTCTTGTGCAAAATACTTTTGAAAACTGGTGCCCAAATCCTGCACATGCACAGCAGCAGCACATTCTCGCACATGCACGGGATCTTTAACCTGGCCGCTGCTGTGCATGTGCGGGATTTGGGCAAACGTATCTGCACAAGAACGAGCCCTCGGTTTTCGGTCTCAGATACCAGGATGGGTTTAGAATAACTAGCACTAAGGGATTTTATGTTTTCTGCCATGGCCATGTTAAAATATGCATGACGGAACAGCGCTACATGTAGATGCGCGATCTCGACATGACTCAGCTTCCAGTCGCACGGAGACTTTAAGTCGGGCCAACAGGACAACAAATAATACATATTTAGTAAAAACTGGTAAGCGGATTCATTTATGCTTTACTGAGATGCATTCTACAGTAACCATGGAAAAATTATGTGCACACAAACCCAGTGATGGAAAATTAGCAAAAAATGAGGGGTAAAGCTGACAGTGCCCCTTTAAACGGGATACAACTGAATCAACCGTGGTATCCCTATTAAGAGGTGTCTACTGTATTTATTTGATTTCATGCAGAACATGACATCTATATAGGCAGATAAGAGCAATATACTCAGTTTATATATACAGCCGTCTGACGTAGGAGATGTGAGTCAGTTAGCTTTTGGTACAAGATCCTTAGCTTTTTCAAGAGCCACAGGATCCATGACCCCTCCATTATCATTAAAACAGACCTGCGTGACGCTGGCCTGGTGGTGCTGAGGGTTGAGGTGCGGGATGTTACACCTCATGCCGTGCCGGTGACCCGGGTTCGGGAACAGACTCAGGCAGCCGGAGAATGGCAGGGGAGGGAAGGGATCGATCATCCGGAGAACTGCTCTCCCTTCCCGGAGAGGGGTCTGGGGCTAACACCGCTCCTAGGCAGCTCCTGGTGGTAACTAGGGGCAGTGCCAGGAACATGCAGCTCAAATGACGAGGGGGTGGTGCGGCGACAGACGTCGGCATGCCAGTGCTATGGACATCACTGCACATCCACGCTCCAGGGGGCAACCAATGTAGAAAATCCCTCGGCAATCAAGGAGGTGACGAGGGCTCCAGGGACCAGGCCCACGTCCCCAGCGCCGGACCATCTCTCTTCCGGTTCCCCTTGGCTCCCGTCCAGGACCGACCCTCTAATTACAGAAAGGCTGCCAGGTAGGTGATTGGGCCCTCCCTCGGGGGGTGATCCGGGGGGCTGGAAGGTCCTAGGTGGGAGTCCCCATGGAGGGAGGTCTCAGGCGGGGAGTAGAGGCCTTGGTCTAGTGGGCACCTATGAGAGATGCCCTGACCGCTGAGTACATAAAATAGAACTGAAGAAAAAAAAAAAAAACAGACTTACGAAATGTATTACTGCCAACCTGACCCATTCTGGACAGTAAGTGTAAGTGTGTTATGTATGCATCCTGCTGCCAGGTAGCTATAATTTAAATAGAAGGCTCCCCATTCATCCCAAATCACAGTCCCGGTGAACAAGAACTCGCTACCCTGCATACTGCCAACTGGGGTTTGGCGGTCTGGTGAAGTAGTTCATAAAGATAAGGCAGCTGCAAACAACATACAACAGCAGTGGCCCTAGTCTGATTGTAGACAACAGAACAGTTAACAAGAAGACATCATCAGCCAATGGCTTGACTCCGTTAATGGTAATGGCAGAAATTGTACCTCTTTCACATAATGCTACTTACTTGGAGGTGCAGGAGCATATGATGCCAATTACTGGTATGTTACCAATACATGCACCCAGACTCCTCGCAGTTACTGAAGCACAGCTGGCATGAAACCTAAAAATTCCTGATGCCAATTTAACTTAATCAATGTGCCATCAGGTTCCCATACAAATGAAGGCTGAAGTGACCCTGGTATAGAGGTCTTTCAGTGAACCTCCGATGCTACCAAAAACAGACACTGAGGAGCCCCAAATGAAAAGTAATATATAGCTACCCCCTTATAATATATTTTACTCAGAGGTGCAGGACATATGAAATCAAACATTTACAGGCCTCTTATCTCTTGGAGAGTCACCATGCCTTCATCCTACCTGCCAAAGCATTTGTTGCTTGAACAATAGACACTCCTGGCACCATGCTACTTTAGACTGTACCAGCTGGTACACAGATTAAAAAAGGCAGAATTAAAATATTTATTGCTCTTTAACTTTCCATTTCCCCAGACTGATTCACCCACCTTCGTTCATTTGGGAGAGACACATACCATAAGTAAGTTACTTAGCAAGATAGAATATAACAGCTGAAATGCCCCCAAGTTCCCTCAGGGAATGCAGGTCTCTAGGAAGTCCCACTAAATCAGCAGGAGTATATGAAAAACCAAGCATCTACGTAGATTAAACAGTCTACAAATGGAGTCTAGCACATTAAACTAACCGGAAAGATGATTTCCATAAAGTCTTCTGAACCATTCATCCCAGTCCACAACACACTTACAAATTACTCTGCCTTCTTAGCCTTCATCTTCATCTGATGATGAGTCATCCTTACTAGGCTATCTTCTGTCCACATCGAGCTTCACTACTAGTTTCTTGTGGATCTGAATAAATGTAAGCTTTTTGTCCACCACAATGGAACCATGCAGGAAACATTACATTATGAAGAACTTCAAGTTCTCTAAGCTTGTGCTTAATGGCATCAAAACGTTTACGTTTTTGCCTTATCGCTTAAGATAAGTTCGGGAATAAAACAACTCTGGAGTCTTCATACTTGATTGTCCTTTCCTCTTTACTGCTTGCAGTATTTGGTCCCTCACAACTGCAGATAGTGTTAAAACCAAAAATGTCTGAGTGCCTTATGCAATGCCATGGCTCTCCTGGGGTGTGTCTGTGTGTGTGTGTGTGTGTGCGTGTGCGTTGTGGGGGGTGACACTGTATGCCTTGATAATAGCAGTTTACTCACCTGGTAAAGGTGACTGTGTTACTGTATATCCATGGTGCTCCCAGATCCATTACCTTAGGGTTATGTATGCCTGATAGGCTGCTTGATGCACATGAACCTAAGATCGGATTTTGATCTGCCACCAAGCCCCTTCTCCATCCTTACTATCTTCATTTTCGATAATTCCATAGCTGTAAAATAACTTGTTAGGTGTATGCACAGACAGTCAACATCACTCTGGAGACAGTTTTCAGGAATTTAAAACCACTTTAATGATTGCATATTGTACCACCCTGATATGTTTAAGGAAAACAACATAGATATTCTCATATTGTCCTTGTTCTTTATAATCTCGTAGTGTCCGTGTTCTCTCATTTAATTCACCTGTGTTATCTATAAGCATACTCCCCCAGGTGGGCTGGAGTGCCATGGATATACAGTAACACAATCACATTTACCAGGTGAATAAACTACCATTACGTTGCCTGTATATCCATGGCACTCCCAGATCCATTACCTTAGGGTGATTCAAAAGCAGTGCCCTACCTAGAAGGTGTGTGTGTGTGTGTGTGTGTGTGTGGAGCATAGATTCTATACGCTTGTTAAGGTGGTGATCATTAAGATTTTATGTCCAAAAGCGTTTTTCTGTGGGATTTTAGTGTCCAGTCTATAATGTCTTGCGAAGGTATGTATTGTAGACCAGGTGGCTGCTGCACAGATTTCCTGGGCCGTCGCAGAGTTTCGTTCTGCCCAAGATGTGGCCACGGCTTTTATGGAGTGGGCTTTTATACCCATTGAGGGAACTTTGTTGCTTGATTTGTAAGACTCCGTAATTGTCCTTTTTAGCCATGTTGCTACGGTGGCCTTTACCACCGCAGTCCCCCTCTTGTGTCCCGATGAGATGACAAAGAGTCTCTCTGTCTTTCAGGAGCCAGGCTGTGAGTTGTAGGTTGTTCGGGGATGGGTGTGTTACTGCTCCCTGTATTAGGATGTCTGGTCTGCTGGGTAGCCGTAGGCTGTTCATTGCCATTGCTATTACTGTGGCAAACCATGCCCTCCTCGGCCAGTACGGGGTGACTAGTATTATTATTCTCTGAGACTGGCGCACTTTCCCTAAGACTTGTGGTATCAGAGGAAATGATGGGAACACGTATGAGTAGTCGTGTGTCCCTGGTATAGATAGGGCATCGATTCCCTTGGATTGGGGTTCCCAGAATCGGGAAAAGAACTTGTTTGTTTGTTTCTGTTGGTGGCCATGAGGTCCATGGCTATCATCCACCATTTGTGTTGCATCTGTTGAAATATCTCTGGATGGAGTTGCCACTCTCCCGGATGCATCTGTTCCCTGCTGAGCCAGTCCGCTGTTGTATTCAACTTACCTGCTAAGTGTATGGCTGTTATGTGTCGTAGGTGCTTCTGTGCCCATATCATGATTGCATTTGTCTCTCTTTGCAGTCCCTTGCTCTTGGTGCCTCCTTGTTTTGCAATGTACGCTACTGTGACCCTGTCTGATCTTATTAGTACTGTTTTTCCCCATTATCTGTGTCTTGAAAGATGTCAGTGCGTTGCGCACTGCTCTCATCTCCAATACACTGATCAGTAGTCTTTTCTCTGTTTTGGACCATGTGCCTTGTGCTGAATTGTATCCCATTGATGCACCCCAGCCCCATAGGCTGGCAACTGGGTCTATAGTCACCTTGTGCGATAGTTCTAGAGGGTTGCCCCTGCTCAGGTGCTTTCTGCGTGTACACCATACCAGTGATCATTTTACTTTGTTGGTCAGTGTTATGGTGTGCTGCAAGTTGTCCTCTGATGGTGAACCATACTGTAGAAGTAGTGTTTGTAGTGCAGGCATGTGCCATCTTGCCCATGGTATTAGATCTATGCACAATGACATGCAGCCCAGGACTGTTGAGACTAGGGCCATCATTGGCGCAGGAGACTGCTGTAGTCTCCTTGTCACTGTAATGAGGTTCGTTATTCTGGTCTGTGTCGGCTGTACGATACCCCTGCTTGTGTCTATGTCTGCTCCGAGGTGTTCTATGTGTTGTGATGGTATTAGACAGCTTTTGTTTTCGTTTATCACCCAACCGTGATCCTGGAGGGCCTGTGTTGTCTGGTTGGTGGCTCTTCTTGATTCCTGTGGTGACCTTGCTCTTATTAGCCAGTTGTCGAGGTATGGGATGATGTGGACTCCCTGCTCGTGAAGTTTTGCTGCTAGTGCCACCGACACTTTCGTGAATACTCGTGGTGCTGATGCGAGTCCGAATGGGAGTAACTTGTATTGAAAGTGTTGCCCTAATATTTGAAAGCGTAGGTATTTCCTGTGAGTGGGCCTCATTGGGATGTGTAGTTAAGCATCCTTGTGATCTATGGAGGTGAGGAAATCGCCGGGTCTTATTGCCCTTAGTGTTGAACATATGGTCTCCATCTTGAATGTCTTTTGTGTGATGTACCTGTTGACCAGCTTGAGGTCCAGCACTGGTCTGAGGTCTCCGGTCTTTTCTGGTACTAAAAAGAAAATGGAGTAGATTCCCTTTCCGGCCTCTTCCATTGGTACTGGCTGTATGGCCTTTGATGTTAGTAGTGAGTTTATTTTTTCCTGAACTTGACACGTTGACCATTTTGTTTCTTGCTAGGGGTGAGATTATCCACCGTTCTCTGAAAGGTCTTTCTCGGAACTCGATCGAGTACCCCTTTGTGATGACCTCGTTGGCCCATTTGTCTGAGGTCATGTTTTTCCATGTTGTGCTGAATTGTTGAAGCCAGCCCCCCCTATAGGTATGGTCTGTGTCTGTCCTAGCACTTGGTGTAGTTGCCTGTCGGGTCTTGAGTAGTCATTGTGTAGATCTTCTAGTATTCCTATCTCTTTGGTTGAAGAACCTCCCTCGGGTCTGTCCTCCTCTGCCTTGGTATGTGGAGGTTCCCTTACCTTGGTAGTTGCTTTGGTAGTTGTACCTGCCCTGGCTGGTGTTCTTTTTGTCACAAAAAGTACAGTTATATCTCTTGTCTCCTTTGGGTCGGTGTCCGTAGGATAGTCCCTGGTATGATGGTAAGCTGCTGGAGTCCTTGCCGGTCTCATGGTCTTTTGCTTGGCCCCGACATCAGAGGAATTCTTGGAGTCCATCTCCAAATACTCGTTCTCCCTGGAATGGGAGTTTGTGTAATCTCACCTTGGACTCATTATCCGCGTCCTATAGTTTGAGCCATAGTGCCTTCCTAGCCCTATTAATGACTGTTGCTGACCTGGTACTGTTCTTTAGTGAGTCAGTTGACATGTCTCCCAGGTATTTCACTGCCAGTAAGGAGTATTGTAGTAGTTCTGCCTCATGTGACTTTGGGGCTAGCTTATTCACTACTTCCTCTAGCCACCTGATGATTGCCCTGGAGGTATAGAATGTGGTGGTGGAGGATCTCACTGTTTTACCTGAGAACTCATACATCTTTTTTTAGTAGTTCCTCCATTCTCTTATCTACCGGATTTTTTAGGGTGGCTGTACTTGTGGCTGGTAGGACTGTCCTCTTGTTGAGTTCTGCAATTTTTGGATCTGTCCTAGGCGCGGAGCGCCAGGTTTTTACTTTGTCCTCTTGAAATGGGTACATTCTGTCGAGTGCCCATTTTTCTGGGAGTCTTGCTGGGTCATTCGATTCCCATTCTTTTACTGTTATGCCGTTCAGTGCAGGGCATATGGGAAAATAGTTCTCTTGTTTTGGTGGTAGTTGAAGCATGGGATCTAAATCACTCTCTGGAGCTGGTTGTGTCAACTTGAAGCCTAGGGTTGTACAGATCCATTTGACTGGATCTGTAATACTGTCGATGGGAAATAATTCAGACATTATGAATGCTGTCGCTAGGTTGGCAGGAGGTTCCTCGTGTGGGACCTTGTGATCGTGTTCGTGGTCACTATCTACAGGTGTGTGTGGTTCCTTTTCGTTCTGTGGGAGATCTTCCTCTTGGGAGTCATCCGAGTCATCAGGTATGTGGTGTTGAGGGTCCTGATTCTGTGGTGGGGATGTATGAAATGTGTCCTGCCTAGGTGGTCTTGCCCTGGGTGTGCCGCTGGTGAAGGGTCTGGGATTGTTCATGTCCATCATGCGTTCCAGCACTTTGAGCATGAATGTTTGTTGGCTCTCCATCATAGCCGCAGTGGCTTTCTGAAGGACTACTGTTGCTGGATCAACCTGCCATTCCTGTCTGGGTACGCTATGTTCTGCCCTTTCGAATTCTTGTACTGCGTTGTCTGTCTCGTATGTTGGGCAGTATATTCCTTTTTGACGCGGCAACAATTGAGACTTACATGATTGGCATTCCCTTGCTTTCGACATCTGCAATACAAGTAAGAGAATATCTTAAATCCCTGATTTAATTATTTCTAATTAATGAATTACTGTATATTATGCCCTATCCTTAATTTTCCAGGTTTTCTGTTCACTCTGCCCCTCTGTATAACACTGTTGTTTCCCCTTTAAGAAAATGTGTCTTAGCTCCTGTGCTATGCTGGCCAGCAGGAGTCATTGGCTCCTTTACTGTTATCTCCCTGGGCTGTCACTTAAAACGAGTGGAACAGGGGTTTTGGTTTTCCCAGTTCGTTTATTGTTAGTGCCCGTTTATGTGTTGGGGTAGCATGGTGCTTAGCCTTGAGTGCCGTAAGTGTTCTGCCCCTCTGCACCACATTCTGTGAATGCGTCTGTGAGGGCGAGCGTTCTAAGGTGCCATTTGCTCTGTTCTTTCATTATTCCCCTCGTAAGATGGTAGCCGCGGGGACAGTGCGCATGTGCGTGCATTGAGGACGTCCTCGCGCATGCACGGCAGTGCTACTTTGGTCCATGGGGAAGAAGGCGACATGCCCCAGGCTGGGCAGGAGAGAAACAATGGTTGGGGACATCTTGAAATGGCGACTGCTGTAGTGGCCATTGGGGAGTCTATCGGGATCATTTTTGCAGTCTGATTGATAGGGGATCTTGGGCTGCTAAATTCTGTAGCAACTGACCCGTGCTGAGCTGGCCAAACACTGTAGTCCCCTTGTGTGCTTTTCAGGTAGGGATCATTACTGGGTCACTGTCCTTATATTTTGGATCTGGGGATTCCTCTAGTGTCGATTCTGTTCTGATAGCTAGTGCACTCCTCTATGTGAGGGGAGTGTACTGCTACCAGAGTGTCTTATGATTTCTACCTGTGCACTCCACTGCGTAAGAGGAGTGTGCTGCTGTGAGAGCCTCAGGGGTGAGCTCTCTTCCTGTGCTCCTACACTCTGTAGATGCTGAGTGAGGTTCTACACACGTGGAGGCGTAAGGTTTACTCGATAAAGGGGGAGTGGTAGAGATTAGCGCTATATTTGAAACACAACAGAGAGATACAGAGGCTATACTGGCTGTTCAGCTGTCCTGCACTGTAACCATGATGCATTTTCACGTAGGACCCTACTATGGCTACACTGGAAAATCACAGTAGGCTGTACTTGCCTGAGTAACTGATAATTTAGAATATATTCGGAACTTTAAACATCCATTGATAATATATATGCAATAGTTCCTTTTAAACTACGCCGTACTGTCTATGCCTATTAAAAATAAAGTTGCATTACCTTAATTCTCTGATTGCTGACACTGAAGCTTGGGGAGGTGCTGCAGTCTGATTAGATGCACATAAAGAACTGAAGATAGTAAGAATGGAGAAGGGGCTTGGTGGTAGATCAAAATCCGATCTTAGGTCACATGTGCATCAAGCAGCCTATCAGGCGTACAAAACCCTAAGGTAATGGATCTGGGAGTGCCATGGATATACAGACAACACAATCTGGTGCCTTATGTTAATTCTCAAGATGACCTGAAGCCAGCCACTGAAAAACTGGATGGGGGACTCACCCTCGGCCCCATTGCCAGACTCAATACCCTAACGTTAGCACTGCAGATTGCATTTTCTAGTTGTTTAGGTCTAGCTTTTTTCTGCTGCTTAATGTAGGCTGCCACTATTGCCAGTGCCTTGCCAGAGTCACTTTCTGCTTCCTTAATGGTTTCTGCCATATTGTCCATGGGGTTTTCGACAGCAACCAGCCTAGTTGCAGAAACATCAAGTTTTTTTAATCTGTTTATTGCACGGCCTGGGTTAAAGCCATGACTGCTCACTATAGTGAATTTAGCAACATAGGCTGTCCATCCTCACTGCTCTAATCTGTGCTACAGGATTGGTGTTGTTTGCTGGACTTAGAGGCCGCTCTACGTGGAGCGAAGAAGTCCTCTTTCTTCTCCCAATTCTCTTCTTGCTTATCTTAACTAAACTTGAAAATCTTTCTCCAGAAAAGTCACTTTACACTTAAAGATTAAATAAAATGCTAACCGGTACACAAAAGGCTATAAAACATAATTTTAGGAGCACTTTGGGGAGCTTAAAAGTAATATGTCCTGTTAGCTGGGCCGCAGGCCATGGTTTTCCTCCTGGCACTTTTCCAGCAATAAAAACAGTGATCAGGAAGAGGCAGACAGCCTACAAGATTCTAGCCAGTAACTAGTCAGGAATCAATCCAAAATAAACTGCAGTAAACAGGCACATTTTAAAAAACAAATGATCCAAAATGAATGCCAATATCTAAGAGACTATAACACAAATCAGCTCACAAGTTTGTAGACAAGAATAAACATGTTTCTATTAAAAGTATCATTTGTACAGGAGTACAAGTTGAGAACAAATGAGTCCTTGAATGAAGCATGCCTCCCTTAGTTGAAAACATGTAAGCATTAATCACTGACAGAGGAGCGCTCTGCCGGGTGGATTAATGCCCGCTGGGGGTGGTTGGTGCACGAGGGCGAAGCCGGTTCCAACCACAGCGGGCATTAATCACCAGCAGAGCCTGACTCTAGAGGTGATTAATGCGCTTGTAACATGGGAAGCGCAAGGACCGTTTTGTGCAGATCGCAGTCTAACTCGGAACACCACGGAAACTGATGCAATCTTTATTGGCGCTGCACAGCTGATGCTATGGGGTTGTGGTGTCCAGTCGCCGAACATGCATCTGAGGGCACGGCATAGAGCTAGGTACTAGAGTGAGAAGAGAAAGGGAGTAGTAGTACTCTTTACGACTAGTGTGCGCAGATGTAAAACTGTGTTCCACAGATTTAAAACATTATTTCGCCGACTGCACAGAGCCAGAGGGAAGTTGAGGGGAGTCAAAGACACGATGGTCAACCACTACGCTGTTACGTCCACCGGGACTGTTCACTCTACAGATTCCAGCGACACAGTACGACACATTTACACTACATTTCTTGGCTACATCTAGAACAGAAAAAACACAAACAAAAAAAAAAAACCTTCAGTGAAGAGGACGCTCCTGCCTTTTACCCGATAGCAAGGTGGCAGAGTATGCCGAATCACACATGCTCTCGGTACTGCACTTGCTTCACTCTCCACAGTGCTCATTGCCGTCCCAGTGCTGCACCCTCTGCCTGATGGACAGTTTAGGTACTACCCCAGTGGGCGTTAATCAGCGATTTCCCTGTGCACACTTGAGGTAGTGAGCTAGCGGGTGGTAGTGCTGGGTTAATCACTGCTGCCGATAGGTAACATGACGCGTTTGCCGCAATCGCTGAGCTCCATTTGACGACTGTCTCCAGAGCCATGTTACAATTTAATTTAGAATCCAGCTGCAGGGTCAAAGGCGATGCAGCACACAGAAACAGAGAATTTGTTGGCAGAAAAGGACCGCTTGGCCCACCCAGTCTGCCCAGATATTCCCTGCCCAAGCTGCCTCTGCAGAACCTATCCAGTCTCGGGCAAACCTCCATCTCCCTGCCTCTAATATACCCCATGTCTACCCCATGCATGCTTGAAGTACGCCACTGTTTTAGCCTTCACCACTTCGGCTATCAGTCTGTTCTAGGCATTTATCACTCGTTAAATGAAGAATTTCTTCCTTACATCTCTCCTGAACCACCCCCAGCTTCTTCACAAGCCTGCTGGTCCTAGTGTTTTTATTTGAATGAGCCCCCCCCTGCACCCTGTTTACCCCTGTGAGGTACTTGTAGATCTCTATCATGTCACCTTTCTCTCGCCTCTCTTCCAGGGTGTACTTGTTTAGATCCCTCAGTCTCTCCTCATAGGACTTCTCGTGCAAATCCTGCACCATTTTAGCTGCCCCTCTCTGGACTGCCTCCACCCTAACTATGTCCTTTCTGAGGTGCGGTCTTCAAAACTGGACACAGTACTCCAGGCAGGGTCTCACCAGCATGCAATACAGTGGGAACATCACATCCCTCCTCCTGCTACAGATACCCCACTCTATGCACTCCAGCATCACACTAGCCCTACCCACTGCTTTGGCACACTGCCCTGCAGCCTTGAGGTTCTCAGAAATGATATGCCCAAGGTCCCCTCCCTGTTTAGTGTCAGTAGCCCCTCCCTCCCCCAATACTATTCTCAACTCATGGGTTCCTTCACCCTAGTTGCATGACTTCGCACCTTTTGGTATTGAATCCCAAATGCCATGCTTCTGACCACTCCTCGAGTTTCCCCAAATCCCTACACATTCTCTCCACCCCTTCCTGAGTGTCAACCATATTGCAGATTTTGCTGTCATCTACAAAAAGGCATACTTTCCTTTCCAGTTCTTCTGAAATGTCCACTATGAAAACAGTGAAGAGGACTGGTCCTAGTACCAAGCCCTAAAGTACCCCGCTTGTCACTGTCCAATCATTACAGTAAGTGCCATTAACCACCACCCTGTCTCCTGACCATTAACCAGTTTTTAACCAAATTCATCACTTCAGATCCCACATCAAGGCTGCTCAACCTTTTTATTAGCCTCCTGTGTGGTACAATGTCGAGAGCCCATGCTAAAGTCCAGACAGGCCATGTCCACTGCCTCCCCTGATCTATTTCCCTGGTCACTCAGTCAAAGAAATCTACCAGATTCATTTGGCATGACCTTCCCCCTATGAATCCGTGCTGCCTATGGCCTTGCAGTCCACTGGATTCAAGATACTCTACCAGTCTACCAGTCTTTCCTCTAGTGGGGGTTCTATTAATTTTCGCATCACAGAAGTAGCTCACCAACCTATAGTTGCTAGCCTTGTCCCTGCTGCAACTCTTATGGAGAAGGGATCACGTCTGCCCTTCTCCAGTCCTCGGGGACCATGCTTGTTTACAGTGATCTGCTGAACAAGGCTGTCAGTGGGACAGCTAGCACCTCCCTGACTTCTTTTAGTGCCCTTTGGTGTATCCTGCCTGAACCCATAGCCTTGTCCACCTTCACAGCTGCAAGTCCCTTCCTGACTCTTTCCTCTGAAAATGGACTTGTGTCCACCACCCCCTCCCCATTCCTGTTATTGCTTGGTGGTCTGACCCCTTAACTGTTCTTTGCAGACTGAGCAAAAGTATCTGTTTAGGATGTCAGATTTTTCTGGGTCCTCTGCTGCCCAGTCTCCCTCTTCTGCCTTTCTAATCCATACTATCCCTCTTCTTGCTTTCCTCTTCTCACTTATGTATCTGAAGAAAGTCTTATCCCCTCTAGCAACCCTTTTGGCGATCCTTTTCAGTTCTGTACCTTTGCTTCCCTAACTGCCTTTCCTGCTTCCTTCTGTTTTACTTACTATACCTCCCTGTCTTCCTCCCTCTGTGTCTCCTTACACCACCTGGATGCCACCCTTTTTCCTTCACTACCTTGGCCACTTCCCTAGAGAGCCATAACGGTCTCTCTTTCCTTCTGCTTTTACTCATTTCCTTCATGCAGAGACTGGTTGTTTTAATTATACCCTCCCTTATTTTTCCCCACTGTTCTATTACCCTTCCCTGGCAACCCCCCCCTTTACAATCTTCCTTCCAAAAGTCCAGGACCCTTGTCCTTGCGTTGTTCGTCTCTGTTTCTGTCTTTATGTTAAACCACACTGTATGGAGATCACTAGTAGGCAGGGTACTGCCCACTGTGACATCTGCAGTGCTGTCCCTGTTTGTAAGCACCAGAGCCAGTACTGCCATGTCCCTAGTTGGTTATTTTGACCAGCTGCCTGAGAAAAGATCCCTGTAGGGAGACAATGATGGCCCTGCTCCTTGACAAAGCCACAGTTGGAAGGCTCCACTCCACGTCTGGCAGACTGACGTCACCAACCAGTAGCACTTCCCCCCACTTGCCATTCTTTTTTTTTTTTTTTTTTTAATTTAAGTTTATTGATAACCGTCGGGTACAATCAATGTAAACCAACCAGACAGTTTCAGTTCCTTTTACATATATATAATCCATCCAGGAAAGTAGACAATAAAAAGGAAACAGTGACCTTCATCCATTCTATTTCTAGCCACAAATCAACAACATCAGAATCATTAAGAAATGTATCACGTTGTACTCTTCCTACAACAAAGTAGGCCGTCCCCTGAGCGGCCGCCCACCTCTAAGACCGTTTTGGGAGGTATTTCTGTTTAAATTTAACAGGTGTCAAGTTAAGAGTGGAACCTCAGGGAGGCTGGGCGGGCCTCACCCTCCCAGCTGTCCCCCGCCAGATCTCCCATCTCGTCTATCTCCGAACATACACCGATATCTTATGGTTTATCTTATAAGTTATTTCTTCCATTTCTGCAACCTCCTGGACCAATTTTGTCCAAGTACCTAAGTTGGGAGGGTCTTTTTTCAACCACAACCTGGTGATAGATTTGTGGGCAGCCGCCAAGAGGAGGGCCCAAAGATACAGCATGTCAGCTCCAGTCAGGCTTTGAGGGGGCTCCCCCAATATAAGGTTTGTCCAGTCCAGGGGGGCGTCCAGGGTAAACAACTCTGCAAGTGCCTGAGACACCTCCCTCCAAAAGGGCCCAAGACAGGGACAGAACCAGAAAACATGTAGATAATTTGCCTGTGTTTCCCCACACGATCTCCAGCAGTTCGGATCCCTATCCGGGGCTCCCTTACTCAGTGACAAAGGAGAGAGAACCCCCACTTGCCATTCTGATGATGGCTTCGCCTTCCCTAAGTGCCTTATCCAACTCTTACCTCTGTGCTGGAGGTCTGTACACTACCCCAGTATGGACAGCAGTCCCAATGCCTGTCTCAAGGATGACCTGCAGCACTTTGAGTCCCTCCTTTTCTTCAAGGTGCCCCTGTACCTCCGAGGCCTTCATTCCCTCCCTCACATATAATACGACCTCCCTTCCCCTCCCCTTCTCCCTGCCCTGTCTCTCCTGAACAGAGAGTAGCCTGGTATAGCCATGCCCCAGCTGTAGTGCTCAGCAACAGCACAGATGCTAACAGAGGGGCTCCAACCACCAGCAAAGCCCTCCCAACTGACATCAGCAGAACTCAGTTTACACAGCAGCCCAAAATAATTTCAACCATTCTGGAGTTTTATTATTATTACTATTACTATTATTGAGGGCAGATGAAAACTGGACCTTTTATCCCTTAAAGCTCACGTATAGATGAAGCAAAGTCTGGAGCTGAAATCCAAAGCCCCAGCTTGTGAAATCAGTCTGTTGCTATGTGAAGGACTGTGATGTAACAGTCAGGGCATTACTGTAATTTCCCAAAGTTGGGGTTTCCCCTCCTGCAGTTCCCAGTAGTCCCCAGTCTCCCCAGTGTACTCCAGTAAAGGTGCCCAAATCACAGGGCACAGGATAAATCATGTAGCCAGGTTACTGTGCCAGCAAAAGTAAACAATGTGCCCAGGATAGAATGCTGTGCCGAGCTGGACATGCACAGCATTCTACTTAAAGAATCCAGAACCAGAGTGTTAGTTTTCAAAAAAGTTTAGTTCCATTACAAGAGAGATCCTGGTGTCTGTTGAGGAGAGAGGATGCAGCAAGTGTGGAGGGACAAGGAAAAGGTTTACCTGGAGGGTTAAAGCCATCCCCGAGGGCTTACCTGCGTGCCTGCTCTGCATCCAGCTGCTGAAGATGGCCCCGAAGCTGCTGCATGGTCTGCGGTGCCGTGGTGAGGCACTAGAAAGTGAAAAGCTGTCCGGTTCCCCGCGAGAAGGGCCTGGTGCCCCGTTTTATTATTTTTATTTAAAAAATTAAGTTTCTCCGGTCCCCTGTCAGCGGTGTGCGAAGCGCCGCATCGTCAGTGAGCAGAGGAAGCGAGAGTCGGTCTCAGGAAGACCCGAAAGGACCCCTGTCGTCTGCCATGCTGTCTGTACTTGATACGCCCTCCCACTGCCAGAGAAACCTACCACCTCCTAATCCAGTCTCCTCGTCTCCATCCCAGTCTGGTGTGGTGAGTTGGGGGCAGCACACCAGCCTAGTGCTGTCTGCCAGAAACTTGCAGAAATTGTTAATTTATTTGTTTCAAGTTGTGCGCTAGGTGCAAGGTAAAATGGGCGAGTGCCATGAAGGGGGCCTAAAGGACCCTATAAATTAAATATTTAAATTTTGATTGGGGATAGTGACGCCTATGGGGAGGAGTCAGCTCTGCAAGGTCATAAAAGAGGCCATAAATATTTATTAAAGGGGCGGAACAAGGCAGGGCAGAAGGAAAAGAGTGGCAGCAAGACCCCAGTCAGGCCTAGATCTTAAAGGGTCCCTACCACAAAACGGCCACAATTGATAAAAAGGCAAGTATAGGCCCATAGTTTTAAAAGGCAACAGAGCTCATTTGGGAAGTTAAGGGGACTCAGCCAGAGAGGCCCAGCCAGCCAGATAAACCCAGCAGCAGGCCCAGATCTTACAGGGGCCCAGCCTGTACAGGAGGCCCGGTGCATCTAGAAGGGGCCCAGCCAAGTTAGGCTCACAGGTGATAAACAGGGTGACTAGGCCCAGGTCTTAACAGGGAAAGTTAGGCCCACAGGTGTTAAACAGGGCGACTAGGCCCAGGTCTTAAAAGGGCAAGTAGACCCACAGGTGTTAAACAGGGCCACTAGGCCCAGGTCTGAAAAGCCAAATTTAGGCCCATAAGTGTTAAAAGGGGCCTGGTCAAGGGAAGGCCACAGAGACTTAAAGGGGCAACACAAGGCCCAGGACACGTAGCAGCCATTTAGGCCCACAGATGTTATAGGGGCCCAGTAGCAAAATCAACCCCAGGTGTAATAGGAGCCTAGCTAGCCACGTAGGTCCACAAGTGTTAAAGGGACCTGGTCAAACATCTGAGTTTATAGCCTTCTAGAAAGCCTATTCCCCACTGTAGTATTTCCACAGTAACAGGAGAACCCGATTCAGCTGGAGGGGCCCCTTGTTAGTTAGGTCCACTGAAAGCTAGGGTTCACCCAGTAAAGTAAACTGCCTGTATATTTACTGTGGTCTGGACATTGAGACTGTATAATTGACCACTACAGCAGGAACTGTGACATTTCTTGCATTGCTATTCATCCTACGAACATTATTAAGTGTCAGAACTGTCTTGCATTGTTTCGTGCCAGCATTTCGGTGCTGGGGAAGTACCTGAATCAGTCTTCAACAATTCTCTGAGTCACTTCACCCTGGTGCAACCCTGTCAGTCTTCATCAATTCTTCAGGCATCATCTTCCAGTGTATTCCAGAAGCAGCCAACAGCAACTCTACAAAGAGCCATATCACAGTTGTCTCAAAGTTGCATCATCCTGTTTATTATTTTTCTCTTACAGTTTCCCAGTATGGCTTGGCCCAGTGCAGAATCTGCCGTCCGTTTCTTATTTTCACATCTGCGGCGGAGTACCATCTGAATCGTCAGTGTCAGTTCTCCGAGTGACGATCAGTTTGTAGTTTTCAGTGTGCCCTTGGCTTGTCCGGCCTTGGATCCCGAACTTGGTCACAGATGGATGTACGATTTGTTGTTTTTGTGTGTGCCCTTGGCTCGTCTGGTCTTGGGGTCCAGAAGACCAACGTGCTCCGACGTCCAGAAACTTCCTTATCCAGACTTCTGTATCCAGTGGAGTCTGCGTCATCCTTCATATTTGGCAGCCCAGAAGTGGGCTGTATCTTCTTCTTCGTCTTCTCATCCAGCATTCCAGAAGTGGGCTGTATCTTCTTCTTCTTCGTCTTCTCACCTGGCAATCCAGAAGTGGATTGTGGCTGGGTGGTTTGCATTGAATCCTTCACCTGGCAATTGTAATGCCCCAAAGTTGGGGCATCCCAGAAAAATAAAAATAAATAAAACAACTTGGGGTTTACAGGTGCCCAGGGTGCCTGCTATAGGTGTAGACTGCAGGGTAAAGGTAAAAAGGGGCCCTCCAGTGTTAATTCTCCTCACTATAGTGGAGAAATGCTGTAAATAATAAGGAAAAGTGCCCTGTGCACTTAAAACTATGTAAAAAAATAGATTCTGATGCAGCCTCAGTAACAATGGCCTGGATGGAATGCTGTGCTGAGCTGCTCATTCACAGCATTCCACTCCAGCCATTCTAGAACCCCTTTGGGTTCAAATTTGAAAGTTAAACAGTTTTTTAGGCAGTTGATCCTGGGCAACTGTAGAGGAGAGAGGACACAGAAGTCAAAGGGACAGGTTAGGGCTTACCCTGCGTTAAAGCCATCCCTAGGGCTTAGCTGTGTGCCTGCTCTGCCTCCCCTGCCAGAAGACTCCTGTTTCGGCTCTGTGCCACGGTCAGTGGTGCCATCGGGGCACCATGAAGAAAGAGAACGTCCTGTTCGGTCGTTTTGAGCTGAAGATCCCTGTCGTTTATTTGTTTTGGCCCCTTATTTTGTTAAAAAGTTTAATTTTGATCCCCCGCCAGCGGCAGAGAAATGCCGCATTGGCGCTCGTTCTGTCGGCCCTCCGAGTCCTCTTGAGCTGTCGCTCATCCGCCTGCCGTTCTTTCCTCCCTCCTGTGCCAGCAAGACCACCCACCCGGCTGCCTCTAGATGGGCGTGGCAGTGCTGGTGAGGTCGTGACAGCCACTGTATTCTGCTGTCCACCCAAGTTACTGAAAACAGAAGAGTTTTTTTTTTGTTTATTTGGTAGCGCGCAAGGCGCTTGGAGGAGCGGCTGATCACCGCAGGGGATTCGGGTCGTAAGGACCCTATTTAATATTCAGAAGGGGCAGGGAGGTAGCGACACCAACAGGGAGGGGCCAGCGCAGTAAGGCCAAGCAAGGGCCTGTTAAATATTCATTAGAGGGGCGGGACTGAGGCGGTGGCTCTCCCTAGGAGTGACAACAGGCTCAGAGAGCCTTAGGATTTAAAGAGGCCACACAGTTTACAGAGGACAGCAGGCCCAGTTTGAAGGGAGGGCACCAGGCCCAACATAAAAAGGGGACCAGGCCCAGTATAGAGAGTGCATCAGGCCTAATTTAAAAGGGCATCAGGCCCACAGTTTAAAGAGGGCAGCAGGCCCAGTTTGACGTGAGGGCCACCAGGCCCAACATAAAGTGGGTTTCCAGGCCCAGAATAGAAGAGGCACCAGGCCCATAAGTTTAAAGCAGGGCCCCAGGCCCATTTTGGAGGGCACCAGGCCAACAGAATTTCGGGCACCAGGCCCCAAGTAATAAAGGGCAGGCTAAGGTAAAGGTAGGACACCAGGCCCAAGGTAAAGCAGGGTGTCCCGGCCTAGTGGATTAGGGCAAGCCAACCTAGTAGTAGTAAGGGCAGCCCCGGCCTAGTGAGTAAGGGCAAGCCAGCCTAGTGGTAATAAGGGCAGCCTAGGCCTAGTGAATTAGGATAAGCCAGCACAGTAGTAGTAAGGGCAGCCCCGGCCTATCCAGTAAGGCAAAGCCAGCATAGTAGTAAGTAGGGCATATAGGCCCCACCGTAAGTAAGGCAGTTAGGCCTTTAATGTTCAGGGCAACTAGCATAGGGCAAGTGATACTCCCTAGTTGAGTGGTTGGGGCATTCATAGCAAAACGTTCAGAGGTAGGTAGATCCTATTCCAGTAGGCCCTACAGTCAGAAAAAGGTCCATTTAAGGGTTCTCAGCTCACAATATGCTACAAAGTAACTGTAACATCTGCAATGTTATGCCACTGTTTATTGCTCCAGCAGCTGAACAATTGTGTATTGGCTAGAAGCACCAAGACTGCATCGTACATTAGGATTGTGGTTCTTTGCCCCTGGTTGTATGAATTATTGCCCCGTGCATCTGAACTATTGCCCTGTGCATCTGAACTATTGCCCTAAGCATCTGAACTATTGTCCTAAGCATCTGAATTATTGCCCCGTGCATCTGAACTATTGCCCTGTGCATCAGAATTATTGCCCTAAGCATCTGAACTACTGCCCCAGTCATCTGAACTATTGTTCCGGGCATCTGGACTATTGCTCTAGGTAAAGAACAATTGCCCCGCAAGTAAATAATTGCCCCAAAGTTGATAATTTGCCCATTCTCCTGGCAAATTATCTGGTCATTATGCAGTTCTCTTGGCATTGCAAGAAGGTGTATCATATAGTTACATTGCTGCCAGTGTATGGGGACAGTCTCAATCTTCTACCACATTGATGTTCCATGGTGTGGTCTGTAATCCTACTTAACCAGAATCAGTCTCTACCCAGAAGAGGACGCCTTCATCATCATTCTTCACCAGAAAAATGTCCGACCATCAGATCATCCTCTTCGTCTGTGTCGTCTGCTGAAGTCGAGTTAGTCACCATTCACGCTTTCGTGGCACCCGCCGTTTCTTTGTTTTACAGTTCGGATTACGTTCGCGGAAGTTCAAATGGATCACGACCGCCGTGCATATGTAGTTTCTTCTGGTTCCTGTTCCGGATGTCCCGAAGTTGGTCGTCCTCCACAAAAGAGAGTGTGCACATCCTGGAAGAACCTGGTTTGCGCCCCTGGTCATTCGCCGTGAGTCGAGTTCGTCGAAGCCCAGTTCGGGACGCATCTGCCGTTTCCTTATTTTTTGTTCCAGTTCCTTGTGACAAGATTGCAGAATCAACCATCTTCACTACAGATCCTTCTGGCTCCTGGTTCCATCGGAGATCCATCTTCACCTCAGATCCTTCAGAGTCTTGCTGGCCCTTGGAGTGCTGCAGCGTCGTCCAGGTCGTGGTAGTCCTCGAGTGGATTCATCGCCATGCATCTCCTGGTTTCTCTCCTTCCCTGGCAGCCCTAGAAGTGGGTTTTGGCCAAGAAATCCTTTGCAACTAGTGTGGAATCCGACAACCTGTCCGTGGGTTTATTTCAGGAACCAGTTTTCTCTGGTTCTTTCTTTTTGGCAGCCTTGGAGAGAGTGGGCTTTTGCCGAAGAAACATATGGTCTGTTTACCAAACCTCTCACCACCCCAGTGGCCTTAACTAGGTCCTTGCTGGGAACTGTGTTTAGGGTTCTACAGTTCTGTTTTACTTCCCTTGTAGCTACCAATGAAGAATGACGCTGCGCATGAAGACAACAGACATTTGATTTGGACTTTGTGAGAATTTGATGGTCATTGTAAAACCAAATAAATTTGATGGTCATTGTAAAACCAAATAGTGTATTGTGGGTAGTGAATAACACCTGATTTTCGCCTAAGTTCTAGTTATACTCATAGGTTACTGTTGAAGAATTGTAGAAGCATAGTGGCAGTAGGCCAAGATTCATCTTCTAATATTGTTTGTAATCATTTTAGCAGTCTTAGATAAAAGTAATTCTGCCATCTTTACCGCCCTGTTGTTTTGGGGTGTCCACTCCCTCTCTTGTGACTGTGTCTCCCTACCCACTGGTACTAAATAAACGCCCTGTGGGCACTGAATCTCTTGGACGACTCCTGCCTCTCCTTGTCTGGGTAACTGTTATCTTATCCACAATAATTCGGACCTTGGAGTTCCATCTTCATTCTTCCGGAGCACCACACCAGACCATCACACAATCCAGAAGTAGATTGTCGCTGGGTGGGTTGCATTGTTTCTCATTTCCAGGCAGTCCAGTAGCGGACTGTGGCTGGATCTTGTGTGTTCCCATTCCGGCGGCCCTCAGTGGGTTCTTAGCTGAAGAATTCTTGATCTTGCACGTGTATTCCGGTAACCCCTAGAGAGGTGGGGTGTGGCCGAGAACGCATGGTCTGTTAAATCCTCTCTGCATCCTTTAGTTTCCCACAAAGGTTCTCAGAATTACACTGGAAAGCCAGTTAGTGGCTTTACATTTCTTCTCGAAGACAGAGAAAACAGACGTGCTTGAACTGCCAATCATCAACTGTACAGACTCTTCCTATAGCATATAGAGGGATTGCTAATTTAAAATCTAAGTAACAAGTTAGAGGTGCACCTCAGGGTTGAAGCAGAAGTCTGAATAAGAATTAGGAATAAGACGCTCTTACAGCATAGCTGGTACAGCCGATTAGTATTTTACTGTCCTCCTCGTACAGAAAATTAGAGTACTGGTATAGGGCTCAGGGCATTAGGAAGATAGTAGTAGTAGCATTTTATGTTGTTGTCATTCCCCTTTTCTCCTGTTCCATACCCTGTGGTCCACTGCTAAATAAACTGGTTCCTTTCTCTAATCGTGCCTCCTGCCTCTCCGTTTTGGTGAAGAATAACATCAGGTAGCCAAATAGGAAAAGAACTGACTTACTACCTAGTGGACGTATTTTGAAAGTCTGATTTCTTGTATTCATTCAGGCAGTCTAAATTCTCATCCTCATCATCATATCATCTTCTTTTTTCTTCTTATTATTCTTCCATCCTCGGCTCACTTCACTATGACCTCAGCTGCTAAACAAGTCTTGTCTGCAAAGGACTGACCTCCCATTGTCCTGTGAAAACTTTTACTTTATCCACTTATTGATTTACTCAGAATTATGGGCCAGGAAAGGCACACGGAGATAAAACTTAGTTCAGCGTACAACCTGGGAGCAAAGGAAGATTAAAGGACTTGCTTAGAGTCACACAGTACATAAATGTAGATTGGGTGATTCAAACCCAGGTCTGCTAGATCTCCAGGGTCACATCTTGGTGCTCTAACCTCTACACTAAACTGTACCCTGAAATTCAATTTTCTGGGAAGGCAGCACACATGAGCTCTCCTGATGCAAACTGCAATTCTGTTTGCTGGTGAAGAGATCCATTTCTTGGTTTATAAAATATAGAATAATGGCTGGGTAGGTTATAACGAGAATTTTATGACAAGAATTTTACACACACCCAAGGTGTGGGATGCCATATAAACCCCTCGAGTTTCGCTCTCAGTGTTTATTAAGGCATCCCACATTGAGGGTGTGTGTAAAATGTGAGTTTTACACACTTAACCAGCCTTTATTTTATATAATTGCTGGGGAGCGTTTTTTTTTTCTTCACCACAGCAATTATATAAAATAAACAGACTGAGCTGCAGACCGGTCAGATCTCAGCACGATCCGCAGTCTGAAGCGACTGGCAGAAAATAATGTTTCCCTTTTCTTTTCCTTTTTTTTTAAGTTCAATTGTGAAAGGAGAAAGAGAACCCCTTTTTTAGCTTTACTGCAAATAAAAGACAGGATTAAGTACAAACCACAAGACCATGAATTTATAGCAGTATACAGTGCTTTCTGCACAGGTCACCATTTGTCTACTGATCTCTTTTCCAGGGCCGAGTTGAACTGCAAGAAGAGCATGTTCGAGAGTGCCCACTGGCCAATCGACTTACCCTCCAATTCTGCTAATAAAGATACTGTCTGCATAAAAAATCCATTCCAGTTCAGTGTTGTCTGTACTTTGTCCTGTCTCACTGCATCATATCTATCTTGTATTCAGGTTAACAATAAAAATAAAAACAACAATAAACACTAACAACATTAGCCACCATTTAGTGGTAAATCTCCAAGAATATTATCTGTTTCGCACAATAGCATCTTTTATAAAATAAGTCGAATCAGTTAAACAAGGGGTCAAATATTCTTGCAACCCACATAATTCTCAATTATTGTAAAAGGAGCTGTTCCAAAACCGGGGTACCCTCCTTATTTTCAATATAGTCAAAGTATGGGAGCCACCTGGAATTAAACTGGTCAATTTGAAGCCTCAGTTGGGCAGTGATGGTCTCCATTGATGTAATTAATGTTAGGTCACATAACCAAAGTTCAGATGTCACTCTATTGGACATGAGTCAATTCTGTGCAATGGCCTTAAGGGCCGCTGAAATTAAAATATAAAATAAGAACTTTCCCCTAGCTGTGTTAATTCCTGGTGTCGGGAGTCCCAATACCATGTTTTCAAAAGCAGGATTGGTCTCTAAGGGGAATATTTTGCAAACCACTTCAGTCACTTCTGCCCCAAAACTGTGGATTTTGGGGCAACTCCAACAAATATGGTGATGGGTACCCCTCTTTCCACAATTTCTCCAACACTGGTCTGAAGGATGGGAGGCATAATGTTTTGATGTTACTGGGGTTGTAAAATAGTGGGTGCATACCTTCCTGCATAACATCAGTGAAGTGTGCAGTATTTGTCAGGGACTACTTTGCAAGGTGGCAGGATACAGTAGTTTTTTGGTCTTTAAACACGGGGAAAAAACCTTTCTGTGGGTCTTCCCATGTTTTGGACGTAACTCATGTTATAAGTGTAATAACCCACTCCAGGGTATGGGGTTGCTGGGGATTAATCAACACCCCTGTTGCTGTGAGGACACTCGGCCTCCGGCCTTATACCTCATAACGCACTCGGGGTGTTGATTAATCCCTAATAACCCCATACACTGGAGTGGGTTATTGCTTACTTGTAACTAACCTTCAAAGATTTGAGGCATTACATAAACTGAAAAATCACCTAATCTTTTAAACAAGATTTACTATAGCCAGAATGATCATTGGTTTTTACCAAGTAAGCAAGCATGCGAGTGCTTTTATTCACTACATGAAAGCTGGCCGTGGAGGAGGGTGGGCTGTGTTGGCCATCGTCTATCTTTTTTCTTGAATTGCCATTTGTGAAATGGATGCTGGGGACAGAGGAGGGTGCTTCTGCAAGAGTGGGGGGACATATTTGTTTTAGCATAACACACTCTGAAAGCCAGCGGCTAGCCGTGGAAGTGGGCGGGTTGTGCTGTTTGCCCCTCAAGAGGTTTTTTTTTTGTTTTGTTACAAATTACACTTAAATTATCAAATTGTTGATGCTGGAGGAGCAGGACTGGGGTTTAAACTGAGGGTAGAAAGATGGGGGATTATATATTTTAAAGGATCTGGGCTAGGAAGGGGGAGCTGTTTTTCAGAATAGGAACAGAGAAATTTGCAGAATTCTGGATATACTATTTGTTACTTGCACACTCCTACTGCTGAGTGTGATTGCATAAGTAACTAATGAAACAATTAGTAGTATTTCTTGAGAAGCCATGGTGCTGTTTTCGTTGACCTAACTAAAGCATTTCATCTGGTGGGCCATGTCATCTTCACTGATAAGCTGTGCTGCACAGGCATCTCCCCAGTAGCCTCTTCCTGGTTTCAATGCCACCTATCTGGCAGGATAGCTCAGGGGCTCCATCTCCATGCCAAGGAAAGTGGCTAGTAGAATACGGCAGGGATCCTTACCTGGGCACATAATTTTCTCCCTACTCATTGACCCTGTCCCCAAGGCATGTCAGGGATGTCATCACACTCATTTCTCTATATGGACAGACTGATTTTGTACCATAGCGGCAAATCCTCTATGATCATCTCCTCTACCTCACTGCAGGATCTGGCGCTGCAGATTTGTGGTTCTCAAATAACAGGCCACTACTTATCGCAAGGAAAAAAAGTTTGGTTATTGGAGTCCAAACCCAGACTCTGCAAACTGACAGGTGTGGACACCCTAATCAAAGTCCTGGCATCTGATGGTACCCCCTTGGAGCCTGCATCCTCCTTTAAGTATCTAGGTGCTACCCTTGACCCTTCCCTGACCTTCTCCAAGCATAACATGCTCACTGTCAAGAGTATAAACCAAAAACTGGGTATCAGTTACAGATTAAAAGATCTTAAGACCCTGGAAGTGAGGCTTGCTATCACTAAGGATTCATTGCTCCTCCTTCTAGACTACTGCTTTCCCATCTCCTCTCAGTCTTCCATTAGAGACCGAACATGATCTGCAATTGTCTGTCAATTTGCTTTAATGGTTTCTTTCAGTACCCACCACTGCTCCTTCTATCATCACTTTGGCAAGCACGTGTGAGCATCTTAGGTTGTTTATAGACAAATCTGTGGGCGAAACAGTTTACGACAATAATACCATACAGATGGTATTAAGTGGCCAAAATGTAGGTGCCATTTGTATAGATCTCTCCAGGGTCTTCAACACTGTTGACCGTAAGATTATGCTGAGTATGTTGCAGGGTACAGGAGTTGGGGTGACAAGCCTTAGGTTGGTTTGTTAGTTATCTATCAAAATCCAGACAGTTACTTTAGGTGCGAGGCCCCAGGTCGGCCTGGAAGCAAGTGGGCAGGGGAGTGCTGCAGGGGTCCATTTTGGGGCCCCTGCTGTTTTCCCTATATATTAACAAAACTGAATCATGGTTGTTCAGGCTGGAGGTCCACATGTATGCTAATAATATGGTAATGTATAATGTAGATTGTTCTGTTCAAGACATTCAGGTGGACCTGCAGCAGAGCTTTAATGGCTTACAGGTCTACTTGAAACACAAACTAGTGCTGAGCTCAAAAAAATCCCCAGATGTTGTTGTTTAGGTCTCCTAGGAAGACAGTACCTAGCAATGATTTACTGTCCACTTCCACCTGTGGTTGGGATGAGCTGTCCACGGTTTTCTGAATATAGGTATTTTGGCCTATGGCTGGACAAACATCTGACATGGGGATACCACACTGAGAACATTTTGAAAACAGCAGGCCCAAGAACAGGGCTTCGCTACAGAAACTGAGGTGCTCTTTCCATGGAAGTGTATTGTGGAAACTATGACTGTGCCCATTATGGATTATAACCATGTAATGTGTGGTGCAGCAGCTCCAGTCATTTGGCAAAACTAGGTACTTTAGCAAACAGAGTGACTCGCTTTATCCTTGGAGCCCCATGTTATGCCAACTGTTGTGGCTTATATGCTTCATTTAAAGGGCTCCTGTTGGCACAAAGGCATGAGCTTCATTTGGTTCAAGTAACAAAAATTGTATAATGAAGAAAGTCATGGATTATAGTAGCAGCCAGATGTCAGTAAAGAATACCCATTTGGGTATGCGCACTTCAAGTAGTATGGCCACTGTGGTACCACGTGTGTCCTTGGTTAAAGGCAACCAATCCTTTTTTTGCTTGGGGACCATCCCTATGGAATAAGCTTCCCGTTGCACTTAGACCTATAAATGGTCCATTGACCATTACCATCTTGTGCTGCAAAACTTGGCTATTCTTTGTAGTTCCACAATGTCATCATTGTTGCTGACATCTGTCACTCACAATCTAGGTTTTTGTAGCATTTTTTCTGTATAGCTATGAGCACGAATATGTTTTAAATGTGGTGTTGGGGCTTGCAATTGTACGGCTTGGTTTTATGTCATTGTATTTACACTGATAATTTGTAATACTGCATAATGTTTATTGTAACAATTGTATCTGAAGCTATCTATCGGATGCCACTGGAAATGAGGTTCGAATCAATGGCTAATATCCCTAATAAACATAAAGACCAAAACTGTGCCACTATAACCTCAGGTCCTCATATCTCCTGCTTCTGGAAAGACCTTCTGTTGCTACTTGTATGGGTCAAAATAACTTCTCGGTTTGGACTGGCCTCCGAAGCTCTTTACGCACAACTGTCATCAAACTCTCAGTTCAAAACCCTCTTCAGAGCTTCACTACTGGACAACACAGAAACATAGAATTTGCTGGCAGATAAGGATCGCTTGGCCCACATGGTCTGCCCACTTTTCCCTGCCTACAGAACCATCACAGATCCTACTTGATCTCTGGCCCATTCATCCCCCCACTTCCCTTTCCCTAAGATTTCCTAGTGCTTATCCCATGCATTCTTGAACCCCACCACTGTTTTCACCCCCACCACCTCCGCTACAAGACTGTTCTAATAATCCACTACTCTTTCTGTGAAGAAGTACTTCCTCACATCTGCCCCAAATCTACCCCCTCCAGCTTACTGTGCCCCCTTGCCCTTGAACAAGTTTTGTTTTCTGAAAAATACTTCCCTCGAACCGACCCAGTGGTGCTGAGGCATTGGATGCCTTACCTTGAGCTACGCCGGCGACCTGGATCACGAACAGACTCGGGATGTCGGGGTGCCGGCACGGGGGGAAAGGGTAGGAGCGGGATTGAGCAGCCGGAAGGCAGCTCTCGGTCACCACCCCCCTGTAGTCCCACTTCCACCGAGTGGAGGTCCAATGGATAACGTAGGCAGAGAGGGTGGCACGTAGGGAGGGCGCCTTGAGATGTGGTGTACACATGCCTCCACATGCGCGCGCGTCCAAGGTAGGGGATCGGGACCAGGGAGAAAATGGAAAAAGCACAATAAAATATATAGAGAAAAAAAATACTTCCCTCTTGTGCCTTACTTACTCTGATGAGGTATTTAAAGGTCCTTATCATAGCCCCCTTCCCTCCTCTCTTCCAGGGTGTACATATTTAGGTTTTTCAGTCTCTCTATAGGGCTTCTGATGCAGACCCTGCAAAAGTTTAGTTGCCCTCCTCTGGACTGCCTCCACTCTATGTCCTTCCGGAGATGTGGTCTCCAGAACTTTGGCACAGTACTCTACGTGGGATCTTAGTATCTATACAGAGGCAATATCACCTCCCTCTTTCTGCTAGAGATACCCCCCTCTCTATGCAACCCAGTATCCCACTGGCCTTCCTAACTGTCTTGTCACACTGCCTGGCCACCTTTAGGTCATCCGATATGATTACCCCAGGTCTTGTCTCTGCCTGGTGGTCATCAGTACCACTCCTCCCATTTTGTACTCTGCCCCTGAGTTTCTGTGCCCCAAGTGCATTACTTTGTACTTTTTTGCATTGAAAAACAGCTGCCATACCCTTGACCACGCCTTGAGTTTTCTCAAGTCTCTGCTCATATTTTCCACACACACACACACACACACACACCTATTGTCCACCCCATTGCAGATTTTGGTGTCATAGATACACAGATTCTGTACATACATAGAATGTGTCGGCAGATGGGGACCTGTGATCCATCTAGTCTGCCCATGTTTTGGACTCTGCAAAGAGGCAGACCTTCTCTTCCAGCTCTGCGATGTCACTTATGAAGACATTAAAGAGGACCAGTCCCAGCACTGATCCCTGAGGCACCCCGCTGGTCACCCTTGCTTCTTTTGAGGAATCTCGCCTACCACCTTCTGACACCTAATCTCTAATGTCTTGCCCAGTTTACTACCTTTGGACCCACTCCTAAACTACCCGGCTTGCTTGCAAGCCTCCTGTGTGGAACAGTGTTGAAAGCTTTACTGAACTCTAGGTAAGCCACGTACACCACTCCAACCTGATCTAATTCCTTGGTCACCCAATCAAAGAAATCTATCAGATTTGTTTGACATGACCCTCCACCCGTGCAACTATGCTGCCTTGGGTCTTGTAATCCACTGGATTCCAGATACTCCACAGTCCTTTCCTTCAGCAGTGATTCCATTAACTTTCCCACCACAGATGTTAGGCTGACTGGCCAATAGTTGCCAGCCTCTTCCCTTCTACCAGTTTTGTGAAGTGGGACTACATTTACCCTCCTCCAGTCCTCCAGAACCACTCCTGTTTCCAGTGAGCTGTTAAATATGGCTGTCAGAGGTGCAGCCAGTATCTTCCTGAGCTCCCTCAATACCCTTGGATGAACCCCATCTAGCCTCACTGCTTTGTCCAATTTCAGATTAACGAGTCCCTTCAGGACACATTTCTCTAGAAACTAAATAGTGTTCACCTCCCTCCCCCCAAAGCTTCTGTTACTTGTTTGTGGCCCCTCCCCTCTTCCTTCCTCTGTGAACACTGAACAAAAAAGTATTTGTTCAAGATGTGTGCCTTTTCCTGGTCCCCCTCAGCTCAGTCCCTCCTACCTGTAATTACTTCTCCTGACCACAGCATTTAGCACTGTATTCTCTCTTCCAGCAGTTTTGGATTGTATTTTATGTATTTGCTATCTGCCAGTCCTTTTGCCTTTTTACTTCCGATTGCTAACTATCTGTAATCATATTGCTTTGTATGGATGTCCTATTTGCTAACTTTATGTTTTTGACCTGTATGTACTGCATTCCTACTGTACTGTTTTGTGCCATCTTCATGGCTCGGGTCACGCCTGAAAACGGCCACTGGGACCACTGCACCTACCAGATGAACAAATAAGTATAAATAAACAAACAACAAACAAAACAAACAAACAAAACTATGTCAAACTGTTAAGGAAGGTGTTTCGATTTACCAGGCCCAATGCCTTGGTCTAGTCCACAGATATTGACCATGTGAGCAGGCCATTATGGCTACAGTGTGAGTATTCAAGGATAAATGAAAATATATGTTAGGGGCTAAATTATATAAGTAGTAACACACAACATGGTGTGCAGTTATTGGGTAATTACCACATGCCCCCACAACTCCGTGGGTTGGAGGTACAAGGCTTTAGCTGAGTGCCCTTCTATCATGGAGAGCTGGGGGAGTGCAGTAATTACCCAATAACCGCAATCCCTGCAGTGTGTTATTGTGTTTATAAAATGACACTAAGATAACAAAAAGCACAAGACTAAATAAATCTTTAAATTAAGAATAAATAAATCTTCATCACTGCTAAACCAGTTCTCACACCAAACAGGTAGGTTTGCCCCATCAAAGAGGTCAAATTGACTTACAGATAAGTCACTTATGTTCTTTGTTGAACCTTTTTGTTTTTCCCAACTGTCTCAGTTACTGAGAATTCTGAAGCAGTGCAGTTTCTAGACTTGCAAGGCACCTTCCAGACCCGTACAGTTATTGGTCAGTTTCCGCACAGGTTTGGACAGCTATTGACCAATGAGATCACTGGATTATTTTTTTTTTTTGCCCATTTTATAATGACTCAGCAACCGATCTAAAAAAATATGGGCTCCAAACCATCTAAACTAGCCCTAATCTTAACTGGTATACCCACTAACAATCTAGAAACTTCAAACTCTGAGATTATTCTGAAGTAAAAGGATGGATGATTCCTAACAAGTTGAAAGACAACATCTCTAGAGCATTCAAATTGAATACAACCAGTTGTCAGAATAGAAGTGTAACTAGATAACACAACAAATCTGGTGTTAAATGCTTTGGCAACAGGCTACGGATATTTCGGCATTAAGCAAATTTTCTGCTTAGACAAGTAAACAATATAATTGTTTCAAATTTCAAAAGCAAATTTACTAGGGCTACAGAAAGTATTTTGTTGTGCTTGAAAGTAATTTGACTGACTAGTGAGAATTTTAGTTTTTGACTGATTTCCTTGTTGCTTGCATTTTCGCCAATCAGAGAGCAAAAGAGGATTTATACTTTTCCCAGTAAGTAGCCATCGATTTCATTAAAGGAATTTATTCCTTATTTGTCGTTTTCTCCTTTGAACAGTCTCCTAACAAATTGAGATAGTTTTTTATTGTTGGTTGCGTGCATGCGCAAACCAACGTATTGTTGCAATATGGGATTTGGGGTGTATGTTGCTGCCGAGCCCACTGCAGTACACAAAACCAGGGGCTCGTAATGGGCTCAGCAGTCAGCACCAATGACCACTCAGTGTAGTCCTGACGCAACTCTCTGCTAGGAGGGCTGAACGGTCATGCACTTCAAGGGGCAGAAGCTGCTCCAATCAGAGAGACCTTCGGTCCTTTGATTTGCAGGAAGCCCACGTCAGTAAACAGTGAAAGGGAAAGTCTTGCAACAACGGCTTCCAAAAAAAACCAAACCCAAATCTTCTTCGCAGACCAACAGGACCCCCCCATCCTCCTCAGTGTGGAACACTGCGTAGCCCACTCCCAGTGTCCCCAGTTGTTCTTCAGTCCAGTATGGTCCCCCCTCCCTCCAGCAGTGTACCCTCTTCATCTAAGGTTTGCAGACGGCAGGGTGCCCAATCCCCGTGTCCCCAGTTGTGTACTAAATCCCCATATTATTGTTGTGGAACACTGGGGAGCCCACTCAGATGTTATCATTATGTCCCCCAGATGTGTTACTGTGTTCCCCCCTTATGTTCGCTGACAGCGAGGTGCCCAGTCCTCACGTTGGCCGTAGCCCCCCTCTCCCCGACAGTGTGAGACACTGGGTAGACCACTCCAAGTGTCCTCAAATGTATAACGTACCTGTAAAAAAGAAAACAGTCCCCAACCTTTTTTTTTTAAACCTGGAAAAAGAAAATGGTCCCTTAACGTCTCCCCAGTCCCCCTCCCCCATCCCTACCCTCCTTCTGCGCACCCACCTCCCCTTACCCCCCCTTACCCCACACTTACCTCTGGAGGTCGGCAGCTGTGATCTTCTCTGGACCAGGACATGTCTGCACTCTTCAAAGCCAAACCGGGAGCTGAAGAATCAAAGGTAAGCGCCATATAATGGCAGTCAAAGGGGCTTTCAATTTAAGTTGATATCTCAGCCATTTTTAGCAATTGTAACTCCAAATGTTCAACATGGGGTTCTTGAAACCCCAGCTCATAAACACGGACACTGTCATCTCGTTAATCGGTCCAGAAAGGGGATTTCTCGGTCGCTGTGTGGAATCACCTTTCAGGACCAATTAATGAAATGACAGTGCCTGTATTCATGAGGTGCAGTCCCAAGAACCCCATATAGAAAATTTGGTGCGAAAAGTCCCCAAAATGACTGCATTACAAGCGTGTGTTGCACAGTTTATACGCATGCTTGTAACTTTGCCAATTTTTAATATTTTTACTCCAGATTTTCAGCATTGCCATTTTGTCACACCTCCTCATGAACAGTACAGCTGCCATTTTTTACATCCTGCCTGAAATGTGTTTTCACACCTGTGGCACAGAATGGCGTGGTCGCTATGCAAAATCAACTTTTGGGATGGATTAACAAAATCACAGTGCCAGCGTTCACGAGGGGAGGTCTCAAAAAGCCAGTGTTGAAACTCTGGTGAAATAATTCCAAAAAATGACCATGTTACGAGCATGCATTGCGCAGGTTCTACGCACGCACGCAACTTCAACAATTTTTCATATTTTTACTCTAGATTTTCAACATAGCATTTTTCACACCTCCTCAAGAACAGTATGCAGCTGTCATTTTTCACATCCTTACTGAAACATGTTTTCGCACCTGCAGTGCAGAACAGTGCAACCGCTTTACGAAATCAACTTTCAGACAGAGTAATGAAATGACAGTGCCAGTGTTCATGATGTGAGGTCCACAAAAGGCCATTTTGGAAAATTTGGTGAAAAAATTCCTGAAAATGCCCAAGTTATGTGCATCCGTAGAATTTATTCTACATGCGCACATAACTTTGCGGGATTCGGACCCTGCACTCCCACAGTAAAATAATGATACTATTATACTATCTCAAAAAGAATGGAAATTCATTGCAAAAAAACTACGTTAATGCATCAATTAGGGTTTTTATTAAATTGTCAAAAGCTAGGAAATTCGATGTTAGGGTTCCCACCCCTACCAACCCACCTTCCACACACCAACAGGTGTCGGGGTGTGCCATGAGGTCGTCAGGCCTAACTCTCACCCCATTCTCCTATACTGTTCCATGTCAGCTTGTTTACACATGGAATGGGGTGACAGTTGGACCTGACAACCCCATGGTACACCCTGACTCCTGTTGGTGTGTGGAGGGTGGGGTGGTGGTAGGGGTGGGAACTCTAACATCGAATTTCCCAGCTTTTGATGATCGAATTAAAATCCTAATATTTAGCATTAACGTACTTTTTTGCAATGTGATCTGCTGGCTGTACTATAGCAACAAGCAGCGCGGTTTCATTCATTAGAAGCCGGCGCTTGGCAGTAGAGGAGAGAGGGTTGTATTGTGCTGGACTGGTGGGCAGTGGCGGCAACTGCCTTCTTCTGATAAGGAGAACTGGGCGCTGGGTGCCGGGGGGGGCGATGGATGGACTGAGTGGTCAGGTCACTGCTTGTTGTTGCTGGGGTTGGGGGATTTCTCTGTATTCTTGGTGCTGCTGCCTCTCGCTTACATTTGGGGAATTACTCTGCATTCTTGGTGCTACTGCCACTCACTTAAATTAGTTTATAAGATGGGGGCTGGCCGTGAAGACGGGTGGGTTCTGCTGGTCCCCATTAAAATGTTTTTTTTTTTAGCAGAAAAAAAAATAAACTGTGTGTGCTGGTTGCACAAGAGGACGGGATTTATATAGGTATTACTGAAAGAAGCTGCTGCCTTGAAAGTACATTAGGCTATGGGAACAGATGAGGTACACTGCAGGGTATGAAGGGAGCTCAAGGAATTGCCAGCATTAAACAAGCAACCAACGTTTGGCATTGACAAATGCTTATCTTATACTACCAACAACAGTTCCTTAACAAAATAATGATATGCAGTCCTTACCTAAGGAAGAGTCCTGGAAAGATCTGTCAGTTACTACAATGTACAAGTTTACGCTTTCAAAGCCACATTTAGGATAATCACTATAGGAAGCGCCCCCGACCTTTGATTTCTTATAACCTTAAATACAATATATAAGTAAATAATTGCTTAATCAGGAACAGCTCCTGATTTATTCGATCTGCCTTCTCTATTTGTAATTCGCCAATCTGAGATGGTACGTTTAAAACTTTTAAAATTCATGGGAGATGGGGTATAGATAAGCTGTTTAAAATGTACTAATGTATTATGGATGATACACTTCTGGGAAGTTTGTACTGTTTTATTTTTAAAACTCAATAAACATATAATTTTAAACATAATTACCAATATGGATTTGAAGATTATTTCCAGAGTATATTATTCAAGTGTAAAGTATACATGTACCCTCAGAACCCACTCATAAACAAGGGTTCCAGCTAAAGCGCTCTATCCTGGTGAGGAACGTTTCAATACTTAAAGAAATACATTTGATTTTGTTTTTAGATTACATGGGGTGCTTATCATTAAGGCAGTTAACTACATGGAGAAATTCAGATGAAAGAATGTAATGTCACAGGAACAGAAAAAAAATGCAGAGTGTGAGCTGCTTGCATAGGATGCTGCCATGGGTATATACAGTTGACTGAACGAATGGAAGTTGACCATGTACAGTAATAACCCTCAAGGTACACCGACAGGCACAGGAAGATGTTCTGAGGAACTACTGTGTTAGAAGTTCTTTTGGTTAAGGTTAGTGAGGTAAGAAGAGAACCACGAAAGGGAAGCATCTTCCTCTGCACCATGGTATTTCAGCTCAGACAGTAAGGGAGTATGGCTAACTATGTCAAAAGCTAATTTTTCAATCAAGAATGTCTGTACCTGGACAGTGCCATTTATCCAAAGCAGAGTGGGCATGAACTGTGAAACAGCACAGTGCAGCATTAGCTGAGGAGGATGGAGGACAAACTGATCAGGGGATCTATTAAATTGCTGCTACTAAGACGGTAAAAGATTTATCCCTGTTTTTAGTGATTTGGGTCATAACTGTAAAGAAATGTTAACTGTTAGTTTCTAAACAGCTTCCAGATTTGTGAATGAAATAACCTGTGACACTTTTTTCACTCAGCCCGAATAATGCTGCTGGCCAGGGTGAGATTAATACATTTTGTAACACGGCTCACTGTTGCCTGCTGAAATGCAGTGCCAGGATTCGCCGAATGGCCACAGCTGACTGAAACTGAGCGGGTATTAAGCCACAGGTAACGCCCGCTCGTTGAGTACCAGCTGTGGCCATGGTGACGCCAGAGGGTAGCCGCCTGCTCCGTCACCACCGTGAGCCCCCACCGGCGGTGCTACAGAGCCACCAAGCGCCGCTGTCCTCTGCGGCACCCAGCAGCGTCCGACCCGAAGGCAGCAGGCACTCAGCGTGAGACCCCGTCCCCGACCACGCGCCTGCAGCAAGCTGAACCAGAGACAAACCTCCTCTCCGCGCCAGTCCTGGAACCCCAGTGACCCGCCCAGCAACGCACTTCCGATGCGACAGCCGCAGGAGCCTGACAGCCAGCCCACGTCTCTGTCCCGTGTCCTCTGTCCATAGGGCTGCTGCTGCTCGCCCGAGGTGATGCAGGTAACATAGGCTCGTCGTCACCGTGACAAGCCTATGTTACAAGCGCATTAATCACCTTCAGCGTCGGGCTGTGCCGGGGATTAATGCCTGCTGGGCGGCTGGACCCCTCAGGCACCAACCCCCCCAGCGGGCATTAATCCACCGGCAGAGCCTTCCTCTGTCAGTGATTAATGCTTATGTATTTATTTTTATTTTAGTTTTTGTTGCCTGGGAAAGAAGGGCCAGAAAGTACTTCCTGTGTTCTGCCTCATCCTGGGGGAGGGGGGCCACAGATGCAAATAGCCTGATACTGAACCAGGTAAAACAGTTGGTGTGTTTTAGTGAATAGGGAAAATTTGGTTAGGACACCAGGAACATCCCACTACTATTTTTGAAAAGTGCCATCATGGGATCTTTAACATCCACTAGAACATGCAGGCAGGACCTTGTTTTAATGTCTCATGCAATTGAGGTTAGACAAGTGTGAGCAAGTGGCTTCCCAGTACTAAGCACAGGTGTTTCTAACAGTGGTAATCAATGAAATCAAAACGTAATACACTTTTAGGTAGGGTGCTCGGACAGTACCTACTGAGGTTGAATGCCACCTTTTTTTATTGTGTATGCCATCAAATACTGATAGCATCCTACTGCAGATCTGAGCACCTCGGATGCCATGTATGGATTTGATCAGAACCAAAGGATTGGGAAGGGGGGCGTTGTTCAGCACTCTGCTGAGAAGACACATTCTCCTGAAGCTCTGTAAAGGAAAAGCAAATTTGCTCATTTTTTGGCAGTTTTGAAACATTTTGGACCTTGAACTATAGCAGCAGTGATTTCAGAACTTTATACTGAATTGATTGATACCAAACATTAATATGGGGAAGATACAGCGAGGTGCTCCTGGCGGCTCTAATTCTCAGCTGTCGGTTGCTCACCAGGCCTCAGTCTCCGTGTCTTCTGAAACAAGCACTGAACCCCCATGGAAGGCTTTACAAACTTTGGTGATGGCCACTGATCTGAAAGTGGAGGGCTCTGCTTCAGCGATTTGGTGAGCAAGATGCTAAAATCGAAAATGCAATCAAGACAGCTTTGTCTGCAGAAAGCTGCGCAACACAAGCAATGACTACCTCTGCGAGACTGGTCCAAGAGAATAGCCAGCTTCACTACTAACTTGAGGCGCTTGAGAACGCCAATCAAGCCCCAAATGTTCGGCTAGCTGGTCTCCCTGAAGGGACTGAGGAATTCAGTTTGTTGTCCTTCCTAAAGAAGTGGTTACCGGAAGCCTAACATCTGAATCTGGAGGTGGGGGAACGGTTAATAAGGGTCTATAGAATTTCCCTGAGATCAGCGGATGCACAACGGGACTTACCCCATACAGTGCTGCTCGTCATGGATAGTGCTGTCACCAAAGAAGTGACAATGAGAGTTGCATGGTCTACAGATCACCTGCATTTTGAGGGACAAACATTGCACATCTTTCTGGATTTAGCCTACGCAACCTGGGCTCGCCATAAGAAATGACGGCGTTAGGGCCCGGCTAAGGAGCCTAGGTGTGGCACACTCCCTATTAATGCCAGCTCACCTTAGAATCAACTACGGAGGGAATATGTTCCAATTCACTGACCCAGTGGAGGCCAGCAAAAGAGTGGAGAAGATTCAAGCAGAGTGTGAGGCCTCTCGGGTCGAGGCACAGTCCAAGGCGGATTCAGAGGAGGAGACGGACACTCAAAGGGGACTTTGTTCCTAGAGTTTTCTTTTCAATTAATCTGAACTGGGGGATCTTCTAATACTCTGGGAGTTGAACTTTTTCAAGTTATTACTGCTGCTCCTTGCAATGGTCAACTCTGGTTTGTTATCCCTGGAGTTTACTCTAAATTGGGGAAATAAATGTGGTGGCTGTTTAATTTCAATGCTGTAGGTGGTTCAGGGCTAAATCTACTGAGCAATGCTTAACTCTATTGTGAATATATATAGTTATCAAAAGTTTCAGGGGGGGATGCTACAATTTTAGGTTTTACAATGTTTGTGGACAAAGGTCTAATCAACGCTGGATGTTGAGTTTAAAATACTTGGAACAACTTTTTGCTTTGGATTGACCACACGCTCTTCTGGAGTGCAGCCATCCTTCAGGACTGAAAACAGGACTTTTTATCATAGTGGAATACCCCCTTATCCGTTATCATTGTATCTAGGCTATTGCTCCTTGTACCATTTGATGCTCTCTGTATTGGCAACTGATGAGAAGTCTGATATATGGATCTGTAACTGTATGTTTATTTGAAATATTAATAAACAGAAAGTGCAAACAAAAAAAAAAAAAAGGACCTGATCATGTCTAAGGGAGACAATCATCAGATCCCATCTGTCCAACCTTTGGTTCCAAAATTCCAACACTCAGATTCAAAAATCTGACCTCTGGTCCCAGCATCCAAACTCGGAGGCCCAACATCCGAATGTGAATCTGAAATTCTAACTAGGTTGGATGAAGCTTTTATTTGGGTCTACCCAGTGTGTGTGTGTGTGTGTGGGGGGGGTTACACTTGGACACCAAAATCCATTATATGAGTACCATTACATTTACGGATGCCAAGCTCTTCTTCCCTAAATGACTGGCCTATTTGTATCCAATGCAGCTTGACTTTACAAAGAGGCATTTTCATTGTAATGAGAGAGACTTTGGAATGTTGTCAGAAATGGAGCTGATATTCTTTAAGTACATACATTTTTCAAGCATGTCATGGTGGTTGTGATCATCTACACCAAACAGAACAACCAGCTACTTAACAACATGATCTGAAAGGGTCACTGTATATGCAGTTAGAGAGCAGGAGTGTTCTGTTACATCATGCTGGGGATTTAACACTGTTAAAAGAGACAGGAAAGTGTGTTTTACACCTCTAGATGCCCTCCAAACTCTGCCCCTGGCTCCACCCCTTTTTTATGGCTGATGAGTATATCGCTCCTTCTCCAAAACCATTTGTAATGTCAGAGAAGACTTTAAAAATGACAGGCAATAATCTTTATAATATTATTTTTTAGTTATGTTTAGTTTTGTTCTTTGGTGACCAGGTAAGCCTAACTGGGCACAAAGTCCATTAGCATGGGTGACCTGGGAGCACGAGGATGTTAAAGCATGGTGGCAATGGAAATTCTGACCTATACTTTTTTATTCTATTTTAGGTTGCCCCTTATCTTCTGCCTTGTATGATGCCCTTCCTTCCCCATTTTGAGTCTGCTTTAGCACTGTTTCCCACATTTGAAATAAAAGGTGCGCTCCTTTTAATATGGCTCAACCCAGGTTTTAGTCAGTATTCTCCCGTTTTTGTGTTGTCCCACAAAGTCAGGGCACAGTGTTTATTATCATCACAAGAAAAGTGATGTTTAACACTGGGTGTTAAAAAACAACAGGAATTACGGAGGAAAACCTAGTCTGAGCCATATTAAAAGGAGTGCTCCTTTTATTATTTCAGAAACACAGAAACATAGAATTTGCTAGCAGATAGGGATCACTTGGCCCACCTAGTCTGCCCATTTATCCTTGCGTACAGTATCATTGCAAATCCTACTTGATATCAGGCTCATTCACCACTGATCTCCTTTACCTAAGATTCCCTTTTGCCTATCTCATGCATTCTTGAACCCCACTACTGTTTTTACACCCACTACCTCTGCTGGAAGACCATTCCAGGGATTCACTATTCTTTCTGTGAAGCAGTACTTCCTCACATCTCTCCTAAATCTATTCCCCTCCAGCTTCTCATCATGCCCCCTTGTCCTTGAGCATCTTTTTTTTTTCTTCTGAAAAATATTTCCCTCTCTTATCTATTCTTGTTAGACCCTGTCAGATGTTTAAATGTCATTATCATACTCACCCCCACTTCCAGGGTGTAAATATTCAGGTCCTTTAAATCGTTCCTTGTAGGGCTTCTGATGCAGACCCTGCACCATTTTAGCTGCCTTCCTCTGAGCTGCGTCCAGTCTGTCGATGTCCTTTATGAGATGTAGCCTCCAGAAATGGACACAGTACTCTAGGTGGGGTCTTAGCAGCAATCCACACAGAGGCAACACTACCTCCCTCTTTCTGCTGGTGAAACCCTTCTCTATGCACCCCAGCATCTCACCTGCCCTCCCAACTGCCCTGTCACACTGCCTGACCCCCTTCAGGTCACCAGATGTGATCACCCCCAGATCTCTTTGCTACTTGGTGGTCGTCAGTACCATCCTCCCCCCATTTAGTGCTCTGGGTCTGGGTTTCTGGGTTCCAAGTGCATTATTTTGCACTTTTTCACTTTGAAACTCAGCTGCCATACCCTTGACCATGCCTCAAATTTTCTCAGGTCTCTATTCATCCTTTCTATCCCCCTTGGAGTGTCCACCTTATTGCAGAGTTTTGTGTCATCTGCAAACAGGCAGACCTTCCTTTAGAGCTCCTCTGCAATGTCACTTATAAAGACATTAAAAAGGACTGGTCCCAGCACTGATCACTGATGCACACTGCTGGTCACCCTCCCTCCCTCCAAGTGCACTCCGTTTTCCACCACACTCTGCCACCTATCCTTTAACCAATTTCTTACCCAGTTTACCACTTTTGGACCCACACCTAAGTTATCCAGCTTGCTTACTAGTCTATGTGGAATGCTGTTGAATGCTTTACTGAAATCTAGGTAGGCTATGTCCAGTGCTCCACCCTGATCTAGGTCCTTGATCACCCAATCAAAGAACTCTATCAGATTCGTTTGACGTGCCCCCCCAATAAAAAAATCCATTCTGCCTCAGGTTTTTTGTAACCCACTGGATTCAAGATATTCCACAATCCTTTCTTTAAGCAGTGATTCCATTAACTTTCCTACCACCAAAGTCAGGCTGACTGCCCTATAATTGCCAGCCTCTTCCCTGCTACCACTTTTGTGAAGTGGGACTACATCTGCCCTCCTCCAATCCTCTGGGACCACTCCTGTTTCCAATGAGCTGTTAAACAGGGCTGTTAGAGGTGCAGCCTGTACCTCCCTGAGCTCCCTCAATACCCTTTGGTGGACCCCGTCGGCCCCATTTCTTTGTCCACTTTCAGATTTGCAAGTCCCTTCAGCATTCTCTTCTTAAAACAGACTAGTGTCCACCTCCCTCCATTGCTCCTGTTACATTTTTGTATCCCCTCTCCATCTCGTTCCTCTGTAAATACTGAAGGAAAGTATTTGTTCAGGATGTCTGCCAGTCTGTCCAGTATTACCCCCATCACAAGTGGGTTCACTAACTAGTTGCCTGAGGAACGCCCCCTGCAGGGAGTCCTAGATTTCCCTGCTTCTAACTGAAGCTACAGCTGAGAGGCTCCTACATCCGGCAGATTGAAGTTCCCCACCAATAGCACCCCCCCCTTTTTCTGTCATGTTGCCAGTGGCTTCCATCAGTATCTTATCTAGCACCTCCTCCTGTGCTGGAGGTCTGTAGATCAAAACAGTGCGAACAGAGGCTTCATTCCCCATCTCGGCACTATGTGATGTGAGCGAACTCATAACAGCAAGCCCACATGAGCGACTACGTTACCGCAAGGAGCGAAACAGCGAACAGGTTTTTTTCAGGGGGCTTTATCCTTCACACTCCCCTTACTAAGTTAATCACCTTCGAGGTCATGCCACCTCAGGGAGAGGGAAAAGCATTCCTGCCATTTGGGTCCTTGTCGTTATGTAGTCACTGTAATGCTGACTCGCTGTTATGCATTCGCCTGTATTATGGGTTACCTCCCCAGCTCTAGGGTGATCCACAGTATCTCTGCCCTCCCGTATTCCCTGTATCTCCATCACATTAATGCCCTTCCTCATAAAAAGCACCACATCCCCTTCTTTTCTTCCTACCCTATCCTTCCTGAACAGAGTATAGCCGGTATGGCCATGTCCCAGTCATGGTTTTCAGTGCACCATGACTCGGTGATGGTCACAGTATTCAGGTCAGGCTCTACCATTGCGGCCTCTAGATCAAGAATCTTATTTCCAAGACTTCTAGGATACGCACACATGGCTTTCCAGGTTTTGTTACCACCCATTTGTTACCCCCTCCTCTTTTTTTCCTCTCCCTCCTCGTTGGAGATGTAGGAACTGCAAAGAGGTACCACTTGAGGAATGTGCCTTTGAGCCACCACCCCCACCCTCCTCTCGACCACCACAGTCCAGCCATTCCTCCTCCTCCCCCGAGGCAATGGTGGCAGACTTGGTGGCTCCTGGGGGATGTAAGAAAAAACAGTGTTAAAGCATACTCAAAATGGGGAAAGAAAAGCTGGCCCATGGTAGGGCTTCTGCTTCCAATGTCGACGCCCCAGGTTTGGGAATGGACCAGAGGAGTCGGGAGGGCCAGCCGGGGGGAGGAGGATTGAGTGTCCCATGGACTGCTCTCCTCCTCCTCCGGGGAGGGGGGGGGTGAGCAGGTGAAGGTTCGGCGTGTGATCGACCCCTGACAGAGGCCAGGGGGAGCAGCTGCCAGAGCTGAGTTGTAGGGGAGGTATGTTGGACGTCATCACTTTGGCAAACTACGTCATTGCATACCATACCTCCCGGAGAACCAAAGCAAACAAAAATGTTGGCTCCATGGATGATGCCCTGCTTTTCCAGTCCCGCTACACCCTCCCGTGGCATTTGGCTTGTGACCGAGCTTACAGTCTTCGATGGGAACAGCCCAACCCCAGGCCTCACCCGGGGAGGTGGGTAAGCCAGGGAAGAATACCAGTAGTCGGGGGTCTACCGGGAACAGAGTACAGGCTTCCATCAGGAACGTGTCTACTCGGTGGCCCTGCCCAGGGTGGCAAGCGTGGGAGGATTATCACCCGAAGTAAGTCCTGGGGGGTGAGTGGGGGCCAGAGGAGTGGGAGCTGAGCTGCCTGGGACCATGCACCAAACAAAAAATTAAAAGAAAATGGTGAATGAAGGATATCATACAAGTCAAGAGATAAGGGACAATCTAAATTAGAAAAAAAAGCACTGGTCAAAATTTTTACCACTGTCATGCACTTCTGCTTCAAGTGACTAGCTTAGGGTAACACAGTATGGAAATGGAGGGTGTAGGAATCAAACCCAGGTCTGCTGGATGCAGCAAGTTCATTCACAACTCAATGTTAAACACGGTCCCATTTTTCTTTTCATGTCAGTCATGTATTCTGATATGCTTTGCTCATTTTTTTGTAATAAATTAATTATCTAGGTTTGTGGTACCCTCAAGTCTGCGCTGTGTCTCCTTTTACCTAAGCAGAATATGGGACAAACAAAGATGAACATAGTAGTGCATACAGAGGTAAACTGTTTCTTATCACAGCAGTAAAAGACCACACTTAAAATTTAGAGTGGAAAAGATTAGGTTGATTTACTGCTAATGGTCTTAATGGCCATACTTTACACCTCCCAGGCTGACTGGTTATACAAACAAATGTCTGAATGACATCAGGACTTCTTTGTAACCTGGAATGCAGTCTAAATAGTGAATGATTTGATACAGTCATTTTTTAATAGAATGTGAGCACGCAAAATGGCCCAAAAACTGAACTACATTGAAGCAAAACCAGATGGGCAGTTAAGGATCCTACAAACTGGCTTATCCAGTCTAAAGATGGCAGAAAGACAGATGGCAACCCTAGAACCAGGTTGCAGGGGCAGACTGGCAGCTGTTGAGAAGAAGACAGGGCTCTGGCTCAGTCTGCCAAAGCTTTTGGCTGTCACAAAGGTGAAAAATCTGGGTGTCGTTCTGGATGATGGGCTGACACTTGAGGCTCACATGTTGGCTATGGTCTGAAATGGCTTTTATCATCTAAGAAACTTCTCCCAAATTAGGTCCTTTATCCTACCTCAGGAATTGGAAACTTCAGTACATGCATTTGTGACATATTGGCTCGACTACTTTACGCTCTGTGCCTTGTAGTCAGTGGAGGAATACTACGACACCTGCAGGTGGTGCAGAATGTGGCTGTGAGACTACTGACCAGCCTTTTGAGGATGAGTTATGCATCTCCAGTGAAGCGTGAACTTTACTGGCAGCTGGTGAAGTGGCATATCTCCTTTAAAGTTGGGTAACTATCTTATAAGGGTCTACATGGATTGGGTCCTGGTCACCTGACAGATACTCTGCACTGTTATGTGCCCTTGCGCTCTCTCCATTCCTCCAAGGTGGACCTCTTGACTGTACCAAGAGCCTAGCTCAACACATCGGGAGACCAAACCTTTGAGGGCTAGCCCTGTGTTATGGAATACTCTCCCAAGAGCCATCAAAGAGGCCCCATCAGTGGAGGCCTTTGGGGTGTGGGGTCTGAAGATGCATTTTTTTCCACCAAGAATTTAGTGAGTGATATATTCCCATCCCAGCTGTGTTTTAGCTTCATTGCTCTACACTATATATTTTGTGTATGTGTATATTTATTTAATTAACTATGTTGATGTTCTACTCTTGTTCTTATTGTATAACACCCTGGGCTTCTGCGGAAGGGTGCCTACATAAACAAAATTTACTTACTTAGTATAGAATGTCTTAGCAATACGAAAAGAAAGAGCAGTGGCTGGTAAGGAGAATGGAACTCTCTGAAGATCTGAGGGCACCACAAAGCAAGATTATGAATCCAAAATTGGGTAAAGCAGCCGGTCCAGTGGCGCTGAGGGCTGAGGCGCTGGGCGCCTCACCTGTCGCCACATCGACAACCCAGGCTTAGGAACGAACCAAGGTTGCTTGGGATCAGCCGTGAGAAGGAGGACTGAGTGTCCTTAGACAGCTCTCCTCCTTCGGGGAGGGGGAACAGCGCATGCTGCTGCTGTTTGGCTGCCATCCAGTGGAGGCTGGGTGGTGCAGCAATGGCTGCCCACATATTTGGCTAAGGAGCAAGTGCAGAGGCTACTGCACGCAGTCCAGCCCGTGTCAGGGAGACAATGGGGAAAAACACTCACACCAGCAGAAAGATGCAGGCAATCGTGCAGGCCCTGCAATGCATACCAAGACATCCACTCACCCACGGAGATTCAGAAGTAGTCAGGGTCATTCCCAGGTATGGAGGATGCTGCGGCTGGGGGGTCATCGGCAGAAGGTGGTCAGTGGGGGAGTCAGGAGATAGACGAAGAAGAAAAAAACTGGTCAAAGCATATCAGGATACATAACTGGCATGGAAAGGAAAATAGGAGGGCAATTAACAATGCAAAACATCACCTTTACAGCTGAAACCGTGTTAACAGGTTTTAAGTCACGAGTAAGCTTTTTGTAATTACTGTATTGTTTGCTCATTGTTGATCAAACACTGTTAGACACCTGCAAGTCTACGGGGGCAATAACTACAATCAAATATGACAGAATCCTTTGTGCCAGTGTCTTGAGGCCAAACTATACATCCACTGGAAACTCCTAGATAAGAAGCCATACATGGATACACAAATCACTATTTGCATTAGAAGCATTTTGCGTGCTGCCAAAAACAATATGCAAACAGTAAAATGGAAAACAAGTATCGCTGTTGTAAATGTCACAGAAGGTGGATACACAATGGCCTGATAAAAATTCCTCTATTACACACCAAAAATGAACAATGTGCTGTCCAGCCCGTGTCTCCCTGACACGGGCTGGACTGCATGCAGTAGCCTCGGCACTTGTTCCTTAGCCAAATATGTGGGCAACCATTGCTGCGCTGCCCAGCCTCCACTGGATGGCAGCCAAGCAGCAGAGCAGCAGCAGCATACGCTGTTCCCCCTCTCCGAAGGAGGAAAGCTGTCTAAGGATACTCTGTCTAAGCACCACCATGGCGCTACTCAAATTCTCCACTTTTCTGCATGATGCGCTTGACAAAGGTCATCTAGCTGGGACAATATTCATAGATCTTTCGAAGGCTTTCAGTATGGTAAACCAACCCCTCCTCCTCGACTCCCTTTGAAAACTGGGGTTTTCACAGGGCCCCCTAGCTTGGTTCACAAGCTATCTATCCTCCAGAAAACAATGCGTCAAGATCAACTCCACCCTCTCCAGTTCTCACCCTGTCTGCTCAGGGGTCCCGCAGGGTTCCATCCTGGGTCTTCTCCTTTTTAATTTATTTCTCAATACGTTCCCAAGTGCATGCAACAACAAAATCCTGCTATACGCAGATGATGCTGTTTTCTGTGCTGCCCACCCCGATCCCACCAGACTGCAGACCACCCTCCAACACTCCTTTAGCCAGGCAGAATGCTGGTTCACAGACCACAGACTTATCCTGAACTTGAAAAAAAACAAGGCCATGGTTTTTGCCCACCACCAAAACAAACAAAGGATGCTCTCCAGCTCCCACCAACCCAATGAGCAGGTCAACTCCTATTAGTACCTAGGGATAATGTTTGACCCAGCCCTCACCTTCCACATCCACATAGATGTGCTCTCAGTGGCATGTAACGTCCACACTGGTCTTCTCTACTGTCACAAAGACTGCCTGCCACCTGAAGCCCTCCGACTGGCCATCACCTCATCGGTGCTGTCACTAATTGACTACGGCCTTATAATCTATGCAGCAGTAGACACCACCACCATAAGTAAAATAAAGGTGATCGTCAACAAAGCCTGCATGCTCCTGTCAGGTGCAGACCGCCTATTCCACTCCGACACCCTCTAACAAAAGCTAGCTGGCGTAAGTTTTATCGCAGCGTAGGCCACTGAACTTTTGAATACCGCCTGCCTGTATGCCTCTACTGCTACACGTTATATCACGTGTGCTGCCACTGCATATAACATCTTGTACTGACACTGTTCGTACTGCTCTGTATTCTCCCCACACTCTAGAGACTTGTACCTGCAACTGAGAAAAGAAACTGAATGTATGTCTATCTATAATTGTAACTGTAACATTGTTTGAATGTTTATGTCCTGTGCTTATCTAATTATACCTAAATGTATTCTGTCTTATGACGTGGAGTCTTTGGAAATGAGTCCTTGACTCAAAGGGTTGTAATTCCAATTTCTTCAATAAATAAATAAATAAGCATCTAACGGCAGGGCCGAGTTGCAATCCTCAGGTGATACAAAATTTAATAAACCAGTGGAATAGCTGGCTGATATGGCTTGATGGTACACATAGCAGACGTAGTCCCGTAACAGTAGTCATCAGACACATAACACTTACATGGGATCAGCAAGGGACAAACTGTATACTGGTGGATATGGTTGATGGCACACAGAGCAGACGTAGTCCCGTAACAGTAGTCATCAGACACATAACACTTACATGGGATCAGCAAGGGACAAACTGTATACTAGTGGACTGCTCCTCCAATGTGCAAACATACAGCATAGCTGAGGCAACATGGGGGAGACTGAGTTACCACTCATGTTCTGGGATCATTAAGTTTTCTTTCAGTCATTGTACCAAATTGGACTAATGTACTTTATGCCCTGATACAAAAGACAGCCCAATATTCTAAGCTTTATATTTCTTTTATTATATGCTTAACAATGCATTTACATTTCCAATTAGCAGGACAGTCTGCAATAATGAAATACAAAGTAATAGGTAAAGCAAGAAGTAATTGCGAATGTCATTTCCTCTGCATATTCCTTTGATGTTTGCGATCATGTACAACTGTAAAATATGAAAATTAAAATGATTACTAAAAAGAGAACTACACAAAAAAAGGTAGCTGAATTCACGTGTCAGCATGGGTGAAACTGATGTAAATACAGAAACCATCCCCCATTCTTTTCTGTCGAAATGTGGAGTACGGCCTCAAATTCCAATTCTGCGGACCATAATAATGCACATGTTTAACCAGGTTTCAGAGAGAAACAACATATGAAAATGAAGTTTTAGAAAACTGATCCACTTTGCTCACAGCACAGCTGATATGCAAATGGCCACACTGAATAGTGTGGTGCCTCTCACTGGACCAAATCAGATAAAGTACTTCCGTTGGCATCTTAGTTAACACATTACTGAGCCACAATGGCCACATTGCCAGGTGCTACTGCTGCCTGAACAAAGGAATTTTATTATTCAAATGGCCAATGATAAAATCATCTTTTGCATGAACGGTGACTAGAAGTGGTACTCATTAAAGGGCTTGCCTGCGGTTCAGTAAGCAGCTGCTAAATCCTCCCACTGACATCACTACACAGGGGACAGCACTCCCACACCTCCCTGCCTTAGCTGCTTCAGTCTGGCTTTGCTGCTGTGTTTGCTGTCGGCTAGTACTTGCCTTTTTTTGGCTTTTTTTTGTTTGCGCTTGTGCCTCTGCTTGTGTACACTTTGTGCTATCTCTCTGCGCGATCTGCTTTGTACTTCCAGTCCCTGCCTCTAGTCGTTTTTCCTTATCTAGCCATCTGGATCATCCTTAGTTTTTCTCCCTGTACCGTCTCCATGTGCATTTTCTTTTTCATCTTCTACTTCGTCTCCCTTGCCTGGCTCTAACCCTTCAGTCATCCCTCCACAGTGGACCGTGTCCTTTAAGTCGGGCTATGGCCACAGATTGAACTCCTCCACCTCAGCCAGTTTGTCCATCATCACCACCAGTGCTTCTGTTATCTGCTCTGCCTGTCTTTGACCCATTGTTATTAGTAGCGCAAGCTTGCCAGCATTCCAATCCAACCTCAGGTCAGCCCTGTAGTGCTTGGCTGTGACTGCTCTCAGCTTGCTGCTGCTCTCTGTGTTTGCTGCCTCTGTCCTCATGCAGTGCTCCTTTTTGCTGCTTTTTCCTCCCCCTCCTGCCACAGCCTTTCCAGGCCAAACAACTCTTGCTGTCCTCTAGCTCTGGTGACACCTCCAGATCTAACCTCAACATCTAGCAATCAGAGAGCTCAGTGCAGCTCATGAGCCCCAGCAACTGGCTACCAGCAACCAGCTGGTTCTTCATCCATGCAGCTCTGACTTCATTCCCCTCTTAACTCCCGGGTAATATCTTTGCAGCTCAGTGGATACATGTGTGGGTTTTGGCTCAGCCGATCCTAGTTCAAATCCTCCATTTATCCATTGTGTCTGTCTTCCCTTCCCCCAGGTGCCATCTGCTCTCTCCCTCAAAGACTACCAAGGAGATACCTGTAATGGTGAAGCTGCAGCTCCAGACAAGCTCTGCTGTTGCTGCACGCTCTAGCCCATCTAACACCTGGACCCAGGTCCCTTCCCCAAGGCCACACTGGGATCCTGGGGGGTCATCCGCCCTTAGTAGTTATCTTCAGACCACCAGACATACTGCTCATGAGACAAAAGAGCAAGATGTGATTTGAGCCTGAAAAGAGAATTAAGCCGCAGAGCCTCAACTTGAATTAGCCAGGCAAATGGACACGAATATGGAACAGTGTAGGACCTGACCAAACAGGGTCACCATTAAGTGGTGATCAGGTTTTTGCAAATCTCAGCTGACTTTTATTAAGTAATTACCCTGGTTTAAACTATGGCAAGCAAAGGTCATAAGTCTGAAAAATGAAGAAAAACCTTGAGTACAGGCCTGGGGGGAACACTGGACTTTGTCATCGCTGGGAGCTACCAGACAGGAACCTTCTACTCAGACAAGCAATCAACGGCAGCAACAGTAAAGAAGGACAGTTTCTCTTCTCTTTTAATCATGAATCTTTTACTGCATCAGAACTTCCTCTTCTTTTCTGCTTACACCCATAATCCCAACAACACAAGTAGCCTGCCTTGTTTCCAGTTTCAGAACTTTAGGACCTAGTTCATCATACAGATTAGCAGATGTCCATCCCTCCAGATTTCCACAGCTGCAAATGATATTAAGGATGTCTTTGATGCTGTTTCAACTCTGATACATTAAGCTCTGGCTCCATCTACAAGAAGAGCGTATTGTAAAGCATGGTCCATATATTTCAGATTCGTAACATTAGTGCATAAAGAGCTGCTAACACCTCAAAGAAAACTTTGAAAAACAAAATAATTAGGTATAACTCACCTTACAGTCTACATATATTCCATAGATTTCTCCTCCCCTTTGCTTATTACTGAAGAAATTTGCATAAATACATTTTCTACAGTATGCCCATTAAAGTTCATCTGCCTCTATAGCTTACTCCCTACTTCAAGCCACAATCCTCTGTTGTGCCATCACAGTCTGCTGCCATGGAAGTAACTGTGATGTCATAAGCAATGTATTATGACTTCTGGTAGGGAGAAACCAGCAGGAATAGGTGAACTCTTTAGGAGCAAAGCTTCTGTTTTCATGCAAAAGACCTCAGTAATAAATAATGGAGAGGAGAAATACTGAAGTAATGGAAAACACAAGCTGAACTGCATCTAAATAGTATGGTTTGTTAAAGTTCTCCTGAAGGTGTCAGTTGCTCTATAAATCTATGCAATCCAGATGTCTACCAAGTTCAGGTTTTTGTTCTCTACTGCTTCAAAGCAAAGATTGTCTCTCTGTGTTGTCAATAAAGCAATACATACTGGGCTTCCAATTTCACCTGTCCATTCTGTTATCTCAGAAAATGAGTAGGGAGTATTTGCCTTTCTGATTGGCTAATGCCACCAACTAGCTGGTCCAGTATCAGGCAACAGAACCAGGAAAGAATGAGTCCCAGTCTCTGGCTGACTGATTACCTTCTAAAATCACTGTGCCCTTGGCAATTTCCATATAACAGAGTCAGAGCCACCATTTTTTTCTTTTGCTTAGCAAGAGATACTGCCCTCCCAATGGTCCGCAATTGAGTGCCAACTGCCTGACAAAACCACACATTCACCCCCACTGGGCTCATTTCTTGTTACAGTTGCTTTTTTTTTTTAAACAGTACCTTTGTGTCCCATCTATACTGCTGCCAACTGATCCTTGCCACGGCATCAGAAGCCCTCCTTCAGACACCGTGCTCCGCCCGACCGCAATTACTGTCCCATCTTGAAATATGAGTGCTATTAAATCCACTGTTTAGAATGTCGTCAAAGAGACAGAGAGAGAAAGCAATCCAACATTTACGTGAAACTGTACTGATTTCTGACAGCGTGACTCACAGAGAGTCAACCGCACTCTCATGCCCCCCTCCTCCAGCCAGCTGCCTGCTCGCTATCAAGCCAACAGCGTGTCTCCATCAGATTCTTATGCCCTGGCACATTTTCTGCTGTAATGATGGTATTTTCCCCAGAAACCCACGTCTACAGTACGCTTTGAATAAGTCTCCAATGATGATTATTTCTCAACACTTCCAAGACAGACTATCTCATTGAGTATAAATTCTATACTATCCAACTCATAATCAATATTGGCCAGTCACACTTTTCGATCAGCTTAAGGTAACTCTGGCAATGGATCAGCAGCCATTGCCGCTTCTCACTATGGAAACCTGTGCTGTCATGACTATAACCTGGTTCATGTTTCATATCAGAAACCTATTACATCGCTTGGGTTTAGAGTTTGTTCAATACTTAGGCCATTCCATTAGGATTGGAACTGCTACAATTTTTCACATAACTAACATACTGAGCCACATCATCAAAATGCATGGAAGATGGTTGTCTTCATGTTATAAATTACACATCAGAGAACCAATATTGGAATTCTGCAAAGCCCAGTTAGCATTAGCCTCCTAAACCGAGCCCAGAGGGAGGGCAGACCAAATGCCTTCCATCCCTAGATGTTTCCTCCAAAGGGGATGTTTCCATTTCTCAGTGCACTGGGTCCTCACTCCATGAGCTGGAAGAGCCTCAGTCCATTTTCAGTGGCCCTTTGGGCCTTCACACCTGTGCTTAATTTAGCCTAAAGATCTACCTCTCCTGATACCTCTATCATAGGTAAAAATCCATGCGAGAGCAAAGTCAAATGTACACACTACACATTTACTTTTCATTTGAGCAGCAGCAGGATTAGGATTTTTTTTTTAGCTTTTTTTAACTTATACATGAAAGATTTACAGAAGTAACTGGACTGAGGGTTATTAACAGCCCCAGCACTGAAGCCATTTACTTGAACAGAGCTGGGATTGCATGTGGAGTGCAAAACTGTATGTCAGAGTGGCAGATGTTATGCACAGTTCTATATCAGTGTAGCAGTTTTATCGCCAACCCCATGTGTTAAATGTATGAATCAGTAGCCAAGTCCCAGGTGGGAACTATTACTGGCCCCCAACATTATGCTTCAAGTGGTCAAATGGCCAAGATCATGGTGATATAATATGTAATTTACTAGCAGTAGCCAGGATAATGTCAACTTTGGCCAGCCGATCTATCATGACATGGTAGCCAATTGATTATAATGTATGAAGATGATTTTTGACACCAGCGTTGGACAAATATTTCCCTTAAGCGAAAATAACAAGTTAGTAAGATGCAACAGTTGACAGAGCAAGCACTGAAGAATCCCTGTGAATTTGAGGTAGCCTTTAGGTATTTTCTTTCCCTCGGCAGGTGGTGCGGAAATCATAAGCATATTTGAAATTACTCCTATTCGGTATGAAAATTTGCTTATTGAACGCATCAACTAATGTTGTAGGTCTGCCCTTTGGTGATGATGATTCTTGAAGGAGAGTGGTAGAAATGAAGTAGGAACGGAGCATAAAAGTCTGAGTTTACAACGTGAGATAATCATTTTTCCTAAATGCACAGCAACTTTTTCATGTGGAACATGGCAAATTTTTGTGGTAAAAGGAAAGATGTTCCCCATTATGTGTAACAGCTGAAAGATATGGTTAGCAGGACTCAACCTCTGTCCCTGATGCTGCAGACTCAAATGCTGCCCTCTTGCCTAGCATCCTACCCTATCTGCAGCTGCTCTTGGAGACACACAGGGGACTTTTTTTGGGGGGGGAAGACAGCCCCAAGGAACAGCAGCTGCAGCAGTGTGGGACAAATCAGTTTACAGTCCGGTGGTCAATTTGGCCATTAACTTTCAAAATCTGGTATCCATAGCAACATTTTTAGCGGTCGTCCTTTTTTAAGCACTCAAAAATCACCGTGTGCGGGTAACTACTTAGTCAGTAACTTTCATAATCTTGTAGCCAGATCTATCCTTTAGTGACCAGTGGTGTTGTGAGAAAGCACTATTTGCACGTGCAGCACCAGGGACAGACGTCTTCAAAACAACTAGTATTGCTGCTATATTTTAAGCCCCAGGAATTGGGGGCCTAAAATACCACATTTATGTAGAAACATAGAACATGTCGGCAGATAAAGACCATACGGCCCACCTAGTCTGCCCATTTCCGTACTTACTGCCTGCAGCCCCTGATCTTCTGTTCTTCTGAAGCCTATTCCCCTTCGTTGCCTACAACCTGCTTCCCTACTATTGTACTCTACCTCTCGCTGCCACGACCTGCTCCCTTCCTGTCATGCTTGACCCCTGCCTTGTGCAGGCAGGGTTCTCAGCACACTGGAGGGGTCAGGCCCCAGCTGACCTTCCTCCTCCTATCTCTTCCTTCGCCTCCTCATTCCATCCCCTTCCATCACCCCTCCCCCCACTTCTTTGCCTAGAAACATACCTACCTCTCTCTCACCTTCCCTTCCCTTCTCCCCCTTACATAGCCCTAGCTATGGCTGACCCCTAATCTCTAATGCACTCGTAGTTAACTTGCACTTCTGTTATACCTTAGCCAACCTGTTCTGCCTGTGTTTACTCCTCACCAACTTCCCTAGATCAAACTACAATTCTGTTCAACCATTTTCTAGCTACACAGTTATGTGTCATTTAGTGTATGCCTAAATGTTATTTTGTGTTGTTGTATCTATCTAGTCCAAAACTGTTAGCATCCCACTATTTCATTACTCCTGTACAGTCTGCTCAAATTATTTGAATGTAATCTACTGCAAATTTATATTGTGTACCAAATCTCTGTAAACTAGCCTCATGTTCCACTACCCCCCAGGTCGCTACGGCAGACGAGCAACTTGTTGCTCAGCATGCCTTCCTGGTGAAACATTTTAATAAATAAATAAATAAAATCCTATTTGATCTGTGGCTCTGTGGCTCTCTTGCTCTGCACATCTCCAGGGTACCCTTATGTCTATCCCATGCACTCTTGAACTCCCATATTGTTTTCACCCCACCACTTCTGCTGGAAGACTGTGCTATTACTCCACCACCCTTTCAGTGAAAAATACTTCCTAACATTACCTCGACCCTTCAGCTTCACATCATGCCCCCTTGTTCTTGTGCAGAGTTTTATCTGAAATATATTTTCTACCTGTACCCTGTTTATTCCCCTAAGGTACTTGAAAGTCTCTATTATATCTCCCCTCTCCCTTCTTTCCTCCAGTGAATAGATATTAAAGTCCTTAAGTCTTTCCTCGTAGGGCTTCTGATACAGTTCATGTACCATCTTCATTGCCCTTCTCTGGACTGCCTCTATTTTGTCAATGTCCTTCCAGAGATGTGGTCTCCAGAAGTGGACACAGTACTCCAGCTGAGGCCTCACCAGTGATCTGTACAGTGGCATCACCACCTCTTTCCTCCTGCTTGTTATGCCCCTCCCTATGCACCCCAACATTCTGTTTGCTCTCCCCACCACCTTTTCACACTATTTGGTCATCGTAGTGAACTGTGTGGGTAGTCGGCTAGAAGAGAGGCAGCAAAGGGTGGTGGTCAACAGGATTAAATCAAAAGAAAGGGAGGTTACGAGCAGGGTTCCACAGGGATCTGTCCTGGGTCTTGTCCTCTTCAAGATGTTCATTAGTGAGACATTGGTGAGGGAATCCAGGGCAGGCTGCGTCTCTTTGCAGATGACACAAAACTATGTGGGAACGGTGGATAGTGATGAGGTAATAAGGGATATATAGGGACCTACAAAAACTAGAGGGGTGGGCTAAGGTCTGGCAGTTAAAATTTATCGCCAAAAAGTGCAAGGTAATGCACCTAGGGAAAAGGAACCCCAAGATGGAGTACTGGATGGGTGGGGTGAGACTTAGCACTACAAAAGAGGAATGAGATGTAGGAGTTATCATCAGTAACTCCCTTAAACAAACAAGCCAGTGCAACAAGGCCTATAGCAAGGCTAACAGGATGCTGGGATTTATCAGGTGGGGTACTGACAGCAGAAGAAAAGTGGTAATACTTCCCCATACAGATTCCTGGTGAGGCCTCACCTGGAGTACGGTGTCCAGTTCCAGAGCCCTCACCTCAGGAGGGATAGGTTGGAAACAGTGCAGGACAGAGTAACAAAAATGATTCAGGGCCAGCAGGGCAGATCTTATGAGGAGCACCTGAAGGCACTAAATATGTACTCACTGGAAACCAGAAGGGAGAGGAGAGAGCTATGATAAAGACCTTTAAGTTCCTTAAAGGGTGGAAGGTAGTCCTGCTAAATGCCAGGAGCTTGGGCAATAAAATGCCTGAGCTCCAGGCGATGCTAACTGAGGGAGAGGCGGATGGCAGCGTCACTGAGACTGACTGGGACCTGAACCTGAAGGGTTACACCATGTCCAGGAAGGACGGGGAACGGAAGGGAGGAGGGGTAGCAATGATAGTCAAAACTGCATTGGCATAGGAAGAGTGGGAGGAGGAACTGTGGAGGTGATTTGGGTCACCTTGATAACGGGGGGGGGGGCAAGACAGTAAAAATAGGAGCGGTGTATAGACCGCCCACGCTGGCGGAGGAGCTGGAGGAGAGTCTGGTGGCAGATGTGGGGAGACACTGCAGTTTAGGTAGGGGAAAGGTGGTGGTATTGGGGGACTTAAACATGCCAGGAATGGACTGGGAGACTATGACATCCTCAGTGGCCAGGGAACAGAGGTTGTTGGATGTCTTTCAGGACACGTTCCTAACTCAGCAGGTGGGGGAACCGACCAGGGAGGTGCGGATACTGGATGTGGTCCTGGAAGACAGTGACCAGATTGGGGGCTTGGAGGTAAGGGACTTGTTGGTGGGGAGCGACCATGCCACGGTCTGGTTCTGCCTGGACCTAGATGGGGTAGAAGGCTGCACAAAGACTGAAGTAACGGACTTCAGGGGGGAGGATTTCAAGGAAATGGGAAGGATCCTTAAGAAGCATTTGGATGGGATTGGGCCAGGCATGGACGCTGACAGTAGGTGGGAAATCTTCAGGAGGGGGGTGCAGGATGCTACCAGCACCCGTACAAGAGTAAGACGAAAATGCGGTAGGGCCCGTAAACCCTGCTGGTGGACCAGGGAGGTTCAGGAGGTGGTGAGGGGAAAGAAGGTGGCTTATAGGCATTTCACGTGCTCAAGGAGTGAAAGGGATCGAGTGGAGTACGAGCTGATAGTCAGAAGGGCCACTAGGGTGGTGAGGGTGGCTAAGGCAAGGAAGGAGCAGAACCTGGCCAGGAAAATTAGGAGAGGGAACAAGGGGGTTCTTTAGATACATTGGGGAAAAGCGGAGGGTGAAGGGGCAGATTAGCAGGATTAAAACAGGGGTGGGATGGGCACAAGACCCGGGGGAGCAGGCTGAGGTACTAAATGAGTACTTCACCTCAGTTGTCACGAAGGAAAATGGGGGGGCTGCATCATACATGGGAGGAGACGGTGAAACTGAGGAGGGGGGACCCTCACCAATCGGCAGGTCTGGGAGGGTGGGCCATCACTGGCAGGAGGGGAAGGCAAGCTGGGGGACGAGGTAGCGGAGGTGGAAATCACGGCAGAGAGAGTGAGGGAAGCCCTCAGGTTCCTTAAGACAGAGAAAGCACTGGGGCCGGATAAATTACATCCCAGAATGCTAAAGGAACTGGCGGATGTCCTGGCAAAACCCCTGGCGGAGCTTTTCAGCATCTCTCTGAGGACAGGGTGGGTGCCCCAGGATTGGAAGGTGGTGCATTTAGTGCCTATCCACAAGGGGGGGATCAAGGGGGTTGGCAAGGAACTACATGTCCGTCAGCCTGACATCGGTGGTGGGCAAGGTGATGGAGAGCATTGTCAAGAAGAGGCTGGGGGGGCCCTGAAAAAGTTGGAGTGCTTGGATGATAGGCAGCATGGATTCATCCCGGGGAAATCATGTCAGACAAACCTTGTGGAGTTCTATGACTGGGTGACAAGTGCCTTGGACCTGGGTAGACCGGTGGACGTCCTCTTTCTTGACTTCAGCAAGGCGTTTGACTCTGTTCCTCACGGGGGCCTATTGGATAAGCTGGGAGAAACGGGGGTGGGGAACCAGATGGATAGGAAATTGGCTCCAGGACCAGACCCAGAGGGTCGTGGTTGGCGGGATAGTCTCATCACCAAGGAGGGTCATTAGTGGGGTCCCTCAGAGATCGGTCCTGGGGCCCCTCCTGTTCAACGCCTACGTCTCTGACATAAGGAAGGGTATCAGGAGTGAGATGAGTCTCTTTGTGGATGACTCAAAACTGGGGGCGGTGATGGATGGGGAGGAGGGAGGGAGGTGGCCTCAGAGGGGACCTGGAGGCTCTGGAAAGGTGGTCTAGAAAGTGGAAGCTGAGGTTCAATGCAGGGAAATGCAAGGTACTGCACCTGGGAGCCAGAAACCCAGGCCAAGTGTACACCCTGGGGGGAATGCTACAAGTCTCAATGGCTGAGAGGGACCTAGGGGTGGTGGTGGATGTCAAGATGAACAACTCTGAAACTTGTAGGAGGGCAGTGGCCAGGCCAACAGGATGCTGGGATGCATTGCTAGGGGAATCACCTCCAGAAGGAGGGAAGTGATACTCTCTCTGTATAACTGCCTGGTGAGGCCGCACCTCAAGTACTGCATGTAGTTTTGGAGGCCACACTTAAAAGAGGGACATCGAACTCCTGGAGAGGGTCCAGAGGAGGGCAACCAAAATAATCTGGGGCTTGGGGGACAGAACCTATGGGGAGAGGCTCAAAGAGCTAAATATGTACACACTGGAAGAGAGAAGGGGCCGGGGGGACATGATAGAGGTCTTCAGGTACCTGAAGGGGGTAAATAGGGGAGCAGCAGTCAGGGTGCTCCGGAGGAAGGGGGGGCAACTAGAGGGCATGGGTGGAAGCTGGAGGGGGAGAGATTCAGGGGAGAAAGGAGGAGGTGCTACTTCACTGAGAGGGTGGTGGAGCCATGGAATGCGCTGCCCAGGGGGCTGGTGGAGGCAGAGACGGTGGAGGGGTTCAAGAGGGGGTGGGGCAGGTACAGGGGAAGGATTCTGGAAGCAAAGTCCTGTGCAGTGAGACTATCTGGGACTGGGAAGGAAGAAACCAGAGAGGGCGAGGGGCAGCAAGGTCAGCACCCAGGGTGGGGGCCGACCAAATGAGCAGACATGAAAGACCATTAGGCCTATTCTGCTGGCATTTTAGTATGTTAGTATGAATTAACAAGGTAAACTGTGGGGAATTATTTACCCTGAATACAAACTCAAGGTCACGTGGTCACGAGTGGAAATTTAAGGAAAGCTGTCATCATCAGAATATCCCCACCCTCAAAGCCTTATCCCCTGATTAGGCTTTCTGCAATGGAAAACCTTTTTTGTAGTTGTGATAACTTACTTTTTTTTTTTAATGTTGTACAGTCCAGTATTCCGCAACATGGCGGACGCTGCACGGTTCCATTTTAAGTGAAAGTGCAGTGCTGCACTTCTCGCCTCAGTACACTTGTACTGAAATGAGTGGTGCGGCATCACACTTTCACTTGAAATGCGAACGTGCAGCATCCACCACATTGCGGAATCCCGGACTGTACAACAGTAAAATAAAGTAAGTTAACAGCTACAAAAAATTCTTCCACTGTGAAAAGTCTAATCGGGGGTTGGGGGTAGGACTTTGGGGAGGGGGAGAGATTTTGATGATGACAGCTTTCCTTTAACAGAAGGGAGGTTCAGGAGGGGCGTGAGGAAGTAATTCAATACAGAAAGGGTAGTGGAACCTTGGAACAGTCTGTCGGCCGAGGTGGTTGGTGCAAACTCAGTCGGGATTCAAGCAGGCATGGGATAGAATGAAGGAAACAGTGATCACCTGGGGCGACAAGACCAGGAAGGAGAATGGGATATGATGGGGAGGGTTAGTATCCTGGAGGAACAATAGGCTCCAGGGAAGGTTTCAGGGATTATAGGGAATATGGGCAGACTGGATGGACCTCTGGTCTTTTTCTGCCATCATAGTTTCTGTTTCTATAATTCTATGAATGAAGCAAGACCATGGAGATAAGATGGCAAGGGGGAATGACTTGAGGACACTATAAACTCACTACTGTAATGGACCACCAGGGATAGATGAGTGGGAAGGCTTGTATTTGTGCCCACCTCTACAACAGTACCTGTGGCTTCCCTCCCTCTGATGATGATGAAAAGCATGATCATGTGATTGAAACAGGGACTCCCCCCCAACCCCACCAACTGATGCCCCGACTGCACTAGCATAGCTCAAACATACAACAGGTTGGGGCACAATAATGTTTTTGAGGTGGGAGCTCTTTGAAAATGAAGATATTCTAGGCCACTTCCCATAAAGAACTACAAGGGCAGCCTCCTTAGGCACCTTTGACCCCCATCATCATGACAAGCTAGAGGCTGGCCCAGCCAACCAATCAGGATTTAGACATCGACAACAGAGTGAGGCGGACTCATGGCATGAAAGAGGACTTCATTATTTTGCTTAGGAGATTTTTTTTTTACCCAAACAGTCTGTCATGTGACATCAAGACAGCACCCTTCCTATGACTGACAAGATGACCTGGCCAATCAGAGGGCTCAATATTAGCATGGGATGTGTAAGATTGCAGCAGCAGCTCAGTCTGTGCGCAACAGAGTGAGGAGATGGAGCAATTTTCTATGAGTGTGCACAGAAGCTACAAAGACATACTGGTAGGTGGAGACTACTATACGCAGAGAGGTGGAGACAGAAACTGAATCTTGAAGCAGGAGAGAATCACCCTTAAGTTCGCAGGGTGGGGGTTCAGGAAGAATGTCAGGAAGTATCACTTTATGGCAAGGGTAGTGGAAAAAAAAGCAAACAATTTTTCAAAGGAGGCTGTATGCGCTGAAACAACTGGGGGGTTCAAAAGGGGATGGAACAGAAGCATGGGAAGGATGCGGGTGGAACACCTGGGGGGTAGGAATGACCGCAAGGGGCATTTTCAACTATTAGACAGGTTTGGGCAGAATGGACGGGCCACAAGGCATTCTATCTGCTGACAATATCTATGTTTTTATGTTTGCACAGATACGCCATCCCACAGCTTAGCCTCTCAGCGTGCCAAAAAGACACTTACAAGACAAGCCTAAGAGTATGCAACTGCAACCGAGCCTGAAGGGCTAGAAAGTTACTGTCATCAACCACCCCAGCAAGGTGACTGCCTACAGTATTGCGGGGTTGCCTTGGAGTTGCACTAGTAGGGAGGTGAGCTGCTGGCCAGGTTTATACCACACACTCTGAGAAAGAGAAGCCAGTGTAGAGATATGCAGAGAATCCAACCTGCGTGAGGTGCCATCGAGTGACCAGCAGAAAGAAGTTGAGGAAGTCACGCAGAGACATCTGAGCCGAACCAGAGACTACAGTCAAGAGCCTGTATATCCAGCCAGGACTGAATTGCATGGGTGAGGAGCCATGAGTAACCAACCCTGCCCTTGGCCTTGCACCTATGAAGATATAGTCACTGACATAGCTTAGATTAATCAAATGGCATCTGGGATTTAACTGCGCCTTAATGTTTAGTCACTATGTTTGGATTACAAATAGGGCGTATGGCCTGGGAATCCAAATTAACCACTCAGTTTCTTCACCAACTATCATATGCAACGCAACTGTAGACAGGCCTACACTGTTTCTAGAGCTGGGTACCCAGTGAAGTACTGGGAGATCCCTAGACTTAGGGGTATGTACAGGTACCAGTAGGGAACTGAGACAGTAGCTCTGACAGTACAGTCAGGCCCTGATAGCACAAATGGTCAGGAAAGGTACAGCCAGAGGGTACCATTGCCTAAATTGATTTTCCTTTCATTACTTGCCTTGCTTTTACCATTAACCCTTTCCTCCCGTGAGCCTGTTCCAGTTTTCTTAATAAACCCTCATTATTATTTGCCTGTTGATTACTACACACCTTGTCTTTGTGAGTGGGTTCCCTGCTGAGTCCATGGAATGTCGAGACCCTTGTGACTCAGTTGTTTGGAAAGCCCTCAGCACTCCCCCCCCGCACCACCACCAATAACCCGTCATGCCAGAGCTCACTAGTTTATCAAAGGTGATGTGCCAAACTAAGCAGCCAGGCCATACAACACCTGTAAGGCTCGTCACACCGTTACTGTTCATGGCGAGGAAGATGCTGAAGATATCAGAGCAAGCAACACTAGAAAAGGTTTTCTTCAATGACAAGGGGTTATTATTGATCAGGAGGGTGCTGACCAAAGATATGAGGGAGATGTTGATTTAGACCTCCTTTACACACACTAGAAAGCTTCAAAGGAGTTTTTGCACTCCTCCACTTGGTGTCCGTTTACATGTGCAGTGTTATACTCAACTGCTGGTCAACCATTTTAAAACTGTTCATATTGTTAGCGTTTAACCTGCATACACTCACAAACCCTGTTGTACACTTGTAGTGATGTAAATATTGTGGTACAACAACTTGTTGTACCACTGTAAAAACACCCCAGAGGAAAACACATGCAGCACCACATATAATGGCCACAGGACAGCAAAACAAGAGAGCCACTGGGAACAGCGTAAGTTTGGTCAGTGCGGTAACTCTTTTGATGCATGTCAATGTGCAGGCACAGTAAACAGAAAGTGGCTGTGAGTAATAGCTTTTCTGTATGAAGGGCCGTATATTATATAAAATAACATACTGTATGGTGAACCACACCAAAGCGGCCCGTGGTTCCATCTTGGGGATTGCAATGACATCACAGACCTCTTGAGCTCCGCTTTCAAGGTTTCTATAATATCATCACAACCCCTCAATGACAAGCTAGCCTTGTTGTGTATGGTTACTCATAGGTTAGATACATTCTGGAAGGAATGCCTGGCTGCACTATGGGGCTTATCTGCTCTCTAGGCTAACAGAGGAAGCACTATGCAGTATGCAGTGGTTGTGTTTACACTGCCACTTAAATATATTTCCTCTCCTCAGCCAGTGAGAGGAGTACAGAAGCCAAAATGATTTGCTGCCTGAACAGTTTACACTTACAAATGTACAACATTTCCGACCTCCCAAAATGGTTCAGAGAAGGCAAGTATAAACAGCGCTTAACAGACAAAAAGCAATTTTAAAAGTGAGAGAAACAGTGAGGTGATCACATTTGGAGGTAGAGGAGGGGCATGGGGAGGTTTGTGGGGGCAATGGGATAGGGTTGATGGTTTAGAAGAGTGATATAGCATTTGCTGACCTTCATACTGAGCATTAAGCATAAGTAGTGAACACATGAAAGAGTAAATTCAAAGAAATGGACATGGCAAGGTTCAAGGGTGTCCTATAGATAGTTACTGGGTTTCTTACTTCGAACAACATGGCTCTTATATGTTACAAATATTGTAACTTAAATTCTAGGCAATATTAGTAGTTTTCCTCCACATATTGATTGGGAAAATAATCTGGTACAACACTGAGAATGCCATGCCTGGGATTATAAAATTCCTGGCATGCCGCTTTACAGAACTAGCAACTCCATCAAGCAACACCTAACACACCTCTTTCCTCAATAAAATAATGGGGAAACGGACAGGAAAAGAGATGCAGCCTGTTGGTGAATAAAACCCTTGGTATGCTTTGATCAGACCTGTCATGTAACCAGACTAACACACAGTAACTCACTAACACACTATTCTTATTCAACACTGTATCACATAGGAGACTCGTAGAGAAACTGGACAACTTAGGGGTGGGTCCTAAGGTAGTAAACTGGGTAAGAAACTGGTTATTGGACAGGTGATAGAGGGTGGTGGTAAATGGAGTTCACTCTGGGGGAGGGACGGTGACCAGCAGGGTGCCTTGGAGCTCAGTTCTGGGACCAGTCCTCTTCTGTGTCTTAATAAGTGACACTGCAGATGAGCTGGAAGGGAAGGTATGCCTCTTGCAGATGACAGCAAAATCTGTAAGAGGGTAGACACTCGGGGGGGGGGGGGGTGGAAAGAATGCAGAAAGACCTGAGAAAATTTGAGGAGTGGTCAAGGGCATGGCAGCTGGTTTCAGTGATAAAACGTGCAAAATCATGCACCTAGGGCACAAAAACCTAGAGGTGGGGTACAAAATGGGAGAAGAGGTACTGTCATTCACCAAGCAGGAAAGGGACCTGGGGGTAATCAGATCTGATGACCTTAAAGTGGTGACACAGAGTGACGAGGCAGCAGGCAAGGCCAGCGGGCTGCTGGGGTGCACAGGGAGAGGCATCACCAGTAAGAGCGAGGTGGTGTTGCCACTGTATAGATTGCATGTGAGACCCTACCTGGAGTACTGTGTCCAGTTCTGGAGACCACATCTCTGGAAGGACATGAACAGGGTGGAGGCCATCCAGAGGAGGGCAATTAAAATGGTGCGGGGGCTGCATCAGAAGCCCTACTAGGAGAGACTAAAGGACCCCGATATGATACCCTGCAAGACAGGAGGGAAAGTGGGACATGATAGAGACCTATAAATAGCTCACGGGTTTAAAAAAGGTACAGGATGGGAGTATTTTTCAGAGCAAAAGAATCACAAGAACAAGGGGACATGCAATGATACTGCAAGGCAGTAAATACAGGAGAGATGTGGGGAAGTACTTCTTCACTGAAAGAAAGAGTTGTGGACGCCTGGAATAGTCTTCCAGTTAAGGTGCTGGGGCCAAAAACAGTGGTGGGCTTCAAGCATGCATGGGACAGGCACAAGGGAATCTTGGTTTGGAAGCAAGGGTGTGGGGGGAGTAGCCAGAGACCAAGCAGGGTCTGCGGTGACAGGATAGGCAGGGAAAAATTGGGCAGACTGGATGGGCCAAGCAGTCCTTATCTGCCACCAAATTCTATGTTTCTATTTTTCTACATTTATGATGGAAGGGGCATAGGGTCCATCTTGTGCACCCCTCCAACATGAGCATGGGCACATATCCAAGTTTATCATCCAGAATGTTACCACCAATCATACTGAGTAATCTTCAGTGCCATTCTCCCTCTGAAATCTGTGTAGTCCTGCACCGAAAAAAACACCTTCTGTGTAAACTAATGCATTCTAATGTTTCCTCTTGCTTGTCCCCCCACCCCAACATGATCTTTGATTTAGCTTGCACTCACCAGCTCGAACATCTATTTACACTCCACTCCACCTCTCTCCTTTCATATTCGAAAAACCGTGATCAGTCATGTCCCCTCCCAGCATTCTGTTTTCTAGGCTGAACAATTTGAATATGTCCAATCTCTCCTTGTAATTCTAAACACTACCCCCCTTCAAAGAAATAAGCAAATAACCAGAGGTCACAAAGCACACACCTAATTCTAAGGGTATATCTTTGGATTCCATTTAGGATTCAGGCAGTCTCCTGGAAAGGCATCAGGAATTGTTTTGTGGAAGGAGGTGGGGCTATACCATGGTGCTATAATGTAAATTGCATTTCCAGTTTTAATATACAGTGTCGAAAAGCAGCTGTGGGAGGGGAGCAGAACCTTTTTCTCTTTCCTGCAGGTGCTGCCTCCTCACACCCCACGCCCTCGTCTAAAATTAGGATCTAACAGCTCAGCACAGTTTAACATAATGTTAAACTCATCTCTTTTTTTTTTTTAAACTTATATTTTATTCTTTAAAATGATAAAGTACATTACACGATTAGGAAACATAGCATAGGCATTCCAACTGATTTACACTATACAGGATATATGCATCTCCTAATAAAGTCCAAGTTTGAGGAATCTCATATTTAAAGTCCAAGTACAGTACAGAAAACAATTGAACACGGAACACATGGCTATGCTCAACCGAGCTTTTAATAATCTTGATAAAAGTGCAAACTTGCTTGCCTTAAAAAGGGCCTTGTGCCTTGCATATATCTCAAACGATTTTATTTATTTTTTTATTATTGTCTTGGATTAACACCTGTGAGCTGAAAGCTCATTACATAGGTTCCACGTCAGAGAGTTACATAACAAAAACAGGCACTGTTGGCACAAATCAAAACAGTAAATACAAAAACTGAAACTCATGGAATTCAAAGTTAACATAGGGAACTATGAAGTGCAGGTATAATTGGCACTGTACAGTTAAATCAAATTACTAAGTGCTGATGCAGAGACAAGGAGGCGGGCAGGGACAGAGCCATAGAGTGAGTTCAGAGAGGATCAGCCAAAGGGGCCTTGTCGGTCGAGTAGGCATAGGTGACTGCAAAAAATCAGACAGAAAACAGCTTAGCAGGGTATAGTTAGAGGGCAATCCAGAGTGCCAGGTCAAAAATAGAGGGGGAAGGTAAGGAGGGGAGGATACGAGAGAACAGTTGGAGAAAAAAATGGAGGAAAAATGTATAGGGGGTACAGATGCCGTGCCTTGAAGATAATCAGGAGAAGGAAGGGGGGGGGGAGCTGGGCCTGGTGGGGGAACAGAGGTGAGTGGGCGGATTGGGGTGGTAGGGACAAGGAGCTGCCCTGGGGCAAAAGGGGAACAGGATAGGGGTCCTCCTTGACTGGTTCCCATACCCAAGGGCTCTGCTGTGTGCAGACAGGTGGTGCAGTCTTCCTCGACTGCTCATCCTTCACGGGCGTGTTATGTGATGTCAGGTCTATTAAGAACAAGACTGCAGTGATAGCAGATCTTGTTGGGACATCTGACCTGGCATGCATCACCAAGACCTGGCTTGACGAGACTGTGGGCTCAGTACTGGCCTTAGCAGTTCCACCCGGGTACTTGGTGATACACTGCCCGAGAATGGATCGTAGGGGTGGGGGTGTAACCATCTGCTTTGTGGAACTCCACACTATCTCGGCCTTGTGGATGTGCCAGTGGGGTCCACCAGATCCTTTGAGTGTATCGAGGGTGTGGGGTGCAGGATACTGTTCATCTACCATCCACCCGGAGATGGGAAAGAATTCCTGCAGGAAATCATGGACTTCGCGGTTGACGTGGTATTGAGATCCCCCAGATGGTTGATTTGGGGGGATTTCAATGCCTGGGTCGATGATGAACTCTCGCATTTGGTCAGGACTTCCTCCAGCTTATGACTTCCTTGGGCCTCACACAGGTAGTTACCTCCACAACCCACATTTGTGGTCATTCATTGGACCGGGGTTCCTCCCGGAGATGGAGATCTCTAACTTGGTGGTGGAACCAGTTGGGTGGTCTGACCATCGCACCAGAGGGTTCAGTTTTATGGTTCCCCCCTAATAGGCTGGCCCCTATGGAGATGGTCTGGTACTGCCCTTTAAGGTGTGTGACCCCAGATGGCCTAACGCCAGTGCTGAACCTATCGAGTTTGCTGAGTGAATGCATGGATCTAGGGGACTTGGTACTTGCCTATAATAAGGCAGAGACAGAGGCCCTGGATTCCATTGCTCCTGTTCATATTCGTCCCCTCACTCTTCGCCCAAGGTCCCCATGGTTTGATGGGGTCTTGAAGGAGTTGAGGAAAGTGGGTCGAAGGCTAGAAAGGGCTTGGCGGGAATCGGGCCTGGAGGATGACAGGCTTAGATTAATGGACTATTATACAGTCTATCAATTGACTATCACCTGTAAGAAGGCAGAATTCCTGTCCAGGGAGATTGCCGCTGTGCAAAATCGACCAGCTCAGCTGTTCCAGACTGTTGACAGATTGTGCAATCCAATCTGTCTTTAGCCTGGGGGAGCCTGAGTTTGCTCAGTTTTTCGCAGATAAGGTTGCCACCATTAAGTCCGGGATCAGACCAGCCCCCTCTAATGGGTGTTGTGGAGATCGGCAGGAGGTTGCAAGCACTTGGTTTGCTTGGTCCAACTTTGGCCAGCTGGAATTCATGGACATCGTAAGGATTAGCCAGATGTTGTGGCCAACCAGCTGTAGTTTGGGAGACATTATCAGGCAGTGCGGTCTGAGTTTTCACTGCTACGCAGATGATACTCAGCTGTACATGTCCTTTGTACCCGAACATGATGATGTTATCTCAGTGTTTAACAACTGCCTCTCCGAGATCCAGGACTGGATGAGTACCAGCTGGCTGAGGTTGAACTCAGCTAAAAACGAGGTGTTGGTGGTAGACCTAGATTATAGGGAGGCAGGTTTGTTGGCTGGACAACCTTCTGGGCTTTGGCTTGGGGGTGTTCAGCTGGCTACCTCAGACCAGGGGCGTAACCTAGGCATTATTTTTGATGATGGTTTGAAACTGAAATCGCAGGTGTCAGCCGCTGTCAAGACCTCGTTTTACCATCTAAGGAATATTGCCCGGGTGAAACACTTGGTTCCTCCTGATGATCTTCCATCATTGGTCCACGCCTTCATCACCTCCCACCTTGACTACTGCAATGCCCTGTACCTAGGGCTATGAAGGGTTGATGTCTGCCGCTTACAGCTGTTGCAGAATGCTGCAACCAGGCTGGTGACTGGTACTTCTAGGACCAGTCATATTACACCTGTGCTCCGCGGACTGTATTGGCTAATAGTACAGTGGTGGATCACCTTCAAGGTCAACTTGCTGACCTATAAAGTCCTACATGAACATGGACCCTGCTATCTGCAAGTTCTCCTCTGTCCCTACTGCTCCCTCTCCCCTTCCTGGCCCACTCCGATCCACCAACGAAGGATTGCTAGAGATTCCCAGGGTGTGCCCTGAAGACATCTGGGGCCAAATCTTTTACGTTTGCAGCCCCTATCCTGTGGAATTCTCTACCTCATCGGGTTAGAGAGTGCCTGACCATCCAGAGTTTTAAATCAGCCCCCAAAACTTATTTGTTTAGCCTAGCGTTCCCAGATGAGCTTAATTGATGGGACAGTTTCAGTCCTCAAAACTTGTTTGTTTAGCCTAGCGTTCCCGGACAAGCTTAATTGATGGGATAGTTTAGTATATAGTGCTTCTGTCAATTATAAGATTTATGTATGATTTTGTGAATTTGGATCTTAAGATGTTTGTTTTATTTATGTGTATGTACAGCGTCTTGATCTTTGGAAAGGCACTTTTAAAAATAAAATTGATTTGATATGGGGAAAGGAAGTTCATCAAGACACCAGGGGAGGGGCAAGGTCAGGGGGTAGTGATTGCAACAGCGAAGGAAAGGAAAGGAAAGATATCTAAAGAATATTTTTTTATGGATCACCTAAATGTAGCCTCTGCCAACAAACATTGTTTAACTAGTACATACTACGACTAACTCAGGCATAGTTACATCCCCCAAAAGGGGATATTTATTAACACAGTGTTAGTTTAACTTTGAGCTCACACTAGATCGGATGTGCCTCCACCTCATTACTAAATTGTATCAAAAATGTTCCTAAGATGAGATCCTAAATACATAACCATAGTTGCTGGCCAGCAGGACAGAAATAATTACTTGGGAGAAACATGCTATCAATCCCATATCAAAGGTGGTTTGTTTCCCAATCTGGAGCACTTCAAAATTTATTTGAACACACTGCAAGAACAATGACAATGATACTGTTGTTATTAAAGTAGGAAATCAGTCCCTGTGATAATAATCTATGGATCTGCCAAGTTACCACAAACTCTTAGCCTTCCTTTTGGTTGTTCTGGCCGGCCTCCCATTCCCCTTCTTGCTTTCTGGAGATCTGCTGTCCATTTCCCTACAACTGTACAGTAGACAGTACTCCAAGTGTGGCCTCACCAGTGATCTATACAATGGCAGGATGACCTCCCCCTTTCGAGAGGTGATCCCTCTGTCAATGCACCCCAGCATCCTATTTGCCCTTGCTGCCGCCCTCCTACACTGTGCTGATACCTTCATGTCCCCGGTGACTATTACCCACAGGTCCCTTTCCTCCTCTGAAGCCATTACTTGCACTCCCCACAGCCAGTAGCTGTTCCTGGGATTTCTGGCTCCAAGGTGCATGACCTTGCACTTCTTAGCGTTAAACCCCAACTGCCACTCCATAGACCAGTGTTCGAGTTTAGCTAGATCCTCTCTGAGTGTCTGCCTCTCTTCCTCATTGTCCATTTTTGCACAAATCTTAGTGTTGTCCTCGAACAGGCAGATCTTACTCTTGACCTCCTCTGCAATGTCTCCAGTGAAGACATTGAACAAAACAGGGCCAGCACTGAACCCTGCGGTACTCCATTTATTACTGCCCGTGGCTTGGATGTCTCCCCCCCCCTTACAACTACCCTCTGTTGTCTACCCTGCAGCCAGCTCTCAACCCACTCCACCAGTTTTTCCCCAGTCCCCATGTCGCTCAGCTTGCTCATTAACCTCCTGTGAGTCACAGAGTTGAAATCCTTGCTGACATCCAGATACAGGACATCCACAGCGTGGCATTCGTCAACTGCCCTAGTGACACAGCCAAAGAAGTCGATCAGGTTAGTTTGGCAAGATCTTCCCATGACAAACCTATGCTGTCTCTCATCCTGCAGGCCACTGCTATCGAGAAAGGTTATCAACCTCTCCTTCAGAATGGTCTCTATCAACTTCCCCACTATGGAAGTCAAGCTCACCGGTCTGGAGTTACCCGGTTGGTCCTTGGGTCCACTCTTGTGAAGGAGCACCATGTGAGCCATCCTCTAGTCCCTAGGTACATTCCCCATCTCCAAGAAGGTGTTGAACAGGTCCATCAGAGGGCCTACCAATAACTCTGCCAGTTCCTTCAGGACCCTTGGGTGTACACTGTCCGGTCCTGGTGCCTTGTCCACCCGCAAGGCTTTAAGACCCTTCAGAACTCTATCCTCTTGGATGACCTCGTCTGTTATCTCTGCCCCTCCACCACCCTTGCCCCCTTTCCCCTTGGTATTGGGTCACCCCTTTCTTTTGTGAACATTGAGTAGAAATACTCGTTGAGTGCCTCTGCCTGATCTTCCCCTTGTTCCACCTATCCTACCTTTCTCTTGATTCTTTTTTTTTGTACTTTTTATTTTTATTTTATCTTTATGCACATAAACATAAAGTTCTCATATCCAGGACAACCATACATCAAGTAACAACCGTCAGGAGAAGAACATTTCTCCTAAATATTTTGGAATTACATGCATCCTCGATATAGTGATACCACACTGAGGGGTTACGAAATATTTAAACCTTTTAAGTAATATACACATCTTGGGCTGCAAATTAAGCCCATGAGCAGTATGACTTTTCTTAAAATACTTAAGTCCAGAAAGAGTCCCATAAAGTCCATACCCTGCTAGAGGGTTTGTGGTGTCATACTTTAAAGCTTAAAGTCTGATAAGAACAACAGATTTGATCCCAGGACAGCAATGTCTTACACAAGCATATATTAAACTAACATATTTAGAGAAAGAAGCAAGGATAACCTTTTTAGGTCCATCTGAATACTCACATCAAATTTTGGTAATTCAGGTTGCATACAAGTAAACTTAGGAGCCCCCATTCACATATTTAACCACTAACATTATGTAAGCCCAACTATATGAGAACAAAATAACATAATTTTTCAGCTCCTAACATGTAATGCTCTGCATACTAAAATGGTAATGGTAAATCTGCAAAAGAAAAAGGTCAGTTTACTTTTCTATCTGATTATACATTACAGTAGTCACTCTTCTGTGTCAGATTCCAATTCCTCTTCTTCTCGTCTCTTTCCCCTATCAGCAATAAAGTGAGAAGCCCATTTTTCAGCCTCACTGGGATCAGAGAAGGCCCAGACTTTTCCTCTGTGTACCACATGCAGTCTTGCAGGAAACACAAAAGATTAATATACAAGTTAGCCAGCCTGGGAGTGGGTCCCAAGATGATAGCCTGGGTAAAGAATTGGATGGAGAATAGGACACAGAGGGTAATAGTAAATGGAATCCACTCTGAAGAAAGTGGGGTTTACTAGTGGGGTACCGCAGGGTTCAGTATTAGGACCGGTCCTCTTCAATGTCTTTATAAGCGACATTGCAGAGGGACTGAAGGAAAAGTATGTCTCTTTGCAGATGACACAAAGATCTGCAACAGAGTTGATGCACAAGGTGGGGTGGAAAGGATGAGAAGGGACTTGGCAAGGTTAGAGGAATGGTCAAATGTATGGCAGCTTAGATTCAATGCTAAGAAGTGCAAGGTAATGCACCTGGGAAACAAAAACCAAGGGGAAGAGTACACAATGGAGGGTGAGATACCAACAACAACAAAAATGGAAAGGGACCTGGGGGTAGTCATATCAGATGACTTAAAGGTGGGCAAGCAATGTGAGAGGGCAGTAAGGAGGGCTGGGGGGATACTGGGATGCATAGGGAGAGGCATAACCAGTAGAAAGTAGGAAGTTGTTATCCCTCTGTACACACACAGCTGGTGAGACCCCATCTGGAGTACTGTGTGCAGTTCTGGAGACCCAGTCTCCGCAAGGACATAGACAGGATGGAAGCTGTTCAGAGGAGGGCAACTAAAATGGTGCAGGGTCTGCACCAGAAGACCTATGAAGAGAGACTAAAGGAGCTTAATATGTATAGCCTCGAGGAAAGGAGGGAGAGGGGGAACATGATAGAAACTTTCAAGTACCACAAGGGAATCAACAAAGTCCAAGAGGGCAGCATGTTTCAAAAAGAGTGTGTAAGAACAAGGGGCACAATTTGAAGATGGGGGCAGCTCAGAGGTAATGTAAGGAAGTATTTTTTCAGAGAGGGTTGTGGCTGCATGGGCAGCCTTCCGGAGGAGGCTGTGGAGTCAAAAACAGTGGCTGAATTCAAGCATGCATGGGACAGTCATAAGGCAATTCTAGGGGTTGGGGGTAGAAAGAAGTAGGCTGCTGGTTAACTAGGATCTGCAGCTTATCCATTAGGTAGGGAAATGGGCAGACTGGGTGGGCCAAGCGGTCCTTATCTGCCATCAAATTCTATGTTTCTATGTAAACACCATCGTGTGGACGATGGAGGCATCTCGTAGCAGTTTTCTCACACCATCGAACCTTTTCCTCCTTATTCTGGTCGCGTAGCTCAAGTCTGGAAACAGGTTAATGCTCCAGTCATCCTCCATTATTTGCCCTGCTTTTCTAGCCAGTCGGAGAATTCTATCTCTAAAGCCCACACTGTCCGTAACCAAAAGAAGTGTTCTGGGTTTCTCCAAGTCCTCCCGATGACCATGTGGAGTTATCCGCTAGGCTTTTTGGAAGTTTATGTTTAAGCTCTGGCCCTCCGGTAGCAGTTTTAAATCGAGCCACTCCCAAATAAACATAAGAGGGCGATCCCCTTGGGCAACCCCAAGATTCTTATATGTTTGGATCTGGCCTGATTTTCTAGGGTTTCAAGCCTAACCCGCATATGGTGGTTCTCTTTCACCAGGAGAGTAGTTGAGGCTGCGGCTGATTTGGCTTGCCTTTTTACGTCTCCAAACTCCTGCTACAATAATAGCACAGGGAAAGAGAGCACAGTCTGAAGAGCACCCCCATGGACAGCAATAGGGGTTTAATAGCGCTATGCAGTAAGCGCTCCCCAAGTCACTGTCTGTGGTGCTAGGGAGTAGCTAAAGGGCACAGGATTTCAGAAGGTTGGCTGAGGTCCTCTCGTGGTGGGGAGGACAAGGCATGGAGCAACTTAGCAGAATGGTGTCAAGAGACCAGGGTTCTAATCCTGGTCTCCATTTATTTCTTTGTTGCTGGACTTCCTCCCTGGCCTTCTCTGAGATCCTCCTTGTGTAAGGGCAAGGGGGGGGGGAATAGAATAAGGAAACAGCAGATAGATGAGTTTAACAGGTGGCTTAAGGAATGGTGTCAGGGGAAAGGGTACCATTTTATAGGTGACTGGGGGACTTTTGGAATAGGAAACTTTTTTTTTTATTTGCTCTTTATGCCCCCTTCTCGCTGCTGAACTTCCATTTCTTCGTGAGTCTCCAATGGCCTTGTTCGTCTCCGCTCCTGCTAGCTGGCAACCAGTGCAGTCCATCCCCCCCCCACGGAGCCTTGGATATTCCCCCCAGGTGGGTATGGGGTGGGGCCCTTACACCCCGACATGTCTATATTTCGTCAGAAGATGCTGGTACTGGCGCTAGTAGGGGCATTGGGGATCGTGGCCAGGAGCTCCGTCTACTGGGAGTCCTGCGGGGTATTTCCTGGCCTTCTGGTGTCCTCCCCCCCTGAGGACGTAGACACACAAGGAGAGTCAATGGGTGAAGCACGTATTGACGTGCAATCTCCTCCCGACTCTTGGTCTGCGTCCTCCCCTCCCCACTGACTGTCCCAGCTGCACCGACACTCGTGGTCACCCACGTGGCGGCACAGCAGTGGGACAGGCAATCCTCCCCATCCCGGAGAAGGAGAGCGGCTGATGGGCGCTCTATCCTTCTCCCCCCCCAGCTGGCCCTCCAGCCCCCCGAGTCCGTTCCCGAACCCGGGTCACTGGCGCTGCGAGCGGTAAACCTACCGCTGTGCCGATGGGCCGGCCGCGGGATAGGAAACTTTTTAAAGTTGATAGACGCCACCTGTTGAAGGAAGGGATCTGTGCATGGGGGCAGATGTCTGATGTCTATTTCAGATGTCTAAACTCACTGAGGTGGAGACCCGGATTGGGGAATCAAACAGATAAGCAAAAGGAAGGGGATCCTAGCTACTGTAGTTCTCCCCTACACTTGGGGCTTACAGCAGCACAACAGGCAAAAACTCAGTTCAGGCCCAAAATGAGGTAGGGGACAGACTAATGGAAAGTATGCACAAACAGGGTGATCCAAACAACATGAAACCAAAAGGCCAGGGAAAACAATGAGTACAATTTGGACAAATAACAAGTATTGGGGCTGGCAGTAGAGCCCAGAGGGTACAGTAATGAGCTGTGAATGAGCTTGGTACATCCAGCAGACCTGGGTTTCATTCCCACAACCTCTATTTGCATACTATGTGACTCTGATCAAGTCACTTGACCACCCAGTGCTCCCAAGTCGCCCCTTAAAACAGGCACTTGTGCCTAGTGGGCCTTGCCTGGTTACCAAAAAATAAATAAGTATTCGGGGGGGTAGTTGGAAAAGAGTCTGCCTCAACACCAGAAGTCTGAGCAATAAAGCCAGCAAGCTCCAGACACTGATGGCAGGCAATAAGATGGATCTTACAGCCATCATGGAAACATGGGCAGCGGATAACAATGACTGTGGCCTCCCAGTGCCTGGGTATTTATTGCTAAGGAAAGACAAAGAGTAACTGGTAGAGGGGGAGGGGTAGCCCTCTATGTCAGGGAGGACATTGAGGTGACAGGAGATGGGAATATGAAGGATGGTACGGAAGGGACCAAGTCTCTGTGGGTTCAGCTTACAGTGACAGCAGGTTAAAAACTATGCTTACGGGTATTCTACAGACTGCCAGGGCAAGGAGAAGCAGAGGAGAGAGAGCTCAGTGAGGAAATTAGAAGGGGAGTGGCTAAGGCAGATGTTGTGGTGGTAGGGGAGTTTAACTTACCTGACACAGACTGGATGTTCCAATGGCTAGCAGTACTAGAAGCCATGCTATGCTGGTTACGTTTCAGGACTATCTACTGGTGCAGCTGGTAAAGGAGCCCACCAGACAGCGATCCATTCTGGATGTGGTGCTCACCAACTCTGAATTAGTAAATGCAGCAAGAGTTGGGGAGCCACTCGCGAACAGTGACTACAACTTGGTTTTGTTCGAATCAGCCCTTGTGACTGAAAAATGCACACAATAACAGAGGTCTTGGACTTCAGAAAGACAGATTCCAGCAACTCAGAGGGGTAGTTCAGTACAAGTTAGACTGGGTAGGTAGGATAGAGGGTGTGGGAGAGAGAGATGGGGGGAGAGGTAATAAAAAGGAGCCATTCTTGAAGCATTGCAGCTATGCTTATGTAAACAAAAAAAATAAACTCAGGAGACCACAATGTTTCTCGGTGAGGGTCAGGAAAGTGGTAATGGCCAAAAGGAAGCCTTCCACAGGTTTAAAGAGAAGCAGCAGGAAGTGGTCAAACAACTTCATCAAGTCTTCTGCTAGAACAATTATAAACAGGGTTCTTTCCAGAGGGCACCTTGAGCTATTGAAATTGGAGCTTCAGCATCTGGACTGGTCCCCAGTCTTTAATACCTGCAATGCAGATTCCACGCTTGAACACTTTATTCATCTGTTCAGTGCTGTTTGTAACAAGCATGCTCCGTTAACAACACGCAAAATCAAAGGCCATAGCAATCCCTGGTTCTCCCCTGACCTACTTGAATTACTAAAAAACAGGGACTACCTTTGGCAAAGGGCTCGGGCCACGGGCACACAGGCGGATGTCCAGAGATACAAGGCTGCAAGAAATGCTTGCACTAGAATAATTCAGGAAGTAAAAAAGCTGTACTACAAGGAAACCCTCTCGCGCTCCTGGGGTGATGGAAGAAAATTCTGGAGTAACCTCAAGGAGGTGACTGGAAAGGCCTCCAAAACCACACCCACCATGCTGAACATTGATGGTGTTCCCTCACTGGGTCCCGTAATCATAGCAAATGCATTTAATAATAGGTTACTGATCTCAGTGGGGTACTTCCTTCTGATTTCTTTTGCCAGCCTAACCCCAGCGACCGCTCCGGGGATGCTGACCAACCCCTGACCCACCCTCTGTTCCAGCTTAGAACTGTTTTGATCAATGAGGCCAGGAAATACCTTTCCAAAGTTCTGGGGAACTCAAGGCACAGTGGAGATGGCCTTGATCTGAAATTTGTAGAGCTCACCTTGGAAGAAATTCTGGCTCCTCTAGCCCACATTATCAACACCTCACTAAGGTATTTACAATTCCCAGACAAATGGAAAGCCGCTGTTGTGACCCCCCTTCAAGAGAGGGGACCGGACCCTGTTCCGGGACTAACGGCCAATCTCAATTTTCCCACCACTCTCCAAAGCGCTGGAGAGAATTGTAGCTGACCAGCTGATTGAATACATGGACAAATACCAGCTGCAATGCTCTCATCAGCATGAGTTCAGAGCTGGCCACAGCACATCCACAGCTCTGCTTGAATATACAGGATACATCCATGCCTCCCTCAACCAAGGACTACTCGTTGATGCAGTCTATATTGATTTAACGAAAGCATTTGACACAGTTAATCACACCCTCCTGATCAGTCAGCTTGTCAATATTGGGCTTTCAGTGGAGGCTCTTGCATGGTTTAAAAGTTACTTAGAAAATTGCTCACAACGTGTTAAAATTTAGAACACCCTATCTCACTGCAGGCCTGTCCTTTCTGGGGTACCTCAAGGGTCTATCTGGGCCTCTTTTGTTTAGTGTCTTTCTCAACCAACTCCCGAACTCTTGTCACTGCCAAATACTCCTATACACTGATGACGCAGTGTTGTTCACCTGTGATTCCGACCCTAAAATACTACAGAACAAACTACAGAGCAATTTTTCATGAGTTGAAAGGTGGTACAAACACCATAAACTAATCATGAACCATAAAAAGACTAAAATGATGATGTTCTCCACTGCTCAAAGCAAACACAGATCACACCCCCTGCTCATCTCTAATAAGGCGGGCTCCCCACTCGAGCAAGTACAATACTTTAAATACCTGGGTGTCACACAAGACAGCACTTTGTCTTATGCTCAACACGTCAATAACATGGCCAGGACTCTCAGTATTCGTACTGGATTGCTACATAGGCACAAACATAGTCTTACCTCCGAGGCACTAAAGCTAGCCATGCAAAGTTCCTTGGTCTCACTTATTGACTATGGTTTGGTAATTTATGGAGCAGCAACTGACACAACCCTTCACCGCATCAAAGTAGCGCTGAACAAAGCCTGCCAGCTTGTTACGGGCTCCCATCAACTAAGCCACACCTGTGACCTGTATGCCGAGGCTAACTGGCTCCAGTTCACCAGTAGGCTCACGTACCAATCCTGTTTGGTGGCAAAAAAAACTTAGCTTAGGCTTGATGTCTATGAGGGTTCAGAATCTACTCTCCCCCTCAGATAACTGTCGAAGCACTAGAAGTTCAGCGAGCCAGATGTTAAAGTCCCCTCTCCGCCACTCATCACTTGGACAAAGGTCCTTCTTCGTTTACCATGCTCCACTCTGACTCAACTCTCTTGACCCAGACATATTCTTTGCAGCCACACTTGCTTCTTTTAAGCAAAAACTGAGACAACATCTTGTCTTGAGAACCAGCTGTGATTTCTGCATATAACATATCCCACTCTATTGATTGACACTTATTTTCTCCTCTCATTCAATCCCCTTTCCCTACCTCTGATCTGCTGGCTCTACTACAATTCGCAGGGCCCCTCTTCTCCCTCCACACCACCCTACATCCTCACTTTGTGCTAGACAAGGAAGCCTCCCCTTCAATTGCTCTTTTGATTCTTCTCTCTTGGCTGCATCTTCTATTTACCCCTGACGTGGCCCTCCTGGGCTGATGCTCTCTACTCCTACTTTTATACTATGTCTGTCCCTTGTTAAAGGGATGGTTGGTACCCCCACATTCCACTAGCTCTCATTCCTTTCCCTCCTAGGTGGGGACTCGTCCTTATTTAATTGTTCCATCTTGTATCCTATCCATGTTAGTCTAATTTAACACTCTGTAATGTCTACAGTGAGCTAATATTTGTTTTTGTTTTTTTGAGAATCTAATTAACATGTTTGTTAATGTACAACCATATATTGTATCTCTAGTTTCATTTTTCCCTGTTATTTTGTATAACTTTGTCCGATTGCTCTGATGTGGAACCTATGTAATGACCTTGTTCTCAAAGGTTAATTCGAGATCATTAATAAATAAATAAAGTAGAACAGCAGGAATACATTCAGAGAAATAGGGATGCAAAAAAGTGATTAGAGAGGCAAAAGCAGACATGGAGGTGAGAATAGCCGAGGGGGTCAAGCATGAATAAAAAAAATTTTTTCTATGTCAGTAAAAAAGAAAATGCGGTGGGGCAATAGCTAGGTTATTAGATAGGGGCAGAGTGGTAGAGGATGATGAGCAAAAGCTTGCAGTCTTGAATAACTACTTTTGCCCCATCTTCACCAGGAAGGATAATGGCCTCCACCATAAGAGTGGTATCAAAGTGGCGACGAGAAGGATCCTGGAGATTGAGAAACCAGTATTTACTTGGGATAGGGTCCAGAAAGGGCTAGCAGCCCTTAAGACAGACAAGGCCCGAGGTCCAGATGGGATACATCCGAGGGTGCTCAGGGAACTGGCAGATGAACTAGCTAATTTCTGGCAGGCTTATTCAATAGCTCATTTCAGAAGGGGTTGTCCAAGGGATTGGAGGGTGGTAGACATGGTTCCATTCTATAAAGGGAGGGACAAGGAACAAGCAGGAAACTACAGACCTGCAAACCTTACTTCTACAATGGGGAAGCTGATGGAGTCAGCTTTAGTGGGGTGCCTCAGGGGTCAGTATTAGGCCTGGTCCTCTTCAATGTCATTATTAGCGACACTGCAGAGGAACTGGAGGGGAAGGTATGCCTATTCACGGATGACACAAAAATCTGCAACAGAGTGGACACATGGGGGGTGAGGTGGAAAGAATGAGGGAGGATCTAAAGAAGTTAGAAGAACGGTCATGAGTTTGGCAGCTGAGATTCAAAGCAGAAAAGTGCAAAATCATGCACTTAGGGCACAAAAACCCAGGGGCAACGTGCCAACTCGGGGGGGTGTAGTAGCAGTTACAAAACAGGAAAGAGATGTGGGTATTATCATTTCTGATGACCTGAAGGTAGCTAAACAGTGTGACAAGGCAGTGGGAAAGGGATCCATGACAGTCGGTCGACAAATTTATTGTCGACCGACATTACAGCGACTTCTTTATGTCGACTGCGTTTGCGATCGGCATAAAGGTAGTCACTTCAGTGTGTGTTTTCTTCAGGGGCTTCGCCCGCACTCCTGTAACTAAATTAATCAACTCCGAGTTGGAGTTGATTTGGTGAGGGGGTGCAGGACCCCCAGAAATCAGTGCTGGAGCTCCACACCGACACTACAGCGACCTGACACTGTTGCCGCTGTAATGTCCCTACACGGACAGGGCCCTGGTTACCTTTCTGATCTCCTGGAACTGTCCACCTCTGTCCGTGATCTCCGCTCCTCCAATAGCGGCCTCCTCAAAATCCCAAGAGTGAGATTGAAATCAGCTGGAGACCGATCGTTTGGAGTTGCTGCTCCAGTCTTATGGAACTCGCTGCCGTTGAAGTGAGAGGCCTCTAGTATAGAGGCTTTCAAGAGCCGTCTGAAGACCTTTTTATTTATGCAGGCATTTGGGAATTGAATTTTATGTATGTTGTTTTAAGGAATGTATATGGTATGACACACTGTATAGTTTTGTGCGGCGCCCAGAGCCTTTGGGATTGGGCGTCTTTTTAAATAAAATTGACATTGACATTGACAATGTCGGTCGCGGTAAAGTTGTCGCCGTAGCGATGGCATACCGTGGGAAAGGCAAGCGGAATGTTAGGATGCATAGGGAGGGGTATCACCAGCAGAAAGAGGGAGGTAATAATACCCCTGTATGGATCACTGGTGAGACCCCACCTCGAGTACTATGTACAGTTCTGGAGGCTCCATCTCCGAGATGACATAGATAGAGTGGAGGTAGTGCAAAGAAGGGCAACCAAAATGGTGCAAGACCTGCTTCAGAAGCCCTACAAAGAAAGGCTTAAGGATTTAAATATGTACTCCTAAAAGACAGGGGGCAGGGGCATGATAAAAACACTCAAATACCTCACAGGAATAAACAAGGTACAGGAAAGGAGCATTTTTCAAAGAAAAAGATGCTCAAGGACATGGGGTTACAATATGAAGCGGGGGGGGGCTTGGAGGAAACATGAGGAAGTACTACTTCACAGAGAGGGTAGTGGACACTTGGAACAGCCTCCTAATGGAAGTGGTTGGGGCTAGAACGGTCATAGGATTTAAGAATGCATGGGATAGACATGGGAATCTTAGAAGCAAGGGTGAGCCAGAGTCCAAGCAGGGTCTCTGGTGGCACTATAGGTAGGGAAATTAGGGTAGACTTGTGGGGGCAAGTGGTCCTTATCTGCCTGCAACTTTTATGTTATCAAAAGTGCCCTGGAGAATAGGGAGATGGGGGGGGGGGAGCAGTAGGCGAACCTAAAAGGAGCCATAGTGGAAGTAACAAACAAATGCATCAGATTGGTATCAAAAGGCATGAGAAGAAAATGGCCACTATGGTTCTCAAAAGAGGTAGCAGAAAAGGTAAGGGCTAAAAGGGCAGGATTCCTGAAATATAAGGAGACCCAAAGGGAGGACAACAGAGAGGTGTACAGAGAGTGTCGAAAGGAAGCAGGGAGGGCAGTGACGACAGCAAAGGCACAGACTGAGGAAAGTTTAGCGCAGACAGTAAAGAAAGGGGACAAGATATTCTACAGGTACATCAGCAAAAGGAGGAAAACCAGGGGTGGGAACTGTAAAACTTAAAGGGGAGGAAGGGGAGTGTAAGGAGGTAGACATGGATAAGGCAGAAATACTGGATAAATACTTCTGTTCAGTATTCACAGAAGAGGGGGAGGGACAGGGACCACAGCTGAGCATCAGATGCCAAGGGTGGAAAACAGTCCATTCACGGGGGAAGAGAGTCCTGCAGGAACTCAACAAATTGAAGGTGGACAGAGTAATGGGACCAGATGGCATACATCCAAGGATACTATGGGAGCTGCAAAGAGAGCTAGCAGAACCTCTGGCAGCATTGTTCACCGACTCCCTTAAAACAGTAGTGGTGCCAGAGGATAGGAGGGCACATGTCACCCCGCTACACAAATCAGGCAGTAGGGAGGAGGCGGGCAACTACAGGCTTCACCTCGGTAGTGGGGAAGATCATGGAGGCATTACTGAAGGAAAGGATAGTGGGACATCTAGAAGCCATCAGTGTCCAGGACCCTAGGCAACATGAGTTCACAAGTGGGTAGGTCATGTCAGACAAATCTCATAGACATCTTCGACTGGGTGACGAAGGAAGTAAATGGGGGGGCGTGGTGGACGTAGTCTACCTTGATTTCAGCAAAGGCTTCGACACCGTCCCACACAGGAGGCTGGTTAACAAGATGGGTAGCCTAGGCACAGGAGACAAGGTGGTAAACTGGGTTAGGAACTGGCTAATGGACAGGAGGCAGAGGGCGGTGGTAAATGGAGTACAATCTGGGGAGAGGAGGGTGACCAGCAGAGTACCTCAGGGATCAGTCCTTGGACCAGTTCTGTTCAATGTCTTCATCAGTGACATTGCAGAAGGGCTGGAAGGAAAGGTCATAGGAACATAGAACATAGGAAGGGTTACAAGTCAAGCGGCCGTAAAGCCATGTGCGACTTGCCACATATCAGTGGAGATACTTTTGTGTCCTATTTTCCACAAATTTATCTAGGTGGTTTTTGAACGCTTGCATACTGGGTGCCTCTACCACCATGGAGGGTAGTGCGTTCCAGGTACTGATTGTTGACTAAACCATTGTCCTTGTTTTATAGTCCTAAACTGTTCTCCTTTAATTTGTTATTGTGTGACCATGTCCCCCTTTCATTACCATATTTTTGTTGTAACCCTGCAGATTCCCACAGTACTCTGTCCTAATATGCCTTATATACAAAATAAAGATCACCCCTTGTTTTCCTATATGAAAGTGAGAACAATCCCAACTGTCTTAATCTTTTGCCATATTCCTGATTTTTCATACCTTTTATTCTTTTTGAATACCTTTTCTGTACTCTTTCTCTGAGTTTTGTAATTTCCACTCCCTGTGGTGTTGTTAGGAGTGACCCATATTCAAGCAATGGTCTTACCAAGCACCTATACAAGGGAATCAATACATCCCTGTTCCTACTTTTTATATTTCTGAATATGTTCCCCATGATCATGTTTGCCTTTTTTATGTTTTTTTATGCGTGTCAAACTGAAGGTTGCTAGTTATCCAGACTCCCAGATCCTTTTTACACTCCGTTAAAGCTGTTACTGCCTTGACACACTGTATACAGCACACTGGTTGCCACGCAGATCTGCCTGTTTGCGGATGGCACAAAGATCTATAACAGGGTGGATATGGTCCCCTTATACAAAAGCAGGAACAAAGAGGAAGTGGGGAACTACAGACCAGTCAGCCTGACCTCGGTAGAGAGGAAGATCATGGAAGCACTACTAAAGGAGAGATTGGTGGAACATCTGGTTGCATACGAACTACAGGACCCAAGGCAGTATGGTTTCACCAGGGGGGGAGGTCATGTCAGACCAACCTCACTGAATTTTTCGACTGGGTAACGAGGGGGGTAGATCAGGGGAGGGCAGTGGACATGGCCTATCTGGACTTCAGCAAGGCCTTTGACACTGTGCCACACAGAAGGCTATTAAACAAACTGGGGAATATGGGAGTGGGCAGGACAGTAGTGCGGTGGGTAGGTAACTGGCTGGGCGGCAGGACACAGAAGGTGGTGGTAAATGGCTGTCACTCTACAGAAGGAAGACTGACCAGTGGGGTATCACAGAGATCAGTCCTGGGACTGGTCCTATTCAATGTCTTCATCAGTGTTATTGCGCAGGACCTAGAAGGCAGAATTTCCCTGTTCGCTAATGACACAAAGCTCTGTAACAGAGTGGACACACCAGAGGGTGTAGACAGAATGAGGAGGGACCTGCAGAAACTTGAAGAATGGTCAGGGGTTTGACAGTTGATATTCAATGCAAAGAAGTGCAAGACAATGCATATGGGGCACAAAAACCCCGGAACAACATATCAGTTGGGGGGGTGAAGATATAGCATACACCAAGCAAGAAAGGGATCTTGGGGTTATCATCTATGATGACCTCAAGGTAGGGAAACAGTGTGACAAGGCAGCAAGTAAAGCAAATATGATGTTAGGATGCATAGGCAGGGGCATCACCAGCAGGAAAAGGAAGGTAATAATTCCACTATACAAGACACTAGTAGTGAGGCCCCGCCTGGAGTACAGTGTACAGTTCTGGAGACCTTATCTATGTAAGGACATAGACAGAGTAGAGAAGGTTCACAGGAGAGCAACGAAGATGGTACATGGATTGCATCACAAGTCCTATGAGGACAGGTTGAATGACTTGAATATGTACTCCCTTGAGGAGAGGAGGGAGACAGGGGATATGTTAGAGACATACAAGTATCATACAGGGAAGAACAGGGTGCAGGAATACACTATTTTTCAGTGAAAAAGATGTTCCTGGACTAGACGGCATGGGATGAAGCTAGAGGGAGGGCGATTCAGAGGAAATGTGAGGAAGAATTTCTTCACAGAACGGATGGTGGACAAGTGGAACACCCTGCCAGAGGAAGTAGTGGGGGCTGAAAAAAATCACGGGATCTAAGAATGCATGGGACAGACATAAGGGAATTCTGGAGTTCAGGGGTAAGGGGCAACAGACTTCTAGGCCCTTATCTGCTGACAGTGTCTATGTATCTATGATACTCCTGAAGGGGTGGAGAAAATGAGGAGGGACCTAGGGAAGCTTGAGAAATGGTCTGCAGAGTGGCAACTGAGGTTTAATTAAAAAAAGCGCAAAATTATGCACCTGGGACACAGTAACCCTAGGGAGATCTACAGGACTGGGGGGAGTTGCTGACAGTCACCAAAGAGGAAAGAGACCTGGGAGGTTACTATTTCAGATGTCCTGAAAATGTCAAAGCAAAGCACAAAGGCAGCAGGGAGGGCCAGTGGCATGCCGCGGTGCATAGTAAGGGTATCACCAGCCGAAGGCGTGAGGTAGTGATGCCTTTATACAAAACCCTGGTCAGACCTCACATGGAGTACTGTGTGCAGTTCTGGAGGCTGCATCTTTGAAAGGACATTAATAAGCTGGAGGTGGTCCAGAGAAGGGCAACTAAGATGGTACAGGGCTTATAAGGAAAGATTAAGGGACCCAAATATGTTCTCACTGGAGGAGAGGAGAGGAGAGGAAAGGAGGGAGAGAGGGGACATGATAGAAACATTCAGGTACCTCAGGGGCATGAACAGGGTGCAGGGGGGTGAAATCTTCCAATACAGGAGGAGTTCAAGAACTAGTGGGCATGACATGAAATTGGAAGGTGGCAGGTTAAGGGGGAATGTGAGGAAGTTTTTCTTCATGGAAAGGTGGTCAAACGTCTGGCAGCTGAAACTCAATGCCAAAAAAATGCAAGGTAGCTGGCCCAGTGGCGCTGAGGGTTGAGGTGCTGGACATCACATCTGCGCTGTGCTGGTGTCCTGGGTCTGGAATGACCTCAGGTCACCGGGCGCGCCGCAACGGGGGAGGGGAGCAGGATCGAAGCGCTGGCCTCCCTCCCGGCCAAAGGGTGGGGTCACCCACCCGTAGTCCTGCCATCACCGACTGGAGGTTCGATGCTGGCGCAGGCGGTCAACAGCGTGACTGGAAGGGAGGGGCATCCTGAATGGTGAGCAGGGGCCAGGAGAAAACATGCTGGATGGAAGTGATTAAATTTAGCTCCACAGCTAAGGAACAGGACCTAGCAGTCATTATCAGTGGCACCCTTAAACAGGCTAGCCAATGCATCAAGGCTTGTAGTAAGGCAAACAAGATGCTGGGGTGTATCAGCAGGGATACCGATAGTGGAAAGAAAGAAAGAAAGAAAGAAAGAAAGAAAGAAAGAAAGAAAGAAAGAAAGAAAGAAAGGAGTGATACTCCCCCTCTATCGATCCTCGGTGAGGCCACACCTCGAGTACTTCAACTTAGAATGAACAAGGATAGGCTAAAGGTGGTACAGTGTAGGGTGACGGAGATGATACAGTGCTAATAGGGAAGTCCTACAAGGAATGCCTTAGGGCACCGAACATGTATCCACTGGAGACCAGAAGGGAAAGGAGGGATATGACAGAAACCTTCAGATTCCTGAAATAAATAAACAAAGTAAACTACGAGGAGTCATTTAGCAGGAACACCAGTTCGACAATACAAGGGCATGACTGGAAGCTGACAGGATGAAGGTTCAGAAGGGATGTGAGAAAGTATTATTTTACAGAAACGGTGATGGAACCAGGGAACAGCTTGCTGGCTGAGGTGGTGGGAACTAAAACCATGGAGGGCTTCAAACAGGCCTGGGACAGAGCAAAGGAACAGTGCTCACCTGTAAAGATGAAACCAGGGAAAGGAATAGGAAGACTAATGGGGAGGGTTGGAATCCTGTATCAACACTAGGTTGTGGGGTTATATAGGGCCCACTGAGCAGACCTGATGGACCATTAATCTTTTTCTGTCGTCACTATCTATGTTTCTATGTTTTCACCATTGCCTTTCTAAGAGTGAGTGCATCAAACTGATTGTTCTTTGCAGAGACTGAGGCCAGGAGCTGGCACACTTTAATGCCCAGTGACTGCGGCCAGGAGCTGGCACACTTTAATGCCCAGTGACTGCACAGTTTTCTCCCGTCCAGATTCTGCTGCTCTGTTGTGTGGTGTCGATCTGGTACTAGGCTCCACCATCTCAGACATTGATTGCTGTTTTTTTTGTTCTTCATCTTGTTGTCCTGATTTTGACTTGCCCATTGTGATCCGTAGATGTCCCAATATCTGCCAATATGAAAAGTTCTCGGTAAAATTCCAACTAAGTGGTAGTTTTTGCAGTTTTAAAAATTCTCATTGCAGAACTTTGGGCTCTACAGTGACCCCCGCCCCCGTGCTAGACATATCTCATTACAACAGTAAAATGCAAGAATGCTACTAAAACAGCAATGTGCTACTTTTCATTCCCTGAACTGTTACATTAGCCACTGCCAACCAACTGTAAGTCTGACGACAGTAATTGGGGATAGCTTGGGCTTGCGCTACTAGTGCATTCACTCCCGCCACTCTGATGTCCCAGAATTTTTCTAAACATCTGAATATTTTTAATAAAAAACACTTTTTTTCACATTTTATTTACGATACAATTATTATTTTTTTTTTTCGAACTCAATTTTTGCCACCCAGCTTGTGGAACTCTCTCAGGCATCCTGCAGTGCCCCCGACTCTACCTCCGTGCCTGAGAGGCCTCCTGAATCCTGGCTCCAGCCCGGCTATCCCCCCGGCTCTGAGTCCCCCGAGGTAGGACCGCCCTATCCACCTAGGGCACTGTATTTGTAAATTCAGGCCAGGCTGGGCTCGGCCCAGGTAAGGAGTGCAACCGGCGCTGAAGTGTGGTCGGGTGGATGCAGGTGCCGTCGCCTATCCACAAGCTGGGGGATTTTTTCCCTGTACTTCCCTCCCCCCTGGAGTTCGGTTGTGCAATGATGTCACGATGTCCGCTGCAACTCCGCTCCCTCTACTCAACGCCATACATGCGCACATCCACCGGTCTCCACCGGGTGATGCTGTTGCACCGGGCATTCCCTGGATCCCTCCCCAGAGAGAGGAGAGCCGTCCACAGACACTCAATCCTCTCTCTCCCCCCCTGCCGACCCCCGATGCCCTGGGCTCATTTCCCGGTCTCCAGTCAGCCGGGCGCGACGCGAGGTGTGGCCCAGCTACCAACCTCAGCACCAACGGGCCGGCCCATTTACGATACAAGTTGATGAACAGAATTTATTTATTTATGTTTTTGGTAACCAGGTAAGTGCACTGATCCAGTGGACCACTTTGAGTCACGAACTGGGCCACAAGGTGGCAGTACAGGGAAATACAATTACAGGAGTAGATACAAATTCACATAGTAGTGTACAGTGGTTACAATAACATTAGTACCATAAGAACAGTCATCATTTACATAATGTTAACAGACATGGAGATAACATAGATTAAAGAATGCAGGCCGAGATGCAGATACGATTATAGAAGTAGATACAAATTCACATTGTAGTGTAAGATGGTCAGAACAACATTAGGAAAGTAAGAAGAGTCATAATTGTTATAATGTTTACAGGCATGGAGATAACAAAACATGAGACAACGGAAATACAGGCTGAGAATGCGGGGAGAATTTGTTAAGTATATGCACAAAGCAGCTAAAACAGTTTCGCAAACTAAGCATAAGTAGCAGTTCGAGCAGGTCAGACTGCTTTCAAAGTGGACTAGGTGGAGACACCTGTCCCGGCCAGATTACGGGCCCGGCTGAGTAGCAGCAGCATGCAAGGTAGGCAGTGCGAGACATCGAGTGAGGCAATGTATGTTCATAGAGCTCCGGAGAGTAGGGGGCAGTGGCCAGCAGTTTTGGTACAGAACCAATGGACTAGAACTGCTAGCAATGAAGGGACTGTTTGTAAAACAAAGTAACATTATGTAAGTGCTCAAAGTTCAGACTCATTCTGAAAATATGTTGTCTCTTTCACTAGTATCACCTGACCAGTCACCACCAGAAAGAGGCAGAAGGGACCTCAATATAATGAGGCCTCAGTCCACATGGACAATGTAACCAGGACAACCCCCCCCCCAAATGAACAGCAGCCCAGTCATGTAGCCCAAAGAAGAGTATTATCTCTGAGCCCTGCTAACATCCTTTCTGTAATGCCCCCCCCAAAACGGGGGCTTACCTTATTGCCCATTTTGCTCCCGTTCTGCTCCCGTTCCCTGGAGCACCTCCCGTGTGCCTGTGGGTCTCCCCAAACATCCCTGTATCTCACTGCCACAGCCCAGGTCCAGAAAGGTGCCCTTTTTTCCCCAAACAGCCCTAGTGTTCTTTCAGCTCATTTCAAGCTTGCAGCTGAACCACGAGTCACCGGCATTTCCCCGAGCAGTCGGTGACCGCGCATGCGCATGTAGTGCCTTTGATCCCCCAAATGCTGGTATTGCGGTTAACCGAGAGGTGTCCTGGCGGTCCCGGTACCCCTGCTCTCCTAAATGGGGACCAGCGACCCGAGCAAGGGCCAAGAAAGCCCTCAATTCTTTGCAAATAAGGAGCGCTATGAGTGCTGAAATCGATGGGGATCATGAATATTAACGAGGCAGCATTAATACTCATGACCCGGCTGGTAAAATATCGTATGCCAACCGAACAGTGACACCTGTACCGCGAACGACAGTACAGCGACACAATGACGGGTTGATGTACTGTCACTGCGGGACCCTGGCGCTGCCTTTCTTGGGATCTTGTACCCCCTCCCCAAATGAACTCTGACTTGGGAGTTGATTATATGAATTATGGGGGGTGTGGGGGGCAGAGCCCCCTGTATGGGGCATTCAGGGGGCAAAGCCCCCTGAAAGAAACACATTTTTGTGGGACGGACTTATGCCAACCGCAACTGTGGTCGACATAAATCCGTTGTTGTAACGTCGGTCGACTACTTCGTTGTCGAACTGGCGTCATGGATCTGTAAAATACAAGCGCTAGTGACAGACACAAGTAAGTGTATATAAGTGTAAATAAATAAAAGCACTGTACCAGGGCATGAAAAGGGGCTGCTTCTTAAAGGTGTAGATATAAATAAAATAACTATTCTGGCTCCCCAGATTGTGAACATTGGGACTCTGATCAGCTGCCTGTCTGCTACCTAGGGGCACTGTATTTCCGCAGCAGCGACAGGCTAAGAACTACACTAAAATGTTTAAAATGGGCCGCGCTTAAGACGGCAGCGTCATGGCTACTAACTGTGGAGCAAGCAACTAAATAAAGTAATTATTCTGGCTGCACCAGAACTTTATTGATAGGACTGTGAAGGACTGCAAGGGGACTGAGTGTTTAGCAGCCATGTTTGTGCAGCAGCAACCAATTGGAAAGCCAGGATTTCTGTGCAAGGATTGTTGGGACAGTGTAAGTGATTTATGGGACATTGCAAAAGGCTTGTGGGGAAAATACAGGGACCTAATTCAGGCGCCAAAACAGGGAGTCTATTGAGCATCGAGTGAGGCTAATGAATATTTATTTTGTGGACTTACAAGTCCTTTCAGCCAACTGTAAAGGGACACACAAGTGGAGCCCCAGAAGGACGCCATAAAACCCAGTGTTTTCCAGGCTGAGCTAGTATTCGAGTGGTAGCCCCTCCACAGGAAGGGGGCTCAGGCCCCCAGGTAAAGAAAATGGGCCCTGTGATTCAGCATGAGCCCCTCCACGGGGGCGGGGGGCTCTTCCTCTGCCAAAGAAACAAGTGGCTGCAAGCAGCAACAGTCATTAGCCTGGGGGTTGCCAGAAATTGTCCTCCAGGGCTAGCTTCGTCCCTTCCACATTGGGAAAATGTGGAAAAGAAGCCAGCAACCACCTGCAGTTGTAAGAGAGCTGCAAGAAATGCTTCTGCCTCAGCAGTGAGAGTGCTGAAGAATTGCCTATAACTTCCAGAAAAGGAAGTATTAAGAATCCTTCTGAGTGAGTAAATCTCTACTTACAAGTGCAAGTTTTGAAAGATCTGTAAGGGGCAGCAAAGCCCAGGAAGTTTAGAGAGTGACTGTCTGCACCCTGCATCTGTTTAACGCTGAGAAAGGGTGAACATCTGTTACAAGTGACCTGAGAAGAGTCCAGTATTTGAGAATGTGAATGTGACCGTTTGAAAGTGCCTACAGGACTGGAAGGGGAGTACCCAGAGCGCACAGCTCTTCCTGACATTGCCTGTGAGGACAATACCTGCCCAATTGGCGCTGCTAATGCCAGCATAGCCAAGAAGGACATTTCTGATGTGTTTAATTGTCCAGTTGGAGCTGCTAATGCCAGCAAAGTCCCAAGGAACTATGACTGTGATCTGTGCATGAGAGAAGCTACAGTAATTATCTGAACTACCAAGTCAAAGTAAACTGGTTGGTGGGGGGCCGTGCCTCAAGCTCCGTTTCTGTGTTAAAGTGCATTCTGAAAACAAATTGTTCTTGCATGGACTGTAAGCAATCGGGTCACCCTAGCCTTAGGGAGCAAGCACCCACTTGGTGAAAGTCTGTATCTAGAGTTGAAAGGACCATGGTGGCCACGCTGGCCCCTGGTTGAAGTGACTGCAAACAGCTAAAGTAAATGTAAATATGCTATTAATAAATGTGCTGAAAGCAGCGCATCCATCGCAGATTGGCCTGGGACACAGCCTGGTAGTGTGCCGCTTAGGGTGCTGCCATATGTGTTTCCCCTGAGAGGCATAGCCTAGACGTGGGGTTTGAAGCTTGCCGGCCCCAGTCCCAGCCTGGTCTTTCCAGTGAGTGATTTCAGCCCAGAAAGGAGTGCTAACAAAAGAAGCTAAATGTTTTTTCCATCTGAAAAAGCTACAAGATCCTGCAGCCAGTTTTGGGCCCTGGCTGTAAGCATTTGTCCAGCATCCTAGCCTCCGGAGTCAGAGCCCGCCTGCTGCGATCATCCACTCCTACTTTGTACAGCCTGATTTGACCTACCTATGATGACTACTAAATCGCAAGTACACATGGTCCATGCCCTGTTACACTGGAGGGACATGTAAATAGCTGGAGTGTTGCCAAGTTCGGCATCTAGAGTTAATTCTGTTACATCTAAAAGGGTTTAAGTTCTGCAATCTACAGTCAGGAAGCATGTCCACAGAAAATGAAGATTAATCTGATTATTTCTTTCAAGGGCCCCAATAGCTGGCCAACAACAGCTGCACCATATAACAGACCTGCACCTTTAAGAACTCTAGTACTGGGTGTCACAACCCCACTCAGCAGGTCAGGCCCTCTGCTCCCACAGTGCCAACCACCGAGCGCAGTATTGTGAACAGTTAACAGAACAGGGTAACCCTCCTGTCTGTTTTGTGGGTTCGAATCAACATTTGGTCTCAAGTTCTTGGAGGGATTCAAACTGTGAACCTCTTGCTAGCGTACCCAATGTACAGGCTCAGATAATTCTGCTCTTCGGGGGGGGGGCAGATATCTTTTGCCTATGGGCACCTAACCAGGTGTACAAAATGAACCCTTAAAAACTCTATGAAAGACCTCAGAACAAACTCTTACGTTTTCCCCAGTTTGGTAAAACCAGAAAGCTTTGTACAGTGTCAGCTTTAACCATATAAGCTTCACTTGTCAAAGAAAGAATTTCAAAGGCACACCAAGTAGTCTCTAAAATGAGATGTTTACTTAAAAATAGATAAAAATGTAAAATATAAATACAGAACCATGTATCACAAAAATTACAATCACTTAAAAAAACAGGTTTAAAAGTGCAATTTCCTACCAACCATACACTTAGCCTTGCCTAGCTAATGTATTTTTATATTCTTACAGTGCTGAAAGATGTTCTAGAGTCCAAACATGTGTGTCTAAATGGAATACAGACTACAGTTAAATCTGGTTTTGCCAACCTCTTTGCATGAGGTCACCTAGCTCCTCCCTGTCAGAATATAAAAATTATACAAAATAGGATGTCTCATCCTTCAGAAGGTGACATCAGCAAAAACTTGTTTCCCCATGTCCTTTTGATCTAGAGTGTCTTCCTGTCTCAAGGACATCAAAGGACTTTTTATGACTCTTTGCTAGATCTCACTGAGGTGTCATATGCTTTGTGACACCAATCTATTAACTGGGTCTTCCTGAGGACGTCATAAAATGGATATTCCGCTTCCTAGTTTTCAAAGCAAACTGAGAAGTTAATTGCATACAGAGATCTGCTGTTTAACATATATCCTGTCTTTTGAACTGATACCGGGGGTGGGGGGGTTATCCCACTGTCCCACAGGCTGTTTCAGCATGTCTCATGAAAGACACTCAATAACACATTTTTTTTTACATTACAAAAAAAAAAAAACATAGAGTAATCAGAACCAGCTAAGTGTCACACTGGGTACCCAGATAAAGGTATTTGGGATAGCGGGGTCCTAATGCATTTCTGGAAACTGGTACCAGCGTGAGGAATGTGTCAACTAATTATTTACGCAGCTAGCTAGATAGCCAAATAAATCTGAATCCATCAGGGGTTGGTAAGTGGCCACTTTGATTGCTGTTCAATTCAAAATGCAAAATGATTGTCGTGATTCCAAATTAAACCAATCACATTAATCAATTGTAAATAGCTTAACCTCTGCATCAAATGTCCCTGCTCCTAACCCTTCCCCATGTAAATAAACTGTTGTTTGATGTTTTTTGCATATACAGTACCTGTCTCATGAGCATATTATTAGAGAGAGTCAATAATTCTGAAAATGTTAAAATGTGAGGAATTGTCTCCTGGGTCATGAATGGGGTGACACTGTGGTAATGTGGGTGGGTACAGCATCCTAGATGGTTGTACCAGGTTCATTCTAGCTCACTTACAGCTAAACTCTGGGTGAAGGCACTGTGCACTTACGTTAATTTTGGGAAAGAACCAGTTTGAAGTTAAAGTACAAACCCAGGGCCCCTCAGCCTTGTTGGCCGGCAAGGTAGGGGGGTGGTGTAGCCCTTCAGATGGATGGTGCCAGGGTTACACTTACACAGTTGCAAACTGAAACAGGTGTTCCCATCCTGATATAGCAGAGTTTACATTTAGTTCTGCATTACTAAGACATTTAAGCACCTGGGACTCGTGCATCTTTTCCAGCAGTATTTTAGTGGCACAGCAGTGCCACTATAGTTAGGGTTGCGTAGCACTATAATGTTAAACTGTGATTTACAAATGCTTATATCTTGGCTATTTCTTGATGGGTTACTACAAAATGAGTGATCTGCAGTCCAGAATCTCTTGACACGGCAAGTTTGATGAAATTAAGTTTAAAGGGTTATAGGCTGGAGGTGAGCAAAATGATGGGGAAAAAACAAGGGCCCCTGATTCAGAGCTGGGTGCAAGCGCAACACAGCTTTTTGTGCTACGCTTGCAATAGGGCACGACCAGCTCTAAGCAATATTCAGGTAGTTAGTACTTGCCAATGGAATGGGGCTAACAGACTGAATATCAGGCCACGTTAGCACAGCACTAAGTGACTCTACACTGCACTGACATGGACCTAGGCTGCATAAGGCCTACAGAAGAGAGCCCTGCCCGAAATAGGATAGCACCAAATCTCCTGGGGGTCATATTCGGCGTGAGCATGAAAATCAGCTCAGTGGGCAAGCAAGGCACTAAGGGACCATCTGCATGCCCATTTAGGGCTCATTTGCATGCGGCACAGCAGCCCCGTAGCACCCATCCTTCCTCTAATACATGAATCCCTGGTGGTTTTAGTGGTCCCCCACTCCCCGGCTATTCACCAACTCCCTACCCACTGAGAACCCTCGCCCGCACCCCCTCGCTCTGATTGCCATTCGCCGTTAAATTGGTGACCAGCATAGCCCCCCTCAAATCTCCTCAGCTGACCATCATCTGACAGTCACAGAGCACAATCATGTATGTGATCGCACTCCGTGATTGTCAGAAGGCTGCTGGCTGAGGAGGTGAGAGGAGGGATGTGCTGGCTGCTAATTTAATGGTGAATGGTGACTGGGGTGAGTGTGGGCACGGGTCATTGGGGGTTGGGGTCTGGTGAAATGACAGGGGTGGGGAGACCACTAAACCACTAGGGATTCATGTATTTGATGAAGGATGGGCGATTGGGGGTGGTGGGGGCACCACTAAACCACCAGGGATTCATGTATTCGATGAAGGATAGACCATCGGGGGGGTGGGGGCACCACTAATCCACCAGGGATTCATATATTCAACGAAGGATGGACAATCAGAGGTGGGGGGGTTGGGGCACCACTAGACCACCAGAGATTCATGTATTAGACAGAGGGGTATGCCGACCCGATGGCGACACCAACACAGTGACATACCTCGCTGTTGGCAAAATCTACACTTTGCCAACAGGTCGCTGTGTTGGTGCACCTGAGACAGGGGCACACTGTCTCCCTGTCCTGCACCCCCTCCCCGAATCAACTCCGACTGGAGCTGAGAATCTAAAGTACAGGGGGTTCGGGGGGCAAAGCCCCCAGATGAAAACACAGGACCGGGAGACAAATAGGACTTATGTCGACTGCAACTTGCAGTCGACAAATTCTGTTGATGCGATTCTGGTCAACAAAAGTGTTGTCGAACCGGCATCGCAGAACCAGACAGAGGATGGGTGTTTGGGAGGGACTGCCTAACACATGAGTGGGTGGCAGCATTAAAGCTGCCCTGCCTCCAGGGGCAGGTGGGTGTGGGCTTAGCATCCAGATAAGACGTGGTTTTTGGCAGCAGTAAACAGTGCCATTCTGGGGCAGTTCATCACAGCTGCAAACCTTTGAATATACCGCTGTGCCAGTATGCATGAGGAACCCCCTCATTTGCGTTGATGCAGTGGTACTGGTAGTACCTTGGTGCTGTTGGGTTTGGGCAGTGCCGGGGGGCCTCTGAATATGGCTCCACCTAGAATGCCGGTGCAAACCCAGGTTAGCACTGGGGCTAACCATGGTTGCACCGATGTTAACCTTTGATTATGGGACCCAACTGTTTAAAGAGCTACTGACGCTTCAAGGAAAACTTAGAAAAAGGGTCTGGGACAGATATAAGGGGAGGTAAAACTGAGGAATGCTGGATCGGAAGTGAAACTCTGTTGGGGGATGGGGTCAGGGGGTTACGGGGGAGGAGGAGAGGCCAGCAACGGTGTCCTGACCGGGTGCTGATTTTTGAGCAGACTTAATAGACCTTTAGGCCTACTCTACTGGCATTGTAGTATGCTAGTCAGTAAAAACATAATAATTAGGTACAATTCAGCTTGCATTCTATATATATTCTATACATTTCTCTTTCCGTTATTTATTACTGAGTAAATTTGCATGAATATATGATCTTTATCCTGCAGAGTTCCCTCAGAGTTCAGGTGCCTCCGTAGCTTACTCCCTACTTCAAGCTATAATCCTCTGTTGTGACATCACAGTCTGTTGCCATGAGAGAAACTGTGATGTCACAAGCAGTGCATCATGACCGCAGGTAGGGAGAAAGCACTAGAAATAGATGAACTGTTCAGGAGCAAAGACGCTGTTTTCATGCAGATTACCTCAGTAATACATAATGAGGAGGAGGAATGCAGAACTAATGAGAAATATAAGCTGAAATGCATCTAATTATTCTGTTTTGTTAAAGTTCTTCTGAAGGCATCAGCTTCTCTTTAAAAATAAGATCAGTTGCCACAGCACTCGTAATTACTGCTGTTGCAGTGCACAAACCCACTGTGGATGTGAAAGTCCATCTGCGACAACAAGGATTTGCTGTTGTGTCACCTGCTACAATAGGCATACTGCCATTCGTGATGGTAAAATGACTGGGTGTTAAATAACAATGCTTGTGTGGTTGTGAGGGGGGTGGTAATTAGAAGACTGTCGAAATTTAGAAAAAAAGTTGTAAAATAAAGAAGTTGTGATTAAAAATAGAGGTACATGGTTGCACATACACAGATCGCATTTGAGCACTTATCGAAAAAAACTGCTGCATTTTCATAGATGCACTATATGTTTTTCATGTGAAAAAACAGACTTTTTGTGTTTTCGCAGATAAACATAACACAGGTGTGTTTTAACAGGTGTGTTTGGTGCTTTGTGACTCTCCCGTAGCATATTATAGGCACGACCTAGTGCGTAACGGGTCAGCTGCTTTGGGTGTGGCATGCAGGATCATATACAAAGTCTGGTATAGGCCTGAGGAGTATGTGTGGTAGTTCAGTTGACTGTCTACTGTAGGCTACATTATTGACAATGCCAGCCACAGGCCAGTACTCTCAATACACAGTAATGATTTGTTTTTAAACTACTTTTCTAAAATGGAAATTCATTACAAAGAACTAGGATTAAGCATCAGTTAGGGTTGTAGATTAAAGCCACAAAAGTACGGAAATGTAACATTAGGTTTAAAAGTCACCTGAGGAGTGATGCATCTGTGGCCTGGTGTTCCTTGGGGATTGCTAGATCACGCGACAAGGCTGCTGTTACCCTAACTTTGGAACCCAGTCTCCAAGCATTGCTGTGTTGGTAGCTTCTGTGTGACTGGACAGATAGTCCTGCAGTTAGGACAATGCCAACGCTGAACTGCATTTAAAATTCCAACCCTGAGGAACACCCGGACACAGATTCACAACAGCTCGGGGGATTTTTAACTCTTATCTTGCAATTTCCTTTGTTTGGGGCTTTAATCTTCGACCCGAGCGGATGCTTGATCATAAGTTTTTGCAATGAATCTGAGAACACAAGATGCCATATTGGTTATGGCAGTACTTTAAAGAGCAGCTTGCGACTAGCCCCTTACTGCAAACCAAACAATGATTGACCTGGCCAGAGTCCAAATGTGCAAAGTTTCCTTTTTCTAATGGTTATTTAAGTTATGCCCTCGTAATTTTATTCCCAGACACACACTGGATCCCTCTTGTACACGCTTATGACCACGCGCCTGTTTGTGATGTCAGTAAACGAAGACTGCATGTGCGGCAGCCTTCATTGAATATTGGTGATGTCTTATAATTATATCATTCACGATTTTAAATAAATCAAAGCGATCGCTGTTGGCGCTGTGATCGCTGATTTGTTAAATCCCATTGTTGAATGGGTATAAATCATTGGAAAACACCACCCCATTCAAGTCAGTCAGGCGGCGCATACGCAGCCTCGCTTACTGACATCACAAACAGGCTGCGTAGCCGCGCAAGGCGGTCAGAGGATCAGGAACTGGCTCTGTTTTTTGCCAGTGGGTCTGGGAATAAAATTACGAGGGGCATAACTTTTAAATAGACATGAAAAAAAAAAGAACAAGTATGCACATTTGAACTCCTGGCCAGGTCAGTCATCATATTTTTGGGACTAAGTGGTTAGTATGATTAGTCGGAAGCTGCTCTTTAACCTGTGCAGGACCGTGCTAAAATCCATGTTTAACAGGCCTCCAAAACCCCTGCAGTGTGGATTTGGTGTGACTGTGTTTAAATATGATTTGCAGAAAGCAGCTGGCAGTGTGGTCGAGAGAGTGTGGCAAGTTAGGAAACGTTTTTAAATATGGACTGCGGGTGTAAAGGGCCTAAGTCAGTTTGCATCTGCACCTCCTTCACTACCCCCCCACCCCCAAAAGAAGAGGCTGAGTACAGAATTGCCTAGTCTCATTTTCCAGTCAAGAAAAACTAAATAAATAAGACAGCTTACTAGCACTTGTAAAGCTCATATCAAGTTGCTTAAATTGAGTTTGTATATCATCATAAATCCCCTCATATGCTGTATAAGGTAGGGCTTGAGCTGTAGTGCTTACAGCACTGAACTATGAGCCAGGAGATCCAGCTTCAAAACCCACTAGAGCCACAGACTCACTCTGTGACCTTTTGCAATTCTCTGTACTTCCCTGTGCCTCTGTCTTCCTAGCTATGCAAATGGGCAGAAGCAAGACTTGCTAAAAATGAAGTGCTGCATCTCCACTGGACTTTTGGAGGTACAGTAAAACAAATATTTTGTTTGGAGATACGAGTCCCTAATACAAGTCACCTTCCATTCCTGGCTCTACATCCCGGCATCAGACCCTGACAATATCTATGTGCCCAGTGCCCTTACCTTTGGTTTGGGCCACATAACTCACATTCTAGTCCCTTATCTGGCAGCAGAGCCTGCTGCAACTGTGATAACTGCTTGATCAACCCTGCATTTCTAATGTTGCTGGTACCCCTTCCCTTTCTTGAGGTATATCTGCATACGCTCTACAACACGGAAGGTGGCTGGAAAAAGTTACTTCCATAGGCGGCATGCTGCCCAACAGAGTGGCATAAAACCTCACCTCCAAAGGCTCTGTGCCCCTTCTAGTCTCTGCCACCCTAGAGTCATGATGACATGTATCCACTGTCATCACTGGTCCTCGGCAAGTTAGTGCCAAGATCCTAATCCCCCATGAGCCACGACCCCCCTTGTATTTTTGTACATTTTTTATTTAAGGATTTTGTTCTGTGCCACAGGAAAAACATTTAGAAATAAATCCACTGTCCCTTTTGTGACATATATATTAATATCTCCCAAAATTCGTTTTGTTCCCCCCCACACCACCACCACCAGTTTTGCAGGTAACATGGACTATTACAAAGTTTGAAATTAGAAGGAGGCAGGAAGAAAGAATTACTTCCTCTGAAATGAACTTTAAAATATGCACTCTCAGTTCTGCCAGTGCAATTCAAGGTAACATCCCATTTCCATGGCAACCCTACATTCGTATCTGTACTACTGATGCATCAGAGTGTTCTCACTGCTGTTGCCACAAGAACACAACTGACAGAGCAGTCAGCTTTCAATATTCCTGGCAGCCTCAAATGAGATGGTTTGTTGTCACTCCAGTAAGCTGATTGTTGCTGTATCTTCTGCAGAATGGTTCCTGACTGGGCTGAACTCACAACAAAATAAATAATGTGTGTGCGTTGGGGGTGTCATTGTATTAAAGGGAACTGTCATCAACAGTGTTTCTTCATGTCTGAAAGTCCATAAAAGCTAATTTGAGTGAGCCATTGTATTTTGCTGTGTGTAAATCAGCCTGTAATTTAGGAGTGGGGCAGCCATGTGTTTTAGGCTCCTGACAGGAAATGATATCGCGGAGGAACTTGGCCCTCCATTTACTGCAGATTAAATAGAAAATCATCTGTTTTATTAAGTGTATTTTAAGGTGTTTTTACAACACTTTCTACATTTATAATAATTGTTTTGTATGTGCATTGAAACTAGTTATCACCTTTACTTTTCAAACTGTTAGTAGTAATAATCCATCTTCAGGATTGCTTTAACCTAGGCTATACTGCCAGCTGATCATTACAAACTACACATATCTCAAGGCTGGCTCTGTGGTGTCTATAGGTATTGGTATTGGGGCCCCATAACAGAATTTCTAAACCTCGGCTGTGTTCATGTCAGTATAGATTTCTGGAGCTGTTACAGCACCGATTTCTGTCTTATTCCATCCCCTCTCTTACAGCTTTTTCTCTTACAATTTTGGGTGTGAACTCGGGTCTACAACATGCAAATGTTGCTACTTACCTACTGGCCTAGCATCATGGGGCCAGCCTTGAAATGTGCAGTTTTTGATTTACAGCTGGCAGTACAGCCTATAGGTTAAAGTCAAGAGCTGTGAACAAGCTTCTTCCATCCGGCAGAATGGGTTTTTATTCCAACATGCTCTTCTTGTATATTATGTGACCAGAACAAGTCATTTAACCTCCCTTGTAAGAGAGAGAATGGAATAAGACAGAAGTCGGTGCTGTGGCAGCCCCAAAAATCTGCACTGAAATGAACACAGCCAGGGTTTAGATATCCTGATACTGTATGGGGCCCCAATACCTGTAGACACCACAGAGCCAGCCTTGAGATGTGTAGTTTTTAATGATCAGCTGGCAGTACTGCCTACAGGTTAAAGCAGACCTAAAGATGGATTATTAGAAATATAGAATTTGATGGCAGATAAGGACCGCTTGGCCCACCCAGTCTGACCATTTCTCTACCTACTGGATAAGCTGCAGATCCTAGTTAACCTAGTATTACTACTAACAGTTTGAAGTGTAAAGGTGACAACTCACTAGTTTCAATGCACATACAAAACGATTATTATAAATGTAGAAAGTGTTGTGATAACTCTTTAAAACACTTTTTTTTTTTTTGCTCCCCCCGCACCTTAGCCTGGTCTCTCCTTCAGGCCCCGCATGCACCTCACTCGGCAACCCCCAGCTTCACCACCTCATATCGTAACCAGCCCAGGTCACCCCGATGTATCCCTTCAGCGGGTGGGTCCCTTACCTTCGTAGGGAAAGAGCCTGTACAGCTATCCAAATGTTCCTGGGTGCTGCTGAGGTGGGCATAGGGGTCCGGGAGTTCCATGGTGAAGGTCCGAAAGGCCGTCATCCGACCCGACCAAGGCGCCATTTTTCCCATTTTCTCCCCGAGGAATGGCGTGCCACAGATGCCATGGCTCAAGCCGACATCCGCCACTCCCCCTAGACATCAAGGCCTGACGTCGCGCCATGACCCCAGCCTCCGCTAGGGGCCAGCAAGTGCCGGGCCACAACCCCACCCTCCCCCTGGAGAAGGTGAGCCATCGCTGGATGCTCCAGCCTTCTCCCCAGCTGGCCCTCCAGCAACCCGAGTCCGTTCCCAAACCGGGTAAGCAAGCGTCGCGAGCCGGAAATCCAACCACGGCGCGTGTGCCGGGCCGAAAACACATTTAATGAAACAGACAATTTCCTATTTAACCTACAGTAAATGGAGGGCCACGTTCCTCAGCGACATCATTTCCAGTCAGGAGCCTAAAACACATGGCTGCTCCCCTTACAGACTGATTTACATGTGAGTAACTCTGGACTGCAAAGTCTCACACATAAATACAATGGCTCACTCAAATTAGCTTTTTATGGACTTTCAGACATTAAGAAACACTGTTGATGACAGTTCCCCTTTAACACTCTACACAACTAGCTAATATAACTGATGGATGGTAGGGGTTGGGTGGGGTGTTGTCGAAATATGATGAGGGAAAAGCTACGACATAAGAAAATGGTCATCTAGGAGTCCATATGTGAACTTTTACAGACAGTAGTACTGTGTGATTTACTGACCCCACTCCCACCCCCATGGCTGTCATCACAGGCGGAATAAGCTGGAAGAGATGTAATTACTGGATTGTCTTTGTGGAGCTTTGTAATGCTCACATTTGTTACCAATTCTGTGGTCCTCTCAAAGCCAGGTACTGGTAGCACTAACTGTACTTAGCCCTGATAGTAGCACAGAACTGGCGAATGGGCATGCTAGAAAATTACGAAGCTCCGAGATGCCAATCTGGAATTTTACACTCCTGCAGCTGATTCTACCAGTGGCACCATTACGGGGATTGGGGTGTTGGGATGCTGTGCAAGCAGCAACTTACAGAGTGGCAGAGAGGATGTGTCACTGGATTCCCAGATACTGAAAAGGATTAGTTTACTGCAGTAGGTGACACAGCTCTACTGTCTGTGAAAGTTCACATCAGGACTGGTCACACACACACACACACACACACACACACACACACACACACACAAAATAGGTGGGGAACTGCATAGATTACTGTTACCATTCATGAAAGCACACCCACAGTGTTTTTAAAGGACACTTGTAACACGGCATTATGGAGAGCCGTGCCAGGGCGCCACACAATAGGCGGGAGGGCGTCATGTGGTGCAGGAGCAACACGGCATTGTGAGACGATAATGCCGTGTTGCTGTTGTGGGAAGCGCGGTCATTTAGCCCAACACGCGCATTATTTCTCATAATGCCGTGTTGCTGTTGCGCGTTCACGAGCCCAACACGGCATTATCATCTCATAATGCCGGTTGCTCCTGCAGTGGCCACGACAGCCACCGGGACGCAAGAGGTGCTGTGCCGGCCGGGGGTTAACGAGAGAAATGGGGGATGGAGCCAGCGAGCAGCGAGACTGTGCCGCAGGAATGCAGGACACACATACGGAGAGAGAGGTAGGGAGCCCTAAGACCTTCTCCGCATATAGTAGACATCATTTCCAGCGTTGGTCGTACTGGTGATCACGCCCGCTGGTTGAAACTCGGCTTCGCCCTCGTGCAACAACGCCCCCCCAGCGGGCATTAATCCACCGGTAGAGCCCTCCTCTGTCGGTGATTAATGCTTACTTATTTACTTCTGTTGTTGAACAGGAGAGGAGGGCTAGGCAATTCTGCCTATTTTCAGCCTTGTCCCAGGAGGGGTAGTCTGTTCCCTATATGTCCCAACAATCGTACCTACAGTACTTGTAGGCTAGGTGCATACACACAACACCCCGGGAGTGCCAGGAAGGTACCTGCACTGTAAGCACCATCTGAACAGTGTTCAGAACACTTATAACTCCCCAGCCACTGACTGCCCATCCTTTCATTTTATGCAAGCACAAGCTCTATGTTCCTTGACTGGCCAGTATACTGTGTATTTGTGCAACCAGGCAGGGATGGCGGTGGTTAGGAGGCAAGGCCATGTAATGTGAGCCACCCTGATACACCCATTCATGAAGCCATATACAGTGTGAAAGGCTTCATGTGTGTATCAGGGAGAACATTAACAACTGCTCAAAGGCTGCAATATCCCCCTTTTGCACCCTGTAGTGGCCTTGGAGTACCCCGCTCTCTTGAAAGTCAGCCTGTGCCAGTTCCTCTCCCAGCCATGAAGGGTTTGGTGTTATTGGACCAATGGTTCCTTTTCAAAAAAAAAAAATCCTTGAAAGGGATACTACCCTAACTACCATTTTGGAGCCAAACTGAGCTTCTGATTGGAAGACAGATGTTCCAGCTAACTGCATCCAGACTGTCCCCTTCCCCTCTGTGCTATGCTCTTAAGAGGAATGGCTGCTGGGGATACTGAATGCCCCCGTCCCCGTCCTTTTGGGGCCAGATCCCCAGTATAGAGGCATGCTGGCTCGTACAGGACATTTCTGGTGCATACAGGCCCTATGTGTTTACAACATTTAAAAATGAAAATTATGTTTCATTTACTAGTACTGTTCTACTACATGCCAGTAATAGCTGTAAAGCTTTTAGAAAATTAAATGGTTTGGAACAATGGTAATTTTAAGTGCAATCCCATGGCAGGTTTGAAGTTGCTGCCCTTGTGAAGCCCCTTACTGAACTTAATCTCAGTCACTTTTATTTTAAATACAGTTTAATTAGGCAGGATAGCCAGCAGTTAAATTGGAAATGTTTTGGTAGGAGAACTTGTTTATATCTAGATGTCTAGGTAACAAAACTGTCTTTCTAGGTGGTAGAACTCTTCTATAGTAGTCAATGGAGAAAGGTGACAGAGGTAATGAACTGTCAGTTTTTTAAGAGGTGGTAGAACTGAGTTCCTGTGGGCTCCTGTCCAATTTTTTTTTTTATTATTTTTCCCCTCCAGTCACCGGGGTGCTGGCCTTTCTCAGGCAACATCCCAGCTTTCTCCCACCCAGCCTGAAACCCCCGAGCTCCGTGAGACATCTTACCTTGCCTGATGAGTGACCTCCTGGCTTATCCCTCCAAGGGCCGCCACTCCTACAGGTGCCCTAGACATCAAATTTCATCCAGGCTTGGTGGTGCATGAGGATCAAGACCCAGGAGGGCAGGGTCTGGTGGTGGGTGTAGGAGCTAGGGCGCGCCGTCGCCTACCAACACCCTGGAGCTTTTCCCTCGTTCTTGTGGTACGGCCCCTTAGCCCTCCCCTAGGTGGTCACGAATGTGCAATGACATCCGGTGGAGGGACGCGCATGCTCCTGTACATGCTTCTGCAGACGTCTGCTGTGCTCCACCTCCCCCCACCCCCGCAAGCAGGCTGCTGGCACAGTACCTCCCATCTGCCACTGGGAGGCACCCGAATGCCGAACTCTGCTACCCTCCCTCCCCAGGAGAAGGCGTGCTGTATACGGATGCTGCAGCCTTCTCCTCCCCTGCTGATCCCCGCCGGCCCACACTCGCTCCAGAAAACGGTTCACTGGCGTGGCGCGAGGTGTGGCATCCAGCACCTCAACCCTCAGCACCACCAGGCTGGCTGCTTCTGTCCAATCTAACCCCTGAGAATAGTCCAACTGGGATGAAACATCTTGTTTTCAGATGACACAAAGATCTGTAACAGAGCTGATACACAAGTAGGGTAGAAAGGATGAGAAGGGACTTGGCAAGGTTGGAGGAATGGTCAGACATATGGCAACTTAGATTCAATGCAAAGAAGTGCAAAGTAATGCACCTGGGAAACAAAAACCCAGGAGAAGAGTACACAATAGCAGGGGAGGTATTAACAACAACAAAAATGGAAAGGGACCTGGGGGTAGTCATATCAGACATAGAAGCAAGCAACATTCGGCATTGACAAATGCTTGTTCTACTTGTGATGCCGCTTCCTATGCATCCCAGTATTCCCCCTGGCTCTCCTTACTGACTTCTCACATTGCCCACCTTATGAACACTGGCAGTGTCATTTCGTTAATCGTTCCGTACAGGTGATTTCGGCGCAGTGACTGCGAAATCACCCTTCGCCCGAACAACGCCATGACAGTGACAGCATTCATGAGAAGGGGTCCTAAAACCCCATGTTGAAAATTTGGTGCAAAATTTCCAAAAAATGCCTGAGATATGCAATAAAGTTGAAAACCCCCTATCTATCCAATTATATAGCTTACCGGCATTTCCTCAGTTCTGAGTCGGCTTTGAAGAGTGCAGATGTGTTCGTCCATCGAAGATCGCGTGCGAAAGCCCGGAGGTAAGTATGGGTGGGGGGTGGGGAGTCAGGTGCGCAGGGTGGGTGCGGGTTGTCGGGGTGGAGAGACAGCGATGGAACGTTTTCTTATTTACAGTTTTTTTATTCAGGCGACACGGGACATTTGCCACGCTGGGGTGGGCTCAGCGTGGCACCTGGCAGCTGTTGGGGGCGTGGAGCCGACAGGGATTGGGCACCCCTCGCCACACTGTGTGCGTGGTGGGGAGCGCATCAGCACGCAATATGCGTGCTTGCGTGTGTGTGTGCGTGGGGGGGGAAGCTCTGCTCACTGAAGCGGAGCTCTCCCTTTGAACTGTATGCTACTGCATTTTCTGCTTGTCATAGACAGCTGCAGCAGTGATTGGGGAACTGGGGCCGCGCCTGCAAACACACTGACTGCATTGGAAGACGGGCTGACACACCTCCGAAAACTTGGATGATGGCACTATGTTTCTTGCACATGCGTGCAAGCAACATAAAAAGGGAAGTGGTTATCCCTCTGTACAGACAGTTGGTGAGACCCCATCTGGAATACTGTGTGCAGTTTTGGAGACCCCATCTACGCAAGGACATAGGATGGAAGCAGTCCAGAGGAGGGCAACTAAAATGGTGCAGGGTCTGCATCAGAAACCATATGAAGAGAGACTGAGAGAGCTTAATATGTATACCCTTGATGAAAGGAGGGACAGGGGGACATGATAGAAACTTTTAAGTACCTCAAGGGAATCAACAAAGTCCAGGAGGGTAGCATCTTTCAGAAAAAGAGATGTGTAAGAACAAGGGGGCACAATTGAAAGATAGAGGGGATGGCTCAGGGGTAATGTGAGGAATTTTTTTCACGGAGAGAGTGGTGGATGCATGGAACCACCTTCCTGGGGAGGTTGTTGGGTCTAAAACAGTGGGGGAATTCAAACATGCATGGGACAGACATAAGGCAATTGTAGTGGGGGGTTGCAGGAAGTAGGCTGTTGGTTAACTAGAATCTGCAGCTTATCCAATAGGTAGGGAAATGGGCAGACTGGGTGGGCCAAGTGGTCCTTATCTGCCGTCAAAGTCTATGTTTCTATGTTTTCAGTGTGGTTCTGCTTCTATCCATTTCTGCTGCTGGGTGGACTGAAGCACAAGGAGGCTAACATGCCTTTTTTTTTTTTATATGGGCTAACTGGTTGGAAAAGGGACACTGAGCCAAAGCTCATTTTAAGGCACATCCTGGAAGCAAAGAGAGGTTAAAGAGCAGCTTCATAGTATCCTACTAGTGACTCCCCCAAACAAATATTGTAGGTCACCGGGCCCAGAATTAATTTCCATAAATAATTCCTTTTATTTCTGAGCTTGTGAAAAGTCATATCCCTCGTAATTTTTACTGTGCACATCTCAGCCAGAAATGGACAGGCCCCTAGGCAGGCACATGCATCCCCATTTTGTAAGGTCACAAAATAGACACACCACATGTCAGCACTCCTTGACTTGAATGGGGCGATTTTTATACATTTTATTAATATTTAGAGTTGCATTTTAATAAATCAAAGCGACTCACTAGACTAACAAGGTCCTGTTAGTCGAGCAGTCGCTTTGATTTATTAAAATCGCAACTCTAAATGTTAATAAAATGTATAGAAAAATTGGCCCCATTCAAGTCAATGGAGCACGCACACGCAGTGTTCATTTTGTGACATCACAAAACCGGGCTGTGCGTGCCTGCATGGAGGCATGGCGGCAGCATTAGGAAGTGGCTTCGTTTTTGGCTGAGATGTGCATAGTAAAACTTATGAGGGATATAACTTTACGCAAGCGCAGAAATAAAGGGGATTATTTAAGGAACTTAACTGTGGACCAGGTGAGCTATAGTATATGTTTGGGGGAGCTGCTACTAGGAAGCTGCTCTTTAAGTGACTTACTCATGGTCACATAGTATGCAAGTGACAATGGGGCTTTTAAACTCAGCCTGTTATGTCTCCAGAGTCACGCTTGGCGTTTTAATGCTCCAAGTAATATTGCCTTCCTAAAATCACAGTATGAGTACTTCACTGTAGTGGGGGTTGAACATGTATATTACCTGACTCCCTGGCTGGTGCTCTAACCACAAGACCTGACTGCCTCCAAGAAACATTTAACCTGATGAAGAAACTAGGGGTTGTGAAAGCTTACAGATCTCAACTATCTGTTAGCCTAATAAAGCTGTCATCTTAGTACAACAAAAACTGATTGTGTTGATTGTGTGTTTTTTGCTGGCTGGTAGGACATCCTCCAATAGTCTCATTATTTTCTCATCATCGTCAGCATTCTTTATTATCTGAAATGTAAAAGGCTGACTCAGTACCATATGGAATGCATCTGATTTTGTACTGAGGTAAGGTGGCAAAGGGGAGTCTCCCAGTAATCTAAATCCCAGATGGGGACCTTTTAGCCCTGGAATGGGGCAGGGGAGCCCTGCTCTGGACTGACTGCACTCAGCTCACATCAATCAAGGCTCTCCTTGACAACAAATTAAGTGACCCACAGCCCCTCTATAAACAAAACCTTTAGCAGGAGAAGAGTTAATGGACACACTGTCAACAACCCTGACAGGACAATTTGAGCTTTTATTTGTTATCTAAAGACGGACACTCAAGTTTCCCACCAAAAACCAGTGTGGATTCCTCTAGATTATTTACCTGCTGTTTTCAGAATCTGAGTTATTTAAACAGTTAATTAAAGCATACACATTAACAGGAACGCACACTCTCCAGTTACTGACTCGATAAAAACAACTCACTTTATTATGCATCATGGAAGGCAATGGAGTTGGAAGCTATTCAACTTTCCGATCACACTAAAAGACCACTAGAACACTCAATTTAGAATAGTAATCTTCAAAATGAATCTGCTACTAAAACGCATTGTTTTTCCTCAGCATTCTATGCTGCCTACTTTTTTCAGTTTTTGTAAAACTAGTCTATCACTGACTGATTGATATGATTTGAGGACTAACTAGCAGTATTTTTGTACTGGCTTAATATTTGTGCCTCTACTTGGCCTACTGCCTCCTTCTGCCAGCCCCCCTCCCACTTGCCTTCTCTTATGGTCATCCTGTCTCCATGAACCCCCATGGTATTCCTCCCACTGTAGGGCCCTTGGAACAGGCCAAAGTCCTTCCGTGATCAAATGCAGCGCAGAGTGCCCAGTCAGGGATACGAGGTCTGCGGAGGACAGGCATCATCCAGTTATAGGTGGAGTTTTCTGTTTCTTTTCCCTACCATACAATAGTGACGCAGCATGGTCACATGGCACACACAACAGACATGCACCGGAGCACGTCACGTATTCTTCCACCAATGCTAAGGCCACCTTACTGCACACCTGTGCTACATTAGGTGTCGCTGGCCCAGTGGACTGAGGAAAAGCCTCCCCATCCAAAGAAGGAGAGATTTCTGGGAGGCTCTTAAGCATCCTCTCCTCGCTGGCCCTCTGGTGGCTTCAGCTCACTCTCAAACTCAAGTGGCCAGTGTCAGATGCAGCAGCACTACTGCTGTTTCAACAAGAGAATACCTCACTGTTTTCTAATATTTCTTTGTAAATTTCTTAAATGGAACAATTTATTTAAATTTTTAAACAGCAGGCTGAACTCAACAAATAAGTGCACCACATGCAGCCTGCCCCTGATACGCATCAATAGCAGCCACTGAATCCCTTTCTCTAAACGTTTTCTGGCTCAGGTATACCAGTGAGAACATAGAAAGAGGTACTTATTTTTGTGGCGTTCTAGGTTGTGATGGGGTTTTGTCTAAATGCTGGATATTACTATATATCATTCCCAACCAGTAAGAGACTAACATTCAAAGTTGTGACACCATCATGGAACTTTGCCTCCTCAGTGTTCCAAATGGCAGCAGTTGGCCCCAGTTTAAAATCAACCTCTACAGAAGTGGTTACACATTTAGGCCCTGTACACACTGGCAACCGATTATAAAACGTTATTAAAATCGTTTTATCAATCGGTACCTAGCACGGTTGTCAGAGCGTCCACATTGCATTCCGACAACTGTGCTAGGAGAAGCGGGTTCCCAGGCATGACTGCGGCACCAAGTGTAAGCATTATGGGTACCGTAGTGCTGCAATGCATGATGGGATACCGTGAAGCGGACCGAAGCAATCGGGAAAATAAGCAATAATCGGAACCGGTGCTTCAAGGGCTACTAGGCAATACGGTATCCTTTTTTTTCCTCCTGTTGTTTAAAAAATAATTTTCCGTGGGACAGGTTGCCTTAACCCGTATTACAGCTTGCGGCTTAGCGTACACCTGCTGTTAACACGGATTAAGGTATTCTCAGAAAGCTATATTAAACCGTATAAAGACCAATTCTTTAGCAGGGTTTTAGCATTGTTTTAGAACACGGTTGTAACACGATTTTAACCGTGTTACAGTGTGAACGCAAACCATGTTCCAGGAGCTTAAAATGGTTTAAGACAGTTAAACCGTTTTAAGCTCTCTAGTGTGTACAGGGCCTTACTGTTGGTACCAGTGAACTTTGATTATTTTGTCACATTTACTGTTTTGTGTGTGTGTGTGTGTGTGTGTGTTTAAACTCACAGTAGGGAAATCTCTGTTCTTTTTGCTTATACTTTTTAAGGTACTGTAATAAACATAGGTGACTGTTCATAACCAAGACTCCTACTAGTAATTCTAGGGGGAGATGCTCTTTTAGTGTACTAATTACTGTTCCTTCACATACAGTAGTTTTTTTTCAGCCCTGCAGGCAAGGATTGAATCTAGCCTGAGTTAAAGAGCAGCTGACACCTTTGGGAAAACTTTGGAAAACATAATATTTAGACACAATTCAGGTTATAATTCATATATTTTCTATAGATTTCTCCTCTCCATTATTTATTACTGAAGAAATCCCCACAAAAACAAGATCTTTATTCCTCAGAGTTCATCTGCCTCAATAGCTCATTCCCTACTTGAAATCATAATGCCCTGTTGTGACACCACAGTATGTTGCTATGGGAATAACTGTGATGTCACAAGGAGAGTATTATAACATCAAGTTTGGAAGAAGCAACAGGGAGCTGATGAACCCTCAAGGAATAACTATCCTGTTTTCCTGTAGATGACTTCAGTAATAAATAATGGGGATAAGGAACACAGAGCTAATGAGAATTATAACAATGGTCTGAGAAATGAAGCTTTCTGATTGGCTGTAAACATTCTAACAACCTTATGTTAATCTTTTATTAACATACTTGTACAACTTACCCATATATTGAACAAGGTTTAACACTGTTTAAAAAAACATTTTTATTATAATAGCAATAAGGCACTCCCAGGGGTTATGTTAATGGTCAGTTAATCACCCTCTAGGGGCATGTGGGACTCGGCAATGCCTCGTGCCACATTATGTCCCTAGAAGGTGATTAACAGACCATTAACGTAACCCCTGGGAGTGCTTTATTGCTTAAATATAAGCTGCTCTGTGTCTAAATGTTATGTTTTTCAAAGTTCTTCAAGAGGTGTCGGTGGCTCTTTAAGTGTATAATCTGAAATGTATTTTAGATGTACAGTAATTCTGTGAAAATCCAGGCACTAGTGACTACTGGCCTATAAGGCCTTGCTATATACTGTTAATTACAGAGATTAACGTACTATAAGTGGTATCCCACCATAGTGCCCCAATTATGGGGGACATGCTGGGGGACGAGTTTCTTTTTTTCTATATAGATTTTTATCAGCTCCTCCTCCCCCTCATTTTCTCCCTGTCCCTGTGCCCCAGGTGTGCGTGTATGTGGAGGCATGCACATGCCACGCCCCGGGACACCCTCCCACTACACTGCTGCCCCCTCCCACCTACGCTGCCCACCGGATCTCCACCCGTTGGGAGTGGAACTACTGATAGGTGACGACCATCCTGGGAGAGGAAAGCTGCCTTCAGCTGCTCAATCCTGCCCCTCCCCCCCCCATGCTGGCTCTCTTATGACCTGAGGTCGTTCTCGAACCCGGGTCGCCGGCATGGCACGAGGTAAGGCATTCAGCGCCTCAACCCCCAGTGCCACTGGGCTGGCTTTGGAGGATGAGTTTCTCTGCCCCAAATTTGTCTAAACCTCTATTTTGCACCACAATTTATTTATTTCAAGAGTTTCTGATCGGGTAAATATCATACCCTGAGAAATAAATGCAAAAAAGCCTTTCTCCTAAATAAGACTGCTTACTATGGGACATACGTAGACTCCTCTGTCAGTAACTCAAGACCTTTCTGGGAATGTATAAAACTGGCCATGGGACAATCTGATAATCTCCCCCTCCATGATATGTGTATAAACAATGTCAACTGTAATAATACCCAAATCACTGCCAACGTGTTCAATGGTTTCTTCTCTGACCTCTCTTCATATACAGGGGCTTTCCCATCTCCTTCATCGACAGTACTCCTAAACAGAGAGCCTTTCACTGACCCTCTCAGCCACCCACACTTCTGCTTTAGAGTAATTATAGTGTTGGAGGTGCGTAAACAACTGCTGTGTATCCCTAGAACCAAACCTGTGATTCTGACCATACTGATCCTAAACTCCTTAAGGTTGTTGCTACTGAACTGCCTTCGCCCATTACCAGAATTATTAAAATGTCCCTTATGTCCGGGGTTGTGCCAGAGCTGTGAGAACTTTCCCATATCATCCCAGTTTTCAAGGAAGGTAACTCTAAACTTGTCAATAGCTACAGGCCGTGTGCTTCCTAAGCTAAGTAAGTAACAAGATACTGGAAAAGATTGTTGCCTCTCAGCTGAGTTCCTAGCCAACCATAATCTATTGTCTCTGGCACAATATGGGTTCTGTAAACATCACAGTACAATCATTGCTCTCCTCTCCTTCACCTCGCAGGTTGCAAATGCCATGGCTAGGGGTGAATACATAGATACATAGACAGTGTCGGCAGTTAAGGGCCTATGGCCCACCCAGTCTGCCCATTTGAGCTTGTAAGTTCAGTTTGTTTTCCTAGAAGTCTGTTGCACCTTACCCCTGACCTCCAGAATTCCTTTATATCTATCCCATGCATTCTTAAATCCTGTGATTGTTTCAGCCCCCACCACTTCCTCTGGCAGGGTGTTCCACTTGTCCACCACCGGTTCTGTGAAGAAATTCTTTCTCATGTTTCCTCTGAATCGTCCTCCCTCCAACTTCATCCCATGCCCTCTAGTCCTGGAACATCTTTTTCGCTTAAAAATAGTGTTTTCCTGCACCCTGTTCCTCCCTGTAAGATACTTGTATGTCTCTATCATATCCCCTCTCTCCCTCCTCTCCTCCAGGGAGTACATGTTCAGTTCCTTCAACCTGTCTTCATAGGACTTGTGATGCAATCCATGCACCATCTTTGTTGCCTTCCTCTGAATCTTCTCTACCCTGTCTATGTCCTTATGTAGCTATGGTCTCCAGAACTGTACACTGTACTCCAGGTGGGGCCTCACTAGTGTCTTGTATAGCGGAATTATGACTTCCCTTTTCCTGCTGGTAATGCCCCTGCCTATACATCCCAGCATCCTATTTGCTTTACCTGCTGCCTTGTCACACTGTCTCCCTACCTTGAGGTCATCAGAGATGATAACCCCAAGATCCCTCTCCTGCTTGGTGCATGCTATATCCTCACCCCCCAACTGATATATTGTGCCAGGGTTTTTGTGCCCCATATGCATTATCTTGCACTTCTTTGCATTGAATTTCAACTGCCAAACCCCTGATTTCAACTGCCAAACCCCTGAAACACAGGGGCTGTTTTTCATTGACTTACACAAAAACATAGAAGTTGACGGCAGATAAGGACTGCAAGGCCCATCCAGTCTGCCCATTTCTTTTTCTACCTTTTGAATGTGCCATTGGCATTTGCTCTGTCAATGGCCTATCAATTCATACTTATCTGTATTGCTCCCTTATGCCTATCCCATGTCTGTTTGAAGCCCTGCACTGTACTCCTACCCACCACTTCCTGAGGTAGGTCTTTCCATGCATCCACCACCCTTTCTGTGAAAAATAATTTCTTAACATTACCCCTTAATCGGCCTCCCTCTAATCTCATGCTGTGTCCTCTTGTCCTGCTATTTTTCTTATATTGAAACATGTTAGACTCTTTCACCTTGTTAATGCCCTTAAGGTGTTTGAATGTTTCAATCACGTCACCTCTCTCCCTCCTTTGCTCTAGGGTATACATATTGAGCTCTGTTAATCTGTCCTCATATGTTCTCTGATGCGGTCCCTGCACCATTTTGGTTGCCCTTCTCTGGACTGCCTCAATTTAGTTAGTGTCCTTGTGAAGGCGTGGCCTCCAGTACTGCATGCAGTACTCCAGATGGGGCCTAACCAGTGTCTTGTAAAGAGGGATTATTACCTCCCTTTTACGACTTGTGATACCCCTAGTAATATGTCCCAACATCCCCCTAGCCTTACCTCACTTCACCAAGGCCTTCAGTTTCGTTGACCACCAGCTGTTACATACCAAGTTAGGCAATCTAGGGGTATCCCCCTCTGCTCTACCATGGTTCAGGAATTATCTTGATGGAAGGAACCAACTTCTCCAACCTCACTCCTACCCTGGTGGGTGTGCCACAAGGCTCCATACTTGGACCTCTCCTTTTCTCCCTTCACATAAACAATCACCTGGCCCTTGCCCATGGTACCCCTGCCCTTTATGCAGATGGCCTGGTTCTACTCCTAAACTCAGGTAGCATGTTTGAGATCAATACAAATCTGTTCTCTGACCTCCAGGGAGTGCAGCACTGACTCCTACCTATCAAACTTCTTTTAAACATGGCAAAGTCACAGGCTCTGCTGTTTGGCTCAGCTCCCAAAATTAAAAGCCGTTCGACCCCCCTAACTGTTCTGTGTAATGATGGAACCCTTGCTGTATCGGTGCTCACTTTCAATTACCTAGGGGTTATGCTTGTCATATCCCTTGATTTTTCCCTACACATACTGGGCATCTGTAAATCAGTGAACACCTAACTGCGGCTATTGTATAAGATCAAGCATAATCTTACCCCTTCTGTCTGCTTAGCTATAGCCAGGGAAGGTCCTACTTCCTAAGATCACCTATTCACTTGCAAGTCTTCTTCAGTCCCCCACTGGTGCCTATCCACTTAGATCCACTGTTCTTGACTTGCTGACCATACCCGGAACACGGATGCAACTGAGGGACATTTCATTCTCTGTCGTTGCCCCTAGGCTATGGAACTCAATACTGGCTGAGCTACGTTTTTCCAGACTGTTACCTCCTTCAAAAAGAATACCACAGCCATCTTCTTAAGTCTTCTGTACGTTCCCTGTGTCTAGATTACTAATTTTTGTTTTGGTTGTATTTTGTCAAGTAGTACTGTAAGTCTTTAAACTTCTGTTTGCTCTTATGCTATAATGATTTGCCTCATAGTGTTTTGATAGCCAAGTCATCTTGGTCAGGCTTCCAGGTCGAGTGTTTGGTCAGCATCTCCAGTGTCTTATCTTTTAACTATTCTGTTTATCTCTGTAAATGCCTTGTCATCTTTTATATACTCTGTTTATCCATGTACATGCCTTGTTTTGTACTGTGCCTATTGTTCATTGACTCTGACCCCTTGTAACCTCCTGGGTCGTGCCTTAAAATAGGCATTTGTCTAGTGGACCTACCTGGTTAAGAAAAATGAAATAAATAAGAGTTTTACCTGGAAAAACTTACTGAGCTAATAGCTTGTTTTCACATGGGTCCTGGGGAGACGGGATGTGGAGACTGCAGTAATATGTTACATCAGTACACAGTGTAAAACATACTGATTTTCACTCAATTTTGGAAGAAAAACAGGGGAAAATGTATTTTAAGATTCTGTAAAACATATTTGCCTCTCTGAAAACAGAAAATCAGTAGCCATAATAAAACAAACTGTTACTGCAACTAATGGTGCCTAATTCACTGTGAGGTTCCATCCTCCAGACCTAGGTTCCATCAATTTAAATATAGATGCATTTGTGGTGTGCCTTCCCTCCTCAAGAGCTAAGAGTACCCACTCGAAAAAATCCCCCAGTCTTACATATTTCTGCTACAGAGACAACTTCTGGCATCCACAAACCCCACAGCTGCAAGAAGCTCTTGAATCCATTTTTTGGGGGGGGTGGGGGGCTGTGAGTTAAATCATCACCTGTTAAATTTAAATCCAGCTGGCAGTTGAGGATTTTTTTTTCTTTTTTCTCAGAACCAAATCTATTTCAGGGGCCTCTCCTAGTTGGCTTGCCAATAAATGAAATCAGTGAGTCACTAAAATGAGTGTCAGACTAAAGTAGTTAGTAGGACTGAATTCAGAAAATAGCAGGGATGCCACTTCCTAACCTCATTAGTTTAACGGCCCTGACTGATTTGTGACTGTCCAAAAGAAGAGGACAGCTTTCAAATCTACAGTACGAGTGCACCATTCTAAATGAGAAAAAGAAAAGAAAAGAAGAGAAGATCAGGAGGCCTGCCCAGGCCTCGACGAGCTGTGAGAATACACAGCCAGAGCTGTACCATTTAATTGGTTGCATGGGTTAACAGGTGATCAAACATCATTGGGCAAAGAAAAAGTCTAATTAATGTATTGTGGGGCATTATCAAACTCTGCTTTTTTTTTTAGTAACAAACAGCATCCTGTCTGCATTGGATCTGTACAAATAAAAAAGAATAAATAATTTTTCTTAGGCACATATTTGTGTTAAAGAGCCTCTGGCATCACCTGGGACACTCTGAAAAAAAATCTATAGACAGATTTCAAGTTACATTTTTTATACAGTAGTCTCCATTTATGCAATGTTATTTATTTATTTACTATTTTTTTTATTTCAGTCTAGGATTACAAATATCTTTGGGCCAGGGCTCTTTTACAAAGGTTCCACGTCATATGGTACAACAAGGATGACATTATGACAAATAATCACTTATCTATACATATACAAAGCTAGAACTAGGGTTGACAAACGTAGAGAGGGAAGGGCAGGAAATGAGAGAGTGAGGGGAGGGGGTGAGGGTGGAGCACAGAGGTGTAGTTAGGGGACAGAGCTGTAGTTAGGGGAGGGCTGAGGCGGAGGGGAGATGCCACCCGGAAGGCATTGTCAAAGAAACAGAGATTAGCAGAGGGTGCCCAGACGTTAGCAAGAGTTAAGGATAGTGACCATCACCCAGCCGGTAGGGGTTTGCATATGGTCAGGCTGGCATAGGTGAAAGATGATTCAGTTATGATCAATGGCAGTCACAGGCATTCGAGGCAGTGAGAGACTTGCGGAGGCTGGATTTATGTGTTTATACAATATAAATTAGTGTTTTTTTAGGTGAAATAAACATGCCATCCATAGCAGAGTGGGTATATCACAACAAGCTTGTCATTCTGCTACCTATGCCCCATGGTCTATAGAGACACGTGCTTCAGCCAGCACCAGCTACATCTAACAGTTACTGTGTGGCAGCTGTCAGTGCTTCAAATCCCCTTCTTTTAAAATAAAACAAACTATAACTTCTTAATATGAACACAGACCTTGTCTCCCTATGACCTCTACTCAGTACTCCTCCCAGTTCCACAAGCACCTATCCCAGCTGCACAATCTCCAGCTCTCCGCTCTAAAAAATAATTTCCTCTCACATCGATGGCCACTACCAGCTCAGCAGCCATAAAAATTCCAAATTATTTATATTGCAACGAAAAAAAAAAAATGTGGGGGGTGGGGCGCCAGAGAGCCATCTTCCAGGTTGGAAGCATTCTTTTCACTCTCTCCTCCATGTGGCAGAAAAACAAGTTAAAACTACGATTTTAAATTATTCTTTTGAGAATCCAGCAGCTTACCTTTATTAAGCAAACTATCCTGAACCGAACGATACCTTATTTGAGATGGGCAGAACTAAAACGCAGCAACCAGGTCACCATAAAGATCCTCCAGCAAGGCCGGAGAAGCCTCAGGTGGAAGTACTGCTGGTAAAGAGGATCGTGCATCGGATCCTCCATGGCACACTCTACTAGAGTCAATGCGGGCCATGGATTCTAAAATAGAAAAAACATTAACAAAACTAGAAAAATACGATGCTGCAATTGATCAACTTAGCAGACAAAGATAAGAGGGTGGTTTCGACCCTGGCTACAGTGGCGATCATTACAGAGGAAATGGACAGCTTCGGGGCTGCCTTGAGGCGCTGGAAAATAAAATCAGAGCTGGCAATATTCGTATTGTGGAGCTTCCCAAAGGTGTGGAGAGGCCGAACCTGCTACAATGTTTACTGGACTGGCTGAAGGGAAATCTCAATCTACCGGAGGAATTTTCTTGGGCTGCACTTATTAAGACGTACAGAGTGAATTCGAGGGTTCGTCCATCATCCCCCAGTCAACCACGTACTATCTTGCTGAGGTCTACAGGCTCAGAGATCCGAGGTCGGGTCCTATTTGCAGCAAGAGCAGCGTATCCCTTGGAAGTCAGTGGAATGGATGTTAAATTGTATCCCGACCTCACCTTCCAGACCCGAGCTAGGAGGAAGGCCTTCGATGCTGTAAGGCATAAGCTGTGTGCACTCAGAATTATCCATTAATTTTTACTTCCAGCACGATTGCGGGTGATCTACGGAGGGAAGACATGGCACCTTACCATCCCCCAAGATGCCGGCAGATGGATGGAGAAGGTGGAAACCAAATTTGCAGCAAGGAAGCAACCTACCGATCTGCAGACCTCTGAAGCAGAGGACGACTGAAGGGACGCTTTGGGGCTTACATTTGCAGCAGGTTGGGACTTTCCTTATTTGTATCTCTTATGCTGGGAACTTTTTGAGCACCATTGGACTCTATAAGGCACTACAGACTTCAGTGGGTCTTTCATGAAAGTCTGTTTAAACGAGGGGATTACAGAGGGGCCTTTTTTGTTTGTTTCATTAACCATTCGATGCATGCGGGATTCCCCGCCATTACTATGGTCCCTAGAAGTTTTCTCCACCAGTTGAGATGCAGAAAGGGTCGAGCCCGAGTTTATACCATCAGATTCTTTAAAATAATTTTGAAGTTATAAAATGTTCTGGTTGTGTGCTATTAAAATCATTACTGCCTACTGTTTAAAATAGGTAAATTCTAAATGTATCAACTGAATGCTGGGTTATATTGATGTTTCTGCAGGGGTGGAGGGAATTGAGGGGAATCAAGTTGTTATTATACAAGTTCTACCTAATTATACCAGGTTGAAATAGCAATCTTTTAGATTGTGTTCAGTTCTTCCTTTCTGATTCTACCTAGAGGATACACCTTTACCATTGAACAGGCTGGTAAGTTTCGATACACTCATGGATCTATATAAAGGAACTTATTGTCCAGGACTTACCCCCCTTCCTTCTGTACCAGACTACAAGGGGGTCCTTTATGTGATTTTCTAACATGTCATGTAATCTTTTACCTCTACCTTGTACGAGTAAATGTAGATTGTCTGCTAAAACAGAAAATGAATAAACATTAAGTTTAAAAAAAACAAAAAACAAATGCACCGCAGAAAATAAACAAAACAAATAAATCCAGTTTGATAGTGAAGCTCCACATCTCCTGAACTCTTCATTAGGCCACAAGTCCACATCTTCATCTGTTCTTCTGTTGATAGTCCACCCAGTCGAAACAGCTGTTCCCCCAGCTAAACATCCTCGAGCACTCCGGTGTCAGAAGCCCCATCTCCTACCCCATCAACAGCCGCCAACAGACTTGAACTCGTGCACACTCACATAGCTATAGAAACGCCCTTTTCACTAACAACCAATCACATTATGGTTCCAGTGCTACAGTGTCCACTGGGAACATCATAGCAACTACTGCCTAGACACCTATTCCCATGGACACTATAACTTGGGCAACATCTCAATGATGGCCTTGCTGAGGATTCTAAAAATAAACGGACTATGGAGATGGTAAACTTTTCCTTTTTATTCAAAAGGCACTAAGAAAAAATGCTACTGTATAGTGTGTAAACCACACATGATGTGCATTCACAAGATATGGTATTTATCTTCATTCGTGGTCAGTGACCTCTTTTGACCTCACTCGTGGCTTCACCACTTGTGACGTCAAGAGGTCACTAATCACTCATGAAGATAAGTACCATATCTCACGAACACCTGTAACCCCTAGATGGCGCTATCCCAGGGGCTACTACCCCTGCCTGATTTGCCACTAACAGGTTGAGGGGCCTGGATCCAATGGCGGGTGCCTCCACCCAGAGGTCAGGGTTTGCAATAGTTAAACTAACTTGGTCACAGCCCTCTGGGACACTGCAACCCCCCTTTCTTCCCACTAGTGGCCCACACAATATATCAGAATTACCTTCACAGTATACACTTACCCCCAGGTCTGGTTCCGCACTGGGACCTCCTGTGAAATGAGATACAGTGCAACAATCACAGTACAGTACTTTAACATAGACAAAACCTCAGGCAGTATAACTTTGCTGAAACAAGCAGCTCTGATTTATTTAGGGGATATAACAAGGACAGGGAAATCAGGTTAATTAGCTTATCACTCTAATAATCTACCTATGGCTCTGTGCACAGGCCTATCCCTATCAGTTACTGTCCCTGGGTACCCAAGCCCTAGTGGCTAGTCCAAACTGTGGCAGCTGGTAGGGGCCCTTTCACAGAGAAAAGGAGAATTAAACAGTCAGCAGTACAGTAATTCCATTTGATTTAATGTGGCAATTCAACAGGGAGCGACCTTGAATTAGTACTCACGACCTCCAAATAAGATAGGGTCCTTCAATGTCAGTAGGGCTCACTTGAGGTACACAAACCTCTTCACACATCCATATAAAAGAAAGCACTATACCAGGCAGGCTGCATCTGTATCCCATCACAATTACTGCACAATACCGGGAGAACACACAGCAGATTCAGTTCCTGACAGACCGTGCAATTTTCAGCAATTCCTCCAGTCTTCTACAGGGTGAGCCTGGTTTCTACTCTTCAGAGATCCTTTGATTCTTTTCACAGGACAGATTCAGTCCTAACAAGCTGTTACACAAGCTGCAGACCGAACTCTGGGTCTTACACACGCTTTTTGACTAAAACTGCACACTGAAAAAGCACAGGGCTCCTTCCTTCTTCACTGCCAAAGCTCAACTCAACTCCAACCGACAAAACTGGCACTTCCTTTGAGTTCCTCCCAGTTCTTGACTGGATTGGCTGTCACCACAATAGACTGCTGCTGTTGGTCCAAAAGGCACTGAAGTCTAAACTACATCTCCCAGAGTCACTGCCCATACAATCCTCTTGTGGCTGGCTCAGATTATGAGTCCAAGTTCTGATTCGTCCAAGGCACCATTTTAGAGCTAGCTTACCCCACACTGATTGGTCCAGTTCAGCAGTTCAAAACTAGAATGGGGAACTAGCAGACACAGTTCTGACTGCAAAGAAAGCAGGTTAGACAAACTGTAATTTCATTATTACTCTAAATAATTTCTGGCAAACAGTTACATCTTTCAGATAGGTTCCCTTGCACTCCTAGTGACTGCAAAATGAAGTGAATTGGCAGCAGCTTGAGTGGTACTCAATCAAAGAAACACACAGTCCCCCATACAAACTAATTATGTCTGCAAGCAGACAGCTCTTAAAGAGACAGTACCAGAGGTTCTAAAAACACTCACTGATAAATGGCTTAAATGCCAAACACCATTCAGGCTTGGAGCATTCAAGCAAGCTTCTGGAAGTCTTTTGGGAACCCCCATTTGCAGGGGGGTTACACACCCATCTTATATCCTCTATATATACACTGGTCAATACAGATAAAGGATTTACCTTGTCAAAGAAATGTGATAAATAAAGAAAAGTGAAGAAAAATGATTTATCTTCACTTTCTTCATTTATCACACTAAGAACCCTCCTGTCAATCGCACTGCTTACCATTCAACCACCTGCACCTAAGCTCTCTACAGATTTCACTTTCATTCTGTGCCCGCACTGCATGCAGAAGTGCCAACAGATTATCACCTGCCTGCTGTCTGTTTTTTTATTAAACACTGTACCCCCACCCCACAAAATAAAACAGAAGACACACTACCGAGGAGAAAGAGAGACTAAACAGATACAGTCCCTCAGACCAAGGAGGATGGAGGGTGAGACGGCATGGCTTGCTGCAAGAGGTTCTCTTGACGATCTACTGTTATGGTAAGTTCTTATGTAACTGTACTATCTTCATCAAGGGTATCTCTTGCAGCAGGCTACACCTATAGAACGAGTCTCAAGCAGTTCTGACAGCAGAGGAACCAGTCAGGGCAGTTGAAGACCATAAGCCTAAGAAAGAAGGCCTTGAAGCACAGCTGGGCCAAAACCTGCCCTACATCTCGAGGCAATGTCCAGACTGTAGTGCTTGATAAAGGTCTGGACAGTACTCCAAGTGGCAGCAGCGCAGATCTCAGCAGCTGACACATCTCTGAAACAGGCAACAGAAGTAGCCATGCCCCTTGTGGAATGGCCATGAACAGCTCCATAGACTTCCTTATCGTACTTCCTATAACAGAAAACAATACAGTTAGTCAACTATTTAGACAGGCACTGTTAAGAAACAGGTGCGCCCTCTTTCCCAGGGACAAAAGAAACAAACAGCTGTGAAGACTTCTTGCAGTCCTTTGTGCGGTAAGTATAGTAACACAGAATTCTATGCATATCTAAGGTGTGGAGCACTGCTTCCCCTGGATCGGCATGCTCCGGATAACAAACAGGCAGGTGGAGAGTTTGATTAAAGGTAAACTCTGACACCAGCTTAGGAAGCAACTTAGGATTCATATGCAAAGACACCCATTTTTTGTGGAAAATCAAATAAGGCTGCTCACACATGAGAGCAACAGCAACTAAAAATAACAATTTTCATGACAGAAAATGTAGCCCGCATGTTGCGGCTAGCTCAAAAGGAGCCAAAGTAAGTTTTTCTAACATAAAATTCAAGTCCCAAGGCGGGACAGGATTGTGAATGGGAGGCTTCAGATGAAGAATGCCCCTCAGGAATGAACAGGACACCTCCAATTGGGCTACCATATGGCCATCAATAGGCCCACTGAAACAGCAGACAAGTGCACCTTAATGGAGGAGTTCTTGAGACCGGAGTCTGAGAGGGACAGCAAGTACTCCAGAATCTTATTCTCAGGGCAAGTGAAAGGTTCTAGCTGAAGGGCAGCTGCCCACAGAACGAAAGCTTCCACTTCATAGAATAAGCAGCCCTGGTAGAGGGCTTCCTAGCAGCCACCAGAACATCAGCCACCCTTGAGGGCACCTCAAATCTAGCCGTGGCCGTGTCTTCAGGAGTCAGGCATGAAGATGTAGAGACCTGCGGTCTGGATGGACCAGCATGCCCTGCTCCTGAGAGAGCAGGTCTGAGCACAGGGGTAGAGGCACTGGAGCTTCCACTGCCAACTGCTGCAGTAGAGAGTATCAGATCTGACAAGGCCAGAAGGGGGCAATGAGGATCATAGTGACCTTTTCCATCTGCAGCTTGCTTAACACTCTCCGGAGTAGGGAAAAGAGGAACCTCCCTTTCCAAGAAAGGGACAACACGTCTCACCAGAAAACTCCATGCCCTAGAATGAGCGAGCAGAAATGCAGCAGTTTTGTGTTGAGTGGGGATGCAAAAAGGTCCAGCTCTGGACCTCCCCATCTGTCGAATAGGTCTTCTACAACCAAAGTCAGCAGCTCCCACTTGTGTACCCTGGACTGCAACCGGCTTAGCCTGTCTGCCAGAACATTTTGGATGCCTGGAACATGAACATCTGACAATTCTAGATCGTGCTCTAGAGCCCAGAACCAGACTCTCATCGCTTCTTGACAGAGAGGGTACAAATGGGCCCACATTGCTTGATGATGTAATGGACTACACTGATGTTGTCCGTCTGCACCTGCAGATGGCCCAGGGACAGCTGGGTCTGGAAGGCTTGCAAAGCATACAGTACGGCTCTCATTTGCAGGATGTTGATGTGTAGGGCAGCCTCCACGTCGAAGCATGCCCCTTGAGTCTGATAAGACCCCAGATGTGCCCCCCAGCCCAACCCTGTAGCATCTGTGGTGAGAATCTGCTGAGGGGAAGGAATGAAAAAAGGAACCCCTTTCAATAGGTTGCTATGTTCCATCCACCAAAGCAGGACCTTTTTGACCGTAGGAGACTAGGACCGGTGGTTCTAGGTTGTCAGTGCGTTGAACCCACTAGACCCTCAATGTCCACTGGGGAATCCTCATGTGCAGTCTGGCCAAAGAAACCATGACAATGGCTATGGCCATCAGACCCAAGAGCTGGAGGAAAGATCTCACTGAAACATATCTGCTATTGTAAAGCAGTTCGGCTTGAGCCATCAGGCGGTCTGCCCTTTCCTGAGGCAGGAAAGCCATACCCATAGCCATATCCAGGACCTCCCCTATGTACTGTAGGCGCCCATGTGGGGTCAAGACTGACATATGCAGGCTGACAGTGATCCCCAGATCGTGGAACAGTTGCATGGTATGTGCCATGGTCTGGAGCAGCTGTTCCCTGGATTGTGCTTTGAGTAGCCAGTCATCCAGGTAGGGGAAACATAGAGTCCCTCCCTCCTGAGGGCTTCTGCCACTACTGTCAAGCATTTGGTAAACAACTGAGGAGCCGTGAACAAGCCAAAAGGCAAGGCTCGGAACTGGAAGTGTGATCCCTGGAACTGGAATCTGAGATACTGTCGGTGGGAGGCACACACCTTGATATGCAGGTATGCATCCTACATGTCGAAAGTGCATATCCAGACTCCTTGGTGCAGAAGAAGCAGCAGGAACTTCTTGTACTGGATGTAGAAATTTAGGTTGCGGAGGTCCAGGATGGGCTTTAAATCCCCTATGCATTTGGGGACTATAAATAAATGGAAGTAGAACTCCCTGTCTTGCAGAGCCTCAGGAATGGGTTCTATGGCCCTTTTTTGCAACAATGTGTAAATTTCCCCCCAGAACACCGGAATGTGGTCCGGGGGTGCTTAAAAGGGCTGAACTGTAGGTTGCTCTGGAGGCCACTCCAGAAGTTCTACAGTGTGGCCATGTTCTATGAGCTGCAGGATCCAAGCATCCATGGTGACCTCTGCCACCTGTTGAGGCGCAGAGAGAAATGACCCCCTATGACAATGTCCTGCAGGGTTAGGGGGGAGGTAAGAAGTCATGCTATGGTGGTACCTGTGGCAGGGGCTGCACCACCTCCTCTGGGGGCTTTCCCAGAGGTGGAGGTAGAGGTAGGCAGGGCAGAGGCTGCTCTACTTTTACCCTGATGCTTAGAGCCTGCCATGGGTCTATGGGTGGCACGACAAAAAGGTACCCTCTGTCCACTTTTTAGTTGGGTGTGGTACATGGAACAAAATGACCGCAAAGTCTGGCCAGAGGCCTGCAGGTCCAAAAGTATGTCCTGCACATCTGCCCTGACGAGTTTTTAGCTTCTGAGGGGGGCATTAAGGATGGACTGCTGTAGGTCCTGGGCAAAGCCTGACACTCTGAGCCAAGAATGCCTCTGAAAATAAATGTGAGCAGTGACTGCTTGAGCGGAGGCATCAGCGGCATCATAAGCAGACCACAGGAGATGCTTGCCAACGTCGGCCCTGGACTGAAGGACCTGAAGCAATTCCTGTCTCTGGGGGTCCTCTGGGAGGGCCTTGGCCACCTCCAGGGCTGATTTTGAAATCTGACCATGTGGGCAATATAACTTATGACCCTAATAGTTAGAGTAGCTGAGGCAAAGGTCCGTTTACCAATCAGGTCCAGTTTTTTGGACTCCTTGTCCGGAGGAAGAGAACCGAGATATTTAGGCTTCTTAGTCTGATCTTGGGCAGCATTAATGACCACAGAATCAGCCTGAGGTTGCTCAGCAAAGGACGGCTTCTCTGCAGAGGCCTGGTATAACTTGTCCATCTTCCGGGGCATGGCAGGAACCAAGTGGGGTCTATACCAGGCAGCTATGGTGGCATCCTCAAAAGGTTCCATCAGAGGAAGTATGATGATAGGAGGAAAGTCTGGCAGCTCCAGGTTGTGTGTCAGACATCGCTGAGCAGGATCCTATTCCTCTACCTCAAACCCTATGGCATTCTGCAATTGCTGCATCACAGAAATGAAAGATGGGTCATCGGGGAACGAGGGATATATCTTGGGGTCTCCTCACCCCCTGAAGACACTGTGGAGGTGGATTGGGAGGAGCTGGCATCCCCCTCATCCCCATCAACCCTATCCTTATCATCAGCGGGAGGAAGAAGTTCAGGGTGGTACTCATCATCATCATCATGCCCAGGAAGAGGCACCGAAGGCATTGAGACATGAGAGCCAGGATACGTCCCCAAGGGGAGAGAAGGTGTGGGGATAGGGTTAGTAGGCACCTGTGGTGCTGGCCCCTAAGGAGAGGCAAGACGAGTTTGCATGAAGTCCTAAAGGGTATAGAGCATAGACTGAAAAGCCACCAAGACTGGTGTTGGAAAGTCAAATGGTGCCAGCTGCAGAAACAGAGGGGCCGACGTTGGTGGTGGGGCTGGGAAGGGCAAAGAACAGGCTGATGCCTTGGTGTTGGCCCTATGGCCAGGACAGTCATTGGGTTTCTAGGAGGAAAAGATGACTGAGACACGGCCTGGGGCAATGCCGGTGGAGACTGGGATCCCGAGGCTGAGACACAGACCGCAAATAAGGCTGAAGGTGATGTTGGGGGAGTAGGCTTAATTCCCAAAAACACCATGCGAGTGCCGGCCGAAGCTGGACCGGCAGAACCTCCTGTCTGATGGCACATGGAGAATAAAGGTTGACAGGACCGGGGAAGGGCTGGATGCTGAAGAACCCGCACCCATCAAGGTAAGACTGGCGGGGGAGCTGCCACAGCCAGCCCTGTGGAGGAGAGGGCACGGGTGGCAAGGGGGTGGAACATGGCCCCGCCATGGTCGGCGCTCGATGCGGTGACCAGGAACAAGCCGGGGAAGACCACTCCTTAGCTCAGTCCTTATCTTAGTGTTTGTACTTCCTGGCAACTGGTCCCAGACCTTGGAGGAATGGGAGCCCGGGGAAGAGGAGTAACTCCTGGCCTGAAGCTCCTTCTCCATGCTGGCGACCTTCTGTTGAAGCAGAAATGATTCTAAGGCCTTCTAGCAGAGCCTCCTGGTAGCCTGGTTGAAGCTGCAGCAAATATCGCAGGTCTGCACATGGTGGTCCAGGCCTAGGCAGCGGATGCAGGTGTTGTGCTCGTCTTTTGTTGTGGATCTTCTTCCCACAGGTGCAGCTCCAAGACAGTTTTTTGGAGATGGAGTTCGGCATAAAGAAGAGAAAAAATCACTTTAGAATCAAAGGGTGTGGGTAACTAGTGAGAGAAAAAAGGGAAAAGGCAAAATAGAAGGACTGACAGTCGACTGAGGCTGGCAGTATCTCTGTGAAGTCCGACATGTGATAGTCGATGGCGGGAAAAGAACTGAGGAGGGTGCAGGGCCACCCACACTTATACGGGAAGGGTGTGGTCAGCGTGAGAAGTCGGCGTGGGTGGCCCCCTTGGTAGACTGCTAGCTAGAAAAGTTTCCATGTGGTCCTACTGACTGACGACTGTAGTTCTATAGGTGTGGCCTGCTGCAAGAGATACTCTCTATGAAGATCTCGAGTGATGTACCCAACATTACCAGATATTAATTGTGACATAACCCAAAATAAGTGGGTCCAAAAATAAGTGTTAATTTGACCCAACATAGCAAGTTGGATATGTCACAATGCATACGGAACCAATAAAAGAGCAGCTTTTACAATACTGATCGAAGTGCAATAGCCACGTGCAGAACATCAGCCAGCAGTTGAAATCAAACCAAAAAACAATATTTTTACACAAACTGCGGATTTAAAAGCTATAACTAGTAAACTGATGTTGTAAAAATTGAATAGGCGATGGCCGGACTCAAAATATATAGATTATAACTAACCGTGAATGGGAAGGACTGTCGCATCTCACTCGTGGCTCTGCCACTCTTGAGTTACGTTCCTGCCCCCTCATGAGTGAAGATAAACCGCATATTTTGAGTTAGCCTATTTCTTGTCCCCATTTTGCTTCTGGTTTTAAAAACTTTTTTTAGGATGTGACGAACAGGTTTGATAGAAACCAAGGAAGTGCATGGCCACAATTACCATTTTGTTTGAGACCATGCTCTCCAAGACTGAAACCTGATCCAAAGACTCAGGCCAAGGTGCAGCAATTGTTTATTTAATATGATGCTGGAAAATGGCCTAACCACGCATTAGGTATATAAAATGAAAGCCTGGTTTTCATGAACTATAGCCCTATTCTACCAACTTGGGCTTCTGGTGACATTACTGAGCCACTAAAGCTTCACTCTTCAGGCAATGTGATGTCACCAGGACCCCCTCCATGGCAGAATAGTACCATTCTTCACCGACGTAAGTTGGTCTGTATATTTAGCTTCTCTTTTTTCTTCATAATTATGATCATTAACATGATAACTGGATCACTGCCTCTTAGACTTCATGTTCCCTGGCTGGCTGGCTACATCTGTCATCACCATCCTCTGTTTGTGATATCACAATCTGTTGCCCGTACAAATAATTATAATGTCACATGTAGATGTTTATGATGTCAGGTGTAGGCAAGCAGCCAGTAAGGGTTAAGCCTAGCAGACAGTGATCCTGTTTTCATGTTAATGAGCATAACAGCAAGCAAATAGAGACACCAAGTACTGACATTATATGACATTAAATATAAGCTAAATTACATAAAATGTATTGCCATTGATTCCAGGGATGTAAATCAGGAACTGTTTTCCCGCATCTCTAAAAAGCTACTGCAAGTGATGGACTTTGTAGTAAACTCCTGAGATACAGTGCTGTGTGATTTATATATAAAATAATGCATGGGAAGGAGTGTATAATAAGAATTTTGTGCATACCTGAGGTGTGGGATGCTACATAAACCCTGAGGGTGAAGCCCGAGGGGTTTATCAAAGCATCCCACACCCAGGGTGTGCATAAAATTTGAGTTATGCACTCCTCCCCATGTGTTGTTTTACGTAATTGCTGGGGATAAGGAGAAATAAAACATTTCAAAACAACAAACTTGTGATAAGTGTGATTTATTTTTACATTTTCTCTTCAAAGAGAACATTGCTAGTATCCTATATGCCTGTTAGGCAAAGATTAAACTAAGTTTTATAGTTCGAAACTGTGAAAGCTGGTAAGAAGGCTGACTTCTGAAAACTGGTGCCCATGGTCATATGCTAATGACAGGAGGTTTCTATGGAGAACAGTGGGAGGGATTGTTAGTGGGATGGTGGTTTCAATTTTATGGGTGTAGTGCTGAGTCTTGTAGTGTGCTGAGGTGAGCTTATCTGAGGAGAAAGGATTTTGACGGAAAATTTGCCTGCTATTGTCTGTGTTGTGGGGATAGTCACACAGCTCAGCAAGCAGAACTGCACTTTCACTTTCCATAGGTAAATCTGGTGCGTGTTTGCTGTTATAACCCATGGCTTATAATGGAAAGGTACAGGCCTGTAGTTATGTAGGGGAACAGCTCGTCCCCCACATTCTATATAATGTTTCAGGCTCTGCCGTTCTGCTTAGAGCGAGTCGCACTTGCTGCCGCACTGCTGTGGGTCTGCGGCTGCCTTCGTTTGCTTCTTCTTTGTTCTTATCTCGCTGGCTGTCCTGCCTCCCCCCTCAGTTTGTTCTTCTCGTTGTTCGTTGCCCCCCTTCTCTCGTCCTCGTTCTCTCTTGGGGTTTATCTGCAGCCCGCTCCTGTAGTGCTGCTCCTGCTGTGGCCACTCGCTCTACCCTTACTCCTTGTATGCTCCCTCTACATTGTTCTCCTTTCCTGGGTTGTTGGTCGTCTCCTTCGTTGTCCAGGCGGCCGCTCCTGCTCCAGTTCAGTTCGCCGCCTCTCCAGGTCTCGTCAGCGATCCGCCGTTCCTGTTTGCCAGCGCCTCGCCTGCTTGCTTTCTCCACCGCATTACTTTTTGAAGTTAAACATTTTACTGACCGTTTCCCCGCCCTTTCCCTTCAGCTCTGTGGGGCGAGGACCTCCCGACTCCTTCGCTTCAGTGAATGCTGCACCTGCTACTAGAGCCTCATATCCTGCTCTGCTCCTGGCTCTGCAGTTTACTATAGTCTCACCATCTGACTGCCATTTCTTTGCTTGAAGCTCCACTACTGGTGGCTTCACGACCTATTAACGCATGCCTGCCTTATCCTGGAGAACACCGTGGATATGCTTTTATGGTCCCTGTATCGTTGCTTCAGCCGCTTGTTAAATGTCCTTCCTCTGGTTCCGGAACACTATTTTGTCCATAGGCATGTACTGTGCTGCTGTGCTCTGTGCTGCTTCTGGGTTGGTTTGGTTTGTTACATTGCTCTCTCTTACAGTTCTGACCCTACTACTGGGGAACAGCAAGCTGCTGCCAAGGCAGCTGTACTTGGAAGCTTCTGACATTCTCCTGGGCCAGTGCAGTTTTGTTCTCGCAGTTTCGGATTTGGCTCCACTCTGAATGATACTGCATATGTACTGCTCCTGTTCAGGGGCATGTGGGATTAAATTGCTGTATTATCCTTCATTCCTGCTCCAGCACTTTTACACTGGCATGGGGCTTCGCAAGCTGGCAGCACCCCCGTGGTGCATACCTGCTCATCACTATTGGACACCCGCTGGAACCACTGCTTCATTGCTGCTCTGTTTGCCAGTATGTCTAGTGCTGTGCACTCTGTGCCTGCTTACGCCATCACCTCGGCTTCAGCCTCTGGGATGTCTGTTGCTCCGGGCGGCCCTCAGCTTTCATAGGGGCTGGCTAGGCCGTTCCCTATCCCTTTTGCCAGGCCTACGTGAAGTCCGTCCGTTCTTGCTGGCCACGTGAGGGCCTAGCCTGCGTCTGTCTTGCCCAACCTTGGGGCCTGGGGGTTCGTCTATTCTACCCTGTGCCTGCCTCGCCCAGCATCGGGGCCTGGAGGTTCGATTATTCTACCCTTCACCTGCCTCACCCAGCATCGGGGCCTGGAGGTTCGAACTCTATTCCACACCTGCCTTGTCAACCATCGGCCTGGAGGTTTAATTATTTCTGCAGTACTCCTCCCTTGCCCAACTCTGGCAGGGAGGTCATGTCCCTGGCCGGACTTGCTTCGCCGGACAAATTGGAGGTTTTCTGGGCTTCTGTCCTTTTACTGCTCGCCCACTCAGGATCAGGGATTCAGCTGCTCCACCTTCTTCAGCTTCCCACCAGCTTCCTCGCCTCCCCTTCCTCGACTCTGCTTCCACGAGCTCGTATATCGGAACTCGGACCTCTACTTAATGCCTGATTGTGCCTTCACCTAGATTCCAGATGACCTTCTAGCGATAGCTTACCCTGGATATTGACAGCGCGGCCTACGAATTGCTTTGGATTTTGCTACCATCTTCGCTGTCCATTCATTATCAGTACTGGTTTCCATTTTGCTTTTGACCTTTGGATCTTCCTCGCTAGAAGTTTCGGACTAGCTGATACTGTGTATATTGCTCATTTAGGATTACTCTCCCTTGGTATGCCCCGAAGGATGGTCAGGTCAGTAGCCATGGGTCCTCAGAGGCTTCCCCCTAAGGTTTTTTTTCCCCTCTCCTGCGTGCTACTGGCCACACTCTCCGGAGTTGGAGGAGGTAATCGTACCTGCAATCATTATGTCTTTTTGGGGTCTCATCCTACTTGACTAAGTATCCTTCCTAAGGTGGGATACAGAGAAAGGCCAAAAACATCAAGTTATAACAAGTTACTCATCAGTCAAAGCATCTAAGCACTATGCATGTACTATCCAGCTCATATGCACTACGATCACTGACTTGCTCATGTCTATGCTGAAGTATCTAAGCACTAAGCATGCCATACAACTTATACCTTGCAGGCACTGTCCCACCTACTCAAGGATCAACCTTAACTTTTTTTTGCACTAGCTAGCCGGGCTAGTGAACCAGAGATTGCACTAGCCCGCAGAAGTTTGCACTAACCCGCAGTCAGTATGGGTAACAGTAATTTGTTAAACAAATGGCAAATAAAATCGAAATATATCAAGCACGTGCCTGTTTATTTGAAACCTAAATTACAAAGGAACTTTGTTTTGTGAAATAAAATACTTCATATGTAACACTCAGTGAAGTCAGTGTCTTAAGGTCATTGTCTTAAGATCTTAATATAAAAGTTGTTGGATTGTGTTGGGGTGTCAGTGGAATGTGGCTTACTCTCAGTCACACTTGTATCACTATCACAGTCATTTGTGTCTGAATGATCAGAAGAGATGTCTTCAGAATCAGGCCATGATAAGACATGGCCAGTCTGTGGCCTCCTACTTCTCTCTTTTTTTCATTCATGGAGTGCTGCTGTTTCTTGCCCGAACTGTTTTGCTTATTTAATTATATTTTATTTGGGCAGATTCAGATTTGGCTCCTAGTAGCTGTTGTGCTTTGTTTTAGTATCCGCTGGTTAACAGAGAGGCTGAGTGGGTTCCTTTTGCGCTTTTCGTATTTGTTATTTTATTTAAAAAGAAGCTGCCAAAAAACCACGTTGTGGGTCTCGCTACTTCGGCAGCTCCATGGCTTAGTTTTTGGTAAGTGACTGCTCCCTCCAGAGACCAGTATGCCTGCTGTTGTGCTGCTGTAAGTTGGCAAAAAAAAAAAAAAAAGTTCAGCACAGCAACACTCCTCCAGCCACAGCACATTTCCAACACTGCTTCAGTCTCAGGCATCAAAAATGCCTTTTATTTATGTCGCCTTGTCACTAGGGAGGTGGGAGGGACCAGGCTCCAGAATTATAAAATGTGGAAGTTCTTTCTATGTCCTGATCTCTGACTTGGCTGCCTCAGTCTCAGTAAGTTAACTAAGCAAACAGAGGGATTCTATGATGAATGAATATATATTGCCTGCCTCTTGGGATCTGGAAATGCAAGTAGGGTGAGCGAGAATGACCGCAGCTTACAGTACAGAACCGGAACATGTGTAAATAATTGTTTAAAATAAAATAAGTGCTGCTGGCTGAGGGATCCCATGAATTAATATTGCCTCTTCTTGTCTTAGAATCCTGGCAATACTACAAGTAGGAGAGTGAGTGCAGTGGGAATGACCGCAGCTTCTGTAAGCCGCGGTCATTCCTGCTCACCATCCTACTTGTAATATTTTCAGGTTTTCAAGACAGGAGAAGGCAATATTAATTCATGGGATCCTTCAGCCAGTGGCACATATTTTATTTTATATAATTATATACACACACCTTCCGGTTCTGTACTGCAAGCCACGGTCATTCACGTTCATCCCCTACTTGTATTTCCAGATTCCATGAGAGGCAGGCAATATATATTCTTTCGTCCCTCAGCAGCACATATTAACTTGTCATCTTAACAATTCAGCTGTCAGTATGGGGGGGGTGCCTGGGAAATATACTCTCAGTCTCTCCGCACAGCAATCTATTTGCCAGGCCAGTACCACGGTACATAAACAGTTGCAGGGTTTCGGACATGAATGATTTATTTGCCACAATAAAAATATGGGAAGGCTCAGCCGTATAGCTGTGGTATCAGGGTTGAGAGCAGAGTTTTTTTTTTTTTTTTTAAGCAGAGACCACAATGCAATGCCAGGGCTGCACGTTTAGTATTGCTGCTGGTCAGGGCAGTGAATGAAACAACCACGGACCACAGCTGATCAGTGCCTACTACACACCGGAATCCCCAGCCCACTGAAACATGGCAGCTCACTGTGCTAGTGCATTTTTCTGGTGGAATTATTACAATAATTTTTTTGTTAAAAGAGATGGGGTGACTGCCACTACTTGCAGAGTTGTTACAGCAGAGCAACTTCTTTTTTTCAAAACTTTTTTTCCCACATGAGCACTACACAGCAGACTCAGGTGGCCAGTGGAACTGCAACAGCACCACCAGAAAAATGCACTAGCCGAGCCGGGCAAGTAAGTTTCCTTTTGCACTAGCCCGTGGCAATCTGCACTAGTACCCGGGCTAGTAACTCTGTGTTAAGATCAACCCCTGCACCTACCGGTCTGGCCTGCATATCCAAGCACAACTTGCATCATTCAGCTCTACTGTACGCAGCACAAGCATCGAGCTATGAACCACGCATAATGGAAAGGTGCATGCCTGCAGTTATGTGGAGGAAGAGCTCCTCCCCCACATCCTATATAATGTTTCAGGCTCCACCGCTCTGCTTAGAGCGAGTCGCACTCACCCTCCATCCTCCACTGATGCCTCCTCCTTCTCCAGCACTCTTATGCCACCTGGGGGGGGTCTCATCCTATTCGACTAAGTATCCTTCCTAAGGTGGGATATAGAGAAAGGCCAAAAACATCAAGTTATAACAAGTTACTCATCAGTCAAAGCACTTAAGCACTATGCATGTACTATCCAGCTCATATGTACTACGATCACTGACTTGCTCATGTCTATGCTGAAGTATTTAAGCACTAAGCATGCCATACAACTTATACCTTGCAGGCATTGTTCCACCTACCGGTCTGGCCTGCGTATCCAAGCACAACTTGCATCATTCGGCTCTACGCAGCACAAGCATTGAGCTATGAACCACACATAATGGTGAATTATAACCAGCTTTTCCAATGGGAAGAAACAGTCATCTGTTATTACAAATCCTTAACTGACATATTTAACCCATCTTTATCTTCTGGTAAGTGCCCAGATAGTCAGAAGGCGGCCAAAGTTAGTTCTATATTGAAAACTGGTCAGTACAACCTGCTTGATAACTGCCACCCAATTTCACTGCTGACAGCTTTGTCTTGGAAAGGTTACTATCAACCACTCTTCTTACTCTTGCCCTCACAGTCACACCTGCTCCGTCCTAAATGATCTACAGTAAAACATCTCTTTATGTGTTTTTAAATAAAATAAAAATTGTTGCTCAAAATGAGACCCCCCCCCGCTGGAAGAATGCATCCTGCCCCTTCCGCTTGCTTAGCTGAATCAGTTCAGTGAGACACAGTCTAGTGGAACTTTTTCTAATCATGCTACCGCAGATGGTAGTGTGCTGCCAGCAGTCCAAAAGCCACAGTCTTGAAATGACCTGCTCACTGATGTCTCGCTCTCACTTTTGGCAAAACTAAAGTTTCTGTTCCTGCCCTACCACCGCTGCTATACCTATTACAGACCAGGACCAGGCCAGGAGAACTATGTAACACTGGCATCAACGTGACTCAAAGACATCCGTAGTCACCGCCATTCCCAATACCTGCCGTAGTCTTGGGATGTTACTTCTGTGGGGATAAATCATGGTATAAGAAGTGAGCAATATGAATAAAAAAAAGTTTCAAACAAATGAAAAATGAAAAGCAACTTTGCAAACCACCGACAACACGCACACTGCTCACACTCGTAGGTGGGGGGACTATTTTACATGTTTTTCATAAAGCACTTAATTTTTTTTTTTTTACCCTTTTTTTATAAATATACTTAGTTTATAATTTTGTAAGCACAAGAAGACACTCCAGGGATGTGTATTATGCTGTGATAAGTACATTCTCAGGGGCAGCCAGCACTCTGCCTTCGGCCCAGTGCCTAACTATGCCTCTGGGAGTGCAGTTATTTTTTATTTATTTCAGTTCTAGGATTACAATTTACCTTTGAGCCCAGGGCTCGTTTACAAAGGTTCCACGTCAAGACACTGGTATCACATAACAACAGACAAAACTGTTACACAAATAAGGGTAAAGGATATCAAATTAATTTCCAACAGACAGGAGAGGAAAGTGGAAAGGAAGAGGACAAGAAGGGAGGGGGTGGTGAGAGAAATGGGAGGGCAAAGGTGGGAGGTAAGAAAATGAGAAAGAGAGGAGAGGTGGAGGGGTAGGTAAGGATATGGAGGCGGGGGGTGAAGCAGCCAGGAAGGTGGCATTGTCAGGTGCTGGAGAGTGGATGGGGCAGAGGCCAAACTAGAGGCAGAGTGCGTTATGTAAGGAGCTAGATATGGGACAGCGGTAGCGGAGGCGGTGTTGAATAGGCGTTATCCATGACAGTCGCCAAATGCTGAAGGCGACCAGGGTGTTTCAGAGCCTGGATTTGAAGGCCCCTAGCCCAGTGGTATTGATAGTATCATTGGCAACCGTTAAACCAAGTGGGTGCCCTGTAGGTGAATGAACACTGGCCAATGGCTGTGCGGCAGTGAGGGATAAGGAAAAGTTGTGGCTTTGATCCCCTAGTAATTCTGGAGCTGGTTTTCGTTTGAAGGAGTGAACAGACCCTGGGAGGGGCAGTTCCCAACTGTATTTTCTTAGCAACCACCCAGGTTTGGTACTGAATTCTATTATCAAGTTGAAGCCAGTTAGCTTGTGAGTAGAGGTCACAGGTGTGTGTGAGCCATTCGGTCCCAGTGATGAGCCAACAGGCCTTGTTTAGGGTGGTAGTAATCCTTCTGAGTGCAGTGGTAGTGGCAGTGCCATAGACGACAAGACCATAGTCAATCTGGGAGATGATGGAGCTTTGAACTGCGGCAAAGAGGGCCTCTTTAGTCAGGTGCCGATGAAGCCGGTAGAGTAAGCCGTCTAGTATTCACAGTTTTAGCGACATTGGTTATATGGGTTCCAAAGGACAGGTGTGGGTCTAAGGTGATTCCTAGGTATCTGAAGGAGTCAACCTGCTCCAGGGAGTCCCCAAGGCAGGTGTTTAAGGAGAGTTGGTGGTGTTTGTGCTTGTTTTGGTGGCTGGTGAAAATCATAGTCTTCGTTTTTTTCTGGTTAAGGATTAACTTATGTTCTTTGAACCAGCTTTCAACAGAGGTGAAGCCGTGTTGAAGGGTTTGTTGCAGGTAGCTTGGGTCATGATGAGAGGCAAGAATCATTGCGTCATCTGCATAGAGTACGACTTGCTGAGAGGTGGCGTCGGGGAGGAGTTGAGGAACAGGCTGAACAGCAATGGGCCCAGGATGGAGCCTTGGGGGACACCGGAGCGAACCTGTTTAGTGTCGGAGACCATGCCTGATATTGTTACACATTGGGACCTGTTGTCAAGATAGTTATTGAACCATTTCACCAATTCCGCAGAGAGGCCAATGTTCAGTAGCTGATGAAGCAGGAGGCGGTGGTGGACAGTGTCAAAAGCCTTTGACAGGTCGATGAATGTAGCTCCGGTTAGGCGACCTTGATCAAGGGAGTTGTGTATGGCTCCCATAAACTCAAGAAGTGCCGTGGCAGTGCTGTGTCCTTTTCTAAATCTGTGTTGTTGCCGGCAAAGGAAGTTGTACTTGTCCAGATGATCAGTGAGCTGGTCTGCTACTATCCGTTCCAGGGCCTTAGAGAGGGGGTGGCAGGATAGAGATAGGTCGGTAGTTCACATGGGAGGTCCGGTCACCACCTTTATGGATAGGTGTGACAGTTGCTGCCTTCCATTTGTCAGGGAATTGGCTGAGAGAGAGGGAGAGATTAAAGACCCTGGTGAGAGGCCCCAGAACCTCGTCTAGAGTGAGGGACAGAAGTTTGAGGTCCAGTGTGTCAGCACTTGCTCTAGTTGTTTTGATGGCTTTGAAAATGTATTTCCTGACGGTATTTTTGTTTACTGCTCTGAAGTAGAAAGGGGGACAATTTTTAGGTGATGACTGATGGGTGGGAAGAGGGGGGTGCTGTCATTGAAAAAGTCAGGGGAGAGAATGCTGCTGAGGTCGGTGAAGGCATCATTAAAGGTGCTGGCTATGACTTTTAGGTCCAGGATAGTATTCCCGTTTATTGCGACAGCAGTAAGGGGTGATTTGGACTCCTTCCCGGCAACATCTTTAATGTTATTCCAGAATGCTCTTGCATTTCCCCATGTGTCAGCATAATGCACATCCTGTTGTGTTTTACTGCTTGTAGGGATAAGAGATCTTACACAGACATGGTGGAGGCAGTCCAGAGGAGCATGACTAAGATGGAGCAAGGGTTGCAGTAAAATAACTACGAGGAAAGACTAAGGGATCTCAACATGTACACCCTGGAAGCCTGAATCCAAGGTTGGACTAGACTTCTCAATATGGGTGAGATGTCCTTCCACCCCAGGGCCAGATAGGTTGGTGCCCAAGAAAGGGACATCAGCCAATTTGTGTTGGGTGTCCGCTGTGAAGGGGGACAGACGCAGCCAGGCCCTTTGACGCATGGACACGGCCACTGTCATGGCATGGGCACAAGAATCACTTTTGTCCAAGGCCATCTGGAGATGATGTTTAGACAGCGATGGACCCTGGTCTCTGATGACTGTCACTGCCGATTGCTGGTCAGCTGGGAGGTGAGAAAGGATAGCAATGAAAATCCCCATCAAGGAGTAATCAAAGCTGACCATCATCAGGACAAAACTAGTCTGTTGGAGACCCAAGGACGTCACAGGGTAAACCTTTATTATGGCATGGTCAGTACTGCAGGACGCCTTGTCTGGAGGCTTGTCCATGTCCCCCTGGTTTCCAGACTTGCGGAAAACTTAATCAGTCACCAACCCCTCTGCGGTGGGGTGGTCCAAGTATCCAGAAAGGGACCTTGTAGGGACTGCATACTTGCAGACCATACAGGCAGAGGGTGCTGGATGCTGCCAAAGCTCTGGGGCAGGTCTCAAAATGGCCTCAGCCATGGGAAAGGCAACCCCAGGGGATTCGTCCCTATCCAAAATGTCTATAAAGGGGTACTTAGCCCTTTTCTGAACCAGCTCTAAAGGGACTGAAGTGGACTGCAATATTACTCTGAGGAGCGCACCAAAGGCATGTTTGGTGGACAGTTCCCCAACCGATCCTCAGTGAAGAAGGACAGTCTCTGATGAGGACATGGACTCATGAGCCGAGTCCTCAGAGGATTCCTCAAAATTGGCCCGTCACCATTTTTCACTGCTTACCACCCAGATACCCTTGGAATGGTGATCTGAACCAACAACTGGTATGGCAAGCTGGTGGTCCAATGGGCTTCCTTGGTCAGAGCACTCGGCTTCAGCTGTGGTGGTGGTGGTTCCACCAGGAGAAGTGAATAGGCAGTTGTGGGCAGCACCTGCTCGGTGTGAACTGGTAAGGACATGACTGGCAGCTGCCAGTTTACCAGAGGTCCAGGAGGCAGAGTCCTACTATGCCCTGCAATGGTCATCGTTGCCAGAGGAGATCCTTGTAGCACCTGTGCAACTTGCAGCAGTGCCTCTCCTCACCCAAGGGCTAGTAGGTCAAGGAACGTTGATGGTGATGCCTCCTGGTCGAGCGTGATTGAGAGCGAGAGCACCTCAAACCGAGACGATTGAATGGAAGATTGACACAGAGGTGAGCCTTTCGGCTGGTAGTGGTACATCACATGCCTGCCCAAGTTAATGAGGAGAGGTGCCGAAGACTCTACCACTGGTGGAGGCTGCTTCTGCAGTGGACCAGACGGCGACACCAGCTGGTCCATGTCCTCCTGAGTGAAGATCATGAGCACTGGGGTCTGCGAGATAAACTCTTCAACCTCATCAGGTTGATTGGATCAAATAGTTCCATGGCCTGCTCAAGCAGAGTCGAGGTTGATAAGCTCAATGAGGGTACCAAGGAGCTCTTGAACTTCCCCTCGACCATAAGGGTCTCGTCCATAGTCAAGCAGTCTGGGGAGTTGAGGGAATGGGAGGACCTCAATCCTTCTTGGTCTCACGCCTGGTGTCAGCAGCACTTGTGTTTGGAACCACAGTGGGCAGGGCTCTCGCCCCAGGGTCTGGAGGACCATACACATGTCCCAGTAACCTCCAGTGAAAGTCCCTCCAATGCTGGCCCAAGCCAGGAACAGCATCTAGACCAAGGAGATGCCCACTGCTGAAGCTGCTGCTTCTGCTTCAAGGACCGCAAATTGCTGAGCTGACCTGACAGCCGCCGAGGACTTCTTGCAGCCCTTAGGATCCCACTCTGATGGCTGTCCCAGAATCAGCTGAAGATTCCTGACTTCAAGGGACTCAGGAAGCATGTACGGACATAGCCTGCACCCAGCCATGTCATGCTGCCCACCCAGGCAGTACAGGCACGTGTCATGAGGGTCTGTGACCGATATCTTCTGCCAGCACCGAATGCAGAATTTTAACTCTGGCTACATTTGCTCCTTCAATGATCCGCAAAGGGAGTTGAAGGGACAGAGAAAATAAAGACGTAAAGTCAAAAAACGTCTAAAGCAAAATTCACCTATGGGGCACTAAATCCTAAGCAAGAGCCACAAAGAAGGTGACCTGCTCTTCCAGTAGAAATCAATATCTGATGTCAAGGTGTGGAGTGGGGGAGATATACTGACCAGGTGGTGGGAGGAGCTTAGCTTACAGATGTATGATGAATCAGCAATTCTGGTGGAACTGCCAGAGTGTGGATAGTGAACTATATCCATGCCCCAGGAAATATTACTATCTCAAGGCCTAACAAGCTCATAAAGGCCACTTGCCTTACAGAATTTATGGCTTGATGATACTGTCAGCTCCTCAATGGTAATATTTCCTTCAATATGGCATTTCTCGTTCTTTTCTCTCCCTCTCCCTCTCTCTCTGTGTGTGTATATATATATATATATATATATATATATAAACACATACTATATATTATATCTGTATAGCCTCACAGATGGCAATTTAAGGCATGTCAGATATTCTCTCTCTTTCTCTCACACTGTATCCCCAGAGATGGCTTTTTAAGGCATGTTGGGGTATGGGTGGGGGGGTAGTTTTACGCCAGAGAAAAATACAATAAAAATAAACTAAAACAGTGACTGTATCAAACTGTTTTTTGGCACTAATCTGCAGCTTAACCACAATAACTATTTCCTTTTTTCATCCTCCAGTTCCAAAGGAACCTCCTAATCTGGCATCAAGTTAATACTTAAAATCAGCCAAGAAGACTTTGTGAGATGACCTCATGTTGATTTAACAAGTATCCCGGGAGAGCGATATCAAACACGAGGCAAGGAAGGTGCCACTATACAAGGGTCATGAAATTAAAAACATTAATAGGGTCGGTCCCTGTCTTGACTTGAACAGACAGTCCTGGTTTGGGTTACTGCATTCAGACAAAAAGCAGATCAAATAACAAAGATATTCTGTTTTTTTTTTTAATTTAATGTACGTTTATCTCATTGGTCTCCTAGTTAGCCCTCTTTGGTCCTGTCCATATGCCCAGCCCCATCGCCCACTTTCTCTGAGATTTACCTCACTGCTTGCACTTCCCTGGCTAACCCCCTCCCCCACCGGAGTTAGAGCTCGGTTCATGGTGAGTGCAGCGGTCCATGATGCAGGGTCTACGGCATGGGGTGGATGTCATGCAGCAATGTCTGGGGGTTTTCCCACATTTCATTCCCATCCCCAAGATGCCAACTGCTGTACTTGCAGACTCACACACACACGCTGAGTGCATGGCAGATGCATCAAAGCACTCCAGCATCTTTCCTCTCCTATGCACTAGCCCCGACTGCATCGCCACCTGTGGTCACCCAGGCGGGTATAGGGCAGTGGGGACTGCAAGCCCTCCCTCCCAGAGGCGCTCAATCCTCCACCCCTCCCGACCCTTCGACATTCTTGGCTCAATCCCTTCCTGAGGTCATCAGCATCACAAGTGGTAGTGCTAACACGGTGCTTGTTGGCCAGTGTATATATATTTTGACTTGACACTAAAATCTACTACTTCTACAAAAGCTAGGAGGTCCTACCCGGTGGCGCTGAGGGTTGAGGCGCTGGACGCCACACCTTGCGCTATGCCGGCCACCCGGGTTCGAGAACGAGCCTGGGTCGGCAGGGGAGGAGAAGGATCGAGCGTCTGTAAGACTGCTCTCCTTCTCTGGGGAGGGGGGTGTGTTGCCTTGGTGGCCTGGCGGCTCCTAGCGGTGGCTGGGGGCTTGGCAGGCTATGGGGCAGAACTAGAGGAACGTACTGAGGCGGACGCTGGGATGGGGCGCGTACGGTAGCGTGCACGCTCTGATCCCTTGGCGTCATTGCACGCCTCAGATGTTTGGGGAGAAAAAGTGGAAAAAAAACCTTACGGGCTACATGAGGGCCGGACAGGCAGCACCACCGGCTTCTGGTCCCTGGATGCTCCTCCTTGCCGAAACCCCCCGGATCCCGTGGTGGTGGTCGCGTGCCACCATGGCTGATCGCTGTGTGGGTGGAGGTAGGGGTGAGAGCTGGGATTGGGGGGCAGAGTAGAGGCTGAAGATCGGGCCGGATTGGGGGGACCATAGGTAACACCCCCCAGCCGCAGAGGAGGAGTAAAAAAGTATAACAAAAACAAAAGCTAGGAGGTCTGTGGGTGGGAGACAATATATCTCAATGGTTAGGAAACTGGTTAAGGAACAGAACCCAGAGGGAAGCACTAAATGAGAAATTCTCAAGGAGATGAGGTCATGAGCGGAGTACAGGGGTTGGTACTGAGCTACCTACTCTTCAATATATTCACTGGGGATTCGGGGTGGGTCTAGAAACATGGAAACACAGACAATGATGGCAGAAAAAGATCAAAGGTCCATCCAGTCTGCCAAGTTCCCTATTTAGCTCTGGGGCCTACTGTTTCTCCCAAGTCCTAGCCCTACCTACCCCCACCCCCATTCTCCTCCCCGATTCTAACACCCTGAGCAACCACTAACCCTGCATTCTGTTCCAGCCGTGCTTAAAACCACTAACGTTTTTTGCACCCGCTACCTCGACTGGCAGCCTGTTCCACGGCTCCACCACTCTTTCTGTAAAATATATTTCCTCATGTTTCTTCATGAACCTCCCTCCTGTTAGCTTCTAGCCATGACCACATGACTGTGTGCTGGTATACAAGTTAAATAGTTCCCCACAGTACAGCCTGTTAATTCCTTCTAGGAATTTGAAGGTCTCGCTCATATCTCCCTTCTGCCTTCTGGTCTCCAGCAAGTACATGTTCAATGCCTTGAGGTGCTCCTCATAGGGCCTGCCCTACTGGCCAAGAATAATTTTTGTTACCCTGCACTGCACCATCTCAAGCCTATCCCAACCCTTCCTAAGGTGAGGACCCCAGAACTGGGTGCAGTACTCCAGGCGTGGACTCACCAAGGATCTATATAGGGGAAGGATCACCTCCCTTTTTCTAATATCAGTACCCCTCCTGATACATCCAAGCATCATATCTGTCTTGCTATAAGCCTTGATGCACAGACTCAATTGCTTTAGGGAGCTGCTGATGATAATTCCAAGGTCTCATTCCTTAGCTGTGGTACTGAGTCTCACCTCCTATCCAGTACTCTGGGCCTTGAGCCTGCTCCTGGTACACTCATGCACTATAAATGGTTCTATCGCATTATTACTGTTTTGTACATTCATATGTTCTTTTGTATGATTTTGGACCATGTAATTTTCCCAATGTTCCACTACTGTTTATGTACAATACCTTGTGTTCCAACTGTTGCATAATCTTACAATGTTGTATTGTTTGTACTATCCACATACTATTGTAACTGATCATCCTTCACAATCCTATGTAACCCTTCCCCCCAGGTCGCACCGTGAGATGAGCAACTTGTTGTTCAGTGTGCCCTCCTGGTGAAACATTTCAATAAATAAATTAAATACTCTGTCCTTGGGTTCTTGTTCCCTAGGTGCATCAACTTGCACTTTCTGGCGTTGAATTTCAACTGCCAGACCCTTGACCACTCCTTCGTCTTCTGTAAGTCTCTCTGCATTTCCTTTATTCCCTTGTCACTATGCAGTCTCCCACAAAGTTTAGTGTCATCTGCGAAGAGACACAGCCTGCCCTGGATCCCCTCACCATGTCAGTGATGAACATGTGGAAAAAGACTGGACCCAGGATGGATCCCTGTGGAACCCTGTTCATGACCTCCCTCTCTTCTGATTTAACCCTACTGACCACTAACTACCCTCTGCTATCCCCCTTTAGCCAGTTATCCACCCAGTTTACTATGACCTTAAGTTCCTTTGAGAAGGAGAAGTCTGTCTATTTGCAAATGACACCAACATCTTCAACAGAGTGAAAACAATGGAGAGAGTTGAGGCCGTAAGGGGGGACTTGAAAGACTAGAAGAGTTGTCCACAATTTGGCAGCTGGGATTCAGTGTCAAAAAGGGCAAAGTCATGCACATCAGGCACAAAAACTCCAGAGCTGAGTAGTGGATGGAAGGGGAGGATATGGTATCTGTCTCAGAGGACAGAGATCTTGAGGCTATCATTACAGATGACTTGAAAGTAGCAGCCCAGTGTTCAAGACAGTAGGGACAGCAAATAGGATGATGAGCAGCATAAGGAGGGGTGTAGCAAGCAGCAGGAGAGAGGCTATACTCCCTCTGTACAAGTCATTGGTTCACCCCCACCCTCAGTACCGTTTACAGTTTTGAAGCCCTCTTCCTAGAAAAGGCCATTGACAAGGTGGAAGATGTGCAGGTAAGGAAGACCAAGATAATACAGATTCAAGAGGGAGGTGAGGACACATTTCTTCATGGAAAGGGCAGTGGGTAGATGGAAGAGGTTAGCTAGGGAGGTGGGGGGAGTCAGAGAAGGTGATAGGATACAAATATGCGTGGGACAGGCACATGGGAATCATTAAAAGAAAGACTCACCGGAGAGGGTCGGGAAGCTAGGGGCTGCATATGACCCCTTGCCACCACATAGGGTAGGTACAGTTATGGCAAACTGGATGGGCCTTGCAGTCTTTTTCTGCCAACAAAATCTGTTTTTAAGTTTCTATTGACCTGAGGGCCCCACCATGGGATGGGGTGGAATCATAGGGAAAAGGCGGGTAAGTGACAGAGGTAACAAGGTGGGGGTTGGCAGGTAGCCCAAGGGGTGGACAAGGGCCACACCACGCAGGAGAACAAAGAGTGAAAAAATAACACGGGATCAGATTCTCAGTCCCATGCTGGTCCCAAAGACCACTTAGCAACAGTTACGTTTTTGCGACCCCTTGAGCTATATTCAAAGGGGGTCTCAATCTTGCAACTATATAAGGCAGGCAACAAGGAGTGTCACAATTCTGTGATGGAGTTTGGCAGAGCCATCAGAGAATGGAGATCACCACAAGACCAACTGTTAAACAGGATCTGCAGCAGGGAATGGGGCAGGTTGGGGAGAGGGGGTCAACAGAGTGCCACAGATGTGACAGGACCTGGAGAAGAGAGTGGAAGTCGCTGGATCACCAGGGACGTGCCACAGTGGATAAGAAAACTCATGCAGCAACTGGCGCAGAGGCAGACCTAAAGGAATGGGGTGAGCAGTTGGGGGAGGTGGGTGACATGACTATGACAATAATTCCAGTGCACATGAGCCCTTGGTATAGTACAGCTCCATGCGACTGCTGCCCTGCCATGCTAAGACTTCCAGTGGCATCACTAACCAGTATTGTAGTGAGCACAAAAACTGTTTTCGCCCACTTACATCTGGCATCCCTATCTGTAATGCGACACAGTCAGAGAAGATGCCTCCCTATTGTGACAAGGGCCCTCATTTGTGTATCACAGAGATAGGGGCAGCATAGCAGGGATGCTGTTTTCACCCCCCAAAAAGCTAATTAGCAGCATTTTGCTTTGGTTTTAAATTACTTCCAATAGCTTCGTATGAAGTCTGAACCATCCATTGCTGAACCTGATACTTGCTGCACTCTTTTCAGTTTTGGCCTCAGTCATTAAAAGATGGCAGGGTGCTCCTGAATGCCAGTCCACAGCCACAATGTCTGGAACCATTAACACAGTATGTTTCTGTATTTCTTTTGTATTGAGGGGGAGCCTGTCTATCTGCAAGATCTCCTCGTCCGCTATCGCCCCTCCCGGGCACTTCATTCTACCGGGGGTGAGGCTGCGGCGTTCCAGAGATAGGGTGTTTTCGGTTGCCGCGCCACCTTGTGGAACTCTTTGCCTGAGAATTTGAGGAGGGCTCCCTCAGTGGAAGCCTTTAAGAAGGGCCTCAAAACATATTTATTCTGGCTAGCCTTTTATGACTAACTACTGAACGGAAGTGTTTTGGAACTGTTATAATTGAATTTTGGTTGGTTTTATTACTTTTTTGACTGTTGTTGTTTGTACAGTGCTCAGAGTTTGTGGAAATGAGTGCTTAAAAAATGATTTATCTATCTTTGCAACTTGTTGTACCTTCCCTCATCTAATACCTTGTGTTATTATACTACACTTGCCCCTTTGTGCTATTGTAAATTCTTGCAAGTCTGTTGATGTTGTACTTTGAGTTATTTGATATTCTGTACTGTACACTGCACTTGTCACTATTTACTGTATTTTGCAGCACCTTGTAACCCCCCCCGGGTCACACCTGGAAATGAGCTCTGGCTCTGTCTGCCTCTCCCAGTCAACATTTTTTAAATATAATATAATAAATAGTGACTTAGCAACTCAAAGTAAGTACGCAAAGCGACTGTAACTACTCATGGTGAAGACATCTCGTGAAGTGCGGCAGATCATTCCAACAGGCTGGACCCTTAAATGTCACAGTTTTACAGACTTACTATGAAAATACCATTTAACCATTTACCATTTATCTGGAAACCCCTCCCTCAAAATGTTAAAAAAAAAAAATGTGGGAATTATCATCATAGCATGGGGATGCAGGCTCAGGACACAAAGGAAGTGAGTGTTTTGGTGTATATGAGATTTACTTATAAAGGTGCATCACAGATTAATATGAATATTTCTCTAATATTCTCAGTGTAGAATGCATGACAGCACCTGACCCACAGTGACTGTGATGTTCCAAGTGGTAAAATGAGGGACCCCCCCCCACCCCAAATGTGGGACAGCTGTGAACAGCAACAACTCCAAGAGGGAATTTCATGAAACTATATTATACGATTTATACAGTATATCTAGAAAGGTTTTACCAGACAAGGCATGCTGAGCTGATCACAGTGCATTTCCAGATGTGTCCTGGGATAAGGGAACAACTGGGAGCAGTACAAAGCCGTACAATATAATGTACAGAACAAACGCAGAGCCAGATAAACAATAAACGTGGTACATACATTAGAATAAGGCAATGGGTCAAGCCAACAGCAAAATGCAAAGCAATGGTAGCAATATCAAATATACTGTTTTGAAATATGAGAAGAGCAAGATGCGTGAACAGAGATAACTTCAGTGACGAGGCCAAGGGAATGGGTGGAGGGAGGAGGAGATCGGGAGCAGGTGGGAGCCCAGAGCAGTGCTTTCACAGAAGATGGGAAGAAGGCAGAGCAGATGGTATGGGAGAGATGAGACCAGAGATGGGGCAGCTTGTAAAAGAAGGCAGACTGGCCAGCAGATGATCTGATACCAGGAAGTAGGAAGGAACGAGGGTCAACAGAACAGAGGCAGTAGGAGGAAGGGGGGAGGTGGCGGCAAGAAAAAAGAGAGTTAAGATATGGAGGGAATGTTTCAAGCAAGAACTTGAGCAGACATAGTGAGTGTGTCACAGGCCTTCAAGAGGCGGGACAGAACGAGAGGAGCAGAGGGAGCAGTGGTGGGCACAGGTCAGGCAGTCAAGAGTGCAACAGCTGAAGAGTGAAACAGAGAGTTCAATCTGGCAGGCATACTTTTCAGTGCAGTCCTATACTCAGCATTCCCACAGCCATAGTTGAAGTCAGTGAGTATCATTTTTTTTCATGTTTCTGACTTTGCCCGCAAGAGCAGATCCTTCAGCTTAGGCAACCTTCCAGCCCATCAGGTCATTCTCTGCCACTTACCCACCCCCTCTTACCCTGAAATTTGTAGCTGGCCAGGCATAGCTCCTCACTGAGAGATACTGTTGTAGGAGGCGGCGGACAGTCAGACTTGTCAGGGCTCAAGAGTGCCTGCTTCATCCCACATGCCTTGAAGGGTTTTTCCTAGTGTTCTCCCTTTCCCAGAGGACGTCAATTACAGGGGGCTTAGCGATGCACAAACACAGAGACATACCACTGGCACATCGGAATCAGTCAGCGTCTGCCCTCACATTTCCAGCTGCTGTGCCACCAGGAGTCAACCAGGGGGCAGTAACACACTGGAGTCTGCAATCTTCCCTCCCTGAGGAGGAGAGCATACTCAGGGATTCTCAAGCCTCCTCCCCCGTTCAACGCTGCAAACGTCCCGGGCTCTTTCCTGAACCTGGGTTGTCAGTGTCACAAGCAGCAACCCTACTGCACCGCCAACGAGTCAGCATAGGGAGGATCATCTTCCTCTGGGTTGGGGAAGGGATACAAGCTTGATTCCTGTAAAGGGCCCAGAGCTTAGGCAGGAACTTGGTGTCGATAGCATCAATATGATCAGAGAAGTTGAATTGTCTGTCAAGCCACACTCCCACATATTTGAATGAGGAGACCCTCTCTAGCTAGGAATCATTCAGCAAAGTGAATACTAGTTTTTGTTGTGGATGCAGGTAACTATTTACCTGAATCACTCCCCCCCCCCAAATGGCTTAGGGTGTAACATAAAGGCTCCCCAACACAGACCTAAGCGAGTAACCTGAGGTAACAAGTTGGACAAAGCACTGCAGATAAGAAGCCAGTGTACTGCTTGTATGCCTGCTCTGTAATGGCGAGCAGCATGTATACACCATAAAATAACTCGGAGTCTTGCTGTACAGGAGGACAATTTACGAGGACCCCCACCCCCGCCCCAGGGGTGATCATAAAACAATATCACCATAATGAGGATGCAACCATCGAGCTGCAGTTTTTCATCAGAAGGTGAAGCTCAGACATGTTCTGTTCTAATTAACAGTGCCTAGTTTGTGTTTAACTTGTGAAATGATGCAATCGAGCTGAGTCTGAAAACACATCCCACCAGATACACAGCTATTTAAATGCAGCTACACGGAGTGAGAACATTCCCCTTTTTTTGTAAGGGTGGGGGCATATATCATGTACGGGGCTGGGCATTCAAAAAGTCTAGTTGTTGAAATAAAAACAAATAATCACAGCAACTGTTCTACTTATATTTAATAGCAACACACTATTTTCCAAACAAACATTTAAGGGACAGGATAATACTGCTGCAGCTCGGCCCTCCAACCCCATTTTTGTATCACCGTTGTCAGTTTGGTTCTCCTGGTACATAACACTGGTTTAAGTGGACCAATTAACCTGCTTGTTGGCATCCTGTCAGCATTAGAAGTGTTTGTAGCCCAGTGAATGAAATAAAAATACTGATGGCTCATACAACAGAGCAGCAGGGGTCATTACAGAACACAGCACTGGGTGTAAATAAAAGCCTCTTCTTGTTTCCGTTTTTAATTTCTTTTCCTTTTTTCCTTGCTTTGACATCATTTGACTATTTATTTTACATGGTACAGGCATCTTATTGGTTAATAATTATGCATTATTTTCTCTATTAAAAGCGCTCTACCCCTTCATTGTAAACTGGTCAATGACATTTAACAAAATAAAGAAAAGGAAGGGGCTCTTTGCCCTACTGTCATAGATTGTGATAATTTATTACTATTACTGTTCTTAACATTGTTATAAGGGGGAGTACTTAGGATACTGTATGTACAAAAGGTGCCACAGAAACCAAATTATTTGCCTTCTGCCTTCCTCTGCCCCTAAATCTACTAAATTACTGTATACCACCAAATAGTTTGCATTTGGAGAAACTAGGCCACAGTGATGAACAGTGGCCCCAACATCCTGAATTGTGACTAGCGCCCAAAGTCGACGTGAGGACCTTGTAAGTCAGACCATACCAGTTCTATGAGGTAATCATGTCCATAGCATGTTTATTTTTAATTTCCCCTTCCACTGCCAAACCTTACCCCCTCCTGGCCGTCTTCTTATAAAAAAAGAGATCCACCATAACCTCCACCTGACTCTGTCACCCTCCGTCCCTTTGCAGTGCTCTGGAAAGCACTTCCAACTTCTTCGTAGATGTTCTGTATTTATGTCCCTCATCCTTTATTGCTGAGGACAACCTGTATGGAAACATTACCTTGGTCCCTCAGTCTTCGTCTCCTCCTCATTCATTGTCTGTCTGTGATATCACAGTCTGTTGCCGTGGAAGTGATTATGATCGCACAGGCTTATGACTTCAGCAGGGAGGGGGCAGGAGGATGAGATGAAGTCTGTGGGGGAACAAATCCTGTTTTCATTTAAATGCTCTCAGTCAGGGCTGAGTAATGAGGGAACAAGTGGGGATGTTGTCAGGGGCCCCAAGCTCAGGGGGGCCCAGCCGAGAAGCTGGTGTTACCTCCTGGCATTAGCTGGTTTGGGAGACAGGGGCCCATCTCAAATGACCTGTCCTGGACCCCAATATTCTTAGCTGCAGCCCTGCTCTCAGTAATAAAGAATGAGGAAAGACATTGATGTTTTGTTTGGTTTAAAAGCCTACTGCTAGTGTGTATATATATAATATTTATAATCATTTTCTGTGTTTTATCATGCCCCCTTCCACTAGCCTGCCTCCCCCACAACCCCCCACCCCAGCCCCCTCTTCCACCTTCTCTGGGACTTACTCAGCTCATTTTGCATCCCTGTGGGTAACCTTCCAAGGTGGTGCTCTTTCATCGGGGTCCTTTGGGGGATCTCAGACCTCTCCATGCAACTCAAACCAATATCTGTGGAGTTGTAGCGCTGTTGGTGGTGAGAGGCCTGCGAGTGGAGGCAAACAGTCATCCTGCTCGGCCGGGGTCTTTTTGTTCCCTCAGTTGCTCCCAGCCCCGAGACACGGGTGCACTGGGACAGACAAGGGGCATGTGCATTGCTCTGACTTCTGGCCTATGTCTCCCCTTCCCCCATGCCCTCAGCTGCACTGCCACCTGTGGTCACCCGAGTAGAAGTAGAGCAGCAAGGATGGCGGCCCTCCCTCTTCGAAGGATAGCATCCGGGAGGATGCTCGATCCTCCTCCCTCTAGCGGGCCCACGATAGCCAAGGCTAGTTCCTGATCCTGGGTCACCAGCATCGCTAGCGCTGGTGCTACTACTGCGATGATGGACTGAGCCAACCAGAATCTTTAAAATATTATCTAGTATTGGCACTTTGAGTACATAATAGCAGATCAGCAGCACAGATGTTGGCATTGTAACTGTCATATTGAGGGGAAATGGTTGCCAGGTCGCCGATGCAGAACATGAACCCCTGACCTTGTGGCCAAAAAGACAGTGGGTTACCAATGAGCTACGTGGACATAAAGCATTAGAGAGCAGCTATCCGCTTCAGTATGCACAATACTTTCATAAACGTCAAGTTCAGCTAGTACAACTGACTAGACAGTACCACTTTTTTAAATTTCCATTTTCCATGCCAGGGTTCACAGCACATCTTAACAACAAATCCAAGAAAACTGCATACAAGCACAGCCAGTGTGAGGGTCACTTGGGGACAACCAGATGCTTTCAAAAAACACAGTGAAATAAGTACTGCATGAAACATTTTAGAAGAGCAATAACAAGAAAGTAACAAAACCTATAAACCACTAACAGCAAATACAATTGTTGACACACTAGATAACTGTTTATTTTTGAAGCTACCTGGGCCACCATATACAGTCACAACGACTGACACTATGTGGTCACTGGGGCTACTTAGCCCAGTTACAGCTTTGCACCCATGGTGCGCTATGCTGAACGGGGGTTGGAAGTCTGCAGGGTGCAGCAGGGAAGAGGGCAGGAACAGCTATGCAAAGGCCATTTCCTGAGTTAATACCACTGGACACCAAGGAATGCTCTTAACTTAAAGAGGTAGGCAGGATGCAGTGGACTGCTCGGGGCAATGGAGATTGGGCCATGAACTATATCCCTACCTGACCCTTTTGGTCTATAATATAAGGTAGGAATTGGGCGGCCATGAACTACACCCACACCTGACCCTTTCGGTCCATACAATATGACGGTAATAGGATGGGGTCCAGCAGAACACTCACTCTACACAACATTGCATAATGCCATATGATTGGTATCATTCTGCGACTCTGTGGGAAACCTCACTATTCCCAACATCTGGCAGACCGATCTGCATTGAGATTTAGCCGCGTCAAGCCTCCTCCCCCAGCAACTAATGAGACTGTTTCTATAGAATGCAAAAGCTGGCAGTGGAGCAACGGGGGGCAGTCTGCACCGTTTTGTGCTGCCATCTTTTGTGACTAAGAACAGAGAACCTGTTGTTGTTTTTTTTGTCCATTGTGTCTTGTGTTTTTCCCCTCTTCCCCCTGCCATTGCCCTGGGATATACCCTGTAATCAGGGATATACACTTTTCAGGTGATTCTCTGTCATTGGGATGGGGGCCCCTCCTGGGTTTTCTCCTGTGCCCCTCCCTCCACCCCATGGCGTGCGCAGTGACTCTGTCAGTCTCGCACACATACGGTGTCCTGCCTTGGCAGCAAGCTCCCTAGCCTAGCTGCAGGGATTGCAGTGGCACTGGAACCTGCCACTAACCCTCCCTGACCGAGGCACTCTGCAGAGCTGCAGCTGCCTCAGCCTCGCCTGCCTATCGTGGCAGTGACCACAGCTTGCCCCTGAACCCAGGCTGCCCACACAGCCGTGGAAAACACTGCTGCTGGGCCATACATGTGGCCCCTGGAGCCCCCGCTCTTTAAAGGTCTATCAACCCTCCGAGGCTCCAAACAATGTTTTGCACAGCAGTCCACCTATTAGAAACACTGGCTAGTTTTCTGTTACTTGCTAATTACGACCATTTCAGTACCAAGATTTACACACAAAAATTCCGTAGCATGCCATTTTTTTTTTGGGTGTTGCCACACTCGTATTCAGTGTTGGGTTGTAAACAATGCTATGTCATCACTTTTTAAATAAATATGTTGATTTGAAACTAAAATCATTTTCTGCAGGAAAAAAGACAGTGAAGTTTCATGGTAGTTTAGTCTCCACTCTAACGAAGGGTAGAGGGTGTCTCTCTGAACAGGAGAATGTTTTTATAGCAGGATCATGTTTAGTTTAATCTCTGTTCCAAAAGGCAGGCTGCACTTTAGCACTGGAGGTCCAGCTGCAGTACAAGTCGACCACCCTGTTTTGTTTTGTCATCGACCCCCCCCCCCCACACTCTCTCCCAAGTGGTCTGCCCTAATGAACTGTCTTTTTTTTGGCCTGAGATTAGGTCAGTAGATATACAGTAAATTACTGTGCATCCCTATTCATTCTAGATTATCTCACAAATATCAGAAGCCTTCAGGCAAGCACACCCTTGGGCAGCTGGAAACACCCTTCACTGGACATGTTTTAGGCTGTGATTCCTGGAATCCCATCAAACCAAGAGTTACCAAGGATCCAGGCAGCTCTGAAGTGAGGCGAGCTGCAAATCTGCCCTAATTGGTACCATGTAACTGGGTTTGGTTCTGTGGCTGCACTGGCCTGTTCTGCGAGGGTGCACCTAGCATGTTCATCACCGAGGGCTGCAGCATCCTTTGACTGCTGTGCAGGATGATGTCATCCGGATAGCGATAAGCTATGCAAAACGGTAACAACAGTTCTTCTGCCAAGCAGTCAATACTTCAGCAGCTGGTTTCGACATAAAAAAAAAAAAAAAAAAATAGGTGCCACTTGAAGCGAAGTGGCAATCAGACCCAAGCAAGCAGACTAGCGAGGTTTCAAAAACCAAGGCTGTGAAACTCGTGATTGTGGTACAGCACCTCACAGAGAACTATTCTTGTTCCTAGAGCTCATGCTTTCAAATACACCTGGCAGTTCTATGGCTGCCTGTGCCACAGTATGCATTTTCATAACTCTTCTCTACTTACTATGTGTCTCTCATGTACCACCCTTTCATATTCTCTTGTGTCTCCACAGTGACTCCAGATAATCGAAACAGAGGACTGTACAGTCGTAAGCTCCCTCACATTTGGCATTTTAATTTACAGTTTTTAGCAAGGATAGCTCAAACGAAATGTTCGTGTTCACTGGGGTTCTGCTTCTTACATGACAACAGCAGCTGAACGGCAGTGTACAGTACATTAGGGCAGTCATTTTATCAATAGCTTCGCCAACAGCTGTGTATTCTACGAGAGTGAAACTTGACCAGCGAGCTTACACACATCAGTAAATGCCTAAAGTATCCTACTTCCTCCTTCCCAATGCTCAAAAGGTAGAGTCGAGATCTGCTTCTGAATGATACCTGCACAGGCACCTGATGCTGTTCCACTGCTACTCTTATTTGCTCTTCTGAACATGTATCTCGCCCCCCCCCCAAAAAAATAATATATACAGCACTTTGTCAGGGAGTGGGATGGTGTACTGCACCTTGACAGAGCGCTGTACCTTCAACATGAAACATTGGTGACCACAGGTATTGGGTTTGTGCTGCGTCTTGTAATAAATCTTTTTTTACTCATAATGACTTGTGAGTGCATGTGTTTTTTTCCCTTGGTGCCTGGCTTTTTTGTTTTGAACCAGTACATCCCAGTGTCAAACCAGACCACAGCCAATAGTTCACTATGGTATGTGACCCTCCCTGTGCACCAGTTCTACCAGCTTTACAAACAAAGGAGAAACAGAACCCCAGTGACCATGCTGATCTCAGCTGGGCTGGCTGGGTAAACACACTGAAGGGGAAAAAGGGTCACGCCACAATGGGATGTAAAGTCAGAACACTTGGACACGGTGTAGGAGTGTGCATAAGGCAATGAAATGATACCACACTGGTCCTATACCAAGCTGTAATTTTAAAACAAATACGCAAAACACTCAGAAGAATCCAAATGCCACAGTGAAAAAAACAAACAGGATACTGCAGGCAGGAGTTGATATGAATGTGGTCAATTACTTCCAAATTATAGTCTTAGACTTGTAAAAACAAAAGTCTGACCCTTTATCCTAAATGCGTGTACAACAATTTCATGCTTGAAGCAAAAGAACTGACTTCTTTTCTCCAAGCCTCTCAGAACTTGACTACAAAGTTTAAATGTCAGTATATGAGGGGAATGACTTTGGAATTTGTGCAGATGAAATTTAATCTCAAAGTGGTACATATACATTCTAGTGAGTCGAGCTCAGGAATCAAGTATAACACCACAAAATTATGTGTGGGTCAAATTTTGGGCCACAGCCAACAGTGCTCCTTTTCATGCACCGAGTCTGAGCTTGAAACTGCTATCCAAAGAGTCCACTTCCTCCATAGTAAGCACAAGTCTTCCCTTATTTTCATATAAGGGGCACAGTTACTGTACCATTACTGGGAATATTAATGTCTGGAGATGTGTGCGTTGTATATTTTCTGGCTGCATCTTAAATTGACCATTCTACTAGACTCCGCCCCCAGCCATCCACCAAACATCTTGATACCTGCCATTCAAACCAGTTAGGGGCAGAGGTGAAACTGGGCAAGAACCCACAGGAACTCAGTTCTCTCATCTCCTGCAGAATTGTATACAAGTTCCTACACCTCTGCCATCTTTCTCCTTCAACTACCATAGTAAAGTATCACTTCCTACAGATATCAGCTCCCCCACCTACATAGGTGCCGGAACGGGGGGGGGGGGCCACTAGGGCCATGGCCCTACCACTTTCATAAGTGGCCCTAGCAGTTTTTGCAACTATGTTACTGTATTTAATAGGGGAGAATTTACCCCTTACATCCTTGGCCCTACCATTTTCAAACCATTCTGGCACCACTGCCCACCTACATATCTAGAGGTGAGAGTCCCACCACTCAGGGGTTCCGGGAACTCAGTTCAGTGTGCAATGGCCACAAGGTTTAACAAAGAACATTTCGACTCATAATGTATGTGCTCTCCAGGACAGAATCCATTTTGGAAGCACAGTATTTGACTTTCAAAATAAGGTAAAAACATCCAAATCTAAGAGCAAGGACACACCTGACATCCAAAAGTTGCTAAACAAAATTGGACAACTTCCCATTTTACAGATACTAAAGTTGAAATGGTTGTTTTTTCTAAAAGAAAAGAATATTTTAACAGTAATATGTCATATTAAAAGTTGTATTAAAAGGAAAAAAGATCATATAACTGACTTCCAAAACTTGGGACCTGAGAACCTTCCCCCTAAAACCCTATGGCTACCAACTTAACTACTGATTGGGGGGGAGGGGGGTCTCCTTGCTCGTATCACCAGCAGATCAATAATGCATGCCTTGTTTGTTCACAAAGTTGTTATGGGCCTTTTTTATTGATAATATTTATATTTATTTTCAATTTGTATAGGTGCATTTTTTTTTAAAGATGAAATATCTTACTGAGATTTCTGTATTCCAAGTAAAGCAAATACATGGTGACAACATGAGATGTACACCAAAACATATCCTCCAAGGAGGGGAGGGAACATATGGGCCCGATGTAGGCTACAGGTTACACTCTGTAGGGTACACAGAACCTATGTATTACAGGGTAGGTACTTTGGTACTTTCAATTTATAAGGAACCAAGATCCCAATAGAAGAATCCACCACAACCACTGGCAACATGAAATCACAGTGCATTGATATGGGTACTGGAACACTGAAACAGTGTCCACAGGTTTAAGTTGTCAGCCTTTATAAATATGCTACAGTACTTTGTTCTTCTTCTTAACTGAATAATGTTTATGTTTGATTTGCCAGACCACCTTACTGGACATGGCCAACACAAACTTCGGTTAGAGTAAACTTCATTAACCCTAATTAAAATGCATCACAAGTTAATTGTGTTGCATCGTTAAACATCTTCGAAAATGACATTGCCCCCCAAAAAAAAAGGAAAATCTTGCCAACCCAGTTCTCATTTAGACAGTTAGAAAGACGTAATGCATGCTTCTGGCCATACAAAAATATCATTAACACAATTTCCTTCATCACTCGATGAAGCCCTCTGTTTCCATAGAAATGCTATTTATACCGCAGCCTGCTGAAGTCTGAAGGAGCTTGCTGCCTATTTTCAATCAATATCTTTGTTTTCAGGAAGAAATTAATATTCATTATGAACAATGAACACATTACATGACCTCTGAACCCACTGGTTGCTAAGAGGCTTGAAGAAGCACCGAATCGATGCAGATTTTTTGGTCGCACACACTGTGATCTTATTCAGCACTAAATCTGTGGCTTTTCAAGGTCTTAAGCATCAGTATCCCTTGTCTGGAAAATGACTGTGTGTGCTGCATCTATTCAAACGGAACCAGCGCTGCTCTATCGTATGCCGGCACACTGCATGGTTATTCTCCCGGGCATAAGGCAGACATGCAGAGATGTGGTGTTCTTTGTTATTTGTTTCAATGCAGATAAGCCACACGTCAGATTCTCAGAGTAAATGAACCACCTGACTTTTAACAAAATGGAACATGACTTACGTTAAGGGTAACCGAAAGATGTTAAAAACAGCTTGTCATGTGGTGGCTGAAATAAAATATGTCTGTTTTTATAAATGGATTGCATCAGATCTCTTCCACCTCAGTTCACTGCTAGCACAACACTGAAGCTCCTGCATTTACAATACCTTGTCGGGTCCTCAGACTAGTGCAATCAGAGGAGAACAACAGCTCTTTCTTTCCCAACAATACCAGATTTAATTAAAAAAAAAACACCATGACAATACTAATGGCAATTAGACTAAATGATTAGGCAAAGAGAATGGAGGAGTCTGACAAGCCCCATGCGTTTCCAAGCTGCTTTCTCCTGTACAACATTTTGTATGACAAAAGAGTGTGTATGTAGCCAGGCCCTGTGAGGCTGAATGCAAGAGCCCTTTCACAGAGGTTTCCTGTATGGAAGAGAGCTTCCTCTAAAGAAATAAAACAGCCAAAGAGTTTGATCCTGAGGAAAATAAATGCTGGTGATGGGGTGGGGTTGGTACAAGGCACCTAAACATTTGCTAGGCTTATGTTTCAGAAACATCCATAGACTTTAAAATGATTAAATTTAATTTACTCAGCCTGGTGCTGTGCAGGGCTGAGGTGCTAGGTGCCCTATCTCCTGCCACACTGGTGACCTGGGTTCGGGAACAGACCAGGGTCACTCGAGGGCTGGCAGGGGGAAGGAGGATCGAGTGTCCACAGACAGCTCTTCTCCTCGGGAAGGGGGGATAGCACATGCCGCTGCTTGACTGCCACCCAGTAGAGGTTGTGTGGCCACGGGGCCGGGCGCAGGCATTCAAGTACATGCAGTGTCTTCACGCTGCATGCCCACACCACTTCAGGCACGTTGGCCTTAGGGGTGGGGACTGGAAAATGGGAAAAGCCGGGCTGTGCAACAAGGAAGCCTCGCCACCTGCCTCAATGCACGCCATCACCCCAGCCCCTGATGACTGGATCCAGACTCTGGGAGTGGGGAGGATGGCCTCCCGGCCCCGCCATGGTGGTGGTGGGGGAACAAGCCATGAGGCAATAAGGCAGGCAAGACCTGGAGTGAGATGGTAACGGACGGGGAGGAGGAGTAGGGGCGAAGAGCCAGCCAGCACTACCAGGAAAAGCACTATATAGAAAAAAATAATTTACTTGATGCCCTCCTCCCCAACCATCCACTGCAACTGGAAAACACCTAACGCCAGTTACTGTAAAATTAAATTACTCAATCTCTCCCCACCCTCCCGTCTATCACAACTTGCCATTTATTGGCTGGATGGCTCTGAAAGGGAGACACAATATTAACTTAAAGAGTTAGTGTACTGCCTAAAGCTGACATTAGTTTTTAAAAGCAGTCAACAATTACCTTTTATATTTGAGGTACTTTTTTCTTTTTACTTTGGCCAATTAGAAGATTGTGTACCTGATGTTAGTAGGTGCGATGTGTGGGACAGCACTCTGCCTGGCAGCTAACATATGTAGCTCTGCTCCCCCAACTACACCATCAGCATTTCTGTGACCTCACTGACTGTGACATCACTTCTGCTTAGGAACAGCCTCTCAGTGACTGCCAGGGCAGTCACCTGTGATGCGACTGTCAGCGCTGCTGATGTAGAGTGTGTGTGTGTGAGTGGAGGGGTAGAGATAGAAATGTCAGCTGCCAGGCTGAGAGCCGTTCCACACATCCAGCACAATATTATCTCATAGAAGGCTTTTTGATGAGCAAAAGGAAAAGGAAAGCCGGCCAGGTGGTGCTGAGGGTTGAAGCGGTGGATGCCACATCGCACCATGCCCGGCAACCTGGGTTTGAAGGCGGATTCAGGTTGCGGGGGTTCTGCGGAGAAGGATTGAGAACCTGACAGCTCTGCCTTCTCTGGGGAGGGCTGGGTTGTCCCACCACCTGGGTGACCCTGGGTGGTGCTGGTGAAGGTCCGGAAGGCAGACAGGCAGGAAGGGCCGGCGTTGGCTGGGGACCACAGTGGATGCATGTCTCAGCACACATCCGTCTCATTGGTCCTTCCCACACTCTGACATCAGAGGGGTGGACTGAAGAACAAGAAAAAGCACTTTGTGCCTGTTCCAGGCGACGAACCCACTGCACCACGACCACAAGGGAACCGGGGCCAGATTACACAATCTGCGGCTCCATGTGCAAAGTTCAAGGAGGTAGGGGTCTCTCACCCCTGCCCGGGGTGTCATCCGGGAGCTCTAGAGGTAAGTGGAGTAACAGCATCAGAGCAGATTACCTGATCCTCAAGTGGCATGAGGTGCTTGGGGGTTCCGAGAGAGGGACTGGGCACAAAGCAGAGGAGAGATAAAAAGAGAAAGTAAAAAAAAAAAAAAAAAAAAAAAAAAAAGGACAAGGAAAAATACTTAAAATAAAAAGTTACAAATGACTGTGCTTCTGACAATTTTTGTACCGTTTTCCTCTCTGCCTGTTTTGACTCCACTAGCTCTATAAACCAGATCATCAAGTTTGAACCAACCAAAGTGGTCAGGGAAAGCAAGAGATGCTGCTACCATGAACAGGCCTAGAGGACTTGCCTCAAGGTACTGGAGAGGACAGGTGTGAAAGAACAATAGATCGGAGACTGTAATTGGGAAATGCACCAGTTCAGCTGATACCACAGCTTAAAACATGACTGTATATGAGAACTTATACCTGGCAATTTGTTTGGGGAGGGGGGATGCAAGAAGTCAGAAATTCAGAAAGAGTACTAACTACAAAATCAGGTTTTTACATTTCACTGTGTTCACTTGAGAAGAAAGTTTCAGGTGAAGTGGGCTATCTGAAATTGAAGAAACTGTACCAATGCAGGTTTTATGCCACTGCCAACCCATCAATCAAGTCTGCCACTTCCTTTGGGGGGGGGGGAGAAAAAATAAATTACTTGGTGTTTCTTTGAAGGGGAAAATAGGGAAACCTTTCTGCCAAACGGGAACCTGAATCACTTTCTGGCAGACAAATGATTTCCCACCACAGAGAGGCACTTCTGCTGCTTAATGTTTATTTCACCAGTGACATGATAGTCTGTACTTGCGTCCCATCACAGAGACGCTACACGTTTACTAGCAAATCTCAACACCTTGCCTAAAAATTCTTAATAGTTAAACATGCTTTTATTTATTTTACAGGAGTAAGCTCTTGGATACTACTGTTTCTTTACGTACAGACACACAACTTTTGACCAAGATTCATTTTTTATACATGCCACTGCACACAACAGTCTCCTTATTTAAACTGCATATGCTGACTGTTAAAAAGATAAGAGCTTTGAAGGGTGAGAAAAAGGATTTCTAACGATGCTACATTTGACTTTTGACCCTAACGTTATTAAACATCATTCTCTATCTGTGCAAAGTGATACAGCAGACTAAACAAAGAGCGTCCCACAAGTTAATCTGTCCAGGCCAGTTTTAGTCTTGCTGATGCACAATATATGTATGTGTGTATATGTATGCATGTGTATATGTATGTGTGTATGAACATATGTAGGCATGTGTGCACATGTATGGACCTGTGTATGAACACTTCAACAGTAGGTACTGTATGCATGCACCTGCATGTATGTATGTGAATGTGTTTCATTATGTATTCATGCACACACATATGAATGCACATGCGTTGGCACATGTGTCTGAATGACACTATGAGCCTGTGCCTACACAGGTGAGATTGTGCACAGATGTAGGTTTGTGAATGGAATGTAAGCATGTGTGCATGTATGTAAGTAAGTAAGTGTGTGCAAGACACAGAAACATGTTTTATCATACATCTGCAAACAGCTCAGAGGACTAACAGATACCTCATTTTAATGTGTCTTGTTACCTACAGCTTTCCAAACTAAATGTCTGACATGGTATATGAAAGAATGTTCTAAAAGAACAAGTGCAGATTTCTTTGAGGTGATGTGAGAAAATGCTGCTGTTATATTTTCTGAAACCATACCCTTAATGACAAAAATATCCCCTCTGGTAATGCTCAATTAATGTATAATCATTAAGACGGTGCAAGGGGCAAGCAATTTGCAGCCTCCTATGGAAAGACATTCTTTAACCTCCAGTAAGTCGGGGAACCTCTGATGAGAAAATGCAGATGCTACAGAATACTGTGTGCATGGAAATAAACTTGACTAGTGGGTTTAAAACACCATGTTGAGAGAGACCCTGCTGAGAATCTTGCTGAGGTTCAAAATGGTGGATGTATGCTTTCTTTATTGTTCATAATATGCAATAATATTAGTCACTGTATGCTAGTTAACAATTATTTACCTCTTTTGTGCACAGCAAAACAAATGCTTACATGTACCCATGCATTAGGCAGAAAAAATATGCTACAAACCTGATGTCATGTAGCCCCGTGATGGCTGGGAAATAAAAGCCGGTGGAAAATGCTTATGCAGTCGGTAGTCCTTTTCACTGCGGGACCTCATGCGGTCTGAGGCTCGATCAGAAAAATCAGAACTAGGCCATGCTCGACCTAAGGTTGTACTCCGTGTCTTCTTCATTTTGAGGCTACCTGCAGTCTAATCCTTTAGCCGCATGTGAATGGGCTCCCACCGCTCACTTGCTGCGGCCTATTAGATCAAACTCCCGCCACGGCTCTGAGGGAATCACCACACATTTTTTTTTTCAGTTCCGGCCTCCTCCGTGAAATAAATTGCAGGTCCGTTCCTTTTTCCTCAATTGATCAATTTACACACGTCCCACAATGCATTACACTTCATTTGCAATCAGTCCAGCTTATAGTTTCCAGATTCATGTGCAGGAAAGGCACATTATGTGGCTTCTCAGCCAAAGAAGTGCAGGGGGGTGGGGGGTGGCAAAGATTTGCAGAGTAAAAGCTCTGGGTTCTCAAACAATAGCTCGATTCAGCACAGGGAGTGCTTGGCCAAACTGTGATCCAGAACACAAAAGGCCCAAACAAATTAGAAACCCACGGCCTTTGATTTTGACCTAAGGCAGCATGCTGTGGAGCATCCGAGCCTCTGTCTCTGCTGCTACAGGATTAGAATGAGGCTTTGATGACAGTGAAAGTGGGTTTTCCTTCACCTATCAAGATCCTAAGCAAAGAATCAATGAGGCGAGCTCAGCAAGGACACATTAATCAGAAGGCAATCTTCGTTTAAGGAACCCCACAGCTGCTCTCCTTACACACTTGGGTGTATGTGCATGTGGTTCTGCAGTGCAGCCATCACATACGTCCTGGAAGCAATTGATTCCTGGGAGGCTCACAGCTAATGAAGGCTCACAGCCACAGTCGAGATGTGTGTTGTTTGCCCTCCTTCTCCTTCAGCAGTTCTTCGGACACTGTCTCCTGTAGGCCTTAGGAAGAGGCTGGGCTGTTGTTCCAGACATTTTGCTTTCAATTAGCTCTCCGTACACAGCCTGCTCTGCCACTGCCTCTCTGCTGAGCACTCTGCCGCTGCCTCTCTGTTGAACGGTTTCCTGCCTTTCAATGCAGTGAATAGCTATTGAAGGGCAGGAAACAAGGCAGCCACCCAGTCTCATGGTAATCAAGGAGCTGTCTTAAGTTAGACGCACTGATCCTGCGAGGCATCGCATTTTAATGTAAAACACCCTTCGGCTCACTCAAGCCTTGGCCAGCGTCCCAGCCTGTAATCAGCACCAGTCTATTTACATACAAAGCTGGATATTTTTAGGACTGGCCCGACCCCTTTTTAAGAAAAGAACTCTCTGGTGGTTATCATTTTTTTCTTGTTTCAAACCAACTGCAGAACTTTTTGTCTGTGTACTGCAATCCATATTCCTTTCGGCAGAACAAGGAAGTCAAGGGTCACCCTGTCTTGACAGCTGCAAGCAAATTCCTCTGCAAGGCAATTAAAGCCCTCCGAAACTGAAATGAAAGTAGTCCATTTACAGGGTTTGCACTGGACAGACTTCACCTCTTCTACCAACTGGCAAAGCAACACTGAAGCCAGCAATCTCTTCAGGAGAGAAGAGATCAAGTCTCAATACAGCTGTTCCCAGCCTCGCAGCCAATCACTGCAGGACAACAATGCGCACACACTGAGACACACACACACACTCACACACACACACTCATGCACAGAGTGAGAAAATGGGAACAGATGCACTCTCCAATTGTTCTGGAACTTAGCTGTAAAAATAACCACCTTTATTAACATAAAATAACAGACAAGACTGGGTCTGGGCGAGTGCATTTGCTGGATGAAAATCTTTATCCAGGCTTTTTTAATGCAAAGCAGATTTACACACACACACCTTAAAAACTGCAGACATTAAAACAAAATTTCAAAACAAGCAAAATGAGTTGGGGGGATAGAATAAATCTGTTTGTTTCCCGTCTGTCTAAACAGTAATCTTTTGTACAACCTTTAAAAGAAGAGAGAGCAATAACTAGGGTTACCACCTTTCAAAAAGTCCGAAGTGGGGACATTTCTTACTGAAACATGACTTTTCGCAGGACAGTACATAACCTCGACCAATGCAACAGACTTGTTTTCACTATATAATCAGAATTAAGGCTAAGTATTGTAGTTTCTTAGTTGCTTATATTGTTTCTTACAATTTTAAGGTATTTTAGTTAAGGTATTGTAGTTTTCTGCAACATTTAAAGTTAGAAACATCTTTTTCTTCTATAAAGTCAGGACATTTAGTATTTTTCACGTTTTTTTGCAGGACACAGCTGCCCAAATCAGGACTGTCCTGAGAAAATCAGGACAGGTGGTAACCTTAGCAATAACGACTAACCCAGGAGTATCCTGGCGGGATGGTGGTATGTGGGAGAATGGATGTCCCTCCTCACCATTCTCTCTTGCCCTACTCTCATGCTATAATCAGCACCTAATGGACAAGAAGGAAGCAACTGCCCCAAAGCCAAGTCGAGAAGGGGACTACTCAGTGGCTAATGATATTATTATTTCTGGTGATATCTCTCTGTGTAGTACTTCCTGCTACCTCTGAACATGTATACTTTGCTTTGAATGTGCAACCTTGAAGTTCTCAATAAAAATATATCTACAAAAAAAAGTGCAAATTAGTGCAACCCATGAAATCTGCTGCAAATAAAAGACAGAAAACACACTCTATATTTCTTTTTTTTTTTTTTGTTCCCAATTATCAAATCTACTTTCTTGTTATTTTGTTTTCCTCTGTTTTTCCCTGCCCCCACCACCACCACCACCACACACACACACACACACTATTGGACTGGAGTCCCAGTGGCTGCACCCTTCCTCTGGCTGGGAGGGGAAGCACACACAGCTGTCTTTCACAGTCAGTAGCACCAATGCTGCTGCTCCACAATCAGTCGGCAGGTGATATAGGAATGCCAGATGTGATTGGCACCCTCACTTCCCATGTGTCAAACACCTCTGCAATGTACCCAGCCCCCACCAGGGTCTGGGATGGGATTTTGAGGATTGCACATGAACCTAGCATCACAGGGGGAGGCAAGATGCACAGCACCCCCCACCATGGAATAAGTTTTTTTTTTCATGAAAAACTAGCCTCACGAGAGGAAATATACAAGTAATAATCCAAAACAGGGTGCGTGGGCTGCGGTGGGATTTACCCATGCCTGATGTAGTTCGGACATGAGGCCACAGGTCGGGTGAGTAAACCACACCAGAAGTGAGTAAATTCCACTATAACCCACATTCTGGACTGGGTTATTGCAATTATACAATTTGTAGTAGGTAAAGGTTAAAAAAAAACTGTCAAAAAAGTTTGATGAAAAAAAAACCCAAACTTTTCTGTAGTGTAATATCCTTCTGCAGAATCTGCGGCCAGAAGCAGCAGTTGTTTGAGGTGTCCCAGCAGTTGCTAGAGTGGCAGAAGGGGAATACTGATTTACTTTTACTTTTGTGAAGTGGCTGACTGGCACCTTTTGTGGCGGTTAACATATGCTAGGACTTATCATGGCTAAAAGGTGCCAATCAGTGTGCCCTGTTCTCAGACCCCATTGTATATTAAAAAAATATACTGTCTACAGCATTCTGTACCCCCCCCTTCATGTGCTACAAACAAATGGTTAAATGAACATTTTTGCTGTAACTCCGGGGATGTCTCCAGTTCTCTGCTACATACAGCATGGAATGGAACTAACTTTCTGCCAGATTTAATGCACTCATTTCTATAAAACTGCAGAATATAAACACATTCCATATTGAGACATGGCCTCATGTTAGCCTTGGGACACTAAATACTTTAGAATTCATAAAAGCAGCCAGCCCTGTGGCACGGCGGGTTGAAGCATTGGATGCCACACCTTGTGCCATGCCAGCGCAGCGACCTGGGTTCTGGAACAAGCTTAGGTCATTGGGGGTCGGCTTGGGGGGGGGGGATGGGAGCTGCATGGCCACACCACTGCTGCCAGGTGAGGCCTGGGGGCAGTGCAGGTGGAGAGCAGCATGAAGAGAGGATATTGCGGGACCGCAGTTTGCGCACACCTCCACATGCGTATGGGCAGCCGCAACAAGGGAGGGAGAAACATGAAAAAATGGAGCTGGCAGACTCCACGATGGTCCCGACTGCGCTCCAGGTGATGGGGTAGCAGGCCAGCCTCGCCTGCCAGCTCTGATAAATAGAACATGGAAAAAAAAAAAAAAGAAAAAAGAATTCATAGAAGAATAAGCAAATCTTTCAGAGTGAGTGAGTGTGTATATGTGTGTGTGTGTGTTGGGGGCAGTGGAGAGTATTCCTTTTTCTACATACTGTTCGATTCCACAAGCGGAAGCTGGTTATAAGTATTTAGTGAAAAGATTCACCTGTTTGGTCTTGGTTCAGAAAAGGGACACTGCCTAATAGATTTCAGTGATTTCTAGCATGAATATTTTTAACAAAAAAGAATCCTACCAAACAGTGGTACAAACCTTGAGCAAGCCAGCTCCTATCAGCACTGCTCAGGGGTGCTCAGATTCTCTAGAATCCATTCCATCCACATCCAGTTGGAATTTTAGAAATTCCAATCCTGATTCTGTTTGGACTCGGATAAAAGCATCTGAGCACAACTGGAAATGGAATCGGTAGTTCAGATTCTGAATCCAGCTACACTTCTGTGCGGTCTCATCATGGCAAGGCAAGTGGACAGCTGTAGCTGTAGTATGGGTGGTAGCTGGTGGGGATCAGTCTCCTTCCTTGCTGGCCTGTTGGGCAAATATCCAATCCATTCCTACACCCCTAATGTTTAGGACCCCCCTCCCCCGCAATGCCCTAAGAGTCCAATGCGCTAAGCCCGGTTTATTACAGCAAGTCCTTCAGTTGTTCAGTGGCAAACCATGCAGGCCTCCTCACGTACCCATCTAGTCTCACCCAAATACACTCTGTCCCCTAGACAGAGGCAAGTGACTGGCGAGTACAGTCTAGTGGTGACTAACTGGTGAGGGACCAAGTTGGGCAAGAGACATCTCCATGACTGCCTCCCAATCCAGCAGCAGGCTAGTTAATAGTACTGGTCACCACTGCGACCCACAGGTAATAACTATATAATAACTCGGGAGCGTTCTTCCCCACAGGGAAGCCCAGTTATAATTTGCTGTTATAATCAGCTGGTTATAGCCCCAAACATGCGACGGGGTTCCCTTGGTCCACGTATGTGTCAGCCGCAGTCTTCCCTTAATCATGCCAGACACTTCAGCAGCTCTCACACTCCAATGCTGTAAGTACTGAATTCTACTCTTTTAATAAACTTCTTTTAAGTTTCTGGAGAAATTACAAAAAAAAAAAAGTTTAAACAGGAGCTTCAGCAGAACCAGAGTCCTGCCCATAGACCGCACTTCAACCCGGCTGGGGGTCCACAGACAATCTATTTTATATAATTGCTGTGGCAAAAAAATGCTCCCTAGCAATTATATAAAACAAACCATGGGATGGTGTGTACAATTCGAATTTGACACGTACCCTCAGTGTTGGATGCTACACAAACACCTCAAGCTTTGCTCTCGGTGTGTATGTAGCATTGCACACCTTGGGTGTGTGTAAAATTCTCGTTACACATACTACCCCAGGATTTATTCTACATTTCTATTTCACGGTAAGGTAAGGTAAGGAGAGAAGGAACAGAATGCTTTCCAGCTGGAGATTCAAAATTGAATTTCCAATCTGCATCCAAGCATTTTTCAGAAAACAGATACTTGGCCTTCAATATTGAAAATCTGAATCCCTAAAAACTGACCAGAATCCAGTGTAGCTGACTCCATCAGACCAATTCTGAGCAACTTATCTTTTTTCAACATAGTTTTCTCTCAGGCCCAGCTGCCCTCAGAGATTTACCCTGTTTGACCTTTGGCTACCAACCTGCCCCATCCGACACCTCCACAGTTCTTCCCACCATGGCAGGGTCCAGGGACTTGCCATCCTCCTTAGTAGGCATATGTTTGAAATGGAGGCCAGTTTCTGTGCCATGCAGCCCGTGTGTGCGGAACATCATACAGATGATAGCGCAGCCATCCTCATTGCCTCGTGTGCATGCAGCACATCCTTGCAGCAGAAGCAAGTTCCCAGGCCAAACTGAAGGAGTCGCTGTGTTGGCAGAACTTGCCATCAACCCTCCCCGGCCCTAGTACACTGCCAGCCATACGGTAGCTATCCCAGCCTGACCTGCCTCCCACCATGGCTATCCTAGTCCACTCCTGAACTTGGGAAGCCTGCACAGGAGTGCGGGGGTGCTGTTGCTGGACCATAGAGGTGTCCGTACAATACATTTTTAACTTGCTTCTCCTCCATCCCTAAAAAAGGCATGGTCTTTAGAACTGGGGACACTGATTGGTTCCACGCCTATTGCCCATACCTCTTTTTCCCCAGCATATTAGCCAACAGCATAGCCTTAGGCTTGAGTGGCAACGTGACCACACATGCAGGCTACACAAACTGAGCATACAAAGAAGGATTCAAGGAACTCTAAAAAGCATTCTGTCTTTTTTGAGTGAATACTGTGTCTCCCCGCCCCCACCCCAAGTCTGCACAGTGTGTTCTAGTGGCTAGAGTATGAAACAGGAGATAGCAGGACTGAAACACAGACTACAGGCCCTGGCTTCTTCGTTATCATGAGCAATGGCCAACAGACTTGGCCTCCACGTGCTTCCATCTCTATCAACTGTACATATGTGTAGATTGGTCTCGTACCTCCTATATCAGATCAGATTCATCACCTTATTCTGTTAATCGTCAAGCCTGTCACATGCCGCTCCTATCTCTACGTAACTGTTTCCTCTATTGTTTAGGTTTAGCACCTTTGCAGTTCTACCAGCTAATCAGGTTAAAGATAAATGAGAAACCTTTACTGATTAGCTTAGGTTACAGCCAATTCTAAAAGGAGTGCCCTAGCTGGGTGAGGGCTGAAGCTTATGCTAGTCAGCAGGAAAAACCCTCCAAGGAAAATGGGTGTCATGACTAAGAGGTATCATGATTGGGACCTTAGGTATTTCCGAGGGTGGGGGTGGGGGGAGGGACGACCAGTGCTCTTTAAGTCAGACACACATGTGTACCATAATCAGCAACTATTTCCCAAACTGGTAACATTCTGCTAGACTAAATACAAACAAAAGTCATTTTCTGTGTTTAAGACAGCAAAAAGTCACAGATTTACTATTTTTGTTGGTGACCAACTAAAGAATGACACCCCTAAACTAAGGTCTTTTTTTTAACCATAAAGTTTTTTATCTTCTTTGAACAAAAAATGAGGCTGTTCAGCACCATCCCCACCACCCATGACTGACTACTGCCTCGCTTGGTCCAGGAGGCTTAAATCCCCCGTGGGCTCCCGCCTCCCACAGTAGGGCCAGCGTGGACTCCCGCCTCCCACAGTAGGGCCAGAGGAGGGAAAGTCATCCTCCCTCCCCCTACAGAGTACAATCTAGAAGTGCCACGGAGACCGAGCAGGGAGAGTGTGTGGGAATTCATTAAAGCCCACCTGCCTTCCATTTTGTTGCTCAGTCCTCCACCCCACTGGGCCTGCCATGAATGTCTGCTTTAATTCTCATCTACTGTCAAGTAAACTTTTGTGTTTTTTTACCTGCTGGGTGTGAATTCCAGTTTGGTGACTCTGGCTACAAATGTTTCAGAACATACCACATGCCAGCTAATGTAAACAATCAGCTTTTTTTTTTTTTATTATTATTATTTCTTCCCCTCATCCTGGCCGGCGGTCTTACTGCCTTCTGCTGTTCCCCCAGCGCCATCCCCCAAGGATCAGGCCCCCTCCCTTGTGCTCCCACAACTTACTCTTCATTGCAGGGTGGTGGGGAGTGTCTCAACCCACCCTAAATGGATCTAGCCAGGGAAGTGCCTTCTTGGGGGTGGCACCTACTGGGTACCGTGTCATGCTGCGTGGCCAGGACCTTTTTCGTTTTTTTCCCTTATGGAGGTAAAGTGTGCAATGATGCCTGCAGAGAGAGAGCACACATGTCCGCATGCGCTCCTCCAAGTTACTGGCCCATCTTCTCCCCTTTCTGCAGCATTGGCACACTGCCCCCCCCCCCAGCCGCTGCTAGGGGCCAGCCCAGCATCAACCGCTGGTAACCCCCCTCCCTGGAGAAGGACAGCAGACCATCGGACGCTCAATCCTTCTCCTCCCCTGCCGACCCCTGGTGGCCCGTACTCATTCCCGAACACAGATCATAGCATGAGGTAAGGCATCCAGTGCCTCAACCCTCAGCGCAACCGGGCCAGCTTAGCTTATTTTTTTTAATATTGCCCCAACCAGCATAGCCCCATGAGCTGCAGTATCTCATTTTCATGGAGGTCCTAGGGAACACAGCCGCAATCAACAGTGCAGAAAATGAAAGACACTACGCAGCGGCGCAGCGGTTGGATTTCCGCTTGCGACGCCAGCGACCCGGGTTCGGGAACGAGCCCGGGAGCTGGAGGGCCGGCCGGGAGGAGAGGACTTGAGCGTCCCAAGGACTGCTCATCCTCTCTGGGGGAGGGGGGTACCAGAGCTCGGCTCTTGTCTGGCCCCGGGTGGAGACCCGAGGTACAGCAAGCCCGATGCTCCAACAGAGGAGGTGATGTGCCAGATGTCGGCGCTTCAGCACCTCGACGTCCGGGGACCTGGCACGTCGAGAACATCAGGAAATAACCTTGCAGCCTCCCAGTAGATGGAGCACCAGGCCCCGACCCTCAATGCCTCTACCTGCCCGGAAACAGCATGCCGACGAAACACAGAGAAGCATCAGGGTGCAAGGGCTCCCACCCCGTACTCTGCCTGGGGGTATAGCCACGGGCTCCACGGGGACAGACTGCACCGCCACCAGGTAGGTGGAGCGAGGGGCTGATAAGGTCAGAGGTGTCTCCCAAGAGGGGAGAGCTGCGAGGAGGGGGAGAATAAAGAGAAAGTAAAAAAAAAAGACACTATGCAGCTGAATGGGAAGGAACAGAAATCAAAAGACCTACTGCACAGCTGCTAGCTTGGCAGGCTGCGTTTAACTGTAGGTTCTCCACCCAAGCAGTACTTTCCTACGCAGGAAAACATTTACACTGAACATTCGCAAATGGCTAACAGTGTCACACAACTGAAGTCTTCACTATATTTGGTTGAACTTTTTCAGGCTTGTATATGGCACAGGGAAAAAAAGAGATTCAACAAAACCGAAACATGCTGTCAGCGCGGGAGTAGCTCAGCATGGTGGAGCAACTGCCTCTACTAGCACAGACATTTGCGAGGAGGGTAAACTATGAAAATTGTTGTTGTAGGCCATCTGCGACCTTGATTAAAAGGTATACAGCTTTAATTTGCTACTTAGTATGGTTGAAACTGGGTGGATGTTGTGGCAGTAAAATGCAAAAAGCTAAGAAGTAGAAGCATTGGCCAAGCCTCCAGAGCAGCAGTTTCCACCGTTGCAATAATTAAAGCGATCAAGTCAATGAGAGAGGCTTAAATCGCTGGAATAAAGTACAACAGCAATGAGCATCAGACTCTGGGAAGTGCCAGAGGAGATTAAAGACACTTCTTCCAAGAACTCTGCAAATGTTTGTGTTCCCTTCCCCACTATACAATGATTGCCTCCCCACTATACAATGATTCCCCCCCCCCCCCGCCATCATGCGCACCTACAAAATAGAATGGGTTGGAAATGTCCTATTTCCTGACTAGCTTAACAAGTTCTATACAACTGCACAGGTCTGAACAGGTTCAGGTAGTGGGATTTGGAATTTGGGCAACTCACATACTCAATTCATGAGCCACTTACACTCATTCCTGATTTCCATCACAAACTTGGCTGCCACCTTTACTCATACATAAAAACCTTCAGCTAGGCCCTAAAAATAAAAAAAAATCAATTAAATTAAAGTAAGTAAAAAAACGAATGTTCTTTACACTCATGAGTCCCCTTACATACCTGCACACATTTTAAAAATCAAATACTATTCAGAGTTTCCATTGCTGGTATTTCTTTAATGTCCATGACAAATCCCCCCTCCTGTCTTACTTTACCAGTTTGTCAGAGAACTCCCTGCTCCTTACCTTACAACAAATGAAACTGAGGTTCTGGCTCCACTTGAGATGTGTATGTGTCTGTGTGTATTGCCAGTTGAATTATGAAGAATTTTGAATTCATGTATTCCATGTAACCATTACATATGTGTGGGGGGAGGAGAAGGAAGTATTCTTCTGCTACTGGAATAGTGCAGAGATTTGAATTCTTCTATTCCATGGTATACAATTCATTTATTTAGTTTTTGTTAACCGGGTAGGTGCACTAGCCATAAAATGACTATTTTCAGGCACGACCCAAGAGAGTGCAACAAAAGGAGAACAGTTGAACAACAGCAACATGGGTACAATAATACAAATAGAGGAACAGTACAGCAGTGCTACAAAAATACAATGGGTAGAAACAACAAAAAATAATGGCAAGCATTATACAGATAATGGCAGTAATATATATAATAAGTGCAGAAACCACGGACCCGACCTGTGGAGTGAAAGGTTATATAGAGAGAAATGTGAGGAATGTTCAAACATAACAAGAAAGACTGACAGAAGGAAGGTCGGGGTGGTAATTGGCAAAACAACAGTGGATGGTCAGCAACAAGGTTCGAGAAGGAAGAGAGCAAGTAGTCAAGAAGTTATTTACAAAGAGAAGGAAAAATATGGAGAGGGGAAGAGGAGACAGTCTTAGAGTTGGATTAGAGCACAATCACTCAATATATTGAATATGTAGAAAGACAGATGACTGACAGGAGAAAAACATGTGGAGGGACTATTTTGAATTATTTAGCAATATATTATATTTTTTGTGGCTTTAAAACTTTTAAAGTACTCTTTTTCTTTTTAAAGTTGCCTAAGGATATATTTTATAAACACAGTAAGACACATTGGGGCATTGGTTATGCCCCTCGGACCCTGCTTTTGGTCACTTTTGGTTTGTGCTGTGGGATAGCATGACACGGATTACTAGGGCTGTACCTTTGTTATAGAAGCCATGAATTCCATTGTTTTTTTTCCATTTTTATAAAACCGCCATGCTTATTGCATTTTTTATGATAATCCCATGAGTTTTAGCATTTCTATGATAACCACATGATCCACCATCTACCCATCATTTCTATGGCAACCACGTGATTTCTGGCACTTCCCACAGCAACACTATGATTTTTAGCATGTTTCATGAAAATTCCCTAGTTTTTGATGTTTGCAGTGACAGAGCCATAATGTCGTGCTGCACAGTTGCAATTTGCTTGGTCACCAGTCAGCCCCAGTGTAGAATTCCTCAGCCTGCACACAGCTGCAGTCTCTCAGATCACTGTACAATGTGCTGCCGCCTTCTACTGGACTAGCCTAACAATGATCTTTTTAAACATTTAAACCTTTGCTGATGGACTTGTGCAAAAATAAGTCAAAACAGAAGTAACACGTGTAATGCACACGGTATCCATGACTTTTCGTGACTTTTACTACAACTGCTATGATTCTGGTCATTTTGATCATGGCAATATCAAGATTTTCTCCAGTCTTTTTTCCACTTCAGAAGTACACCCCTAGTAATCACATTCTATTGGCTGCCAAGGATCTCCCAGGAAGATGACACACCACTCTTTGCCTTCCTGGACTCGAGTCTTGCCACCAGGGGACATCAGAAGGCCTTCTGGACCACTCTTCGGAAGCTGGGAGCTTAGCACTCTCTACAAATGCTGGTCACAAAAGAGTGGGCCACGCAGAAAAGAAACATTCAGAGATGCCAATGATGATGGCAAACTTGCAATGAAATGGTCAGCAGAATTCAGTCACTGGGAGGAAAATCCGGAGGCTGATTCAGACAAGCGATATGACACTGCATTGTCTGTGTACTCTGTGGCCCAGATTGGGGCTGCACTGGACTTACTAAGGACTCCAGTGATACACAGCTGACATAATTCTGGGGTTAATCATTGTTATTAGTTTGTTAGGTAAATGGTCGATGCTGCTGTTACTTTTTTTCAAAACTGTCTCTTACATGAAAAAAATGGCATGGATGGGGTAGCGCTTGGAAGCACGGCCACCTTGGTGTATTCACAGCTTGTTCCTAGCGACACTGTACTACACTGATTCCCAATTCTCGATAAGCAGACTTTGTCTTTCTTTTCCTTATGCTTCGTTGAGTCTAGCTGTACTTGTCCTGAAGTGCATATGTTTAACAGAAGACTTCATGCAGCAAAAAACTGCAAGAAGCTATTGTTTCAAGCTAATGTTCATTGTGTACCCTACATGTATGTTTGTTCAATAAACCTTGAATATATATATAAAAAAATGTAAATCTTACATGCACTTTAATGCAGTCTAAGTCAAATGGAATTTAAATGTTCAGACTTCCAGTTTTTACCAGTACTCTTATATTATCCACTATAATCTGTTAGTGCCTTTGGAAGTTGGTATATAAATATACTACAGTAGAGACAGGGTCGCTGCCGGAATGGAGGTGGTGCAGTGAGGTAAAGCCAGAAACCAAGGGTGTAAGGAAACCTGCACACTCACCCATGCTGTCACGGAAGAAGCAATACACCAAGCAGCTTCAAAGTGCAGTGTAAATTTATTCCAAAAAGCAACTGACTGGCGAAATGCTGGGCACTGCACGCAGCCACACTTCCGGGTTTTACTGCGTCCATCTTGGAATGAAATTGCACAGGATCTTGAAGCTGGCTGGTGCGCTGCCTCTTCTGTGACAGTGTGGGTGAGTGCGCTTGTTTTCTGTGCTTTCTTACTACAAATACACTGTTGATACCTAATGTAATTTGTTGGTTTTCTGCCATGAAGCGAATGTGGACTATTTCTGCTCCAATCTTTTATACGATCAATATCGTACAAATCCCTTAATGTTGTTACAAATAAGTGAGGGCAGCATAGCATCTAAATGAATGGATTCTAATGTTGCCTCACTATGAAGAAGGTTTATTCATAATTTTTTTCAAAATCAGTGAAATATAAGTTAAGTTCTGCTGCAACAATGTAAATAATGCTAAATGGACTTGTAGTTATGGCAGCACAGGGCCATTCTCTACATTAAAAAAAGGGGACTGGAAAAGTATCTCAGGATAGTTCTGTATACTGTTTAGCTGCCTAACAGGGCAAACAACAGCTGGTTCTTGACATGCCACAGGAGTGATAAAGGCATAGTAAAGCAGAACTTAAAATGGGAGTGGGCTTTTTAGCTATAGTATTTTTATTGCTATTCCAGCACCTCATACGTAGGCCAATCATGCCATTGTGGTAAAGAAGGCCAAAGTTGGGAAACATGCTGCAACTGACATTTTATATCACAATTGTGGTGCAGATCCAGAAGCAAATGGTTTGATACCTTTTATTGGACCAACACAGATGTTACAAAAAGAAAACAATGTCTAAGCTTTTGGACCAACCAAGTCCTTCCTCAGATACTTATGACAGTTGTTCAGAGAGTCACATTCTATTAACACCCTGATCATACATAAAAAAAAACATAAACAATTCTCATTTGGTTTAAAGTACCTGTATCAATTTAAAAAAAAATCACAAATTTAAATAGAATGAGTAGCATCCCATTAACTTCTACTACTGAGAATCTTTTCAAGGTCAGATGACATCAAATTAGTTAAGCTGAACACTCAAGCAGACAAAACTTCTAACTGACATTATTAATTAATGAGTGTGTTATGAGAATACATTCAAAATTAAAAGCAAGACATTTAGATTTAATACCACAAATGTACCAAGTTAAAACTTGATAGTACTGTGTGATAAAAAAAAACTGTACAACAGAAATGTATGTATGGAAATAAGAGGGAATAAAATAAAACAAATATATATACCTTGTATGAACAACTGTTTAAAACATTTACACAGAATTAAACCTGTCTGGAGATATTTTCTAAACTATATGCTCAACCAGTTAACACACTCCATAAACATTAAAACCTACAGTGCTGTAACACTACTTTTTACAAGATGATATCAGTTGTCAGTATTATTGCCAAATACAAAAAAAAAACTCTCAAGGACCACCTAGAAAATGAGTTCAAGCATCTTAAAATGTTCAAAGTTCAATAATGAGTCAGTATATAATCAATTAACTATATGAACAGAAACAGTCTTAAGAATCTGTATAAACCCCCCATGGAATGACCCCCCCCCCCGGGAAAAGATAACTAGAAGTGTATATTCACTATGCATGTGAGCCAAGAGTCCTAGCACCCTGTAGTATAATTATGACATGTACCTGAATATAAGCCTCCTAAATATATAAGCACAACCCCAACCCCTCCCCACACAGACTGCCCTCCCACACAAAAACACCATCCCCAACCCCCAAAACACACACAAAATTACCCCACATACACTAAACTCCCCTGATACACACTGACCCAAGATAACCCAACCCCCCACACACGATATTTGGTGAGAAACCAATATGTTGCTAACCAGTTAAAAAGGACTCTATGAAAACAAAAACAACAACACACTGAAGTCCTGCTAAATATCCATCCTATGAAGTAAAAGTTTGTGCAAGTTTAAGTGGGACAATGTGTCATGAAACCCAAATCAATATTCATGCCATATGCTACCATATCACCTGCCATCTTAAAACCACTCACCTACCTCTATAATCTGGCATTGACTACCTCCTCAGTGCCCAGCACTTGGAAGCATGCCAGGGTGGTCCCAATTTTTAAGACTGGTGACCTGCTATCCCCAGATAACTACTGGCCTATATCCTTGCTCCCCCACCTTAGTAAACTCCTGGAAAGGATTGTCCACCGACAACTGTCTGATTATATTGATACACACAACCTACTGTCGAGACAGCAACACGGCTTCTGCAAACATCACTCCACCACATCTGCCCTTGCCCTGTTTACCAATCAAATTCTTAGGAACATGAACCTTGGAAGGGCAGCGGGTGCCGTCTTTGTCGACCTGTCTAAAGCTTCCGACCTGGTCGACCACACCTGTTACTCTCCTCCTTCCTTGGCTGCTCTACTGAGGCCATGCGGTGGTTCAAAGTCACTTCTCAGATAGATCACAGTTGGTATGTGTGGACCTTCCACCTCCTGCCCTCCCAGTCACTACTGGTGTACCCCAGGGCTCCATCCTGGGCCCCTCTTATTCTTCCTGTTTATAAACTCTCTCCCCACTGACTGTCTCACTTGTGATGCCCTATTTTATGCAGATGACCTTGTCCTCTTCACTAGTGACAAGGCTGTTGAGAATATATCCAGGGCTTTATCCAGTAACTGCTCTGTAGCACACCTGGTTCCACTCATCGCCCTAATTGTTAATGCTAAAAACTAAATCCATGCTATTTGGATCTAAACCCTTCCTATCTAAGGTAGCCAGGCTGGGTCCACCCTCTCAGCAGTCTCACTGGATGACACTGTACTTGAAAATGTACTCAAATATCTGGGAGTTATCCTGGACCTGTCCCTCCTTTCGATAAGTATCTCCTCCGTTATCTGCCGTGTTAACCAGAAATTGGGTGTGGCTTATCAGATAAAGTCATTCCTGACCAGGAAGCCCATTTAGCCACTGCCCAAGGCAACCTGCTGCCCGATTGACTACTGCTCCTCTATTTACTCACACACCTCCTTAGCCTTGTGTGCGTGCCTCTGCTCCACATACAACAACATATGTCTCAATGCTACCTCTCGTCCTAGAGACCGTTCACCTCCAGAAACCCGACCAGCCTTTCCTTAAGAACTGTCTCCATAAGCAAACCATCATGTGAGGTCAGACTGACTGGCTTGTAGTTGCCTGGGGTCCTCTCTGGGCCTACATTTGTGGAGTGGCACCACATGCTTGGTTCTCCACTCCTGTGGCACTTCCCCCGAATCTGGTGAGCTGTTCAACAGATCTGCCATCAGACCTCCCAGGTCCTCTGCCAGCTCCCTTAATAATACCCTCGTGTGGATACCATCCAAACCTGGGAGCTTATCAGCTTTGAGGGCTGTGAGGCCTCTTTTCATCCTGTCCTCCGGGATCCCATTTTCTGGTCCACCCACCCCTGCCACCTTCCCACTTGTGGTACCTGGCCTTCCTTTTCTTTTATAATGACAAAGCAGATGTATTTGTTTTATACTTCTGCCTTCTCTGTACTACTTTCTGCCAACCCATCCCCTTTTTAGTTTCACTATACCATCCTTTTTGTCCCTTTCATTCCCTGGTATACTGGAAAAAGGCTTTCTCCCTCTCTTGATCCCCTCCGCTGTCTGCAGCTCCTTTATGGGCTTGGCTGGCCTGACTACCCTACCTGTCTTCTTAGCCTTCCCCAAGTATTTGTCGTAGAGATGGTCAAAATCCACAAATTTCGCTCTGCTAAATATTTTGTGAGTGCAAAATTCCTCCGGCAAAATGCAGAATTTCGCCTACAAACTGTGGAATTTCACCACTCACGGGGTGAAATTCTGTATTTCACGTGCAAAATTCTGCATTTCGCACCTGTGAAATATTTCGCAGAATGAGCAAATTTCGCGAAATATTTTGCACGGCAAAATTAGCGATTTCACCAGAAATTTCTCCGTTAAAATGAAAGTTCACTGCATCTCTAATTCCTTCCTATAGAAACACAGATCTTCATCCTTATGGGTATTTCTGTATTTTTGTACGAGGTTCTCTTTACCCAGACTGCCTGGGCCATGATCCCTACTAAACCAACTTGGTTTCTTGACTTTGGAGTGTTTTCCCTTCTTTCTGACACGGTAATTAGTGGCAGCTGCTATCCCTTTCTTGATGATGGACCACTTATGATCCACTTCATATCCTTTCTGAGACTAGCTAGGTGACACCTTAATAATTTTACCATTCTCCTGAATTCCACCTTTCTGAAGTCCAGAACCCTTTTTCTAGTATGTGCTGTTTTCCTGCCCATGTCCGATCTGAACCAGACCTTACGGTGGTCACTCCCTCCCAGGGGCTTTTCCACGTTGACATCCTGAACATGTGCTCCATTCATTAACACCAGATCCAGGATAGCCCCTTCCCTTTTGGGCTCAGTGATGCCCTCTATCAAGAACCTGCTCTGAACCTCAGGCAGTATCAACGGAGTGGTGGGGGCTAAATTGGTGGAAGAATTCAAAAGGGCATGGGACAAGCATATGGGGCTGAATATTAGGGAGGGCAGGGCTGGCAGGGAGAGGGAGGTGAGGGAAAAGGACAGACTAGATGGGCTGGTATGGTCCTTTTCTGCCGTCAAGCTTCTATGATATATAATTCATGCACAGGCTGTGGATGGGACCTTCTGGTCTACCTTGGGCAGACTGAAATTCCCCACTGTCGCAACCTTGACCTTACCCGCAGTCATATGGATCATGGTCCCTAAATCCGTGACCTTTTCCTCTTCCTGGTTAGGTGGTCTGAATACTACCAACTGCCTCACCCTCCTTCCCTTTACCATTTGTAGTTACACCCATAGTACCTCTGCCTTCCTATCCTCTGTCTCCTCCCTTGTGTTAGTAATTCCCTCCCTTATGTAGATTGCTATGCACCCTCTTTCCTTTGTCCCTGTCCCTTCTGTATAACTGGCACCCTGGTATTGAGAGATCTCATTCATGGTTCAGAGTAGCCTAGGTCTTGTGACTGCCACTGTGTCCACTTTCTCCTCCGCCAGCAATGCTTGAGATCATTCGCTTTGTTCCCTAGACTTGAGCACTTGGGGATACCACCTCCACTACTACACTGTGCCTCACCTCGCCTTGCTACCTCCCCTGGTATGTCTCCTTCCCAAGACCCATCTGCCCCGTAGTTCTCCTCTGTCCATCTGACCCCCATCCATTTGAACCCTCTGTGGCACTTTCCCTAATGTCCCCACCATTAGAATCCCCCTCCTCCTGCCCACTGTTGCTCTCTGCTCTTCCCTCCTTATCGGATTTTTTACTCCAGTTCAATTTGAGGAAAGACCTGGAAGCCCCCTGCTCCCAAAGACCCTGGATACAGTGACCCATTCTGCCCCTATCAGTTTAAATTCAGGCTGTTGTTTGTATAATCCTCCAGTTTTTCCATAAGTACCCTGGATCCCCCTCTACTAAGATGTAGCCGATCATGTGCATGGAGGATTTTATTGTTTTAGTCCCCTCTAAGCTCCCTGTGCACCCAAAACCTTCCTCCATGCACCACTCCCTCAGTCAGCTGTTATTGTCTTCAGTCAGGGTAGTGAGTGAGGTAAACACCAAGATAGAGACGTCGATAGGGAGAAGGGCTGGGGTAAATGGAGAAAATGACAAAGGCAGTAAGGACAGGGATGGGGCAAAAAGGGGTAAGGACGTCAAGAAATGGAGGGTAATGAGTACCAATGCCCGTAGTCTGGGCAACAAGCTCCATGAACTGTTGGCCTTGATGGAAGAGGGATACCTAGATATTGTGGCAGTCACAGAAACATGGTGCACAGAAAACCATGACTGGGATGTTAACATACCAGGGTACACAACCTACAGGAGAGACAGGGAGGGGAGAAGAGGGGGGAGGAGGAGTAGCTCTCCATGCAAGGGAAGGGATAAAAGTAACGGAACAAAAGAGTAAACAGGGAGGAGAGGAAGCACTGTGAGTCACCTTAGAAACTGGAAATGCACCACAATCTGCACAGGGGTTATATACAGACCCCCATCTCGGGAAGGGAATGGATAAGGATATGATAGAAGGCATCCTTAGGATGGCAGAGAAAGGGGAGATACTGTTGATGGGGGACCTGAATAAGCCAGATGTTAATTTGAGCACCTTTGCTGCAGCAACATCCAAGAGCAGGGCCATTCTCGATGCCGTACAGGGGGCATGCCTCAGACAGCTAGTTTTGGAACCCACTTGTAAGGGAGCAATCTAGAAGTGGTAGCCATCTGGGAACAAGTGACCACCAAACAGTGTGGTTCACAATAAACTCAGCTACAGAGAGGCTTACAAAAAGTGAGGGTACTGGACTTCAGGAGGGCTGACTTTGGCAAGATGGGAGAGTGCCTTAGAAAAGCACTAGCAAACAGGCAAGAAGGAGGGGTGAAGCAACAATGGGGAAACATCAGAACTGCCATCACAGAAGCAGCAAGCCTTTGTGTGAACCAAATAAATCAAAATGAAAGAAAAAGCCACTATGGTTCTCAAAAGAGGTGGCAGGGAAGGTTAGGGAGAAAAAGATAGCATTTAGGAAGTATAAGGAAACACAGAAGGAGCAAGACAGAGAACTGTACCAGTTAAGGCAGAAGGAAGCAGGGAGGGAAGTCGGAATACCAAAGGCCCAAACTGAGGAAAAGATAGCCAACTCAGTTAAGAAGGGGGATAAAACATTTTATAGGTTCATCAGGGAGCATAGAAAGACAAAGGGAGGGATAGTGAGGCTGAATAGAATGGATGGTGGGTGGGCAGAGAGGGACAGTGAAAAAGCAGGGATACTGAATGAATACTTCTGCTCAGTATTCACAAAAGAGGAGGAGGGGGAGGTACCTAATCCAGTTAACAGAAGCACTCTGGATAGGGGAGTCAATCCCAGTCCTTTCACAGAACAAAGAGTTCTGAAAGAACTCCTAAAACTGAAGGTGGACAAAGCAATGGGGCCTGACAAGATTCACCCCAGAATTCTAAAAGAATTGAGGGAGAACTAGTGACACCACTGACTACCCTTTTAACAAATCATGGGAGGATGGTGTGGTACCTGAGGACTGGAGGAAGGCGGATGTGATTCCCCTTCACAAAAGTGGGAGGAAGACAGAGGCAGGAAACTACAGACCTGTCAGTTTGACCTCTGTGGTAGGGAAAGTGATGGAATCACTTCTGAAGGAAAGAATTGTTGAGTACCTAGAGGCCAGTGGGGCACAGGATCCAAGGCAGCATGGGTTCACAGCGGGAAGGTCATCTCAGACAAATCTAATTGATTTCTTTGACTGGGCGACCAAAGTAGTAGACCAGGGAGGGGCTGTGGACATGGCCTACCTAGACTTTAGCAAGGCATTTGACACAGTCCCACACAAAAGATTAATAAACAAATTAACCAGCCTGGGAGTGGGTCCTGGTGGTAGCCTGGGTAAAACATTGGCTGGACAACAGGACACAGAAGGTAATTGTAAACGGAGTCCATTCTGAAGAAAGGGGGGTTACTAGTGGGGTACTGCAGGGTTCAGTACTGGGTCCAGTCCTTTTTAATGTCTTTATAAGTGACATTGCAGAGGGACTGGAAGGAAGAGTATGTCTCTTTGCAGATGACACAAAGATCTGCAACAGGGTTGATACACAAGGAGGCGTGGCAAGGATGAGAAGGGACTTGGCAAGGTTGGAGGAATGGTCAGAAGTATGGCAGCTTGGATTCAGTGCAGAGAAGTGCAAAATAATGCACCTAGGAAACAAAAATCCAGGGGAAGAGTACACGATGGGGACGGTAGTAGTAACAACAAAAATGGAAAGGGACCTGGGGGTAATCATATCAGATGACCTTAAGGTTGGCAAGCAGTGTGAGAGGGCAGTAGGGAGGGCTGGGGGGATACTGGGATGTATAGGGAGAGGCATCATCAGTAGAAAACAGCAAGTTGTTATCCCTCTGTACAGACAGTTGGTGAGACCCCATCTGGAGTACTGGGTCCAGTTCTGGAGACCCCTCTCCGCAGGGACATAGACAGGATGGAGGCAGTCCAGAGGAGGGCAACTAAATTGGTGCAGGGTCTGCAAGAGAAGCCATACGAGGAGAGACTAAAGGAGCTTAATATGTATACCCTTGAGGAAAGGAGGGAGAGGGGGGACATGATAGAAACTTTTAAGTACCTCAGTGGAATCAGCAAAGTCCAAGAGGGTAGCATATTTCAGAAAAAGAGATGTCATTGGTCACAAGGGGACACAGTTTGAAGACAGAGGGGGGACGGCTCAGGGGCAATGTGAGGGAGTATTTTTTCAAAGAGAGGGTGGTGGATGCATGGACATCCTTCCTGAGAAAGTTGTGGGGTCTAAAACTGTGGGAGAATTCAGGAATGCATGACAGACATTAGGCAATTCTTGTGGGGGTAGGAAGAAATAGGCTGTTGGTTAGCTAGGATCTGCAGCTTATCCTGTATGTAGGGAAATGGGCAGACTAGGTGGGCCAAGTGGTCTTTATCTGCCGTCAAAGTCTATGTTTCTATGTAATTGTATGCTTTCTTGCTGTGCTGGCTTTCAGTACAGGTAGCATTTCTGAGAAGGCTACCAACCCTAGCCCCCAACAACTCTGCCCCACACCCTCCTTTACTACTCTACCTTACTTTCTCTGCTAGGTCGTTGATACCTAGGTGTACTTATTACATGAGGTTTCCTCTTATCCATTGCATGAGTGAGCCTATCATTAGGCACACCCACTGCCATCATTTCCGCATACACTTACCTAATTGTTTTGATGCGATTCCCTTCTCCCATCTAACCTCTTTCACAATTGAGTCTCCTAAAACTTATGACCTGCCGCCTGTATCCCACTTTCCTTCTTATGTCTTTACTGGTCCTCCTGATTCCTGTATTGTACCCCCCTTCCTATCACGCCTCCTCCTCCGTCCCCTGCCTTCCTTCTGCTCACCCTTTCTGTCTGTCTTCCCTTGCCCTTTTCAGCTGCTTTACCTATTGTCTCGCCCCCCCAAGTTACACTTTGCATCCTATTCGTTCTCCTTCCCCTCCTCTGCTTATGGCACCCCTTCCTATTTAAGCCTCCACTGCCACTGCATCTTCCACCCCCCAGTCCCTTGTACTCTCCTTTGTCCCCTGCCTTGAGCCAACACCGCATCCCTTCCCTTCTTCCAAGTTTGGCCATCCCCTACCCTACTCAGTGTGTGAATCAGAAACACCCATTGAATTTACTAAAGGGCCAATAAAACAGGACCAATGACAGAGTGGGAACCAGTATATAAGTGAAATAAGACACTTGGGGGGCGTGTAATTATGGCTGTCACAAACCCATTCCTGGGGTCAGGCCCACTACTCTCACAGTGCCCACCCTTAAGTGCAATCCGTGATGGGGGGGGGCAAGAATACCCTCCTCGTCCTTTTTGAATGCTCGCCAAGGTCACGACTGCACTTCTGCCACGAGGATCCAGGGCATCCCTCTAGCTCTGGATAAGGGCACAATACTGGTCTCGAGTCTTGTGGCCAAATATGAACCCTTTCCTTGGTTATTACACAAAGGAGGAAGACCCAGGTGTCACACTCTCTTCGGGTAGCAATGTAGGCCTGATGTGGCCTTCTCCCAACAGGACATGCAGCAGCCTGGTTCAAAATCCCTGTAGACTCGTCCCTGAGACTTTGGTATATTCCCCCTATCCTTCCAGATCCCTTACAGACCATTTTCTCATTTAGATTGCTGTAGGTGAGACCCCTCTGGCAGTAACAGTTTTCACAGATTATTAATAAACCTTCTACAATCACATGCACAATATAGAAATCACACGAGGCAGAATTTCTTTAGAAAAACAGATGTTTTACTAAAATACTTAAATAAATGATATAGTTATGACTAAAAGGTGTTAGAAAAGTTTTGGTCTAGCATAAAACAAATAAAATGGATATATAAAATAAACGCACTAGAACTGTTAGCTAATCTATACCTTAAAATTGTAATGATTTGAAGTCCAGAAAAGTAGATGAAAGTTTTCAGTTCCTTTAGTCCTTGGCAGCCACATTGAGTTTCAGCGGTTTGGCCCCTGGTGTGTGTCAAGCGGAGTGTCCAGATTAAAAATGTGTCCAAATGCCCTGATCTGAGCTATTTATAGTGTTGGTTATCCCAGTCTGTGGATAGAGGCTGGTCCTTCCATTTTAGGCCACCGGGTGTCATTGTTGCGCTTCTTAACACAATGTTCTGCCACCTGGTGATGTTATCCAGCCTACATTTATGACACCTGACATTACAATCTCACACAGGTCTGTTAGAAGGATGTGTTGGTTCCTATTCCCTCACAAAATTAAGTTTACTATTAATAGTTTCCTGGGATCAAAGCATTCTGTTTTTCTTTAAATGAAAAGGGCTATCTCCTGACATTTTATTACTTCTGTTTCCCTTGGGTAGTTAACTTAGAGGAAGACCCTTTGATCAGCTATCCACAAGCTTTTTGACAATAACTTGTAATTTTCCTGGCAAGCAAGGCCTTTTAAAAATCGAGTCTTTTCCCTAGGTGCCTTTGTGCTGACACTGGCATGTACATATACACAGAATTACTTCAAAAAAATATACACAACTGAATTATATCTACAACTACGTGCTAGCAACCGGGTAGCTCGCCATAGTGGTCAATAAACATACTTTTCAGGTGCATTTAAATCACTTGGATACACATCGTGTCTAACAGTGCACTCCATGCATGTAGTATTTGCTCATCTCGGTCTGTCGTGGGACATATGCTGATCGTGTGTTTATAAAGGACCTGGGATGGTCACCAGCACATGAATCACCAAGATTTCCAGCAACACCAAAATGGGAAGAGTAGTTACAGTGCAGTAGGAGATAATGTTCTGTATTTGCTTGCACATACTGTTTCTGTTTTTTTGTTTGTAACTTTATTAATAAAGCAGTGCGGGGGGGGGGTGGAGCCAGCAGGGGAGCTTAGTAGATGTGCTTCAGAGTATGGTAGTTCTGTCATTTTTAGACCTTTGGGCCAAACATTTCTTTATCTCTGCTGGCTTCTGGCTTTCCGTTCACCTGCTGTAAGCTGTGTTGCTGGTAAATGAGGATAAGTCCAAATTGTCTCAGTGGTGCTGGATCCGTCGACCCCACCATTCAGCATATACTACTGATCATTCTAAGCATGTAGGAAAAAATTAATGGTATGAACATTTGACTGGGTGCTTTGGATGTTAAGGACACGGAGGGTATGGTGGACCAGCAGTCTCGGGAATTAAAAGGGGTCTCTGACATATTATCTACGGTAGAGGCAGCAATGGTGAAAGATGTACAGTTTACCCCGAGTCACCTTGAGTGCCTGGAAAATTTGCTAAGGGCTGCCATTGTGAGGATGCTGGGCCTACCAGCATCTGTTTGTAATGAATAGATAGTTGGAGTGCTGCAGGCATTTTTCGTGGCAGGACTAGCGTTATTGTTGTATCATGTGAGGGAGAAAAGAACATTTCATTTATCTGCATGAAGAAGAAATGCTGGTGGTTCACGCATTCCTGTGGTTGCATAGTCAAGAGGAAGGGCTGGCCCAGTGGCATGGCTGTAGTGCTACCGCCTGCCACACTGGCGACTGTGGGTTGGGAGTGATCTCAGGTTGCTGGGGCCATCCGGATGGGGTGAAAGGATCAAGTGTCCGGAGGACTGCTCTCCTCTCCTGGAGAAGGAGTGCTGCTGTTTATGCCGAATGACTGCCATTGGGTGGAGATCTGGTGGCAGTGGGTACTGAAGCAGCAAAAGATGGAGGGAGTTGTGTGCCTTGCAGTGCATGCGTGCCTCCACGCAAACGCCAGCATGCACACCCCAGTAAGGGAGGCTGAACATGGAGGAAAAGGTTGACAAGGTAGGTGTGCATGATGCTGTGCATGCCGATCCTCTGCTCGCACCACCAGACCCTGCCAGACGGAATGTTGGGTATGTCTCTTGGGAGGGGAGATGGTCCTCCCCTCCTGACCATGCCACGAGGGAGTGGCAATCTGGGGGGTTACCAGAGTTGTGCAGGTAGGCTTGGGGAGGTGGTACTCACTGGGGCACGACAGGGACAGGGCTGAAGGGAGCCCAGCCTGCAGGAGGACCATAAGCACATATATTTAAAAAAAAATAAATAAATATCAGAAGTGCCTTATTCTACTAGCCACGCCCATCGGGTTGCTGTGTTCCAACGGGGAACAGTTGATGTTTTTTGATAATTTTTCCTGCTGTGTCAGCATGAACTCAAAGTTTTAGGTTAGAACTCTTGGTATGTAAAATTGCCTTTTTACAAATGGGAGTGTCCGTACATTTATTCTATTCAGCCAGATTGTGCTTCACACATAGAGGGAAACTATATGTTTTTACTGACGCAGAGACTGCTTCACAGCTTCTAGGTACCATTCGATCAAAGCAGGAGGATGGACAAGAGAAATACATAGACTGAATGTTGTTAATCATATTTTGCATGCAGTTTTAACATACTGAACAGTGTGCATTTCTTTTTAGGCTGAATGTTTGGACTTAATATTAAGTAATTGAGTAGTTGTTGGTATACAGACACAGTGTAATTGGGGGTGTCTGAAGATAACCATTCTTTTTTATTCCCCATATTCTCTTTTCTCCCTGGGCTGGCGGTCAGGCTCTCAGCCCTGTCCACACTCCTCAGACCATCACCCACCTCTCCTGGCTTACCAGAGCTGAGTCTGCCATGGAACACCCAGCCGGCCAGGCCAGGAGGAGGAGTGCCCCCCCCCCATACATAAATTAAGATTTGCCCCAGCAGTCAGGCAGGGGAGAGGGCAGGGTTTCATGAGGCTCGCCTTTCCAATTTCCTTTGCTCACCCTTCCCCTGCTGTGGCGAAACATCAGGACGTGCGTGGAAAGCACGTACACCCTGAAGAACTGGCCCCACCCTTCCAGCCACTCATTTACCTGCACTACCACCAGGCCTCCTCCTGGTGGTGGTCAGAGGTCGGGATGGCTGGCCACGGCCCCACCCTTCCAGCCGGTCACTGATCTGCACTACCACTGGGCTTCCACGTGGTGGTGGTCAGAGGTTGGGACATGGGACGACTGGCCATGGCCTCACCCTTCCAGCCACTCACTGACCTGCACTACCACTGGGCTTCCACCTGGTGGCAGTCAGAGGTTGGTACATGGGCCGGCCGGCCACAGCCTCACCCTTCTAGACATTCATTGACCTGCACTACCACCAGGTCTCCACCTGGTGGCGGTCAGCGATCAGGACTGCTGGCCATGGCCTCACCCCTTCCAGCTGCCCATTGACCTGCACTACCACCAAGTCTCCACCTTGTAGGAGTCAGAGGTCAGGACACAGGATGGCTCTCCATGGCCTCACCCTTCCAGCTGCCCATTGACCTGCACTACCACCGGGTCTCCACATGGTAGCAGTCAGAGGTCAGGACTTCTGACCACAGCCTCACCCTTCCAGCCGCCATTGACCTGCAGTACCACTGAGCCTCCACTTGTTGGCAGTCAGAGGTTGGGACAGCTGGCTCCTCCTCCCTGGGATGCTCGATTCTCCCTTCTTGCCGAGCCCCCAGCAATCACGTATACTTTGTTCCATGTTCCCTGTCCCCGGTTGCACCTGGAACAAGCCTTGGCTCAGTGTGCCTTTACCAGTCACCAAATGTTTTTTTTGTGTGTGTGTGTGTATTCTATTTCTTACACCGTAGTTCCAAGGCATCTCTTAGAGGAGCTCACGCGATCTGTGCCAGCTACTCCGTGCTGAGACGCGCCACTGATGGACCCCCTCACCTGGACAGTCCAGTCTGCGGATCACCCCCACTGGGAGGCCCACCTCACCTACCTTGGTGGCGTCTTTCTGTAATTTGAGAGGGTCCATCTTGTGGGGTAAAGCTGGGGTCTTTCGGAGCAGCAGTCCAGTGCTGGGGGATGTGCAGCCAGATCCCTGGAGCTCTCATTGCCTCCTCAGCCCTACAGGGTTTTTCTTGTATGTTTCTCCTCGGAGCATGCACGTGCAGTGGTGTCCATGGCGCTATATGCACTGACACCCTCCGCTGGTCCACCCCCAAGTGTTCGCCAAGCACCGCTATTCGCGCACGGGAGCGGCGCTAACCCCAGATCCTTCCCCAGGGAGGGAGAGCAGCCCTCCGGACGCTCAATTGCTTCCCTCCCCTGCCGACCGCCAGTGTTCCGGGCTCATTCCTGAACTCGGGACGCCAGCATGGTGGTGGCGCCCAGCTGCCTCAACCCTCTGCGCCACCGGGCCAGGTCAGCAAATGTTTAAATAAATTAAAAAATTAAAAAATCCATGCTCATTCCTGAACATGGGTCACTGGCATGGCAGGAGGTAAAGTGTTAAAACGCCTCAGACCTCCACACCACTGGGCCGACCGAGTTCACCATTCTTTATACTGAGATTTTTCTTACTATTTCTTACTCCCCCCAACTATGGTTCTGCATCATCCATGAGGAACTCAATCCGGCTACCTCACATCACTCCCAGCTCTACCTTCCACTGTGACACCATACCTACCATCGCATCATTCAGGCGGACCCCTCGGCTCTGAGCCCCTCCTAGATCGGGCTGCCCAGAGCGCTCTGTCTATAATCAAGTATGCCTAGCTGAGTGATCGGGGGGAGAGAGGAGAGTGCCTGATGTTGGGGGTGTGGCCAGGTGGAGACGAAGGACGTCAGCACGGCGACCCGTAGACTCCTTCCTCGTAGCAGCTTCTGCACCAGTGATACCGCCATCAGCACTGAGGTCTCACTGTGCCCGAGACACCCTGGATCTCTCCCCAGGAGAGACCAGTCCATTGGACACTCGATCCTCTCCTCCCTGCTGACCCCGGTGCCAGAGCTGTTCTGGAACTCGGGTTTCCAGCGTGGCTGGAGGTATGGCATCCAGCGCCTCAACCCTTAGCGACACTGGGCGGCAGTATTTCTTACTTTTAATGTGTCTTGGACTCTTGCCCTGTTTTATTTCAAGGAACTTATGTTGGTTACCTGGTTCTTAACAAAAGGAGGGACTTTTTTTCTTTTAGGAGAATATTGTTGGTTTCTTTTAGATATTTTTCTTGTAGCCATGCCAGAGGAATAGTATGCGGGCACTAGGTGGATACATTTGTGGTTAGATTTGTTAACTAATGTAAATGCTGTGTCATGTATTTTTGGTGATCTTCCAGTCCACAAGTCAAATTCCTTGATCATCAGGAGGTTCATATGTCTAGCGTTGTAGGTTAGTGTGAGAGCTTTATGTATTTTAATTGGTTAAGTTCTTTATTCTTTTTCTTGTAATAGGCAGGTTTTGTCTAGTGCACTTACTCTGTTAACAAAGCAAAAATACATTTCCAGGAATACTCATATGGTAATGTGCTATTGTTAGTGGTCTTCATTGTTTGATAGTGTAATATGACATAAGGAGGTCATGTGATGTTTGTACAGACTTTGAGTTTCAATAAAAGAAAGTTTAAAACAAATGAAGCAGTGCCTCCAGCATTTGTAAATATCGCAATATATTCTGACATTTCTGGCAAGGTGTCAAACCAGTTAGTTACACATTTACCCCCAAAAAAAGGCTGGTCCCCAGGCTTAACTCAAGGAGAGCAGGACATGACAGAGTTTAAAGAGGAGTGGGAGAGCGCACCCATTTCTGTAATGTATGTGTATGTCTGTGTGTGTGTGTGTGATCACTCCAGGGCAGCCTTGCCCCATTAAATTATCTCTATGGCACAAAGTTTGGATCTACTGACATTATGTACATAATCTATTTATTTCACCTTGAGGAGAATTGCTTCTTCCTAACATTGGGGGCCTATGCACGATTGTGCGGAATGGCTAGGTGTGTAGCCACCCTGCACCCATTGTGCGACCCCCCCCGCGGGATGCAGTAACAGAGCCCACAGCCCCTACTCACCTGACCCCCCGCCACACGGACAGCAAAGCGCCGGGGGTGGACGGGTACGTGCCAGCACTCACGCCATGCACCAAGGCACATAGTGCTCTCTGCAGGAGGGCGATATGGAGCAGGTCTAGTGCAGCCGGGTCTCTGCTGCAGCTCACTCCCGCCTCCTCGGACATAGCCTGCCAGTTGCGGCAGAACAAGGAACCACCCACGTGATGCCCCAGCCCACTAGGCTGCTGGTGAGGGCCGGGCAGCTGAAGGGTGATCACCCAGACAATGTAGAGCTGGGTCCCGACCGCAGTGCCACTCCACGACTCCCTCCCCAATGGGCCAGCCTTGACCCTGTAGTGCCAGGCATCCCCCCACACACACACATATGCCCGGAACAGCCATGCAGCCCCACCCCTGGTATCACTAACAGTGGCCAGTGCCTCCCGGCACCATCAACACCTACCTCCACGACCCGGCACCTTCCAGACGGTGCCGTGGTTCAGGCCAGCCATCGGCACTGCCCTCCTCACATGTCCACAGCCACCAGCCATCCATCATCCGCAGGGGCGTGCAGCTTACACGTGCTCTGTCGTGTAAGGGAGCCACTGAGGGACACGAGATGGACATCCAATTAGATGCCCGACTGGGTCTGCATCTCCACCCCTGTTTGCCGCGCACGAACCTGCACACCGAGGGGTGGGCAACGGACAGGTGTCCGACGGTCATGAATGTCACCAGGTGCTAACCTGTCTGGGGCTGCGGAGCTACACGGGCGGGAAAATGTGCCTCCAGTACGTACTTCCCGCCCAATTGTGCATAGGCCCCCACTGAGAGCAAAGGTAATAATCTTCATTTTATATAAAGTGGAGGCTGTTTCCATCTACACCACTATTAATGGAGGCTGTACTGGTAGCCATTGTCAGGTGATGCACTTTTTTTTTTTTTTGCTTCTGCTGCCATTATGCCCAACAAGTAATTTGTCCCTCTGGATAGAAAAGCAGAAGGAAAGGTGTTTTTGTCTTATCTAGGGTCTGTCCTAGTGCACTTATAAAAGGATCTAGTTTGGGGTAATCCCACATTGTGTGCATGTTCTGCTTTTGTTCCTGCACTGCCTAAAGCACTCTGCCTTGTTGCCTGGTTTATAATGTGCTGATACTGTGGGTGTCCTTGATTGCACCAAGTGTTTCACATATATTCCTCCAGGCTGCAGAGCTAGTAACTCTGTGCACCTCATTACATGCCCTTTCCCAGTTCCCCTGCACTATATTACTTCTATAAAATGCCTTGGTCAGGCCTCAACTCGAGTACTGTGTACAGTTCTGGAGACCTCATCTGAAGAAGGACATAGCGCTACTGGAGAGGGTCCAGATGATTCAGGGAATGGAGGTGAGGCCTTATGAGGAGAGACTGGAGGAGCTTAGGATGTACACACTGGAGGAGAAGAGGGACAGGGGAGACATGATAGGAGTCTTCAGGTATGTAAAAGGAATAACTGAGAGCAGAACCAAGGAGCTGTTTAGGCTAAAGAAGGGGGAACAACTAGGGGGCATGAATGGAAGCTGGAGGGGGGGAATTATAGGGGCAGAATGTAGGAGGCATTATTTCACTGAGAGGGTGGTGGAGCCATGGAATGCACTACCGGGAGGCTGGGGAGGAGGGAACAGTGGAGGGTTTCAAGAATGGGTGGGACAGGTACAAAGGGAAACTAAAGCCAAAGAAGACATCTCAGGTGCTGGGGGCAGAAAAGTAAGCACTCACTAGGTGGCTGGCTACGAGCACACAAGAGAGACCATTAGGCCTATTCTGCTGACTTTTTAGTATGTTAGTATATTACACGTGATTCTTCCACCCAGTGCTGTCTAATACAGTGTGTAAAAAACAAAGACAAGGCGCCAAGGCCAGCATGAGGAATCTAAAGAAATGGTATATAATGCATAAAGGAAATAGTTGAAAGGTCAGTCTATTTGTTCAGAAATATCTAAAGAGAAATTTTTTTCTCTTTAGATATTTCCTGAAGAAGACCCAAGGTCTAAACGTAGATTTTAACTCTATTTTCTATTTTCAGCGGCATTTAATATAACCATTTTGTTTTGCTAATACAGTGTGCCTCTGCAGGACCAGATCTATTTACTCTGGTCGACAAAATGTTTGTCAACCGACGTTAGAGCTTAAACCTTTATGTTGACCACATTTGCGGTCAGCATAAAGCTGGTTATTGCCTACCATGTTTTCTTTGGGGCTGTCTCCCCTGCACCCCCCCCAATTAAAATAATCAACTCCGAGTCAGAGCTGATTAGAGGAGGGGTGCAAGACCCCCAGAAAACAGTGCAGGGGTCCAGCGCCGACACTACAGTGACCTGGCGCTGTTGTCGCTGTAGTGTCTGTCACTGTCGGGGCTGTATACCTACAGGACCCGATGCTTGCTAGACTTTATACATGCTGGAGATTAAGTTCTCTGTATTTTCAGTTTTGCTGTACTCTGTAAATGCCTGAACCAGTGGGTGCCAGGATTCAGGAGTCTGTGCTGCTTGGGGTAACGGCTGCATATAGTGCTGGGCTTAGAGAACTCTATGGAAGTCTCTCTGTGGCATGTTATATTTTGTTTGCTGCCCGGCGAAAGAATCCAAGTGAATTCCCTTAAAAAAACTGGAATACATATTGTAGTGGTACCCGACTCCAGTCCCTGTAACCTGTATCCCGATGGGTCAGAAATGGCTTCTCTGTAACGACTGGTGGGCATAGTGATGGGCTACGCATGCTGTTTACTGCTGTTAAACCCTTTGCACATGACCCAGTTATTGCATATGCTTTATGATTGTACTCTGTTTATTGCATATATTTTCCTCTTTTGTTTCACTTCCTCAACCCCCTAGAACACACCTCAAAACAAGCTGCTCCTAGCTCAGTGTGCCCTCCTCAAATTCAGGTTCAAGTTTGTTTATTGGGATACTAGCCATTGAGCCTGGGCTCTTTTCCAGTGGCATCCCAGATATCTTAAAACAGTGTGTATAACAACAATAAATTGTAAACATAACACATCAGTTTTAACGTTACAGTCTCATACTGACAATAACAATTTCAGCTACATAACAGTTAAAGCATTTAACAACACAGACATCAAGTGTCATGTATTACAAAGTGGTCCTGTAAGTGTTTGGTTGATGGTAGTGTGCCCTGTAACTATGTAGTAAGCAAACTATTTCAACATGTGAGACCACAGATGACAAATGATGGGCTCTCCTTAAAAGAAAGCATGCAGTGTACTTCAAGGATAAAAGTAAGCATTAACGCACGACAGGGTGTGGCGATAATGTGGATTAACGCACACCTCGAGGGTGTTGTGAGGCATGAGGGCACAGCCCGAGTGCCCTCTCAGCCCCAGAGGTGTGTGTTAATCCACATTATTGTCCCACCCTGGGAGTGCATTATTCACTTACTACATGGGGTATGTTTAAACAACAAAAAAGATTTAAAAAATGTGTTTTTTTACTGTTTAAACAGCAAAAAAGGTACTGTATCCTGCCACCTTGCAAAATAGTCCCTAACAAATAATGCAGTTTCCATTGCTGTAATGCACATTTAAATGTCACAGATACATTACTGATAGGATGTGTGATATCTCTTGTGCATAACATTCACTGCTACACATGTTACAACATGCAGAAAGTACTCCCCCCCCCAACCACAAAGACATATAGAAGAGCTTTTCGCCCAACAGCACTCTACTATGCTGTGCCTCTCACATGTACAAAGTCATAAACACAGGGAAAAGACATTTCAGCTCAGAAAACCATCTCACAGTCAGACACAGAGGACCGTGCAGCAACTTTTACTTCATGCTGTGTGTGCCTCTCTATGTGTCTCCCTGCTGAACATGCACAATCCCCCAGACACACACACATACAACTTTGCCCCAGTATCACTTTCATATGTTGACTTTCTCCTGCCCCATGTTGTAAAATGAGCTAGCTTACTTATTATTCTTGTTACCTTACTGTTTGAATCTCCATACCACTGGCTATGTCGCCTTTCGTTGTTTCGCTCCACATGCATGTTAGCAGAACTCTCGAGTCTGTATACTTTGTGTATGTGGGGGCACATTCTGATGTGGTGGGTACACTGTGCACTTATCGGCACCATTATTGGCACTGCTCTGTGGATAAGGCTGATGACCATGGTGCTGGCTGGCACTGTGCGGCAATCAGACAGTCTCCCAGGGAAGGGAGATGCACACTACACTCACGCTGCACTGTTCCACTATTCCTGTCCAGGACCGGAGTGGGGACACTGTGCAGGGCAGGGATGATTGTGACCGATGGGGACACTGTGCACTTTAGCTAGGAGTACTTGACAGCACTGGGAGTCGCTCATGTACACTGCAAGCCTGAGCAGTTTGCATGCAGATCACCAGTGCCACTTGTGCAGCTTTGAGGTGTAGCGGGTGGGTGGGATAACACAGAAGCACACAGTGAGCAGTCATGCAGAGGGTGAATTGCGTGCCCAGGGTTTTTGGGCAGCTGGGTGGGGAAGCCAAAGTTGCACACTCTACCTTTGGGCTTCCAAACTCTGACGGCTGGGTAGGTGGGGAAAAAAGCTAGCACAGATGCGATTACAGGTCACAAGAATTTACCACCTCTCTGGTGACCACGAGTTCTCTGTCTCAGCTTGTAGTGACATACTCCCTTGCCCGTGCTGTCTGTCTCGTGCATCGGGAAGCAAAGTGACAGTGCAGAGAATGCCAGGGTACAGGAGAAACATTTGCGTCTCCCCGCTGACACAGATATCAAATGTCTCTCACTTTGCCGCACTGCCTCCTTCTCTCTCCTGCTCACAGGATACAACTTCACATATTCCAAGGGTTCAGGGGTGCTCATTGATTCACTGGGTGTTCTGCAGGGTGGGTGGGTGGTAGCGGTTTCAGTTTATAGGAGACAGATGGCTTTATGTTGTTCAGTGCATTTTGGGGGGCACTGCTGTGGGGACACATTGGGGATACTACACATGGCAGCGAGGAACTGTGCTCACCAGCCCTTATAACACAGAGCCATCGCATTTCTGAGCAATACTGCATAACTGAGTTTGCTGATAATAACCATTACCGCACACCTCAGATGATATTATGGGACTTGATTGCTTACTGAGCTTTCACAAATGGCTGCTCTGATGGATTTGGCAGCATAACGCCAGAAAGAGAGAATGTACTGCCCTTAATCTGCACTAACCTGAACTCATCACCCTGACAGTGCTGATAATGTGGATTATCGCACTGTCAGGTGATGCCCTCTGTCCAATCACATTACTGCCTCAACAGCCCCATGAATAAAGATACTTGAAGAACATGGCCACACGAGATTTCCTCATGGACACCAAGGGTCCGATATTCAGAAATGGGCAAAGTGGAGCACAGTGTTTTGTGCTGAGCTTACCCATTGCCTACAAAACACCAGTGCTATCCGATGAATATAGAGGCATGTCAGCACACTGCTAAGCTGAGTGGTGCTGCCTCAACGAGGATCCCACCGGTGCAGAGAACAGCGTAAGAAAAAGCGATCCTGCAGTAGCTCCCAGTGCGATATTCAGACGGCCACATACAAGGCACTAAGAGGTTATTTGCATGCCCATTATGGGCACATTTGTGTGGGAAGCAGTGGCAGCTTTGCACTCTGCAGCCGGCTCCATCCCCACCCCGACTGCCCGGCTCAGAAATAAGCAACTATTCTCTGTTGTCCACTGGTCCCCCACATCTGTTGATCCATAGCCCTGTTAAAAACATTGATGTTCCTGGTGTTTTGTGGTTCCCTTATCCACTAGTTGTCGTCCTCATTCACAGTACAGTTTTCCTTGGTGTCCAATAGCACTCCCACTCCAGTTGCCTCAGATATGGAAAGGTAATCCCTGGTGCCTAGTGGTGGTCCCCCCATCTTGGAGCATGGTCCCCGTGATATGACAAGGTAATCACTGGTGCCCAGCAGTCGCCGTCATCCCCCAACCACCATTCGATCGCCATCCCTGTCTATGGCAAGGTAATCTCTGGTGCCTAATGGTACCCCAGAGTGGTCCCAATGGCAGTACTGATATGTTATTAACCAAGACTGATCAGTAGTATGTAGAAAAATTTTAAAACCTTAACGAACATGCCCGCTTCAGGCACTTGCATCTATTCCCAGCATGAGTGTCTCACGACAAAGGAAGGGAGCACTCATTCAACTATAATGAAAGAAGATGGGGACACGGATGTAATAAAAGGAGGACGATTCAGGAAATGTTAGGAAGCTCTGCTTCACAGAATGAGTGGTCAACACTAGAATAGATTTCCGGAGCTGGTGGTAGCAGCTGATGCTGTAACCACCTTTTTAAAGCTCGGACTTGACGGGTACTCTTGACATCAATGGGAGGTAAGAACCCGATGGACCAAATGTCTTTCTTTCCTTCCTAAATGTTCATGCCCTGTCAAGCTTCATTACTTACTTAAACTATTTCTGTTTAAAGTACTCTTTATCCCAGGTGTGTGAATGTTGGCACTGCTTTCCTGCCTGATTTCCGGTTTTCAGAAGAAGTGATTTCTTCGGATAACAGCTTACTCCAGGATCCCTTCTGCCAATCTCTGGTTGTTGTCCAGGTGGTACTTATCACACAGTAAGGGATATTGCCCTGTGGCCTGGACACACCTAGGAACCTGCTTTTCACCACTGAGTGTGCCTTTCCTGGTCACAATGACAAATAGAAAACAAATAGGTCAGAGGTTGTTTTTTACTTACTGCTGCCAATGAATATTTGCAGGTTGCCTCCCTTCCTGGATTTGGTAGTATGGCTGTGAGCATTGCAGACCTTGTTAAATGTATTAAAGGGGAAGTAAATGAAGAAACCCAAAAGATGTTGCCAGAAATAGACTCATAGCCCATCTTATTTGCCCATATTCCTACCTGATCTGTACCAACCTACCCTTGGTCTTGCCTATGCTTGAATATCCATTGCTGATTTATTTCGGTCATCCCTCTCTCCATCCTCTTTGCTGTCTTACTTTTTCATGAACCTCTTATGTAAGTTTATAGGGGTGCTGGAATGGGTTCAGAAGTGAACTTAGGAGTCGGAGGGTTGGCCAGGGGAGAAGGAGGAGGATCGAATGTCCCGGGGACTGCTGTCCTCCAGGGAGGGGTGGGTTTGGTGTCCAATGTTAGCCTGGTCCTGGCTGCAGCTGGGGGACAGCACAACAGGGACCATCCAAAGAGGGGTGCAGAGGTGGGCCAAATGCTCAGCGTGCTGTGTAGGGGAGCACACACAGCCCACAAGTTGGCATCATTGCACACCATTTCTTCCATGCCAGGGAACAACAGGAGGGAAAATGGGGGGGGCAGCAGGATGCTGCCAATCTCTAGCAAGCCGTGTACCTGACTATCTAGGCACATCCGTGTCATCCAGATCCTGTCTTGGTGGGGCAACGGGGGGACCCCACCAGCCCCACCAAGGAGGGGGCAAGCCCTGGAGGAAAGATCTGGACAGGTAATTCCCTGAGGATGCCAGGGTGATGGGACTGGGGAGACTGGGTCTGGCTGGCAAGGCAGAAAAAATATATCAACAAAAAAAAAAAAAGTTTACAGGTGTGCTAGGAGGGCCTCTTGGGGATATAAGAGTGTTGCCTTGCACATTCTTAGGGCAAAAGAACTGTGAACTGCGAATCAAAGGTGAACAGTTCTGGTGCTCTAAGGACTCAAGAGGCGACACTCTTATATCCCCCCTCTCCCACATAAACCCTCTCCCACATCAACCCTCCTAGCGCCTTTACATAGAAACACAGAATTTGATGGCAGATAAGGACCGCTTGGCCTACCTAGTCTGCCCATTTCCCTACCTACTGGATAAACTGCAGATCCTAGTTAACCAACAGCCTACTTCCTCCTAACCCCAACTAGACTTCCCTTATGTCTGTCCCATGCAGTCTTGAATTCCCCCACTGTTCTTGACTCCACGACCTCCTCAGGAAGGCTGTTCCATGCATCCACAACCTTCTCCATGAAAAAATACTTCTTCACATTACCTCTGAGCTGTCCCCCCTCTGTCTTCAAATTGTGTCCCCTTGTTCTTGCACATCTTTTTTTCTGAAAGATGCTGCCCTCTTCTATCATGTCCCCCTCCCTCCTTTCCTCGAGGGTATCATGTTAGCTTCCTTAGTCTCTCTTTGTATGTCTTCTGGTGCAGACCCTGCATCATTTTGGCTGCCCTCCTGTGGACAGCCTCCATCCTGTCTATATCTTTGAGGAGATGGGATCTCCAGAATTGCACACAGTACTCCAGATGGGGTCTCACCAACTGTCTGTACAGAGGGATAACAACTTCCTGTTTTCTACTGATGATGCCTCTCCCTGTGCATCCCAGTATCCCCCCAGTCCTCCTTACTGCCTTCTCACATTGTTTGCCCACCTTTACCATCTGCTATAACTACCCCCAGATCACTTTCCATTTTAGTTGTTGTCAGTATCTCGCCCCCCATTGTGTACTCTTCCCCTGGGTTTTTGTTTCCCAGGTACATTACTTTGCACTTCTTTGTGTTGAATCTAAGCTGCCATACATTTGACCATTCCTCCAACCTTACCAAGTCCCTTCTCATCCTTTCCACTCCACCTTGTGTATCAACCCTGTTGCTGATCTTTGTGTTATCTGCAAAGAGACATACTTTTCCTTCCAGTCCCTCTGCAGTGTCACTTATAAAGACATTAAAAAGGACCGGACCCAGTACTATACCCTGTAGTACCCCACTAGTAACTCCCCTTTCTTCACTGTGGACTCTGTTTACTATTAGCCTCGTGCTCTGTTGTCTAGCCAATGTTTTACCTAGGCTGCCACCCTGGGACACACTCCCAGGCTGGCTAATTTGTTTATTAATCTTTTGTGTAGGACTGTATCAAATGCCTTGCTAAAGTCTAGGTAGGCCATGTCCACAGTCCCTCCCTGGTCTACTACTTTGGTCACCCAGCCAAAGAAATTGATTAGATTCATCTGACATGACCTTCCCGCTGTGAATCCATGCTGCCTTGCATCCTCTGCCCCTCTGGTCTCTAGGTACTCTACAGTTCTTCCCTTCAGAAGTGATGCCATCATTTTCCCTACCACCGAGGTCAAACTGACAGGTCTATAGTTTCCTGCCTCTGTCTTGCTTCCACTTTTGTGAAGGGGAATCACATCTGCTCTCCTCCAGTCTTCAGGTACCACACCATCCTCTCATGATTTGTTGAAAACGGTAGTCAATAGTGTTACTAGTTCTCCCCTTAGTTCTTTTAGAATTCTGGGGTGAATCCCATCAGGCCCCATAACTTTGTCCACCTTCAGTTTTAGGAGTTCTTTCAGAACCTTTTCTTATGTGAAATGACTGATATCGACCCCCCTATCCAGAGTGCTTCTATTGACTGGATTAGGTACCTCCCCTCCTCTTCCTTTGTGAATACTGAGCAGAAGTATTCATTCAGTATCCCTGCTTTTTCACTGTCCCTCTGCCTGCCCACCCCCTCCTCTTTACTCAGCCCAGTATCCCTCCTTTGCCTTTCTTCACTCCCTAATGTACCTATAAAAGTGTTATCCCCTTCTTAACCAGGTTGGCTATCTTTTCCTCGGTTTGGGCCTTTGCTATTTTCTGACTGCCTTCCCCGCTTCCTTCTGCTTTTTCTGGAACAGTTCTCTGTTCTGAATGCTGTCTTTTTCTCCTTGACCTTCCCAGCCATCTCTTTTGAGAACTATAATGTTTTTTTCTTTCGTTTTGATTTATTTTCTAATCACAAAGGCTTGTTGTCTGTGTGGTGGCAATTTTGATGTTTCCCCATTATTGCTGCACCCCTCCTCCTTGCCTGTTTGCTAGTGCTTTCCTGAGGCACTCTCCCATTTTGACAAAATCGGCCCTTCTGAAGTCCAGTACCTTCACTTTTGTATGGCTTGACTCTACAGCTGATTTTGTCGTGAACTACACTGTTTGGTGGTCACTTGTTCCCAGATGGCTACCCACTTCTAGATCTGAGATCCTCTCTTCATCCCCATTTGAGTACCAGGTCTAAGATTGCTCCCTCCCGAGAGGGTTCCAACACTAGCTGTCTGAGGCATGCCCCCTGTAGGGCATTGTGAATGGCTCTGCTCTTGGATGTGGCTGCAGCAAAGCTGCTCCAGTTAACATCTGGCATATTCAGGTCTCCCACCAGCAATATCTCCCCTTTCTCTGCCCTTATTTATTATAGATTGTACCATGACTTAAAAAATATGTTTACCTTCTTTATGGTTCCTTTCTGTGACATGAACCGTGCATTAGCCAGAAACCCATTAAACAGCAGCAGTGTGTGAGACAGTCTTAAGGAAATAAGAGTACTTCATGTACAATCGAAGGAAGCTCTGTGATTGGTTGGGAGCATCTTATACTCTCTTGAAACCTGTCACTATCTTGGCGTTTACCATTTTCATTGGCAAACCATTCCATTTATCCATTACCTTTTCTGTGAAGAAATGCTTTCTTATGTCCTTCAGAATCTACCCCCCACCAATTTATACTCTTGTCCCTTAGCTGCTTATCTCTCCCTGTGCTTAAACAGATCATGACTAGAAATGAGCAGAGTTGGAGAACTTTACTTTGAAGTACCTCATGAAGTGTCCCTGACTTCGCTTTGCCTGTGGCTGTACTTTGCATAGTTTCTGCGGGTCATCGTGCCCACCTTTGCCCCAATGAAGGTGATATGTAGTGGCACTTTGTGGGCAAAAACAATGCAAAATGTTTTCCTTTTTTTTCTCTTTTTTTTAAATGCATCCTTTTTTTAAAGTGTAAATCCCCCACCACCATCCAGACCATCAGAAATGCAGTACCCTGGGGATGCTAGAGAGTCACTTTCACAGCAAAATGTGCCGCACACGAGCTGTCTTTTACTTCAGCAGTCTTAATAGACATAGCTGAGTGATTTGTTATTTTAAAAGTTTGATTTCTGCATATCTGAGTTCCTGACATCGTGTGGAAGAAATTAATAAAAATATCAGAGGTGCCAAAACGGGGGTTGGGAGCTTAAGATCTCAGCCCGACAATAGCAGCAGCCTGGGAGGGCGGAGCTGGCAAACCAGACCACATGGAGAAAGAGCCCCTTGGCAGGCAATGCTAAAGTCGATCAAGGCAATGGAGTCTAATATCGAATGCACCCTGACCAAGATTAGAAACACATGATATGCAACTTAAAGAACTGGCTGAAAAGGTTGATGAATCAGAAAAGACCCACTACAACTATGGCTCCCGTCTCCCTTCTCACATAGGAGAACGGTCATTCAAACAACATGAAGTCTTGCTGTATTCAGACATAATGCAGTTAGCCCCAGCACTTGAACTGCCCTGGAGAGGAAAGAGTTAACTCTATGCAAAAGCATAGAACGTTGAGCTCGGCGCAGTTTTCAAACCTCTGTCTGTGGTACTTCACAGTGTAACCCGTCAGATTCTTTACTCCGCCTAACAGTGAAGTCGCTCTGGGGTTTCCTCTGCTTGGTTCGGTAAAAGAAAAATAAAAGCGTTCAGTTTTAACTGCATTCATTTATTATTTTCGGATTTCCAACCTCTGTCTATGGTACAGGTAGTATGTAGATGGGTAGTTTTATTTTGCTAAAGAGTGGAAATTGTCTTTCTTCGGTTTCTTTCCGGTCGGTCTGATTCGGAACAGACTTTAAATTTTTTCTCTTTTTCTGGGATTAGTGTGGTGTTCCGGTACCGATTGGTTTCAAAAGAACCGGACTTTTGCTGGTTCTTTTAAAAAGCCTGTGACACGGCTTGTAACCAATCGGTTGCTTATTACCTGGCTTGAAAGTTGCTATAGGGTAATTGTTAGGTTGGCCATGTCTGAGAAACCCAAGAAGAAAACGGTCCCACTGGGTTTCAACACTGTACTGAGTGTGGGGAGGCCTTTGCTAAGGCCGACCCCCACCTCATCTGTGTTTATTGTCTGGGGTTTGACCACCTCAAGTCAGACTGCCAAATCTGTAAGAAATTTCCTAAAACCACTCTAGATAAAAGACTGAATAGGCTGAAGGAAAGGGAGGCCGAGAAGTCCGCAGACCCAGATGGCCAGCCCGGTTCGGTTGCAGCTGAACTTGAGGAGGTGCCTACTGACCTAGGCGATACCTCCTCGGGCAAGGAGAGCCACCCCAGGGTCGGTTCCGTCAAAGAAAAAGTGCAATTCCTCACGAATCGATCCTGTATCCCTCTCTCAAGGTGGAAATCTACAGCCAAATCCTGCGGCGCGCCACTGCCGACCGGGACGAAGTCAGTAGCTAGTTATCATGATTTAACAGCCAAAGCGATTAGTATTGTCCAATCGCTAGACCGGTTCCGCCTGAACCGACACTGCCGGTTTGGTCGGATCTGTCTCCTCCGGATTATGACCCAGATGTTTATTATGAGGAGTGGAAGGAGACAAAGATTATCCCAGTGATGACCATGATGATGACGATGAAGGGGTCTGATGTGCCCATTGAACTGGACATCTCCCCAGACAGGCCCTCAGGGTGTCTCCTCCCAGGCTCTCTGAGTCCCTCTCACACTTTTGTTCTACAAAAAGGTGGCACAAACCCTGCAGCTTCCCTTGGTTGATGCAGCAGAGGAGGAGGAAGAGCCTGATTTTGTGGAGATGATGGACATCCCAGAGTCCAAGAAGCTGTCTATCCCTCTTCATAAATCTTTGGGGAAACAGACACACAAAATTTTACAAACCCCTAATTCAGTACCTCCTGTGGACAAGAGAATGGACAGGAGGTATTCGATATCAGGCTCAGCTGCGGAGTTCCTTAATAGTTATTGCAGCCATGTTGGGGTAGTGCAGGGTGCAGCCTGTGACAGGGCTAACATTCCTTTGGCTTCACCCCCGGGATAAGGACTCCAGGAAAGTGGATGCCATGGCCAAAAAACAGCATTTGGCATCCTCTTTGGGACTCAGGCAGGCTACTTATATGGCCTACACAGCCAGGTACCAGAAATCCAGATGGGACAAAGTTCTGGAACTGGCTAAACAGGCCTCTCCCCAGCTAGCCAAGGAGCTGGAGGAGGTGCCTGCTGATGGAATTGAGGCATCCAAAATGCAATGTCATGCTGCTGTGGACTCCAGTGATGTGGCATCTAGAGTCATGGCTACATCTGTCTCTCTCTCAGGAGATATGCTTGGCTCAGATGTACTAGCCTTTCTCAGGATACCCAGACTAAGGTTCTGGATTTTCCTGTAGTAGGTAACTCTGTTTGGGGAGCAGACAGAGGCTTACGTGATGAATACAAGACCACGTACAGGAGTGCACAGGGCAAGGAAAGGCAAGCCACTCCGCACAAGCAGCATTCTAGGGGCAGGGGCATGCCCTTTCAAATGCCTTTTTACCAAGCCCAGGCCTTCTCTCCCTTCCCACAGAGGGGGTTCTTCAGAGGGAGGGGTAGGAGAGGGAATGAGCAGGACTGCTCCTCCTCCCTCCTCCTCTCAGTCCAAGGCTCCTGCCAAGCAGACACCCTGATGTGTCAGCCCGGCGACTCCCCATTTCCAGTAGGAAGCAGACTGGCTTACTACTTCCAGGCCTGGAAGTCTGTGACCTCAGACAAGTGGGTCCTAAAAGTTGTAAGCCTGGGACTGACCCTCAGCTTCAAAAATTTCCAAAAGAGGGCAAAGTCTTTTCCACCTGCATCAATCTCAGAAACCCTTGCCCTAGAGGCAGAGGTTTCCTCTCTTCTAGCTCTCAGAGCTATACAGAAGGTTCCTACTCAGCACAAGGGAAAAGGAATGTACTCCAGGTACTTCCTTACCCCAAAGAAAACAGGGGAGTGGCAACGCATCCTAGACCTAAGATATTTGAACAAACACATTGTAAAGCCAAAATTCAAAATGTTAACTCTGGGAATAATCCTTCCCTCTCTAAGGCCAGGGGATTGGCTAGCATTGCTGGACCTCAAGGATGCCTACTTCCATATTCCTATCAGGTGCTCCCACAGAAAATACCCCAGGTTCGAGTTGCCTTCAGGCCATTACCAATTCAGAACCATGCCATTCGGTCTAACATCAGCTCCATGGGTGTTCACAAAGTGCCTGGCAGTAGTGGTAGCTTACCTCAGAAGACAGGGTATCACCATTTTTCCGTATCTAGATGACTGTCTGTTAGTGGGTCACTCTCCTTTACAGGTCAAGTCAGCTCTTCAAACTACCCAGGACCTACTCAGCTCCTTGGGCTTTCTTCTCAATCTTCCAAATTCTGTGCTCGAACCAGTTCAGCTTCTCACCTTTATAGGCATAGAGTTGGACACTGTACAAGCAAAATCCTTCCTTCCCCTGGCAAGGGTAAAGGCCTTAGTGGATCTGCTTCCTCCTTTGACCTCAGGTCTCCCGCCCAGCAAGACAGTTCCTCCAGCTCCTGGGCCACATGGCAGCTTCCACAGCAGTGGTGCAGGAGAGGTTCTAGATGAGGACATTCAGTTTCATCTGAGGTTTTTGGTCTCAGAAAAAGGATTCACTTACCAAACTGATTCCAGTGACTCAGACACTGGTCCAGTCTCTCCAGTGGTGGCTGGACCAGGACAACCTCAGACAAGGGGTTCCATTTCACCTTTAAGTCCCATCAGTAGTTTTAACTATGGATGCTTCTCTCTAGGGGTGGGAGCCCACCTGGGAGCCCTGACAGCTCAAGGGCTCTGGTCTCCACAGGAACTTGGAACTCAGGGCAGTTTTCTTAGCCTTGCAGAGCTTCTCGGATTCAGTCAAGGGCATGGTGGTCCAAGTCAGAACGGACAACACCACCACAATGTGGTACATCAACAAGCAGGGAGGCACTCGGTCCTCGGCCTTGTGTACAGAGGCCATGGAGCTGTGCTCTCTGGCCTGTTCTCTTCAGACTTCTCTGGTAGCGGTTCACCTTCCAGGGAAGGACAACTTACTAACAGATGCTCTGAGCAGAATTTCTCAGGGTCACCACGAATGGTCCCTGGATCCTCACATACTGGAGGTCATCTTCTCCAGGTGGGGCACTCCAGAGATGGATCTCTTTGCAGCACCTGAGAATCATCAGCTTCCACTGTTTTGTTGCAGACTCCAGTCCTGGGGACGGTCCCCAGGATGCTCTCCTTTTGGACTGGAAGGGCAGGTTTTCTATGCCTTCCTCCCTTCCTCCCTCTGCTGTTCAGAGTTCTGATCAAGATCAGGACTCAACCTGCACAGTGATACTGGTGACTCCAGACTGGGCCAGACAGCCTTGGTATCTTCTACTGCTGTCCTTGTCAGTGCCACGTCTGGTCTCTGCCTAGGACATAAAATCTCCTGTCCTCCTCCCAGGGGCTGATCTGGTACCCCAATCATCAGTCTCTCCATCTCAAGGCCTGGCTCTTGAAGAGTTAGCATATGCAGCTCTACATCTTTATCAGGAAGTTGTAGATATTCTGAAGGTCTCTAGGAAACCTTCCACTAGAAAATCTTACAACTCCAAATGGAAAAGGTTCAGTATTTGGAGCTCTCAGAAAGGCATCCTGCCCGATTCTGCAGACATTTCCACAACCTTAGAATATCTAGTTCTATCTCAGTGATTTAGACCTCAGGCCTGCCACTTGAAGATTCATCTGGCAGCTGTCTCTGCATTCTCTCAGCAGGAAGGGCTCTTCCTGGCATCTCATCCTATTTTCCAAAAGTTTTCAAAGGTCTGGTTCACATTAACCCTCTGTTTAGGGAGCCCTCCCTTGGGATCTTAATGTCTCCATAGCTTATTTAATGCAGTCGCCTTTTGAACCTCTGGCTTTGTCCGAATTGAAGTACTTGACCTGGAAAACTGTGTTCCTGGTAGCTATTACTTCTGCCAGGTGGATTAGTGAGTTACAGGCGCTGTCAGTGGAACCTGACTTCATCTCCTTCCCTAGGGACAAAGTAGTCCTCAGAACCAATAGGAGGTTCTTGCCCAAAGTGGTTTCAGATTTTCATCTGAACCAGTCTATATCTCTCCCTGTGTTTATTTATTTTATTTAGTTTTTGTTGACCGGGTAAGTGCACTAGACAATTTTTTTTCACTGACCATTTCTTCAGGTGAAAGAAGGTTACACAGTTTGGATGTTAAGAGGGTCCTTAGCTACTACATTGAGCATACTAAGGCACATAGAAATTACTGTCTTCAATTGTTTCTCACTTATGGTGAAGTGGGAAAGGGTAAACCTGCCACTAAGAGAACTGTTGCCAGGTGGATTGTTTCTTGTATACAATTTTGTTATGACAAATTGGGTAGGATGCCCCCTTCAGGCCTGAGGGCTCATTCGACTAGGGTGCAACTGCTTCTCTAGCTACAGCCAGAGATATACCTTTGTAAGAGATCTGTAAAGCAGCCACCTGGAAAACAGTACATACTTTCACCACATTACTCCTGGATATCCAGGCTAGGAGTGATGCTAGGTTTGGTACAGCAGTGCTACAGAGCCTCTTCCCAAAGTAGGTTCTGCATTCTCCTCCATAGGGAATTGCTTGGTAGTTCAGATTATGTCTGAATACAGCAAGACTTCATGTTGTTTGAAGAAAAAATTTGTCACCATAGTAATGTTGTTTCTTCTAATGGAGTCTTGCTGTATTCAGACCTCCCCCCGCTTCCCCTCTCAGAACTTGGTTTTGGGAAGTGGGTTGGCAGGTACAGTGCTGCACCTCAGGGGTGTACCTTGTACCTCCCTCTTGGCTGGGGTAGATGTTGTTATTATTTTCTGGTGTTTTACTAAACATTGTCACTACCTTTCCTTCTTGGTTCTCGACTTGAGTCTTTTGGGGTCCAAGAAGATATATTCTAGGGATGTGGATGTTGTTCAATCCACACTTACTGGCAGGTTCCTTGCCGCTTTAAATCTTGCGGAAGGTCTTCAAGCTGGCTCCTCCCACCCACCCGGTGGTAAAACTTTCGCTCCCCCATGATGCCAGATCTTTACCACTTGGAAGCTCAGGTTCCTCCTTAGCGCCTGCATTTTAGGCCTGGATCCACACTCTTCGTCAAACCAAAACTAATTCTTAAGTTTAAAAGACTTCAGTCTTCCTTTTCCCTTGGCTGCGACGGACAAATAGACTCCCGGATTTTGTCGGTGCCCTTGTAGGCAGAAGATGTCCCGAACCGATCCGCACTCCACCTGTGTTTATTGCCTTGGACTCAGCCATGACTCACAGGCTTGTGAGTTATGCAAATCCTTTTCGTCTTTGGTCTTGGAGGACCGCGCTGCCCGATTGCTGTTGGGGCAACTTGAGAAACGTTATCCTCCGGTCAAGTCGAAGGAAGCCTGTTGGGCGGTGTCCGCGGCTGAGGGCTCGGCTGAACAGCTGGAGCAGATGATTGCCCTCGAAGAGGAGATGGCCCAGGCCGCATCATCATTATCCTTGGTCGCGGCATTTATCCCGCTCTCCTTGGGCTCCTCCTACACAGCTTCTTTCAAGGAGCTTTGCCAGTCCCTCTCCACCAAGGGAGACGGGCCTTTGGTACATTCCTTTCGGTCCAAAAAGGAGGACTCCAAAGGTAAGTCCCACCGTCGACGTTTCCAGGAGCGGAGAGGTCCCCTTCCCGGATAGTCGGGACTCTACTTCAGTCGAGGTTGGGCTAAGGCCGCTGGCTTCACGGTGTCCCTGTCAGGTCAGCCGCTGAGACAATCGTCGAGCGATTGAGATTTTCTCGACCCGTCGGAAGGTTTGTCGACTGGAGAAGCAGACAACCCTTCTTCACCGGTTCCCCGGTGGAAACCGAGGACTTGCCTGTGCCTCCTGTGCCGGAGGCCCCGGTTAAGATCCCTGAACCGAGGGAGGAGCAGGTTTCCCCCCCCCTCTCAGACCCACCCTCGGAATCCGCGAAGGTCTCGGTCTCGGACCTCTTCCAGGTCCAGTTGTTCCCACCGACGTTGGCGGTCTCAGTTTCGGCACCATGGAAAGCGGCGGCACCGCTCATCCTCTTCGGAGGATAGGCTCCGGCGCAAGTTGCGTCGGCGCTACGCGGATCTAATGTGGCAGCAGCTCTTATTGTCCGGGAATAAGCTGACTCCGTTGCCTTCTCCAGCCATTAAGTGGCTTTCACCGGAGCGGCCGAAACAACCCCTTTTAGTAGTCGAGGAGCTGAAGCTGGCACCGGTTGTTAGGCCGAAACCAGCTGCGCCACCCATTGTGGTGGAACCTCCGCCTCCACAACCGAAAACTGGGGCCCCGACCAAGGATTCTCGGTTGGGTCAGGGCTTGCCCCATAGGTTGTTGGTCACCCTCACTCCCGATCGACCTCGGTAGGTGGAGGGTGGCTCAGGCACTCGGCAGCTGTTCAGACTCCCTCAGAGTCTGATGACGTACTACTCCTTGTTCTCCAGGCTGCTTGAATTGGAGTCCACTGGGGCTCAGTCAGTGGACAGAGCCGATCCTCATTCCTTGGAATGCTTCACCCATCTCAGAGTCCACTGGGATGAAGCTCAAACCCGCTCAAATGGGCCAAGTATCCCCTCACGGAGATACTGGACAGAGGGAGTTCCCCTAAGGAGGCCTTCCTGGTGGCCGAAGCCATTGTTGGCCTGGCCCTGGAGCTGTGGCAACAGCCAACTTCTTGTCCAGCACCTTTGGCCAGGATGGCTCGGAAGTATGCTGTCCCTACTGGTTTACCCTCCAGTTTCTCGGAGTACCCGTCTGTGGAGGGGTTAGTGACTGACAGCATTTTCCGGCGTTCCGGGAACGCTCGGGATGTGGACAAGCCACCCGATAAGGAGTCCAAGAAATTGGACTACTCCGGGCGGAAAGTCTATGCTGCTTCCACCCTAGGCCTTCGTTAGGCTAGCTCGACCATCCTGATGGCACACTTTTCATATGCCCTTTTGGGCTCCCTGGATGAGGTGATTCCTCATCTCCCGGCTGACCTTCAAACGACGGTCAAGCAGGTGCGGGATCAGGGAAGGGCAGTGGCCAAACAGCAGCTTCAAACTTCCTTGGACATCAATGACTCTGTGCCCGGTCATTAGTGGCTGCAGTGGCCACGCCGCAGAGTTTGGCTGTGAATCTTTACCTTACGGCGGATACCCAGCACAAGCTGGCAGATCGCCTTCCTGGGTACCGACTTGTTCAGTCCTGGGGTGGAGGGTCATCTTCAATGGATCGAGAAGTCCAACGCCACCTTGGTCTCGGTCACGCCTGCCCAGAAGGACAAAGGCCGCCAGCAGCAGCGTAAGCCCTTTCATCCTTCAGCCCTCGGCACGTCCAGCCCAGCAACACCAGCATCAGGGCCAGCAGTCTTGCACTTGGCACCCCAAAGCCAAGCCTGCTGCTTCCTCCAGCAGGAAGCCGGGAGGGAAAGGTCCAGGCAGCTGCTCAGCCGGCTCTTCCTCCAAGTCTGCCCAGTGACGGGTTGAGGGGTGTCGCCACCAACCTCGTCACTCTCCCCAGTGTTCCCTCTGTGGGGGGACGGCTCGCCACTTCCTTTCCGTCTGGTCCGATATCACCACGGACCACTGGGTGTTGGAAGTGGTAGGCAGAGGTGCAGGGTCTGCCTCTGGAATTCAAGCAGTTCCCACCCTATCGAGCTGTCGCCTCACGGGTGGCTACAGTGTTCCGCAGCCTCTGTTTTGGCCTCGCCGAGCTGACATTGCCCTGCTCCTCCAGAAGGAGGTGATTAGTTAGGTGGTGGATCCTCCTCCTCCAGACCCAGGGTTTGTGTCCAGGTACTTTCTGGTCCCAGAATGGACGGGGCGCTGGTGCCCCATTCTAGACCTGCACAACCTGAACAAGTTCCTAAGGTCTCGTACCTTCAGGATGGTCACTCTGGCTCAGATCATCCCATCCTTGGAACGAGGCGTGTGGTTCTGTTCTCTGGACCTCCAGGTCACATTCTTTCACGTCCCAATCCGTCCGTCTCACCAGCGATTCCTCCACTTCAGGGCAGAGGGATCCCTTTACGAGTTCTGGGCCATGCCCTTTGGCCTCTCTCCAGCTCCCAGTGTCTTCACCAAATGCATGGCAGTGGTGACAGCATTCCTGCGGCGCCGAAGGGTCAGGGTGTACCCTTACCTGGACGACTGGCTGATTGCAGCCCCCTCCAAGTTGGAGGTGGAGCGGCCCAGGGATCTGGCCTCGGTCTGCTCTCAGATTGGCCTCCTCATCAACGAGGCCAAATCAGAACTCGTGCCATCGCGGGTGATTCAGTTCATCGGGGGAGAGCTCGACTCTCTTCCAGCCAGAGCATGGCTCCCCGCGGACAGGGTCGAAGTCCTTTTCTCCTTTGCCCAGTCATTTCTGGTTGGGCAACTGCGCGCTGCCCAGGACTTCCTGCGCCACCTGGGCCTCTTGGCGGCCTGCACCAGTGTGGTCCGTTGGGTCCGCTGGCACATGCGTACCCTGCAATGAGGGCTGGCCCACCAATGGTCACAGCGCTCTGGTCCTCTGGACCAGCCAGTGACAGTGACCCAGGAGATGTGGAATGGCCTCCAGTGGTGGCTCATTCCAGCTCATCTGCAGGAGGGTATCCCGTTTGTCTGCCCAGAGCCGACGGTCACTCTGATGACTGACGCGCCTCTGGTGGATTGGGGTGCCCATCTGGGGGAGCTCAGAGCGCACAGCCTCTGGTCCCCTCAGTAGTCTCAATGCCACGTCAACCTGCTGGAGCTTCGAGCGGTCCGACTAGCCCTCACCGCCTTCGCTCCGTTTGTATGGGGTCAAGTGGTCCAGGTCCAGACGGGCAACACCATGACCATGTAGTACCTAAACCGTCTGGGCGGGACGCACTCCTTGCCTCTGTGCAAGGAGGCTCTCCGCAGTTGGTTTCTCATGAACAGACTGAAGGCGGATCTCCTAACCATCCATGTGGCAGGAGCCTCCAACACTCTGGCTGATGCCCTCAGCCGGATAGGTGCTGCATCTCAAGAGTGGTCTCTCCTGTCGGAGGTGGTACAAGATCTGTTCTCCCACTGGGGCACTCCTCAGGTGGACCTCTTTGCCTCCAGGGAGAATGCGAAGCTGAGGCTGTTTCATTCCCGCCCCCCTCAGCAGGGCTCGCTGCAGGGGGATGCCTTCTCGAGGCCGTGGACCCTCAGACCTCTTCTATGCCTTCCCTTGATCCACAAGATGCTTTTGAAGGCAAAAAGGGACAAGGCGCAGGTGATTCTGGTAGCCCCAGACTGGCCCCGCCAGTTCTGGTGTCCAGATCTCCTCAGCCTCGGCTCCAGGCTCCCCGAGGCGGCTTCCAGCCCGCCCAGACCTGATCTCAGTCAACAAAGGGAAGGTGCTCCACCCGGACCTTCAATTCCTGCACTTGACAGCCTGGTTCCTGAGTGGCTAGAGTTCCAGGCCTTGAGTCTTTCCAACGAGGTCCTCAACATTGTTGAGGCATCCCGTAAGGAGTCGACCAGAAAATGCTATGCCTTCAAATGGAAAAGATCCTCCATTTGGTGTCAGAGAATAAGGGTTGGGCCCTTCCTCCTGTACTTTGGCTAGCAATCTGGACTACCTGTGGTCCCTTTCTCAGCTAGGGCCGGTCAATGACCCTTAAGGTGCACCTGGCAGCCATCTCTGCTTTCTGGAGTGCGGGCAGGAAGCAGTCGGTGGGCAGAGAGAAGGTGGTTGGGTGCTTTTTCAAAGGCCTTGATCACATATCCCCTCCGGTGTGAGAACCTCCACCTCCGTGGGATCTACTGCTGGTATTGGCTAAGCTCATGGGCAAGCCATTCGAACCGATGCACAGGTGTGATATCTCTCACTTGTGGAAGACCGCCTTCTTGGTGGCTGTCACGTCAGCCAGAATGATGGGAGAGCTCCAGGAGCTTTCCATTGAGTCTCCTTATCTGGTCTTCCACAGGGACAGGGTTGTCCTGTGCCCCAACCCGAAATTCCTTCCAAAGGTGGTGTCGGAGTTTCACCCTAACCAGGTGTTGACTCTGCCGGTGTTCTACCCCAGTCGCACCTCGGAGGCCGAATATAGGCTCCATACTCTGGACCCCAGAAGAGCGCTCTCTTATTATAAGGAGCAGATGGCTGAAGTTCGGGGAGAGGTTCGCCAGCTGTTTGTCACCTACGCTGAAGCCGCACCTGGCAGACCTGCAGCCAAGTGGACGATAGGCAGGTGGGTCACCTCCTGCATAGATCTCTGCTATAGGTTGGCGGGCATGGAGCCTCCCAAAGGGATAAGAGCTCATTCTACCCTCCATACCGCTGCTTCTAGGGACGTCCCTATCCAGGAAATCTGCAGGGCTGCTGCCTGGAAGTCAGCACACACCTTCAATACCCACTACCACATCGACCTTGAGTCACGCCGGGATGCTGGTTTTGGGACCTTGGTTCTCCAGTCATTATTTCCCAAGTAGGGGATGCTCGCTGCCTCCCTCCTCCCGGAGAACTGCTAGGAGTCTGCCAGTGAGGATTGAACAACATATCAATGTCCTAGAATACAGGTTACTCACCTGTAACAGGAGTTCTAGGAGTGGTATATGTTGTTCATCCACCTAACCTCCCTGGTTTCGACACGCAACCTGGCTTCCAGCGGGCTAGATCTGACGTCATGGGGAGAAGCCGAGAGTTTTACCACCCGGGTGGGTGGGTGGAGCCAGTTTAAGACCTTCCGGCAAGATTTAAAGCAGCAAGGAACCTGCCAGTAAGTGTGGGTGAACAACATATACCACTCCTAGAACGGCTGCTATAGGTGAGTAACCTGTATTTTTGCCCTTTGGCTATATTTGAACAGTTTCCATACTTTAGTTGCTAGTTAGCTTGTAAGAATCTGACGGTTACACTGAGATGTACCACAGACAGGTTTGAAAACAGAGCTCAAGCTCAACCTTCTATGCTTTTGTATAGAATTAACTCTTTCCTCTCCAGGGCAGTTCGAGTGCTGGGGCTAACTGCATTATGTCTGAATACAGCAAGACTCCATTAGAAGAAACAACATTACTATGGTGAGTAATTTTTCTTTAGGGGAGATGAGAAGCATTGGAAACTGAAGTATGCTGCAAATGTAAAGTTTGTAGGATCCTGGAGGGGGTTGAAGAACAACAGTGGATGGTGGGAATTCAGATTTATCAACCTATTTTAGCTTTTCTGCATTCCGAAAAACATAGCTATGAATGTCAGCTCTACCTCCATGGCCTCCAACCAAACACGCACTGTACTACTGAGGTCACAGGAGCAACAGTTCGAGAACGGTGATGGTAGCAGTAGCTAGCTGGGTCATCATACTAGCCGGGTCATCATACTAGCCCTCCATTGAGGGGGGTGACTTAAAGTGTTTCCTGATCTCGCCTTCTCAACGCGAGCGCGTCAGAAGAAGTTTTGTGCCATGTGGTAGCACTTGCTGGCTTTAGGCATTGTTCACTCCTTTTTTTTTTTTTTAACTCTGTATTCATTTTCTTAATGAACAAGCATTTACATTCTTTGATTTGAGGTATAGAGTACATTTTAATGCCTACCCGCTCAGTAAGGCCACCAGTGGAGGAAAATCTTCTAATATAGTGACCAGAAGACTCCAGGTGCTGGATTGGAAAACCTGAGCAAGAGTCTGCAGCCAGAGCCGACCCAGAGGCACAATCAAACTCTGAATGAATAAGATGGTATAGTTGGAATAAGCTGGGACTTTTGTGGAAGATGCCAGTATACTGGGTAACCTGTTCCAATCAGAGTGAATCTTACTTAGGGCCTCATTTTGACACTTCTTGCACCTCATTTATTCATAAGGAAGGTCCTGGGCAGTAAATATTCTTGTTTATTTTCTCCTTGCTTATAATGGTGGCAACTGCATGGCGTTTGCGCGCAGTGGGGTTGTTGTTGACCCTGCTGCACTGATACATGGTTTACTGTCTACCTTGTTGTCGTGCTGCAGTAAGATGCTTGCAGTATCCTGGAGCTGAGCAAAATAATTGCTTGACCCCTGCTGGGTCTTAAACATACTTATTATCATGTTTGCTTGTATGGTTAGACTGTATAAAAGGAAAAGAAAAACTGTAGGGAAATATTTTCCGTGATCTAGAGTTCTGTGTGTAGGGCTTATTTACATCTATTTTATTCGTAATAAAGGGCTTTAAGCAGTGAAATCACTGCATTTACTTATATCTGGCATTCCTCTTACATGGAGATGTATTACTGTTAGGCTATAAAGTGGCTAGCATCTCAGTTTAATCTGTGTGCATTACACTGAAGGATTCCTCCAGCTCCTCAACTACTAGGATAGGAGGTGCTCAACTGTTAACATCAGTATACGTGAATGTACTGTGAAGTTCTAACTGTTTTAGTGCCTTCTATAAGATGTACTATAATTTTTGTTTTTACTGAAAACAAAATATAATTAACAAAGAAATGCAGTACTCCTACTCCAGCACCCTCTAGAACATGTCATATGCCTAGTTAAATAAAATGATTGATTGATTGATCCTCCTCCTCCACACAGTCCCAGAGATGTTTCCTGTAATAAAAAAAAAAAAGTAGTAGAGTCACTGATGCCATGATTCTCAAAATCAGCCCTGCTCTCCCCCCCCCCCCACACATGTGCTAAGTCGCATAAAACACACCACTTATCTCCCTGCACCCCGTGCCTGATCTCCCAAGTCAACTGTATTGTATTGGAGGCAAGGGCATCGCTTCTGGCAATTGTCAGCAAAGCCTCCAAGTGACTCTCCCCAAGGTCAGCGTGTTTTGTTTATTATAGAGAATATTAATTAAGTGATGGCAAACTGTGGAGTGTTTTGTTCTGGCCGTGGAAGCTATCTGTAATTCATTTTTAGTGAGCACTAAGGTAGTAAGAAGTAACATGATGAGGTATTGTATTAAAGCTAGGCTATCTTGGATAAACAAAGTCTAAAAAAATATTGCTGTGAATATTTAGGGCAGTTTTTGTATTTTCTGTTTACCTACCCCTCTGGCTGCCTCTTCCTTCTGTGTCTTCCTCTGGCTACAGCCTCTGAAATCTCCCAAGCCCCTCCACCACACTTACCTGCAGTGTGCCACGTTTCCTCTTGCCCAGGTTGCCTGCTGCATGGGAGTCAGTCTGTGAACATAAATCCGAGATTCCCATATGGTAGTGCAACATGCTATATCATCATCACTGCTGAGCTATTTGAGACTTTTAAAATGAGAATTGTTGGTCATTTATTCTTTGATAACCGGCTAAGGCCCACTAGGCACAAGTGCTTTTTTTATTTTTAAATCGTTCTATTTGGTCCCCGTCGCCTCCTCCCACCAACAGCACATAGGAGTTTAGACAGGTTTTCTCCTTGACGCCCCCCCCCCCGAGGCCCTGGAACATGGCTGTGCAAGCACGCTACGCACCCTGTGGCGCCAGCTTAGCCCCTTCCACCTCCCGTAGCTGTTTTGCCGCCCCCTTTCCGCCTATGCTACCCACCAGACCTCCACCCGTGGGAGCAGAACTACAGGTTTGCCAACCCACCCTCGGGAGAGGAGAGCGGCCCATCAGCATGCTCGATCCTGCTCCGCCTTCCCTTCCCCCCACGCTGGTACCCCGACCACTCAAGGTCGTTCCTCAACCCGGGTCACTGGCGTAGCGCGAGGTGTGGCGTCCAGCACCTCAATCCTCCCGGGCTGGCTACAAGTGCCTGTTTTAAAGGGTGACCTGGGAGCACTGAGGAGATTAAGTGACTTGCTCAGGGTCACGCAGTGTCCAAGTAGAGGTTGTGGGAATCAAAACCAGGTCTAATGGATGCTCCAGGCTCATTCACAGCTTATTACTCTAACCTCTAGGATGTCAGTTTTGCACCGCATACCATGTTTAGCTGCCGTGTACACCCAAATTGTATGGTTGCTTGTGGTGTCGCATTCTGTATTTATTCTGTATATACAGCTAATTTTTGTACATATTTGTGAAATGTCTGTACTTTCAAATTTGTATGTATCCTCCCATCCCCTACCTCCCCGGACGCATCTGGAATCGAGCAGTAGTCTGCTCACCATGCCGTCCTGGTAAAACTTTTAAATAAATAAATACTGCCAGCCCCAAGTTTACACTTAACCAGTTGAAATAGGCTTGCCTAATTTCTCTTTTGTATTGCCTGCATTTAAAGAGGACAGGAAATGAGTTCTAATATGCAGCTGTTTATAATGTTACCACTTGCAGCAATAATATCCATCAGCCTGAAAGATCCATATGTAACTGTACCTCAATAAAAAGTGATTTGAAAAACAGTATTTGCATTGTTTTTATTTTATAGGCAGTATTCTGTTACAGTTCTCTTCGTGAAACCAGTGATCCGGAGTTTTAACTACGTTACAGTCTGAGCAAAGAACACTTGTATGGTTTTGATAGGACAATAGCTCACATTTAGCATTCCGCACTCAAACCATGACATAGTAAACTCTCCAAAGTACTGATTCCATGAAGAGAACTGTGCAGAATGTTACGCATAAAAAGAAAACAATTGAAAACCGTTTTTCACAGCAGTGTTTATTAAGGTACAGTTGAATAAGAGTCTCTTAGAGGCAAGTTTATAACTTCCCTTACTAGGAACATTGCTAACTGCTGCCAATAAGCACACAGTTCCTGTCCCCTTTAAATAATTTCTCCGTATGTGCAAGTTCTACATTCTCCTTCATGATGTGACATTTTAACTTTGTCATCCAGTACATTGTAAAATTATCAAGGCAGACTGTTTAACTTCTGTACGGTAGTAGTTGTTACATTTTTTGGGGGAAACTCAGCTTTATTGAACAAACTGACTCAGCAGCTCAACATACAGATATTCACAGTAGACATTATGTTTTAGTATGGATATATGCAAACTATAAATGATTTTTTCAAAACTAATATTCGTTCAGTTTCATCTGTTGTTTTCTTTAGTTGTCCAGACCACTGTTCACGGAGGCTTAATTAGCTTTTTCACCTTTCCACTATTTATTTATTTAGTTTTGTTGACCGGGTAAGTGCATTAGACATATAGTACCCCTTTCTGAATAGGCTCCTTTAATTAACTGATCGCTCTGCATCCAGCTCGTTCATTAAGTCAGAGTGAATTGCCATCATTAACATATTATTGAAGAGGGTGTATAACATTTGCATTTGTAATTAAATTTCCAGAGGTTACCATCATTACTCAGCCCTTTGAACAGTCATGCTTCTGTATTGTGTTTAGCCTGCAATAGCAATGCATCATTAAAAGAAATGTGTTGTTTTGGGGTGGGGGTGTCACACACAGGTTAACAGCATCAGAGATACTGTGTGTCGCTTTGGGGAACAAGTCTCAGACTGGCTCAGATGGGAATGACAGAAAATCGATGTTATCTGAGAGAGGTTCAGACGATTTCAGCTTACCTGCTTGTGTGCACATTTCAGATCAAGCTCATGCTAGCTGTGATTTAGTAGTGGAGGCCTGCAGGGTCTGAATATAGAGTGCACCATACAAATGGCTTAGTAGGGCCTTTTGATTTAATTAACCTAACCAAACATATTGTAAACTTTCCTGATAAGAAGGGTAATTTAAAAAGAAATTGGCACTATTCTTCCTTAAAACTGAGTATGAGAAGTGTCTGTATAAGAATCGAGTTCACATGTACTTTACTACTATGTCTCTTATTGTTATCAAAAAAATGCCATGATTTATAACATATAAAATACACAAACACGCAGTGTCTGCTCACCCCATATTAAGGCAGGGTCCCAGTACTCCCTGTTTGTTTTAGGTTCAGACCTTGATCAGAAGAGTGGGGTGAGGGTGGTCCAGTGATATGCAAGTCTTTTCATGCTTAATTTTATAATTTACTTTCCATCCACTCTTTCTATATCACGGCAAATAAGGTATTTTTTCTTGAATAGGACCCTCCAATTTTCTGTGGTACCTTGAGAATCTGCAAGAGGTGGAAGTTCTGTATCAGTCCATTGGAGATGTGTGTTTCTGGTCACTGGCCCTTACAGTTGTTTAATTCCAGGGTTGGATTTGGTTCAGGGGGACCACCTAGAATATTAAGAGGGGTGCTCTAGGGGGGCTAAGGCACATGTCATAGTTCCACTTTATTTGCATTTTATATGAATTTGCTGGGATCATGTAATTATAAAAAAGATGCTACAAGAAAGGACATTCAGTGGTATAAAGTGGGGGAGGAAAACAGAGGGAGGAGCCAATCTGGACATTCGGAAGTAACCAGAGTTAGCTAGTCTGACACTGTCTGCATCTGTATGTAACTGTTAAAATACCTAGCATCATGTCATCTGCTGTATGTATTGGCTGTTGAACTTTACTTATTAATTCAGTGTAGGAGAGTTTTTTTGTTTTTTGTTAGCAACTTGGAGAAATATATTTTTATTTGTATATTGGAGAGGCATACTGAACCAAGGTTTGTTTCCAAGTGTGACTGGGGGGGGGGTACAAAGGGGAGAATCGACTACAAAATTAGGACGATCAAAAGGATCACAAACGAAGACCGAGAATATGTAATAGTGTAAAACTTGGAGGTAAACAAGTAGCAGTACCTAACTATAGTCGACAGTGGCAGTGTTCAAAAAGATGAGAAATGGAGTGCAGCAGTCTTATACAAGGCACAGATGTTCTGCCAAGAGTAGAAAGGAGGCAGAACTTGACCAGAGGATGGTGGAGGTGAGGGGCAGAGGGAGAGAGGGGTCTGGTCTGGTGATGAGAGGAATTTAGGACCGGAAAAAAGAAGGGGGTAGGACAGGAGGGGGAGAGAGGGTGGATTTAAGAAGCACTTAAAGGTGAGGGGGAAGTAGTGGTGAATGGGGAGGAAGGCTGTTGTCTGAGAGGTTAGTTAGGTGGACAGGGAAGGCAGATTTACCAGATAAGGATCTGTAATGGGATTGAAGATGGAACATGCATCACAAGAGTGGAGGAAGTGAAGAGAGGGATAGGTGGTAGGGTTAGATGGTAAGAGGAGGCAAGAGAAGGACAGAGAACAGGATTTTGAGAGGACAGGAGGAGCAGTGAGATTAACGAGATTTATTTTATTGTTGACCAGGAAAGCAGGGCAAGAATTACTTCCCATTGTCAGCCTCATCCTTGTGAGAAGGGGGACAGATGTAGACAGACTAATATTGAACTGAGTTAAACTGTTGATGGTTTTGGTGAATATGAATAATACATTTGGCCAGCCCAGGACACCAGGAATTTCTCCTACTCTTTTGAGAAGTGCTGTGGATCTTAAACATCAACCTGAACAACCATAGAACAGGCAGACTGGACCTCTGTTTAATGTGTCATCCAAAAGACTGCATCTCCAACAGCACAGTGTCACCCAGGCACCATGCTGGGGCATCAGTATGGTTACTTTTAAGCAAAGTGAGAGTGCCCTAGCAGGGCCCTACAGCACCTGGTGTTTATTGGAGGACTCCCATCCTACAGCTAACTAGGTCTGACCCTGCTTATCTTCTGATATCTGATGGGATCCGGCTCCAAGGTGACAAGGCTGCAGAGTGATTTAAGGAACAGGAGGGAGGGGGAGTGGTGAAGAGAGCAGTGGTCGGTAAGAGGGGGAATTATTAGTGAGAAGAAGCAGAAGGAGTGGAAAAAATGGTCCAGTCTGGCAAGGTTGGTTTTGTGGGTGACACTGTAGAACACATCCGTTTAGTCAGACAGTAGTAAGGTCATCTTCAGAATAAACTCAGGAAAGACTTGGGGTGGAAGGCGGTTTTTGTTGTGAAACAGTGCTCCAAGCTTGGGGAGGAGTTTCTTGTGAATGGCATTGACGTACGGGAAGAAATTTAGGTTTCCATCTGATCACACTGAAGAATGCAAATTGGGGAACTTTTCAAGGGGCACCAGTTAAGAGTCTTCATTACCAGGTTAGCAAGGAACTCGGCAAGTGTCTGCTTATTGTTTGAAACATAATGGAGACAGTCTTTTGGCATTAAGAAAGAGCAGATTAGAGCAGAAACAGCATTGCATGTTGTCAAAGTCATTCTGTAGCGATCATTCTGTCTTCAGAACTGAGATTCCAGAGGCAAAATGTACCACATCATCCACATACTGTATATATCGATTAGTGACAAGACACGGATGGAAGGGCAGTCATATAGGAATATGGAAAAAAGATAGGGCCCTGAATGGAGCCCTCAGGGGACATCAGATCTGATGGGGAAGGGGGAGGAATAAGGCTTGGCCAACCTTGCCAGACTAAACTCAATCCACGAGATAACAGAACTTGCCGATCCCTGGAGCAGTCAGTCCAATCCCCAACAACTTAATCAGGAGCAGGGAGTGGTCCATGTGTCAAATTTCTTGGCAAAGTCTGTGAGCGAGGGAGCAGTGATACTGTCATGGTCCATGCCGCTGAGAATAGTCAGTGACCTGGAGGAGAAGGGAAAACTGTGGACTTGGAATTGTAAACCAGACTGAAGGGGACAGGAAATGACGAGTCAAGGATAGGTGACCTAGAAAATAAGTTTTCCTCCACTTTAGCCAGAGAAAGGAGGAAGATGATTCAGCAGTAGTTGCCAGTTTGTGGAGAGATAAGACTTCAGGGTGCTTACAGACCTGGGCTACAGTCCTGAGACTGAAAGAAAAGTTAAAGAGGGTAACTGGAGGGACAGAACTAATGGAAACTGAGAGATGCAGGAGTTTAGGGTCCATCCTGTTGGGTCTGTTTCTCTTAGAGGGATTGGGAGCGAGCAGGCTTAACAGGGAAGCAGTGGTGGAACTGGGTTTGAAAGAAAAGGAGTAAGGAAAAGGGATGGAAGGGGGTAGGAGGTGAGTTTGCAGATGGGGGAAGCAATGTTGGGGAGGGAGAGAAGAGGGAGAAAGTGCACAAAAGGGAAAAAATTAATTGAAAATGATGGCAGCATCATAGAGGTCGGAGATTGTGGTGCTGCCAGACTTAAGGACAGGGAGCATTGCCTGAGAAGGGGCATCAAAGATGGATCCTGTATCGCTCCACATTCTCAGTGGGGAATTATTACATATGGGTAATGTGTGCCCCCACTGGGTTAGTGGCACAACCCAAAGCTGTGACCACAGCATAGGACCCTGGTAGCATGGAACATTCCTGATACAGCAGTTACTTTGTTCTTGCTGTACCACTGAAGAGGGAGGAAACATAGAGCTCGCTGAAAGATTTGAGTTTTATGGTTATTTATTAATTTATTTATTTCTTGTTGTTAGATTTGTGTATCTCTGGGGTAGGTTGAAGCTACCTGGTGACAGGGAGTACCCCTAGATTAAAAAATCCATGCCTGTTCAGCTGAGGCTCTCAGTCTGGCTAACGTGCTAGCTTTAGCTCTCATCAGCGCCTGCAGTGCCTAATGTGGACAGCTTGCCTAGGGTGTCTTCTGCCAGACCCATTTGCCACACTGCTGCTTCAGGTAAGTAAGGGTTTTACTTATTTTTTTCTATACACATTTTATGCTCCCTGCAGAGCTGGCAGGTGGCTCCGGCCCCTCCCTTGGAGGGGCTCGCTCTCTGGTCCCTGACTCTCCCACATCCGTCCCTCCCAGCAATCCCCCACGGGTTGCCTCCCCCCCTCCCGTGACAGGACCGAGGCCAAATGGTGTTGACTTCCCCTCTCCCCTGGAGACCAACATCCAGACTCAGGGTGGGGGGGGACTGGCACAGGCGCTGTGGGGCCGTCATGGAGCCTGTCATCTTCATTTTCCACTTTTCTGTCCCTCCCCTTGCCGCGGTAGCTCATGTGCGTGTAGAGGCATGCGAATGCAACAATCCGCAGTACCCTCCCTATGCTAGCTGCTCCTGACTACACTCACCCTGGGGCTCCACCTGGGCAGCCTTTGGAGCCGGGCGTGACTGGGTCCCTTCTCAGGTGAGGAGAGCAGCCTATGGTCACTTAACCCATCTCCCTGGTCTCCAAACAACCCAGGCTTGTTATCGAACCTGGTCACCGGTGGCGTCCAGTGCCACAACCCTCACCGGGCCGGGCATCAAGGTTTTATTTCTGTGAGGGGCTTAGTTAGGCAGTTGGATGGTGGGTGATCTGTTTCCCCTCCCTTTACTTCCCTCCTTCTCAGCCACCAGTAGTGCAGTTCTGATTCCTCTCATCCCTCCATTACTGGCATGATTTATGGCATTTTGGAAATGTTTCTGCATAGGCAAAATTGTAACCTCTTTGGGTATGATTAGAGGAGTGTCCTAAGAGTGACTAGATGAAAGCTGCATTTTTAGGTAGCATATCCACTGTAGCTGTTAAACCAATACAGATGTTTTTTTGGGGGCCCAGCGATAGAAATGTTGCTGGGGTTGTTCTTAGCTCGCATTGCTGCGTTTGTCTGGGCAGATATTTATTTTATCCTATAGGCTGCCTGGTTGATTTAGTTTGGGCGCAGTGGTCTGCTTCTCATCTGCCAGGACACCTCACACCATCGCAGAGCCTGGTGTTGCTTGCTAACTCTTAGCCAGCTGCTTGAGGGAGCTAGTGCCTTGCACACTTTTTGTTGTCTTAGGCCACGAGTGAGATGCATTGAAATTGATGGTACGAGGAGTGTGTGAGGACATGGTGCTTGGGTCTTCCGTGCACGTGCTAGCGACATGACTTCATATGCATTGGCACGACATCAGCGCATGTGCATCGTGTTTTGAACTGGTGGCTTAGCAGAGCAGGAGGGCATGTAGAACATGGTAGCTTGGCTGTGTCTGTTACTTCTGTGTGGCCAACAGTGGATAATGATTATGTGGCACCAGCGTTCCTATGCGTGGTGGTAGTGTGAGGCAGATCAGTCACACTGTGTTTCTTTTCTTTTCCTTTCCTATGAGGTCCAGCAGTTGAGGTAAGCTTAACCAGGTGCAGTTCTGATGTGGTTGGCTGGCTTAGCTAGTGTAGAACAGGTGCTGGAGTTTAAGGGAGGTGAGGGGCTGATGGTAGGGAGAGGTCTGGGGCGGGATCCTTCAGAGGCTCCCCAGTTTTGGATTTGCCAATCCTCACTTCTCTTCATTTTCTCACTTTTGGCAACATGGCTTGTAGAAGATGCTGTCACTTTGAATGCAAGTCCTGCTGCAGGGCTGTGAGACCTCGCCCATGTAGTCCTGCTGTCCTCACTTGTTTCATAATCAACCGAGTTATTTCAGTTTCCCGTAGCCAGACCCTCAGACTTGGGGAGGGTGCACCTGTAAACCGTCTGGCAGTGGTAAGCTGAATCACACAAATCTGTTGCATGTGCATGGGAAACTCCATGCTGGTGCATTGCAGGGGCAATTTGCAAGATACCAGACTCAAAGGCGGACCCCTTTGGGTTAGGAGAAGGGTCCATACAGGCAAGTCCAGGTGTGCCAGAGCAGTGACCCCTGCGCAAGATAGATTTGCAGGCAACCCTGAGCTTGATGATGTGGAAGATAAAGTGGCAGAAGCAGAGGCTTTTTTGGGGACAAGAATCCTGATCCTTGGAAAGAGGCGTGCCCCTCTGAAGGGGGAATTGAACCTGCACAGAGGATTCTGGTCCTCACTTTGTTTCATTGAAATGCTGTCTGTTAGGACAACGGTTTGTTTCCAAATTGTCATTGCTGTCATCCAAGAGAACAGAAGGGGCTGGGGTAGGCAAGCGGAAACAGTTGCCCATTCCCAGGATTTGATTGTGTCCCTTTCATGGGACGATAAAGAGGTGGAAGATTCCTCTGGTGACTAACCAAGTTGCTTACAGTGCTGTGAAACTCATCACTACTTTTTTTGTCAGATATTACTGACAAAAAAGTGTGGCAGCGGCATGTAGATGAGCCTACAATGTTGAATGACATCAATCTGCAAATAACACTGGTCCCCTTCGTTGTCACCAGGGACTTGTGTTTCTGGATTTGTCTGGTTAAATAAGTTCATTCCTCAAAATTCAGAAGGGTCGAATTCCTTGCTGCTCTTCCTGTTGTCCCCTTCCTCCAGGAAGATGCAGATGTGGGCAGTTGCATATTTCAGCTCATGTAGCCTACTCTGTGGCGTTGACCGCATCATTGGGCTACCAATCCGGCATCTAAGAAATCAGTACAGTATACTTGCTACCAGAGAATTGTTCTTCAGCTCAGAGCTGGATGAGGTGTAAATGACATCCAGAACAAGGATGTGCAGTTGTCGGCTTTGGGGTGGGGGGAGGGGCTAGAATTTGGCTTCCCTGGACAGTCAAGAGGCAACCGTCGACAATTAGAGTAAAGGAACATGCTCTTCTACTGGGTTTGTAGGCTACAGGAACACAGGTGCCCATTTGCTGATGGACACAATGTAAGTGCAGACAAGAGAACTGAGTCTTCACAGTGTGGATACGATAATCTGGCATAGCTCTGCCACCCTTTTCTTCGGGAGTACAGATTTTTTGCCAGCACCTAATCCTGATAGCCGCTGGAGGAACCCAGGTGAAAATGCGTAAGTAAGCCACACTCTGGATCTTTGGACCCAATTAGAGATAATCCACTATTGATTTAAGTTTCAGACTCCTGTTGTTCATGGTTAATCATCACAGTCCTTTTCCAGAGAAGGGTCAGGGTTTTCCCCCACCTATTTCTTAGCCTTCAGAAAGTTGGAGGGGCTTCCAGATGATCTTGGACAGGAAGCCCTTATACAGATTTTTGAAACATAACGACATTCGAAAAGGAGTCTGTGGTCCATCTTCCACCAGTCCAACCAGTGGAGGTTCTCTGGCATTCACTGCATTGAAAATGACACATTTTTCCTCTTTACAGTGCACCAGTTCCCCCAGAGATACTTAAACTTGGTAGTTAAGGGAGAAGCATGTCACGAGCCAAGCTCTCTCTTTGGGTGAGTGATTGCGCTGAGAATGTTCTTCAAAGTCCAGGTTGTGGTGGTAGCACAGTTGAGGCAGGGGGCATCTCGTATTTTCCCACCTGAGTGATCATCTAATCAGGGCTTTACTAGCACCATTGGCAGAACTATCAGTGGCAAGGGCTCTAGACTTTCTGGAGATGCTCGACTGGTTAATCGACAAGGTGAGTTCCTTATCACTGCTGAGAAGGTGGAGCACTTGGGGTGGAGTTTTTATCAGATAAGCAGAAGTGTGTGTGTGTGTGTGTGTGTGTGTGTGTATAGTTATAGGGGTGCGGTAGCCTGTTTAATGTTAAACCTCAAATTTTGCACATTAATATCTTTGGCTCTCTGAGGAAATGAGTTGAAAATTTTCATATGTTAGCTAGGAGGCAAGGTCTTGATGTGTGGAAATGTTTTTGATGGCTGCTTGTGCGGTTTTGAGACCCACGTGTCATTTTTTGGAACAAAAAAAAAACTTTTTTCCTATGCTTAAACATTCATTGCCTACAGTCTGCATGGAAAGGATTTTTAACCCCCAAAATTTGCAGGGGACATGTGTCATGTCCCAAGGTAGTGCCTTGGACAGGTCTGGGGAAAAATATTAAAGGGTTCCAGAATTATTAGGCTTTAAATTTTAGTGTTTTCCGACTTGCGCATGTGCAGTAGGGTTTTCCAGATAAAGTTCTGTGGCGAAAGTAAAAATATGATGCCGCCCATGCTGGTTTTTGGTTCCATGCCACTGAATTGTCACAACACCAAACATTTTTTTTGTGCCGTGCCAACTGCCATCTTGCTGATTTTTTTCCCCACAAACTGACAAACATGAGAAATACACAAAACTGCTGAGATTTTTTAAAAACAAACATCAGCACCTAGCTAAACAGGACCCATTTAGCTAGATTCTGATGTTTGTTTTTTCAATATTTTGCCCACTAATATGTTTTCTGGGCACCGATATCCCAGCTTAGCAAGAGGAGTGCTTTCTCGCGTTTACTGTATGAGAACACCTTGAATTTCATGACTTCTGCAGCCGCATCTGAAGTGCTGCCGGCTGCAGTGTTAGCTGTGAGCCGCCCTTTTCCCTGGTGTCCAATGGCACCCCCCACACTCCCATCACTGTCCACATAAAAAAATAACTTCCCTGGTGTCTCGTGGCACCCCCACCCTCCGATCGTCATCCCCTAATTGTTATTCTAGTCCGTGGTGTCTAGTAGCGCCCCCCAACCCACCGATCTCGCCCCCTTTATACTTCTGTTTATTCCCCTCCCCCGCAGCCCATTGTTTTATTTAATGTGCTGATATTGGGGGGTCCCAAATCCTGTTTCGGCATTACAAGCACCCCCAGCAGTGTGGGACACTGGGGAGCCCACTCCCAGTGTCCTGAAATATGTATTCACTTGTACCTGTAAAAATAAAAAGGTCCCCCAATGTTTTTTTTTTTTTTTTTATAAACCTGAAAAGAAAACGGTCCCTTATCATCCACACCGCCTCTCTCCCATCTTGATCCTCCCACTGAGCACCCTCCACCCCAACCCACCCTTACCCTATACTTACTACTGGAGGTCGTACGCTGTCATCTTCTATGGTCCAGGACACACCTTTACTCTTCAAAGTTGAACTGTGAACTGAGGAATCAATATAAGTGCTGTGTAATGTATTTCAGTGGCATTTTGAACTTGTGTTCATGACTTTGCCATTTTTATGAATTTTTTTCACCAAATTTTCAACATGGCCATTTTGGGACCCCAACTCATGAATACTGGCACTGTCATTTCGTTAATCAGGCCTGAAGGTAATTTTGCGGTCACTGTGCGAAATCACCTTTTGGGACTGAGTAATGAAATTTCACCACCAGTGTTCATGATGGTGAGGTTCCAAAAAGGTCATGTTGAAAATTTGGTGAAAAAAATTGCTAAAAATGGCAGAGTTACGTGTATTTGTTGAAATTTTTCTACGTAAGTGCATACCTTTGGTAATTTTCAAAATTTTGGCTCCAGATTTTCAACATAGCCATTTTTTCACACCACCTCATGAACAGTTCAGCTGTCATTTTTCACATCCTGTCTGAAATGTGTTTTCGCACCTGTGGTGCGGAATGGTGTTTTGGCACAGATTTGAAAATGTTCACCTGTGAGGTTTATGAGGTTTAGTTCAGTTCAGTTTATTGTGTAGGGATAGCTTCTGTTGAGCACGCTCATTCACAAGGAGGTCCCTGATACAAAGTACTAAACATCAAACAGTCAGTACAAGGATGCATCATAGTAGTCCAGCTGGTATATCATGGTACGTAGAGTAGATTGGTTGTAACAAATATGCAAAGGCAAAAGCATCACATGACAGTAAGTTTACCACCACCTAATAAAAATCATCACAGCCAATCAATATAAGTAGTACATCATAGAAAAACAGCAGGGATATCATGGTACGTAGAGTAGGTTGGTCATAGCAATACATAGAGCTAAATTAGAAGCATCACTTAACAGTAGGTTTACCACACCTAATAAATATGGGAGATAAGAACTTGGGTGGAATGGACGGAGGGAGGAAGGAAGGAAATGAATCTACAAAGACAAAAGGAGAGGGATGGGGGAGAAGGTACAGTAGACTCGTGAGGGAAGCTAAGTGCAGTTGAAGGTCTCAACAATGATCTCATTTACCCTACCAACGAATGCCCTGACTGGGATAAGGGTCCCTACCAACGAATGCCCTGACTGGGATAAGGGTCCCTACCAACGAATGCCCTGACTGGGATAAGGGTCCCTACCAACGAATGCCCTGACTGGGATAAGGGTCCCTACCAACGAATGCCCTGACTGGGATAAGGGTATGGAGCTTGAAGCTTATTCCAAAGGCAGGGAAAAGAAAAGCTTATAGATGCCCTACCAAACAGTGTCCGATAATTTGGCACATTCAGAGTAATATATCACATTTTCTTAGGGTGTAGGTGCTAGTTGAGTGTGAGAAGAAGGCTGATATATAAGGGGGTAGCTTATTGAGGAGCGTTTTATATGTCCCAAGTATAAATGTGCACCATTCTCCTGGTGGATAAGGTGGTCCACTTCATCGCCTCATACAAGGTACAATGTTGGGTTCTGGCTGGGGCATTGGTAATGAAATGGATGGCCCAGTGATAGAGCATGTCTGACTTATGCAGGTAGACGGGTGCGCAGTTGTTAGAGAATATCAGCGTAATCAAGCATGAACATGGCCTGTACCAGTCTAGTTCTGGAGTCTCGGGAGAACAGTGATTTGTTCCTGAAAAAGAAACCAAGTCTAAATTTCAGTTTTTTTTTGTGACAGCTTCGACATGTGATGAAAAGGATAGGTGTGAGTCGAGTATGAAGCCTAAGTATTTAAAGTGGTTCACCACTTTGAGTGAGTCTTCTGATAGGGTGGTGATGGGAGCATAATGGTTTGTCATAGGGCATACTGAGGGGACATTAGGGGAATAGAAGAACATAACCTTTGATCTTACTTCGAGAGGGCTCTTGCAGTAGGTAATCACTTGTAGGGCTGTGCCCCCTGTCATCAGGACCGCATGGAAACTTTTGCTAGCAGTGTCTGACGGGGGACCGCCCACCGACATCACGTGACTAACATCAGCGTGACACTGTATAGTGAGTGGTCCCCACATCTGCCCTCCAATTCTTTCCTGCCATCGACCTGTGCACATCGGACCGACTGAAGCTCGTTGCAGTAGTTTCGAACACCCATCCAGATGAATATCTGCCATTTCTTATTTTTCCCTCTTAAAAATCATTTGTATGTCGTCTTCTCCAGTGGATCTGCATAAAAACAAGTGCAGTTCATGCAAAGTCCAGCTACCACACAAGGACCAACATTCCCTTTGTCTCTTCTGCCTAGGGCCTAACCACAAAGTCGAGGAGTGCGAGGCCTGTGCTCATTTCAACTAGGCCACGTGGAAACAGCGTCAACGGTCCTTCGAGGCCCACATCCTGAAAGAAAAAATGGCTTTGATGGAGCAAGAATTAAAAAAGCTTAAAAGCACTTCTTCATCGCCTGCAGACCCTCGCAAAAAGAAGAAAAGGGATAAAGAGAAACACAGGGACCTTGAGCAGTCCCTTCTTTGCAGCGAAAACACCCACGGGCCTTTCGATGGAGGACCAGCCCTTTTCTTCCGAGAAGGTGAGTGCCGCAACCAAGTCTGTGGTCTTCCCTATGGAACAGACTTTGGTCCCCCCTGCCACCACTGTTTACGGTGGCGGGGGGCTCCTCAGGTTCGTCTGAGGCCACCACCACTCTTAGGCTTATTTCCACCCAGGGCACTAAGACGGCAGGTGTGGCTGATAAGCCGCTCGTCAGACACTCCGGTGAGTGCCCCGCTTGGGTTGGTAGGTCAGGAGTTGGGGCCTCCGACTCCTGCATGACCCAGGTCGATCAGCCGATCATCGGACCCTCTGACGATCGCACAACCTATTCGCGTTCATCAGGCCCTCACGTGACGCTGCCGAACGTTAGCACCATCCAGGCTGGAGGACAGGGGTCTCCTCGGGGCTCCCATCACAGCGAACCCCCGTCGCCTGGTCCGTTGGAGGTTCCTCTGCTGTCGCCAGACCCACAGGTCCTGACAGGCAACCACCTGTTGCCGGGTTTGCCTGACGACAGAGTGCCAACAGGCCTTACAGTGACTCCCACGTCACCTGTTGTGGTGTCAGACCCCGTTCCTCAATGCTCGCATTTTCCCTTACCACTACCGGGACTGCCATCGGCCTTGCCCCTCCCTTCGGGCTTCCCTTGTGTCCTTGCCCTTCCGGGCCCGCAGTTCCTTTGGGACAATCTACAGGACTGTCACGTGCCCCTCCGTCTGGGCTGCCATCAGGCGTCCCTCCATCGAGGCCGCCATCAGGCTATCCCCTGTCAGGGCTGCCGTCGGGGTTTCCTTCCAGCAGGGCCCCCTTCTGGCTACCCTCCATCTGGGCAGCTGTCTGGATACCCTCCATCAGGCCTGTCGCCAAGTTACCCTCACTATGGTCTGAAGTCAGATTTTCTGACGCCAGTTTATCCTCCGGGTTATCCCCCGTCAGCCCCGACACCGATTCCATTTTACTATTCTGGCTACCCTCATTCTTACCCTTCACCAGGATATCCACATCATTATCCATCTCCTAGTTTGGGGGACGTGGACCTGGATCCGGGTTTACTCACCCACCTCCTCCTCTCACTCCACCTCCTCCCCAACCTCTGGTGGATTTTCAGGAAATTCAAAATTCATAGTGGTCGGTGACCAAGACTCAGTTGGTCTCAGAGTTAGACAGCAGGTTTCCGGTTCCAGCAGATGTCGGCCGCCCAGCTGTTTTGCCTAGGGCGCCTTCCCCAGTGTGTACTCGACCTCTGACGTCGGGATGTCCATCAGAGTGTGCACAACCCCTGATGTCTGAAACCATTACCAGGGAGTCAGATCCTCCTATTACTAAGAATCTGGAGGATTCATAAGATTCTGTCGCAGACACGGATTCCTCATCTGCCGGTTCAGGCCTGGAAACCCCTCCCCATGAGGAACTAGTCCCTCGGGAATCTCCAAAGTCCCCACCAGTAGATACCTCCTTTGTGGACCTCCTCAAGCATATGGCGGAGGCCCCAAGGGTGGACGTCAGAGGCTCTGGACCCCAAAAGACAAAGGTTGACAGAGCATCTGGACTTCCCAGGTACGAATCCGGTACTCACCAGCCTTCCCCTCCCCCCGGCTGGAACCCCACTAGGATTTATGCTCCACCATATGGCAGAGACCTTCCTCCATCTTGGCCATGACAAAAAAGGTCGACTGGGTCTACAGGATATCTGAGGACAAGGACTACCTGAGCGTACACCCTAAAGCAGATTCGGTGGTCATCACAGCAGCCCATGATAGATCTGCTAAGCCAAAGCACCTCAGTACTTCCCCGCCCAACAAGGAGCCTAGACAAAGGACCAGTTTGGGAGAAAATGTTATGCCTCTTCTACTCTAGCATTACATGCTCTGAACTGTCTCGCACATGCTAGAGTACCAGAAGACCTTGTTCCGCCAACTCGAGCTTGTTGTCGAGAGGCCTTACCAGACTCTGATTTGAAGTCATCCTTGACATCCACTCTGAAAATGACCAAGGTGGCTGGACGCCATTCTTTGTGGGCCACCTACGATGCGATGGATTCCTCCGCTGGAGGTATGGCCACTGCTGTGAGCCTTCGCCGTTACTCTTGGCTTAGAGTATCGGGCCTAGCCCTTGATGTTCAGTCTGCTGTCCAGGATGCCCCTTTCAGGGGCTCTGTCCTGTTAGGCAGGGATGCCCAAGGCATCATAACCAGCCTGCAGGATAAAGGCACAGCCGTTCGGTCGGTGCACACCATGTAGTAACTGAAACAACAACAGCACCCTTTTCGTCTGCAAAACAGATCGGAGGAACAGGTGGGCGGAAGATTCACGAGGCATCTGGGAACCTATCACAACAGATGCTTGGGTGCTTCAGTTAATAAAGCTTAGTCATGTTCTAGAATTTCAAGAAAAACCTCCAGACATCCCTCTGAGGTCTTCTCATTGCCCAAGGGTGCATATTCCCCATCTAATGGAGGAAATCACGGCTCTTCTTCACAAAGAAACAATAGAGCCGGTGCTGGCAAACCAGATAGGAAAGGGATTCTACTCCCACTTCTTTCTGGTACCCAAAAAGACAGGGGATTTTCGCCGGATTGTGGATCTCAGTACCCTAAACCTCTTCATAGAATACAAGAGGTTTTGGATGCTGACGTTGCAAAGCCTTCTGCCTCTCCTATCCAAGGGTCAATGGCTTTGTGCCTTGGACATGAAAGATGTGTATCTTCTTATACAGTACCAGTCTTCAGTCCTCACTGCGAATTCCTCAGGTTTTCCTTCTAAGGGGAGCATTACCAGTTCAAGGCTCTCCCTTTTGGCCTGTCCTCCGCCCCACAGGTTTTTACCAACTGCCTAGCAGTAGTGGCAGGGGCCTTGAGGTGTCAGGGACTCGCTGTCTTTCCCTACCTCGACGATTGGCTCCTCGCAGCTCTGTCAAGGGAGGAGTTGGTCTCATAGCAGCTGCTATTCCCACGGTCCCACTGACCAGACTTCACATGTATATTTCGCAGTGGACTCTTAATATCCCAGTGGGATCAGAGGAAGGACAACTTACACCATCCGATGCTTATCGCCACCCCAGTACAACAGGACCTGTTGTGGTGGCAGGACTCCAACAATCTGTTTCTAGGATTCCCTTTCCAGGCCCCTCCTCACTCCCAGATACTGACTACAGATGCGTCGGGACAGGGATAGGGTGCCCATTTCGGACACCACAGGACCCAGGGCCTGTGGTCCCCTGTAGAAGCGCACCTGCACATAAATGTGCTAGAGATGAGAACAGTGCTTTATGCTCCTCAGGCTTTTCAGCACATCCTTCTTCAAGAAGTCCTATTGATCCAGACAGAGAATATGTGTGTGGTGTGGTGTGGTGTGGTACATCAACAAACAGGGGGGCACCCGCTCGTACCCTCTTTGCAGAGACGCCATGCAGGTTTGGAACTGGACAGTTCTGCACAAAATCAGTCTCTGGGTGGTTCACGTCCCAGGGGTACAGAACGTTCTCACAGACAGTCTGTCGCACCAGGGTAAGGGCTCACGAATGGGAGCTAAAGCAAGAAGTAACAGATCACAACTTCGACCTTTGGGGTTGTCCAGAGGTGGATCTGTTTGCAGCCCTATCAAACGCAAAACTTCCCAAGTTTTGCTCGCTCGATCTCGGGCATGGTGCTTTCTGGCAAGACACACTGTCGCTTTCTTGGACAGGGAGATTTTTGTACACATTCCCTCCCTTTCCAATATTACAGAGAGTGTTGACCAAGCACCAGTCGGAAGGAGCACAGATAATTTTGATAGCTCCATTTTGGCCTCGACAAATATGGATTCCACTGCTTCAACAACTAGCAGCAGAGCCTCCGATCCCTCTGCCTCTATCCTACGATCTACTTACCCAGGAAGGGGACACTATGGTGCATCCAGGGCTAAAGTCCCTTCATCTTCATGCGTGGCACCTCAGGACATAGCTGCTTCTAGGTATGGGGTTTCCCCCAGGGTAGCTCAAATTTTGGTGGAGGCACGAAAACCGTCCACCAGAACTACCTATGCCATGAAGTGGAAGCGTTTCTCCATTTGGGCCACCGTGAAAGATCTGGATCCCTTTATGTGTCCCACTTCCCAGGTTATGGAGTACCTTCTTCATCTGTCAGATCTGGGTTTGAGTTATTCGTCCCTGAAGGTGCATCTAGCAGCTGTCTCTGCCTACCATGATCCAGTAGGAGGCAAGGCATTTGCTCAGTTAGAGGTCTTCAAAACCCTTTTAAAAGGTATCTTGCATCTGAAACCCCTGGTGCGTAACCCTACTCCCCCGTGGGACCTTAATTTTCTTTTAGAGAAATTGACATTGCCTTCCTTCAAGTCGGCAAGGTCTTACGATATGCGCTTTTTATCCAGGAAAGCGCTCTTTTTAGTTGCAGTTACCTCAGCTCATAGAATTTCCGAGTTTCAGGCCCTGATGTGTAAGGTGCTTTATTTGATTTTTCACAGAGACAGGGTGGCTCTGCGTAAAAATCCTAAATTTCTTCCTAAGGTTGTTTCTGGGATGATCCTTAATCAGTCTTTTGAACTGCCGGTTTATTACCCTGAGCATTCTAACTGGGTGGTAAGCCATCCTGCATACGTTAGATTTTCACAGGATTTTATGTTGTTATATGAGCGGGACTAAAGACGTCCGCAGGACGGAACAACTTTTCGTTTATTTCGCATCAAAAAGGGAGGGTGCAGCAGCTTCCAAACAGTGCCTTTCAAGATGGCTGGCAAAATGCATTACTTTTTGTTACCAGAAGTATGGTAAGGTCTTTCCGGGTCAGGTAAAAGGACATTCTACCAGGGGAATGGCTGCTTCCACAGCCTGTTTCAGATATGTATCTGTTACAGACATTTGCATGGAAGCTACTTGGAGTTCTGTCCACACTTTCACAAAACATTACAGTTTGGACATTGCCTCAAGGCGTAGGGCCGGTTTTGGACTAGCAGTACTTCAGGGACTCCTGTCTTAATTCTGGCTTTCTTTTAGGATTATGTTCCAGCCTCCCATGTTTTTTTCTTGTCCCTAGAACTTTTCTACTGCTTGGGATTCAGTCCTACAAATGATTACCTACTGCAAGAGCCCTCTTGAAGTAAGATAGTACAGTTACGTAAGAACTTGCCGTAACAGTAGATCTTCGAGAGAGGCTGTTGCAGTAGGTAACCTTTCTCTCTCTCTCCCACCTTACCCCTCCTTTTGTTTACAGCTCTTCTTCCAGAAAGCCATTTATTGGATTCAGGAGCCAATTTCTTTCTCCTGTCATGAATATTGGTGGTCTCCTATGGGAGAACTGGAGGGCAGACTTGGGGACTGCCCACTATATAGTGTCACGCCGACATCCGTCACGTGATGTCAGGTGGGCGGTCCCCTGTCAGACACTGCTAGCAAAAGTTTCCGTGTGGTCCTGACGCCAGGGGGCGCAATCCTACAAGTGACTACCTACTGCAAGAGCCTCTCTCGAAGATCTACTGTTACGGTAAGTTCTTACATAACTGTACTTTTTTTTGCATTTAGGAGCAGTTTGGCTGTTATCAGGTTATGTTGAAGTTTGACAAAATCAGACTGGAGAACAGAACATACTTGACTAACTGTAGGTTTTGATATGTAGAGGGCCATATCGTCTGCAAATAAGTGAATATTGGAGTCTGTGATGCCCGAGCTCAGATTATTTACATAGATTAGGAACAACAATGGATCGAAGATGGATCCTTGTGGGACCCCTCTTTTGCGACTGGCAAGAGTGATGAGGAGATTTGTTTATCTTAATGTGTTGATGTCTGTTTCCTAGGTAATTGGCAAACCAGGATACCGTAGCATCCGACAAGCCATGGGACTTCAAGCTGTCAAGCAGCAGGGGGTGATCCATGGTATCAAAGGCCTTACTAAGGTCCAAAAATACTGTACCGGTGACATGTTTGCTGTTCATGGCCACCAACCAGTCATTAGTAACTTTTGACAAGGCCGAGACAGTACTATGACTGGATCTGAAACCTGATTGTTTCGGAGTTAGCAACTGAGAATTTTCGAGGAAGGATCTGAGCTGGATACTGACCAGTTTCTCCAGAATATTTGAGAGGGAAGGCAAGATAGAGATAGGCTGGTAGTTAATATCACTGGGGTCACCAGATTTGAAAAGGGGTATGAGGTGTGCAACTCTCCAATCTTGGGGCACGATACTTTCAGATAGCGAGAGATTAAATAAATGAGTGATAAGGGCAGTTAAAAAATAATAGCGTAGTTTCAGAAAGAAAGGGTCAATGTCTGTATCGCCACTCTTTTTAACATCCAGCCTGAGCAGTTGGTCTTCTACCTGTTTAAAGGTGATAGGCGAGAAAGAGAAGGGTGAGTGTGTTGGATGGTACAGGTGGGTGAAGGAGAGAGGTTCTTAGGCTGGCTGATGGAGAAGAATCAAATGCAAGACCTGCTGTGGCAAAATGCTCATTTAGTTTGTCAAGTATGACAGATTTATCTGTAATTGAGGTGCTCTGATAAGTAATGGTGGTGGGGAAAGATGGTGGAGCTTTGCTCCCCTCAACTAGTTTAAAGGTGCGCCAAATCTTGGATGGGTCAGCATTGGCCGACTCTAGGGTGCTTAGGTAATAGTTTTCTTTTGTATGCCTAATCAGTTTAGTGCAGGCATTTCGACATATCCTGAATGCTGTCCAGTCTGTGGGTGTTTTTGTGCGTCTGGCAGTTGCCCAAAGCTTCTCTCTCTTTGTTAGCATAGACTTAATATCAGCACTGAATCAGGGTCAGGAAGCTTTTTTCACTCTATATGTTCCGACAGGTGCATGGGAGTCTATGATACCTGTAAGTGTTACATTAAAACAGGCCAGTACTTAGGTAACTGATGGGGCTTGGTAGAATTGTTGCCAGTTAGTGTTGCGAAGGTCAGCTAGGAAGTCTGCTGGGTTAAAGTGTCTGAAGGATCTTTTAGCTATCATCTTACTTGGATTTAGCAATTTAGGAAGCTTCCTGATACATACTACAATATTATGGTCACTCAGGGGGTTGTGCCAGACTGCTTCATGTGTGATTTTTATTGGGTCTGTTTGTCAGAATGACATCAATTAGGGAGCCAAGGGAGTGATTTGTGTGGCCTGGCCTAGTGGCTTCTGAGAGTAATTGTGAGAGTCCAAATTTATCACAGACATTCTTGAGCAGTGCTGATTTGTTATTAAACCAGTCCCATGTTTAGGTCACCTAGAATCAGTGTCTCGTTAGTGCTGACATCTAGGAATTGACAAAAATATGATAAAATATCAAAGCCTGCAGAAGGAGATCTATAGCAACAAATAATGTTTAGTGATTCTGAGGCTGATATATTAATTTTAACAGCTAAGCATTCAAATTGTTTAGGCTTAGAGCAGGAGTTAATGACTGAGACAGTGGTCATAAGAAGACTATGTTGAAAATTTGGGGTCAAAATATGAAAAAATTCCACATTTATGACCATTCATTGCAATGTCACTATGCCCACTCGTAACTTTGGAAATTTTGAAATATTTTGACCACAAATGTTCAACATAGCCTTTTTATTACCCCACCTCATTTATGTCACCGCTGTCATTTGTCAAATCCTGCCCAAAACGTGTTTTCACACCTGTGGTACAGAATGGCGTTGCAGTTGTGCAGAATTACATTTTGGCGGGGTTTTGAAAATTTTTTGTACTGGGTACATGAGATGGGGTAATAAGATGGCTGTGATGACAGTTTGGTAACTGTTTTCTTAGAAATGGAAGCGCAGAGCCCAGAGGGCCCTGTGCTTCCACAGCTACATACATATACGCATCTTTGGTGGGATGGGAGGGGAGGGCCCAGAGGGCCCTGTGCTCCCACAGGCAAATAAGGATACGATATACTACTGTATCTCAAAAAGTAAGGAAATAAATTGCAAAAAGCAGCATTAATGCTCTAATTAGGGATAAAGCCACAAAAATAGAGAAATGTGGCATTAGGGTTTTTAAAGCTAATACCCCACACCCACCCTGCACACACCAACAGGTGTTGGGGGGGGGGTGCTTTGGGCTTGTCAGCCCTAATGCTCACCCTGTTCTCCTATACTGTACCCATCTCAGCTTATTTACTTATGGAATGGGGTGAACATTCTGGCTGTCGACCCCAAGGCATACCCCAACGTCTGTTGTTGTGTGCAGTGTGGGTGTGGAGTGTTAGCTTTGAAAACTCTAATGCCACATTTCCCTACTTTTGTGGCTTTATTCCCTAACTAGAGCAGTAACACTGTTTTTTTGCAATGTATATAATATATGTGTGTTGATTTGTGAACTGGCCATCACTACATTAGTACAGAGTCTCCCCAGACAACCTTTCCTTGCTTATGAAGCACTTTGGGATACAACGTGTATGAAAAAAGCTATATAAATGCTAACTCTTCTTTTCTAACCCTAGGAATGCCTCACTTAATGGTTACACTTCAAGCATCATCTCCCAGGAGCCAGATGCCCTGGAGGTAGAACCCTATCCTAATTAGTAGGATTTGGAATAGTGGTTTGAAAAGCTCTGCAGCCACTAGCCCTCGCTTATAGGCTGGGCCAAGTCCTGGGTCTGATGATTGCAGAGATAGGGCTATATACAGGAGCCTTCCCAGACCAGGATGGCATCAGTGTGGTTCCAGGCCTTTGAGGACTTCAGAGCATCGGTCCTGCTATCCGGATCAGTGTCACAACATTAGCATGAAGTGAGACCTCCGAGAATCGTTCTTGGGTACCCCCTCAAAGCTCCTCCAGTTGCTGTTTGTGGCCCTCAGTGACAGCCTGCGGGGCTGGGAGGGCAGGTCTAGATCTGCTCTTCCAGGAATCGATTGTCACCATTTATTCTCATGTAGTGGTCTGGGGCCAGAGGCACTAGGGCCCCACGGGAGGACATTTTTTGCAAGGAGGGAGCTGACGGCTGTTGAGCATGGAGCTTGCACACCTGAACCTGGTGACGCTTGTCAGCTAATAATTGTCACTGTCTTACTTCTGTTCTTCACGCCATTGAGTGCACACTGTGGGATCGACACCACCTCAGTGAATCTCTTCATCCACACTGTGGGGTTAACAGCGCCTCAGTGAATCTCTTCAACATTTATTCGGCATTTATTTTCAAGTGTGTCACCATTTGCAGTGTTTTCATGGTGCCTTCTTTGTTTTTTATTTTCTTTCCACGATGTCGGAGTTCGAGAAGAAGGGAGCTAGGAAGTCAAAGAAAGTTCCACAGCCTCCCATTATGTGTCAGAGCCCCTGTGGGAAGCAGATGACTGTGATGGACCAGCATCAGTGCTGTGTGCAGCCTGCCATGGACCCCAGCATGGTATGGATGTGTGCGATGCCTGCTTCTCTATGGACCATTGTACCCTATAGATCTATGAGGTTACCAAGCTGCAGCCAGTGATTTTGGTTGCCCAGGGATATCCCTGTCAGCAGTGAAGACAGACCAAATTAGCAGGAACAAAACTGCAGTACAAAGGAGGTGGCTACAGTAATTAAGCTGGGAGAAACTTGCTACAGTAATCTTCAGAGGCAAGCATAAGAATAGTAACTAACAAAAAAAACTGGTTTAAGAGACAACTGTGGTTCTCAGCTAGGGTCAATGAAGTGGTTAGGGCCAAAAAGAAGGCCTTCTATAAATACAAGGAAAACCGGGGAGGCAGAACGGGAGGATTATCTACAGGAAAAGGGGGCTGTCAGGGAGGCAAAAGCAGACATGGAGCTGTATATCGTGGAAGGGGTCAAGAATGGAGTAAAACAGTTTCTTAGATATATGAGTGAAAAAAAAGGGAGTTATCAAATAACTAGTTGAAGGGATAGGGTGATAGAGGAGGATGAGCAAAAGGCTGCAGTCCTGAATGACTGCATTTGCTCAGTATTCACCGAAGAGGACTGCGGGTCCATGCCAGAAAGTGGCATCAAAGTGCCCACTAAGGGAGTCCAGGAAATGAGGCAGCCAATATTTACTAGTGAGAGGGTCCTGAAAGGGCTGGCAGTCCTTAAGATAGAGAAGTCCCCAGGACCAGATATATTACATCTGAGGCTGCTTAGGGAATTAGCACAAGTGGCGGGGCTGTTCAACAGCTCACTTGGGTCCTATGAAGCTCTAAGGCATTGGAGAATGGCACACATTGTACTGCTTCATAAGGTGGGGGGGGATAGGGAACTACAGGCCTGTCAGTCTAACCTCCATCGTGGAGAGGCTAATGGACTTGCTAACCAAAAAAGACTACGTGGATAACCTAGAGAACAGCAGGCTCCAGGATAGTAAACAACACGGTTTTGTGGTTGGAAGGTCTTGTCAGACTAACCTGATTTTTCTCTTTGACTGAGTGACCAAGGAAGTAGACAAGGGCCACGCGTAGATCTGCTGTACTTTGACTTCAAGGCTTTTGATTCGGTACTGCACAGAAGGTTGCTCAGAAAGATGGAAGACCTGGGTGCAGCTAGAACCATAGTGAACTGTGTGGGTAGTTAGCTAGAAGGGAAGCAGCAGAGGGTGGTGGTCCATGGGAAATCACAGGAAAGGGAGGTTGTGAGTGAGGTTCATCTGGGATCTGTCCTGGGTCCAGTCTTCAACATGTTCATTAGTGACACTGGTTATGGGAATCTAGGGCAGGCTGTGTCTCTTCGTAGATGACACAAAACTATGTTGGAGGGTGGATAGTGATGAGGGAATAAGGGATATGCGAAGGTACCTACAAAAACTAGAGGGGTGATCAAAGGTCTGTCAGTTAAAATTCAACACCAAAAAGTGACCGGTAATACACCAAGAGAAAAAGACCACCGAGACGGAGTACTGGATGGATGGGGTGATACAGAAGAGGAACATGATCTCTGAATTATCATCAGTAACTCCTTTAAAAAAGTCAGTGCAACAAGACCTATAGTAAGGCTGACAGGATGCTGAGATGTATCGGGAGAGGTATTGATAGCAGAAGAAAAGAGGCAGTACTTCCCCTGTACAGATCCCTGGTGAGGCCTCACCCGGAGTACTGCGTCCAGTTCCAGAGTCCTCACCTTTGAAAGGACAGGGATAAGCTGGAAACCGTGCAGTGCAGAGTAACAAAAATGATTTAAGGCCAGCAGGGCCGATCCTGTGAGGAGCACCTCAGGGCACTAAATATGTACTCACTGGAAACCAGAGGGGAGATGTTATGACAGAGATCTTCAAGTTCCTTAAAGCAATTAACAAGGTGAATTGCAGGGAGTTATTTACCCTGAATACCAACTAGAGGTCACGTGGTCGCAAATGGACATTAACAGGTGGGAGGTTCAGGTGGGATGTGAGGAAGTACTTCTTTACGGAAAGGGTGGTGGAATCTTGGAATGGTTTGTCAGCTGAAGTGGTGGGTGCAAACAGTCAGGTAGTTCAAGCAGGAATGAGACAGAATGAAGGGAATAGTGGCCGCCCGGGGTGACAAGACCAGGGAGGATAATGGGAGATAGGACAGGGAGGGTTAATACCCTGGAGGAACAATAGATCTTACTTCGAGAGGGTTCCTGCAGTAGGTCTTCACATATTGGACTGCGCCCCCTGGCATGAGGTTCCAACAGCAAACTTGTAGCTAGCAATCAGTGGGGACCTCCCCAACATCAGGTGACACAACATCAGGCTTACTATAAAAGGGGGACGGTCCCACGCCCGCCCACCAGTTCTTTCCTGCCGTCGCCTCAGTTCGTTCGGCTCTCATGTAAGAACAACAATCTAATGCCCGCGTGTCATTCAAAGTTTTTTCACTTCTGCAATGTTTTTTCTATCCAGCATCCGACCGATTGTATGTCGGCTCACCCTAAAAAGAAGTGCTGTAAGTGCAGAGCTCAAATCCCGCACGTGGACGACCATTCCCATTGCCTTCTGTGTCTAGGCCCCAAGCACAACTCTGACGAGTGTGCCATTTGTCTGGCCTTTAATCAAGCCACCTGGACCAGACTCAAGTGGACCCTCGAGGCCCACCTTCTTACCCGACGACTAGCGTCGATGGAAAAGGAGCTTCAGGAGTTAAGGGAAAGGCCATCGTCGCCGGCCCCAAGGAAGAAGAAGGAAGATAGGGAGAAGCGCCGGGAGAGGAGTCCGCTGCCACATGGAAGGCCTGCTTCCTCAAAAACCATGAGCACTTCTTTAGGTACCCTGTCCACTACTTTGGGCCGGGCACCTTCTTCCCCTCCTGCCGAGGGGAGCGGGCTGCCAGGGGTAACCTCTCTCGAGGTGTCTGTTGTGTTTCCTCCTCCCAGCACTGCCGATAAGTCACCCACTGACCCTGTTGATGGGTGCACGGCCACGACCGTTAAGCCTAGCAGTGGCCTCTTGGCTACTGCCAGCCTGGTCAGATCCGATAAGTCGGGCGACGGATCTTCAGTCGTCCGCCTGGACCCTCAGTCTCACCCGTCGGTCTCCCATGAGTACCCTGACGCCGGCTTGAGCGTGCTGCCTGGAGACTCTTCATCCCTTCGGGTCCTTCATCCCAGGGGTTCGCCACCCGATCCTGCTTTGTCTCTTCCATCAGGATCATTTTTGGACCTCTCGCTGGGGTCTCTACCAGAGTAATCCCCATTGCCTGGTCTTTTGCTGCCCTGGACAGGAGTCTGTTGCCGGCCTGGGATCCTATTCTGGAGCCTTTTCCTTCAGGGGCCCTTCCTGATCCCACAGCACCTTGTGGCCCTCAGGCACCCCCGTAGGTCCAGAACAACCTCCAAGCGGTTTTCCGGGGCCAGACCCCCATTTTCCACCACCGGGAGGGCCTCCATTGGCACCTCATTACCTGACGCCAGGCCCTGTGCCTCCGACACTTGGATACCCGATGCAAGGATACTCTGGGCATCCTCCCTGTGGCTACAACCCAGGATTCCAGTATCCTCCTTGGCAACACCCACAGTACCCAGGCTACTAGCCTCCTCCTCCACCGCCTATTGATCGGGATACAATCCCGGCTTGGTGGCAGGATGCCATGGTCCAGGTTCTTTCGGAGCTACGGCATCCGGTGGGTGACATTCCCCTGCCTAGGGCACCTCCCCCATTGATTCCCTCCGGGACGAGCTTCTGGTTCCCTGCCGGTGGGTCCCTCTAGTGGGGACCTGTCCTTCCCCAGTGGTTCCGAACCTTCTGACTTGGACATTGATTCCGATCCTTCGGACACTGTCTCCAGTCGAGGTCCCACCTAAGGAATCTCCTAAACCCTCCCCCCCAACAGAAGATCCCTCCTTTGGTGACCTGAGGACTGTTCAGGCAGCAGGAGGCTGGCCTTCTAAAGAAGTGGACCCCCAGCGCAAGAGACTGGCGGAGAACTTAGATCTAACCACTACAGACCCTCTGCCCATCCCTCCCTGGATGGGTCCTCATGAGGATCTGGTCACCACCATCTGGCAGCAACCTTCCTCTGTCCCTGCTGTGTCCAGAAAGGCTGATCCCACTTACTTTCCCCCGGAATGGATTCAACATCTAACGTCTCAGCCGAAGGCCAACTCAATAGTCATTACGGCCGCTCATGACCGGTCGGCACAACCCAAGCATTTGAGCTCCTCCCCTCCCAACAAGGACTCAAGGTAATTGGACAAGTTTGGCAGAAAGGTATATTCCTCTACTTCCTGTGCCATCCGGTACCTTAACTATGTATCACATATGGTGGCCTTCCAGAAAGCTTCCCTCTTGGAGCTTAAGAGGGACCTCCAAGAGGTCCAGGTTGAGACGCTAAGGAACAAGCTGCTGGACAAGGTCCATATGAGCAAGTCTTTGTGTTGCCATGCTTTTCGAGCAACATACGATTCAGTAGACTCAGTGGCTAGGGCGGCAGCTACGTGAATCGGCATCCTACATTTTTCCTGGCTCAGGATTGCAGATTTGGTACAGGACGTCCAGTCTTCCCTCCAGGACGCCCCTTTTAGGGGTTCTGTCCTTTTTGGCAGCGACGCCAAGGATATAATACTTGGACTTGCAGGGAGAGCGACACTCACTGGACGATTTCATGTATAGGACGGGCAAAGAAGCAGCCTTTTCGCCATCAAAGATGATGGAATAAGACCCAGGGAAAGAGTCAGGGCAAACGACAAGCCCCTGGATCTGGAGCCCAAACCCCTCAGGCTAAATTTCCAAAGCCGGCCTTCGGGGCTAAAGCTCCCCTCCCCTCAGCATCCTGACTCCTTCCTCCTCCTCCCGCTACCTCCAGTCGTCAAGGAGGAACCGGTAAGGGGGAGGCTCAGCCTCCACCTGGTGGGATGGGGGGCCATCACCACAGATCTGTAGGTTCTGCAACTCATCCAACGAGGTTACTTGATAAAGTTTACAGAGATCCCTGCCCCTCACCCTCCGTGACGGTCTTTTTATCCAAGGGATCAGATCTCCATAGTCTTCCAGGAGATTTAGGCCCTCCTGCAAAAAGCGGCCATGGAACCTGTCCCTCAAGACTAAATAGGAAGGGGATTTTACTCCCACTTCTTCCTAGTACCAAAGAAGACGAGAAATCTGAGGCCGATCCTGGATCTCAGCATGCTCAACCTCTTCGAGTACAAGAGGTTTCGCATGCTGACCCTTCAGGGTCTTCTACCCCAGTTCCAACCAAAATCTTGGCTGTGCTCCCTGGATATGCAGGATGCTTACCTACATATCCCCATCCTCCCGGCCCATCACCGCTTCCTTCGTTTCTCCTTCCAGGAGAACTATTTTCAATTCCGAGCACTACCGTTTGGCTTTTCCTCGGCTCCCCGGGTGTTCACCAAGTGCTTAGCAGTGGTTGCGGCTTTTCTACACCGCAAGGACATTTACATGTTCCCATATCTGGATGACTAGCTCCTTTCGGCACCCTCTCCAGATAGCCTGAAAGAGTCTCTTTCTATCACTTTGAACTTTTGACCAACTGGGTATCACAGTCAATTTGCCCAAGTTCCAACTAGAACCCTCTAAGCGCCTCCAATTCATTGGAGCAGTACTAGACACAGTTCAGAGCAAGGCTTTTCTGCCATTAGATTGAGCTGAGACTTTAGTTTCTCAAGCCACCCTCGTGGCCAAGGCTCGATGGATCCCAGCACATGCTGTGCTCGTCTTTTGGGACTTATCGCAGCGGCCATTTCAACGGTTCCCCTGGCCAGACTACATATGAGGGTCAGCCAGTGGTCTCTTCAAGTCCAGTGGGACCAGAGGACGGACGACATGAACCAATGAGTCATGATCTCCAGCAGCCTCCAGAAAGATCTTTGCTGGTGGCAAGATCTTTCCAATCTACTAGGGAGAGCTCCCTTTCGCTCCCCAAACCCCACCCAGATCCTCACCACGGACACTTTGGACATGGGTTCGGGAGTCGATCTGGGGGACCACAAGACACAAGGGTCTTGGTCTGATCAGGAGCTTCTGCTCCACATCAGCGTTCTGGAGACAAGTGCAGTCCTGTATGCTCTCCAGGCATTCCAGTCACTTCTCCTACTGGGATCACTTCTTATCCAGACGGACAACATGACCACAGTCTGGTATATCGACAAACAGGGAGGAACTCGCTCATACCCTCTCTGCAGGGAAGCGATGAGGGTTTGGTACTGGGTGATTCAGTACAGCCTTTTCTTGTCAGCAGTCCACGTTCCAGGCGTAAGCAGTGTCCTGGCAGACAGCCTCAGCCAATCAGTGGCCCGAGCTCACGAGTGGGAGTTAAAGCAGGAGGTGGTCGAAGACCTCTTTCTTCGATGGGGTCGGCTGGAAGTAGATCTGTTCACCTCCCCATTCAGTGCAAAACTACCCATCTTTTGCTTGCTCATTCCTGGGCGTGGTGCTTTTTAGTGAGACACACTGTCTGTCTCTTGGACAGGGAGGTATCTTTACGCTTTTCCTCCCTTTCTTCTCATTCAGAAGGTTCTGGTGAAACTTCAGGAGGAAGGAGCACATTTGATTCTGTTTGCCCCTCTGTGATCCTGTCAGATTTGGTTCCCACTGTTACAACAGTTGGTGCTAGAACCTCCGATTCTCCTGCCATTGTCTCACGACCTTCTGACACAGGAGCAGGGCATCCTGGTGCATTCGAGCCTTCAATCACTCCACGTTCATGCGTGGCACTTGTGCACGTAGCGGCTTCCCGCTATGGAGTTTCCTCCCAGGTTGATCATATCTTGGTGGAAGCCAGAAAACCATCTACCAGATCCACTTACACCATGAAGTGGAAAAGATTTTTGATCTGGGCCCTAGCCAGGAGCTTGGATCCCTTTTCGTGCTCGGCCGCCCAGGTGTTAAGAGTACCTTGTACATCTATTGGAGATGGGCCTTAGTTATTCCTCCATCAAGGTCCATCTCTCTGCGGTGTCGGCCTACCACCTCCCGGTGGAGGGCAAAACTCTGGCTTAACTGGAGGTCGCCAAAACCTTTTTGAAAGGTATCCTCCATTTAAAACCTCCAGTCCAGAATCCCTGTCCCCCAGGACCTTAACTTCATGTTTGAAAAATGTACCTTGCCCTCCTTTGAACCGGCTTCCAATTGTGACGTGCACTTCCTTTCTTGGAAGACTTTATTTCTAGTTGCTGTCACCTCTGCCCGAAGGGTCTCTGTACATCAGGCATTCGTATGCAAGGAACCCTATTTGATTTTTCACAGAGACAGAGTTGTCCTTAGGACTAACCCACTCTTCCTTCCAAAGGTGAGTTCAGAAACCACCCCTGAGTGTAGAATTGCATGTTTATTACTCTCAACATTCTAACAGGGGGAATATCTTTTGCACACCTTAGATCTTGAGGTATTACACCAACCAAACTAAGGAAGTCCATAAGTCCAATCAGCTTTTCGTGGCCTTTGCACCCCCACTGCCAGGGTAAGGCCATTTGAAAACAGACCATTTCCAGGTGGTTGGCTAACTGCATCCACTTCACTTATCAAAAACCTGGTATGTCCCTTCCGGGGGCGGTTAAAGGTCACTCCACTCACAGTGTCGCTACCTCTATCGCCTTTTTCAGGAATGTGTCCAAGGCAGAGATTTGTGCAGCGGCCACGTGGTCATCTGCCCACTCCTTCACTAAGCGCTACAGTCTGGACTTTAAGCTCAGGACCGGTTTTCGGCCTTGCGGTCCTGCAAGGTCTCCTGTCATAAGACAGTCCTCAGTTTGGCAAACAACTCTCCTCCTCCTGAAACTTACCTCCATATTTTTCTTTTGGACTGCTAGGTATTCAGTCCTATATGTGAAGACCTACTGCAGGAACGCTCTCGAAGTAAGATATTGCAGTAACGTAAGAACTTACCATAACAGTAGATCTTCGAGAGAGGTTCCTGCAGTGGGTCTAGTTTCCCACCCAATTTCCCCCCAGCTCCTGGAATGCTTCCTTTATTTTTCATCTTGCCTAGCCTGTGGGTCTAGATAGGAAGCATGGCCCTAGGAGTTATCACTTCTTCCTTTCTACTTACCTTTCTTTAGGTCTCCAGTGGAAAAGAACTGGAGGGCGGGCGCAGGCCCCCCCTCCTTTTATAGTTGGCCTGATGTCGGGGGCGGTCCCCGCTGATGATTGTGAGCTACAAGTTTGCTGTTTGAACCTGACGCCAGGGGGTGCAGTCCAGTATGTGAAGACCTACTGCACGAACCTCTCTCGAAGATCTACTGATACAGGAAGTTCTTACGTAACTGCAATGTTCCAGGGATTGATTATTTATTTAGCTTTTGTTATCCGAGTTAGTGCACTAGGCTAAACCTGCCTATTTTCAGGCACGACCCGGGAGAGTACGTTACAGGTTACATACAGTAGTACAGAGAATAGAATACAGGTAATTTCTGACTACAGCAAAGACACAGGATTCAAAAATGAAACACAAGTAGCTACATCCTCAATACATTACACATATGGTAATATGTTGCGATACAGTTGTGTTACAGCAAACAGTACATTTTTTTTTTTTTTTTTATATAGGTGTTTAATCACCTTGTTGTCCTCTCAGCTGCCCCACTCTGACCGATTCTCCCCCCCCCAGCCCCATCACCCCAGTCTTTCCCCAGATCTCGCCCGGTTGTGGAGCCTGTGAAGGGTCAGTCATCATCCTGCAGCTGGGAGGTGTTTATCCTCCATTTTTGTCCGTTCCCGTTGCTGGGCGCACATGCAGAGACTCTCACGTTACCCAGGCGTGCAGCACCCGTCAGAGTCCTACAGCACCCCTCCCTCCATGGCACCCACAGTCCCAGAGACTTCCACCAGGCCTCCACCTGGGGCAGTCGCTTGGTGGAAGTACCGTCCTCCCTTCCCGGAGAGGGAGAGCTGTCCTTCGACGCCGATCCTGTTCTCTCCTGCCAACCCTCGTGGCCCATGCTGTCTTCAACCCAGATCGCCAGCATGGTGTGAGGTGTGGTGTCCAGCGCCTCAACCCTCAGCGCCACCGGGCTGGCGATATGGCAAACAGTAATTTAATAGAATAGCAAAATAACTATGTCAGTCAAAGAGAAGAAGTGCTAAATGCCCAGAGTAGCAAGTGAACAATGTAGGACATAGAGAAGTAGTGCTGGGTGAGTACTGTATATAAGGCAGTAAGAAAATAGAGAGGGAAAAAAATATAAACAGAGGGAGGAGAGAGTAAGCATACAAAGTGACAGGAGAGGGGCTACAAATAAGACATGACGGGACTGGTGAAGTGCAGTGGTTGTGGGGCGGCGGTCTTTCAGGAGACGTTCTGGAGGATGTGGTGATGTCCCATCTGCAGGCACCTCTCTGGGCTGAGGGTGGAGGTTGCTTATGTCCACGCCGAGTTGGCTAGGATTCGGAGGACTTTGTCCTTCTTCCAGGGACCACTAAGTCCTCCCCCACTGCCTCAAAGGTTGCCTGGGTGATGAAGTAGCTGGACTACAGTGGGCTTGGGAAGGGTGAGGGTGGTTGGGCAGAGGCACATCCCTCCTACGGTTAAAATCCACAACTCCTATGCCACACTGCAGGGTGGGACTGTCCCAAGGAGGCACCCACAGTGGAGGCCAAGGAGGATTCGGGTGTCCTCCACAGTGGAGCCCCCTTGGGGGGGCGGGGCAGAGGACACCAGAGGAGGAGGAGGAGGAGGAAACCACTCCTGGTGGGGGATTCTGTAGTTTGAGGGGTAGACTTGGGGGCGGATGGAGTGGAAAGAGGGAGGTTAAGTGCCTACCCGGTGCCATGGCTTGTAGAGATGGAAAGGGCATACAGAGGATCGCTGTGGCAGCAAGATGGGAGGGAGAGCTGGACATTATTATCCACCTGGGGACAAATCATCTGGCCGGTGATGAGGTTAGGGTAGTGCAGGAGGACTTCAGGGAGCTGAGGAGGGGTCTTAGACAAGTGGCATGCACTGTAACCTTTTCAGAGATGCTACTGGTCAGTGACAAGGGGGAAGACAGAGCACTCTGCACCACGAGATTCAGTGCATGGTTGAAGGTCTGGTGCAGAACAGAGGGCTTTGGCTTCATTGGGGACTGGGGTCCTACCTGGAGGGATGCAGGCCTATACAAATGGGATGGACTGCATCTATCTGGGGCGACCAAGATCTTTAGTGAGAGGTTTAAATGCTTCATTGGCTAGCATTTAAACTAGCCAAGGGGAAGATGATAGTAGGCAGGAAGAAACTAATTGCACCCCCACAGGATGAAGCAGTCAGTAGGGAGGACCCTGGGATTGGGAAATTGATATTAAAACCTAAAACCAAGATAGGCAGAATGGGAGTAAAAACAGGAGAAGGAGGGAGGGAAGACATGGGGATAGGAGGGGAGTTACTAGAAGAGGAGGTTGCAAAACTTGGAACGCCATGTGCACGAATGCCCGCAGACTGGGAAATAAAATCCCAGACCTAGTGGTCTTGATGGCAGAGGCAGACCTGGACATTGTCGCTGTTACCAAGACATGGTATACAGAGGAACCATGAATGGGATGTAGCCATACCAGGTTACATTTTATTTAGAAAAGATGGGGTGGCAAAAAAAGGGTGAAGGGGTGGCTATCTGTGTCTGGGAGGGATTTAAAGCAACTGAAGTTCAGGGAATGCAGGAGGGGAGCAGAAGCACTATGGGTCATCCTGGAGACTGGAAATGGCACTGCCATTCGCACAGGCATGATGTACAGACATCCAGCTAAGGGAGGAGATGGCTGGGGTACTAGTGGAAGCCATCCACAAAATGACAGCCAGCAGTGAAGTGCTGCTGGTGGGAGACTTCAGTTTGCCTGATGAGGATTGTAGCACCCAGGCTGCAGCTACAACCAGGAGCAGAGGCATTCTGGATGCCCTGCAAGGGGCATGCCTCCAGCAGCTTGTGGTGGAACCCACCAGAGAAGGAGCGCTATTGGACCTGGTACTCACCAATGGAGACAGAGTCACTGATGTAATGGTGGGTAGCCACCTGTGGTCCAGTAATCTCCATGCAGTGTGGTTCAATGTGAGAACAGTGGAGGAGTCAAACCACACAAAAGCAAGGGTTCTGGATTTCAGGTGGGTTGACTTTGCAAAAATGGGTGCGTGTCTCAAGGAAGCCCGGGCAGGGGACGAAGGAGGGGTGTAGAGAAACAGTTGGCTAACCTTAAGGGAGCCATAGCAGAGGCAACAAGCCATTGTGTTAGGCAAGTAAGCAAAACAAAGAGAAAGAAAAAAACCACTATGGTTCTCAAAGGATGTGGCCGGGAGAGTAAGAGAGAAAAGACTAGCTTTCGGGAGGTACAAGGAAACACAGAGGGGGAAAGACAGGGAACTGCATCTGGAAAAGCAGAGGGAGACAGGGAAAGCAGTCAGGAGCGCAAAGGCACAAACTGAGGAAAAAATAGCCCAGGCAATTAAGAAAGGAGACGAGACCTTTTTCAGATACATTAGTGATAGAAAGAAAACCAGGGGCAGGATTGTGAAGTTAAAAAGGGAGCAAGGGGGTGTGTGCGGAGAGGGACCTTGAAGAAACAATCCTGAATAAATATTTTTGTTCAGTATTCACAGAAGAAGGGGAAGGAGAAGGACCACTATTGGGGGATAGGAGCACCAGTGGGAGAGAGGTGGGCACCAGCCCGTTTATGGAAGAAAGCGTCCTAAAGGAACTCAAGAATCTGAAAGGGGACATGGCTATGGGGCCGGATAGGCTACATCCCAGAATATTAAAGGAACTTAGAGAGGTGCTGGCAGCACCTCTAACAGCCCTATTCAACAAATCGATAGAGACAGGTGGTTCTAGGGGACTGGAAGAGGGCAAATGTAGTCCCTCTCCACAAAAGTGGGAACAAGAGGAGGCTGGCAACTACAGGCCTGACCTCAGTGGTGGGGAAGTTAATGGAGTCCCTGCTAAAGGAAAGGATTGTGATATTTATTTAATTCAGCAGAGCACAGGATCCAAGGCAGCGTGGATTCACAGTGGGAATGTCTTGTCAAACAAATCTGATAGATTTCTTTGACTGGGTGACCAAGGAGGTAGATGGGGGAGGTGTGGTGGATGTGGCCTACCTATATTTCAGCAACTTCTTCGACACCATCCCACATAGGAGGCTGAATAAATTGTACAGACTGGGAGTGGGCCCTAAGGTGGTAAACTGGGTCAGAAAACTGGTTGAGTGACAGGACACAGAGGGTAGTGGTAAATAGTGTTCAGTTCGAGGAGGGGGTGACCAGCGGGGTGCCACAGGGATCCGTGCTGGGGCCAGTCCTCTTTAATGACTTCATAAGTGACATTGCAGAGTGGCTGGAGGCAGGGTCGGACTGATATACAGAGGGCCCACCTGGAAAGAAGATACAAGGGCCCACCTGGAAAATCAGTAGAGGAGGGCCCAGGTTGACACACTCGTATCAGTATTCCACTTCAATCTGATACACTAGCTCTGTGTTTGCATCTTACATTTATCAACAGTGTCCCAGATATCCCATTTAATTAGAAAAAAGAAGATAAATGCAAAAGTTTTCAGAGTTCAGAAGGTAACCACTTACCCAACTGAGGGAGGGCCCACCTGGAAATTTCCAGGTATCCAGGTGGGCCAGTCCACCCCTGGCTGGAGGGGAAGGTATGCCACTTTGCAGGTGAAACTAAGATCTGCAGCAGGGTCAACACTTCGGGGGGGCGGGTGTGTGTGTGTGGAAAACATGAAACAAGATGTAAACACACTTGAGGAGTAGTCGTCGAGTGTGGCAGCTAAGATCTCACTTCGAGAGGGAGCTCTTGCTGCAGGTAATACCAGGACTAAGGCCACCAGGCATTAGGTCCCCACGGAAAAATCTTCTAACTAGCCGTCTGTGGCGGGGGACTGCCCCGACATCTGCTCCGCCCCGACGTCAGACGTGGTATAAAGGCCATCGTTGCAGTCGACTGTCATTTTCTCATGCATTGCGCTGTTTTTTCATCAAATGATTTTTTTCCCTTCAAACTTTAAGTAAAGTGAATGTCTTCGACACAGCATCAAAAATCCAAGTGCACGTGCAGGACGCAGATCCCGCCAAAAGACGGCCACTCTGCCTCTCTGCCTACCTGATCTGCCTAGGCCCAGACCACCGGCCTGACTTGGATTTGCCATGCTAATATACTGAAGGCCTACCTACTAGAGCAGCAAGTAGCCACCATGCAGAAGGCCCTGTTGGAACATAGTTCGTCCTCCTCAGCCAGGGAGATCAGAAGGGAAAGACCACTGGGAGATGGAGAAAGCCAGATCGGAGTCCCGCCCAAAGACCCTTCACCAGGCTTCTACTACCTCCACCTCTGGCGGGAGGTCGGAGTCGGTCCCCCCAGGTACCACAGTTTCGGGGGCAACCCACAAGAAGTCAACCACCTCGTCACAAGCTAAAGGTAGGGAGTCTTCATCCCAGGGGCAGTCATCCGCCCAAGTCTTCTTGGCCCACCAACCTCACAAACCTTCGCACGGGTTGACTCAAGAGGGACAGGCATCAGCTTTGGGCAAATCCACTGAATCTGGCACCTGTAAGCACTCTGGTTCGTTCAAGAAACGCAACAAATCGGATGATTCCACAGGACTCCAGGAGATCGTCGGGTACCAGACGCCTCCCCCACCCGAGGAACGGAAGGCAGACCACTGGGTACTCTGACTCTGTGTCAGAGAAGGAGCAGGCACCACTGGCAAAGAACGGCCATTGGTCCCAGCGACCGAGACCCCAAAGACAGGGGCACAGGATGCCCAGCAGCCACCTCCAAAGGAACCGGACGCCAGACCGTCAGACAAGATGGATCTGACGCTGGAGACATCCACAGAGAAGGTGCCTGAAGACCAGATGCTAGTGCCTCAAGATCAGATGCCTGAGCCCTCCGGCACCTTCAACCCTATGCCCCCACCCCCAGTTGTTCCACTGGCTGAGGTGAGAGCGCTCTTTAACGCCTGGTGGAACACCATTAAAGGGGATCTTCTTCCTAAACCCAGGGATCCATCCCTGGTCAGGCCACCGCCTAGAGATCATTCGCCTCAGCGGCCCTTACCACAGAAAGAGCTTCCGGCCGGCCCGCTGGCGCAGCGGTTGGATTTCCGCTTGCGACACCGGCGACCCGGTTCGGGAACGGACTCGGGTCGTCGGAGGGCCAGCCGGGGGAGTAGGGACTGAACAGTCCATGGTCAGCCTCCTTCTCCGTGGGGAGGGTGGATAGCGGGCGGTGCATGGGGACCCCTGGCGGAGGCCGGGAGTTCCCACGCAGACCGCGGCTTGTCAATCCCATTGGAGGCGGGGCGGATGGTGACATCATGGCACGACCCCGCCTCCCCGAAAAAGCGAAAATGGATGGAGCCTGCCCGCCACCGAGAGTGAAGCCCGCCGCCACGGCCTCGATGTGCTCCCCAGGCCGGGCCCCCGACCTAGTCCCAGTGCCTGCGGCATATACGGGGGGTGTGCTGCAGGCCCCACCGTGGGGAAAGCCACGGGTATCGGGGACAGTGGCCCGGTGGGGGCAGAGGCAGGCGTTCTGACCGGCTGAAAATACGCGGCAAGGCAGCTCGGGAGTGAAAAAAAAAAGAAAGAGCTTCCGCCGCCCGACAAAGAAGGCAGGCGGACACCTGGGTCGGGCGCTCGAAAAAGATACCCGTCATCCATCCCATCCTTGAGTGGATGCCCGCCATTATCTTCAGGAGACGATGCCGGAGATTCTTCGTCCGACTACTCCTTAGAGGACAAGTTGCCTATCCTGTACTTGCCGAGGTCACTCCCGATGACCTGTCCTTCTTGGATATTATGTGGCACATACAGGTGCTATACCAGTGGGATACAGAGGTACTGGACCTGGAAAGTTGCAGATTGGCAAAATGTTTGGGGGCCACTGACCCGAAACCCTTGGTCATCCCCCCATTGGTAGAGCCTTTTCAGGATGTGACCAGGTCAACTTGGAGACATCCAGCTACCACAACCGCAGTGCCATGCAAGGCTGACACACTCTACTAAACTCCTAAAGGGGAGCCTTTCTTGGACGAACACCCCAAGGCAGACTCTGTGGTTCTAATGGCTGCCCATGGCAGGGCACAGCAGCCATGTCACATGAGTGCCCAGCCCCCAGACCCAGAGTACAAAAAGCTGTACCAAATGGGTCGTAAGGTGTACTTATCGGTAACTTGCACCGTCAGGTTGTTAAACTTCCTTGCCCACATGGTCACATACCAGAATTCCCTGTGGGCAAAGGCGATGGACCTTGCCAAGGCACAGGCAGATTCGGTGGGTAAGGCAGAACTCCTCACTGTCTTACAGTCTGGCATGGACATAGACAAACATGTCCTAAGGAGTTCTTATGACACTGCAGATACAGTCACAAGAGCAGCAGCCACTGGCATTTGCACGCAGAGGCATGCCTGGCTCAGAGTTTCTGGCTTCCGAAAGGATTTACAGGACGCTCCCTTTCAGGTACCAGTCCTGTTTGGCCACGACACTGAAAAGCTGATTATGGAACTGCAAGATTCGGGCAAAGCAGTATCTGAAGTCCACAGAATGTACAGGTCAGAGCCACAGGCCATATGTCGCCATCACTTTCGAAAAAATCAGGGTCAGCAAGGAAGACGCCAGACACAACATAAGGGAGGTTTTAAAAGAAAAGGACACTCTGTCTCTTCAGGCACCCAGGGCCCCAAAAATCCCAAAGCGCCAAGACCTCCCCTGCCTACTCCCTCCAATACAGCATGGCTCCCTACCGCCCCCCCCCCAACCGCAGGAAGTGCAGGGGAAGGCGGTAGGAGGGAGATTCTCCCTCTACCTATCCAGATGGTCCAGTATCGCATCGGACCAATGGGTTCTCCCGATAGTGGAAAGGGGGTACTCCCTAGAGTTCACCCAGATCCCACCAGACAATCCACCAGTCCCCTCCCACTGCTCACCCTCCCATGCACTCCTCCTGAAGGCAGAAATACAGGCCTTGTTAGACAAGAAAGCCATCCAAGAGGTTCCTATTGCTCAGAGAGGCAAGGGATTTTATTCTGACTTCTTCCATGTCCCAAAAAAGACAGACCACCTCTGTCCCATTCTGGATCTAAGCCAGCTGAACACTTTCATCAAACACAAAAAGTTCAGAATGGTGACCTTGGCGAGCCTATTGCCCATGCTCCACCAAGAATACTGACTTTGCTCCCTGAACTTGCAGGACAACAACATGCATATCAAGATCCTGCCATCCCACAGGAAGTACCTCTGCGTTACCTTCCAAGGCAGACACTACCAGTTCAGGGCACTGCCATTCAGTCTGTTATCAGCACCAAGGGTCTTTACCAAGTGCCTGGCAGTAGTGGCGGCGGCCCTCAGGAGAGGGGGTCACTTTGTATACCCCTACCTGGATGATTGGCTTCTTACTGCTCCAGCAGAAGACCAATTGAACAGAACCTTGGAGAGACATTGCCTGCACAAAGGCTACAATACATAGGAGCAGTCCTGGAAACAGTCCAAGGGAAAGCCTTTCTGCCAACAGACAGGGCATCAGGGTTAAGAGAAGTCGCTCACAGGGTACAGAACTCGGACTTGGTTCCTGTGAGGGTGGTTCTGCAACTTCTAGGTCACATGGCCACAGCCATAGTCAGAGTTTCACTCGCACGCTTGAACATGAGGATCCTGCAGTGACACCTCAGGATTCTGTGGGATCAAGGCACGGACGAGCTAGCGGAGCCCATTTGGATCTCCACCGCAGTCTGACAGTTCCTGACCTTGTGGCTCACCCCAGCCCATTTGAGTATAGGGGTTCCCTTTCAGTGACCCAGCCCACAGCAGATCCTTACTACAGATGCCTCAGGACTGGGAAGGGGGAGCACATCTTGCTTCTCATCAGACGAGGGGTTCCTGGAATTCAACGGAACAGGCTCTCCACTTAAATATTTTGAAGATGAGAGCCGTACTGTACGCCCTTCAAGCCTTCCAAGGAGTGCTCCTTCCTGGGCCTCTTCTGGTCCATTCAGACAATACCCCAGTAGTCTGCCGTAACAACAAGCAAGGGAAAGCCGGCCCGGTGGTGCTGAGGGTTGAGGCGCTGGATGTCACACCTCGCGCCATGCCAGCAACCCGAGTTCGGGAGCAAGCTCGGGGGTCGGTAGGGAAGGAGTAGATTGAGCGCCCGATAGGCAGCTCTCTTCTCTTGGAGGGAGGGCTGGGTGGTGTCCAGAGTTCCAGTGGTCCCCTGTGGTGATTGAGTGTGCTGCAGAAACCCGGACTGCATGTTGCAGCATGGCTGACGCTGGCAGGGTTGCCATGCGCCATGGCATCGGGTGCTCTGCGCCGGGGTGGGATGGGAAGCGGAGGAAACTAAAAGGAGGAAAATAACTGAGGCCTTGGATAGGTGATGGCCCACAGGTCCACCGGCCACACATCCAATGCTGGACCTCCATCACTGCCCCTTCGATATCCTGTGGGGCTGAGTCCCCGGGGGCTCCACAGGAACTTTAACGTCTGAGGTTGATGGAGGCCACAGCGGGCAGTAGAGCTTGAGACGTGTAGAGGTCTGAGAGAGTTCCAAGGGTCCCTGAAGGAGATAAAGAAATTAAAAAAAAAATTAAAAAACAAGCAAGGGGGCATGCACTCTTATCCCCTATGCAGAGAGGCAATGAGGGTATGGACTTGAGCAGTGGATCGCAGCCTGGATCTCATGGCAGTCCATGTACAACATCCTTGCAGACAGCCTAAGTCATTCTCTGTCTCAGAACCACGAGTGGGAACTACAGCAAGAAGTCATAGACGACCCCTTCGAAAGGTGGGGTTGGCCAGAACTGGACCTCTTTGCATCCCCACATAACACCAAACTGCCCAATTTCTGCTCACTAGATCCATGGCCTGGTGTTTTTTGGCGAGAAGCATTGTCCCTCTCTTGGATAGGGAGGTTTCTGTATTTCTTCCCTCCCTTCAGAGGGCCCTGCTCAAACTGCAGGCAGAAGGAGCCAGGATGATACTGGTAATACCATTCTGGCCTCTGCAGATTTGGTTCCCACTGTTGCAACAGCTGGCATCGGAACCACAGGTTCCGTTGCCACTTTCCACTCACTTGCTCTCCCAAGAGCAAGGGACACTGGTCCATCCGGCCCTCCAGTCCCTGCATCTGCATGCTTGGCTCCTGCGGACTTAGCTAGGGATAGATTTGGAGTATCCCTTAGAGTGGCAGAGCTGCCAGTGGCAGTGAGGAAACCCTCTACCAGTGCAGCATACTCCATGAAGTTGAAATATTTCTGCTTGTGGGTGATTCCCCATTCTCTGAATCCCCTCGATTGTCTGGTGGAATCTGTGCTGGAGTATCTTCTCTACCTATCGAACTTGGGCCTCAGCTACTTGTCCATTAAGGTGCATCTCTGTGCTCTGTCAGCTTATCATGCACCAGTGAATGGGAAGACTCTGGCATAGCTGGACATCTGCAAGACCTTTCTAAGAGGCATCTTGCATATTAAACCCCCAGGAGAGACCCTGTGCCGCCTTGGTGTCTCCTGTTTGTTTTGGAAAAGCTCACCTTGCCCCCTTTTGAACCAGTCACAAGTTGCAAGCTAGGCCTTCTTTCCTGGATGGCATTATTTTTAGTTGCAATTACCTCAGCCCAGAGGATTTCCGAGCTGCAGGCTCTGATGTGTAAAGAGCCTTATTTTATTTTTCACAGGGACGGTAGCCCTGCATACAAACCCTAAGTTTCTACTGAAGGTAGTGTCTGAGTTCATACTGAACCAGGACATCCAACTACCAGTTTATTACACAGAGTATTCAAACGGAGGGGAGGCATTATTGCACACTCTGGATGTACATAGAATCTTAACGTTACTCTTTGGCCAGGACCAGTTCCACCAGAAAGACAGACCAGTTGTTTGTCTCCTTTGCCCATAAAGCAAACACGAAGTAAGTGGCTGGTGCATTGCATTACTTTCTGCTACACAAACCCCTACCGAGACTGGTTAGGGGTCACCTGAGGGATGATGACGTCCTTGCTTCCCTTAGTAACGTATCCTCAGCGGACCTCTGTGCTGCCACGACTTGGAGTTCAGTGCACACCTTTGTGAGGCATTACTTCCTGGAGGAAAGCAGGTTTCGGCCTAGCGGTCCTTCAAGGACTCCTCTTCTGATTTCCTACAGCCTTGTGTCCTCCACCCTTCCGACCTGGGTCTCTTCTTGGGCATCGCTTTGGACTCAGTCCTGTTGGTATTACCTGCTGCAAGAGCTCCCTTTCAAAGTGAAATAGTACAGTTACGCAAGAACTTACTGTAACAGTAGATATTTGAGAGGAGCTCTTGCAGCAGGTGGCTTTCCCACCCACCTGCCCCCTGGGACAAATCTTTCATTATCTTCTCTTCGGGGATGGGAGAGCATGCTCAGTTCTCCATCTGTTTTTCAGCTGGGTCTCCGGCGGAAGAACTGATGTGGCGTCGGGGGACCGCCCCTTTATATCACGTCTGACGGGGCGGAGACTACGTCAGGGGCAGTCCCCTGCCACAGACTGCTAACTAGAAGATTTTTCCTACTGCAAGAGCTCCTCTTGAAGATCTACTGTTACGGTAAGTCCTTGCATAACTGTACTATTCAGTGCAAAGAGCAAAATCATGCACTTGGGGCACAGAAATCCAAGGGAGAGGAGTACAAGATGGGGGGAGGTGCTGACAGCCACCAGTCAAGAAAGCGACCTGGGAGTAATCATATCTGATGACCTAAAGGTAACCAAACTATGTGAGAAGGCTGTGGGGGAAAACCAGTGGGATGCTAGGGTGCATAGGGAGAGGTATCGCAAGTAGAAACAAACTCTAGTCAGAGCCAGTACGGCTGTGGTGAGCTTGTTGGAGCGCTGGGAATCTAGCACCACCAAATGCCATTACTAAGATGACGGCGCTGACGGAACTGTGCATATGCAGCACTCGCGCCCGCATAGTTCTGTTGAATGGCAAAATGCTATTCCCAAGATGGTGGTGCTGGAACTCATCGTATGCAACGCGCACGCATGCCCAATTCATTTCTGGAATGTGGAAGTGGCGGACAGCACGAAAAATAGTGTGGCCATGCCTGTATTGCCAGCGGCCGAGGTGGACTGGTTCCACTGTTTTGGAGGTTGGGAAGGATGATTCCGAAGCTCCAAAATGGAAGTGTGCCACGGTCACTCCATTTCTCAGCAAGCGATCACAAAATGGCTGCAGGCTTCGCCCACGCAGCCATAAAAAGGAGGTGCTTATTTTTTTTAACGTTTATTTTATTGCTTTCAGTAAAAACAACAGCAATACAACATATACTCCTGCCAGACACTGAGAATCCTGGGTAAGGAGCCATCCAGTGGATCAGTACAAATAACAGTCTGAACAGTTATGATTTACGAGGTTGGGGTATAAGTCCAAGGGTTAATGAAGAAAGGAGTTGGTTATGCCACTGCACAGATCACTAGTGAGACCTCATCTGGAGTACTGTGTCCAGTTCTGGAGGCTGTATCTCTAGTAGGACATAGACAAAATAGAGGCAGTCCAGAGAAGGGCAGCAAAAATAATGGAAGGACTGCACCAAAAGTCATATGAGCAAAGACTAGAGGACCTCAATTTGTATTCCCTGGAGGAGAGGAGAGAGGGGTGATATGACAGAGACATTCAAGTACATCAGGGGTATAAACAAGGTACAGGAGGGTAGTATCTTTCAGAAAGAAGGTGTACAAGAACAAGGGAGCATAATATGAGGTTAGTGGGGAGTAGGCTTAGGGGCAACGTGAGGAAGTACTTTTCCACAGAAAGAGTAGTGGATGCTTGGAACAGCCTCCCTGTGTAGGTAGTGGGGGCAAAAATAGGGGAATTCAAGAATGCATGGGATAGATGTAAAGAGTACTCTAGCAATAGAGAAGAGAGGATAAGCCGCAGATCAACTAGGGTCTATGGTAATGCATTAGGTAGGGAAAAGGGGCAGACAGGGTGGGCCACACGGTCCTTATCTGCTGTCACCTTCTGTGTATCTGTGTATGTATGGCTTGTATTGAGCTCAAATGTAGTTATGGACATATAGCCAGCATGGGACGGTATTAGTTACTCATTAAAATGTTTAAGGGGAAAGGAGAGAAGAGAATAAGTTATTAATGGTACAACTTTAGGCTTGGAGATTGTAAAACAATAGGGAATATGGGCAGACTGGATGGACCTTTGGTCTTTTTCTGCCATCATGGTCTGTGTGTCTGTGTAAAGCAGAAGTAATGTGGTAGCAAAACTTAGAACAGGCTAAAGTAAAACAGTAGTATGCAGTTTTTTTTTGGGGGGGTTACTACAGTATACCTGGGGTAGTCTAGCTTCATAGAACTTAAGTAAGTGGGGTAGGGCTACAGCAGCGCAATATCAGTGGCTTAGCAGGTTGTACACTAGCCTCTGTGGCCAGAAGATCAGAAGGTTGTGTGGCTTCTAGCCCAACACCAGAAACTTTTTTTTTTTTTTAATTTAAAATTTGGTAACCAGGAAAGGCACACTTAGCTAAGGATTGTTTCCAGGTGCGATCCAGGGGAAGGGTAACATACGAATAAAACAGTACTACAAATCCATGAAAGAATACAGTGTAAAAAGGCAGCCTTACAGTTACTGTAAGGTAATTCAAAATACAAGGAAAAAAATAAAACAATACAGGTACAGTTGTCAAAATCAGTTTAGGAGTGATAATTAGGTTTGAGAATCCGATGGATATTAGCACCGGGGAAGGGGGAGTCGAGAGAGATAAACTGCAAAATTCTGACTTCTGAGGAAGGAGGTCACTCAGGAAATATGGGGGGCATGGGATTTGAGAGTACTATGGTGAGGGGAGAAGTTTGAGGAGTCTTTTGACCGAGGAGTAAGAGGAACATAGGCGAAGATCAGAGGGAAGTTTGTTTCAGAGAAGTGGGAGACGATAGGAGAAGGCATATTGGCCAGCAGCAGAATGAGGGTGAGGGATAGAGAAGGTATGAGTGTCTCACTGGTGTAGGGAGTACAGTTTGATCAGCCCTGTAGGCAGTTGTTACATTATTACAAAAGAAGGCATACATTATATCCCACTCATGATCGGGGTGAGAGGCGAGGAGAACCGTGTCATCGGCATAGAGGAGTATATGGCTCAAACAGGAGCTGGAGAGGGTGCTGAGAAAGAGACTGAACAGTGTGGGACCTAGGATGGAGCCCTCGGGGACACCAGAGCGAACAGGTAGGGCAGTAGATAGGGTGCTGTTTATCTTGACCTGTTGGAATCTGGCATGGAGATAGCTAGAGAACCAGGCAAGAGGGCCAGGTGAGAAGCCCAGTTGGAAGAGGGAGTCGATTAGGAGGGGTGACACATGGTACTAAAGGCCTTGGAGAGGTTGATGAACACTGCCCCGGCTAGGTTCCCAGAGTCGAAGGCGGAATGGAGGTGCTGTAAGAATTCTAGGAGGGCCGACGACTTGCTGTGTCCAGGGCGGAAACCATGTTGTTCTGGACACAGTAAGCCATATTTGGCCAGGTACTCCGTGAGTTGGATGGACACGATTTTTTCCAGCGCTTTAGAGAGTGGAGGGAGGATGGAGATTGGCCTGTAATTGTTAGGCGCTGTACGATCTCCACTCATATGGATTGGGGTTATTTCAGCTGTTTTGCAGGTGCTTGGAAATAGACTGAGGCAAAGAGACCGGTTTAACAGGTCAGTGAGAGGGGCTAATAAGACATCCAATACTAGGCGGAGGATCCTGGAGTCAGTGGGGTCAGCGCTAAGGTTGCTGCTGGAGAGGGTTTTTAGCAGGTGTGGCCTGGCCTCACGGGGAGTTACAGTGCTAAAAGGGGGGTTCAGGGTGGGTGGGGCCTGAGGCTGGGATTGGGTCAAAGAAGTGGCTAGGAGGACTGAGCTTAGGTCGCTGGAGCCATATTGAGGCAATTGGCAACAATGGGGGTCAGTGGTAATAATGTCGTTGATGAGAATCTGGGATGGTGTGGGGGGACAAGCTTGCCCATTGAGTCCTTCATATTGTCCCAGAAAGCACGCGCTGAGCCCCAAGTGGAGGCCAGGGTGGTTTGATAGTAATTGGCCTTAGCTTGTCTTATGGCCCAGGTGCATTTGTTATGGGCGGCATTATACGCTTGTCTGTCAGCCAGTTTGCCTGACTCAGCCGCAGTATGCCAGAGGTTGTCACATACCTTCAGCTGTTGAATAAGGGATGGAGAGATCCATAGGGCATTATGTCTTTTGGAGGGGGTACTGGTCATGGGGACAAAAAGATCACAGGCCTTGCAGAAAGTTCTGGTGAAGTAGGCCAGCGCAAAGTCAATATCCGTCATGAGTTGGATAGGGGACCAGTCAAGCTGTGCTAGGTATAGTCTCGGCTTCCTGAGGCCCCCAGGGTGAAAGCGGCGATGGGAGGTGATTTGGGACACAGGTTTTAGTGCGGCGTAAGTCCAGTGGCAGAGAATAGGGGAGTGATCGCTGAGTGAGTTGGCAAGGACATTGACATCCCTGACTTTGTGGGGGTGGTTTGAGAGAATTATGTCGAGGAGGGTGCTGGTACCACTAGACGGTTATATCTGGTTGGCAGGGTGACTAGTTGTGTTAAGTCGAGGGCAGCGAATGAGTCCCTTATGGGAGAGGCAGAGGTGCTGAGCCAGTTGACATTGAGGTCACCTAGGTTGAGCTGCTCTGCTTTGTGCGGCAGGGTGGAAAGGTAGTCAGTAAAGGAGTAAACTGCAGGTCCCTGGTCCCTTGTGGTTTATAGGTGACTGTGAGAAAGAGAGGGCCCCTGGCTGGGCCAGGGGTGATTTTTATGGTGATGGCTTGTGCACCAAAGTCGAGCTTAGGGGCGGGGAGGGCATGACATAGGAGGAAGTCATGTATATAGACAGCGCAGCCGCCTCCACATTTACCAGTGCGGTCCTGTCTGAACAGGGAGAAACCAGGGAGGGAGACAGCAGAGTCTGGAGTTGACGCAGAGAGCCAGGTCTTCACAGTAGCGATAACATCAGGCCAGTGTTGAACGACCCAGCACTGGAGAGCTGCTGATTTCTTTGGGAGACTGCAGATATTCATCGAAGCGATGTGGAGGCCATACCAGTGGGGGCGGGTAGATGGCCCAGGTCCGGGGTTGGGGTGGATATTCCCAGAGAGTAGTAGAGGCAATGTGATTAGTCTGCCCTCCAGGATAGCCTTCCACATATGTTCAACCAAGGTGAAAAATGGTTTCTTGACCACCGCCTGGTCTTGAACCTCAAATAAAGTGAAAACTATGCTCTTTTCCCACTGCCAAAACAAAGCCAAAAACGCTCCCTCCTCATCCTCCCCAGCATCCTACACCCCCTTGAACAGGTATCAACTTACAAATACCTGGGCATCACTTTCGACTCTGCTCTCACCTTCCACACCCACCTCAACACCCTGTCCTCTGCCATAAACTCTTGCATTGGACTCCTTTATCGCCTTCCCCAAAACGCCCTCAGGCTGGCTATCACCTCCTTCATCCTATCTCTTGTTAACTACGGTCTTCCCATCTATGCACGGCTGACAACACCGCCCTCACCTAAGTCCACACCTCAATCAATAAGGCTTGCAGGCTCTGACGGCACCCCTAGCCGAACTCACACCTGCCAGCTCTACTCCTCCTCCTCTAACCTACTTACCTTTGATGAATGCCTCGGCTACCAAACCTGTATACTGGCCAAAAAATCTCTTCTAGGCCCCCGGGTTACTGCTCTCATGCAACTAGCTTCCCATTCGACCTCTACACAAAACTCTGCCAAGGCCACCTTCCAGGTGCCCAGAACCAGGACCTCTCTTGCACAAAGGTACTACCACTACAGATCCCCCTCTTGGTTCAACTCCCTCCCACCCCGTATCTCTAGCATCTCCAAAATTGGTCCATTCAAAGTCACCCTCTGTAACCATCTCTTTGACTCCCTCATCTGTAATTGCCTCTGACTGTAAAAAGGTTCCTGCCCCTATCTGACAACGTCCTCTGGACTGCCCCCCCCTCCAACCTTCCCCCACTATCTCTTGCCCCTCATTCCTCGGTATCCCTCCCAGGAATTTCCAATCCTGCATCTTCTTATTGTGTAACTTACTCGAATGTCTGCGTTTCTTGTTCTGCACCTGTATCGTCTCCCTGTTGTACTTCACTGTCAATTGTCCACCCTCCCTGCAATGAGGTGCCTTTGTAAATGAGTCTTTGACTCAAAGGCTGTAAATCTGAATTTTTAAATAAATAAATAAAATAAAACAAAAGAAGGCATACATTTTATCCCACTCATGTTGTATGGCTGACAGGCTTATGCATTGTGCACAAGGCTTGAACAGGAACAAGCAAAGCTTCTGAGCCCATGTTGTGGGAAACTTGAGGAGGTAAATCCCAGTACTGACACAGTGGTGTTGCATGAGGGGGAGTACTGCACTCCAGAGGGTGCAGTGTTTCAGATGAGACATTAAATAGAGATTCTGCCTGCCTGTTTTCATGGTTCTTCAGTTAAAGATCCCATGGCATACCCAGTGGCTTGGAGGGCTGAGGTGCTTGATCCCTCATCTACTACCACATCAGCGAACAGAGATCGTGATGGACTCGGATTAGCGGGGTGGAAGAGAATAGTGTTTGTAAACTGCTGTCCCAGGAAGGGGAGATTTTATGCACTGCTCCTACACTGCCACCACATAGAGGTGTGGTGGTAGTGCAGTAGTAGTCCCACATCTTGTGGAGATCAGTCGGTGGCTGGAGCATCTCGCGTGTGCTTCTCACGTGCAGGCATCCTTGCATCACCATGTCACCCAACCAAGAGATGGAAATGGGAAAAATGGGGGATGATTCTTAGGAAGCTTCTCTCACCCGCTTCAGCATGCATAGTCATCTCTCTCGGATCCTGCCGACACCTGAATAGTGCTCCGGGTAGGGAGATGATAGCTCTGCCCTTCCTGTCTCTGCCACAGGGTCAAGCCTTGGGAGACTTAGGCAGATGAGCCCTGGGAAGGTAGATGCCACTCGGAGAGGCAAGGAGGGACTGAGAGCCCTGCTAGCACCCCGAGGACAGAAGAAACTGAATAAAAAAGGATCCTATGATGTCTTAGCCAAATGTTCTTCATTCACGGAAAATATCACCAAACGCTTAACCTGACTCAATGTTAATTTGCATTTGTATCCCCGGACAACCTCCCTGAAAGTAGGCACAGTTGCCTAGCCCTCCTTTCCTGGTCAACAGAAACTAAACAAATAAAAGAGTAATAAAGTTGTAAACTGAGGGGTAGGGGTACAGCCATGCCTCTTAACCTTTTGTCTTACAGAATAGAAATATCTCAAGAAACTTCCCATATTCTGGGAATTAGTGTGAATTACATTTTCTGAAGGAGAATATGACTATAGCATTAATGTCTAGCAGTATTTCTGCTTCAAATCCCTACTTCCCTGTGATAGAAATGTCACATTTAGGAGAAGGATCCAGTTCGGAGGTAGGTGCCTGGTCGGCTGTGTGGGGCCCGTGAGGATCCAATCGCCATATCGCTGCTGGCATGATTTTCTCAGGACTGTCCATGTTCAGTGACATGCATCAATGTCCACAGCAGTTCCCAACCCCCAAGGCAGCCTCGACATTTGCTGCCATCCAGCTTTCACTGGGAAATATTGCACTTTTTCTTTGTTGTATCATCTGGAACAAGAAAATAAAGAGGTAAATAAAGAAAAATTTGTAGTAAAAGCTTATTTAAAAAAAAAAAAAGGCAACGGAGGACAGAGTCCTCCCCCCCCACGGGCTGAACTACTTGCAGGAGTAATATTGCAGTATACTTGGGGGGCGTCAGTGGCACAACCATAGTAAAGAGACAAAGAACCTCTGTGCGTAAACACTGAGGCAAGGGTTACCCCAAAGGGCATTTGGCTGGGAAGCCAAGTTTCAAGAAAATACAAAATCACACATGCCCCCACAATGCAAAGCATCATGGGCTGCATATGCAAATCACCACAGAATGTTATGCTGGTCCAACTTTAAGCAGAATTGCATGGTGCCGAAAGGCCTCTCACACAGTTTGCAAAGGGTGCTAACAGAAGACATAGACACGTGTTTCATCCCACCAGGACTCATCAGTATGCCTCGTCTGTTTGACACCCCAGTGGAATGGACCAGCTACCCCTATGGCAGTGTGCCTGGGATATATTGTGGTGAACCCATTAAAATAAAAAAACATTTAAAAGACAAAGAACCTCTGTGCGTAAACACTGAGGCAAGGGAAGCAAACAGAACATGAAGTGACTACAGAAAATATATAAGGTTAAACTAACAAAACAACACTTAATTGTTTTCGTGGAGTCTACAGCAAGTATGCATTAGCTAGGAAAAAGCCGAAGTACATGAGGGATGGAATACAGCAATTCAAGATCTTGGTGGGTATTCTTTTGTACCTAAACAGTAGATCATTACTCTGGGCAATATCTCTTGTTGACTCCATGTCCACACCCAGGTATGACACCTTTTCTGCTGTGGCTGCTATGCTGGGTACTGCTTGGAGTAAGAGCCACATATGGGGAAGGGATTATCTTTCCTTTAGCATCATGGAGCCTGATAGACTCCACGGGAGTTATGTGACCTCAGAGTTACAACAGACTTCAGTTAGTCTGTGGTCACTGGTGGCTTTTTTATTTTTAAAATAAAGGTAGGTGTCCTGCTGGGGCGAGGGAGGGAGACTTAAGCTGGCCAAGACCCTTGTAGTCCCATGATGTGCGGACAGTGCTGCAGATACATCTGGTTCAAGGTCAGTTGGTATTCATCTGTATCCCCCATCCCTGGGTCGTGCCTGAAAATAGGCAGAATTTGTCTAGTGCACTTACCCAGTCAAAAAAAAAAATTAATTAAAAAAAAATGTATTTTTGTGCTGAGCCAACAAAGTTTCTCTGAGTGAGGGGAAGGGATGGACCTTCTCTTCCAGCAGTATGGAGCCCAGTTGACTCCACAAGAGTCTTTGGACCACTGGGACAAAACAAGCTAGTCTATTGGTGCTAGTGTTCCTTTTTTTCATAAATAAAAAAAAAAAGGACAGGAGTCCTACTGGTGGGTGGGAGTGGAAGGCACAAGCTGGCTGGTACCCTTGGAGTCCATTGACAAGTAAATGCTGCCACCAATGTATTTGCATCTTTTGGCGCTGAGTCAATATTGCTTTTCCAAATAAGGCAAAGGAACGATGCCTCCTCCATCAGCACCATGGACCATCAGGGCTTATTCCGGAAATTTTTCTAACCGGGACAATGTCCCACTGAGATTAAAAAAAAAAACAGGACATTTTGGAAAAATGGGACAAACTGCAAAACTAAGGGGACAATCCCATATTTAAATCAGAGCACAGGGTTGTGGTGGTACTAGGTATGGTAACACTGGGAGTCAGCACAGCCCACCAGGAGCTGTGTGTGGGGTGGCCTCAGGTATTATTCTTTTTTTTTTTCCCCCAACAAAACAAGTGCCTGCAAGCAACGTCTTAAATTTCTGTTGGCTATCTAAGCTGCCAACTCTTATCTCTCCTCCATCAACTCACCAATAGGTTCTTCACTCTGTCAGTTAAATCAGAACAGGCTAGTACTCTAGAGCCATGTTTACACGGCGGCATTTGCACCGTGGCAACCCGAGTGCTTTGGTTGCTGCGGTGCAAATGCCGCTGTGTGGACACTCACCGAATCATGATAAGCCACTCCCTGCACCACTCAGCAGTCCCAGAAAGTCTGGGGACGCGTTTGGGAACAAGCGGTTTAAGCGGCTGCGTGGACAGGCTGCACCGCTTGCTCCCACTTGCGGGAGCTTCCATCAGCGGGCTGCCCCGATTCCCAGCCCCTCTCCAGCATGTCTTAATTCGGTGCTGAGGGGGGCTGTGTAGATGCGTTAGCCAAGCGTCTTTTGGGTCGGGGAAGCTCTGTAATGCTCCAAAGAAGCAGCGAGATCAGCCGTGTAAACACGGTTTAGGTAACACTGGGTTTAGCCCAGAAATTGTGTTGGTGCTGTTTTTGATAGAGCACATTGGGGGATTGTCCCTTAGGATCAGTCTGCAGGCTTGTAAGCCATTGCAGTCTGCAGACTTTCCAGCTGAACTCTGAGTGCCCCTAGCAAGTTGCAGAGCTGTTATTGTAATGCAGAATAACCTTTTTTTTTTTTCTTTGTTTCAGTTGAATTTTCTACTCTGGGTAAAACTGGACAAGTATATTGTGCCCTGTGCCTGTCGCTAGCCAGCCACAGAAAAATGAAAAGTACCTCTAAACTGCCTGTATTAAATTACAGCCCTCCTGTTTTATTTTTCTTCTTGATTCCTTGTTTTTAATCAAGAAACGCTGTTTACTGTGCTTTGTTTCTTACTTACTGCAGCTTGCCAGCAGTGACCTGTGGGGGTGGGGTTTGAAAATCCAAGCACAAGCCTTCTGCTCTAAGGAACTTTTTTCTCTCCTTTTCAGATACAGTTGGCTGGTAATTCTGCCTTGCTCTGTGGTAAAATCCTGTGCCTGTCAACAGGAACTAAAACTTCCTGTGTCTAAGTAGGACAACAGCTCCTCATTCCCCAAGTGCTGTAACTGCGTATGTCTCTTGAGTCGCACATCGTATTAGATCCCTACTGTACCACATGTGGTACAGTAATGTCCCGATACTAATGCCTGATACGAGAGTGTGTGACCCATGCAGTCGCCATCTGGTGAGCAGCGCTACATCCCAAACCCCCAACTCCATGCTCAATTGACTCACCAAGGGCTGAGTAATGTGGTCCCTCCTGCACCCCCAGCCCCATGGCCAACTGACTCAGCAAGCCACTCTGACTGACGTGGTCCCTCCTGCTGACTGTCCTGCCTATGCCTCCAGCCCTGCTCATCTTCAAGCGTGTCTCAGTCAGTCCTTTGTGACGAGCCGCCCCAGACAGCAAGTCCATTCCCAGACTCACGATCATTGTAGCACCACCTCACTTCATAGTACTGCTAGGAAGACCGCCCACACATATCAGCAGCCATCATACTCATTCTCCTCATGTTAATACTGCCCCCATATCTCAGCCATGCTGCCTGCTGCGCAGATTTAAAAAAAAAAAAAAAGCTTTGCTGAGCCTCGGAGATCCCACTCAGACTTCTGCATCACAGAAATGGCCTTAGCAAGTGGCTGCAGTGCATCCGTGTGTCCCATGGCAACAAACAACAAGGGAACAATTTCAGTTAATCTAGCGTCAGCGATGCAGTCCTGCAGTCTGAAATGAACCCTGGACCATATTTGGCACCACATGAGTCCTCCGGTTCAAAACAGACTATAAGCAGCAGGATACCTACTAATGCCCCTTAGTGTTTAAAGGAGATTGTACTTGTCCTCATCATGAGAACAGTTGCATTTACACCCTCTTATGGCAGTGTTGTCAAAACAGTGGCTACTGGTGACAGCCTGCTGATGATCAGGATGATAAAGGCAGAAATACTAGCAATCTCAGCATTCCTCACCAACAAAAGAACTTGGCCTTTTTGATTGCTTGGTAGCTGTTTGGGGTATCACTGTTGGTGGGGGGGGGGGCAACAAGCTCCCTGAACTGGTGGCCTTGATGGAAGAGGGATGCCTGGATATCGTAGCAGTCACAGAACCATGGTACACACAGAACCATGACTGGAATGTCAACATACCAGGGTACACAATCTACAGGAGGGACAGGGAGGGAAGAAGAGGAGGAGGAGTAGCTCTCTATGTAAAGGAAGGGATAAAAGCAACTGAACAAAAGAGTAAACAGGGAGGAGAGGAGGCACTGTGGGTCACCTTAGAGACTGGAAATGGCACCACAATCCACACAGAGGTTATATACAGACCCCATGTCAGGGGGAGGGAATGGACAAGGATATGATAGAGGGCATTTTTAGGATGGCAGAGAAAGGGGTGATACTGTTGGAGACCTGAATATGCCAGATGTTAACTGGAGCACATTTGCTGCAGCCACATCCAAGAGCAGGGCCATTCTCGATGCCCTACAGGTGGCATGCCTCAGACAGCTAGTTTCGGAACCCACTCGTGAGGGAGCAATCTTGGACCTCATACTCTCAAATGGGGACAGTGAGAGGATCTCAGATCTAGAAGTGGGTTGCCATATGGGAACAAGTGACCATCAAGCAGTGTGGTTCACGATAAACTCAGCTACAGAGACAAGCCATACAGAAATGAGAATACTGGACTTCAGGAGGGCTGACATTGGCAAGATGGGAGAGTGCCTTAGAAAAGCACTAGCAAACAGGCTAGAAGGAGGGGTGGAGCAACAATGGGGAAACATCAAAACTGCCATCACAATGGCAACAAGTCTTTGTGTGAAGCAAATAAATCAAAACTAAAGAAAAAGCCAATATGGTTCTCAAAAGAGATGGCAGGGAAAGTCATGGAGAAAAAATAGCATTCAGGAAGTATAAGGAAACACAGAAGGAGCAGGACAGAGAGCTGTACCAGTTAAGGCAGAAGGAAGCAGGGAGGGAAGTCAGAATAGCAAAGGCCCAAACTGAGGAAAAGATAGCCAACTCGGTTAAGAAAGGGGATAAAACCTTTTATAGGTACATCAGGGAGCGTAGAAAGACAAAGGGAGGGATAGTGAGGCTGAATAGAATGGACGGTGGGTGGGCAGAGAGGGACAGTGAAAAAGCAGGGATACTGAATGAATATTTCTGCTCAGTATTCACAAAAAGAGGAGGAGGGGAAGGTGCCTAATCCAATTAACAGAAGCACTCTTGATAGGGGGGTCGATCCCAGTCCTTTCACAGAAGAAAGGGTTCTGAAAGAACTCCTAAAACTGAAGGTGGACAAAGCAATGGGGCCTGACGGAATTCACCCCAGAATTCTAAAAGAATTAAAGGGAGAACTAGTGAAAAGACTGACTACCCTTTTTAATAAATCATAGGAGGATGGTGTGGTACCTGAGGACTGGAGGGAGGTGGATGTGATTCCCCTTCACAGAAGTGGGACCAAGACAGAAGCAGGAAACTACAGACCTGTCAGTTTGACATCTGTGGTAGGGAAAGTGATGGAATCGCTTCTGAAGGAAAGAATTGTTGAGTACCTAGAGGCCAGTGGGTCACAGGACCCAAGGCAGCATGGGTTCACAGCGGGAAGGTCATGTCAGACGAATTTAATTGATTTCTTTGACTGGGTGACCAAAGTAGTAGACCATGGAAGGGCCGTGGACATGGCCTGCCTAGACATTAGCAAGGCATTTGACACAGTCCCACACAAAAGATTAATAGTCAAATTAATCAGCCTGGGAGTGGGTCCCAGGGTGGTAGCCTGGGTAAAACATTGACAGTAAAACAGGACACAGAAGGTAATTGTAAATGGAGTCCACTCTGAAGAAAGAGGGGTTACTAGTGGGTGTACCACAGGGTTCAGTACTGGGTCCAGTCCTTTTTAATGCCTTTATAAGTGACATTGAAGAGGGACTAGAAGGAAAAGTATGCCTCTTTGCAGATGACACAAAGATCTGCAACAGGGTTGATACACAAGGAAGCGTAGAAAGGATGAGAAAGGACTTGGCAAGGTTGGAGGAATGGTCAGAAGTATGGCAGCTTGGAGTCAATGCAAAGAAGTGCAAAATAATGCACCTGGGAAACAAAAACCCAGGGGAAGATTACACAATTGGAAGGGGGGAGATAGTAACAGCAACAAAAATGGAAAGGGACCTGTGGGTAATCATATCAGATAACCTTAAGGTTAACAAGCAGTGTGAGAAGACAGTAGGGAGGGCTGGGGGTATACTGGGATGTATAGGGAGAGACATCACCAGCAGAAAATAGGAAGTTGTTATCCCTCTATACAGACAGTTGGTGAGACCCCATCTGGAGTACTGCATCCAGTTCTGGAGACCCCATCTCCACAAGGACATAGACGGTATAGAGGAGGGCAACTAAAATGGTTCAGGGTCTGCAAGAGAAGCCATACGAGGAGAGACTAAAGGAGCTTAATATGTATACCCTTGAGGAAGGGGGGGGAACATGATAGAAACTTTTAAGTACCTCAGTGGAATCAACAAAGTCAAAGAGGGTAGCATCTTTCAGAAAAAGAGATGTGCAAGAACAAGGGAACACAATTTAAAGATTGGGGGGGGCGGCAGTTCACAGGCAATGTGAGGAAGTATTTTTCACAGAGAGGTGTGGACAGTGGAACAACCTTCCTGAGGAGGCTGGGGGTCTAAAACTGTGGAAGAATTCAAGAATACATGGGACAGACATAAGACAATTCTAATGGGGGGGGGTAAGAAGAAATAGGCTGTTGGTTAAATAGGATCTGCAGCTTATCCTGTAGGTAGGAAAATGGGCAGACTAGGTGGGCCAAGCGGTCCTTATCTGCCGTCAAAGTCTATGTTTCTGTGTTTCCTCACTTGGTGCACAACAGTAACCAGCATCCCTTCGGAGTTGGCCAGTAGTGGGGATGACTGCAGTGTTCTCCAGATAGCAGTGAGGGTATATTTAAGCAATAAGGCATGACCAAGGGTTATGCTAATGGTCTGTTAATCACCTTCTAGAGGTGTACTGTGGCACGAGGTGTAGCACAGTGCCACATGCCCCTAGAGGGTGATTAACTGACCATTAACATAATCCCTGGGAGTGCCTTATTGCTATTATAATAAAAAGTGTTTTTAAACAGTGTTAAACCTTGTTCAGCATATGGTTAAGCTGTACATGTATGTTAATAAAAGATTAATATAAGGCTGTTAGAATGTTTGCAGCCAATCAGAAAGCTCCATTTCTCAGAACCTTTTTATAATTGTTTATAATTTACTTACTGTACTTTGGATAGTCCTGCTGAGATGCAACATCTGTTTCCAGTAGGGCCCTATGTGTGCCCATTTCTAGAGCTGAGTGGACTGCAGTACTGGGAGATTAAGTGAGTTCCTCAAGGTCACACAGTGATTTTTTTTGCTCCTAGCAGGTTTTGAACTTGTAAGTTCCTGGTTCCTAAACCAGTGCTCTAACCAGTAGACCGAACTGCCTCCAATTTATGGGTCAGAGTTGGTCTTAGTGCTGTGGGATTGCTACAGAAGCAGGCTGCAAGACATGCCCCACTAGTGCAGAAATGCTAAGGGAGATTTTCATGCCAAATTGGGATTCTGACAGCAGCACATTACTGCCTAATCTGTGTAAAGATAAAGAAGAAACATTAGACATGAAAGGAGGGAAGGTAATGTTTCAGCCATGAACGTTGGAAATGGAATACTTTTGTTATTCTAATGAGCAGACCTAAAGAAAAAACTCACTGGAATAGCTGTGCTTACAATTCATTTAAATTAAAACATTTTGTTGGTTTGTGTTTAAAGAAAGAAAGAACACAGGGAACTCAGCTGAAGGCCAAGTGGATTATTCTGTTACCATGGTAACAGCTGTACCACTGGTGACATAACAGCCAAGCGTTTTTGTGTGTTTATTGAAATCGAACCGAAACACTGAGACATTAAGGATGCTTAATGATGCTGACTGGAATGTGTCCCAGTATGAGGTGGTTTTTTTTTTTTTTGGTGTGTGTGTGTTTTTCAGAAAGTACTCACCTTATTGTGTGAGATAGTGTTATAGAACTCAGCACAGAGCTGATGTAGTAGCAGCCAGCATGCCCTAGTAAGAGTGTATGTTTGGGGGTTCTCTGCTTTGGGAATCCCTCTTAAAATCCATAAGTTCAGCCACTGGTTGGGGGAGGGGGGCATGCTTACTTACTTTTTAAGTACATTTTTTTTGGAATCCTGGGATTGTTCCAAATGCCAGACCTCCCCACCCCACCCAACATTGTATATGTGCTTTGAGTACAAGAGCGGAAGAGGCAGCCTAAACATCAGTGAGAATGTGCTGATGCCCCTGTGTGTATGATGCTGCTTTGGTACAGTTGTGCAGATGGAAGCTTATAGCTTTGTGGTCCCTGTGCTGTCCGTGGGTGCTGTTATGAATAGTGACAGCTAGGCAGTAGTTATTGGGAGGTGGTGAAAGCTATGTAAACCAGATCAATAAAATGCTTCACGGTGACTAAACAGTACAGACCTAATGCAATTTTTTGGAAACTATTAACTTTTACGTTATTGATTCCTAGAAAATTACCAGAGATACAGATTTAAAGAAAGCTCTCCCTTTGTTGAAGTTGTCTGCCAGATGGTTGGTGATGGCAGCAATTACCTCTTTTCTGGTATCTTGTTGGTTGATGACGGACTGGGTACAGGGCCTAAGACAGACTCACTAGTTTCTTCTGCACTGCCAGAGGGATCATCGTTTCCCAATGAAAAGTATTTTGAACTCAGTAGTTTTGTAACTTTTGTGCCCAACTGTGTGTGGGGGTTTTTTTTCCCCACAATGTAACCAGGATAGCCTGCATGACATGCAGTATCTGGCTTTCAGCGAGGTCCTCCTTCTCAATCAGTCAATCAAACTTTATTTAACTAGGCAGTTACATCATTGAGCAAGCTCATTTTCAAGATGGTCCTGGAGAGAGGGCACTTTTGCTTACAGTAGACAACACTTCCTACCAAAGTGGATGTCAGTACAGGCAGTTACAATATACAAACTCAGTACTTGGACAAATCAGACATGTAAAGCAAGTGCAAATATAGGCATTTAAAGTGCAGTGTTTACAGGTTGTAGCTTATAGAGTACAAGTGAGGAGAGGGAGGGAGGAGGGACATAGAGAAGGGCAGTGGGAAGAAAGGCTATCAGACACATAGTAGAGGGAAAATAGGGCAGCCTAATAGAATGAGGCCCTGTGAAGCTAATTGATGAGAGGGGGGAGGTGGGGGGGGGATGGTTGTCCTAAAGGGATGCTGGCTGACACGGGAAATAGACGGCCCAGGATTACAGAGGTTAAGCGACTCAGTTTAGTGGGGTAAGACTTTACCTGAAACAATCACACGCTGTTTTCAGGCTTCTATAGAGCAGCCCCCTAAATATAAAATGGCTGGGCAGCAGGGAGATTTTAAGTAATATTTGCATGTTATTCCAAAGCGCTGGTAAAAAAGAGCTAATGGCAGTTGAGCCAAGACATGTCCTTGTGCTTGGTAAAAGCTTAGGAGGACAAAGGACAAGTTCCTTAGTCCTAGGCACTTTGAACGCTCAAACGGGTCACAGATATAGGGTGGTAGTTTTTTGGACAAAGCCCGGAATAGCCACATGAGGGTGTTTATTTGCCTTCTCGTGGAGAGGGACTGCAAATCTAATGCTTCTACCCATTTCTGCAGCTGGCTGGAGTGAAGCAAAAGGAAGCTGGGAAGGCAGTCAGAACAGCAAAGGCCCAAACCGAGGAAAAGATAGCCAACTCAGTTAAGAAGGGGATAAACCTTTTATAGGTACATCAGGAGCCAAGGAAGACCAAGGAAGGATAGTGAGGCTTAATAAAGGGGAGGGAGGGTGGGCAGAGGAGACTGAAAAGGCAGAGATACTAAACAAATATTTTTGCTCAGTATTTACAAAATGAAAAGGGAGGTACCTAAAACATGCAGTAGAAACACTCTGGATACAGAAGTTGATACCAGCCCATTTACAGAAGAAAAGGTTCTGAAAGAACCCTAAAACTGAAGGTGGACAAAACAATGGGGCCTGATGGGATTCATCCCAGAATTTAAAAGAACTAAGGTGAGAACTAGTGACACCACTGACTACCCTTTTAATAAATCATGGGAGGATGGGGTGGTACCCGAGGACTGGAGGAGGGCAGATGTGATTCCCCTTCACAAAAGTGGGAGCAAGGCAGAAGCAGGAAACTACAGACCTGTTAGTTTAACCTCAGTGATAGGGAAAATGATGGTATCACTTCTGAAGGAAAGAATTGTTGAGTATCTAGAGGCCAGAGGGGCACAGGACCCAAGGCAGCATGGATTCACAGCGGGAAGGTCATGCCAGACGAATCTGATAGATTTCTTTGACTGGGTGACCAAAGTAGTAGATCAGGGAGGAGCTGTGGAGATGGCCTACCTAGACTTTAGCAAGGCATTTGACACAGTCCCACACAAAAGATTAATATGCAAGTTAGCCAGCCTGGGAGTGGGTCCCAAGATGACAGCCTGGGTAAAGAATTGGCTGGAGAATAGGACACAGAGAGTAACTGTAAATGGAGTCCACTCTGAAGAAAGGGTGGTTACTAGTGGGGTACCGCAGGGTTCAGTATTAGGACCAGTCCTCTTCAATGTCTTTATAAGCGACATATGTCTCTCTGCAGATGACACAAAGATCTGCAACAGAATTGATGCACAAGGTGGGGTGGAAAGGATGAGAAGGGACTTGGCAAGGTTAGAGGAATGGTCAAATGTATGGCAGCTTAGATTCAGTGCTAAGAAGTGCAAGGTAATGCACCTGGGAAACAAAAACCCAGGGGAAGAGTACACAATGGGGGGTGAGATGCTAACAACAAAAATGGAAAGGGACCTGGGAGTAGTCATATCAGATGACCTAAAGGTGGGCAGGCAATGTGAGAGGGCAGCAAGAAGGGCTGGGGGTATACTGGGATGCATAGGGAGAGGCATCACCAGTAGAAAACAGGAAGTTATTATCCCTCTGTACAGACAGCTGGTCAGATCCCATCTGGAGTACTGTGTGCAGTTCTGAAGACCCAATCTCCGCAAAGACAGGATGGAAGCTGTGCAGAGGAGGGCAACTAAAATGGTGCAGGGTCTGCACCGGAATACATATGAAGAGAGACTAAAGGAGCTTAATATGTATAGCCTCGAGGAAAGGAGGAAGAGGGGGACATGATAGAAACTTTCAAGTACCTCAAAGTCAACAAAGTCCAAGAGGGTAGCTTCTTTCAAAAAGGTGTGCAAGAACAAGGGGCACAATTTGAAAGATGAGAGCGGCTCAGAGGTAATTTAAGGAAGTATTTTTTGATAGAGGGGGTTGTGGATGCATGGAACGGCCTTCCAGAGGAGGTTGTGGAGTCAAAAACGGTGGAATTCAAGCATGCATGGGACAGTCATAAGGCCATTCTAGGGGTTGGGGGTAGGAAGAAGTAGGCTGCTGGTTAACTAGGATCTGCAGCTTATCCAGTAGGTAGGGAAATGGGCAGACTGGGTGGGCCAAGCGGTCCTTATCTGCCGTCAAATTCTATGTTTCTATAAGCACTGATAAGTTAAAGGGACACTGTCAGCCTTCTTTGCATCATATTATTTTTAGGTAAAAACCCACATTTTATGATTGCTTACCTTCTCTAAAATTCCCTGATGTTGCTGGTTGTTTTAGCAGCCTCCTTATTTATTAGAACTGAAATGCATGGTAATGTATGGCTATACCCAGCCATGTTTTGCTTCAGATCATTGAACTACTCTTATTGCATGTTTCCTGAACATTAGAGACACCATCAAACAGTTCAGCCACTCATGATACAATAGTCTCATGTACCCCCACTGCATAATAAGTGGTTAGACTGTGCTGGAGGTATTCCTGAGTCCAGAAAAAATAATAATAATAAACTTTATTTCTTATGCACCTTTCTTAAAATCAAGGCGCATTACAGAATAACAGTCATAAAACATCATAAATACATTAAAATCTGGACTAAAATATACAGTGTTTAATTCAAATCTATATCCTCACCGAATGCCTTATTCCATAAAAACGATTTCAGACCTTTTTTAAAACCCTCCACCGTCATGCACGCTCTAATCCAATGTGGTAGAGAATACCAGAGGGTTGGCGCCACAAAACTAAAAGTGCGGGCGCCAGAAGATTTTAAAACTACCCTCGGAATCTCTAGCAACCCCTCATTGGCTGAGCTGAGAGGTCGCATCAGAAGGTAAGGCACCAGAAGATCTTTCAGGTAATCAGGGCCCAAACCGTGTAGGGCTTTATATGTCAGTAATCCGACTTTAAAGGTGATCCGCCACTGAACTGGCAGCCAGTGCAGATCCCACAGCACTGGCGTAATATGGGAAGATCGTGGAGTCCCCATTAACAGCTGGGTCGCTGAGTTCTGCACTACCTGCAAGCGGCGGATATCAACCCCAGGAAGCCCAAAGTAAAGGGAGTTGCAGTAGTCCAGACGAGAGGTCACAAATTCGTGGATCAGTGTTGGCAGGTCGCCAGATGGAACAAGGTGCTTGATCCTAGCGATGTTCCTAAGATGGTAAAAGGATACCTTAACAACTGCCGACACTTGCGCACGTAATGTCAGCTGATCATCAAGGATCACCCCTAGGTCTTGCACCCGTTCAGAGGTAAGGAGCTCCACATCCCCCAGAAATAAACCTGAGGTTTGATTTGCCCCCAACCCCTCAATCCGGTGGTCAGGATCCACAACCATCACCTCCGTCTTCCCAGAGTTCAACTTCAGCCAGCTGGACCTCATCCAACCCTGGATCTCGCTGAGACAATTGTTAAATACTGAGAGTGCTCTATTCTGGTCTGGAGCAAAAGACAGATTGAGCTGAGTATCATTGGCATAACAATGAAACTCCATCCCATATTGTCTTACAATGTCTCCGAGGGGAAGCATGTACACCGCAGATGACATGGGGGACAGCACAGAGACCTGAGGTACCTCACAGGACAGAGCGGTCGGATCAGAGGAAAATATCCCCGATACAACCCTCTGAGTTCTACCTGTGAGGAAGGAGGCAAACCATCTGTGAACCAAACCCATTAACCCACAGATGTGTCTCAGGCGCTCGAGCAGCACGCCATGGTCTATGGTGTCAAATGCTGCTGACAAAATTCAGAAGGACCAAAATGGACCGTTTTTTCTGGTCTCTCGCTATCAGGAGATCATTGAGCACCTGAACCAGCGCAGTCTCAGTGCTATGTCTCTTTTGAAAACCTGATTGAAGAGGATTGTAGATGTTATGGATGGATAAATGGTTGTCCAACTGGGCTGCCACCACTTTCTCCGTTACCTTCCCCACAAAAGGGAGGTTCGAGATGGGTCTGTAGTTGGCTAGGGAGTCTGGGTCCATAGAAGCCTTTTTCAATACTGGTGTTACCACCGCTTCCTTCAGGGAGCGGGGATATTCACCAGAATCTAAGGAGCACCAGACTATCCTAGCTAGAACCGGAAGGATAGCCTCACCACAGCCCATAATCAGGCCAGTGGGACCCGGGTCTGAACTACAGCTTGTGGTATGCATACCCTGGACAGTCCGCATAACATCAAAGTTTTCCGGCCTTTCGAAGAAACTCTAGGTAAGCGAGTGCCTTGACAACCGCAGGCCGCTGGCCGCTTCCATGGCGAGTGCTGTGCAAGTCTCGGGCCCTGATGTCAGCCACCTTATCTGCAAAGAATCGAGCAAGCTCCTCACATTGTATGCAGTGGGAGTTGGTCAAGCAATGTAAACGGGGGAGGGGGGGGCACTGTGGAGCCCGAGCAAGATGATGGCTTCAAGTTAGAGCTCCACCACTTGCAAGATTTCTTATAATAAAAAGTGCTGGATTTTGGCATCACAGAGAATCTATAAAATAGTTTAAATGCAGCTTACATACTGCCACAGAGAATGAAGAATCCATGAAAAGATAAAGTCTCGTGTGACAGAGCTAGATAGAAAATACCTCCTGGAGCGCCGTCCATGCGGTCTGCTCAAGGCCTCAGTACAGATTTGGAAGATACAACAGCTGAAGAAACCCTACAGACTCTGGGTAGGAAGCTAAATGCACTCATTACCTCAGTGGCTGGACTTTCAGATAAATTCGACTCCCTAACGAACCAAGTTCCAAGAATCGAAACAGTGGAGGTAGTTCAAGGTGCAACAGTCGAAGCCACCAAGCGAGCCGATACAGTCATGAGGGCTGTTACAGCCGTACTCAGGGAGAACACATATTTGAAATCGTGCTTGGAAACACTGGAAAACCAGGTGCGAACATCCATGTGCTGGGACTCCCAGAGGGCTGTGAAGGGGATCATCTGCTCTTCTTCTGCAGGATTGGCTAATTCAGCAGCTTGGTCCCGAGGTTGCTCCCAGGGTCCAACTACTTCAGAAAGCCTATCTGGTGTCTCCAAGGGGCTGCCTCGATAACCCGGAGGCGCCCCGATTGGTGGTAACAGTAACTGAGGGAATGGGCTCCAGGGACTGTATCCTAGCACTGGTGAGGCAGAAGAGGACACTGCTTCAGGATGGAGAGCAGGTTCGGCTCTTTCTGGATATCGGATATGCAACCCGCCAGAAGAGAAAGAAATTTGATGGCACTAGAGCCCTGCTTTGGGAAGAAAACATCTCCCATGGCCTTGTATTTCCAGCCAGGCTTCGGATAGTGCTCCAAAGATGGATCTTCCTGGTTTCTGACCCCAAACAAGGCACAGAAGTCGGCTCAGAAATATGCAGTGTCCAGACCTCAAGCAGTAGACCATGAAGCACACTCACCGGATGAAGATGAAGAAGCCTGAGGGTCGTGGACTTGAATGATTTAGAGTATGGTATCTTGGAGTCCTAACTGTCTTCAGGTATGCAGACATTTGAGAGTGACCAGTTGGCTTTTTCAAGCACAAACTTTTCTTTCTGTTCTTAAACCTGGAGCAGTGTGGTATTACCCTAATGTAACAGCCAATTCCTGTTTTTCAGACTTGTTATTTTATGTTAAGGCCACCGTTCTGTTATGATGACGTTTTTTATTAATATTGGTGGCAATCGTCTGCTGTTTACTGTTAAATACCTAACCAATAATGGCTTGGTAAGATGTCACTGTTATGTTACCAAGCCTATTGATTTTCTCTGCTAGTTTCGATTGGAATGTTCCAGCGCTGTTTTACTTTATTTTATTTCTTATCAGTTTTATGCAAGTTGTGGGACTATACTTGATAGCAATACTCGTGGGGAAAAGGCATGCTATACGCTTTCTATTCTTGTTTAAGTGTGGTGGTTACCTCCTGCCCTGGTGGCGGAGGAGCACTCTTGGACATTTGTTTTGGAACTTGCAAGGCACCTTTCCACGCAGCTAATGGACCCTTTATACAGCTTTATATGGGTATACTATAACAATTAAGTAATTCTGTTTTCCCCATTCATAATGTATCTTAAAGCATTTGACCAATTATGTGGTATTATTGAGAGGAGTGGCATCCTCATGGCATAGAAATTATAACGTTTGTAGCTCGATGCTTGTATCTTTTAACTGTATGTCTGTTTAATAACAAGCATAAAGTTTAAAAAAAAAAAAGAAATGTAAACAATCATGTTTTGGTATGGTAACGCCAGTATGAGGGGTCACTTAGTTTTTAATTTTTTTAAAGAAAAAAGGGATCTGAATCAAACTGCCAGCTGCAACAACAGTTTTTATAGAATGTATTTCTTAAACTAGGAACACTTAGAAGCCTAAGGGCGTTGACAGTGTCTCTTTAAGTGACTTGTTCCAGGTCACAGAGTGACTATGTAGCTCTGTGTAGCTGATGGGGTCTGAACCTGTGATCTCCTCCTTCCCAAACTGGTGCTATAACCACAAGATGCACACTGCCTCCACTATTTTGCCTCCTTACTTGGAACATCCAGACCTCCATCTTTCTGTACTTGAGGTTCTCCTGAGCCTCTCTGAAGTACCCAAACTAGAAGGAATCCCAGTATGCTTGTTATGCATATCTTCCCCATCCCATTCCAAGAGTTGACCCCCTCCAGTAGAGGCCACGTTTCTCAGTAAGGTTGAATGTGGTGGCCGTTATCCTTTGAATGATCCCACTCACTTTTTCCCTTCTATTTTTGCCCATCCCCCTCTCTAGGGCAGCCCTACACCATCTAGAACAGCAGAGGTCAGCACTGCAGTAGAAGTCCTCAAGAGGAAGTGTGTCTTGTGGGATGCGCAGTTCTCCTGCTGCCCTTGGAATGACATTCTGAGCTGGAGCCCAGATTGTAGCTATAGCAAACGACTCCCAACCAGTCCTGCTCTTGGGCTAGCTTGTGAAGGTGCCTTTCATAAAATTGTTTCTGTTGCGCTCCAGGCTGTCACGTGGAAGCCATAACAGATGGATAATATGCACCCCTGCTAGGAACAGTAGTACAGCTCAAAGTTATGACATCGGCATGGAATGTTGTGGCATGAGAGCTCCACAGCCTCTGACTGATCAGTGTTTGTGCCTCATTTTCACCTAGGTGGTAATGCAGTAAGGCATGACGGGGGTGGAGGGGTGTTATGGTGGGATAACGGCCCACCTTGGGTGGGTTGAAGCATGAGACGAAGCCGAGTGCTTCCACCACCCAAGAAGGGATGTTATCCCACCATAATGCACCCCCTGGAGTGCCTTATTGCGATTATGAAATGGGTCTAATTTAGGCAATTTATTGTATTTTTTTTTAATATTTATTTGGTATTATTTATATAAAAAAAACTAATTTTACTAATTCAGTTTAGCTTTTAGATAAAAAAAAAAAAAATAGTCCAGCTGGCTCGCCAGTGCAGCAGTAATGCTATCGCTCGTGATGCCGACGACCAGGCTTTGGGAACGAGCCCAGGAAGTCAGAGGGTCGACTGGGGGAGGAGGCTGTGTGTCCCAGGGACCACTTGCCTTCTCCGGCAGGGAGGAGGACAGAGGCTTGGCACTTGACTGGCCCCAAGTGGAGGCCAGGGATATGGCAAGCGCCAAGCCAGACATGGGGAAGACGTGACGGATGTCGGTGGTTATGCCTTGCTGTCAGGGTGTGCGTCACATCCATGGAACAAGGGGAAAATTGCTCTCCAGGCTCTGAAAAGATGGAGCATCTGGGCAGACTCCTAAATAGCTTGCACTTACCTGGCCTTGACAGATCTAGACGAGACTCTTAATTGTTTGGGGTGTAGTTGCCCCACCTTGTCGCCGCCTGAGAGGAAGAACCATAGCTCCATGGGGGACTCTGGAAGGTCCAGGTAGGTGTCAGAAACAGGGGCAGATAGCATTGGTGCTCCCGATGATGCGAGGCTTGAAGTAGCTAGGTGGCGCTAATGCTATATTTTAGCAGCAGTTTAGTAAGGGCAAAGGGTGGGCAGTCAGTGGCTTCAGACGCTACTTAACATCTTACAATAGGGGTGGGAGAGAGAGAAGGCTGGCAGCTGAATGCCATCTGTACAGTGGCATCAGGCTGACATTCTGCCTTGGTCACTTAAATTTGTAAACCTCCATATGACACTGGTGGAGAGGGGCGGATTCTCGTGTAGCCAGAAGTTGGGAATCAGAGCCAGCATGTTTTTTTTTTTTTCCCCTCTTTTTCCTTTGTTCAAAAAGAAAAAGCTCTTGTATTTTGTGGTCTGTGAGATGGAGCCATGTACCTGTTATGTTCAATGAAGACTAAAAAAAGAAAAATAACAGAAACTTATTTGGCTGTGGTGAGTGGGAGTAGAAGGATGTCAACAGTGGGGAGACTGGAACAAGGTCACTGCTGTGGCAGATGAGGTACAAAATTGTGGGAGATGAGCACCTCTTTGTTGTCTGTTTGCTGGCTCTTTTTTTTTTTTTTGATTCCCCAAAAGGCGTGATCCACTGTGTGTGGCAGGCAGTGTGCGATGGGCCCTTGAGGTGGGGCAGTCCAAAGGCGAGTGAGTGGTCAGCCTGTTGGTCTGGGAGTACTTTCAGCTGGGCTGTTGTGCTGGGATAACTATCCGCATGAAAGTAGCTCTTGACCAATCATCAGGAGGCATTTTATGATTTGTATTAATGTTAAGCACTGGATGGTTTGGACTTTGAAGGGAGCTAGTTGAAGTAACGGAGGATAGCAGCACTCTTTACGAGCTCCTGAATCTGACTTAAATCTTAGCAGTTTTCATTGACTATTCTCCCTATAAGAGTAACTCTAGCAAGAAGATACTATTTGTTTCTTCAAGCAGTATTCTCTAAAGTCAGTCAGTGGTGTCGGTCTGTGTGGGGGACACTTGCCTGCTTTATTTTAAATTTAGCATACTTTTGCTTGCCCCTTGCACCAACTGGCCCTCCATCAGTCCTGCCGCTCTGCCCAGCCCCATCACCCACCATCCATGGGACTTATCTACTACTACATGTTCTCCGCCTGGATGACCTCCGAGATGGAGGGCCACTGGAGGCCAGCCCAGCTCCTCTGGTGGAGTTGAAGGTTTGGTTCTGGAGTGGGAACCCGACCAGCGGTGCAGGATCTGAGACAGGTGGCATCCTGCACAGTCTTTTTTTTTAAATTTTTTTAATTGTTGTTCGACTGTTGGCGACATCCCTCTTCCTTGATTTGCTGGCTCCACTTGTATCACCACCTGTGGTCACCCAGGTATTGCAGCCTCCCTTCCCTAAGAAGGCAAGTGTCTCTTAGGACGATCCATCATCCTTCCCCGGCTGGCCCTCCTTTTGACCCTGGCTCATTCCCAAATCTTGATCGCCGGCATTGCAAGTGGTAGCACTACCGCTGCGCTGGTGGGTGGGCTGACACCTGCCTACTTTTATAAACTTGATGTCAGTTAAATATAAAGCCTTTTTAGCCTTAATTGGTCTGTATATTCCTAGCCTAGTGCCAAAAGTAAGTTTGGAGTATTTTTCCCCTTTTTTGACAGTCTGTTTCCTTCCCAGTGCATTGACCTGCAGCTTAATGTATTTCTTCAGGTGGATAATTCCAGTAGTACTCTTAGCCTACTGTGTGATTCAGCAGTGGGGTGACTTCTCTGTACTTTAGTTTTCTGTAATTTTAAAGTTTAGATTTGTCTGAACCACTTTTCAAAATGAGCGCTGTTTTTCATGCTCTTTTCAACTGCCTTAGGCAAGTGCGTTTCTAAGCAACTGTCATTTTTTTATTCAGCAAGTGCACTGTGTACATTTTTGTTTTTATGCAGTTGCGTCATTTTTTATTTGGTAGAGGTGTTGCGCAACAAAAATATTGAGCCCTTGCATTTTTATCTACAGTTTATTTTTGGCATTATTGTAGGAACACTCATTTGTATTTCTGACTATTCTAAGTCATTTGCAGTCCGAGTCATTATAGAGGGGAGACCATTTCTGATAAATTAAATTATATATTTGACACCATGGCTTGGCTTTTCTCACTCTCTTTTTTTTTTTGTTAAATAGTGCAAGGTATACCTGAAAAAGAAAGTATGGTACAGTTCTCCTATTGTCTGTTCTGCTGTTCTGTCCTAGAAATGCTAATGCTGAGATCTTACTTTGAGAGGGCTCTTGAAGTAGGTATTTACATATAGGACTGACCTGCCAGGTATCTGGACCCCACGGAAAAATTTCTAGCTAGCAGTCTCTGGCGGGGGACCACCCCCACATCAGGTGACCGACATCATGCAACGCCAGTATAAAGGGGTGGTCCCCCACGCCCACCTTCCAGTTCTTTCCCGCCATTGACTTGTGAAAGTTCCTCGCGGTAGAGTTCAACGCTCGTCAGTCATCCGTCGGTTCAGTTTTCGAACTTTTCGACCGCTTTTTTCGGTATTTTCTCTATTAATACACCGTGTATGTCATCCCTGATGCTTTCCGGATTGCATAAAAATAAGTGCGACTCATGCGGTTCCCAACTGCCACGTAGGGACGGCCACTCCCTGTGCTTCTTTTGCCTAGGCCCGGATCATCCTGTGGAGGAGTGCCAGCACTGCCAGAAATTTAATTCAGCTACCCGAAAATGGAGGCAGCAGTCCCTGGAGGCGTATATTTTAAAGAAAAAAATGGCATCCATGTAGAAGGAGTTAAAAAAAAAAAAGTTGAGGTAGGCATCCACTTCCCCCGAAGGCCACAAAATGAAGGAGAAGCACAGGGACCGGGATTCGACCTCCATAGCCTCAGTCGCGGTTTCTGAAGGTAACGTCACCTCTGGGGAACCGCTTCACGATGACCATCTTGGCGGTGTCCAAGAAGGTGTCGCCCCCTCCTGTCGGGCTCGCGCTCTGGCCCCTCGGGTACCTCCGGGGTAAAGGAGGTTTCTGCTCCCAGGAAGGCCGTTGCCACACGGCCCTCAGGTTCAAGCAGGACTGATAAGTTGGATGCCGGTGCCACCGACGTCCGCCTGGACAAGACTGGTAAGCCGCTTGCTCCTTTGGGAGGGCGCACAGTTGCTCTTTCGCCTGACAAGGCTGCATCCCGAGCGTGGCCTTCTTCGAGCAAGGGATCCGATAAGTCTGACGCCGGCTCCTCCAATACGCGCCCCGGATCCAGCTGATAAGCCGGACGTTGGCCCCTCCGACGACCGTCCAGCCAAGGAGCCTGCATCAGATCGCTTCGACTAGTCCCAACACCCCAGGCTCCCTGCAGCGCTTAGTGTTGCCCTCTGAGGTCCCTGCCTCTCCTCTACTGAACCCCAGGGATGCCAACCCTCCCTCCCCAGTCATCACGGAGGACCTGGACATGCTGCCGTCAGGGCCCCCTCCTGCTGGGCCAGACACTAACGCCGGACCCTCAGACGCTGGCTCCGACACCGGCTTACCCGACGCCAGCCGATGTCCTCCTACCGGACGGTGCTTCCACACCGGGCCCGAAGCCTGTGGGCCACCTTTTACTGGCCCTCCAGCTGGGCCTCTGCCAGGTCCCTCTTCTCCGTCAGAGCCCCTGGCACCTGGGTATCCGACACCACAAAACCCGGTGCCATCTTACAGTGCCACAGTATCCGATGCCACAGAACCCAATGCGCGGTGCCTCAATACATGCAGCGCGGGCTTCCCGCCGTCGGTTATGGATACTCGATGATACGGATACCTCAATATCCATATCCCTCTCCTCCTCGCTGCTGCCCACACCCAGCTGCCAGTGGACTTAAGCACTCTAGCTGCCTGGTGGGCTGGGGCCAGGCTCAGCTCACCAGAGAGGTAGAGAGCTGTCTACCGGCGCCAGACCCTGCGCAGGACTCCCTATGCTGGAGACTAGAGACTTCCTCCCCCTTACCCGACACCAGAGGTGAACCCGCGGGCACCAGGGGTGGGGAGGATACGTGTCCCAGAGGGCTTCCCGAAGGGACCGTCCTTCCCCCGCATCAGAGTTGTCCTCTTCTTCATCGGAGACCTCTGACTTGGACTCAGGGGGATGCTCTGACCCGGATGATGAGCCTCATACTCCAGACCGAGCTAGGCCAAGGACCCCTCCGAAGTCTCCTCTGTAGGATCCTTCTTTTCTGGAGCTACTGAGAAAGATCCAGGAAGTTCATCAGTGGCAATCTCTGGAGCCAGATCCCCAGCGTAAAAAGCTCACTGCCCACTTGGATCTGCCCAAGACTGCTCCTACATTGATTCCTCCCTGGATAGAGCCTCACGCGGACATTGTTTCCACTATTTGGAAACAACCATCCACATTAGCCCCTCTTCCGAGGAAGGCAGATTGGTTATACCAGGCTGCTGAGAGAGTAGATTCCTTGAATCTACACCCCAAAGCAGACTCAGTCGTGATTAGCGCTGCTCACGGCCGCTCTGCTAATCCCAAACATCTCCACTCGTCTCTGCCTGACAAGGAGTCTTGGCTTCTGGACCAATATGGGAAAAAGGTCTATGTGTCTTCTACCCTGGGTATTAGGGCCCTGAATTATGTAGCTCATATGGGGGATTACCAGAAGACCATGCTTAGTCAGGTGGAATCGAAGTTAGACTCCCTTCCTGAGTCTTAGACAAAACAGGAAGTGGCAGATCTTGTCCGTTCTGCTCGTTTGGCCAGTCTGCACATGCTTCGTGCCACTTACGATGCAGTGGATGCAGCTGGACGGAGCTCAGCTTTCGCCGTGGGTCTTCGGCATCATGCCTGGCTCCGCGTGTCAGGATTGGTCCCTGAAGTGCAATCCGCTATTCAGGATGCGCCCTTCAGGGGTTCGGCGGTGATGTCAAGGACATCATTACTGACCTGCAAGAGAAGGGCACTGCGCTCAAGTCCATGAACTCTTTCTACAGATCTCCTCAGGGGCAGCGGCGCCCTCTTCGTCAATGTAACTGACAAAAACCAAAACCATAGGGCCCCTCCAGCAACCAAGACTCCCCCTTCCAAAAAAGCTGCGGGAGCCCAGCCACTGCACGGCCCCAGACCTCCTAACTCCTCGCCTCTCCTACAGCCTGAGGAGGCACTAGAGAAACTAGTAGGAGGGAGGTTCTCCGTCCAGCTGCTGGGTTGGGAGATAACGCTGGATGCTTGGGTGCTCCAGCTGATTGCAGCTGGACACTCAATAGAGTTTCTACAGAAACCGCCCCGCAGACCACCCCCCAAGTCGTCTTACTTCCCAGAACATCTTCCTCTGGTCCTAGAAGAAATCACCTCCCTTCTCTTGAAGGCGGTGATAGACCCAGTCCCCAACCACCTTGGGGGACGGGTTGCTATTCCCATTTCTTTATAGTTCCAAAGAAAACTAGAGATGTGAGGCCTGTTTTAGACCTCAGTTCCCTGAACATGTTCGTGGAGTACAAACGCTTCAGAATGCTCTCCCTGCAGGGCCTTCTGCCTCCTCTTCAGCAGGGACTGTGGCTGTGTGCTTTGGATATTTACTTAGTTTTTGTTGACTGGGTAAGTGCACTAGACAAATATTTTCAGGCACGACCCGGGGGAGGAGGATAAAGATGAATGCCAGCTGACCTTGAACCAGATGAAGCTGTCGATGGTATTTTTAGTGAATGAGGGAAATTTGGCCAGGACACTGGGGAAATTCCCCTACTCTGCTTCCTGTGAGCAGAGGGGACCCTTTTGCTGGTGACTCCAAGATGGCTGCTGTTCCAGATCCTGGTGGAGGTGGTGGAAATTCTGTGGAAGGCAGGGGAGCTATCCTTACTGATATGGAGACTGAGAATGGAGTGGTGAAGAGTTCTGCTGTATGCACACCGCAGGAGCACTTTCAAGAAAGCCGTGGAGAATACCGCAGTATGGGAGAGGCAGAAGCCATAACGAAACACAACATGGAGCTTACGGATGCTGTTGCAGTTCAGAATCAGAAAGTTGGTGGCCCGGATGATTTGCAGGATGGCGAGCAGTGCACAGAACCTCAGATTGTGGAGGAGGAGGGTTCGCTAGTTGCTGGTGTGGCTAGGATGCCTTTCCAACCAGAGGAGGAACGTGGAGCTACGTGGAAGTTTAAGGCAACATTGGAGGGCTTTCCAGCCAGGGACTGGAGCAAGGAGACTGCCCTGCTGGATGCAGGCTGGATGAGAAAAGATGGTAAATGGATTCCAGATGCTGAATGGCTCACTTTTTCACTGGAGGGCATGGCTGCTCAGGAGTCTCCAGGGTCAGTGTAACCTGACGAGGTGCAGATGGAGGCAGGTAGTGCTGCTGGTGGTGAGCCTTTTTTTCATGTTGGGACAGACTGGGGCTGCTTCTGGGTCATCGGGTGTTTCCTCTCTCCTTCCTCCTCTCGGAGGGAACAGTTTAATAAAGGTCCTCGCATTTCGGACCTTATTCGTGGCTGTCGTTGGAACAAGCCCCAGGCAGACGCTGTCCGCCCTTAGAGTGCAGGGGGCTTCGGAACCACCTGACCATTTCTTCGTGGCCCGCAGGCTACTCGAGGGATCGATGAATTTCCAAGCATCAGATATCTATGCCCTTATTAACATTCGAGGGGAAGAAACATTTGATATCAGTTTCAAATCCTTTGTAGGACTTGATAAAAGGTTTAAAATAAAATTGCATATTGTGGGGGATTTGGTACAACATATTCCAAACAGTTTTTTCCTGGGTAGGGATCGAGGTGTTTGCTTTTACCCTGGTCAACCCAAGGCATGTTACAAATGTGGAAGCCCACGTCACCTTAGCAGTGCTTGTGACAAAATCAAATGTGCCTTATGTGGGGAACTAGATCATGACAGTTATACATGTCGCAATGTTTTTCACTGTAATTTGTGTGATACCCAGGGTCATGCATATCATCAATGTACATATGCTGGCCAGAAAAATTCTGGTGGGTTAGATAAAGAAACCTTGATTTCGGATGCACAAGGCCGCTTTAGGCCAACTACAGAAGAAGCGGCCTTCACTGACCCCAGTCCTCCTGGTCCAGACCACATGGGTTCACCTCCCCCTGCGGGAGACTCATCTGATTCTTCTGGTATACCTCCTGTTGTTGTCCACCCACAGGAAGGTCAGGAGTGCATTGACCCTCTGGTGCTCGTAACTGCCCCCCCATCTGCCCCAGAGTTTCAGGCACCTCATCCAAAACGAGTGACACGATCCCATGCCATAAAGCTTGTTTTACCGCCCCTTACTACTACGCATAATACTTTTCAGGTTCTGCAGGATGTAGAAGGAGTCTCTGAATCTGATTTATCAGTTGCCTCAGGGGTCTCATCTGGGATGGAGTGTGATGAGGAGGGAGGACCCGAATTCTTGGCATCTAAAAAGAAGTTGGGACGAAAACGAAAAAAAGACAAAACTTAGTTAATGTGCACTGGCTTTTTTGTCAATAGCTTCCTTGAATTCTTGTAGCCTCAAGAATTCAAAAAACGTCTAGGGCTTTTGCACTTTTGTAAAACCTTACCTGCAGATATTATTTTTCTGCAGGAGACACATTTTTCTACCCTTACTGATGTTAATTACACCAAAAAATTGTGGCATGCAGGATCCTCTTTTTGGTCCTTTGGCTCAGACGTTGCAGATGGAGTAGGGGTATTATTTTGTCATCCTTTCGTTCAAGTTACTGGCTTGGTTGACGTAGTCCCAGGGTGGGCCCTACTCCTAGACTGTGTTTGCCGAGGGTTTTTTCTCCGGGTCATTAATGTCTATGCACCTCGGGTTAAATCAGCCAGGGTTGCTTTATTTTCTGACATACAACAATATTTGTCTACCCCTAGGCATGTCATTCTGGGGGGGGGATTTCAATTGTGGATTGGATATTAAATTGAAAGATCACACGCAGCGTAAGATATATTGTGATTCTCATGCCTTGTTTAAATTATTGTCGATGGCATCCTTGACAGATGTTTATAGAACATTAAATTCGAATCCAGGATTCACTTATAAATGTGGTAATCTTGCAACACGGATTGATTTTATTTTTTCTTCCAGATGTTTGTTACCTTATTCTTTTTTTTTTGGCCCCATGTGAATTCTCAGATCATTTCTTGTTACAAGCAAAATTTTCTTTAACTAAGATTCCACCGGCTTTTCCGGCCTTGCCGGCTAGGTGGAAACTAAACCCGACAATCCTTGCCACTGAGCGCTATCAGATATGTTTACTTCAGGTTTTTGATAATCAGCATTCGGTAGCTGAGATGTATGATTCCTGGGGGGATTGGTGGATGGACACTAAAATGAAATTTCGGCAGGCCTCAAAGACACATCTTTGTGCTACCCAGTCCGCAGATTACCTTGAGTACTTAAAACTCAGAGCACAGTTCTATAAACCACTGTCACGGTCTTCAGTTTCTGATGATTTTGTTAAGGAACGATTGGCTATACTTAGACAAAGTATGAGGAATTACCATTATGGCAAGGGATGCAAAATTCATGAAGACTTATCCTATGGGCTTAAGTCTTCACCAAGTTCAGCTCCTTATTCAGCATGCAAACAAGCTTTGGATAGTAAACTTATGGAGGGTCTTTATGATTTTCAAGGGGTTCTACGCATTGCAGACACCGACATGGTACATATAGCAGGGAACTTTTTGCGATCCCAACATGGTACAGTTTTTCAGTCCACCATTTTATGGGAGGATTTGTTTACTTTTCATCCACCTACCATAACTACCTCTGACTCTCTTATTCTAGATGCTCCAATAACACTGGCCGAGGTTAAATCAGAAATAGTGCACTTAAAATCCGGAATATCACCTGGTCCAGATGGTTTAATTAATGAACTATACAAGCTCATGGCAGATGACATCAGTGTCATCCTGACTTCAGTTTTAATGAGATTCTGGATTCTTCATGGATACGGACGGTTTCGGATGCTTTGGCGTTTTTTAATTTAAAAGGGGTTAAGCACCGTATTGAGATGGAGACCGATCTGTTTATTAAATACAGATTACAAAATTTTTCGCCATCCTGTGTCATCGGCTTCAACAGGTTGCTCCTTTTAGTACACCGGTACAGACATTTTCTATCCCAGGAGACATGTTCAGCAAATTTGACTCTATTACGGCATTGTGTGAGTTTAGGCGCTTAGGAAAACTTTCAGGGTATTTACTTTCTCTGGATCAGGCAAAAGCCTTTGATAAGGTGGCACACGGGATTTTATTCGATGTTCTCCGACGATATGGGTTTTCTGTTAAAACAAGAACCTGGGTGGCACTTTTACTGTATATAACAACGCTCACAACTTCCCAATTGTAAATCGTTTGGTGGGGGAAGGGATTGATTTTTGTAGAGGAGTGCGTCAGGGTTGTCCACTCAGTCCCTTACTATATACCTTTGTTTTGGATCCTTTGGTTTGGGAAATCCTTCATCATCCACACATTCGAGGCTTAACTCCGTCTCTAGAGGTTCCACCTCAGTGTTTAACGGTATATGCGGATGATATGTGTTTCATGCTCAAGGATGTAACAGAAGGACTAGCCGCATTACATATAGTGGAGACGCTTTGGATTGGTTTGGGAACATCCGTAAATTATGAGAAAAGTGCTGGGGTTTTTTTTTAGGCAACGGGTTTCTGTTTCCATGACTGGACAGATAACTTTCTTTAGGCCCATCAAGATTCTAGGATTTTTTTGGTTCTGAGATTTAAATGATATTAATTGGCAATCACGTATTGAAATAGGAGAAAGAAAGTACAATTGTGGAAAAACTGGTCATTTTCTAAACAGAAGCGTGTATTAATCATTAAAATTTTTACTTCCCTTATTTCTTTATTTGAGTTCAGTTTTTCCTTTACCTAGGAATCAGGAGACCCGTTTGTATAGTATTTTTTCAAATGTTGTGGGGTAGCAGATTGAACCCAGTCAAACGGGATTTTACCTATCTTCCAATTAAGGCGGGAGGTCTAGGGATGATTAACCCGGTAGTCTTTTATTGTTCTTTTTTTATTAAAACTATTTTTCAAGAACGGTCGACCGCAACCTGTCATCCATGGGATGCCTGGACTATGGCTTTCCTCCAGGATTTCTTCTCAAAGTGGTCTACTTTAGCACCTATTGTAAAAATTAATTATAAAGTTCCCTCTTTTTTGCCAATAGTGGCAACTAAGCTTCGTGCGTGGAGGGTGGTTAAAGATGAGGTTTTTCGGCTTACTCGGAAAGGTCTTTATCAATGTATAATGTCCCAGAATTTTTTTGTTCAGGTGGATTTTCCCAGGTGTAACCCTTCGAAAGTACCACTAGCTCTTAAAGTTCTTACGGATGGGAGGATTCCGGCTCGGATGTGGGATATTACATGGTTAAGTTGCCATGGGAAGCTTGGGGTTAAGGGAAATTTAAAACATAAAGTTTTAACAGAAAGAAACTGCATCCTCATTGAATGCGTGGGTATAGAAGAAACCCAGACTCACTCTTTCCACAATTGTCCACATACAGTACAGTTTTGGTCTGCTTTGTCTGAGAAATGGGGGTGGGGAATAGCATGCCAGATTACATATGAATGTTTGGTTTTAGGAGAATATTCAGGATATTTTTCTCGTTTTCATCCCAGCACTCTTCATGTAATTTTTGCTTGTATCAAGTTTTATCTTTGGCAAGCACGATGTTCTTTTTCTATACAACATACCTGTATTTTACCTAGGGTAGTGGTCAGTCAAGTTGAGACGGCTTTACGGATACAAAAAGATTTTGAATACCGTCAGATTCCGAGTTCATTATTTTTTGAATACTGTAAACATGTTTATTGGATTTGAAATGTTTTATTATACTTATTTTTTCCTTTTCTTTATTTATATTGTTTTGTTTTGTATCTGAAATTTGTATAGTGATGCTTTATTTCCAGTTTTACTTTCAATTTGTTTCCATTGAGTATTTGTATTGATGGTTTTTGATTTTTGCAATAAACAATTCCCCTACTCTTTTTAATAAGTGCCATGGGATCTTTAACATCCACCTGAACTACCACCAATCCAGGCAGATGGGACCTCTGTTTAATGTCTCATCCGAAAGACGGCATCTCTGAAGTGCAGCACCCCTCTCATGCTGCACTACAGTGTCAGTACTGGGATATTAACCCAAGTGCCAGATGTGGGAACTGAAACCACAGCCCTCTGATCTCCCTGCCTCAGAGGCGAGTGTGCTACCTACTGAGCCACTGACACTGTAACCTTACCTGCATATCCCCATATGCCCTTCCCACCACAGATTCCTTCAATTTTGTTTTCAGGGGGACCACTACCAATTCAAGTCCCTCCCATTTGGTCTTTCCTCAGCCCCCCTGAGTATTTACCAAATGCCTATCTGTGGTGGTGGCCTACCTGCGTACCCAGAGAGTGCAGGTATTCCTGTACCTGGACAATTGGCTCCTGGTGGCCCCATCCAGGGAAGAACTTCTGCACTCCCTTACCCTGCAGGTTTTCACCAGCCTGGGTATCAATATTAACCAGGCAAAGTCCCATTTGGTCCCTTTCCAACGACTCCATTTATAGGGGTGATCCTGGACATGACCATCGGCAAATCCTTTTTGCCTCCGGACAGGGTGGACACCCTTCAGACTCAGGCCCGTCTTCTGTCCAGTCACAGAAGGGTCAGAGCCAGGCCAGTCCTTCGCCTCCTCGGGCTAATGGCGGCTGCCATTCCGACAGTCACACACGCGCGGCTCCATATGAGGATTTCTCAGTGGATGCTTCGGTCTCAATGGGACCAAACACTGGACAACCTAGATCAGGAGGTACTAGTTTCCAATCCCATGATCAGGGACTTGCAGTGGTGGATGGTACAAGAGAACCTTTGCCGGGGAGTTCACTTCAACATCGAACCCACCTTCCAAACGTTGACAACAGATGCCTCAGGAGAGGGCTGTGGAGCCCACCTCAGGTCTCACAAGACTCAGGGCAACTGGTCCAGGTTCGAACAAAATCTGTACATAAATGTGCTCGAACTCAGAGCAGTCCTTCATACCTTCCAGGCCCTGCACTCCTCCATACTTCCCGGTCATCTCCTCATACAGACAGACAGACAGATAACGTGTGCGGCCTGGTACATCAACAAGCAGGGAGGAACACGTTCCTACCCTCTATGCAGGGAAGCAATGAGAGTGTGGAGCTGGGCCACACAGCACAACCTTCACCTGACAGCCATTCACGTTCCGGGAGTAGAAAGCACACTGGCAGACCACCTCAGCCGGTCCTCAGCCAGGGCCCATGAATGGGAGCTGGATCAAGAGGTAGTAGAGGACATCTTCCTGTGTTGGGGAACCCCTCAGGTAGACCTGTTTGCGTCTCCTCAAAACGCAAAACTTCCTGCCTTCTGCTCGCTCACTCACTCCAGGGCGAGACATTTTTTGGCGGGACGCTCTGTCTCTCGATTGGAGGGACAGAGTCATCTATGCCTTCCCTCCTATTCCCTTAATTCTGAGAGTCCTGAACAAGCTCAGCTCAGAGGGGGCACGAATGATCCTCATCGCTCCATTCTGGCCCAGGCAAGTTTGGTTCTCTCTTCTGCAACAATTTTCAGAGGAACATCCGCTTCCTCTTCCTCTGTCGCAACACTTGTTGATGCAGGATCAGGGGACCCTTGTCCATCCAGGTCTCCGATCCCTTCATTTGCATGCGTGACTCCTGCAGATGTAGCTAAGGCCTGCTTCGGGGTTTCTCCGCTTGTAGCAGACATTTTGGTGGAGGTCAGAAAGCCTTCCACCAGGTCCACCTACGCCATGAAGTGGAAAGTGTTCTCTATTTGGGCCACGTCAAAGGACTTCAAACCTTTCTCTTGCCCAGCCAACAGAGTCCTGGACTACATGCGTCATCTCTTTGATCTGGGTCTCAACCATTCCTCTTTAAAGGTCCACTTGGCAGCGATTTCAGCCTACCTTGTCCTCTTCGGAGACTGGACTTTCGCTCAGTTGGAAGTCTCTAAGACATTCCTCAGAGGGGTTCTCCATATGAGACCTCCCCCCCCCATCCACATTCCTGCTCCTCCCTGGGACTTGAATTTTGTTCTCAAGAAGCTTACTCTACCCCCTTTCGAGCCGGTAGCCTCAGCAGATTTAAAGTTTCTCTCTTGGATGACTCTCTTCCTAGTGGCCATTACTTCAGCTCAATGAATTTCCGAGCCTCAGGCCTTGATGTGCAAAATCCTGTATTTGATTTTTCACAAGGAATGTGTGGCTCTGTGCACCAACCCTAAATTTCTCCCTAAGGTGGTGGTGGAATCTACGCTGAATCAATCCATTGAGCTACCCACTTTCTTTATGCAACACTCCAATCAAGGAGAGTACCCCTCGCATACTTTGGATGTTCACAGGATACTGAGATGCTACACCACTCAAACTAAGGATCTCAGTAAATCTGATCAACTTTTTGTCTCTTTTGCTCACAAAAGGGAAGGCAGTGCCGTTTCCAAGCAATGCCTATCTAAATGGTTGGCTCACTGTACCACTTTCTGTTATGACAAGTACAAGAAGACCCTGCTGGGTCAAGTCAAAGGCCACTCCACTAGAGGAGTAGCTACCTCTGCGGCTTGTTTCAAGAATGTGTCAGCAGCAGACATCTGCGCAGCCACAACTTGGACCTCTGTCCATACCTTTACGAAACGGTACAGTGTCAGTGGCTTAGTAGGTAGTACACTTGTCTCTGAGGCTGGGAGATCAGAGGGCTGTGGGTTCAGTTCTCACATCTGGCACTTGGGTTAGTATCCCAGTACTGACACTGTAGTTCAGCATGAGAGGGGTGCTGCACTTCTGAGGTGCCGTCTTTCCGATGAGACGTTAAACCGAGATCCCATCTGCCTGGATTGATGGTAGTTCAGGTGGATGTTAAAGATCTCATGGCACTTACCGAAAAGAGTAGGGGAATTTTTATTTGAAGAAAAAAAACATTACATCAGTTTTGAGACATAAGAAAGAAACAAAATTCACAAATAAAACAAAAATAAAATTGAAAAAAAAAGTTAGTCAAAAAAACATAAACCATAAACAGTCAAGTCTTCACACAAGAAAGAAAAAAATTACCGCTAGTAACAATCCATAAAATGAAATCAATTCAACCAATAAATATGTTGCCACAACATAGAAAATTTTCCCCTACCAAATTGTGCATTCTTTTTCTGTTTCAATTGTTTTAAAGCTGCTTCAGTTTGATTCACAATAATAGAATTAGGAGTATTAATATGTTGTAATGAATATTTACACCGAGCTTGCCATAAAAAATACTTGATGCAAGAAAAAAATCACATTTAAAGTACTAGGGTGATACTGTTTATAAAAACCCGCATATTCCCCTAGAACCAAACACTCATAGGAAATATGCCCTACAGGACCCCACTGCCATCGAGCAGCCAAGTCTGCCCCAAAACTAGTTGCAAAAAATGTTTCCTCCTGTCCCCCACATTCAGGCCTCAAACATTGTCTCTCAGTAAGTGGTTTGTGCTTTCAATTCCCTTTGACCCCTAATTTCCCATGCACACTCAACCATTGTACGTTCCACATATGAACTGGTATTCTCTTAGCTGTTAAAATAAACAACGCATTTCTTAATTTTGTAGGGAGGCATCTAGGAAAATCCATCTGTAAAGCATGATTCTGTTCCATGATCTTAGCATATAAAGCCTTCCTATTAAAGTTGAAATATCCGATTTCAAAAGTTTCCACATCCTCAATTTCTTTAAAGAAGATTTAGCAAATTCTGGGGCATGGAGTGAAGCATATAAACGAGGTAAAGGATCAGTCCAATGATCCAAGTAGGGAAAACAAAGGGCATCAGTCCAAGAATCCCACAAACCCCAAGACCGTCCTACTGAACCAAATGAAGAAAAAAAGAATGAAAACAAACCAATGGATTGATCATACCCAAACCTCCCTTGTTAACAGGAAGATATGTAAAATCCCTTTTAATAGGATTTAATCGGCTCCCCCAAATTAATTGAAAGAAACAGCCAAGACTTCCAGTGACGTCACCATCGAGTATGGTTGCATAGAGAGATAGCTCCCATACAGCCTGCTGGTTATTTCTCCCCAGATCTAACATATCACCTATCTTATCCTGCCTAAGCAAATTAGTATGTCGGGGAGAAAAAATAGAGGACACTCTCGAGCCGAGAAACCCCTACATCAGTCGGATGCACCCAGATGCAAGATGAGGCCTTCGGACAGTCGCAGCGCCTCCCCCGTGAGCAGCGTGGCGGGTGATCAAGAATAAGATCCGGACACTGACAGGGAACTTGAAAAATTATCGCGATCCCGGTTTGAAACACTCCTCAACGAGATCAAGACATTCCGGGCAGAAAATAAAAAAGAGTTTATGCTTCTGCAAAATCGCCTAACTGAGGTAGAGGAGAGGTTGGATCGTACAGAGGAAGCAACTGGAGAGGTCGTTGAGGAGACGCATCGACTTCATACAGCAGTCGATTACCTGGTAGAACAGCAAGAGTTGATGCAGGAAAAGCTCACTGATCTAGAGGCCAGATCCCGTAGGGATAACTGAGAATTTATGGTCTACCAGAGGGATCTGAGACTGGAAAATGGAGAATTTATCACCGACCTGCTAAAGGATGTTCTTGCTCTCCTCCACATTCACTTTCAGAGTAGAAAGGCGCATAGAGCCCTGGTCAGGAAACCAATGACCCTTCTGCGAGACCTCGATCTGTGGTCCTGAAATTATCCAGCTACAGTGATAAAGAACAAATCCTCAGAACAGCTTGGGCCTTAAAAACTGTCTCATATAATTCATCCAGGCTATTTTTTGACAACGACTATCCCTCTGACATATTGAGAAGGAGAATGGCGTTTGCCCCTATTCTGAAATTGCTGCGGGGAAAAGCTGTTAAATTCCAGACTCCTTACCCAGCTAAGCTGCGGGTCTTCTGGGATTCAGGAACCTTCATTTATTCTTCTCCGGAGGAAATTGTGCCGGAACTAAAGAAATGGGGATGGAATTTCCAGACGACTGGTCCGGTGCAACAGCAGAAACGTCCCCCTCGATCCACCTGGCAGGACCATGCAGACACTCGTAGAGACACAGGCAAGAGGAGAAGATTTCACTCGCTTCAGGAACTTAAGCAGTACATTGGGCCCAGATCTTCCCGTAAAGACGTCCTGGAAACTGATCCTTTCTCAGCGGATACCTGAACTGGTTTGTCTCATCAGACATCTTTGAAATTCAACTGAACCTGCACCTCTCCATGCGGCACTCTCAAATACCAGGATATAGTATACTATAGTCCTCTCTGAGCCTGCTGCTTTCCCTTCTGTCTCTCTCTCTCCCGTTAAGGACTTATGATTTGATTTAATTTGTGACTGTTCCAAAGTTGGTCATTTTAGTCTGGACAGTAGGGGATCTCTCTGTTGGTTTTATATTGCTCTGAAATTTCAGGAATTAATATGTGAGTGCCTATATTGAAATTGTAAAGGTGCCGGCTACGGGAGCTGCTGGTTACTTCGTTTCCCCTCTGCAACGATCCCGATCGTGCCTATTGTGGCTATGCCATCAGGTCTCCCTTTTGGTAGGGTTTCTGATGGTTTTTCCCGATGGTTATTCGTCCCCATTTTTCAGCCCCGAGATTTTTAGGGGTTGGGGAGGCCTGACTCTTCACAAGGTCACAATTCCTCCCAAAGGGCCCTTGTGGTCCTTTTTTCTTGGTGGGGTAATTCTTTCACCCTCCGTAGATGGAAGTACTACTGTAAATAGGTTGACCACATTTTGGTCTTTTCTGGTTATATTTTATTTTCTCTCCTATCGTATGCACATACTACAGGGCTGCTTGGAATTTAAACGTGTCATAAAGGTTTTATTATTCTCAGTCTTATTTCCCATGCTGGTACCGAGCCATACACAGGGTCACAGTAGTGAAAGGTTACTTTCTTGGATATTCACTGTGTTCTCTTTTAAGTTATTCCACGATAGTGGTGGTAAATTTACAGCTGTAGACAGTAACGTTGAGGCACTATGGCAAACAGAGCCCCCTTAATTAGGGTTTGTTCCCATAATGTCAATGGACTGAACAACCCTATCAAAATATATAAGGTGATATCCTCTTAAAAGTTGAAACTCCTTTCTTTTAGTACAGGAAACCCATCTAAGCAGACAAGAACATCAGAAACTTACCAAATTTGGGTTCTCTTTGGTCGTAGCCTCTGTGTATGGTAAGGGTAAGAGGAGGGAACTGCTATATTGGTTCCTAAAAGTACCCCTTTCAGCTAATAACCTCCATACTCTGACCCTGAAGGCTGCCTTGCCATTGCGGTTGGCAGGGTGAATAACCAGGAGCTTACTTTAGTCTCTATGTATGTCCCCACAGGGGAAGGTCCCGCAGTCAGGAAACAACTTTTTCAGAAAATATTAGATAAAAGCAAGGGGGTTTTGGTGTTGGGAGGGGACCACAACCTCACATCCTCTTCCTGGATACTTCTGCCAAAAGACCCTTTAAGAAGTCACCCGCCCACCGGATGGTACAGAGATACCTCTCGGGGGCACACTGGATAGACGTCTGGCGAAATCTTCATCCTAACAAGAGGGAATATACGCACTACTCAGCCCCCCATAAAGTGTATTCCCGCATTGACTTCATACATGTCTCTAAAGAGCACTTATATAAAATGGAGAGCTGCACTCATACTCCCACGGTCTTGTTAGATCATTCCATTTTAACATTAAATATACTTTGGGGTAAGGAGAGGACAAACAACTCTTGGAAATTTAATAATTTCTTACTTAATATAAAAGACTTTAAAGAGTTTGTACGGCATAAAATAAAGCAGATTTTGAAAGATAATCAGGGCCAGGACACCAAGAAGGGAGTACTATGGGACACCCTTAAGGTGGTTCTGAAAGGGGAAATAATCAAATATGCTGCCTATCACAAAAAACAGCAGCAGGTCTGTCTAGATAATCTTCAAACCCAGTTGCAAAATCTTCTCGCTTTACATGCAGCTGGTGACGTAGGGGTTTATCCTTTATTATTAGTTACTAAACAACAGATTCAAGGGATCCTTGATATACGAACTGAGCAGGCTTTGCAGCTACTCAAACAGAAATACTATGAGGGAGGCCCCAGAGCCACTCGTCTACTTGCTCATAGACTTAGACAGCACAAAGCCAGATCTAATATCTGCCTAATTAGGGACCCGGTTTCAAAGAAACTTGTTACATTCCCTTCTGAAATAGAACAGGCCTTTTGTAAATATTATAGCTGCCTCTATGGCTCTGAGCAAGCAGTTACCCCTCAGGCAATTGAAGCCTTTTTGGGGACACTCAAGTTACCAGAGATATCCCAAACCCACCAACAACTCCTGGAAAGCCCAATTACCAAGGCAGAATTAGAACAGTCACTTGCAGCTCTAAAGGCTAACAAAGTCCAGGCCCTGCCGGTTACTGGAGATTTTTAGGCCTTTGGAGCAGAATTGCTACCTACCCTGCTAGAAGCCTGTACGGCCATACAATTGGGGGATCCCACTCCCGATTCCTGGAGATATGCATACATATCTAGCATTTTGAAGCCAGGTAAAGATATGACCTCCTGCTCCTCCTACAGACCCATTTCGGTCCTCAACATTGATTATAAGATTTTACATCAATATTAGCCAAAAGATTTCAAACTTTTTACCGAAATAATAGACCTGGACCAAACTGGCTTTGTTCCAGGTGCCAGATCCAAGACAATATTAAAGAACTCTACATCTGCTGCAGAAGGTGAGATCCTCTGGAACCAGTTTCTTCTGCTTTCTCTTGGACTGAGAAGGCGTTTGATCAGTCGAGTGGCCTTATCTGGGGAGGTGCTCAGGAGGTGGGAATCCTCAGACAGTTGTTAATATATTGATAGCTATGTACTCCCATCCCAGGGCATACATTCGCACCAATGGTTCCTTTTCCTACCCTATCTCCCTCTCAAGAGGCACTAGACAGGGGTGTCCCTCTCCCTTTACTATTCGCATTATATCTCGAACCACTAGCACAGACTCTGAGACAGAGACGAAGTCACTGGGATAAGAGATCTGTATGGGGAGCATAAATTGGCCCTTTATGCAGATGACCTCCTAGTGTACCTTACAGACCCTGAGTCCGCCCTCCCTCACTTTTGGGATATCCTGAAAAGGTTCGGAGCGGTCTCTGGGTATAGAATTAATGAAACCAAAACTGAAGTTTTGACATGCAGTTTTGTTCCTCATGAAAACCTGAGGCAAGCATTTAACTTTAAGTGGCACTTGGACAATATTGAATACCTTGGGGTTCGCTTGTGCCCTCCGGATGACCTGTTCATGTTGAACTATACCTCTTCTTACTTAAGACCTCCTCCGACCTTGAGAGATGGCGGGCCCTTTCACTATCACTCAGTCAACGTACAGAATCAATCAGAATGGTAACCCTTCCTTGTTTTTTATACCTAGCCCAAACCTTGCCAATACCAATTCCGGACACCTTTTTTAGGTCTCTACAAAAAAGAATCTCGGCATTTATTTGGGCAAATCACAAACCTCGAATTAAATTGGCAACTCTACAACTTCCTAGGCAGGCAGGGGGCCTGTCTCTTCCAAATTTTAAAGTGTATTATCAGGCCTGTCAACTTAGAATCCCTTTCTACTGGCTAAACAAATCCTACATTTCTCGATGGAAGGAGGTGGAATTACAGGAGATGGGGCCCAATGATTTATTTGACATCTTACTATCTTTTCCTCCCAAGGTCAAGATAGAAACTATATCTAACCCTTATACTCAGTCAACACTTAAATGTTGGCAAAAGACCCTGACAGCTAATACCTTTAAACCTTGGAGACCTGCCCTATTCTCTCTCCCATACCTTGATGCTTTTCTCCCTGGCAGGATGGATGGGGGATTCCTTAGGTGGCTTAAGAAGGGCCTACACTTGATATACCATTTCTCTCCTGGAGGCAGGATCCTGTCCTTCACAGAGATAACCCAGAGTTATAGTATTGCTCATAATGATAGGTTCAGATATTTCCAGATCAGGAATTTTATAAATACACTTGGAATTACCTGGAGGATACTCCTCCCCTAGCTTACTGCTTCATCTGATCGCCGTAGTTGAGGGAAGGCGATTCCTCCTCACCTAATATCTACTTTTATAAGGCCTCTCTATGACCCAAACCCATTCCCTGGATGCAGTGAGGTTAGCTTGGGAAAGGGACCTGGCAATAAAACTGCCCACCTCGGATTGGGATAGGTATTTAAGGAATATGTATAAGGGGGTGGGTTCGGGGATCTGGAAGGATTTTGCATGGAAACTTGGAGTTAGATTCTTTTTGGCTCCTGTACGAACCCAGAAATACTTAAAGCAATCTAAAGCTGACTGTTGGAGACAATGTGGTTGTTCATCTGCCAACTTGAGTCACATCTTCTGGTCTTGCCCCATCCTCCAGCCTTTTATCCTACATCTGTCAGGAGCTCTCCAGCAGATGGTATCTCCAAATCTACACTTAAATGCCCAAGTCTTTTTATTTGGTCTCCTCCCCCCAGAAATATCTGACACTTACACAAAAAAAATTCTAAATTTGTCCATTTTAGCAGCAAAAAAAGCCATCACAAAAAAATGGTCCTCCTCACAGCCTCCCTCCTTGGACCTTTGGCATCATTTGATGATAGACTTATACAAGATGGAGAGACTTACGGCCTGGTTAACAAAACGCAACAAATATTTGAAATCCTGTGGAGGAAATAGGTTTTGTATATTGTGCCTCTGAGACCAGATTTTGTACCTTAGCTTGTGCTATGAGAGCCGGTAGCTCCTACTAGCTTTCCCTTCTCCGCACTGTTTTTTTTTTTTTTTTTTAAATATATATAGACTGATGAGTTATGATCTATGGATGACTTATAGCCTTCATTTTAAATAAGGAAATAGCTATTATTACCTTGACGTATATGCATTCTTGTTATCCCTTCTCCCTTACATAATCCTCCCCTCCTTTCTTGTTGTAAATATCTTGCTCCCATTTTTTGTATTCCTTTTAAGGAAAAAACAATAAAGATTGAAAGTTAAAAAAAAAAAAAAAAAGAAAGAAACAGCCAAACAAACTAGTCTCTAAAACCTGCGGAATCGGGTATATGTGTGAAATATATAAAAATATGGGAAGAAGAAATTTTTTAACTAACGTAACTCTTTTTTTCCCCATGGACCATGATTTCCATTGAGCAACTCGAGCTTCACCTATCTTAAGTTTATCTTCCCAATTTATAGCTGTTAGGTCCCCATCTCCAAAATAGACACCCAAGATTTTAATAGGTTGAACGGATACCAAAATTTGCCCAATATTTGAAACAGGTATACCCATATTAGTCCTCAATTTAATTACAGCACTTTTTTGATAATTTATGCCTGCTCTTGTTAGTCTTAAAGTTCTCACACACCCATAAGGTAGCTTCCCCTGATTTTACATCCCTAACAAAAAGACAGATGTCATCTGCATAAGCAGATATTTTCTACAAGTCAAGAGCTGGGTTAGGTGAGAGACCAGCAATGGAATGATCATTTAAATATTGCTTGTATAAGTGGATCTAAACAGAAAGTATATAATAAAGGACTAAGAGGACAACCCTGCCTAACTCCCCGTTTAACAGGGTCCCCCAACAGACCATGAAGAGAGGGAACAGCTACAGAATTCTTATAAAACAACTTAATCCAACTAATCAAACTTGAAGGAATACCATATTCTTGTAAAACCCTGAATAAAAAATTATGAGACACATTATCAAATGCTTTATATTGATCAAGTGAAATTAAAAAACCTTTTAATTTCTGTTGTGCACTAAATTCACAAATATCCCTCAAAAATCTCAAATTTTGTTGAATGTTACAGTGAGGAATGGAACAAGATTGAGAAGGATGTATCAAATAGACTGCCGCTTTTTGCAATCTTTTACATAAAATTTGGGATAACATTTTATAATCCGTATTTAACAAACTAATAGGTCTCCAATTCTGAATATTCTGTTTATCACCCTGTTTGTATAAATAAATAAATAATAGCACTTGTAAATGCTTGCAGAGAAGTATCTTCCAAAAGTATGGAATTGAATACTACTAGCAAAATGTCTGCCATAACAGGTAAAAAAAAAAAAAACTGGTAGAATTCATTTGTTAGACCATCCTCTCCTGGTCTAAGAGTCGAAATGACCTGTTGAACTTCAGATAATAAAATAGGACCTTCAATACCTTGAGCAACAACGGAAGGCAAAGTAGGAATAACATATGACACCAAAGATTTCCAACTAATTTTATGTTCAAACCCATTCCCTAGGGTATTGTGCACTGAAAGAGATAATGTCTAGCATTTCAGCATCTAAATTCTTAAGGACCCCTTCAAAATCGTACAGGCCAGTCATGACTTTATGCTCCACTTTAAATTTACAGGCCTCAAAAGGGTCTGAAAAAGGTTGAGAAACCGTTCCAAATTTAAATTCAGCAAATAAAGAAGATGATCTGTTGTATTGATAATTTCGCATTTGACATCTTAAATCATTAATCTGTAGCTTAATTCTAACATCCGAGACATTAGGTAGGGACATTAATTTATAAAACTGGTCACTAAGATTCAAATAACTAATATATTCCATATTACCTTTTTTTTTTTCCTAAAGAAATAAATAACTGTTTTAAATCTACCTTGGTGTCTTGCCACCATACCAACCAGGAATCATAGAAATCAATAACAGATTTCCTATACTGAAACAGCAGTGAAATATGTTGTACAATTTCCTGCTGATCCAAGACGGAAGAATTTAGCTTCCAGCGTCTAAGAACAGAAGGAAAACTGGGAGGAACAGACATCAGATGAATATCGCACTGAAAAATAAAATGATCAGAGAATTCACTATATGTTAATTTACAGTTATCAGCAGTCAAAGTTTTAGAGAGAAAAAAATAATCAATGCGTGTGTGAAAAAAGCACTCCTCCTATAAGTAAACCCCCCATCAGAGTGAAGTGTCCTATAAACGTCATAAACATTAGCTGTAGTTAAAATGTTACGCAAAACATGAGAATCACAATAGACTTTTTGTTGAATGGAATCCCTAATTTTAACATCTAAACTACAGTTCATGTCCCTTCCCCACAGTATTATTTTTTCATAAACAAATAAGGTTTAATACTATTAAATAATTGTATTCTTAAGCTTCCACCAATCTCTGGACTTGTACATGGGGGGAGCGGAAAAGAATGCCTATGCCGTCAACAGCCTCTTCACCGAAAGACCAGAAAGATGGGCCCCAGGGCCAAAAAGATTTTGCCTGTGAGATATCCGAAAGGGAAGAAAATCTGGTTTCTTGTATAAAAAAAAAAAAGAAAGTCAAAGGAAAAATGTTTAAAGAAACCCAGAAGTGCAACCCGTTTCTTAAAGTTTTTAATGCTACAGGTATTGAAGGTAACCAAACAGAGAGACGTCATAGCCTATAAAATAGAAAGGTAGAAAAAAAAACTGAAAAACAATGTCAACCTATTACTTTATCCTTTTTCCTCTTTCTACCATTTTTTTTTCGTCTCACTAACTGGATGATTGGAAGTGTCTTCAATCTCCATATCAGATACAACACCAGACACAGAGGAAATATCTGATTGAGTCCCACTCCATATCTTGAAGTGTTTGAAAAGAATTCAAAGTAGGTATGGGAAGACTAGGGCCCGTAGGCCTACTGGAAGATCTTGAAGTTGAAGTTTGAAGTTTATTGTTCTAGGAATTAATACCTTTGAGCCAAGGCTCTTTTACAAAGGTTCCACATCATTAAGTACAAAAACATAATAGACAGTGTTACAAACAATCAGTAAGCCGTTTAACAAGGCCACAACTTAAACAGTAACATTTATGTACAGAAAAGAAAAAGGAACTCAGAGGCAGTGTCAAGGGTAAGGAATAAGAATTGGAGAGCTTGAGAGGGAAGAGAGGGAGAAATAAGAAGTTTAGGAGCAGACAGAACCAGGTTAGTGGTACTCAGGTTGTCTTTGTCAAAGAGGAGACCATGGTGGTTGAGTGAAACAAATGTAAGTGCACTCAGTGGGATGAGACTTTAGTCTAAGCAGTCACAGGAGCTGGAGGCTGTGAGGTGAGCGTAAAGTATGGATTTGAAAGCTCCCAATGTCGTGGAGGATAGGGAGGGCGGGTTAAGGGCATTGTACCAGGTAGGGGCTCGGTATGTAAAAGATCTTTGTCCCTGAGCAGTCCGGCATCTAGGGACAAGGAAGGGTTGGTGGTCAGATCTTCTGGTGGTCCGAGTGACATTGTTCAGGCAGAGCAGGTCCCGGATACATGGAAGAGTGAGTCCTAAGATTGATTTTTGTGCCATTACGCAGGTGAGATACATGAGGCAGTTTCCGTGTAGAGGTCACAAGTGTGGGTCCATCTCTGTGCTCCAGTGAGGAGCCAACAGGTTTTGTTTAGTGCTGTTGAGATGCGCTTTAGTGCAGTGGTAGTAGCTGAGCCATAGACAATTAGACCATAGTCCATGATTGAGATGATGGAGCTTTGAACAGCAATCCTCAAGGCAGCTTGGTTGAAAAATTGACGGTTTCGGTACAGAATTCCAATGCGTTGGTGCACTGTTTTTGCAGTGTTATCGATATGGGCCACAAAAGTAAGACATTCGTCAAAAGTGATACCAAGGTATTTGAAGGTGTTCACTTGTTCTAGTGTATTTCCAAGAGAAGTTTTTATGACGAGTGGAGTATGCCTATTTCTGTTTTGATGACTGGCGAAAAGCATGACTTTTGTATTTTTTTGATTTAGGACCAGTTTGTGCTCAAGGAACCACTTTTCAACACATGAGAAAGCAAGCTGCAAGCTCTGTCGTAGTGGATTTGGATCCTTATGGGAGGAGAGAATTACAGCGTCATCTGCATAGAGTATTAATTTTTCAGGGCAGGATTTGGGAAGCAAGTTTAGAAATAGGCTGAAGAGGAGAGGACCTAAAATTGAACCCTGGGGGACACCAGAGAGGACCGGTTTGGAGTCAGAGAGAACCTCAGAGATTTTTACTGTTTGAGAACGTTGTGCCAGGTAACTTTTTACCCAGGCTCCAGGTCCCTCACCTAGCCCAGTGTTGAGCAGAAAAGAGATTAGAAGGCTATGGTGAAGAGTGTCAAAGGCCTTTGTGAGGTCTATGAAAACAGCTCCGGTTAAATAACCCTTATCCAAGGCTTTGTGAGTTTCACTAGAGAAATCAAGTAGGGCCGTCGACGTACTGTGTCCTTTCCTACATCCTTGTTGCCGAATGCAAAGTAGATTGTACTTTTGCAGGTAGTCTGATAGTTGATCCGCCACGATCCGTTCAAGAGCTTTGGAGAGGGGTGGAAGTATAGATATGGGCCGATAGTTCCCTGGTGTGGATTTGTTGCCCCCTTTATGCACTGGTCTGACTATAGCGGCCTTCCATGTGTTGGGGAATTGACTTTGGCACAGGGAGAGGTTGAGAATTTTGGTGAGGGGGTGGATCACTTCTTCCAAGGTGAGGGACAGAAGCTTTAGATCAATGGTGTCACTGCTATTTCTAGATTTAGAGCAGGCCTTTTTTATGTATCTGTAGGCTTCATATGTCTTAACTATTTTAAAGTGAAATAGCGGTTTGTCTGGCGAGGTGGTTTGGGATACGAGTTTTGGAACTGACAAGTCCTGGAAGAAGTCTGGTGAGAGGACACCACTGAGGTCAGTGAAGGTTTTATTTACGGCATCGGCCATAGTCTTAGGGTCACGGGTAGTGGAGCCATCAATGTTCATTGCCGTGGGAGAGGATTTAGACTGTTTGCCTGTAATATTACGTGTATTGTCCCAGAAGGATCTCCCATCACGCCAAGTGGTTCTAGAGCATTCTTGAAATAGGAGCTCTTCATTTGCCTGATTTGTGAAGTGCATAGGTTGCGTGCCTGTTTATAGTTAAGTGAGTCTGTTATGGAGCCTGTGGCCCTGGCTATAGCCCAAAGATGGTCACATGCTTTAGGCTGAGCCAGTACTTTGGCTGTTAGCCAGGGATTAGAGAGGGCTTTGATTTTACGTTTTTTGAAAGGTGCGTAGGTGTCACAGGCAGTGTTGAAAGTTTTAATGAAGAAGTCTAGGGCAGCGTCCACATCCAGCGTATTGTAGATAGAGGACCAGTCTTGTTGTAGGAGGCAGGTCTTTAGCTTAGCAAGGTTTCCGTGCGGTAGCATTCGACTTAGGTTTGTTTTAGGAGGTGGTTTGTGGAATTTATTTGTCCAGATACAGATCACAAGGGAGTGGTCACTGAGGGAGTCAGAGAGAACGGTGGTGTTTTTTATCCAGTCCGGGCAATTAGTAAGAATCCAGTCAATGAGAGTGCTGGTTCCAGTCTTGTAGTTTTTTCTAGTAGGGGAGTTGACCATCTGTGTTAGGTTGGTTGCTAGGATAGTATCCCTGCTGGGTCCGATATCTGAGGCAAGCCAATTTATGTTGAAATCATCGAGAAGGAGGAGCTCAGAGTCAGGAGGTTGTAATCTTGCAAATTCAAGGATAGACTGGAGCCCGGCTCGTGGGTCTTAAGGGGGGATATAGACTACAGCCACGGTAAGCACTTTGTTATGGGCACCAAGGAGAAGCTTGACAGGGAGAAGTTGTACTAGGGTGTTTTCTGGGGAGAAACTAGCAAGGTGGCACGAGAGGTAGTCCTTTATATAGATAACACATCCGCCCCCCCCCTTTCTTTTTACCCGGTTAAGTCTGAGGAGGTTGTAGCCTTGGAGCGAGATTGCATGATCTGGAGTGCTAGGTGTTAGCCAGGTCTCAACAATTACAAGTATGTCAGGATTATGTTGTCCAATAAAGGCTTGAAGAGATGCCAGCTTAGGAAGGAGGCAGATATTTAGCGTAAAATGGATAGCCCGTTTTCAGTTTTTGCAGGCTTTATCTTAATGTTTGAGCCAGGGCCAGGGTTTGGGTGGATCCCACCAGACATGAGAAGTAGGAGGAGCAGCAGTTTGAGGGGTATCTCCCGTAGCTCATACCATGTAACGTCTTTCCTCTGCATGCTGCAGGTTTGGATACAGTGCAGTCACCTAGGGTCCCAACAAGGAGGGTTGCAACGACAGGTGCTCAAATATGATTTTTCCAGCCAGGATCGGTCGTTTGCACCCAGTCCTTAGTAATGGGGTGCCTCAGATAGAAATAAAGGGTATTTGCCATGGTTCCATAATGAAGGTAGGATGTCAGGATGCTTACAGTGGGGGGTTGCGTGGGGTAAGAGGAGAGAGGAAGTTGATACAGTGGATAACAAATGGAGAGAGAGAGAAAAGACAGGAGGAGGTTCACATGGGTAAACCCAAGGCTCACACATGAGCAGGGACAGATCAGTTTCGGTGGTGTGCCTCCAGGGGGAGGATTTGCCCCATCGCCAAATAATGTAAAATAGTCAAATCCACAGGAAAATGACCACCAGTAAACTGTTTGATCTACGGTAACAAGACAAAGGATGTGTTAAAATTCCTGGAACACTGGCTTGGGGCATATGCAGGAAGTTAAAACCCTTTGTCAGTGTCTTCCCTTTGTTTAAATAGTTGTGAATGGTTCTCAAAGACATGCAGTTCCCTTTAGCAACAAGGTAGAAGGAAATGTGGATTCAGTTTGCACTTCCCAGGTCAGAGCTTGTAGAATTTCTTAGCTGTACTTACTTTGATTGTGATGACTTCCAAAAAAGTTGATTTATAATGAGAATCCCAATATCTGCTGGTGATGTTTTCCAGTTGTCTTGTAACCCTTTTAGCTAAGGTGAAACCACCTTCTGTCCGGGGCGCATGGGGAATTTCCCTGTCCAGTCATGGAGCTACTAGGGGTTTCATCAGAGACTACAGTAATAGTCTGGGAAAGTAAGTTCGCAACTGGCTCTGTAGTCTGGGATTCAGAGGACAGCTGTGGGGTTTCTGTATTTGGGTTTTCTGAGGGGCTTGTTCCGGCTGGGTAGGCCTACGATGTTCCTGAGCATTATTAATCAAATCCTCCTGATTCAGGCCTCCCTGTCTATTCTGACCCACCCAAGGATACTGATGGTATGCGTGGCTCATTTCATCACAGAGATTGCATTTAAACAGGTTTCTGCAAACTGAACTATCATGATCATAATCCCCACATAACACACAAAGCACCCTATCACAGGTACTACTCAGGTGACGAGGACTGCCACACTTGTAGCAGGCCCTTGGCTGTCCCGGATGGAAAATAACTCCACTATCCTTTCCCCCCCAAAAAAACTGTTAGGAATATGCAGAACATCAGAACCAAGCATGTGAAGTTTTACTTTAAACCTCCAGCCCCCTGTCCAAATCCCTTCCGCATCAATAATAGCTTCAGGTAAACCTAAAACTTGTCATTTTTTCTCTAATCAAAACAAAACATCACCCACATTCACCCTCTCATTCCTAAATAATATATTGACAGTTTTATACAGTGGTTTAGTGAGGGGTATAGCCCAAAAAGGAGTCCATAAGGGCAAAGATTTAAAGGCCTCATATTTTTTCCAAAAAATGTCCAGGCTAGAAAATGTTCGAAAACTGATATCAAACGTATCTTCACCATGAACATTAATTAAAGCATAAATGTCTGCCGCCACAAAGGTCATAGAATCCATTAACAAAGTTCTGGCTACATAATGTCTATCAGGGTGTTCTTGTAACCCACTACGGTACCGTAGGCGAACCGCATTCCACCTAGGAGCCTGTTCAACTTTGTTATGTTCAAAGAAATCAGAATATCTAGGTTCAGCTCGTTGTTTATCATGGTTTGGGGAAAGAGGAGTAGTGTTATCAGTTGGCTCCTCAGGAATATCTGTAATATTCAAAACAGTATGTGCCTCCTCTGGTGATTGCGAGACTGAATGAAACTGGGGGTTAGAAGAAACAGTTTCGTTTTTATGTTCAGCAGAAATAGTAGGCTCTTGGCTAAACTTCTCACCTGAAGAGAAAGAGACCCAGTTTGGGTCAGGAATCCAGTTCCCCGCTTCAGTCTGCATCCAGCCCGCCTGTTGCAATGTAGTTTCTTTAGACCAGTCAGCTTTAGATGAAGAAACCTCTGACGCTGCAAGATTAAAAGACTTCCACATTCTTTCAGAAACAGTCACACCAACGTCAGCCGAAATCTGTTGAGGCGCAACTTGCAGACTGTCAGGTCCAGCTGTAGAAGCTGTCAGCAAGGCTCCCGAATCACTCATTATCTCCCTAGGGGTCAAAGAAATATCCAGGTCTGCAGGTCGCGGTATTGTTACCGCAACTCGCTCTTCAGAAACAGCTGTTTTCGGTATAGGCACCACATCATGCAAACTTGCACTCGTATTTGAAGAAAGCATCTCCGCTACTAGAACTGCATCCAGCAAATCGGTCGGAATTCTTTCCATATCGACATCCCCAGATACAATGCTTGCCAGAGTTGGGGATATAACTTCTGGCTGCAGCACAGATCCATCCGTCTCATTCTCCATCCTGACGCCGATTGCCGACCTGCAAAAGCAGAACAGCAATTTCCCCTACCAACCAGTAGGGGAATTTCCCTGGTGTCCTGGCCAAATTTCCCTCATTCACTAAAAATACCACCAACAGCTTAATCTGGTCCACTCAGTTGCTTACCATCGAATCCGCCCCCAGTTGCTCCTGAAAAGGGACTTGTGGGCTTACCGGTCAACAAAATTCAACAAAAACAGAACAAAAAACAAACACTACAGTTTGGATATTGCCTCTCGCCATAGAGCAGGCTTCGGGTTGGCAGTGCTTCAAGGTCTTCTTTCATAAAACCCGTTCAGCCGGAGGCTCCATACCTCCTCCCGAGTGCTTTTTCTTGTTCCAGACTGCTTGGGATTCAGTCTTGTATGTAAATACCTACTGCAAGAGCCCTCTCGAGGTAAGATAGTACATACTAACATACTAATTGCCAGCAGATTAGGCCTTACAGTCTATCGAGTCTGCTCGAACCTCAGATCCCTAGTTGGGTGCCGAGGCCCTTCCCCCCCCTTTGTGTTCCAGAAACCCCTATCATCCATCCCCACCCCGGGCCAGGCCATCATCTGATACTTCCACTTTCTGTGTCTGTCCCACCCTGTCTTGAAGCCCTCCACTGTGGATCTCTGAACCAGCTCGACAGGCAGTGCATTCCAAGGGTCCACCACCCTCCCAGTGAAAAACCTCCTCCTCTTTTCTCCCCTCACACTTCCACCTTCCAACTTCAAACCATGCCCTCTGGTGATACCTCCCTGCTTTAGTCTAAAGATCCCCTCCATGTTTACCCTATTTATTCCCTTGAGGTACTTGAAGACCTCAATCATGTCCCCTGTCTCTCCCTCCTCCATTGAAAACAGGCAGAGCTCCTCAAGTCTGTCCTCATCGTCAATCCCCTAGTCCTGTATCATCTTAGTTGCCCTCCTCTGTACCCTCTCCAGGAGCTGTATCCCTCTTCAAGTGTGGTCTCCAGTACTGTACACAGTACTCAAGGTGGTCTAACCAGTCCATTGTACAGTGGCAGAATCACTTCCCTGCTCCTAGAGGTGATCCCCTACGATGCAGCCCAACATCCTGTTTACCTTGCTAGCTGCTCTCCTGCACTGCTCAGAGTTATTCATACATGCATCCACCATGACCCCTAGGTCTTTTTCCCTGTTGAGGCCTCCAGCGCCTCCCAGGGTGTACCTGTGTTTAGGGTTTCCCACCCAAGATGTAACACCTTGCACTTGGTGATATTGAAATTTAATTTCCATGTGTGAGCCAGCTTTCCGGGTGTCCAGGTCCTTGCAGGGCCAACCTCCCCTCTACCCCTCAACTACTGCTCCCATCTTGGAGTCATCAACGAAGAGACTCATTTCACACCCTATACCCTCCCTGATGTCCGATATGTATGCATTAAACAGTATCGGACCCAGGACCAAGCCCTGCGGTATCCCACTGCCGATCTCTCTAGGGTTCGAGAGCTCCCCACCGACCACTACTCTCTGGGTGCGTCCAGCTAGCTAGTTTTCAATCCATCTGACCATCAAAGGGCCTACTCCCAACCCCATCACTTTCTCCACCAGACCATTGTGGGGGACAGAGTCAAACACCTTGCTGAAGTCCAAGAATAATACATCCACAGGCTTTCCCCTGTCCAGTTCTGATGTTACCCATTCGTAGAACTCCCCAAGATTGGTTTGACATGATCTACCTGGCACAAACCCATGTTGCTGACTATCCAGACCTCCCACCTCCTCAAAGTACACCCCCAATCGTTCCTTTAGTATACTGTCCATCAGTTTTCCCACCACCAAGGTCAAACTGATGGGTCTGTAGTTACCTGGTACTTCCCTCGACCCCCCTTTATGGATTGGCACCACATGTGCCTCTTGCCAATCCCTAGGTACCCTACCTGTCTCAACCGAGCTGTTGAAGAGCGTACCGTAACAGTAGATCTTCAAGAGAGGCTCTTGCAGTAGGTATTGCCTTCCCGCCCTCCATCCCCCTTGCTTTTTTAACTCCTTTTCCGTGAAGGAAAATATCCGCTTCTCTCTCGTCTTGCCTCTTTTGGGCCCTTAGCAGGAAAGAACTGGAAGGCGGGCATGGGGGACCTCCCCTTTATACTGACGTCACATGACATCGGTCACCTAACGTAGGCATGGTCCCCCGCCAGAGACTGCTAGCCAGAAATTTTTCTGTGGGGTCCTGGTGCCTGGCGGGTCAGTCCTATATGTAACTACGTACTGCAAGAACCTCTCTCGAAGATCTGCTGTTACGGTAAGTTCTTACGTAACTGTACTTTTTCAGTTCCTAACTTCGAGTTTACTGGTGGTACGGGGGGAGGTATGTTTGGCTTTTCTCATGGCAGTGGCAAATGTGAGTTAGACATGATCCTCCCTTATTGCCTCAGTGAGACTTTTCATAATGAAGAACTACAAGGCTATCCTGCCAAGACACCTAATTCTCTGTCGATACCCACAGGCCAAGGGTGCTCAAGATGGCACATTTAGATGTACTGGAACATAAGGATACTTTTCCTGATTTACAAAACATATCTGGTGTTTAGGGGCTCATTTATGTCCACAGTCAGAAGACAGTGTCAACTCCTTGGGCAGTAAGACCCCTGTGACTTCAGCAGTCCAACGAGAAGAGGATGATGAAATATCTGAGGACGAGGAAGGCGAATGGTCAGAGGGCGTGGTCCTCCTCTTTACTGTTTTATACTTTGTCTGCTTCTTTCCTGCATGAGGAGACTTGCAGAATGCTTCGGTTGGCAGGGGGTCAGTCTGCCACCCCTCTTATCTGTAAACCCCATTTGGTTCACTTTTGGAAATGCTCCAAAGTGTTGCCCCAGTTTTCTACATTTGAGCAGGTTGTTTCCCAGGTGTGGCTTGACCTGGACAAAAAGAAACAGGTTTCTTGGTTTTTTTCTGAAATTTTTTTCCCACCTCAGGCTACGACTCCCTCCCTTCCTCTACCACCCATACATGCTACCCACCCTATTTAGGTTCTGTGACGGCTGCTTCTGATCCCACTCACCCACCCACAGCACACCCATGTGCTGCCTCTCCCCAGCTTACCTCCTGGGGACGGGTACAACATTAGCTCCTTTGGCAGTTCTTCCCCACAGACATCTGGCCACCCGAGGTGGAGGTGAGGGAATTCTCCCAGGAGCACTGCAACTTGGGTCAAGTGTAGGTGTGGGCCACCATTGGTGTGACATCTTATTAGTGACGTTCACTCTCATTTTTTATTTTCTTCTTGTCCCCACTAGGAGCGAATAGTGTGATTGACTGCCGGTGAGACCCGACACAGCCAATCCGCAGGCACATTCCAATGATCCTGCTCTCAATCGTGATTTCCCTGCACAGCAGCAGAAGAAAAACACTAACCCCCATCCCTGGAGGAGGAGAGCATCTTCTGGGATGATCGATCCTCCTCCTCCCCCACCAGCCGACCCTCCAATGGCTTAGGCTTGTTCCTGAACCAAGTCGCTGGTGTTGTGAGCATTTATCCCTAAGAGAAAGGCAAAATGCTGTCTGTTTAAGGAAGTTTTTTTTACAAATTGGAGGCACCATCTATCACTGATGTGGCAGTTTCAAATATGGTCAAATACACAGCAGTATCAATTGAGGGATCTGCATCTCAGTTGAGTGACAAGAATAATGAGAATATATGCAGTTTATAGGTGAGATAACTACACTGGTGGGTCAGCTGTTATGGTTGCTTCTGCCTCTGCCTTGGTGGCACAGGCTCTTTGTTATTGGATTTCCTTGCTGTCTCATGAAATTCCTGAGAATTGTAAGGTAAAGGATTTAATTCCCCTAATCAGTTTAGCTTCAACCTTTTTTGGGGGGGACTTTGGTTATAGGTATGTTATGGCTTTCAGCTAGGTCTTCTGCTGTTGCTGTGGCCGCAGTAAGAGTGGTTGGTTGTGCCACTGATCAGCTGATTAGGCTTCTGAGTCTCATTTATTTGGTGTTCCTTTTTCTGGTGACATGCTTTTTGGGCAAAAATTGAAATACATTATGAAAAATATTAACGATAAGAAGGGTCAGCTGCCTGTGCCTTACTGTCAGGAAAGCTCCGGTTCATCATTTGGGGCAGTGATTCTGGTCGTTTTCGTAACTCCAGAGGCATTTTTATTCCTTTCGAGGATGTGTCAGTCAGTGCACAAGAGGATCATACAGTGGTTCCAAGAGCTCTCAGAACACATGCTTATTTCTTGCATACTCTTCAGTGATGCCAAGCGAAGGGGTGGATTCTTAGCATGAGGACTCGTGGTCCCATCTTGTCCTCTATGCTCTGGGAGGCTGCCTGCAGAAATTTTGCAAAAGGTGGGCCCAACAACAGACACCTGGGTTCTTAGATCTTTTTGTGAGGCTGTGTAGTAGAATTCTCGACTTTGCAGTCTGGAAATCAGTTCTTTAAGCTCCTGGTTTCAAACTGTCTCGGGAAAAGGGAGACAGTGGACCACATCTTGGCCCACTTAACCCAAATAGGAGCAGTCTCTCCAGTTACCCCTCAGGAAAGGGGTCAGGGGTTCTACTCCATCTGTTTTACAGTAGTAGAACAAGTTTTGAGGTTATCCTCCAAATCTTGTCACATTCAACAGGTAGGGTAAATGAGCAGACTGGATGGGCCTAACGGTCTTTATCTGCCATCAACATCTATGTTTCTATGGATCTTTAGAGTCTAAACAAGACTGTGCAACAAACCAAGTTCATGATGGAATCTTTATGTTCAATAACTTAAGCTGTTCAACGAAATTATCTGGCCTCCAGTGACCTGTCAGACACTTATGTTAACATTTGTATCTGTTACATCAGGGATTCCTGAAGTTCTTGATTTGAGACAAGTATTTCCAATATCAGGCTCTCCTTTTCAGCCACGTCTGTGCTCCAAGAGTCTCTATGACGGTTCTGATAGTAAATGTGACCACTCAGCAGTCAGAACGTGATCTGGGTAGAGCTGTAAACAATAGATTAACAGTTTTAGACCAATGCATAAAGATTTCCCAGACAGCTAACAGAATTCTGAACTGCGTTAAACGCTCATTTATGAATAAAAGTGAGGCATGTATTATGCTCCTGTGTGGGACTTATATCCATCCGCACCTTGACACAGGGTCTCCTTTCTGGAGCCCATATTTAAAACAAGATATAGAACTAGTCAAAAGGGTACAACACAGAACCAACAAAATCATACCAAAATTTAAACACCTGAGTTATCAGGGCAGACTGCACAATACTGGTTTGATTAGGCTGGAGGACAGGAGAAACAGAAGTGATCTACTGCAGCTTTACAAAATATTGCAGTGTGCTGAACTAAGATTACAGTGCAGCTTCCAGTTCAGCACACGTAATCTAAGAAGTTATAACAGACAACTGACAGTTCCCAAAGCTGATACATGCACAATAGATGGATATTTCACTGTTAGGGTTGCCAAAGCCTGTAACAAACTCCCCCAGCACGTAGTTGAAATTGCCAGTTTCAACTTGTTTAAATCTATGCTGGATAAACATCTCAGATGGACTACAGACAAGTATTAATCTACCCACCAAGGAGTGGGAGACATTCTTGATGGGCATATGTCTGTACCCAACTGAGTAAACCAAGTAAACCCCACCAGTGCCTTTAGACACTGGAGCTTATGACGGAAGCAGTAGCATACCTCTCAACTTTTCGTCACCAAAATGTGTGACAAGATGTGTGACAAATGAGCAAAATGTGTGACATATCATTAGACACGGCACTGCAAGCTCAGAACACTATGGCTGTCACAGTGCACTAGTGTTCGTAATGTTTGCTGATAATTGAACACAATAAATAATTATGAATTTCTGCTTTAAAACCTCTGTGAGAAATGTGAAATATCACTACCTCGATGTGGGACAAAGGATTTATGAGGGTTAAAATGAGTGACGTACCTCGTAATGTGTGACAGTTGAGAGGTATGATCGGTGGAACTCCTTCTCTGGGCTCACCTCCATATCAGGCCCTTCCAAGTTCATCTCTTTGCAAGCTGGTCTCTAGCCTCCGAACAGTATCATGTTTCGAGTTGGCTTTCCCTTTCAGTTTGCCAGTCACTAGCTTTGTGGGAGAACTTCCACAGTTTTCTAAAGGGCCTCCTTTTCTCCCCAGCAGAGGTGGCATTGATGAATAATGCCAGCCCTCTTGGCTGGGACACACTTCTGAAAGTAATTCTGGTATAGAATGCCTGAGGCTTAGAGGAAGAGATTTTCAGATCAACATCCTAGAAATGAGGGCCAGCTTCCTTGCGCTCCTTCACTTTCAAGAGCAGGTCATGTGTTAAGTTGTGAAGGAACACTTGAACAGCACAATAACAAGAGCGTATGTAAAGAATCAAGGAGGCACAAGAAGTGAAAACATGCTGTCAGTATCCCTAAGGGTGCTTCACTGGTAGAGTAGCTTAGTTTTCTATTTCTTTCAGCCTTTAATCTAGTAGAGGGGGAGCTAAATGTTCAGGCAAACTGACTCATTCACCAAACCATGCATCCGGGAAAAGGTTTTTGCATATGGAAGGGTTTCATCTTCTGTATCAGTGTTTTAGAGTCTACTGATAGACCTCTGTCTCCAGAGAAGATGCTCAGGTTCCCAGGTTCTTCAGCTGCTGCATATGTCCACAAATGGTAGCAGTGGACACTCTTTGTCAGATGTGGGAATTCTGGTTAGCTTATCTCCTCCCTACACTGCTGTTGATCGCCGTAGCACTAAGGCAAATTCAGGCATCGGAGGAAACTGCCTCCTGGTAGCACCAGAATGGTAAAAAAAACTTGCTTCTCACAGATGGTAAGTCTTTCAAGTTGGGACTGTTCCAGCTGGAGCAAGGTTTTGTGTTTCACCCAAATCCAGAGAAACTGCTGCTGGCAGCGTGGCTTCTGAGGGAAAGAGACTGTTGATAGTTGGATATTTGACTAAAGTGGTGGACACATTCATGTCCTCCATGAAAGTTTCCACAACTTCTGCATTTGAAAGTGTCTGGAACACCTGCACTGTTTGGCAAGAGATTCGTTGCGGGGGGGGGGTTAAGGCTAATAAAGCTCCTGTAGTGTAGACTCTGAACTTCTGCCAGGTTGGAGTAGTTAATGGCTTGGTACTAAACATCCTCAAGGGTCAGGTTTAAGCTTTGGGAGTGGTTTTGGGACCTGTAAATGGTTCCTTGCTGGGAACACACACTGTCATTAGGTTTGAAACAGTCAGCCCAGGGCCTCCTTCCAGTCTGTTGTGCCCCCTTGGGATCTCAGTTTGGTCCTCAAAGCTCAAGAGGTGGGCCTTCCTTCCTTTTTGCTCGAAGTGGGTGAACTCAGTAGTAAGGCATCTGTACAAGTTTGTTGTCCATAGAGCGATTAAAACATACCCAATACAAACAGAAGTGTTTTATCTGTCTGATACCTTTTTTCCCCTGTATGGGGCAGCCAAAAAGATGCAAAAGACTAACAAGGCTACTTTGCAAGGTGGTTTAGATCCTGTATAGCAAAGGCTTATGTGGCTTCAGAACTAAAACTACCAGCTTTGATCAAAACACATTCAGCCATGCTGATGGCAGTATCTGGGGTTAAAAAAAAAGCAAAGGTCTCAGTCTTGAAGCTTTGCAGGACAGCTGGGTGGTCTTCCCTACATACCCTCACTAAGCACTACAGGCTTAACATAAAGTTCAAATGAAGCAACTTTTGGGCACAAACTGTTGCATGCAGTAATCAGAAGTTAAAACTCTTCACTGGAAGATATTTTGCCAAATTCTCTCCTCTTCCCAGAATTGGATAGGCACTGCTTATTAGAATCCATGTGTTATGACTTCCCAGTGACAATGTGGACTACGGAAGAAGAAATTCTATCAGACTTAGCATAATTTCTTTTTCTGTTCACTCCAGCATTGTCACTAAGCTACACTCAAGAGATGATTTATACTGTCATGGATAATATTGTCGATATAATTCAATAGATTGGCATTCAGTGATATTTGTTGAAAGGGGAAGTTGTTTAACCAGGAGAGGCACACTAGGCCGCAGCTTATTTCCAGATGTGACTTGGGAGCACAAGGAAATTAAGTGACTTGCTCAGGGTTACACCATATGCAAGTGGGGGCTGTGGGATTCAAACCCAGGTCTCCAGGTTTGCATCCCAGTACCCTAAACCACAGCGCTATTCTGTTTCCAAATTTGCTGAAAACAAGTTGTTAGAAAATTGTCTTTCTCTGGCGAAAAAATTGATGTATGCAGGCACATAGCTAATCATTGTAATGCCTTCTAGATTTTGAACAGCATTATCTTTCAGTTGGAGAGCTTATGTTGAAATAGCAGTTTTTCACCACAACTGCGGTGGGTCTATGGGCCCTGACACAAGTGGAACACAGATATAGAGGTTAGGGAGCTGGTTTGGGAGCTATCTCGGGCCTCGGGGGGTTGCCCGGGGGGGAGACAGGCTGGACCATCTGATGACAGCTCGCCTTCTCTGGCGGAAGGAGGGTCCTTCAACCTGGTGAGCGGCGACCCCTGGCGGAGGCTAGGGGAGCCATGGCAAGCTGGAGTCACTGGGGCATGATTGGCCGCAGGCGTAGGCTGGCAGCCAGCCAGTCAGTCACAGGGGCTGCTTCTTCGAGGAAGGAGGGGAGAGGGACGTTGCCGATGTCAGCGCACGCACCATGATGTAAGGGCCTGCAACATCCCACAGAACAGGGAAAAGCCCCCATTGGAGTTGGGAAGGTGGAGTGCCGAGTCTGGTCCCGATGTGCCGGTGCCTGCCTACAGCCCCAGACCCTGACAGGATATGCAAGATTTGGGGGTCTGCCTCACCCCGGGGTTTCCGAGGCTTGATGGAGGGACTGGAGACTGTCAGGTAAGGCACCGGCAGGGTCAGACTTCATAGGTGACGCTCGATGGTGTGGCTCCGATGGGACAGTAGGAGGGGAATAAAGAGAAATATAGAAAAATAAAAAATACAAAGTTAGGGGGCTGGCCTGCCGGTGCAATGGTTGGATTTCTGTTTGCGATGCTGACGATCAGGGTTTGGGAACAGGCCCGTGAGTCTGAGGGCCGACCGGGGAGGAGGATTGAGCGTGCTGGGGACTGCTGTCCTCGGGGAGGGTCGCGCTTCCACACCCCTCTCGGAGGCTGGGGGTACCATTGCAGCCAGCGCCATCACTTGGTGGGCAGGGCGGATGATGAACGTCATTGCAAGTCCCCGCCCCTAGGGATCCAGCAAACAGAAATGGCCTCTGCCTCAGTGACGCCCACATCTCTGGCCCTGATCGCCTGCTGGGCTCCTGCCAGTAGACCTAGTCCCAGTGTCCGTCATCCCCGGCCCCACTCTGCGCCCACCCTGGGGGGTAAGCCAGGGGGATCACCAAGCAGAGGTAAGTCCCAGGGAGAGGTGGGGGCCTGGGAGAGTGGGGGCTGAGCTCAGAATGAGCCGCAGATAACTAAATAAAAAAAAACAAAAAATCAGAAAACAAATATAGAAGTCGGAACAGCAGAAGGCAGCCTGATTTATCCTCACGGTGTTGTACATTTTTCTCTTCTGTCATCTTGTTTTTTAAGCATGTTGTTAGTGGGGTTATTATCTATATCATTGTTATTACTGTAGTTGTACTCTGTTCCAAGAAAAGTAGACCGATCAGGAAGGGGCTGTAGAACTTTCATTCTACCAACATTCCATGCTGATGTCACAGGTTTAAGTTGTGCCAGCGTTTCTAGCAGGGGTGCATCTTTACCCATTTATTATTACTTCCTAGTGACAATGTTGGAGCTAACAGAAAAAGAAATCATGGTAGGTCTGATGTAATTTCTTCTTTACTTGTAAAAATTAAACATATGGAAATCGATGCCCTGTTCCATTTGAGTTAACCTACTGCTAATTAATCTGAATGAGATAATCTACAGTATTTTTAATTTGGCGAAGAACTTCCAATTTGACAACATTCTGCTTGTAATTGCTATTCATGTCTGGCTAGTAAAATGTTTTGTTTCAGAAGTCGCCAAAACTGTTTTTGCTGGTGGTATTTGGGAGGATAAGTTCAAAGCTGGGTGGATGAAAATTTTTTTAAAATTTTAAAAATAAATCATAAACTACTAGTGATGTAGCAAATGGATCCTACTAAGTGCTGTAATACGTGGCTGATGCAGTATTATAAAAAACATACTGAAGTGTCTATGTATAAGCAATCAGAATCTGGTACAACCATCACCCTATCTACATTCAAGTGCTCAGGCATCAAACCTGTAAATCTGTAATTCCTTTGTCTCAGCTCGTATATCCTAGAGGAGAGGAGGAAGAAGGGGGACATGACAGAGATCTACTGTTACTTTACGGGGGGGGGGGTGTGAGAAAGATGTAGGAGAGGAGTCTTTCAAAGGAGGGAATGTACTAGGACAAGGAGGGATGCAATAAAGCTGGAAGGGCTGGGGGAGTTTGAGGCTGTGAGAAAATACTACTTCACTGAAGAGTGGTAGACACCTAGAACAGTCTGCCAGCAGATGTGATGGGGACGGAAACAGTGTATGTGTGTGTGTTGGGGCCGGGGGGGGTCAAGCATCCATGCATGAGATGGGCATAGGGGAATACTGCAAAGTGGGCAGGGAGTGTGGAGGGTCACCGGAGACCAAATAGGTACTGTGGAGACAGAATAGGTAGAGAACATCTGGGCAGACTGGGTGGGCCAAGCGGTTCTTTTCTGCCGACAGATTCTTTGTTTCTGCCTCTGTATAATGCAGTAGAAATACAAGCAAAACAATGATCTTTGTGATGTAAAAGTGAGTGTTTTTTTATTAGTAAACTTTTCATAGTCATCACAGTACAGTTCTAACAGCATAAAGGTACAAGGCACATACAAGGTGGGTCTGGTTATTTCATGATTTTCTACACCAGTGGTACTCCATCTGTGTAGTATAAGACCACCTCCCTCCCTATGGTACAGCTTGGGGGGGGGGGGCACCTAGAAGCAAAATTCACTGCATTATGTTTACTAGATGGGGAGCTTTCTCAGTAAGGGTTCAATGAGGGAGGCAAAGAGTGACCCTGAGGAAAGTGAGATTGTTCTAATGAGTAAAATTATTCTAGGATAGCAGCTGTGAAGCTGCTGGGAAGTGTGAACAAATGTGCTGAAGAGTCTTGTTTAACAATTTAACAGCTCTGTGCTCTCATGTGTATTAGCCCAGCTTTGCTTAATGTCATTCATTATCACCTAAAAGGTGCTTTGCTGTAATCGGTGCTGCTTTGAACATAAAGCACAGACAGTGGTGCCAATTTAAACTGGGAGATGATATGGTTGTAAGTTTCATTGCGGCTTAGCCGGTAGCACATCCTCATCTGGGCCCGAAGGTCATGGGTTCTGGTCCCGCACTGGGATTGGGCTCAAACCTTAAATACTGGCACCCAAGTGCAGTACTAGGGGAGTGTGTACTGTCGGGGTGTAGCATCCTTTCCCTTATACTTTTAGGCAATCCATCCACTTAAACCTCAGCACTTAGTCACTTGCCTTAGCTACTAGTTCGCCTAATCAATTGCTTCCTACTACAACACTGCTAACCCCTAAAATGGCGTATGTTAGTTACGTAATGTCCTATTGACTGTATACACTGCACTATTCCTTGTAACCTGATGCTGTTGTATCTTGTTTTTGAAGTTATATTGTGTTCCACTGTCCTATTGTACTGCACTGTCCTTTGTTATCTGACGTTGTTGTATTTCTCCCAGGTCGTGCCTGAAAATAGTCAGTTTCTGTCTAGTGCACTTACCCAGTAAACAAAAACGAAAAATAAATAAATCGAGGTCCCTTACATAGAGACATAGAATCTGACAGCAGATGAGGACTGCCTGGCACATCCAGTCTGCCCATTTCTGCAGCGCTTTCTCCTTCCTCTCCACTCTGATCCTCTTGTGCTTATCCCATGTATTCTTGAACCCCACCACTGTTCTCGCCCCCACCACCTCCGCTGGATGGCTGTTGCAAGAATCCACAACTCTTTCAGTGACAAAGTAGTCCCTCACATCGCTCCTGAATCTACCCCTCCAGCTTTGTAGCATGTCCCCTTGTTCTTGAGCACCTTTCTTTCTGAAAAACTCTTCCCTCCTGTACCTTGTTTACCCCCATGAGGTATTTAAAGGTCTCTATCATATCCCCCCTCCCTTCTCTGTTCCAGGGTGTACATATTGAGGTTCTTTAGTCTCTCTTAGGACTTGTGATGCAGACTCTGCACCATTTTAGTTGCCCTTCTCTGGATCACCGTCATTCTGTCAGTGTCTTTCTGGAGATGGGGTCTTAACCAGTGATCTATACAGAGGCAACACCACCTCCCCGTTTCTGCTGGTAATAACCCTCCCTGTGCAACCCAACATCCCACTTGCCCTCCCTACTGCCTTGTTGCACTGCTTGGCCATCTTTAGGCAATCTGATAGGATACCCCAGGTCTCTTTCCTGCTTGGTAGTTCTCAGTACCACTCTTCCAATTTAGTACTCCACCCCTGGGTTTCTGTTCCTAAGTGCATTATTTTGCACTTTTTTTAATTGAAACCCAGCTGCTATACCCTTGACCACTGCTAGTTTTCTCAGGTCTCCGCTCATCCTTTCCAGCCACCCCCACCCTCGGAGTGTCCACCCTATTGCAGATTTTGGTGTCTTCTGCAAAGAGGCAGGCCTTCCCTTCCAGCTTCTCTGCAGTGCCACTCATAAAGACATTAAAGAGGACTGGTTCCAGCACTGATTCCTGAGGCACCCCGCAGGTCACCCTCCCTTCCTTGGAGTGAACTCCATTTACCACCATCCTCTGTCGCCTATCCCCTAACCAGTTTCTTATCCAGTTTACTACCTTTGGACCCACTCCTAAGCTACCTAACTTGCTTTTTAGTCTCCTGTGTGTAATGGTGTTGAAAGCTATACCCTGATCTGAATCCTTTGTCACCCAAAAAAATCTGTCAGATTTGTTTGACATGTCCCCCATGAAACCATGCTGCTTCGACTCTTGTAATGCACTAGATTCAAGATATTCCACAATCTTTTCCTTCAGCAGTGATTCTGTTAACTTTCCCACCACTGATGGCAGGCCGACAGGCTTATAATTGCCTGCCTCCTCCCTGCTACCACATTTGTGTAGTGTGACTACATAGACCCTCCTGCAGTCCTACAGAACCACTCCTGTTTCCAGTGAGCTGTTAAATAAAACCATCAGAGGTGCAGCCAGTATTTTCCCTGAACTCCCTCAATACCCTTGGAGGCACCCATTCTGGCCTCATTGCTTTGTCCACCTTCAGATTACAAGTCCCTTCAGGACTCTTGCCTCCAGAAAAGGTTTAGTGTCCCCCTCCCTCCTCCCAAGCTTCTGTTACTTTTTTTTGTGGCCCTCCCCTTCTCATTCCTCTATGAACAATGAACAAGTAAGCAATAACCCACTACAGGATATGGGGTTATTGGGGATTAATAAACACTCCAGGTGTGATGTGAGGCATGAGGCCGCACCTGGGGTGTTGATTAGTCCCCAATAACTCCATACCCTGGAGTGGGTTATTGCGCTTATAACATGGGGTATCCTTGTTAGGTGAATAACACAGAGAAATGCTGTTTTTCAGGCTTGAAATTAGATTTTTGACAATGTATCCTGCCACCTCAGAAAGTAGTTCCCATGTGTTGCCTGCTAGAATAAGAACCATCTCTACATGCAAGTACCAACGAGTCGACTCCCAATAGCAGTACCGTCACTCGATTGCAGTGTACCATTATTTTTTCTGTCGCCTGCTAAAACAACATAGGCAAGTAATGATTAGCTGCAATAGCAGTACTCTCACCCAATTGCACTGTAACATTGATTACACTGTGACTACGTTTCACTGTGCTGCCTCTCCCTCTGTGGCTACACTGCGTCTCTCTCCTCCTGGTGTGTGTGTCTCTCGGTCTCGCTCTTTCCCTGGCACACAAATGTGGTTACTGCTCTTTACTCACTGCACTGTTTGGTGCCGGTTTCTGTCTCTCTCTCTCTCTCTCCTCCGCAGCCCCGTCATGTCTCTTGCGCTGACAGATGGTTTCGGGGTTGGGAAGGCGTGGGACAGACACTGGGGACACACTTTTGAATTTACTGCCTCGCTGACTGGGGGGGATGGGACACATGTTACAATTGAATTTGTCGAGACTTTCGGTGACGTCATGCTCCTGTCAGCAGTTTGAAACAGGAGGCGCCGTCGAGACCAACTTTAAAACCTCTTCAAAAACAGCTGATTTCCCGAGATACTAGACAAAAACACATCCAGAGGTAGAATAATGCCCCCAAAAAATGAAAAACGAAGAAACAGACTGCCAGACCTTCCAGATGAGGGATTGTTGGAGGATGGATCGGAGAGCGAGGGCTCACAGGCCTCATCTGGCTTACACCGGGCCACTGCGGCGAGTGGCCAGATTCCCATTAATACTCTGCAGAGGAAAATGTCCCAAATGTTAACAGAGCTCCGGGACTTTCATAAAGAAATGCGATCTACAGCCACGGCGCTTCACACAGACATCAATAAATTTGAAAAGCGTCAGGAGTCCATGGAAGCCCAAGTCACTGACACCGATAAGAGAATCACTGGGGCAGAGAGGGCTATCGTGCAGCTTCATAATAACATCAAAATGCTGCAGGAAAGGGGCGAGGATGCGGAAAGCAGAAATCGCCGTAATAACATAAGAATCTCCAGAATCCCAGAAGGTGCAGAAGGTTCCGATGTGGTGCTGTTTATTAAAAAAAACCTCCGAAAGTTATTAACCCTTCCAAGCACCCTCACGTTGGAAATTGACAGAGCGCATAGGACGCTGGGTCCTAGGCCTGCAAAGGGAGCTAGCCCACGCACTGTCCTGGTTCATTTTCTACGGTACCAAGAAAAAGAAAGCATCCTCCATACAGCCTGGAAAATGGGGTCAGTAATGCTTGCTGAGCATAGACTTTATTTTGAAAATGATTACTCACTTGAAATCATGACTAGGCGGAAGGCATATATTCCAGTGCTGAGAGCGCTTAACAGAGCAGGTTTCAGATTTAGAACTCCCTACCTGGCTAAGTTAACTGTCTTCTTCAAGGATGGGCCACTTACCTTTGAGAGCCCGAGCGCAGCTAACCAGGAATTGAAGTCTAGCCAGATCGAAGTCCAGCAACGACCCAGCTCAGGAACGTCCCTCGTCTCGAAGCTCTCGCAGAAGTTGTTGAACAGTGAGCAACGGGAGGATAGGCGCCATCAAGGAATCGAGGCGATACATCGCATTCCCGAAACGCTGAAAGCCAGGTGCTTGCCATCAGAGATGCAGCAGAAGGAGGATGGCGATGTAGAAGGCTGAAAAACCGTAAGTAACGCCGATTGGTGTCCGATTTTTCCCCTATAAACAAAAACGTTCAGTTCAGAGACATGGACTAGCCCGGATTTGAATTGGGACTTCTGGGGGTGCAGCACTTGCGGTCTTAATTGAAAGCATCTGAGGGGTGGAGGGTTTGGGAGGATCTGTAGAGATACTTGATTCTGTTTGCAATTTCTGACTTGCTCCCACCCTGGCTGATAGCTCTGAGGTGCTTCCCTTTCTCCTGGCTTGTAGATCAGTGAGCATAGGTTGCGGGAGAATGAGGCTGACATGGCCGGATGACCTCAGAACCATTTGTGGAACCGGAGGCCTTGCCTAACATGTCTCCAAGTACACCCTCTAATTAAGTTATGGGCGGACCAGCTCGCTCATCATTGAGGATGACTTGTTGGGGGGGGAGGGGGATCCTCGCTGAAAGTGGTAGCCTCCCTGGGTTCTTCTAGAGGTCTAGATGAAGCCAAAGCAGGGATCTGGCTTGAGATCTGGGAGCAGTCCATTCCTGGAGCCCATGCAGCGATTCCATACCACAGAATGCCTCATGGAGCGAGCTGAAGGTAGGCCTATCCGGGGTTCTTGAGGATTAACTTCGCTTTCGACACTTGAAATGGTTCAGTGCCTCCCCCTCCGCCCCCATTCCTCTAACTAGGTGGAGTCTGGTGTTTTTCCCGTCCTGTCATTACATGAGCCTAAAATATATTGTGGTCATGTACGTGCTTCTGATTTGAGCTGGGAGATTGCCCCCCTCTTGGGCCCCCTGCCTTTGAAGTCCCTCTCCCGATTTCGGGGGTTTGGTGGTCAATCCCCCACATGGAGGGAACTGGAACTCTGAATATTTTTGGGTTTTCACTATTCATGCTAACACATGAGTTGGTCTCGACAGACCATCTCAGACGTCCCATTTTCCCTTTCCCTATCACCATATAAGACACTATTGGTGTCCAGAGGCATCTCAATTTGAGATGAATCCTTCATGGAAGGTCCTCGCCTTACCTCAGAATCAAGTCTGGATTCTGACAAATGGAAGTACTTGTTTAATTTTACATCTGTTAAACACCCAGTTGCTCCCAATAAGGGACATCTCATGTTCAGTGTTTGTAATGTTTAACTGTCAAGTTGTTACTGTTTGGTTTTTCAAGAAAACAGGTACCACACAGAATGCTTAGAGATGGCTGTAAAGGTGTAGGTAAGGACTACACTCCCCCAGATAACAGATCTGCTCAAGATTTGTGATGCCTAGCCCCAGTTTAAAACTGCTGTCCCTAAATATTAATGGATTAACCTCCCCAATCAAAAAGTCACGAGTGTTCTCATATCTCCGTTGGAGTAGGGCAGATGTAATCTACCTGCAGGAAACTCACCTGACTGCCTCAGAACATGCAAAATTAGCCGGGCTGGGTTGAAGAACAGTATACAGTTCATCCAGTGGGAGGGGCAGACGTCGGGGGGTAGCTATAGTCATCCCCTCCACCACCCCCTTTCAGCATCAGCTCATGCTTTGGATACCCTGAGGGCAGAATGGTCATCGTACAGGGCACACTTAATGGTGTCCAGGTCACACTGGCCAATGTGCATTTCCCTCCAGCTCTCCCAGTCTCTCAGCTCAAAATACTTTTGGATAAAATAGTACAAAACACAGTAGGTGTCCTCCTGCTTGCGGGGGATTTTAATTTGACACCAGACCCTGTCTTGGACTTCTCTAGCGTGAATACACCTATACAATCCGCAGCACAAAAATATTTTAAAAGGTTTGTGTTGGTGTTGGGATGGTGTGACATTTGGAGACATTTACACCCCCGGTCCAGAAATTATTCCCACTATTCCTCGGCCCACCAGACATATTCCTGCATAGACCAAACATATACTCAGGTGGAAAACTTAGGCCTCCTCGTGGATGCCTGCATGGGTGACATTATACTTTCTGATCATGCCCCCTTGGTCTCTAACTGGGATTTAGGTTTCCAAGTTAAAAATACAAGATGGAGACTCGATCCTTATTACCTGCGCTCTAAGCAATTCCAAGAATATATCTCGGATAAAATTTCTGAGATAATAGACAACAACCCTCAGAACGATACTTCTCCAGCTATTTACTGGGATACCATTAAAGCTGTTCTACGGGGTCACCTCATTCAATACATTACAGAACTAAACAGAAAAGGGAGTGAAAGACTAGACTAGAGGAGACCTTCCACTTTTTGCAGATGGTGCACAAAATGGGGGACTCCTCAGTAGCGGCGCAGTTCCAAGAGGTAAAAGCTGATCTGGACAAATTAGCATTACAGCCGACAGAAATTGCTTTGACCTTTCTGAGGCAGAGATACTACGAGGTGGGCCCCAGGGCCACTAGACTTCTGGCCTACCAGATACACAGGCAAAAGAAAGCAGCTACGGTTTCTGTTTTGAGACATCCCATAGGTGGCCAGCCATTAACTAAAACTCAGGACATGGCTGAGGCCTTCACCTCGTACTACTCTACTCTCTGCACCCCGGAGCATATCCCTTCAGACAAACAGATTGCTAAATATTTACAGGAAATCAGTATGCCTTGTCTCTCCGATGACCAGAGGGAAGCACTGATCACTCCTATTGTGGAGCATGAGCTTGTGGCTGCAATTTCAGAGGCAAAAACTCTTAAATCCCCAGGGCCAGATGGGTACGGGAGTGAATTTTATAAAATCACTAAAACACAAACAGCCCCTAAACTCCTTCTACTGTTCAGTTCGATTTTAGAGGGTGAATCCCCCCCTCCATCCTGGTCCTATGCAGCCACTTCGGTTATACCAAAGCCAGGTAAAAACCCACAGTTATGCAGCTCATACTGACCAATATCAGTTTTAAATACGGACTATAAATTATTTCTGCACATATTAGCACAACGCATATACCATATTATACCCACACTGATAGCCCAGGACCAGACAGGGTTCTTCAGGACCCGGTTCACCACGGATAACATCAGACGGACTCTACACCTCGCCCATAAAATGCAGACTTCGACCGGCCCCTCAGTTCTGGTAAGTTTAGATGCAGAGAAGGCATTCGATAGAGTGGCCTGACCCTTTCTGTATAAGGTACTGGATAAATTAGGATTCCCTAGATCCTTTTTAACTATCCTACAGAATATCTATGCAGCCCCTCAGGCCTGCGTAAAGATTGATGGGCACCACTCTAATTACTTCCATCTGAAAAGGGGAACAAGGCAAGGATGTCCCCTATCTCCTCTTCTATTTACGGCCTTCATGAACCTCTAGCACAACACATTAGAGAGGCCAGTAATATCAAGGGCAACGAGGAGGGAGATACGGAACACTGTATAGCTCTATACACCGATGATGTTTTGTTATATCTCCTCGATCTCGAGAACAACCTCCCAACAATAAAACAACTACTAGATAAATTTAGTCAAGTCTCGGGATATAAATTGGATTTAGCTAAAACCGAGAGATTCTCCCTTTTCACTATTCTCCTTCTCCCAGTATACAGAATAGCTTCTCTTGTCAATGAAACTTAACAAAATTTAAATATTTAGGCATGTACATCTCACAGGATGTGAATGCCGCATATAAGAATAACTATTCCCCATTTACTTCACAACTGAAGGCAGATTTAGCTCCATGGTCTACTTTACATTTGAGCCTATCTAGGAGAATTGATTTAGTTGGGATGGTTACCCTGCCCAGAGCTTTATACCTGTTTCAGAATGTTCCCATCTTTATCCCACAGAAAATATTTAAAGAATGGAATCGTCTTATCTCAAAGTTCATCTGGGCCGGCCGCAGACCCCGGATCCGTTTTAAAATACTTACTTTACCGCGAGAGTGTGGAGGATTGGCGCTTCCAGACCTACAGTTATACCACCAGGCAGCGACTTTAACTCACTTAATGGCTAGGCAAAATAGATTGACTGCTCCCCATTGGATGCAAATTGAGCAGTCTCTGATAGGTGATGATAAATATTTCCAAAATCTCTATCAGCAAGGCTCAGAGTTAGGACCCTCACTTATCACGAACCCATGGATAAAATACAACTGGAGGACTTGGCAGTCTATCAAGAAGATGCATCTGCTGACTCCCTTCTTAGCCATGCTCTGCCCAATTGCCAGCCTCAAGGATTTTCTCCTGAACAGATTAGACCATGCCTTCCGGTAATGGGAGAGACACGGTCTGAAATATCTCACACAGATAATGACCCAGGGAGAGCTATGGCCATTTGAGCATATCCAACGACAGTTTGATCTACCACATTGGGACTTTTACCGATACTTACAACTTGAGCATTTTATGCGAGGCCTGCCCTTAGGAGCCCGGACGGTGAGAGATCTCCCCCCACCGTGCTCAGATTCACCTTAATTCTTCCCAGATAGGACCCACCTAATATGAGTATACTATCGAGCATAAAACTTTCAGGGGGCACACACAGTAGAAAGCATTCAACTGGAATGGCAGGAGGAGACTGGCTGCCACCTCTCACAGGAGGACTGGCGCCGAGCCTGCTGAGATGCAGCTCAGGTAACCAGCTCCCACCAGTGGCGGGAATACGCCTGGAAGAATCTCATCAGGTACTTTAGAACCCTGGTGGTAACAAGTCACTACTCTCCTAATGGTTCAGCAGCGTGTTGGCGACTGTGTGGTGAAATTAGAGCAACTCACACTCATGTGATGTGGTCCTGCACCTCCATTCAGCCATATTTTATGCAACTGCAAATCCAACTTCAGGAACTGTTTGGCCCCCAACTTTTATTAACCAAAGAATTGCACCTCTTTCTCATGCTCCCTAGGGAATACAGATCCACCCTCCACTAGATATCTCATACATTTACTCATAACAGCTGCCAAAAAGGGGATTACCAGGACCTGGTTGACTACAAAGAGTCCCACAAGATTGGTGGTCTATTACTAAACAAATCTACCAGTTAGAACAGATAACCTATAACCTAAATGAAAAAGGTGAGATTTTTGCCTCTAGATGGGCCTGTTGCCAATTGTATTACATGCTTAAAGATGATTCCTTTGTCCCATGAAGGGATCAGGAATAAATCCCTTCCACACTATGGTATTCTTCCTATAACTAAACAGCCCTCTTTGATTTCTGTCAGCGGCTGAAAAAGGGGAGAACCCCGAGTACCTTGTATGTGCGGATGCCACAGACATCACCTCCCTCTCATTTAAAGGACAGAATTACTCTTTAGTACCTAATTTAAAACATGCTGTCCCACTGAAGGGGGTGAGATATAGAAGGACACTGAAGAGACAGGATCTCTCACTTTATCAGAATTGGGGAAGATGATTCAAGCTGGTAAACTTACCCTAACAAGCTGGGTATGATTTGAGAGGGGTATAGACACCTGAAATCTTAACTTAACACTCGTTAACATATTCCACTAAGAAAATATCCCTCTAGCCTTACTTACTGCTTTAGTGGTCTGCTTGGATGATTTCAGGTCATCTGTGTTGATGATGCCCAACTCTCTTTCTTCCCTTGTGATTGCCAGCAACTCCCTTCCCACCCTATAGGTGGCTTCAGGGTTTCTCTTCCATATGTGCATGATCTTGCACTTCTTTGCGTTAAACCCCAGTTGCCACTCTTCTGACCATTTTGCCAGTTTATCCAGATCTCTTCTCATTCTGCCCACCCCATCTGGATCATCTACTCTGTTGCACATCTTGGTGTCATTCTGCAAACAGACAAACCTTACCTTCCAGTCCATCTACAATGTCACTGATGAATATATTGAAGAAGACTGGCCCCAGGACTGATCCCTGAGGTACCCCACTTGTGACTTGCATCTCTTCTGACTGTATACTATTTACCACCACACTCTGTTTTCTGCCCGCCAACCAGTTTGCCATTTAGTTGACCAACTTCTGACCCACCCCGAACCTAGCCAGCTTATTAATCAATCTTCTATGTGGAACTGTATGGAAAGCTTTGCTGAAGTCAAGGTAGGCGACATCAACTGCACCCCCTTGGTTCACCACTCTGGTTACCCAGTCAAAGAAATCTACGAGATTAGTTTGACAGGACCTTCCTGTTGTAAACCCATGCTGTCTTGGATCCTGTGCTCTTATGGATTTCAGGTGTTGCACTATCCTTTCCTTAAGGAGTGCCTCCATAATTTTGCCCACTGCTTAGGTAAGACTGACTGGTCTGTAGTTCCCAGCCTCCTCCCTGCTACCACTCTTTTGGAGTGGGATTACATGAGCCCTTCTCCTGTGCTCCTGGGACTTCTCCTGTGCTCAGAGACTCACTAAACAGTTCTGATAATGGCTCTGCTAGTTCCACCCTTAGCTCCTTTAGTACCCTGGGATGTATGCCATCAGATCCTATTGCCTTGTCCACCCTGAGCTTAACAAGCTCTTGTAGTACCCTTTCTTTTGTGAAGGGACTTGTGCTCACCTCTCCCCCCCACTCCTGTGTCCATGGTGCTGAGCTGTGGGCCCTGCCCTACCATCTCCTCAGTAAATACTGAGCAAAAGTGTCTATTTAGGATAGATGCTTTTCCTTGGTCCTCCTCCACGCACTCCCCCTCATCCCCTTTGATCTTAGCAATACCCCCTCTGGACTTTCTCCTCTCACTAATGTATCTATAGAAAGTCTTAAGCCGGTCCGTCGGCGCAGCGGTTGGATTTCCATCTACGACGCCGGCGACCTGGGTTCGGGAACGGACTCAGGTAGCCGGAGGGCTGGCCGGGGGGAGAAGGATGGAGTGTCCAGGGACAGCTCTCCTTCTCCAGGGGGAGGATGGGGATGCGCACTGGCGCATGCTGAGTCCTGGCGAAGACTGGGAGCACTGCAGTGACGCCTGGTCCGAAGCTCAAGGGGAGTGACAGATGTTGGCATATGCCTTGACGTCAGGATGTCACTCCCCACAGAAAAAACAGGAAAATGCTTCCTGGCTGGCCGGATGACGGTCTCTCTGTCCTCCGCTGCCGCAGATCCCATGACCAGCATGCCTCAGCAGTACCTCAGGCCAATGGAAAGTGTGCTGGCCACCCTACAGTTCTCTTCCCTGGAGGAGGGGACCTGCCACTGAAGGGTTATGCGGGTTACCGGAGGGACTGCCATCTGAGGTGATAGTCGGGAGGGGCATTAAAGACCCGAAGGAGTGGGAAGCCAGGGAGAAGGGGAGGCGCAAAAAAAAAAAAAAAGTCTCCTCTTCTTTTACTGTTTGTGCTAGTCTTGCCTCGGTTTGGGACTTTGCCTGCCTTACTGCCTTCCCTGCTTCCCTTAGGGAAGTTTGGTATACCTCCCTATCTTCGTCCCGCTGCATTCCCTTATATTTCATGAAGGGTAGCCTTTTGGCTCTGACCTTTTCTGCTACTGTTTTTGAGAACCAAAGTGGTTTCCTCTTTCTTGTGCTCTTGTTTTTCTCCCCAACGCAATGGGATGTTGCTTCAGCTATTGCATCCTTAATGCTTGCCCACTTTGCCTGTACCCCCTCACCTGTATTTCATTTTGCCACAGCTAGCTTAACTCTGTTGGCCATTTTATCAAAGTCAGCTCCTCTGAAATCCTATATTTTGCCTTGGAATGGGATGATTTAGTTCTAGTGGCCAAATTGAACCATACCATGTGATGGTCACTGGCCCCCAGGTGACCTTCTACCTGGAGATCTGTGATCCTTTCCCTGTTAGTCAGTACTAGATCTAGGATAGCCCTGTCTCTTGTGGGTTGTTGTACCAGTTGTTTGAGGCCCTACCCCTGCAGGGAATCCGCTATGTGTCTAGTTCTGGCAGATGTTCCTGCTGGTATTGACCAATCTGTATCTGGCATGTTGAAGTCTCCCATTTTCAGAACCTCCCCTTTAGCTGTCATGGTTTGTATATCTTCTAACAGTAATGTGTCTGTAACCCGCTTACACATGGGGGTTCCTGAAAGCCTTCCCGGAGCTTGTCTAATGCTCCCTCCTAACTGGTGTTCGGCGTAAAGCCACCTAAGTGTGGGTGTTTTGAGTGCTTCCAAAGCCTCCAGTACTGTCCCTTTAAGAGCTGCCTGCTCGCAGGCTCCAGTGGGTTGGTCTGGGGGGGGGGGGCTAGTGTTTCCCTGTTCGAATCCCTCCTAAGCTGCGGTGAAATCGCTCCCCTTTTGGCAGTTGCTATATGTGCTGAGGGAGCCCTTTTAAATGATGTAACTGTTTGGCCATAATTAGCTAGCATGTTGATGAAATTACAGTTTGTCTAACCTGCTTCTTTCGCAGCTGAGACTGTGTGTGTTGTGCCGCTCCATTTGGAACCAGGCCTTTCTGAAGGGTCCAATAGGGGCAGGGGGTATCCCAAATGGAGTAACTGGCGACCAACCAGAATTAGGACTCTTTAGGGAGCCGGTGGACCAATGAAGATAAAGCTAGTAATTGTGGGAAGTGAAGTCTGGACCATGGCACCTTTTCGCACCACTGAGGGCAAGATTAAGTGACTGGCACCTGTAGCCAGCCAATGGGATTGGGTGGCGCCCGAGCTGAAGAGGATTGCCCCATACTGCCAAGGGGCAGAGATGCTGTGGCGGTGAACGAGGAAGGAGCTCTGGGCTCCTGCGCCATTGAGTTTCGTCTTGAGGCCAGCGTGAAGGCCAGGCGGCCGTTTGAATAGCCGGCGAGCTTCGGACTAAATCCGCAGGTCAGCTGTCAGAGGAGGCTGTGTAAAAGCACAGCTACCTACCAGGCTCACCCTGTAGAGGACTGGAGAATCTGCTGAATCGCGCTCGGTCTGTCAGGAAAGTGAAGCTGCAGTGAGACTCCCGATTAGCTGTGTGTTCGGTCAGGCCATAGGAGCAGCTGCCTGGTATGGTACCCCTCTGTTGCTTTCCATATAAATGTGTGGAGAAGTATCTGAAGTTCAGGCTCAGCCCTGTGAGTGATGTGAGAGCAGTTTTCTTCTGGAGTTGTGAGTACTAAAGCAGGGTAGCTCCCTGTTAACTGTTTCTAGCAAGGGCAAGATCTTCAGGTTGCTTTGCTGACTGCACTAACTGAGCCTGCTGGCTCCATCTAATCTTTGTAGGAACTCAGTGCTCATTTGTGTCAGGGCCCCAACCAGCTGCATCGAGGAACTAGCGATTTGGGCTTGGGCACCCATAGACAGCAACTTATAGGTTAGGCCTGTGCACAGAGCCCTAGTGAGATACTCATATATTGTAGTGGTAAGCCAATCACTCCACCCCCGGTCCTTGTTATCCCCCTTAAATAAATCAGATTGCTTGTTTTGCAAAAGTACACTGGCTAGTTTGTGTATTAATGGTGAAATACTGCACAGTGAATATTGTGTAACTGTACCTTACTTTTCAGGGGGTCCCGGAGTGAGCTGAGTGGTTTGAGCGGGGGGGGGGGGGGCGCTAAGTGTCTATGGTAAGGACCCTGTAACTAAACTGTGTGGGCCACTAGTAAAGGGGGGTTGCAGCAACCCAGAGGGCTGTGACCAAGTCAACCTCGACTGTTCTAACCCCGACCTCTGGGTGGAGGCACCCGCCAACGGATTTGGTCCCCTCACCCTGTTACAGATAAGGCAGGCAGGGGTAGTAGCCCTTAGGATAGCGCCCCCTGGGGGTTACATGTCTATGTCCTCCCTCTGGTCTGGAGGCTTGTAAACAACCCCAGTTAATATGGCTGCCCCATTTTCTGTTTCCAGGGTGACCCACAGTTCTTCTAGCTGCTTATGTGTATTCTGAACTTCTGTCGCTTTGATATCTTCATTGACATAAAGGGCCACCCCCTTTTTACATAGAAACATAGACTTTGACGGCAGATAAGGACTGCTAGGCCCATCTAGTCTGCCCATTTCCCTACCAGGATAGGCCGCAGATCCTAGTTAACCAACAGCCTATTTCTTCCTACCCCCACAAGAATTGCCTTATGTCTGTCCCATGCATCTTGAAATCTCCCACAGTTTTAGACCCCACAACCTCCTCAGAAAGGCTGTTCCATGCATCCACTACCCTCTCTGTGAAATAATACTTCCTCACATTGCCCTGAACCGCCTCTCCTTCTATCTTTAAATTGTGTCCCTTGTTCTTGTAAGTCTCTTTTTCTGAAAGATGCTACCCTCTTGGACTTTGTTGATTCCACTGAGGTACTTAAAAGTTTCTATCATGTCCCCCACTCCCTTCTTTCCTCAAGGGTATACATATTAAGCTCCTTTAGTCTCTCCTCATACGGCTTCTCTTGCAGACCCTGCACCATTTTAGTTGCCCTCCTCTGGACTACCTCTATCCTGTCTATGTCCTTGCGGAGATGAGGTCTCCAGAACTGGACACAGTACTCCAGATGGGGTCTCACCAACTGTCTGTACAGAGGGATAACAACTTCCTGTTTTCTGCTGCTGATGCCTCTCCCTATACATCCCAGTATACCCCCAGCCCTCCCTACTGCCTTCTCACATTGATTGCTAACCGTAGGTCATCTGATATGATTACCCCAGGTCCCTTTCCTTTTTGTTGTTGTTACTACCTCCCCACCCATTGTGTATTCTTCCCTGGGTTCTTGTTTCCCAGGTGCATTATTTTGCACTTTTTGCATTGAATCTAGCTGCCATACTTCTGACCATTCCTCCAACCTTGCCAAGTCCCTTTTCATCCTTTCCACGCCTCCTTGTGTATCAACCCTGTTGCAGATCTTTGTGTCATCTGCAAAAGGCATACTTTTCCTTCCAGTCCCTCTGCAATGTCACTGATGAAGACATTAAAAAGGACTAGACCCAATACTGAACCCTGCGGTACCCCACTAGTAACCCCCCTTTCTTCAGAGTGGGCTCCATTTACAGTTACCTTCTGTGTCCTGTGGTGCAGCCAATGTTTTACCCAGGCTACCACCCTGGGACCCACTCCCAGGCTGGTTAATTTGACTATTAATCTTTTGTGTGGGAATGTGTCAAATGCCTTGCTAAAGTCTAGGTAGGCCATGTCCACAGCCCCTCCCTGGTCTACTACTTTGGTCACCCAGTCAAAGAAATCTATTAGATTTGTCTGACATGACCTTCCCGCTGTGAACCCATGCTGCCTTGGGTCCAGTGCTCCACTGGCCTCTAGGTACTCAACTATTCTTTCCTTCAGAAGTGACTCCATCACTTTGCCTACCACAGAGGTCAGACTGACAGGTCTGTAGTTTCCTGCCTCTGTCTTGGTCCCACTTTTGTGAAGGGAATCACATCCTTCTCCTCCAGTCCTCGGTACCACACCATCCTCCCATGATTTATTAAAAGAGTAGCCAGTGGTTTCACTAGTTCCTCCTTAATTCTTTTAGAATTCTGGGGTGAATTCCATCAGGACCCATTGCTTTGTCCACCTTCAGTTTTAGGAGTTCTTGCAGAACCCTTTCTTCTGTGAAAGGACTGGGATCGACTCCCTATCAAGAGTGCTTCTGTTAATTGGATTAGGCACTTCTTCCCCCTCCTCTTTTGTGAATACTGAGCAGAAATATTCGTTCAGTATCCCTGCTTTTTCACTGTCCCCCTCTGCCCACCCACCGTTCATTCTATTCAGCCTCACTATCCCTCCCTTTGTCTTTCTACGCTCGCTGATGTACCTATAAAAGGTTTTATCCCCCTTCTTAACTGAGTTGGCGATCTTTTCCTCAGTTTGGGCCTTTGCTATTCTGACTTTCGCTCCCAAAACTGTTGTCAGTTACCTATAAATTTGTGTCCTTTTTCCTGGCACCAGCCCTTGAGCCACGTGTTTAGCTCCCCTATCTCCCCTTCTCTGACCTTCTGTCCATCTGCCCCCCTCTCCCAGACCGGCAGGATCTCAGAGAAGGAGATGCTGGATGACAGTTTGTCTCCCAGCCAGGTCAGGTGTTCCTTGGTCTCCACAACTGACCAGCTGGCAAGATCGTTAGTCCCTATGTGTACCAGGATGTTGATGTTTTCTCCTGCTTCCTGCACGATTTTAGGAATACGGTCAGTGTCTGTCCACCCTGATGTACCTGGGAAACATCTGACCATTACCCCCGGCTGGAGGTAGGTATCAACTCCCCAAATCATCGAGTTTCCTATGATCAGAAGTGTTTTGGATTTGCTTTTTGCTTTTTTGTTTTGGTCCCTGTTTTGCTGCACTTGCTCCTGTCCTGCAGTGTCCCCTGCCCTTTTGTTTGATTTCGGAGCTAGAGGCAGATAGCTGTTTGTAGTTTTTATGTGGTTTGTGGAGGTATATGTTGGGGAGCTTTGAGTGATGGGGCACCCAATTTGCCCCTCCTAACTACCTGTCAGTCTCCCGCACCAACTACCCTCTGCAGTCGAGGTGCTTTAGTTGAATGTTGGGGAAATGACAGGCGGTTCTTATAATATATTTTCTTCTGAATATGCGATTTGAGGCATGCAATCTCTGACCATGCTGCCTGGAGCTGAGCCCTTAGATCTCCAATAGTCCAGAATGTAAGACAGCATCCTAAATCCTGTATAACTGCCCTTTTGAAAAGTGTTCCGCAGTACCTGCAGTTAATAATATCCGTTCCAGTTGAGTTGCAGGGTTTATAACCTGGTCCGAGTAGTTAGAAGGAGGAAAATGAAAGCAAAAGTTTGATTTTTTTTTTTGTTTTGTTTGTTTTTGTATATCTTGTTATAACAAGTTAAATTACCTGTGCCCCTGTAAGTGAGGTCACTGTGTGGATACCCATCTGATCCTCCCCCTCCTGCTTTGCTACAGGAAATGTCACAACAGTGTTACTCTATAAAAGGAGTGTAGCATGAGGTGGTTGGGGATGGGGGTGGGTGGGTGACTGGACCCTTCCCCTGCTGAAAAAGAACAACCACGGACGAAAGAAACAAGGAGGTAAGAGCAGAAACAGTCAACCAACAACAAATGCAGTAGTCCTGAAAGCTTAGCCTAATGATAGATGAAACTGTAAGACCTTTAAAGCACCACCTGTAATAATTTCACAGAAGATATACCCTTTAAAAAACATTTTGCTATAGAGAAAAATAAAGCAGTAACAGAAGATATACAGTACCTTGCAAAATACAGTTTGAATCAGAGAAGACTACAGCAGTGATCTCTAAGCACAAAACTAACAAACCTGTAGGCACACATTGTAATAATGCAGCAGAAAGTATACCCTGCAACAGCAATTTGAATCAGAGAACAATAAAGCAGTAAAATGTTAGCAAAAAACAGTAGCAAACCCTGTGAGCACAAAAGGAAATAGTAACACACAGTAAATCTGTCTACCGAAAAGACTTATCTTTTTCCTTGCTGTGTCCTTACAAGCAAACCTAGAAGAAAAGAGCTCATGTAAAGCCAGGTGCCTTTGCCAGCAAACCTAGTCTTCCACCTCAAAAACACCAACTAACCTGACCTTTTAACTCTTCCTTCTGTTGGAAGTTGCTAAGACTTTGTCAGCTCCACCCCCAGTTACACTCCTAATCCTCTGGAAGAGCTGTTGGAGGAAAGCAGTTAGCTCCTTCAGTGTGAGAAGGAGACTGCAAGACCTTTGAGACCAAACCAAAAACATTTCAGCAAAAAAATAAAATAGTGGCAAACAGTAATTTTGCTTAGCTTAATTATAGATAAAAAAGGTCACAAAAATGTAAGCACCACCTGTAGCAATTTCCCAGAAGACATACCCTGCAAAACACTTTGCTACAGAGAAAAATAAAGCAGTAGCAGAAGATACAGCTTGCAAAAACACAGTTTGAATCAGAGAAGATTACAACAGTAATCTCTAAGCACAAAGCAGTAACAAACCTGTAGGCACACCCTGTAATAATGCAGCAGAAAGCATACCCTGCAACAGCATTTTGAATCAGAGAACAATAAAGCAGTAAAATGTTGCCAAAAAACAGTAACAAACCCTGTGAGCACAAAAGGAAATAGTAAAACACAGTAAATCTGCCTAGCCAAAAGAAGCCTTAATATTTTCCTTGCTCTGATAATATTCCTTGCTCTGTCCTTTCAAGCAAACCTAGAAGAAAAGAGCTCAGGTGAAGCTAGGTGCCTTTGTCAGCAAACCTAGTCTTCCAGAGTTAGATTCAGTCGTCATGCTGTGTTCCAGGAGAGCAGGGCCAAAACAAATAGGACCAGGTCCCCTCTCTGTTCTGCATAATCCCGTAGAACCAGCTACCAGAGACACTGCATTATTGTCCTGTATTTTGGTACCATCTTGTGTACCCCCTTGCCTAAGTCCTGTTACAGTATGCACAGTCTGTAACTGCAAAGACGTCCCACGAGTCCCCAGTGCTCCTTCAGGTGTTTTCATAGCATCTACAGCAAGCAGGAGTTCTGACCGTAATTATGCTGGTACTACAAACTCCAGGGCAGTACCTGCCGTAATGTAAGGCTGAAGCAGAGTTAAAACTGATGCAGCATCAGGAATTAAATCTGCAGCAAGGTCTGACTGCATTGTACTCGAGAGATTTAGTGCTGGACGGTCCACAAGTAGGGATTTATATGTTAAAACAGAGAGCAGGTCATTCGGGGAAAGGAGTATTGGGAGTGTCCTTCACCATAGTGTTCTGTGTATAGCAGGCCGACATGATGCACTAGTTTACCGGTGCAGTTAGAGAAGCTGCATCATCAAAGCATTCCGAAGATGAATATTTAACGCTGTTTGAAAAGACGTTGGAACTTTAGCAGGGCTCATAGCAGAGCTCACAGGTTTCTTCGTAGTTTCTTTTGAGTGCGATGTCTGTGGCACTCAGAGCTGGTCCCACTTCCCAGCTGTTTCCATCTGCTGCATGTCTCCAGCTAACTGCCAGCAGTGCTTTTTTGGGAGACCAGGAGCCTTTTGCAGAAATCGGCAGCATCGGGGCAGATCATCCTCTTCTCAGAGGCTGTGCTGTGCCTGCTGCAGGGCTGCCTAAACCCATTCCATCCTCAGACCTGGACACTGTCAGAGCATGGTCTAACAGTACATATGCTGCAGCTGGGCCACTCCTCACCTGAGCTCCAGAGCATTGTGCTTTTTCTGTTGCAGCCAGCAATGCTGCACCTCCGTCTGTCAGCATCTGCAAGAGGAGAGCTCTCCTCTCCCAGATTCCAGCTGTCAGAGCATCGTCTGCACGTCAGATTTTACTGAAGCAGATACAGGTAAACCAGGCACCTCAGGTTCAGAGCCTCCCACCTACACTTCCGTACCCACCATGATATCCCCCTAGCTATGAGGAATATCCATAGAACTGGGAAAATTAAGGTAGTGCATTATCCTCAGGAGCGGCAAGTCTACCTCCACCACCTCCAGGGTTCACCATCTTGCCAGACAGCAAGACAGCCAGAGTTTCCCCCCAACTGAAAGGGTAGGGGATTTTCCCTGGTGTCCTGGCCAACATTGCCCTCTCCATAAAAAAATGGTTGATGCAATTGTCCAAGGCTGTGTGTGAGTATTGATGTGCGAAATGGCTGCCACTACACAGTCAGTCAGTTCACTTCCAGTTTAGCAAGCCTGTAAAGCACTTTGGGCTACAAAGTGTATGAAAAAATGTTATATAAATGCTGATTCGTCTTTCCCCAAAGCATTTATTATAAATAAATAACATGCATAGGTGCCAATAAGGGCTTACAGCCTCGTAGCACCTTCTCTTTCCTTATTATGATGATCCTTAGTATGTTATGCATGGAGGTGCCGCCATGCTTTTGTTTTTGAGCTGCCATGCTTTTACAACATCCTCATGCCTCCCTTCCCCCATTTCAAGCAGAGCACTTGCCCCAAATACTGTTACAGCTATAGTATTTGGGGTAGCAAAGAAAGGAAATAAAGTGCAGATTGAAAAGAAAAAAAAAAAAAACCTATAAAGACTCTGAGAAAGAAAGTGGGAGAAAAGAACAGAGTAGAGATGTCATTGTACAGCTAGCCTGTGCAGTTTTGTTACCACGATAACTGGGTTCCGTTATGCCACAGTATGCTAGGGCGATTAGGTTTTTTTTTTTGTTAATTAACAGTTGTGTCTTATGTAGTGGCAAATCCCACCACCCACACATGCACAAACACACAAATATTTTTTTTTGAGTGGGGTTATAAAACGTACTGTAATACAGTAGTATACCGATTAGTGCAATATTAAATCAACGGTTTAATGTCGCACCGTTAGTACAGAGAAGGGGACAGTATGCATCCTGCTTATGTTCCTCAACAAAAATCCTTTGTTTTTTTTCTGGGGGCATGCAGCATCTGGTCCGCCCAGTCACTTTTTATAGTCTGTTATCTTGAGAGAAACTGTGGGAACCTGAGCAGTTTTGATTGCCGAAGGCAAGTGAAAGATGAGAATTTTGTACAACGGTTGGAAGAAAGTGTTATTCAAACAACATGAAGTCTTGCTATATTATAGACATTAGCAGTTTGTTCCAGCTCTAGAACTGCCCAGGAGTGAAATGGTTAAAACCATTCCAAAATATAATTTTGGCACGAGAGCAGCTCTATCTGTGTCATTTCAAACTTGAACTGTCAGATTCTTTACTCCGCCTCAGTGAACAGTCGCTCTGGAGATTTCTCCTTCTGCTCGGTTCATTTCTCGGTTTAAAAAGTGTTTTCTCGGTTGGATTTAACCGAGAATAGTTTTGTTTTAACCGCAAAACCGTTCAGTTCAAGCTCTATCTGTGGTAACCGTAAGTAAATGAAGGTTTTGTCTGTGTGGAACTTGTAAGTTATCAGTTCGGTTTTGAACCGATCAGTGGGTTTAAAACCCATTTAAAACTAAAAGTTACTATTTTAGAGTGCGGTTCCCGGTTCTTAAAAAAACGGATTTATTACGTTTTTTTCCAATACCCGTGACACGGTTAGGAACCGATAAGGGTGTCTTGCCTGGCACTGCGTTAAAGGGCACTGCTTTTGGTTAGGCTGGCATTATGTCTGAGAAACCCAAAAGAAAACTGGGCCCACTGGGTTTCAACACTGTGATGTTTGTGGGGAAGTCTTTGCCAAGGCTGACCCACACACCACATGTGTTTATTGTCTGGGGTTTGACCACCTCCAGCCAGACTGCCAGGTATGTAAGAATTTCCCTGCAGCCACCCTGGAAAAAAGATTGGGCAGGCTCAGGGAACGAGAGGCCAAAAAGTCCGCTGACCCGGATGGCCAGCCCGGTTCGGTGCCAACCGAACCAGAGGGAGTGCCCTCTGACCAGGGCCAGACTTCCTCGGCCAAAAGAAAAGCTGGTTCTGAGGAACCAATTCCAGTAAAGAAAACAAGAAAATCAGCAGGTCTGGAGTCCAAAATTCTTTCCAACTGCTGCAGAGATAGCAAAAGCCATACAAATTGTCCAGTCACTGTTCAGGGTCCGTCCGAACCACCACTATCTGGTAAAAGGTCGGGTTCGGTCCGGTCCCAGTGGTTCAGGATTATGATATTGAGGAATTTTATGAACCAGAGGAGGGGAGGAGGATTATGAACAGTATGAATGCGCTGGGAAGGTCTGGGTGTGCCCATTGAACTGGACATCTCCCCAGACAGACCTTTAGAATCTCCCCTATGCTGTCTGAGTCCCCATCTCATTTTATGTTTTATAAAAAGTTGTTGAAACCCTCCAGCTTCCTTTAGAAGAGGCTGTGGATGAGCAAGAGGAGCCTGATTTTGTAGAAATGATGGATATTCCAGAGTCTAGAGATTGTCTATTCCTTTACATAAGTCTTTAGGAAACAAACAATTAAAATTTTAAAAGCTCCTAATTCTGTGCCTCCTGTAGATAAAAAGATGGACAGAAGGTATACATTGTCAGGCCCTGATACAGAATTCCTTCTCAGCAATGCAGTCATGTTAGTAGTTCAGGCTGCTGCCTGTGATAAAGCTAATATTCCTTGGCTTCACATCCTCCTGACAATGATTCCAGGAAGATTGATGCCATGGCAAAAATAGTATATGGCAGCCTCTCTGGGACTCAGGCAAGCAAATTATATGGCTTATGTAGCTAGGTATCAGAAATCTAGATGGGATACTGTTATGCAATTGGCCAAGCAGGCCCATGGCCAGCTGGCTAGTGAACTAGAACAGGTGGCTGCTGATGGCATTGAAGCCTCTAAGGTTCAGTTTCATGCTGCTGTGGATGTTAATGATGTTTCCTCTAGGGTCATGGCCACATCTGTAGCTTTTCGTAGGTTGTCCTGGCTCAGGTGTACTAGTTTGTCACAGGATACCCAGACTAAGGCTATGGATTTTCCTGTGGTGGGAAATTCTCTGTTTGGAGAGCAGACAGAGAATTACATGAAGAAGATGGATGAATATAGGACTACTTACAAGAGTGCCCAGGCTAAGGAGCAGCAAGCCACTCCTCAAAGGCATGCCCCAAGGGGTAGGGGTAGGCCTTTTCACAGGCCTTTCTACCAGACTCAGGCCTCCTCTGCCTATGCTCAGAGGGGCTTCTTCAGAGGCAGGGGCAGACGAGGGGTGGGCAGACCTGCTCCCACCCCCCAGCCTAAAGCTCCTGCGAAACAGGCACCCTGATGGGGTGCCCAGGGCCGATTCTCCTGTACCAGTGGGGGGCAGGCTGGCTTAATTCAGTCAGAATTGGGCTTCTTTAACCTCAGACAAGTGGGTTCTGGAAATAGTAAGCCAGGGTCTGGTTCTCAGCTTCAAAAAGTTTCCCAAGTTGAGAAGCAGACTTTTTCTACCTGCAAGTGCTTCAGAGACCCTCGCCTGGAAACAGAGGTCTCATCCCTGTTAGCTCTCAGAGCAGTAGAAAGGGTTCCTCCCTGCATCAGGGCAGGGGTCTGTATTCAGATACTTCCTTACCCCAAAAAGACAGGAGAATGGCGGCCCATTTTAGATCTCAGATATCTGAACAAGCATCTTTTGAAACCAAAGTTCAAAATGGTAACTCTGGCAATGATTTTACCTTCCCTAAGGCCAGGGACTAGCTAGCCTCCCTGGACCTCAAGGATGCCTATTTCCATGTCCTAATCAGGAAGATCCCATCGAAGTACCTCAGATTCGAACTGCCCTCAGGTCATTACCAGTTCAGAGCAATGCCCTTCGGCCTTACCTCTGCTCCAAAGGTATTCACAAAGTGTCTAGCAGTGGCAGTGGCCCACTTAAGGAGGCAGAGGATTGCTGTTTTTCCTATCTAGATGACTGGCTCATTGTAGGCCAGTCCCCAGAACAGGTAAATCTCACCTGCAGGTCACCCAGCAGCTTCTCACCTCCCTGGGTTTTTCTAAACCTACTAAAGTCTGTTCTGGAACCAGTCCAGGTACTCACCTTTATAGGGCAGAATTGGACACAAAGCTAGCCAGAGCCTTTCTTCCCCAGAAAAGGTAAGAATTTAGTGGCTCTGGCCTCTTCCTTCACTCTGCAGGTCTCGACCAGCAAGACACTTTCTGCAGCTCCTGGGGCACATGGCTGCATCCACAGCTGTTGTGCAGGGAGCCAGATTTCAGATGAGAGACATTGTTTCACTTGAGAACCTTTTGGTCTCAGAGAAGAGACCCCTTTCCAAGTTGGTCCCAGTGACTCAACTTGATCCTAGCTCTCCAGTGGTGGCAGGATCAGAGCAATTTAAGAGCAGGGGTCCCCTTCAATTCCCCTTACCACGACTTGACTCTCACTACAGATGCTTCCCTTCTGGGTTGGGGAGCCCACATGAGCGACCTTTCCGCTCAGGGAGTTTGGTCCCCCCAGGAATCTCTGCTCCACATCAATTTGCTGGAACTCAGAGCTGTCTTTTTAGCTCTTCAAGCTTTTTCTGCATCTGTCCACGACAAGGTGATACAAGTCAGAACAGACAACACCACAACAATGTGGTACATCAACAAACAGGGGGCACTCGGTCTTCGGCCTTGTGCACCGAGGCAATGAAGTTGTGGTCTCTGGCCTATTCCTGAACACTTCCCTCATAGCAGTTCATCTTCCAGGAAGGACAATGTCCTAGCGGATGCCCTCAGCAGGATTTCCCAGGGCCATCACGAATGGTCCCTGGATCCTCAAGTGCTGGAGGATAGTTTTTGCCAGGTGGGGCATCCCTCAGATAGATCTTTTTGCAGCCCCAGACAATCACAAACTTCCTCTGTTCTGTTGCAGGCCTCCAGTGCTGGGCTCAGTTCCCCTGGATGCCCTTCTTCTGGATTGGGAGGGGAAGTTCCTCTATGCTTTCCCCCCCTTTCCTCTCCTATTCAAAATCAGATCTCAGCCTTGCAGGGTGACTCTGATTGCCCCGGATTGGGCCAGGCAGCCCTGGTACCCACTCCTTCTGTCTGGCAGTCCATCTTCTCCTGTGCCTCCCCAGGAATCACAATCTGTTGACTTGTGCCCAGGGAAGGGTTTGGTATCCGGACCTCAAATCCCTCAACCTCAAGGCCTGGGTCTTGAGGAGTTAGAGTTTACTGATTTACACCTCTCTCAGGGTGTTCTTGAGATCCTAAAGGCTTCAGAAAGCCTTCCACTAGGGTTACTTATAGTTCTAAATGGAAAAGGTTTTCCATTTGGTGTGCTGGGAAAATATTTCCCAGAATCTGCTGAATTGCCCATTTTGTTAGATTACATGGTACATCTTAATTCCTTGGGTCTCAGACCAGCTACCCTGAGAGTTCATTTGGCAGCTGTGTCTGCTTTTGTGTCTGCAGGAAAGTCATCCCCTCTTTCCTCTCATCCTGTGTTTTCCAAGTTTTTAAGGGATTACTCCATACTAATCCTCCTTTCGGAACGCCCCTGCTTGGGACCTTAATGTTTGCATTGCCCAGTTAATGCAACCCCTTTGAACCTCTCTCTTCTGCAGAGCTTAAGTACCTAACTTGGAAAACTGTTTTTCTAGTGGCTATCACTTCTGCCAGACGATCAAGTGAATTGCAAGCCTTGTCAGTGGAGACTGACTTTATTTCTTTCCACAGGGATAAGGTAGTCCTTAGGACTAATAGGAAGTTTTGCCTAAGGTGGTTTCAGATTTCCATTTTAATCAATCTAGCTCCTTCCAGTATTTTTCACTGATCACTCCTCTTCGGGTGAGAGAAGGTTGCACAGCCTGGATGTTAGGAGAGCTCTTAGTTATTATATAGAGCGTACCAAAGGTCACAGGTTCGAATCCCTCCAACTTTTCCTTACCTATGGTGAAGTTGGGAAAGGCAAACCTGCCACTAAGAGATCAATAGCCAGGTGGAGTGTCTCTTGTATCCAATTTTATCAGAAAGTGGGCAGAGCCCCCCGGTTTGAGGGCTCATTCTACCAGGGGTACAGCTGCGTCTCTAGCTGCTGCCAGAGATATCCCTTTATTAGAGATTTGCCAGGCTGCTACTTGGAAAACGGTACACACTTTTACCAAGCATTACTCCCTGGATGTCCAGGCCAGGAGAGATGCTCGCTTTGGCACAGCTGTTCTTCAGAGCCTATTCCCTAAGTAGGTTCTGCCCCTCCTCCATGGAGGTACTGCTGTGTATTCTGCTAATGTCTATAATATAGCAAGACTTCATGTTGTTTGAAGAAAAAATTACTCACCTTAGTAATGTTGTTTCTTCTAATGGAGTCTTGCTATATTATAGACCTCCCCCCCAACCTGCCCCTCTCAGAACCTCTACTTGGTGGGGTGCGGGCAACTTAGTGTGGGCACTACTTATGTCCTGTTAGCATTTTGTCCCCTTTGGGACTTTGGGGGTGTGTATGTCAGCGTGTGTGTTTTATTATACTTATGTTCCATTTTCATATTATTAGAATGGTGTTAGTATTTCTGGTCCCCTGACTTGAGTCTTGGGTGTTGGGACCATCAATGGTTGTTATTATTTAGGTAGCCATTTGGCTAGTGTAGGTTACAGCTTCCACACAGACCTTAGTGAGTTTGGCTCGTAAAGATCTGACAGTTCAAGTTTGAAATGACACAGATAGAGCTGCTCTCGCGCCAAAATTCTGTTTTGGAATGGTTTTAACCATTTCACTCCGGGGCAGTTCTAGAGCTGGAACAAACTGCTAATGTCTATAATATAGCAAGACTCCATTAGAAGAAACAACATTACTAAGGTGAGTAATTTTTTCTTCTAACCTACATTATGTATAAATCATTTGTTACTCTAAACAAGATATAATGACATGTTTGGATTGAGAGCATACCCCAGTTTTTAGACGGGAATATAAATGATGGATATAGTACGTACTACATATTTCAGTGACTTGCACGTGCAAGGTGCTAGCTATTTGGACTCTAAGCTTTAGTGTTCTGATGTAATGTTTGGTGTACCCTCATCTTCGTAAGCCAGGTTGTTTTAGGCTATTTATCATGTCATACATTGAATGTCTCCTGTATCACCTTGTGCTTTTCTTTTAACGTGCAGTAAACACAGATTAACAAAAAACAAAATATAGTGACTGAGAATGCCTAAAGGAGGGGTGTGTACTGTTTGCTTCCATGGGTTGTGGCACATAATACAGAATGTTCTTAGCCTGACAACATACCATATAGCAGATGGTCTGCATTTAAATGCGACCCTGAAGGTGCTTTATGTGAGAGAGGAATCATTACAGGGCTGGAACAAAACCAAGTACTGTGTACAGAACCTCAAGGATGTTCATTGTTCTCTGCCTGCCATGAACCATTCTACTTTTAAGCTCAGAACAGTTAGACTTGTTTTTGTTAACCCCCCAAAAAAAAAAACTGTCTCATGTGTGCTACTGGAAAGTATCTTTTTGTTAAAGGGACACTGTCAACTTTTTTTGCATTATGTTATTTCTAGGTAAAACACCACATTTTATGATTGCTTATGTTCTCTAAAATTAATTGCTGCTGCTCACTGTTTTATCTGCTTCCTGTTGTAGTAGAACTGAAATGCTTGCTAATGTACAGTTACTCCCAACATTGTTTTGTTTCAAATCCTTGATCTACTCCTATAACATACTTCCAGAACATTTGAAAAAAAAAAAAAACAGACAGTGCAGTCACTCATGATTCAATAGCCTCCTCTTCTCTCACTGCATCATGAGTGGCTAGATTGTTTTGTGGGTACTCCCAAGTCCAGGAAAGATGCATTGGGAGTTGATCAAGGGAATGTAAGCAAACCTGTTTTGGCGTGGTAACTCTAGCATGGGGGACATTCTGTTTTTCAGTTTTTTTAAAGAAAAAAGGAATCTGAATCAAATTACCATTTACACAAACAGTCTGTACAGAATGTACCAATCATTTAAGTTTTTTTTTTTTTTTTTAACTCTGGTCATTTTGAGGCCTAAGAGGGTTGACATTGTCCTTTTAAAATATTCTCCTTCTGCACAGTGCATCAATGACAGGTTATACTGTGGTATTGGAATTCAGGATATGGTACACAGGGCCATATCCAATACTACGATAACTGTGGTTTTCGTGTGTGTCTCTATGTATTTTATTATGGATGACTGTCCATTCTGCTCCATCACCCATGAACAGGAGTTCAAGAAGGCAAGGTTTATGCACAAAAAGACACTGTCTGTAATGACACAATATTCACAATAACTGCCAATGCCATGGCAGGCTTACTATCAAAATTTAATGCTGTTCACATCCCTACACCAAGCTTGCACCCTGTCTCTTCCCCCCCCCCCAAACTCTCCATGTTAAAATCGCATGACTTATATAGCCCTGTCTCCCCTGCTTAGAATCCCCCTCCACAGTAGGCTGCAATAACAGTCTTGTGTATATCATTCTGTTCTGTCTGAAGTCCTTTGAGATCATGCTTTTGACTGTACCAGTGTCTTGCGTGCATTCCCAGGGTACGAGAACCGCAAACCAACCCAAAGAATGCAAGACTGCAGTTCTGCTCTTACAACTGTTAGAGAGTTCTCCAAGGTCATATAAATAGATCCAGGGAGATCAGTAATGTATCTAAACTTTAAAAATCATCCTCTGAGCAGGCCAGTGGTAGGAGCACAACCACCTGCCATGCTGGCAGCCTGGGTTCTGGAATGAACTTGCGTTGCTGGGGATTAGCTGTGATAGAGGATGGAGCATCCAGAGGACTGCTGTCCTCTCCTAGTGAGTGTGGGCTTCGCCTCCCGCCGTGCACCTGTCACCCAACAGAGGCTTGGTGTCATGGCAGTCAGGAGGTCTTGAAGAGTGAGGGCCATTGGCAAAATGCAGAGTGTCATTGTACACTGATGGGGGTGACAGAAAAATCTCTCTGCTGCCATGCAGGAGGAAGAAAGCCATCCTACAGGCCTGGCACCACTAACTGGGCACCCACATGGGATTCTGTGTGGGGGGGGCAAGTTCCCCATCATCCCTGGCAGAAGGGGTAAATTATGGGGGCACAAAGAAGGGGGCCAGCAGGGGAGCAAAGGAGATAAACTTAAGTGGGGAAAAGAAACCCTCCTCCGAACATGCGAGTTTACAGAGCATCTGTGCGTGAAACACTCTTTACAGAAGAAGTGTTTCTGCTGTGCGGAAGCAAGAGGCTCTCTGATTGGTCGTAAGCCCTGCCTCGATCTATACATTTAAAATCAGGAAGAAAGTATAAACTATTACGCCTTGGCTTGTTTTTAATGCTGCCATGTTGCTATCTTTTAAGGCATAAGTTACAAACGGTGACATTAACACAAAATCCAGACACAGCTCTTCTAAAGTAATATACCAATTAGAAATATATCAGATTAATGCACAATTCTCCATATTTATTTAGAAATCCTTTCAGCATGTTGTATTATGGCTGATACTGTGCACTCTTGTGCTTTGTTGGGGAAACTAACATAGTTGATATTTCCTGCTTATTTTGTGAAAGGGTGCCATTACTGAATTTTTAAAAGGTGCAAGCCATACTGCAGTTCTGTAAGATGTTACTAATAGTTCTTTCTTTTTTTTTTTTTTTTTTTAAGATAAACTTGCCCTAGAAGGAATAGTGGTGCAGCGAGCGGAATGCAGACCAGCAGCCAGTGAGAACTACATGAAGTTAAAAAAGTAGGTAACATTACTGCTGCTCTGTTTCTAGGATCCCTTTTGCATGTTGCTTTAGAGGGCACTGAAGTGTGGATCCACTTGATCAACTTGGACAACTTCGATATCGCCATATATTCATTGTATTACACAGACTTCAATTTGGTAATTTATTTATTGATAATTGTTGATCAGGGAAGGCACACTAAACTATGATAGCTTGTTTCCAGGTGCATCCTGGGGGGATGGTTGCATGGACCTGTTTGTTACTGACAGGGGGAATGTTAGTCAAGACACCAGGTAAATGCCCCTACTAAGTGCAATGGGATCCTTGACTTCCACCTGGGCAGTGACCTTGGTTTAATATCTTATCCAAAGGACAGCACCTCAACAGTGCTGCATCACACACGTACTGCACTACAATGTCATTTATGGGTATTGTACCAGGTAACTGGGATGGGGCTAGAACCCACAACCTTCCTATCCTGATGTGTGCATGCTACCTACTGAGCTACTGACTCTAAAGTTGTTTCTTTGTCTGTGTGTGTGTGTGAGACAGGAAATGCTGTCAGATCCATTTATTCCTTTTCTGTAGTTTAAATGTTCTTAATGTGGCCAGATTAATCTATTCCTTTTCTGTAGTTTAATATTCTGCTTTTACAGGTTCTGTTTGAGCTGCACAAAATGGCTGCCTGGTCACATATACAGGCATCTTGTGGGGGCTGTTCATCAACCATGAAAGTGCCAACTCTCTCATGAAAAGTTTGAAGAAAAATTGCTAACTTGCAGGAGACAGTTGAGGCATAAAGCCATTGTGAGGGTCTTTTCCTGGGATATGTTCCCAGGGCAGGCAGTAGTGCAGGTGGAGGTCGTAAAAACCACAGAGATACTGAAGAAGTACAAAGGAGATGATGTCACCTTCCCCGCCCCAACAAACAAAACACACACACACACACACACTCAGAGGTGAGGATGCTGGGGGTACTGTCACTTCAGGGAGAGGTCACGCCCCCACAGCCAAGAGTAGATAAAAGTGGAGGGATAGGAAACTCGCCCTCTCTTTTGGAGATCCAAAATCCAAAGAGGAGCCTTGCCAAAGGAACTTAGCTGAATGGTGAAGGGAGCACAGCTTAAGGGAAGTGTCTTCTGTAGCTAGTGGCAGGTAAGAGACTTTAGGTGAGGCTAAAGTTCAGATTTGTCTAACCATCAACTGTTTAACTTGCTTTATTTTATATTCTTAGAAACTGTGAAAACCTTTTGTCTTACTATGAATATCCTGTTTGTAAATACTTGTAGCATCTTCTAGTAAAGAATCTGTTTTTGATAGAACCTGTGATTGCTTCATTATTGAAAAGATACTTTTTATTATTTCTGCTGGACTCTGCAGTCTGTCTGTGAAATGCACTCTACCAGTAGTTACTGTGTTGACCTTCATGACCCTGAGCAGAAGGCAAAAGGCGGTTTCGTGGTTCTGGTCAAAGAAACCGGGTGGTGGCAGAGAATTAGAAGCCCTCGACCAAAACTGCCCTGTAAGCTGGGATGGCCCAAGGGGCATTTTTTTTCACAGTGTGTGCTTATCCTCCTCAACAACTTGCCTCTTTCCAACCTCTCTAATCTGTTAAGTATATACCCTAACCTTTGTCTCCCATGGCTTGCCATCCATGGTGGAGCTTTAGGGGTTGCCCTTAGTTCTCTGCAAGTCTGAAGCCAGAGGAGAGGGTACCTGTTTATAGGAGGTGTGGGCCTCCATCCTGTGCTGGTCGGGTTTTTCCACCATGTGTTCTCCCTGTTCCCATGGTGGTATGCACAGCATGTTGGGTTTGTGCCTAAGACATGCGCACACTCCATGTGCCCTACCAGGAGAACAAGCCCCCGACCTTGTGACTGCTTGAGCATTCTACCTTTCTCCGCCCAGCTGGAATTTTGCCCCAGTGGCAGCGCATCTCCCAGCTTGGCTGCCTGATTGCTGGCTTCTGAGTTCACTCATGAACTTGGGTCATCAGTATGGAAACACAACTTGCCTTCATTAGGCCATCAGGCAGCTCTAAATGCTAATTCCAAACTCCCAATACCGTGTGTTCAGCGTCTACAGAGCTGGGTGCAGAAACGAGAGGTTGCTAGTCCCAACTATATCAAAGAATCCAAGAAAGTCCTGCACTCCAAGTGCAAATGAACCACCAACCTGCAATATCAATTCAAAAGTATTTAATTTCCAGCGTGGGTATGTTTGAATTACTCCACCCCCTGAGGAAAATCATATCCCTGATTGAAGCGCTGGGGAGTGAGTTTGATGGTGGGCACACCTGTTTTGTAAGGAGCAGCATGCACTGTGATTTTAAATCCATGCTGGAAATAAAATACTTTTGAATTGATACCACTGGTTGGTGGTTCATTTGCACTTGGAGTGCAAAGCTCTAAATGCTAAGCTGTTTTGTGGGCCTTTCAGTTTTACAAAATGTACGCATTTTAGTAAAATTTATATTTCTAGGGACTTTGATGTAGTTCACTTATCCAAACATTGGCGGTTCTGCTATAAGTGCTGATTCGTTGGAACATCTTTAAACTAAGTTCCTCCAGCCCACTGGGTGGTATATCCTCCAGTTGCACCCCGTGAATTCAGATTTTCCTATCTGCTGGAAGAGTTTGGTCTCTTCCTTTGCAGCTCTATGCGTCGTAGGGCCTAAAGTGCACCATTGGCAAACTTCTTTGTTTCTCCAATAGTTTTGGAACCTTTTGTTATTTTCCTTGGTTCTGCTTCAGCCTTGGTGATGGAACATGTAGATGCGAAGCCAGCTGCCGGCTTCAAATTGTGCATCACATGCCAACAGAAGATGTTGCGGATGGATTCAGAAGTGTCGTGGCTCTGCTGCATGTGGACTGCACAAAATGTCATGAGTTGTGGCCTGTGCCCGAAGATGCTTCCTTCTTCGCTGAAGGTTCGTGCCATACAGCTTCTCAGCCATCTGAGAGTGACCCGAAACTATGACCTAAAGGCCATTGTGTCGGGTCAGCAGCTCAACTCACAACCATGGAAGAGGCAGAAGCAAAGGCTGCGGCAGGCACCTTGTCAGCCTTGGCGCTGCTCCCAGCTGGGGTCAGCGTTGGAACGTCCTTCACTGGTGAATTCCAGGAGATGTTTCGAGCCCTCAAGGCCTTCGGAAGAGCTCTGCCCGCCATGGTAAAATGCACTAGAAACAGCACCACCACTGGTCCTGGGACTGAGAGAGATCATGCTTCTCCCACTCTCTAGATTCCCCCAACCGGTCAACACAAGTCAAATGTCAGACTTTGGTTAAGCCAAAATTGGTTGACATCATTGTCGCAAGCTCCATGGTGTCCCCGTCAGGCTTGTCAACTTCCATACTGGCTGACCAGGCGGTTGAGACATTTCTTGACCTGGTTGAGCAGCTGTCAGAGGAGGTCGACGAGAAGTCGATCTCCAAGACCCCGGTGTTCCCTGTCCTCGCCCAGGAGGACACGGACTAATCGGTATCCCTGGCTGGTTGCACTCGGGAATAGCCTTCACCGGAGCCAGTGCACATAAGCTACACTGCACCCATGGTGGCTTCTCCTTGATGTCAGCGCTTCGGTCGATGGTCAGGGTCAAGATGCCACTCACACTCTCGGTCTCTCTCCACTGGGAGGCATCACTGACAGCGTTCCTCATCCTCCTCGTCCTTGAATGAAGGGAGAGACTGCTGGCTCATGCAGCGACGCTACAAGGAACCCTTCTGGCAGCAGTGGGACATGGCTGGGCAGGGTGGAACTCTACCCTCAACTCCTGTGGTGGACTGGCTGGCACCATTCAAGCCCACAGTGGTCCACCTAAGGCAGTTTTCGCTGACACCATTGTCTTCACCACCGCTGGTGGAACAATTTCCCCCACAGCCTTTGAAGGGAGCCTTAACCATGGACTTCAGTGCTGCGACCGGTTTGCCAGGCCAGCTCTCTGTAGAAATCGCCCAGTCAGATAACTCTCAGGTGGTTCATGATGGAAAATGGTTGAAGGCAGTTTGAGTCTTCGGATGGCTCTTCCATGCAGTTGTCAAGGACTCATACCTTCAACCATGAGTCAGTCAAAGAGTTAACTGCCAACCATGGACTGGTGTCATTTGGGGCTCTACTCAGACTCATATGAGAATCTGTCTGTTCCCTTGGAACCTGTGCGTAACAGGGCAAATACCCTTTCACAGACATCCTCGATAAGGACGAATCTTTGGGGGTTGCCTTTCCTCTGGCTGAAGCCATTTTGGGACTGGCCCTGGATCACTGGCAGTATCTTGCATCCTGTCTGGCACCCTCAGCCCATATGGTCTGCAAGTATGTGCTCCCTACTGGCTTTCTGGCCAGACTCTTTGACTACCCCTTGGTCGAGGGACTGGCCTTGGACTTGGCTTTCCAGACTCTCTGAAACCGTAGGGACATGGAAAAGTCCCCCAACAAGGAGTTGAAAAAGCTTGACCATGCTGCCAAGAAGGTTTATGCCACTTCTCCCTCAGTGTCCGTCAGGTGACCTACGTCTTAATGATGGCCAACTTTGGTTACTCCCTGCTAGGAGTGCTAGATAATGTCCTTTCTCTCCTCCCAGCTGACAGAGTTGGCAGTGAAAGTGGTCAGAAACCAGTGTTGAGCACTAGGTAAACACCATCTCCAGACGGCCTTAGATATGGGTGACTCCTGTGCCCGTGATGTGGCAGTGGCCGTTTTGATGCATCGCTGGACCTGACTGAGGCTCTACACCTTTACAGCAGACACACAGCACAAGTTGGCTTGGTGTCCTTTTTTTGGGCACCGACCTCTTTGACCTGGGGTGGATGGTCATCTCACTAGGATTGAGAAGTCCAGTGCCACCCTGGACTCTGTGGCTTTGTCACTTTCAGTTTCAGTCCTTTCAGCCACAGCAGCCTCAGCAGGGGTAATACCAAGCCTGGTGTCCCAATGCCAAGTTCTTTGGCCAGGGGCTCCAAAGAGGCAGGGGTAGCCCCAGTGGTCAGTAGTCCTTCAAAGCTGCCCAGTGATGGGTCAGGGGTGTCAACCTCCCACCTGTCTAGTCCCTGACCCAGCTGCCTATGATGGTGGTGGTGGGGTTGGCATTTCCACTTCTGGCCACACTGGTCCACTGTTACTACGGACAGGTGGGTTCTCGAGGTGGTAGGCGGAGGGTTGCCTCTCGATTTTGAGGCTCTCCTGCTTTTCCCAATCCCATGCTCTGAAGAAGTTCTTGATGTCGCAAGACATGCTGTATGCCCTCAGGGAGGATATTGCCCAGCTCCTTGCTTGTGAAAGGAGCTATAGCCTGTGTCCCAGACCATATGGCAAATCAGGGGTGTGTGTCCAGGTACTTCCAGGTCCCAAAACAGATGGGGGGCTGGCACTTCATACTGGATTTGCACAGTCTTAATCAGTTCATGTGGAAGCTCAAGTTTTGGATGGTCACTCTGAACCAGATTATGCTGTCCCTGAAGCAGGGCATGTGGTTCTGCTCCCTGGACATCCAGGACATGTTCTTCCACATCCCAGTCCATCCCACTGGTGATACCTCTGGTTCCACACAGAGGGGGTTCTCTATCAGTTTCAGGTCATACCCTTTGGCCTTCCATCCGTGCCTAGGGTGTTCAAGTGCATGGCAGTGGTTGCATCCTTCCTGCAGTGCAAGGGCATCAAGGTTTACTCCACCACCTGGACAACTGGCTGATAGCCCTGTAGCCCAAGGAGTCCGTGTAGCGGTCCAGGGATCTGGTCCTCCAGACCTGCAGAGACTTGGGCCTCTTGGTCAACCTGGCCTAGTCCAAACTGATCCCCTTTTGGGTGATTCACTTCCATCACGGTAGAGCTAGACTCCCTGCGGGCCAAGCCTGCCTCCCTTCAGACCAGGCACTGGATCTTACCTCCTTTGCATGATCATTTCAAGTTGGACGCTTGCATCCTGCCCAGGACTTCCTGTGGCAGAAGGGGTGCATGGTGTCTTGCAGCAGTGTGGTCCAGTGGCCTCACTGGTGGTTGCGGCATCTACAGTGGGAATTAGGCCGTCAGTGGTCGCAGTGCCTAGGACACTTGGACCAGCCGGTCACAGTGACCCAGCCAATGTGGGATCCCATCCAGTGGTGACTGATCCCAGAACATCTGGAGGAAGGTGTCCTATTTGTCCACCCAAAACCGTCCATCACTCTCACGATGGACATGTCTCTGGTGAGGTAGGGAGCTCCCCAGGGAGACCACAGGGCCTAAGGGTTCTGGTCACCTAGGGAACCACGTCACCACATAAACTTGCTGGACTCCATGTAGTGTGGCTAGCTGTGATGGAATTCACTCCTCTAGTCCGGGATCAGATCATGCAAGTCCAGAAGGACAACACCATGTTCATGTTCTACCTGAACAGGCAGGGCAGCATGCACTCTGTTCCCTTGTGTTGGGAGGCCCTCCGCACTTGGACCCTCAAGTGCAGCCTGGGTGCAGATCTCCTGGTGATCCATGTTGCTGTAGTGGATGATCAGCTGGCAGTTGCTCTCAGTGGGGTGGATGAGATGTTGCATAAGTGGTCCCTGCAGCAGAAGGCTGTGAACCACCTGTTCTCCCTGTGGGAAACACCTCTGAATGACCAATTTGCCTCCTGGGAGAATGCAAAACTGAGGCCGATCTTCCAAGAATCAATCTTCACCATTCATCACTTGTGGGTCTTAGACCGGAGACAATAGGACCCTATGGGAGAGTATGCTTTTAAGAATTTTGGAGGAGGGGAGCCGATGGTGGGGATGTTACCACCCATGAGGCAGATGTATGACATGATGGTCGGGGACTGGCCAGTAACTGATGCTGGCCTCCCTTCCTCCTCAGTTCTGTTTTTCCTGCCATTGAGGAAGGTACTTCGTGGGAGTATTCTACCATTTTCGACTGTAGCAGTTCTGTTCTTCGCTGCACTTCAACTCCCTGTTGCCGCTTTTCTTACTATCTTTCTGTCTGTTACAGCATTGGGTTTTATTTTTGCTCATTGTCTTATATTTCATAATAAGTTCAGTCATGTCCAGTCAGGGGCCTAAAAGCAGATGAAGACTGGAAAAAGAGCGGAGCCTCCCCCATGCATCGGTGCCCCTTTGGGAGAAACCTGTCCATTCCGGACTGCCATGACCAATGTTGGAGCTGCCTGGGATCGGACCAAGATATGGATTGTTGTGACGCCTGCTTCTCCATGGACCTGCGCACTCTCAAAATCTGCACAATGAAGTGAGGATGGCCCCCCCCAATACTTTCAGAGGCCGGTGTTGCACTTGGGATTCCAAGGTGATGTCCCTGAGCTCTTCCCCATAGCCCCTCCCCAGTACTATATGTACTGAGGTAGACCAGGTCACTGCTAGTCCTCGTCTGGCTGAAACGGGTGGCCTGGAAGAGGGGTCTGTGGCACAGGGGTTGTGTACCCCTCTCAGTTTGGTACACCCCCAGTGACTCATTGTAGCTATACACTGGCTCTGTGCCAGCGGGTCCCTTGGGCCTGCGGTCTGGTGCTAATTCAGCTCTTGGCACTGAGGCCAGTGCCGGAGCGGAGTGGTGCCACCCACACGGCCAGGCCACCTCCTGCTTCCGCTGCTGGCACTGGGAGAGGAAAGGTCCCTGGGGTCTACAGATTGGAAATCTCCTTGATCTTGTCCTCTGATCTGGGGGATCATGACTGGGATAATCCTGACTGGCTTCCCAGTTCTGGTGAGTATAGGGACCTTTCTAGGCCTAGCCCTAGGCCTTTGATGTTGTCAGCATTGTCTGGGGGTGCTGGTCCTGGGGCAGGGGTGTGTGCCATTTCCCCTGTGTCCCATGGTGCTGTTGGAGGCACCGGGAATGTGTCTGGTGCCGATTCCTGCGCTGGAGGGGATAGCGGTGCCTGGTGCAGCACCGGGTTGAGGTCCAGTGCTGAGTCCGATTCCAGCCCTGTTTGCAGTGGCGCAGGGGGTTGTGGTACTACTCACAGCACCAGATCTCCTTTACCCCTGGTTTTGACTGCTTCTGATGCTTCTGGGCCTAGTCTAGGGGGCAGAGCCCTCTCTGGTGAGGTGGGGATTGAGTGGTCTCGATCAGCACCTCGGTCCGTGCCTAGAATGGCTGTGGACTCGCGCTGGAGCTGTAGTGCTGATTCAGGTCCTTTGACCCCTCTGAAACCATCAGGCCCTGCGGCAGGTGGGGATAGGTATGCCGTGTGGGATCTGTATGGCTCAGACTTTCCCATTTGGGGGTTCTCTCCGAAGAGCACCACCCCAATAGCACGTCTATAGTTGGGTATTCTCGAGTGGGTGAGTTGCACAGTCCCTCCCCTTGGGGCAGGTCGTCCCAACTTCACATTTAATATTCTATAGATGAAAGCCGTCCTCTGTGCCCTACAGGCATTCCAGATGGAGATTACACCAGGTACTCTTCTGGTACAAACAGACAATACCACGGTGATGTACTATCTCAACAAACAAGGAGGCACCCATTCCTACCCCCTTTGCAGGGAGGCTCAAAGGGTTTGGGAGTGGGTACTGCAACACGGTGCAGATATCATTGCAGTGCATGTTTCCAGAGTAGATAGCACTATCGTGGACAGTCTAAGCCGATCACAGGTCAGAGTCTACGAATGGGAACTGCTTCAGGAAGTCACAGAGGACCTGTTCCACAGATGGGGGACACCAGATTGCACCTCTTGGCGTCCCCATCCAACACAAAACTGCCCAATTTCTGCTCGCCAGATCCAGGGACTGGTGTTTTCTGGCGAGATGTGTTGTCCCTCTTTTGGACGGGCAGGTTTCTCTACGCTTTCCCGTCCTTCCCTTTGATCCAGAGTGTTCTATTGAAGCTCTGACAAGAGCGAGCATGCCTTATTCTAGTAGCGCCCTTTTGCCCAGGCAAATTTGGTTCCCTCTCTTACATCAGCTGACCCAGGAACCTCAGGTGCCTCTGCCATTCAGCTCTCATCTTCTGTCCCAGGAGGCAGACTCCTTGGTCCATCTGGATCTTCGGTCTCTGAACCTGCATGCCTGGCTCCTAAGGACATGGCATCCTGAGATAACGGGGTCTCTCAGGAAGTTGTGGACGTTCTGGTAGCAGCCAGAAAACCCTCCACCCATGCCACTTATGCCATGAAGTGGTGCAGATTCTGTATTTGGGCTCAAGCTCGTAGATTGACCCCATTGGATTGTTCTGAGAGATCTGTTTTGGACTACCTCCTATCCCCCTACAAGGTGGGTCTTGCCTACTCCTCCATTAAAGTGCACCTATGTGCTATTTCGGCGTACCATTCTCCAATAGGTCACCAGTCTCTAGCTCAGCCAGCGGCTTCTTGTGCAGCATCCTGCATTTGAGACCTCCCATCAAAGACCCGGTTCCACCCTGGGACCTTCCTTTCATTCTAGAGCAGCTTATGCTGCGCCTTTTGAACCAGCCGCAGACTGCAAGCTGCGTCTCCTCGCTTGGAGAGACGCTTCTTTTAGTTGCCGTTACTTCCGCCAGAAGAATTTCTGAGCTTCATGCACTTATGTGCAAGGATCCTTATTTGGTTTTTCACAAGGACAGTGTGTCCTTAAGAATGAATCCTAAGTTCCTTCCCAAGGTGTTCTCAGCTGTCACGCTCAACCAAGATACAGACGGGCCAGTGTACTATCCAAATCAGTGTAACGGGGGGAGGCCCTGTTGCTCACTCTGGATGTGCATATGTGTCTCAGATGTTACCTGACCAGAAGCAAGGCACATCATAAGTTGGACCAGCTCTTTGTTTCCTACGCACAAAGAATGCCCGGTACTCCCGTCTCCGAACAGTCGCTCTCTTGATAGCTGGTAAAGTGCATTATGTTCTGTTACCAGAAGCACAACAAACCTTTATCAGGACCGGTAAAAGGTCATTCTATGAGGGGGTGGCTACCTCCTTCGCTGCACTCAAAAATTTCTCCACTTCAGCCATTTGTGCGGCAGCAACCTGGAGCACTGTACACACCTTCATCAGACACTACAGTTTGGATATTGCCTCTAGATGCAGAGCTAGTTTCAGCTTGGCAGTCCTTCAAGGACTTTTGTCCTAAAGTCTGAGACATCTGTCTTATCCTCCTCCCGATAACAAATCATTCCCTTACTGCTTGGGAATCGGTCCTAATTGTGTACTAGGTCCAGTACCCACGCACAAAACTCCTGGCTTAGAGTATGCATGGCGTAAATCCCACTGTTAACACCATCTGTCGTCTAGGCACAGGTCAGGAAGCATAGGAAAAACCAGGAGCAGTTGTAAAATTTGCAACAAGAGTATTTTTTGTACTAGCAGTTACATAAAAAAATAATATTGTTCAGTATAACTATTTACTAAGGCCAAATAAATATAAAAAGTTCATGTGAGTTTTTCTTCAGTTTGTCCATCTAACATGCAGTTGCAGCTCAGCTCTCTTACAAGTCCTTCCAACCCCCATTCTTAACAAGCATCCAGTTTCTTCCAAAGTGTTCTTGCATGTTTCGGGCAGGTGCTGCAAGAACACAGTGTGCCTGAGCTGAGGCCTCTTTCACAGCTCTTCTGCAAAAGGCTTAAAAATTGCACTAAGGTAACCTCTTGATTTTCCAATAACTTTTTGCAATCATCTCAAGCTATAATTATATACATTTCAAAAATGAACACTATATAGTTTCTAAACAAAAGGGATCCCATACATCACTTACATTTCCATACAATGATTTGCATATATTTTTGTACCAGCAGATATGCAAGGGAGGAACAGACAAACAGCAAGGGAAGACAGAAACAGTGAGAGGCAAATAATTGTGAGACTGTCAGGGTGATCAAATCCTAGGTCTCACAAGAAAATTTGGTTGCGCAGCCAGACGGACAAGACAGGAAAGGAATAGAACAGATCCCTGCATTGACACTCGTCCCATAACAACTAGGACAGGGTCCTGCTAGTACAAATAAAACACTTGTTGCAAATTTTACAGCTGCTTCTGTTTTTTTTTTGTGCTTCCTGACCTGTGCCTCGATGACAGTCGGACCTTCACGGACGCCAGCTTCAGTCGACTACCATTTTTCTCATGCCTTACATAGTGATTCTTTTTCTTTGATGTTTGACATTGGATCCTTGTCCCTCATTCGAGGGTGGGAGGAGTGCGAGCCTGAGGGCGCCTCACCCCTGGTGGGGAGAGACTGGCACAGCTCCCGGAAGGTACCTGTGAAGGAAGAACTGAGGCTGAGAGGCACAAAGAAACTTCTGCTGGCCGAAGCTTGGGCTGCTTCTTCTTCGAAGGCCTTCATCTGCTTTAGCTGTTCGGCTGATCCCGCAGCCACGAAAACCACTCACCTTGCTTCTTTCGATTTAACCGGCGGGTTCCTTTTCTCCGGTCTCCCCAGCTAAAAGCGGCGCCATCGTCGTCAAGGACGTTGGATGGAAATGCCAGGCAAAAGGTATAGGTGGTGGTGTCATGACCGACACCTAGGCAGTACACGCAGGTAAGGTGGGGATCGGTTCGTGACATTTTCTGGCCACACGAACACCGGTGAAATTCGGGGGGATGACTTGTCCTCCTTGTCTGATACGCTATTATCTGAATCGAAAACTCTAACGAGTTTGAGAGATAAAATCAATAAAAACCGATGATGCGAATCCAGGGCCTACGATGGCTAGAGTTAGCACAAAAGAACCTGATTCTTCCAGCAGAAAGGAAGATCTGGTGTCATGGGGCAGAGCCGAGGTATTTACCACCCGGGTGGGTGGGAGGAGCCAGCTTGAAGATTTTCCGGTGAGATTTAAAGGGAAAGGGACATGCCAAAGAGTGTGGATGAACAACATATACCACTCATAGAACTACTGTTACTGGTGAGTAACCTGTTCATTTTCCCTATACCCAGAGGAGTGGTGGTGCACAGTGACATCAGACCAGTGAGTGCTCCAGATCATTGAAAGGGGTCACACCCACGAATTTCTAGAGGTTCCCCCAGAAAGTCCTCCCGTGCACTCTCATTACCCTCAGGCCCACATAACCCTCATCCGGGAGGAGATTAAGGCACTCCTGCGCAAAAAGTGCCATAGAGCCAGGGGGCATGGCCAACAGCTGGGCCGAGAACAGCCTCTTCCTGCAGCTGTCCAGACAAACGCTGAAAAACAATAAAAAATTGCTATTTTTACAAGAATAGTAGTCTTCTAATACTAATTAGCTTATAGAACACAAGCTTTTGACAGATACCGTCTTTGTACCGCTGGGCATTAGTAATCAGTCGAAATGGTCCAAGGTAATAAAGCCAGTTCCAACGTGGAAGGGGCCCAACCTAAAAAAACTGAATTGGGCGGCAGTAAAGATTCCCACCAGGGTCCTGAGGAACATGCGAACCGCAACCAACAAACACGACTTTAATGAAAGCCATATAGAGTTTGGATGCAAAACTTGAGGAGTACAATACAGAACTTCGGCTGGTTTACTTAAAAGTTGGCACTCTAGCCAGTGAGATGCAGGGTGCGAAGAAACATGCTGACAAGGCCCTTGTGATGGCTTCGGGTCTCACAAAAGAGAATGGTCTACTACGGAGGCACCTAGAGAATGTCGAGAACTCTGTCTGTGCTTGCAATGTCCATGTGCTTGGCCTCCTGGAGCATGTGAAAGGGTATCATCTTGCCACCTTTTTACAGCCTTGGCTAAAAGAAATCTTGCAGCTTGAAACAGATTTTATGATCCATAGGGTATACAGGATTGCACCTTGTGGTAGTCGCCCAACTGCAGCAACCGGGGACCAGGTACCACGCACAATTATGATAGAACTGAGAACATCCACGGAGCAGGACATTATCTTACAGCAAGCAGAGGCATTAAGCCCGATCACCTGGCAAGACCACAGGGTACATTTCTTCCTGGACTTAAGTTTTGCAACAAGGATGAGATGCACCAATTTTGACAGAGTGTGGGTGCTCCTCTGAAATTTGGGGGTGTACCATGTGCTATTAATGCCAGCCAGCCTAAGAATTGTATATGGCAGTAAGAAATGCCTATTTTCCAATGTCAGAAGCAGCCAAACTTCTGGAAAAATTGAAAAACAATTTGTTGCTCGAGAAGCAACCTCTGACTTTGAAGGGGACTGAACTGTTAAGTAAAGCTCATGTTTTACATAAGTTTTGTGGGTTGGACAGGGAATTTAAGAAGGAAGACTCTATGTGTCTGGATGCTTAATGGATAATACCCCAGAAAGTGTAAGCTTTGTAAAAACGTATGTTGAAAGCTTTTAGCTTTGAAATGGTGGTCGAGATAAAATGGTGCTTTACGGTGCACATAGTACTTGCATTTCCCTTTAACTCTGTCCGCCCTCATGGAGCTTCATATCCCTACTACAACTTTACTGTTTAAGGGCAATTTTTTGTTTGCTCATCGGAGAAGTTTGTATACCATTTTGATATAAACATATAAAGTTCATGCCGGGTAAAATTATAACAATTGCCTACGGTGAGGTTGAGATTCAAAATATGACTGCTCTTCTTTCTAATTTCAAAATAAGACTGTTCTTTTTTTCTAATGTGTCAGGAGCTGTGCAGGAAGGTGTGAAGTGACTAAATAGTAAAACGATGTTTTGAGGGTGAGATGCTTAACCCTATAAAAGGGTGCACGGTTAAGCAGTAATGCACGACAGGGTGTGGTGTATCATGGGATATCGTCACACCTTGGGTGGTTGAGCATGAGGCCGCAGGCCGAGTGTGTCCAACGCCCAAGAAGTGACTATATCCCATGATATACCACACCCTGGAGTGCATTATTGCTATTAAGTGGTTTAAATATTTTTTAAATTTAAAAAAAAAAATAAAAAAAAAGAATAGAAACATTTTAAAAATGTGTTTTGGGGGTGTTGGAGGAATACCGTTAAATAAAATAGTTCCTGGAGGGCTCTGGGCAGCAGGTGGTGCTGTTGGCCATGATAGAGTAAGTGGAGCTCTTGTGACTGGGTGACCTGCTCCTTACCATTGCAGTTTTCTCTTTTTAAAGTGTTCTACGTTCACAGTGCACTTGATTTTTATTATTTTTGTTCTGGGAATTGGATGAGACAGAAGAGAGGCTTAACACAGTCTGTAAAAAAAAAGGGGGATAAGGCATTTTATAGGTACATCAGTGAAAGGAGAAAACGGGGGGTTGTGGAGACTCAAAGGAGAAGAGAGAGTGTAAGGAGGGGATCTGGACAAGGCAGAAATACTGAACAGATACTTCTGCTCAGTATTCACTAAGGAGGGGGCGGGTCAAGGACCACAATTGGGTTGCAGATTCAGTTAGGGGGAGAGGTGAACAACAGTCCATTCACAGTGGAGAGTGTTCTGGAAGATCTCTCAAAGCTGAAGGTGGATAAGGCCATGGGGCCAGACGGCATCCACCCCGAGGATTTTAAAGGAGCTGCGAAGGGAACTAGCAGCGCCTCTGGCGGCCCTGTTCACAGAGTCACTCAACACGAGTGTCCTTCCAGAGGACTGGAGAAGGGCACATGTAGTCCCACTGCACAAAAGCGGCAGTAGGGAGGAAGCGAGGAACTACACGCCAGTCAGCCTCACCTCAGTGGTGGGAAAGATCATGGAGACACTGCTGAAAGAAAGGATAGAGGCACATTTGGAATCCAGTGGTACTCAGGATCTGAGGTAACACGGATTCACAGCAGGAAGGTCAAGTCAAATGATTCTAATCATTTTTTTTGATTGGGTTACTAGAGAACTTAATCAGGGAGGGTCAGTAGACGTCGCCTTCCTGGATTTCAGCAAAAGCCTTCAACACCATACCACATAGAAGGCTGATTAACAAGGTGGGTAGTCTGGGCATGGGAGACAAGGTGGTGAACTGAGTTAGGAACTGGTTAACAGACAGGAGACAGAGTGTGGTGGTAAGTGGGGTACAATCTGGGGAGGGGGGCGACCAGTGGGGTACCACAGGGATCAGTAATAGGACCAGTCTTATTCAGTGTCTTTGTTAGTGACATTGCAGAGGGGCTGGAAGGAAGGATCTGCCTGTTTGCAGATGACACCAAGATCTGCAACAGGGTGGATATTCCAGAAGGGTTGCAGAAAATGAAGAGGTGATGGGAGAAGCTTGAAAGATGGTCAGAGATGTGGCAACTGAGGTTCAGTGTAAAGAAGTGCAAAATAATGCACCTGGGTAGATGGAACGCTGGGGAGAACTACAGGTTGGGGGGGGGGGAGCGGACTGTCACCTAAGAGGAAAGGGACCTAGGGGTCATCATCTCTGATGACCTTAAGGTATCAAAGCAGTGTACAAAGGCGGCAGGGAGGACCGGTGGCATGCTGTGGTGCATAGGCTTGGGAGTCACTAGCCGGAGGCGGGAGGTGGTGTACAAAACATTGGTAAGGTCTCACCTGGAGTACTGCATGCAGTTCTGGAGGACACATCTGTGCAAGGACATAGATAAGGTGGAGACTGTCCAGAGAAGGGCAACAAAGATGATGCAGGACTTACACCACAGAACATATGAGGAGAGACTAAGGGACCTCAAGATGTACTCACTGGAGGAGAAGAGACTGTGGGGGGACATGATTTAAACTTTCAAGTACCTCAAGAGCATAAATAAGGTGCAGGTGGGGGAGCTTTTCCAATATAGAAAAAGTACTAAAATAAGGGGGCACAATATGAAATTGGAAGGGGGTAGATTTAAGATGTAATGTGAGGAAGTTTTTCTACACAGAAAGGTTAGTTGACACATGGAATAGTCTGCCACAAGAGGTAGTGGGGATAAGCACTTTGGAGGGGTTTAAGTATACTTGGGACAGGCACAAGGGAAGCCTGACGGGGAGGGAGTGATGAAAAGCCATTGAGCACATAGGGTCAGTGGCCACATACAATGTATAAGGCCTGCGGGCAGACTGGATGGGCCTAGCGGTCCTTATCTGCCAACAATTTCTGTGTTTCTACATAGAGTACAAGCATTTCAGGATGCTCACTCAGCAAGGGTTATTGCGCCTCCTTCACCAGGGGGACTGGCTTTGTTCTCTGGACATGCAGGATGCCTATCTCCATATCCAGGTTTTCCTGCCCCACTGCTGGTTCCTCAATTTTTGCTTTCAGGGGGACCAGTTTCAGGCCCTCCCCTTTGGCCTTTCCTCGGCTCCCCGAGTCTTCACCAAGTGCTTAGTGATGGTGACTGCAGCTCTTCAGAGACTGGGCTTTTATGTTTTCCCCTATCTGGACGATTGACTGTTGACAGCCCCCTCTAGGGCTCAGTTAATTCAGACCCTGGAGTCCACCTTTCAGTTATTGCAAGTCCTGGGGATTACTCTAAACCTGCCCAAGTCTTGATTCATACCAAGCCAGCACCTCCAGTACGTAGGAGCAGACCTAGACTCGTCCCAGGGCAGAGCCTTCCTGCCACAGGACAGGGCGGAGAGTTTGATGGCGCAGATCTGGCTGGTATCTCCTCCCGTCAGGTTCCAGCCAGGTTTTTCCTTCATCTGTTGGGGCACATGGCAGCATCTATAGCTACGGTTCTCCTGGCCTGCTTTCATACGAGAGTCCCTCAAGTGGACCCTCTGGGATTAGTGCTCCGATGACCTGGACCAGTTGGTACTAGTCTCCAGTCCGGTGAGACAGACCCTGGAGTGGTGGCAGAACCCCTGTGATCTACTCAAGGGGGTTCCTCTCTGGGCAACATCCCCACAACAGATCCTCACTACGGACGCCTTGGGCCTGGGCTGGGGTGCCCATCTGACCAACCGTCAGACTCCGGGGACTTAGTCCACGTCGGAGCAGCATCTTCACATCAGTGTGCTGGAGATGCGGGCAGTTCTGTAGGTCATGCAGGCATTCCAGACCCACCTTCTTCCAGGCCCACTCCTGGTACAGACAACATGGCTGTAGTCTACTATATCTTCAGGCGAGGGGGGTCGACACACTTCTACCCCCTTTGCAGAAAGGCCATGAGAGTCTGGTATTGGGCCATAAAGCACAATCTGGAATTGTTGCTGTACATGTTCTAGGCGTCCAAAACATCCTGGCCGACAGCCTAAGCAGGTCCAGGTCAAGGGCCCACAAGTGGAACTGCTATCCTCCATGGTCGAGGACCTCTTTGACAGGTGGGGTCATCCAGAGTTGAACCTTTTTGTGTCCCCACTCAACACAAAACTTCCCAATTTCTGCTTGCTCGATCCAGAGCCTAGTGTTTTCTGGCGTGACGCATTGTCACTCTCTTGGACTGGGAGGTTCCTGTATGCATTCCCTCCCTTTCCACTTCTGCAGAAGGTACTCCTCAAGCTTCAGTCGGAAGGGGCGGAGATGATTCTCATAGCGCCCTACTGGCCACGTTAGATACGGTTTCCACTACTGCAAGAACTAGCAGTGGAGCCTCAAATTCCCTTGCCCCTGTAATCCGACTTGCTGTCCCACGAGCAGGGCACTCTGGTCCATCCAGACCTCAAGTCGCTGCATTTTCAGGAGTGGCTTCTGCAGACTTGGCTGTCACTCGCTTCAGAGTCTCTTCCAGGGTGGTAGATGTCCTGGTGGCTGCCAGGAAACCTTCCACAAGAGCTACTTACATCATGAAGTGGAAGCGCTTCTCCATCTGGGTCGCCGCTTGGCACCTGGATCCCTTCTTCTGTCCGGTGAACTTCATTCTGGAGTACTTCCTGTCCCTTTTGAACTCAGGCCTGGGGTACTCGTCGCTTAAAGTGCACCTTTCCACCATCTCTGCATACCATGCACCTATTGAGGGCAAGGCTGTTGCCCAGCTGGAACTTTCCCCGCACCTTCTTGTGGGGTATTTTACATTTGAAGCCTCCCATTAGGGATCCTGTCCTATCATAGGATCTTCTTTTTATGTTGGAAAAGCTCACTTTGCCTCCCTTTGAGCCAGCTGCAAGCTATGCTTCCTATCGTGGAAAGCATTGTTTTTGGTTGCTGTTACTTCTGCATGGAGGATTTCCAAGCTTCTGGCTCTGATGTGTAAAGAGCCTTATTTGTTTTTTTCACAAAGACAAGGTGTCTTTACATACAGATCCTACGTTTCTACCTATGGTGATGTCTGAGTTTACTTTAAATCAATCCACCCACCTGCCTGTTTATTTTCCTGAGTATTCAAATCAGGGGGAGGCCCTGCTTCCTGCTCTGGTACTATTTGGACTGCATCTGCCCTATTAGGAAGACTGATAAGTTGCTTGTTTCATTTGCCCCCAGGAGAGAAGGGTCTCCTGTTTCCAAACAGTGTTTAAGTGGTTAGCAAATTGTATTGTTTATTGCTACCGCAAGTACGACAAGCCATTGCCGGGACCAGTCAAAGGCCACTCTACCAGAGGCATGGCTACCTCGGTTGCTTCCTTCAAAAATGTGTCCACTGCAGACATCTACGCAGCTACCACTGGGAGTTTGGTTCACACCTTCATCAATCATTACAGTCTGGACATCGCCTCCAGGCGTAGGGCCAACTTTGGACTTGTAGTCCTTCAGGGCCTTCTCTCATGATTGCCCTCTGGCAGTTTTCTTCCTTCTTCTTGCTGACCAGGTCAGTTCCAGTACTGCTTGGGACTCAGTCCTACTGGTGTTACCTCTGCAAGAGCCCCCTTGAAGTAAGAGTACAGTTACATAAGAACTTACCATAACAGTAGATCTTCAAGAGGAGCTCTTGCAGCAGGTGCTGCTTTCTCTCCCTCCTTCCCCCTGATTGCTGCTTCCCCTGCTCTGCTTTCCTCAGTCCTGAGAAACCACCTCAATTCTCCATTCATTTACCTTTGGTGCTGGGGTCTCCGTTGGGAGAACCCGAGGAAAGTCTGGGGGAATGTCCCTTTTACACCATAGGACAGACATCGGTGTGCCGACATTGAGGGCAGTCCCATGCTATAGATCACTAGCTAGAAGTTTTCCGTGGGGTCCTGGTAGCTGCCAGCTTCAATCCTTCTGGTGTTGTCTGCTGCAAGAGCTCCTCTCGAAGATCTACTGTTACGGTAAGTTCTTATGTAACTGTACTTTCTGGTCAACATATCCAGCTTGGACCCTAACTATCCAACATAGGCTCCCTGGATCTGACCTAGGATCCCTGGGTCAGACCTAGTATCCATCGGTATCTGCCCCCAGATCCTACATCTGTCTTTGGTAGGATTTCTGTTAGGATCCCTAGGTAGGATACCAGCACTATCTGACGAAGTGTGGTAGGATCCACAAAAGCACTCTGTGAGCAACGCTAGTATCAGTTGCAGGAGTGCAAGGAGAAATCGCAGAGAGGAGAGAGAGTGCTGAGAAGTGGCAGAGTGGATAGATGGGGGAGGGTCTTCCATAGTTTGGGGAAACGGCAAGAGAAAGCAGCCTGGCTAGCTGAGGATTTCCTAGAAGGAAGAGAGAAGGTACGATAGCCAGAACTATGAAGGGTTTAAGAGGGGGGAGGAGAGAAGTAAGGCAAGGAAGTGAATCAAGCCAGTATTTGGAGGAAAGGAGGTGCAATGAGAGAGGCGTCTGGCTTCAAGGGAGGGGAAGGAGAGGGAAGAATATAGGGAGTAGTGGTGGGTTCGGGGCTGTCAGTTCTGAACAAAATGACTGATGGAGTGAAACAGAGATTCTCAGCCCAGTAATACTCAAGTATTCATAACTTTATGCAGTCTGCCTTCTAAGTAGAACTGCCCAGAGAGAATTTGGAACATATGCAAATGATGGAATCTTTTGCATGAGCCACTTTTCAAATGCTGCCATATACTAACTGCCTTTGTTCTAAACCCCTCAGATTTCTCTCACTGCCTGTCAGGACTAGATGCTCAGAGATCCTCTCCTCATCATCTTTTGTTCTGAGATGAGAAACCTTATAAAGTGTTATAAGTATTCTTTATATTTGATTTGCTGCCTTTTACTTTTTGTAATTTTAGGTAAACCCGTAGTTTTATTATTGAAATTGTACGTTTTCCCAGTTTCTCCCGGTTTGGTATAACTAGGGTCAAACTGAGGTTTATTTTATATTTATTGGAGTTTTCTGATTAAAAAAACTCCATTAGTTATGTTTAATTTTATTAAATCAGTTTGTTTTAAGAACCGCTAACCATTCATTTTATCTCTGTTCCCGGGTCCCGATCGGTTCCGGAACTGACCGCAACTGCTAAATAAACTTTAAATTAAAATATTTTTTAGCGGTTGCAACTGTTATTGGTTTTACATTGAAAATGTCATAAAAATCTAGAATTGTGTTCAGTGTGGTGAAATTTTGTTAAGGCAAACATTCTCTTGTTTTGCCTATGTGGATATCAACATTTAAAAGCAGAGTTAAATCTGCATTACATGTCCTGAAAAAACTACTGAAATGTCTGGATGAGGTAAAAAACAAACAAAAAAAAAAACCTATCGCCACCTAAAGGTCCCGCGAGCTCTAACCAGCTGATACCCTAAGATACTGTGGGTGACTCCACAACAAATATTGTAACTGCTACCCTGAGATGGGCTTATAAGCTGTTTTTTAAGAGGCTTGTTGAACCGGCTGACTCCCTGGTTCCCTCAGTGAAACTGAAGAAAACTAAGCACACAGAACCCCCTTCTGACAGTATTTTGGGGACTTCTGTGCCTGCTATAAAGCCTGCCAGCTCCTTCAAAGTATTTGCTAAGACAGATAAGCACAGTTTGCGTTGCTTCCCTTGGCTATGATCACCAGATGAATACTGTGTAATTTGTAAACTTTCCTGGGGAAAAAGTGTGGAGAAATGCCTGGAACGGCTGAAGAAAATACTTTAAGGCTTACAAGGGCTGTCTGTCTCTAGCAGCAGACCTTTGCAAAGCAGTCTTTCTAATATTTAGAATGAAGAACATGTAATTATTATGAAATGGAGAAGAACCTATTGAATCTGAGGTTTCCTCTGAACATGAGTTTGTCTGTCCATGCAGAACATCTGAGGACTATTCCTCATTCTTCACATTGGTGAGAAAGATTGGACTGACACCACTAAAAGCTTCTCATTGTTGTGAATAAAATTCTTCAGGGAAGATGCTTTAAAGATTTTACAAACTCCAAGCTGTGTTCCCCCTCTGGATAAGAGGGTGTTTAAGAAATATCAACTGAACAGGGAGGGAACTGACATTTATTCCCCCAACCAGTCCACCAAGGAGTGGTTAAAGTGACAGCCTGTGACAAGGCAAAGATACCCCTGGCATCCTATCCTCTTAAAGGAGTAGTCCACCCAGAATTTGCAAAAAAAATGTGTTGTGCAGAGTGTTTTGATATGTATGTTAGGTCCTAGTGTGCACTTCCCTCTGTCTGCTATTAGTTTTTCCTAAACTAGCCTGCTAGCTGTATGGTAGTTTTACGACCACTGGGGATCTCCATCACAAATGGGTTTATTGGCTTTCTTTCTCCTACGATGCACCCTGTCTCATGTGACACTGATGTAGCCATGCCCTTAGATTTAGCATGTGCACTGCTTTAATATCAGTTTAAAATCAGTTCACAACAGCAGGTAACTGTTCTTATCCAGGGAGCACAAATGACAACAATTACAGTTTAGCAGATATCTGAGAGCAAGCTAACTGGGGTTTCTGTAAAAAAAAAAAAGCTAGTAAATAGCTCTAATTCATTATTTGTGTTTTTGGTGTATGTCAGGTCTAGCTAGCAGTAGTAAGTGTTTTCATTGTAAAATGTTATTTCACCAAACTACACACAACAATAAAATGTACAGAAATTGCCCCAGATCATCAGTGGTATAATTAGTAAAGACTGTAGCTGTTTTCTTACAGAACACCTATTCAGCTCTTCAGTACTTGCTAAACCATAAATGTAGGTACCATCATTCTACTAGAAGGAACTGGGAGTTGGGGCTGATTTTGCTCTGTGACATCACTTTCATTTATTTATTTTTATGTTTGTTTTTTTGTTGCAAATGTGAAGTGTCTTTTTAATAAACTATAAAAATATGTATGTGTGAGTTATTTAGTTTGGAGAATATTTGTTTTATTATTTGAGAAAGTGCGATACACTAAATGTGTACTGCAGTGAACCATTGTAAAATGGAGTCAAATGTGTAGCTGGAATAGTCACTGTCATCCTGTTGCTTGCATGCCATACCACAGGCAGGAGAAAAGCTGACTTCAAAGTATTTTGCAGTTTCTAGGCTGCAGCTTCATACTATACACTTAATTTGTAAAAATAAATAAATATGAAAATCTTGTCACAGAGCAAAATCAGCACTAACTGCTAATAAAATGCTGATACCTACATTTACAATTTAGCAAATACTTGACATCTGAGTGGGGTTTCTGAAAGAAAACAGCTAGGGTATTTATTAATTATAGGTAGCATTGATGATCTGGGCAGTTTCTGCGCTTGTATGGTTGTGTATAGTTTAATAAAATTAAAAAAGTTTTAAAATTAAAACACTCCTGCTAGCTAGACCTGATGTAAATATAAAACAAAAATAGTGAATTACAGCTGTTTAGTAGCTGTTGTCTCACAGAAACCCCAGTTAGCTTGCTCTCGGGTATCTGCTAAACTGTAAGTGTTGCCATTTGTGCTCCCTGGATAAGAACAGTTACCTGCTGTTGTGAACTGATTTTAAAGCAGTGCACATGCTAAATCTAAGGTCACGGCTACGTCAGTGTCACATGAGACAGGGCGCATTGTAGGAGAAAGAAAGCCAATAAACTTATTTGTGGTGGAGATCCCCAGGGGTCGTAAAACTACCATACAGCTAGCAGGCTAATTTAGGAAAACTCCTAATAGCAGACAGAGGGAAGGACACACAGGGACTTAACATACATATCAAAACACGCTGCATAACATGTGTTTTTTTGCAAATTCCGGGTGGACTACTCCTTTAACAAGGATTCCAGGAAAAACTGACAACATGTTTTAAAAAGGGATTTTTATTTTATTTATTTTTTTGTTGATCGGGTAAGTGCACTAGACAAATCCTGCCTATTTTCAGGCATGACCCGGGGGAGGGGGATACAGATGAATGCCAACTGACCTTGAGCCAGATTAAGCTGTTGGTGGTATTTTTGAGGGAAATTTGGCCAGGACACCGGGGAAATTCCCCTGCTCTTTTCAATAAGTGCCATGGGATCTTTAACATCCACCTGAACTACCACCAATCCAGGCAGATGGGACCTCGGTTTAACGTCTCATCCAAAAGACAGCACCTCAGAAGTGTAGCACCCCTCTCATGCTGCACCACAGTGTCAGTACTGGGATATTAACCCAAGTGCCAGATGTGGGAACTGAACCCACAGCCCTCTGATCTCCTGGCCTCAGAGGCGAGTGTGCTACCTACTGAGCCACTGACACTGACAAATATATTTATCAGGTTCTTTAGCCATCAGGCAGGCACAGACTTTTCAAGCCTATGTCAATACCAAAGTCACTGTGGTAGTCAGCCCCTGCTATGTCAGCCAAGGCCCAGATTCCCCTGTCAGATCATCTAGCTGAAACAGCTAAATTTGGTTTGGGAGCAGCCAAATAACAGTTGAAGTGGCTGCTGCCAGATGCATGGCAAGTTCAGTGGTTCAGAGGAGGTTTGCCTGGCTGCGACTCACAGACCTCAATCAGGTTACCCAAACCAAGATTATAGACTTTCCTGTCGAGGGTAATTCCTCTTTGGAGAAAGATAAAGACTTACATGAAAAAGGTGTGTGTGTGTGTGTATATATATATATGTGTGTGTGTGTGTGTGTATATGTATACACATACACGCAGGGGTATTTCTGGCACCACAGACAAGTGGTCCTGGATGTAGTTAGTCAGTGACCGTCTCTGAACTCAAATTCCTTCCACTAACAACAGTGGAAAAAGCACTAGAAAGGTTGCAAAAGAGACCAAATACAGGCGCTTCAAGATCTGACCAGCAAACACCCTCCAAATCTGCGTATGAAACTGCTGTCTCTTACTTACACACCCCTGAGAAGGGTGAGTCAGGCTTTAAAAAAGAAAAAATAAAGGGGGGGTGAGTGGTCCGGCTGTCTCTCCGGTTCCCTCCACGAAAACCAAAAAGACAAAGTAGTAGTAGTAGTAAAAGTTTATTTTTACATAGGTAAAGATAGTTTTCATCATTGGGTCATAGACCCCTTTTTAAGATGGACCTGTTTTCTTCAATTTAAAAAAATAACATAAATTACACAAACAACTATGTTACAACATGCATTGTAATAAACATACAACAACAGGTGTGTGTTTTTAAGTAGTCCCCCATACAAAACAACACATCATACAATTAAATTATATTAAAACAATATTTCCAAAACAAAAAATTAAAGCTATAAACAAATCCTAAAAATGTATATTTCCATTCATGGAGGTATATCACCCATTGCACATACATCTTATTTTCGATCCATAATCAATTGATCTCATAAAATGTTTGTTTTTGAATCTGCTTTCTTTCTTGGTCAGTTGGAACCCAAAGGTTTATAACTTTCATACCAAAAGTCATTTCACCGTATGTATTGTTTATTTTAGGCATAACATTTATTTCCCTCTCTGCTTCTTAAATTGTGTTGATGGACATGCATTGAATATGGAATTTTATCCACGAGATACTTCGGGCTTTGGTTGTGTACTACCCCATGGATTTGTTTTAACCATTTTTGTTCCCTTTTATATTCTGTTTGATCCCATTTTATAGTTTTAAACATTTCACAATGATGAGTATGGTAATCACAGTTTAATATATATGTAGCAAAGTTATTATAAAGGACTTTTATAGCTCTCAGGTTTGATTTACTGGCCATACCATATATATATGGATTCCATATTCGATGCATGGAATAATCAGTTGATTAATTATATCTTTTCTCATTTTTAGATCTAGGCAATATTTAGATCTACGAAATGCCCCTAGTTTATTTGTTTTATGAACAAGATTTTTTATATGGGAATTAAATTTCAAATTACAGTCCACAATAATCCCTAGACACCTATATGATTCAAACTGATTTAAGAATTCATTTTTAGCTGTTTTAATTGAAATTTTGAGAGAATTACTAAAATTTCTTCCTTTACTCTGGAAAACCATGGAGTTTTTTTTTTACTATTTAAAACCAGCCCTGACTAGTATGACTATGTTTCCATCCTGCTAAAATCATTCTGGAGAATTTTCTCCATTTCCTGGATTGAGTCACCACTAGCCAGCAGTACAGTGTCATCTGCATACATACTCAAAGCATGTCAAACCCCCAGGAAAAACCTAAAGGCGTTCCTGGCATCACTGTACTTAAATTGGGCTGGCAGTATAGCCTAGAGGTTAGAGGAACGAGGTGTGAACGAGCTTGGTACATCCAGCAGTCCAGACTGGAGTTTGATTCTCACATCCTCCACTTGCATACTGTGTGACTCTGAGAAAGTCACTCAACAGCCCAGTGCTACCAGGTCACCCCTGAAAACAGGTACTTGTGCCTAGTGGGCCTTACCCGGTTACCAAAGACTAAAAAAACAAAATGTTTCCACACTCCTATAAGGGAGTCTCACAGAAAGTACCTCAGGTTCAGACTTTCATCAAGTCACTCTCTGGGAGTGTACACGGTGGTTGGATCACCTTCAAAGATAAGATGTCATTTTCCCCATATCTAGATGACTGGCTGGTGGTGGTAGAATCACTCCAGTAAAGTGAGTCTGCAACTCACTTAGGGTCTCGTGAACTCTCTTAGGGTCCTTGATAAATCTAAAGAAAGTCTGACCTTCAGCCTGCTCAGACACTCCAGTTCATAGGAGCAGAGCTAAATAACCTGCAAGGCAGGGTCTACCTGCCCCTATGCAGGGCAAGAAGTATTCCACTAAAAGTGGGCTTATTTAGGCTGTATGAACCAAAAACCATGATACAGTTTTCTTCAGCTGCTGGCCGCATGGTATCTGCCAGTAGCACAGTCTTGGAATCCAGATTACAGATCAGGGCCATTCGGTGTCACCCTGGTTCAGTGGTGTCAGAGACAGGACCCTCTTTTAAAACTAATTGTAGTAACAAGGACATTGTTACAGGCCTCCAATGGAAGAAAAGAGGGAACCAATCTAAGGGAGGGGCTTCTTTTTCAGCAAGAGCCCCTATCAGTTGTCTGACAACAGATACATCCCTACTAGAGTGGGGCGCCAGTCTGGAGGTTCATACCACCCAAGACACATGGTCAAGTGCAAAGCTACTCCTGCACATAAACCTGCAGGGGCTAAGAGTAGTGCTATTGCGCTAAAGGTCTTCACACAACTACTACAAAGATGGTACAGGTCATACAGACAATACTACCACAATGTATTGCATCCATAAATAGGGGATGGACAAGGTTAAGCCCTCCCTGCTCAGGACTTAAGAAAATATGGGGTCTAGCATGCTCCATGGGTCCCTGCAGGATGTTCATTTGCCAGGTAGGGACACTACTTTGACAGATACCTTGATGCAGATCAACCAGTCCCATCAGGAATGGGCCTTGAATAGTCAGGTGGTGCAAGTTATCTTCAGGAGATGGGGCATACCAGAGGGAAACTTGTTCGTATCCCACCACAGCCACCACCTGCCACAGTACTAAGTCAGTTGGATCCGGGACCAATCCCCCTGGATTCTCTGGTTCTGAGTTGACCAGGGAAGCATCTGTATGCTTTTATTCCTTTCCTTTGGCATACAGTGCATTTCTCAAGCTCAGATCCCAGCCAGCATCAGTGGTCTTGATAACGCCAGACTGGACCAGGCAGACATGGTTCTCTCTGCTACTCTCCGTGTCTGGTTGCAAACCAATACACCTTTTCCCTGAGGCACAACCTGCTAACCTCCAACTGGGAGGCTTCTGTGCCCAAACCTTGTGTCACTCAGGCCCAAGTTATGCCTCTTATGGGCCTACTGTATAATATGCAGTCTTGCATCTTTTTCACAGTGTCTGGAAATTGTATGTGGTTACAGGAAGCCCTCCACTAGGAAACTGTACGCTTCAGAAGGGAAAAGGTTTGCTATTGGTGTTCAACCAGAAAACGGTTTCCAGCACATGCTGGGGTCAAGCAGTGCTTGACTAACTTACCTATTAATATTCATTGGCCTTGCAGTCCAGCATCCTCAAAGTCCACCTAGTTGCAGTATATGCTTGCATATTAACTGGACAAAATGTTTTAATGGTCCCAGATTCTAGCCTCAAAGAGGTTCTTTTAGGGCCTGGCACATATCAGCACAGACTGGTGTTCCAGCTGCGCTGGACTATTTTGCCTATTTGCTTTCACTGGGCTTGCAGACCAGTACCTTAAAGGTCCACGTGGTCTCAGTATCTGTTTACTTCTCAGTAGGACAGAATGTTTTTTCAAGCCTCAGACCCTATCTGTAGAGGGTTCTTTAAAGGCTTGGTCCATTTGCACCCCCTCACAGGGAACCTGTGCCAGCATGAGACCTAGATGTGTGCATAGTTAGGCTCATGGGTCCCCCTTTTTGAGCCTATGTTTTCAGCTTATTTGAAATATCTTAAAAAAATATATATATATACTTTTTTCCTTGTGGTAATAATTTCTGCCACAAGAATCAGTGGCCTTAAGTCTCTCTGCATTGAACAGGACCGCATTTCATTCCACAGAGACAAAATTATTTTGGGAACAAGTAAGAAGTTTTTCTTTTAAATGACTTCTGATTCCCACTTGAATCAAACCATTATACATAAATACATAGACAGTGTTGGCAGATGAGGGCCTACAGTCCACCCAGTCTGCCGATCTTATCTTTTTTACTGAACACTTTAGTTCTGGTGAAGAGAGTCTCCATGGTCTGGATGTCAAAGGAGCTTTTAGTTATTACTTGACAAGCATTGAAGTCCATAGGAAGGACAGAAAACAGCTGTTCCTGACCTATGAGAATGTGGGAAAGGGTAACCCAGCATCAAAAAGATCAGTTTCTCACTGGATAGTACAGCTTTTTCAGTTTGTGTTATTCTAAGGCTGGAAAGGAGCCCCAGCAGGGTTGAGGGCCCATTCCACAAGGGGCACAGCTGCTACTATAGCAGCTGTCTGGGATGTTCCTCTGGTGGACATCTGTAAAGCAGCTACCTGGAAAACAGTACACACCTTTTCAAAGCATTACAGTCTGGATATTTTCTCCAGGGGTGATGCCAGGTTCGGCACAAAGTCCTGCAAAGTCTGTTCCCAAAATAAGGTTCTGTGCCCGCCTCCAAAGGTACTGCTTAGTAGTCTGCATAAAGTTATGAATACCTGAGTATTACTGGGGAGAGAAGAAAAAAATACTTACCATAGTGATCTTGTTTCTTCCAAGTGATACTCAGGTATTCATAAACTTTCCCACCCTGCCTCCCCTTCTGGAACTTTTGACCTCTGCACTCCTGAATACTGTGCTTTCAGGGGTATAAATGCGATTTACGGCAGTCCATGTTCCAGGAATTCACAACATCCTTGCAGACAGCCCAAGTTGCTCTCGGTCTCAAAACCACAAGTGGAAACTACAGCAAGAAGTCATAGACGACCTCTTCGAAAGGTGGGGTCAGCCAGAACTGGACCTCTTTGCGTCCCCACACAATGCCAAACTGCCCAGTTTCTGCTCGCTAGATCCAGGGCCTGGTGTTTTCTGGTGAAACACATTGTCCTTCTCTAGGACTGGGAAGTTTCTGTTTGCTTTGCCTCCCTTCGCTCTTCTTCAGAGGGTCCTGCTCAAGCTGCAGGCAGAAGAAGCCAGGATGATACTGGCAGCACCATTCTGGCCTCGACAGATTTGGTTCCCGCTGTTGAAACAGCTGGCATCAGAACTGCCAGTTCTGTTGCCCCTCTCCATTCACTTGCTCTCCCAAGAGCAAGGGATGTTGGTCCATCTGGCCCCCTGCATCTGCATGCTTGGCTCCTGCAGATTTAGCTAGGGATAGATTTGGAGTATCCCTCAAGAGTGTCAGAGGTGCTTGTGGCAGCGAGAAACCCCTCTACCAGGGCGACGTACACCATGAAATGGAAAAGCTTCTGCTTGTGGGTGATTCCCCATTCTCTGGATACCCTGGGTTTTCTGGTGGAATCTGTGCTGGAGTATCTTCTCCACCTGTTGGACTTGGGTCTCAGTTACTCGTCCATTAAGGTGCATTTCTGTGCTCTGTCAGCTTACCATGCACCAATAAATGGGAAGACTGTGGTACAGCTGGACATCTACAAGACCTTTTTAAGAGGTATCTTGCATACTAAACCCCCCCAGGAGAAACCCAGTTCCACGCTGGGATCTCCTGTTTGTTTTAAAAAAGCTCACCTTGTCATCCCTTTGAACTAGCCGCAAGTTGCAAGCTCCACCTTCTCTCTTGGAAGGTATTATTTTTAGTTGCCATTACCTCAGCTCACAGGATTTCCGAGCTGCAGGCTCTGATGTGTAAAGAGACATATTATTTTTCACAGGGACAGGGTAGCCCTGCGTACAAACCCTAAGTTCCTACCAAAGGTAGTGTCTGAGTTCACATTGAACCAGGACATTCAACTATCAGTTTACTACCCAGAGTACGTGAACAAAGGGGAGGCATTTTGTTGCATACTCTGGATGTATGTAGTATTTTGCGTTTCTACTTGGCTAGGACCAGTTCCGCCAGAAAGACATACCAGTTGCTGGTCTCCTTTGCTCACAGAAAACTTGGGGCACCAGTCACAAAACAAACCCTAAGTGGCTTGTGCATGGCATCACTTTCTGCTACCAGCACCACAGCAAACCCCTACCAGGATTGGTTAGGAGTCATTCCGCCAGCGGGATAGCGACACCCTTTGCTTCACTTCAGAATGTTTGATCAGCTGACCTATGTATGACCGCTACTTGGAGTTCAGTACACACTTCGTGAGGCACTACAGTGTGGACATTGCTTCCAGGAGAGAGGAGGTTTCAGCCTAGTAGTCCTTCAGGGACTTCTCTCCTAATTTTCCACAACCTTTTTGTCCTCCACCATTCCAATCTGGGGCTCTTCTTGGGCATTGCTTGGGACTCGGTCCTAATGGTATTGCCTGCTGCAAGAGCCCCCCCTCAAAGTGAGATAGTACAGTTACATAAGAACTTACCGTAAGAGTAGATCTTCGAGAGGGGCTCTTGCAGCAGGTGGCTTTCCCACTATTACATCTTCTTTTTGGGGATGGGAGATCCTCCTCCTCAGTTCTCCATCTGTTTTTCACCTGGGTCTCCGGCGGGAGAATAGAGGTGGTGCCGGGGGACCACCCTTTATACCCCTTCTGACATCGGGGCGGAGCCAATGTCAGGGTGGTCCCCCACCACAGACTGCTAGCTAGAAGATTTTTCTGTGGGGTCCTAATGCCAAGCGGCCTTAATCCTAATGGTATTATCTGCTGCAAGAGCACCTCTTGAAGAGCTACCATTACGGTAAGTTCCTACATAACTACTTTTTCTGCTCCTGGCAAAGGCAGACTGCCAGGAGCTTTGCTAAGGTACCTAGGTCCAGATCACAATTTTTTTAATTGTGAACTCCGTAAAAAGTTTTGCCCTAAAACACCAAAGAAAAGGGCTAAAAAAAGACAAGATCTCGTGCTTTCTCAGTGTGTCACTGTCACCTAAAGGTTCAGATGAGGATCCAGCCCCTCCAAGTAAACAGTAGTCCCTATCAATGGGGAAAGAAAGAAAAGAAAGATAAAGCTCCTAAAGATGGTGCAGAAACCAGCATGTCAAATGGGGAACCCTGAATCCAGTAAAATAAAAAAGCCTCTGGGCAGACTTTGGAGATGGTACCTGCTGAGAAAAAACAAAAACACGTCTTTGTACCACCTCCTTAAAAAGGAAAGGAGTCACCTGTAGACTTAAAAGAAATGCCGTCAGCAAAGGACATGACAAAGGCTTGGCAATTTTTACAGGCTTTCCAAGCTATGGGAATGCTCATTAACATGCCTGGACACCCCCTCCCCGGCATGCTTGGTTCCATTGCCAATCCCTGTGGAGTAGGAGGTTAAAATGTATTATGAAGGTGAGGAGGAGGGTGGTTCTCCTGAGCAAGAATTTGGCTCTCCTCCTAGGCCTTCAGAGAACTACACCTTTGTGAGGCACATGATAAACACCCTCAGCATTTCCTCCAATGAAACTGAGAAAGATAAAGAGGAAGTGGAGTTCAGAGATATGATGGGACTAGCCCCCAAAAGGAGGTTGCTTCTTCCCATTCACAGATCCCTCAAAAAAGCCACTAGCAAAGTCATGTCAACACCCTCCTCAACAGGTGGCATTGACAAAAATATCAGGTGGACAGACGGGGGTGAGTACCTGTACTCCCGTCCTGATCAGAGGGGGTGGCCTGTGACAAGGCCAAAGTGCCTTTATCCTTTCAGCATCCTGAGAAAGATTCCAGCAAACTGTTAGTATGGCCAAAAAAAAAACATATATGTCAACTTCCCTGCTCTTCAGGCAGGCAGCTTACCAGAAAGTACTCTGGAACTCCATACTGACACAGAGTGGAAAAACACCTGGTGATGTTGCAAAAGATATGGCTGACAAGCTAGAACAGCAATGGATGCTACTGCGTACCAGTTCCATATAGTAGTAAATACTAATGACACTGCTTCTAGGGTCCTGGTACATGCAGTGTCATTGAGGAGGTTTGCCTGACTTTGAACCACAAACTTCTTGCAGGACACACAGATGAAAGCTGTGGATTTCCCATTTGAGGGAAACTCCCTGTTAGTGACAAGGCAGAGGCTTACATGAAAAAGGTGGTTGAATACAAAACCAACTACATGAGCAATACTGAGAAAGGACTGTACTTCTGCGGGCTTTATGGAAGAGGAGGTAGCGGTAGTGTTTACTACCAACCTTGTGTTCCCTGTGAGTAGTCACTCCAAAGAAGTTACTATAGGGGCAGGGGAGAAGAGGCAGCGGGCGTGCAGCTGCAACTCCAGCCCTTAAACCCAACAAAAGTAAAACCCCTGACTGCTGTGCCCATTGCCAGTGGAGGGAAGGCTGACCCAGTGCTCCAAGGAATGGTTTAAAATTACCACAGACAGGTGGGTCCTGGAGCTAGTGGGCCGAGGTTTGTTCCTGCAGTTCAGAAAATTCCCCAAGCTGCAGTACACATAGGTTTTTTAGCCTCACACCCCAACAGAAAAAACCCTGTTGGAGCTGGAGGTAAAGAAATTACTGCAAGCAAAAGCAGTGAAAAAAGTACCTGCCACTGAATGGGGCAAGGGTCGTTACTCCAGATACTTCCTGACCCACAAGAAAAATGGGGAGAGGTGACCCAATTTAGACCCGAGATATCGAAATAAACATTTTTTTTTTGTATACTCTGTTTATTGGAAATTTTCTCTTACAGACAGCACATACAAAATATACAACTACAGACAATAAAGTAAATAGACATACATCCTAAACACACTAAAAATACATATCCTATATTGACACGACACATATTTTCATATATTACCATTTGACTCATTTAGATTAACTCATTTGGATGCAATTGAGTGTGTATTACAGTCTATACTGCCTTATATAGTCAAGTATTCGCTTTTACCTACACAATAAAATATCCAGGAGAACCCTTTTATTTTATACATAGTACAAGTGTCAAGGGACAGCCAGCCAATATCCTCTAAAACAAACCATCCAGTAAAAGAAAACCTATTTTGGGGCCTAAATATTGAGCCCTGTACGGAGCATCAAATTTTCGGACATACTCAGGGACGCCAGAATGGGGGTCCATTCTCTCAGGAACAGCTCCTCTTTATCTCTCATGGCCCATGTGAGCCTCTCTAGTGCCAGAGAGCGAATAACCATTCTCCTCCACTCCATTACCGTAGGTCCGTTCCCCGTGACCCAAGTATTCTGTATACAGTGCCTTGCCAATACTAATAGAACTCTTATCTATCTCGGCAACGGCAACCACTCCTCCTCCCCTTCCACTGTCTCTACACCAAACAGACAGACCAGTGGGTCCCGAATCAGCCGCCCCCCTGCCACCTTATTCACCTCCTGCACCCCCCCCCCCCCCAAATTTGATCAAGACTGGTCATGTCCAGAAACAGTGGAAGAAGGTGCCCAATCCCCTGTTACACCTCCGGCACAGCGGTGATACCGCGGGATGCACTCTATGAACCGCCACCGGGGCCAAATATTCTATACAAAAATTTATAGAAAGCTCCTTAAACTTATTACACACCATGATCCCCTCCGGCATCCGTAGGACTATCTTCCAGTTCTGTTCCGAAATTTGTTGCCCCAAATCCCTCTCCCAAAGAACCCTTGTGGTCGTCGTCAGGTCTGGTAAGTTCTGTTTATCTTGTTTAGCCACTTTTCCAATAAATCCTTTGGGATCTTTCTTGGCTTGGCATACCATCTGCTCTATCCTATTTGGGTGCAATCCTCCCCTGTCTCCCATTCCCATCCTTCCTACAAATGCTTTCACCTGCAGGTAGCGGAACAATTGGGATGTCTCCAACCTCAAATCCCGCTTGATCCTATCAAACTCGCTTAGCTCTCCTTTCTCCAACAGAGTCCCTATATATGTCACTCCTCCCTTCTCCCATTCTAAGAACCCCTTGTCTTCCATCCCTGGCACAAAAAAAGGGTTCTGCGCTATCGGGAGCAGCACAGTCTCCTTCCGAGCCAACCCTCTCTGCTTCCACAGGCGGTCCCAAGCCTCTAACGTTTCCCTAACTAACGGGTTCCCATCCCCCAGGGCCCTGTATGCCTGTAACCCCCTGCTATGGAGGTAAGTTGTAAGCCTCCCTGGAGTCTCTCCCTGTTCCAGACCTACCCAACTAGCCACGCCTGGTCTGTGGACCCAGTCAGTTATCCCTCTAAGCTGCACCGCCCTGTAATAAGTACCTAGATCTGGGAAATTCAAACCTCCCTTAGTTCTATCCGCCTTGAGCCCTTTCAGACTAATTCTAAGCTTCTTGCCTTGCCAAATAAAATTCGAGAACCCCTTTCTAACCGTTTCACATCCCCCATTGTCAATCTCAACTGGAGCATTTGCATGGGATATATAATGCGGGGCATAATATTCATTTTTATAAGATTAATCCTCCCTATCCAGGACACAGGAAGCGGCATCCAGCACTTGAGATCTGCCAGGACCATTTTTATCAGAGGATAATAATTCAGCTTATATAGCTCCCCCCATCTTCGCCCTATTCGGACCCCCAGATATTTAAAGTCTGTCTGAGCTACCTTGAATCCCATTCGCTGCACCTCTTGGCTCACATCTGGGAATCCAGTTATTTCAGATTTCCTGATATTGATCTTATACCCGGAGAAACCAGCAAATCTCTTGATAATGTTCATCAAGTGCCCCAAGGAACTATGCAGATCTCCCAGAAATAGCAGCATATCATCCATATAAGCCACCATATGTTCTCTCCTCACATCCCTTACCTCTACTACACCTGTATGCATGCCTTGAGCTAAGGGTTCAATCGCTAAAGCGAACAATAGGGGGGACAGTGGGCACCGCTGTCTCGTACCCCTCCCCAAGGCAAATCTCTCGGACAGGCATCCATTAACTGTAACTCGTGCATTCGGCCTGAGGTACATAGCCTTAACCCAGCCTATGTACGATTCCCCCAGACCAAACCGGGCCATCACTTCAAAGAGGTACGCCCATTCCACCCTATCAAACGCTTTTTCAGCGTCCAGGGAGATCACCCCCATCCCTCCACCGTTCTGACCAGGTCGCCATATAACGCTCCGCAGCCTCTTCACATTATGATAAGACTGACGGCCCTTGATAAACCCAGTCTGGTCTGGGTGAACCACCTCCGGTAGGATATTTTCTAATCTAGTGGCCAAAACCTTGGCCAGGATTTTCATATCTACATTAAGGAGGGAAATAGGCCGGTACGCCATACAGTCCAGCTCATTCTGTCCCCCCTTATGTATCAAGCAGATATTTGCCTTATAACAGGAATCCGGTAGCTCCGGGACTCCACCCTCCTCTGTCTCCTTAAATACCTTACGTAGAGTGTCTGCCAGCTGACCCCCCAAAATCCTGTAGTACTCAACAGAAAAACCGTCCGGCCCACTGGCCTTACCCTCCTGCAGTTTCTGTATAGCTCTTAAAATTTCCACTCTTGAGATGGGTTGAGCTAGCAGCTCCCTCTGTTCGTCTGTGACCCTTTGCAGAAGTACTTCATCCAGAAACTTCCATATGCATTCTTCCTTCCCACTATATTCCGCCCTATATAGTCCTTCATAGAAGCTCCTAAAACAATCTGCTATATCCCTCGAGCTAGTGAAGACCTGTCCCTCCACTCCCTTAACCCTCAATATCCTTGTAGGGCACCTACCCCCTTTCATTATCCTTACTAACATAGGCCCTGGTTTATTCCCCCATTCGAACACCCTTCTTTGGCAATAAAACCATGTCTTCCCCGCCTCCTCCCTCGCTGTTACCAAAGATCTAGCAGCTTCTTCCCCACCTACCCGCTTCTCCAGTTCTTTCACTTGCCTCTCCAGCTCCTCCCTCTTACTCCTACTCTGTTTCTTAATTTTGGCCACTTAGGCTATTATAGCTCCCCTCATGAAAGCTTTCCCTGCCTCCCAAAAGGTAATACTAGAGATCTCATTCGTGGAGTTGGTCTCCACATATAGCTTCCACTATTCTGCTAGATATTCCTTAAATGTCCGGTCCTTGATCAAGTATTTAGGAAACTTCCAAGTAGCTGGTCTGCTCTCCACCCCCCTCCCGGATATCTTCAAGACAATCCTAGCGTGGTCTGAAATGAAAATGGGGCTGTGGGTTATCTCCTCAATCCTACCCACCCATCCTCTGAGTAGGAAAACATAGTCCAAGCGGGACCAGGTCTTATGGGAGTTGGAATAAAATGTATACTCTCTCGCACTGGGATTAATCGCTCTCCAGCTATCCACCATATCTAGGTCTGCCATCCCCACCAGCCATTGACTCATAGCCTCTGACACCCGCCCCTTCCCAGCGGAGTGATCCATGCATGCATCCATGGTCCAATTGAAATCCCCTCCTAAGATAAGCCCAGGGAATTGCTCCTGACTAGCAGGCCCAGCAAAGAGATATAGAACTGCGATCGCAATCACCAGGGATACACACATTCAATGAGTGTCTCCCCTGCCACGTTCCGTGACAAAGATACATCTACCCTCCTTTGGATCTCTCACCACCCTCCTCACTTCAAACATCAGGCCCTTGTGCAGAAGTATCACTACTCCCCGCTTATGGGAGGTGTAAGAGGCCTCAAAACATTTCCCCACCCAATTTCGTGCCAACTTGGCGTGCTCAACATCCGTCAGGTGGGTCTCTTGCAACATCGCCACCTGTGCCCCTCTCCGCCTCAGTGCAGTCAGAAGCACTGTCCTCTTTACTGGGCTCGCTATACCTTTTACATTCCAAGAGATGACGTTACGGTTCACTGCAGCCCTCATCCCTTCACAGGCGTCTTTCCAGGCTCCACCCAATTTCCATTTAACGTGTCCCTACACACTTCCTTCCTCTCATGGTACTTAATAACAGGCTTACATGTTATCTTTGGTTTCCACACAGTCGACTGCATCCAAAAAAAACATGAACACACATCTACAATAACAACAGCAACAGTAATAACCCTATCAAAAAAAACATTTTTAACTTTGCATCTCTGGCGTATCTCCCCCCTCCCGCCATCCTCCTTAGTCTTTCCTCTTACCATCCCCCTCAACCTTCCCTCAACATTCCCCCCACTAGGTACACTAATTGCTAACATAGCACAAGTGTTTATTCATAAGAAACAGATAAACAAATATACTCCTCCACAACTGAGATGCGCGTCCCGCGCTCCTCCCATCAGCCATGTTCCCTTTGCACTAGAGTCCTCCCCATGTGGCCCCACCAGGCGGCTCTCAGGCCCAAGACACCCATCTATCCTCCCCCTCCACAATTGTCCCCCCCCCGTCCCTCTAATATGCTCACTATCCTTCCAGCACCCCCAAATCCAAGAGGTAGTCATCCATCCTTCCCTTACTTCCAGGCCCAGTTTTGTCGTCCTCCCCCGACTCCCCCGTCCTACCTCCTGGGTCACTCCTGTGTCATGGCCTGCTTATCCCGGATAATTCTACTACTTTTACTCTCTCTCTCCTCTGCAGAGGCACAGGCAACTACCACTCTGCAGACTATTTATCTCCTAACTTGCTCACCTTAAGTCTATCTCCGCCCCCCTCTCTACCCAAACGCGAGATACACTATCTGTTTCTTCCCTCCCCCTCCCGTCTGCCGCCTTCTAATATGGGCACTGTGTTGCAGTTCATGCCGCAGGCAGGTTAGTCTGCACCCTATACCTCAATCCTCCACCTAGCCCCTCGCCTTGCTCTAGATAACGACAGTGCCCCGCACTGCAACAAAACCCGACCAGCATTCCCGTCACTTCTGCAGCGCAAAACCCCACCCCAGCACCCAACCCACCCAGCCCCCACCCCCTCCACCCCCAAATCCACCCCAGGCTCTTCCCCAGGCATACCGGTACCCCCGCTCCAGATTTCGACTTAACACAGGCAACTAGAAGAATGAAGCACTGAGTATTATCTAGGACATGAGGGCCAGGCCGCGCCTTCTAACTACATGCGCTAAGCCCGCCCCCGCTCCTGCCTTACGGTACCAGGCGACAAACTCAAGGCGCCTCTCTCTCTACAGTCCCAGTCTTCTGGAGAACTCTCAAAGTCCATGTGTCCACCATAGTCAAAGAGTTGAGAAATCGAGAAGGCAGGGCAGAGGGAGACACACTCAAATCCAGCCACAGTCAGGCTGACGGCCTTTTCTCCTTCCTCGTGGATCCCTCAGATGAATAGGGCGCAACGACGCCAACCACTCGAACAAAAAATCGGTTCCAACTTTAAACATACATTAATATAATCCAACCAGAAGCAAACTTCAACCAGCTCGATCACCAGATTCCTCCCAGCTCACTTACAGTCCTTCAACTCACTCTTCTCCTTAGGGCCTTCACAAATTCCTCCGCTTTTTCAAGCTCCCAAAAAGAGTATGTCGCCCCTTCATGCTTGATTTTTAATGTGGCAGGGTATACGAGGAAGTTTTCCACCTTTAGATTCCTCAACTGGGCCATAAGTCCATTAAACGCCTTTCTCCTCTTTAATAAGCGCGCTGAGTAGTCCTGAGAGAGATACAGCCTGTGGCCTTCAAAACTCGGGGACCCTTTCACCCAATATTCTTTCAAAAATGCCTCCCGATCCTGAAAATTATGAAAGCGCATGATGATCTGGTGGGGAGGCTGATCCGCCGGTGGCCGTGGCATAACCGCCCGGTGTGCTCTTTCCATTTTCACTCGGCCGTTCTTCGCATTAATGCCTAGCAACTCTGGCAGCACCCTGCTACAGAAATCCAGGGCATCCTTCCCTTCCATCCCCTCTGGCAGTCTTCTCAAGCGCAAATTCAGTTGCCTGTGATAATTTTACTGGTAATCAAATGCCTCCTTGAATTCCTCCAGCTCCTTCTGGAGGGCACGTACTTGCCCAGGGACCATTAGCACCTCATCCTCCAGTCTCGAGATTCTTTCCTCCGCCTCCGCTAGCCTGGCTCCATGCTGCGCTTGCTGCTCCAGAATCTCCTGCAGCCTGCCATCCAGTTTATCCTCCAGCTTTATTAATCGGCGGCTCTAGGGGCTGTAATCACCTTGCCGTTAGGCTCCTTTCCGGCGCGCGCCCAATCTCCGCAGCAAGGACAAGGCCTGCATTCTCCCCCGCTGAGACCGGCGCACCCTTCTTTCCAGTTTTCCCGGTCGCCCGTTGGCTCTTCGAGGGCATGGGGTTAAGAATTCGTCCATCATGTCCTCCTCCACCTGCCGGTACAATTTTCGCCGCCCTGGGGTGAGGAACTCTATCAATTTTATCTTTTATTAATGGCTATCTGGACGGAGCAGGCGGGAGACGTGACCACTGAGTTAGCTGCTCATTGGCACCCCCCCCCCAGAATAAACATTTAAAGAAAGAGAAATTCAGGATCGTGACACTGGACTCAGTCATGTCATATTTGCAAGTGGAAGACTGACTGAAGTCACTGGATCTTTCACATACCAGTCAGACTCAGACACAGAAAGTATCTCAGGTTCAGACTAGGGAACTACAAATAACAGTTCACATCCCTTCCCTTCAGTCTAACCTTATCTCCAGTGGTCTTCACGAAGTGCCTAGATGTGGTGGCAACACAGCTGAGAAGATAAGGTGCGGTGGTTTTCCTGCCTGAACGATTGGCTGATCTTGGGGAATACATCAGGAAGCAAAATCCTCTATACTGCTGGCATAGAATATACTAGAGGATTTGGGATTCCTTGTAAATCTTCAAAAGTCACAGACAAAGCCAGCTAATGTTCTGGACTTCATGAGTGCAGAAGTAGATACCCTGCAAGGTAAGGCTTTTCTTCAAGCAAGGGTAGCAAATGGGATTTCAACTGCAGAGTCCTTCAGGACAGATCAGCCAAGACCTGCAAGGAATTTTCTACAGTTACTAGGACACATGGCCTTGCCCACTGCAGTGGTACCAGGGGCCAGGTTCCAAATGAGAGACATTCAGTTTCAACTAAGACATCACTGGTCTCTCCCCTATCTGAACTAGTGCATGTCACAAGAAGCTTGCTAAGGGCACTGGAAAGGCAGAAAGAAAAGGAGAACCTTAGAGAGGGCATTCCCTTCCTCTAGCAATTTCCCACAGCCATCCTCACAATAGATGCCTCCCTCCTAGGATGGGGTACCCACCTGGAGGACTTCACTGTAAGTGGTACTTGGAGCACATGGGAGACTAAGGGAGCATATCGACCTCCTGGTTCTCAGGGCAGTGTAACTGGCAGTGCAGGCATTTTCCTCCCAGATCCAGGGTCGGTCTGTCCAAATCCGGTCAGACAACACCACAGCAATGTACTACATAAACAAGCGGGGAGGAACGAGATCTTATAAGTTATGCATAGAAACTCTGAAAATCAGAAACCTAGCCTACTCCCTGGAAGCAGAGCTGTCCACAGTACACCTTCCAGGGAAAGACAATGTACTGGCAGACTCCCTAAGCAGGATCAGACAGGGAAACCATGAGTGGAGCCTGAACCAGTAGGTGCTAGCATCAGTGTTCAGACAGTGGGATACACCAGAAAAAGATCTGTTTTCTTTGTAGGAGAACAAACAGCTCCCACTCCTTTTGTTGCAGACTCCCGGCACTGGGTTCAGTCCCAGAGTACGCACTTGTCCTGTTCTGGTCAGGGAAGTTTCTGTATACTTTTCTTCCATTCCCACTCTTACTGAGAATGGTTATAAAGCAGAAAAAGGATTCAGTAACAGTGAGTCTCATAGCACCAGACTGGGCCAGACAGACCTAGTACTCCATCCTCCTGTCCCTCTCCAGCAAGCCTCCTATCAGTCTGCACTGAGATGCCATCTGTTGACACTGAGGACAGGATAACATTCCCAGATATGAGAATGTTATGCCTCAGCATGGTAATGGTTCTTGAAGAGCAAGAGTTCTCTGGGCTAAAGCTTTCTGATGAGGTAATGAAATGCTAAAGGTTTCTAAGAAACCACACTTCAGTATGGAAAAGGTTTTCCTTCTGGTGTGCTCCTAGACAGATTTACACCATCCTGGGAGGTCTGTCTACAGTCCTGGACTGCCTAGTCCACCTCCAGTCACAGTGTTGCGTAAGTTACTTTTTCTGTTTCTTTCTATTATATTTGGAAACTTGTTCCAGGAAGCTCTATGTAGTCACTAGCAAGGATGGAGAAGTACTAGAAAAAATAATACACCTTACAGTTATAGTTACTAATTTCTTTTAATACAAAAACAATACAAAAATAATAAATAACTATAACAAATTAAATTTTTTGAAAGTAATAGGTTAGTTACTTTCAAATGAATGTAATCAATTACAGTTACGTATTTCTTTTGTATAAAAAGACACAAGTAAGTGTAACTGTAAAGTGTATTACATCTTCCAGTACGTCTCCATCCTTGCTAGTGACTGCACAGAGCTTTCTGGAACAAGTTTTCCAAAGTAATAGAAAGTAATAGAAAAAGTAACTTACCCAACACTGTCCAGTCACTGGACCTGAGGCCATAAACCCTGAAGCTTGCACATCAGCTGGCTAAGAAAAATCATTGGCCTTATGACCAAGGCCACTGGTTTTCATTTTTTACCAGAAAAGTTAGTAAAATTCCAGAATTAGAACTGCCTGCACACCAGTAAAATCAAAGAATTTCACGGAATTTGGCATTCTAGACCAGATCAGTAAATACGAACATATGAAATGCCAGCAGAAACAGGCCTCCTCACAGTCTATTGAGTCTGCTTGATTGTGCAGCTAGCCCCTCAACTTGCAGCTACCCCTTCTCCTCTTAACAACACCCCCCCTCACCCTCCCACCTGTCTTAAGTCTCCCCCACTGTTCTATATGATACCACCTCATTGGGCAGAGTATTCCACTTGTCTACCACCCTTTCTGGGAAAAAGTGTCTCCTGATTTCCTTCCTGAATCTCTCTCCCCCATCTCCGTCGATGCCCTCTTGTGTCCTTCCCCCTTCTGATCTGAAGAATCCCTTCCGTATTAGTCTTGTATATTCCCTTTAAGTATTTCAATGCTTCAGTCATATCCCTCCTCTTCCAGGGAATACATATTCAGCTGTCCCAGCCTTTTCTCATAGGGTTTTCCCTCCATTCCCTGGATCATCTTCATTGCCCTACGCTGCACCCCCTCCAGTGATCTGATGTCCTTCTTCAGGAATGGACGCCAGTACTGTATGCAGCATTCCAGGTGCGGCCTGACAAGTACAGGGGAAAGAGCACCTCTCTGTGCCTGAAGGAGATTCCCCTTGCTATGCACCCCAGCATTTTGTTTGCCTTTGCAGTTGCCTTCTTGCACTGAGCTGAGTAGTTCTTACCCCCTGTTATCAGTACCCATAGATCCTTTTCCTCCATGGTGCTGCTTTCCAACTGTACCCCTCCAAACTGATATTTCCTCCCCTGGTTGCTTGCTCCGAAGTGCAGGACCTTGCACTTCTTGGAGTTGAACCCCAACTGCCATGTCTCTGACCACTCCTGTAGTTTGGTCAGGTCCTTCTTCCGCCCCCCACCACCCCTCGGTCATTTACCACTGCTCCGATCTTAGTATCATCTGCAAACAAACTGATCCTATTCCAGATCCCATTTGAGATATCGGCTATGAATATCCCAAACAGCACCGGTCCCAATACCGATCCCTGGGGCACCCTGCTCATAACGTTCCCATGGCAATGAGAGTTCCCCCACCACCACCACCTCACTTTGTTGCCTACCCCTCAGCCAGTTGATGATCCAGTTGACTATTTTTGTTACCACTCCTATGTATTCCAGTTTTGCCCCAGCCTCCTGTGCGGCACAGAGTCAAAGGCCTTGCTGAAGTCCAAATACAGGACGTCCACTGCATGGCCCTGTCCAGTTCCCTGGTAACCCAGTCGTAATACTCGACTAGGTTTGTCTGGCAGGATCTGCCTGAGACAAAACTGTATTGATGACCGTCTTGGAGACCACTGTCTTCCAAAAAGGTCACCAGCCTCTCTGGAGAACTTGCAGAACTTGTATTTTTCTTATAATTGCTTCCTGTACTATTTTCAGTTCGCTTCATTTAATGCTCTGTATATTAACCTTTCTTTTATTCAGATTATTTATACACATCCCAAAATAATGACAGTGAATCCGGGTAAAATATGGAAATATGACTAACAGTGCAGTTCTTGGAATTTCAAGTCCTGGAAATGGAATGTCATTATTTTAATCACCACGAATCAGTGGCTTTGCTCATTACCCATTTTCAAAAGGTCTTTCAAAGGTCTTATTCAGATGTACCCTCCAGTGAGAGACCCTGTCCCACCTTGGGACCGGAATATGTGCATTGCTTAGTTGATGGAGGCTCCTTTCGAGCCTCTGGCCACTGCTGCACTAAAGTATGTCACCTGGATCTACTTGAAGGGTGAGCATGCCGCAAGCTCTGTGCACGGATCCAAACTACAAGGGACAAGGTAGTCCTGAGGACAAAGAGGAAATTCCTTTCCAAAGTAGTATCTGAATTCCACTTGAATCAGTCAGTTGCCCTTCCTGTTTTTTTTAAAGAAAAAGTCCACCTCAGGGGAGCGAAAGCTGCACTGTCTGGATATCAAGAAGGTAGTGAGTTACTCTCCGGACCATGCAAAGGATGTCAGGTCCACTAGCACTCAGCTGTCACTTACGATGAAGTGGGAGAAGAGAGAGACCAGCATCCAGGAGAGTAATTTCTCATTGGATCATTTCCGGTATACAGTTCTGATATGACAGAGCTGGCAAATTGGCACCCAGAGGCATTAGGGCACACTGTACAGGAGGCATCTCTGCGGCTGCATCAAGGTGTGTCCCCACAAAAAAAATTATAAAGCAGCTACCTGGAAAATAATACACACTTTCACAAAACACTACTCTCTGGACATACAGTATAGGAGAAATGCCAGCTTGGCACTGCTGTCTTGCAGAGCCTTTTCCCTAAATAGGTTCTGTACCCAACCTCCCAAGGTACTGTTATGGAGTCTGCAGTTGTTAAATATGTGAGGGATTCTTGGGGTTAGAAGAAAAAATTACCATGATAATGTTGCTTCTTCCAAGGGATCTCTCACTATGTTTAACAGTCCCTCATCCCTGCATCCCCTTCCAGAACCTGGTAAAAAGTTCTGACAAGAATTCGTTCTTTTTCTATTTTGCTTGAGCATTGCTTGTTACATTGCCTTCGCAATTGTTGCTCAGTGGCTTGAGTTAAACTCATTTTGTTAAATTAGGTAAGTTTTATCTTGTTCATAACATTTTCCAAAAATTTTGTTGGGAACATTTTAAAACTATTTTAGTAGCCATTTAGCTAGTTTTTAGTGGTCACAGCTCTAGAAATAAATCTGGCATTAGAAAGCAGGGGTAAGTGTGACCGCATACCAGAGTTGGAACTTCATTCTAAAGTTCCAAATATCCAAAGCTTCTCATTCCTGGTGAATGATTGCAGTTGTTAAACATAGTGAGGGATCCCTTGGAAGAAATAACATTACTATGAGGAGTATTTTTTTCTTTTGGGCACCATGCTAACAGAGAGATATGGACAAATTGGAGAGGGTCCAGAGGTGGGAACTAATAAGACTGTGAGTATGGGCATCTTGGGAGTATGAGGTAAGGCCCGAAAAACTGTCTGCATAGCCTCCAGCAAAGAAAGATTAGAAGTGGCATCTTGATTAACAAGTCAAAGGATGGAATGATTGTCTGGCCTTGGTCTCACCCTTAGATCTCAAGACTTTAGGACAGGGGGCCATGACCAGAAATAGAAACGTTCAAGTATCTCAAGGGAATTAACAAAGTACAAGAGGGTAGCATCTTTTAGAAGAAGAGACTTGCAAGAACAAGGCGGCACAATTTGAAGATAGAGGGGGGGGATGGCTCAGAAGTAATGTTAGAAAGTATTTTTTCACAGAGAGGGTTGTGGATGTATGGAACAGCCTTCCTGAGGAGGTTGTGGAGTCAGGAGCAGTGGGAGAATTCAAGAATGCATGGGACAGACATAAGGCAATTCTAGTGGGGGGTAGGAGGAAGTAAGCTGTTGATTAACTAGAATCTGCAGCTTATCCATCAGGTAGGGAAATGGGCAGACTAGGTGGGCCAAGCAGTCCTTATCTGTCGTCAAATTCTATGTTTCTATGAAGAGGTGATTGTTTTGGGAAAACAAAAGAAAGTTCTTTTTTTTTTTTTTCTTTTTTTTGCATTATTTATTTATTGCCCCCTGCGCCCGACCGGCCTCTCCTTCAGGCCTTCTGCCAAGGACTACCCCCGCTAACTCCATTCCAAACCAACCCCGATGCCAGCTTCCCTCGGATCCCAGATACCGCCGACCAGGGTAGCCAGCGTATCTGCCGTCGGGACGGATTACCTCCTTCGGAGAATTGCCTTCAGGCATTCTTAGTCTCGGCCCTGATGCTGCTGGGATCGAGGTTTCCTAGCTCTTCGGGGGGTTCCATGGGGCGGGGATCCAGGCGGCCGTCATCTGGTCCTTCGCGGACGCTTCATTTTCCGCTTTTTTCTGTTTTTCCCCTGTCGTGTCCGCTTCTTGTAGTGCCCCTGCTTTCCACCGGGGCATGCCCCTAACTCCACCCCGGGGAGGAGAGCAGTCCTTAGGGACGCCAGTCCTCTTCCCATCCCCTGCCAACCCCCAGTGACCCGGGTTGCCAGCATGGGTTGAGGTAAGGCGCCCGAGCCTCAGCCCTCTACGCCACTGGGCCGGCTAAGAAAGTTCTTTTACACAGATAATTGTGGGAATATGGAATTAACTCCTGCTTGAAGTAGTGAGGTAGAAACCTTTAATAGTTCTAAAAATGAACTGGACAGATTTATGGATGGGTAACCTGACTCACTATTGCTTCTTAGTGGAGGTGGTGGTATTTATGGGATGTGTCTTCTTCCATCCTTCCTTTTGTATGATTCTTACCACAAGTGGTATGCCTAGCATGTCATTCAAGCAGCTGTTGTATTTATAGAAGGATGGGACCGCTGATGGGTCCATCTGCTGCCTGATTTACAGTGAACCATTTAAGTAAGGAGTGCAGTTTCTACTGACTCACTTTCACCAGTCCTTTTACACTTTTAAGTAACATTCTACCCAGACTCCCAGTCTGACATAAGCCGCTCCCTTACTGCATAAATCCGAGAGACTATAGAAACGTCAGTTCCAAATTCTCTGGCCACCTCGCTGTACTTTACATTATAACATGGGTAAAGATGTTTCTGTGATCTGATTGGCAGAGATTGATCATGTGAGTGTTGATTAATCTCTGTTAATCAGTCACCTCATTTGTTTGTGGTGATCAGTCTCCTGTTTAGGAAGCCAGAGCCGCACTTCTTATTCCTGACCGATTGCATGCCTCTATGGCAGCCATTTAAATGTCTCGCTAAGTGAGCCCTTCCTTGGACCATTCAGTTTCCCCGGTGATCCCTCTTATCACCTTCAGTGAAGAAAGCCGTAACTTTCTATTTTTAAATCGGTCCATTCATGTAAAGTGCAGAGCGGCATGCCAAATATGTGCCCATTGCGTACACGGACCCTTCCCACTCAGCCGCCCAGTGAAACTCCATGCTGCCCAGCCAAGTTGCTCACCCAAAAGTAAAGCAGCATATCTGAGAAATCTGTAAATTCTGTAGCCATGTACCTGCTGAATGGAAGTACAGAGCCGCATGGTTAATGTGTCCCCGCCCAGTGGTACTCCATGCTCCCCACTGAATTCAGCAGCCTAGATACACTGCATTTTATCTGCAATAAGTAATGTTGCTGGCCAAGCCAGCAAGCCGGAATCATGCCTCCAGGAGCAGCAGTGACAGGCAGGGTTGGCAGTGTATGCAGTGCGGGGACAGAGAGTCTGGTTAGTAGACACACTGTCTGTCAAGCATCTGTATTGGAGAGCTGACGCATGCAAGTGCTGTTTTCGTGTGGCTTCCAGATGTACAGGTAGACATTGAGCAGGAATAGTAATATTGAAGTGTGTGTGTGTGTGATATATACAGTGTGTATATATATATATACACACACACACACACACACAATGTCTTGGATTTTGTTGCGACATCGGTGCTGTGTTAGTGCGTCTCTTTCTGTCTCTGTTAATTTCAAAGCAGCACACTGGGATAAGTAAGCAGCTCTGACAGTATAATAAGATCAGTGTGCTCCTTGATCTTAACTTGCATGCCTGTTTACCGTAAAATTCTGGTTGTAGAACTAATTTTCCTGTGGCAGAACACAGAAAATTGTGGTACTACAACCAGAAATAGTGGAAGAACACAAAATGGTTCCTACATTTTTTCCTGTTATTCCGCTTCTCTTTGTGCATCTCTCCACACATGGCCCATGTCATAAGCGCAGTAACCCACTCCAGGGTGTGCAGTTATTGGGGATTAATCAACACCCCATGTGCTGTGAGGACACTTGGCCTGCATCACAACGCACCTGGGGTGTTGATTAATACCCAATAACTGCACACCCTGTCATGGGTTATTGCTTACGTTTAGTCTCTGACAGCTTCTGGACAAGTGAAACTTACTGCTTGAGGGTAAGGGTGTTCTTACCAGTTTTTTTCCATTGTGCTCTCAGTTCTCTCAGTGCTGTTATTGCTTATGTAAATGCAGCTGGGCAGGACTGCTTTTATACATTTCAAACTTAATTTCAGGTATTCGGTTACAATGCCAAATTACAGTTTCAGTGCACGGTCACTGTACTAAACGGGAAAAAAAGACCCCTGTGAATGCAAAATGAGAATTTAGATGGGCTACAGAACTGAGTTCACGATGGCTGTAACGATGTAGAAATGTGCATTAAACAGAAATGTGCACTTGCTGTTGTGCATTTAAACAAATTATTTTATATGGCAGGTATAGGGCAAAAATGTGGATAAAAGTGTGGAATTATCCAATGTGCACTTAAGTGGGCTACACTGTGTCATTTAACTTTCAGGGTTGTAATAGATTCTCGTTTGCACCATCAGAGAAAGTGACATGTCAGTGGCACCATCCAGAAATGCAAATAAATGGGACACTTGTGGAAGTCCAAAAGCAGTCAGTGTGTCAACCTTATGGAAACACTAGTTGTAAACTCAGGGCTGGATATTCAGACTGTGCCGGGCAGTGGCGCAAGCCTGGGCGCAGCGCAGCTGGGCTGCGCTGGGGCCAGATATTCAATGGTGATGCACCATGGCTCAGCACCATTGAACATGGCACGGTCGGTGCAGTGGCACTGCGCCAGCGCAAGCCACAGAGAGGGAGCACGGGATACACCAGCGCGAGTGCAGTTGCGCTAGACGCATCACCCACGATATTCAGCCGGGGGCATGCAAATGAGGCCATAATCTATGCAAAGCACAAATGGGGCCATTTGCATGTCATTATGACCCCATTTGCATGCGTTGCCCTGGACATCCTGGCGAAATGTGTCTGGCGCCCTGCCAGGCTGCTGTCATCGGGGGTTGGCTCCCTGGTGGGCTAGTGTAGCTCCCCCCTCCCATATGCCCGATCGCGGGCAGTAGTAGACATACAGTGAAACCTGGTGGCCTAGCAGTTCCCTCCGCTGCCCGATCGCGGGTGTCTGAATTAAGATACCAATCCCTGGTGGTCGGTCCCTCCACTGCTCGATCAGAGGCTTCTATATCAGCCAACTAACCCCTGGTGCTCTAGCGGTCCCTCCGCTGCCCGATCGCGGGCTGTAGTGTGAGGATATAGAACCCTGGGGGTCTAGTGGACCCCCCCTTCCACCCTGTATGCCCGATCGTGGGCATCTGTATGTAATAGCCAATTTCTGGTGGTCTGGCAGTCCCCCCACTGCTCGATCACGGGCTGTTGTAGTTGCAGAATGTAGCCTAGTGGTCCAGTGGTACCCCCTCCCCACCACCCCCGGTCATCAGCGTGCGGACCTGGCCGCCCGCCGAATGACAGCGTACAGTATGATCTGTACACCTATTGGTCCACAGTGAGGACCAATGGGCTTCGAACCATACTGTACTACACAGAGACCAGATATGTGAATGAGCGCGTTCATTCACATATCTGTCCTAATAATACAGTATAGTCTGCAAGCCATATCCACACTATCAGACCAATAAGCGTACAGATCATTCTGTATGTTGTCATTCGTGACGGCAAGAGTGCTGCCACTCGCCTGTGATCGGGGAGGGTGTCGGTTGGCCGGGGGTCCTCTGTGGGAGGTTGGGAAGGGGGGTACCACTGGACCACCAGGCTACATTTTGCAATTACAACAGCCTGCGATCGGGCAGCAGGGGGGACTGCTAGACTACCAGGAATTGATTCTACATACAGATGGCCACAATTGGGCAGTGGGGTGACCGCTAGACCACCAGGAATTGGATATTACATATAGAAGCCCGCGATTGGGCAGACAGGGTGGGAGAGGGGTCCACTAGACCACCATGGTTCTATAACCTCACACTACAGCCCGCAATTGGGCAGCGGAGGGGCTGCTAGACCACCAGGGTGGATGTCACATACAGAAGCCCGCAGGCGGGGTGGGAGGGGTCCACTAGACTACTATGGTGGTCGGGTGCTTTTGGCGGTGGCCACCCACGGCTGGTGGCTGTTGTGTTGCACCTTGCAATACAGCCACCTGCCTGTGGGTGGCTAACATTGAGCCTATATTTTACAGTTCAACTGCGCGCACCAGTGTGCGGCACATGTAAGGGTTGCACCATCATGCGCCACAGATCCGGGCTGAATATCTGGATGTGCACGCATGCATGGGCGCCCTGTATGTGCGCCGCATAGGATTACATTGCGCCCAAGCACATCAGGATTTGCGCTATGCCGGGCAGCTTTTTCAATATCCCGATGGGCGCAATGCGGGGTTGCGCCATTGCAACTCAGTTGCACCAGGTGCAGTCCCTTTGAATATCCTGTCCTCAGTGTTCACTAACGATCTTCAAATTATGGCTAAAGACCACTTTTGTAGAACAGAATCTTTCATGCACGCCTTTGCATTTTTTTTTTGTAAATTAAAACAATATCCTACCCAGTGTTCAAAAAAAAAAAAGGAAGCTTGTAATCAAAATAAGGATGTCTGTATTGAAGCCTTTAACAGTTCAGACAGCCTTTCACTGGCTGATAAAAGGCCTGCTGCTTTGGTCTATATATTATTTAATTAATTGTTGTCTGACAGTCTTGCTGAGAGAATTCTTTTTTAAGATTTCTAGATCTTTGATCTCAGCTGGCTAGCCTGAAAAGAATGAATAAATTATTAAACAAAAGAGACTGTCTACATGCATCCCAGTTACTGTTGTGTATCTTAAAGTGCATATGATTCCAAATAAAAAATTGCACAGTGCTTGACAAGGCAGGGAAAGGGATTTGATTTTATATATCCAATATAGGGTGGGGCAACATACTGCTGCCATATTATATGCAGAGGGAGGGAGAGTCAAAGAGCACAGAGAACAATTATAAAGAGGTTCACTTAAAAAAAAAAAAAAAAGTTTGCAAACATTTTTCCTCTACCTTTATTACAGTCAGTACAGTAAATGAATACAGCTTTATTATAGTTAAAATCAATTAAAAAACAAACTATCTACCATGTATTAGAGCAAAACTAAAACAAAGCCAATGTTTAATATAGCCATCACTTCATCACTGAATAAAACTCCCTTTCTAAACCTTCACTTATAAAATAGATTCTCCTGCTCCTCAGAAAACTCCCCCACTGCTCTCTTCACTGTCTTTTTGCTCCCAGGGATGTGTCTAGCCAATTTTGGAAAATAAAAACAGTTTTTTAAACATTTCTGGCATGTTTGTAAGCTCACTAAGGTACGTCTCTAGTCTCCACTGCTGTTTTTCTCATCCCACCCTCACACTGTGCTCCTCTCTAGCTGCTCCTGCAAATGGTACTCCTCTTTACTCCTAGGTGTTTCTTTCCTCTCTTCCACATTTCCCCAGGCCTGGAGAATTGCACGGGTTATCACTTTACACAAAGGCAATGACCCAGCAATGGCCCGGGGAATTTTAGACGCCTCTCCTGCCTTCTTGCACCTTAACAAGTTAGAAGAGTACTCTGTCCACTCGCAACTTGATGCACTTTTCTCGGCTGGACTGTTCCAGTCAAGCTTCAGGTCCAGTCTCTCCACAGTCACCTCCCCTCTAAGGATCATTGCCTCTGTTCTCACTGGGAAGTGTCAGGGTTTCTTTACAGCAGCTGTGTTTATTGACCCCTAAGACCTTTGATTTGGTTTTCCACCCTGTCCTGCTGAATAAGTTGGTCAGTTGCAGGTTTGGCTGATAAAGCTTTCCTCCTTTTTCTTACCTAACAGGTCCCACTCTGTTCTTAAAGTAGGATCTTCCTCACTTCACACTGCCTATAAGTGCTTTGCGCCTTAACCATTTTGTCTATATTCCTAAATGACCTGCCTCCAGTCTGTAACTCTTCCCAGATACACACACATTTATTTATATTTATTTATTTAAAAGTTGTTAACTGGGAAAAGCACACTGAGCCAAAGCTTGTTTCCAGGTGCGACCTGGGGCAGGGAAGAGGGTACAATATACAGGTACTATACATACAGTAAACTGTAAATAGTATAGTTCTTACAGTTAGTAATTGTACAGGATACAAATTATACAGTGGTGCTTATAGCAATTAGCAGGTGGTACAAGACTGCAAGAAACTTGACAGCAGTAAAATTTGGTAAGGGTACAGATCCTCAGGGTAAGGCAGTACTATAACAAAGCAGCGTGGGTAGGTACAGACAGACATAGAGGGAGTGTGGAGGCAAATGCATGACAGTGCCGGTAGTACATTTGGGGTTTGAAGTAGCATGCTTTAAAATATTCAGACAAAGATGAGAGCTAGTGTTGGTGCGCGTTCTAAGGTGGGGGGCTGGGAGGAAGGTGTCCGGAGGCGTGTGATTGGGTGGGAGGGGATTGCAGAGACAGGGAGGTAGGGAGAGGTGCCTGAAGTGGTTTTTGATTGACACAGCCATAGGCAAACTGCGAACATCGATGGGTAGTGAGTTCCACAGTGTAGGGAGCCGGTAGGCAAAGGCTTGCTTCCCAGCAAGAGCGTGATGAGTTGCTAAAGAGAAGGAGCGCAGAGCATAGCCAGAGCTAGCGGAGGGGGCTAGGAGAGAGGAGAGGTAAGAGGGGAGGGTGTTGAACCGAAACTTGGAGATGAATGTTGCGCAGTGTGCTAGCCTACAGTTATCTGGGGGGGGAGACAGATTGGTAAAGTAGGCAGTGATGAGTGCGGTAAGGAAAATTTGTGGCAATGTGGCAGAATGCGTGGAATAGTGGGTCAAGCTTGGCAAGGGAGGATTGAAGTGCAGTGCTGTAGACCACGTTGGCATAGTCGAAGAATGGGAGGTTAAGTTTTATAATAATTTCTTTCCTGATGGGGAGGGAGAAACAGTTTTTGTGCCTGTATAGCATGCTCAGTTTGTGGTGGAGCTTAGCGTGAATGGAGTTAAGGTGTAGTGAGAAATCCAGCCTGGGGTCAAGCCATACTCCCAGATACTTGTAGCGGTCAACTGCTGAGATTCTGGACCCATGTAAGTCATGGAAGGAGGGAGGGGAGGGCAGTTTGGCCAGCCTCTGGGCAGAGCCAAATGCCGTTGTGACAGTTATTTTGGTGTCACATTTGACGTCAAGCCAATGCAGCAAGTTCTCGAAGTCAGGCCGGAGTACGATTTCGATTTGGGGTAGGGAAAGGCCAGAAGTGAAGATCACAGAGTCATTAGCATACATTTGAACTTGGGAGGACGGACAGACAGAAAGGAGGCTGTTTATGAAGATTGAGAAGAGAGTGGGGCCGAGGATCGACCCCTGCAGAACACCGGCTAGGATGGAGAGGAGGGTGGGTTTAGTTTCACCCAACTGTATGCATTGAAACCTGTCTGAGAGGTAGGCCTTGAATCAATTTATGGTTGATGGCGAGAGCCCTATAGATACAAGGTTGGCTATTAGAATTTTGTGGGCTACAGAGTCGAATGCTTTGGCTAAGTCTATGAAGATAGCCAATGGCAGGTGACCCTTATCCATAGCCGAGTGGACAGGGTTAGTGAGTTGGAGGAGGGAGTGGAGTGGTGTCACCGAAAGCCTGATTGAAATGGGATTAAAATGTAGTTTGAAGCCAGGAAGGAGTTTAGTCTTTTGTGGATAAGGGATTCAAAGATCTTGGAGAGGGAGGGAAGGGGAGGAGAGACATAGGCCTGTAGTCACCGGGGATTGAGGGGTCACCCTCTTGGTGTAGAGGCATTACCTTTGCCAGCTTCCAGGCTTTGGGTAGTGAGCCAGACAAGAGGGAGAAGTTGAACAGATGGATGATAGGAAGGACAGTGGCTGGAGCTGAGATTTTCAGAAGATTGGGATTAAGTCCGTCTGGGCTCTGTTTGATGGAGTTTAGCAATTTAAGAGCGTGGAATACCCCTGATGGGGTGATAGGGGGAAATGTTTGGTCGGGTGGGGGGAAGGTAGGAGCAGGAGGCAAGATGCATGGGGGGATGACTTGTTGAGCACGGGGAGGAAGGGGGATTCCCCAGAGGAAGGGCACAGGTAGTGAAGTAACGATTTATGGAAGATGCGGCATTGCTAGTACCGTCAGGGGACTGAGAGCAGGTGGGGTTGGGAGGTAGACCCTAGCAGGGAGTGATGAGTCTTCCAGAAGGCTGCTGGAGTGGGACCACAGTCATCAAGCTGGCCTTTGAAGAAGTTTGCTTTGACTGTACGCACTGCCTTGATGCAAGAATTCCTTAGAGTTCTATATTTTTGGAGGTCTGAGGCATCAGAGGAGGGGAGAGAGATCCAGGGAAGCTGCCTGAGCCTTAGCGTCAGCCTCTTAAGGGGGTGTGGAAGTTCCAAATGTTCAGGAAGGTAGAGCTGAAGGCTGCCAAAGCAGAGTCTATGTCAGGAGCTGTGAAGACTCCAGACCAATCTTCGAGGTATAGGTCGGCCAGAAGAGACTGCTGGTTCAGGGACTTTAGGGACTTGAACCACATATACTTAAGTGGGACTGCCTGAGGCAGTAGGTAATGCAGTGGTCACTGAAGGTGTCAGGGAGAGTACTGGCTGAGGAGTAGTTGTGTGGGCGAGTCGCAAGGATCCAATCGATTAGTGAGTGATTGTTGGTGTGGGGGTTATGCCTTGTGGGGTTGGATGAGAGTTGCGTAAGGTTGAAGGCTTCTATCTCTTGGGTTGTTGCCGTGATTAAAGCAGGGAACTTGAGGCTAGCCACCCGCCGCCTCTAATGGTACACATTAGGGGTATAGTAGTAGAGGTAGAGTTCCCCTGTTATGAATGTGTGCTTTAACCATTGGGTGGTGGGCTAAGCTAGAGAGGAAGACCAATTCAGGTTGAAATCGCCCAGTACGAGGAGCTCGCCGGAATCTGAGTGTGACATGAGGGAGGCGAGTTTGGAGATTAAGGATGCTGGGGATGGACTGGGGGAGAAATAGCAGGTTGCAACATAGAGTGGTGAGTATGATGGGAATGCAGTCTTCGAGAGGAGCAGTTCATGTGATTTTGGGACTGCTTCCTGGAGGACAGTGGAGGCCTGAAGGGACTCATGGACGTGTATGGCAACACCACTGCCACGTTTGCCCCTGTCCTGGCGAAAAACAGTGTATCCTGGAATGGCTACTTGGGAGTGTGGGACTTTGGCAGATAGCCATGTCTCTGTGATGCAGAGGCTATCAAGGGAGCATTGTGTTACCCTGGCCTTGTTGTGCTCTAGCTTGTGCAGCAGGCTCCTTACGTTTACATGGTAGATGCCTAGACCATTTGGGGGAGCTGGGGGAGAGGGCTGTGGGTTCGGTTCAACGTCTCCTGTGAGTAGGAGGAGTAAAAGCTGCAAGTAGGAGGAGTAAAAGGAATGGGATGAGGAATTGTGGAGTTTTTTTTCCCCTTGGTGAGCCCAGGGGTGGGGCCTGAGCCTGAAGGCCTGGAGGACAGAAGGTGGCTGAGTGGGTGGGGGCAGGTAGAGGTGGTGGGGCAGGGAGTGGAGAAGGAGGAGAAGGAGAGGGCTGATATATGCCAGCAAAGGGAGGTGGAGAGGACAGGGTTGGGGGAGGTAGGACTAAACATGGTTTTAGAGGGTGTGCGAAGAGAAGGCAGGACTAAGATGATGGCTAGAAGGGCACGAGAGAACAGTCTGATGGGAATTAGCATATTGAGCAGTGCCTGGTGCGACTGGCATGAGTTAAGGAGTTGGAGGTGGAGCTTTTGCCACTTACTGATGATTAACGGGTTAAGTTACTCAGAAGGCAGTATGAAGGTTGGCAGCTTTGGTGGTGCAGTGGTTAAGGTTGCTGCCTTTGGGGGAGAGGGTCAGGAGCTCGAATCCCAGGGTAGGCTAACTGGAAGATGTGGGGTTGGAAGCAGGATACAGGTGTAGGGGAAGGGGTGGAGAGGGATTGATAAGGATGAGAGGAGTTGAAAGCGACAGCTGGGTGAGGAAGATTGCTTGCAATGCAGTGACACCTAGTGGGCAATTGGAATAAAATGCTGCTGGGGAAGTAGGCTGATAACTGCAACTGCACAAGACCAAGGTACTCCCTTCAGGTATTTATTTGGGGGCTCACCAGGGTGGGTGGAGCGGTTCAGCGAGTTGCAGCTGCTGCTAGGACAATGAACTCTCGCATTTTGGTCAAAATCTCCTCCAGCTGATGATGACGCTGGGCCTAACACAGGTGGTTACCTTCTCGACCCATGTAGGGGGTCATTCATTGGACCTGATCTTTCTTTTGGGTATGGAGATCGCTGATTTGGGGGTGGAACCAGTCAGCTGGTCTTACCACCACACCATAAGGTTCAGTTTCAGGGCCCCCCCAATAGGTCTGCCCCTACGGAGATGGTTCGGTACCGCCCTTTAAGGGGTATTAACCCCAGTGACCTAACGGCAGTACTGGATCTATGGGGCTTGTCGGGTGAATGCATGAGTCCAGATGATCTCGTACTAAGCTATAACAAGGCTGTGGGAGATGCTGTGGACAAGATTGCTCCTGTTTGTGTTCGGCCTCTCACCCTTTGTTCAAGGAGCCCTTGGTTTGATGGCTCCTTGAAGGAGTTAAGGCGAGTTGGCTGAAGGTTGGAAAGAGCCTGGCGGAAGTCCGGCCGTGATGCTGACAGGCTTAGGTTAATGGCACATTATGATGGCTATCAGTCAGAAATCACCAGTAGGAAGGCAGAATTCCTGTCAAGGGAGATTTCTGCTGCACAGAATCGACTGGCTCAGCTTTTCCGGACCGTAGACAGATTGTGCAATCCAATCTGTCTCCAGCCCAGAGAAGCTTTTTTCTCAGCTGAGATGCGAGGAGTTCGCTCGGTTTTTTGCAGATAAGGTTGCCAGCATCAGGTCTGGCATCGGTCCGACCTCCCCTATGAGGGATTGTAGTGGTCGACAGGAAGTGGCATGCACTCGGTCTGTCTGGTCAGATTTTCGCCGGCTGGAGTTCACTGACATTGTGAAGATCATCCAAACATTGCAACCAACTAGTTGTAGTTTGGATCCGGGTCCTACACCTCTCTTAGTAGGATGTGTAGAAGTTATCTGCCTAATCCTTGCTGACATGGTCTGGAAGTCTTTGGAGAGGGGGGTCTTTCCTGACCCCCTCAAGGAGGTGGTCGTTCGACCATTCCTTAAAAAACCCTCCTTGGATTCAGATTGACTAGCCAACTACCGGCCTATCTCTAACCTGCCATTTGTTGGTAAGGTTATTGAAATGGCAGTTGCGTTGCAATTGGATGATCATCTTGCAACTCACAATGTCTATGATACTCTCCAGTCTGGTTATAGGAAGAAGCATAGCACAGAGACTGCCCTTGTCCAGGTATTGAATGACCTCCTAATGGCTAGAGATCGAAAGGCATGTACCATTCTGGTCCTTCTCGATCTCTCTGCTGCGTTTGACACTGTAGACCATGGTGTGCTGTTGGAGCGCCTGCAATTTTTTTTGTGGGCTGTCTGGCACAGTCCTCAAATGGTTTCATTCTTGCCTCAGGGACAGGTCTCAGAGAGTTGCCACTGGAATTTATTCCTCTGGTGCTCACTCCCTGCCTTGTGGGGTACCGCAGTGTTCCATTCTAGCCCCCATGTTGTTTGCAGTGTATATGCTGCCATTGGGAGAAATCATCAGGCGATACAGTCTGGGTTTTCACTGCTATGCAGATTATACTCGGCTGTATTTGTCCTTTCTACCCAGTCAGGATGATGCACTCTCCGTGCTAAATAACTGCCTTGCTGAGATCAGACTTTGGATGAGTTCTAGCTGGCTGAGACTGAATCCGGATAAGACTGAGGTGCTGGTAGTGGACCCGGGTCGTCTGGGGGCGGGTTTGGGAGCTGGACAACCATCAGGCTTATTACTTGGTGGTATGTCGCTTCTCTACCTCCGATCAGGTGCATAATCTGGGCGTCATTTTTGATAATGGTCTGACCCTAAAATCTCAGGTGTCAGCTGTCGTCAAATCCTCTTTTTACCATCTGAGGAATATCGCCTAGGTGAAACACCTGGTTCCTCCGGGTGATCTCCCAACATTGATCCATGCCTTTGTCACTACCAGTCTTGATTACTGCAATTCCCTCTACCTAGGGCTACCTGGGGTTGATATCCGCCGCCTGCAGCTGGTGCAGAACACGGCGGCCAGGCTTTTGACTGGGACTTTTAGAACCGGTCATATTACACCTGTACTCCGCGAACTGCACTGGCTGCCTGTTTGGTGGCAGATCACCTTTAAGGTTGGTTTACTAACCTTAAAAGCCCTACATGATCAGGGACCCAGTTACCTGAAAGATCTCCTGATACCGTACTGCCCCCTCCATCTTCTCTGTTCCACCAATGAGGGATTGCTGGAGATTCCCAGGGTTCAATTAAAAACATCAGGATCCTGTGCTTTCGCTTTTTCAGCACCAACCCTGTGGAATTCTCTACCTCGTTGGTTGAGAGAACGCCCAACTGTCAACAGATTTAAAATGGGGTTAAAGACAAATTTATTTAGTTTAGCTTTTCCTAGTTATGGATGATATGTTTTAATGCTTGTTTTAAAATCTTATTTTTATGTATATGGTTTTTATGTACAGCGCCTTGGTTCTGAAAGGCGCTATAAAAATAAAGATAAGATGATTTGATTAGGAGATGCTTGCAAAAGACCCTGTTCCTGTACCTTGTCCCGGTAGGCTTCCGCTGCTCCTGCAGACTTCATTGATCTGTGTGTGCGTAGCTACACACACCTACACTATATATATATATATATATCTATATCTATATATATAGATATATATATATATATATATGTATATAATATATATATATTATATTATGCGGTAATTACTACCATGAATTAGAATTGAAACCATTTCCATATTAAACCAAAATTTTGCACCTTAATAACTTTGCAACCGTTTGATGGATTTGCCTGAAATTTGGAATGTATGATCAAGACCCATAGGCCTTGGGATCTGCCAAGTTTCGATTACTGATCGGATATCCGATTTGCGGAGTTCATAAAGTGTGATCTGTCTTGTCGATTTCGCTTTTCTGGAATTCTGTGGTCGGCCTACACAGGTCGTACGGTTTGGCGTGACTGGCCCGAATCTTCAGGGAACGTGCAGCCGGGTCCCTCGATGTGCCTTTCAAGATTTTTGTGAAAAAATATTCAAACGGTTCAAAAGTTATTCAAAAAAACAGTTTCCCATTATAAGTCAATGGGAAAGTTAACAAAAAGTTCAACACTTTCAAATGCAGTTTTACTTCGTAAATGGGCTGTTTTACTTGCAATCGGCCATTTTGTTTTCAGTTGGTGATCAGAAAAATGGTTGGCATTTAAATTTGGGACCCTCTAGCAACCTAATTTTTTTGTATTCACCTAGTCGGGCCCTGAGGATGCTTGCCATGTCTTTATTTTTGGTAAACACCCCCAGAAATATGTTTTCAAATTTCTGGAAAAGCATTACTTCAAGAAATTACTTTCGTTACTTAAAGTAATCAGAATTTTGCGAAGCTTTGCAATTGCATGGCATAATTTTCTAGTCTGTGGGAAATGACAGCAATTCTTTGGCACTGCGCTGCAAAAGAACCGTTGGGGAGTTTTGAGCTGAAATTTGGAGGAGCGGAGCCGACATCTCACAGATGTGCCTTTCAGTGTTGTATTGAAAAAATATTACACGGTGGCAAAGTTACGTGCACTCCAAAGTTGATGGTTTTTCCCATAGGATAACATTACTGGCGCTCGACGATACAGAAATCCTTTGGCACCCTGCTGCAAAATAACGGTTTGGTCTTTTTTCCTGAAATTTGGAGGAAGACAGCCAACAGCCCACAGATGTGCCTTTCAGTAGTTTGGTGAAAAATATCACACAGCGCAAAGTTACGGCACTCCAAAGTTGACATTTTTTCCCATAGGATAACATTCTGGCCTAACGATGACAGAAATTCTTTGGATCCCTGCTGCCAAAATAACGGTTTGGTCTTTTTCCTGAAATTTGAGGAAGACAGCCAACAGCCACAGATGTGCCTTTCAGTGGTTTGGTGAAAAAACATCACAGGGAGGCAAAGTTATGGTGCTCTGAACTTTTCTTTTTTCCCATAGGATAACATTCACGGCGTCGGCCGCTCTCAGGGCCCTGATTCGAAACGGAAGCGAGATAATGGATTTAGTCGGAAAAATTTCTTATCCCCTAATGGGGCTAAGATACAAATTAGCCAGGACAGTTGTAAATAATATGATCTTTACATTTTTTCCTACGTCGTACGGTCCCTGAGATATAATGTATTTAGTATTCCAAGATCTCATTTTCTGCGCCGATACTCATTATTTTGCATACATTATTTGTACTCACTGTCTTTCTCAATGCAGGTTTTGGGGAAAACCAGCCTGTGCGCTTTCATTACTGTTACTGTTGCCCTTTCCGCTTGCGTTCCGTACCCGTTTCACTTACCGTTGACGTCTACGCCACCATGTGCGTTATCCTTTGCGTTTTCATTTGCGCTTGCGTTTCTGTTATTTTTTGCCATTTTCTGTCTACAGTACTGTTTATCTTTCTGTTTCACTTTATATCACCATGCCCATTGACATTTCTGTTTGCAGGCACCATGTTACTATGTGACAACACATCACGTGGCAGACCATTCCCGTCCTGCGCCACCATATGCGTTACCTTTCTGTTCTCATTCGGTGCTTGTGTTACCATGTATGCCACTGTTAGCATTTCTGTTTGCGTTGCTGTCCCTGTTAGTATGCCACAAGACATCATGGGCAGGAGCGCGGCCCAGAGGGCATCGCCTTTTGCTGCTGCATTACATTCACTATTTCTTGTTATCATTCTCAAAAGAAGGGAAATTAGAGGCAAAACTCAGTTTAATGCATAGTTAGAGTTGTTCCACAGCGACAAAGTGAGGAAATTCGCTGTTAGGGTTGAAAAACCCTTGCACCCCCCACCCACCCCCACCGGCATTGGGTGTGCATTGGGATCATGAGTCCTGACTCCCCATTCTCCATACTTGCTGCTTACACAGGTCAGTGGGGTGAGAGTTAGGGCTGATGATCCCAATGCACACCCAATGCCACCACGCACGCCATCCTTTTATGCTTATTCATGCTTGCATTTCTGTTAATTTTTGCCATTTGTGTGTACCGACTGTTTCTCTTTTCTGTTTCACTTATGTCACCATGCCCATTGACATTTCTATTTACAGGCACCATGTTACTGTGTGACCAGACATCACGTGGCACACCGTTCCAGTCTACGCCACCGTGTGCGTTACCCTTTCTGTTTATATTCGCGCTTGTGTTACCATGTGTGCCACTGTTAGCATTTCTGTTTGCATTGCTGCTCCTGTTACTATGCCACAAGACATCATGTGGCGGTTGGGCCCCGCGCGCCCGCCACCACATTACATTCACTATTTCTCAATATCATTCTCAAAAAAAAGGGAAATTAGAGGCAAAAAACTCCGTTTAATGCATTAGTTAGGGTTGTTCCACAGCGACAAAAGTGAGGAAATTCGCTGTTAGGGTTGAAAACCCTAACTCTGAATTCACCCCCAGCACCACACACATATTCAAGTATGGGGGAGGACCAAGTCAACACAACCAATGACAGACATCCAGCAGCAGGTGACAGAAAGAACAAACAATTGTCTAAATGTACTACGAGACATCCCCACCCACCTGACCAGGTACTGCATGCTCAGTGGAGATCAACAGCAAAACTGAGGCCATGTACACCAAACGTACACATCCCTGATTGTAGCTGCACACAACGTACCACACTTAGTAGTTGCATGGCCTTACCTACCGATGCCCCACACCACACCACAACTGGTACTGTGCCGTTATTCAATATAAATGCTGAAGTGCATAATGACAGTTGTAGAAAGGTTTAACACTACTGAGTATACATTAATTAGAGAAGCACATAAATTAACTACAAGACACTAGCATGCTCAAGATAAAAGTAGTGATACATTTAGTAGGTGATTTACATAGTAGTACATTTACTGCAATGGTTTACTCAACATAGAGGCTGATGTAAACGTATGGAAAAGCATTGCCTGTTCAACGCTGTGAAATTGGTACTGCCAGTATCACATGCATTCTTACTGCTGATGTACATACATAGACCTTCAGTGTGTTTCAATATTAAAGATGCAGTAAGTATTCTTTGTAAGAAAGATTGTAATTGCATGGATCAGGCCAAGCAACTTCTAAATATCATAGCACTACTGAGCCAACAATGATGTACCTGTATCGGACGTGTATATAGGATAGATTTTCCTGTAGGCACTTACTGAGTATGTTGTACCTGATAAAGACAATCTCATTGCATCTGTGATGACTAACTTCTTCAAATAGTAATACATTTGCTATTGTTGCAATGAGTGATCTATGCCACTTCTGGACACAGTGTGATTTTTTTTAACAGTTGTTTCATACTCAGGCTGTATGCCTACTGTTTGGGTTTGCCACACTTCTGTCACTGATGCTATCAAAGTGATAACTATGTTAATTCTGCTACAACAGGAATCAAGTAGGTATGGTGTAGATATAAACAGAATGTCTTTTAGTATTGATTTAACTCATAATGGGGTAAATGTACTAGGACAGCAGGGGTTATCCTCTATCACGGAGTCTGTCAGTTATAATCACACTAGGTTTCGATGACTGTAATGACTGGTTACACTGTTCATCTTCATGAGTTCATATTCACAGCCATTCTCCAGCAACTAGACAGTGTATGGTGTAACTGGGTGGGACACTGTGTTGCAAAGCTGCTGCAGTGCCTAGCAGAGGGAGAGTATCTACTCAAAAAGACAATTAAGCTATAAGGCATGACCAACAGTTATGTTAAATGGTCTGTTAATCACCCTGTAGGGGTTTAATGTTGAATGAGGCATATCCGAGTGCCACATGTCGCTAGACAGTGATAAACTGACCATTAACATAATACCTGGAGTAGCTTATTGCTATCATAATACAACTGTTTTTTAAACAACATTAAACCATGTTCATCATATGGTTAGGCTCTACATGTATGTTAATAAAAACTAAACATAAGGCTGTTACAATGTTTACAGTCAATTAGAAAGCTGCATTTCTCAAACCCTTGTTAAATCAGAGATATTATACCTGTACAACTCCTTGGTTTTGCTTAACTCTATTGCTCAGGTGGCCCACCACAAGTGGTGTGGTGTGGGGCATCGGTAGGTAAGGCCTTGCAACTACTAAGTGTGGTACGTTGTGTGCAGCTGCAATCAGGGATGTGTACGTTTGGTGTACATGGCCTCAGTTTTGCTGTTGATCTCCACTGAGCATGCAGTACCTGGTCAGGTGGGTGGGGATGTCTCGTAGTACATTTAGACAATTGTTTGTTCTTTCTGTCACCTGCTGCTGGATGTTTGTCATTGGTTGTGTTGACTTGGTCCTCCCCCATACTTGAATGTGTGTGTGTCTGTGTGTGTGTGGTGCTGGGGAGTGAATTCGGAGTTAGGGTTTTCAACCCTAACAGCGAATTTCCTCACTTTTGTCGCTGTGGAACAACCCTAACTAATGCATTAAACGGAGTTTTTTGCCTCTAATATATATATATATATATATATATATATATATATATATAAAATATGAAAAATATCTCTGATGTATTTCACATGTGCACTTTGACCTTATGAAATCACGAGTGGTGAAGCCATAAGTGATGCAAAGGTCAATGCATGAGTGAAAAATGTTGGAGATATTTCTCTTGGGGACATGGCTTAATTTATCCAAGGCTTGTGATTTATTATATATGTTTTCTTGTTTTACATTTTTGTGTTTGTAACCTCCCTGCAAATGGGGGTTCCCAAAAGACTTCCAGGAGCTTGCTTGAATGCTCCAAGCCTGAATGGTGTTTGGCGTTTAAGCCATTTATCAGTGAGTGTTTTTAGAACCTCTGGTACTGTCTCTTTAAGAGCTGTCTGCTTGCAGACATAATTAGTTTGTATGGGGGACTGTGTGTTTCTTTGACTGAGTACCACTCGAGCTGCTGCCAATTCACTTCATTTTTGCAGTCACTAGGAGTGCAAAGGGAACCTATCTGAAAGATGTAACTGTTTGCCAGAAATTATTTAGAGTAATAATGAAATTACAGTTTGTCTAACCTCCTTTCTTTGCAGTCAGAACTGTGTCTGCTAGTTCCCCATTCTAGTTTTGAACTGCTGAACTGGACCAATCAATGTGGAGTAAGCTAGCTCTAAAATGGTGCCTTGGACGAATCAGAACTTGGACTCATAATCTGAGCCAGCCACAAGAGGATTGTATGAGCAGTGACTCGGGGAGATGTAGTTTAGACTTCAGCACCTTTTTGGACCAACAGCAGCAGTCTATTGTGAGTGACAGCCAATCCAGTCAAGAACTGGGAGGAACTCAAAGGAAGTGCCCGGTTTTGTCGGTTGGAGTTTCAGTTGAGCTTTGGCAGTGAAGAAGGAAGGAGGCCCTGTGCTTTTCAGTGTGCAGTTTTAGTCAAAACGTGTGTAAGGCCCAGAGTTCGGTCTGCAGCTTGTGTAACAGCTTGTTAGGACTGAATCCTCGTGAAAAGAATCAAAGGATCTCTGAAGAGTAGAAACCAGGCTCACCCTGTAGAAGACTGGAGGAATTGCTGAAAATTGCACTCGGTCTGTCAGGAACTGAATCTGCTGTGTGTTCTCCCGGTATTGTGCAGTAATTGCGATCGGGATACAGATGCAGCCTGCCTGGTATAGTGCTTTTATATGGATGTGTGAAGAGGTTTGTGTACCTCAAGTGAGCCCTGCTGACATTGAAGGACCCTATCTTATTTGGAGGTCGTGAGTACTAATTCAGGTCGCCTCCTGTTGAATTGCCACATTAAATCCAAATGGAATTACTGTACTGCTGACTGTTGAATTCTCCTTTTCTCTGTGTGAAAGGGCCCCTACCAGCTGCCACGGTTTGGACTAGCCACTGGGCTTGGGTACCCAGGGACAGTAACTGATAGGGATAGGCTTGTGCACAGAGCCATAGGTAGATTATTAGAGTGATAAGCTAATTAACCTGATTTCCCTGTCCTTGTTATATCCCCTAAATAAATCAGAGCTGCTTGTTTCAGCAAAGTTATACTGCCTGAGGTATTTGTCTATGTTAAAGTACTGTACTGTGATTGTTGCACTGTATCTCATTTCACAGGAGGTCCCAGTGCGGAACCAGACCTGGGGTAAGTGTATACTGTGAAGGTAATTCTGATATATTGTGTGGGCCACTAGTGGGAAGAAAGGGGGGTTGCAGTGTCCCAGAGGGCTGTGACCAAGTTAAACTATTGCAAACCCTGACCTCTGGGTGGAGGCACCCGCCATTGGATCCAGGCCCCTCAACCTGTTAGTGGCAAATCAGGCAGGGGTAGTAGCCCCTGGGATAGCGCCATCTAGGGGTTACATGTTGTTTTCATAAAAGTGTTATCCGATTCTGAGACTTGTTTTCCATTTTTGGATGGCCAAGCAGAGCACAACACGCGATATATGATGCTTTTGCATGGGTTATTGCGTCATCACACTTAAGGCGTACTTGAGTGATGTGATGAGGTGAAGCAGGCGGTGCAAGTTGTGAGTACGAGCAGGTGTGGCCTAGAGGATGCAGCTGAGTAGTGCAGGTTCCTTCCCAGCAACAATATGACAGAATTGACGGTCAGAGCGAAAGTCTGGGTTAGTCAGATATGAGAATTGGCTGTGATTGTATAAGGTCATATTTTGGTGCGCAAAGGAAAGTGTTAAAATAGTGAGAAACTGATGTGTTCGGGTATTTTTTTCACTTTTTGACAAGAAATAAGGCAGTGGAGAGAAATTAAAAATAATCAGTCAGAGCCTCTGTAGAAATAAAACTAGTGGGAGCTAACATGTGAGTGAGTAGTTGTATTCTAAAATTAGAACTGTGCTTCTTGAGCTGCCGGCCCACCAGTCAGCACCTACAGTGAGAATATTTATGCCTGTGGGGAACTAGAGTGAGAATATTGCAGTATTCTCACTCTAAATGTGGAGAGAGCAAAAATATCACTGATAAGTGTCATCATAGGTATCTTGGGTATTTTCAAGCATAATAGACTTTCGTCCTTGGAGCTTGCCATTTACTCATTATTTAGAACACAGTAGTTTTATCGCTACAGAATAGGTCTAATCTTGATTTAAAAGTACCCATATTAGGGCTGTCAACCACTGTAGATGGAACTTCATTCTATGAGGACACTACCCTTTGGCTAAACCAATTCTTCTTTGTGAGAAGATTCCATTTTGACTGGTATAGTTGTTTATTATGTCTTCTACCACTACACCAACTAGTCTTTAACAGGAAGCCTAACTCTACTCGGAGCTTAGCATCATCCATTACTTTATATAACAAACATGTCACCTCTGAATCTCCTGTAATGAAGGGAATAAAGGTTCAAAGATGCCAATCTTTCTGCATAAGGTTTGGTTTTCAACCCAGCTATAGATCTGGTAAATCATCTCTTTACTCCCTCGATTCTGAGAATATCTTCCCTTTTATATGGAGACCAAATTTGGGTGCAATACTCCAAGTGGGGCCTAACCAGTGCTGCATACAATGGAGCCAATACCTTGTCATCCCTGCTAGATATATGCCTTAAGATGCTATTGAGGTTTATGTTAGCTTTTTTAATCTGGTCACTACAATGGGGGCTAAATTTGAGGTCAGCACTGATCTTAATTCCCAAGTCTTTTTCTTCATTAGTAACAATTAGTGCATTGTTCTCAAGTTTATCTGAGAAGTGACCATTATGTTTGCCCAAGTGCATAACCTTGCACTTCGCAGTATTCAACACTAGTTTGTTTGCTTTGGTCCACCTCAAGATTTTATCAATAGTGCCTTGTAGGGACAAAGCATCATCAGAGTTATTTACTACTGTCCCCACTCTGCAGTCATCTGCAAATTTAGATAGCCAGATATTTGGATTATTTATTTGCAGGGAGGAAATATAAATATTAAAGAGACATGGTCCCAGGACCGAACCCTAAGAGACCCCACAAGTAATAGGTGCCCAATCAGACAGTATCCCATTAACGGTTACTCTTTGTTTCCTGCCCTGTGTAACCATACTGATATCCAGTTTAGGATATTTGTATTCAGCTTAAGCTCACCTAGTATATTCAATAGCTCAGTGTAAGGCAATTTATCAAAAGCCTTCGTTAAGTCCATAAAAGCAACATCAGCCGAGTTCCCAAGATCCAGTTCCCTGCTAACATTCTCATAGAAGGCAAGAAGGTTGGTCTGGCAAGACCTTGATTTAGTAAACCCATGTTATAAAGGGTCGACCAGGCAATGCTCCTCTAAAAAGGCTAGAATTATCCCTTTTATGATACCTTCCAGAATTGTTCCCATAAGTGAGGTTCACAGGCCTTAAGTTTTCCGGTTTGGTCTTAGGCCCTCTTTATGTTGGCTTGCCGTGCCTGCAGAAGCCAACATCTTCGGGCAGTGCAGATTTGGAGGTATCGGTCGCTGTTGGGCGAATGCAGGGCATGCATCAGTAGGTGCGTCCCTCATTCCCCAATCAGCCTGCATGCCAGCGCCACACCATGCATACATAATGTGGCGAGCACATCTAAGGAAAGGTCCACTGCAATCCGAGCAAAGCTCTTCAGGCGCAGTGGTCCTTTTCTTGTGCCGTGCTCGCCGCCATTATGTGCATGGCGGGACATGGCCATAGAACTGCTGACTTCGGGGGTGCCCAGTCCACCTGTCGGCTGCTCTGCCTCAGTCAATGTGCCGACGGGAGCCCACTCCCCCGCCGGCATAAAGCACCCCCACTGTGTAATGCCGAGGGGTGCCTAACTCTCCTCGCTGTTACTCTGCCCCCTTTCCTTTAGGTGCCAACGGGGAGCCCACTTCCCATCAGCAGAAATAACCCCCAATTGTTTAATGCCAAGGGGGGTGCCCATCCCCCTCAGCCTCATGGCCCCTCCCTCCCTTCTTTGTGTGCCGACGGGGTGCCCAATCCCCATTGGCAACGCCTGTGTGTTGTTTGCTGACAAGGGTGCCCAATCCCCTGTTGGCTACAGACCCCCCAAAAAAGTTAGGTGGCACGCTGGGAGCCCACCCCAGCATGCCAGATCCCCTGGAAAAAAAAACTGTCCCGCGATGTTTTCTTTTCCTTTTACTACCTGTAAAAGGAAAATGGTCCCTCGTAGTCTCCATGCCCCTCCTGCTCCCACCAGCACCCAACCATTGCGCACCCTGCCTCCCCACACCCCCATACCCATACTTACCTCCTCGAGCTCGGTGCATGATCATTGGTGGACGGGAACACGCCTGCACTCTTCAAAGCCGACTGTGAACTGAGGAAATGCCGTAAGCTGTATAATGGGATAGATAGGGTTTTTCAACTTTATTACATATCTCAGGCATTTTTGTGAATTTTGGCCCCAAATTTTCAACATGGGGTTTTTGGGACCCCTTCTCATGAATTCTTGCACTGTCATGGCGTTATTCGGTCCCAAAAGGTGATTTTGCAGTCACTGCTCGGAATCTCCTTTCAGGACTGCATAAGGAGATGACAGTGCCACTGTTTATGAGAGGGGCTCTCAGAAACCCTATGTTGCAAATTTGGTGGAAAATCCAACACATGACTGTTTTCAAGCGCGGTATCAACTGCGCAACGACGCCTTCAAGGTTAGCTAATTCGCATATTTTCACGCCAGATTTCAACATTGGCATTTTACCACACCTTCTTGTGAACCGGCAGCTGTCATTTTCACATCCTGGCTGAAATGTGTTTTCGCACTTCCAGCGCAGAATAGCATGGTCGTGGTGCGAAATCAGTGTTCGGGACACATTACGAAAATGACAGTGACACTGTTCATGAGCAGAGATCCTAAAATGCCTTTGTTGACAATTTGGTGACGATACTCTATAAAGTGACTGTTTTACAAGCGTGCGCAGCAACTGCGCAATGCACACTTGTGCGTTGGAGCATTTGCACTATTTGCATGCCAGATTCTCAACATTGGCATTTTACCACACCTTCTTGTGAACTGTGCAGCTGTCATTTTTCACATCCTGGCACAAATGTGTTTTCGCACTTCCGGCGCAGAATAGCTCGGTTGCTGTGCGAAATCAGTGTTCGGCGCACATTGCAAAAATGACAGTGATACTGTTCATGAACAGAGGTCCTAAAATGCCTGTGTTGAAAATTTGGTGACAATGCTCCATAAAATGACTGTTTTACGAGGTGCATAGCACCTGCACAATGCACGCTTGGAACTTAACGCATTCACATTAATCAGTGTGGGATGCTTTACTAAACCCCTCAGGCTTTGCCCTCGGGGTTTATGTAGCATCCCACACCTTAGGTGTGTAAAATTCTCATTACACACGCCACCCCATGCATTATTCTATATGTAATATGCTTTGAAATAAGGGCATACTCCACACAATGCTTGCAGCTGCTCCACTCTTGCAAAGGGGGTGGACAGCTGCAGAGGCCCCATGCACAGGATGTGCACCTTGGGAGCACCACAGCATCCAGAGCATTGTTGTATGCTTACTCCATGCCCAAATCATGGTCACAGGACCCATCTCTGCGGCGGGCTGGGGCAGGCAAGGGGACAGACAACTGCATGATCCTGCACATTGCCAGGGAAGCAAGTGCAGCTGGCGCAGAGGGCATCTACTTTTGGGCTGTCGTACCACCTATGTGCCCCTCTCTGACTGGTTGTCCAGTTCATACCGGGGTAAGTACAGCCCATTCTCCACTGGCCCCCAGTCCTGGGTGAAGAGGTATGGGCTGGGGGTGTCACTTTCACTGGTCTGATATTGTGGCACATTTCTGGCTTGTTTTGAAGAGGGAATGGCAGCCTCTGGTGGACTGGCATGGGCTGCCATATCCTGTGGACCCCCACCCCTGGTGTCACCCACTGGTCCTGCACAGTAAGGCCAGAAGACCCCAAGGCACACCACAACACCTGTCGATGTCTGTAGGGTGAAGTGAAATGGCGTGAGCGCTATGGCCGACGATCCAAAGGCGCATCCCAGTGCCTCTCAGTCTCTGCAGGGTGGGGGTGGGGTTGGCATCAGTTCAATACTTCACTGCCATTCCTATTATGCATCTCTCTAACTTCTGCACTACTAATGCCAATGCCAGCAAGACAACATTCGGCATTGACAAATGCTTGTTTAAGAGTGGAACTACGATGGTAACCTTCCAATTCTGAGGAACTTCTCCTGTATCAAGTGAGGCCTGGAAGATGTGAGGGAGGGGTCGTGTCACTAAATCTGATAGTTCGTGCAAAACTCTAGGGGTGACTATCTTCTGGCCCTGGTGATTCAGTGACATCCAATTTGCTTAGTTTAATTCTAGTACATCCTTTGGATCAATAATTATTTGCCTAGGGGATGACATATTCTTTGTGCTATGTGGTGTTGAGTCGCTGCTATTAAAGACCAAACAAAAATAATTATTTTGAATGTCAGCCATCACCTTATTGGTAGCTAATTGATCAAAGCGTTCTTAAAGGGGCCTGTCATGCTAGTACTTTTTTTTTTTTTTCTGTTAATATAAGAACAGAAGTATTTTTTTTTGTCTTTTACCTTTGTTGCTAACAAAACTTTGTACTGTGCCTTTGCTTTTCTGATTTAAATTACTCCTTTGCAAGTTCTCTGTAAACTTGAAGGTTTGCATGTGTGTTGTCATGTAATATGCTCACAAATGTTGCATAAATATATATATTATAGAGGCGCTAAAGCGCCCCAGTAGTTACGGTTGAGTAGTGTATTTAATGTTAAACCCCTAACTTTGCACCTCAATAGCTCCCCCCCCCATTCATAGGAATTGCATGACATTTTTCTTGTGTGGTTTGGGGGGGGGCAAGGTCTCTTGATTTGACAAGTTTCATGACTGTGAGATCCAGATAGTGCATAAACATAGGAAATTTGCCTTTTTTTGTTTTGTGCTGTCATGTACAGCACAGACAGTTTGGAATTGTGTGTTGAAATTTTCAAAGCAGAAGGGGCTTGCCCTGGAAAGATGCTTTTTTTTGGGGTGAAAAATATTATTCCGTTTCCAAGTTATAAGGATTTTAAATTTCAGTTCTGCACATGCTCAGTAGGGTCTTTCGTTTATATGCCTGATATGAAAGAATTACTGGCTCATGAAAGTGTCTTTTTTTGTGAGCCGAAATTATTCTTTCATAAGAAAAACATTCTTCTTTTGTATGGAAGCCATCTTGTTTATTTTTTTTTTTTAAAACTGAAAATTTTGCAATACCACCTTTCAGGCAGGATTTGAAAAATTTCACCTGACTGGTTCATTGGGGGGGGAGGGGGGTGTCGTGAAAAGTCTGTGTTAAAAATTTTTGGTAAACATATTAAGAGCCGTGCACGTTTGTATATGTACCTGCACAGAAGTGCAGAGCTCATAGCTAGATGGACTCCTCACTTGGCATGGACTCCTCATTTGGTGCAGGGCCCTCTGGGCCCTGCATATCTCCATCTGTTGGGCCCAGCGTTTCCGCAGCCTGAAGGACTCCACATTTGGCGCAGGGTCTTGAGGGTCCTGTGTGTCTGCATCTGTAGCTGCACAGAAGTTCAAGGCCCTGATGGAATCCACATTTGGGGTGAGGCCCAAAGGGGCCTGCACATCTACATCTGTAGCCAACGGGCCCTGCGCTTCCACAGCCAGACCGACTTCTCACTTGACTTAGGGTACGGAGGACCCCACGTATCTTCATCTGTAGTCATACATAAGTGAAAAGGGCCCAGAGGGCCGTACACTTCCAGCAGTCAGCTAGATCTGTTCAAGGGACTTGCACGAACAAGGATACTATTCTACTATCTCAAAAAGAAAGGCAGTTCATCACAAAGAACTGTGTTAATGCAACAGCTAGGGTTCAACTTAATGTAACAAAAGTAGGAAAATGTGGCATTAGGGTTTCCAACCCTAACCCCATCCCCCACACCAAAGCAGCAAAAGGACAAGACCACACAAGCAACCACAGACAGCAATCATCAGGCAAGACAAACAACATAGAACTGTATCCAGATGATACAAATGCAGTAGCACTAATGTGCTACCTTCGTGGATTTGCACCTGCGGCATGCACACCGTAAGACATACGCACTTGCATGTTGCTGCAGATACAAATCTGTGATACTCAAATCACAACACTGCTTCTGTATGCAGAAGTGTCATCGAGGCATAAGCAAACAGAGAAGTCCCCCTCCCACTCTCCTCTCTCTAATTCTGTTCTCCCACTGTCTTACCACTTGCTTTCCTCTTCCTACTATATGGAACGTATCCACATCCTTCCCAGACTTAATTTTCTTTTCAGTCAGAAGCCCTTTTAAAATTAATCACACTGAAGGCGAGGTTTGATTCTACACTTTAAGTATGTCATTTACTTACAGAAAGTAGTGTATAGCAAGTCATTATTGTAGGATCATCTGCCAGCTCCCATTAGCAAATAGCATGTAACTTCTGTGTCTGGAAGGAGAACTTCAGGACAAGACACTTAAAGCTTATCAACATAAAACTACTTATACAGTTATTTATATGTATAATGTATAGTGTTCAACATGACCAGCTAACACACAGAAAGATGATGGCAGAAGGAGACCCAGGGTCCATCGAGTCCACCCATGAGATGATCAGGACCTAGCAACTATCCTGTCTAAATTACTATATACTTGATTCAGTGTCTCGAGGTTGTGCTCTAGCTGTGTCCTGCCCATGTTTGAAACTTACAGTCTCCGCTCCACCACCTTTGAGGGCAGACAATTGCATGGCTCCTTTGCTGTTTCCATGAAGTAGTATTTCCTTATATCCCTCCTGACACTCCCCTTCCCCCCAGCTTCCATTCATGCCCTCTAGTTGTTATGTTGGTGACCCTATGGAACATCTCCTCCGCGTCCGGCACTTTTATGCCTTTTAGGAACTTAAATGTTTCTATCATGTCGCCTCTCTCCCTCCTGGTTTCCAGTGAGTACATATTCAATTTTGCTAGCCGTTCCTCATAGAGGAGTCCCTGCAGACCCTGGATCATCTTTGTCCCCCTCCTCTGCACTGATTGCAACCTGTCCCTATCCTTCTTCAAGTACGGCCTCCAAAACTGAACACAGTACTCTAGGTGTGATCTAACCAGGGATCTGTGGAGGAGGATGATGCCTATATACCCGAACATTTTGTTCACCCTGCTATATGCATTATTACATTAGCTCATCTGCATGGTGTCTGTGATAATGACTCCCAGGTCCCTCTCTTCCTGCGAGGTGCTCAGTTTAATCCCATTGAGACAATATTCCGTCCCTGGGTTCCCTTTACTGAGATGGATCACTTTGCACTTTTTTGCATTCAATTTCAGCTGCCACAGATTTGACCACCTTTCCAGTTTTTGGAGGTGGTCTTGTAGGTCTGTAACACCTTCAAGAGTGTCTTCTCGCCCTCCAAGCTTGGTGTCATCTGTGAACAGGGCTAGTTTACCCTGGATACTACTGCCTATGTCACTGATGAATATGTCAAAGAGAACAGGGCCCAACTCAGATCACTGTGGACCCCATTAGTAACTGCGCCCATGTCTGACCTCACCCTGTTTTTATCACAGATTGGAGATTGGATTGTAGGGGCGGGGGGGGGTGGCAATCTGTTTTAGAACAGAACTGAACCTGATGGAGGTATCAGTAGGAATTGCCAGTTCCTTTGAATGTATCTTGGGTGAGGGTGTGGGGTACAGGATTCTTCTCATTTACCGTCCACCAGGTAATGGGAATGTTTTCCTGCAGGAAGTTGCAGACTTCATTGTCGATATGACATTGGGATCCTCCAGATGGCTGATCCTGGGGGATTTCAGTGCCTGGGTCGATGATGAACTCTCACAGTTTGGTCAAGACTTCCTCTAGCTAATGAATTCGCTGGGCTTCACACAGGTTATTTCCTCCTCTACCCATATAGATGGTCATTCATTGGACTTGGTATTCCTCCTGGGGATGGAGATATCCGACTTGGTGGTGGAGCCAGTCTGATGGTCTGACCATCACACCATTGGGTTCAGTTTCTTGGCCCCCCAGTAGGTCGGCTACGAAATGTCCGGTACCGCCTGGGGTGTTACCGGAGGGCCTGATGGCTGATGCTGAATCTATCGAGTTTGCTGAGTGAATGCATGGATCCTGGGGACCTGGTTCTTGCCTATAATAAGGCAGTGGTAGGGGCCCTGGATTCCATTGCTCCTGTGCGTGTTCGACCCTCACTCCTTCGCCCCCAGTCTCCTTGGTTTAATGAGACTTTGAGGGAGTTGAGGAGAGTGGGAAGAAGGGGAGATGTTGGCGGAAGTCGGGTCTGGAGTGCGACAGGCTTAGTTTGATGGACCATTATTGTGTCTATCAATCAGCAGTTACCCGTAAGAAGGCATAATTCCTGTCCAGGGAAATTGCTGCTGCACAGAATCGAGCAGCCCAGCTCTTTCAGACCGTGGACAGACTGTGCAGTCCACTGTGTCTTCAGCCTGAGAGAGTGTTTTCACAGGAACAGTGTGAGGAGTTTGCTCAGTTCTTTGCGGATAAGGTTGACACAATCAGGTCCGATCTCCTTCTAACTCTTCCAAACAGTAGTTGTGGTGGGCGGCAGGAGATGTCGGACACCCAGTTTGTGTGGTCTGACTTTGACCGGCCCAGATCGTCCAATCGCTGCAACCGATCAACTGTAGTTTGGAGCTGGGCCCCACGCACCTCTTAGTAGGATGTGTGGATAAAATCAGTTCGATCCTTGCTGAGATAGTCTGGTTGTCATTGGAAAACGGGGATCTTTCCTGATCCCTTGAAGGAAGCCGCGATTAGGCCCCTTCTTAAAAAGCCCTCCTTGGACCCGGACTGTCTGGCTAACTACAGGCCTGTCTCTAACCTACCTTTTGTGGGTAAGGTTATTGAGAAGGCGATCGTGTTGCAGCTGGATGATCATTTGACCAGCCACAATGTCTGTGATTCTCTCCAGTCTGGATTTAGGAAGAGACATAGTACCGAGACAGCCCTTGTTCTGGTACTAAATGACCTTCTAATAGTGAGAGATCGAAAGACTCGTTCCATCTTGGTCCTTCTTGATCTCTCTGCGGCATTTGATACCGTTAACCATGGAGTGCTTTTGGAGCGCCTGCGGTTTATCTGTGGACTATCTGGCTCAGTTCTCAGTTGGTTTCGATCATTCCTCGAGGGTAGGACTCAGAGGGTGGTGTCTGGGATTTTTTCCTCGGCATCACTCCCCCTATCCTCTGGGGTGCCGCAGGGCTCTATTTTGGCACCCATGTTATTTGCGGTATATATGCTGCCATTGGGAGTGATTATTAGGCGGTACAGCTTGAGTTTTCACTGCTATACAGATGATACTCAGCTGTACATATCCTTCGTGCCCGACCAGGGTGATGCTGTCTCGGTCTTTAACAACTGTCTCACCGAGATTCAGGACTGGATGACTGTGAGCTGGTTGTGGTTAAACCCTGAAAAAACTGAGGTGTTGGTTGTGGACCCAGGTCACCGGGGGGGCGAGTTTGCTGACTGGGTCACCTTCAGCTCTTTGGTTTGGGGGGACCCAGTTGGCAACCTCAGACCGGGTGTGGAACTTGGGTGTTATATTTGATGACTGTCTGACCCTTAAACATCAGGTGTCAGCCGTTGTCAAAACTTCCTTTTACCATCTGAGGAATATAGCCAGTGAAGCATCTGGTTCCTGCTGATGACCTTCCAACGTTGGTCCATGCCTTCATTACCTCCGGCGGACTACTGCAGCCCTGTACCTGGGGCTGCGGGTGGATATCTGCCGCTTGGCAGTTAGTGCAGAATGCGGCGGCCAGGCTTTTGACTGGTACGTCAAGGACCAATCATACAGCGCTTGTCCTCCGTGGACTGCACTGGCTGCCAATACAGTGGCGGATTACCTTCAAGGTCGGTCTTCTGACCTACAGTCATGGCCAAAAATATTGGTGCCCTTGCAGTTTTTTCTAATAATGCACCATTCCTTCCAGAAAATTGTTGAAATTAAAAAATATTTTGGTATCCACATATTTATTTCTTTGGTTTGCAGTGGAATAAAACACAAAAAGCAGAAAAATTTACTAAGTCTTAGCTTATTCCACACAGAAATCCTTAAATGGCCTGGACAAAATTATTGGCACCTTTTAGAAGTAGTTAGAAATAATTAGATTTCAAGCAGGTGATTCTCCTTCACTTTGGAATTGAACTCACCTGTGGGGAGTTGCAGGTGCCTGCAATATAAAAATCACTCATTCAACCAGTTTGAATAGAGAAAAGGACTAATTCTCCCGTTTTGTGTCACTGTGTGTACCGCAATGAGCATGGAGAAAAGAAAGACAGCCAGAGAATTGTCTGAGGAGGTCAGACAGAAGATTGTAGCCAAGCATGGACAATCTCAAGGCTACAAATCAATCTCCAGAGACCTTGATGTTCCTGTTTCCACCGTGACGTAATGTTATCAGGATGTTTAAGGCCATGGCTGTAGCCAACCTCCTGTTAGGTGGCATAGAGAAAACTTGATCGAAGATTGCAGCGCAGGATTGTTCGAATGGTGGAGAAAGCACCTCGATCAACTGCCAAACAGATTCAAGCTGACCTTCAGACACAAGGTACGACAGTTTCAACTCGCACCATCCGTCGCCAACTCAGTGAAAGGGGGTTATATGGTAGGAGGCCCAGGAGGACCCCACTGCTGAGAGAGACATAAGAAAGCCCGACTGGGGTTTGCCAAAACACACATTGAACAAGCCAAAATCCTTCTGGGAGAATGTCCTGTGGACAGATGAGACCAAATTAGAGCTTTTTGGTAAAGCACATCATCTCTATGTTTACAGAAAACAAAATGAAGCCTTCAAAGAAAAGAACACCTTCCCTACAGTCAAACATGAAGGAGGTTCAGTGATGTTTTGGGGTTGCTGTGCTGCCTCTGGCACTGGGTGCCTTGAACGTGTGCATGGCATCATGAAATCTGGAGATTACCAGGCCATTTTGGAGTACAATGTTGAACTCGGTGTCAGAAAGCTGGGTCTCCGTCGAAGGTCATGGGTCTTCTAGCAGGACAATGACCCCAAACACACTTCAAAAAGCACCCAGGAATGGTTCAAGACAAGACGCTGGACTGTTCTGAAGTGGCCAGCAATGAGTCCAGATCTAAATCCCATTGAAAACCTGTGGAGAGATCTGAAAACAGCAGTTGGGAGAAGGCACCCTTCAAATCTGGGAGAACTGGAGCAGTTTGCACAAGAAGAATGGGCCAAACTGCCAGTAGAGAGGTGCAGGAAGCGCATCCATGGCTATAGGAAACTGTTGATTGCAGTTATTTTGACCAAAGGCTGTGCTACCAAATATTAAGTCTAGGGTGTCAATAATTTTGTCAACGCCATTCTTTTCATTTTCTGATTTAAAAGGATATATTAAATTCTGAATCAAAAACAAAGGTTCTGTAATATTAACAGAGAAATAAAGAATTGTGGAGACCAAATATTGTACTGTTGTTAATTTCAACTTATGTTTGGAAGAAATTGTGAGTTATTTGAAAAAGTGCAAGGGCGCCAATATTTTTGGCCATGACTGTATAAGGCCCTACACGATCAGGGACCTAGTTACCTGCAAGATCTTCTTCCCTACTGTCCTTCCCATCGGCTCCGATCCACTGATTAGGGATTGCTAGAGATTCCCAGGGTTCGTTTAAAGACATCTGGGGCAAGATCATTTAGTTTTATGGCCCCAACCCTGTGGAATTCTCTACCTCATCAGGTGAGAGATTGCCTGACTGTCCAAAGTTTTAAGTTAGCCCTAAAGACGTATTTGTTTAGTCTGGCATATTCAGATTTTTAAATATATTTTTGATTGATTTTGGGATGTTGTTTTAATTTTATGTATTGATTTGTTGTAAAAGCACCTTGGTTTTGGAAAGGTGCTTTTTAAAAATAAAGTATTCATTCATTCATATTCATCACCACTCTTTGACTCCTGTCTGTGAGCCAGTTGCCCACCCATCTGACTATAACTTTTGTGGCCCCTATGTAATCCAGCTTTCTCAGCAAGCGCTTGTGTGGTATAGAATTAAATGCCTTGGTTGTCAGACTTCTTTTACTGGTATTACTGTACTGTTATTACCATATTGTTTTTCCTCTTACTGTATTATTAAACTGAATAAAAGTGTAAATATAAAAAAATTAAAATAAAATTGTGCATGATAGTGCTTGATAAAGGCAGTTCAAACAAACAGAAATCCTTCTTCTGAGAGTCTCTTTAACATCTCCAGCTTTCTCTAAACAAAACATTGCTGTCTTTTTATAAGATGTTTTTCCTGGGCAATTAAATTCTGCACCCTGTTCTTGTACAGGTGTTTAAATAAGGATTTTTGATTGATTAGCACTTTTGCGCGGAAAAGTGCTACTCAATGTAGCTAATTTGTAGCAAAGGGCTTGAATTGACTAGCAAAATAGAAAAGTTGTCATATGCTGCATGGCTGCAAACGGAAGCTGCTGGACTAGGTACAGTGGGGAATTTGGATAGCAGCAGACAACAAAATGGAGCGCCCCCATTCTGGCAGCATGACCACAGCCAGCCCACTGCTCCCCCTATCATCAGACGAGTCTCATTTGTAAAAGGGTAGCCTAGTTAGACTGCACAGCCTCTGCTCTCTCAACTCACAACAGAAAACTATATTTTTTTCTAACTCAACTGCAATAAATAAACTTCCTTCATTGCCCATACAAAATCTAAGCAACATTGAACCATTCAAAATGAGTTCACCAGTCATATCCATGATCCATGAGGTCGCACCAGTCCATACTCACTCAGCAGCATGATTTACGGGTTTATGTGCACGGAGAACACCAGGTAAGTTGCAAGGCACTTTTTTTGCTGGCAGTTTTTAACCATGACAGAAACAATCCACTTTAGGTAAACGTAAGGTATGTGAAGCCCCCCTCCCCCAACCCCAATATAAGCACAACTGTTCTTTTGCAGTAATGAATCAGCACTGCAGTATTAAATATCTTCAAATTTTTTAAGTTGAAAATTTGACAATTTGAATAAAAGCTGATTCCAGAGATTGGATCTGTCTGCATTTTAACGTGGTGTGCAAACAGTGACAGAAACTACTACAGAGCACAGAAGAGTTCCATTAAGAAATAAGGATGACCAGGCTGGTGACCGATCACTTTGCTTTGCCACTGGCACTAACCAGAAATAATCCTTAGTTCTTTGTTTTGTGCTGCCGCCACTGTCCGAGACCACAATTCTCCTGCTGCCAGCTACATGCTTGTTCACTTTCTGCCTACCACGATGCGCACGCTATTCCCGCACTATCTATAACTCACAGCGCCGACCACCTAACCACTAATCAGTACTCTCCACGCAAGTTGCATGCTGGATGTGGGGGAGAGCACAAGCATGGGAAAGGCAGGATTGATGTGCAGCAGATTTACTGAGCCAGGCTCTCCAATCAAAACAAAGGACGTGCACTTACAGGAAGACATAGGCGAGTGGGGTGGGGGGAGTAGTCTTTTACCCAAGGGAAAAAAAAAAGTTAAATTAAAGAGGAACTCCTTGCTAAACATAATCTCTGGGGGGGGAACAAAACCATTGTTGCACTTTCAAGTCCTGCCACTTATTGTGTACTTAGTAGGCAAATTAAACTGAATGGGCTCATAAATGCCCTTTCTGGATGTATATTTCAGGGCTGAATGTAGTTTGCAGGACTGCACATTATCGTAATAAAATAGACAGAAACATGGATTGCACTGTTTTGCGATCCATTCGTTGCTTTGACTAGTGCGACCAGCCGGTTTGCATCACAAACTGCGATGCGATACCGGCTATTTAAAACCCTGTTGTAAATTACACCACCTGTGTTCCACAAAATGTATTAAGACTTTGTTTCTTGTTTGTAACCAGCCTGAACAGTACATTAGGCTTCTTAACAGGTGCAACGAATTAAGACATCCTGTCTCAGGGCTGATTTCCTGCTGATAGTTCTGCAAACAAGCTTGTGGAGGTAAAAATGCACCTCAAGGTTAATCCCCTGTGTTCCAGATAAACCCAAATAGCTGTCTGTAGTCATTTTAACAAAATAACTGTATACATTTGCAAATCAAGAGATCTGTTTCAGATAAAGATTCACATATATTATTTTAACCACAGAGAAGCAAGGGAAGAAAGAATAGAAACAGCAAGTGAAAGAAGGGCGTCAAGAGGGGGAAATTATGGTACCATCGGAGTGGCCAGTTCCTAGGTGCCACAAGGAAAATTTGATAGACAGTAGTACTGTCACAGTGTGGGTATAATGGTTTCAGCAGCGAATCTAGAAATTGTTCAAGGAGGTAGCAGTTTTTCAGTTATGCAGATGCATATAGAAAAGCATGCACTAATGGATTGTGCTATCTAGAGAGGTACGTTGTACAGCATACATGAGTACAGTGGAGCCAGCCACAATGCAGTGCAGTAACTTGCATTAAATGCCATCCAATGAAATACTGAAATAATTGCCACTGAGCTATAATGTTCTCTGCAGTATTACTGTGTTGCATCCTGGCAAGTGCTGCTGTACCTCTGACTGTAGAGGCCCAGGCCCATGGGGCTTTCTATCTACAGAAGGGCAGGTCCTCATGGGACCTGTGCTTCTGCTGCCACACTTACTCATTCATGCAGTACGACATACACAAACTGATATGGCTGCATTAGCACCAGCCTCTACAGGGCCTGTGGTTATGCAGACAGATAAAAATCCATGAAGGTAGCACATCAGTGCTACTGTATTTGTGTCATCTGGAAACAGTTGTATGTTTTTGTCTTGCCTGATGATGGCAGTCTGTGGTTGCTTGTGTGGTGCTGTCCTTTTGCTTCTTTGGGGTGTGGGGAGTTAGGGTGCCCTACTTTTGTTGCATTATAATTAAACACTAACTGGTGTATTACTGCATTTTTTTTGCAATGTATGTATTATACTGGTGCGGTAGCGCCAGTAAAGTTAGGGTTGAGTAGGGTGTTTAATGTTAAACCCCATTTGCACCTTAATAACTTTGGCGGCATGCAGTGAAATTGCCCAACATTTGCCATGCATTGTGTCTGAGGCAAAGTTCTCAGGACGTGAGAAGTTTCATGACAGCAGCTTGTTCAGTTTCTGAGAAACAGAATGTCGATTTTGTAAAGGAATGTTTTTTCCTATACTTTATTACACTATTTGTTGCTCTCACCTACAGCTTAGGTGGTACAGAATTTTTTTTCTGAAGCTTTGAGGGTAGAAGTAGCTGGTGCTGAGGTGTAGTGCTATTTGCAGGTTTCATGAAAAAATATTTGTCGGTTCCAGAGTTATAGAAATTTTAGTTCTAGGGACATAGATATGTTGTTCATCCACACTCTCTGGCAGGTATCCTTGCTGCTTTAATTCTTACTGGAAGGTCTTCAAGCTGGCTTCTCCCACCCATCCGGGTGGTAAAACTCTCGGCTCTGCCCCATGACGCCAGATCTTCCTTACCGCTTGGAAGCTCAGGTTCCCACCTTAGCGCTCTGCATTTTAGACTGGATCCTAATTCTTCGATTCGTCGAAATTGATTTTAAGTTTTCCAAACTTGGTTCTTCTACATCTTCCCTACGGCTGCGATGACAAATCTGTTCGGCGGAGGTGCCTTGCAGAAGAGAAAATGTCAGGACAGATCCGCACTCCACGTGCGTCTACTGCTTAGGCCTAGATCACGACCCGCAGGCTTGCGAGTTGTGCCGTTCTTTCTCGGCCAGTGTTCTGGATGATCACGCTGCCCATTTGAAGCTCGGGCGCCCCGAGAAACGTTTTCCGCTGGTAAAATCCAGAGAGGCTCGTTGGGCGGTGTCCACGGCTGGCTCGGCTGAGCAACTCGAGCAATTGATCGCCCTCGAGGAGGAGGCGGCCCAGGCTGCATCTTCTTCCTCCTCGGCTGCGGCATTTATCCCGCTCTCTCTGAGTTCCTCATATACAGCTTCGTTCAAGGAGCTTTGCCAGTCCCTTTCCACAAAAGGAGAGGGACCTTCGGGACATTCTTCTCAGCCCAAGAAAAGGGAATCAAAAGGTAAGTCCCATCGTCGGCGTTCGTGGGAGCGGGAGAGTTCCCCCTCCCCAGGCAGCTGACCGTCGACTTCGGTCGAGGTTGTGGCTGAGGCCGCTGGCTTCACGGTGCCCCCGTCAGGCCAGCCTGCCAAGACTCCCATCGACGAAGTCGAGATTTTTCTCGATCTGTTAGACGGGCTGTCGACTGGAGAAGCTGACAACCCTACTTCACCGGTTCCCCTGGTGGATACCGAGGATCTGCCTGCTCCTTCGGGACCGCAGTCCCCGGTTAAAGTTCCCGAGCTAGAGGAAGAGCAGGTATCCCCGCCCTTCCAGACCCACCCTCGGTTCCCCAGTGGGTCTCGGTCTCGGACCTCTTCTTGGTCCAGCCATTCCCGCCGACATCGGGCGTCTCATTAAAGTAAGCGGCGCGCTTTTCTTCCTCGTCCTCCTCCTCGGGTGAGGAGAGGCTACGGCGCAAGCTGCGCCGGCACTACGAGGATCTTATGTGGCAGCAGTTGCTGTTATCCGGGCCTAAGCCGACCCAGGCCAAGACCCCGGCCATCATGTGGCTGTTGCCTGAACGGCCGAAGCAACCACTCGTTCCAGTCGAGTTGCCCGCCCCAGGGCCGGTTGCTAAGCCGAAACCAGCTGGTCCACCGATTGTGGTGGAACCTCCGCCTCCACAACCAAAGTCGGGGACACCGACCAAGAATTCTCGGTTGGGTCATGGCCTGCCCCACAGGTTGTCGGTCACCCTCACTCCCGACCGTCCTTGGCAGGTGGAGGGTGGCTCAGGGCCGAGGCAGCTCTTCGCAGACTCTTCGGAATCCGACGACGATTCCTCCCTGTTCTCCAGGCAGTGCGATCTGGAGTCCTCTGGCTCCAGTCAGTGGACGATAGCCCATCGTCCTTCTTGGGTCTTCTTCGACTCATCTGGGAGTCCATCTGGATGCAGCTCGAGCCCGTGTCCAAACAGGCCAAGTATCCCCTGATGGAGATTCTGGACCGAGGGGACTCTCCCACGGAGGCCTTTCCAGTGGCTGAGGCCATTGTTGGCCCAGCCTTGGAGCTTTGGCAGCGGCCTGCTTCCTGTCCTGCGCCCTCGGCCAGGATGGCCAGGAAGTATGCGGTCCCTACCGGCTCTTTGCCTGGTTTCTCGGAACACCCCTCTGCTGAGGGGTTAGTCACCGACAGCATTTTCCGGCGTTCCGGTAACGCTCGGGATGGACAAGCCCCGACAGAGAGTCCAAAAGCTGGACTTTGCGGGCGCAGGTGCGCTGCGTCCTCCCTCGGCCTCCGACAGGCCAGCTGCCGTGCTGGTGGCACACTTCACGCCCCTCATGGGCTCCCTGGATGAGGTTGTTCCTCATCTCCTGCCCTGCAGACCACGGGTCCGCCAGGTGCGGGACCAGGGTAGGGCGGTGGCGAAGCAGCAGCTCCAGACTGCTCTGGACATAGGTGATTCCTGTGCCAGGTCAGTAGCGGCCGCGGTGGCCATGCAACGCAGGGCGTGGCTGAGGATACCCAGCACAAGTTGGCGGACGTCCCCTTCTTGGGGACTGACCTCTTCGGCCCTGGAGTGGAGGGACACCTCCAGCGGATCGAGAAGTCCAATGCCACTCTGGACTCACTCACCTCCGCCCAGAGGGACAAAGGCCGCCGTCAGCAGCAGAAGTCCTTTCGTCCTTCGGTCCCTACTCCTCGACCGGCCCAGCAGCACCAGCAACAGGGCAAGCAGGCTCGCGCTTGGCATCCCAAGCCCAAGCCGATGGCTTCCTCCAACAGGAAGCAAGGAGGTAAAGGCCCAGGAGGTCCCTCGGCCGGTTCTTCCTCCAAGCCTGCCCAGTAACGGGTTGAGGGGTGCCGCCCCCAACCTCGTCACTCCCCCCTGGGTTCCTCCCATGGGGGGACGGCTCCGCCACTTCCTTTCCGCCTGGTCCGCTATCACCACGGACCACTGGGTGTTGGAGGTGGTAGGAAAAGGCCTGCCTCTGGAGTTCGAGCAGGTTCCGCCTTTTCGAGCTGTTGCCCCTCGGGGGGCCACGGGGTCCGCAGAATCGCTGTCGGCCCGCCGGGCTGATATTGCCCTGCTCATCGAAAAAGAGGTAATCAGGAAGGTGGCGGATCCTCCTCCAGACTTGGGGTTTGTGTCCAGGTACTTCCTGGTCCCAAAACGGCCGGGGGGGCTGGCGCCCCATTCTCGACCTGCACGACCTGAAAAAGTTCCTAAGGTCTCGGACCTTCAGGATGGTCACTCTGGCTCAGATAATCCCATCCTTGGAATGAGGCGTGTGGTTCTGCTCCCTGGACCTCCAGGACGCGTTCTTTCACGTCCCAATCCGTCCGTCCCATCAGAGGTTCCTCCGCTTCAGAGCAGAGGGATCCCTATACGAGTTCCGGGCCATGCCCTTTGGCCTCTCCCTAGCTCCCAGGGTCTTCACCAAATGCATGGCAGTGGTGACAGCATTCCTGCGGTGCCGAGGGGTCCGGTGTACCCTTACCTGGACGATTGGTGATAGCAGCCCCTCCAGACTGGAGGCGGAGCGTCCAGAGATCTGGCCCTCCAGGTTTGCTCTCAGGTTGGCCTCTCATCAACGAGGCCAAGTCGGAACTCATGCCAAAGCAGGTGATTCTGTTCATCGGGGCAGAGCTCGACTCTCTGCGAGCCAGAGCATGGCTCCCGGCGGACAGGGTCAAGGTTCTTTCCTCCTTTGCCCAATCATTTCTGGTTGGGCAATTGCGCCCTGCCCGGGACTTTCTGCGCCTCCTGGGCCACATGGCGGCCTGCACCAGCGTGGTCCGTTGTGCCCGTTGGGCTCGTTGGTACATGCATCCCCTTCAGTGGGGACTGGCCAGCCAATGGTCACAACGCCGCGATCCGTTGGACCGGCCTGTGACAGTGACCCAGGAGATGTGGAACGCTCTCCAATGGTGGATCGTTCCAGCACATGTGCAGGAGGGTATCCCGTTCGTCCTCCCCGAGCCGACGGTCTCTCTCTCGACCGACGCATCTCTGATGGGTTGGGGTGCCCATCTGGGGGAACACCTAGCGCACGGCCTCTGGTCCCCTTGGGAGTCCCGATGCCACATCAACCTGCTGGAGCTCCGAGCGGTCCGTCTAGCTCTCACTGCCTTCGCTCTGTTTCTACGGGGTCAAGTGGTTCAGGTCCAGACGGACAACACCACGACCATGTACTATCTGAACCGCCAGGTCAGGACGCGCTCCTTGCTGTTATGCAAGGAAGCTCTCCGCATTTGTCCCTAGTGCGCAGCCTGGAGGCGATCTCCTGGCATTCACGTGGCAGGAGCCTCCAACACCCTGGCCGATGCCCTAAGCCGGATAGGGGCTGCGTCTCACGAGTGGTCTCTCCTGCCGGAGGTAGTACAAGATCTCTTCTCCCACTGGGGCACGCCTCAGGTGGACCTGTTTGCCTCCAGGGAGAATGCGAAGCTGAGTCTGTTCCATGCCTGCCCCCCTCAGCAGGGCTCGCTGCAGGGGGATGCCTTCTCGAGGCTGTGGACCCCGGGCCTCTTCTACGCCTTTCCCCCATTTTCCTTGATCCACAAGGTGCTACTCAAGGTGAGGAGGGACAAGGCACAGGTGATTCTGGTAGCCCCAGACTGGCCCCGCCAGTTCTGGTATCCAGATCTCCTCAGCCTCAGCTCCAGGCTCCCGAGGCGGCTTCCAGCCCGCCCGGACCTGATCTCAGTTGATCAGGGGAAGGTATTCCATCCGGACCTTCAATCTCTGCACCTGACGGCCTGGTTCCTGAGCGGCTAGAGTTCCAGGCCTTGGGTCTTTCCGTGAGTCCTCAACATCGTTGGGCGTCCCGTAGGAGTCGACCAGAAAATGCTACGCCTTCAAATGGAAGAGGTTTTCCATTTGGTATCGGGGAAGGGCTTGGACCCTTCCGACTGCCTCTGCAAGCATTCTGGACTACCTGTGGTCCCTTTCTCAGCAAGGGCTTCAGTCGACGACCCTTAAGGTGCACCTGGCAGCCATCTCTGCTTACCGGGCGCGGGCCGGCAAGCAGTCGGTGGCACAGGAGAAGGTGGTTGGGTGCTTTTTCAAAGGCCTTGACCACATTTCCCCTCCGGTGCGAGAACCTCCACCTCCGTGGGATCTACTGCTGGTATTGGCCAAGCTCATGGGCAAGCCATTCGAACCAATGCACAGGTGTGATCTTTCACACCTGTCGTGAAGGACCGCCTTCTTGGTGGCTATCATGTCAGCCAGAAGGATAGGAGAGCTCCAGGCGCTTTCCATCGAGCCTCCCTACCTGGTCTTCCACAGGGACAAAGTTGTCCTGCGCCCCCACCCGAAATTCCTTCTGAAGGTGGTGTCGGAGTTTCACTTTAACCAGGTGTTGACTCTGCCGGTGTTCTACCCCAATCACACCTCGGAGGCCGAGTATAGGCTCCATACTTTGGACCCTAGACGAGCGCTCGCTTATTACAAGGAGCGGACGGCTGAAGTTCAGGGAGAGGTTCGCCAGCTGTTTGTCACCTACGCTGAAGCCGCACCTGGCAGACCTGCAGCAAAGCGGACGATAGACAGGTGGATCACCTCCTGTATAGAGCTCTGCTACAGGTTGGCGGGCATGGAGCCTCCCAGAGGGATAAGAGCTCATTCTACCCGCCATACTGCTGTATCAGTAGCTGCTTCCAGGGACGTCCCTATCCAGGATATCTGCAGGGCTGCTACCTGGAACTCGGCACATACCTTTATTACCCACTACCACATCGACCTCGAGTCACGCCGGGATGCTGGTTTTGGGGCCTCAGTTCTCCAATCTCTCTTTCCCAACTAAGTATTGGGGGTGTGCACCTTGCCTTCCTCCTCCCGGAGAACTGCTAGGAGTTCGTTAGAGAGTGTGGATGAACAACATATCCATGTCCCTAGAAATACAGGTTACTCACCTGTAACAGGAGTTCTAGGAATGGTATATGTTCATCCACACGACCACCCCGGCTTCGACGCACAACCTGAGCTTCCAGCGGGCCAGATCTGGCGTCATGGGGCGGAGCCGAGAGTTTTACCACCCGGGTGGGTGGGAGGAGCCAGCTTGAAGACCTTCCGGCAAGAATTAACGCGGCAAGGATACCTGCCAGAGAGTGTCGATGAACAACATATACCATTCATAGAACTCCTGTTACAGGTGAGTAAGCTGTATTTTTTTTTCTGTGCGTGCTTGGTAGAATTTTATGATAACCCTCTGATACAAAATATACATGTATATTTTGCAGGCATTAACCCCTTGCAAAATCTGTGATTTATCTTTCTTGAGAAAACAGTACGAGTCATGATGGCTACCATCTTTTTTTTTTTTTACTTGGTTAAAAAAAACTGAAAATATATAAAAATGAAAATTTGAAAAAAAAAAACCTTAAAGGGACATTGTTAACCCTCTTAGTGTGCCTTGTTTAAAAAAACATATTATATGATTACTAACATTCTGCAAAGATTGCTGATGTAGCTAATACAATAGTTTGATTATGATTCTTTTTTTCTTTTAAAAAGTGAAAAACACACAGCCCACCATACTGGTGTTACCACTCAAAACCAAGTTTGTTTACATTCCTTGATCAACACCCATTGCATCTTTCCTGGACTTGGGAACACCTCCACACAGTCTAGCCACTCATGATGCAGTGGGAGTTTAGATGGCTACTGCCTCATGAGCAACTGCACTGTTTGGGTGTGTTCTAATGTTTAGGAAGTATTCAAGAAGAATGATTCAGGATTTGAAACAAAACAAAGTTGTTTATAAATATACATTGCCATACATTTCAGTTCTGCTAAAGGAAACAGACCAAACAAACGGCAACATTAATGAATTTTAGAGAAGGTAAGCAATCATAAAATATGGGTTTTTAACCAGAAATAATATGATGCAAATTAGGTTGCCAGTGTCCCTTTAAGCAAGATTCTGTTTTTTTGTGTTTCTTAGAATGAGCAAGAAATACCTTTGTGGGACTGTTACTATAATTCAAATGAAATGGCTGATTTGTGTGTCATGAGCCCAGAATTTGTGTCTCATGGTTATGTGCAACGCATACATCTGTGTCACACATTTTAGTGTTGCACTGAAATGTGCAAAACAAAAATGTCATTTTTGTGTCTCGCATAACTTTTACTCTTGACTTGCCCATTTTACAATATTTTAGTCCCAAATTTTAGTATACTGTTTACATGGCCCTACTTCATGAAGATGAATGGTGGGAATTTTCAGGATGCATTTAAGTGCAGCACTAACATTTGAGACTTATAAATTTTAGTGTTATGCATTTTAGTGTTGCTCTTAAATAAGACACTAAAATTCAATTTTTGTGTCTCATACTTTTACTCATAACTTGACTGTTGCGCAGTGTTTACTTCCAGATTTTGAATGTACTGTTTACATGGCCCTACCTCGAAAAGGGATGGTGGGAATTTTCAAATACATTTAAGTATGACACTGAGATGTGCGTCACATAAATTTTGGTTTTACATATTTTAGTGTTGCACTTAAAGGTAGGACACTAACATTTGCAACAGAAATTTTTGTGTCTTACTCGTAACTTGGTCATTTTGCAACGTTTTACTCCCAGATTTTGAATATTTATTTGAAAAGTTTCACCAAGAAAGGCACCCTGAGCTGCAATCGCTTGTCTCCCAGTGCGTCCTGGGGAGAGGAGGAAGAGGATAACACAATTAAGTACAGTTATGAAATGGGCATCACAATATAAGCAGTCTGATTGGGTAATACCTGTGTGTTAATGTGTCTTACGCACAGGAAAAAGGTCCAGCAGTGTCCAGTGGGCACTGATATTGATAAAGCTGCCCACTGAGAATGTTGAGAAAAGCTAAAGCAGCCATCTTGTTTATATGTTGATGCCCATTTCATAAATTAAATTGTTTGCAGCCTGTCTGAAATTTTGATTCCCATTGCATGATTTTAAATCTCAGCAACCTGTCTGTTCACTGTCAAGCACTTACTCAACACGGACCCACTGTCCTCTCTCTCTCCCTAAGTGAACCTGCCGACACCAGTGAGGAAAGTCGGAGGGAAATCGGCAACGTGGGGCTGCAGCTACCTGCAGCAGTCACAGCCTCGGTGGGGAGATTGGACTCCACGAAAGAGCCACTGGGGGTCTCTGAGGGCTGGGACATGGTAGCCTGGGGAAACCAAAGCACAACACTGCCGTGACAGTGATTGAGATACCGTGCCCCCAGGGGCTGATGCAGACACAGGGATCTAACACTTGGTCTCGTAGGCAGTGCTGCTGGCGTGTTGCTCGGTTTTTGCTCCAGAATCCGGGACCGACCGCAGCACAGGGACCACGTTGTGAGCTGCAGCCCCAATTGCGCCTTCCATGCTGTGACGGCTCTCCTGATACCGTTTATGAATAGACGCTGTCTCCCAACCTGCTCACGTGCGCTCTTGCTCTCAACAGCATGCTCTCCCTAGTGCTGCCTGGTGCCATAAGGTATACACACACACACACACACACACACACACACAAAGGCATCATTTCTTGTTGCAAACTTTGTAAAGTAAATTAAGTAGGAGTGCTGCTAGTTGGGGATAGTGAGAGTGCCATGATAACTACATGACAGGAAAAAAATACAAGTAAAGATGCCTTAATAGCTCAAAAGTCCTCAACTGAACAAAACAAACAGGCGGAGGAACTATTTTATTAAAAATTAAGACATTTAACTTTTTCACTATTAAATACTATTCATTTTAGATATTACATACATCTGTACTTTAGATAACATTTCATAATCGCAATAAGACACTCCAGGATGTGTGTTACACTTTAACACACGGCTAGGAGGCTGGACGCACTCGGCCTGTGGCCTCGTGCCTCACTACGCCTCCTAGCCGTGTGTTAAAGTGTCTAATGCACACCCTGTCATGTCTTATTGCTTACTTAGGAGGAATTGATACAATGATATAAAATGTAGAAATGGATAACAACTGGAAGTACAGAAAAATAACAATAAGCTGTGCATAAAGGACATTGAGGATTTACATGAGGCTACTAGCCTATATACAGAAGTAAACATAGAATAACGTTATATTTACATACAGTGATTAAACTAAGGTGCAACCCCGGCTAATTAAAAACATGGACACAAAAGGAAAGAAACTGGGCACCAAAGAGCCCAACCCTCCCATAACTCCTTTTGGGATCACGAGAACACTGCTGAAAAGAGTAATAGGAATTAAGGGAGAGAGATAAGTTGGGGAGAATAAGAGCCATATAGTGTGTGGAAGTTGCTGGTAGATTGGAGGAGTAAAAGTGACTGGATGCTGGGCATGATGAGAAGGGGGGAAGATAAGAACCTGGTGAAAAGGGGGAAACGGGAGAAGCAAAGCGACAGAGAAGGAGAGGAGTTAAATGAGTCTGGAAGGGGGGATATGATGATCAGCTACAAAGGCATGAGGGAAAATGTAAAATGACGCAGGAGATGGGAGAGTGAGATGGAGGACGGGGATGATCGAATGTCTAGGGTAGAGATTTAGGTGTTGTGGAAATGGCAGAGAAAGCAGATCTACCGAAGCAAAGGTCCTGTGGGTGGAGTTGCGGAGGGCAAGATCGGAAGGAGGGAAAAGAGGTAAGGCATTAGAGAGTCAAACCATTATTTCTCAATAAGCGAAGCACTATGAGCAAGACGTCTAGCACAGCACATAGAGAAAGGATGAAAAGGGAGATGTAGAGGTCACAGTAATGATTACGGGGAAGACAGTCAAGAGCAAAGCAGCAGGAGGATTTGAAAAGAGTATCCAGTCTGGTGATTGTCGATTTGGGGGTGATGCTGTAGACTATGTTACCAAAGTCAAAAATAGGGAGGATCATCTTTTGGACAGTCTCCCAGTGGGCTGCAGGGGGAAGGCAACTGTGGTGTCTATACAGAGCACCAAGTTTAGGGAGGAGCTTAGCATGGATGGCGTCCACGTGCTCAGAAAAGGTGAGGTTCTTACCAAGCCAGAGAACGAGGTATTTGAAGGAGGAGACCTCTTCAAGTACAGAACCATCAAGGGTGCGGAAAGATGGGGTGGCATCAAACCTGGCAAACTTTTGCCTGGTACCAAAAGTCATTGAGACTGTTTTTTTGGCATTGAGAGAGTTGGTTGTCGTGAAACCAGCACTGGATGTTGTTGAAATCCAGTTGGAGCTTAGTCACCACATCCGAAGGGGAAGTACTGGAGGCAAACAAGACAGTGTCATCCACGTATATGTGGATATTTGCAGAACAGCAGGCATTAGGAAGACCATTAAGGAAAACGGAAAAGAGTATTGTCCCGAGAACGGAATCTTGAGGGACACCAATGTTGATGGGGGACAGAATTACCATTCCTGACTGATTGGGACCTACCCGTTAGGTAGGAACAGAACCAGCCGGTGGCAGAGTCAGAGAGACCAGCAGCGGTAAGTTTACAGAGAAAGAAGTGAGCAACTATGTTGAAGGCTTTGGCCAGATCCACAAAGACGTCAGAGTTAATACGTCCCTGATCCATGCTAGAGAGAATGGAGTCCGTGAACCATAGCAGGGAGGTGGTGGTGGAGTGGGACTTATGAAAACCAGACTGAAAGGGGGTGAAAAAGGAGGAGGAGGAATCAAGAAAGGAGGAGAGCTGGGCCAGAGTCAAGTGCTCCTGAAGCTTGGCCAGAATTGGGAGTAGAGATATGGGGGTGCTAGTTACCTAGAATAGCGGAGTCATCACTCTTATGAAGAGGGACAACAGTGGCAACCTTCCAGGCATTGGGGACAGACACAAGCAAGTAGGATTGGTTAAGGAGAATGGATAGAGTGCGGGTAATGGCATGGGCTGATAGATGCAATAGTTTGGGGTCGAGGCCATCTGGGCTTTTCCCTTTATAGGGGTTAAGGGTTAGAAGCGCATTGAGGGTGTCAGCAGGGGAAACTGGTTGAAAGGAGAAGCATAGGGAGAGGGGAGAAGAGGGAGACAGACCTGTTGGAGGAGCAGGGGAAGGGGGAAGAGAGGCAAAAAGACTTGAAGCCCAGATGGTGAAAGAAGGTGTTGGGTCCCGGCAGCAATGAAGGGAGTTAAGTGAAAAGGAACCATGAGGTGGCAACCTTCCAGGCATTGGGGACAGAACACGAGCAAGTGGGATTGGTTAAGGAGAATGGATAGAGAGTGCGGGTAATGGCATGGGCTGATAGATGCAATAGTTTGGGGTCGAGGCCATCTGGGCTTTTCCCTTTATAGGGGTTAAGGGTTAGAAGCGCATTGAGGGTGTCAGCAGGGGAAACTGGTTGAAAGGAGAAGCATAGGGAGAGGGGAGAAGAGGGAGACAGACCTGTTGGAGGAGTAGGGGAAGGGGGAAGAGAGGCAAAAAGACTTGAAGCCCAGATGGTGAAGAAGGTGTTGAATTCAGCAGCAATGAAGGGGGTTAGAGGTGAAAAGGTCACCAAACATAAGGACAGGCAGAGGGCATGGAGTGTTGGGGGGGATGTATAACCTTCCAGAATGTGGATAGGCTAATTTGGTTTTCCTGGAATGAAGTGTTGAAGTATTCCACTTTGGCCAGACGAATGGCTCTAGTGCAGGAGTTCCAAAGGGAGCGATAGGAAATTAAGTTCTTTAGGGCACCAGAAGCTTTGTAGGAAAACCAAGCTAGAGCTCGAGCATGGTGGCAAGCCAGTGGCTCAGCAGAAACACAGGGGAGGTGGGAGCCACGGTGACTCTAGTCTTTCTAAGAGGGGCTTGCCTAGCCCAGACATTCAGGAACTGATTGTTGAAATAAGACAGGGTGGAATCAATGGAGGAGGCAGTGACCAAAGGAGTCGGTCCAGTTGGTGACTTGAGAGTTGTGCATGTAGGGAGGACAAGTCAAGGGATCTAAAGGAGCGAAGAAGGAGTATGTTTGGATGGGATTTAGGCCGATAAATTTTCTGCACGCAGTAGACCATATGATGGTTGCTGAGGGCATCGGGGAGAATTCCAGAAGACAACCCGTTGGGGATGTGATGACAGAACCCAGTCTAACAAGGTATGATTACCAGACTTATGGTTTAATCGAGTAGGTTCAGAAATTAGCTGTTTTAAGTTTGAGGCAATGAAATTGCAGGTTTTAGAATGCTTTTTGGATAGCCAATCGAGGTTAAAATCCCCAAGAATGTAGAATTCCCCAGTAGAGGACAGGGTGGTGAGGGATGAGAGAAGGTCAGTACTAGAAGAGGGGGAAGAGGAGAGGAAGCTGGAACAACAGTAAATTCCACCCATGAAGATAGGGAGGGAGCAAGGGAGAGAAATCCTAAGTAATAGAAGTTCATAAGCAGAGGGAGAGGAGATGGAGAGACAACTGGAGTACTGGATAAAGGAAGAGATGTAGATGGCAACACCCCCTCCTCTGGATGACCGATCTTGACAGATAAGGGAGTAACCCGCGATGGAGATGGCAGAGTCTGGGATTTTGGGAGAGAGCCAGGATTCCGTGATGATGACTATGGGTTTCAAACTAGTCACAAGTGGTTGAACTAGGTCAATCTTAGGGAGGAGGCTCCTGATGTTAAGATGCACAAATTTTAGTCCTCCGGGAAGGACAGTGAGGGGGGGAGCATGAAGGCCAAGGGTTAGTAAAGATGGAAGGAGAAGGCCCAGGGTTAGATTCCACATCCCTGACTGAGAGAAGGAGTAAAAGGATGAGGAGTTTGGAGGGGTAGGTTATTTGTCTGCGATGTTGTAAGGGGGTACTAGGATGCCGGGGGAGGGTGCTTTATGGATGGGCTAGAAGGGGATGGGGAGAGACGAAGTGAGGCTAAATGAACACCAGGAGAGCAGAGTAAGGAAGCGCATGGTTGCCAAGGAGAGTTGCAGAGAGGGGATAGAGAAGAATTAGGAAGGGGGGGAGGAGGAGGACAATTGATGGGCAATTGCAGGGCTGGATAGGACGAAGTGGGGGAGCGAAGTTGAGGTGAACAGGAGGGGGAAGATAGGATGAAAATTAGCATGGTGGGAGCGAGGGAGGTCTAGGGGTGGATGACTACTTGTAACCCCAGATGGACTAGGAATCGGGCAACTATTGCCCAGAGACACTACACTCGACTAAAAAGGCTGACAGGGTTGTCTGGACACAGTGGATAGGTGAAGATCACAGAGCTAAGCCATCTGGGAGAATGTAGTTTCGCAGGAATACTGGAAACGAGCATATGGTGTCCCTAGTGGCCAAACTCTGTAACCAACCAGCAGAAAAATGGGGAGATTGTTTCTATGCATAGGAAGGATGTGGCTGCAAGCATTCACCATGGAACACTAATGGACCAAGTGGGAATGACCCAAACAAAATAGGGGAGAGAGCTAAAAGGCTTGATAGCCTAGTGGGTTAGCCTGCAGACTTTAATAGAGCTTGGTGCTAAGGGTTGCAGGTTCGAAGCTAAACAGGGTAAAAAAGTAAAACGGGGGAGAGGAGAGATGTGAATGCAGGAGGTGGGCAGGAGAGGAGGAGAAGCAACAGCACTAATGGGAGGGAGGGGTATGATGAGTTACAATGTTGCCTGATGGGATACGGGTTATAGCGACCCCTAGTGGTAACTAAAAATAATGTGCAACAGAGAAAACAAGGTCACAGAAAAATGTTGCATAGGATACGCATCATAGATCACGTGGGGTAGAGGCACCCATAAAGGAAATGCCCGCCCAGTGAAGGAGGGGGCAAGTGGGGTAGCAGCCACAAAGTGGCCAACAACTACCTGATGACAGTGCTCCTGAAGGGGGGGGGAGAGCCTGGAACCTCCGCCCTCATGACCGGTGTCCTGATTGTCTGAGGAGCCACCTGCAATCGAAAGGAAAATGCACAGATTAGTGGGATGAACGAAAGGCAGAAAACTACTGGGGGGTGGGAGAGAAGGCGAGGCGGCAGTCCCAAGATGGCCACCAACACAGAAGGTATTACACAGTAAATACACAGTATACATCTAGCCCCATATACCACAGCAGACCCACAGGAAATACCGGTAACAATATTAGATGCAACTCCCCCAACACTCCACACAATACTGTATACTGCAGGCACCTTAAGGCACCAGTGTTAACTCTCAGACTCCACAGCAGGTAGAGACACCTTTAAGGAGACTCCTGAGCATACAGCACAGTCCACGGCTGAAGAGACCTCAAGCGCAGCCTGGGAAACTATCAGGTCAGGGCCTCCGATGGTAAATCTACTCACAGATCACATTTTGTTTCAACAGTCCTGGCCCGACAACTACCTGCTGGCGGCATTCATTGGGGAAGGGAGCCTGGAATCTCCACTGTCATGACTGGTGTCCTGATTGCCCGAGGAGCCACATGCCGACGGCGCTCCGGGGGGGGGGGCTGGAACCTCCGCTCTCGTGACTGGCATTCTGTTTGTCCGAGGAGCCGCCTGCAATGTGAATACACCACTTACATAATTCTAACTCGTGAACAAAGATGGTGGGAATTTTCAAGCACATTTAAATGTGACACTAAACTACCATACTAAAAATTGCGAAACATAAATTTTTAGTGTCTCACATTTTAGTTTTGCCCTTAAATGTGTGACACTAAATTTCCATTTTTGTGTCTCACATACTTTTACTAGTAACTTGGCCATTTTACAATATTTTCTTCCCAAATTTTGAATATACCGTTTGCATGATCCTACCTTATGAGCACAGACGGTGGGAATTTTCAGGTACAGGTGGAAAGGTAATTTCATAGTCACTCTGTAAAATCACTTTTTTTGGAGGAGGGATTTAACACATTCTAATGACCATGTTCTTAATGTAGGGTCAACATAATTTTTTGTTTCGCACATTTAAGTACAGCAGTGAAGTGCAACATTATAATTTTCTGTGCACACCACAAATGGAATTCTTGGGTCGCACTTTAATGTAGATGGACTCTTCCCTTGGTGCAGGACCCTGATCATATGCATCTGTTTATGCTAAGGATATGATTCCTGTACCTCAAAAAGAAAGGAAATTCTTAGCAATAAACTGCATTAATGCACCAGTTAGGGTTCAGCTTAACACCTCAAAAGTAGGGAAGTCTGGCGTTAGGGGTTCCAAATCTAACTCCCCCCACACACACACACACACACAAAGCAGCAGAGGGACAAGACCATACAAGCAACCATGGAGAGCCATCATCAAGTAAGACAACACACAACTGTGGACGACCTGCAGGCGCTATTAGCAGACAGGAGGGTGGACACAGCGGCAGTAACAGAGACTTGGGCAACACCACACCATGACTGGGACCTTGCAATCCCTGGATGCAAACTATACAGGTGGGACAGGGTAGTTGGGAAGGGGGGGTGGCACTTTACATTAGAGAGGGAATAATTTGCATGCGGGAGAAGTCGGAGGAAGGGAAGGTTGAGGCATTATAGGTTCAGTTACAGTCCAGTAGAGGGAAAACGGTGAGGTTGGGGTAGTTTATAGACCACCCAACCAGGATGAGGAGAGGGACAGGGAACTGAGTTCGAAGTATTGAATGTTGCGGGGAAAGAAGTGGTAATTGTGGGGACTTCAAGCTACCCAAGGTGAACTGGAGCATACCATCCACAACATGTACTAGGAGTCACGTGATCCTGGAAGGACTGCAAAATGGGTTCCTGACTCAGGGCGTCACAGGACCAACAAGAGCAGAGGCAATTCTTGATCTGGTGCTCACAAATGGGGAGTATGTATAGGAAATAACGGTCAGGGAGCCCTTGGGTGGGAGTAACCATTGCACATTGTGGCTCCAGTTGGATATGGGCAGGGAAAGCATCCCGACTAAGACCAAAATCTTGGATTTTAGGAGGGTGGACTTCAGGAAGATGGGCAAAGTGCTAAGAAGCCACCTGGCAGGCATCAGAGCAGATATGGGGGTGGACCAAAGGTGGTTCATCATTAAGGAAGGAATACTGGTTGCCACAGAGGAGTGCAATGGGCTCGGGGGGGAGGAACACAAGGGCTGAAGCGTCCAGCTGGTTCAGTTCTGGGGTCACCCAGGCAGTAACAGAAAAGAGGTTAGCCTATAGAAAATTCAGGAAGACCAAGAGAGAGCGGTAGATAGGGAAAATTACCTAAGGTTGGCTAGTGAGGCAAGTAAGGATGTCCAGCGAGCCAAGGCACAGAAGGAATTAAGAAGGGGGCGAAGGCCTTCTTTCGCTATGTAAGTGAAAAAGGGAATAGAAGGAAGGGATTGTTTGTTTTAAGAAAGGGGAAGAATGGGTAGAGGATAATGGGTGAAAAACAGAGATGCTAAATTAATATTTCTGTTCTGTCTTCTCCAGGGAGGATGGACCAGTGCCTGCAGGCAGTGTAGTGCAGTGGGTTAAGGCTCTGAGCTGCAGATCTGGAGACCTGCATTTGAATCCCACAGCTGCCTAGATGTATACTGTGTGATCCTGAGCAAGTCGCTTAACTTCCTTGTGCTACCAGGTTGTATCTGGAAACGAGCTTCAGCTTAGTGTGCTACTCCTGGTTAAATAATGTTCCCTTTCCTTCAGGAGGGAGAAGAGGAGCGAGGGAAGGGGAACACAGATGTAGTGATAGAGGAGGATAGAGTGAGGGAGGGAGGGGCTGCTAGCATTGAAAGTGGACAAATCACCAGGCCCTGACAGAGTACATCCAAGGGTACTAAGGGAACTGGCTGAGGAACTGGCAGGGCCACTGGCAGGCCTGTTTAATCGTTCACTAGAGTCAGGTGTGATACTGCAGGACTGGAGAACAGCACTTGTGGTGCCCCTCCACAAAAGCGGTCTCAAGTATGACCCAGGAATTACAGACCAGTCAGTTTGACCACAATTGTGTAGCTCATGGAGACCATACTTAAGGAAAGGTTGGTAGAACATCTAGAGGAGCATGGTCTCCAGGGATGCGAGGCAGCATGGGTTCATTGGGGGAGGGTCAGGTAGGGGGTCGTTAAATTAATTTTATTGATTTCTTTGATTGGATCACTAAGACAGTAAATAGGGGACAAATGGTAGACATCCTCTGTCTGGATTTCAGCAAGGCCTTTGACACTGTGCCCCACAAAAGGTTGATCAGGAAGTTGGCAGATCTCAGGGTTGTGGATACGATGTTCAGATGGGTGGAAAACTGGCTAAGGGACAGAACCCAGAGGGTGGTTGTAGGCAGAGAGTTATCTAGCACCAGAGAAGTTACCAGTGGGGTACCACAGGGCTCGGTGCTGGGGCCAGTGTTGTTCAGTGTCTTCATCAGCGACATTGGGGATGGCATTTAGGGCGAAATGTGCCTATTTGCAGATGACACCAAGCTCTATGGGAAAGTAGACACAGCTGAAGGGATACAGGACCTACAGGATGTTCTGGAAAAGCTGGGGAGGTAGTTCGGGATCTGGCAGCTCGGCCTCAATGCCAAGAAATACAAAGTTATGCACATTGGAGCCAAGAATCCCAAGATGGAGTACTACCTGGGTGAAGTCCAGGTATCTGCATAAGAGGAGTAGAAGGACCTGGGAGTGATGATCACTAGTGACCTGAAGCACTCCACACAGTGCAAGAAAGCAGCAGCAAGGGTAAACAAGAAGCTGGAATACATAACTAGGGGGATCAGTAGTAGGAGAGAGGAGGTTATACTACCCTTGCACAGGTCACTGGTGAGACCACATCTAGAGTATGGAGTTCAGTACTGGTGCCTGCACCTCGGAAAGGACATTAACCTGTTGGAGAAGGTCCAGAGGAGGGCTACATAGATGATAGCGGGTTAGCAGGGCAAGGCATAAGAGGAGAGGTTGAGGGCACTGAACATGTTCTCCCTGGAGGAAAGAAGAGAGAGGGAGGGGGGGACATGATTGAGACCTTCAAGTACTTGAAAGGGATAAATAACATGGATAAGGAGGGTCTCTTTAAGCTGAGTGGCAACCATAACACGAAGGAGCATAGTCTTAAGCTGGAGGGTGGGAGGTTTAGGAGGAAGGTCAGGAAGCACTTCTTCACAGAGAGGGTGGTGGACCCTTGGAATGCACTGCCAGAAGAGGTGGTCTCGCTCCAGACAGTGGGCAGCTTCAGGAGAGGCTGGGATAGGCATAGAGCGAAGGTCAGGATCATGGGTAGGGAGGATGGGGGGAAGGGGAGGGAGCAGGGACAGCAGCTCAAGCTGTGGACCTTGCAATACAAGCAGACTAGATAGACCAAATGGCACTCTTGTGCTGACTTCTTCATATATTTCCAGCTGACACAAATCCAGTAGCACTGCTGAACACAAAGTACAGGTCCAAGCTCATACCTCATAGACAAGAAGCATGGCTTACCACATGTGGCCAACATAATTAGTCATAACTGTCTTCCAGCCTTGGGTGAAGCAAGATATCATGTATAAATTTGTTTGCTCAGGAGAGAGGTGGGCATTAGTGCTGACAACCCCAAGGAACACCACACTACCAATTCCCCTAGACTTTCGAGACTCCAAACCCTAATAATGTTTTTCATTTCCTTACTTTGCCCACTTCACGTTCTTCAACCTGTCTGCATTAACATAGGTTTTTGCAACAAATTTCCTTTATTGTTATGATAGTGGAATTGTATTGTCATTCACACAGGTGAACAGATGCAGATACACAGGGCCCTCTGGACCCTGTGCCAAGGGAACATTCCATGTGGCACTGTGCACACGGGGCCCTGCATCAAGAAAATGGCTACAGAAGCAGACGCACAGGGCCTAAGGGAAAAGTCCATCTGTCTGCATGCAGCTATGGATGCAGATGCACTGGGCACCAAGACAAGAATCCAATGTCTGCCCATGGTACCTGCACCAATGTCTGCCCATGGCACCTGAATCAGTGGAAGAGTGCCTGGCTGTGGAAGGGCTGTACCCTCTGTAAGCACCAGGTCCAACACTTCCCTGTCTATAGTATGTTCTTTGACTAAATGCCTGAGAAAATCCCTTTGTAGGGAGTCGAGGATGGTCCTGATCCTTGTCTGCGCTACAGCCAGAAGATTGCACTCCACATCTGGCAGATAGAAGTATCCAATTAGTAGCACCTGCCTCTTATTTGCCATCCTGATAACGGCTTCAGCTAATGACCTGTACATCTCCTGCCCTTGTACTGGAGGTCTGTACACTACCCCGGTATGGATAGCGGTCCCAGAGCCTGTCTCAGGATAACCCACAGCACTTCCAGCCCCTCCCCCTCCTGGCGCCCGTTTACCTACGTGGCCTTCATTTCCTCCTTCACATTTAATGCAGCCCCTTGTCCCTGTCCTGTCTTTCCTGTACAGAGAACAGACGTGTATGGCCATATCCCAGTTGTGCTCAGTGCATCATGATTCCGTTATCTACTAAATCCAGGTTAGTCTTGCTATGATAACCTCCAAGTCTGGAATTTTTTTTCCAAGGTTTCTTGTGCTAGCACTCATAGTCTTCAGCACCTTCTTTCCCCTCTGTCTGATGCCCTGTGTCCGCCTCACCTTCTTGCCTGTGTTGTTACATGAAGCCCCCTGTGACTTACCTCCTTCCATTTTGTTTTCCCCATTCCTGGTCTCTCTTGACTCACTTTCCTCCTGTGACTGATATATACTATAAATATGCTGAGAATGTGGGTTCATTTTAACCAATGGATGGGTTGCAGTGCGTTTACAATTAAGTATGTACCTGACAGCCTTGTTGATGTATTTAATTACCTGAATTGATTAGCATATGGCTGCTCATGATTTTTATATATGGGGATATTTGAATTAAGTTGACACAGGTGTTTTTAATTATTCAAAGTGTATTTAAAGGTGTGTTGGATTGTAAACCACTGAATCTGATGAAGCCTAGTGTTGTCTAGGCGAAATGTCATTCAGTGGCAATGGTAACTCTAACAACTTTTTTCACTGTTTACACATGGTTTATGTTGCACTAGTTATGGAGTAAACATTTTGGACTCCAGACCTATCTGTGTGACCTAATTTAATTGGTAATGTGCTTTTCTTCTGCTGTATTTGAACCTGCTTTAGTACCACTATTTTTTCCCCAGTGCTCATTCTACTTATCTCATTCCATGATAACCTCTAGGTCTGGAATTTTGTTTCCAAGCCTTCTTGTGTTAGCACTCATAGTCTTCAGCACCTTCTTTCCCCTCTGTCTGATGTCCTGCGTCCCCCTCACTTTCTTGCCTGTGTTGTTACATGAAGCCCCCTCTGACTTACCTCTTCCCATTTTGTTTTCCCCATTCCTGGTCTCTTTTGATCCACTATCCTCCTGTGATTTATTCTCCATTTTCTTTAGTCTTGTTGTATTCCCTGTATTTCGGTACTTTGGCCCTAGGGATTTTGACCCCTCTGGTCCTGTCCCCTTGATACTTTACAGTTGGTGGGGGGTGGGGACTTTTGCCTCCCTTGGATTTACCGCCTTTGCCCCAGCTAGTTTAAATGCTCATCCAAGTAGCATCTAAACCTTCCTCCAAGGACCGCAGTCCCCCTCCTAGAAGGATGCAGGCCATCTCCCATCTAGAGGCCCATATCTTCCCAGGTTGGTCCCCAGTCCCCAATGTAGCCATACACTTCCTCCATGCACCATGCCTTCAGCCAGTCATTAAAGGTCTTGTCATGAAGTATACTTGTCTTTCCCTAACCCTTTACAGATAGTACTTCGAAAAAAGTCACCATGCATTCTTTCTGCTTGAGGCCACTCCATAGCTCCCTGAAGTTGCCCTGTACTACTACTTTCTCCCTTGCCAGGTCATTTGTCTCAGTATGGATAATGTCCAGCTCCCACTGATCTTCCCTTGTCAATCTTCACCATTCATTACTGCTTGGGTTAAGCCGGAGGCAAGCACCCGCTACAGGAGTGTGTTTTTTTTTTTTTTTTGGAGTCAGCTCCATGGCGCCGCCTTCCTAACGCGACGTATTCGTCATGTGCCGGGGCGGCCGTTAGGTGCCGCGAACTCCTCCTCTATCTCAGTTCTGTTTCTCCCTTACGTCGAGGCTGCACCTGCTCTTGTGATAGCGAAATAGTTTAACGGTTTCGTAGTTCTTCAAGACTCCTCGTTTCTCGAGCGACTCTCCGGCGCCGTGTACCGTAAGACTGTTCCTTTCTTTTCTTTAATCACGGCGCCGAGTGCTTTATTGTGTTTTTTTGTTTAGTTCGCATCATGTCAGGTTCGGGAGCAAGGCGTAAGTCGAAGGCGGGCCGCACCCCTATGCGTCGGTGCTCCTGTGGCCGGCATTTTTCCGTCTCGGACCGGCATGATGTCTGTCTCCGTTGCCTGGGACCCAACAAAACATGGGACGCTGCGGCGGCGCCTATTTCTCCATGGACGTCATGTCCTCGAAGTCCCAGCATTCTAGCTCGGCAGGGCCCCGCCGACTCGGGGACAGCGTCGCTCAAGGGATTCCCAGGTAAGGTCTCTAGGCCCTTCCCCCGGGTCTCCCCTCCTGGGCCTATATGGTCTGAGGAGGAGGAGGCTTCCTCGTCTTCTCTTGCCGAAGAGGAAGCTTCCCTCGCGGTGTCGAGGGAACGTCGTGGTCCCTCCCGGGGCCGCGACGGGGACACCGCCTCGGCAGTCACCTCCTCGGAGGTGCAGGCTCCCCCAGTGTCGAGGCCCGCGCCTGTTGGGCCTGGCACCGTGGACCTCGACGCCGCTTCTGGCGCTAGTTTAGCATCCCGGCGCCACTTGCGCGGCGCTGGTGATCGAGACAGCGCCATAGGCAGCGTTGCTTGGCCTTCTCGGCGCCGCTGGGGCGCCCAGGCCCAGTTTGCGCCTCATCGGGCGCCTGGATAGGTTCTGCACCGGGGCGGTGCCGTGGCCTAACTGGCGCAGCAGGGGAGCCGGGCCAGGCTCAGCAGTCGCGAAGCGGTTAGGATCGGGCCCGCGCCCGTCCGTAGCACTGGTGCCGCTCGCGCGCCGCTTCTCTGGGGACCCCGGGTTGCCAGCGTGGAGGTTCTGCTGGTCTCGTCCTTCGGGCGCCGATGACTGGACGTGGACTCTTCCTGGCACCCTGACCCTTCAGGGTCGGGGTCCCCAGTAACACGTGGTGCTAGGCGGCACAGTGGGCCCTCCGCTGTCTCCGCCTCCCATCCTCCCTGAGGACCCTCGGGCTAAGGGGGCCCCGGTCCTGGGGTGATGTGGTGGGACTGGGGGCCTCCTCCTAGGGGGTTCAGGACAGCTACCCTTCCGGGTGCTGAGCCACCTCTTGGGGTGGGGAACGCTGGAGTCGAGGAGGAGGACTCTCTGAGTCCGAGGGGTCGAGGGCAGGGATGGTCGCCGTCCGGCCGCCACCCTCGGGTGTCTAGGAGCCGTAGGCCCAACCCCGCCTTTCCTCTTGGGCCCCGGACTCCCTCCGCGTGCTGCTATGACTGCCCTTCTGGATCCATGCAGTCCCAGGTTCGTCACAGGGAGGATCCCCTTCTGGGCTCTTCCAGCCCTCGCATCCCCAGGGTTCCGTTTTTCGACCTGGTTTGTTGTCCGGGATCCCGCCAGCTCGGGCTCCCTTCCCCGGATTTCGGAGCCCTAGCAGAGGTCAGTTGCCTCTTCGCAGGTGCCCTTCTCCAGTACCTCTGCAACCACCCCCTGCTCTTCCAGGCCATGTCGGTCCTATGGGTCCGTTATCCTGGGAGCAGTTCAGAGATTCTGCGCCGGCCTTCCCCTCATATGTTAGATACACGAATGAGCGGGTCTTTCGACTCTCCCCACCGCCGCAGGAATCTTCTGGACATTCGAGCTCCCCATCATCCTCGTCTCCCTCCTCTGAGGGAGAGGAACCCCTGGCTCATCTTTCCTCCGACGCTGATTTCACTGAATAGCAGCGATTCCTTTCGAGGATGGTGAGGGATCTTCGAATCTCTTACGTTAGGCGAGACAATACTGAACGGAAGACATGTGAATTCCTTGGAGAATTCAGTGCTCAGCACCTGGTGGTACCTTTCCTGGCCTATCCCCTTCCAGGAGGTGTCTATCCATTCCTGGCAGTCGCCAGCTGCCCCTTCTCCAGCCCTGGTAGACTGTCGACGAAGGTATTGTGCCCCCTCGGAATCCCTGGGTACCCTTCCCAACCCGTCCTCGGGTTTGGTATACCTAGAGACTCCTTCCGGCGCCACCATCTGGCGTACGACCGTCCACCGGATTCGATTCCCACAATCCGACCGTGAGGCGAAGAGTGTTCTCTTCCTCTCGTGAGTGGCCTGCATTGCATCACATCAGGCTCACCATGCTGCCTACAGTCGGCATCTGTGGTGATGCTCTCCAGCTCTTAGCATCAATGCCTGATACGGAGCACACTAGACAGGCTATTGCCCTCCGCTTATAGGCCTGGAGCTGGCAAGACACTGGGCAAGGGCATCTTATGATGCTAATGAGGTGGCTTCAGGCTTGCGGGACAGCGATCTGCATTAGGCGGACGGCATGGCTTTCGTTTATCAAAGTTGTCACCCTGGCCCAAGGAGTGATTCGGCTTGCTTTCTGGGGACCTGCCTCTTTCCTCCAGAGCTAGGAGACTTCTGCAGGGGCTTCCTCCATCTCCGTCCTCGGGGCACCTCCTAGCTCTTCTCCCACATAGGCTTTCTCTGCATTAGCCAGGGTCTTCCCTTCTGTTTTTCACCAACAGGAGGCTGGGGGTCTTGTTCCTCAGGGTTCTACCTCCCTTTTTAAGGGGGAGGGGCTGTACTCACCTTTCAGTAGATGAATGGTGAAGATTGACAAGGAAGATATGAAAATTACGTACTCTACCATAAGTCTTGATCTTCTCTTGTATCTTCACCATTCATTACTGATACCTCCCACCTTCCCCTCAGTTGCCTCCTTCTGTGTGCCTCCTCCCATCTCGTTCTCTCTTACTTTTCGGCCTTTATGCCAAAAAAAAAAAAACTTTTCTATTTTTCCATTCTTAGTGAATGGATCTTCCTTTTCCTCAAGGTAAGAGGAATGAGCACGGTTATAATTTTCTCTACTTCTGAGGGAACTCTTTTCTGACCACCCTGTCGGTGTGATTCCTTGCCTTCTTCAGGTCATGCAGTTTCACGGCCCAAGTGGCCATGCCTATCCTGGCCCCGCAAAGTCAAGAACTCCTGGCAGGTATTATTTCTAGCGCTCCAGCTTCTGACTGAACTTGTCAGCTCTGAGCGCCTGCCTGCCTTGCCCTAGGAGTCTGATTGAGTTCCACTCTATTTTCATACAAAACCGCCTCGAGAAGGCATAGTCTTTCCATACACTGCTGTGTTAGCACCTAACAAGGTGCGAAGGGACTTAGTCCCCTTCCTGGCTGGGTGCTCTACCCGGAACGGGCTCTGCCCGGACAGTCTAGGAGCCCTCAACTAGGATTAAGGGACTGGGCATGTTGAGAGTCCAGAGAGTCTGCCCTCATTCAGATCTGTCCAGGTGGTTCGGTTGAACCTCCCCTCAGTCCTAACAACTGGGATTCTTGCTCCCTTGTTAGTCTCGAGCCTATAAGCCTCTCAACCAGTGCTCGATGGGCACTGTTCTCCCTCTCAACATGCCCCCTTTCCTTCTTCTCCTTCCTCTTTCCTTCTCTCTGTTCCTCCCTTAGAGCCGCCTGAAGGAGGCCCCATGGTCCTTAGGTAGGAATTCTCTCTCCTCTGTCTATTCTCTACCGGCTTATCCCTTTCAGTTTATATCCTTTCCTTTTTCTATCCTCGCTCCTCTTGCCTCGCTTCTTTTTTCTTACTTCTTTATTTTCGCCTCCGCTAACAGAACTGAGATAGAGGAGGAGTCTGCGGCACCTAACGGCCTCCTCACAAGATGACGCAGCACGTCGCTACCGAGCGCTGCTGAGTCGCACTTCAAAAAAAAAAAAACTCCCCATAGCGGCAGCGCGCCTCCGGCTTAACCCAAGCAGTAATGAATGGTGGTGATACAAGAGAAGATCAAGAATAACGGTAGGTACGTAATTTTCATTTCTTGGAATACTCTGAATACACTTTCTATCCCTCCAAGCTGAAGCACTGCCCCCCACCAGCAGCTGCATTCTCTTGGACTGGGGGCCTCTCCCACTCCTTTTGGGGCATCCATTTCTGAAGACCACCCTCCTCTCGTACTGTGACAAGAACCTTCTCTTGGTTGGCCTGTTCTACCAGTATGTCAGATTTACTCCACAGTGGTATCGGCAGAGCATGCACCCTGTCCCCCCCCCCCTTTCTTCCACGGAATCACCGGGGTCTATCTACTCTGTAAAAGCTCCAAAGGGTGAGAACCGCTAATCCTTGATACAGGGCCAGTGCAGGGAACTGTCAGCTAGCCCAAATATTGCAAAACAGAAAGAAACCTGCACTCGTGAGCCAGAAAACAGACACAGTTCACGTCAATACAAATTAAAGTGCTTTGATGCCATTCATAGTGTTGTGTGAATACAGACATTCACCGCACACCACAGAACTGCCCTTGTGCTTCGAGTCTACACTGTTCATTGGGGGGCATGGTTACGGGAGAAAACCACCACCAATAAATACAAGGAATTAATGAATAAACTTGAAATTTCATGAATAATAATATAACAGTGACACATTAGGATCAGAAAAATTCCAAACAATATTACAGACTGACTTGTAAAAATCCCTGTCATTACTGGCCCACCGGCGCAGCGGATGGATTTCCACCAGCGACGTCGACGACCTAGGAGCCGGAGGGCTGGCCGGGAGGGCTTGAGCGTCCAGCGACTGCTCGCCTTCTCCAGAGAGGAGGGGTGTAAGAGGCTTGGGGTTTGCTGGCCCCTGGTGGAGGCTCGAGGCTTAGTAAAACGTCAAGCTTCACTGTGGGAGGGAGGGAGCGTGGCAGATGTCTGCTTCGGCCTTGACGTCACGTGGCACATTGCACCCTCGAGAAAAACTGAAAATGGCTCCAGCCTTGCCGCATGACAACCAGTTGTCCTCCCACCACGCTAGTCCACAGAGTGCACCTCCTCCGTCCCCTGTGTGTGCCAGCCTCAGAGGCACTGTATCACGAATTCTCCTCCCTTCCTCCTGGGAGGGCCCTTCCAGTAGGATTAGTGGCGGACCCCCCCAGGGTGCGGGGCACACGGGACCATGACCGGGGGAGAGGCAGCGGAGGGGAAACAGGCAAAAGGGAGCTAAGCAAGCCCGAAGGAGTGGCAGGGCTGGGGCCCATGGGGCTAAAAAAAAAAAAAAAAAAATCCCTGTCCTTAATGCAGTATTTCTTTAAAAAAAATAATTTTAAATGCATAATGCATATTACCCATCGAATTATACAAGGCAACCATTTGTATAAAGCTTCACTGTAGATGCAAAACTTAGAAAGGAGATGATAGCGATCTGCCACCAGCTGCGATCAGCAAATATCCACTTCCTTGTTCAGAGAAGAAACGGATAAGAGGGATCCTGAAAGAAAAACAAGTAAAAAAAAAAAAAGTGATATAAGTAAATACAAAGTTCATACACAGAGCTCAAAACAAAAGATGTAAAACATCTTGATGTAGGTAAGCTAAAAATACAGTATAAAAAAAAATAACAATATATGCACAAGGAGAAATCAGGATGACTGTTTAGAGACCTTAAACTAATCAAAGGTTGGTGTGCATTATATAAGAGCTCATTCTGTCAAATAAGACACAAATTGTATACAAGGAGAAATCCAAGTGACTGGTTAGACCTAGAAATTATTCAAGGTCAGTACACAATAAACAAGGGATCATTTTGTCAAATAGGGCTTTATATCCAAGTGGTCATTAAGACCCTGGGGTTTATATTGTGTACTGACCTTGAATTATTTCTAGGTTTAACCAGTCACTTGGATTTCTCCTTTTATATAAACTGTGTCTTATTTGATAGGATGAGCTCTTGTATAATGTGCACCGACCTTTGATTAGTTTAAGGTCTCTGAACAGTCACCCTGATTTCTTTTTGTGCATATATTGTGTTGCGGTTTCCATATTGTATTTTTTGCTTATCTACATCAGGATGTCTTGCATCTTTTGTTTTGTGCTCTATGTATGAACTTTTTATTTACTTATATTTACTTTTTTTTTACTTGTTTTTCTTTCAGGATTCCTCTCTCTTTTCTGAACATGGAGGTAGATATTTGCTGATCGCAGCTGGTGGTAGATTGCCATCATCTCCCTTTCTTTCTTTTTTTTTCCCTGTTTTTTGCCCACCATTCCTGACGGAGACACGGTGGAGGCACATGTGCATCACGACCGCGGATGCCCCACTGACAGGTCAACCGCACTGCCTGCGCCCGCCACCTGACCTCCACCCGGACACAGCGGGATCATCATGGGAGGGCAACCTCTCTGGGAGAGGAGAGCCGCCATTAGGTAGTTCCTGCCCTCCCCCTGCTAGCCCTCAGCACCCGAGGTCGCTCCTGAACTCGGGTCACTGGCTTAGCGCGAGGTAAGCATGCCCAGCGCCTCAGCACCACCGGGCCGGCTCACTTCCTTTCTAATTTCTTCATCTACAGTAAAGCTTTATACAACTGGTTGACTTGTGTAATTTGATGGGTAATATACCTTACGCATTTAAAATTCATTTTTTTCAAAGAGATATGGCATTAATGACTGGGATTTTTACAAGTCAGTCTGTAACATTGTTTGGAATTTTTTTGATACTAATGTGTCATTGTTTATTATTATTAATGGTATTTCATGTTTATTCATTAATTCCTTGTATTTATTGCCGGCGGTTTTCTCCCATAACCATGGCCCCTAACAAAGAGTTCCAGCTCGAATCTCAAGGGCAGTTCTGTGGTGTGGGTGAATGTCTGCATTCACACTTCACTAAGAATGGCAGTAAAGCACTTAAATTTGCGTTGAAGTGAAGTGTGTCTGTTTTTCCTGGCTCACGGGTGAAAGTTTCTTTCTGTTTTCCATCCACTCTGTCTCTGCCTAGGCACCCTCTGACAGAATGGCAGCGGACTAGATGGCCCTTGGGTGGAAGGTCCGCTGTACCCTTGACAGTTCAGCGACCTGTGCCCACAACCCAGAGAGGTGAGTGCAAGGCATGTTGTAGTATCCCCTGTGACGGATAGCATCTGCTTGGTATTATATTGTATCATATTTGTGATATAAATCTCGGTTTGTTTGAATGTCTGCTTAGAAATATGGCAATTACCAGGCACATTGGAAAGACTAGCTTTTAAAGGAGGCCTGACCTTTTGACCCCCAAAGGCCCTGGCACGCTGGAGCAGCTGGCTGTAGTAAAACTGACCGAGTTGGGGGGGCACCAGAGAGCCAATCTCCAGACAGGAAGCTTTTTCCATAAGCTCTGCACTTTGACTGCTAAACTTCATTAAAAATACTCTTTTAAAAGCGACTGTATCTCTGAAATACGACTAGATTTGATTCTCTGAACTTTTAAGCTCCTGATTGATACCAAACACTTGTCAGTACGATGAAGGAATTTCAATTATGTGGCTTCTAAACCTCTCACATTGAATAACCGCAAGGCCACAGAGCTCCCAATTTCGGTACCTACACTGAAGTTGGTATCCCTACAGAACCGCCCTTGGGAGCAGCTACTTTTAATGCTGGATCGTATAGCCTGTAAAATGGAGACTTCAGTGTCGAGATATGGGATGTCTTAACGAAGCACCTATCGCTCTAACTGAAGCGGTGCACAACTCCAGTGAGTGATCCACAGTAACTCAGGGCACTGATGTGGGACCGAGCAATGAGGAGATACAACCTCGTGGCCGGGTTGCGGCCTTTCGAAATGGAACCCGCACCGATGTCTTATCGCCACAGGAACGAGCTCTACTGATCGGCATTGTGGATCCGAGGTGTTTTCTACCTGCTTTGGAAGACTTGCAATTTATGCTGCATCCGGATGGGTACTTTCACGAGTTGGGTCTCCAGAGAGCCCAATGGCGAACGTGGAGATCCGCTTTCCTGCATTCGGGCTGTTTGATTTTCACGCAACCGCAGAGGGAGGACGGCAGGGAGAGTCTTCTGGTGAATGGATCGGACTGATTGTATTTTTGGTGAGTTGGAGCTTACATTGCTATTTTAAATCACAAATGTAGTTAAATGGGCTACTTAAAATAGCATTCAAGGACATTTGGGACTGGGACTCATGGTGGATGAGTTTAGGTGGGGAGATCTCTACGTTATTTTTTGGGATGGGAATTTGATGCGGGTCATTTTATTCCCAATGGTGGAGTAATCCACCCTCTGTAATTCTTTGTCTTCCCCAGCAGACCTATGCCATGTAAACTTCAGTTACACCTAAGTAAGTGTAAGAAGTTCTGTATGACTATTATGCTCTATTTACATAACAGTGTTTTAGATATCAAGCTAGTTTAGTGAATTTAAATGTTTATATTGAACTCACAGTCCATTGTAGAGCTGTATGTGAAATTGCAGATAATTCCTTTTTCAATTTTTCATGTTATCTGGATTAACAGCAGTCACTTAGACTGCGTCTAAATACTACCGTAAATTCTACCTTTCTTTCTGGGACATTCTATGGCTGTTGAGATGCCTGGCACTATTGTGACCATTTCTTTATGGATAATGCTGGACACCCCCCCCCCCCACCAATTGCAACAGCTTACAGGGGGTTGTGTTCTGATTATCAACATTATCTGTATCTATGCTTACTACCCTGTATAAGGGATCTTCATGTATGAATATACATGAAACAAAAATAAATAAAAATTAAAAAAACTGACCCAGTGGATAAATTAAGAGCTTCATTTTGGCATCTCCTGTCATGCCTGTGTTGGCTACCATACAACAGGTTGTAAAATGACAACTATTTTGAAATCCAGGAAGCCATAGAAGACTGAATCTTTTAGGACATCTTAGGAAGCAACAGTTTCTGAACAGAGACCTGTTACATTTCTCACCACTAGGAGAAAATAGCTCTCAGGATGTATTTCTGAAAAGCAAAGGGAATACTCTGATAGGAAAGAGACTTGTAATTTAATATTGCTATCGTTGCAGATTTCAAGCAAGCAGTAAAATGACACCCTTGTGGATATACTTGGTCACGTTACAAATTAATTACAGGACTAACAGTGACTTCATGAGCTGTGACCTCCCAGGATGGGAGAGACATTTTGGCCCCTGTTATCAATGTGGTTGAAAGGAGTGAAATAATCTATCTCTGGACTCCTAAGAGAACACACACACTGTGTTCTGGACTAAAAGGCACTTCTGTCAAAATAGGTTAACACCAAACTGAAACTGAGGTAGAACTAAATATTCAAGTACAAGGCACTTTTGTTTCTATAATTTGCACTTCTTTTGGACTGTAAACATTTATGTATATATGTTCTATGTTTTGTATGTATTTACTATATTTTTAATTGTAAACTTTTTGTTTTCCTTAATTCTGCCTGAGTCTTTTCTCATTTTTGCATGTGAATACAGAGACAGTGTTGATAAAGCTGACAGAACTGTTAAGAATTTAAAGTGTGCTACCATCTTGCTCTAAGGTAAGCAACTACCTAGGTCTCAATTGAGTCAGAAGGGGAGAATTGTGAACCATGCTGGGTGCCCCCTGGGTTAAGTATTGCACTGCATTTCCCTGAAGAGGGTGTGATATTTGATCCAATCAGCTGGGCATGCCAGCGAAAAAAGGTTCATATTTGACCTCAGGACTCGAGACTAGTAGGTGTTTTAGACCCAAAACAGACAAGAGGGTTACCCTGTTTGTCTCCTGTTCACATATTGCACTTCAAGGTTTGGCACTGTGGGAGCAGAGGGCCTGACCTGCGGAGTGCGTTTGTGATATCCCCTACTTTTGGTTTCTTATGTACCTAAACAAATATAGCATCCACTGCACTCTGATCAACTTCTCAGATTACAGTGAGTATGTGGGAAACCACCCTAAGCCTACATCATGATTAGGCCAGAGCATCCTCTCAATTATTAAATTTTAGCAAGAATATTTCAAGGAAATCTTCCAAGAATCAGACTCCATAGAACCCCACTTCTTGATCTTTGGGTTGGAGGTACTAGGACCCCATGGGAGCAAACGTTTTTGCCAGGATGCGAACAGCAGTGTCTGCACCAGTACATGCACAACACAATGCGTTGGAGCTAGTAACTGTCGTCGATGCTTCAACTACCTAAGTTTATTTTCTCACCCTTAAGTGCGCACCATGGGAGAGAAATGGTTGCCCATTTTGTTGTCTTTTATAACCTATTTAGTTTCTTTCCAGAGTGTGTCTGGTTCGAAAAAGTGTAAATCTGAGCCTTCAGAGACACTTTTTCTATGTTGCAGGTGTGGGAATAATGCCCACACTGGCAAGCACATGCTTTGTTTCTCCTGCCTCAGACCTGATCATAACTTGGAGCCCTGCAATGCCTTTGACATAGAAACACAGAAGTTGACGTCAGATAAGGACCGTCTCAGGTGGTTCTCCAGCTCCTGGGCAGTGGGAGGAGCACCCACCACTGTCCAGTAGTCTTAGGCTCCAAACCACCCCGTTACCGGGATTGGTATCCTCTTCAGTGCAGATCATGTTGTTGATGATGCCATCCGATGGCATCGGTGCCAGTGCCACTTATGTTGCTGGCATTTGTGTCAGTGTAGCTGTCTGTGCCAGTGTATGTTCAGGTCTCAGTTTCATGGTCGCATGTAGTGTCAGCATGAGGATGGTGGTGTTGGGGTTGTCCATGTCAGGGTGGGCCCTGATTTTGACATGCCGGCACCAGTCTCTGCTGCCATCAGCATCTGTTCTGCACTGTGTCAACTCAAGAGCCAGAGTGGTCTCTGCAACTGGGTTCCTGCAGATCTGGCCAGTTGCCATCCGGCTAGGGGCTCCCCCATGGACACCCACCCACGAACCACCGCCAAAGTTGGTGTTTCTGATTCAGCAGGGTCTGTGCTTCTTCTGTCAGACAAGGATGCTGAGTGAACCATGGTCTAGTACTGAGTACGGTTAGGGTGGACTACTCTGCTGCCAATGTCGCCTTTAGGCCACCACCTCATGTGACTCCAAGGCATAAACTGGTGTTAGAGAGTTGATTAGCAGCCTTTGCTAATCAAAATGAAAAATAATTAGCAATCAGCCAATTTTGATTAGCAGTTTTCTAAACTGGGTATTTTTACTTTAAACCATATAATCCTTACTTATTAGTGCATATATTAATAAAATAGACATTGTATACATAGTTTTGAGACTGAATTTGCCATTTTGCCCAAATTGTGAGCATAGCCTTGTTCCATTACCCCACCTCATGTACCCAATGTAGAAAATTTTCTAATCGCTGCCAAAGCGTAATTTTACGCAACTGAAATGCCATGCTGCGACACAGGTGTGGAAATCCATTTTGGCTAGGATTTGAAAAATGACAGCTGTGACATATATGAGGTGGGGTAATAAGAAATCTTTGTTGAAAATCTGGTGTCAAAATACTTAAAAATTCCAAAGTTACAAGGGTGCATAGCGAAATTGCAACAATTGGTCATAACTCTGCCAGTTTTTCATATTTGGAGCTCAAATGTTCAACATACCCTTCTTATGACCCTACCTCATGAACAGTATGACTGTCATTACAAAAGTCCAGCCCGAAAGTTGAATTTGCCAAGCGACTGCGAAATCACTCTTTGGACAGGAGTTGCTTAATGACCGTTATATTGTTCATGAGGTGGGGTCCTCAAAAGGCTATGTTGAAAATTTGGGGTCACTATCTCACAAAATGACCAAATTATGCACCAAAGTTGAAACCCCCATTGAAATAGATAGGACCGCAGTTACCTTAGTTCTCACACTGCAGTCACTTGTTCCAGCAGCAGGATGTGTCTTGGATTGGAGAGGGGCTCTTGAACCTCAGGTGTGTGAGGGTGTGTGGGTGTCTACTAGGGGGTGTGGGGTGTTAGCCGCTGAGTGGGAGGTGTGGGTAGGAGGGAGGTACGATCAGCGAGGGACCATTTTTTTCCTAACAGGTTTAATAAAAAAAAACAAAAAAACATTGCAGACCGTTGTTTTACAGAATCACAAGACAGATTGGGGATGGGGTTGGGGGATGCCACTAGACCACCAGGGAACTTTAAGAAATCATATGGAGATCGCAGTCGGAGGGTGGGGGTGCCATTAGAACAGCTTATGGGGGCGGCGATTGGCAGAGGGTTAGGAAGGGGCCACTAGACACCAGGGAAATAAAAATAAACAAGAGGCATGCAACTGGAGTGTGGAGATGCCACTAGACACCAGGGAAAATTAAAATAATTGGGGGGAACGGCTAGTTTACATGATTAGCAGTCACTGCTAATCATACAGACAGTTGACTCGTGTTTCCCGATTCTTGGGTCGCAAATTGCAATGTGAACCCACTTATTTCATCTCTTGGACTCAGTTTGTGTTTGACAGGGTGGGTGAGACACTCAGGGATCCATGCCAAATGTCTCAGCAGCAGTTCCACCAGTGGATGGAGAATGTACAGTGCTGGTTCAGGTAAATGGACTCTGCATTATTCCCGACACCACTCCCCAGCTTTATCCTCTGGCGGACATCTAACTTCCTCTCCTTTGACATCCTTAGAGGACGGCTAAAAACTTTCTCAACATCCTAGCCGCTGTAGAAGAGGCTTTCTTCCAGCGGTTCATGACTGAGATGCAAGATTCTTTGAACTGGCCCTTCCTACAGTGGGAAAGGACACTAATGTCTTGCCATAGGGTTTCTTGACGTTACCCAGTCAGTACACCATGGTGGCCCTTCCCTAGCTTACAGCCCAGCCCAAGGAGTGGCTACACTGGTGGTCTAGAGATTCTCCTTTTCCATATGTCCTGTCCCTTGGGGTATCTAGGCTAGGTATCTAGCTCTGAATGTGTCTCCTGGAGAAATCGGTCACCACATAATTGGGTTAATTTTACTCTGGACTCCAATATGTGGCATCACCCTCTCTCCAGCTGGAACTGCCCCTGCATCCAACTCCAGGCAGATGGACTTTCTTGGGAACAAAATGTTCACTTTGTCCAAGTCTTCCCTTTCCATAGCATCACACAAGGCACACATGGTAACTTACTGAAGGCATCTGTGGTCTCAGATGCATGCAAAACCATCTGAGATGCCTGCAGATGACAAGGTAAGGGCTGACCAGGGCATCGTACATTGCCTTGGAGGAGTCTCTCTGCCATATCTGCCATCTGCCTACAACAGATGTAATTGCTATGCCTGTCTGTCTTGGCCCTATTGTTTGCTGCAAAGCCCTAAATGTTCCTGGAGAAATTTCTGTTTTCACAACTGGTGGTGCAGCTGCCACAAGAGCCAGCTGCCCCTCAGGTCCCCTTGCACCAGATGCACTCACCAATACCACCTCTGGGTGAAGATGGCCCTGACGGCATCCCTTGTCAGCTTCCCCTGTTGAGGACTGAGGCATGTATGCCTCTTATGTTGAGCCTGCTCCTCCCTCCTTAATGAGAAGCTTGCTAGTCGACCAGTGGGTGGGGCTTTATGGAAAATATTGATTTATGGAAAATAGAAAAGTTACTTACCATAACTCCAGTTCTTCAAGAACATCATCTCCACTGAGCCACACTCGCCTGTCCACCATGCCCCCTCCTTTCTTTGATAGGGAACCAGAGCCAGGACTTTTCACTCCCATGGCTCACTCTCTTGGGCATTACATTTGTTTTGTGGGCAGGTTTTTCTTCGCTGTGGCCTCAGACTGATACCCTTTGGAGGCCCTGCTCGAGTAGAGGTGGGTTATATCTCCCCTCTCTCCTACATTCTTATTGCTTTTTCATTTACGGATGGGTATGTTAGCTTGTTTTCTCTCCAATTGGGCTTCGTCCCCACTTTTATCTTTTACACCTTTGCTCCTTTTGTACATCCAGCCTCCGATCCAGATTGGGCTCCCAGTGTGGCAGATAGTCCTAATGTGTTGCCGTGACCATGTGACAGAAATGTCACCGTGGCCACTTCGCGCTACACCCTTAGTGATCTTAGTTTTGTCAGCACCCAGAATACCCTGCTTGACAACTTTAAGAGGGCAGCTGTGTGGAGTCATTGTCTTATTTTTTCAACCTGGCCTTACGCTTTGTGATTGATAGCCTCGTCTTGGGCCTTCCCGTGTGTTACTTATGTACAGTTACCTGCCCTTAAGGAGTCAGTATTCTGGAAGAGGGAAGCTTTCCCTTTTTTTCTGTTAGGTTGTTAGTCATTTGTATTTAGTTTTTTTCATTTCTCTGCCTGTGTCTGTTTTCTGTTCTTTATTTTGCAGGAAGCGTGGTGCTAGTTCTTTTCTGCTAACAGAACTGAGGCAGTTGGGGTGTCTGACAACTACTGGCTCCAGCGTATGTTGCCGTGCAGCATGCTCTTGTGCTGTTGTGTTTGTTGGTGTCTTAGCAAAAGAGTTTCCTTCTGCAGGGCCCTACCCCCTCCAGCCCTAAGACCAAAGAGTGGGGTTCTCTGGAGAAGATATCCTTGAGGCTCTGTAGTTACAATGAGGAACTTTTCTATTCTTTGTAACAAGCACAGTGGTTGTAGTGCACTCGAGCAATAAAGTGTCTGAACACACTAAACTGGTATACATGTCAATGCTTTTATTCAAGCACTGAAACCCGTCAGAAAAGAGGTACGAGTTGAGCATGGGGAACCCCAAACAATAACTAACCTCCTATTCATAAATGACTTGAAGCTCCATAACTTAAATGATAAACACCAGAAAGTGCTGTTGCACACCTTCAAGACATCTGGCACCTCAGGATCATTGCGAACATGTACATGCTCACTGTGGGTGGCTGGCAGGACCATGAAAAGGGGGAAAAACTTCCTTCATTGACTGGCATGTGATGGCATGAGCCATTGATTGCCCACTGCCCTAGGGCACACAAATGGCTGACACCTCCTATGTTACTGAATCCCACTGTTGTAATATATTCTCTCTCATTACACTCTGACCAGATGGAAAGGGGGAACTCCACCTTGGGCAGCAAGCCACAGCCGTGTGTTGTACTTTTATGGCAGTAACATATAGGTGGGAAAATGGCTCAGTAGTGGAAACCCAGGGTAGGAAGCAGTTCAGCACCAAGACTGAAATGAAAGCACAATACAGAAGCAAAAATACATTTAAGAAATCTGTTCCCACACATAACTATGGAGGACCAGTGCAGCTGTCTTAAGCTTGGCATGTGTGTGTGTGCGTGCTATGTGTGAAGATGGACTGAGAAGTAGCCTGGGTCATTCATGATTCTTATGTTGTTTTGGTGTGGGTTGAAAGCATCTGAATCCCTACAGCAATTCTTCCAGCAGTGATCAAGGACACGTTACTTGAGATGCCTTTGCAGTATGTGCCACTGGTCCAAGTTGCATGGTCCGTATTTGTTGTTCCTCTGTGTACTGACTACATCTAACAACTAAAATAATAACTGGCATATAATACTAGAGAGTCCTTTCTTGATGTTTGCAGCGAGGGGTGCCTTGGCCATCTAACCTGGTGCTGAAAGGAGAGGAAAAATCCAGTCACATAACAGATTGGCCAGTTTTTCCAACAGTCCATGAGTGCAACATCGTATGCATGCAGAACCAGTTATCAACTGAGTTTCTGGGATGGGAGGAGAGAAGTACATTGGAAATGAAAAAAATAAACAAATCTAGGTACTTGCCTTTTGGCCTGGGGCAGTTCTGGGTAAAGTGGCAGGTGAAGTTTGGGGTGGGTGGCTTTGGTGATGTGTACTAGATGCAGGGACACATTTTGGGGGGATATGTTCTCCATCCCCTCTAAAATGACATCTACACCCTGTTGTGTGTTAGTGTTTATGCATATAAATACACATTCATAATGGTAGATTCTCAGTATCTAGAATGCTAATTTGAATTTAAATGTATGAGAACATACTTACTGTAGCAGATGTTTGCTTATGCTTCAGGATAACCTTGATTATGTTGTTGAAACTTAGTAGCTGTTATGTGTATGTATAGTATAATGCAGTGTAACCAGCGGCCAGGCAAAATACAGATCTCACACTGACATTAGTAACTGAAGGTAGCTGCCATCTGTATTGTATAAATCAGCCGAAGTCTCTTACCTCAGTAAAGCAATTACCGGCTCATTATTGTGATTGAAAGCAGCGTCCGCATGAGTAATGCTTTGCAGCGTGATGTTGGAAGCAAAGGCAGAAAAGCTGAAGTGTTAGTAAGAATGTGTAAATAACCTTGAATGTGTAGGATTGACAGTGCTAGGGAGTGTAATTGGTGTCCTTGCTGCCATGAGATGTCAGGAGGGTTAATAAAAAGGCTACGTTTTGATTGGTTTGTACAGTCTAACATTCCTCCCATACAGTTTGTAGCTTCTGCAGGACAAACACGTGTCTGAGATTAATTTAATGTGCAGGGCTCAAATTTAGTGCAGTAATTAACAAAATGACAAGTAAAAATGGCATTCTATTAGTTGCCTTTTTCTACAGTAGCTGGTAGTTGCCACTTAAAAATTTTTTTTTTGAGATTGTGCATCTCTTGTGTCTATAGATGGAGTATGTGAAACAGAGAAACATAGACTTTGTCAGCAGATAAGGATTGCTTGGCCTGCCCAGTTTGTCCCTGCCTATACTGTCACTGCCGACCCTACCTGATCTCTGGCTACAGCTACTCTTCTCTCCCCAAATGCTTTCCTACTAAGATTCCTTTGTGCCTTTCCAATGCAGTCTTGCATGGGATAGGCACAAAGGACTTTTAGTAGGAAAGACATAGATGCGTAAGCGATGCTGTCAAATAACTGAACTCTGAACCGGATGAGCTCTCAACCAGAAGAAGTAGAGAACATGGTTTTCAGGCAGATTCACTTGTATATGTGACTTCCACAGTTACACTGTAGGCCTTGGTGTGCGATCAGGTGAGGGACTGAAGCACGTAATAGACTGGGGGGAGCATATAATTGGGGAGAGGAAGGCATTGTGTGATTGGGGTAAGGGCAGGTCAGCACACAGGCTAGAATCAAAGACAAAATACAAATGAAGGAAAAAGAATAGAGGTGAAAATGAATAAAGCAAGAGCTCAGAGAACTTTGGAATATATAGAGAATAATCGATGTCATCCCATCGGTAACAAGCTGGTTACTGCGTCAGGTGGTTGCCATGGTGGCATCATTAACCTCAAGAGTGAAGCTCGAGAGGTTAAGTCACCACTGCAGTCACGAGACGTGGTAGCCCAGCTTGTTACCGATGGAACAACATTGATTGTTTTTTATAGTGTATTTTGGAAGACCGGACAGTTTTACTTAGAAAATAAATGTCGAAGCTGTCTGACATTTCTTTAGATAGGACTTTTTCAGATACATCAGGGAGAAAAGGAAGTGCAAGGAGACAATAGTGAGGACAAAAAAGGGTGGGGAGTGGACAGAAAAGGGGGAGGAACGGGTGGAAGCACTGAATGAATACTTTTGCTCAGTGTTCACGGAAGAAAAGGGGGACCGCTACCACCATGGGCTGGGAGGGTGGGGCGGGGAGGCGACAGATGGAAGAATTAAGGGAGGTAGAGTCCTAGAGGGGCTGAGGGCACTGAAGGAAGACAAGGCACCAGAGCCAGATGGTATCCACCCTAGGGTGCTGAGGGAGATGGCGGAGGTGTTGATGGAGCCACTGGCAGATCTGTACAGCATCTCACTGGAGTCAGGCTTTGTGTCACTGGGCTGGAGGATGGCACATGTAGTGCCGTTACACAAGAGTGGACCAAGGGACGACCCGGATAATTATCGTCCAGTAAGTCTCACCTCCATAGTGTGCAAACTCATGGAAACAGTACCAAAGGAAAGACTGGTGTTGTACCAGGAGGACAACAGCCTACAGGATGTGAGGCAGCATGGGTTCGTTTCAGGGAAGTCTTGTCAAACCAACCTGATACAATATTATGACTGGGTGACAGGTGAGCTGGATAAGGGTCATGCAGTGGATGTTCTTTACTTGGTCTTCTGGAAGGCCTTCGATTCGGTGAATCATGGGTGGCATGGGGGGGAAGCTAACTGGTATAGAGGTAGGGGCAAAAATGACGAACTGGATTACAAGCTGACTGAGTGGGAGGCTGCAGTGGGTGGTGGTGGGAGGGGAGCTCTCAACTCCAAAGCCGGTGACGAGCGAGATGCCACAGGGCTCTCTGTGCTGGGCCCAGTATTATTTGGGCTCTTCATATCAGACGTTGCACACGGGGTGGTGAGCAAGGTAAGTCTGTTCGCAGACAACACCAAAATGGGAACAGTGGTGGATGGAGGGGAGGAATGGAATCAGCTGCAGCAGGACCTAAACAAGCTAGAGGAGTGGTCAGAGAGGCGGCAGCAGGGGTTCAGTGCAAAGAAGTGTAAGGTTATGCACTTCGGGGCAAAGAACCCAAGGAGAGGATACTGGATGGGGGGGAGGGGGTTAAGTTGGGGATCACTGAAGAGGAGAAGGACCTGGGGTAATGGTAACAGGGACCATAAACAACACTGCCCAGTGCAAGAGAGCAGCTGCAAAAGCGAACAAAATGCTGGGGTGCATAGCGAGGGGGGTTTCTTCCAGGTGAAGAGAGGTGATCTTGCCAACTCTACAGGTCACTGGTAAGGCCGCACTTGGAGTACTGTGTGCAGATCTTATCTGTGTCAGTCTTCACCATTCATCACAGATGGGTATCTGGCCAGAGGTCAGAACCCCACGGGAGCTTTTTTTTTTTTTAAGGTAGGCGGAGCTGACACACCATTAGGCGCTGCCCTCGGGACCGCTGCTAGCAGCTCATGAGTTGGCTGCTTGCTGTGTCGACCGCCTGCATGCCAGTTCTTGTCTCCGCCATAGAGGTCACCTCAGATGGAAGCTACAAAGAATTTGAGGCCCGTTTACAGTTTCTCCGCGGACGCATTGCGGTCAAGTCCGTCAGTTATCCTGCCGATTCTGTGTTGCTTACTCGACGTTGCCCGGTAAGATCTTTCCATTATTATTCTTTTTGCGACATCGAGTCTGTTTTTGGTGTTTTTTCCCCCATAGGTCATGTCTCGGTCGGAGAGCAAGAAATCTTCCAAGACGGGTCGACCCCCATGCGACGGTGCCCATGCGGCCGAAATTTCTCCGTCACCGACCAGCACAACCGGTGTCTCTCGTGTCTTGGCCCGCTTCACGACATGGATTCGTCTGACGCCTGTTTCTCCATGGGCCACCCAGGTCCTGGAACAGCGTGGAAAGTGAGGCGAGCTCCGCCGACTTTGGGGTCGGTGCGCACTTGTCGGGCCAAGCCATGCGCTCTCAGCCTTTCCTCCGGGTCCCCTCCCGGTTCTATACAGAGCGAGGAGGAGGGAGCCTGGGCTACTTGTAGCCTAGCCATTGCCGAGGCTTCTTCCGTGGCATAGGAGGCCCGGTCGCTCCTTCCCGGGCGGGAGGATCACCGCCATGGTAATTGCCTTTGGGGGTGAAGCTCCCAGTGTCGCTCAGCTCGGGAAGGCCTGGTCGGCGCGCCAGGCCCTGCGGGACCATCATCGGTGCCGACTTGTCACGTGGTGCCGTGACCTCTGTCAGAGTTGCTCGCGGCGCCAGCACTGTTAGCGGCGCCGTGGGATCTACTGTGACGCTGTCCTTTGCCACGTCTCACCTCTGCGCCGTCCTCGGCGCCAAGGTTGAGCACGGTGCTGTGGAGCCTTCGGTTCCCTCAGTTGGTGCCGTCTTTGGCGCCGCCCCTGCCCTCGGCGCCGCTCGCGGTGCTGGGGAGCCGGGCGGCGCTGGGGGCAGCGCCGATGGTGCTGCCGGGACCATCGTCGGTGCCGTCTCCGTCCTCGGTGCCGCTCGCGGTGCCGTGGGACCGGATGGTGCCATGACTGGTCCTGGCTCTGGATCTCTGGCTCGGGCTGGGGCGGCGCCTCCCTCGGATTCCGCTCACGGGGTTGCGGGAGGCGCTGGCACCAACTCGGGCACAGCTGTGGTCTCTGGGCCTGGTGGTAAGGATGGCTCTGCCTGCCCTCCCACGGTTTGGCACAGGGCCTTGGACTCTACCTCCTCGGAGACTGAGTCGAGCTCTGAGTCGGATGTGCAGTCTGACCCCTCGGGGTTGGCTGTTGAGGTGGGCAGCACGGTAGTCTCTTTGACCAGTCTGAGTCAGCCCCCTTCTGAGGTGAGATCGGTGGCTACCGAGACCAGGGTCAGGGGTGCTGACCAGCAGGCAGTGGTGCGGGCCACCATAGCTCTGCAGCCTGGTCTTGACGGTTTCGCTGACCCCTCAGTTGTGGCACCCCTTCCGGTGGTGTGCCTTGATCGCCCAACTTTGGTGCCGATCGGAGCACCTGCGGGGGGGGAGGGTACTGCACCCTGGATAGACCGTTCGGGGGCTGCCAAGAGATGCCAGCTAACTAGGCTGGCCCTCTCGAGGAGGAGGAGGGATCTTTCAGACTCTGAGGGGTCGAGGGGTGTGGGGTCGACGCATCGGCCTTTTTCTGGGGTCCACCTGGGCCCTGGGAGAAGCCGTAGTGCGGATCTCCGCTCTTCCTCCTCGGTTTCTTTGAGAGAGTCCCATTCTTTTGAGGCAGGGGACCGTCCTTCTGGACCTATACGGCCCCGGTCACCTCACAGGGGGGATTCTTCCGGACGCAGCCAAGGCAGTACCGATGTGGTTGTTCAGCTGTCGGCTGTGGGGTCTTCCAGGGCACCTTCCTCCGCGGGTGCCCACGGTCCGCTCCTTAGCCCAGGCGGAAGTCAGCCGACATCTCTTCTCGGCTGTGTCCCCATCCCTCTGCCACACTCTCCTGCGCTCCCAGGCATCCTCTGTCCTAGCGGGCCTCTCACTTGGGAGCAGTTCAGAGCGGTGGCTGCTCGGTTCCCTGCTTACGTTAGGGCAATGGACAGCCAGGTTTTTCAACCTCCCCCCGTGCAGCCACCCACTGAACAGATGGTGACCTCCAGCTCCTCATCCCCCTCTTCATGGGGAGAGGAACCCTCTGTCCACATCTCTCCGGCTGCTGATCTCTCTGAGTATCAGCGATTCCTCGTGAGGAAGTTGGAGGATTTGCACCTTATTCCTTCCACTATGAGCAATCCTGAACTCTCGGTGCACGCCTTTCTAGGCGATTTTGGCGAGGCCACCCTTGTGGTGCCGCCCTGGCCGGCTCCCTTCGGGAGGCGTTGTTGCGTTCCTGGCAGAGGCCCTTCTCTGGAGTTCCTGCCCCACGGGATCTCAGCCAGAGGTATTGCACACCCCCAGAGTCTCCAGGTTCCATGCCTCATCCACAGTCTGGATTGACGCAGTTGGATACTCCTGATGGGCTTCGCGTCCTTCACCGTGACCGGCCCCCAGATCAAGACTCCTTGGATTTTGATTTCTGGGGTAGGAGGACTTTCTACTCGGTATGGTTACTTCTCTCTATCTCTGCACATCAGGCCCACTATGCAGCTTACAACAGGTTCTTGTGGTCCAGGCTAGGTCAGCTCCTAGCCTCATTGCCTGACACGGAGCAAACCAGACAAGCCATTGCACTCTCTGTGCGTGGCCTGGAGCTAGCAAGGCACCAAGCGAAGGCATCTTATGATGCCAGCGAGGTAGCTACCAGGGTCATAGGGACAGCGATCTGCACTAGGCGGACGGCATGGCTACGTCTTTCCCGGTTGTCACCCTTGGCCCGGCGTAGGGTCATTAACTCCACCCACCAGGGAACCTACCTTTTCTCCCGTAGAGTGGGACGGCGCTTGTCGGGGCAACTTCCTTCCCCCTCCGGGGGGACTCCTTCTCTCTCTCCTCACTCTTGGGCTCTCCAGGCCCTGAAGGTTCTCCCCTTAGTGTGTCACCACTGGGGCTAAGGACTTTGTCCCTTAGGGTGTAAAAGAAAACCCCCTTGGGGGGGCTCAGTACTCACCCATCTGTGATGAATGGTGAAGCTTGACACAGATAAGATATGAAAATTACGTACCTACCGTAATTATGATCTTTCTGTGTATCTTCACCATTCATCAAAACCCCACCCTCCATCCCCCTGGGGCCTCAGTCTCTGGGTCCCCCTCCCTCTCTGTCTCCCCCTCTCCTCCTTAGGAGTGGGGTAAATTAGGGACATACACGGGAGTATTTTTCCAGGAAGAGTGGATAGCTCAAGCGCCACTCCTCCAGTATCTTGTCTCCACCCCTGTGGGGTGGGAGTTGGTAGTTGTTCTCCCTCCTCCCTGTTTCCATCCAACCTATTTCTCCAATAAAAAAAAAAAACTTTTTTCACCAAATATCTTTCCTTGAGAGGGTGCTGAATTCCTGTATCCTGTCCTTCTTCCAGAATAGCCAACTCTGCTTATCTGGAGTGTTTGCCAGCTATTCCATGCCTTGAATTCTGGCAAAAAGCTTTGTTACTCCTTGCAGTTCCTATACAATCTGGAGACGGACCAGGGTCCGGGATGTCTTATCCTTCTCCCCTTTCTCCTAAATTCTTTACCCACCCTACCCCTCCTTCTTCCTCTTCCAGAGATTGGGGCCTCTCCCAATCCCCTTTGGTTTCTAACCTCTTTCTTTTCTGTCCTCTCAGTCATTATTTCTCCTTTTAGTTCATACATCTTTTCCTTTTTCTGTCCCTTGGACTCCCTTGTCCCACCCTCCACTCCCTTCCTCTTACCTCTCCGGCGACTCAGAACTGGCAGGCAGGCAGAGTCGACACAGCCTAACGGCCAACCTACGAGCACCATGCAGTGCGTCAGCCCTGAGGGCGGCGCCGATGGTGTGTCGGCTCCGCCTACCTTAAAAAAAAAAAAATCCCTCGGGTCCTGACCTCTGGCCAGATACCCATCTGTGATGAATGGCGAAGATACACAGAAAGATCATAATTATGGTAGGTACGCAATTTTCATTTTTGGAGGCCATACCTGAAACGTGATATCAGGTGACTGGAGGAGGTGCAGAAGGCAACAAAGATGATATGTGGAATGGAGGGAGAGACTATGAGAGCACACTGGGAGACCTGAATATGTACACCCTGGAGGATAAAAGGACAGGGAGGACAAGATGTACGCATTTAAGTATCTGAGGAGAATCAATAAAGATGAGGCAGATGGGGTGGGACACCAGGGCAAGGGCTAAGGATGGGGGGGGGGGAGATTTAGGAGGGAAATGAGGAGACACTATTTCACGGAGAGGGTGGTAGCAAAGTGGAACGCACAACCAGAATGGGTGTTATGTAAATCTGTAAACAGCTTTAAAAGGGCATGGGACGGAACAGGGGAGAGTGAGGGTGGGGAGGTGGGGAGCGGCAGTGGGATGACAAAGGGGGAGGGGCAGCTGCAAACTAGGGGTGCTAGCTGCACACTCAAGCAGACTTAGAGGCCGGGTGGTCTGATTCTGTTGGCACATTCGTATGTTCATACATAGGACTGCCGCTGCCATGTTTACAGATTGGGATTTTTTTATAAAGGCCACCCACTTTATTTGAATGTCAGGCTGCGCATGACTAGAGTTCTAAACTGTTATGTTGCACTAGCTACGTATCTAGTGCAGCATAATAGCATTTAGAAACACTTAGATTTTTATAGATAACTGTGTTCCAAAATACACTATATAAAAGAACATAGACAGGCACAGGAGAGAACTGGGGGGGGGGTCAAAAAGAGTGACAGGAGTCAAAGAAAATAAAAGACAAGTCAAGAAGACAACAAAATATACAGAGATGAAATAGAAAAATGAATATGATGGGAGATAGAGCCTATATGAGGTAATGTAAGCGCACAGACAAGTATAGGGTGAGAAGAAAGTATAGCCACAGTGAAAGACCACAAAAGATGTATGAGACAAGGAAAAGTTGCAACTGAGATACTAATGTATGGACTATTTTACAGAAAATGTGTTATTCTGAATCTGACTGGGACGTAAAGTGACATAATATGATGGGAAAAGCATAATTCTGAGGGTAGGGCTAGAGGGTGGGGTTTATTAATTGAACAGAATATAACCACTTGAGTCTTACATGTTTGCAAGTTATGGCTGGGGCATGTGGCAACTGATTGCCACTTGTTTTAGTTGCAGATTCAAAAGTCGAGCCCTGATGAGGTGTCAGTCACTCTTCCATTGTCATCTGCTATATCTGCAGCTCGTGGTGCATATGTTAGTAGGGATTAGACGGTGGGCAAGTTTACATACTGTATTCTGATTGGCTGTTGCCATTCAATTGGCATATTGTGACGGTTGAATAGGACCCTGTCCCAGTTGTTACGGAGAGTATGAATACAGGGATCTGTTCTGTCCTTTCCTTTCATGTCTCTTGTCTGTCTGGTTGCGCAACCAAATCTTCCGGTGAAACCTAGGATTTGATCACCCCGACAGTCTAGCAATTCTTTGCCTCTTGCTATTTCTCTACCTTCACTTGCTGTTTCTGCCTTTTCCTCCCTTGCATATCTGCTGGTATGAAAATATATTCAAATCATTATGTGGAAATGTAACTGATACTGGGATCTCTTTGTTTAGAAATTATATAACGTTACTGTTGAAATGTATATAATTATAGATCTTACTTCGAGAGGGTTCCTTCAGTAGGTAATCACATATAGGACTGGTGCCACCTAGTGTTGGGCCGCACGGCAGACTTTTCTAGCAATAGCTGATAGGGGACCGCCCACCCAGCGTCACGTGACAGACTTCAGTGTGACTGTATATAGTGGGCGGTCCCCACGCACACTAATTCTTTCGTGCCGTCGCCTCGTGTCAGTCGCATTGCAGACTTCCATATAGCGATTGTCATGAAAGTGTCTTGCATCGGAGTTTCCTTCCCTAAAAAAATTCTCAAATTTATATCCTTTTTCATTGATCTATTCACCCAAGAAGAAGTGCTCGTTGTGTGTCACTCAGATCCTGCACAAAGACTGTCATCTCAAGTGCGTCCCCTGTTTAGGCCCGGACTATCCTGTTTCCTCCTGCCCTGAGTGCCAGACCTTCAACCAGGCCACGAAGAAAAGGAGACAGCAGACTTTGGAGGCCCATCTTTTAAAAGCCCGTCTGGCTTCTCTGGAAAAGATGATGGACCTCTTAAGAGAGTCCTCGGCTGAAAAATCTTCTCCTTCCAAGAAGCACAAGGAGAAATCCAGGGAGCGGGAGTGCTCTGTGGACGACGTGTGGCCCTCGACGAGCAAGGCCCAGCCGCTGACCAAAAAGGACGGTAAGTCTGTTAAGGCCTCAGCGGGTCAGCCTATCATCGGCTTCTCCAACGAACGCACTGCTTAAGCCGATAAGTCATCCCCCAGCTCCTCTGGGGACCACGCGGCGGCTGGTAAGACTACGCAGGAGGTGGGTACTTGCCCGGCACTGGTCGGGGCTCCTCCTCTGCCCGCCCAACTCCGCCCACCAAGACGGCCATCTTGGACAGTCGCATGGGTGCAGTTCCCCCATCGGGGCCTGACGGCACCACACCCAATGTCTGGCGGAACCAGAGGGAGACAGCCCCTCTCTGTTCGCCGGTACCCTCCCCTTCTCCGACGGGTACTTCGGGCGATGATGCTGGAGAACCCCTTGACGTTGTCTATACCTCGGGGTCAGTGCCACGTTACCCCCTTGGGGTCAAGGAGAAGGAGGCTCCTCCTCAGCCGTCAGGCCTTACCGTGGAGGCCCCTCCTCCACCTTCGGCCGGGATTCCGGTGCCTCCTCTGACGCCAGACATCCCGACAGTCCCGCAGACTGGACCGGTCAACTGGCCTCAGCCATCGGCCCCGACGCAGAATCAGGTTCCGCCTCCAGGGCCCCTTCATCTGGCCCCGACACCGGTCCCTCCGGCGCCGGATCGGGTGGTGCCGGTCCTGTCGTCGGTTCCCCTGACGTGGGCTGTCCCAGTGCCGGACCCCCAGCCGATATACACTATGGCGGGTCCGACTTCGGTACTCCCGATGCTGAATCTGATGACTGGGATTTACTCCAGACCCCGAACTGTCCCGCACTACCTGCAGAAGTTTCTTGTGGACCAGTACCTGACGGGTCCCATCCGACTGGAATCACTTCGGACAGTTCTATCCTCGGTTTAATCCCTACTCTACTTTTCAGGGATTCCAGGGTTATTACCCTCCACCGGTTATTCCTCCTCCTCCCCCTCAGCCTCGGCCTACTCCCCCCCCCCCTCCGGTTGCTCCAGATTTCAAGGCTCTAATCTAGTCTTAGTGGCAGGGGGTACGGTCAGAGTTGGTCTTGGACCTGGAGACTAGGCTCCCACACCCACGATCTCCCAGGTCCCCTTCCCCAAGCAGTTCGTCTTTTGCCACTGTCCATGTCTCGGGAAAGACTCGTCAGGATGTTTCCCTTCCTGATACCTGACACCATCCTGTCAAGGAGGCGGACGATGACGATAGCTCAGAGGGGGCTGACAGCTCTTCAGAGGTGATCCCGGAGGAGCCTGACAGCCTGAAAGGCAAGGTATCCCTGAAATCTCCACCAGAGGATCCCGCCTTTTCGGATCTTTTGAGGTCCATGAAGGATTACTTTGACTGGGAGTCTGAGGAACAGGACCCCATGAGACAGAGGCTCACGGAACATCTCTACTTAGAATCTCTGTCTCCAGTCCCCATTCCTCCCTGGATGGTACTTCACCAAGACCTCACCACTACCATCTGGCAGATGCCTCATTCCCTCCCGGCAGTCCCCAAATGGGCAGACAGACTTTATTGGGCACCAAAGGATGCCCCGTTCCTGAAGGCTCATCCCAAGGCTGACTCTGTGGTCATCTCTGCGGCTTATGATCGCTCCTCAGCACCAAAGCACATGAGCACCTCTCCTCCGGACAAAGAGTCGAGGCAGCTGGACCAGTTCGGGAGACAGATTTATTCCTTGGCCACGTGTGCCTTCTGGTCCCATAACTACGTGGCCCACATGGTGTCCCACCAAAAGGTTACCTTGGCCAGGTTGGAAGCTCAAGTTTAGTCCATGGACCCCTTGCCTTTAAAGGAGGATCTTGCCAAGGATCTTCGCCTCTCCAAAGTTTCATGTAGGGACACCTTACGCGCCACGTACGACTGTCTGTTCAGTGGCACGTACCTCAGCAACTGCCGTTGCCCTTAGACGGCACTCCTGGCTTCACCTCTCTGGACTCGCCAGCGAGGTCCAGTCGTCGATTCAGGACGCCCCTTTTAGGGGCTCGGTGCTCTTTGGTGGGGACACCAAAGACATTATCACAGACCTACAGGATAGGGGCCTTGCCCTTAGGTGTGTGAGGTCAATGTACCAATTGGGCTCCCAGCAGCAGCAGCCCTTTTGGAAAAGGACCACGAGGCAGAGAAAGAATGTCCCAGTGCGCCGCCAAGGGAAGCGTAATGCCACGGGGACAGCCACCCCTCCTGCCTCCAAAAATCAGAGACGTTCAGGAGGTCCTCCCCCTGAACGCCCCACCACTTGACTCCCCATCTCCACTGCCTCCTCAGTCTTGCAACAGGGAGCTGGTGGCGTGGGAGGTTCACACACCACGCGCAGGAGTGGAGGGCAGTCATCTCCGACGAATGGATCCTGCAACGGGTGTCCGTCGGACACACAGTAGAGTTTCTGGAAATCCTTCTGGAAACTCCACCAAAGAGGTCCTCTTACTCACGGGACCAGGCCCTCCTAGTTCAAAGAAGCAGTAGAGCACGTTCCCCTCTGGCAAAGGGGAAAGTGGTTTTACTCCCACTTTTTCCTGGTTCCAGAAAAGACTGGGGACTTCAAGCAACATGAAGTCTTGCTGTATTCTGACAATTGCAGTGATTCCCAACCTTTGAACTGCCCCGGAGAACAAATAGTTAACTTTCTATGCAGGGCATAGAATGCTGAGGTCAAGCTCGGTTGAAGTCTCTGTCTGGAGTGATTCAAACCTAAACCGTCAGATTCTTTACTCCGCCTCACTGAACGGTCGCTCCAGAGATGTCTCCTTCAGCTCGGTTCGAAGTCGGTAAAAGTTTTCAGTTTTCGTCGGTTTTTAAACCGAAAAAAGTATCCGCATAGTCGGTCCAGTCTGTCTGTGGTGCCGTGAGTACTAGATAGGAATTGTTCTATGTTTCTGTGTGGAACTTGTAAAAGTGCGGCTCGGTTCGGCTGAACCGGCCATTTGTTATTGAAATTTGTGTATTTACTTAGTGTGTGGTTACCGGTTCTTATCAGTTCTAAAAAAAAAAACGTGTTTTGAACCGTTTTTTTCCAATACCCGTGACACGGTTAGGAACCAATAAGGGAGTCTTGCCTGACGGTTGCCAAAAAAGGGTAAGTTTGGTTAGGTTGGCCATGTCTGAGAAACCCAAGAAAAAAACCGGGCGCACTGGGTTTCAACACTGCAGTAAGTGTGGGGAGGTCTTTGCTAAGGCTGATCCCCACACCACCTGTGTTTATTGTCTGGGGTTTGACTACCTCAATTCAGACTGCCAAATATGTAAAAACTTTCCCAAATCTACCCTTGAGAAGAGATTAGGTAGACTGAGGGAAAAGGAGGCCGAGAAGTCCGCTGACCCAGATGGCCAGCCCGGTTCGGTTTCGACCGAACCAGGAGGAATGCCCTCTGACCAGGGCGATACTTGTTCAGGCAAAAGGAGAGCCGATTTCGAGGGATCGGTTCTGACAAAAAGAAAACACAATGATAAATCGACCGGTTTGGATCCAGAGGTTCATGTTCTGACCGCCAAAGAGATAGCCAGAGCAATTCAGATTGTGGAATCGCTCCATCCGGTTCTGACCGATCCGGCTCCTTCTGGCAGGGGTTTGGTTCGGTTGGTTCCCCGGTTCAAGATTATGCCCTTGGAAGATTTTTATGAACCGGAGTTTGAAGAGGAAGGGGAATTTGAGGATGATGATTTAAGTGAGGGTCTGGATGTGCCTGTGGAACCGGACATCTCCCCAGACAGACCTTCAGGTGTTTCCCCTCCTAGGCTTTCTGAGTCCCCTTCTCACTTTATTTTACAGAAAGGTGGCTGAAACCCTCCAGCTACCTGTGGAAGAGGCTGTGGAAGATCAAGAGGAGCCTGATTATGTAGAGATGATGGACATCCCAGAGTCCAGGAGACTCTCAATTCCCCTCCATAAATCTTTTGGGAAACAGACACAAAAAATCTTAGTCTCCTAACACTATACCTCCTGTGGATAGAAGAATGGACAAGAGGTATACACTTTCAGGCTCAGACACGGAGTTCTTATATCAGCAATGCAGCCATGTTGGGGTAGTGCAGGCTGCTGCCTGTGACAAGGCAAATATTCCCTTGGCTTCACACACCCCTGACAAGGACTCCAGGAAAACTGATGCCATGGCAAAGAAGCAGTACATGGCATCTTCTTTGGGACTCAGGCAGGCGAATTACATGGCCTTTACAGCCAGGTACCAGAAGTCCAGGTGGAACAATGTACTGGCACTGGCTAAACAGGCCTCCCCCCAGCTAGCCAAGGTGCTGGAGGCGGTGGCTGCAGATGGGATTGAGGCATCTAAAGTTCAGTTTCATGCTGCTGTGGACTCTAATGATGTGTCATCAAGAGTCATGGCTACATCTGTGGCTCTTTGGAGGATGGCTTGGCTCAGATGTACTAGCCTCTCGCAGGACACCCAGGCTAAGGCCATGGATTTTCCTGTAGTGGGTAATTCTCTGTTTGGGGAGCAGACAGAGAATTACATGAAGAAAATGGATGAGTACAGGAATACTTACGGGAGTGCTCAGGCCAAGGAAAGGCAGGCAGCTCCTCAAAGGCAGCAGTCTAGGGGCAGGGGCATGCCTTTTCAAAGGCCTTTTTACCAAGCACAGGCCTCTTCTTCCTTTTCTCAGAGAGGGTTCTTCGGAGGGAGAGGCAGAAGTGGGATGAGCAGGCTGCATCCACTCCTCAGCCTAAAGCCCCTGCCAAGCAGACACCCTGATGGGCCTGCCTGGGTCGACTCTCCTATTCCAGTAGGGGGCAGGCTGGCTTACTTTGTCCAGGACTGGATGTCTGTTACATCAGACAAGTGGGTCCTGGAAGTAGTAAGCCAGGGACTGCTTCTCAGCTTCAAAAAATTTCCAAAGATGAGAGCCAGATCTTTTCCACCTGCAAATCTCTCAGAAACCCTTGCCCTAGATGCAGAGGTTTCTTCTCTCCTAGCTTTAAAAGCTATAGAGAGAGTACCTACCCTATACTGGGGCAAAGGACTGTACTCCAGGTACTTCCTGACCCCCAAAAAGACAGGGGAGTGTGACCCATCCTAGACCTAAGATATCTAAACAAACATCTTTTAAAACCAAAGTTCAAGATAACTCTGGGAATAATCCTTCCTCTCTAAGGCCAGGGGACTGGCTAGCCTCCCTGGACCTCAAAGATGCCTACTTTCACATTCCCATCAGGTGCTCCCACAGAAAGTACCTCAGGTTCGAGTTGCCCTCAGGCCACTATCAGTTTAGAGCAGTGTCCTTTGGCCTAACCTCAGCCCCAAGGGTTTTCACAAAGTGCCTGGCAGTAGTAGTTGCCTTTCTAAGAAGGCAAAAGATTTCCATTTTTCCTTATCTGGACGATTGGCTAATAGTGGGTCAGTCTCCAGACCAAGTCAGGTCTCACCTACAAGTGACCCAGCAAGTGCTCACTTCTCTAGGATTTCTTCTCAGCCTTCCCAAGTTAGTTCTCGAACCAGTCCAGCTTGTTACCTTTATAGGGGCAGAACTGGACATACTCAGAGCAAGAGCCTTGCTTCCTCTAGAAAGGGCAAGGGTTCTTATGGAACTAGCTTCTTCCTTCAGCCTTCCGGTATCTCGACCAGCAAGGCATTTCCTCCAGCTCTTGGGCCACATGGCAGCTTCAACAGCAGTGGTCCAAGGGGCAAGATTCCAGATGTGGGATATTCAGTTCCACCTGAGATTTCTGGTCTCAGAAGAAGGATTCCCTTACTAAACTGATCCCAGTGATTCTGACCTTGATCCAAACCCTCCAGTGGTGGCAGGATCAGGACAATTTAAGACAAGGTGTTCCTTTTGTTGCTCAGCCTTGTTCAGTGGTCCTTACCACGGATGCTTCTCTCCTCGGCTGGGGAGCCCACCTGGGGTCCCTTACTGCCCAGGGGCTGTGGTCCCCCTCAAGAGTCCCTTCTCCACATCAGTCTTCTAGAGCTCAGGGCAGTTTTTCTGGTTCTAAAAGCATTCTCACAGTCAGTACAGAACAAGGTGGTTCAAGTCAGAACAGACAACACCACCACCATGTGATACATCAACAAGCAGGGAGGCACTCGGTCCACGGACTTGTGCACAGAAGCCATGAAGTTGTGGTCCCTGGCTTATTCCCTGAAAACCTCTCTTGTAGCAGTTCACCTTCCAGGCAAGGACAATGTGCTAGCAGATGCACTGAGCAGGATTTCTCAGGGCCATCACAAATGGTCCCTGGACCCTCAGGTGTTGAAAGTGATTTTTTTCAGGGTGGGGCATTCCAGAGATATATCTCTTTGCAGCCCCAGACAATCACCAGCTCCCTCGCATTTGTTGCAGACCTCCAGTCCTGGGCTCAGTCCCCTCTGGACCCCCTGATTCTGAATTGGGAAGGGAAGTTTCTGTACGCCTTACCCCACCTTCCCACTCCTGTTAAAAGTTTTAGTAAAAATAAGGTCTCAGTCTTGCAAGGTGATTCTGATTGCTCCAGATTGGGCCAGACAGCCCTGGTACCCCCTGTTGCTGTCCCTAGCAGTCCATCTTCCACTGTCTCTTCCCAGGAATTACAACCTGTTAATATCCTCTCAGGGAAGGATTTGGTACCCCAATCTTCAGTCTCTTGATCTCAACGCATGGCTCTTGAAGAGTTAGAGTTTGCAGATCTGCATCTTTCCCAAGGGGTTCTGGATATCCTCAAGGCTTCTCGAAAGCCCTCCACCAGAAAGACTTACAACTCCAGATGGAAAAGATTCAGTATTTGGTGTTCTAAGAAACATGTTTCTCCAGACACTGCTGAATTGCCTACGGTTCTGGGTTATATGGTCCATCTTAATGGCCTAGGCCTCAGACCAGCTACTCTCAAGGTGCACTTGTCAGTTGTCTCCGTGTTTCTGTCTGTGGGGAAGTCTTCCTCACTATCTTCCCATCCTGTGTTCTGTAAATTTTTTAAAGGATTGCTTCACACCAATCCTCCTTTTAGAGACCCTGCCCCTGCCTGGGATTTGAATGTGTGCAATGCTCAACTTATGCAACCCCCCTTTGAGCCTATGTCTTCAGCAGAGCTTAAGTACTTGACTTGGAAAACTGTGTTCTTGGTAGCCATTACCTCTGCCAGGCATATCAGTGAATTGCAAGCCCTGTTAGTGGAACCTGATTTTATCTCATTTCACAGGGATAAAGTGGTCCTTAGAACCAATAGAAGGTTCTTGCCCAAAGTGGTTTCAGACTTTCATTTAAACCAATCTATGTCTCTCCCTGTTTTCTTCACTGATCATTCTTCCTCAGGAGAGAGGAGGCTACACAGTTTAGATGTCAAAAGAGCCCTTAGTTACTACATAGAGTGTACCAAGGGTCACTGGTTTGACTCCCTCCAGTTGTTCCTCACTTATGGAGAAGTGGGGAAGGGCAAGCCTGACACCAAAAGATCTGTTGCCAGGTGGATTGTGTCTTGTATACAATTCTGCTGTGAAAAGCTGGGAAAGACTTCACTCTCAGGCCTGAGGGCTCATTCCACAAAAGGTACAGTTGCTTCCCTGGCTGCTGCCAGGGATATCCCTCTCTTAGAAATTTGTCAAGCAGCCACCTGGAAAACAGTCCATACCTTTACCAAGCATTACTCTCTGGATATCCAGGCTAGGAGTGATGCTCGGTTTGGCACTGCAGTACTTCAGAGCCTATTCCCAAAGTAGGTTCTGCCCCTCCTCCATGGAGGTACTGCTTGGTAGTCTGCAATTGTCAGAATACAGCAAGACTTCATGTTGTTTGAAGAAAAAATACTCACCGTAGTAATTATGTTTCTTCTAATGGAGTCTTGCTGTATTCTGACCTCCTCCTGCCTCCGCTCTCAGAACCTGTTTTTGGGAAGTGGGTGGGCAGGTGCAGTGTGCACTCAGGGTGTTTTTGCTTGCACCCTCCTCTTTTTGTTTGGGTGCTGATTTATTATTATTTATAGTACATTGGGTTTTGTTTTTAGGTTTCCTAACTTGAGTCTTCCTTGGGAATCCAAAACTTTTTCAGCCAGTTGGCTAGTAAGAATTGTTTACAATTTCCACATAGAATTTTTAGTTTAGTTGGGCTCGTAAGAATCTGACAGTTTAGGTTTGAATCACTCCAGACAGAGACTTCAACCGAGCTCAAGCTCAGCATTCTATGCCCTGCATAGAAAGTTAACTATTTGTTCTCCGGGGCAGTTCAGAGGTTGGGAATCACTGCAATTGTCAGAATACAGCAAGACTGCATTAGAAGAAACATAATTACTAAGGTGAGTAATTTTTTCTTCGGACCCATGCTCGACTTAAGCCAGCTAAATCAGTTTGTCTAGTGCAAAATATTTTGAATGCTGACACTCCAGAGCCTCCTACCACTCCTCATGGAGAACCACTGGCTCTGCGCTCTGGATATGCAGGATGCCTACCTGCACATCCTCATTTTCCCCAGCCACCGCCGGTTCCTGCACTTGTGATTCCAGGGGGGGCACTTTCAGTTTCGAGCGCTCCCTTTTGGTCTGTCTTCGGCACCACGGGTTTTTACCAAGTGCCTGGCAGTGGTCGCGGGCTTTCTACACCACAGGGGTATTGCGGTTTCCCTTACCTGGATGACTGGCTGATTTCAGCCCCATCCAGGGATTCTTTACTGGAGGCTCTCGCCTTCACCCTGGACCTCTTCAGCAGACTAGGGATCACAGTCAGTGTCCCTAAGTCCTCCCTCATCCCTGCCCAGAGACTTCAGTTTATTGTGGCAGTCTTGGATACGGTCCAGTGCAGGGCCTTTCTTCCTCCAGACGGGGTGGAGACCCTTCTCTGTCAGGCCTCCAAAGTGGCTTCTCTCAGGACCATCCCAGGTCGGGAGGTCCTGAGCCTTCTGAGCCTGATGGCGGCCTCCATCACAACCATTTCCCTGGCAAGGCTTCACATGAGGGTCATTCAGTGATCGTTGCAGGTGCAGTGGGATCAGCTCTTGGATGACCTAGACTATTCGGTACTGGTATCCTCAGCGGTTCAAAACGAGTTGCATTGGAGGATGGATTCCCACAATCTTTCCTTGGGGCTTCTCTTCCGGAGCCCGGCACCCTTAGCTTCCCTCACCACGGATGACTCAAATATGGGGTGGGGAGCACCAAGCCCAGGAAGTATGGTCCAGCTTGGAGACTTCTTTGCATATCAGTGTTCTGGAGGTGAGGGCGGTCCTGTACGCCCTACAGGCCTTTCAGTCCCTCCTTCCCAAGGAATCACTGCTAATCCAAATGGACATGTCAGTAGTTTGGTATATCAACAAACAAGGGGGAACCCGGTCGTACTCCCTGTGCCGGGAGGCGACGCAGATGTGGAACTGGGCAGTCCAGCACCATCTGGTCCTTGTGGCTGTGCACGTTACAGGCGTTTTAAACGTCCTGGCGGACAGTCTCAGCAGGTCTCGGACCCTAGCTCATGAGTGGGAACTGCATCAGGAAGTAGCGGAATCCATCTTCCGACGTTGGGGGCATCCAGAAATCGACCTGTTTGCCTCCGAATCCATCGCAAAACTTCCCAGGTTTTGTTCGCTCGTTCCAGGGCACGGTGCTTTTTGGACCGACGCATTGTCTCTCTCTTGGACAGGGAAATTTTTGTATGCCGTCCCTCCATTTCCCATTCTACAGAGGGTCCTTCTCAAGCTTCAGGCGGAGAGGGCAAAGATGATCCTCATCGCTCCTCTCTGGCCGAGACAGAGCTGGTTTCTGCTGCTACAACAGCTTTCCAGGGATCCACCAGTTCCACTTCCAGTGACTCACGACCTTCTGACCAGGATCAAGGTCGATTGTTACAGCCGGGGCTCAGGACCCTGCATTTTCATGTGTGGCTCCTGCAGACATAGCAATCTCTCGCTTTGGGGTCTCCTCCTGGGTTGCTCAAGTCTTCCTTGAAGCTAGAAAGCCCTCTACTCGTTCCCCTTATGCCATGAAGTGGAAGCAGTTTTCCATCTGGGAGACCGCTAAGGGTTGGAACTCCTTCTCTTATTCTGCCCCACAAGTCATGGAATGACTCCTTCACTTGTCAGACTCCAGTCTTTCCTACTCTTCTCTGAAGGTCCATATTTCAGCTATCTTGGCATACCACGAGCTAGTGGATGGTAAACCCCGTGGCTCAGTTGGAGGTCTCAGAAACCTTTCTGAAAGGGATTTTCCATCTGAAACCCCCCATCCGCTGCCCAACTCCACCTTGGGACTTGAACTTCGTCTCGGAAAAGCTCACCCTTCCTCCCTTTGAGCCGGCTATGAGCTGTGATTTGTGCTTCCTTTCCTGGAAAGCGCTGTTTCTCATGGCTTTCACATCAGCCTGAAGGATTTCAGAGCTTCACGCTCTAGTCTGCATGGAGCCCTATCTGATTGTCCATAAGGACCGGGCAGTTCTTAGGACGTACCAGAAATTTCTTCCCAAGGTGGTGTCAGAAGCCACACTGAATCAATCTGTCGTGCTTCCTGTGTATTACCTGTCCCACTCTAACAGAGGCGAGGCACTCCTTCATACAATGGATGTTCATTGGATTCTCTGGTGTTACACTCACCGGACAAAATAATTCCGTTCCTGCACAGCTGTTCGCTTCCTTTGCCCATAGATCGAAGGGCAAACCGGTTTCTAAGCAGGCCCTTTCCAAATGGTTAGTCAACTGCATTAGGTTCTGTTACCAAAAGTACTAAAAGCCTCTGCCGGTCCCATCAGAGGTCTTTCTGCTGGGGGCATGGCTGCCTCCGCGGCCTTCTTGTGGAACGTTTCTGTGGCTGACATTTGTGCCACCGCTGCTTGGGAGTTCTGTCCATACCTTTACCAAACACTACATTCTGGACATTGCTTCTAGGCGGAGGGCTGGCTTTGGCCTAGAGCCATCTTGCAGGGCCTTCTGTCCTAGGCTGGGTCCATTCTGGAGGCCATTTTTTTCTGTTGGAGTTAGTTCTCCTCCTCCCTAGTTTCTCTCAGTCTCTCCTTGGAGGGACTGCTTGGGACTCTGTCCTATATGTGATGCCCTACTGAAGGAACCCTCTCGACGTAAGATAGTACAGTTACGTAGGAACTTACCGTAACAGTAGATCTTTGCGAGAGGTTCCTTCAGTAGGTCATATTTTTCCCTTCCCTCATTTTCTGTTTTGCAGGGACTCCAAATCCTGTTCACTCCTGCTGTCAGGCCTCTTCCTAGCTCCAGTGGGAGAACTGGAGGGCGGGCGTGGGGACCGCCCACTGTATACAGTCATGCTGACATCCGTCATGTGACGGGTGGGCGGTCCCCCATCAGGTACTGCTAGAAAAGTCTGCCGTGCAGCCCGACACCAGGTCGCGCCAGTCCTGTATGTGATGACCTACTGAAGGAACCTCTCTTGAAGATCTTCTGTTACGGTAAGTTCCTACGTAACTGTACTTTTGAGATGATTGCAAAAAACTATTGGGAACTCAAGGGGTTAACCTGAAATGCAATTTTTAAGCCTTTTGCAGAAGCTGTGGAAAAGGTACCTCAGTTCTGGGACATTGTGTTGTAGCTGCACATGCCTGATATTTACAAGAACATTTTAGAAAAAAATAGGATGCTTGTTAAGAAGGGGGTTTGCAAGGACTTATAAGACAGAGCTGCAATTGCTTGCAAAAGACGCACAGAAATTGAAGGAAAACTCAGATGAATCTTCTCTGTTTATTCTGCCTTTGTAAATAGTTATTCTGAACAGTTTTATTTATTTTATGTTATGGCTAGTACTAATAAACATTTTTTTGCAAATTCTACAACTGCTCCTGATTTTTCCTGTGCTACCTGACCTTTGCCTCGATGACACATATGTTTATGTGCCAGTATCCCCTTGTAAAGAAAGCGGTCCAGCATGTGATTTGGACATTGGATAAATCACATACAGAATTAATAAGCTACTACTCATTCTTGATTTCCATCACAAACTTGGCTTCCACCTGCACTCTTACTTAAAAACCTTCAACTGGGCCCTAAAAGTGCCCTTAAACGTACATTGCATGTCCTGAACTTTAGTGCGATGCATCTGACTCATTTTGGCACTTTTAAATGCAATGTTAGATCTTCTAAGATTCAACTGATTCATACATGTGGGTCTAGGGCCAGAGTCACTGGGAACCCACGGGAGAATTTTCTCCCTCTAAAGAGGGAGTTGATGTAGGCTACTGATGCCACTTGTGTACAGCATGTACCCACACGTTGCTGCATGCCAGCCAGTAAAGATCGTCAGTTCCCTCATGCACCCCAGTTCTGTTCTTCTTGCTGAGTGCACACTGTGGGAGTGACAGCGCTTCAAGTACAATTATTGTTGAAAATTTCTTCTGTGCCACTGCTGATTTTCTTCAGTTTCACGGTGTCGCCTCATTTTGTTATTTTGTTGTGATGTCTGAGAAAAAGGGGCCAAAAAGACTCCTATTATGCATCGGTGTCCCTGTGGAAAGTCAATCATGACAAAGGACTGAGAGGTTTGCTGTACCAGGCTTAGTCCGGAATATGATGTGGATTCCTCAGTGCCTGCTTTTCAACTGACTGCCACACCATCGAAGTATGAACGCTGAAGGTGGGTCTTCCGATTCCCACTTTTGGAGGCAGGCAGCAAACCCATGTCGCCAAGCACAGGTCTCTGGGCTCTTTCCCTGGGCCCATTCCCAGTGCCTCTGGTACCATGGAAGCATAGGATCCTCCTCAACCTCGCAGAGGAATCGGAGGCCCTTTGGGGTGGGTCTAGTGGACATCCGGATCCTTCTGAGCATCTGGTTGTGCACCCCTCCAAAGTCTGTCTGTCCTGGGTAGCAAACATCCCCACTGATGAGACCGAAACTATATGCTCGGTCTACAGCAGTGGACACTTCAATATCACTGGGTGGTGCCAGCCGTGACATTGGGCCCCCTTCTGGCACTGTTCGTGGTGCTGGGAGAGGGACTGACACTGGGGCTGGGCAATGTCCAGTCACTGAGGTGGAGGTTTTAGTCTGTGAACTGAGCTTCCCATGCTGCGCTGGGGAAGATGGTGGTGTTGACCCTGGCAACAGATGTGGCACCAATCCTGATGTCTGTTCTGGGCCTGACATCGGGCATGGTGCCGGCAAGGGTGTTGCTTCCAGGTTCATCCCTGGTCCCAGTGTTGCTCACAGCACCAGACTGGCCTCTGACACCACCTGTGGTGTCAGTAACAGGGATGGACCTGAAGTAGGTGCCGGGATTGACACAGAGTCCAGCACCAAAGACAGTGTTGGCCACGTGGCTGGGGGAGTCCTGTGACTAGGTCATTCTCTGACCCTCAGTTTGGTGCCAGAGGCAGCGTTGACTCTTGGGCCAGATGGGTTTCAAATTGCTCCCTGGGCCCCTCTGGCTGAACCTTTCTCTGGTGAGGACCAGAGCTGCCTTTAGTGGACTGAACATCTCTGCTCTCCTTGCCTGGGGATTCACCCCTAGGGGCATCGACCAGGTTGTTCCTCTTCTGTAGGTCGACCCCATTCAAGCAGGTTCGCCATGGCCTCCCCTAGGGAGAGGTTCACTCAGTGTTCCCCCAGCCCAAGTATAGACCCTAGAGTCTCTGACTGTTCTCTTCAACATGGGTCTATGCCACCTTTTCTTGAATTTCCAAGGATCATGGGTCCTCTTGGGCCTGTCATGTGGAGTCAGAATGGGAGCACGGCTGGTGCACTGTTCCAGTACTACACTAGTGCTGACCATGTTCAGTTCCTCCACGGTCCCCAGCTACCACAACTTCCAGGTCTAGTGCCTCATCCACATCCTCCCCTGAGGGCACAGAATCCTCCCTGCACCTGTCCTTGGCCTCTGAGTACTCTGTGTACCAGAAATTTCTGATGAGCATGTTGCAGGCACTGGATGTTGGCACTATAGCCACACGCAATACCCTGTCCACACAGCTGGGATTCATAGGAGCTTTTAGTGATGACCACTGGGTCATCCTTCCCTGGTCAAGAGCCTTCGAGGAATGCTTCAGAACAGTTTGGAGATGCTGCCTTGCTCTCCTTCCAGCCCCCAGGGGCATGGATTCATCATGTTGCAGACGAAAACACACAAAACAACAATGCCACAGAAATTAAGGCATGTGGCAAAATAATGTCATTAAACGCCAACTGCAGCACAAACATGCACACCAGTGGCACACATTACAAAATCTTTGTTTTTATGGGGGGCTTCACCCCCCACACACACATAACTTAATTAACCGACTCCAAGGGGGTATTGACCGAGGGGACACTCGGAGCGGGGGAACTTAGTTGTTTTTTGGTTTTTTTTTAAACACATTACGAGATGGGGAATCAAACCCCGATCCCCCGGGCCTCCACTGCGCTAGGTGCGTGTGTCATAGCCACTCCACCACAGGAGCAGCTCTACCAGGCACAGCACCGGTGGCGTCTTCAGTCCTTCCTCCAGTTCATAGTGAGTGGTAGCGGTAGTGTCCTACCACTGTTCTACCCCTGTCGCTGTATTGCATTACACGCTTTAGATTGCGCGGTTATGCTTGCATGGTTTCATCCATGACATATTGACCCGCTACCCCCCCGGGACGTCTACCAAAGATATTGCCCATCCATGGGTTTGGCAGGCACAGTACCTCATGCCACTTTGGGGATTCAAATTGTGCATACCTCAGATGGGCCTCATTGTCTTATGCATGACTAGCCTTCTGAAGCTGACTCTGTGCAGATATATACTTTAGGTAGGAAGGATTTCTTCTCAACTCACCCCGTGATATGCATTTCTGCTCATTAGGCACACTTGGCTGCTGTCATCCAGGCACAGGTCAGGAAGCATAGGAAAACCAGGAGCAGTTTCAAAATTCGCAAATAGCGTTTTATTTTTCTTAACGGCAACATAAAAAATATTCAGTATAACTATTTACAAAGGCAGTACAAACAGAGAAAACTAAGTCCTTCTTCTGAGGGTATCTCTTAATTCCAAGTTTGTTTCTCACTCTCCTTGTCTGTCTAGCAAAAGCATTGCTGCTCTTTTTACAAGTCTTTGGGAACTCGATAAGAGAGCCTGCTTCTCACATAATGGTCTTGTAAGTTTCGATGCATGTACAGAAAAAAGAACATAATGACCCAGAACTGACCTTTTGTTTACAACTCTGCAAAGCACTTAAAAACTGCATCTCAGGTTAACCCCTTGAGTTCCAAATAGCTTTTAGAATCATTTCAACAGTATAACTTCTCATGGGGCCCGGAGTTTTCCACGATTCCATGAGTGTGGCAAACCGCAGAAATATCCGCAGAATTTGCCGTCACCTGGCGGAATTTTATGGACCACCCACGGAACAACGCCCTTGCTGACGGGGTGCCCAATCCCCATCAACGGCTTCACTGCCCCCCCATGACTGTGATGCCACGCTGGAGCCCACCCCAGCCTGGCAAAGTTTTGCTGACAGGGTGCCCAATCCTCTGTCGGCTTCACTGGCCCCAAATGTCTGTATGCCACTCTGGGAGCCCACCCAGCATGCCAAAGCTTCCTTGCCGACGGGGTGCCCAGTCCCCATCTGCTTCACTGTCGCCCCCAGCCCACCCCAACGTGGGCAAAGCTTCCTTGGCGACGGGTGCCTAATCCCTGTCGGCTTCACTGTCACCCCCTGCTACCTGGCTCCCAGCGTGGCAAAGCTTCGTTGCTGACGGGGTGCCCAGTCCCTGTCGGCTTCAGGTCCCCCATGTTGCCTGGTGCCACACTGGGAGCCCACCCCAGCGTGGCAAAAGTCCTCTTTGAGTCTCCAAAACCTTCCTCGTTGATTCTTTTGCCCCTCCCCAACCCGCATCCACCCTCTGCGTACCCACCTCTCCACACCCCCACCTCAACCTATACTTACCTTCGGAGCCCAGCACGACGATCTTCGGTGGACCGGGAACACATCTGCACTCTTCAAAGCCACCCGTGAACTGAAGAAATGCTGGTAAGCTGTATAATGGCATAAATAGATTTTTTTCAACTTTAGTGCATATCTCAGCCATTTCTGGGAATTTTTTTCACCAAATTTTCAACATGGGGTTTTTGGGGCCCCCACCTCATGAACTGTGACACTGTTATTTCGTTAATCGGTCCCGAAAGGTGGTTCCATAGCTACTGTGCGGAACCACCTTTCCAGAATGATTAACGAAATGACAGTGTCACAGTTCATGAGGTAGGCTCCCAAATACCCTATGTTGAAAATTTGGTGAAAATATTCCCCAAAATGACTGTTTTATGAGTGTGCGTTGTGCAGTTCCTACACACGCTCGTAACTTCGAGCATTTTTAATATTTTCACTCCAGATTTTCAGTATTGCCATTTTACCACACCTCCTTATGAACAATACTACTGTCATTTTTCTCATCTCACCCGAAATGTGTTTCTGCACATGTAGCGCACAGTGGTGCGGTCGGTGTGTGAAATCAATGTTCAGGACAGATTAAGAAAATCACAGTGATACTGTTCATGAGCAGAGGTCTTAAACTGGCTATGTTGAACATTTGGTGACAAACGCCCATAAAATGACTGTGTTACGAGCGTGCATTGTGTCAGATATGGCCAAAAAAAAAGGACAAAAATTAAGGGTAAAAATGTGCAGCAGAATTGCCGCAGAAATTGGTGTTGAGTGCCGCAGAAGTTCTGCGGCAAATGAGAACCTTGCCGCAGAACTTTGCTCCGATGTGCCGCAGAAAAATCGGGGCCCTGACTATATGCAGTTTTAAAGAGAGTTCCCAGTATCAGTGACATTTCCACATGAAGATTCACATATATATTTTTTATAACTGCAGATATGCAAGGGGGAAGAAAAGACAGAAATAGCAAGGGAAGGCAGAGAGATATCGAGAGGCGGAGAATTGCGAAACTGTTGGAGTGATCAGTGTCACAAACCCACTCAGCAGGTCAGCCCTCTGCTCCCAAAGTGCCAACCTCTGAGCGTAGTCTTGTGAACAGTTAACAGAAACAGGGTAACCCTCCTGTCTGTTTTGTGGGTTCGAATCAATCTTTGGTCTCAGTTCTGGAGGGATTCAAACTGTGAACCTATTGCTAGCGTACCCATGCACAGGCTCAGATAATTCTGTCTTCGGGGGGCCAGATATCTTTGCCTATGGGCACATAACCAGGTATACAAAATGAACCCTTAAAAACTCTAATAAAGACCTCAGATTACTCTTATCTTTCTCAGTTTGGTATCACCATTCAAGCTTATGCACAGTGTCTGCTTTAACCATATATTCTTCACTTGTTAAAGAAAAGAAATTCAAAGACAGACCAAGTAGGCTCTAAAAATAGTTTTACTAAAATAAATAAAAGTATGTAAAACATAAAATACAGAACCATTATATCACAAGAACCATACAATCTTTTAAAATAATAAGGTTTTAACAGTGCAATTCCTACTACAGTACTTAGATTTTTGTCTCTCTTTACTTGCTTAAAGTGCTCAAAGATGTCTCTTTGTCAGAGTGTACATAAAAGTGTCTCTGAAGGAAAACAGAATCGGTTTAAAAAACTGTCTTTGCCAACCACTTTGTGTAAGGTCACCTAGCTCCTCCTCTGTTTATTAAAAATCATACACCCAGGAGGTTTTATCATTTTAGAAGGAGAGTTAATTAAGGTTACATCAGCAGAAACTCCTTTCCCCATGTGACTTCCCCAATCAAGTCTGTAAATTTCTTTCATCTATGAGCAGTATAACCTCTCACACAGACATCCCTCGAAACGTCATAAAATGGAAACTGATTTCCCTCTTAGCAGTTAAAGTTATATTTAACTTAGAAAAACAGGTGATTCTTGATTAAGGCCTGTTCTAGTCTGTAATTAGCTTCTGGCCTTCCAGGTAACACCTTGTATCTAAAACCTGTGTGTGTGTGTGTCAACTCGCATGCTGTCTTGAGACAGTCCATAACACATTTTTATATTACAAAAAAATCATAGAGTACTCAGAACTGGCTCTCCACGTGTCACAATCAGTTCCTAGGTCTCAAAAGAAAATTTGGTTGCACACCCAGACAGAGAAGAGCCAGAAAAGGAGAGGATAGAACAGACCCTTGCGTTTAAACTCTTTCTGCATAACAAATGGGGCAGAGCCTTATTCAACCCTGTCACAGCTGCTTACAGCAAACGCCTGTGGGCACAGCCAGGTCGCTCCTAGCTACCGTACTACCCTTGAAGTTAGTCAGGAAACCATCTGCCTTTCTACCAAGGGCCTGGAGTTGGCGAGGCACCAGATGAGGGCGAATGAGGTGGCCTCCAGGCTGGTGGTAACTGGAATCTGCATTCGTCGGATGGAATGGCTTTGTCTCTCGACTGGCACCTGTGGCCCGTTGAAGGGTGCTTAACTCCCAGTTCCAAGGGACTTTTTTTTTTCCCTTTGGAATCGGACAGGAACTTTTAGTGCGCTGTCCTCCTCTGTCTGACTCTGAATGTTCTCGGGCCTCGCCAAACACATGAGGAGTCCCTGCCCTCAGGTGCCCCCCACCCCCAACACAGAGGGCTGAAGGTGACCTTTACCCTGAGGGTGAGACAGCCCGTCCCTAACTGGGAAGCTCGGTCCTCTGACCCATATGTATGAATCAGTGGTGAAGATTGATTCTTGGAAGATATGAAGATTATGTGCTCACCATAATTGTTGATCTTCCAGAATATTTTCACCATCGACTCAGACGTCCACCCACCATCCTCCACTTAGCTCAGAGCCATGGCCTCTGGCATCTGACACTGTAGGTGCTGGCAGCACTTGCTGCTTATATCTCCTTTGCTATGGCCCTTATATTTATTCAGTTATTTCAAAAGTTTTACAAGGAAAGTTACACTGAGCTGGCAACAGCTTGTTTTCAGATGCTGCGGGAGGCAGAAGAGTAGAGACCAGAACAGATTCAAAGTATAATTGTACAAAAATAATACAATAACATGGAAATAAGTACAACAAAATAAACAAATTACAAGAAATGCTTCAAGAATAAAATTCCCGTTCAGTAAATTGTGAAACAAGCAAAAGGACAATAAACAGTGAGCAGCAAAATAGTAATATGAGGAGCAGGGGGTAGTGACTGATGACTAGGGGAGAAAGGCTGTGCTAGTGTCAGTGCAGGGTGAAAGGCAACTGACAGAAGTCCACCTCAATACCAGCAGTGACTGCAGGGTTGGAATAGAGAAATCACAGAAGAGAGAACCCCCATTTAGAATACACAGGCCCATTTTATAAGCGCAATAAGCCACTCCGGGGATGTGCATTAGACAGTTCCTGTGGCCTCGTGCCTCACTACGTCCCCCTAGCCGTGCATTAGAACTGTCTAATGCACACCCCATCGTGTCTTATTGCTTACTTATAGGTACTTTAAGGAGCAAAGAAAGACTAAGGCAGGGATTCTGAGGCTGAACAAAGAGGAAGGTGGTAGGGCAGAGAGCGACAGTGAAAAAGCAGGGATACTGAATGAATACTTCTGCTCAGTATTTACAATGGAAAAGCAGGGGGAAATACCTAATCCAGTCAATAGAAGCACTCTGGATGGGGGGGTTGATATTAGTCCTTTCACGGAAGAAAGGGTTCTGAAAGAACTCTTAAAACTGAAGGTGGATAAATCAATGGGACCTGATGGGATTCACCCCATAATTTTAAAAGAACTAAGGGAAGAACTAGTAACACCACTGACTATCCTTTTTAATAAATCATGGGAGGATGGGGTGGTACCTGAGGATTGCAGGAGGGCGAATGTGATTCCCCTTCACAAAAGTGGGAGCAAGACAGAGGCAGGAAACTACAGACCTGTCAAGTTTGACCTCAGTGGTAGGGAAAATGATGGAATCACTTCTGAAGGAAAGAATTGTTGAGTATCTAGAGGCCAGTGGGGCACAGGACCCAAGACAGCATGGATTCACAGCGGGAAGATCATGTCGGACAAATCTAATTGATTTCTTTGACTGGGTGACCAAAGCAGTAGACCAGGGAGGGGCTGTGGACATGGCCTACCTAGACTTTAGCAAGGCATTTGACACAGTCCTGCACAGAAGATTAATAAACAAATTAGCCAGCCTGGGAGTGGGTCCTAGGGTGATAGCCTGGATAAAACACTGGTTGGACAACAGGACACAGCGGGTAATAGTAAATGGAGTCCACAGTGAAGAAAGGAGGGTTACTAGTGGGGTACCGCAGGGTTCAGTACTGGGTCCAGTCCTTTCTAATGTCTTTATAAGTGACATTGCAGAGGGACTGGAAGGGAAAGTATGTCTCTTTGCAGATGACACAAAGATCTGAAACAGGGTTGATACGCAAGGTGGGGTGGAAAGGATGAAAAGGGACTTGGCAAGGTTGGAGGAATAGTCAAATGTATGGCAGCTTAGATTCAATGCAAAGAAGTGCAAAGTAATGCCCCAGGGAAACAAAAACCCAGAGGAAGAATACACAAAGGGAGGTGAGATACTGACAACAACAAAAATGGAAAGGGACCTGGGGGTAGTCATATCAGAAGACCTAAAGGTGAGCCAGCAATGTAAGAAGGCAGTAAGGAGGGTCGGGGGGATACTGGGATGCAAAGGGAAAGGCATCACCAGTAGAAAACAGGAAGTTGTTGGCCCTCTGTACAGACAGTTGGTAAGACCACATCTGGAGTACTGTGTACAGTTCTGGAGGCCCCTTCTCCGCAAAGACAAAAACAGGGTGGAGGATGTCCAGAGGAGGGCAACCAAAATGATGCAGGGTCTGCATCGGAAGACGTATGAAGAAAGACTAAAGGAACTAAAGATGTATAGCCTCGAGGAAAGGGGGGTGATAGAAACTTTCAAATATCTCTTCCCTAAACTCTGGAATGACCTGCCCACCCAGATCTGCCATTCTTCATCCAGACTCTTCCCTTTCCTATGCCCTCTCTAACTTCCTCACACCCAACTGCTGCTGCCCCTGACCACCCCCCGTTACCTCCCCTTCCCCCGTTCCCGCCCTGCGCCTGACCAGCGGCCCGGCTATCGCCTAATTGTCTGGCTTATCTATTACCCTGCGCACTTACACTCTCTTTACTCACTCCCCCACTGTCAGTTTCTCCCTTCCCCCTTCCTTTCAACCCACGCTTCCCCATCCCTCCCCTCCTCACCTAACCCTCCCCTTCACAGATAATCACCCCTACTCCCCTCCTTTCCCTACCCCCATCTTGCTCTCCAAATCCCCCTGTCAACCTGTTACATCTCCCATTAGCTCAACTTCTGCTACTGGCACTCAAATACTGCTATTACTACCCCTGTTCTGAAACTTGCACTTATGTACCTCATGCTGCCTCAATATGTACCATGATTTGTATTCCAAACCCTTATGTTCATGTTGTGCTCTGTTCCTAACTTGCTGTGTAACCAAGATTCTGTATATTCTGTCATTGTTTGTTACTGTGGTGTACTATACTGTTCTCCCTATGTACATGCTCAATTGTAATCCCTTCCACCTATGCACTGTCTCTGAATTGTACTACTGTTAAGCTCAACTACTATATGTTTACTTGCCTCCTCTGTTAACCCCCCTCCCCCCCCAAGGTCGCACCGTGAGACGAGCATCTTTTTGCTCAGTGAGCCTTTCCTGGTAAAACATTTTCAATAAATAAAATACCTCAAGGGAATCAACAAAGTCCAAGAGGGTAGCATCTGTCAGAAAAAGAGATGTGCAAAAACAAGGGGCACAATTTGAAGATAGAGGGGACGGCTCAGAGGTAATGTGAGGAAGTATTTCTTCACAGAGAGGGGTTGTGGATACATGGAACAGCCTTCCTGAGGAGGTTGTAGAGTCAAAAACAGTGGGGGGAATTCAAGAATGCATGGGACAGACATAAGGCAATTCAAGTGGGGGTAGGAGGAAATAGGCTGTTGGTTAACTAGGATCTGCAGCTTATCCGTTAGGTAGGGAAATGGGCAGACTAGGTGGGCGAAGCGGCCCTTATCTGCCATCAAAAATCTATGTTTCTATGCATTTTCCTCGGCTCTACCCCAGACATCAGATCTCCTTTATAGCTCTGTGTGCGCGGTGTGGGCCCAGTTGGTCCTAACTGTGTCTTCAGGTGTTTGGGTTTTTTTTCCCCTCCACCAGAACATCTCAGAATTAAGAGTGAGAAACCAGGGTTCAAATGGTGTGCCATGTGCAACCGAAAGATGTCGCGTACCGACCCTCATGCCTCGTGCGTGTATTGTTTGGGGCAGAGCATGGCCCGCAGGCTTGCGGCCTGTATAAAACCCTGCTTCCTTCCTCTTTCCAGGACAGATACACCCATCTTCTTGCCAGTTGGACAAGCGGGATCCTTCATCCAGTCCAAAGACACCTGCAAGGCCTTTTTGGCGGCGGTCAGTTCAGCTTCTCAGGTGGCTGCCCTTGAAGAGGCAGTGGCCCAGGCCATGCCGGTCTCTTCTTCTGCCCCAGCACTGCTCACGGTGGGTGCCAGTGCATGGGACTCTCTTTACTGAATTATTCCCGGATATGTGCTAGTCCCTGTAGATTCTCGGGGAGGGCCCTTCCCAAGAGGACAGATGCTCGAAAGTAAAGCTGGAGAAGACTCGTTGCAGGTAATGGGATGAGGAGCGGGCTCACTCTTCCTGCTTTCTTGACTCCTTTGACCGCTTGATGGCTGTCAGCTTTGGTGGATCCTCTCAAGGCTGAAGGACAGGCTGTTAGCTTCACGGTGTCCCAGTCGGGCTTGTTGGCTGAGATGCAGGCTGACCAGCCAGACAGGATTTTTCTCGACCCAGTTCAGCCTGTTGTCAGACGAGTTGGAGGATGATTGTCTCCAGGACTCCCGTCCTTTTGGCTCTCTCTCCCAGGAGGGACAGGGAAAGTCAGCTGACCTTGATGTCTTCTCCTGCGAGATTCCCCCTTCAGGGGGTTTGTGGCAGGACCCAACCCCTGTGGTGTACATGGCCCCTTCTTCCACGTCTCCTCAATGGCAGCACTCACATTGCCAGTTCAGATTGAGGACCTGATCTCAGGCTCAGTATTTGGACTGTTCTCGCTGTCGACCTCCCAGGAAGTGCCGCTGATGCTCCTCTTCCTTGGATGACAAGAGGCTCCATCGCAAGCTGCGGCAGCGCCGTGAGGAGTTCATGTAGCAGCAGTGGGTCCTTGAGCAGGGTCAGTCCTTCCCGCAGGTCCCGCCACTCCCGTGGTCTACTCTGGTGGAGCCCGTTCCGGTTCATCCACATCCAGTTGAGCCTACCCCAGCCTCTCCACCAGTTTCGATGGAGCCTCTGTCCAAGCACCCCTTGCACAAGGCCCTGTCCAAGGTTGTCCTCCCTGCTTCTGGCCTCCCTGGCCAGCTTTTGGTCCAGATTACCCACTGTGATGAATGCAGAGTGGTCCATGGGGACAGGGCGGTGATAGCAGTATTTGAGGAGTTGTCAGGCATGGAGAGCTCCTCCATGCTTTCCTCTAGGACCTTTGGCTTCAACTGGGAGTGCTCTATGGAACTTGCTTCCGACCAGGGTCGCGTCCCTTTCAGGGTTTTGCTTCATCTCATCTCTTAGTCCTTGGAGATTCCTCTGGAGCCAGTCCAGAAGTGGGCAAAGTACCCCTGATGGAAATCCTTGTCCAGTAGGACTCCCTAGGGTGACCTTTCCAGTGGTGGATGCTATCCTGGGTCCCGCTTTGGAGTTGTGGCAACATCCAGCTTCTTGTCATGCGCCTTCTGCCCATATGGTCTGCAAGAATGCAGTTCTGAATGGGTTCCTCCCCAGTTTCTCCAATCACACTTTGGCTGAGGGTAAGTGGCAGAGTCTGTCTTCTGTCGGATGGGCAATGTCAGGAATGTCAACAAGCCCTCTGACAAGGAATCAAAGAAGCTGGACCACACAGCCAAGGTTTATGCTGAGTCCTCTTTGGGCCTCAGGCAAGCGAGCTCTACCGTTACAATGACCAGCTTCAGCCATGCGCTTATGTGGATCATGGACCACATCATTCCCACCTTTCTTCTTACTTGCAGTCCGCAGTCAAGGTGGTCCATAACCAAGGCCACAGTCTTGCTAAGCACCAGCTTCAGATGGCCTTGGACATAGGTGACTCTTGCTCCCGGTCTGTGGTGGTGGCGGTGGCTATGCACCGCAGAACCTGGCGTAGGTTCTCCACCTTCATGGTAGATACTCAACATAAGCTGGCGGATGTCCTCTTCTTGGGTAGTGACTTCTTTGGGCCGGGTATGGAGGGACACTGCTTGAGGATTGAGAAGTCCAGTGCCACCCTGGACTCCATCATGTCCTCGCAAAAGGACTCCAGGGGCCAGAAGCTGAAAAAGAAGTCCTTTTTGTTTTGGCCCTTTCAGCACCAGCAGCCTAAACAACAGCCACAGTCAGGACAGTCTCAGGTCTGGTGACCAAAGTCCTAAGTCGACCAACCAGGGCCCTAAGAAATCCGGAGGTCAGAGCAACGGAGCTCCCTTGGTGGTCAGAGCTGCGTCTTCCTCCTCCTAAAGGGCTGCCCAGTGACAGGTTGGGAGGCGTCTACCTCCCGACCGCCACGCCCTTGCCTCAGTTTCCCATGGGGGGCGGTCAGCTTTGCCATTTCTGGCACTCCTGGTCTGCTGTTACAGTGGACAAAGGGGTGCTGGGTGTGGTTGGTCGAGGTTTGCCTCTCGACTTCAAGGCTCTCCTGCCCTACTGGGCCAATGCCCCACAGGAGTCGTTGGCTTCCCCGGACATGCTGTCCACCCTCAGGGAGGACATTGCCCAGCTCCTCGATAAAGGCGCTGTGGCTCGTGTCCCAGATACCATGGCGGGCCGGGTTTTGTGTCCAGGTACTTCCTGGTTCCCAACGGATGGGAGGTTGATGCCCCACACGGGATCTGCATGACCTGAACTAGTTCTTGAGAATGTGCAAGTTCTGTATGGTCACTGTGAACCAGATAATTCGACCTCTGGAACAGGGCATGTGGTTCTGCTCTCTGGACCTCCAGGATGCCTTCTTTCACATCCTAGTCTGTTCGTCCCACTGGCAGTACCTTCAGTTCCATGTGGAGGGGGTTCCGTATAAGTTCTGGGTCATGCCTTTCAGCCTCTCCTCAACCCCCAGGGTCTTCACCAAGTGCGTTGCAGAGGTGGGAGCATTCCTAAGTCACCGCGGGATCCAGGCTATCTGTACCTGGACGACTAGCTGATTGCCTGTCGAAACCAGGAGGCGGTGGAGTGGTCCAGGGATCTAGCTCTCCAGACTTGCTCGGCCTTGAGTCTGCTCATCAATCTGGCCAAGTCGGAACTCAACCCCTCGCAGAGCTCAACTCTCTCTGGACCAAGGCCTGACTCCCAGCAGACTGGGCAGCGAACCTTACTTCATTTGCCCAACCATTTCAGTTTGGGCACTCGCACCCTACCCAGGACTTCCTACGGCTGCTGGGGTACATGGTGTCCAGTGCCCGCATGGTCCGGTGGGCCCGCAGGCGGATGTGCCCCCTGAAGTGGTAGCTGGCCCTTCAGTGGTCTCAGCACATCAGTCACCTGGACCAGTTGGTGGTGGCTGGTCCTGGAATACCTGAAGGAAGGAATCCTGTTTGTCTGCCCTGTGCCGATGGTCTTTCTGATGAGCGACGCGTCTCTGGTGGGTTGGGGAGGCCACTTGGGGGAACTCGGGGGGCCCACAGGCACTGGACCCCCAAGGAGTCCCAATTGCATGTCAGCTTGCTGGCGCTTCAGGCAGTGTGTTTCAACTCTGCCAGCATTTGCTCCATCGGTTCGGGGTCAGGTCATGCAGGTCCAGACAGACAATACCAACACCATACACTACCTCAGCAGACATGGTGAAATCCATTCCCTCAGGCTGTGTCGGGAAGCCCTTCCGCACCTGGACCCTTGTGCACAGTTTGGATGCCGATCTCCTGGCGATTCATGTGACTAGAACCTCCAACCAGCTTATGGACACCCTCAGCTGGGTGGATGAACCGTCTCATGAATGGTCTCTTCATGAGAAGGTGGTGAACAGCCTGATCTTCTTCAAGGATATCTCTTTCATCAGGCCACACCTATGGAACTATAGCCATCAGTTGCGAGGACCACATGGAAACGTTTTTGCTAGCAGTCTAATATGGGCCACCCATGATGACGTCAGACAATGACATCCCACAGTATATAAAAGTGGGCAACACCGCACCCTTCTCGGTTCTTTTCCCACCATTGACCATACTCGCTGGACTCCACGGAGATACGATCTCTACAGTTGACCGCCAAAATCTTTGATTTCTTCAGTTTTATTGTTTTCTCACCCTAGTAGTTATCACTTTATTTTTAAAGTGATTCTCATCTTCGTGTATGTTGCGAATGACCTAACCCACCAAACTCTTTCAATATTACAGGTACGGTGTAAAAATCTATAACCACAACGACCATGACACCTGTGTCCGCTGTCTTGGAGAGGCCCATGACATTAAGGCATGCAAGATCTGCCTAGGCTTCTATCAAGCTACCCAGCGATGCCATCAGAAAGCCCTGCAGTATTACCTGCTTGAGCAGAAGGTAGCCAGATTGGAAAGGGAGCTGCAGGGAAGAAGCTTCTCTGCATCACCAGCCCCGTCCTGGGGCTCCCACTTCTCCAAGGCCCAGGAAAAATCATTAGAGAAACATGAACACTGGGAGCGGGAAAAGAGCAAGGATAAATCCCCAGCCCGCTATGCTCTCAGTTGTCGCTTCACTCCGTACTGACTGTCGCAGCTTCGTAATCCGCCTCGACAGTGACCCCTCCTGCTGCTAAAACCCTCACTTCCACAGGGTTGCTTTGGCAGTGAGTTCTGCCAGACCTCCCACAGCCGGGGCTGGCCCATTGACGCTGGGGCTGCTGACACCCCTGTCAATGCTATAGGCCACTCTGTCAATGTTGGTGCTCCTACCTCCCCTGTTGATGCTGCTGGGCACTCCATCTGCATCGGAGTTCGAACCTCCCCTGTCGATGCTGCTGGTCCTGCTGTTTGGTCCTCTTCCCCAAAGCCAGCTGGCAGTTGCTCCCGCCGGACCACTCACGGCCAGCTCTGGCCTGTCAGTGTCCAGGCTTCAGATGCCCTCGTCGATGTTTCACGCTGCTCCATTGACGCTGGGGTTCCAGCCTTTCTCACTGACATTCCAAGGTGCTCCTGCAGTGCAAGCTACCCTCGACATGCAGACGGTGTTTTCCTCCTTGCTTAAGATACTACAACTCCTTGCACCTCCTCCAGGCATGACGATGACGGGACCTATCAGACCACCCTCTGCATTGATGCCTGGCCTACCGACGCACCCTGCTCACTCCAAGGTGTCGACATCCTTTCTTCCCTCCTTGCCCCCTCTGGAGTCCGTCAACGAGGATGAGGAATACCACCCAGGCCTCATCTGTGAGGAGGAACAAGGGAAGAAGGAAGATATGGAGGAGTGTTCCAGCTCTGACTCCGTCATTTCCTCCAGAATTGAGGACTCGTCCCTATATACTACTAGGTCCCCACCTGAGGATCCTTCCTTCATCTCCATGATGATGCAGCTGTAAACAGCAATGGGCTTTGATGCTGAGGAGGAAGACATCACCAGGATAAAGCTGATAGAGTTCCTAGAAGTGCCATATTCTCTCACTCTGATTATTCCTCCTCTTTTGGCTGCTCTAGAGGATGCCAGCATTGCTGCCTGGCACAGCTTAAGCTTGATCCCTGCCATGCCCAGAAAGACAGACAAGCTACACCTGGCTCCCTCAGGGAAGCCCTTTTCTGCCAACCAACCTCAAGATGACTTGGTTGTGATAAATGCAGCCCATGATAGGTCTTAAGAGACCTAAGCATCTCAGTTCCCCCCCCAGATAAAGAGTCAAGAAGACTGGACCTCATGAGGAAGAGGGCTTTTGCCTCTGCCACACTGGGCGTCAGAATAGCAAATTATCAGGCCCATATGGTCAAGCACCAGAATACTCTGTCAGAAAGCTAAAGCAGCAGTCCAGGCACCCCCTAGAGGGTCCCCAAAAGCAGGAGATGCTAATGGTTCTCTAGACTGGGGTTGACTTGGGTAAACACCTGTTAAGGTCTGCCTACAATGCCTCAGATGCTTCAGCCAGAGCAGCTGCAGTTGGTATCTGCATGAGGAGGTACTCCTGGCAAAGGGGGTCAGGATGTGCTATAAACACCCAGCAGTCCATCCTGAACACCCCTTTCAGAGGGTACAAGCTCTTTGGGGCAGATGTGCAGGATATCCTCTCTGACCTGCAAGCTTCAGGACTGACACTTGGGTCAGTCCATTCCCTCTACCATACGCAGCCAAAAATTAGGCAAAATGTGTCCTACTGCAGAGTCACCAATAGGGCTAGTCAGGGGCCAGACAGCAGAGCAAAAGTAGAATAGCTTTGTCAGCCTCAACCTCCTCAACAGGTGCCCATTCAAAAACCTATGGAGGGGGTGCAGCAGCGGCCGCTGGACTAGCCTCAGTATGACTCCATGCTACGCACCAATCCTCTGGTGGACAGTCCGGGAGAGGTGGTAGAGAGTCACCTCGCCCTCCACTTGAACCAGCGGGGAGAGAGAGGTTACTACAGATGCTTGGGTCCTACAGTTAATAGAACAAGGACATACTCTAGAACTTCTGGAGCCACCTCCAGAACTTCACCAATATCCTCCACTTATCCTCCAGACTACATACCAGTGCTACTGGAGGAAATAAATACTGTGCTATGCAAGAAGGCCATAGAACCAGTTCCCTGGGACCAAAGGAACACAGGGTTCTACTCCCATTTCTTCCTCATCCCAAAGTCCATAGGGCATTTGAGACCCATTCTGTATCTGAGGGAAATTAACTTCTACATCCAGTACAAGAAGTTCTGGATAGTCACTCTGCAAGGCCTGCTGCCTCTTCTGCAAAAAGGGGACTGCATATGCTCATAACAAACTAAGCACTGGCACCACTCTGGTATTTCTTAACGGCTTTATTGAAAGATATAAAATCACAAACAGTCTTTCGCACTGGGTCGCCCAAAAAAAAACCTGACCAGTTTTGCATTACTGCATCATTAGAGGGAGCCTAAAGAAAAATAAAAAAGTGCTTATGTTGGAAAATAAAATAAGAAGGAAAGAGGGATTAGGATTAAGTAGGATGTATTTTGTTCTCTTTGTTTTAATATTTTTTATAAAGGGGAGAGATGCCTGTCCTGCAGGCAACTCATTTGGATTTCTGCATTACAGTTAGTGCCATGAGGCTGACATGATCTGCTAGCAAGTACTGAGCAAAATAAATAATAGCAATTAACTGGTGTCGAAGGAGAAATTATTTTCTGCTGTTATTAGCTGGTAAATAAATAAATAGTGGCCTCTGTGTGTATTTTTTGTATTTTAAATGTTTAGAATGCACATTTATTAATATGATCATTATGCTGAAATGACCATTTGCTTGACAGTCTGAGTTTTTGTATCAGGAGTCCGTGCCTGGCAGACTTTGGAATGCTACGTCACTGACTCCCGATACAGCATTCAGTTGCAGTGCTCATGCTCGACTCATCAGCTGCTTCAACAGTCAAGACTGATGCCATACTGAGACTTCCGGTGATGTCATGCCTAAAAACGCAGCTTGAATCTCGAGCTCCATCTCCACCAAGGCCCTAAAACTGCTAAAAAGCTTGAACCTCGACCTAAACAGGGGCTGATTTGAATCCGGTGTCCAATCAATATGCCTAGAAGGAAACCGACCCACTAAAATCAGCTCTGGACACTGCTGACCTTGACAGAGGCTGCTCTGATAGCGATGCCTCCCAAACCTCGTAACTCTCAGGCAAAGGTGGCCCTACTAGAGAGGAAAGCTCCCTGCCATCGAACGTAAGCAGGCATATGGACATCATCCTTCAGGAGATTCAGAACTTTATAAGGGAAACCCATTCCACCTTTACAGCATTGCACACTGACCTGGGGAAGTTGGAAAAGCGTCTTGACTGCATTGAGGAGCAGACCACGATCGCTGACTCCCGCGTGGACTACGCGGAACACGCCATAGTGCAGCTCCAACAGGCAGTTCAAGGCCTACAATATCGAGCTGATGACTCGGAGGCCAGGAGCCGGCGGAATAACTTGAAGGTAAATGGATTCCCCGAGGGCTCTGAGGGCACCAACGCGATACAATTTATGCAAAATTTTTTTAAAACCAAACTGGATTTACCCGATAGTTGCTCTCTGGAAATGGATAGGGCCCATCGTACCTTAGGCCCACAGTCGGGCACTCTACCACGAGCCATGCTGATTCATTTTCTCCGTTACCAAGAGAAAGAACTGATATTATATAAATGGTGGCAACAAGGGGATTTGACCTTCCAGAATCATCGGATCTACGTAGATATCGAGTACCCTACTGCAGTTGCAATGAGGCACAGAGCGTACTCACCTATCCTTAAAAAGCTGAAAGAATCCAAGCTCAAGTTCAGAACCCCCTACCCAGCGAAGTTGGTAGTCCAGCTTGCAGAGGGCCCTAGGTCCTTTGATTCAATGGATGAAGCTGCACGAGAGCTTGCCAAAGTCGGCATAGATATTTCACTTGCCTAGAGACAGTCGGGTACTTCCCTAGCCACCAAGCTGGCCCATAAATCATGGTCCAAAGTACTCCCGAGGGAACAACTTCGGAAAGAAGGAGCCATGGCAGTTCAACGGATAATTACGGATCTAAGACAGCAATCCGTAGACCACACCGAGACCTCTTCAATCAGCCAAGGACTGAAATGAATTGACTCTATGAACATTTTGATATTTGCTTATTCTGACCGCAGGTAGGCCATTTGTTTACCCTCCCCTTGTCTTTACGACCTTCCCAGTGACTATCTGCTTACCCCTTCCCTCTCTGGGGGACCCTTCTGCCCCTGTGGACCCCCACCAGATGGACCTCGTTCCACTGGGAGACCCTTCCCTGAGTGCGGGGGGTTTCTATCAGTTGTCCATTGCTTGGCGTGGCCTGGGACTTTACATACGGTCTAGGCCGCTTGTGGTCCCTGATAATTGCCTAGCTGGGGCTGACTGGGTTGGGGGGTGTGGGGTCTGGAGGGGTCCTATGGATGGGGGATCGGGATGCGGCAGGGTTGCTGGGGAGTGGGTGGGTACAGTGAGGACTCTGTTAATGGAGCCCTCTGGCCTTGCTAGCTATGCTTCCTGAGATGGGTCGGCAGCACCCACATACACATATGTTTGCAGTTTTAAATGCTGCCCCTTTACCACATTGAGTGATGCACTGCTCCCTAACATTGTACATAGAGGCCCTTGTTATATATTGTTTAATCGGTTCTAACTCCCCTGGCCCCCCAGTGAAAACTGTTTGTTCCTTACCTTACATATCACCTCGGGGAAGGGGTGGGTTCCCCCGTGTCCACTTGGTTCTGCCCCCTACATGCTGAAACGGCGGGGCGGGCCTGGTTGGAGGCAGGAGACCCATGGACCCACCAATTTTCTCTTTTTACCCCTGCATGGTTATTGGGGAAGCTAAAATTCATAGCAACATTTAAGTGCGATGGCGAGTTGATTTTACTATGGGCCCCTTGGGAGCAGAACACTCGATCCACAACTACCTTTCGGGGGGGAAAACCTGGGTCTAAAGCTCGCTCTAAATCCTTGGTGGAGCGAGAGGCATGACCACCTTCCCCCTTGCCACCACCTCACAAGAGAGACGTCTAACATCTGGTCTACCTATTGGTAAGACCCTGCCAAAAATTGCTTTGGCATACCCTAGAAGCTGGTCACTTACTCATAAGTGATTGATCTCATGAAAGCCCGCAGTTGTATTGTAGTACCGGCCCAGTCGGCAGGTTGCTGCTTTAAAAAGTTTAATCAATTAATGTTTAATTCTGGTTGTTTGTTTTTAGAGGAATTTACTTCTCACACTCCCCCTTATAGACAGTCACATCCCTTAAGTATTGAGCAGGAGCCAGAGGTTTTCTATGTGATGGTGTGTTGTGGTGTGCTACCAACACAATTCCTCGGTCCCAAGCTATACTTTTAATGGCTAAAGCACCACTTAAGATTTTTTCTTTGAATGTGAATGGTCTGGGCAGCTCGGTAAAAGCATCCAGAATGATTTCCCTGTTCAAAAAGACCCAAGCAGGAATAATATAGTTACAGGAGAGACATATGACTAGTAACAAGCATAGGAAGCTGACCAGGGAAGGGTTCACACAGGTGTTTTCCTCCTCCTTTGTGAGTGGAAGGAAGAGGAAGGTCGCCATACTGGTTTCCAGCCATACCCCTTTTCAACCCAAACGGGAGTGGGTTGACCCAGAAGGCCACTTAGTGGTGGTACAGGGTCTATTGCAAGACAAAGAAATTACATTGGCCAATATATATTTACCCCCTGGTTCCACTATTCAGACCATCAGATCCCTCTTGAATAAAGTGGTTCAGCTAACTAAGGGCACCCTTATTTTATGCAGAGATTTTAATATTGCCCGTAGTCCCCATCTCGATTCCATCCGAGTTGCTAGAGGCAAGCAACCTGCTCCGCATAAATTCTATAAACGTTTTGTACAGGAGGTAGGCTGGCTGGACGTGTGGCGTACGCACGCTCTATCCTAGGGATAGACAGTATACTTTTTACTCAGCTGTACATGGTTCTTACTCTAGGATAGGTCACTGCTATGCACAGAGGGAAAGTCTGGACTCCCTTAAAGAAGTCTCTATGGGGGACATAGTTCATTCTGACATGCCTCAGTGGTCACTGAATGGGAGGTGGGCCTAGACAGGTGACATACCCTGTGGAGATTCAATCCAATCCACCTTAAAAGTGCCCCCTTCCGTGAATTTCTTGATGAAAAATTACAGGAGATCCAGGAAGATAACACGAGCACTGAAGTCCCCTCTGCAATTCAGTGGGACACACTGAAGGTGGTACTCCGTGGCCACTTAATACAGTACTTATCAACTCTGGCGAAACAGCGTAGGGAGAGGCAATCACTCTTAGAACAGACTCTCACATTTCTCCAGATGGCCCACCAGCAGGGGGATGTCTCTGTGTTGGCCCAGCTCAAACAGACTAGACAAGAACTGGACTCACTAGCACTGCAGAAAACTGAAATAGCATTAGCCTTTCTAAGGCAAAAATATGGTGAGATTGGCCCCAGGGCCTCCCGCCTGCTAGCTTTTCGGTTGCGTAAGCAAAGTTGCCTTTCAACTATACCCACAGTCAGGGACCCTGTATTGGGCACCCTCTGTACAAGGGTGAGTCATATTACTCAGGCCTTTAGCGACTATTATAAAAAAAACTGTACACCCCTGATCACCCCTCGGAACCCGATGACATCAAGGCTTTTCTTCAACCTCTGGGCCTCCCCAGGTTAACTAGAGATCAGCAGACTCTGCTGGTTCCCCCCATTACACATGTAGAACTCATAGCTGCCATTTCCCGTGCCAAAACCATGAAAGCCCCTGCCCAGACGGATATGGCACTGAACTTTATAAACACTCTACACAGAGAATTGCCCCACTCCTTCTGCAGGTATATAACAAGGTCGTACTGGGACTAGTTAGCCCCCCACCTAGCTGGTCATATGCGGTGATATCCCTAATTCCAAAGCCAGATAAGGACCCACAGTTTTGCACATCATACCGCCCAATTTCCGTACTAAATGTGGATTATAAGTTTTTCATGTCTATTATGGCCAAACGTTTAGATGCAGTTCTACCCTCTATAATTAACCTGGACCAGACAGGATTTGTTAGTGCTAGATCCACCACGGACAACACGAGAAGGGCCCTTCATTTGGTTCAGGAAATGCAATCACACGGCTCACCCTTTGTCCTTCTCAGCCTAGATGCTGAGAAGGCTTTCGACAGGGTCTCTTGGTCCTTCCTGTTTACCACCATGTCAAGGATGGGCTTCCCCTCTCCCTTTATTTCCATGATTATGACACTTTATTCCTCACCTAAAGCATGTGTTAAAGTCTTGGGGCACTAATCACTCCACCTATTTTCGCCTTTACAGGGATACCCATCAGGGTTGCCCTCTGTCCCCTGACCTGTTTGCTATTTTCATCGAACCCCTGGCACAGGCCATCAGGGAATCCTGCCTCTCAGAGGGAGTAAGGTTGATGGAATAGAACACTGAACTGCCCTTTACGCAGATGACATCCTGCTATTCCTCACTAATCCCTCAGTCAGTCCCAGCTATATTCAAAATAATTGAACAATTCGGTGGCTGGTCAGGCTATAAGCTTAATACCACAGCGGAGGTATTAACATTTAATTCCATATCATTGCACAGAGGTTTCTTCCGTTGGGATCTGGGCAGGTTAAAATACCTGAGCATTTATCTTTCCCAGCGGGCTGGAGACTCAAAAAGACACAACTATGATCCATTCACCACACAACTCCAATCCAACCTTGCATGATGGAATATTCTCCCATTAAATCTTATCCAGAGAGTAGATGTGATCAGAATGGTCATTCAAACAACATGAAGTCTTGCTGTATTCTGACAAAATGCAGTTAGCCCCAGCACTTGAACTGCCCCCGGAGAGGAAAGGGTTAACTCTATGCAGAAGCCTAGAACGTTGAGCTCGAGCGTGGTTTTCAAACCTCTATCTGTAGTACTGACCAGTGTAACCGTCAGATTCTTTGCTCCGCCTAACAGTGAAGTCGCTCCAGAGATTTCCTCTGCTCGGTTCGGTAAAAGTAAAGCGTTCAGTTTAAAACCAATTCTTTTTATTGTTTTTCGGATTTCTAGTCTCTGTCTACGGTACAGTTAGTGTTGTAGATAGGTAGTGACTGTGTTTAATTTTAAAAACTGTGTGGAAATTGTTTGTTTCTTCGGTTTCTTTTCGGTCGGTCTGGTGAGGAACTGACTTTGTTTTTCTTCTATCTTTAAATTAATATTTTCTGGGATTAGAGTGGTGTTCCGGTACCGATCGGTTTCAAAAGAACCGGGCCTTTTCCTGGTTCTTTTTCAAAACCTACGACACAGTTTGTTACCGATAGGTTGTTATTACCTGGCTTGAAAGCTGCTATAGGGTAATTTTGGTAGGTTGGCCATGTCTGAGAAACCCAAGAAGAAAACCGGTCCCACTGGGTTTCAACACTGTACTGAGTGTGGGGAGGCCTTTGCCAAGGCCGACCGCCACCTCATCTGTGTTTATTGTCTGGGGTTTGACCACCTCCAATCAGACTGCCAAATTTGTAAAAACTTTCCCAAAACCACTCTAGAAAAAAGGTTGAGTAGGTTGAAGGAAAGGGAGGCCGAGAAGTCCATGGATCTGGATGGGCAGCCGGTTTGGTTCGGCCAAACCTGAGGTGCCTACTGACCCTAGAGCCTTTACCTCAACCGAAGCCAAGGAGGCAGAGCTCTGAGGGGGTGGTTCCGTCCGAAAACAAAAGTCGCGGTTGGGATCAGTACCGCTCACTCCAACTGCGGACAAGATAGCCAAAGCAATTGGTATTGTCCAATCGCTTCGTCCGGTTCCGTCCGAACCGGCACCACTGGTTAGGCGGTCGGTTCATTCGGAACCGGCTCCTTCAGATTACGATCCAGATGCCTTCTATGAGGAGTGGGAGGGAGGTGAAGATTATCCTGACGATGAAGACGATGATTACGACCGGGGGGGTCTGGATGTGCCCAATGAACCGGACATCTCCCCAGACAGGCCCTCTACTGTCTCCCCTCCCAGGCTTTCTGAGTCTCCTTCACACTTCTTGTTGTACAAGAAGGTGGCCAAAACCCTCCAGCTCCCTATGGTTGAAGCTGCTGAGGAGGAAGAGCAGCCTGATTTTGTGGAGATGATGGACATCCCAGAGTCCAAAATGTTGTCTATCCCTCTTCATAAGTGCTTGGGGAAACAGACACAAAAGATTTTACAAACTCCTCACTCATTACCTCCTGAGATAAAAGAATGGACAGGAGATGTATGTTATCAGGCTCAGCTGCGGAGCTCCTTTGCTCTCGTAGCAGCCATGTTGGGGTAGTGCAGGCTGCTGCCTGTGACAGAGCTAACATTCCTTGGCTCTCCCCGCCCCGGACAGGGACTCCAGAAAAGTTGATGCCATGGCCAAGAAACTATACTTGGCATCCTCTTTGGGACTCAGGCAGGCAAACTGTATGGCCTACACAGCCAGGTACCAGAAGTCCAGGTGGGATACTGTTCTGGAACTGACAAAAAAGGCCTCCCCCCAGCTAGCCAGAGAGCTGGAGGAGGTGGCTGCAGATGGAACTGAGTCATCTAAAGTACACTTTCACACTGCTGTGGACTCCAGTGATGTGGCCTCAAGAGTCATGGCTACATCTGTGTCTCTCAGAAGGCATGCTTGGCTCAGATGTACTAGCCTATCACAGGATACCCAGTCTGAGGCTATGGATTTTCCTGTAGTTGGTAACTCTCTGTTTGGGGAGCAGACAGAGGCTTACATGAAGAAAATGGATGAATATAGGACTACTTATAGGAGTGCACAGGCCAAGGAAAGGCAAGCCACTCCTCAAAAGCAGCAGTCCAGGGGCAGGCCCTTTCACAGGCCTTTTTACCAAGCCCAGGCCTTCTCTTCTTTCACACAGATGTTTTTTATCCGAGGGATGGACAGAAGGGGGATGAGCAGGGCTGCTTCCTCCTCCCAGTCTAAGGCTCCTGCCAAGCAGACACCCTGAGGTGTTAGCCCGGGTCGACTCCCCAATCCCAGTAGGAGGCAGGCTGGCTTACTACTTTCAGGTCTGGAAGTCTTTTACCTCAGACAAGTGGGTCCTGGAAGTAGTAAGCCAGGGACTGGCCCTCAGCTTCAGAAGGTTCCCAAAAAGGAGGGCCAGGTCTTTTCCACCTGCATAGATTTCAGAAACCCTTGCCCTAGAGGCAGAGGTTTCCTCTCTCCTGGCTCTCACAGCCGTAGAGAAGGTTCCTACTCAACCTGGATCAGCAGCCTGGGGAGGTGTGGGAGACTTATTGCATGGTCCCCCACTGCACACACGAACTTTCAGTGCGCTTCGTCGGGGTCGAGGCGCTGGCGAGAAGCTTGTGCCGGGCGGACCTCCCCCGATGCGAGGAATCCTGCTGAGGACGATCGGGGAGCATTTTTCGCGCCTACCCACGCACCCCATTCCCTACTCCTGTTAAATGCTCGCTCCTCCCTGGTTTGCCCACTTGTGCCACCTGTCAAAGTCCATGCAGCCTAAAATTGTCGCTTACTCAGAACTCTGCTGTATCCTGTACAAAAATTGTCTCCTGCAGTCTGGTACCTCTGTACGATACTTTTCTCCTGCTGTCTGGTACCCCGATAATTTGTAGCCTAACTTCCCCCTTTGTACAGCTGTTATACCAAATCAAATTCCTGTCCTAAAGAGGCTGTAATTTCTGCTTGTTTTGTTGGCCTGATGCTATTCTGTATACTAGCCCTCTGACTACTATGTATTTTATAATACCACCTGTGCTATTTAAGGTCTTGTAACCCATTGCTGTTTTATGTGCATGACCACCATTGTAACTCTTGTTGTCTAAGGCTACAACAGCATTGCTCAGTTTTGGGATAGCTACCTAGACTGCAGTACTACACTGCTTGTCTAGCTTTCCCAGGGGCCATCTAGCCTTTTTGTATTCTTAGGTGTATATCCCTGTCATTTTTGCCTTTCTACCTCCCCTGCCCTATTGTAAGTGGATTACCCTGTCACTGTGGACTTAGCCATGGCCTGCACTGTTACTTAACCTTCAGCCTCACAAACCAGTACAGCTCCCCCAGGGCCAGCTTAATGTAGCTACTGGCTTTTCCGGATGCCGCCCCACAGTGGATGCTCGGCTCCTCCTGGCCCAGTTGGGGGGCTCTGTCCTCGCCCCTGTTCCTCGGGCCACCCCTCCCTTGCTTGCAACCTGGCAATCTGCCAAAGGCATAAAAATGGTGCTCATGGATGTGCACAGTCTCTTACCCACCCTCGCTGAATTAACTGGGTGGACCTCTACAAACCCGATATACTGGGGATTACAGAATCCTGGCTGAAGCCTCACATCCCAGACTCTGTGTGTGCCCTCCCAGGATACAACCTACTCAGGCGTGACCGAAAGGGTAACAGGCGGGGAGGTGGTGTGCTCCTCTACTACAAGGGGCACCTAAACGTGTCTGTCATCAGACACCCTCCGCTCCCTCCCTCTGCCTGTGAGTTTCTGCACACCCTCCTTCTCCTAGGTAACACCAAAAGAGGTTCACCTGGTTTTCGCCTACAACCCTCCTAAGGGAGGTACACTTGGGCTCTCCTCCCTACTTGACTGTCTCAGAGACAGAGTTGGCCCAAATGAGTTGCTTGCCCTGGGTGACCTCAACCTGAACTGGCTAAGGGGAAATACCTAGCCTTATGAGACTTTTCTATCTTGTCTCGCCCTCAGCCAGCTCATTGCTGAGCCTACGAGGCTTTCCTCTTGTGGAGTGAAGGGATCCCTCATTGACTGGGTTCTGAGTAACAGACCTGGCAACATAGTCTCCTCAGGAATCCTCCCCGATGCCATCTCAGACCACTCCCCTACCTATTGCGTATGGGGCCTCACCTCTCCTAAAATACCCAGCAAAGTGATCTAGATGCGGGAATATTCCTATTTTGACATTGACAACTATCTTGCTGACCTGCGTCTAGTGGACTGGTCCCGGGTCACTACCTCTAATGATCCCTCAGTGGCCCTTGACAGCTTCCTCGCTGTCCTTGGGTCCCCGCAAAATAAACACGCCCCACTCACCAAGAGAAGGGTGAGGGGCGTGATCACCAGGGGGCTCCATGGGGGCCTCCTATCCCTCATGAAGCAGAGAGACAAGTGTTGGGCTCGATTCAAGTCCTCCAACTCCCGCGCCGACCACCTTGAATATCATCGGCTAAGAAACTCTTGTAAAAGAGCCGTCCGCTCAGCCAAGAACAGTTTCTGCCAGTCTGCCCTGCTTTCACGGCCAAAAACCTGAAAAGTTTCTGGCAAAACATAAAAAGCCTAGTTGGCGGGTCTGCCAGAACCCAGGTCTCTGACCTCCTCATTGAAGGGGTGAGTTGCAATAACCCCCTTACTATCACCAACGCTTTCAACCGTCAGTTCTCCGACCTGACTGTCCTGACCTCTCAACCCTCTGCTCCTCTTTCCCAACCCCCTGCCCCCACAGCCACTGGTTCCCCCCCCACCCAGTGCGACCCCCAGCCGTCCTCCCTTCTACCTAAATGCAGTTACTGTTCAGGAGACCCAGAGGCTTCTCACGGGTCTCTCTCTTCACATGGGCGCTGGGCACGACGGTGTCGAGCCCAAACTGCTCTGCTTGGGGGCTTCCCTCCTCGCCTGGCCTATCTCCCACATCTTCAATGCCTCCCTAATCTCTGGCTCCATCCTGGATGTTTGGAAGGTGGCCAAGGTCGTCCTGGTCCTCAAACAGGGGGACCCGAAAAATCTTAACAATTAGCGTCCCATTGCAATCCTGTCTATTATCAGCAAGGTACTAGAAAAGTTGGTAGCCTCCCAGCTGACCCACTACCTCCAGAGCTACGAGCTCCTGTCTCCAGCCCAACATGGGTTCAGAAAAGGGCATAGCACTTCCACTGCCCTTGCGGTGGTTACCTCTGCTATCCGGCTTGCCACCGACCAAGGCAAACTTACTGGAGCCATCTTTGTAGACCTCTCCCAAGCCTTTGACCGAGTCGACCATTCGCTCCTGCGATCCACCCTTGGGACCATGGGCTTCTCCCTCCCGCCCTCACCTGATTCACAAACTACCTTTCAGATCGGCAGCAGTATACAAACTTTAGCAAGGCCCTCTCGGACCCTGCTCCAGTGACTTGTGGTGTCCCCCAGGGCTCCATCCTCTGGCCCATCTTGTTTTCCCTCTTTATAAACGAGTTACCCTCTGCCTCTGCCTATGGGATCTCCACCCTGTACACGGGTGACCTCGTCATCCTGGCAAGCTCTCGGTACAGGAAGACCATAAATACCTGGTTAACCTCTGACTTTAACCATGTCCAGTCCTGGCTCGAGGACCACAAGCTTTCCATTAACCTCAAGAAGACCCAGGTCATGCTCTTTGGGTCCTCTGCCAAGTGAAAAGCATGCCCTGCTCCTCCAACAATCCTAGGAGCTGATGGATCCCCACTGCTTGTTACTGAAGTGGTTAAGTACCTGGGGGTTACTCTTGACCCTCATCTGGATCTCACCCTGCACATCCGTAACACCTGCAAAACTACAGATTGCAAGCTGGGCCTGGCCTACAGAGCAAAGTCATGCCTCACCCCGGGGGCTCAACTGGCCCTAGCCAGGGGGGTCCTCCTACCCACGCTCTGTTATGGCTTTGTATCCTTTGCCCATGTCCCAAAATCCAGTCTCTCAAAATGGGGCACAGCATATAACAATGTATGCCGCTTTGCTCTCACCGCTCCCCGCCTCACTCATCGATGTGATCTTTACTCCCGGCGGAGTGGCTCCCACAAGGAGTCCCACTGCACCTTCATCCTTGGCAATTTCTTAGACAACATCATCCGTACTGCCACCCCTTCTGCACTTGCCCTGTCCTTCACTCCTACTGCTCCCCCCCCACCACCCAAGATCCAGCGACTCTCAGGTCCTCCTGGTTCCAAAAACCCACACTCGTATGGGTGACCAGGCCTTCCTTGCCTTCGCACTGAAGCTGTGGAACTCTCTGACAGCCTGCACCCGCACCTCCCCATCACATTCCCGCTTCAGAACCCCCGTGTGGGGCTTCCTGAAATCAGCCGCCACGTGTCTTTGTGCCTGAACGGCTTCTCCTGGTACCTACCTCTGGGTGGCCTGTCCGTGGCTATAACCAGCACTTTGTCTCCTGTCATACCCTGCTGGGTGCTCTATTACCTTGTAGTGAGTGATCCTGGATGGTAATCTACCCGATTCTCCTCTTACCCTCTATTCTGACATATCCTGCTGCCTTGTACTTGGGTATTCTTCAAGATCGTTTGGAGTCTACCATCGCCTATTTTCCTGTACTCGGCTGGATTCCAACTTACGTAGTTATCCATGCTACCTCACAGTTGATTTTCACTCATTGTGCTCAGTCAAATTTGATCTATGTACCTCAACTGTGTACCTTATTCGGATGTCTCAGAAGTGCCTTAATCTATGTACCCTATTTGTTTGATCTATCATGTTGCCTGAACCCAATGTATATTAACCCTGTTTATACCTGTATGCCTGATGTTCATGTATTGTTCCATTGTAACCCTCCCGGGTCACACCTGAAAATAGGCACTTGGCTGTCTAGTGCGCTCACCCGGTAAACAAAAGCAAATAAATAAAATAAAACGCCTGTACTTCAGGTACTTCCTTACCCCAAAGAAAACAGGGGAGTGGCGACCCATCCTACTTCTAAGGTATTTGAACAAACACATATCAGAACCCAAATTCAAAATGGTAATTCTGGGAATAATCCTTCCATCTTTAAGGCCAGGGGATTGGCTAGCATCCCTGGACCTCAAGGATGCCTACTTCCATTTCCCTATCAGGTGCTCCCACAGAAAATACCTCAGGTTCGAGTTGCCTTCAGGCCATTATCAGTTCAAGGCCATGCCTTTTGGCCTAACATCAGCTCCAAGGGTGTTCACAAAGTGCCTTGCAGTAGTGGTCGCTTACCTCAGAAGACAGGATATCACCATTTTTCTATATCTGGATGACTGGCTACTGGTAGGGCAGTCATCAGACCAGGTCAGGTCGGCTCTGCAAACCACCCAGGACTTGCTCAATCTGCCAAAATCTGTCCTGGAGCCAGTACAACTTCTCACCTTCATAGGGGTAGAACTGGATACTATCCAAGCAAAGGCTTTCCTTCCTCTGGCAAGGGTGAAGGCCTTAGTAGACCTTGCTTCCTCCTTTCGGCCTCAGGTTTCTCTTCCAGCGAGACAGTTCCTCCAACTCCTGGGCCACGTGGCAGCCTCCACTGCAGTGGTACAGGGAGCCAGATTTCAGATGAGGGACATTCGATTCCATCTAAGGTCCTTTTGGTCACAGAGAAGGGACTCTCTCACCAAACTGATTCCAGTAACCCGAACTCTGGTCCAGGCTGTCCAGTGGTGGCTGGACCAGGACAACCTCAGACAAGGGGTTCCATTTCTCCCTCAAGTTCCATCAGTAGTTCTGACTACAGATGCTTCTCTTCTAGGTTGGGGAGCCCACGTGGGAGCCCTAATAGCTCAGGGGATCTGGTCTCCTCAGGAGTCTTTTCTTCATATCAACCTCCCGGAACTCAGGGCAGTTCTCCTAGCCCTTCAAACCTTCTCAGATTCAGTCAAGAGCAAGGTGGTCCAAGTCAGGACAGACAACACCACCACAATGTGGTACATAAGCAAGCAGGGAGGCACTCGGTCCATGGCCTTGTGCACAGAGCCATGAAGCTTTGGTCTTTGGCCTATTTCCTTCAGACTTCTCTGGCAGCAGTTCATCTTCCAGGAAAGGACAATGTGTTAGCAGATGCCCTGAGTAGGATTTCACAGGGACATCACGAATGGTCCCTGAATCCTCACATCCTGAAGATCATTTTCTCCAGGTGGGGCACTCCAGAGACCGATCTATTTGCAGCACCAGACAATCATCAACTTCCTCTGTTTTGTTGCAGACCTCCAGTCCTGGGGACAGTTCCCCAGGATGCTCTCATTCCGGACTGGAAGGGCAGGTTTCTCCATGCCTTTCATCCTTTCCCTCTGCTGTTCGGAGTTCTGATCAAGATAAGAACTCGACCCTGCACAGTAATACTGGTGGCTCCAGAATGGGCCAGACAACCTTGGTATCCTCTACTGCTGTCCTTGGCTTTTTCTTTTAATGGACTATCTAACTGTTTTGCTCCACTATAAATGTATGTATAATATTGAATTATGACTGTCAATCCCCTGTGTAACCCCCCCTTTTTATCTGAAAATTAATAAAAATATGATGACAAAAAAAAGACTGATGCCATACTGCACTTCTAAAAAGGACACCCGACTAACATCACTATATATTTGGAGATCAGCACAGCACGCACCCCCAACCCCCTCCACCCATCCTCGGCCAGTCACTATACAAATGATGGAAAAGTCCTTAATTATCTAAACAGTTTATTTCTGCAGGAGAATTATTTATTCCTTCCCTGGTGTCCCGTGGGTTCCACCCTCTCCTACTGCATTAGTGTAGCCACACCACCCCTTCTCCTCCAAGGAAGCTCCTTGGCATACTCTTCATGCCCTGTGGGGCTCAGCAGCATCTTCCAAAGCACTGAAATCCTTTATTCTAGGGACATGGATATGATGTTCTGTCCACACTCTCCGGCAGTGCCTTCTTCTTTAAGACTACATCTGAACGTCTTTAGACTGGCTCCTCCCACCCACCCGGGTGGTAACTCCCTCAGCCCCGCCTCATGACGCCAGATCTTCCTTTCTGCTGGAAGAAGCAGGTTCTCTCCATACGCTTTTGCACAGAGTAGACCCTTTTCTACAAAAATCTTTGGATTTACTGCCAACACTTTTTTAGAAGAGTTCTGTCTTCAGGCTCGATCATCAGTTGCAACCGCGATGGACGAAGACAAGTCCTCTCCAAGATTCCGTCGGTGCTTTTATGGGCAGAAGATTTCCAGAATGGATTTGTGCACCACGTGCGTCTACTGCCTGGGGCACAAGCATGACCCTCAGGCCTGCAACATTTGTCGGACTTTGCACCCTTCTGTTGTAGAGGATCGTCAAGCCCAGCTCATCCTAGGCCACCTGAGTGAACGGTACCCTCCGGTCAAATCTAAAGATGCCCGTTGGGTGGTCTCCACAGCTGCGGGGTCCGCCAAAAAGCTTGCTGCATTTGAGGAGGTGACCGCCCAAGCCGCAGCTCACACTTCCTCAGCTTCGGCCTTCATGCCTCTTTTACTGGGTGCATCATTTATAGGTTAGTTTAAAGAATTGTGCCAGTCTTTACTGACTCTCGATCAAGGCTCAACTTTGGGGCACAAATCTAAATTGAAGACTTCAAATGGAAGAGGTTCTTCATTTGGTGTCAGGGCAAGGGGTTGGATCCTTGCCCTGTCCAGTGGCTTGCATTTTTGACTACCTGTGGTCCCTCTCTTAGTCGGGCCTTCGGTTGATGACCCTCAGGGTGCACCTGGCCGCCATCTCTGCATACCTGGCGTGAGCAGGTCAGCAGTCGATGCTGCAGGAGAAGGTGGTCTGGAGCTTTTTCAAAGGTCTTGACCACATTTCCCCTCCGGTGCATGAGCCACTACCACCTTGGGATCTGCTGCTGGTTTTGGCAAAGCTCATGGGCAAGCCATTTGAACCAATGTACAGGTGTGAAATGTCCTACCTGTCAAGGAAGACCACCTTCCTGGTGGCTATCACGTCAGCCAGAAGGATTAGTGAGCGCCAGGCACTTTCGGTGTGGTCTCCATACCTGGTCTTCCACAGGGACAAGATTCTCCTGTGCCCCAACCCAAAATTCCTCCCGAAGGTTGTGTCTGATTTTCATCCTTTTTTTTTTTTTTTACTTTCTTTATCCTCGTGTGGCAGGTCCACCATCACCATCCACCAACATACTCGGGGGTCCTTCGGGGGCTTGTAGCGCCATGCGCTCCCCAGCAGATCCCCAGAGCTGGTCTGGAGGCATCATCCTTGGCGGCCCCCACACTTTCCTCCATTTTCTCCTGTGAACTGCTACACCCGAGACCCCCAGAAGTGGTAGTGCATGCGCATGGAGGTGCACGTGCGCACCACAGCTCCAGATGGGGTCTCCTCCTCCCTCCCCGGTCGGCCTAGCACCAAAGGTCTTCGGAGTGACGCCGCTTCTCCAACCTCCACGAGGGGGTGGCCATGCTCAGAGGGGACCTGCAACCCCTGCCCGAGGTAGAGCGCCGGCAGCCTGCTCTAGCCCTCTCCTGGCTGACCTCGGATGACTCAGGTTCATTCCTGAACCCGGGTCGCCGGCGTGGCATGAGGTGTGGCATCCAGCGCCTCAACCCTCAGCGCCCCCGGGCCGGCTCGGATTTTCACCTTAACCAGGTGATTAATCTTCCAGTGTATTTACCAGCCACACCTCAGAGGCCGAGCACAGGCTCCATACGTTGGACTTGCGGTGAGCGTTTGCATACTATAAGGAGCGTATGGCAGTAGTTCGGGGAGAGGTTCACCAGCTGTTTTCACCTATGCCAAAGCCACACCTGGCAGACTGGCAGCCAAGCGGACAATTGGCAGGTGGATCGTATCCTGCATTGATTTCTGGTATAGGTTGGCGGGTAGGGAGCCTCCTGTAGGGCTTCGGGCTCATTCCACCCGCCATACTGCTGCCTCAGTGGTTACTTCCAGGGACATTCCTATCCAGGAAATCTGCAAGGCTGCTACCTGGCAGTCAGCACACACCCTTCATTTCCCATTACCACATCGACCTCGAGTCATGCCGGGATGCTGGTTTTGGGGCCTCAGTTCTCCAGTCTCTGTTTCCTAAGTAGGGGGTATGCGCCTTGCTTCCCTCCTCCCGGAGAACTGCTAGGAGTCTGCCAGATAGTGTGGATAGAACATCATATCCACATCCCTAGAAAAACAGGTTACTCACCTGTGACAGTAGTTCTAGGAGTGGTATATGATGTTCCTCCACACGGACCCACCCGACCTCCTCTAGCTTTGGCGCACAACATTGCTTCCAGCGGGCAAGATCTGGTGTCATGGTGGAGAGCCGAGGGAGTTACCACCTGGGTGGGTGGGAGGAACCAGCTTGAAAATGTTCTGGCAAAGTCTTAAAGGGGAAGGCACTGCCAGATAGTGTCGATGAACATCATATACCACTCCTAGAACTACTGTTACAGGTGAGTAACCTGCTTTTTTTTTTTTTTTCTAACCCCAGGAATCGCACAGTATGATTAAACTAATGCAGTCAGCCTTCAGTGTTGTACTGCCACGGAAAGAGAGAATTTATGCAAATGATGGAACTCTGATTGGCATGTGCCAATTTCAAACTGCTGCACTCTTGAGTGCTCCGATTCTTTTCTCCACCTGCCAGTTAAGATGCCACTGAAAGCTCTCCTCGACTTTCTACCATTACTTGTTTTGGTCGATAAGTACTGTTTTTACTTTATTGTTTGTAAATTGCGGCCCTTATAGTTTAGTTTAGAATAGTTATTTGGGCTGGCTCCATGGCATCGAGCGAAGGGGTTCGCTCTGCATGCTGGCGACCCGGGTTCACGCCCTGAGCCTAGGTGCCCTGAGAGGAGACCTAGCAGGGAGGAATTAGAGTGTCCATTGGATGCTTCTCTCCTGGAGGTGTATTGGGCGATGTGGCTTGGGGCGTGAAGCCTCGACATGCCCCCTGTACGGTACCACCTCACTCTGCCAGTTAGGGCAGAGGGAGTGGGAGGGCAAAACAACACCCTCTCCCGCGAGCGACAAGATGACAGCCTCCAGTGCCCCGATGCCACGAAGCTCTGGAAACCGTCCAGTCCGACTCTGGAACGCCCGGGATACGAAGTTGCACCTAATTGCCCCCATAAGGGAGGGAACTTCCCGATGAAGGGATATGTTAGGTTACCTAGGCGCTGGAGGCGGTGGTTAGCAAAAAAGGGACGAGTGGTGCCAGGGTGCACCTTGGAGTTGTTTTTCGGTTCGTCTTTGGTTCTGTGGAACCGCTGTGTTAGAGGTTTTTACCTCATACTTTGTCTTCATTTCACTGTTTACTTACGGTTGCTTTCGGGTTCCATATAGTTTTGTAGTTTTTATTTAGTTTGCAGTTCCTTTTCCTGTCAGGGAACCACTAAGCGCATGGTTCCTTTTTGAATTTGGGGAGCCAGTCGTTTTTGTTTATATTTTATCAGTTCAGGGAACTGATAGCTTTGTGTAAGTTAGTGGTTTAAAATCTTACTCAGTGACACAGGTTCCAAAACCTAAGAAAAAGACGGAACCCACTGGTTTTAAAAACTGTATTAGTTGTGGCCAGATAGTGGCCAAAGCAGACAGGCATGAGCTCTCTATTTTCTGCTTAGGAACTAGTCAATTTTTTTCTGTTTGTGCTATCTGCAAAACTTTTTGCCCAAAAACTCTTAAGAAAAGGGCTAAAAAATTAGAAGAGATGGCTACTTCTGCTACCTCTTCTGAGGATGTCCCGTCTACTCCTCTTCTGAAAAAGATAAGGACAGGCCAAAAGAATCAGTGGACCCAAAGTGCATAGAAAAAACTGATACTGGTAAAACTAAAAGGCCTGTGGAACCAGCTATTGAACCAGTTCCCACTAAGAAAAAACATAAAGAGAAACACGTTGCTGTACCTCCGGCTGAGAAGGCTAAGGAGATCTCAGCAGACAAAGCACCTGTGTTCTTGTTTGAGGACATTGCAAAGGCTGTGCAAGCTGTGGAAGTATTTCCCACACTGGTTCCACCAGTTCCTGCCCTGGTTCCAGGGAGTCAGGAACCCATGTATGTCTATGACAATCCTGAGGAGGAAGAAAGGGAACCCACTGAACCTGAGGTATCCCCCAAACAGGACTTCAGTTCCCCACCTAGGGGACCAGAAGATTATTCCTCACACTGAATCTCCCTATACCGGAGACTGAAAAAGATGGAAGGGAAACTGACTTTCTAGAAATGATGGGTCTAGCACCAACACAACGCTTAATGCTCTTCATGCATAAATCCCTGAGGAAAGCAGTGCTGCATATTTTAGAAGAACCCACTACTATCCCGAGGTGTACAAGAAAGTTTTGATAAAAAAAAAAAAATCAACTGGACAGGTCCACTGCCGCTTTTTTATTTCACCATCCAGATTATGAAGGAGTGGTTCAGGCAGCAGCTTGTGATAAAGCTAGGATACCTTTATCCTCCCATCCCCCTGACAAGGACTCCAGAAAATTGGGTGGGATGGGGAAGAAGGGGTATCTGGCTGCCTCACTCCTTGGGAGACAAGCCAGCTACATGGCTTATGCTGTGCAGTACCAGAAGGCTTTATGGAATACGGTTCTGGCACTGACTGACAAAGTCCCAGGTGATGTGGCAGTGGACCTGGCGGAAACTGCTAGGGCGGCACTAGAGGCAACCGAGCGTCAGTTCCACGTGGCTGTGGATGCTAGTGATACTGCAGCTAGGCTCGTGGTTGTCTCCATCTTCATGAGAAGGTTTGTGTGGCTTAGGACCACAAATTTGACCTAGAACATACAGACCAAAGCAATGGATTTTCCTTGTGAGGGTGACTCCTTCGTTTGGGATAAAACCGAAGCCTATATGAAAAAGGTGGAGGAATACAAGGCCACCTATAGGAGCAACTCAGACAAGGAAAAGCCTTCTACTTTATGTCCCAGTACAGAGGAGGCAGGGGTAGGGGATCCTACTGCAGGCCCTTCTTTCAGGCACACAAGCAGTGCCAGACTACCAGCAAACCAGGGGGTACTTCAGAATTAGGGGCAGGAGGTGCATGAGGTGGTTAGCCCAGGTACCTCAAATGCAGTCCTAGCCAAAACAGAATCCCTGATGGGCTGATACAGGTCGCCTCCCCCCCCCCAGTAGGAGGCAGATTGGCTCACTACCACCAAGCTTGGCATGCCATCACCACAGACAAGTGGGTCTTGGAGATAGTGAGCCAGGGGCTGTCTCCACGCGTCAATTCCCAAACTAAGAGGTAGAAACTTTGCCCCAGCAACCACTGCAGACAAAATCCTCTTGGAGGCAGAGGTGGCAAAGCTGTTGGCAATCAAAGCATTGGAGGCTGCACCTCTATTACAGAGGGGAAAAGGCGTCTACTCAAGATATTTTCTCACTCAGAAGAAAAATGGGGACTAGTGACCTGTTCTGGATCTGTGACTCTTAAACAAGCATATTCCTTTTTTTTTTTCTCTCAACCCCTACACCCACGCATCCCCGACGTGGCCACACATGTGTGGAGGCACGCGTGGATGCCCCTCCCTTCCAGTCGTGCTGTTGACTGTCTGTGCCGGCACCGACCTTCCATTCGGTGCTGGTGGGACTACAGGTGGGAGACCCCACTCCTTACCTGGGAGAGGAGAGCCAATGCTTGATCCTGCTCCCACCCCTCTGTGCCAGCACCCTGGCAAACCAAGGTCGTTCCCGATCCTGGGCGTACCGTGAGGTGTGTCGTCCAGTGCCTCAACTAGGCATGCATAACAAACATCAAAAATATAAACTTGGGAATGTAGTCCTATTGGAAACAGATCGGGAAAGAGATTTGGGTATAATTGTTAACCCCAACTTAAAATTCAGAACCCACAGCAAGACACAAATTAACAGAGCTAATCAAAATCTTAACTGTATACTCAGGCATATTTCTAGTCGAAGGATTGAAGTACTGTGCCTTTATATATTGCCCTGGTGAGACTACATCTCAAATATTGTGCTCAGGTCTGGTCCCCATATTATAGGGAGGATATTTTAAAAATTGAGAGGGTACAACGCAGATTTACTAAAGTCCTTATAGGAATGTCAAACAAGACGTACGAGACTAGACTGAAATTACTTAATTTATACACTCTCCAGTATAGAAGACTAAGGGGAGATATGTGCCTACTATACAGAGCAATAAATGACCCCACCCTTATTAACGAACTAGGAATTACTCCTATTGATAAGAAAGCTACCACTAGAAGTCATGCTAAACAACTATATTTATCCAAATGGAAATTGTTACGAAGAAGACACTGGTTTAGCCATAGGGTCGTTCCCATATGGAATCGGCTCCCACTCAAAGTTGTTGATAGTCCTAACATGGATTCATTTAAAATAAATCTTGATTTGGCATTTGGAGGCAAGATTAAATTTCAAAATTATTAACGTTTTGGCAAGCTTCAGGGACGCAATGTCTACATAGCTTGACGTATCTATGAAACCTATGACACTCTCCGCGCCACTGGGCCAGCAAACAAGTATATTCTAAAACCAAAGTTCAAGATGGTGACTCTGGCCATGATCATCCCCACACTGAAAAAAGGGGATTAGTTTGCATCCCTAGACCTAAAGGATGCCTACTTCCACATTCCCACCAAACCAAGCCACAGGAAGTACCTGAGGTTCAGACTACCCTCAGGTCACTGCGAGTTTGCAGCAATACCATTTGGCTTAACCTTGGCCCCCAGAGCTTTCACAAAGTGTCTGGCCATGGCTTTGGCACAATTAAGGCAGGGAGTAACCATGTTTCCATATCTGGATGACTGGTTAGTCATAGGTCAGTCCCTGCAGCATGCCAGAGAGGCGCTGTTCCTTACCAGAAACACCTTAGAGTCTCTGGGATTTCTCATAAATCTACAGAAGTCACAGCAAGAACCAGTTCAGCTCCTGGACTTCATTGGGGCAGAGCTGGACACCAGTCAGGGCAGAGCATTTTTCACTCAGGACAGGGTAAACAGTATCCTGCAGATTTATTTATTTATTTAAAATTGGTGATCAGGAAAGGCACACTGAGCCGAGGCTCGTTTCCAGGTGCAACGTAAACACAATCACAAATCGTAGAAGTTAAACATTGTTACAGTAAATGTAATATACAAAGAAGAATTTTTACGAGAGGCTATTATGGTGCAGACACGATATATACAGAAGTGACATAATATAACGAGGTACATATATGTGATGACAGATTATTTGTTTTAGGACACTTGGTAGGGGAAAATAGCAGCAAGTAGGGGAGGAGCTTGAAAAAGGAAGGTAGCCAGCTCAGGCCAGCTGGCACCAATTATCTCAGGCAAGTATGAAAAAAGCTTGAGTGAAACTTTGAAAAGATAGGGGATAGAGAAAGCTCAACAATCCTCTAGGGAGAATGCTGGGAGAGGACCGCAAGGGATCTGAAGCAAGATGGAGGTGAGGTTAGGAGCAGTTGGGGCACTGAGGGAAGGGAAGGAGTCTAAGGAGTTTTTTGAGGGAAGAGAGTGGAGAAGCAAAGTGAAGGTCGGAGGGTAGATTGTTCCAGAGAAGAGGGAGACGTTCCTGAGAAGAGGGAGACAATCATTCCAGCTAAACAGGCCCAGGCCAGCAAGGGAGTTCTTACACCTGCTGGGCCACATAGTAGCTGCACACAGCAGTTGTTCCAGGATCCAGATTTCAGGAGAGATGCATACAGTTCCACTTGTGAGCTATCTCCTCCAGTTGATCTGCCCCAGAGGCACAACCACTTGACATCCTCCCAGGGCAGGATCCTGCATCCCAGCCTCAGATCCCTGCAGCTGAAGGCCTGGAGCTTGAGGACCTAGAGTTTGCTAATCTAAACCATTCAGAGGAGGTTCTGACAGTTTCTCAGGGGATCCAGGAAACCAACAACCAAGAAAACCTACTCCTCGAAGTGGAAAAGGTTCTCTATTTGGTGTTCAGGAAAGGACATTACTCCCTCTAGTGCTGGTCTTCCAGTCCTGCTGGACGATTTGACCCACCTACACACACACTGGTCCTTAGGCCTTCAACATTGAGGGTACACCTGGCCACAGTCTCAGCATATGTGTCAGCTGGTAAAGACAGATCCATGGCCTCTCATCCTGTCTTTCACAAATTCTTCAAAGGTCTCAACCTCCTTCATCCTTTTCTTAGGGAGCCAGTCTCGGCCTGGAATCTAAACATTTGTATTGCCAAGCTCATGGAGCCACCCTTTGAGCCCATGGCAACAGCAGACTTGAAGTATGTCACATGGAAAACTGTCTTCCTAGTGGCCATCACTTCAGAACAAGTGAATTGCAAGCCCTGTACACAGATCTGGACTACATTTCATTCCACAGGGACAAGCTGGTACTCAAGACCAGTAGGAAATTTCTCCATTAAGTAGTCTCTAGATTTTCATTTGAATCAAATTATCACCTTGCCTGTTTTCTTCACTGACAGTTCCCGCTCACCTGAACGGAAGCTACATAGCCTGAATGTTAAGAGGGCACTGAGCCACTACATTGACACAATGAAGGCTCATAGACCAGAGCATACCCAGCTGTTCCTCACCTTTGGGACAGTAGGTAAGGGAAAACCTGCATCGAAATGAACCATTGCACGTGGGATAGTGACCTGCATACAGATCTTACTTCGAGACACAGCTCTTGCAGCAGGTTACACCATTAGGACTGAAGCCGCCAGGCGCCAGGACCCCACGGAAAAATTCTAGCTAGCTAACTACAGCGAGGACCGCCCGCGTCAGTCCGCCTCCGGCGTCCAGGCGTGGTACAAAAGAGGCGGTCCGCCAGATTCCCAGTTCTTTTCCCCGTCGACTTAGCTACCTGACCCTTCGGTTACCAGTCTATCGCGCGACGCGTGAATAGTTCTTTTTTCGATAAAATTTTCGAAAATCTTCAGAGAAGAATTTCTGAACTTCACGCTCTCATGTGCAAAGAGCCTTATTTAGTTTTCCACCGGGACAGAGTATCCCTGAGGACGAACCCTAAATTCTTGCCTAAGGTGGTTTCTTCACTCACTCTGAACCAGGATATCGACCTTCCGGTCTACTTCCTGAACTACTCTAATAGAGGAGAGGCTCTGCTCCATACCCTGGATGTTCACCGCAGCCTGAGGTTTTACTCAACAGAACTCCAGTCCTTTCGTAGTTCTGAGCAGCTTTCATTTCCTTCTGAGAGAATGATGGCCAATCAGTATCCAAACAGTCCCTTTCTCGCTGGCTTGTCCAGTGTATTTCTCACTGTTATGGTATCAAACAAAGCCCCTCCGAGTATAGTCCGGGGTCATTCCACTAGAGGGTGGCTACTTCCTTTGCAGCGCTCAAAAATGTTTCCACTTCTGCTATATGCGCTGCAACACTTGGAGTTCTGTGCATACCTTTATCAGGCATTATAGCCTGACACGCCTCTCAGCGAAGGCTGGTTTTGGTTTGGCCGTGCTTAGGGTCTCCTGTCCTAGGTTCAGGACCTGGTTTTTATCCTTTAATTTCCTCCTCCGGATTTTCTGACAGCGTTACTGCTTGGGAATCAGTCCCTAATGGTGTAACCTGCTGCAAGAGCTGTGTCTCGAAGTAAGATAGTACAGTTACGTAAGAACTTACCGTACAGTAGATCTTCGAGAACAGCTCTTGCAGAAAATACCTTCCATCCACCTTCCCCTTGGAGGAAGCATGGCTCAGTCTTTCTGAGCAGGAATTGTTATCTTTCTGTCTTCTGTGGCGAATCCTAGGTCTCCCATTTGATGTCAGCCTCGGCAAGAAGTCTCCGCGGAGAACTGGGAATCTGGCGGGACCGCCCCCTTTTGTACCACGCCTGACGTCGGAGGCGGGACCGACGTCGGGGGCGGTCCCCGCTGTAGTTAGCTAGCTAGAATTTTTCCGTGGGGTCCTGGCGCCTGGCGGCTTCAGTCCTAATGGTGTAACCTGCTGCAAGAGCTGTTCTCGAAGATCTACTGTTACGGTAAGTTCTTACGTAACTGTACTTTCTGTTACAATAATGTTGGCAAACAAGCTCCCCTGGGCCTCAGTGCACATTCTACCCAGGGCACAGCTGCATCAGTAGCAGCTGCAAGGGGTATCCCACTTTTGGAAATCTGCAAAGCAGCTACACGGAGAACAGTACACACTTTCACCAAGCATTATAGCTTGGACATATAGTCCAGAAGTGATGCTAGATTTGGTACAGCGGTACAGCAGTGCTGCAGAACTCATCAAAATAGATTATCGGCCCAACCTCCAAAGATACTGCTTGGCAGTCTGCATTAGTTCAATCATACTGTGTGATTCTTGGGATTAGAAGAAACAGTTACTCACCACAATAATCTTGTTTCTTCCAGGGGATCACACAGTATGATTAAAGCTCCCACCCTGTCTTCCCTACCTGTACCTATAGACAAAAGGGACAGACTTTGGTTCTGCACCTCTGCTTTGATTTTATATGGTTCATGACTGAATACTAATTTTTCTTTAACCAGCTGGTTTATATTGTTGTCCCTACTTGGGACCTGTTTGGCTAAAGGGGGTGTCATTAAAGGGGGGCTTAATCAGTATAGTCAGTTAGTTAGAGGGTCTTTACCCTGTTAGGTTACGTAATGAATCTGAGCACTCAGAGAGTGGCAGTTACTAAGGGCAGCAGTTTGAAACTGGCACATGCCAATCAGAGTTCCATTATTTGCATAAATTCTATCTCTCCATGGCAGTACAACACTGAAGGCTGACTGTATTAGTTTAATCATACTGTGTGATCCCCTGAAAGAAACAAGATTACTATGGTGAGTATTTTTTTCTTGCGGCTGACGGCCGCTTATGTCTCCACTCCCCCAGCCCTCTCATGAACTGCACCTGGGCCAGGAACCATAGGAAAAACCTGCAGTCACTCAGTAGCACCAATTTCATCTATGGCAAGCGAGTCATTCAAGGAGTCCTTTCTGAGACCCCCCAACTTAGCAAATTTGGGCCGGGGAATAAACAGCATGCCGTCCCTTGGTGGCTGGAATAGCGGCATATTACCTTGCTCCCGCACCCCAGAGACAGCACAGTGGGGCGGGGAGTACAACAAACCAGTACAGCAAACTGACTCCTGGCACAAGTTTCTTCTTTGCGCTGTGCTTGCTCCCCGAAAATCCAAAAAAAAATATATATATATATATTTTAGTGCTCTGGCGGTTGCTGAGCCCCACAGGGCATGAAAGGTTAGCTAAGGAGCTTCCTTGGGAGGAGAGGGGGCAGTGGGGTTACACTAAATCAGGAGGATAGGGTGGGGACCTTTAGTGCTCCAGGGTGGGAATAAATTGTGTTTTTTTTTTTTTTTTTTTCCAGCATTGATAAACGGTTTAGGTAATTAAGGACTTTTCTATGATTTGTATAGTGAATGACTGAGGATGGGGGCCTGTGCTGGTCTCCAAATAAGGTGATGTAAGCCTGCTGTCCTTTTTAGAAGTGCAGTATGGCATCAGTCTTTACTTTTGATGCAGTTAACGAGTCCAGTGTGAGCACTGCAGCTAACTGAATGCTGTAGCAGGTGTCTGTGACGTGAGCATTTCAAAGCTTGACACCTGCTGACCCCTGATACAAACGCACAGACTGTCAAGTTGATGGTCGTTTCCTCATAATGATCACGTAACTAAAGGGGCATTCTAAACATTTAAAACACAAAAAACACACACGAGCCACTGTTTATTTATCGGTTAATAACAGCAGATAATAATTTCCTATCGCCTTTAAAGAACAACATTAAAAAAAAAATTTGGAAAAATAAATGTTTTTGTAATTGATAGGGAGAGGAGGGAGCAGGGAGACTGATTGGGGGATGGTGCCTTACTGATTTTGGGGGTGGAGTTCATGTTTCACATTCTGTGTTCCTCAGCTCTGTGCCTGAACTACTAGGCCATAGTGCCTTACTGGTTTTGGGGAAGAGGGGGAGTCCACGTCTCGCATTCTGTGTTCCTCTGCTCTGGGCCTGAAACTCTAGGCCATAGTGCCTCACTAATTTTGGGGGGAGGATCATGCCTCAGTCTCTGTGCCTTCCGGCTCTGGATCTGAACTACTAGGCCATAGTGCGTCACCGTTTATTTTTTTTTGGGGGGGGAGCTGTTTACATCTCACATTCTGTGATTTCGCCATAGTATCTCTCTGATTTTTGGGGGGAGGTCATATCTCACATTCTGTGTTCCCCAGCTGAACACCTGAAGTACTTGTCCATAGTGCCTTACTGATTTGGGGGTAGTTCATGTTGACTCTTATTTTCTGTTTCTAAGCCTGCACCTGAGCTACTAAGTCATAGTGCCTTACTGATTGGAGGGGGGTCACGTCTCACAATCTATGTTCCCCAGATCTGCACGTGAACTACTAGGCCGTGGTGCCTCATTGATTTTGGAAGGGTCATGTGGCGTCTCACATTCTGTGTTAAGAACAGAAAATAAGATAGTGTTGAGGTATTTTTCGTGTGTTTTTCTCCAGCTTTCCCTGCTCTGTGCTCCACTGGATAGGCCGTACTGGAACTCAGATATAGAAAGTACTGAGAGTGTACAAAAAAAAAGGAAACAAAAATAAATGGATTCAGAAGATATGGAATATGTGCCCACTGCTGAAAATAACATCTCAAAAGGGTGGGTAGGATGGTCTGGGTCACTTCACATCTCCTGCTGCCTGTCTCCCCAAAAAACATGCTGGACTCGGGAAAGGAAACAACATGAAAATATAGGAATAACATTTTTAAAAAAGCTGAATTGTGTTATTTTTTTCTGACAGAGGGGTCTTAAAAATATGTTATCTGCATTTCTCATACTCAGATAGGCTAAGAACAGTTCTAAAATTAGAGTAAATCAGAACTATTTTGAAATGAATCTGAGTCGGAATCAGAAGTGGGTTGCAGTTAGCCCTCCCAACCTTAGGCTACATCTGAAAAAAAAAAACATGAATAATTGAATGTTTTTTGTACTCATTATCTCCTTCTTATAAACAAAAACAAATTAAAAAAAAAAAAAGCACTAATACAGATTTTTTATTTCTGGTGTTTCTTTGGTGTCCGTGAAAATTCCCCCTCAAGTCACCAACTTGACAGAGCAATCTCTCCCTCTAACCCTGCCCCAGGTAAAATTGAGCCTGTGGTTCCATATGAAGGGTGTGTGTGTGTGTGTGTGTGTGTGTACCAGTGGAGTTTTGCAGAATTGTAAATTCATGCATTTTATGTTAAAGGAGAACTGTTGAATCTGCAAGTCAGTAGAAGCTCATTTTTTAAATACTGGATCACATTCTGTTATAGTTTCATCTATACAGGCTTTGTAGTTATCCCAGCAAGTGTCTCAGATATATATACACGGCTGGTAAGGACCATTTTAGAACTCTGTGATGTAGATTATGTCCTTGCTGTGCTCTTCCATCACTGTAACAGCGCATCTGTGTTCCACTAGAGAACTCTGTGGCCGGAAGGGGCATAAACTACATCATACAGTTCTAAAATCGCACTTACCACCAGAGTGTAAATCAGAACTGTCCACTGTGGTTACTGAAAGGCTTCTATAGATAATAACAGAATTGAAAACTTGTTCTTGAAAACGGCTTCTACAGGGAAAATGAGTTACAGGTTTAATGCAGTTCTCTCTAACATTCCATGATTTGGGGGGATCATTCTGTTAGAGAAATACCGCAGAATATTGCATTCTTGCATTCCATGGTAGACACACAAACCTAATGCATGTGTGGAAAGTCGAATGACTGACAGATAGATAGAAACCATGTGTGGAGGGACTATCTGATGTGTTCTACGCAGTTTTTTATTGCATAGTTTGTGTCTTTTATTATATTTTATAGACTTTCTTTTATTTACCTAACCCGTTTTCTAAGAGCAGTAAGACCCTTCTGGGTGTAAGGCATTGGTCTGCAGCATCAGGCCTTGTCATGCCCCTAGGCATGCAGGTATCCACCAGTACCCCACACCCTGTCAGGTCTTATTGCTTACTTGCCAGTAGTGTATTAGTTCAGCCTCAAGAGCTGTATTCTTGAATAATCTCGCTGCGAAGTTCATATCATTCCAGTTAACATGGTTTACGTTATTTACAATTCAAAAATGCAGCGATCATGTGTGTACAGTTTCAGATCAAACCAGTAGTTGAGAATATTAATGAAACAACAGTTTGTCAGCCAGCCTGGTGGCGCAGAGGGCTGAGGTGCTGGCGCCTTACCTCGAACTATACTGGCGACCCGGGTTCGGGAACAGACTCGGGACATCGGGGGGCTGGCAGGGAAGAAGGGGATTGAGCGTCCATAGGACTGCTCTCCTCTCCTGGGGTGGGTAGCGGGATGGCATCACTCTGCAGTGGCCTCTGGTGGAGACCAGGAGCACTGCAGACGCAATGTGGGGAACGTCACCAGAAAAGCGGAAATACCCACTCCATGTTCAGCCAGATGACGACTGCCTGGCTGTCCGAGGCCATCCATCTCAGCAGCGCCTCGGGGCCAAGTAGTTGTGCTGGTTTGCCCCTGGCTAGTGCCTTCCCCCTCGGAGGAGAGGGACCCACCCCGCCAAGGGTTACATCGGTATTAACCTGGAGCTAGCTGCTATGTGAGACGGTGGCTCAGGGAGCATGATGGGCCGGATCCAAGCCTTGGCATAAAGCCTGAAGGAGTGGCTGAGGTGGCTCACATGGGGGGGACAAAGAGACAAGGAAAAAAAGAAAAGAAAGAACAGTTTGTTTTTAGAGAAAAAATTTCCAAACATATTATATTGTGTAATACATGGTCAAACTGTTTATATATTGCCGTCACATTTTGATAAAATAAATAAAATGGGGATTTAAACTAGAGTTCTTTATCGTTGCATTGCAGTTCTTCACTATGGTGTATGTAGGAAGGCTTTGAACCAAGTCTGTTTCAGAAAAATGTAAAGCTGTGACCACCCAGTGGCCTACATGCAAGGCAGTCTATGTTTGGGAATAAGCCTAAATTTCTACATTTGGCTGGCCAGGCTAGGAAGAGCTTTGTCTCTCTGCATCATACCCCATTTGGGAAGGGATGGCAGCAGAGCCACAGTGGCCCCTCGCAGTTGGCAACTGGAAAGGTTGAGGCACATGGATAACAAACATAGACAGTATGGTTTTGTCCCGGGGCGATCGTGTCAGACCAACCTCATTGATTTTTACGACTGGGTGACGGGGACCCTGGACCAACAAAGACCGGTGGACATCCTATACCTGGATTTCAGTAAGGCGTTCGACTCGGTACCCCATATCAGGTTGTTTACAAAATGGGGGGGGGGGGAGACAGTTGCTTAGATGGGTAGAAAATTGGCTAACGGGGTGAACACAGAGGGTAGTGGTTGGTGGGATAGTCTTCTCCCCAGGAAGGTCTTCAGTGGGGTTCCCCAAGGTTCGGTACGAGGGCCACTCCTGTTCTATGCCTATGTCTCCGATATGGATAGGGAGGGTTAGGACTAGGAGGAGCCTTTTTGCGGATGACTGAAAACTGGGAGCACTGGCAGACGGGGACGAAGTGAGAGAGAGACAGTCCAGGGGGACCTGGATACCCTGGAGGGGTGGTCAAGGAGGTGGGAACTGAGGTTTAATCCAGGGAAGTGTAGGGTGCTGCATCTGCGGGTCAGAAACCCAGGTCATGTATACACCCTCGGGGGTTCATTGCAAGCCACAACGAGTGAAAGGCACCTGGGGGTGGTGGTAGACATCAAAATGAATAACACTGAAAACTGCAGAAGATCTGCGCCAAAAGCAAACAGGATTCTGGGCTGCATAGCCAGGGGAATTGCGTCCAGGAGGAGGGAGGTGATCCTCCCTCTGTATAATGCCTTGGTCAGGCCGCATCTCGAGTACTGTGTACAGTTCTAGAGACCTCACCTCAAGAAGGACATAGCACTGCTGGAGAGGGTCCAGAGGGGGCAACCAGGATGATTCAGAGCATGACAGAAAGGAGCTATGAGGAAAGGCTGGAAGAACTTGGACTGTACTCACTAGAGGAGAGACTGGGGATATGATAGGGTCTAATGAAAGGGATAAACAGGGGTGGAACCAAATAAATGTTCAGGCTAAAGAGGGCACAACCAGAGGGGATGAATGGAGAAATTACAGGAGAATGTAGAAAGCATTACTTCACTGAGAGGGTGGTGGGATCATGGAATGCACTGCCCGGGAGTCTGGTGGAGGAGGGCACAGTGGAAGGCTTCAAGAGGGGTGGGACAGGTGCATGGGTAAACTGAAGTCAAGATGACCGCTCCTAGGAGCTGGGGGTGTGGAGAGCGAGCACCCAATAAGGGTTGGCTACCGAGCAGACAAGGAAGACTGTCAGGCCTAGTCTGCTGGCTTTCAGTATGTTAGTATGTATGTTAGTATCTAGCTCCTGTGCAGTTATTAGGCATGCTTGTTTGCTGTTGTGCCCCCTTGGAGCAGGATAATGGTAACAGCAGAGAAGTAGGGGACAAGAGGCATAAAGAAATAAAGTTGCAAAAAGAAAGGGGAAAATGAGGTGGGGCACAAGGGGGATTACAGGCAGAGTTGGGTGCATGGTGTGGAGGACTATATGTGCAAATGCAGGAAGTCTTGGAAATACAATTCCCGACCTAGAGGCCATCATGGTGGAGGCGAACCTGGATATTAAGACTGTCGTCGAGGCACAGGTCAGGAAGCATAGGAAAACCAGGAGCAGTGATTTATTATTAATAGTAAAAAAATAAAATCTTCAGTATAACTGTTTACAAAGGCAGAATAAACATAGAAAGCCCATCTGGGTTTCTTCTCAATTTCCAATCTTAGTCTCTGACTTTCTCTTGCAAGAAATTGCAGCTCTGTTTTTACAAGTCTTTGCAACCCCGTTCATTAAGAAAACAGCATGCTTCTCACACAGTGTTCTTGTAAGTTTCAACAAGTGTGGCAAAAAGAACATTGTGACCTAGAACTGACCTCCTGCTTACAGCTTCTCAGAGAGTTTGCAGACTAGCATCTCAGGTTAACCCCGTGAGTGCCAAACAGCTTTTTGCAATCATTTCAACAGTATAACTATATTTCTAGGAGGGTGAATATGTTGTTCATCCACACTCTTTGGCATGTCCCTTTCCCCTTTAAATCTGTCCGGAAAGTCTTCAGGCCGGCTCCTCCCACCCACCCAGGTGGTAAATACCTCTGCTCCACCCCATGACTCCAGATCTTCCTTTCCGCTGGGAGATTCGGGTTCCCTCGTGCTACTTCTGCTGCAGTTTGTAGGCCCTGGATTCTCAATGACGGTTTTCACTGCAATTGCTTTCTTTAAAACTCATCAGAGTTTACGATTCCGATCCGAGCGCATCGGACATGGAGGACAAGTCGTCCCCCGGTTTTCGCCGGTGTCCCTGCAGACAGAAAATGTCGTGCACCGATCCCCACCTCGTGTGTGTGTGTGTGTGTGTGTGTGTGTATATTGCTTGGGTGTCGTGCATGACACCACTTCTTGCACCATTTGTTTGGCCTTCCATCCCAATGTCCTGGACGACTGCAAGGTAAAACTAGGGAGACCGGAGCTTCACAACCCACCAGTGAAATCGAAGGAGGCCAGGTGGGTGGTTTCTGCGGCCGCGGGATCTGCCGATCAGCTCGAACAGATGGCGGCTTTCGAAGAGGAAGCTGCTCAAAATTTGGCAAGCCGAAGTTTTTTTGTGCCGCCTAACCTGGGCTCCACCTTCACTGGGTCCTTTCGGGAGCTGTGCCAGTCTCTCCCCACCAGGGGGGTGAGGCGCCCTCGGGCTTGCACTCCTCCCATCCTAAGAAAAGGGACAAGGACCCTAAATCATCTTCTGCCTGAAGACGACATTCCTGGGACTGAGAGCGGTCTGATTCCCAGGATCTTGTGGTCTCGACCTCGGTCGAGATCGCTTCCTCGGCCGCCGCCAAGGCACTGAGGCAGAGGACACGGCTGAACCGGCCGAGATAACTCTCAGCCCGATCGAGCCATTGTTGCCGACTCCCATCGATGACTCCTTGGGAAGGACACCTATACTTTTCTTCCCTGATGAGGAGACCCAGCCCTTGGGTATCTCGATCGAGGGAATGGTGCCGGAACCTTGGTTCTCACCGATTCTAGCTTCTCCCGATCGAACCAGCCGACCCCGCCAGTCTCGACTAAGGACTAGAACCCCTTCGGTCGAAAAACCAAAGAAAGGTCACACGCACTCTAGAAAGAGGCGGCGCCACCGATCCTCATCCTCCTCGGACGAGGAGAGACTTCGACGGAAAGTCTGTCGATGTTATGAGGAACTCATGTGGCAACAGCTGATTCTGACCGGTCAGAAGCCGGCTCCTCCAGCAACACTGGCCATTACTTGGCCACAGCCTCTTAGGCCGACGCCGATTCCTCCAGAACCAAAGATTCCGGTTCCTCCACCAGTAGGGCCGGTACGCATTCCAGCTCGGCCTGTTTCGGTCTCCTCACCAATTTTGGTGGAACCACCGCCTAAGCAGCCTCAGGGAGGGGCTTCCTCGAAAGAGGATAGGACAGACACCAGCCTTCCCCGTCATCTGTCCATTGCGGTGGTCCCTGATCACCCTCAGCATATCGAGGGAGACACAGGTGGGAGACCCTTATATCCTGATTCTTCGGACTCTGATGCCACTGGTTTGAACTCATATCTTGGGGATGACAAGTCCTCAGTGGCAGGCTTGGAGGAAGGTCCTTCCTCCTTTCAGGGCATCCTCTGTCTCATTTCAGATTCAACCGGAATGCCCTTGGAGCCCATCCAAATGAAGGCGGAGTACCCCCTCACGGATATCCTCAAAGGGGGGGGGGAGAATACCCTGACGGAGGTCTTTCCAGTAGCCGGAGCCATTGTTGGCCTGGCCCTTGAGCTATGGCAACGCCCTTCCTCTTGCCCAGCTCCATCTGCCCGCATGGCCCGCAAGTATACAGTACCTATGGGGTCCCTAGCGGGTTTCACAGAGCATCCCTCAGCGACAGCCTTGTGACTGCTTCTGTGTTTAGACACACAGGTAGCTCAGCTGACACTGACTGCCCTCTGGACAAGGAGTCCAAGTATGTGAACCATTCTGCCCGGAAGGTTTATGCAGCCTCTTCCTTGGCCCTTCGTCAGGCCAGCTTAGCTGTGATCATGGCACACTTCTCTCGTGCCCTTCCAGGGTCACTAGATGAAGTCCTCCCTCATCTCCCAGTGGACATGCAGACCACGGTTAAGCAGATCCATGACCAGGGCCATGCTGTTGCCAAACAGCAGCTCCAGACGGCCCTGGACATTGAAGATTCCTATGCCCGCTACTTAGCAGCCGCAGTGGCCACTCACTGCAGGGCCTGGCTGAGGTTATCCTCCTTTCCGGCGGATACTCGGCACAAGTTAGCTGACGTGCCCTTCCTCAGCACCGACCTCTTCGGTCCAGGAGTGGCAGGTCACCTCCAGCGTATAGAGCCGTCCAATGCCACCTTGGATGCTACCTCTGCAAAGGGTTCTTCAGGCAAAAACCAGCAGAAGCGCAAGAAGAAGCCTTTTCGGCACTCTTCCCCTGCGGTTAGACAGCCCTCCTATCAAGGTCGTCAGCAGCAGCAGACTCAGGCTTGGCGCCCCAGGCCCAAGCAGGGACCTAAACAGCCCCGTAAAGAAGGCTGAAGTGCCGGTCCAGGAGCCTCCTCCTCCTCCTCTAAGCCTGCTCAGTGACGGGTCAGGGGTTGCCACCCATGCACCCATCACGCCAGCTCTCGGTTCTCCCGTGGGGGGCCGGCTCCGACACTTTCTTTCCGCCTGGTCTGGTATCACTTCAGACAGGTGGGTTCTGGAAGTGGTCGGCCAAGGACTGCCTCTAGAATTCGAGCAGTACCCTCCCAGCCAAGCCCGCGCTGCACGGGAGGAAAGGATCTCAGCTCGCATTCAGTCAGCCCTTCGGGACGACATTGCTCAGCTCCTCCGCAAGGAGGCGATGGCTCCAGTGCCGGATCCTCCTACAGACCCAGGCTTCATGTTCAGGTACTTCCAGCTACATTTTATTTATTTTTATTTTATTTATTTAGTTTTTGTTGACCGGGTAAGTGCACTAGACAAATCCTGCCTATTTTCAGGCATGACCCGGGGAAGGGGATACAGATGATTGCCAACTGACCTTGAACCAGATTAAGCTGTTGGCGATATCTTTAGTGAATGAGGGAAATTTGGCCTGGACACCAGGGAAATTCCCCTACTGCATTGCTGGCAGTAGGGGGACTTGCTGCTGTGAGTCGGATCACTTGTGGGTCAGACTTGGTGGAGGATGGTCGTCATGGAACATGGAGAGCGGTTAGGCTCTACTGGAATGATGGATGGAACTACAGAGACACCCGGGAGCCAGTTTACTGATAAAGATCTGGAGGATGGTGAGATTTTCATTTCTACAGAGGATTTAACGGTATCTGCTGCTCTGGTTAAAATTGGGACCCTTTCTGCAACTGATATTACGGAGGACCGGCAGGAGCAGCTTAAACTGCAGCTTGCTGAACTAGCTCGAGAACATGAGCGTGTCAGGAAACAGTTGATTTCATTGCCTTCTGAGGATTTACCTGTCATTTCGTTTCCTCCTACTGTCACTAGCCTTGACTGTGGGTCTGAGCACTCCGTTTCTAACAAAGATCAGTTGGGTGAGTTATTGCATGCAGTTACCACTGTGATAGAGCCTAATCAATCTTCTGGCAACGCTTTTTTGGCTGGCAGTAGAGAATCCGAGGAGATTCTATGCCGAGAGCCATTCCCAGAAGTTGAATCACTTGTGGTCACTCCCGGCGTTCCTCAGGTTGCTGCAGTAACTACGGGTGTCCTGGATGTGTCTGCATCGGAACGCGGAGGCTCCGTTTCCACTGAGCAGGTGAACACTTTAACCAAAGAAGCAGGGTTTGTTTTTCGGGCTTCTAGACATGCAGCTTCTTCAACACTACAGCATACAGAGGTAAAATGCATTTTTCAGACGGAACCGCTAAATCAAAACGGAGTTTCGGAATTTTCGTTTTTGAAAAGGACTCTGTCTTATCATGATAAGTTTGGAGAGGAAGGGAAAGAGAAAAGGGCAGCTGTGATTTCTTCTGAAAGGAACTTAGGGGTACTAGACGGGGTACAAACAGCCTCTCCACCCATTTGTGTAAAAACAGATTCTACATCTTCTATTGTTGTGCCCCCTTTACAGCCATTGACTGATGAAAACTGGTCCCCTCAGCAAGCTTTAAGTGCAGCAGGCTGGACTTTGAACGAGAGATCTTGGCGACCAATGCCTGATTGGGACCCCAAGCTGAATTTTTCCCAAAACGAGCTGACATGGCAGCCACAGTTGCCTACTTCACCCGTAACCCCAGAAATTCCTGTAGAGGTAAAATGGGGAGATGGGCCTTCTGACAGGGCCTTACAGGCAACCACTTCTGAAATTCTTATTGATTTAGGAACTGAGCAACCTGCTGATACTGTACAGAGTAATTCAGGAACTGAGAAGCCCCTAATGTCTGAATTTTTTTCAAAAATTAAGAAAGAAGCAGCACCACGCAGAAATGCAGTAAGACTGCAGTATAAGGGAGGTTTGGAGGTCAGGCCTGATAGGCAATCTGTAGGAAAATGTTTATTAAAAGATTCTTTACAATTTTCTCCCAGGGAGGTGTTTGCCTTTATCAATATATCAGGAGAAAATAATTTTGATGTGAGCTTTCGCTCAGCTTACGCCATGGATTTATTTTGGGAAAGGTACAACCAAGTAAAATTTTCTCCCACATGGACCCCCTTTTTGGTAATTCCTTTAACAAAACCCTTAATTAAGTTTGTTACGATAATGTTCAGGAATGAGGGAGTCCACGTGGATGATATCTTATACTGGCTGTCTCAAAAATGTGAGATTTTAAGTTCTCCGGAAGCCATATTAGATTCAGAACAGTTTTGGACTGGGGGATGGCGGTTTAAAGTTAAGCTTAGGCAAACTGATACTGGGATTGAACATATTCCGAACTCCTTTTTGTTGGGTCGGGATAAGGGGGTTTGTTTTTATGCTGGGCAGCCTCGGGCCTATTACAAATGTGGTTCCAGGACACACTTATCTAGTTCAAGTGATAAACCTCGATGCGATAATTGTGGCGAAATTGGTCATATTGCTTTCCAATGTATGAATCTCACAAAATGTGACCTTTGTGAGGAAACATGCCATGTTTTTTCTGAATGTGATTGGGCTGCAAAAAAATAAAGCATCTAGCAGTAGTCCAGATCTTTTAATTCAAAAGGCTCAGGACCAGGCCACAGGTGTTGTCCAGACGAGCCCAGTAAACAGTCGAGAAGTAGTTATCCCTTCTTCACATCCCTTTCAGGAGACATCTGAGGTACACCCTCCTGATGCTTCAGTTAAGATTTCCCCCATTCTTTCACCAGTTTGTTATTCCAGACAAAAGGAAGTTTTACCTCAGGAGTCTTCTAATCCTTCAGTGACTCAGGTTAGAAGGTCCTCCAGGAATCTTAAACCTCCCCTTGTTCCCCCTCCCTCAGTAGAGATGGAAACTAGTAATCCCTTTGCTGTGTTGTCTGCTCAGTGGGGTGATTCAGTTATGGATTGTCAGGAACCTGACTCTCAACCTATACAGGATAGCCACCCATCCCCCTTTCTGGTCCAGGAGGGTTATAAAAGTAAGAAGAAAAAAAGATGGTTGATCTTCAGCATCATAACTGGCTAGTCTTAAACTTGGTTCTGTGAATGTTCATAGTTTCAAACAACATGAAGTCTTGCTATATTATGACATATGCAGTATAACCCCAGGTTAGAACTGCTCTGGAGGTGAAAGAGTTAACTTCCATGCAGAGCATGGAATCTTGAGTGCGAGCTCGGTTGAACACTCTGTCTGTTGAAGCTCAAACTTAAACTGTCAGATTCTTTACTCCGCCTCACTGAACAGTCGCTCCGGAGATTCCTCCTGCTGCTCGGTTTGTTTGTCGGTTTTAAAGTGTAATTCTCGGTTTATTTTACCAAAATTTAACCGCAATCATCGGTTCAAGCTCTGTCTGTGGTATTGTAAGTAATAGATAGGCTTATTATTATTTTTTCTTCTGTGTGGAACTTGTAAACTTCTTTTTCGGTTCGGTTTGAACCGATCAGAGGGGTTTAAAATTACTTTCTAGCCCTTTAGAGTGCGGTTCCCGGTTCTTATCGGTTCTAAAAACAACGGATTTTATTACGGGTTTTTCCACGACCGTGACATGGTTGGGAACCGATAAGAGAGTCTTGCTTGGTGGATTGCCATTAACGGGCAAGTTTTGGTTAGGCTGGTACTATGTCTGAGAAACCAAAAGAAAACCGACCCACTGGGTTTCAGCACTGTGGTTCTGTGGGAAGCCTTTGCTAAGGCTGACCCACACACCATTTGTGTATATTGTCTGGGGTTTGACCACCTCAATGCAGACTGCCAGATTTGTAAGAATGTTCCTGCTGCCACCGTGGAAAAAAGAGTTGGTAGGCTCAGGAAAGGAGGCCAAAAGTCCGCTGACCCGATGGCTAGCCCGGTTTGGTTCCAACCGAACCTGAGGGAGTGCCTCTGACCAGGCGATGCTCGGCAACGAAGAGCCAGCTCTGAGGAGCCGGTTCCAACTAAAGGGCTAGAAGGTCAGCTAGTTTGGGGCAAAAGTTCTTTCTCCAACCGCTGAGGAAATAGCCAAAGCTATCCAAATTGTCCAGTCTCTTTCCCTAGTTCCGCCTGAACTGCACCATTGGGCAAGCGCCTGCCTCGTCGGTTCCCTCGGTTCAAGATTATGATTTTGAAGATTTTATGAACCAGGGAAGGGAGGAGGGAATGAGGAGAGTGAGGTGATTTGACAGTCTGATGTGCCCATTGAACCGACATCTCTCCAGACAGACCCTCAGGAGTATCCTCCCAGGCTATCTGAGTCCCTCTCATTTTTGTTTTACAAGAAAGTTGCTGACACTCTGCAACTCCCTGTTGAGGAAGCTGTTGATGATCAAGAAGAGCCTGATTTTGTGGAAATGATGGATATTCCAGAGTCTAGGAGACTGTCTATTCCCTTATAAATCTTTTAGGAAACAGACAGTAAAAATTCTGAAAACTCCTCATTCTAGGGACATGGATATGTTGTTCATCCACACTCATTGGCAGGTATCCTTGCCGCTTTAAATCTTGCCGGAAGGTCTTCAAGCTTGCTCCTCCCACCCACCCGGGTGGTATAACTCTCGGCTCCGCCCCATGACGCCAGATCTTCCTTACCGCTTGGAAGCTCAGGTTCCCTCCTTAACGCCCGCGCTTGTGACTGGTTCCTATTTCTCCGCTTATGGATTTAAAAATAATATTTCGCAAAAGACTTCAGTCTCGATCCCTCGGCTGCGATGGATAAATCGACTCCGGATTTCGGAGATGCCCATGCGGGCAGAAGATGTCTCCGGACGGATCCACACTCCACGTGTGTCTACTGCTTAGGCCTTGAGCACGACCCGCAGGCTTGCGACCTGTGCTCATCTTTCATCCTCGTCCCCCCGAAAGCCGTGCTGCCCGATTGCAACTGGGCCGTCCGAAGCGTTCCCTCGGTGAAGTCCAGGAGGCCGGTTAGCGGTGTCGGCGTGGCGGCGCTCTGGTCAACTCGACGGATGGTACGCCTGAAGAGGAGGCGAGCGTATCTTCCTCGCCCGCCATTTATCCCGCCTCTCTGGGTTCTTCCCTACGGCTTCCTTTAAGGAGCTTTGTCTGTCCCTCTCCACTAAAGGGAGAAGGGCCTGCGTCTGCTGGACCTTATTCTGTCCAAAAAGACGGACAAGGAAGTCCCTCCGTGGCCGCTCTTGGGAGCGGGAAGGTCCCTCTCTCGGGCGTCGACCGTCGGCCTGATCGACGCGCTCAGCCGACCACTGGCCTCCACGGTGTCCCGATCAGGTCAGTTGGCCGAGACTCCCACCGAAAGTCGAGATTTTCTCACCCATTGGACCGAGCTGTCGCCTTTAGCCAGCCGAGATTCCCTCTCCCGTTCCCCAGGAGGAGTTGAGAATCCGGTGGGCTCGCCTGTGCCTCCAGTTTCCGAGCCCTCGGATGGACCTTCAGGCAGAAGAATGCCAGTTCCGGCGGACACCCCCTGCACCGACGCAAATTCCGGGACTCTCGGTCTCGTCTCGGACCTCTTAGCGGTCCAGCCGATCCCCACCGTCATAGGCGGTCTGGGTCTCGCGGCACACGGTAAGCGGCGTCGCCGCTCAGTCTCATCCCTCCTCTCCGGATGAGGAGGCTTGCAGCGTAAAGTACGTCGACAGTGCGAGACCTTATGTTGCAACAGCTCCTCCTGGCCGAGAATAAGCCGACTCCGTCGCCCCGGCCATTAAGTGGCTGTCACCGAGGCGACCGACACAACCCCTCGACTCTGCCCGAGGAGCCTATACCCCAGGCCGTTGTGCGGCCAAAACCAGCTGCTCCCCGATTGCGGGTGGAACCTCCGCCTCCACAGCCACCATATTGGGGCTCCGACCAAGATTCTCAAGTCGGCTAAGGGTCTACCCATCGGCTGTCAGTTACCTCACTCCCGACCAGACCTCGGAGGGTGAAGGGTGGCTCAGGCCAGAGGCAGCTCTTCGAGGACTCTCCCGAGTCCGAGATGATTCCTCCTTCTTCTCAAGCGACTGGACTTGGAGTCTTCAGGAGAGTCAGCCAATGGACGATAGCCCGTCGTCCTTCCTAGGACTGCTTCGGCTCATCTCGGAGTCTACGGGATGGAGCTCGAACTCGCTCCCAAACGGGCCAGGTATCCCCTCACGGAGATTCTGACCGAGGGATTCTCCGACGGAGCCTTTCCGTGGCCGAGGCCATAGTGGGTCCGCACTGGAACTTTGCAGCGCCCTGCTTCCTGCCCGCGCCTTCGGCCAGGATGGCCAGGAAGGCGCGTCCCCACGGTTCCTTGTCCGGTTTTTTCGAACACCTCTGCTGAGGGGTTGGTTACCGACAGCGTCGCTACGGCAACGCCAGGATGTGGGACAAACCTCCTGACAAGGAGTCCAAGAAATTGACTATGTCGGGCGAAAAGTCTACCTGCGTCCCTCTCGCCGCCGTCCAGCCAGTTCGGCCGCCCTCATGGCACATTTTTCTCATGCCCTGTTGGGCTCCCTGGATGAGTCATCCTCATCTTCCACGCCGATCTGCAGACTACGGTTAAGCAGGTGCGGGACCAGAACAGAGCAGTGGCCAAACAGCAGCTCCAGACTGCTTTGGATGTAGGGGACTCATGTGCCAGATCGGTGGGGCCGCAGTGGCATGGCGTCGGCGTGGCTTGGCTGAGGATATCCACCTTTACTCGGATACCCAGCACAAGTTGGCGGATGTTCCCTTTTTGGGGACTGACCTCTTCGGCCCTGGGGTGGAAGGTCACCTGCAGAGGATCGAGAAGTCCAATGCCACCTTGAACTCGGTCTCTTCCGCTCAGAAGGACAAAGGCCGCAAACCACAGCCTAAGCCTTTCGGCCCTTCTGTGCCTCGCGCCCCGCCCAGCAACGCCAGGGCCAGCAGGCTCGGCCTTGGCATCCCAAACCCAAGCCGGCCTTCCTCTAACAGGAGGCAGGGAGGAAAGGGCCCAGGAGGTCCCTCGGCCGGTCCCTCCTCCAAGCCTGCCCAGTGACAGGCTGAGGGGTCGCACCATCCCCCGGCCACTCATTTCTGTCCTCTGGGGGACGGTCCCGCATCTTCTGCTCCACCTGGTCCGCCTGTTACCACGGACAGGTGGGTCTTGGAGGTGGTGGAAGAGGCCTGCCTCTGGAATTCGAAGCAGGCACCACCCTTCAGAGCCGCCGCCTCGGGGCTTCGATCCCCAGAGCTCACTGGCGGCTCGCCGAGCCGACATCACTCTCCTCCAGAAGGAGGTGGTAAGAGAGGTGGTGGACCCTCCTTCAGACCCAGGGTTTGTGTCCAGGTACTTCCTGGTTCCGGAACGGACGGGCTGATGCCCATTCCCGACTCTACACGACCTAAACAAGTTCCTAAGGTCTCGAACCTTCAGGATGGTCACTCTGGCTCAGATAATACCATCCTTGGAACGCGGCGTGTGGTTCTGCTCTCTGGACTTGCAGGACGCGTTTTTTCACGTCCCTATCCGCCCGTCCCACCAGAGATTCCTTCGCTTCCGAGCGGAAGGATCTCTCTTCGAGTTCCAAGCCATGCCCTTCGGCTTGTCTCCAGCTCCCAGGGTCTTCACCAAATGCATGGCAGTGGTGACAGCATTCCTGCGGCGCCGAGGGGTCCGGGTGTACTTACCTGGACGACTGGCTGATAGCAGCTCCTCCAGGAAGGAGGCGGAGTGGTCCAGAGATCTGGCCTCCAGGTCTGTTCTCAACTGGGCCTCCTTATCAACGAGGCCAAGTCGGAACCTCGAGCAAGCAGGTGATTTTATTCATCGGGCGCAGCTCGACTCTCTCGAGCCAGCAGCGGCTCCAGAGTGACAGGGCCGAGGTTCTTTCCTCCTTGCTCCGATCATTTCTGGTTGGGCACTGCGCCCTGCCCGGGACTTCTGCGCCTCCTGGGTCTCATGGCGCCTGTGCCAGCGTGGTCCGCTGGGCTCGCTGGAACATGCGTCCCTTCAGTGGGACTGGCCAGCCAGTGGTCACAACGCCACGATCCCTTGGACCAGCTTAGTCGGTGACACAGGGGATGTGGAATGCCTCCAGTGGTGGACCGCTCCAGATCATTTGCAGGAGGGCATCCTGCTCGTCCGCCCCGAGCCGACGGTCTCTGTCGACCGATGCCTCCTCTGATGGGTTGGGGTGCCCATCTGGGGAACACCGGGCTCATGGCCTCTGGTCCCCGCGGGAGTCCCGATGCCACATCAACCTGCTGGAGCTCCGAGCGGTCCGCCTAGCTCTCACCGCCTTTGCTCCGCTCCTCCGGGGTCAAGTGGTCCGAGTCCAGACGGACAATACCACGACCATGTACTATCTAAACCGCCAGGGCGGGACGCCTCCCATGCTTCTATGCAAGGAATCTCCGCATTTGGTCACTCGTGGCGCAGCCTGGAGGCGGATCTCCTAGCCATTCACGTGGCAGGAGCCTCCAACACCCTGGCCGATGCCCTGAGCCGGATAGGGGCTGCATCCCACGAGTGGTCTCTCCTGCCGAGGTAGTACAGCATCTGTTCTCCCACTGGGACACCTCAGGTGGACCTGTTTGCCTCCATGGAGAACGCAGGCTGAGTCTGTTCCATGCCCGCCCTCAGCAGGCGCTCGCTGCAGGGGATGCCTTCAGGCAGTGACCCCGGCCTCTTTTACTTTTCCCCATTTCCCTTGATCCACAAGGTGCTTCTCAAGGCGAGAGGGACAAGGCGCAGGTGATTCTGATAGCCCCAGACTGGCCTCGCCAGTTCTGGTACCCAGATCTCCTCAGTCTCAGCTCCAGGACTCGCGGCAGCTTCCAGCTCGCCCGACCTGCTCTCAGTCAATCAGGGAAGGTGTTCCATCCGGACCTTCAATCCTGCACCTGACGGCCTGGTTCCTGAGCGGCTAGAGTTCCAGGCTTTGGGTCTTTCCGACGAGGTCCTCAATGTAGTTGAGGCGCCCGTGAATGAGTCTACCAGAAAATGCTATGCCTTCAAATGGAAAAGGTTTTCCATTTGGTGTCAGGGCAAGGGCTTGGACCCTTCCTCCTGTTCCTTGGCAAGCATCTTGACTATTTATGGTCCCTTTCTAGTCAAGGGCTTAGGTCCGGCGACCTAAGGGTGCACCTGGCAGCCATCTCTGCTTACCGGGCGCTGGCTGGAAGCGAGTAGCGCAGGAGAAGGTGGTCTACGCCAAAGGCCTTGATCACATTTCCTCCAGTGCGGGAACCCCCACCTCCGCGGGGATCTACTGCTGGTACTGGCAAAGCTCATGGGCAAGCCATTCGAACCTATGCACAGGTGTGCTCTCTCTCACCTGTCGTGGAAGACCGCCTTCTTGGTGGCTATCCGCCAGCCAGAAGGATGGGAGAGCTCCAGGCGCTCCACCCAGTCTCCTTACCTGGTCTTCCACAGGGACAAGGTTGTCCTGCGCCCACCCGAAATTCCTCCAAGGTGGTGTCGGAGTTTCACCTAACCAGGTGTTGACTCTGCCGGTGTTCTACCCCAATCACACTGAGGTCAATATAGGCTCCATACTCTGATCCTAGAAGGGCGCGCTTATTATAAGGAGCGCACGGCTGATATTCGGGAGAGGTTCGCCAGCTGTTTGTCACCTACGCTGAAGCCGCATCTGGCAGACCTGCAGCCAAGCGGACGATAAGCAGGTGGGTAACCTCCTGCATAGATCTCGTTATGTTAGCGGGCATGGAGCCTCCCAGAGGGATAAGAGCTCATTCTACCCGCCATACTGCTGCAACGGTGGCTGCTTCCAGGGACGCCCCTATCCAGGAAATCTGCAGGGCTGCTACCTGGAAGTCAGCAAACACCTTCATTACCCACTACCACATCGACCTTGAGTCACGGGATGCTGGTTTTGGGGCCTCGGTTCTCCAGTCTCTCTTCCCAAGTAAGTATATGGGGTGTGCGTCTTGCCTCCCTCCTCCCGGAGAACTGCTAGGGAGTCTGCCAATGAGTGTGGATGAACAACATATCCATGTCCCTAGAAATACAGGTTACTCACCTGTAACAGGAGTTCTAGGAATGGTATATGTTGTTCATCCACACGACCCACCCGACCTCCCCGGCTTCGACGCACAACCTGAGCTTCCAGCGGGCCAGATCTGGCGTCATGGGGCGGAGCCGAGAGTTATACCACCCGGGTGGGTGGGAGGAGCAAGCTTGAAGACCTTCCGGCAAGATTTAAAGCGGCAAGGATACTGCCAATGAGTGTGGATGAACAACATATACCATTCCTAGAACTCCTGTTACAGGTGAGTAACCTGTATTTCTATCCTCCCTGTGGATAAAAGGATGGACAAGAGGTATGCTTTATCAGGCTCTGATACAGAGTTCCTTTCTCAGCAGTGCAGCCATGTGGGGTAGTGCAGGCTGCAGCCTGTGACAAGGCTAATATTCCTCTAGCCTCTCACCTCCTGAAAAGGATTCCAGGAGGATGGATGCCATGGCAAAAAGCAGTACATGGCAGCATCTTTGGGACTCAGACAGGCAAATTATGTGGCTTATGTGAGCTAGGTACCAGAAATCCAGGTGGGATACTTTCCTGGCCCTAGCAAAACAGGCAGCTGAACAGCTTGCCAGGAGCAGGTGGCCATGCGATCTGGCATTGAGGCATCCAAGGTGCAATTTCATGCTGCTGTAGACTCTAATGATGTTTCATCTAGAGTTATGCCTACATCTGTGTCTCTTCGCAGAATGGCCTGGCTCAGATGTACTGCCCTGTCACAGGATACCCAGTCTAAGGCTATGGATTTTCCTGTTGTGGGAAATTCTCTGTTTGGGGAGCAGACAGAGAATTATGTGAAGAAAATGGATGAGTATAGGAGTGCACAGGCCAAAGAAAGGCAAGTCACTCCTCAAAGGCAGCATGTCAGGGGCAGGGGCAGGCCTTTTCGTAGGCCGTTTTACCAAGCCCAGGCCTCCTCTTCTGCTTATGCCCAGAGGGTTCTTAGAGGAAGGCAGAAGGCTCTAGTAAGTCTGCTCCTACCCTCTAACCCAAAGCCCTGCAAAACAGGCTCCTGATGGAGTAGCCAGGGCCGATTCTCCTCACCGGTAGGGGGCAGGCTGGCTTACTTTGTCCAGGACTGGAAGTCTTTAACATCAGACAAGTGGGTCCTGGAGTAGTAAGCCAGGGACTGGTTCTCAGCTTCAAAAAATTTCCGAAGATGAGAGCCAGATCTTTTCCACCTGCAAACCCATTAGAGGCACTTGCCCTGGAAGCAGAAGTTTCTGCCCTCCTGGCTCTCAGAGCCGTGGAAAGGGTTCTACCCATACACCAGGGCAAAGGGTTGTACTCCAGGTACTTCCTTACCCCCAAAAGACAGGAGAATGGCAGCCCATTCTGGATCTCAGGTATCTAAACAAGCACCTTAAAACCAAAGTTCAAAATGGTGACCCTGGGGATTATTTTACCTCTCTAAGGCCAGGGACTGGCTAGCCTCCTGGACCTCAAGGATCCCTACTTCCATGTTCTCATCAGAAGCTCCCATCGAAAGTACCTCAGATTCGAACTGCCCTCAGGCCATTACCAGTTCAGAGCAATGCCCTTTGGCCTCTCCTTGGCTCCAAGGGTGTTCACAAAATGCCTGGCGGTAGCAGTTGCTCATTTAAGAAGGCAAAAGATTGCCATCTTTCCGTACCTGGACGACTGGCTCATTGTAGGCCAGTCTCCAGAACAGGTCAGACTTCATTTACAGGTAACCCAGCACCTGCTTACATCTCTAGGTTTCCTTCTCAATCTTCCAAAGTCAGTTCTGGAGCCTGTCCAGCTTCTCACCTTTATAGGCGCAGAACTGAACGCAAAAGAAGCCAGAGCCTTCCTTCCTTCCTCTGGAGAGAGCAAGGACCCTGGTGTCTCTGGCCTCCTCTTTCACCTTGCAGGTCTCTTGACCAGCAAGGCATTTTCTACAGCTCCTGGGGCACATGGCTGCTTCTACAGCAGTAGTGCAGGGAGCGAGATTTCAGATGAGGGACATTCAGTTCCATTTGAGAGCCTTTTGGTCTCGAAGGACAGATCCCCTAACCAAATTGGTTCCAGTGACTTGAACCCTGATCCAGGCCCTTCAGTGGTGGCAGGATCAGAACACTCTGAGACAGGGGGTTCCCTTCATTCCCCAGTCTCATTCCTTGACCCTTACTACAGATGCATCCCTCTTGGGGTGGGGAGCTCACATGGGCGACCTTTCCACCCAAGGGCTGTGGTCCCCTCAGGAATCTCTGCTCCATATCAATTTGCTGGAGCTCAGAGCAGTCTTTCTGGCACTTCAGGTTTTCTCCACAGCTTTCCAGAACAAGGTAGTTCAGGTCAGAACAGACAATGCCACTACAATGTGGTACATCAGCAAGCAAGGGGGCACTCGGTCTACGGCCTTGTGCACTGAAGCAATGAAGTTGTGGTCTCTGGCATATTCTCTGAACGCCTCCCCACGGGCAGTTCACCTCCCAGGCAAGGACAATGTCCTAGCGGATGCTGTCAGCAGGATTTCCCAGGGCCATCACGAATGGGCACTGAATCCCCTAGTACTGGAGGTAATATTTGCCAGATGGGCACTCCAAATAGATCTCTTTGCAGCCCCAGACAATTACCAACTTCCCTTTTTGTTGCAGGCCCCCAGTGTTGGGCTCAGTCCTCTGGATGCCTTCCTTCTCAGTTGGGAAGGGAAGTTTCTCTATGCTTTTCCCCCCTTTCCCCTTATTTTCAAAGTGCTAGTCAGAATCAGATCTCAATCCTGCAAGATGATCCTGATTGCTCCAGATTGGGCCAGGCAGCCCTGGTGCCCACTCCTCATGTCCTTAGCAGTCCACCCTCCCCTATGCCTTCCCAGGAATCACAACCTGTTGACCTGTGCCCAGGGGAGAGTTTGGTATCCGAACCTCAAATCTCTCAATCTCAAGGCTTGGCTCTTGAAGAGTTAGAGTTTGCTGACCTACACCTTTCTCAAGGTGTATTGGATATCTTGAAGGCCTCTAGGAAGCCTTCCACCAGGGCTACCTATAATTCAAAATGGAAGAGATTTTCCATATGGTGTACTGCTAAACATATTTCCCCAGAATCTGCTGGCGTGCCCACGCATCCTGGATTATTTGGTGCATTTGAATTCTTGGGGCTGAGACCAGCTACCCTAAAGGTGCACTTGGCAGCTGTGTCTTCTTCTTGTCAGCAGGTAAGCCCTCTTCTTTATCAGCTCACCCTGTGTTCTCCAAGTTTTTAAAGGGTTGCTTCACACACACCCGTTCAGGGACCCTGCCCCTGCCTGGGATCTTAATATTTGCATCGCTCAGCTTATGCAACCCCTTTTGAGCTATTGTCTTCAGCAGAGCTGAAGTACTTGACTTGAAAACTGTGTTTCTGGTAGCCATCACCTCTGCCAGGCGATAAGTGAGCTACAAGCCTTGTCAGTGGAGCCTGATTTTATCTCCTTTCATAGGGATAAGGTAGTCCTCAGGACTAACAGGAAGTTTTTGCCTAAGGTGGTTTTTAGACTTTCACCTTAATCAATCCATGTCTCTTCCTGTGTACTTCACTGACCATTCCTCCTCTGGTGAGAGGAGATTGCACAGTTTAGATGTCAAAAGAGCCCTTAGTTACTATATAGAATGTACAGGGCCACAAGTTCAATCCCTCTCAATTGTTCCTCACTTATGGTGAGGTTGGTAAAGGGAAACCTGCCACTAAAAGATCCATTGCCAGGTGGATTGTCTCTTGTATCCAATTCTGTTATGAAAAACTGGGTAAGGTTCCTCCCTCAGGCCTGAGGGCTCACTCTACCAGAGGTACAGCTGCGTCTCTGGCTGCTGCCAGGGACATTCCTATCCTAGAGATATGTCAAGCAGCTACCTGGAAAACAGTTCACACTTTTACTAAGCATTACTCCTTGGATATCCAGGCTAGGAGTGATGCTCGATTTGGCACAGCTGTGCTTCAGAGCCTATTTCCCAAGTAGGTTCTGTCCCTCCTCCATGGAGGTACTGCTGTGTAGTCTGCATATGTCATAATATAGCAAGACTTCATGTTGTTTGAAGAAAAAATTACTCACCTTAGTAATGTTGTTTCTTCTAATGGAGTCTTGTTATATTATGACCTCCCCCCCAGCCTGCCCCTCTCAGAACCTCTGTTTTTGGGATGTGGGTGGGCAGTGCAATGTTGGCACTTCTTTGATGCCCACTTTATTTCACCTTTCTAGGGTGCTTAGGTGTTATGCTTAAGTTTTTTCTTGAATCCCCCGACTTGAGTCTTTTGTTTTGGGATCAAGATCAAAAAGGTGTTTTTGTAGTTAGTAGTCAACGGCTAGTGTAGGTTTACGGCTTCCACACAGAACCTTAGTGAGTTTTGGCTCATAAAGATCTGACAGTTTAAGTTTGAGCTTCAACAGACAGTGTGTTCAACCGAGCTCGCGCTCAAGATTCCATGCTCTGCATGGAAGTTAACTCTTTCACCTCCGGAGCAGTTCTAACCTGGGGTTATACTGCATATGTCATAATATAGCAAGACTCCATTAGAAGAAACAACATTACTAAGGTGAGTAATTTTTTCTTATTGAACTTTAGAAGAAGGCAAGTGATTTATGATTATATACATAGTAATTTTCTGGATGTATGTCTGTTACAAGAAACTTGGATGTATACTTTAGATCAGGCCAGGTTTTTCAAAAGAGAATGGTGTTGGGGTCCTTCGGACAACAATCGGCAGATGGTTTAGGATTTCTTTTTAATTCTTATGAGTTTTCCTTGATAAAATTAATGGATCTAATCCCTGGGCGGTTAATGATCCTAGATGGGGTCTGGCGGTCCATGACTTGCAGATTTATTAATGTGTACTTTTCACAGTTGAAAGTAGAATGGGTGGCACTGTTTCAGATGATTAAACCCTTTTTAGTTACTTCCTTTGAAATTTTCCCCTGTGGTGATTTTAATTGTGAGCTTAAATCGGGGTGGGGGGGTAATTCAAGGGATACTGGGAAAAAGATTTATTGTGACTCTCACGCATGATGTAATTTATTAAAATCATCAGGGTTGGTTAATAGCAGCTGTCATCAGCAAGGGGGTCCAAAAATTTCTTATAAAAAACATTTATATACATCCACTATAGACTATATTTTTCTTTCAGATAGTCTCCCCTTTCAGTTTTACACATTCCCGGTTTCCTTTTCAGATCATATGCTCCTTCAGTGCAATTTCTCCCCTCATTCTTTACCTAAGAGTCAGAAAGCACAGTGGAAACTAAGTGCACTTTTGTTAAAGACCCCTGGAGTACTACCTACTATCCTAGCATTACTTGTTGCTCGACTTTGTTTCCCTTTTATATGAGGACTTGGGGCAATGGTGGGGTGACACAAAAGAAGATTTGTGTAGTTTACTAAAGAACCAGGGGAGGTCCAAGGAAAATTTCAAATTTCTTCATTATTTAAAACTTCGTCAGCAGTTAGATTATTTAATTTCTATTGCAAATACCTCAAAAAAATGATTATTCTTCTCAAATAACTTTAAAGCAACAAATACAAGAGGTGCAACATAATAGAGCTAACACATCACAGGTGCTCTTTCAATTTGGCATAAAAAAAACAGCCCCATGGTGATCTGTATGAAGCCTTTAAGAAATACAAAAATAACACTAATTTAGTAACACTTTTAAATCAGGATGGACAACTGGTGTGGGACCCCAAAGGATTACATGCGGTTATAAGGGCTTTTTTACTCTCTCATACACCTAAAGTGGCCCCTAGTGTAGAAGACATAAGACAAGTTTTGCAAAATATGAAACTTCCGGATTCTCAATTTAATAAATCATTGTTAATTAACCCAATTACACGAGCAGAAATTGTAACTGCAATTAAATCTCAAAAATCAGGTACTTCACCTGGGATTGACGGATTAACTTCCGAATTGTATAAAGAACTGCCATCTGAATTTTCCGAATGTTTAAAACTGGTTTACATACTAACATACTATTTGCCAGCAGATTAGGCCTTATGGTCTATCGAGTCTGCTCGAACCTAGATCCTTAGTTGGGTGCGAGACCCTCCCATCCCTTGTGCTCCAGAAAACCCCTATCATCCATCCCCCCCCACCCCGGGACAGGCCATCATCTGATATAATTTTTTTTTATCCGCTGTGGCATTTCCTGTTTGGTTTTCCGAAGGGTTATTAATTTTTCTTCATAAATCAGGAGACAAAGATCTTCTAGAGAACTGGAGACCTATTACAATTTTGAATGCCGATGATAAACTTTTTACAGGAATTCTGAATAATAGGCTTAAACAATATACGGCCACTGTACTATCACCTTCTCAATATTGTGGGCTTCCGGGAAGAAAAATTCAACATGCTCATATAATTCTCCGAGATTTAATAGAGTACTCTGGTTTGTATAATCAATCTGGATGTATTGTTTCAGTGGACCAAATGAAGGCATTCGATTGAGTCTATCACCCATATTTATTTATGACTTTGAAACAGTATGGGGTTCCAGACGTGTTTATAAATTGGGTAAAATTACTTTATAATAAGGCTATTATTCATCCAATTATACAGAAAGAAATCGGGGTTGGGTTCCATGTGCCCACTGGGGTGCGTCAGGGGTGTCCCTTAAGCCCTTTATTATATTCTTTTATAATAGACACGTTAATTCGATCAGTCTCACAAAATCCAAAATGGAATGGAGTCTTAGGACCTCCCTTGTTGGAAGACCTGCATGTACAGGCTTATGCTGACGATCTTTGTGTGTTTTTTTCTAACTATGAGCAAGTGGCAGTATTTTTGGATCATATGGGTTCTTATTCTCGGGTTTCCAAATCAAAAATTAATAAAAATGTAACCCCTAGATGGCGCTATCCCAGGGGCTACTACCCCTGCCTGATTTGCCACTAACAGGTTGAGGGGCCTGGATCCAATGGCGGGTGCCTCCACCCAGAGGTCAGGGTTTGCAATAGTTAAACTAACTTGGTCACAGCCCTCTGGGACACTGCAACCCCCCTTTCTTCCCACTAGTGGCCCACAATATATCAGAATTACCTTCACAGTATACACTTACCCCAGGTCTGGTTCCGCACTGGGACCTCCTGTGAAATGAGATACAGTGCAACAATCACAGTACAGTACTTTAACATAGACAAATACCTCAGGCAGTATAACTTTGCTGAAACAAGCAGCTCTGATTTATTTAGGGGATATAACAAGGACAGGGGAAATCAGGTTAATTAGCTTATCACTCTAATAATCTACCCATGGCTCTGTGCACAAGCCTATCCCTATCAGTTACTGTCCCTGGGTACCCAAGCCCTAGTGGCTAGTCCAAACCGTGGCAGCTGGTGAGGCCCTTTCACACAGAGAAAAGGAGAATTAAACAGTCAACAGTACAGTAATTCCATTTGGATTTAATGTGGCAATTCAACAGGGAGCGACCCTGAATTAGTACTCACGACCTCCAAATAAGATAGGGTCCTTCAGTGTCAGCAGGGCTCACTTGAGGTACACAAACCTCTTCACACATCCATATAAAAGAAAGCATTATACCAGGCAGGCTGCATCTGTATCCCGATCGCAATTACTGCACAATACCGAGAACACACAGCAGATTCAGTTCCTGACAGACAGAGTGCAATTTTCAGCAATTCCTCCAGTCTTCTACAGGGTGAGCCTGGTTTCTACTCTTCAGAGATCCTTTGATTCTTTTCAGGACGGATTCAGTCCTAACAAGCTGTTACACAAGCTGCAGACCGAACTCTGGGCTCACATGTTTTTTGACTAAAACTGCACACTGAAAAAGCACAGGGCTCCTTCCTTCTTCACTGCCCAAGCTCAACTGAAACTCCAACCGACAAAACCGGGCACTTCCTTTGAGTTCCTCCCAGTTCTTGACTGGATTGGCTGTCACTCACAATAGACTGCTGCTGTTGGTCCAAAAAGGCACTGAAGTCTAAACTACATCTCCCAGAGTCACTGCCCATACAATCCTCTTGTGGCTGGCTCAGATTATGAGTCCAAGTTCTGATTAGTCCAAGGCACCATTTTAGAGCTAGCTTACCCACACTGATTGGTCCAGTTCAGCAGTTCAAAACTAGAATGGGGAACTAGCAGACACAGTTCTGACTGCAAAGAAAGCAGGTTAGACAAACTGTAATTTCATTATTACTCTAAATAATTTCTGGCAAACAGTTACATCTTTCAGATAGGTTCCCTTTGCACTCCTAGTGACTGCAAAAATGAAGTGAATTGGCAGCAGCTTGAGTGGTACTCAGAGAAGCACACAGTCCCCCCATACAAACTAATTATGTCTGCAAGCAGACAGCTCTTAAAGAGACAGTACCAGAGGCTCTAAAAACACTCACTGATAAATGGCTTAAATGCCAAACACCATTCAGGCTTGGAGCATTCAAGCAAGCTCCTGGAAGTCTTTTGGGAACCCCCATTTGCAGGGGGGTTACAAAAAGAAAAGTCAAGGTCTGTTCATTGGGGTCGGATATCCATCAGAAATGATTATTAAGGGACTCCGAATTTCCTCAGATCGTATAAAAATTTTAGGATTATTATATGGGCCTCAGAATCTCCCAGAGTTGAATTGGGAAAATGCACTGGCCTCTATAGAGGGAAAAATTCAAATCTGGAAACATTGGAAATTAACAAAGTTAAAACGTGTACAAATAATAAAACAATTTGTAATCCCAGGTTTATTGTATACTGCAATTATATTTCCATTACCCATACGGCTGGAAACACGGATTTACAGTTTATTCTTTCAGATGTTATGGGGTAACGGACTCAACCCTATTAAAAGGCAATACACGTATCTTGCAAAAGAAAGAGGGTTTAGGAATGGTGGATCCGGTTATTTTTTTTCATACATTATTTTTATCACAAAACATTAGAGTGGGATTATCACCAGCTACAGCTAGATATGGGTTACTAATGAAGCAGGTACTAGTTCACTATTATTCTGCCTGGCATGTAAACCCACCTAAACCCCTCCCAGAAATTATTATTGCCACAATATTTTCAGCCGGTAGCAAAAAAGCTTTTTAAATGGGGATTATTTGCTCAAGTAGTACAGGACAGTACAGGTCCACAATTATATAAAACAGTAATGTCACTATTATATCCAACTGAACCGGCCTTTAAAAACTGTCCTTCGATACGAACAGTGAAGGTACTTCAGAGATTAAATAATCCCAGATTACCAGAATACATGTGGGAATTTGTATGGTTTACAGTTTATGGCAGGATTGGAGTTGGGGCAATGCAAAGCATAAAGCGCTAAATGAAAGATTTTACCCCTAGTGCATAGCTCAGGAAGAAACAATGGAGCATTTTTTTATTTTCCTGTACATATGCTAGTTCGCTTTGGAAATTGCTAGCTTTAAAATGGAATATGACATGGTTATTGTATCTGGATTATGACACACTGGTTTTAGGTTGTTTTCCTCGGTTAGGGGGGAGGTATAATTTAGAAACTTGGCAAATTTTTTGTTGCTGTTTAACATATTATTTATGGCAGGCTAGATGCCAATGGGTTCTGTATCAAAGATTGATGTTTTATGATACTGTGGGATTATTGATTCAAGGGGCAATGGAAAGGATTTACCTTAAAGATTTGGGATTTTCTACTGCTAGGAAGGTGACTGATTGGTGGAAGGGATTCACAAGGTTTATAAAATACAAATAGGAGAGATCAACATTAATAAAATTACATTGGGACAGGGAAGGGTTGACAAATTTGCATACAGTGCTTCTTTTTGTTAAATTATTCTTCTGTATGACTATACCACTTCTTATTTTCTTTTGTTTTATGTGGTTAGTTCATGCTTATAAAAAAAAAAAAAATGTGTGTGTGAGATATAACATTCTTGTAATTTTTGTTTTTGATGTTAAATTAATAAAAATTCCCGGGGGGGGGGGGTGATCCTTTTTTAATACTATGATTTAATTTTAGTTTCTAAATATTTATTAGGAGGTTAGTTAGAAAATGTATGACTGTAAAACTCATTTGATTTCCTTTCTGGTTTGTATATTTTAGTGTGACTAAACACTGTTTTGTATTTATTGGGATTCTTTTACTTTATGATTAGTATATCGTTTTGTGTGACTCAACACTGTTTGTACTTATTTGTTTTTGATGTTATTATAATAAAAAATTCCCCTACTGTTTTCGATAAGTGCCATGGAATCTTTAACATCCACCTGAACTACCACCAATCCAAGCAGATGGGACCTCGGTTTAACGTCTCATCTGAAAGATGGCACTTCAGAAGTGCAGCACCCCTCTCATGCTGCACTACAGTGTTAGTACTGGGACATTAACCCAAGTGCCAGATGTGAGAATTGAACCCACAGCCCTCTGATCTCCCAGCCTCAGAGGTGAGCGTGCTACCTACTGAGCCACTGACACATTTCCACATAATGATTCACATATGTTTTATACCAGCAGATTTGTTGGGTGGGGAGACAAAATAGCAAGTGAGAGTAGATAGATAACGAGAGGCAGATAATTGCAAAACTGTCAGGGTTATCAAGTCCTAGGTCTCATGAGAAAATTTTGTTGCGCAACCAGACAAAGAAGAGACAGAAAAGGAGAGAACAGAAGAGATCCTTCCCTTTAAACTCTTTCTCCATAACAACTGTGGACAGGGCCTTGGTCAGCCCTGTCACAGAGACCATTACTGAGTCATGGTGCTCAGGTGGCCACGACTTGGACATGACCATGTCAGGCTACACTCAGTTCACAAAGGATAGGGAGGGGAGGAAGGGAAGAGGGATTGTGTGGTATGTAAGGGACGGTATCAAGGTGATGGAAACACAAGGGAACAAGGGTGGAAAGAAGGCATTGGAAGTACTGTGGGTCACCCTGAAGACAGGAGCCAGAGCCACTATTCACACTGGGGAGATATACAGACCTCCAGCACGGGGTGAGAGGGGGAAACTGTATAAGGTGCTGGAAGAAGCCATCAGCACAGTGGCAGAAAAAAGGGAGGTGCTGCTGGTGGGGGCTTTAGTCTTCCAGATGTAGATTGGAGCCTTCCAGCCGTAGCCTCTGCTAGAATCGGGGATATCTTAGACTCCCAGCAGGGGGCATTTCTCAGGCAACTAGTCAGGGAACCCACTCATGATAGGGACAGTACTAGATGTGGTGGTCACAAACAAAGACAGTGTTGCAGATGTCAAGGTGGGATGCCAGCTGATGACCAACGATCACCGTACAGTGCTGTTTAACATAGAGACGGCAGCAGATGCAAACCGCACAAGGATGAGGTCCCAGATTTCAGGAAGGCAGATTTAAAAAAAAAAAAAAAGGCTGAATGTCTCAGAGATGACCTAGCAGTTGGGAATGGCCTGGGTGGAGTTGAGGAACAGTGGGCCAAATTAAGGGATGTCACAAACCTCTGCATAAAAGAAGTGAGCAACAACGAGAGGGAAAAAAAGACCACTATGATTCTCAAAGGAAATTGCTGCAATGATAAAGGCTAAAAGAGTCTCATTCAGGAGGTACGGGACTCAAAGGGAAGATGATAGGAGAACCAGGAAAAACAGAGAGAAGCAGGAAAGGCAGTGAGGAGCGCAAAGGTGCAAACTAAGGAAGGGATAACTAAGGGGGACAAGAGTTCATAAGTAAAAAGAGAATGACAAGGTGAGGGATTGCAAGGTTAAGAATGCCAAAAATTCCAAAACAGTTTGTTCCTGTGCCCAGGTTTGAGCTGGTTCGCTGAAACAGGATTGCCAGCCCAGGAATGCAGCACTCCAAAGAACCACAAATAAGCCAAGTATCAGCCTCCTTGAAGGTATGTAGCCGAGGTGCTAGGGGTTCTCACTTTGATGGAGAAATAAAACAAGAAGTAGTTGACACTTGGCTTATTTGTGGTTCTTTGGAGCGCTGTGTTCTGGACTTTGAGGTTACGAATGGCAGGGGGAGACTGTGCAGAGGATCAGGAAAAAGCAGATATCTTTAACAGATACTTATGTCCCGTCTTCACAGTGAAAGGGGAGGGGGATGGACCACATAAAAGCAGCAGGAACACTGGGGGAAGGGAGTTCTGAAAGGACTTGCAAATTTGAAAGTGGATAAAGCTATGGGGCCGGACTGGCTACACCCAAGGAAGGTACTGGTTACACTTCTGACAGTCCTATTCAGCAACTTACTAGAAACAGGAGTGGTTCCAGAAACGGAAGCTTGGGGAGTATACTAAGGCAGCTGGACATTTAAACTAGGAGAGGGGGTGGCAGGTGGATGGAGGGCATACAGTGGCCACGAGATGGGAAGCAGAGCAAGTTTACCCCCCAGAACAAAGGTAATGAACTAGGTAGAAGCAATAGAGGGGATGCTGAAAGTGGATGGCAGAGGGATGTGGAGGGACAGTAAAGGGATGGAAGGTGGTCACCATGAATGCTAGAAGCCTGAAGGATAAAATGAATGACTTACAGGCCCTCATGGTGGAGAGGGAGGTGGACATAGCAACCATCATGGAAACATGGGCCACCCAATATCATGACTGGGACCTGACAGTCCCAGGGTATAGAATATTCAGCAGGGATAGGGAAAACAGGAGAGGGGGGAGGAATGGCATTACACATGAGGGAGGGGCTAAAGTGTGTTGGGGGGGGGAGGGAGGAGGGAGAAACATAGTCATTATGGCTGCTATTCCAGGAATAGGACTCTCCAGATGGGAATGGTGTACAGGCCACCCTCCCAGACAGAGGAGTTGGACAAGGAATTTGAGAGGCAGATTAGAAGGACATGCAGGAAGGGGAGTGTGGTGATTGTGGGGGACTTCAGCCTGCCAGGGGTAGATTGGGGAACCCCAGCCACCAGCAGTAAAAGGGAGCAGGTACTGCTGGATGCCTTTCAGAAAAGCTCCCCGACATAGGTGGTCAGCAAACCAACCGGGGGGGGGGGGACACCCATGACCTATTGCTCACAAATAGGGAGTTTGTGAGGGATGTCAGGGTAGACGAACCGCTAGCAGGGAGTGACCATCACTCAGTATGGTTCAGGTTGATTATAGGCAAAGAGGGGTGGCATCCAAAGCAAAGGTGCTGGATTTCAGGTGGGCGGATTTTGCAAAGATGAGGGAGGTAGTGAGTGGGTACCTGGCCAGGATCCAGTCTAGTATGGACATGGGCCAGAGATGGGAGCTCATTAAGAAGGGGATACTAGAGGTCAAATCTGAATTAGACACATCTTCAAATAATCCTGCTCGGTTCTGGAAAACCTTGAGGGACATTGAAGGTCACTCATCCCTCTATCTCTCTTTCTGCCAAGATTACCACTGGTGATCTAACCACCTCTAGTAAACATTGCATACTGTATATCTTTAATAATCAATGTACTACAGCCAGCCTATGTCTTCTCCCCTGCCAGCAAATTACTCCCCCAGTGCAGTAATCCAGATACGGCAGGCCCGGTTTCCAAGGCCACATCCCATGAAGCCAAATTCAGTTTCAGTCCAGTATCCTTTAAAGAAGTCGAAGTTCTTTTGCTGGCCCTAGATACCAAAATAAGTGCCGAAGCAGACCAACTTGAACCTTTCTTTTTAAAACTGGGGTACCACGTGCCGACTGCATCCATCACCCACTTGTTCAACATGTCACTTTCACAAGGCACCCTCTCTGCCTTATGGAAAATGGCATCCCATTTCCCTGTTACCCATGCTCTAAAAACTTCTCGAAAAAATAGTCAAACTTACAATTACGAAGTTTCCTAGAGTCTGTGAACATGCTCAACCCCACTCAGTCTGTTTTTTTTTTTGCCTAACCACAGTATGGTAATTGCCCTAGCCAGTGTGTCCAACGACTGGTAATTGGCGTTGGATTCTAAAAACTATGTGGGCGCTGTATTCCTCTACCTGAGCAAGGCCTTCGATACAGCAGACCACAAACTGTTACTCATTAAGCTAAGAAACATTGGTCTTGATGATACTGCCTTAAAATGGTTCCAGTGCTACCTGACAGGCCTGCAACAGCAAGTAAAGGCACAGGGTGACCTCTCTCCTTTCAGAATATTTCTGAGAGGAGTTCCGAAAGGGTCAATACTGGGACCTCTGCTTTTTGCGTTGTACATTAATGACACTGATGCTGGAATTAAGACTGCAAGTGTTCATCTCTTTGCAGATGATACCGTGCTTTATGTTGCCAGGCCCACTCTCGACTTAGCCTGCACTGCTTTGCAACAAGAATTCAGCCTATTGCAGCACAACCTCTTGCAGCTGAAACTGTTGCTAAATGCAAAAAAAAAACCTGAAGTCATGTTCCTAGCCCCACAAATATACTTGGTTACTGCATATCCCACGGGAACTAAGGCACAGATTACTACACTACTGGGGGAACCATTGGAGCTAGTGGAAAATTTTAAATATTTGGGTTTCTGGATTGACTGTAAGCTCACCTTCTCTGTACACATTGAGGAATTATCCAAAAAGCTAAAACAAAGATTAGGACTCTTCTTTTGAATCAAACACCTACTTACCTACGACGCCAAAGTTAGGCTGGTGCAGACTACTTTTCTCCCCCTTTTGCACTGTGCTGACCTTATCTGCAGCCGTGGTTCCAGCACCGCACTTGCCAAACTGGACACATTGTACCACAGGGTTATAAGATTTATCACCTGCGCTCCTTACAACACAGACACACACCATTGCACTCTATTTGCAGCTGGGCTGGCAGTCACTAAAAATCAGAAGATTGAAAAATGCGGCTATCTGGACCTACAGAGCCCTTTTCAGTAAACTCCTTAAATACATCTCCGACCTCCTTGTCAGTATATATGGGAATTATTCACTCAGAAGGTATTCCTACATTTACTAGACATTATAATCAGAACCCATCATGGTACTTCCTCCTTAAGTCACTCTCTCCCCACTTTATGGAACAATCTCCAAAAGACCCTGAAACTATCAAACTGTATTAGTTTGGTATCCTTCAGAACCCTACTCAGGCACTCACTGCAGGGCACTTGTAATTGCTACACCTAAGCCTTCTCCACCACTCTTGTGCCTCCCATCGCTCTTAGCATTCATTGCATTGTGCCCCATTAACTATTACCTCCCAAACTATAACAAGATTGAGCCATACCTTTCTTTGTCTACCCCAGACCACAGGACTGCGTCGTCATTCTTTCCCCAGTTGCCTCATTTATCTTTCCTAACTGACCTTTTCCCCTTCCTCTTATCCCCTAGACTCCCTTTGTAGTGGGGCCTCCAGCATACTTGATTGTGCAATTTTTATGGATTGATATATGGTGATTTGCACTGAACCCTGACGTATTTTTCGGCTTGTGTCCAATTTGTAATTATTGTATGAAAATAAGATGTTCATTGTTGTATGACCTGCGTCCAATATGTAACTATTGTATTATTTCCATGATGTATCCATTGTTGCATGTGCCACATGTTTCCGTCCAGGTCCACCTTGCAAATGAGTTTCACTCAATGATGCTTCACCTGGTAAAATAAAGATTGATTGATTGATTGTGGAGAACGTGTGTTAAGTGTTTTATTAAATGCAGTAAAAGATGATGAAATATTTTTGCTTTGAAAATCCATAAATTGTATTTTCATTGTGGGTCTTAGTGTTTTAGAGTCTGGTGTGGAGAGGGTTAGTGGGGTTGGGCCTGAGAGTGCCAGAGGCTGCCGTCATGCTGGCAGCATTACGGAGATTTTGTCCCTGTATAATCTCACCTGCTCGGGATTGACATGCTCACACTCTGTGTCCCTCTGCCATCCTGCCTACCACTAGTGCATCGGACTGCCAGACTGTGGCTTTGTGTGCATGCAGTGCATTCCCCTTGCAGTAGAACTGACTCCCTGGTCTGTCACTGTGGAGGTGGAGGGCTGCAGCGCCACCCACTCCAGGCTCAGATGCACAGCCAATGTCAGCACTCTCCCTAGCATTGAAGGACCAAACACAAGCTCCCAAGTCTGCCCCATACCCAAGTCCTCTCCTTGCTAGTGGGATTTGCTAGTAGTGGTCCTCCAAGTGACCAAGGGATTTTAAACAATACATTTTATGTTAGAGAAATATACAATGGCTTCTCTACTCAGAGCACTATAAAATGGAGGCAGAGTTCACATCTCCACCCCTTTCATGAAGTGTTGGGGGAACATAGAATTGCTGTGTTCTAATGGAAGGTATAGAAATCCTTTACAGTGGGGTGTGTAGCTTTTTTTATATGCAGTGAGAATAAAAAATAGATGCTCGTTTGAGAAAGCAGTCTTCCCTGCACAATACATGTGTTTGTTATACTCATAACATACTGTTACAGTTAGCCAACATTAAGAGACTCGGAGCAATGAAGGCGAAGCAAAAGAGAAAATGAATGTTTTGAGATAAGTATTAATATGTGGAGTAGACTCTGAGTCAGCCATCTAACACAATGAAGGGTTTTATTTAACTCTAAAAATTGATTAGCTCATAAAAATGCTAAAACATTGTGAAAATGCATAGCACTTGCCTCACTGTGTTTAACAAACATAACACTTCTAGAAAACATATATAAATACTTTCTGTACAGTTAGTATTGTCCCAAGAAAAAAACTGCTAATCAATTATTTAAAACCCTGCAGTGGAATTGCTACTGCTTGCCAACCAGGCGACAATGGTTCGCACCCTGGGCTCAAGACACCAGGTGCCAGCTGATGAGGCAGGGGAGAGGTGTCCATCTCAGACTCTTCTTAGTGGTAGGACACCTTCTCTCCTAACACTGCTGCCCCTTAGTGGTATTAGTGAGTGTGAGGAAATGATTCTGCAGGGCCTCTGTGCTCACCTATTTGCTGACGGTGTCTGCTTTCTAGAGCTAGGTAGTCAGGGGACCATCAGAAGAGGTGGGCTTTGCCAGGCTCCTCAACAACCCATATGGGTGTATGCCACCCAACCTCCTCAGGCTGTGCTTCTAAAGCGGGAGGTATAAAGAGGAGGGACTGTGGGGCACAGAAAATGAATGGGCTTGGCACAGATTAAATCCCCTTATCCTGCTACACCTCCCTGGGTATTCTAACCTGCCTTAGCCTCGTTGGCTGCCTCCCTGGCTTCCCTACCTTTCCAGTGAAGAAGCCCCTTTGAGGAGATGAGGTATCCTCCGGGGTCCTACCTGAAGGTTACTAGTCAGGAACCATACATGGAGTATACTGAAGGCAGGTAAGAGACTGCTGGACCACCAGAGGCTCCAAGGGACTTTAGGGAGACAGAATGAGTTTTCTCAGTCAGGTCAGAAGGAGCAGTAAAAGTAAATAGATGGTTATTCCAGACATGTGAAACACAAGCTAAATAACTGATCTAGTATAACAAGAAGTAGTGATCCCAGCTCCCAGAGGCACAGAAAAATGTCACTTGCTCCCTGTTGAGATAAAGCTAAAGCAAAAAAAAAGGCAAAACTTGGAAAGAAATCTCCTAGGGAGGGCTAGCACTGGAACGGTTTGTGGAGGCTCACAATTAAATTATGAATACATATTGTTATAAACTCAGAATGTACAATTATAGCCAGTCTAATTGCATGAAGATGTAAATAGAAGGTATTTCCACATAAAAAAATGCCCCGGCAGTGTCTTAAAGAAAGTGTTTTTATAATAGGACTCAGAGTCTCCAGTATTTTCATTCTACTGTTCAAGAAAAAAGCATTTCCAGGAATCAGCTCTTGAAAAGAAGCTACTGTTATACACGTATTCTGAAATCCATGTACCATAATGGACATGGTATTTTACAAATACAGCGGGCTCCAAAAAGCTTGTAGACAGTAAACAAAATCCCACATCTGTTGTTAATGGTGTGAATATAAAACTGATAGCTTATAACACTGTGCTAATTCGGCAAAAGTTTCAAGCATAAAACGTCATATTGTGCAACTCCGATAAATATATTTACCAAAAAAATCTTGATGGGCATTAGACTTGTGACTTTCACAATCTGACCTTTGACCTTCTGCCCACGTCAAATTCTGATATCTATAGTGACAAAGCGCATAGCTTTGTAAATACAAGTAAACTGGAGATATATCCCCAGTATTAATTGTATCTTCTACCACCTTATTTTTTCCCGATAAATATTTTATTTATTTTAAATAAATGAAACATAACAGTATACATAACTAAACATTCACAAACCCAATTACCTTGTCAAATTCATACATTTGTCCAGGATAATGATGTGATTAGATCATTAGTAAGCCTACTTATATACTTTTGTCTGGATATGTTGTTTAAAACCTGGATTTAGATAACTCTTAATGTACCTTTTTTTAATTAACTTTAAACATTTCGCGCAAATAACATTGACAAACATATAACACAGTTGGTTTGTATGTTTCCACTGGCAATTAAGTTTCTCAGTAGACTATGACCTGTACTCATTGGTATTTGATAAAAAGTAATCTATTCTTCTGTGTGCTAAAGGGTATTGGTTATGCCTCGATTATAACATATAAATTCTCATTTTATTAGAATCAAGTATTAGGTAATTTATAGTATATCTAATTGTTGAGAGAGGACGGACTGAGAATCATTTCTTACAGGGTTTAATTGTTGTACTCAGATTTCTTCAGGGATGTCTACCCGATGGCCATATTTCCTGAGATATATGTTAAAGGCATTTCTCAAGCCAAATGTAGTTTTCTCCGTGTTCAGTGTTTCTAGAAGCGTCTTGTAACCATTCTTGATATGTCAATTTCCTTTTTTCTAGCCGTGGCTTCGGTATTTTTGGCTACATTTGCCACTAGATCGATACTGCGGGCTTGATTTTCAAACGGTGATGCATGGCTTTCGTCAAAGCCCTGCGTCACATCTGTTTTTTTTGGCACAGCTGCGCCAAACTCCTTTGATGCAACTCCACCCATTTTAAGTACATCGGGCGCAGTTGTGAAAGTTTCCTCAGTTTACAGCAGCTTGCACCAAAGATTTGGCGTGAGCCCCATTAAAAAGGTCCCCCAAATGGCGCATGTTAGACCAGAGAAAAGCTGGTCTAACTTAATGTATTTAGCGCTCAGGGTTGAAAATCTCGATCGCCAGCCGAGAGAATGGCGCAAGTCCTGTGCACCAAACGATCAACGCACCAGGGGCTTATGGCATTCTTGGGGCTTTGAAAATGTAACCCCTATGTCTTCAACTCACTGCTATTGCCTTTGTGGTAACATTCTCTATTACATATATATCTGGTGTAAATTGATCTTGAAAACCCCAACATACTATTTAATTTACTTTTCAGAATTTTATCTCTGAACAATTTCATAGGACATGCATAAGTGTTCCTACTCCTTCTTCATGTTTGTAGCACATAGAAGAGGCTGTGCTCTTCATTTTAAAAATGTGTATGTTGCATAGTATGTTATGTTTTTCCAGCTCTTTTGCGAAGTGTCTTTGTTTCAAGTCTTGCTCCACCATTCAGTGGTTTCCTCTGCTTTCCCATAACTTTTATCAGACTATGATACCATTGAGATGTTAAACAGTCATCTTGCACATTGTTTTGGAACTCTCTTTTCCAGGGGCGTGTGTTTTCTTGTAAGACTCTTTTTCCAGTGTGGCTGTGTGCTATGTTGTATTTATTGTAAGCCATAAGCATCACTTGATTTAAGGCCATATGTACAGTGTAATACCCCAGATCAGATGAAGTTTGCTCTGTCACGTAGTTTAGTCCCATGTCCACCCATCTTTCGGTCTGCATTGTTTTGTTATTCATTTGAAATCTATTGATCTCACAGATGGGTTGATCTAGGTCAAACCTCGTGTTTAGACATGTTTCTTTCATTATTTTTATCATTAGTTCATGTGTCCAGTTAAGTAGCCACTTCTTAAGTGGTAGGGGAGCCTTGCTGTATGTGAGGGATTTGAAGTCTTCCCACAGAGTGGTATATTTCTTTTTCTGTCAAAAGCCAGGTTGACACATATTGTTGTTCTTGTTGTGGGTCAGTTGCAGCCATCCATTAGTTAATAATTCTGTTTTTTTAATTTATTTTATTCCCTCCTCGGTGGGGGAGTGTTACTTATGGTTCCCCCTTATCTGACTGGCCCCACGGCATCGCACCACTCGCAGTGCTTGCGCTCAGCCCCCTCCTCTGTTCCTCTCACGAGCCACTTCACAGTGGGTACTTACCCCACCACCGTGGAAAGCCCAGGGTCAGGATCTGGGAGGAGCAGCCCAAGTGCAAGTGGTGCGGCGCCGTCGGGACCAGCCATGTGCACCGGAGGATTTTTTTTTCTGTGATTGCCCCCTCCACCCACAGCACGGGCGTGCACCAACATCAGGGATGCTGTCGTGCCTGCTTCTGCACCCTGCACGTCCGAGGTCTGCCCGCGCCGACCCACACTGTGACTCCTGAGCATGCACCAGCTTCTGGCCACCACCAGGAGCCAGTGCCTCAGCGGTTATCCCCTCCCACCCTCCCTAGAGGAGAGCAGTCCATGGGACACTCGATCCTCCTCCCCCGGCCAACTCTCCAACACAAGGTCACTCCTGGCCCTGGGTCGTTGGTGTGATAAGAGGTAAGGCTCCAGTGCCTCAGTCCTCTGCACCACCGGGCCAGTGCATTAGTTAATAATTCTTTATTAATGGGTTAAATTTTTTCCCATACGAAGAGCCATGTATTAAATGCTGCAATAAACAAGTGTTAATTACAGCAAAGTACACGGCTCTTTGTGTGAGAGTGTCGGTGGTTTCCCAAGAAGAGCAAGCGGTCAGGAACCGTGGTGTGGGCTAAGATTGCCCTATTTGTTTTTTTAATACTGTTTCGGTCCCTTGCCAGCGGCGCTTACAAGCGGGGCCGCATCCTCAGAGCCTGCGTCAGGCCAGCCGAGAGAATAGCATCGAGAGCAGCAGGGCCCCCAACTTGTCCCTCCTACTGCCTGTCTCCAGTCAGCAACTGTCGCCTCCTCTAACTTCACCCCGGGCCAGGGTGGTGAGCCAGCAGCCGCACCACTGGCCAGGTGCTAACTGCCTGAATCTGAATTAATTTAAAAAAAAGTTTTGTTTCTAGGGACATGGATATGTTGTTCATCCACACTTATTGGCAGGTTCCTTGCCACTTTAAATCTTGCCGGAAGGTCTTCAAGCTGGCTCCTCCCACCCACCCAGGTGGTAAAACTCTTGGCTCCGCCCCATGACGCCAGATCTTCCTTACCGCTTGGAAGCTCAGGTTCCCTCCTTAGCGCTCTGCGTTTTCGACTGGTTCCTGAATTTTTCGGTCTCTCCGAATTTAGTTGGAAGTTTTCTAAACTTCGATCTTCTCCCTCGCTGTTGCGATGAATCATTCGTTTTCCGGCTCCCGGAGGCGCCCGGTTAATTCCTTCAGGAAAGACCCGCACTCCACTTGCGTCTACTGCCTTGACTTGGATCATGATCCGCAAGTTTGCGATTTTTGCTGTGCCCTTTCGACCAGTGCACTGGAGGATTGTGCGGCCCGTTCAGGGCTCAGGCGACCCGAAACTTTTTCCGTGCCAGAAAAATCCTTGGAGACTCGTCGGGCAGTGTCCACGTCGGCTGTCTCGGCTGAGCAGCTCGATCTTCTTTCCTCCTTGGAGGGGGCGGCTCCCTCCTCCTCGGTCGCAGCGCTTATCCCGCTGAGTTCTCCTCATTCAGCTTCGTTCAAGGAGCTTCGCCAGTCCCTTTCCTCAAAGGAGAGGGACCTCGGGACCCGCCTCGGCCCAAGTCTAAGGAGTCGCAGGCTAAGTCCCATCGCTGGCGCTGGCGGGGCGGGAGAGTTCCCCTCCCTGCGGCGATGTTGACATTCGATTGAGTGCGGCTCAGGCCGCTGGCTTCCACGGTGTTCCCATCAGGTTAGCCAGCCAAGACCCCGTCTGACATTGTCCAGTCTCTCGACCGACATCCGGGCTGTCTTCTGGCTGAGCCGCCATCCTTCGCCTGTTCTGCTCTGTTGCTCACGACAGGCCTCGGTCCTTTCGTCTGAAAGCCGAGGGAAGAGCGGGTGCTCCCGCCTCCTTCCCAGGTCCACCCTCGGTTTCCCCGAGGACTTGGGTCTCGGTCCTCCTCTCGGTCAAGCCGCTCACGCCGACTCCGGCATTCTTGGTTGGGGCACCGAGTTAGGTGGCATTACCGTTCTTCCTCGTCTCCCTCCTTGGATGAGGAGTGGCTTCAATGCAGATGGCGTCGACGTTACGAGGAGTTCATGTGGCAGCAGTTGTTGTCTGGGAATCAGTCGACACCGATTCACTCCCCATCCAGCAAGCAGCTGCCGCCCGATCGGCCGACACAGCCGCTCGCTGCAGTCAAGGTGCCCACTCCAGGGCCAGTTGTTTGCCCGAATCTTGCTGCCCCACCATCTTCGGTGGAACCTCGGTCTGCTCATGACCTGTCCCGGAGGTTGTCTGTTCCCCTCACTCCCGCCCACCCTCAGTGGACGAAGAGTGACTCAGGCCTGAGGCAGCTCTTTGCAGACCCTTCGGAGTCTGACTTCGACCCCTCCATGTTCCCCAGTCGGGAGGACCCAGGGTCCTCTCCGGAACGCTCTGTGGACGACAGCCCATCGTCCTTTATGGGTCTGCTTCAGCTCATCTCGGAATTCACCCGGATGCAGCTTGAACCCGTGTCCAAACGGGCCTCTTATCCCCTGATGGAGATTCTAGACCGAGGGGGTTCACCCTCGGAGGCCTTCCCGGTGGCCGAGGCCATTGTTGGCCTGGCCTTGGAGCTTTGGCAGCGGCCTACTTCCTGTCCAGCGCCCTCGGCCAGGATGGCCAGGAAGTACTCTGTCCCTGTCGGTTCTTTGCCTGGTTTCTCGGAGCACCCCTCGGCTGAGGGGCTAGTTACCGATAATGTTTTCCAGTGTTCTCGGAATGCTCGGGATGTGGATAGGCCCCCCAACAAAGAGTCCAAAAGGATGGACTACGTTGGGCGTAAGGTTTACGCTGCGTCCTCCCTAGGCCTCCGACAGGCCAGCTCAGCCGCACTGATGGCACATTTCTCCCACGCCCTTTTGGGCTCCCTGGACGAGGTGCTCCCTCACCTCCCGGCTGACCCTGCGGACCACGGTCCGGCGGGTGCGAGGACCAGGTAGGGGCGGTGGCGGCAGCAGCTTCAGACTGCTCTTGGACTTAGGTGATTCCCTATGCCAGGTCGGTGGCGGCCGAGTGGCTATATCACGCTGTAGGCGTGGCTGAGGTTATCCTCTTTCCCCGGAACCCAGCACAAGTTGGCGGATATCCCTTCTTGAGGACCCGACCTTTTCGGCCCTGGGTGAGGGACACCTCCAGGGGACCGAGAAGTCCGATGCCACCTCGGACTCGGTCACCCCGCCCGGAGGACAAGGCCGCCGGCAGCCTTTAGAAAGCCCTTGCCCCTCGGCCCCTGCGGCTCGACTGGCCCATCAACTCCAGCATGAGGGCCAGCAGGCTTGCTCTGGGCGTCCTGACTCCAAGCCAGCGTCTTCCTCTAAAATAAAGCAGGGAGGTAAAGGCCCAGGAGCTCCCTCGCCAATTCCTCCTCCAAGCCTGCTCAGTGACTGGCTGAGGGGCACTGACCCCGGCCCCGTCACCCTACCCGGGTTCCCCCGTGGGAAGACGACTCCGCCCCTCCCCCACCTGGTCCGTTTTCCCGGACCTCGGGGTGTCGGAGGTGCTAAGGGAAGGTCCTGCCTCGGGATTGCGAGCAGGCACCACCTTTTCGAGCCATTGTCCCATGGGCGCCTTGGGGTCCGCAACCTCGTTGTCGGCCCGCTGAGCCGACTTGCCTGGCCCTCTAAATAGAGGCGAGCAGGAAGGTTGCGGATCCTCCTTCAGACCCTGGGTTCCTGTCCAGGTATCCTGGTCCCAAATGGACGGGGGCTTGCACCCCATTCTTTAGCCACACGTCAGGATGGTCTCTCTGTCTCAGATATCCCATCCTCAGAACGAGGCATGTGACTTTTTCCTGGTCCTCCAGGATGTACTTACACTTCGCTCCGTCCATTTCTTGGGAGACTCCTCCGTTTCTTAGTGGGGGATCTCGTTACGAGTTCCAGGCCAGGCCCTTCGGTCTCTGCTCAGCAGCGCTCCTGCGGCACTGAGGGGTCCGGGCGTAACCCCACCCGGTTGGCGGCCTGATGGCAACCCTTCCAGGTGGAAGAGGGACGGTCCAGAGTTCTGGCCCTCTAGGTTGCTCTCAGACTGGTCTCCTTTTACTGGAGACACGTTGGAACTCGTGTCTTAGCGGGTGATCCTTCTTCGGGACGAGGCTCGACTCTTGAGTCCGAGCTCGGCTCCTGGCAGACAGGGCTGAGGTTCTTCCTCCCTTACCTAGTCAGGTCTGACTGGGCAGTTGCGCCCTGACCGGGATCTCCTGCACCCCGCGGCGGCCTGCTCCAGTGTGGTCTGTTTGGACCTGTCGGTTCATGCGTCCCCCTAGTTCCTAGAACTCCTGTTACAGGTGACTAACCTGTATTTCTAGGGACATGGATATGTTGTTCATCCACACTATCTGGCAGGTTCCTTGCCACTTTAAATCTTGCCGGAAGGTCTTCAAGCTAGCTCCTCCCACCCACCCGGGTGGTAAAACTCTCGGCTCCGCCCCATGACGCCAGATCTTCCTTACCGCTTGGAAGCTCAGGTTCCCTCCTTAACGCTCTGCGATTAAGCTTTGGGCCTACAAAAAAACAAAAAACTTCGATTTTGAAAATTTCTTGAAACTTTTCACTTTCTTCATCCTACGCAGCTGCGATGGACAAATCGACTCGGTTTTGGAGATGCCCTCAAGGCAGAAGATGTCTCGGACGGATCCGCACTCCACGTCGTTTACTGCCTCAGCCATGAGCATGACCCAGGCCTGCGAACTGTGCTCATCTTTCTCGGTCCACGCCTTGAGGATCGCTGCTCGTCTCCAACTTGGGTGCCCGAAGAGTTTCCTCCGTTAAATCCAAGGAGGCCCAACTGGCGGTGTCCGTGCGGCGGCTCCGCGAGAACAACTTGAGCAGATGATCGCCCTCAAGGAGGCGGCTCATGCGCTACATCTTCGGCTGCGGCATTTCGCCCCGCTCTGCCGGGGCCTCTATTCAGCTTCTTTAGGAGCTTGCTTGACCCTCTCGACCAAAGGTGAGGGGCCAACTTCTTCTGGACCGTTTCATCGGTCGAAGAAAAGTAAGGGTAAGTCCCATCGTCGACACTCTTGGGAGCGGGAAAGATCTCCCTCCCCTTGTCGACAGTCGAATTCGGCCGATTTTTCGGCTCCGGCCACTGGCTTCACGGTGCCCCCATCAGGCCAGGTGACCGAGACACCCGCCGACGTGGTCGAGATTTTTCTCGACCCGTTAGATGGGTTGTCGGCTGGAGAAGCCGAGCATCCCTCCTCCCCGGTTCCCCCAGCGAGGATTGAGGATACCGTCGGCTCATCTGCGCCTCCGGCCCCAGAGCCGTCGGATTTGTCGACCGAGCCGAGTGGATTGCCGATCCTAGGCTCCCCGCCGCGCCGACCTCAGCCTAGCCGAGATTCTCGGTCCCGGTCTCGGACATCTTCGCGGTCTAGCCAATCCCGTCGACACAGGCGGTCTCGGTCTCGGCACCGCGGTGAGCGGCGTGCCGCTCTTCCTCATCTTCCTCCTCCTCGATTAGAAAAAGCATGCGTAAGTTGCACGAAAATATGAGGAACTGTATGTGGCAACAACTAATTTTGGCTGGAAACAAGCCGGCTCAGGCCTCTTCGGCCATAAAATGGTTGTCACCGGAACGGCCGAAACAACCCCTCGCGGTGGTCGAGGAGCCTGTTTCCAGGCCGGTTGTTCGGTCTATTCCTGCTGCCCCACCAATACTGGTGGAACCACCTCCGCCTCAACCGACAGTCGGGGCCCCGACAAAAAGTTTGCAGTCGGCTCATGGCCTTCCCCATAGGCTATCGGTCACCCTCACTCCCGATAAGCCTCGGCACATGGAGGGTGCGCGGGCTCCCTAGGCAGCTATTCAGCGACTCCGTTAGAGTCGGACGACAACCTCCCTGTTTTCCAAGCGCCTGAGACTTGGAGTCCTCTGGGGGCAGTCGATGGGCGATAGCCCCGTCCTTCCTTGGACTACTCAGGCTCATCTCAGAATCCACTGGGATGAAGCTCGAACCCGTGTCCAACGGGCTAGATATCCCTCACTGAGATTCTGGACCGAGGATTCTCCTCAGGAGGCCTTTCTGGTGGCCGAAGCCATTGTTGGTCCGGCCCTGGAATTGTGGCAGCGTCCGGCTTCCTGTCTTGCGCCTTCGGCCAGGATGGCCAGGAAGTATGCGGTCCCGACAGGCTCTCTGTCCGGCTTTTCCGAACACCCTTCGGCTGAGGGGTTGGTCACGGACAGTGTTTTCCGGCGTGCCGGAAATGCCAGGGACGTGGACAAACCGCCCGACAAAGAGTCCAAGAAGTTGGACTATGCGGGGCGGAAAGTGTATGCTGCCTCCTCCCTCGGCCTTCATCAGGCCAGTTCGGCCATCTTGATGGCACATTTTTCCCATGCCCTGTTGGGCTCCCTGGATGAGGTCGTCCCTCATCTTCCTGCGGACCTGCAGACCACAGTAAAGCAGGTGCGGGACCAGGGCAGGGCAGTAACTAAGCAGCAGCTCCAGACTGTGCTGGATATTGGGGATTCTTGTGCCCGGTCAGTGGCGGCCGCAGTGGCTATGCGCCGGCGGGCGTGGCTGAGGATATCCACTTTCACATCGGATACCAGCACAAGCTTGCGATGGTGTTCCTTCTGGGAACTGACCTCTTCAGCCCTGGAGTGGAAGGCCACCTCAGAGGATCGAAAGTCCAATGCCACCTTGGACTCGGTTATCGCACAGAAGGACAAGGCCGTAAGCCTCAGCCTAAGCCCTTTCGCCCCTCTGCTCCTGCTGCGCGCCCGGCCCAACAACGTCAGGGCCAGCAGGCTAGACCTTGGTATTCCAAGCCCAAGCCGTCAGCTTCCTCTAATAGGAAGCAAGGAGGAAAAGGCCCTGGTGGTCCCTCGGCGGTCCTTCCTCCAAGCCTGCACAGTGCCAGGCTGAGGTGTCGCCCCATCCCGTCCACCCTCCCCTGGTTCCCCCTGGAGAGGCACGGCTCCGACACTTCCTTTCCGCCTGGTCCGCTGTTACCACGGACAGGTGGGTTCTGGAGAGTGGTGGGAAGAGGCCTGCCTCTGGAATTCGAGCAGGCTCCACCCTTCAGAGCCGTCGCCCCAAGGGGGGCTTCGGGGTCCCCAGACTCTCTAGAGGCTCGTCGAGCCAACATCGCCTCCTCCTCCAGAAGGGGGTGATAAAAGAGATAGAGGACCCTCCATCAGAACCAGGGTTCATGTCCAGGTACTTCCTGGTCCCGAAACGGACGGGGGGCTGGCGCCCCATTCTCGACCTACACGACCTGAACAAGTTCCTAAGGTCTCGAACCTTCAGAATGGTCACCTGGCTCAGATAATACCATCTCTGGAACACGCTGTGTGGTTCTGTTCTCTGGACTTTCAGGACACGTTCTTTCATGTCCCTATCCATCCGTCTCATCAGAGATTCCTCCGCTTCAGGGCGGAGGGATCCCTTCTCGAGTTCCAGGCCATGCCCTTCGGCCTCTCTCCAGCTCCCAGGGTCTTCACTAAGTGCATGGCAGTGGTGACAGCGTTCCTGCGGCGCCGAGGGGTCTGGGTGTACCCTTACCTGGACGATTGGCTGATAGCAGCCTGCTCCGGGTCGGAGCTGGAGCGGTCCAGGGATCTGGCCTTCCGGGTTTGCTCTCAACTCGGCCTCCTAGTCAACGAGGCCAAGTCGGAACTCGAGCCGAAGCAGATGATATCTTTCATCGGGGCAGAGCTCGACTCTCTTCGAGCCAGAGCATGGCTCGGCGGACAGGGCCGAGTTCTTACCTCCTTTGCCCAATCATTTCTGGTTGGGCAATCGCGCCCTGCCCGGGACTTCCTGCGACTCCTGGGTCTCATGGCGGCCTGTACCAGCGTAGTCCGTTGAGCACGCTGGCACATGCGTCCCCTCCAGTGGGGACTGGCCAGCCAGTGGTCACAGCGCTGCGATCCTTTGGACCAGCGTGTGTGGACGACCCAGGAGATGTGGAACGCTCTCCAGTGGTGGACCGTTCCATTCCATCTGCAGGAGGGTATCCCGTTTGTCCGCCCCGAGCCGACGGTCTCTCTAACGACCGACGCCTCTTTGATGGGTTGGGGTGCCCATCTGGGGGAACACCGAGTGCACGGCCTCTGGTCCCCGCGGGAGTCCCGATGCCATATCAACCTGCTGGAGCTCCGTGCGGTCCGCCTAGCTCTCACCGCCTTTGCTCCGTTTCTCCGGGGTCAAGTGGTCCGGGTCCAGACGGACAACACCACGACCATGTACTATCTGAACCGCCAGGGCGGGACGCGCTCCATGCTCTTATGCAAGGAAGCGCTCCTCATCTGGTCACTAGTGCGCAGCCTGGAGGCGGATCTCCTGGCCATTCATGTGGCAGGAGCCTCCAACACCCTGGCCGATGCCCTGAGCCGGATAGGGGCTGCATCGCACGAGTGGTCTCTCCTGCCGGAGATAGTACAAGACCTGTTCTCCCGCTGGGGCACACCTCTGGTGGATCTGTTTGCCTCCAGGGAGAACGCGAAGCTGAGGCTGTTTCATGCCCGCCCCCCTCAGCAGGGCTCGCTGCAGGGGGATGCCTTCTCGAGGCCGTGGACCCCGGGCCTCTTTTACGCCTTTCCCCCCTTCCCTGATTCACAGGGTCCTGCTGGCGAGGGAGGACAAGGCGCAGGTGATTCTGATAGCCCCAGACTGGCCTCGCCAGTTCTGGTACCCAGATCTCCTCAGTCTCAGCTCCAGGACCTCGAGGCAGCTCCAGCTCGCCGGACCTGCTCTCAATCAATCAGGGAAGGTGTTCCATCCCGGACCTTCAATCCCTGCACCTGACGGCCTGTGGTTCTGAGCGGCTAGAGTTCCAGGCCTTAGGTCTTTCAGCCGAGGTCCTCAGCGTCGTTGAGGCGTCCGTAGGTGTCGACCAGAAGATGCTATGCCTTCAAATGGAAGAGGTTTTCCATTTGGTGTCAGGATAAAGGGTTGGACCCTTCTCGTGTCCTGTGGCAAGCATTTTGGATATCTATGGTCCCTATCTAGTCAAGGGCTTAGGTCGACAACCCTTAGAGTGCACCTGGCAGCCATTTCTGCTTACCCGGTGCGGGCGGTCAGCAGTCAGTGGCGCGGAGAAAGTGGTCGAGGCGCTTCTTCAAAGGCCTTGATCACACATTTTCCCTCCAGTGCGAACCCCCACCTCCGTGGGATTTACTGCTGGTATTGGCAAAGCTCATGGGCAAGCCATTGAACCAATGCACAGGTGTGGTCTCCCCACCTGTCGTGAAGAACCGCCTTCTTGGTGGCTATCCGTCAGCCAGAAGGATGGGAGAACTCCAGGCAGCATCGAGTCTCCTTACCTGGTCTTCCACAGGGACAAGGTTGTCCCTTCCCCCACCGAAATTCCTTCCGAAGGGTGGTGTGGAGTTTCACCTTAATCGAGTGTTGACTCTGCGGTGTTCTACCACAATCACGCCTCGGAGGCGAGCGTAGGCTCCATACTGGACCCTAGAAGGGCGCCGCTTATTATAAGGAGCGCACGGCTGAAATTCGGGAGAGGTTCGCCAGCTGTTTGTCACCTACGCTGAAGCCGCACCTGGCAGACCTGCAGCCAAGCGGACGATAGGCAGATGGGTCACCTCCTGCATAAATCTCTGCTATGAGTTGGCGGGCATGGAGCCTCCCAGGGGATAGAGCTCATTCACCCGCCATACTGCTGCACCACGGTGGCTGCTTCCAGGGACGTCCCTATCCAGGAAATCTGCAGGGCTGCTACCTGGAAGTCAGCAAACACCTTCATTACCCATTACCACATCGACCTTGAGTCACGCCGGGATGCTGGTTTTGGGGCCTCGGTTCTCCAGTCCTTATTTCCCAAGTAAGTATTAGGGGTGTGCGCCTTGCCTCCCTCCTCCCGGAGAACTGCTAGGAGTCTGCCAGATAGTGTGGATGAACAACATATCCATGTCCTAGAAATACAGGTTACTCACCTGTAACAGGAGTTCTAGGAATGGTATGTGTTGTTCATCCCTACCACCGACCTCCCCTGGCTTGACGCACAACCTGAGCTTCCAGCGGGCCAGATCTGGCGTCATAAGAGTGAGCAGGAGTTTTACCACCGGGTGGGTGGAGGAACTAGCTTGAAGACCTTCCGCAAGATTTAAAGCGGCAAGGAACCTGCCAGATAGTGTGGATGAACAACATATACCATTCCTAGAACTCCTGTTACAGGTGAGTAACCTGTATTTTCTGCACCGCAGTGCGCACAGGAGGGCAGCCAGGAGACTTTTTTTCTTCTCTCTCCACCAGGCTCAGAGTTTAAAATCTAATGCAGCGAAAAAATTCAGCCCATTAATTAAATAAAGCAAAGTATGGGGTGCAGTGTGTAAACTCAGATTGTACACACACCCTTGGGGTTTATGTGCCATCCAACAACTCGAGTGCGTAACATTCTCATTACACACTGCACCGCATACTTTATCCTATATTTATTTGCAGTGCATAGCAGTATTTGAGAACATCCAGTACCAGTACCTTCAAGCCTCCATTGTCTACTGTTCTAGGAAGATTTTTAAAAGATTGGCACTGGCTCTTTTCCCTGCTCAAATGAAATTTGTTTTATTTTCTGTTATCTATTTTATCCATTCATTTGGTATTTTCCAGTGTAGCATGCTCATGATGAATAAAATTCTAGGTAAAAAGTTAATTTTTATGGCATGTATTCTTTGGCCCATTGCAGTTGGTAAATGGTTCCATCTCTCCGTATCCACTTTCAGCTTTTGTATTATGGCTTTTGTGTTAGCTGTCATTGTTTCTTTTCCTGTGGCACAGAATTCTGTTCCGAAGTACAATATGCTCTAAGGCTTCCATCGCAGGCCTTGCCCTTCTATAAGATTTCTCTGGCGTAAATGATTTATTGGCAGTATTTCAGATTTATTAATGTTCATTTTATACCCTTATAACTTCCCAAATGCTTCAGTGACTTTTCATAGTTGTGGATTTGATTTCTCAGAGTGTGTGACTGACATAATCACGTTGTCACCATACGCAGCTGCTTTGTGTTGTTCTCTTCTATACTGTATTCTAGTGATCTTGCTTTTTGTTTTTCAAGCAGGAACGGTTCTAGAGCTAGAGTAAATGAAGCAGGGGAGAGGGGACATCCCTGTCTCGTGCCTCTTTCAGGGAGAAACTAGCAGACTTAAGGTCATTAGTTGTAACTGTTACATGTGGCTCCCTGTACAGTAGCCTCACCATTTGGATGAAGACTGAGGAATGACGTATTTTTCCAAGGTGGTAGATATGACCATTCCACTATGTCTGATGCCTTTTCTGCATCCAGTGTAATCAGGGCAGCTGGTATTTTCAAGTCCATGGCAGTTCATCAGATGTAATACCATTTTCTTAATATTATCTGATAGTTTCATCCCTACCATAAATCCTGTCTGTGTTGCTTTTATGAGGAGTGGCATTATGTTTGTATTTGGTGGCTAAGATCTTTGAGAATATCTTAGTATCTAAGTTTAGTAAGGTTATTGATCTGTAACATGAGCATTTCTCTTTATTCTTGTTTGGTTTGAGAATGAGTGTTATTACCCCTTTAAGCATTGATTTAGGCAGTAATTCTTTCTCCAAATATTCAGTGAATACTGCTTTCAGAACTGGTGCCAATTCTGTTGCCAATGCTCGATAATAATCTGGTGTGTATCTGTCTTCTGCAGGTGCTTTTCCTTTAGGTAGACTGTTTATCGTAGAAGATATTTCCTTTATTGTTATCTTTGTTTGGAGAGATGTAGCCTGTTCCTCTTAGTTTTGGCAGATTTATGTTGTCAAGAAAGTTATTCAGATCTTTAAGTGTTCCAGTGTTCTTTGTTTTATATAAGAAATGTAGACAGCAACAGCAGAAAAAGACCAAAGGTCCATCCAGTCTACCCGAGTTTTATGTTTAGCCCTGCGGTCTGCTGTTACTCCAGAGTCCTAGCCCACCCCAACCCCAATCTCCTCTCCAATTCTGATGCCCTGAACAAGTACTGTAATATACCCTTCAGCAGTAGCGGCTCTAGCCACAAATGGTTACCAGGGCACAGCTGGGGCACAACAGATGGCAGCCAGGGCACTGATATATTGTTACTATGGGGGAAGTTCTGCACCATATGGGGCACCAACTGGGGCACAGTATTTTTTTACCGGGGCACGTGCCCTGGCGGGCCCTGGTGTAGAGCCGCCACTGCCCTTCAGTCTGCCCAACCATGCTTAAAACCACAAACGTTTTTTGCACCCACCACCTTGGCTGGCAGCCTGTTTCATGGCACCACCACCCTTTTCATAAAATAGTATTTCCTCACATCCCTCCTGAACCTCCCTCCTGTTAACTTCCACTCACAACCACGAGACTGCAAGCTGGTATTCAAGTCAAATAGTTGCCTGCAGTTCCCTGTGTTAACTCCTTTTAGGAATTTGAAGGTCTCTATCATATCTCTCCTCTCCTTTCTGGTCTCCAGTGAGTACATGTTGAGTGCCTTGAGATCGCTTCTCCTGGGACATGCCCTGCTGGTCCTGAATCATTTTGTTATCCTGTGCTGCACCGTCTTGAGCCTATCCCTATCCTTCCTGATGCGAGAACCCCAGAACTGAGCGCAGTACTCCAGGTGTGACTTCATCAATGATCTATACAGGTGAAGTATTACCTCCCTTTTTCTGCCATCAGTACCCCTCCTGACACATCCAAGCATCCTGTTTGCCTTGTTGCACTGACTTAATTGCATTAGGGAGTCACTGATGGCAACTCCAAAATCTTGTTCCTCAACCCTGGTACTGAGTCTCACCCTTCCCATCCAGTACTCCATTTTGTGGTTCTTGTTCCCTAGCTGCATCACCTTGCACTTTCTGGCATTGAATTTCAACTGCCAAACCCTTGTTTAGCTGTATATGCTTAGCATTGATGGCACAATCATCCAAGACCCTCTGCAGATAGCCAACACTTTCAACGCTGCGTTCACAGACCTGAGTGGTGTATTCCCCCTTGACTTCTTCGACCTCTCTACCCTCTTAACTGACTATAGGAACTCAGGCCCATCATCCACTCACCCACCCTTTTATTTCAAAACAGTCTCCCCTAGCACAGCAAAAAAATACCTACTCGAGGTCCTTGTCAAATTTCACTTCAGCAGTGACTCATTAGACCTGAAGTTGCTATACCTGGCGTTGGATTCTGTCCTGATACCCATCACAAAAATACTGAATCAGTCTCTCTGCCCCGGGCAGTTCCCCCATGGTGGAAGGCCGCAGTAATGACCGCTATCCATAGGAGTGGAGATAGAGCTTTTCACTGTAACTACCGCCCTATCTCCATCTTCCCTCCCCTCTCAAAAGCCCTTGAAAGAATAGTAGCTGACCAGCTCTCAGAGTACCTGATCAAATGCAGCCTCCAGTGCATTGAGCAGCATGGCTTTAGGAAAAGCCACAGCACTACCTCGGCTCTCTTAGAATATACCATCTTTATCCATAAAGCCCTTGACCGTGAGCACTTAGTGGGGTCAGTGTACATTGACCTTGCTAAGACTTTTGATACAGTTAATCACTCTCTCCTTGTGGACTCCATTCATAACTTGGGGATCTCCCCTGAGACTGTGTGCTGGTTCAAACACAATCTGGAGGATAGATCCCAACAGGTAAAAATTAGCGATGCTCTATCCTCCAGTCTGCCGGTCTGCTCTGGAGTTCCACAAGGCTCCGTTCTGGGGCCCTTGCTTTTCAGCCTCTTCCTGAACTCCCTCCCTCAAGCCTGCCCCGGTGAGCTACTCCTATATGCAGATGGTGCAGTGTTATTCTGCAGTCACTCTGACCCAATTTCCCTTGTTAATAGCCTGCAAGCCAGTTTCACAGCTGCAGAAGGTTGGTTTGCAAAAAACAAACTGATCCTAAATTATCAAAAACAAAGCCCATGTATTTTGCCAGCCCCCACAACAAATTCAGATCAACCCAACTTACGATACTCTACAACCACAATGTCCTTATCCAACAAGTACAGACCTTAAAGTATATTGGTGTTACTCTCGACTGTACGCTGTCCTTCTTTGAACACAGTAATACTGTCTCCAAGGTGATTAACTGTAGATTAGGGATTCTTTATAGGCATAGAAAAAGCATGACCCAAGAAGCACTTCACAATGCAGTCAGCAGCTCTATACTCTCAGTGGTGGACTATGGTCTAGTCATTAATGGTGCAGCCATGGACACAACCTTTAAAAGAGTTAGCACTGCCCTCTACAGATCCTGTCATCTGGTTACAGATGCCCAATTCCGGACACATACGTGCGACTTGTACTCCATGGCTAATTATGAACCTCAGAGAGGTGGGATCAGATATCACACCTGCCTTTACGTGAAGAAAATCAGCTTGGGCTAACCCCCCGCCAAACTCCCAGCACCTTCTTATGCATGTCCCCAACTCTCACACAACTAGGAGTGCATCTGAACAGGCCTGCCAAGTCCCCTTCTGCCGCACCTCGTAGGCCCAACCATCTTTTAGCTTCCGAGCACCCATTTGGCTCAATGGTCTCCCATTCAAAATCCTAGAAGTATCCAAGCTTGGTCCTTTCATGTTTCTCCTTAGACAACACCTGGTCCTGTCTAGCCCTCCGTCCAATTCACCTGTTCCTTTCCCTCTTTCCCTTCCCTATATTCTCCTCGCCTTCCCACAGCCTGTCAGCTCACTCTTTGTTATATCTGAATCCTCCCCTCCTAACGCAACCTGTCTTCCCACTCCTGTATTTTCCTGCCTATCCTCTTTCACCTTGCTTTATCTGCCCCATCAACACATCCTGTCTGCCCACTTATTGGTATTTTTCTGCCTACCCTGTCTCAATGTCTGACCCCCCCCATACGATTCCATAGACTGCTCCTTGTCCTACATTGCCCATTCTCTAGCCGATCCCCTTACCTGACAATGCCCTCCTCTGGCTGCCCGTACATGTCTCTTGTTTGTTGCCACGGTAACACCTTTTGTCGCTCCTTAATTTGTATCTACCTCATGTAAATATTTGCATTAATCCTTTTATTATTGTAAAACGTGTGCTTGTCTATAATATTATTTTGTATCACATTATTTCTCTGTATGTATTGTTTTGTTATTAGTCGACGTGGAACCTGTGTAAAAGAGTTTCTGACTCATAGGTATTGTAATCTAAGAATTTAAATAAAAATAAATATATAATTTGTATAAAAGGATTTGAAGCTTTAATTAATCTCATAAGGGTCTGTTGTTATGTTAGTATTTCTTTTCTATCAATGTAGTTTGTGATATGGCTATTTCATGTTTTAGCCTTAACACTAACATTTTGGTTGCTTTTGGCTGTTTGAAATGTAGTTTGTCTTTCTATATGTATGTTCAACCGGCTTGCCGTAAATGTTCATTGTATTTCTTTTTGTCCATGGTCCACTTATTCCAGGCTTCTTCAGAGTTGTCTTGTTATTTTTTTTTCTTCAAGCCTTTTGATTTTGTCTAGCAGTTTATCCTTTTTCTTCTGCTTCTTTTTCTTGCCTGTACATAATACTATGCATTTACCACATACTGTACCCTTTAGTGCTTCCCAGATTGTTAGTCAGTCTGTGATGGTTGATTATGACAATTGAAGCCTTGTATTGTACTTTGTATATCTTTTTGGCACTCTTTGCAGGACGAAATTATTAAAGTCACGTTGTGAGCTATACCTTGGGCCTCGTAGCCCTCTGCCCTGGGGCGCTGATAGTCCCTGTTTGTTAAAATTGTAATTTTTAATGCACTCCTGTAAGAAAGGGAAGGGATTGGAACGTTGGCAAACTGCCAGCCAGCCGATCCTTTTCCACTCCACCTGCTTCGCCCCTGCTCTCCCCTGTATTGTGACATTTAATCAGGAAACGCGTAGGGACATGCCCCATACAAGTGTACGGGGCTTGTTTTCAGAACAGTTTTACAGAACTTTAAGCAACCTTTTGAGAAAAACGAAAGCCACTGCACAACTAATAGTTAAGTTCTGTAAAATCGTGTTGAAAATGAGCCCCATAGACTTGTATGGGGCACATCCCTGCTCTCTCCCCTGGTTAAACAGCACAATACAGGTGAGTGTGGGGGCGCAGTAGGCGGACCAGGAAGTAGAAAGGGACTGGCTGACTGGTACTTTAGCCAGCATTACGATACCTTCCCTTCCTTACAGGAGTGCATTAAAAACTAAAGTTTTAACACACAGGTACTATTGCTGCACTGGTGTAGCGGGCTATGAAGCCCAAAACTATTTTTGAACATGTCACACCTTCACTTTATAAAGCTTCAGCTTTGTGTTCTAGGTCCTTGAACATCTAATGCTAGTGTTAACCTCATAGTGGCGTGGTTCAGTATTGTTACAGATAGTATCACAATGCCAGTAATTCCTGCTGAATTCCCATTTGAGATGAGCCAGCAATTCTGGAAGCTGTTGTGTGCATGTGAGATCTGAACGTGTATTCCCTGTTGTGTGGGTGCATTATCCTCCATGTATCTTTGAGGCTGTACTCGTTAGTAATATCTGAGACCACCTTCACACTTTGTGTTAGCGTTTGTCTTAGGTTCATGCGGACAATGTCAATGCGAATGTAAATAAGCTGCTTGATACTTTGCTTAATCTACCTAAGTTTGACCAGTTTAAGAGAGCACTACTGGCATCCCTAACAGTTCGACGCAGCTGTAACTACTGATCATCCCAAGTCCCTCCCAGTATACACTTTGAACTGTCAGACTTTGGCTCTGCTACCATGTACCATTACTGTGCTCGTTTTACACTGTTTCTGTTTACCTGCCTTACTGTAAGATTGTATACAATTGATCTAGCCTATTTATTTGTACTTGTTTGACTTCATTACTCTGGAATGTGCTTATTGCATTTGCCATCTTGCCTTGTAATCTGTTGTTGACGTGGAATCTTTGTAAAAGAGCATAAATAAATAAGGACTGGGTGTAGTATTAGATGCATATTACCACCTATAATACATAAGAAACTACCATTCCAAGAAACCCTTGTTTGGCAGCACCCAGAAGGCAGGATATTAGCTGTTGCAGAAATGCTAGGGTGTTCAGAAGTAGCATTAATCAGTGTATCTGGTCCAAATTCAGACAACCAAACATTCTTCAGCTGTATCATTTAACATTTAACAAAACCAACAGAATACAAATGGATTATCCCAATTTGGTTGCCTCCCTTCCTTCTACTTTCTCCAGCACCAAATGGTTTCCTTACTCAGTTCCTTCTCATCATCTGGGCATCATCGCTTCTCACATGTGTCTCCTGGATAAATGCAGTTTGTACCTTATTTCATTTAATACGTTGTAGCAGTACTTGTCTTTCAAGCACTGTCTGCACCCCTTTAACATTCCATGCTAGACATGTAACCTAGTTGTCGTCCATAGTCATTTTTCATTATTTGTTCTCACATTTCGTTTAAGCTTCATGTGTCTTTTTGGCCTTTTTGTGTTCTTTTGTGTGTTTCTATCATCATTATTATATTCGTATCCCAGAAAAAAGTCATACTGATCCGATTTCCTAGACTGTAGGGAAGTACTGGCTTGGTTCACTGCCACCCTACTTGTCCTCCCGCTTTTCAATCCCTCCTCCCTCCTGCTACTCCCTCCTTTCCTCCACACACAGAACGCTTGCCCTACCATCTTGGCATACATCATCTGGTCGTGCTGCCTTCTTGTACAAATTCCTTAACATCTGGAACTCCCTCCCCCTAGAAATTCGCTCTACCCAGTCCCGCCATTCCTTTGATTTCCTCCTTCGCAAGCACACTGTTCGCTGCTGCAACTGCACTTAACCCCTCCCTCCCTCTTTACTTCAAAGGAAGGGGTGATACCTCCCATCGCCCCTCCATTTTCCACAGCCTCCCGACTCCTCCCTAATGGCCCCCTATCCTCCCTTAGTCCCTTCCAATTCCCGCTAATTGCCTCCACCGCCATCCCTCAGCATACCTTGGCTATCGACCTCCACTACTCTGCTCTTCCCCCCCGCCCTTCGTCTCACCCCCGTACTACTCCTACCCCATACTTTCTCTCTCTCTCTCCACTATCTTGCTAGCTGTCTGTCCCCCTGCAGGGTTCTCATTATCCTGAAGGGGAGTAGGTTCTTGGCTGACCCCCATCTGCCGCCTTCCTCCCTTCCACCACCCAGCCAGTCTAGCCATCTTAATGCGTTACAATATAGCAGCACTTAGTAGCCTGTTCGTCCCATACTCTCATCAAGCACTTGTGCTGCATATGCCATCTGCCTGGCTACTTGTTTGCATTTCTCATGTTCATAGCATTGTTAAAAGTACTACTTTTAGTTTTTTTCTGGATTTTCTTTCACAGTGCCTCATTTTTTGGGGTGTCTTAGAGTAATTTTTTAAAGTAAGTTATTATACATCTACTGTCATTATCCATCTCATAACGATAATTTATAATAGTCTGAAGTGCACTGTATTTATGTACACTGTGTTCTTTTAGCATAGTTTGTTCTTTTGCTCTTCCCCTTCATATAATCGGCTCATGTTGTCTTTGCTGGTGAAACATTTCAAAATAAAATAAACTGTAGCATGACACATTTCTGCCTCTTTTCCCCCCTCCACCCGTAAACATTAATTTCTTTGCTTAGTAGTTTCAACTTCTGACTAGCAGTTAAATAATTAACATTTAACCTTGTGGTATGTGTCTCTATTATTTTTTTTAGACTTGCTAAAATATGCATTACACCTTCACTCAGACATTTATTCCTAGGTGTCTATGTTACTTAAGCATTATTTTCCAGAATGTGTTGGCACCATCTGATGATTTGTCGTATTACTTATGCATTCCCTCCTGTATTACCATTGCAGTTCAGCTGAATGCATGCCCACTTTATACTCCAGTTATCATGTATTTTTCTGTTTAACATTCACAGGAGCTCTTTCTGATATATGTCATGTGAGGCTGCTCTTTTGTTTGCTAGGTACCCCACACCCACTCCTCAACTTTCTTTTATCATCTCTTGACCTTGGTTCTCTGTTGTTTCACTATTATTTACCCCCTTATCTCATTTATTTTTATTTAGTTTTTGTTGACCGGGTAAGTGCACTAGACCAATGGTTCTCAGACTTTGTCACAGTGAGCCTCCCCAAATCCATAGAAAAGATTTTGAGCCTCCCCCAAAAATTGAAATAATCTTGGGCCTCCCCAAAGAAAAATAACGTACTGTACTTTGTGCAGTACACCATGAATAAATTGAAACCCTTTTGAGTACTTGGCTCACATTCAGTTTTTTGTCTTATACTGACTTGGAACTTTTGAAAAAGAGCTCCTGTGCTCAAAGGTGTTATCTGAATAACAAATAAATAAAATAAACAAATATTATTATTCAACTTATTGTAAACCTCCCCCACACAGGCCCATACCTCTCAACCTTTCTTCACCAAAATGTGTGACACGATGTGTGACAAATGAGCAAAATGTGTGACATATCGTCTAACATGGCACTGGAAGCTCAGAACACTATAGCTATCAGTGAACTAATGTTCATGATGTGTTTTCAGGGCCGGATTAAGGGGGGGACAAATGGGGCAAATGCTGAGCCCCCGCCATGAACTACCCCCCAGTAGTAGGAAGCAAGAGACACTTTTAGTAGGTGGCCTGGTGGTTTGTAAATCATGCCACCTCCCCTGCGCCTTAAGCGGGATTAAGCCGCAGTCAACCTCCCCCCATAGGCCCCGGCAGCTTGCTCTCTTAAACGCTGTGAAAGCAGCCTGACTTGGAAGAAGCACATTTGTTAAATAAAATAAAAAAAAACACACAAGCCCCCTGACACAGATTGGCCCCAGCAAGCCTACATTGCAGATTTCTCTTGTTCCCCTTCCCTCAGGTGGTACAGTACTGGTATGGATTTGTAATAAATCATGCCTCCCCCACATGAGTCAAGAGTGAATCAACCCCGAGCTTGCTGCATAAAACAAAACAAACAAAAAAATGACTTTGGGAAAGAGTTTCTTTAATTAAAAGAAAACAAAAACACAAGCCCCCGGACCCTCCTGCTACAGATAGGCCCCCGGCAAGCCAACATTGCAGAAGATTTCTCTCATCCCCCCACCCTCCTCCTCCATTATTTGCAGCCTGCAGCTAGGGTCGGGTGACTTGCTAGAAAACAAACTGGCGCTGTGTGGCACAAGAAGTGAAGAAGGCTAACTATGCAAGCACCGTGATCTACCTCCTTAGGATACTGACAGGTTTTCCACTTTTTTGAGTCTGGGACTGGACCTGGACCGGTGCAAGTTGCGACCAGACCTGGGCTGCTGCTGCATATCTCGAGGCGGGCGCCAGGATGAGGAGCTTTGCATACAATCCATCTGGGCATCATTTTTTAAACCACGCTTTCTTGGTGGTTTTTGAGGCTCAGCATGCACTTTGCCAGCGGCAGCACCTGCACTCGCTATCTGTACGCCACGGCCACTCTATCACTAGCAGCTTGATTAATCGATGCACTGTCCTAAACTGCCTGCTGCTGCTAAACTAAGGAGTTTCAAAGGGAGCGCCAAGCAACAGCAGACAGCTTGAGTTCAGTAAGTGGCTTAGAAAGTTGATATCTGTATTTTATTTTTATGCTGAGATAATTGATCTGATCTTGTTCAAAGAAGAGATAAAGGGACGTAGGTGTGTGTATACATGCATGGATCCTCTAACTCTGAAATAAATGGAATTAATCATTCCTTTGATATCCCATGAGCAGATAAAGGTATGACATCAGTCTGTTTATTTGGAGTCATAGCATTTGTACATTGAGCGGCACACTTCTGTACAATGGGTACATAAAGTAACTTACTGTTGTTTGGAGTAGGATGCATACCTCTTAGTAAAGCACTGTTTATTTTTGTTTCATTTATTTCCTTAAAATAAACTTGTGATTAAAGAGGTTATTAAAGATTACTTTGCTTTTCTGAACAGGGTCTAGAGGAAGCGACTTCAATAAAAGCCCCAAAACTCACCACAGAGCATCTAGACCCCAGAGCATCTGGCCTGGCGACCTTCATGTCTTGTACAGTACAATAAATATAACATTACAGACTATGACAACATGACAGGGTGTTGTACTTCAAGTTACTTTTTTCTCCTGTGAATAATGGGGGTAGTCTCCCCATATGGTGGTTGTTATGGTTAATAAACAACATGCTCAGTAAATGTTGCGCAAAATAAAACATTTTGGTATGGAAAGTTGGGCGTTTTACATGGCCACCCAAGTTGTGAGTGTCCCAGGCCCCCCATGGCTTGATCTGGCCCTGTGTGTTTTGATAACTGAGCACAATAGATTATTATGAATTTCTGCTTTAAAGTCTCAGTGGGAAATGTGGAATATCACCTTCCCCATGATCGACAAAGGGTTTCTGAGAGGTAAAATGTGTGACATACCACATAATGTGTGACAGTTGAGAGGTATGCACAGGCCAACCTACTTGCTCTGCTATTTTCACTCTTGAACCATTGTTACCCCTTGTTGCAGTACCTTCATGGGTCAGACTACTTTCTGTTTCCTCTCTATATGAAATAACCTTCCTGCATACTTTGCCTCTCCCCCTCCTTCTCTGCTCCTAAGCAACATCTCGGGGATTACTTTGCTCCTTCCTGCTATTGCTCTTAGCACTTCTATGCTCAACCCTTGTATTTTGGCTGTTCTGCCATCATTTTACAAATTGATCAATTATCACCACTCATTATTAATTTATTGTTCATATTTATTTGCACTATTGCTCATTGTATATTTCTTGATTGTTTTGCAGTTACCTTTTGAAATGTATTCACTCCCTACCCTTCCCCGGGTACACCTGGAATGAGCCTTGGCTCATTCACTTTCCCTTGTCACCTATTAGAAAATAAATACATAAAATTCACCTACTATTAGTATCCTCTTTCAGTTTGCTTCATCTCTTCACTCAAAATATATAAAACCCAAAATTTAAATATAGTACTTTTTCATACTTGCTTGAGCCTCCCCTGGAACAGGTTGGGGCCTCCCAAGGGAGGCTGGCCTCACCATTTGAGAACCCCTGCCCTAGACTCCAGATCAGCTGGGGTCTAATCTAACCGTCCATTGGGAAGGAGTTCACTTTTAGTCCAGTTGACCCTGTGTCCAGATAGAGAGCTGTATTACTGTAGCAGGGCATGCACTGATGGTAAGTTGTGGTCTGGATTTCTAAAGTAGAACAGCAGATCATCTGTGTACAGAGCAATTTTATGCTCATTTCCCCTGTCCTGGAATCCCCGAATGTCTCTGTGCTTCCTAATGGTGGCTGTCAGCGGCTCCAAGGAAAGAACATATAGGAGTGGGGATAGGGGGCACCCCTGATGAGTAGTCTGCCCCAACAGGATGGGGGGTGTTAGCATGCTATTAATTATGACTTGAACCATGGGAGAGGAGTACATTGCCCTGGTCCAGTTCAGAAGGTTCATGCCCACTCCCATGCACCTTAGGGTTTCAGACATGTACCCCCACTCCACACAGTCGAAAGCCATCGCGGCATCAAGGGCAAGTATGGCTGCCCCGTGTTTTGTGGAGGACTTCCCTCAAGCGTGGATCACGATTATGGTCTTACGGATATTGTACTTCCTTTGGCATCCCTGTACAAACCCCACCTGATCCGGGAATACCAGCGTGTAAAACAGAGGCTGAAGACAGGATGCAATAACCTTGGTGAGGATCTTGTAATCTGCGGTCCATGGCAAGGATCTTGTAATCTGCGGTAAGCAGAGAAATGGGGTGGTAGGATGCACACAGGGTGGGGTCCTTCCCTTGTTTTGGTAGTATGGTTATTCTGGCAGACCATTTGGAGGGGGGTAGAAGGCCTCTATCCAATCCCTCCGCCAACATGTCGTGCAAGTGGCTCTAGCAGTACAGGAGCAAATATTTTGAAAAAAATCTGTGGGTAAGCCATTGAGTCCCAGGGCCTTTCCACTCTTGAGCATTATAATAACCTTTTAGATTTCTGCCACCGTAAGTGAGGCCTCTAGGCCCTGGGCTTCTATTGAGGTCAGGAAGGAGATAGGTGCTTTCTCAAAGAAGGTGTTCATTTGTTGAGTAGAAGGAGAGACCTCAGTCCTATCTGTCATAAACTGCGGCCTTATCATCTACTGCGCTGACATGGACACAGCCCTCAAAAGGGTAAAAACTCTACTCAGTAAAGCATGTCAATTGGTCCTGGGAGCAGATGGCTGGACACACACTTGTGATCTCTATAAAGCAACTGGATGGCTACCCCTTCACCTCAGGGCTCAATACCAGGCCTGCCTTCTGGCAAAGAAAGCTATGCTTGGGCTAGCTCCTGAATCCACCTCTTGTCTATTCAAGCCAAATCAACCAACTGCCTGTACACATAGTTCATCAAAGGGTGAGCTTGTGGTACCTTTTAAGCGTACCTCACTAGCACAGAGCTCTCTCTCTGCTACAGAGGACCCAAGTGGATAAATGCTCTCCCCTCAGAACTTACTGAATGTAGAAAGGTCAGCAAATTCAGAACTGGTCTCTGAGCACTTACAAGCTCTCGACTGTGTATGTGAGTGCCCCAACACAACCTAACCCTATACTTTCAACCGAGAGTTCCCTGAACGTTCTTTTTCAAGCACTTGGTATGCTGGTTAACATCCCCCCAACCTCCCACTGCTACGCTACTAGAGATCAACCCCCTACCCTCCCAGCCCCGCTTAGGCCCTGTTCTCTGCTTTCTACCACCACACTAACCCCCACCCCCACAAATTTACTGCCCGCACCTAACTCACCCCCCACCCATACTTCTCCCGCCCACTTTCATTGCCATCCCACCTCGCCCTCCCCTCCCATTTCTCCCCACCCCTATCCCTCTCCACTGACCACCACCACCAAGGACAAAGCCATCTCAGGCTGCCACTCGAGCACAACTTCAACTAAGCCTTCTCTCTGGTGACCCTGCCCTTCCCTTGCACGAGTTCCTGAAACCATTCTGCTGACCTGTGCACTCAGCATCTGGGCAGCTTACCTCTAGGAACTTACTTAAATTGCCTGTCTTTATATGTAGGACTGATGGTGAAATTTCATTGTAAATTTCTAGACAATTTGTAACCAAAGTGTAACTTGACAATTTAAGCACAATTGTTTTGATGTAACGTATGTAACCTGAAATCAAGCTATCTTTAGTACGCCACTGTACTTCTGCGTATGTACGGTTTTTGCTGTTTGGTCTATTCTAAACTGTATCTGGCTTGGAATCTTTGTAAATAAGCCATTGGCTCAAAGGTGTTAATTCCATACTGAAATAAATAAATAAATAAAACAGGGACTTGTAAAAGGCCCCGAACTCCGCTTCTGTCTGAGAGGTTGTGGTTGTTACCTGATCCGATCGAGTTTGGAGCTGGGTGATTGTCCTCTCCCCTTCACGTCCGCGCAACTGCCAGGCTAAGTATTTCTCCCCTCTGTCACCATCAAAATAAGCTCCCATGTGGGATCACAGTATGAAGTGTTCTAGTCGAAGGCTACTCAGTAGATTTAAATGCCATTTCAGCTTTCGGACAGCCCCATACAAGGAGGGGTTCGGCCTTTTCATGTGCCCCTCCTCACAAGGTGCATTCTTAACACTAAACTGCCCAAGCTTCTGCTATGATTGTTTCTTACTGTGAGCTGAATATGCAGTTTCTTGACCCCGAATGTGAGCCTTAAGGGCCTCCCACCTTGTTCGATGGGATGTGCCCCCCCTCATGTTATAATGTAGAGACTCCCTGATTGTCTTGGACATAAACTCCACAAAAGTGTTGTCTCAGAGCAATACAGGGTCCAAGCCCCAGCGTCGGGATGTGGACGGGGATCCAGGGGTCGTGATGGATAGGGTCAGCGAGGCATGGTCGGATATTAAGATCGAGAAATATTTAGTGGGACTTATGTCGGTAAGAAGAGTAGAGCTAACCAGCAGCCAGTCCAGCCTGGCATATGAATGGTGAGCATGGGAGAAGAATCTGTACTTTCGTCTGGTCAGGTGCTGGTGTCTCCACACATCTGTCAGCTGGAACGTGTCCTCCAATTCCCCCAGTGCTCTTGTGTTTTTAGAGGTGGGTATGGGGGTAGGGATTGCCTGTTCAGCGGTTATATCCCAGACAAAACCCACGGACCTGGGAGGGAGGCCATGTCCACTGCCAAACGCTGGTAGAATCCCAGGTCTTCCACATTATAGGCATACACTGACCCAATAGATAAAGTACCCACACCCTCGAGTGTGACATTGGCCAGTACATATCTCCCTCCTGTATCCAATAGCGTGTGATTTACTTTGACCCTGGTCCCCTCGTGGAAACCAGATAGCCACCCTGAGCCTTTGTGGAGAAACATGAAGTAAACCACTCCTCTGTCCTCACAGCCTCCACATGGGACATATGGGTCTCTTGCATGAGCAATACCTGGACTCTAGATCTTTTTATCTCAGTGACAACACGTTTACTTTTAATGACAAATTTAATGCTGTTGACATTCCATATTGCTGTATTCATCACTGTATTAACCATTCTCCCACCCAGTGCATAGCCCGGTAATAGCTGGAGAGGGACTCCAGCACCACATTAACTCAACATTTAGGTGCAGTACTTTTACTGCATTTAATATTTTCCCCAGTGGTCTGAAACCCCCCCCCACAACCCATTGTGAACTGGATATTAAACATTACTAACATGTAAAGCCAACATAGTAACTTTTAACACCCCCAGCTTGCCCCCTTGAGTACATTCTCGTCCAGTCATTAATCTCTTGCAAACTAATGGCGGTTGGTGTATTTTAAAGAGTTAATCTCTCACCGTGGATGGGCACAGTTTGAGAGGTCAGTGTGAGCACGGATGCCCAAATCGCAGACCCTTTAAAAAGGAAAAACACAGAAAGATTCAAGATAAAGTAAGGAGTAACACATAAAGTTTGAAACATAAACAAGCATGTGAGATGAAGTGGGAGGGGTATTACTCCCCAGTCTCCTCTACTCCCCCAGGTGGGTAAGTTAAGCTGTGTACGCTGTTAGTGGGGGAGGGAAGTCTCCCTCTCAGCCCCTTTTATTCCCGGGTACAATCGGGGGACACTTTTTACCCTACGTTATAAAGCAGATAACGTCCCCCTTCCCACCCCACTCTACAACCAATAGGGCTGCATTTTAATGGCAGAGGCAAACAACCTGCAAGGGGGAGATGAAAGAGAAAAAAACTAAACTTTTAAGTTATGTTCCATTTTTATAGGTAGCCCCGGATCTATTCAAACAGCATCACCTGCCACTGCACTATATTCCTTGTACGCTTCAATTCTCCAAGGCCCATTGCAACTCATTTCCCAAGACATGGTCGGGCTGGTCTTTCATAGGGATTGCAGCAGTCAAGTGTGGTCTGGAGCATAAAATAGGGAAGGTTCCGTATGTGTGTCTCAGGAGGTGCAGTCTGTCCCTGTACTGGCTAAGGTATTAAATGTGGTCTTCTTCCCACGCGTGGGGGGCTGATTTAATCCAGTTCAGTGCCCCTAGGATCGATCACCCTGCTTTATTTATTTAAGAGTTTCACCAGGAAGGCACACTGAGCAGAGTACTGCTCGATTCCAGTTGTGTCCTGGGGGAGAAGGGAGGGGAGATCACAATACAAAAATAAAATGCAGTAAGACAGATTGTGCAAGACAACAACAAAAACAGCACTTAAAATAGATTACTGCATGAGCAGAGCAAGACAAACAAGGTGCAACAAGGTACATAAGAACAATCAGGGGATGAAAAGTCCCAAAGTCCGAGGTCCGGGACTCATTTAAACTGCAGGCGGACTTGAACTGCACAGCCCTATTCAGTCTGACGGACTTGGCTCTTGGCTGTGCAGTTCAGTGTAATTGCATGCATGTGCAGTGTCTCTCCGTGCTGGCAGGCAGATTATGAATTTCACCCCTCCCCCGGGAGCGCCCTTACCTCTCCTGACATTGTTGACTCTTCAGGAATGTGCCGTGGGTTGGAGGAACGTTTTACTGGAAGGCAGAGTGCTGGATGTCTCAGGAACTTCCAACTGGCTTCCTGATTGGGTGACTCTGGAGCTTGTGGCACGCCCAGGACACAGGAGGACTCGTGGGAATAATGTGAATCACAAGAAAAGCCACTAGGGAGATCACATGAGTATTCTAACTGTGATCATGTGGTGGCTATTCTGCACATGTTTAGAACAGTCGCTAGTGCGCCATCATTTGCAATCTGTCTCTCAGAGGAATCAGACGTTCGGTCTGTGTCAGCCATTATTAGGCTGACTATATTGTGGGTGCATTAATAGGAGCTGTTAGGATACTTTCGGGGTAAAAAAAAAAAAACAAGCAGAGTTACACTGCCTGCTGAGGTTATTTTTGTTGTGGACAAGTCGGCAGTGTAGGGGAAAACTGGAGGGAGTGAACTGGGGCTTCACTTTCATTTTTGGGCTTAAAATCTGCTGTGGAACAATGAAGGGAGTGAACAAAAGTGAACTGGTCGTTCAGCTCATCAGTTTAGAGCTTAAAATCTTTTGTGGAAAACAGGAGGGAGTGAACAAAATTGAAGGGGCTTTAGCTGTAATTATTTCTGCTTACAAAAACCTAATATTGGGCCCTGCAATCGATTTGAGCACTGTCTAGGGGTCACTCACTGACCCTCACAAAAGTTCTGTTTTTTGACACACAGACTAAAAGGGGTACACTATTTGGACCAGACCCTTTCGTTTAGGTAGTGTTGTGTTGTCAGGAAAGAGCTGTAGTTAAAAGAAATCTACCTATTCTTAAGCACTGCAGCCCCTGACTAAATAGCTAACAACACTGAAGACTAAAGGGATTATTTTTCTTGGCTTGAGAATTGACTGCAATTAAAGTTAGAAAGTGTGACATTATTTTGTTTGTCAGAATAAAAATGATCTCACTGCTGTTTCTCTTCCTTTGAAACGGAGCAGAGTTTAAGGGGACTGATATAAATAACACCAAGTTCTGCTACAAATAATATTATTTCAGGCCTCTGAAAGCAACTAACCTAATAGTCTTCAGGTGAAGCTACCTCTGGCTGGAAGCTGCGACACTGGACTTAAGATTTGCAAGAAAGCAAGTTGTGTTCACAACAGAGAAAGGTGAACCTTACAATTTACAATTGTCTTTGGTTTGAAGCAGATTCCTTAGGAAACTTAATATTCTTCAGGTGGAGGATACTTCTAACTGAAGGGTGAAATAAGGAACTTAGAATTATCAGAAAAGGCAGTCTTTCAATCAACAGAGGGAGGTGGAGCTTGCTTTACTTTTGTTACAATTGTTAAGATTTTCAGTGCAGGAAGAGTTTCAACCCACAGGGGCTTAATACTGTTTTCTGTGTCTGCCCTTCTGCACAGCTGACGTGTTTTGGGGCTGACTGCTTTCAGAGCATAAGTCACCAGGCTGTTTTGGAGCTGGGGAGGTTTACCTGTGTCTGACTTGGATGTTTGGATTTTTCTCTGTTTGATTAACAGGGTATTTTCTCTGTCAAATTGTCGTGTAGGGCATCTTGCTGACAGGAAGGCATTCATCGCAGCGGTAGGTCAGAGCTTTTAGCTGATTGTTTCATGAGGGCACAGTTTAGGCCCAAACCCTTCCCACCCACCCTGGAAATAGTTCCTTTATACCTGGGGTTCTGACATCATTTCCTCAAGAGGGCAAGGTGCATATCACTGTCATATCCTCTCTAGCACACTGCATTGACAATACAGGCATACACATTATATAAATACATATATTTCTATATAACACACCAATTACACACACACAAAAAAAAAAACACTAAACAAGGTAGACAGTTATGTGGGGAGTAGTGCAATGTAATGGCTGTGGGGCAGCAGTCTTCGGGGAGTCTTCCTGGAGGCTGAGATGCTGCCCTGTTTGCAGACAACTATCTGCCCTGAGGGAGGAAGTTGCCTGTCTTCAGGCCGAACTGGACAGTAGCAAGGGAACCTCCCCCATCCAGGGAGCACCAGAGCCACCACCACTACCTCAGAGGTTGCAAAGAAAGCACAGCAGGTGGACCACAGTGGGCTCAGGGAGGGTAAGGGTGGTGGAACAGAGGCACACCCAGTCAGTTGTTCCACTCCACAATCCATACACCATTCTGGGGGAGCATAGTTCCCCTATGGATGCACCCGCAGAGGAAACTAAGGAGGGTGCAGACAACTGTCACAAGGGAGGCCCTCAGGAAGGAGGCAGAGGGCACCACAGGAAAAGGAAGCAGCTCCTGGTGGGGGACTCAATTATTAGGGGGATAGAACTGGGGGGAGCAGGGAAAACTGAAGTAAGGTGTCTGCCTGGTGCCCATGGCTTGGGGGACAGGAAGGCGCATCCTTAGGATCCAAAAGAACAGTTGCAGGGAGTCTGAGCTGGGCGTCATTGTCCACCTAGGGACAAATGACTTGGCTCATCATGAGATTAGAGCAGTGCAGAAGGACTTTATAGAGTTGGGGAGGGGCTTAAGACAAGTAGCACACACAGTATCCTTCTCAGAGGTGCTGCCTGTCAGTGGCATGAGTGAGGCGAGGGTACTTTGCACCATGCAGTTTAACGAATGGTTGAAAAAAATGGTGTGGAGCACAGAGGTTTGACTTCATTGGGGACTGTGTTCCACCTGGAGGGACACCAGCCTATATTGGCAGGATGGTCTGCATCTGTCCAGGAAGGGAACAAGTCTTTTGGGCAATCGGTTTAAATGCTTCATTGGCAAGCTTTTAAACTAGTCAAGGGGGAGGTACTGATAAGCAGCAGGAAAATCCCAGCCTCCCCCTACAAAACAGAGTACTAAATGAGAAAAAGACCAAGGTAGAAAGGTCAGTGGTGGATGCTGCTACAGAAGGTAAAGCCATCAAAAAATGGAGAGCAATGAGTACCAATGCCCGTAGTCGGGGTAACAAGCTTCCTGAATTAGTGGCCTTGATGGAGGAGGAACATCTGGATATTGTAGTCATAGAAACATGGTACACAGAACCATGACTGGGACGTAAACATACCAGGATACACTATCTACAGGAGGGACAGGGAGGGTAAAAGAGGAGGAGGGGAGTAGCTCTCTATATAAGAGAAGGAATCAAAGCAACAGAACAAAGGGTAAACAGGAAGGAGAAGAAGCACTGTGGGTCAATTTGAGGCAGGCAATGGCACACAATTTGCACAGGGGTTATGCAGACCCTCTCTTAGGGAGGAAATGGACAAGGAAATGATAGAAAGTATACTTAGAATGGCAGATAAAGGGAAATATTGCTGATGGGTGATCTGAATATGTCAGATGTTAACTGGAGTGCAGTTGCAGCAGCCACTTCTAAGAGTGGGGTTATTCTAGATGCTACAGGGCATGCCTTGAGACAACTAGTATTGGAACCCACTCGAGAGGGGGCAGTCTTAGACCTGGTCCTCTCAAATGGAGATGGAGGAGGATCACAGATGTAGAAGTGGGTAGCCATCTGGGAACTAGCGACCATCGAACAGTATGGTTCTAATAAACACAGCAATAAGTCAAGCCATACAAAGACAAAAGTACTGGACTTCAGGAGGCTGACTTTGCCAAAATGGGTGAGTGCCTAAGGAATGCACTAGCAAATGGTGGGAAGGAGGTGGAAGAACAATGGGAATTATAAAACTGCCATCACAGAGGTAACGAGCCTTTGTGTGAAGCAAATAAACAAAACAAAACTATGAAGAAACCACTATGGTTCTCAAAGGAGGTGGCAGTGAAGGTTCAAGAGAAAAAGCATTCAGAAAATACAAGGAATCACAGAAGGAGCAGGACAGAGACTTGTATCAGTTAAAGCAAAAGGAAGCTGGGAAGGCAGTCAGAACAGCAAAGGCCCAAACTGAGGAAAAGGTAGCCAACTCAGTTAGAAGGGATAAAACCTTTTAGGTACATCAGGGGCGAAGGAAGACTAAGGGAGGATAGTGAGGCTTAATAAAGGGGAGGGAGGGTGGGCAGAGGTGACTGTGAAAAGGCAGAGATACTAAACAAATATTTTGCTCAGTATTTACAAATGAAGAGGAGGAGGTACCTAAAACAAACAATAGAAAACACTCTGGATACAGAAGTTGATACCAACCTATTTACATACTAACATACTAAAATGCCAGCAGAATAGGCCTATTGGTCTTCGTGTCTGCTCGTTTAGTCAGTCCCAACCTGGGTGCTGACCTTGCTGTCCCCTAGCCTTCTCTGGCTTCTCCTTCCCAGTTCCGGATATTCTTGCTGCATTGGATTTTGCTTCCAGAACCCTTCCCTGTACCTGTCCCACCCCTCTTGAACCCCTCCACTGTCTCTGCCTCCACCAGCCCCTAGGCAGTGCATTCCATGGCTCCACCACCCTCTCAGTGAAGTAGCACCTCCTCCTTTCTCCCTGAGATCTTCCCCCTCCAGCTTCCATGCCCTCTAGTGGCCCCTCCTCCTTCCTTGAAGCACCCGACTGTTCCTCCTCTATTTACCCTCTTCATGTACCTGAAAGATCTCTATCATGCCCCCGGTCCCTTCTCTCTTCCAATGTGTACATATTTAGCTCTTCGAGCCTCTCCTCATAGGTCCTGTCCCCAAGCCCCAAATCATTTTGGTTGCCCTCCTCTGGACCCTCTCCAGGAGGTTAATGTCCCGCTTTAAGTGTGGCCTCCAGAACTGCACGCAGTACTCAAGGTGCGGCCTCACCAAGCAGTTATACAGAGGGAGTATCACTTCCCTCCTTCTGGAGGTGATCCCCTAGCGATGCATCCCAGCATCCTGTTGGCCTTGGCTGCTGCCCTCCTACAAGTCTCAGAGTTGTTCATCTTGACATCCACCACCACCCAGGTCCCTCTCAGCCATCGAGACTTGTAGCATTTCCCCCAGGGTGTACACTTGACCTGGGTTTCTGGCCCCAGGTGGAGTACCTTGCATTTCCCTGCATTGAACCTCAGCTTCCACTTTCTAGACCATCTTCCAGAGCCTCCAGGTCCCCTGTAGGGCCACCCTCCCTCCTCCCCATCCACCACCCCCCAGTTTCAGGTCATCTGCAAAGAGACTCATCTCACTCCTGATTCCTGTCCTTATGTCAGAATCGTGGCGTTGAACAGAAGGGCCCAAGGACTGATCCCTGTGGGACCCCACTAATGACCCTCCTTGGGAATGAGACTATCCCACCAACTACGACCCTCTGGGTCCGGTCCTGGAGCCAATTGCCTATCCATCTGATCATCTGGTTCCCCACCCCCATTTCTCCCAGCTTATCCAACAGGCCCATTTACAGGAGAAAGGGTTCAGAAAGAACTCTTAAAACTGAAGGTGGACAAAGCAATGGGGCCTGATGGGATTCATCCCAGAATTCTAAAAGAACTAAGGGTAGAACTAGTGACACCACTGACTACCCTCTTTAACAAATCATGGGAGGATGGGGTGGTACCTGAGGACTAGAGGAGGGCAGATGTGATTCCCCTTAACAAAAGTGGGAGCAGGGCAGAAGCAGGAAACTACATACCTGTTAGTTTAACCTCAGTGATAGGGAAAATGATGGAATCACTTCTGAAGGAAAAGAATTGTCGAGTACCTAGAGGCAGAGGGGCTCGGACCCAAGGCAGCATGGATTCACAATGGGAAGGTCATGTCAGATGAATCTAATAGATTTCTTTGACTGGGTGACCAAAGTAGTAGATCAGGGAGGGCTGTGGACATGGCCTACCTAGACTTAGCAAGGCATTTGACCAGTTCCACACAAAGATTAATATACAAGTTAGCCAGCCTGGGAGTGGGTCCCAAGATGATAGCCTGGGTAAAATTGGCTGGAGAATAGGACACAAGGTAATAGTAAGTGGAGTCCACTCTGAAGAAGGGGTTACTAGTAAGTTGCATGAGTTCAGTATTAGGACTGGTCCTCTCAGTGTCTTTATAAGCGACATTGCAGAGGGACTGGAAGGAAAAGTATGTCTCTTTGCAGATGACACAAAGATCTGCAAAAGAGTTGATGCACAAGGTAGGGTGGAACGGATGAGAAGGGACTTGGCAAGGTTAGAGGAATGCTCAAATGTATTGCAGCTTAGATTCAGTGCTAAGAAGTGCAAGGTAATGCACCTGGGAAACAAAAACCCAAGGGAAGAGTACACAATGGGGGGTAAGATACTAACAACAACAGGAATGGAAAGGGACCTGAGGGTAGTCATATCAGATGACTTAAAGGTGGGCAAGCAATGTGAGAGGGCAGTAAGGAGGGCTGGGGGATACTGGGATGCATAGGGAGAGGCATCACCAATAGAAAACAGGAAGTTGTTATCCCTCTGTACAGACAGCTGGTGAGACCCCATCTGGAGTACTGTGTGCAGTTCTGGAGACCCAGTCTCCGCAAGGACATAGACAAGATGGAAGCTATCCAGAGGAGGGCAACTAAATGGTGCAGGGTCTGCACCGGAAGACATATGAAGAGAGACTAAAGGAGCTTAATATGTATAGCCTCGAGGAAAGGAGGGAGAGGGGGACACGAGAGAAACTTTCAGGTACCTCAAGGAATCAACAAAGTCCAAGAGAGTAGCATCTTTCAAAAAGAGGTGTGCAAGAACAAGGAGCACAATTTGAAGATGGGGGGCTCAGAGGTAATGTAAGGAAGTATTTTTCTGAGAGGTTGTGGATGCATGGAGCAGCCTTCCGGAGAAGTTGTGGAGTCAAAAACAGTGCTTGAATTCAAGCATGCATGGGACAGCCATAAGGCAATTCTAGGGGGTGGGGGTGGAAAGAAGTAGGCTGCTGGTTAACTAGGATCTGCAGCTTATCCATTAGGTAGGGAAATGGGCAGACTGGGTGGGCCAAGCGGTCCTTATCTGCCGTCAAATTCTATGTTTCTATGTTACAGGACCAGATAATTTTGTTTGAGACTAAAGTCAGTACAATTAATTCTGGGCTAAAGCAAAGTCTGCATTGGTGTTGTGTCTGACATTATTTTGTTTCAGACTGGCAGAAGTCTGAGATTATTCACTAATAATTCTGGGCTAAAACCTGTGTCACTGACTGTGTTGGACATATATTTTGTTTCAGACAGAAGTCAGTACAGTCACTAAATAATTCTGGCCTGATGTAAAGCCTGCGTCACAGTGTGACATATTTGTTTGAGACAGAAGTCGGTACACTACGTCACTAAGTATTTTTCTGGGCTGAAGGAAGGCCTATGTCAGTGAGTCTGACAGTCCTATTTTGTTGAGACAGAAGTCAGTACAGTCACTAAATATTTTTCTGGGCTGAAGCAAAGCTTCATCTCTGTGTCTAAAACAGTCCGATCTATTTTGACAGACCACCAGTCAGAGTACAGTCATTTCTGAAGCTGTCAGTGTGTCACTTGTCTAATCACAAAGTTTGCAGCAGCACACCACTTTTCCATTGTGTGATAAATAGTAAAACAGTTATCAACCGTCTCTCACTCCTTGGTCATCTCACGTCATTGTCAGTCGAGCCCTGTACTCTGTCCGTCTGCCCTGACTTGCTAACCTATTAAGCCAGTGTTATTTCTGGGCCAGATAACAGTGTCTGAGTCACATGTATTTCCATCCTTGCTCATTAAAATATTTCTGTTACAAAAACTTTTACCCAGAGCAGTTTCTCACAGCAAAAATTAGCTTATTAAAATTTGGTTTCTCAAAATCTGGTGGAGCAAGTAGTAGCACTACGACATCCAGTTCTGCTAAACGTAAAAGTTCTGATGATGGCCTTACCAAGGATCAAAGATACGACAGAGAAAAAAGGGTCAGAAATTTCCGCCCTGAATGGAAATAAGATTTTCCATGGCTGGATTACAATGAAGAAAAATCTGTAATGTACTGCATATATTGTAAGGTCTACCCCCAAATCTGTGATCCTAACTCAGCTGTGGTTAAAGGTTCAGCTGATCTTAAGTTAAGATCCCATAAAGAGGCATGGTTTGACAAGGGAACACATCAGTTGCACAAAACATTACTAAAAGGATACTGCTCAAATACCACTCATTCGTCCATCAGAAACTGCTCTGGGTCAGTCCTTTCAAAAAAGACTCATGACAACAAAAGAACTTGACAAATACAAAATTTTATTTAACACTGCATACTCTGTGGCAAAGAACGGGAAACCTTTTTCTGATTTTGAAATCATTTGTGACATCCAGTGTAAAAATGGTTTAAATGTTGGCAACAACTACATGAATAAAGTAGGCTGCCATTTGTTTGTGGACAACATAGCTAAAACAATACGTTCAGCAGTAACTGACGAGGTCCAAAGTGCCTCCTTTTTGAGCATTCTTGCAGACGGAAGTACAGACCACTCCATTACTGAACAAGAAATTGTATACCTGAGATATGTAGGTGCTGTTTGCCAGTCACACACCCAATATCTGTGGTACCACTTGAAACTGCAAGTGCTGAGGGTGTATTTAATGCTATTGAGAAAGCTTTATAATCAGTGGATTTGCCATTAGCAAAACTGACAGGAAATTCACATCCAGCACTTGTATGTGCTAATTTTGATGGTGCATTAGTTAATCTTGGCGAACGAACAGGAGTCATTACTAGACTCAAATCACTTTTGCCAGACATTATTGGCATTCACTGTGTTGCCCCAAAAAAAAGAGAAATGTGGTAGCCGTGTTAGTCCAGTCAACAATGTAGAGAAAGAATACAATAAATATGTTGAAGGTGTGATACCTTTTATTGGACTAACAAAATTATTTTTAAGACTAGTTTTCGAGAGGTGAAACCCTCTTCTTCAGGTCAAAAGTGAAAACATCTGAGCAGTATGACAGATATAAAGGATGGATGTGGATTCAAAGCCTAGACTAGCAGGTTACAGATCAAAGCATTGCAGTCAATTTGCACCTCTTACAAACCGGAAGACTAATTTTCACTTAAGTGTGTCTGTTGGAGAGATCAACTTGTAAGATCAAAAGGCTGCCTAATTTTACTCTGACTCTGGACCATTAATTAACATTTCTTTTTTTTTTTTTTATTATTATTATTTTTTCTCCTTCAGAGCTCCGACTGCGGACCCCCGCCATCCGTTGTTCCCCCAGCGCCATCCCCGAAGATCAGACCCCCTCCCTTATGCACCCCGCGACTTAGCCTTCGCGGCAGGGTGGTGGGGATGGACTCAACCCACCCCAACGGATCCATGCCAGGGAGGTGCCCTTCCAGGGACGGCGCCGCGGGAACAACTTCATACTGCCAGACTCTCTTTTCCACTGTTTTCCTTCGCCGGTCCTGGCGCAGGTCATAACGCCTGCGACTGGGTGCACGCACCTCCCGCTGCGTGCCCTAATCAGCGCTCTGCCACATCCCGCCCCCATAGCTTGCAGCCACGCGTCGCCGACCCCCAGCCTCCACTAGGGTCAGGCAAGCACCGGCCGCCCAAATCCCCCCCCTGAGATGGAGAGCAGTCCCATGGACGCTCAATCCATCTCCTCCCCGCTGACCCACGGCAACCCGTGCCCGTTCCCAAACACGGGTCGCCAGCGTGGTGCGAGGTGTGGCGTCCAGCGCCTCAACCCTCAGCGCCACCGGGCCAGCAATTAACATTTCTAAAAAGTCAAGGCATAAAGAAAATACTGTACATACCATTGTCTTAGGAAGGTACCTGTTAAAACAGCCCAAGGGTGATGATGTGAGGGTTTAAAAAGAAACTCAGAAGCACTGCTTTAAGCATAATTACTGGTAGTGTATTAAAAAAACAAAATGTTTATTAAGTCCTTTTTCTTTAGTGTCAAAATATTGTATCATTTTTATTTCAAGTGTTTGCCGATCCTGGCTGTTTTTGAAGTTCCCTTTTAACACTCTGGCAGTAAAATCACTGGTGGAGTGATCTGGTCTAGAAACATTTTCCCCTACTGCCATATTTTCATTTTTATGGGTAACTGTGAATCTGTGGTGATTCATTCATTCATTAATGGTCCAGAGTCAGAGTAAAATTAGGCTGCCTTTTGATCTTACAAGTTGATCTCTCCAACAGACACACTCCAGTGAAAATTAGTCTTCCTGTTTGTAAGAGGTGCGAATTGACTGCAGTGCTTCGATCTGTAACCTGCCAGTCTAGGCTTCGAATCCCACTCACTTCTCAGACCTGTCCGCATTCACATCACTATTCTCCTCCACTGGTCATGATGGTCCTGACCAAGACCCTCTGCCTCAAATGGCACCTTCCCCCCATCCTTCATTCTATTTCAAGGCTGTGATGGCAAAAGAGATGCAGAGATTGCTCTCTGGTCTCGCACCCTTTTCTAGTGCTGGCCTTGATGGCATGGAACCAAAGCTTCTCAGCCTTGCCACTGCCTACATTGCCTCTCCTGTGGCCCATATCGTCAACCTATCCTTAGCCTCTGGGGTTATCCCAGACGTGTTTGCCCTGTGTTTTTCCATGTGTGTGGGGTGGCGAGGGCGGCCTTTGCCTGGTGGGGTCCCCCCCGTTTACCTTGCTGCTGCCAGGGACGTGGAGTTGGGCTGTCCTCCCCTGCCCGCTGAAGCTCTCGCCGCACGCTTAGGACTAAAGGAGTTAGTACCGCTGCTGCATAGTAGGAGATTCGTCTTGGGAAGGAAAAAGGCTCAGCGAGGGACGTTCAGATGATTTGTAGTCCCCGCAGCTGCCTGGGTTCGATCGGCAGAAAGGACTGGGCTGGTAGTTGCTATCTGGGGTTTAAGAAAAACAAACAAAAAAAAAAACCCGAATTTCACTTGCCGCCATTTTTAAATTTAATTTCTGCCATTGCGCTGATTGGTTGCTCGCCTGCTACAACGTCACTCGCCAGTACAAAAGTGAGAGGAGCGCCCAGCAGTGGACTTGTTTGCCCTGTGTTGTTCCGTGTGTGTGGGGTGGTGAGGGCGGCCTTTGCCTGGTGGGGTCCCCCGCCCCCCTCCGTTTACCTTGCCACTGCCAGAGACATGGAGTCGGGCTGTCTTCCCCTGCCCGCTGAAGCTCTCGCCACACACTTAGGACTGAAGGAATTAGTACTCCTGCTGCATAGTAGGAGATTCGTCTCGGGAAGGAAAAAGGCTCAGCGAGGGACTTTCGGGTGATTTTCGGTCCCCGCAGCTGCCTGGGTTCGATCGGCAGAAAGGACTGGACTGGTTGTTGCTATCTGGGGTTTAAAAATTTCCTGCCCACCCCGTTCCCTCCTCCCCTTAAGTGGGCCTAAGCCACGCCCACCTGGGTGTTGTCCTTTGCTTGCAGTGGGTGACTGGCTGGTCCTACTGTCTGTCCCGTGTGTGAATCGAACTTGGGGAGGATTAATTCTTCCATACCTATTGTGTGGGTGTGGTCTAATCCTCTGGGGGTGCAGATCTTTATAGCAGAACTTTCCTTGGCTGTCAGCTGTGGACTGTAAAGTTTGTAGTCAATTGTAGTCACTAACCGTTGGGGACTTGTGTTTATCTCATTGTCTGCCCTTGTCTCGCTGCTTTACTAAGGGCTGCTCGCTTGAAAATTACTGTGTTGGGCTACAAGTGTGGAATTAGGCAACCCAGCGGTACTCTGTTCCTTGTGGAAGTGACGGCTGCAGGTCTAATTGTCCTTTTTGCCTGCTCCTCTGTGCCATCCAGGTAGCCTAGGGGGTTTGGTTAGCCTTATCTCCTTCAATTCTGATGGGCTCTGGTTCAATATAGGTCTGACTCAGGTGTGCATTTAGTGCTATAGGTCTGACTCAGGTGTGCATTTAGTGCTATGGGGGCCCTGAAGCGTTCCAGGAGGGGGGCTGTCAGTCCTCATCTCTAACGCCCTCGCCATAGGGCTGCTCATGGTATTGTTCCTCCCTATGATCACTCTTGACTGTGTTCCCCACATGGGTCAACTCGGGTTCTCACCAGGACTACTTCATGAGAAAGACTTTACTTTCTCTAACCTAATAGCCAGAGACAGACAGCCTCCCTGGCCCAGCTGCTGCCTTAACCTGTGGTGCTTCCTGTACCCTGTCAAAGTGGTCAGGCATATTGGTCGCAGGCCATCCACTAGGGCTGGCACTCCCCGAGGCATTTCCTCTGGCTCCTATTGGTGACACTAGTCCTGGTAGGGGATGTGGAGTTGAACCCAGGTCCTCCATGCCAAGCCCTCTCCTCTCCTGTGGGCTAGCAGTCATTGAATGGGCTGAGAATAGCTCATCTTAATGTCCATAACCTTCTGCCCAACCTGGCTGATCTCCTTGCCTGGGTCACCCATTACAAGCCAGACATCCTAGGGATAACTGAATTTTGGCTTAAACTCTCGATCCCAGACTCTGCTTGTGCGCTTCCCGGCCTTGACTTCCTCAGGCAGGATCGTCCAGGAAAAAAAAGGGGGGTGGTATTCTGGTTTACTACAGGAGCCACCTTAACCTGTCGGTGCTGGCCTGCCCTCAGCTAGAGCAGTCTTCCTGTGAGCTGCTGCACACTGTACTGCTACTTGGGAATGCAAAGAAACTGCACATCATATGTACCTATAATCCCCCCCATGGGTGGTGTACTGGGCTTATCCTCCCTTCTTGAATCTGTTGGTCCCAGGACAGGAAATAATGAGGTAATAATCCTAGGGGATCTCAACTTAAACTGGCTTGGAGTTGATGTCAAGCAGTATGAGACTCTGCTAGCTGGCTTCTCAATCTCCCAACTCATTCAGGAGCCCACCAGATGGTCGTCCACAGGTGGTAACAGCTCTCTCCTGGACTGGGTCCTGACCAATAGGCCTGAGCGGATTAGCTCCTCAGGTACCCTCCCTGACTCCATCACTGACCATGCCCCGGTGTACAGCATATGGAAGATCTCCACCCCAAAGATCCCTCCCAAAAATCATCCAGGTCAGGGACTTCTCCAGGTTTGACCCGGGGACTTTCCAGGAGGATCTCATGTTCCTTGATTGGTCTGCAGTGATGGATGCCCAGAATGTGCCTTCGGCAGTCTGTCACTTCATTAGTATCTTCGGGATGTTACAGGATACGCATGCCCCTCTTGTCAGACAGAGGGTAAGGGGGGCTGTTACAAAATGGTTGCCTGGGAGCTTCCTTGCTCTCATGAGGGCTAGAGACAAATGTTGGGCCAGTTTCAAGGTCTCAATGGACCAGACCATATTCCAGCATTACAGGAGGCTCAGGAATGAGTGCAGAAAGGCTATCAGGGCTGCCAAAAGTGACTTCTGTAAAGCTGCCTTGCAGACCTCAGCTAAGGACCCTAGGAACTTCTGGAGGAATATTAAAAACATAGTGAGTGGCTCTTCCTCCTGTGAGGCTCCGGACATGCTCATTGATGGTGCTAGCTGTAATAATCCGCTAACCATCACAAATGCATTCAATGCTCACTTCTCGGACCTATCCGCATTCACCTCACTATTCTCCTCCACTGGTCTTGATAGTCCTGACCAAATCCCTCTGCCTCAAATGCCACCTTCCCCCCCATCCTTCATTCTATTTCAAGCTGTGACGGCAAAAGGGATGCAGAGATTGCTCTCTGGTCTCTCACCCTTTTCTAGTGCTGGCCTTGATGGCATGGAACCAAAGTTTCTCAGCCTTGCCGCTGCCTACATTGCCTCCCCTGTGGCCCATATCGTCAGCCTATCCTTAGCCTCTGGGGTTATCCCAGACCTGTGGAAGGTGGCGTGGGTTGTCCCTGTGCTCAAACAGGGCAACCCCAGGATCCTTGACAACTATCGTCCGATTGCCATTCTGCCTGCCAACAGCAAGCTCCTTGAGAAAGTTGTGGCGGGACAACTCTTGGATTATATCCAGGTTCATGAGCTTCTGTCTCCCTCGCAGCATGGCTTTCAAAAAGGGCACAGCACCACCTCTGCCCTAGTCTCTGTCACTTCTGGGATAAGGGCTGCTATGGACCAGGACAGACTCTCTGGGGCCATCTTTATTGCTCTCTCTAAAGCCTTTGACCTTGTTGACCATGCCTTACTATGCTCTCAACTTAGGTCTTTGGCCTTTGTCCCCTCTGGCACGGAGTTGGTTCTCCAACTACCTTCAAGAAAGGAAGCAACTGACCAAATATAGTAAGGTGCTCTCAGACGCCACCCCCGTGTCCTCAGGGGTTCCCTAGGGGTCAGTCCTCGGGCCCCTGCTGTTTTCCGTATTCATCAACAACCTTCCCTCCTCGGCAGCCTCCTGCAGGGCTATCCTGTATGCTGATGACCTAGTTATCCTCACTCATTCCAAGGATATTGGGATCATTAACCACCAAGTGAGTGAGGGTTTCAGGAGTGTCCAATCCTGGATATCGTCCCACAAGCTGGTCCTAAATCTTAAAAAGACCCAGGCCATGCTGTTTGGTTCCCTGGCCAAGTTAAAGGCCTCCCCCTGTTCCCATGTGCATTTAGGGTATTGATGGTACTCCTGTTCTCACCATCGATTCCATCAAATATCTTGGGGTGATACTTGACCCTCAGCTCGATCTTGGTCACCACATCCAAAATGTGTGCAGAGCTGTTAACTGGAAATTGGATCTGGTTTACAGGGCAAAGAATAACCTTACTCCGGCTGCTCGCCTAGCACTGGCTAGAGGTGTGTTTCTACCATCTCTCTGTTATGGGTTCCTTTTGTTTGCCCATACCTCCAAGATCCACCTCTCTAGGTGGACCATTGCCTACAATAAGATCTGCCGTTTTGCTCTTGGAGACCCTCGTCTCACTCACCACTATGATCTGTACAGTATGCTCAACTAGCTCTCCCCGCCCAATTATATGAATTTTGTTGTGGGCTGTTTCACGGGTAAGATTCTGGGTACTGGCACCCCACTGGACTGGCGGAGCTCCTAGTGCCAGCAGCCCCCACTACCTACCCCTTAAGGTCCCTGCTACACGTACCAAAATGGGGGACAAGGACTTTGTGTCACGTGCCCCTAGATTGTGGAACTCCTTTTCTGTCCAGGTCCGGACCTCCCCTTCCCAGTCGGGCCTACGCACCTCCCTGTGGAACCACTTGAAGCTCGCATCAGTATGTAACTGTCTTAAACCTCCCTGATTGGCCTAGTCCTCTGCACAGTATTCTTGAGCGTATCATCCCATGTATCTTGCAAATGTGTAAACTCTGTATATATCTGTATATTTATTGCTGGTAACGTGTCAGTGACTCTGTACCTTATTACATTGACTGTGCTTACTGTTGTAACCTGAGATATCTTACTATGTATGTTATGCTTCTCCTGACATCAGTGCATCTGCCCTAATTGCTTCAATTTGTACTCTGTATGTTCTTTGATTTCCTGTACTCTCCCGGGTCGTACCTGAAAATAGACGTGTGTTTGTCTAGTGTACTTACCTGGTTAACAAAAGTTAAATAAATAACCTTTATATCTGTCATACTCCTCAGCTGTTTTCACTTTTGGCCTGAGGAAGAGAGTTTCACCTCTCAAAAGCTAGTCTTAAAAAATAATTTTGTTAGTCCAATAAAAGGTATCACCTGCAACATATTTGTTGTATTTTTTCTCTACTGTGTTGCCCACAAACTTGAACTTGCCATTTTGGATGTAAATAAATATTTGAAATACATGACCAAATTTGAAGACTGTTTAAAAGGCATTTTCAGTTTTTATTTTTGGTCTCCAAAGTGCAGAAGAGAACTTAAAGAAATCGCTGAAGTTCTCGATGAGCATCTTGCACATTTCACTGCTGTAAAGCAAGTCAGATGGCTAGCAAGCGAAGAGAGAGCAGTTGTAGCATTAGAAAAAAAAAACTGGACATTGTGACAATGCATCTGGAGCACAGATTTGTGGATGGCAACAGGGCAGAGGGTGCTAACAGAGCTAAGGGGTACCACAAGGAACTGACCTCTATGCATTTCATTAACATTCTTTATTTCATATTAGATTTTTTGCCAATTGTTGCTAGATTATCAAAAACTTTCCAGTTGGCAGACTACTTAATTGTTGAGATACCAGAACATATAGAAAAAGCCATTCTGTAACTAAAAGCACTTAAAAGTATTCCTCGGAAATACCTTAAAAAATTCCAGGAACAGTATAACGCAGAAGAGCGTATGTTTGGCAGAACAAAAGTTCATGGAACACCTGAAAGGGAAGCTGAACTTCACACATTTGTTAATGATACTGTCCTGTACATCCAGAACTGGTTTGGTGTTCTCTCAGTGAAACCTTTGTCTTTACTTCAGAATTTGAATTATTACAACTGGCCACTGGAAAAGGAAGATCTAGGAACATTTGGCAATGCTGAACTAACTGAACTCATCACAGATAGCCCTTTTTCTTCTCACTTCTCAGAACTTGATAAAGATTCTGCTATAGATGAGTGGGTGCAGCTGAAGTTATACCTTTCTTGATTCCAAACCAAACCTCTCATAACTATGTATCAGTTGGTGTTACAAATGAAAATTGCTGAATGTGGCCCAGACCCCACGAAGGGCCCTATGCAAAAGCTTATTGAGATTCTGCTCACGATTTCCCCTTCCACAAGTGAATGTGAAAGAGGATTTTCAAAAGCTAATTTCATTAAAAACAAATTACGAACAACCCTGACATAAGTCTTTCGAGAATCAGCTGCTTATCATAACTGCAGGACCATCAGTCTTTAAATTTGATCCACTGCCATCAATAAAGTACTGGCTTGACAGTAGTCTGGGTACTATCCATTCCTCTGGTCACAAATGTCCATCAAAAGAAAAAGAAAAAAACAGCCTGAAGTTAGCTGCAGTACTACTGCTGTCTGCCTCTCTGTAACCTTTCTCTGACTGTCACTGAAGCATCCTAAGGGGGAAAAAATAATTCTTTTTTTCGGTAATAATATTGTACGTCGCTGAAAAATGTTGCGACTTACTGGATCCTGATATGGACTTGCCCAAAAAATGTACCACAAGTCCTGGACTTATGCATCCCCAAAAAAGTTTTCAACGCCTGACAATGCATGTGAACGATGCAATACAGTGTGACATAAAACTGCCATATTATTCCAGCTAGAGGAGGAGCAGTGATTGTTAGGCACATGTGCAGTTGGAGATGAAATGCATACATGTGATATCTCCCTCTTTACGCAGGAGACTCCTGTTTTTTTTGACTGAACTCCCTCCCTCCCTCCTGGGAAACAAAATCTGCTTAAGTAAAATTCTGTCCAAAATATCCATCTTTTTTGGGCAGATAAAGACACATAAAAATTAAATCGGTGATGAACAATGTATCTGATAACTTTATATAACTAGTTGTTTATTCTTTTTAGTGCTTATTCTTGACAAAATGAAATGTATTACATTTTTGTAATAACTTTTTTCTTATGTTTTTGACACCATTTAAGGACAAGCACAACGTTACTGCATCTCCTACTAGCAGGCCAATCTCCCTCCTAATTTGACCCAAATCTCCCTCTTAAGCAAGTTGGCAGGCCAATCTCCCTCCTAATTTGACTCAAATCTCCCTCTTAAGCAAGTTAGACATATCACATGTATGGAAATGGTCTGTGAGGCAGGCAGAGAGGTATTGTGTAGTAGGCGCCTGCCCTATGTCCACTGAGAGGGCGTTCCCACAGCTTAGGCATGCGATATCTGAAGGCTGACTGGCCTGCGGTGGTGAACATGTGTGGGGCGGATAAGAGTCTGGTATCACTGTGCCTGAGTGAGTAAGCTGGCAGGGGAGTGGCTGAAACTGCAGAGTAGGGGTAGGGTGGCAGGGACTGGGACCAGAACTTGGCTATAAAATGAGCACAGTGTGTTAGGCATCGGTCCTGCAGCGAGGGGAAGCCCAGTGACTGATAAGAGACAGTGATGAGTGAAGTAGGGACAGTCGAGGGTGAAGTGACAGAAGGAATGGAAGAGTGAGTCCAGTCTGGCCAGGGTTTAAGCTCTTCCAGTAGGCAGTAACATCAAACATGCCAACGGGCAAACGCCACCCCTGGAACCTCTCAAAGGCTGTAAACCTGGCCTAGTTCCTGGCTAGGGAGCCACCAGGTGACGCAGTGGCTTCAGCCCTGTTGTTACACCCTCCCCAGGATGTAGGACAGAGTAGTGCCCACACAGGCAGCCAAGTAGTTTCCAAGCAAACAGAGAAGGTGTGAATCGGGGAGCCCCCTGAAGGAATCAACAGGACCTTTACAGTTAAATAACTAGATTACAGATACTCCTCTGTTTGCCGATGCGGTGTATTGAGTTGAGGACCTCCCCTCCATTGCCGCTGACTCCTCTTCAACCCATCGCTCAGCCTCCAAGTACTTCGTAAAATATTTGCTGGGAACAGAAATGCAAAGGTCCAACCCAGGGTGTGCAGCCGGTATTTAACCATATTAAATTTTTGTCTGCATGTTTGTAGATCCTTGCTGTAGTCGGACACATGGCCGTTATCTACTGAAATAGGCCCCTGCACCTTTGCAGCTCACAGAACGGTCTCCTTGTCTGTGAAGTGCAGGTATTTAATAAGGCAATGTCGAGGCCGTTCTCCCTGTTTAGGCGGTGGTCCCACCTGGTGCACCCTTTCAATTTCGTATTTAGTAGCCTTCAGTTTCAGTTTGAGGTGCTGCACCAGCCACTTCGGTATCCCATCAACTGGATTCTTCCCCTCAGTGCCCTCCAGGAGCCCCACTATCTGCAAATTTAATCGTTGGGACCTGTTTTCTTGCTCATCCACCTGGCACAGTAGCTCTTCCATAGCCACCTTAATGGAATGCCGATCCCTAGAAATGGAGATTACTGTGTCCTTGAGCTTGCTCACCCTATGTTCCAACTCTTAAATTCAGATGGTGTGAGTGGCTGATGTCTCTGAGAGGCCCATAACCATGGATTGGAGTTGTGCGATCTGGGTGGTTATATTAGTAAAGCTGGCTTTCATTTCTGACTACATATTTGCCATCATTGCTGGCACTCCCACTGGTGATCGTTCTAGATCCAACATGACGCACTCCACCTCCGCAGCTATTTGGGCCTGCACGCATGTGCAAGTTTTCAGCCTGGTGCGATGTTCTTTCAGAGATTCTAGCGCTTCGAAATTTAGTTTAAGCTGCTTGCTCAATGCCATTCACCGTTGGGAACTGTATTTTGACCAAATATCCACTCCTTATGCAAAATTATCTGCTTTTTAGGTGGTTTTAAACTTTGTGCCCAGGGAGCTCAACTAAGCCACATCTTGTAGCACTAGCCACGCCCCCTCTAATCTCCTTTCTTGATTATATTCATTAGTGCCTCTCCCCTTTTTTTTGTGTACTTATAATTGAAGCCCCCCCAGATTGTTTTCTGTGCAACAGTTCATTGAGCCCCTTAACCCCTAGACCTTCGCTTATAGACCTCACCTTCTTTGTGTATTCAACCACTTTGCTTCAGTAATCCAACAAGAGCAGGGCAAGTAATACCTTACTGACGCCTCCTTTCCCATCTTGTTGTTTGTGGTGTGATGTTTCTGTCAAGCTGTAAAATCTGCTTGAACATGCACTTGTTGTGACCTGTGGGTCATAATGTCATGACCTGTTTCTTCTTCCGGTGCGAGGCATTGGCATAGTACGTGCACTGAAGTAATCAGTAGGGCTCCCTCTTGATCGTGTAGCTGTTTCCCACCATTTAAACTGGTAAGTCCATTCAAAAATTTCCAAAACGGGTGGAAATGTGAGGAGATAAATTCATACCTCAGTTTTGTAGTTATGGGTTCCTAATTGTCAGAGATAAAAGGGAATTATTAATTCAGTTGGGTGCTGTTTTTCCTTTTTTTTTTATTATTTCAACAGCAGTAAAGTTTTATGTTTATTTCCATTCTGTTAATGGATAGATGTACGGCATCTCATTTTATCAGCCCTGATGCTGGTCTCGCTGGTTTCTTTTAAGGACAAGTATTCTGAAAGACACTGGCAAGTTCCTGAAGTTCCATTTTGACATTTTCTACTGTGTTGTACACTTGTATTTTTTTTTTAAGCCATTCTTTCAGTCTAGCAGGATACATCAGATGGAACCTCACATTTACTTATTTATTTAAGAGTTTTACTAGGAAGGCACACTGAGCAGAGTACTGCTCGATTTCAGGTGCGCCCTAGGGAAGGGGGAGCAGAGGAGAAAAATACACACAATTTATACATACAGAGTGTAGGATATTAGTAACATATGTATATACAGAATATACGTATAGGAGTGGAACATTTACTTTATGAAAGCTGGCCTTTACATTGGAGAACTTGTTCTGTTTTTCTCTTACACTCAGACTGTGGTCATTAAAAAGTTTTATGTTAGCTGTCTCGGTGGCGCAGAGGGCTGAGGCGCTGGACACCTTACCTTGCATACTGCTACCACGTGTTGGGAAGCGGCGCGAGCTGCGGAGTTCGGGGAGGGGTGCAGAGCTGGATTGAGCTGCTGAGAGGCAGCTCTTCTCTCCGGAGAGGGAAGAGGGTTTCCCTCAGCTCTTGGCTGCCTTGCAGTGGAGGCTAGGGGGCAGAGCAGGCTGAGAAGGAGCCAGGCGTTAGACCAGCAGGGAGGAAGGACTGTTACTGGGGGAGCAGGGCGCATGCACCTCTGTGTCTGGGGCTCTAAGCATAAGGGGCAGAATAATGGAAAATACCTCCCCTGACGGGATGACAGTCTCCCCCTTTTGAAGGCTCCTACCAGTAACTGGGCAGCCGCCACAGAAATAAGATGGCAGGTAAGTCCTGGGGGGTGGCCAGAATGGGGTCGTGGGAGGAGCAAGGAACAGAAATAGATTAAAAAAAAAAAGGTTTTATGATCTTACTTCGAGATACAGCTCTTGCAGCAGGTTACACCATTAGGACTGAAGCCGGCGTCAGGACCCGCAGGCTCTAAGCTAGAAGTCTTCAGCGGGACACGTACTCCGACGTCGGTCCGCCCTGGCGTCAGGCGTAGTACATAAGGAGGCAGTCCGCCCAGAATCCCCAGTTCTTTCCCATTGCCGACTTGCATGTCTCGACCCTTCGCTCTGTTTCTAGCGCGCGACGCCTGGAAAAGTTCTTTTTCCGAATTGGAAACCTTTTTTCTCAACGAACGTCTGCCATCTGATGTCCTTTCCAACTTCCGTGGAGGGCCAGCCATCTAAGTGCGCCTGTGAGAAGCAAATTCCCTTTAAAGACCCGCATTTGGCCTGCGTGTGGTGCCTAGGCCCGGACCACGACACCCGGGCCTGTTCCTTCTGTCAAGGGTTTAATAGCCGGACCCGGATCCGTCACCAGAAGCCCCTACAAGCTTACCTTCTCGAAGAGAGAGTGAAGGCCATGGATTCTGCCTCCAAGGGGGAATCATCCGAGAAAGCCCGCCGGCACCTCGAAAAGCACAAGGAGAGGGTGAGATCAAATTCCCCTTCTAGGGCTTCCGACTCTCAGAGCTCGCCCGGTCCCGACCGCCGCCTTCCCGGGCCGCCTCAGCCTCCGGTCGTGGCCAAGTCATCTTCGGGTTCCTCTACTCTACAGCCTGTTAAGACCTCCAGGCCTTCTTCATCTTCTTTCAAGGCCTTGCCGAGGTCAGGGGACCACCGTCACCACAAGTCCGGCTCCAGCCACTCTGCTCCCGATGTCCGGTCGGTCTCCTTGCCCCCTCCACCCCAGCGGAAAACCAAGGAGCTGACATCGCTCAAGTCGGACCCGACGTCGGCCCAACCGACATCGGCCAAGCACCACCGGTCCCGGGACCCGACGACTGCCCGATGCCCGTCGCCGGTCAGGCCTTCTCCACCATGGACGCCGGCCGGGGGACCGACGCCCGACCCAGTAGAGAGAGGAACCCCTACGCCACCTACCGACGTCGGCCAGGAGGTGCTTACAGAGGAGGAGTCGACTCAGCCCGAAGACCAGGCGGGCGAACCCGGTCCTGTCGAACCCCCCAGGGAACCCTCCCCTGAACCAGAGACCCCTGGGGAGCCGACGCCAGAACCCGACGACCGACCACCGTGCCCGGTCCGTCATCGGGCCTCAGTTTTCAGAGGTCAAGGAGTTATTCACCTACTGGTGGGATACCATAAAGAAGGATGTGGTTCCCACACCTCCTCCTCTTCCTCATCCACCCGTGACTCCACCGGCCCCAGCACCCCCCACCCCATCTGGGGCAGCAGGCCGAGTACCTTCCCCCCGGGAGCCTGCGGAATCTCCTAGGGGCAGACCAGACAAGAGGAGACCTCCGTCCAGATCTTCTTCAGGGTCACCCAGCCCCAAGAGACCCAGAAGACGCCGCCACTTGCCTTCGATGGAGGACTCTGGATCAGACTTCTCAGACGGATCCAGATCCCCTTCTCCCATCAGCGTCCCCTCTCCGGACCCACGTGAGCTCCCAAGATCTCCTCCGGATGACCCATCGTTCTTGGAGATTATGAGGCATATTCAAGAGAACATAGGCTGGGACGCAGAGGAACTTGACCCCGAGAGGCTACGCCTTACACGATATCTTCGGCAAAAGGACCCAAAGCCTGTGGCGGTGCCACCCTTGGTGGACACCTTCGTAGACGTCACCAAGGCAACATGGAAACGTCCATCCTCGCTCCCAGCGATGCCAAAGAAGGCTGACCGCCTGTACAAGGCCCCTAGGGAGGACCAGTACTTGGCATCTCATCCTCTGGCCGATTCCCTGGTCATTACAGCCTCACATGACCGGTCCCAGAGGCCGCAACATCTAAGCACCCTGCCACCGGACCCAGAGTCCAAGCAATTGGACGCAGTGGGCAGGCACACGTACGCAGCTGCTACCTGCGCCATTAGGTCCCTCAACTATCTTACTCACATGGTCCAGTTCCAGAATGCCTTGTGGGAGCAGGGACTAGACCTGGCAGAAAAGATGCCAGAAGGTGAGCAGAAGGAAGAGTTGCTCCAGCTCCTCCGCACGGGTTCAGACGTGGGAACCCAGGTGCTTCGAGCCGCGTATGACTCCGCGGACTCCTCGGCCAGAGCGGCAGCCTCAGGCGTATGCCTCCGGAGACACTCGTGGCTTCATGTCTCCGGATTTACCCCGGATGTCCAGAAAAACATTCTGGATGCCTCGTTCCATGGAGAAGTTCTTTTCAGTGAGTCCTCGGAGAGGGTTCTCACCAAACTTCGAGGCCGGGAAGGTGGTGCGGTCTGTCCAAGCCATGTACAGACCCAAGCTCGGTTCCTTTCGTAGGAACCAGAGCCGTTTTCGCAGCCGGACGCAGAGACAGCAGTCCCGCACCGGCCTGCAACAGAGGGGTTCCTTCTCCCGAAGATCCCAGGAGAAGTCGTCCGCAGGCCGAGGCCAACGCCCTGCCAAGTCGGCCCAGCCTGCAGGACCCTCAGCCGCCACAGCATGACTCCTTCCCGGCCCCCGCCCCTCAGGATCAACGGGACACCAAGGTCGGGGGTCGTATTGCGGACCACCTGCCAGGGTGGCAGTCTGTTACCACCAACAGGTGGGTTCTTCAATTGGTCGAACAAGGCCACTTTATAGAATTCGTGGACAAGCCACCCACAAAGCCTCCTCTGCTCTCCTGTTACTCGGGTCAGCACAGATCGCTCATCAGGCAAGAAGTACTCGTGCTTCTACAAAAAGGAGTGGTGGAGTACGTCCCGGAGAACCAGAGAGGAGCCGGCTGCTATTCCCACTTCTTTCTGGTTCCAAAGAAAACAGGGGACCTCCGTTCAATATTGGACCTCAGTGACCTCAACACGTCGGTCGCCTACAAACGTTTTCGCATGGTGATCCTCCAAGGGCTCATTTCCATGCTGAGGAAGGATGCCTTTCTAGCGTCCCTGGACATGCAGAACGCCTACCTGCACATCCCCATTGCTCGAGCGCACAGGAGGTTCCTGCGCTTCGAGTTCCTTGGCCACCACTTTCAGTTCCGGGCTCTTCCTTTCGGACTGTCATCGGCCCCCAGGGTCTTTACCAAGTGTATGGCAGTCGTGGCAGCGTCTCTAAGGAGACAGGGCCACTATGTGTTCCCGTACCTGGACGACTGGCTTCTCATGGCCGCCTCCAGAGAGGCGCTGTTGTTGGCCATCCAGAACACCCAAACGCTTTTTCAGTCACTGGGTATCCTTATCAACTTCGAGAAGTCTCTCCTGGTACCGTCCCAGAAGCTGCAGTTCATAGGCGCAGTTCTGGACACCATCCAAGGGAAAGCTTTTCTTCCGGAGGACAGCCGAGCGATGATCAGTCCCCATCAGGGACCTCTCAGCAAGAAGACTGTCCCCGCCAGACTGGTCCTTCACCTGCTCGGACACATGGCTGCAGCCATTCCAACCGTCCGATGGCAAGGCTCCACATGCGGGTGACCTAGTGGATGCTAAAAGTGCAGTGGGATCAAAGGCAAGACCACATGCAGCAGCCGGTCAGAATCACGAAGGCCGTGATTCGGGACTGGCAATGGTGGCTAGACCCAGGGACACTCTCTGTGGGTGTTCCGTTTGCAGCGCCATCCCCGGAGGTAATTCTCTCCACAGACGCCTCAGGGCTGGGGTGGGGAGCACACCTGAACGGGGTGAGGTCCCAGGGAACGTGGACCCCTCAGGAAGCTCACCTCCATATCAACATTCTGGAGATGAGGGCGGTCCTTTATGCCCTGCAGGCCTTTCAGTCAGAAATCCTGCCAAGTACCCTTCTGCTTCAGACAGACAATACGGTGGTGATGTATTACCTGAACAAACAAGGAGGCACACACTCTTACCCCCTTTGCAGGGAAGCTATGAGAGTGTGGGATTGGGTAATCCAACACGGCGTGAGCCTGATTGCAGTTCACGTTCCCGGAGTGGACAACACAATCGCAGATGGCCTGAGTCGATCCCAGGCCAGAGTCCACGAGTGGGAACTTCTTCAGGAGGTAGCAGAGGATCTGTTTCTTCGATGGGGCACTCCAGAATTGGACTTGTTCGCGTCCCCATCCAATGCAAAACTGCCCAATTTTTGCTCGCTAGATCCAGGGCCTGGTGTTTTTTGGCAAGACGCGTTGTCCCTCTCCTGGGCGGACAGATTCCTTTACGCTTTCCCTCCCTTCCCGTTGATCCAGAGAGTCCTTCTCAAACTTCGCAGGGAGCACGCAACAATGATCTTGGTAGTGCCTTTCTGGCCCAGACAGATCTGGTTCCCCATGCTGACGCAATTGTCCCGGGAACCTCCACTCCCGTTGCCCATCAGCTCCCATCTGCGGTCTCAAGAGGAGGGTTCGCTAGTCCACCCGGACTTACGCTCACTGAACCTGCATGCCTGGCTCCTCAAGACATAGCCATTATGCCACACGGGGTCTCGCAAGAGGTGGCGGAAGTCCTTTCTGCCACCAGAAAGCCGGCAACGCATGCGACGTACGCCATGAAATGGCGCCGGTTTTGCCTGTGGTCTCAGGCACGCGGCCTCTCCCCTTTAGATTGCCCAGAGAAATCAGTCCTGGAATACCTGCTTTCCCTCTTCCACTCAGGCCTTGCCTACTCCTCGATTAAAGTTCACCTCTGTGCGATTTCGGCCTACCACTGCCCGATAGGTGAACGCACAGTGGCACAACTCGATGCCTGTCGTGATTTCCTGAGGGGGGTGTTACACTTTAGGCCACCCATCAAGGATCCCGTCCCTCCTTGGGACCTACTCTTCGTCCTGGAGCAGCTCACGCTGCCCCCTTTTGAACCTGCCGCAGATTGCGAGCTGTGTTTTCTGTCGTGGAAAACGTTATTTCTAGGGACATGGATATGTTGTTCATCCACACTGTCTGGCAGGTATCCTTGCCGCTTTAAATCTTGCCGGAAGGTCTTCAAGCTGGCCTCCCACCCACCGGGTGGTAAAACTCGGCTCCTCCCATGACGTCAGATCTTCCTTACCGCTTGGAAGCTCAGGTTCCCTCCTTAGCTCTGCGTATAAGACTAGTTCCTAATTCTTGATTTTCGAAATTAAAAGTCTTTTGCTAAAAAGACTGGTCTTCTCTCCCTACGCGGCCTGGATGGACAAATCGACTCCGTTTCGGAGATGCCCCTTGCGGGCAGAAGATGTCTCGGACGGATCCGCGACTCCACGGTGTTCACTTCTTAGGCCTTGAGCACGACCCGCAGGCCTACGATCTGTGCTCTTCCTTTTCGGCCTACGTCCTCAAAGACCATGCTGCCCGTTTACAACTGGGGCGTCCCAAGAAGTGATTTCTTCCGGTAAAGTCAAAAGAGGCCTGGTCGGCGGTGTCCGCGGCGGCGGGCTCGGCGGATCAGCTCGAGCAGATGATCGCCCTCTAAGAGGAGGCGGCACGGGCCGCTTCTACCTCGGCTACGGCATTTGTCCCGCTCTCTCTCTCGGTGCCTCTTATTCAGCTTCTTTTAAGGAGCTTTGTCTGAACCTCTCGACTAAAAGTGAGGGACTAATTCTTCTGGACTGTTTTTCAGTCCAAAAGAAGACAAAGTAGTCTCACCGTTGGCGCTTCTTGGGAGGCGGAAAGATCCTCTCCCGAGTTGTCGGCCGCGATCGACGATTTCTCGACTCGACCACTGGTCTCACGGTGTCCCCGTCAGGCCAGTTGACCGAGACTCCTGTCAACACGGTCGAGATTTTTCTCGACCCGTTGGACGGGCTGTCGGCTGGAGAAGCCGAGAATCCCCTCTCCCCGGTTCCCCCAGTGGGGTTGAGGACCCGTTGGCTCGTCTGTGCCTCCGGTTCCGGACCTTGGTTGAATCTTCGAACGAGAGGAGTGCGGTTCCAGCGACACCTCCCGCACCGTCCTCGGCAAAGCCGAGGTTCTTGATCTCAGACTTCTTGGCGGTCCAGCCGATCCGCCGTCATAGGCGGTCGCCCGCACAGCGACGAGGCACCGCCATTGTCCTCTTCCTCTCCTCGACGAGGAGGCTTCGCGCAAGGCGTCAAGATATGAGAACTTATGTGGCACAGCTCCTTCTGACCGAATAAGCCGATGCCGTTATCTTCGACCATTAAGTGGCTGTCACCGAGCGCCGAAACAACCCTCGTTTTTCCAAGGCCTGTTCCCAGGCCGGTTGTTCGGCCAAAACCAGCTGCCCGATTCCGGTGGAACCTCCGCCTCCACAGCCGTTAGTTGGGGCTCCGACCAAAAATTCTCAGTCGGCTCAGGGACTGCCCCATAGGCTGTCTGTCACCCTCACTCCCGATCGACCTCGGCAGGTGGAGGGTGGCTCAGGCCCAAGGCAGCTCTTTGAGGACTCTTCCGAGTCCGAAGATGATTTCTCCCTTTTCTCCAAGCGAATGGACTTGGAGTCCTCAGGAGGACAGTCGGTGGACGATAGCCCTTTGTCCTTCCTTGGATTGCTTCGGCTCATCTCGGAGTCCACCGGGATGAAGCTCGAACCCGTTTCTAAGCGGGCCAGGTATCCCCTCACGGAGATTCTGGACCGAGGGGATTCCCCTACGGAGGCCTTTCCGGTGGCCGAGGCCATATTGGGTCTGGCCTTGGAGCTCTGGCAGCGGCCTGCTTCCTGCCCTGCGCCTTCGGCCAGGATGGCCAGGAAGTATGCGGTCCCTACCGGTTCCCTGTCTGGTTTGGAACACCCCTCCGCGGGTTGTTACTGACAGCTTTTCCGGTGTCGCGGAACGCTTAGGATGTGGACAAACCTCCGGCAAGGAGTCCAAGAAATTGGACTATGCCGGGCGAAAGTCTATGCTGCGTCCTCCTCAGCCTCCCAGGCCAGTTAGCCAGTCCTCATGGCACATTTCTCTCATGCCTGTTGGGCTCCTGGATGAGGTCGTTCCTCATCTTCCCGCTGGATCTGCAGACCACGGTCAGGCAGGCTTGGGGACCAGGCAGGGTAGTGGCCAAACAGCAGCTCCAGACTGCTTTAGACATTGGGGACTCATGTGCCAGGTCTGTGGCGGCCGAGTGGCTATGCATCGTCGGGCTTGGCTGAGGATATCCACCTTTACTGGATACCCAGCACAAGTTGGCGGATGTTCCTTTTTGAGGACCGACTCTTCGGGTCCTGGGGTGGAAGGTCACCTGCAGAGGATCGAGAAGTCCAGTGCTACCTTGGACTGGTCTCTTCACCAGAAGGACAAAGGCCGCAAGCCACAGCCCTAAGCCCTTTGCCCTTCGCGCTCTGGCACAGCCTGCCCAGCAACGCCAGGGCTAGCAGGCTCGGCTTGGCATCCCAAACCCAGGCTCAGGGCTTCTCCAACAGGAAGCAGGGAGGAAGGCCCAGGAGGTCCTCGCCAGTCCCTCCTCCAAGCCTGCCCAGTGACGGGCTGAGGGGTGTCGCCCCCAACCCGTCACCTCACCCAGGTTCCCCCCTGTGGGGGTGCTCGACACTTCCTTTTCCGCCTGGTCCATTATTACCACGGACAGGTGGGTGCTGGAGGTGGTGGGGAAAAGGCCTGCAGCTAGGGTGAACGCAGAGCCCCGCCCTTCAGAGCCGTCGCACCTCAGGGGCCTGGGGTCCGCAGGCTCACTGTCGGCTCTGCCGGGCCGACATACGCCTCCTCCTCCAAAAGGAGGTGATCAGGAGGTGGTGGACCCTCCCTCAGACCCGGTTTGTGTCCAGGTACTTTCTGGTTCGAACGGACGGGGGCTGGCGCCCATTCTAGGACCTACACGACCTGAACACAAGTTCCTAAGGTCTCGAACCTTCAGGATGGTCACTCTGGCTCAGATAATACCATCCCTGGAACACGGCGTGTGGTTCTGCTCTCTGGACCTGCAGGACATGTTCTTTCACGTCCCTATCCGTCCGTGCACATCGGAGATTCCTTCGCTTCGAGCGGAGGGATCCCTCGCAGTTCCGAGCCATGCCCTCGGCCTGTCTCCAGCTCCTGGTCTTCACCAAATGCATAGCAGTGGTGACAGCTCCTGCGGTGCCGAGGGTCCGAACTGTACCTCACTGACATTGGCTGATAGCAGCCCCTCAGACAGGAGGTGCAGGTCCGAGATCTGGCCTCCAGGTTTGCTGTCAAATCGGCCTTCTTATCAACGGCCAAGTCGGACTCTCGAGCCGTGCAGGTGATTCTGTTTATCGGGGCAGAGCTCGACTCTCTTGAGCCAGAGCACGGCTCCCCGCGGACAGGGCCGAGGTTCTTACCTCCTTTGCCCAATCATTTCTGGTTGGGCAATCGCGCCCTGCCTGGGACTTCCTGCGCCTCCTGGGTCTCATGGCGGCCTGTACCTGCGTGGTCCGTTGGGCACACTGGCACATGCGCCCCCTTCAGTGGGGACTGGCCAGCCAGTGGTCACAACACTGCGATCCATTGGACCAGCTAGTGATGGTGACCCAGGAGATGTGGAACGCTCTCCGGTGGTGGACCGTTCCATCTCATCTGCAGGAGGGCATCCCGTTTGTCCGCCCCGAGCCGACGGTCTCTCTATCGACCGATGCCTCTCTGATGGGTTGGTTGCCCATCTGGGGGAACACCGGGCGCCGGCCTCTAGTCCTGCAGGAGTCCGATGCCATTATCAACCTGTTGGAGCTCCGAGCGGTCCGCCTTTGCTCTCACCGCCTTTGCTCCTAGTTTCTTCGGGGTCAAGTGGTCCGGTCCGACGGACAATACCACGACCATGCTACCTAAGCTGCCGGGGCGGACCACGTTCCTGCTTTCATGTAAGGAAGCTCTGGAGGCGGATCTCCTAGCCATTCATGTGGCAGGAGCCCAACACACCCTGGCCTGATGCCGTGAGCCTGATAGGGGCTGCATCGAAAGTAGTCTCTCCTGCCGGAGGTAGCATAAGCAGATCTGTTCTCCCATTGGGGCACACCTCAGGTGGACCTGTTTGCCTCAGGAGAAGCGGTTGAGGCTGTTCCATGCCCACCCCCTCAGCATGGCTCTCGCCCAGGGGATGCCTTCGAGGCCGTGAACCTCGGGTTCTTCTACGCCTTTCCCATTTCCCTTGGATTCACAAGGTGCTTCTCAGCAAAGGAGGGACAAGGCGAGGGTGATTCTGATAGCCCAGACTGGCCCACAGTTCTGGTACCCAGATCTCTCAGCCTCAGCTCCAGGCTCCGAGGCAGCTTCCAGCTTGCCCGGACCTGCTCTCAGTCAGTCAGGGGAAGGTGTTCCATCCGGACCTTCAATCCCGCACCTGACGGCCTGGTTCCTGAGCTGCTAGGAGTTCCAGGCCTTGGGTCTTCCGGACGAGGTCCTCCATGTTGTTGAGGCGCCCTGTAGGAGTCGACCAGGAAATGCTATGCCTTCAAATGGAAGAGATTTTCCATTTGGTGTCAGGGCAAGGGCTTGGACCCTTCCTCCTGTCCTTTGGCAAGCATCTTGGACTATTTATGGTCCCTTCTCGTCAAGGCTTAGGTCAATTCACCCTAAGGGTGCACCTGCAGCCATCTCTGTTACCGGGCGCGGGCCGGGAGTAGTCGGTGGTATGCAGAGAAGGTGGTCTGGCGCTTTTTCAAAGCGCCTGATCATTACTCTCCTGAGTGCGAGAACCTCCACCTCCGTGATTTCATTGCTGGTATTGGCAAAGCTCATGGGCAAGCTATTCAACCAATGCACAGGTGGAACTTCTCACCTGTCGTGGAGAGCACGCCTTCTTGGTGGCTATCCGTCAGGAAGGATGGAGAACCCAGGTGCTCTGCATCGAGTCTCCTTACCTGGTCTTCCAGAAGGGACAAGGTTGTCATGCGCCCCCACCCGAAATTCCTTCCGGTGGTGTCGAGTTTCACCTTAACCAGGTGTTGACTCTGCCGTGTTCTACCCAGTCACACCGGCTGAGGTGACAGGCCCCATACTTTGACCCTAGAAGGGCGCCGCACAGGCGGGAGCGCACGGTTGGGAAATTCCGGGGAGAGGTTCGCCAGCTGTTTGTCACCTACGCTGAAGCTGCACCTGGCAGACCTGCAGCCAAGCGGGCGATAGGCAGATGGGTCACCTCCTGCATAAATCTCTGCTATGAGTTGGCGGGCATGGAGCCTCCCAGAGGGATAAGAGCTCATTCTACCCGCCATACTGCTGCATCGGTGGCTGCTTCCAGGGACGTCCCTATCCAGGAAATCTGCAGGGCTGCTACCTGGACATCAGCACACACCTCATTACCATTACCACATCGACCTTGAGTCACCCGGGATGCTGGTTTTGGGCCGGCCTCCAGTCTTTATTCCCTAAGCAGGGTGTGCCTTTGCCTCCCTCCTCCCGGAGAACTGCTAGAGTCTGGCAGGCGGTGTGGATGAACAACATCCATGTCCCTAGAAATACAGGTTACTCACCTGTAACAGAGTTCTAGGAATGGTATATGTTGTTCATCCACACGACTCCACCGACCTCCCGGCCTCGACGCGACAACCTGAGCTTCCAGCGGGCCAGATCTGGCATCATGGGGCGGAGCCGAGAGTTTTACCACCCGGGTGGGTGGGAGGAGCCAGCTTGAAGACCTTCCGGCACGATTTAAAGTGGCAAGGATACCTGCCAGACAGTGTAGATGAACAACATATACCATTCCTAGAACTCCTGTTACAGGTGAGTAACCTGTATTTTTGGTTGCTGTCACATCAGCAAGGAGAATTTCTGAGCTGCATGCTCTTATGTATAAGGAACCTTATTTAATTTTCCACCAGGACAGAGTGTCTCTGAGGACGAATCCTAAATTCTTGCCTAAGGTGGTCTCAGCCCTTACCCTTAATCAGGACATCGATCTCCCGGTGTACTTCCCTAGGTACACCAATAGAAGAGAGGTTTTGCTTCACACCCTAGATGTTCACCGCTCCTTAAGATACTACTTGACCAGGACCAAACAGCATCGCAACTCGAGCAGCTGTTTATTTCCTTCTGGCTGAGAGGATGTTGGGCCAACCAGTCTCAAAACAGACTCTTTCTGCATGGCTTGTCCAGTGCATTTCTTTGCTACAACAACAAACAGAAGCCCTTCGGGCACAGTCCGGGGCACTTTTCGACTAGGGTGTGGCTACTCCTTCGCAGTGCTGCGGAGCGTCTCCACCTCGGCCATTTGTGCCGAGCTACATGGAGCCTGAGTGCACCTTCATCAGGCATTACAGCCTGGGCACGCTCACGGGCGGAGAGCAGGTTTCAGCCTCGCTGTTCTACAGGGTCTCCTGTCCTAGAGTCAGGATTTTAAGATCTCTCCTGCTATGCCTCCTCCCAGAGTGTCTAGAGGCGCTATTGCTTGGGAATCAGTCCAATGGTAACCTGCTGCAAGAGCTGTATCTCAGAAGATAGTACAGTTACAAGAACTCACCGTAACAGTAGATCTTCGAGAACAGCCTTTGCAGCAGGTACCTTCCCTGCCCACCATTCCCCTTTGAGGAGGATGGTATGGCTCAGCCAGACTTTGGCAGGAGCTTTGGCACTCTTTTTCTTCTGATGGCGATCCGGTTCCACTTCTGATGTCATCCAGCGGTCGGAAGCTCCGGGCGGAGAATCTGGGGATTCTGGCGGGACCGCCTTTGTACTACGTCTGACGTCGGGGGCGGGACCGACGTCGGAGGCGGTCCCAGCTGAAGACTGCTAGCTAGAAGATTTCCGTGGGGTCCTGATGCCTGCCGGTTTCAGTCCTAATGGTGTAACCTGCTGCAAGAGCTGTTCTCGAAGATCTACTCTTACGGTAAGTTCTTACGTAACTGTACTTTATTCCCCGTGTAGCTTATTGTTTGCTGTCCCCTGACTTGCTGTTGTACAGATATTTTCTCCTGAAAGTTGATAAATCTGATGATCTGAACTTTAGGTCTGTTTTTCGGACTGGGTTTGGGGCTAAACTTTTATGAGCTCTTTTGGTAGAGGAGTCTGATTTCCTTTTGGCAGCTGGAAGAGTGATTTAAACATAATCTGTAGAAATTCAGTCGTGTTCTTGGCCTTCTTTGTTTTCTGGCAGACCAAAAGGCAGTAAGTAGGTTATTTCATCTAAAATAATTTTCTTGGTATTCTACCTTTTCTTTGAGTCTGGAAAGTTTCCTCGAGTCTTTAATGCTTTCCTCTTTTTCCTTCTCAATGTTTGTTTTTTTTCTAAACTGGTGATCCTAGATCATCATCTGGGGTATTTCAGTCATCCCGTCCGGTCACACATGTGGAACTTCACCATTGGTGAAGCAGGATCCGCATGGAAGATTTTCAGCAGTACAACTGGGGCCACCCGTGCTGACGTCATCTGCTGATGTCCCCAACCCTATAAAGGCATGAACAGCCCCACTCCCTCGTCAGTTCTTTCCTGCCATCAACGTTGTTTATATGGATCTCCGTGGAAGCTCCAACGCAGTTTCGTGCCATTTTTGCCTACAACTTTATTTCATTTAATTTTTCAGAATCTCTTTTTTCAAAGAGATTCCTTTACTTTATGTCGAGAGTTAATCCTTCTACTTCTCTCTTGCCCTTTGGCTTATCCTCTGTGCCGTGGGTCTTTACCAAGTGCTTAGGGCAGCAACTGCAGCTCTCAGAAGGGAGGAACTGTACGTTTTCCCTTATCTGCACGATTAGCTTCTTAAGGCCCCATCCAGGGAACAGCTTCTTTGAAATCTGGAGAGAACCCTTGAACTGTTTCTTTCCCTGGGCATCACCATCAGCTTGCCCAAGTTAGTCCAAATCCCGTCCTAGAGGCACCAATATATAGGGGCAGTTCTGGACTCTGTGCAGAGAAAGGCCTTCCTGCCTCAGAGCAGAGCGGAATGCTTTATCGCCCAGGCTCAGGAGGTTGCCCGGAGCCATTATGTTAGTGCAAGGGTATACTTAAGGCTGTTGGGGTTAATCGCTGCAGCCATTCCAACAGCTCCACTGGCCAGGCTACACACGCGAGTCCTCCAGTGGACACTCAGCATGCAATTGGACCAACGCACACACAAATTAGAACAGTTGGTGCTGGTCTCCTCCCCAGTCCGCAAGGTGCTCCTGTGGTGGATGGATCCTTTGTACCTGTTGCAAGGGGTTCCATTCCAGATCTCCTTCCCCCAGCAGATCCTCATCACGGATGCCTCCGGTTCGGGCTGGGGGTGCATCTTGGTCCCTTTCAGAGTCACGGCTCTTGGTCCCAGATCAAAACCTCCCTACATATCAGTGTCCTGTAGAAGTGGGTGGTCCTGTATGCCATACAGGCCTTTCAAACCATCTCCTCCTTGGGTCAGTTGTTGATCCAGTCCGACAACCTTGGTGTTGTCTACTATATCAACAAACGGGGAGGGGGGTACAGTGGTAGAGCTACCGTCACAGCGCTGGTGACTCTAGTTCAGGTGTGAACTTGGGTTGTCGAGGGCTGGCCTGGGGAAGGAGGATCGAGCATTCTCAGGACCACTCTCCTCCTCTGGGGTTGGAGGGCATACATCCCTGCTGCAATACCACCACTTGGATGACCACAGGTGGAGGTGCAGTTCAGGGAAGCCATTTGAGGGAAGAACATTGGCTGAGTGCCAGGACGGCCAGCACGCCTTGGCGTGCTTGTGTCCCTTGGATCTCCCAGTGTGCTGACTTCCTCGGGGAGATGGGAGGAAAAATGCCCTACTGCTGAACCTGGAGACCGCCCTGGCACGTAGGCTCGATCACTCTTGATGATCCCAAGGAGGCGCCTGATTAAGACTTAAAGCAGGTGGGGAGAATGGAAATGGAAGCCACTTGCTCCATCTCTCCCCACTGGGGGGCAATCCTAGTCAGCGTTGAGGTGGCCCAAGGAACAGGTCCGAGTGTAGCCAGCCTGATGCCTTGGAGAACCTGAGGGAAGGTAAGGCTGTGGTGGCCAGAAGGGGGCATAAACAGAAAAAACAAACAGGGGGGACACATTTGTATCCCCTATGCAGGGAGGCCATGAGAGTTTTGTACTGGGCGCTAGACCGCTGTCTGTTTCTATCTGCAATCCATGTCCCAGGCATGCTAAACACCCTGGCTGACAGCCTCAGTCCAGCATGCATGAATGGGAGCTTCTCTACCATCGCAGAAGATCTGTTCTCCAGATGGGGTCATCCAGAATTGGACCTTTTTGTGTCCCCACTCTATGCAGAACTGCCCAGTTTCTGCTTGCTAAATCCAGGTCCACAGAGTTTTCTGGTGAGACATGTTGTCCCTTTCCTGGAGCAGGAGGTTCCTTTTTGCCTTCCCTCCATTTCCTCTGATTCAGAGGGTGCCAATCATGCTGCAATGGAGGGGGCCAGCATGACACTGGTAGCTCCATTCTGGCCACAGCAGATAGGGTTTCCATGACTGCAACAGTTCAAGTGGAACCTCCGTCCTTCTGCCCCTCTGAGGGATCTGTTGCAGGCTCAGGAGACCTGATCCATCCCAACATCGAGTCCCTTAGTCTGCATGCCTGGCTCCTGAAAACATAGCCATCGCACAGTTTGGGGTATCCCAGAGCGTGCGGGTGTCCTCATGCACCAGAACCCTGCACTAAGCCACATATATGCCATGAATTGGAAGAGGTTGGCCATCTGGGCTGCCAAGCATTATCTGGACCCTTTGTCTTGTCTGGTGAGGCCAGATCCTGGATTACGGATATCTCTGTCAGACTCGGTCTCCAGTACTCGTCCCTCAAGGTGCACCTTTCGGCTGTGTCGGCCTTTCATGAGCCTGAGGGGCGGCGTCGTGACTCAGTTGGATGTCTATCATACCTTTCTTAGGGGCATCCTGCATCTGAAACCTCCAATCCATTCCACTGTCCCGGCTTGGGTTTTGAATTGTGTTTTGGAGGAGTTGAGCCTGTCTCCTTTTGAGCCAGCTGCATCTTACGAGTTACTCTTTCTTTCATAGAAAGCATTATTTTTTGTTGCTATTACTTCTGCTTGAAGGATTTCTGAGCTTCAGGCCCTCTGGTGTGAGGAGCCTTGTTTGATTTTTCACAAAGACAGTGTGTGTCTGCGCATGAATCCTGTTTCTTACTAAGGTGGTGTCTAAGTTTACCCTGAACCAATCTATCCACCTACAGTGCTTACTACAGAAAAGTTTAACGGTAATTCAGTATGCTAGTCGATACCGCTTGGCGGTGTTCAAAGTCAGCCGTATTACTTCAGTGTTTGATGCCTGAGTATTACAGATGTTGAAATGCATTTCTCACTAATCCACAGGATGGCAATGTCAAGCTATCACTACAATACTGTGGGCCAGAATTGAGATACATTTTTTTTTTTTTTTTTTTATTTCTATTTATGCCCCTGCTTGACCCCAGCACTGTCACCTGACCTACCCACCTGACACCCTGGTCCGGAGGACCCCATCCTGCCATGGTTTACCTCGCCAGGCAGGGATTTAAGTGAGGGGGTCGCTACCTCAACCCCCGAACGATTCTAAATCGGCCGGGTCCATCCTCAATCTGAAGAGCCAGCTGGTAAGTGACTAGTATCCACCCTCCTCGCCGTGTCGCGCTGGGGCCAAGTATTTTGTTATTTGACCCTCCCAAGCATGACGTGCGCTTGAGCGCAAGGCATAAGCAGGCGTGGGTTATGCTTTCCCCCTCTGTTGGACTCGAACAGCTATTCCTCTGGCTGCTGTGCCAGGGCCGAATGCACAGAGTCAGTACATTGTCCAACCTCCCCGCCCGGAAGAGATGAGCTTGTACCCGACGCCAGCCTCCTCTCCCAGCCGGCTGTTTGATAACCTGATCTTGTTCCCCAACTCGGTTTGTTGGCACACAGCGGTAGCTACCGCTGCAGCGCAAGGATTCGGGTTAGTATTGAGACACATTTTATCCCCAGATTTTACCACCAGATGGCATCTGTTTACAGTGCAAGAAACAATCTGTTTTACATCAGTGGTGAAAATGGAGACTGCAGATCAAGAGCTGTGTTACTTTTGTTTGTTTTTGTTTAAGAAGAAGAAAATAAAATTATGCTTATAATTATAATAAAACTTTATTTTTATGGTGCCTTTCCAAAACCAAGGCACCGAACACAATTAAAATTATAAACATAATTGCACACAATTGCAGCAGCTTAGTTACTGAACAAACAACTAAATACATTTGAAAATGACAATAAATACAGACAATCAATCAATCAGTCGCCGAAAGCTTGATGCTACAGATGGGTTTTTAAGGCTCGTTTTAAGCCCTCCACAGTCGTACACTCACGTAACTGGTGGGGTAGAGAATTCCAGAGGGAAGGGGCCGCATGCATAAATGCCCAGGCCCCAGAAGATTTTAAACATACTCCTGGAATCTCTAGCAATCCCTCGCCAGCTGAGCGGAGCGATCGCCCAGGTGGTAAGGTACCAGGAGCTCTTTCAGGTAGTCTGTATAACTAAAGTTGCCATTGTTTCTTTATTTAAAATGGATCGTGGAAACACAGTGACAGGAGAGAAGGAGGGCGAGTGTGGAAGCACTAATTAATATGCAGCCTTGGTTCATTGTTAACAAAATATTTTACTTTTATATCTTCCCTTTTTCCTGTCCTGCACACTGAAATAATTCTCCCACTCACTTCCTCGCACTCCCTCCCCTGTGTGCTGTCCTTCCCTCCCGGCACTGCTCATTATTTTTTTAAATTATTTTTCTGAGCTTTGTTAAATAGCAGTGGTTTCACAGTTGCAAAAAGTCCAAGTACTGTATAAGGGTTGAATAAACTATAAGAAAAAACACTAGGTAATTAGTCAAATGTAGCACCCAAAAATACGATATAACCAGCTATCACAGTGGTAATAGTACTTGTACACAAAATAAATGCAACAAAAGCATTAAGTAAATTTCTCAGTGTTTTAATGTGCAAAATTGCAAAGGGACAGGCAGAACACTAAGCCTTTCTCTTTGTGTTGTCGGTCCGTTTGCCATTTCCCACATTTAAACACTGAGGAATTCACTGTATTGCTTTTGCTGCATTTATTTTTTGTGCACCTTTTTGCTAGCTGGTTAAGGAACATAAACAGCAGAAGTAAAAAAATAATTGTGAGAAGTCAGTAAGGAGAGCAAGGGGGATACTGGGATGCATAGGGAGGAGCATCACAAGTAGAAAAAGGTAAGTGGTTATCCCTCTGTACAGACAGTTGATGAGACCCCATCTGGAGAACTGCGTGCAGTTTTGGAGACCTCATCTACGCAAGGACATAGACAGGATGGAGCAGTCCAGAGGAGGGCAACTAAAATGGTGCAGGGTCTACATCAGAAACCATATGAAGAGAGACTGAGAGAGCTTAATATGTATACCCTTGATGAAAGGAGGGACGGGGGACATGATAGAAACTTTTAAGTACCTCAAGGGAATCAACAAAGTCCAGGAGGGTAGCATCTTTCAGAAAAAGAGATGTGTAAGAACAAGGGGGCACAATTTAAAGTTAGAGGGGGGACGGCTCAGGGGTAATGTGAGGAAATTCTTTTTCACGGAGAGAGTAGTGGACGCATGGAACCGCCTTCCTGGAGAGGTTGTGGGGTCTAAAACAATTCAATTCATGCATGGGACAGACATAAGGCAATTATAGTGAGGGTTGCAGGAAGTAGGCTGTTGGTTAACTAGAATCTGCAGCTTATCTAATAGGGAAATGGGCAGACTGGGTGGGCCAAGTGGTCCTTAATCTGCCGTCAGACTCTTATGTTTCTAATTGCACCACTATGTAGGTCCACTGCTACAATATGTGGGGTCACATCTGGACTAGGAGTACGTAGTTATGCCCAGATCAGGTGAGCCGTTTGTGTGCAGACTAAACATAGTTTTCACTTGTGAGGGCAAGTGCAAGCCTGATCTCCCCAATGGCAGAAGTTAAGCATTTTCACCAATGTACTGTATGGGCTGCAAGCAATAGAAAGCAAGAAGTGGAAGCTCAGACGTCTGAAACTATAATTCCAACACTTTCCCACTCATTAATATGTCAGCCAGACTACTTGCAAAAGAAAAACACACACCCCATCCCCAGTGTTAAAAAATAACATATCCCTGGTTGTCAAGTGTTCCCCAATCCCCAATGCTTCCCCGACAAACAAACAAAAAACTGTCCCCGTTAGTTTACTGCCAAATAATCAAAATATTGTAGAATGGCAGGTGGACAGTTTTTTAAAGAGGCGAGCTAGGAATACTGTGTTTGAAATACTAAGGGGTGGTGGGCTGTAAGCCTGGTAATAAGAAACCGCATTCTGTTGGGCCCTATACAGAGTACCAGTTGGCTGAAGGGCCAGCACATCTCAGACCAAGGCATTTTAGTTTGTGCCCCTACAAATAGCTGGACTCTGAAAGGCTGGCATGTGCAGTAGATAATTATGAATTGTAAGCTGTGCAGCTCCTGTTCCTGCTCCTGGCACTGAAAATGTTAAACACAGTATTCCCCCATTCGCCTCTTCAACCACTTTTTCAAAGAACTACCAACCTGCCTTATTGCTTGCCAGTTTGATTCCCCTTGTTTTTGTTTGTTGTGATAAAATAAAATCAGTGTGTTTTTGTTTATGTCTCACACTTCATTCTGCTGTGTTAACCCATTCAGTGTGAGGAACCCGGTGCATGACCCCTCACCCCCACCTCCCCAGTGCTGCCACTGACTCTCCAAACAGATTATTTCTCCAGACAGATTATTTCTAGTTTTTCTTGTTTGTTTGTTATTTCATTTTATTCTTTCTTCCACAGGAAGAGTGCAAATTGGTATATTAGCATAAAAATTTTTTTTGGGGTGAGCGTCATTAAATTAACAGCCCCATTCACAACCTTGCCTTGAAAAGACAACAACTGTGTGCATAGTGTAGTGATGCTGGGACTGATACTGAATTGCTTGCCGTGGGGAAGATGATTACAGAACTGTGTAAAAGTACGGGGTTCCCATTCTTCACTGGCCCTGAGGACTCAGGGCTCCCATTCTGTACTGGCCCTCTGCAGATCCTGGCGAGATCAAGTTCCTCCATGCATGGATTTTTAATGTGTATTCTTGATATACTGTACAGTAGTGATGTTTAGATATCTGCGCACAATGTAAAACATAAAATTCTCATGCAAACAGCTGATCATTTTTGGGCACCACTCTTGAGTTCCTAGATTTATTTTTAAGTACTTTTGATGTATCCCCTGACAATTGTCATTTGAATTTGTGTATTATTAATCGCATTTGATCTCTAGATCATAATAGCATGCTGTGTAGTGAGATCGAATGCAGTCGCTAACATGGTTTACACAGTATTGTACAATATGTTACTAGTACAAAGGAACTATTTACAGTTAGGTATTCAGTGTAGTCAATATTGCCCAGCACAGCAGGCAATTAGGAACTGCAGTTTCATCATGAATGTTCAGTTAGATATACCATATATACCACTACACAACATCAAAATATTAAAATAAGATATTTTTAGAGTATGAATGAAAAGATGTCCTCCTATGGTACTAACACCTGACTAGCCAACAGTCAGCCAATCAGGTGTTACTACTATAGGAGGAGGAGGTGTTTTCCTTCATATTTACCCAAATGAAGAACAGTGCAGTCTGCTCAGTGTCACTGATTTTAAATATTTTGAATAATGTATAGGAGCATAACCACAGGTCAGGCGGGTGATTGGGTGGGGGTAGGTATTGCTAGCCACCAGGGAATTTCTTTTCAATGGTAGGGTGGGTGATTGGGTTGGGGAGGTACCACTAGCCAGTCACCAGGAATGTCTTTTAAAGAAAATGGAAACTAACTATACACTATTTTGTGTCTATAATAAAGCTGTTCAGTGTTAACAAATGTGTTTGTGTGTTTCTTTAAGATCTACCTCATGTAGGTATGTGACCACTAGCCACAGGGAAGTAAATTTTATTTTGTATCGGGCAGTGATCATCGGGGAGGGATGGAGGTGTTGGTGGGGAGGTACTCTGAGGTTGGGGTGATTAAAACATGCCGAGTCTAAAAACAAAACGAAAAAAATAAAAGAATGAGATTTAAGCTGCTGTTATACAGATTAACACCATACTTTTTCTATGAAACTGTATCACTAAGCGTTATGATCTATTCAGGATGATCTGCCTCCAGTCTTTCATTTATAATACTACTGTATGTCTCTAGCTGTATGGGTTCAAGGGTTTGACCTTTTGAAGGACTATGGGCCCATATTCAAAGATCGGAGGTAAGCGCTGCAAAATGTAAATGAGCCAAAGTGCTAAGGGTCATTAACAGCTCACTATGCAAGCATTTTATATATAGTGTATGGTGAGCGATCGTTCTCACGAAATCCATTGTTGTCGAAACCTTGTAGTACACACTAGTGGCGTTAGCGTGCATAGAATGATTTTTTTACTGCACTTGAACGCCACATGTGTCCTCGATCAACATTTGACAGTTAGGGCTTACTCCATAGACAGGACACATAGCGAAAGCAGCAATGTCGGCGGCAGTAATGTTTAGCGTTAAAGCGTTCAAAATGTAAAGTTCTTAAACAGTTAAAATGTCAAGCGTGAACACGTCTCAAAATGTAACGTTTCTTTTTCCTTCTAGTAACACAGTAAAACTGTTTTGAAGTAGAAACATGCTGTAGTGATTTTTTCCCAAAAGCACGATCGCTCCACCATACAGTATAGAAAAGTGCATGGGAACAGCTGACAACAGGGCATCTTTCACTCGGTTATATTATGACGACGATAGCCTCCTCGAGCCGCGCCCCTCGAGGTAATCCCGTCATAGTGCCAACTTTGTGTGAGAATAGTCCTGTTGTCAACTGTTCCCCATGCACTATCCTATATATTGTTAACAAGGCTCTGCTCCTTGGGTTGCGGAGAGGCTAGTCAAGAGCCAATGTTATCAATTAGTATAATACACCATGGCAAAACTACTAGACATTGGAAAAAATACAAGACCAGTTTTGAGCAGTTTACAGCTCTCACAGTCCGGTAAACACAGTGCACAGATCACAACCGGGTGTGCCAACATTGACATCAGTTATCAAATGATTGATAAACCAACTGAAATGGCAACATTTACAGATAGAAAAGAGAGCTAGAGATAAAGTGAGAGAGTGACAGAGCGGGACAGTGTGAGATCACGATTCTGCTTCAAAGCAGGCATTCAGAGGGCTGCAGCTGCTTCTTCATAGGTCAGTTTACAAACCAAATTTGGTGAGAGGGCTGCAATGCCTGCAAAAATCAGTACTACATTAAAGAGAGACAGAGCGGTCTCCCTGTTGTCCAATCACTGTCTCCTGATAAATTTAACTTACCCCTGGTAGTCTAGTGGTCTCAGTTTTTGTTGCACATCATCTTTTTCTCAGCCTCTCACTGTCTCTTCCCACATCCACAGCGCTTTTGTCCCAACGGTTTGGGGTGAAACAAACACAGTCTCTCTTCCTCTGGGACGGGATACCAGTGGGCATATCGGCATCACAAGTGCAGGCATTTTATAGTGTCAAAGATGCAGGTAGAAAATGGGGGCATCTTCTGTTAGTAACTTCTGTTAGAGTCACATCTTCTATGCGGGGTGCAAGATACCCAAAATGGGCAGCTCTTACTTTCTGACCATGTCCCCTATGGCTTACATTCAGCTACTTAAGGAACCAGAACATTGACAGTGCTTAGGTAACATTATTGAGACTCAGGATGCCTGACAATTCTCACCACAGGAATACCCAATATTCCTAACTCTTCTGCAGTATACCTTTAGGTCAGATCTGCCCGGAGAAGGAATGCTATGCTAATGATGAAATCATTGGCATGAGCCACTTTTCAAATGCTGCCACCTATCAACTGCCTACATTCTAACCTCAGATTCTCTCTCCGCTTGTCAGTACCAGACACCTGGAGATTTCCTCTTCATCATCTAGTCTAAGAAGTTGTTGTTATTAACAAATACTTAAGTATTTCCATTTGCTGCCTCTTATCAGTGTTATTTTAATAACTGTTAGTTTATTTAGTTAGTTTTGTATCGTTTCTGGTTCAGAATAACCATTGAGGAACCAAGGTACTTTTAGTTAGTTTGAGTTTTTTTTCCGTTCATTTAATTGTTTCTGTAACGTTTGTGTGTTTAAATCTTTATTTTTAGAACCGATAAGCTCAGTTCCGAACTGCTAATCCTGGTTCTATTCCTATCAGTTCACGGTTCCGCTCGGTTTCTCTGATCGGTTCCCTGAACCGACTGCAACCAATAAATTTGTTGTTTTTTGAATTTTAAAACTTGTAGTGCTTTGCAGTTGCAGTTTTTCTCCATTATGTCAGAAAAACCTAAAAGGAGAACCGGGCAACCCAGTTTTAAAAAATTGTTCTGAGTGTGGTGAGGTCTTTGCCAAGGCAGATAAGCACTCTGTCTGTGTTTTCTGCCTGGGTTTTGACCATCTAAAGACTGATTGTGTCATTTGTAAATCTTTTCCAGACAAAACACTGGAAAAACATCTGGACAGATTGAATAAGAGATTCAAGAGTCCCTCTGGCTCTGACCAGCGAAACCCTCAGGGTCTGTGGGTGACGCCACAATTTCTACTGTTTCTACCTCAATACGGGTAAAAGAGACCTCTGAACCGGCTAGCTCTCTGGTTCTAGTAAAAAATAAAGAAGACAAAGCACACTGAACCCCTGTGGAAAAGGGGACTTCTGTGATGCCTGCCACTGTGCTTTCTCCCTCTGAGATTACACAAGCAGTAAAAATAATGCAAACCTTGCAGGATCTGCTGCCTGTGGTTTCACAGTCTCCAGTCCAGACTTCTGCACCTTCCAACCCACCTTCTTTTCCTGAGCAGCGTGGTGAGGAGGAGGAAGGTGAGCCTATAGAGCCTGACGTCTCCCCTGAACAGGAGTTTGGCTCCTCTCCCAGGACCACAGAAGATTATTCTTTCCGTTTTTCCTTCATCAGGAAAATTGCTGATGCCTTGGACATCCCTACCACTGAAGCTGTAAAGGATGAGCAGGAGGCTAAATATCTGGAAATGATGGAGCTGACTCCTACTAAAAAACTGTCACTCACCATCAACAAGTTCTTTAAAAGGGATATTTTAAAACTCCTCCAAGCTCCTGGGTCTGTCCCTTCTTTGGACAAAAGGTTGGATAAAAAGTATCAACTTGACAGAACAGAGGTTGAATTCTTATTTTCATACCATGACCACCAGGGGGAGGTGCAAACTGCAGCTTGTGACAAGGCTAAAGTCCCTCTGGCTTCCCACCCTCCAGAGAAGTACTCCTGGAAAATTGAAAGTATGGCCAAGTAAGGTTACCTGTCAGCCTTGTCTGGCCATTAGCAAGCTAATTATCAGGGTTATACAGCCCAGTACTCAGAAGGCTCTCTGGCAGTCTGTCCTGGACATGGATGAGAAAGCATCTTCTCCTCTTTCGCAGGCTTAGCTGAAACTGTAGGTTTGGCCTGGAAACTGCCAAATACCAGTTCCAGATGGCAGCAGATAGTAATGCGACTGCTGCAAGGTGGATGGCAAATATTGCACAGAGAAGGTTTGCTTGGTTGAGAGCCACAAACCTCACAGAGGATACCCAGAATAAGACTCTGGATTTTCCCGTGGAGGGCAAGCCCCTATTTGGCAGCCATATAGGGCCTACATGAAGAAGGTGGATGAGTATAAGGCCACCTTCCATAGCAATTCTGCAAAGGAAAGACCCTCCACCTCCTCTAGACCCTTCAGTAGGGGAGACGGGGGCAGACAATTTCATTCCATGCCTTTTTGCCAGGACATGGTACTCTGTCAGGCACCCAATACCCACAGCAAGGATATTTCAGGGTAGGGTAGAGAAGGTAGGCATGGTGCCAAGTCTCAGCCCCAATCCAAGCAGGACTCCTGACTTCATCGATCAGGCTGTCTCTCCCTTACCAGTAGGGGTAGGCTGACCCATTTTTTCCTGAATTGGAAAACCATCACCACAGACAAGTTGGTTTTGGAGATAGTGGGTCAGGGCCTGTCTCTAAGTTTCAAGTCCTCCCCTGTTCAAAAAACCAGAGTTTTCAAACCAGCTTCCCTCCTGGAAACCAAAATGCTGGAGAAAGAGGTGAAACACCTTCTTTCACTAAAAGTAGTGGAACCAGTGCCTCTGTATCAAAGGGGAAAAGGACTTTACTCAACGTATTTTCTCACACCAAAGAAAAATGGAGAGCTGCGGCCTATCTTCAATCTCAGGGTCCTCAACAGGTTCCTAGCAAAACCAAAGATCAAAATGGTAACACTCAAGGGATCATTTAGTAAGTTTGTTAGGGGACTAGAACATCATCCAGGACTAGTCTTAGGATCCTGGTATCCAGGGAGTCATTGCTTGGGCTGTTGCTGCCTAGTGCTTTTAGTAGGAATGGCCTGGCTTCTAGAGCGGATATTTTGCGTTGGTGGAATCGAGGGCGTTGCAGGACAGGGGGCTGGGATTTGGGTATGGGGTCAAAGAAACTACTGGGAAGGACAGAACTAAGATCCGTTAAGGTGGTATTAAAGCAGTTTGCTATGTTTAGGGGGTCCGTGGTAATAGAGCCATCAATAGAGAGCTGGGATGGGGGCGTGTTTTCCCATTCAGCTGTTTAACATTATCCCAGAAGGTCCGGGCTGACCCTAGGGAGGAGGTAAGGGTGCCCTGGTAGTAGTCAGTCTTGCCTTGCAGATGGCTCAAGTGCACTAATTGCACACGGCATTGTAGACTTGTCTGTCTGCTGCCCTGTCAGTCTCCGTGGCTATGTGCCAGAGGTTATCTCTCTCTCTCTCTTGAGGTTTTGGAGCAGGAGGGTGACCCCATGGAGCATTTGTTTTTGGTGAGGAGTCTGGTAAGTGGCGCATAGAAATCATGGGCCTTGTTAAAAGCCTGTGTGAATAGGTCGAGCGCAGAGTCAATGCTGGGAGCTAGGTTGACAGAGGACAAGTCAATCAATCTGGGCAAGAAATTGCTTAAGTTGTTTCAGGCCACCAAGACGGAGGCTCATGCAGAGAGTGGTTTGAGCCACTGGTTTGGCGGTGGAGGAGGATCATAGGAATAGGATAGGGAGTGGTCACTTAGAGAATCGGGGAGAATTTTTATGTCCTGGATTTTGTGGGAGCGGTTGGAGACTGACATCCAGGAGGGTGATGGTTCCACTTGAGGGGTTGAGTCTAGTGGGCTGGGAGACTAAGTCAAGTCGAGGGTGCTGAAGGAATCCCTTGCTTGGGAGGCAGAGGGACCAAGCCAGTTGACATTCAGGTTCCCTACTAGGACTTGTTCAGCTTTGGGTGTGAGAGTTGAGAGATATTCTCTTGAGTGACCAGATTGGCAGGTTCTGGTTCCTTGGGGAAACATAGGAAATGGTGATGTAGAGCAGGCCCCTGGAGGGATCGGGGATGATTTTGAGAGTGACGGCCTGGGCTCCATTTTCGAGCTTGGGGGCAGGGAGCACATGGTGAACAATAGTGTCACATGTGAAAAATCAACAAAGTCCAAGAGGGTAGCATCTTTCCAAAAAAAAAGGTGTGCAAGAACAAGGGGGCACAATTTGAAGATAGAGGGGGGTGGCTCAGAGGTAATTTAAGGAAGTATTTTTTCACAGAGAGGGTTGTGGATGCATGGAATGGCCTTCGGGAGGAGGTTGTGGAGTCAAAAACAGTGGTGGAATTCAAGCATGCATGGGAAAGTCATAAGGCAGTTCTAGGGGGTTGGGGTAGGAAGAAGTAGGCTGCTGGTTAACTAGGATCTGCAGCTTATCCATTAGGTAGGGAAATGGGCAGACTGGGTGGGCCAAGCGGTCCTTATCTGCCGTCTGTTTCTATGTTTCACCACCACCCCTGCGTTTGCCTACTGAATCCTCCCGGTAGAGGGTGTACCCAGGGAGTGAGATGAAGGAGTTGGGGGTGGATTTGGAAAGCCAGGTCTCCACATCAGCAGTGATGTCAGGCTGGTGTGGAATGACCCAGCAGTGAAGCGTAGCAGATTTTTTCAGCAAGCTGCAGATATTCAGGGAGGCAATGCGAGTCCTGAGTGTCTTGGGTGGGCTGGTGGGAGTTGGGCCCAGGTTGGGCTGGACATTTCCAGAGAGTAGCAGTAGCAGAGTAATAATTCTAACCAGGGGGTGATAGCCATAGGCATCCTTAGCTGGACGTTGAGATGAGGGTGAGGCCGCAGGGGTACAGGGAATGGGTAGGGCATGATGGGTAGGAATGGCGGTGAGGAGGTGGGTCCAGGAAGTCCCGGGTAGGCAAAGGGGTTGGGAGGGCTGCCTGGAGGTGGGTGCCAGGGCCTAGGGCGTGAGGCAAGAGTGTGGGGGGGGTCGAGATAAGACAGGGTGGTCTAGGGGTGCTGCCCTCTGAGGGCTGGGATTGTGATCTGGCTGGAGAAAGGCGAGCACCAAGATGGCTAAAATAGTGAGGTGCTGTAGAAGGGGATGTGTATACATGATGCCTATATTTATGATAGTGGTGGATTGTATAAGGGTCTTGGCTGTGCTTCTAAGAGGGTGACTGCTACTTTGGAGTAGTGGTAGGGCTGCGGACTTTGGTGCACAGGGTACCAGATTCAAGACCCCTGGGGGGCGAGTGTCCTTGGGTCAGGATAAAATGGAAATCCAGGCGTTTGGGGGGCTGGAGTAGTCTAGGTGGTCTGAAGCTGGGTGGAGGGGTGAAATAGCGACTCCTAGTGGTCACAGGTGGAATGCAAAGTTGGGCTGGTGGACAGCAGGGGGCAAGGTGTATAGTAGCAGCAGCATAGTATCCCAGATTAAGAATAGGGGTATGGAGCGGTGCTAGGGACTAAGCAGGGATGAGAGTGAAGGAGCAGAGTAGCAGGGGTGGATAGAAGGGCTCAAGGGTTAGAAGAGGAAGTGGGAATTCAAAGTGAAAGAGGAGCAAGCAGGAAAATACCATCTAGTGGCCGGCGAGTATAACCTGCTAATGGAGAAGTCACATTCTGGGTTCTAAAATTTTATCATATGTGGAGATAACATTTTTTAAGACACTGGATTTGTGTCTATGCATATTGTATAAATATATATACACTTTTATATGTGGGTTTAACAGGTGTGAGTGATATTTGTCTGTGTATCTCCTTTCTGAAGGGAAAACTGCATACATTCAAAATTTGGTGTACATACAAGGACATTTTTATCATTAAGTACACAAGACTGGGACTGGACATGCCATTTTGCACATGTAACTGGAATATGCCTTCATCTGAAGTGCATACAAGTGGAATACACTCTGTGTGTAACACATATGCATTATACTAGTAGCGGTAGTGCCAGTATAGTTAGGGTTGCACTGCTGCTTCTATATTAAACACCAAATTTTGCACTTTAATAACTTTGCCACCGTACGATGGATTTGCCTGAAATTTTGCATGTGCAGTCTGGTACCATAGATCCCTAGATCTGGCAAGTTGCGTTGCGGTCGGATAAGTGGTTGCGAAACTGCGTAGTGGCCAAAAACGCAAAAAAAAGGGTTTTTGCTTGTTTCTTTGCTCGTGGTTACAGCCTGCACAATTTGTCCGTTTGGTCTGGAATCTTCAGGGAAGATGCAGTCTGGGTCACTGATGTGCCTTTCGAAGATTTGGTGAAAAAATATTAAACCGTTCAAAAGTTATTCAAAACACAAGTTTCCCTTTATAGTCAATGGGGAAAAAATATATGTGTGTCCCTCGAAAGCTGACACCACTACATTTTACTGTCGCAAATGGCCCTTTTACTTTCATGCGGTGGCCATCTTGTTTTCAGTTAGCAAGAGAGAAAAATGCCTGGCGTTAAAATTTGGGACCCCTTGAGTAAACACTGACTGTTGTGTTTACCTAGTCGAGTCCAGAGGATCACAGCACTATCTTTTTTTGGGGGGGGGGAATCCATCAGAAATGCCTTTTTAAAAATCGGAGCCCCAGTAGTGTCATAAACTGTGACAGAAAGCGGCTGCGACACTTTCGTAAATCAAAGTGTCGCCTATTTTTCCAAAAGCTTCACATGTTAGAGGTACTTTGCCTAAAAACAGAACATTTTGCCATCCCACTGCAGCAAAATGGTTGGGGCTTTTGGGCTAAAATTTGCAGGGTGGCAAGCCCTGGTCCCACAGATGTGCCTTTTGGTGGTTTGGTCCCAAAATATTCAACAAGCTCATAGTTTGCAGCGCTCCAAATTTGAGAAATTTCCCATAGGCTAACATTGTGGCGCCCGTATCTTGGAAACGGTGCACGATACAGATTTTTTGCTACCTGCACCTTATGGACTAAGCCAACAAGGAAGTTTTGAAGTCATAGATTATACCTGCAGTGGAATTTGTTTCCTACTTGCTACAGTTACGGAGATACTGCCAAAAACGTGTTACAGGGGTTCCTTTGGAGTACTATGGCGCTGCTGTATGGCTCCGTACTTACGTGTAAGTGGAAGCGGAGGGCCTGCGCTCCCACATACACATACCATTACACAAAAAATGGACAACCGCGCTCCCACTAATACATACCAGTTACATTACACTTTCTCAAAAAGAATGGAAATTCATTGCAAAAAAAACTGTTAATGCATCAGTTAGGGTTGATAGCACAGTGACGAAAGTATGGAAATGTGATGTTAGGGTTACACCCCTTCCACCCCACCCCCACCCTCCACACACCAACAGGCATCGGGGTGTGCGTTGGGGTCGTCTGACTAACTCTCACCCCTTTCTATGTGTAAACAAACTTAGGTGGTGCAGTATAGGAAAATGGGGTGAGAGTTGGGCCCAACGACTCCAACACACACCCGATGCCTGATGGTGTGTGTGAGGGGTGGTAGGGGTAAATCAATATTATATTTACACTTTTTTCGCCAGCTATCAACCTAACTGATGCATTAATGGAGTTTTTTTGCAATGAATATATATTATAGTTGGGGTTGAGTGCTTAGTTTAGTATTAAAGCCCAATTTTTCCACTTTAGTAACTTTGCAATGGTTCAGCGGATTTGCCTGAAATTTTGCATGCATAATCTCATGGGCAGGTTTCTTGATGTGTCAAATTTCATTTTAATCATTTTTGTGGTTTCTGAGATAAAGAGTGTGAACAAATATAGAAATTTACATGTTTGCGTTTTGTCCACCTGTATCTCTTGTGGTTTGAAAATTTCAGGGTAGAAAGGCTTTGCCTTACAAATGAGTCTTTGCTGGTTTGGTGAAAAATATTAATCCTTTCCAAAGTCATTAAATTTTGAAGTTCCTATTATTTTCAGTGGGAAATTATAGATGTTCAGCTCAAGAAAGGATAGTTTGTCAAAGACAGGTAATCCTTTTTTGAGTTGCCAACATTTTTTTTTTTTTTTTTTCAATTAGCGAGAGAAAGAAAACACATAAAAAATGAAAAACTGAATGGATTTCAAAAAACAAACATCAGAACCTAGCTAAATGGGACCATTTAGCTACATTCTGATGTTTGTTTTTTAAAATGATGCCAAGAAATACCTTTTCTAGGCACCCAAAATCCAGGGTTCCCAGCTTAGCGAGATGAGCGCTTCCCCCTCATTCTCTGTACGAGAACAGCGGGAATTTGTTGACTTCTGCAGCTGCAGCTGAACTCTTGCTGCTGGCTGCAGTGTGATCTCTGAGCCACTATTTCCCTAGTGTTTGCTGCCCCCCCCGCTCCATTGTCTGTCCCTGTTGTCTAGTGGCACCCCCCCAACACCCACTGCTCGCTATCACCATAATTTCTTTTTTTTATTCCCTGGTGTCTAGTGGCACCACCTCCCACCTTCTGATCGCCGTCCCCGTTATTTATTATTCCTTGGTGGCTAGTGGCACCTGCCGATTGCTGTCCCCATTGTCCGCTTTGATATTCCCTGGTGTCCAGTGGCACCCCCACCCCGCCGATCGCTGTCCCCTTTTATATTCCCTTGTGTCTAGTGGCAACCCCCACCTTCTGAGTGCCATTCCTATTATTTATTATTCCTTCGTGTCTGTTGGCACCCCCCACCTGCTGATTGCCATCCCAGTTGTCCTCTTTTATATTCCCTGGTGTCTAGTGGCACTTCCCCACCTTCTGATTGCTGTCCCCATTATTTATTATTCCTTGTTGTCTAATGGCACCCCCCATTCACCGATCGCCATCCCCGTTGTCCCCTTTTATATTCCCTGGTGTCCAGTGGCACCCCCCCACCTTCCGATTGCTGTCCCCATTATTTATTATTCCTTGGTGTCTAGTGGCACCCCCACCTGTTGATTGCCATTCCCGTTGTCCACTTTTATATTCCCTGGTGCTTAGTGGCACCCCTCCACCTGCCAGTTGCCATCCCCGTTGTCTTCAGGGGCAAATGGAGAAAACCAAGGTAATAAGGACAGGGATGGGGAAAAAAGGGGTAAGGCTATCAAGAAATGGAGGGTAATGACTACCAGTGCCTGAAGTCTGGGCAGCAAGCTCCTGAACTGGTGGCCTTGATGATGAAGAGAGATGCCTGGATATCATGGCAGTCACAGAAACATGGTACACAGAGAACCATGACTGGGATGTTAACATACCAGGGTACCACCTACAGGAGGAACAAGGAGGGCAGAAGAGGGGACGAGTAGCTCTCTATGTAAGGAAGGGATAAAAGCAACTGAGCAAGAGAGTAAACGGGAGGTGAGGAGGCACTGTGGGTCATCTTAGACTGGAAATGGCACCACCATCCGCACACACAGGGGTTGTATACAGACCCCCATCTCAGGGGGAGGGAATGGACAAGGATATGATAGAAGGCAGAGAAAGGGGACATACTGTTGATGGGGAACCTGAATATGCCAGATGTTAACTGGAGCACCTTTGCTGCAGCCATATCAAAACAGGGCCATTCTATGCCTACAGGGGCATGCCTCAGACAACTAGTGTTGGAACCCACTCGGGAGGGAGCAGTCTTGGACCCTGTACTCTCAAATGGGGACAGTGAGAGGATCTCAGATCTAGAAGTGGGCAGATATCTGGGAACACGTGATCACCAAACAGTGTGGCTCACGATGAACTCGGCTGCAGAGTCAAGCCATACAAAAGTGAGGGTACTGGACTTCAGGAGGCCTGACTTTGTCAAAATGGGAAAGTGCCTTAGAAAAGCACTAGCAAACAAGCAAGGAGGAGGGGTGGAGCAACAATGGGGAAACATCAAAACTGCCATCACAGAGGCAACAAGTCTTTATGTGAAGCAAATAAATCAAAATGGAAAAAAAAAGCCACTATGATTCTCAAAAGAGATGGCGGGGAAGGTTAGGAAGAAGAAGATAGCATTTAGGAAGTATAAGGAAACACAGAAGGAGCAGGACAGAGAACTGTACCAGTTAAGGTAGAAGGAAGCAGGAAAGGCAGTCAAAATAGCAAAGGCCCAAACTGAGGAAAAGATGGCCAATTCGGTTAAGAAGGGAGATAAAACCTTTTATAGGTACATTAGGGAGCGTAGAAAGACAAAGAGAGGGATAGTGAGGCTGACTAAACTGGATGGTGGGTGGGCAGAGAGGGACAGTGAAAAAGCAGGGATACTGAATGAATACTTCTGCTCAGTATTCACAAAAGAGGAGGAGGGGGAGGTACCTAATACAATTACGTAGACATAGATACATAGACAGTGTCGGCAGATAAGGGCCTGTGGTCCACCCAGTCTGCCCATTTGAGCTTGTAAGTTCAGTTTATGTTTTCCTAGAAGTCTGTTGCCCTTACCCTGACCTCCAGAATTCCTTTATGTCTATCCCATGCATTCTTAAATCCGTGATTGTTTCAGGCCCCACCACTTCCTCTGGCAGGGTGTTCCACTTGTCCACCACCCGTTCTGTGAAGAAATTCTTCCTCACGTTTCCTCTGAATTGTCCTCCCTCCAACTTCATCCCATGCCCTCTAGCCTGGAACATCTTTTTCGCTTAAAAATAGTGTATTCCTGCACCCTGTTCCTCCCTGTAAGAGGCTTGTATGTCTCTATCATATCCCCTCTCTCGCTCCTCTCCTCCAGGGAGTACATATTCACTTCCTTCAACCTGTCCTCATAGGACTTGTGATGCAATCCATGTACCATCTTTGTTGCCCTCCTCTGAACCTTCTCTACCCTGTGTCCTTACGTAGTTAAGGTCTCCAGAACTGTACACTGTACTCCAGGTGGGGCCTCACTAGTGTCTTGTATAGTGGAATTATGACCTCCCTTTTCCTGCTGGTGATGCCCCTGCCTATGCATCCCAGCATCCTGTTTGCTTTACTGCTGCCTTGTCACACTGTTTCCCTACCTTGAGGTCATCAGAGGTGATAACCCCAAGATCCCTTTCCTGCTTGGTGCATGCTATATCCTCACCCCAACTGATATATTGTGCCAGGGTTTTTGTGCCCCATATGCATTGTCTTGCACTTCTTTGCATTGAGTTTCAGCTGCCAAACCCCTGACCATTCTTCATGTTTCTGCAGGTCTCTTCTCATTCTGTCTACAACAGAAGCACCCTGGATAGGGGGGTCGATCCCACTCCTTTCACAGAAGAAAGGGTTCTGAAAGAACTCCTAAAACTGAAGGTGGACAAAGCAATGGGACCTGGTGGGATTCACCCCAGTATTCTAAAAGAATTAAGGGGAGAACTAGTGACACCACTGACTACACTTTTTAACAAATCATGGGAGGATGGTGTTGTAGCTGAGGTCTGGAGGAGGGCACATGTGATTCCCCTTCACAAAAGTGGGGGCAGGAAACTACAGACCTGTCAGTTTGACCTCTGTGGTATGGAAAATGATGGAATCACTTCTAAAGGAAAGAATTGTTGAGTACTTAGAGGATAGTGGGGCACAGGACCCAAGGCAGCATGGATTCACAGTGGGAAGGTCATGTCAGACGAATCTAATTGATTTCTTTGACTGAGTGACCAAATAGCAGACCAGGGAGGAGGGGCTGTGGACATGGCCTACCTAGACTTTAGTAAGGCATTTGACACAGTCCCACACAAAAGATTAATAAACAAATTAGCCTGCCTGGGAGTGGGTCCCATGGTGGTAGCCTGGGTAAAACATTGGCTGGACAACAGGACACAGAAGGTAATAGTAAACCAAATCCACTCTGAAGAAAATGGGGTTACTAGTGGGATACCGCAGGGTTCAGTACTGGGTCTAGTCCTTTTTAATGTCTTTATAAGTGACATTGCAAATGGACTGGAAGGAAAATTATGCCTCTTTGCAAATGACACAAAGGTCTGCAACAGGGTTGATACACAGTGGGGCATGGAAAGGATGAGAATGGACTTGGCAAGGTTAGAGGAATGGTCAAAGTATGGCAGCTTGAATTCAGTGCAAAAAGTACTGAAATAATGCACCTGGGAAGCTCAAACCCAGGTGAAGAGTACACAATGGGGGTTAGTAACAACAACAAAAATGGAAAGGGACCTGGAGGTAATCATATCAGATAACCTTAAGGTTGGCAAGCAATGTAGAGAAGGCAGTAGGGAGGGTTGGGGTATACTGGGATGTAGGGAGAGGCATCACCAGCAGAAAACAGGAAGTTGTTATCCCTCTGTACAGACAGTTGGTGAGACACCATCTGGAGTACTGCGTCCAGTTCTGGAGACCCCATCTCCGCAAGGACATAGACATGATGGAGGCAGTCCAGAGGAGGGCAACTAAAATGGCGCAGGGTCTGCAAGAGAAGCCATATGAGGAGAGACTAAAGGAGCTTAATATGTATACCCTTGAGGAAAGGAGAGAGAGGGGGAACATGATAGAAATTTTTAAGTACCTCAGTGGAATCAACAAAGTCCAAGAGGGAAGCATCTTTCAGAAAAAGAGATGTGCAAGAACAAGGGGACACAATTTGAAGATGGAGGGGGACGACTCGGGGCAGTGTGAAGAAGTGTTTTCACAGAGAGGTGGTGAATGCATGGAACCAACTTCCTGAGAAGGTTGTGGGGTCTAAAACTGTGGGAGAATTCAAGATCGCATGGGACAGACATAAGGCAGTTCTTGTGGGGGTGGGTACGAAGAAATAGGCTGCTGGTTAACTAGGATCTGCAGCTTATCCAGTAGGTAGGGAAATGGGCAATTAGGTGGGCCAAGCAGTCCTTATCTGCTGTCAAAGTCTGTTTCTATGTTTCTTATGTTCCCTGGTGTCTAGTGGCACCCGCTGATCTCCGTCCCCTTTGTCCCCTTTTATATTCCCTGGTGTCTAGTGGCACCCCCTTACCTACCAGTCGCCATCCCTGTTATCCGCTTTTATGTTCCCTGGTGTCTAGTGGCACTCCCCCACCCGCCAATCACAGTCCCGTTGTCCCCTTTTATGTTCCCTGGTGTCTAGTGGCACTGCCACCCTTCCATTGCAGGCAAAACCTGTATGAAAAAACAAAATCTCTTGCCAATCAGCCCCTCCAGCCATATATATTTGTAAAAAAAAAACTTTGTTAATGCATCAGTTAGTGTTGCAGCGACAAAAGTAGAGAAATGTGGCGTTAGGTTCAACCCCTAACACCCCACCCTGCTTTACCTACAGGTGTCGGAAAGTGCTGTGGGTGATCATTGACACTCACCCCATTCTCCTATACTGCATCTATCTCAGCTTATTTACTTGTGGAATGGGGTGAGTATTAGGGCTGACGACCCCAAGGCACACCCTTGACACCTGATGGTGTGTACAGGGTGGTGTTAATGCATCAGTTAGGATTTACATTTGTATTAAAGGGAGCGGTGAGGCACCACACCTTTATAGTAAATGGAGCCCCCCAGTGTCCACCATATTCCTGGTTCGCTGGCTTGAATTAAAATGAAGTGGCAGCAAGAAAAACATGCTTTTCTAAATAAAAGCTAAATCCAGGGGTAAGCCTTTCGGGGTGGGGGTGGGTCTTGATTTAGAACTTTTCCTTTAACAATATCTGGGAAAAGTAAAAATACACTGAGCATGAATCTTAGAATGTCAGAACTATGTTTTTGCTAAAAAAAAAAAAAAAAAAACTACGATGAAATTTTTTACTAACAAAAAAACGCTGCTTTGTTAGGATATTTTGACCTCAACCCTAATGCTCCATCAGCTGTTGAACTGGGGTACCTGAGTGCTTTAATTCAGTCTGTCCGGCTCTCGATTTTTTCATTTGGGCTCCCTTTGATCTTGATGTTTTGCATCTATTGTTTTTAAAACAATTTTGTGCCCATGGCCGCATCTCATTTACAGTGGGGTTCAGTGTCTACTGAAGGGTACATCTTGGAGGATGGACTTATTGGGCAGTAAAGTGCCTCGCTGAAGGTCACACACTGAGCTACTGGTTGTGGTAGAATTTGAATCCATGATCTCTCATTACGTCCTTCATCCTCTAGCCCATCCAACTTTCCTGTTGGGTGTTCGTGCTTGATGAGTCATTGCTAGGCACGTCGTACACCGATTTCTGTGTCGGAGGTGTAAATGAGCTTTGATCTGCTGATCTCTTTGTACCTCTTTTTGATTTGCATAACCTACAAGGATATGGATTATATCCTTGTTTCAGAAACAAAGTACATGGTGTCAGCCAGCTTCCTCCCACCCCAAACGTGTGCCTTTGCCTGTAACACCATCTGTAGTCACTAAGGTGGCACTGTAACTGTGATGAAGCACAGCCTCCCTCCTTATGTAAGCAATCTGTGATACTTTCAAGCAAAGCATTTGGTCTGCTGGACTGTTATTAACCGCTTTTACAGGAGCAGTTCATACCACAGTGAAAATTGTGCATGTACTGTATGTATCACTTTTCATTCCATTTTTAGATTGCCTGTTTTCTCCTGTCTTTGAAAGTTCTAGTTTCTGTTTTCCCCATTTGTGAGATTTGAAATAAAGGAGAGCGCCATTAAACATGGCTGTCGCAAGCTTTTTGTCAGTTGTCTCAGCAATATGACCTGACAGGATTTGGGGTGTAGTTCGATACCCAAATGCTCAGGGGCATGATGAGGCCTGGCTAGGGGTGCCACGATAATGAAATTGCGACGGTACGATAACTTTGAATAAATTATCGCGATAACCTTGTTATCGCGATAATTTCCCAACTTTTGTAACAAAGTAAGAAATATTATTTAAATTCACTTTTGTGCACATAGTTTACATATTTTGCTTATTCCATTCTATGTTATGCATTTATCTGCATTATACAAAGTCTGCAAGGTGAAATAATTCAAGGAGAGTGCAACTTTTGTAGTTAGATATTTTGTTTATTTAGTTAAAATTCTGCTATTTATAAAATTGCTTTTTCCTTTATGTAAAAATGTTTCAGTGCTGTGCACGTTGCACAATTGCATTACAAAGACATACATGTGTGTTATACACTTTAAGTTTAACAAACTAAAGTCATTGTAACATTCATTTTTAAAATGTGAAATATCACATTATAATTAATGAGTGACCCCTATTTATCAGCTTGAAGTTGAGACTTGAGTAGGGGTGTCTTCAAACTAAGTAACACCATAATAACCCGTAATCTGGCTATTGCAGCATTCCAAACTACTTTCAATTTCCTGCACTTTTCCCGCTGACTGTAGTGTGTGAGGTGACCAAGTGGTGTTTGGTCTTTTAAACAATATTGTGTACAAATTGTAGAGAAAGAGCACTGTTCAGTTCAGTATGAAAAACATGTCAGCTTTGTTCTTTCAGCTTACTTTTTTAGTTTCCTGGGAAAGAAGCCACAAAGTGTAGCGTAGCATGATGAGGAGAGAGAGAGTGGCTTGGGGGCTTCAGAACACTCGACGCAAGCGTTAGTGAGTGTTGCTATAGCTCTCCTCGCTATGCACTGTTCAGCTTTTTTCCCCAGGAAGCAAAAAATGTAAGCTGAAAGGACAAAGCTGACGTTTTTTATACTGAACTGTGCTCTTTTTCTACAACTTGTACAATATTGTTTAGAAGACTGAACACTGCTCAGTCACATCACTCAGCAGGGAAACTGCAGAAAACTGAAACTTAAGGAAAGCTACGACTAGCAATTATAAAGATAAAGAATAGGCAAGTGTATATTGAATTATTGATGGATTTATTTTTATTTTTTTCAACACACCTTTGGCGTAGAGCATGATGACCACATAAATCTCTTGAGGTTTATATGGGTCATCATCATTACACCCACCTGGGCCCACACACTTCCACACCACTCAGTCTAAACTTTACTGGTTCTCCACGGACTACGGTCTGGTCCCCCAGGCTAATGCGGCATTTCATGATGGCCACCTGTATTAAGTTTATGGCTGATTTCATCATTACACACACCTCAGGTGTGCAAAAAAAAAAAACATAATTCACTTGCCTATCCATTATTTTCTATGTAATGGCTTGTTTACAAGTTCACAGTAATCTCAGATACTGCTTGGTTGTCCTGTCCTCCTGCAAGAAATACACAGTAAGCTGGAGGTTTACACAGAATTTGTACACTAGCAGTACGCCACCACATGACTTGAAGCAAGGTGTTTAACTTGAATGCAATATGTACGAATTCTAAGAACTGATTGTCAAAATCAATGTCCACCCAAAAGGAAGGACAATTAAGAATTGAAACATTGAACAATAAGAATAAGAGTTATTACATTATATCATGTAAACAATGTGCAAGGCTGAACTGACTTGACTACATTAATTTACAAATACAGGCACATTACAGAAGTTACACAAGTACACAACACAGCCTAAAGTTACTCAAGAGTTGTCAACATAAACAGCCTCTGAATCTGAACTGTATGTTCAAGGGACACATTCATGTGGCACTAGGCAGACACAGTTAGATAGCCCATGAAATCTTATTTAATTGAGGTACTGTGTGTGGCAGTGTATACTCAATTGTGTTGTTGCTGAGCAAAGTTCAGAGATATAGATGAGTCTGTGCAACATAAATTACTTTGAGCCATTCTAGACTAGATGTCAGGTGACGCATCAAGTAGTGCCTAAGTACATTGAGTTAAGCACTACCGATTGTCACTGACATCACAGGTTCTAAGAAATCAAATGGCTCCAGTCCCAAACTCCGATGTAGTATTTATGCTGCACAGAGTCCGCTATCCATATCTCTGAACTTCATGCAGCACAGGTTGAGTATACAGTTACACAATACCTCAATTAAATAAGCTTTTCATGGTCTTTCTGTGTCTGCCAGTGCCACTGTACATGAATGTGTCCCTTTAAACTGGATCAGGGATAGTGACACAGGGTGTAACAGGCGGCATATAATGAGACAGTGTTTCTTCCCTAGTTTCCTTAGCAGCACGATTTGCTTTGGAGCCTATTATCAACTGAATTTATTGCTGTATTCCTTCCAGAATTAACACTGATATGCTGACACTTACTGAAGGGACTTGAATTAAGCTTATCAGATGAGTTTTGAATAGATTCAAGACAGCAGGAAGAATAAAGAGTTAAATAAACAGTTCAAAGAAGTCATGGCTGGGGTAGAGAGGACTACGCATGCAAAACCCGAATGAAAGGAATCATCCGTGTCAGACTATCTTGGAGCCACATCTGCTCGTTTGAACTGAGTGACTGACACTCTATAATCAGTTCAAAATAGAGACATTAAGAAATAGTTTCATGTTCCTTCTAGCAGAGAGATGGATGTACAGACTCGCTGTGAACAAGTAGTCTTCTTTGTGTTTTGTGACTGTAGTTAAGGAACGTATACTGCTGCTAGCATAGTAAAATAAGACCCTAGCATCAATATATCTACCCCAGCCATGTTGAATTGTGAACTGTATTTTAGTGTTACAAGTTGCAACTTGTAGTCATGCAGAAGTATTTCAAAATGCAATAAAGGTGTTATTTTTCTATCAAGTGTTGTGTGATGTGTTTGTTATTAAGTTCAGACTGCTCATATGATCTGTGTGCACTAGTGAGTGAAGCCTCCTTCTTCTCCTCAAGTAATTTTTCTTGATAGTAGTCCGCCATGATGTAATCTGAAAGTGAGTGAATAAATGACTCCATCTACACTCTTTGCCCCTCCACTGGTGGTATTCTTTTGAAGGTGGTGCACCTGCATGAAGTGCCTTGGCATCTTTTAAAAAAAAAAAAAAAATCACTGTAAATTTTGTTCAGAAACACAAGCATGTTTACATGCTCTGGTGTTAGTCTAGATCTCATTAGCGTTAGGACCAGACCACTAGCGCTAAATACCCTTCTGATGGCACACTTGTTGCTGGAATGCATAACATTTTGCGAAGCAACATTATTTGCTAAAATGGTAGTTCAGTCATGGCCTTTCCACCACAGAAGAGGATCCAAATCTGTATTCAGATATGGCAGGGCCATGTAATGAGCTATCTCATTTCTCACTTTGCTCTAGTGGAATTTCTTCTTCTCTTGGTCCTTCAACCTGAATTCTTCAGATTTCAGTGATGCGTTTAATAAGCTGGAAATCCCAGGGCATGAAGAACTTTCTGACAATCTGTGCTGTGCTGATGAATGATGCACATTGTTTGTGATACCACCAGAGAAGGGGGACAGAGTCTCTTCAGTCACATGTTCACTGTCATTTGACAACATATGGTCATTATCATCATCCATGGAAGCAGACGTTGCAGGCAACGTTGCAGCAGCAGCAGCAGTAGTATTTGGTAGTGTGGTACCTGTACCTCTACACTCAGACAGCAGCAGACTGTGTGTTTGTGTTGGTTCTGGCGCAATACCAAGGCTGACTGCTTGTATTACCATGGATATAACCAAATCGGTATCTTCTGTAAATTAGCTTTGAATCGTGGATCAATAAAACATGCAATTTCGAGTGTGCGTTCAATTTGATCCAATTCCTGATACCTTTTGAACAGGTCATCATATATAGCTTCTCTCATTTGCTTAGCCAGTGGTCCATCTGTTGTCTTTGGGTTTAGAACTTCTGATTTTAGGTAATGCAGAAACGGTTTCAGTGCTGACATTGTTACATATTGCTCTGCTGCTAAAGAGTCAGTGAACGTATTCAAAGGGCCCAATATTTGATTGATGTCCTCAAGCACACCTACATCCGAGTCCTTTGGCATCAAATGCCATGTATTTTGGTCTGAAACCAACACTGCACACAGCCTGGCTGCTCTATAAACCTGGCCACCATGGCATATGTGGAACCCCATCTTGTAACTACATCATGAACAAGAGAATGTTGTGGCACATTTAGTTCTGGCTTGTTTTTCTTTAACTCTCTTTTCTTCCAGCTGCGAGTGAACCTTGCACCAGATGCCGACATGCTCTAAGTGCAATCTCTACTTTATTGATCTTAATGCTTTTCCAATTGCCAAATTGAGATTGTGGCCAAAGCAATGCAACCAGTTGACTATCATCACATCTCTGAATGCCTTTTTAACATTTCTTCCATTGTCAGTGGTAATTGCAGACATATTTTCAATGCTTAGTGCCCATTCCTCAAGAAGCTCCTGAAAGGATTCCGCAATATTCTCTGCTGTATGGTCATCTGGAAGAAAGAGTGTCTCTAGGCAGTTTGTCTTTAGCTCCCATTCGCTTGTTATGTAAATGTACTGTTAGACTCTATGTAAGGCTCGCCAGTTCCTCCACTGCTGGTCCATAAATCAGTTGTAGCAGCAAACCACCTGCTCCTCGCCACTGAAGCCTCCACCTGTTTTCTCACCAGATTGTACATTCTCGGATTTCTAGTGGAGAAATATGACCTACCAGGCATCGAATATCTGGATTTAGTTTCTCTACTAGATTATGGAAAGCAGGCCTATCTACAATTTGGAATGGTTGCTGTCCTTTGCAACAAAAGATGCTACAGCTGAGTTTAACCCCTGTGCCTGTTGTGAAGCTGGTTCAAATTTCCTCCCTTTCTAATGCCATCAGAATTGATGGCTGAGTGCTACACTTTTCTTTTCTTGATCTGGTGAGCTCATTACGGATAATAATGATGATGATGTCTTGCCTTTACTGCCTTTCTCACACTGACTCTGAGTCTGAAATGAATTAATTACAGTTAAATGTAACATTAACCTATAACAATCTAAATTAAATTACAATATTCACATTACAAAAAAACTACTCACTCACTTCATCTTTGACTGTGTACTACTTTTTTCCTTTTAATTAAGGCATCATCTTCTTGTGTACATTCATGTTTCAAGTTGTGCTTTGTGCTGCAGTCCCTATGTTATGGTGACTTATGTTGCTATGTTCTCAGACCGCACATGACCAATATTTTGTACTTTTGACTTAACATAGGGAGGGTCGAGTGACAGTCACTCAAGTGAGTAAGTGCAACCAAATAGCGCCCTTGTCCTCTTTTACAAGGATGGATCCAGGATAGGAGGAGTAACCCTAAGGTTGCCAGCTGTACCAAAACACCTTGAGAAATATGATACAGTGGCATAGGACTAGGAAAATATTATAGTATTTGATGAAGGCCATCCCTAAACTTAAGACAGTGGACAACACCAAATGCCAAATTAGTCTGAGGACCGGGAACGTGGTGGGGAGACCAAATATAGGTGGTGTGTGTGGTGGGCAGGTCATGCAGCTGCAAGAGCCGCTGCCTGGACTGGACGAGCTGTCACAAACACAGTATTTGATGAAGGCCATCCTTAAACTTAAGACAGGTAGCAACACCAAATGCCAAATTAGTCTGAGGGACCGAGAAGTGGTGGGGAGACCAAATATAAGGTGTGTGTGTGGTGGGCAGGCCAGGCGCAGCCACAGAGCGTGACTGCTCGGACTGGACGAGCCTGTCACAAACACAGTATTTGATGAAGGCCATCCTTAATGACTTAACCCAGTCCAGAAGTGTGGGGACCACAGAAGGTGAAGATTCCATTCCTATAACGCAGTTTTGTAGAATAATGGAACCTGATTGCAGCACCAAAATGTAAGACCAGCACATATCCACTGTTAGAGTGTTATACAAAAGCTAGGTATGACCATTAACTAGCACCGTGACCAGCAAGCATCTGCGCTAGCTTATATGAGGTTTGTTGGCAGGAGGCTCTGATGAATCTTGTATGAGCTAAGCAGATGCTGCAGGTGCTAGGTAATGGCATTGGTCATACCTAGCTTTTGTAACTTGTTAAGGCTCTAACAGTGGATATGTGTGTGTTGGGCTTACATTTTGGTGCTGCAATCAAGTTCCAGTACTACAAACTGTTTTATTGAATCTTCACCTTCTGTGGTCCTCCAGACCTCCATACACTTCTGAACTGGAGTGCTACTATAGTAGAGGTGTTTTGACATTTTAACCTGAGTGTGCCAGAAATGCTCAGCTTATTCACCATAGCCTGATCCGCTGAGAGCCAAGCCTGTGAGTTCTTTGTTTCTTGACTGACTGACATACTCTGACTCTTTTCTTCACTATTATTATAGTTTTTCAGTTAATGTTGGTAACCTGGTGGTTTGCTGCTAGAAATAGAATTGTTGCCTGTATGTTTGAGGGAGTACATTTGTTTGCCACTAAATAGTGGACAAAAAAATGTCCTAGAAACATACACTCTGCTAACTGGACTCTGGAGAGGCAGGCTGAGGCTACCAACCCACCACAGACGAAGAGCTGAGGAATGCAACCAGAATAAAATATGCACTTCCGCAGTGCCTTCTGCCATGGTGCCAAGTTTTGTATGGATCATGGCGCGCCACATCCACTACTGCTGCTGCCTGCTGAGCCTGTACCATTTTGTATGGGGGACGGGTGCCAGTGAGCATCACGAAGGCTTAGTGCCTATGCCAATAACAGTTCCCTCCATCCTTACCTCCACAGTCAACCTGAAGTGATATGTCATCATGATAGCATAAGCATGCATCATATTTTTCTTTTTTCTCTATATTAACCTTGATTAAATGCCCTAAAAACACCAGCCAGTGGTGCGTGCTGCACACACGTTCTTTAAATTACTCATGCAACATTACTCCCACGCGTTATTACATCCTGCAAGGGAGAACGAGGGCTGTTCCTATTGAAGTGAATATAGCTGGATGATTTTGTGTGATGTATGCAACATACAATGGCCAGTCTAATATTAACGAAGGGTTCTTCCAACAACAAGGGCCTAGTTAGTGAAGCAATGCCCTTCATGAATCTCAGAGACTTGGTAAGACTGTCCATTACATGTTGTATCATGCAACATCAAGCAAGCCTCATTTACTTCAATGACAATAATTATTATACGCTCAAATGCTCTCCCTTGCATGACGTCATGGCATGGTGGGTGGGGCGTATTCAGTACTTGCATGAGAAGAAAGTACATGAATGTACTTGACTGCTGTTTTGGGGTAGAAAATATACCATATCAGATATTCCAATGGCTGATTATTCAGGGACTGCAATATTGACTAGAACACAAAGTCTCAATCTGAGATTCCCCACCCCACCTCACCCTCAAAAAATACAGTGACACACTGCATATTAGACATTGTGTGACACAGTGTGATACCATCATACCCATCCAGGACATTTTATTTATTGATTTTGTCACATTCTTTTTCTATAGGAATCAACTTAACAGACTGATACACAAAGGCTGCATTCTTCTTGGAACTTAAGGCATCCTTCCGAGTCCGACCCATTTGTAATGTGTAATGCAATAGCTATATGTAGAAATTTCAGATTGCATATTTGATAAAAATAAATAAATAAATAAATAAACACCATCCAGCATCAACAGTGAGTAAATTTCTTTACTTTATCAAGCCACCTTCACCTCAATGAGAATAATACGCCCAGGCCTCACTTGCAGAAGTCAGCACGGGCGATCCAATTGCACATGAGAAAGCAATGAGAATGTGCTCACTGCTGGTGCTGCTTTCGTCTGGGACTGCTGCAAAATGAAATCTGTTCTAAAATGAATAAATATAGGCACTGCAATGCAATTACAGTTACAAATGTTACGGATAGGATGAGTTTAGCAACATTGTTTAGTGATCAAGGAGTACGTAAGAAGTTGATTCTTATAGAAAAAATTGTGATCGTGTGACAAAAGCACTTTAAAGAAAACCTTAGAATGATTGTAAGGTAAATAAATACAGGTTACTCACCTGAAACAGGAGTTCTAGGAACGGTATATGTTGTTCATCCACACTGTTTGGCAGGTATCCTTGCCGCTTTAAATCTTGCCGGAAGGTCTTCAAGCTGGCTCCTCCTCCCACACACCCGGGTGGTAAAAGTCTCGCTCACCCCATGACGCCAGATCCTGCCCGCTGGTAGCTAGAGATGGCTGCCAGGTGCAACTTAAGGGTCGCTGACCTAAGCCCTTGCTGAGAAAGGGGCCAAAGGTAGTCCAATATGCTCGCCAAGGAACAGGAGGAAGGGTCCAGGCCCTTGCCCTGGCACCAAATGGAAAATCTCTTCCATTTGAAGGCGAGCATTTTCTGGCCGACTTATGGGACGCCCAACTACGCTTGAGGACCTCACGGAAAGACCCAAGGCCTGGAACTCTAGCCACTCAGGAACCAGGCCGTCAGGTACAGGGATGAAGGTCCGGACGGAGTACCTTCCTGATTGACTGAGAGCAGGTCCGGTGAGCTGGAAGCTGCCTGGAGCCTGAAGCTGAGGCTGAGGAGATCTGGGTACCAGTACTGGCAGGGCCAGTCTGGTCTGGGGCTATCAGAATCACCTGCGCCTTGTCCTCGCTTGCTTTGGCGGGTCGTGCTCAAGGCCTAAATAGTAGATAGACACACGGGAGTGTGGATCCGTCCGAGACATCTTCTGCCCACAAGGGCATCTCAAAACCGAGTCGATTGTCCATCGCATTATGGGGATAGAAGACCAAGTCTAGAAAAACTTTAAATTCGAAAACTGAAGAATTAGGAACCAGTGTATACACACAGCGTTAAGGAGGAACCTGAGCTTCCAAGCAGTAAGGAAGATCTAGCGTCATGGGACGAGCCGATAGTTTTACCACCCGGTGGGTGGGAGGAGCCAGCTTGAAGACCTTCCGCAAGATTTAAAGTGGCAAGGATACCTGCCAGACAGTGGATGAACAACATATCCATGTCCTAGAATACAGCATTACATACAGTATAAATATCGATTGATCACACTGCACTACTGTATCTTTCCTTAATCCTTCCTACCATCCTATTTTCAAGCTGGCCTCAGAATGTAAAGCAGGATGATGATCCCTGAGGTGAGTAAACATATTGGATGTATTACCACCCTTTGCAGAAATATGGACTCAAGCAAGTTCTCAAATTGGTCTCCCATCTTCCTGGACTATTCCATCTTTTTGATTTACAAAATACACCCACACAGATGACTTTACCTTCTTGATTTCAGGGGTATAGTAAAGTTGTCATGTCACCTGGCTATCATTTTGATAATGTGATGTGCCACCACTGCATACAGCAACTGAACCCACTTTTGAAATTAGCGCACGGCAATGCATCTTTAGCTTGTTGTTGTTGGCTGTGATGTTTTCTTTTACATTTGGAGGAGTACTACGATAGCATCTGAATGGGGAAAGAGGTTGACTGTGAGCACTTCATCAGGAGGTGTTATTTCTGTTGATCGCCTGCTTCATCACTCTTCCAAGTACAATACTACTTCATTATCTTTTCCTTGTAATGCATCATTTTCTTCAATGCCGGATGCTGCCATTTTTTTATCAAGTTATTAAGAGGGGCTGACACTCAAGATCAATGAGGATCAGTATGGGTACTGTAAGACTACTGCAATTAGACTGGTCTAACTCGATAACTATGAAACGGACAGACTTCAATCGCCTGTGATTAAGATGTCACACAGCATAGGGATCAGGAGGACCGAAAGTTGGAATTTTAGAATGGAGGAGGAGGAGGAGAGGAGGCTAACTCTCAATACATGTGTTGTGTTTAAGATGATGCACCTCAGTTGCACATACCTGTGAAGAAGAGATGAACTTAACATTAAAGTGCGATTAGTAGTTTCTTGAATTAATTCTGCAACTACGCCTGTCATCACTAAGCCACCTAGCCTATCAAAGTAAGACGGGTAATAAGAGAAGAACTGAGAAAGCAACAGCAAAGAGACAGCTTGCAATGCAAATCTGTTGCTACAACTTTGAGTTGTGTATGTGTATAACAAGAATGGTTTTGGTAGATGTAGATTAAGAAAGTTTAAACCTGCAGAAACTGCAGCTCTACTTGTACTTTACACTGGGTGACTTGCCTTCAGCTTCAGTTATGCAAACTAATAGGTCAAGCCGAGATACACTATTCAGTCAGTGTGCTGTGCTGCACCTGCTATAAGTTTCTTCAGAAATTTAAACAAACTCACTTGCTATTACTAAATGAAAACATCCACTTCAAATGCAAGTAGTCTACTGTCCTAATCCTAATTAAAACGTGTCATAAAACCTCAAAAGCATTCACATTCACAAACAATAACGGCTAGTACAGGAATGTAAGAGACAGGGATGTCAGTGTGTCACTGAAGTCTCAGGCACTCACTGACTGTATTTCAGTTTTCAACATGTATAGCAAACAAACATTATTCAAGACCATCACCCCTGCAACAATTAACATGTGAAGAAATGCCTGAATATAGGATTCTTTATTCTTTAATCAGTCACTTAGCTAGCTGCTGTATAAAGTTCTTCAGAATGGCATCCACGAGGTAACATTTCTGGATCTTTCAGTCACTAGTTGATTCTGTTGAGTGTTGAGACCTTGGAAGGAAGGGGCTGTCAGTCTCTTCACAGTGTTTCTCTCCTGGTTAAAACAAAAATTCAGCAGACTTTTGGAACCCTGGTCCATTATTAATTCATTAGTAAATAAAATCAAGCACATTACACCACTGTTATGCCACATATATTGACATCACCCTGTTATTAACTATTATGTGCTTTGCGAGACTGCAGACACTGTATTACCTCATGATGATCTAGCCATTTGCCTCTGTGGGAGCCTGTTTGCGCCTTGCGGATGATGTAAAAATCTGCAATAGAGTGGACATACAGCCTAGGATGGACCTGGGAGAATGCAGAGGGACCTAGGGAAACTAGAGGACTGGGCCAGGATTCAGGAAGTAGAAATTATCGCTCATCAACATGGCGTAATGCAAAGTTGTGCACCTGGGCAGAAAGAATGGCAGGACGGACTACAGATTGGGGGCAAGCCGCTAGCGGTTACCATGGAGGAGAGGGACCTGGGCATCATTATCTCACAGTCGCAGGACTTGAAGGTGGCTGCGCACTGGCAGTGCAGCAGGGCAGTGGCAAAAGCCAGCAGAGTGTTGGGTTGTACTGGGGAGAGAATCACCCACAGGAAGAAAGAGGTCCTGATTTCCTGTACACCTAGCTGGTCATGCCTCATCTGGATTATGGGGTCCAGTTCTGGAGGCCTTACCAAAAACCAAAAAAGGATGAGAGAGGGTGGCGGGTACAAAGGAGGGCAACCAAGATGGTGAAGTGGCTCAGTAACCCGCCGTATGAGGAGAGGCTGGGAGCCCTGAGTCGACTCGACATATACCCTCTGGAGCTGAGGAGGAGAGAGAGAGGGGGGACATGATAGAGACCTTGCTTCAACAAGTACCTAAAAGAGATCAACAAAGTGCCTGCCTACTTACTGAGTCTGAGAACGCATTCCAATTGAAGGGGTGTACCAGAAAAAGGGGTCATAATCTCCAACTCGAGGGGAACAGGTTTAAAGGCAACATCAGGAAGAACCAGGAGTTCAGTTAATTTATTTTCAGTGAAGTCTAAACCTTTCAGGAGTCAAAATCTGGAAGTCATTCCAATTTATTGAAGTCAAAATACTTTCAGGATCCCACTTTTCACGTCAATATTATAGGAAGGACAGATTTATTGATGTTAATTTAATACATTAGTGGTAAATTAATATACAATTTCTTTCAGAACAATCCATAATTTCTGACTTCCATGCTCAGTTTTGAAGTCATCTGATTTTGGTTTACATCTGAAATCAATGACTTACTCCCTCTTTATTTGGAAGTTTTCACTTATTTTTTGGAAGTCAAATACTCCGAAAATAGTTAACTAACGCCCTGGAAAGAACTTCCTTACAGAGACAATGGTGGTCTGGTCGGGACACCGGAATGAGCTGCCTAGGGAAGTGGTGGCTGAGAATTCAGTGGGGGAGTCAAGAGGGTTGGGACAGACAGAGGGCTGCTGAAAGGAGAGGGGATCTGGCCAGGCCCAGAGGATGCTAGGCAAATGGGCAGACTAGGCGGCCCTGGAAGTCCTTTTCTGCTGTCACTTTCCTTTGTTCCTAAGTTTCTGAATGCTGCAACATAAGCCTCATAATCAGAAAATGCATGTGTTAAAGTACTGAAAATGCTGACAGGATTCAATTTACATGCCCTGATGCCAAATTGCTAATACTTTGTGATCAGGGCATCAGGCAGGCCGTACAACATCATAGTAAAAGGAATATGACTATAGAACAACAACAATAACTAATATAGTGGTACTGGTGGTTCAGTCCACTGTTCCCTCACTACCACAAGAAGCAAGATGAACTCTTTCATGTGCAAAAGTCACAGTAATCCAGTTCTGTGCCCCTTGACTGTGCACTGGTGCTTCTGCCATGTGTCTAGCCTCGCGAGGCGCCACTCTCGCACTCCCGACCGCAGGGAACCCTCCCCCAGAGAAGGAGAGCAGCCCAGGATGCTCAATCCTTCTCCTCGCCCTCCAATGACCCGGCTCGTTCTCAAACCCGGTTCGCCAGCATTGCAAGCGGAATTCCAACCGCTGTGCCGGCGGGCTGGCTCGGAGCTGGTTAGTTATGCTGCAGTGGCCAATGGCCATGATGATTTGTACCAGTTCCAAACAGTGTAGTAAAATCTTTAAAAAACAGCCCTGACACTGACCAACACATTCACATCACATGGAGTACTTACTGTGTACCACCCCCCACACTATCCATATAATGTCTTTACAAAACATGCAGATAGTCAGGGCGGATGGATTGGAATATGATGATCAGGCAGACGACAGCCGGGAGCACACAGGAGACAGGAATGAAGTGATAGCTCGGTACTAGAGCATCCAACTGTTACCCAACCACTCCACTTCTGCTGTGAAAAGGAGGAGTTGCTGACCCGTGGTATGGCAGAGGCTGAGAGCATGGTAACACTGCCATCATGCCACACACTGCGTCCAGGGTGGAAGGCTGAGACGTGACAGACTTAGGTGGCTTATGAAGCCTGCCCTTGACATCAATCAAGTGGCACAGACACAACGCTCACACTTACCAGAAAATTACCTGCTCCGTCAGCAGCACAGCATGACCATCACTACTCACTGTCCGGTACACAGAGGAAATGAGGGACCCATCTGGTGAAGGGTTACACTGGATTACCCTGGGGTGGCTATGTGAGGTGTGAGGCTCAGGACAGTAGGGCTGAGAGAGCATTGGCAGTATGAAGGAGTGGCAGGAATGGTAGCATGTAGGAGGATTAAAAAAAAAAAATTTAAAAAGCTCAAAGACATATAACATTTACCAATGAGGTCGACCCGGGGTCAGGACAGGAGGAACCTTGTCTCATGCTCCGCATGCATACATATCTGGTCGGAATCACGGCCTTACACCTGAAAAGAAACAGTTTACCATATATTAAAAACACACAACTACTGTGCAGCCAGTCACTGACCACCACCAGCAGCAGCAGCACAAGCAATGCATTAACAAATTTAACCTCTGTCTAACAAGTCTCTGTTACAATTACAAATGGCGTGTCTACTCTGGCTTACCTGTCTTGATAAGCACAGGCTGCCTGCCGCCACATACATCCATCCACCTTAGGTTTAAACAGTTTTACACACCCTTAATATTACCTGGTGGGTCAAGCAGTGACTTGACTTACTTGAGTGAGCACTAATATAATATGCTTGCCTATTGCCTCACACAGACACCACACCACACTTACCATTACAGGGTCAAGGAGGTCAGGAATTTCTCACACTCTAGATCGCTGACTCGCATTTCATATACAGCTCACGGCCTGTAGAGAAACAATTTATACCATATATTAACATTTAACAAGTTAATAGGAATTAGGAACACATAATTATGCAAATATAAAATATAAACAATGCCATACCAGTTCCAGTGCAGTGACCACCAGCAGCAGCAGCACTTTATTCCTACCACCCCCTCTGTAGTGTCCACCTCCATTGACCCAGTCCCAAATCCCATCACCCAGTGACTGACCACCATAATAGCTATTGTAGGTAGCATTTTGCAAATAGTAACATAATTGAATTGAATAATAAGAGAATCAGCAGCAGCACACCAGAATCCTCACGTTTGCAGCTTTACACTTGTTCCTTACCTTTTGCTTCCTTCCACAGGGTCCAACTCAAGTGGCTATTATTTTAAGCAATAAAATAAGAATAGTAATCATCACTGGCAGCTGGCTACTGTTACTGCATTAATACCAGTGGTGTTTGCAGTTTACTACTAGCGACATTAAGTGGGTAGAATACCATGAAAACTCAGCATTTCATTTACAGGTCACCTTTAATTAATATTTGGCGCTCTGTCCTGCCACACCCGAGTCTGGAGGAGGACTACCTTCTCTCAGCTTTTAAAGCACCAGTCCAACATTACACCACCAGGTCCAATTGTATCAGGCTGCTCAAGTTGCATCTCTCCTGGGGGACTCCATCCACTTCCACTCCCTCACCTTCCCAATCCCTAGTCCAACCCTCACCCTTTAAAACACCTCCGTCACATGGCTGAGACAAGTTTCGCTGTGATTTTGTGAATGACCCTGCCTCACCTCCACCACCACCACCCTTTACCTTATTCAGCTTCAGACACAGAGTGTCAGGACTGTCAGCTGCTCAGCACAGCAATAGCAATTACTTGAGCAGGAACTTGAGGGATCATCAGAAATATCAGTTCTTCTGTGACTTAACCTTGCCCACATCAGTAACTTTACTGTGTAGTGTGCTTCAGGTCACTGTAGAAACTACTCACCCCGGCAGAAGTCAGGAGGAGCCTGAGGGTCATCACATTTACCTGGGCCTGCCAGTGGCCAGACTGAGAGGTCAAAATGGCAGGTATTAACTGTCCTCCTCCCACTACTCCCAGCTGCCTGTACACTACTCCCCGAGTCCCAATCCAACTATTTGCTGCCCTGCCCCAGTCACAGTACAGTATGGCATAATGATAATGAATTATAAAAAATTTTCAGTCACAGACACACCCACCTTTTGTTGTGGCTAGAAGTTCCCTCTGTCTTCTAATCTTCACTGGAACCCGGCTCTCCTGTCTCCTCTCGATGTGGAAGGAGGATGTGGACTGGTGAGAGTCGGCTCGAACCGGACACGAGGTCGGACTGTCTGAGTAGTACTAACAAGCTTAGTGGCGCAAGGGACATGAGTCGGACTGGAGTGGTAGTCCTAAAGTAGCTGCTGGCTGGCAGTAATAACTGCGTATGGTTAGGGTATTCTGGTATCTCGGACTTCTCGGTCAGTTTTTAGTTGTGCTGCAACCTGCAACTTGTGCTGCTGAGCTGCACGGGGACCTCCTCGAGTCCGACTGATGGCGCAGTGGTCGTGGGTGGCAGGATGGCCTACTGGCCTTCTGACTCTAGTCCAAACTAGTGCTATCACGCACTGAAAATAAATGCTGCACGCACTCTGCTCACAAAAAGTTATGGGGCATAGGCGATCTTATTTTGGGGTTCCCCTTGTCCCCTCGACTAGTCATGATGATCTTACTGTGCTAGTCGGACGGGAGGACCGATGGAGTCAGATTCGTCATCGCGTCTCGGAGGATGGAGGTAGCACGGGCCTTCGATTCTGGCTGCCGAAATTTGCTGCTCTTGCACGCCTCAGGCTGCAGAAGAAGAGGGCTGCTTAGATGCCTCTCACTATTTAACTGCGCTGGCATAGAGGCATCGAAGAACCGGATTGGACACAGTGGTGGACTGGTGGCAGGTAGGAGGCTTTGGGATTGGACACAGAGTTTGACAGGCAGGTCTACCCCCCACCACCACCATTGGAAACAGCCGGAAAAAATACGTGCTGCAGATTAACATAGGGGACAAAAAAATCCATTGATCGGACGGAACAGCAAGCAAGCAGCCAGGCAAGTGGAATTATCATGGTTTATCGGCTGAAATGGTTATCGCGGTTAAGATAAAAAGCCATGGTACTCATATCGCAAGCTGCTGATACCGCGATAATGTTTCAAACCGGTAAACCGCGGCACCCCTAGGCCTGGCACCGTTGGAAGTGCAGGCATCCACCAATACCTCACCCCCTGAGCTGGCCTGCTGGCACAGCGGTAGCGCTACCTCTAATGATGCCAGCAACCCGGGTTCAGGAACTAGCCTGAGAGCAGGAGGCTCGGTCAGGGAGGAGAAGCTTGAGTATCCAAAGGACAGTTCACTTCCCCTGGGCGGGAGGGAGGTAGCAGGTCTGACCTCTGGTGGAGGCCAGAGGTGCAGGAGCCCGGTGCCTCACGTAGCGGGGGAGCGAGATACGACATTGCATATGTGCCTTGACGTCACAGCGCAACCATGACTCCGGGGAGAGAAAGGAAAAAATGGAGCCGACTGGAGCTCCTCCAGCAGAAGTGGCGCCCTTCACCACTCTACTTGCAAGGCCACAATGGGGGGCTTGATGAAACACAAAGGATTTGGGGGTCCCTCCACCCCAACCCCGCCTGGGGGGGGCATGGCCAGGGCTACATGGGAGCGCCTGACCGGTGGATTGCAGTCGAGGTGGGTCAGGGAAGCCGGTCGGATCCAGGGGGTAAAATGCAAGTACAAAACAAAACACCCTGAATGGTTGTATTGCGCTTAGAAAATGGGTTGGGGAAAGTTTGAAGAAGAAAAAGATCTCTAAAAGCAAAAAAAAAAAAAAAGGCACAAAAGTATAATAAAATGTTGCTTAGAAATGTCAAATGGTCCCTACACAGATGTTTTGTACCAGTCAGTCATTGTCTTTCATCACAGCATTAGAAGGATTATTTGTTTACCGTGGAACATTAGACTTTAAATTTTCTGCAATATTTCTCTGGTAGAGTGCTTAGCAATCCCCCCCCTTCGAGGCCTCATATGGAGGTAGAGGCACAGTTTTATCTATTAGCATTAGCAGTAGAGTGTGCTCTGTCAAGCTGGTTAGGCTATGAGAGGGATTTCACATGGTCATCAGAGAAACACCAGAAATGAAAAATCTGAATAGTGCCTTTTTTTTTATTATTTGTTTACGTGTGTAAGAGAGGGATCTTGAGTAGAAAGAACATTCAGCTATTTATATATTTTTTTTAATTTAAGGGAGGGCCTAGTTGAAGGTGTTTATGTAAGAGTAAAGGTGGCAGCCATGTTTGTGATAAACATCAGGAATGAGTGAAGTGGCCCATGAATTCTGTATGTGATTTGTCCGGATTCCATATCATATGTTGGACCCTTTTCTTTACAGGGAAAGATTTGGCACATAACATATGCCAGTGGAATGACAACAACCAGTCAGAATACAGTATTTAACTTGCCCATTTTCTAAGCTGTATTGGCACACTCGTAGTTGAACATCATTTTTCTAGGGACTAAGAAGAACTAGCAAGCAACAGAAACTGCTTGCAAACCTTAAGGGACAGCATAGACATCGGCACTAACTCCAGGCCATACAACATTTCAGCTCCAGCATAGCGACCATAAACGAAATGTGGCACCATACAAGCTGATTAATCCCTGCTATTCATTTCTGAATCCTAATCGTCACTGGCCACTGAAAAGGGGTGCATGATGAATTTGATAAACAAATGTTTTAAACTGTTGCAGAATCAAACATTTCAGGTTGCGCTGTATGTTGTCAGTCCACTATGAATGCTTCCAGCGCTGGCACAGACACCTTCTTGTGTTTCTTTACCTGCTTGTCATTTATGTGAAAACAAAATCTAATTTTAAGAAAGGAAAATGGAAAACATGACAAATTGTAGTTAATATGCAGTAACCTGCTTAAAATACCTAAAAGATTTCCAGTGTTGAAACAGCTCTGTTTTTACAGCTTACTGCTTCTGTAATCCCATGTCTTGTAACAGAATGGGAAAACTGTTGGGAGTTCATCAGCTCAAATTGTACAGTCTTGAGGAATAATGCGTGATTTTATAAAAAGAAAAGGCACTGAGGCAGTGGTAGGACTACTGCTCATGATGTCAGTGACCAGGGTTTGGGAGCAGACCTTGGTCGTCGGGGGCCAGAGGGATTGAGCATCCCAGAGGACATTCTCCCTCCCCAAGGAGGTACAGCTGCAGCTGTAGCACCACCTTGATGGCCACAGGTGGCATTACAAGCAGAGCACGCTTTGGGGCTGCTGGCCAACACCATGCATGTTGTTTGCTTAATGGCATCACAGATGGCAGTCATCCTTGCAGGAGTAACAGTAACACAGTGAAAAATGGCCCCACAGCCTGTGGATGACAGACCATAGTACAGCTAGGTCCCACCACTCCATTGCTCACTGCGTCACATTGTATGCTGTCCAGAGTATATCCCCTCCACCTTGACCCTGCTTAGAGGGCTATCCAGAGCACAGTGGAGGTAGGTGAGTGCTGCAGATTGGGGTGGGGAGTTGTACTGTGCCTTGGGGCTCTCGAGGGATACAGGCACAGGGTTGAGAAATATGGGGTAACATTCAGATTCAGACAAAACAAGAAAAGAGAAACAAAACAAAAATAAAAAGAATGCAGGTGCAGCTTTTTGCACTGTCTACCTGAGAGAACCAGGTTGGTGTTCTGGTTCAGGACCACTGGGATTGGGGGGGCCACAGGGCGTCAAGTGTTCATACATCGCTAGCAGGCAGACCACAGCGTGGAACTGGTTTTAAAGGCAGCTGCTGGTCAGCCCTCACAGCTTCAAGAACATCTGTGGCTGTAGCAGCCCTGGTGAGTGGGGGCAGAGATTGCAAAGGGAGGGGGATATATGACCCAACAAACAAAGCATTTATATAAATCAGAATGCACGAAAATTGCTATAAAGCAGTAGTAATGCTTCATTCATATATTTTTTCAGTAGTAATGTTTTTCTGACAGAAACATAAATATATCCCCTTTTTGTATTAATTGTATTTCACCTTTTTTGTTACTCTCTTATTTCTCTGCCTGGTCTGCCCAGCCGCCCCATCAGACAGACTGCCCCAGCCCCATCACCTGACATATCTGGGGCTTACCTCACTCCTGCTTCGCCCTCAGCGACAGGACTTTTTGGTGGTGCCCAGTCACTGGTGTGTGGCCTGTTGGTGGGGAGGGGTGTCATTATTCTGCTGCTGGGGTTTTTTGCTCTTTTATTCTCCCCGAGGGACCGCAGGCATGCTGTAGAAAGCAGTGTGCGCGCTCTGTCTCCGGTGATGCCCTCGGCATCCTATGTGTATTTCGTCACCCCCGGTGTGATTCCACTGCACTGCTACCCAGATCCCACTAAGTGACAGTGGAGCAGCGTGACCCTGTAACCCCTCCCTCCCCGTGGGAGGTGAGCTGTCTTGGGGATGCTCAATCCTCCCTCGCTGCCTGGCTCCCCAAGTGACCCATGCCCATTTCAGAAAACGGTCAAAGGTGTGTCAGGAGTTGAGGCAGCCCACCACGCCCCTGGGCCATCTCTCTGTTTCAGTCTTGAAATGAGATGTCGGGTGTTGACGTTTTTAAAAGTGATTGATCACAGGCCATGCGCACTATGAATAAATTAAACGTTTTGGTGTGGTGATATGCTGTTTACCATCGGAAGTGTGTGTTAGCACCCTCCTAATGAATCAACATTATGAATCCAGTAGGTAAACTCAAAAAGTAACCTTGAGGGTAGGAATTGTCTAAAATTTCTACTAGTTGCGGCCATCTTTAATGACTTGTATTAGTAATTATAATATTAGTAATAGAAGTTGTTTTAAGATAATTGGAGAGGCACCAGTGAATCGTATCGCTACGGCTCACAGTGCCAGCGACCTCCCGTTTGGGAACAAGCTGGTCATCAAGGGCTGGCCAATGGGAGAAGGCTTGGAGTGTCCCAGAGGATGCTGTCCTCCTCTGGGGAGGCAGTCTCGCCGCTGTACTTGCTACCTGGGAGGACCACAGATGGTGAAAAACAGAGTGACTCGGGAGGGGGGCACACAGGCCAGTGCCACAGTATGCACATTGTTTATGTATACCTGAGCCACGTATGTCTCGAGGGATGAAACAGGTGAAAAGTGGTAATACCCCCTCCCCAGTGCAGTATGACTGCCTCACTGCATCCACAGGTCCCCCACTCACCGGCCTGGACACTCTACTGATGACTGGATAGTGTAGGTATTGTGTATCCAAGGGACCTGGCCTCATCCCGAGGGCTCTGCCATGGGGAGCAAACCATGGGGCAACCCAGGAGTAAGGTAAGGTAAGGTGATTGGGCTGGGGTGTAGAGGGGACTTGAGTGGGACTAGTGGCTGAAAGGAGCATGACGCAACAACAACAAAAATAATTGCAGAGAAATAAAACAAACTAATGATAAATCGAATTATACCAGAAATTTACAAATGCTACAAAACTATATGATAGAATTTTTTGCTAACATACTGTTCTTTAACGGATTGATAGACATTTACAGAATTGTCTTTTAATATTAGAAAAAGCCCAAATGGAGCTGGTTGGCCAACTGAGGTTGATTGGTTTCATTCCCCCCCCATATACGCACACAGTTCCTGAAAAATTCATAATTTCAAAATAAAAATCCCATTGCATAAATTCAAGATGCCATTGTATTCAGAAGGAAATATGGTTCATTTCCACTTATGAGGGAACTTAAATAACTCTGGTGGATTCCCTGCTTGCAGGGTCCAGATAATTTTTAGGACTGGAAAGTATTTACTGCTAGCTACTTTCACCTGGTAGTATTTTCATCTACATGGTAGTAATACCATGCATTAACATGTCTCGGACCCCCCTCTCTAAAAAAAGGTCACAGTTCCACTGGAATGTCTGCAACCACTGATCCTCCTTCTCTGATACCAGTGAAGAGTCTTGAGATACTTTCCTGCTGCTATGTAGTGCGTGACTCTATTTTTAACATTTTATGTTGCAACTGCCCTTCTTGCCATCCAGTGCACAACTCCTCAAACAGTCTCCTGCATGTATGCAACTGATACCTATGCTGTTTTCTGACCCCACCTCTACTGCTAACAGTCTGTTAGTATGTGGATCCATGGCTAGCATCATTGAATGCTGCTGCCAGTTTTGTGCACATGTACCAACATACTGTAAATATACAGGGTGGGAAACAACTTCCTAAAATCAGAAAGTAGGAGTAAATCATGCAAAAGTGGTAGTAAAATACTCCTTTATGCCCATTATCTGTTCCCCTGCCTGCTTGGGAGCTGTGGATCCCACCTCCTGGCTCATGGTATGACTCGCGTATCCTCTTAAATACCCCCAATGCAAACCGTCTGTTCCCACTGGTATTTAAATTCATCATGTAGCCGGTCCAGTGGCACGGCAGCTTGCATTCGTTCTGCCACACCTCGGAATTTCAGGGATTGATTTAATGCCTTGGAATCCCACATTGGGGCTAGTGGGGGGGGGGGGTGCTGAGCACATCCCAGAGATGTGGTAGTTTGCACTACAGGAGGGGCAGGCAGCCCTGCATTGGCACACCCCACGCCGGCTAACCAGGGAGCAACTTTGCATCAGGCTGTGAAGGCAGCCGGAGGGAAGAACCCACCCAGAGCAACCTGATCATGATTGGGGCAAATGAAAACGCTGCATTGAATGTGCGCCTTTAGGTATACAATACCAATCATAATTTTTTCTTACTGCACACATTGAAAAGGTTCATTACAAATGGTACACCAAATTCATCAACCTTTTAATTTAAATAAGAAAACATTTACAAAAGTGCAGTGTGTGATATGAAGTAGTCAGCTTGCTAAATGGAGACGTCCAACCAGAAACACAGTAGTAGGTGAAATTATGAACTGAGTGTCAGGATTCTGTTATAATTTAATTAGTTTTCGTTCATGAACCTTGGAGTACATATTTTGTGCAACCTGAATTGTTCTTAAATGTCCAGTATTTGATGTATGTAGTATACATCACCCTTTGGCTGTTTTGTGCATGCTTATTGTATTGTGAGTTCTATGTTTCTTTTCACTGTAATTGCATGAAATGATTTTTGCCTTGTTGCCTGGGTCATGCAAGAAGACTAACACTCTGGTCCATTGCACTCAACCCAGATATCGAATAAATCAGATTTTATGTCAGCAGAGCTTCATGGTACAATAATACAGCTTTGTACAGTACGTTCAAGGAACTGCCAAGATTCTCTGGCTCAGTTACTGTCACGGGCTGCAGTCTCAAGACACTGTGCATTGTGTGCAACGTACACAATGCTAATGAACTTGTACATACCGGTAGCTGGTTAAATAACACAGAACGATAGTTAAAACAACCTGCCATGAGCCTCTTGTGCAGTTATTGGATCTGCCCAAGTTCTTGTCACTTCTGTTTTAGCAGTAGAATAAATTACTTCATGAAATGAAGCGCATCAGAGTGAACAATTGAACCCTTCGCACAGTCTAGGGTGGTCAGCAGACGGAATTTCAACTTAAAAGCCATCTGAATGGCCTCAAACTTGAGAATCTCTAGGGTGCAGACAAAGGTGTTGTCTTCTTTGAGCACGAGCCTGGTGCCGTTTTCTGACTTTATGAAGTATTTGAATTGAATCACATTGCTGGATATGGCAAACTCCTCTGGGAACCCATCAAGTCTACTTTTTGACACCTGGACAATGCGGGATTTGATCTTTGTTATAAAATCTGGAGAGTTGCAGAAGATACGAAGGCCCTGGGAACGATCGTGACTGTCGGTTATCTCCAGGTAAGTGGTCTCTGGTGGTTCTGCTTGTATCTGCTGTGCCTGCTCTTGCTTTGTTTTTATGGCATCGGCTAATGCCTTGAGTTGATAAAATTCTGCCTCCCGTGCCAGGAGTTGGTTTTCCTGAAACCCTTCTGGCAGCAGAAGTTCTTCATTCCTTAGGAAGTTCAGGACATGCCTGAAGAGCAGCCCGTCTCTGTCGATGAAGTAATTCCCATCTACATCAAAGGGGCACTGAATTTTACCATTCACCAGTGCTTCAAGGCGAGAGCCCGGATACTTGCTTAATGTTGCTTTTTGTGTGATGTACAGGTACCCACCGACATTAAGGATGACCAGAGGAGTTTCACAGTTCCTGTCCTTGGTACTGCTTACAGGACTACTGCACGCAACTTCACATGCTCTTTCCTTCAGGCTCATCTTGTGCTCCATTCTGGGCTGTGGGAGCACTGAGAGAGCAGGCTGGCTGTGGACTTTCACTGCTTAAAAGGAGCAGCTTTAGTCGGCTCTGTCACAGCAGTGAAATGGAAACACTGACTGCAGTTTGTGAAGTGTCAACAGAGCTTTGCTGTAGGTGGCGCATCACCTATGTATGCAGTGAGATAGAGCAATAGCTTCAGAGAGATTAACCCTTAAGGAACTAGAAGCTCCCTCAACAGCTTGACAAGCAGATGTAACACATTCAGGTCATAATTCTAGATCTCATCTTTGATTCAGATCCCAGCATTAAAGAGGTAAACATTGTGAAATGTACTGAATGTTTTAAGTGATAACTGAAATGAAAATTAGTGATAAAAACTGTAATATTATCTCAAAACAAGCAAGGCCCATGTCGTTACACAGTGTCCTGTAAGGACTGGGAGAGGGTCTGTGATGAAGAGTATTGAGCATAAAAATATTTCCACCTTCTTCCCATAATTTTTGGGGTAGAGACATCTGATTCACCGAATGTTGTGACTCCTAAGTACAAGGGTCTTGTTACTCCTGTTGAGTACAGCTATGACAGAAAAGAATCATCACTAATACCTACATGTGTAGCAGATAATAGGGGAAAAAAGCCTTAGGAGATTGCAGTAGCCTAGTTATGCTTTGTGTCTTTCTGTCCCAGTTATACCTAAAATCTGTGACATGTAAAGCAGCCTGTATATTCTTAGAGCTGTGATGTTTGGTGAGTGCTTTGTTTTCCTTTGTGAGAGTAATGTGTCTTTTTCCCCATTTCTCCCATTTTGCAGAAGTTGCTATTTGTAATCAATATACCTTGTTTTAGTGGAGGAAAATATGCTCTTTGTGTACATTCCTAGCATCAAATAGGAGGCAAAACTGCCAACATCTGCAATATCTTTTCTGTTTTAAGGTATATTTTCAACCCAACAGAGTTTGAGAAGACCATGTTTTCCCCCCATAGAGCTTTTTCTCCCTGGCCATGCTTGTCTCTCTGATAATACCTCATTTAGGCCCATTGGCCTCCATTCCTCCTCCCCAGTCTAGCACTACTCCGACCTCCCCAATGTGGGGGGCTCTGGGTGAAGGACCCCCCCCCCATGGCAGTCCATAGTGTGGACTAGTATGTAGTGTGTGCAGGCACTAGGACCCAGGGGAATCCAGGAACCAAGATCATCATATAGACAATGCTTGGGATTTTTCTCCCTGTTTTTGCCCCCCTCTTTCCCTGACATGAGCACAGCAGTCCCGTGGCTTCCTGCTCACACCCTGCATCTCTGCAACAGGAGCAGGTTTTCTCCCCAGCTGCAGCGTCTGCTGTTGTGGGTGGAACCACGTGATCCCCCCCTAAGCTGAGGCACACTGACACACAGCAGCTGCCTCAGCCTGGCCTGACTCCTGATATGGCAGCTAGAGTCCACTTCCAAGTCTAGCTCTCCTGTGTGGCAGCATGCCGTGGGCCATTGGGGTGGTCCTTTTATTATTATTTTTTAGCCTATTATTCTCCACTGGATCCCCCAGTCCTCTTACTGACAGTGGGGATGACATGGCTGCCCGTTTCCTCTGCATGGTTGGGTTAAGTGCAAGCAGCTGCTTTTGTAGCTAGTGCCACTCCTTGGTCGGCCAGGAATGGGGTGACCAGATCAGAATGACCTTTGCCCTACTTCCCCAGGAGTAGAGTGCCTCTCCTCCAAGACGTGCTCTGTGCCCCTTAACAGGGGAAGGGGGTTCCGATGCTTGCACATTAAACCCAGTCTCCCCGGTGCCATGAGCACAGCCTCTGAAAACATGCTGTAGCTCAGCCAAATCAAGGATTCAAATCCTCATCAACCTTTGAATGTTTTGCTTTGTTTTTATGTCATAATTTATAGAAATAAACAGCAATTCAAATATATATAGCAAATAAATATATAAATTAATGATGAGTAAGTGTGGTATACAAGGAAATAAACCCATCGAGAGGGTTAATCAAATCATGAAGCCATGAGCCCAAAGGGCAAGTGGCTGTATGATCTGGCTCGCATCCCCTATGGATTTATTCCCTAGTATACTACACTTACCCATCTTTAATTTCATATAGTACATTTAGGTGCTGGGTATTAGTTTTTATCACAATTGCCTATACAAGGAATGGGTATACAGGAAAATAACTGCTAACCACTTCTATGTGGAAAAAGCCCCATCCATATAATATTAAAATATATGTAAACAGTAACCCACAAAAGGCATGTTTTTCTAGAGTGAATTGGAAGACATGAGGCCAGCGACTGAATGGCTTTCAACTCACTCAGGAAGTGCATTATTTCTCAAGAAACCCATGCCCTGGAGTGGTTTGTTGCGCTTATAAAATGGACATTTGTTTTAATAGAAAAAAGTTTTATTTTTCTTTAGATAGGTTTTTAATAGGTGTAAGTGATTTTGGTAGCAGAAGTTGTGTACTTTTCAGTGAATCCAGGAACTGCATTTATTTTGAAGACATGTATGCCCTGTTTGGATTTTTGGTGTTTAAAAAGTAAAAATATGTATTTTAGTTAGGATATTGGTAGGTAGATTAGGGCATGTTAGTTATGAACTATGCAGTTTCTAGGTAAATAATCAGTGGTCAGGTGCTGTGTTTTAACCAATGAAGTTGTTTATTTTGGCCAGTTTTTTAATACCCCATTTTATATATATAAAATCTTTGCTTAATAACTGCATTAATGCACCAGTTAGTGCTCATCTTAACGCCATAAAAGTAGGGAAATGTGGCATTAGGGTTTCCAACCCTAACTCCCTACCCCATTTCCCCCAAGGCAGCACAAAACCACCCAGCACCTCTACATTTCCCAGTTACCCTTCCTTAAACTGAAATGCGGTGCATCTCCACAGACGCACGACACACTGCATCACAACATGGAAACGCTCATACAAATCTGCTTGACTTCAACAGACTGTTTGTGCTTGGTCATCCGAAAATGTCAACATGACGGTGAGAATAAAAAAAAAACTACTAACGACACTAAAACTCACTGGCATTGCATAAATTGAATATGCCATAGACCCTTAAAAATATCAACACTCTTTTCCTCTCATGGGGCTTGACCTTTGACATCACTCGTGGCTTCTCCACTTGTGATGTCATAAGGTCAAGCTGCACTCAGGGAGAATATTGCTGATATTTTCAGTGGGACCATGGCATATCCCTTATATATATATATATATATATATATATATACACACATATTAATTTAAAAAAGTTAAATATTGACATTGGGGTTGAAGAACTGAAGCAGACAAAGTAAGGAAATGAAATGCATTATGGTTTGTAGTCTCAGGAGTCTTTGTCAAAACAGTGGTGTGGTATTCCCTTGGGTTGTCAACCCTAATTCCTGCTCCCTCCCCAGCCAATAGCCTCCAGTCTGAAACACAAGGTACAGTTCCAAGCCAGTGCCTCATAGGCACATACTCCTTGGAGGTAGTGAAGTGTGTCCCACCACATGTGACCAACATAATCACTTGTAACTTTCTTCATGCAAGGTCATATGGGAAGCAATAGATCATGTTTGTTTTCTCAGGAGGGTGACAATCCCAAGGAACACCACACCACCAGTTTGCCTTGACTTCTGAGACTCCAACCCCTAATGTTTTTCATTTCCTCACTTTGTCTTCTTTTTGTTCTTCAACCCTAAAGTCTGTAATAATGTAGTTTTTTGCAATTAATTTCTTTCATTTTCATAATAGTGGAATTGTATCCTCACCAAGGGAAGAGTCCATCTGCCTGTGGAAGTACAGGACCCTCAGGCCGTGCACTTCCATGTGGCTATGAATGCGGTCTGTGGTAGTTTTGGGAGCTGCGGACCCTGCATTTCCCTGCAGCTATGAATGCAGATGCACAGGGCTCTCTGGGCAGTATGCTAAGTGGAGAGTTCTCTTCACTATGTGATTACTTGCTGCCCACGTGGACAACACTGCACCATCCCTTCCAGGCTGGGAATGATGCAGTGTGGCTCTGCACCAAGGGAAGAGTCCATCTAACTGCGGTGCAGCCATGGATTCAGATGCACAGGTGCCAAGACAAGAATCCATGGGGTTATTTGTGGGGCTGCAGAAGCATGGCCTTGCGTGTTTGCACCTGTAGTCACATGGAACTGCAGGGCTCAGATTGCATTGTGCTTCTGCAGCCCCACAGACTCTTGTCATGGGGCCCTTTATGCCTGCATCTGTACGTGACTGCTGTGCAGCCAGCTCCCTTGGTGTAGGGCCCTGAGGGTTCTGCTCATCTTTGTCTATAGTCTCACGGAAGCACAAGCCAGTGGACAGCCAAGGCAGATGCTTTCGCAGGTTCAAAGTTTCAAAATTATATAGTTTTTCAGTAACATTATTTTCACTTTCATATGTTTTACTACTGCATTACAAAAGTGATTTTCATCGGTGAACCCCTGGATCACTCACCAAATACGAGCTTGGCATACGATCCATATATCCTTACAGATCCTCCCATATCTGACTCTGCTGCTCCCCATAGGGCTGCTGGAAAACTTCCCTCCCAGCTGTACCGATCACACCTTTTCAGAATTGAGACACCTATATACCTTACTAGCCTGACACAGTTTATAACAGGCTCACAGGTTAAGGCTTTTACCAGGCTCCAACAAGAGTTTAACTTAAACCCGCAGATTTCTTCCCGATACCTACAAATTCGACACTACTATAATAACCTCCCAGCAATGGTACGAAACCAAGAGGAATACCCACACCTGGTAAAAATGTTGCTTCAGTCCTTTCGTACTAGGGATTTACCCCATGCTATCTCAGCCTTATATAGATCGCTGATGGAAACATCAGGGGAAAACTCCCACCGGACTTTGGAGAGATGGAATGGTGAGTTGGACCTTCACCTCTCCAGAGAAACATGGGATGCTATTTGCAGTTCTTCCTCCAGACTCTCTAGCTCTCATGCCTGCCGCTTGTTCTCTTGGCAGTTCCTCACAAGGTACTTTCGCACCCCGGTTATAACCTCACATTATGATGGGAATAGGTCCGCTGTATGCTGGTGGGATTGTGGCGAAACGACAGCTCATCACGCACGTGTTCTGGGCTTGCCCCAAATTGCAACCCTTTCTGAGGACTCTCCTAGGAGAATTGGAAGTGATTTGGGGTCCGGGGCTCCAATGGACAGGGGAGTTTTTTCTATTACATGTCTTTCCCAGACATTTAAGAGGCCCTTACAGTGGCCCTCTCCAGGGCGTTTTGTTACTAGCAGCCAAGAAAGCAGTAACTAAATGCTGGCTTACTAATAAGACTCCCACTGTGGAGACCTGGAGAGCTATAGTAATGGTATATATAAGGCAGAAAAGATCACTTACTCTCTGAATGATAAAACAGCACTCTGTACTACAAAATGGAGTAAGTGGATAATGTACATCATGCTCAGGGAACCAGGTTGTGTCCCTTAGTACAAGGAAGATTAGCTTGGTTTAGTCACTTATGCTATGATTGAATCATCTATGAGATATCCTCATAGAGCTGGATCGGCTCACTCCCCCCGATACGATAAATTTATGGTCCCCCATATAATAATAATAAAATATACGTTTGAGGAGGAAGGATAATAAGAAGAGCTCATAAAAGATCAGAAATGGAACATAAAAATTCTGGTTTTGTTTCTGTCCCTGAAGTAATGGCATACAATTTAGCTTGGAACTACAACTATGTTAATAATATCGCTAAAGATACTTTGTCTAACGAAATGTACCTCTCTATATATTATTAGACAAGCCCACCGATTTACCTTACATACTGATGAAGGGAACTGTATTGATGTGAAGCTTGAAAATATTTAATAAAAATTATATTTTCAAAAAAAAAGAAAGTGATTTTCATTAAAGGATTCATACGAAGTTGAAAATGCTTGTTAAGGAAAACGTTTGAAAGTGATTTCACTAATTCAGAAATCCAGTTATCCTTAGAATGTTCATTTTTTGAACTGAGTTAGTTCCAAAAACTACATGGTTTCTTCAAACATGTGAAAACATATGCCTTGGATCAGACTCTATCAAACCTATAAGTTTAAGTTTAAAAAAAAAAAAAAAAAATTTTAGCTACATGACAGCAACAAATCTTGGTTTAACATTAAAGTGCTTACTCAACCTAATACACAGGTGCTGCTACATGTATAATGTGTGTGTGTGTGTGTGTGTGTGTGTGTGTGTGTATAACTAGCTAGATAGATAGATAACTAGATACAACACACACACCCGCGTGACCAGCTTGGGGGCATTGTGTCTTGCTTTCTTGGTGTTTTTTTTTTTTCTTTTTAAAATAAACCATGGTAGTTTCAAGCAGCAGGATATGCCAAGGCACGCCCAGTACAGGGTGAGGCAGAACAGCGTGAGTCTAGGAGTATGACATACCCTCTGACAAGACAAACATTATGACATACAAAATGCCAGAAGATTTGGCCTTAAGGTCTGTCGTGTCTGCTGTAGTTACAGCTTACAGTACATTCACTGCTGCTTCTCCTTCCCCATTGCCCTCCTTCCCCTCAAGGTTTCCCACACTGAGTTCCCTTACTGGTCACTTCCCACCCCACCTGTACCTTGCCCATGTACGTGTCCCATCCCCTCTTAAAACTTCCCACTGATTCCATTGAAATCAACTCCTCAGGTAGTGTGTTCCAAAGGGTCACCACCCTTTCCTTGAAGTAATGTTTCCTCAGTTCTCTTCTGTACTTACCCCCCCCCCCAGCCTGTTTGAGGCTGTGGCCCCTCGTGGTCCCTTCCCCCTTCAGTCTGAACAAACCCTCAGTGTTTACTCTGTTGATGCCTTTCAAGTATTTAAAGGTCTTGATCATGACGCCTCTGTCCCTTCTGTCCTCCAGGGAAGTACATATTAAGCTCCCTATGTCTGTCCTCGTAGAGCTTTCCCCCATTCCCTGGATCATCTTAGACTCCCTCATACTTGACTAGCTAGATAAAAAAAATGTATCTAGTCCAGAGTCTGTGATCTGGATGCCATTTTAATTTTTTGGGTTTTGAGCTTATGTATGTTGAATAAATGGATTTTATATTTGTGTCTTCAAGTAAAGCAGCAAGACATCCAGCCCATGAGTGACTTTTGAAAATGTCTGCTGCTTACAAAAGGATAGAGTGAACACACTGGAATCGTGAGGTTCCAGGCTCAAAGAAACATAGCATTTATTGGCAGATAAGGACCAGTTGGCCCACCTAGTTTGCTCATCTTTTCCCTGCATATTCTGTCACCTTATACTCTGCCTGGTCTCTGATCATATTCCACCCCACCCCACCCCCGATACCAGTTTCCTGTATACTTGTCCATTGAATTATTTAAGACCATCACAGTTTTGCCCCCACCTCCCTTGCTGGAAGATTGTTCCACGTATCTACCACCCGCTCAGTAAAGAAATACTTCCTCACATCCCTTTTTAAGTTTCCCCCTCTGCAGCTTCTTATTGTACTCCCTCCTCGTGGGGAGCGGGGGTACAAGCCACCAAGTACTTCGGCTCAGCTGATTACAGAGCACCATTTTCACTGGCTGTTCAGGTAGCCAAAAAAAAAAGAGAGTAAAAATAAATTCCATATGCAAGATGAACTTTTTATTCGGTTTGCATGGCATTAGTTTTTCATTCAATTTTTATCCATATTTGTTTTAATTTTAAGGTCTGTAAGGAGTTTTAGAAGAGTTGCTGGAGCGGTGCTCTCTAGCATTTAAGACCATGGCTATTTTTTTTTTCTTTCTAGGTTTCCTTCCCTAGCTAGTGTGTCAGACTATCCTTCATCCTGTCTGGAAGCCCTTGATCACATTCCTACTAGAGCCCTTTCATTTGACTCACCAGATGCCCACTGCCTGTTCCGGCATATACTGTCCAGTACTTAATCCTCCAGGTGGGACTGGTTGGTCAGGGGTGGAGTGAAACTTTTCCTACTGGGGCAGGGTCTGGATTCCCAGAGGTCCTGGCCTCACACTAAAGCAGGGAGCATGGCATCCACCTGAAGTCGACCACTGTTTCTGTCTTGGGGTCACGGTGCACTGTGCTCACTTTTAAACTCTGTCAGCACAGGATGGCCAATCTCAGTGCTCTTTCTTCACTAGTACACAGTTTTTATCTCATGTCTACTGCAGAGCTGTGCACCAGACCGTCATTCCTGATGTGTGCTCCTTTTGTGCTCTGAGGTTAAATGACTTGCTCGGGGTCAAACAGTGAGCAAGTGGTACTAGCAGGAATCTGTGTCCTCTTACCAGAAAGCTAGACTGCCTATCAGAAAGCAGAAAAAGATCATCGTTTGAAGCCCACATGGGACTTGGTGCCTACTGGTGGCAAAAGTGAGAATCAAACAGGCTGCCAGAAGCAGCAACTGCAGGGGTCTGTTTCTATCACAAGAGGTCCTCCTGCAAAAGGAGAAAATTCCAATCCAACCAGAGTGGTATGCAGCAAGATGAAAGGCAGTGGGGTGTAATTGTTAAAGTGTTGAACTGTGAAATCCCAGATCACAAGTTTGGATCCCCTATAGCTGCTGTGTGATTGAGCTTGAGCATCTCACTTGACCGCCTTACAATTCAGTCCTCCCTGCTATAGCATTGGGTTGGAGCAAGAATCCATTGAAAATAAGGAACTATATCTCTGCTGGGCTATACTAGGTAAATGTATTATTAAAAATGTATATGATTTCAAGTCCGCTGGGTAGCACGGTGGTAATGCTTCTGCCTGCCACAACTGTTTCTGCCCAGTCAGTAGGGGCGAAGGGACCCTACCAGAGGGGATCAGGTCTGTTATTTTCAGTTCGGGGTGGGGTTGGGGTGTAGGGAGCTCAGCACCGTAAGTGTGCTGGGGTCAGAGTATGAAAAATGACACACCTAGGAACAGAGAGAAACATAATCGGGTTAAAGATAGGACTTCCATAATTCACTTATTGCCCCACCACTTGCGATATATGCTTATTAGGTGTGTATCCTGCCCCCACCACAGACACTTGTATGATAGACTGCATTTTCCTAAGCATCCCATTACATATTCCGTATATTAGTGTTCATTTAGTTGCCCCAATACCATGATCCATGATGAGGTACTGCAGAGACCCGTAATATCACAATGCAAAATGTTTTGATAGCTTTAAACGAAACATACCCAGGAAGTGTTTTATTATCGTAATTGTTATTGATTTTTTTTTTATTATGATTCCCTGTTTTTTTTTTTTTTTTTAAAGAACTCTTTTTCTGCTCCACTGGGCCCTGGGGAACTCACTCCAGCTTCCTCTCTGGGTCTCTACCTCCAACTGTGACCGCTAGCTCTCCTCTCCCTCCTGCGCCTGACACAACCCCCAGATCTGCACCCCCCGAAGGAAGGGCCACCCTACCCACCCAGGGCGCTCTAAATATAGAGTGCCAAGCACACGAGTCTGCCGTGGAGAGGAGGAGGAGTGGGTCCGTTGTCTAGAATGTGGACATCGGAAGCTGAGGAGCCTTAGTCTGTCCTCAGGAGTGGGGATTTTCTGCTTTGTTTTTCCTGCCCCCCCCCCACCCCCAGAGTGTGGCCAGCAAGGCAATATAAGGCCACAACTCCACCCCCATGCTGACGTAGCATTGCTGCGTTTAGCATCCCCAGCCACCACCAGAGAGCGCTCGTGCGTGACAGCATCCCCAAATCCTCCCTAGGAAGAGAGAGCTATCCTCCGGACACTCGATCTCTTCCCTCCCCTGCCGACCCCCGATGACCCGGGCTTGTTCCCGAACCCTGGTTGCCGACTTGGCACGAGGTGTGGTGTCCAGCACCTCAACTCTTGGCGCCACCAGGCCGGCTAATGCTTGATGTATTCTTTTTGCTGCATCGTGTCTTATTTCTTGTTGTATATTATTTCTCTATGTATTTTACTATGGATACTTACTGTAATAGACTTTTGTATGAAACTAGAGCTGTCGCTCTAATTGTAAAGTGTCCTGTATAAAAGTAACCTTATCAGTATCATTAGCCCTTTCTTCCTTTTTTTTACCCTCTCGTTATCTTCCATGGTTGATGCTGCCCATTTCTAGAGTCCACACCTTTGCCTTGGAGTTTACTGACCCCACAGCCCTGAAAAAACGGTCTCTGCCCAGTTACCTTTAGCCCCCCCCCCATGTGGTGGGACTGGAGGTGCTAGTGGGGGGTACTACTGATTACGAGAGTAATAGTGCCAGTCTGCCAGGCAGTAGGGGGGTGCAGGATCCAAGAGTTTCTAGGTCTATCATTCTGCACCAGAAAGTTTTAACTGCATTTTCTCAGCTCCCTTCTGGTTGCCGATATCCAGGAGCATAGCAGCTTCGAGTCAGCATCTGTGTCCAGTGTATCCTCAACTGTTGTCACTCAGGTGGTGGTGGTGGTGGTGGTAGTGCAGTATGGCTTATGAGCCTCCCAACCCGGAAGAGCGCATCCTATGGGATGCTCACTCTTCCTCACCCAGCCAGCCCTCTTTCCTGAACCTAGGTTACCAGCATTGCGAGCAGCAACATTACTGCTGTGCTGACTGGCCAACACATCGTTGGCACTTTCCACTTACAGTAGGGTTGAACTTTGCCATCATACTGAAACATAGAAACGTGAAGTATATAAAAACACCTGAACAGTTCATCTATTCTGTTTCTAGATTCCTTACGTGGAATCTAACCTTAATTTCCTCATACTCACCACTCTTTTTTACATTATCTTGTCTTACATTTCCTTAATTGCATCCCAGTTTCTCTTGAACTCTGATATTTTAGCTGCCTCCATAACCTCACCCCCCAAAAAAAAGTAAAAAAAAAAATAAAAAAATTTTTTTATAGTGTATGGGAGAGGGCTGTTAATGGATTTCAGTGAATTCCTAGCGATGTACCCTAGTGGTGACAACAAACATCTGTTGTACCATCTTGAGTAAGTCACTACAAGGGTACAACAACACGAAATGCCCTCGGGCTCAGCTGTCCCTAACAGCTGTGCTGATGGCTCGTTTCCTCCCTTGTCAGTTTCATCTGTCACTTCCGAGGAGAAAAACAAGTGATCAGCGATGGCTTCCACGGTCTTTTTGAAACAGTACGGCACAGAACAGCACACTTCACTCTTAAACTGTCCGTTGCTGTGCAGAGTTGCCCATACACTATAAAAGACAGTGGGTGGGCAACAGTGAACAACAATGCTAAGTTTACCTCTCAAGGTTGTCATGACGGCCGCAGACCTCTCGAGGTCTACTGGTTGTTGTGACAACCTCTCAAAGCAAAACACAGTCACTGTTGCCCATCCATTATCCTTTATATTAGGGATAAGTCATTGAGCCAAGGCTCATTTACAGTGTTGCCCCTACATACATGCATACCACAGTTAATGGGACACTGTCAACCCCCTTAAGCCTCAAAGTGTCCCTTGTTTAAAAAACACATTTTATGATTGCCAAAATTCTGTAAAGATTGCTGATGTAGCTGTCGGTTTGATTCTGATTCTTTTTTACTTTTAAAAAGTAAAAAACAGACTACCTACCATACTGGTGTTACCACACAAAAACAGGTTGGTTTACATTCCTTGATCAACTCCCACTGCATCTTTCCTGGACTTGGGAACACCTCCAACCCAGTCTAGCTGCTCATGATGCAGCGGGAGTTTAGGAGGCTATTGCCTCATGAGTGACTGCACTGTATGGGGGTGTTTCTAATGTTCAGGAAGTATGCAGTAAGAACAGATCCAGGATTGTAAACAAAACAATGTTTATATATAAACATTAGCATACATTTCAGCTCTGCTAAACAAGGAGACATGCAAAACAAACAGCAGCATCAGTGAATTTTAGAGAGGGTAAGCAATCATAAAATATGGGGTTTTAACTAGAAATAGTATGATGCAAAACAGGTTGACAGTGCCCCTTTAAGTCAACAAAGTACAATATATTTACAGTTATAAAATGGGTAAGAGAAATACTGTACTGTGTTTGGTAGAATCCAGTCACATGAACTCAGTCTCCTACGGGGCACAAAGCTGTACAACAAACTACCCCCTGTAATCCAGTTTGTTTTGTTGGAGGTATATACTGCCGCACCAAGGATGAGCCGTGCCAAGGTTAAATAAACAGTCACAAAAAAACAGACAGCAATGTCCAGGAACTGGCACCAACTCTTCCATCCAGGGACCACTAGTGCCACTGCCGTTGCCTCAGAGGTTGCCAAGAAAGAGCTGCGGTTGGACCACAGTGGGCTCAGGGAGGGTGAGGGTGGTGGAACAGAGGCGCATCCCTCCAGTTGTACCTCTCCACAATTCCTATGCCATTCTGGCAAAGTGTGGTTCCTCTATGGAGGCACCCGCAGTGGAGACCAAGGAGGATGCTGGGAACCTCCACAAAGGAGACCCACAGGAGGGTGGCAGGGGACCCAGCAGGGGAAGGAAACAACTCCTGGTGGGGGACTCCATTGTTAGGAAGGTAGAACTGGGGGAGGAAGGGGAGAGGGAGGTAAGGTGCCTGCGTGGCACCATGGCTTGGAGGGACAGGGAGCGAATCCTCAGGATTGCTGGAGCAGCTGCACAGGGGAGGGAGCTGGACGTCATCGTCCACCTAGGGACAAATGACCTGGCTAAGAAAGGGATTAGAGAACTGCAGAAAGAGTTTGTGGAATTGGGGGGGGCCTTAAACAAGTAGCACGCACGGTAACCTTCTCGGAGGTGCTGCCCATCTATGGCATAGGAGAGGCTAGGGTGTTCCACACCATGGGATTCAATCACTGGTTGAAAAACTGGTGTGGAGCACAGGGATTTGGCTTCATTGGGGACTGGGGGTCCACCTGGAGTGATACAAGCCTATACTGGCATGATGGGCTGCATCTGTCCAGCAGGGGAACCAGGATCCTAGGTGATAGGTTTAAATGCTTCATTGGCAAGCATTTAAACTAGCCAAGGGGGGGAGGCATTGGAAAGGAGCAGGGAAATCCTAGCCCCCCCCCAAAAAAAAATCAGGGTAGTAAGTGCGGTAAACACCAACATAGAGGTGTCGATAGGGAGAAGGGTAGGGGTAAATGGAGAAAGTGACAAAGGTAAGAAGGACAGGGATGGGGCAAAAAAGGAGTAAGGCCATCAGAATATGGAGGGTAATGAGTACTAATGCCCGTAGTCTGGGCAACAAGCTCCCTGAGCTGGTGGCCTTGATGGAAGAGGGATGCCTGGATATCGTAGCAGTCACAGAAACATGGTACACAGAGAACCATGACTGGGATGTTAACATACCAGGGTACATAACCTACAGGAGAGACAGGCAGGGGAGAAGAAGGAGGAGTAGCTCTCTATGTAAAGGAAGGGATAAAAGCAACTGAACAAAAGAGTAAACAGGGAGGAGAGGAGGCACTGTGGGTCACCTTAGAGACTGGAAAGGGCACCACAATCCGCACAGGGGTTGTGTACAGACCCCCATGTCAGGGGAGGGAATGGACAAGGATATGATAGAAGGCATTCTTAGAATGGCAGAGAAAGGAGAGATACTGTTGATGGGAGACCTGAATATGCCAGATGTTAACTGGAGCACATTTGCTGCAGCCACATCTAAGAGCAGGGCCATTCTTGATGCCCTACAGGTGGCAGGCCTCAGACAGCTAGTTTCAGAACCCACTCGTGAGGGAGCAATCTTAGACCTTGTACTCTCAAACGGGGCAGTGAGAGGATCTCAGATCTAGAAGTGGGTTGCCATCTGGGAACAAGTGACCATCAAACAGTGTGGTTCACGTTAAACTCAGCTACAGAGTCAAGCCATACAAAAGTGAGGGTACTGGACTTCAGGAGGGCTGACTTTGGCAAGATGGGAGAGTGCCTCAGAAAAGCACTAGCAAACAGGCTAGAAGGAGGGGTGGAGCAACAATTGGGAATCATCAAAACTGCCATCACAGAGGCAACAAGCCTTGTGTGAAGCAAATAAACAAATCAAACGAAAAAGCCACTATGGTTCTCAAAAGAGGTAGCTGTGAAAGTCAGGAAGAAACGATAGCATCCCGAAGTATAAGGAAACACAGAAGGAGCAGGACAGAGGCTCCACCAGTTAAAGCAGAAGGAAGCAGGAGGGAAGTCAGAATAGCAAAGGCCCAAACTGAGGAAAAGATAGCCAACTCGGTTAAGAAGGGGATGAAACCTTTATAGGTACATCAGCGGTAGAAAGACAAAGGGAGGGATAGTGAGGCTGAATAGAATGAATGGTGGGTGGGCAGAGGGAACAGTGAAAAGCAGGATACTGAACAGATATTTCTGCTTAGTATCACAAAAGAGGAGGAGGAAGTGCCTAATCCAATTAACAGAAGCACTCTTGATAGGGGGTCGATCCCAGTCCTTTCACAGAAGAAAGGGTTCTGCAAGAACTCTAAAACTGAAGGTGACAAAGCAATGGGGCCTGATGGAATTCACCCCAGAATTCTAAAAGAATTAAGGGGGAACCAGTGAAACCACTGGCTACCTTTTAATAAATCATGGAGGATGGTGTGGTACCCGAGGACTGGAGGAAGGCGGATGTGATTCCCCTTCACAAAGTGGGACCAAGACAGAGGCAGGAAACTACAGACCCGTCAGTCTGACCTCTGTGGTAGGGAAAGTGATGGAGTCACTCTGAAGGAAAGAATAGTTGAGTACCTAGAGGCCAGTGGGGCACAGGACCCAAGGCAGCATGGGTCACAGCGGGAAGGTCATGTCAGATGAATCTAATAGATTTCTTTGACTGGATGACCAAAGTAGTAGACCAGGAGGGCTGTGGACATGGCCTACTGTACCTAGACTTTAGCAAGGCATTTGACACAGTCCCACACAAAAGATTAATAGTCAAATTAACCAGCCTGGGAGTGGTCCCAGGGTGGTAGCCTGTAAAACATTGGCTGAACAACAGGACACAGAAGGTAATTGTAAATGGAGTCCACTTGAAGAAAGAGGGGTTACTAGTGGGCACCCTCAGGGTTCAGTATTGGGTCCAGTCCTTTTTAATGTCTTCATAAGTGACATTACAGAGGGACTGAAGGAAAAGTATGCCTCTTTGCAGATGACACAAAGATCTGCAACAGGGTTGATACACAAGGAGGTGTGGAAAGGATGAGAAAGGACTTGGCAGGGTTGGAGGAATGGTCAGAAGTATGGCAGCTAGGATTCAATGCAAAGAAGTGCAAAATAATGCACCTGGGAAACAAGAACCCAGGGGAAGAATACACAATTGGGGGAGGCAGAAACAACAACAAAAAAGGAAAGGGACCTGGGGGTAATCATATCAGATGACCTTAAAGTTAGCAAGCAATGCGAGAAGGCAGTAGGGGGGCTGGGGTATACTGGGATGCATAGGAAAGGCATCAGCAGCAGAAAACAGGAGTTGTTATCCCTCTGTACAGACAGTTGGTGAGACCCCATCTGGAGTACTGTGTCCAGTTCTGAGACCCCATCTCCGCAAGGACATAGACAGGATAGAGGCAGTCCAGAGGAGGGCAACTAAAATGGTGCAGGGTCTGCAAGAGAAGCCGTATGAGGGAGACTAAAGGAGCTTAATATGTATACCCTTGAGGAAAGAAGGAGAGGTGGGGACATGATAGAAACTTGAAGTACCTCAGTGGAATCAACAAAGTCCAAGAGGGTAGCATCTTTCAGAAAAAGACGGCAAGAACAAGGGACACAATTTAAAGAGGGGGTGCGGTCTAGGGCAAGTGAGGAAGTATTATTTCACAGAGAAGGTAGTGGATGCATGGAACAGCCTTCCTGAGGAGGTTGTGGGATCTAAAAACTGTGGAGAATCTAAGAATGCATGGGACAGACATAAGGCAATTCTTGTGGGGGGTAGGAAGAAATAGGCTGTTGGTTAACTAGGATCTGCGGCCTATCCTGTAGGTAGGGAAATGAGCAGACTAGATGGGCCAAGTGGTCCTTATCTGCCGTCAAAGTCTATGTTTCTATGTCTAAGTTAACTGAAAGGCAAGCGGAGCAGATGCAGCTTCCTCTATCACTTTATTTTGTCACAGTTTGCAGTGGCAATTGAAATGTACCAAAGCACTCACCACTTCTTGGTGCAAAGTATCTATAATAACTGGTTAGCAATTTTTTCTGTAGACTAGACCCGTTGATATTTCCCATAACAACCGGACGGTTGTTATAACATTCACATGCCATGCCACTCAACTGATGCTGCTCCTGCATTGGCTCAAGGAATGGATGTGGGCCGGCTGAGCAGTCTTTGAAAGATGGCGCTCCGTCTATTGCTTCACGATAACCTGCCACAAAAAGAACATGATCATCCCTTCTTTAGTTTTAAAATGTATCTGGTTGATCCAACCTTGTACCCCGCTAAATATCTGGTTGATCCTGCCATCCGACCGTTTTGGCACTGGAGTGTGCCTAGGGAGGCTGTCACTAGTCAGATCTTGGGGTGACAAACTGTGGCAAATAAAAAAAAAAAAGCATCAGGCGCCAAATTAAAGAAAAGAAAAGGGAGAAGGTAGCAGAAAGAGGGAGTCGCAGCCAGTGTGTGTGTGAACACTGAAGACAGGTAGGAGTGTGTGTGAAAAATTACTGCTCAGTGTATTATAAAAAATGGGGAAGTGTGTGGCATACTCGAATTTAATACACACCTTTGGTGTGGGATGCTTTAATAAACCCCTCGGGCGTAGCATCCCACACCTCGGGTGTGCATTAAATTCTTGTAACAGACATTTATTCTCTATTTAATGTTGTGCTCCATGAAAGTCCATTCAAAGGATAAAAGTCAAGCACCAAACATAATCTAAGTTTACCATTTCGCCATTACTTCCTTCTCCTTCTCCTATCCCGCTCCCTCCGATGTCACCAATCAGCTGACACAGGTCAATCTGAAAGAAAGGGTGTTCAACAACATTTCCACCAGACTAAGTCACTGGGTTCAGAAGTCTAACAGTATACTTGCAGTACTGCAGCTTTCACGTGTCATTGGAATTACCTTTTTTGTCGGTGGCTGAGCCAAACCATTCACCCATCCTCGGGCTGCTGCTCTTGTGCCTTCACGTCCAGAGCCCATCTGGTGGCAAATTCCTCCTTGGTTTTAGTAACCCACCTTCCAGTGTCTCCTAGGTGTGACAGTTTCCAAGATTTCCCTTCATATATGACCCAGAGGGCTCATAAATGCTGACGAACAGTGTTGAACTTCTTGCAGCAAGCCCTACTTTGGAAGGAAAGGTCGGGGTATAGTCTGAGGTCTGTCCCTTCATTGGCAAGTGGGTATGCCACTCTAGCTGCAGAGAGACTAAGATTCCACACTTCGACACTGGCTGTACGCAGTAACACCATCATCCTTGGTTGATTAGGAGTAGCCAGGGCAGTGCTCAGATTCAAACGGTAGGCTCTACGAAATACAGTAATTTAAAGTTAAAGGTTTCTGGCGCAGTTATTGTGTTGATGAGCCAGGTATTTAAAAAGGGCAGCAGATCAGAGCCCTTGACACCCTCCAGGGCTCTTGCCAGTCTTCACGTCATTTGCTGATGCCTCCATGTGATCTTTCATCTGGGAGTTTTCTTGAGTGAGGGTGGCTACTGAAGCCATCCTTGTTGTGAACAGTTTGTCCACATCTGTCACTTGGGAGGTAAGCTGTTAACTGGGCCTTGAGCTTAGCCAGTGTCAGTTCCATTTTTGCATCCATGGCTTTCATGGATTCTAACAGTGTTTACCATGGCAGTTCATTGGTGGAGAGTGGGCTACCTGCTCTGGCACTGCCCACAGCCTTGCATTGTTGAGAAGGTGCAGCTTTAAAGGTTCCTGCCTGCTGTCCCTTTGGGCGGGTCATGGTAGAGCTGGTATTTATCCATTCCTCAAACCACAAGGAATTCAGTCCTGTAGATTATTTCTGAACAAAGTCCAGTTTGTTAAGCAAGCAATAACCCACAACAGGGTGTGCGGTTAATGAGGATTACTCAGCACCCTGGGCACGTTGTGAGAGAAGAGTGCCCTTACAGCACTTGGGGTGTTGATTAATCCCCAATAACCGCACACCCTAGAGTGGGTTATAGCGCTTATAACATGGGGTTACTGTCGTGTGATAACACCACAGAGAAGTCATATAAAAGTATGAACAAGCAAAGATTTCAATAAATAACGTATCCTTCCCCCCGACAGAGTAGTCCCTCTTTTTCAGTACTGCTCACATGTCTTGCACACAGAGGACAGGGACACTGTTTGGAGAGGAAAACAGTAACATTTATCGCCACAATATTACATTGAGACCCATAACATGACACAGTGCTGATGTGAAGGATGGTGCGGTAAGCAGCTGTGGGGTTTATATGACACTATTGGGAAACATTAATGCATGGCAAGTCAGTCAACAATTCTATGGTACTACAAGGAACATTAACGCATGGCAGTGACATGATATGGCAAGCAGGTAAACTTAACAGTGTGTTGATTTCCAGCACCTGCCTCTCGCTCTGTGTGTAATGCTGTGCCAATTTCCAGCACCTGCCTCTCGCTCTGTGTGTCTCCTGGCTGTGACTGTATCTCTCTGCACATGGGTGAGCAAGGCTACTCACTTCTTGATGCCAGCATATCTGCAACCGGCTGTCAGAAGGGGGGGGGGAGACTTGGGGTGAAGCTTGCAGCCTAACATGGAAGATGATCTTGAGTGATCTCTGATACAGCGCCGATTCATTTCTGGCAGAATTGAGAACTGATATTGCAGGTGACTGAATGCCAAAAGGAAGTTCTTGCTGGTCTGCACTGGAAATCCATTTTTTGGAAGATGGGTCAAACTAGAAATAACCCAAAACAGGATTACATGGTGGCAGGCTCGTCACAATCTCTGGGGCCTGTAACACCCGCGAGCAACTCAGGGCGTTTGCCTGATTCCCTAGACTCATTGCAAGCTGCAGTTAATGGCCTAACTAACTCCATCCGGCTACTGGACAAAATATTTGTTGCATATACGGAGCTCCTGGTAAAAGTCGAAACTACTGTGGAAGAGATGGGGCCGATGATGGAAGAATCAAACCGAACTTCAGGCAAAGCCCTGGCAGCAGTGGCGACCTCCCTAAAAAAGCAAAGTTTGGTGAAGGCTCATCTTGAACAGCTGGACAATTCAGTTTGTGCATCCAATATAAGACTGTTGGGGATCCCAGAGGAAACGGAGGGAGGAGACCCAGTATGTTTTTAAAGCGATAGATGCCAGAGGCTTTAGGGTTCGCACGGTAATGTTAATGTAACCCCGACCCTGCCTTTTGCAAAGCAGCGGGTGGCATGCTGTTGAAGCTGACAGCAGTACCTGGTGGGGACTGGGTTCGGGGAGGACAAGGTTACTCGGCACAGGGGGCCTAGGTTTGGCTACTCTGCACAGGGGCACCCAAGTAAATCCGAACACAGGAAGCAATAACTAATGTCCAAAACCAGGAATGGGATTCTACAGTGTGGCTTTTATTCACATCCAAACTGAACAAACAAAGCATAGATGGACCCTCACGGGGCTACATTCCTGGTAATGCAGATTAGAGACAACAGAACACGTCTTCACATTTCCAGCCCTCAGGCTCTAAACCCACCAGGCACACAGCCCGGACTTGCACGTAGCTTTGGGTACATAGCCCGACTTGTACACTACTTGGGTTTTCCCCATGGCCCGTCTCCCCTGCCAGCCACTTGATCCACGGTCCATTATGGGAATGAACCAGTTTCCCTATTGGTGGCTCCCCAAACCACCTTAGAGCCTTCGACTCCTAGAGGGAATTTTCCTTCCATCCCACGTCTGGGTACTTCCCTCATCACTGGCCAAGTGCATGAGGCAAAGTAGAAATCCACAGAGCAAATCCGTAGAGGTGGACCTGGTTACTAAAGATGAGGGTCTCCCACCTCCAGCTCCCACAATCCATACCCGACCATTTCTCTGGATACTAAACAACTCTTCTGAAAGCTTGGCAATGTAGATTACTGGGTAGACGTATGTCACATCTCCTCTGCATGTCTTGACTTCCCCTATGTGCTGGACTTGAACATACTTTTACTTTTGGCTAAGCCTATTACTCTAGGCCTCCCACTACTTCAGTAGTCCAATCCCCACTTTAACACAGTTCAGGGTGAAACATGGGCCCTTTAGAAAGAGCAGAACTCACCCTCCGGTTGCAGGTGTCCCACAGGCGAATCACAAAATCTTCTTGTACCCCACACACGTGGACAAAATGAGGCAGCTTCTTCTCTAGCTGTAGCCAGGGTGTTGCCCCTGGAAATGCAGGCAAACCTTCCTGCCCCATCCCCTTCCCCGCCTACCACTAGGTCTTACTGGGATTCTAGTAACCCCGGCTAACAAGGGGGTTACATTAAAAGCATACCAGATCACTCCTAGACCGGTCCGGCAAGCAGAAGAAGGGCCACGTACGATACTGATGGTAACGCAGTTATCGAACATGAGGGACATGATCCTGAAGGCGGCAGGGGACCAAGGGAGGACTGAATTCGAGGGAACTAGAATACGAATGTTCCTGGATTACTCTCTTGCCACAAGGAACCAAAGAAAAGCTTTTGATGGAGTAACCCAGAAGTTAGGGGGGATGGACATCCTGTACAGATTGAGTTTCCCCACAAGACTGCAATTTATAATGTAAGTCAAAACATACTCATTTACAGATCTTAAGGCAGCAGGGGCCTGTATTGCCAGAGTTCAGGCCCAAGCATAAGTGGGCAACAGGGAGGGCTCTGACTTGGGTGAGGAAACTGTAGGAGCCGGTGAATGATCTGTAAGTACACTGGGGTACTACCGCGGTGCTGGAGATGGGGTCTGAACGATTTTTCCTATCCTGGTACCTCTGTTTTCACCAGAGAGAGAGAGAGATGCATGCTTGACTGTTTTTTTAAGTCTGAGGAACATGGAGATAAGGGATCCGGTTTACTGTGTCTAAAAATGCTTTTTTCGGTTATCATATAATGTGAACAGTTACCCTGTGTGTTTCGGGACTTCCGACCTCAGTATGCACACTATTTTTCCAGCAACGCTGGTTTATTAAAGTTAAAACGTTATTAGTTATTCTTTAAGGTATCTTGATGGTAAGAAGGAGACATGTTTTAGGGGGGTTTAAAAGTAAACACCCTTAACTGAAAGGCGGCAAGTGCTGCCATTGAGTTAAATTAATGTGACACATCTTTCCCCAGTATGTATATGCAGGTTTTTGCAACTTGAACTGGGCATTCTATGACACCTGGTTCCATAATTTATTGCTGACAAGTATATGCAAACACTGGGTGTTTAAGGAAGATGTCAGATGGGGGGATATCATCCAGAAGGGGGTTTAAATATCTTAAAGGAAAACACCTCATAGCTGCTGGTGCTCTGTTGCTAGTGCCCCCTAAATAACAGTTCTAATAATAATAATTAACAACTTTATTTCTAGGACCGTGGATATTTTGTTCTATCCACACTTCTTGGCAGTTATCTTGCCACTTTAAGATGTGCCGGAAAGTCTTCAAGCTGGCTCCTCCCACCCACCCGGGTGGTATAACCCTCCACTCTGCACCTTAGCGCTTCCGCGTGTAGTAGGCCCTGGCCCATGTCGCTTATATGCCATGCGTCTGAGGACTGGCAACACTGCAGTGATCTTGAAGCGTTCCGATCAGCAAAGCATGCACAACACTCCTTTCTTTTCTTTTTCATACTTACCCCTCTAAGCCCTGTAGATGTTAAATGCCATTAGGAACACAGCCTTAGGTAAGACATCTTTTCCCTGGGGAAGTTTATTGGCTCTTACTCGCATGAGGACACTTGAAGTAATTTTAGCGCTGGCTATTATCAGTTCCAAACAGTCATAATGCCATCATAGGACTGTTGTTCAGATGCTGTATCGAATACGAGCTCACAAGAGATTACATATTTTGCTGAAGCTTTCTTGTACAACTAAGATAGGCTGGTAAAAGTATCCTGCATTTTAGCTTAAACCATAGATTAAATCGCTTTGGCTGCAATAGGCTTCAGATAGTGTTAAGTGTTACACTGAAGTGCATGCCCTCCAATAGAGGTTGAACAAAGAATATTGAAGCTCTTCTCCTGCAATGAATATCTGAATGTTGTAATGATTTATGGTGATTTTACCTATTCTTGGGCAGAATTTTGTTTGTGAAGTTGATGGAAACTCAATAAACAAAGTTTAAAAGAAAGAAAAGACTGACTTTAGCCTTCTGTTTAATTTTGCGTCCTACATTGAAACACACAAAGCAAAAGAAGATTACTGATTTTTTTTTTTTTTAAGTAGTACTGTGTTGTAGGACAGTGCAGTAATGCCATTTTAATTTGAGCACCAGGTATTTAATAAAGCACATTACAGAAACAGTGAAATGTGCCTGGAAGTGATTTTCTGGTTAAATGCACAACCTACTTAAGTGCACAAAAACCTTTATCTCAGGGTGTGCATTAAGAGGGCTCCACTGTATATGCGCTGCTCCCTGTACAGTGAAAGATGACAGGCTTTGTGTGGCTCCTCAGTGAACTGCGGGGGTAGTGAGTGGGGCACAGGAGAGAGGTGCAGGGGATGTTGGTGGCACTCTGTCCCTGTCTCCCTGACATGACAGAAACTGCACTATGCAAAAAAAGGGCAGTGGACCACAGGGTGGAGACAACAGACTAAGGACACTGTGTTGCTGCCACTGTGTCTCTCTTTCTCTCTTTTGGTTGCAAAGTCGGGATACAATTGACAGCGCGCTCTCTCTGTCCCAAGTGCTGCACACCAGTGTGGTGTTGTGTCTCTGTCAGGCACGATAATGTGGATTACTTGGTGGGGGTCTTTGGGGGCCGCGCAGCGGAGGTAAATGAAGGTAGCATGGGGAGCAGACAGCATTGTTTTTGGGGTGCTGTACAGATTGCAGTGAGAGCAGTTCAGGTGTATGAAGGTAGGACGGGAGCAGATGGGGGTGGTGGTCTCTTGCTATATGGACTGCCAACTCTGCCTGGACACTGACGACCTTCACTACTCTGAGCAACACTGACAGGCAGTGGCAGGACAAACACTAACAGATACTCTGCCTCTGGTGCACTTCAGCACATTTGGCGCTGCTCGTGTGTGTGGCCCTGAATCGTTCTGTCTCTCACTCTCTCCATGCAGTGAGCAGACTGTCGATGGGGAGCGGACATCATTGACTGGGTGGGTGGGTAGAAGCAGAGACACAGTCACAAAATAAGGACTGGAACCAGAGAAGCAGAGACCATCACAAAATGAGGACTGGAACCAAACGTATACTTTTGCTAGGAAGTTGCACTCTGAATGCCAAGCATACGTTCTGGTCATACTTAGCTTGTGTGCCAGCAGGCTCGAAGTGTAGCATATAATCGCAGTACCTACTGAAAAGATCGGGTTTTCAGAAATCAAAAGTATGTGTGTGCTGGCTGCTGCTTGCAAATCATTGTCTCCCACACATAACGACCTTCAGGACGGGATACTGTGGATCGCGGGGGGCTGGGGGGCTGCGGCGCACTGCGCTCGCAACTCTGGAAACTGTCACAAGCTTAATGATTTGGAGTGCTTGCTGAACTCTGGGACAGACCACAACACTTGCAGCTGTGAGTGCAGTATGTTTTACTGTGCGCTGCAGCTGTCTCGTATGCTGTAAGACTGTCACCCGCTTTCCTATATATTTAAATGGCTGCCTGTTGGAAATTATTTTGACACACATAATGAGTGCAGGTCTGTTCAGGGATCTCTCTCTGCAGGTGCTTCTCAGCAACTCTGCATTAACAGAGATTAACGAACAGTCATATGGTGCTGTTCAGCCAGTTGGCTTTATAGTTTTCCCTGCCCCATGTTATAAAGTTATTTATAAAGTTCTGAGTCTCGAGGTGGAGTGGGTGCAGAACACATTCTGCCAAGAAAGATGGCTCTCTTAACACCCTCCTGCAGACCCTTTTTACCTGAGTAAACAAACTCTTATGCTGTAGAATGACAGCAGACCACCTATAAACTATTAGATATTTATAAAGCAATAGTCCCCGAAAGCAAACTTCGTAATAGTTTAGAACTAATATAAATTCTGAATGTTTAATCCTGGTAATTACAAGCTTGCAAATTGTAGCAAGTAACAAACCCCATGTCTCTGTTCAGACCATATTCATGAGTTTTGCACAGTATTAAGGACATTATTTCCTGCAGTCTTTCCTGAATGTTTTGATGTAGACAGGGTGGAGGCAGTCCAAACGAGGACAGCTAAAATGGTGTTGGGGCTGCATGAGGGATATCAGTATGTACACCCTGGAGGAGAGGCACATGAGAGGAGACATGCAGTGGCCTAGAAGTACCTCAAAGTGTTGAACAGGGTGCAGGAGGAAGGGCTCTATCAAATGAGAAGGAACACCAGGACCAGGGGGCATGTGATGAATTGGGGGGGGGGTTTATGAAAGATATCAGGAAATGCCTTCACTAAAAGGGTGATAGATGTGAATGTGTGGAACAGACTGTCAGCAGAAGTGGTGGAGGTTAAAACAGTGGGAGGCTTTAAGTATGCATAGGATAGACATAGGGCTGTATTAGAAAACAGGAGGGAGGGTCACCATAGTCAGGTAGGGTCTGCTGAGACAGATTAGGCAGGTAACAGCTGGGCATACTGGGTGGGCCAAACAGTCCTTTTTGGTGGACAAATTCTGTGTTTCTTATTTGTCCTCTATTAATGTGACTGTCAAGTCCTTCAGGGTATGTGGTTTCTGAGGGAAGTGCTCTCCCACTGGTGCCTGCTTGCCTAGGTGTTGCATTATGAGTAAGTTCATGCATCCTGTTAGGATCTGGCTGATTTCACCTGCAAAACAGGCATTTGTACAATTTTTTTTTTTTTTACATCTTATCACATATAACAGATTCTTGGAGACACAGCTGTGCCAATCACTGATGTCATATCTTTCCCCAGTGTGTGGTAAATATGCACTGTTGCATTCATCTATGTATGTATGTGTAGGTTTTTGTGTCTTGAACTGAGCATTTTGTGACACCTGGTTCTGTAATTTGTTGCTGACGAGTATATGCCAACACTGGGTGTTTAAGGAAGATGTCAGATGTGGGGATATCATTCAGAAGGGGGTTTAAATATCTTAAAGGAAAACACCTCTTAGCTGCCAGTGCTCTATTGCTAGTGCCTGTGCCCCCCTGAATAACGGTTCTAATAATAATAATAAACAACTTTATTTCTAGGATCATGGATAAGTTGTTCTATTCACACTTCTTGGCAGGTACCTTGCTGCTTTAAGGTGTGCCTGAAAGTCTTCATGCTGGCTCCTCCCACCCACCCAGGTGGTATAACCCTCGGCTCTGCCCCATGATGTCAGAACTTCCTTTCTGCTGGAAGGTTCAGGTTCCCTCCTTAGCGCTCCTGCATGTAGTAGGCCCTGACTCTAGAATCTTTGGATTCGCTTCTAAAACTTATTTTAAAACTGTCTCGAGTTTCATCTTCGCCTTCTTCTCTCACTACTGTGATGGAAGACAACTCAGTTCCTGGGTTTCGCTAGTGCCCCCGCAGGCAGAAGATGTCTTGCACTGGTCCTCATGCCGTGTGCATGTACTGCCTGGGACATGACCACAGTCCGCAGGCTTGCGATCCCAGTCGGTCCTTTTCACCTTTGATTCTGGAAGACCTCACTGCCCTACTTCAGCTGGGGCAACCGGAAAAGTGTTACCTGCCGGCTAAATCTGAGGATGCCCGTTGGGTGGTTCCCATGGCTGCGGGATCCGCCGAGCAGCTGGAACAGCTTAAGGCCTTCGAGGAGGAGGCGGCTCAGGCCGTGGCGGGCTCTTCTTCGGCCGTCATTCTGCTAAAACTTGGATCCTCCTGTTCAGCTTCCTTCAAGGAGTTGTGCCAGTCTTTCTCTACCAAGGGAGGGGCCCTTCAGGGTCACAGGTTTCATGCTGTCAGAAGAAGGGGTCGAAAAAGGACAAGTCGCAGCACCGGGAGCAGTCCCGCTCACAGGAAACACCTGTTTCGACTTCAGTCGAAGTCATGGCCGAGGCTGCTGGTTTCATGGTAATCCCATCAGACCAGTCGGCTGAGATTTTTCTCGAGACTATCGGTGGGTTGTCGCCCAATCTGGTCGACAACTCTTTATTTTGGACATCAGTGCTTCTGGTGCCCTCGGACTGGTCAGCTCAGCCTGCTTGGCAGGACCCGACCCTCGAGGAACCTGACCAGGAGGAGCTGCAGGTTTCCCCAACTCCTTCTGAGGTCCTCTGTCGGACCCGGTCTCATTCCTTGACTTCGATGTTAGACAAGACTCGCCCTCATCGTTGATCTTGTTCCTGACACCATGGTAAGCGGTGGCGCTGCTCCTCATCTTTGTCCTCCTCGACTGAGGAGAGGCTACGGCGCAAGTTGCATTGGCACTACGAAGACCTAATGTGGCAACAGTTGGTCCTGTCCAGGTCGAAACTAATTCCGGTTTCTACCCCGGCCATTAAGTCACTTTCGCCCGAGCGAACGACGTCAGCCACGGCCACTGTCACTGAGGTGCCAGTTAAGGCCCTGCTGGCTCAGCCGAAGCTGCCTTCTCCACCAATCCGGGTGGAACCGCCACCCGAGCAACCAAAGTCCGGGTCTCCGACCAAGGATTCTCCTCGGCCCAAGGCCTGCCCCATTAGTTGTCGGTCACTCTTACTCCCGACCGCCCAAGGCTGGTTGAGTGTGACACGGGTGGTCATCCGCTTTACAAGGACTCCTCGGAGTCTGAAGATTCCTCCATGGTCTCCCGTCCTGTCGACGCCGAGTCTCTTGGGGGTCTCTCTCTCTCTCTCGATGAGGGCTCTACCTTGCTGATGGGTATTTGTCAGCTGATTTCTAAGTCCATGGGAATGGAGCCCGAGTCTGTGCAGAAACGGGCCAAGTATCCCCTCACAGAGATTCTGGACAAAGGAATACTCCAGTGGAGGCCTTTCCGGTGGCTGAGGCCATTGTAGGTCCAGCTTTGATGCTGTGGCAGCATCCTGCATCTTGCCCTGTGCCTTCTACCCACATGGCTGTGGCAGCATCTTGCATCTTGCCCTGTGCCTTCTAACCACATGGCCCAAAAGTGCGCCTTCCCTATGGAGGTCCCTTTCTGGGTTTTCAGAGCATCCCTCTGCCGTGGGGTTGGTGGCGACTCGTCTTTGGCACTCAGGCAACAAAGAGGATGTGGACAGACCCCAGGACAAGGAATCCAAACAACTGGATCATTCTGGGAAGAAAGTCTGTGCAGCCTCCTCCCTTGGCCTTTGTCAGGTCAGTTTGGCCGTTATTATGGCACATTTCTCCCATGCCCTCTTGGGCTGTCTGGACAAGGTGATCCCTCATCTCCTGGCAGACCTACAGACCACGGTCAAGCAGGTTTGGGACCAGGGTGGGGCAGTGGTGAAGCAGCAACTCCAGACAGCTCTGGACATTGGTGACTTCTGTGCCCGTTCGGTAGCGGCCGCAGTGGCCATGCGCCATGGGGCTTGGTTGCGCATCTAGAGTTTTACAGCTGATACTCAACACAAGCTGGCAGATGTCCCTTCTTGGGCATTGACATGTTCGGGTCCAGCGTGGAGGGCCACCTCCAGAGTATAAAGAAGTCTAAGGCTAAGTCCATGGCCTCCTCGTTCAGGAAGCCCGGGGGGGGTCCCAGCGGCTCCTTCGCCGGACCCTCCTCCAAGTCTGCCCAGTGACAGGTTGGAGGGCGCCTCCCTCAGTCCTGTCACACCTCTCCTTGGACCTCTCATGGGGGGCTGTCTCAGCCACTTCCATTCTGCCTGGTACGCTATCACAATGGACCATTGGGTTCTGGAAGTGGTCGGTCGAGGCCTGCCTCTGGAATTTGAGCAGGCCCCTCCATATCGAGCCTGCACCCCACGGGGGGATCTGGTGTCCGCAGCCTCTCAGTCGGCTCACCGAGATGACTTAGCTCAACTCCTCCTCAAGGAGGTGGTGCGCAGAGTAGCAGACCCACCTTCAGACCCAAGGTTCATTTCCAGGTACTTCCTGGTACCAAAACAGACAGGGGCTGGTGCTCCATTCTAGATCTGCACGACCTGAATATGTTCCTCAGGTCCCGCACCTTCCAGATGGTAACTTTGGCTCAGATTGTACCATCCCTGGAGCAAGGCATGTGGTTCTGCTCCCCAGATCTTTAGAATGTGTTCTTTTATGTTCTGATCCGTCCGCCCCATCAATGATTCCTCCACTTCCAAGCCGAGGGAACCCTTTACGAGTTCCTAGCCATGCCCTTTGGCCTGTCTTCAGCCCCCAGGGTCTTCACCAAATGCATAGCAGTGGTGGCAGCTTACCTGAGGTGCCGAGGGGTCCGGATGTACCCTTACCTGGATGAGTGGCTGATAGCAGCTTCCTCTAGGCGGGAGGTGGAGCAGTCCAGGGATCTGGCCCTCCAGACTTGCCTCGACCTTGGCCTAATGAACAATGAGGACAAGTCCAGATTCGTCTTATCCAGGTGATTCAGTTCATCGGGGCATAGCTTGGCTCCCAGCAGACAGGGCAGTGGTTCTCCTCTTTGCCCAATCATTTCTGGTTGGGCAATCACTCTGCCCGGGACTCCTGCATCTTCTGGGCTACATGGCGGCTTGCACCAGTGTGGTCTGATAGGCCCGCTGGCATTTGCATTTCCTGCAGTGGGAACTGGTTAGCCAGTGGTCTCATCGCTCAGGTCATCTCGACCAGCTGGTCTCTGTGAACCAGAGGATGTGGGACAGCCTCCAGTGGTGGCTCGTCCCATCCCACCTGCAGAAAGGAATCCCGTTTGTCCGCTCTGAGTCGACAGTCATCCTGACAACCGACGCCTCTCTTATGGGTTGAGGCACGCATCTGGGGGAACACAGAGCCCACAGGCTCTGGTCCCCCCAAGAGTCCTGATACCACATCAGTCTGCTGGAGCTTTGAGTGGTTCAGCTAGCCCTGACCGCATTCTTTTCGTTTGTTCGGGGTCAAGTGGTCCAGGTCCAGACGGACAACACCACAACCATGTACTATCTTAACAGGCAGGGTGGGATGCGCTCCTTGCCTCTCTGCGAGGAAGCTCTCCGCATTTGGTCATCCCTGGTGCTCAGCCTGTAGGCAGATCACCTAGCCATTCACATGGCAGGAGCCTCGAATCAGCTGGCCGATGCCCTCAGCCGGATGGGCGGGGCATCTCACGAGTGGTCTCTCCACCAAGAGGTAGAACAAATTCTGTTCTCCCACTGGGGCACTCCTCAGGTGAACCTGTTCACCTCCGGGGAGAATGCGAAGCTCAGGCTGTATCATGCCCCTCTCCCAGCAGGGTTCGCTGCAGGGGGATGTCTTCTCAAGGCCGTGGACCCCAGGCCTCTTCTGTGCCTTTTTTCCTCTTCCCTTGATTCACAATGTGCTCATCAAGGTCAGGAGGGTAGGGCGCAGGTGATCCTGGTAACCCCAGACTGGCCACTCCAGTTCTGATATCCAGATATTCTCGGCCTCCGCTCCAGGCTCCCGAGGCGACTTCCAACATGCCTGGACCTGCTCTCCATCAGTCAGGTGAAGCTCCACCGGACCTTCAATCCCTGCACCTGACAGCCTGGTTCCTGAGCAGCTAGAGTTCCAGGCGTTGGGTCTGTCGACGAGGTCCTCAACATTGTTGAGGTTTCCCATAAGGAATCGACCAGAAAATGCTATACCTCTAAATGGAAGAGATTCTCCATCTGGTGTCAGGGCAAAGGGTTGGACCCATCGTCCTGTCCAGTGGCAAGCATTTTGGACTATCTTTGGTCCCTCTCCCAGCAGGGACTTCGGTCGATGACCCTAAAGGTGCACCTGGCAGCCATCTCTGGTTACGTGGTGCAGGCTGGTCAGCAGTCTGTGGCGCAGGAGAAGGTGATCTGGCACTTCTTCAAAGGCCTAGATCACATATCCCCTCCGGTGCGTGAACCTCCACCTCCTTGGGATCTACTGCTGGTTTTGGCAAAGCTCATGGGTGTTTATTGAACCGACGCACAAATGTGACATCTCACATTTGTCATGGAAGACTGCCTTCTTGGTGGCTATCACGCCAGCCAGAAGGACTGGGGAGTTACAGGCAGTCTCTATCAAGTCTCCTTACCTGGTCTTCCACAGGAACAAGGTTGTCCTGTGCCCCACCCGAAATTCTTCCGAAGGTGGTGTCAGAGTTTCATCTTAACCAGGTGATTACTCTGCCAGTGTTCTACCCCAATCACACCTCGGAGGCTGAGTACAGGCTCCATACTTTGGACCTGAGATGAACGCTCGCCTACTACAAAGAACGAACGGTGGAAGTTCGGGGAGAGGTTCGCCAGCAGTTTGTCATCTACGCTGAAGCCAAGCGGACAGTAGCTCAATGGATTACATCTTGCATTGACCTCTGCTGTAGGTTGGCGGGTAAGGAGCCTCCTGTAGGGCTTAAGGCTCATTCCACCTGCCATACCACTGCGTTGGTGGCTGCTTCTAGGGACGTCCCTATCCAGGAAGTCTGCAAGGTTGCTACCTGGAAGTCAGCACACACCTTCATTTCTTATTACCACATCAACCTCGAGTCATGCTGGGATACTGGTTTTGGAGCCTCAGTTCTCCTGTCCCTCTTTCCTAAGTAGGGGGTGTGTGTCTTGCCTCCCTCCTCCTGGAGAACTCCTAAGAGTCTGCCAAGAATGTGGCTAGAACAACATATCCGATCTTAAAAACAGGTTACTCACTTGTAGCAGTAGTTCTAGGAGTGGTATATGTTGTTCATCCACACTGACCCACCCGACCTCCACAGCTTCGATGCACAAACCTGGCTTCCAGCGGGCCAAGATCTGGTGTCATGGGGCGGATCTGAGGGTTATACCACCTGGGTGGGTGGGAGGAGACAGCTTGAAGACTTTCTGGCACATCTTAAAGCGGCAAGGTACCTGCCAAGAAGTGTGGATGAACAACATATACCACTCCTAGAACTACTGTTACAGGTGAGTAACCTGTTTTTATAAAGCACAATCTCTAAAGCCAAAGTGCTGTACAAATGTTTAGAACAGCTTAAAACAGATAAAACAATAGCCAACCAATTCAATCAAAAAATAATTTTTTAACTGAATAAAGGTAGTTATATTTAATTTTAAATAGTGCTAGCAAGCTCGGTTTGCTGCTAGCAGCCATCTTGCAGGAGTCTCTTTCCTGTCGCCTTGGGTATGCGATGTGTCCCTGCTGATTCAGCACATTGGTCGGCAGTGGCATATCAGGGTGAGGGAAGGAACAGCTCCCATGAGATGGCTACTACAGCCTTAGAAAAGGAAAGTTTGCTGGCACTGTTTAAAACTTATATATAATAACTACCTAAATTAAGTTAGAATTTTTATATATATATATATATATATATAGATATAGATATATATAGAACTTATGATTGGGGGCACAGCAATAGCAGGAGAGCGCCAGCAGGTGAGTGATGTTTTCCTTTAAGACAGTCTGGATTTTGCTAGGTGTGAGGGTTGTATGTGGCAACTTGTGGTACCCAATTGTGTTTTATTTATTTCTTTGTATGCTAAGGCATTCTGTCGTGGTACTCAAGTGGCTTGTGCAGTCTGTTTTTCAGTAGTGCAGGGAGGTTTTTTTCTGTTGGCAAGGGCACTACTCATTTCATCTAGGTTATTGTTGCTGCCTGTTTCTTCTGAGCAGATCCTTTTATACCCCAGGTCCTGGCTGTAGGTACTGCCTTCCTTTGTGGGTGACGGGAGTGGAAGATGGAGCAGTGGTGGTAACTGAAGCAGTGCGTTCTCTGTAAACTGATATGTACATTTTTCCTTGTTTCAGTGTGATGGTGGTATCTAAGAGGTTTATTGTTTCTTCTGAATATTCCATTTTTAGTTTTAAACTAGATTAGAAACTAAAACTCATTGTACTCGTGTAATTTAGAATTTTACAATACCATGATTATTACAAGCATCTTGACATACGTATACTGCTCACCCCTGAGGTCTCTTCTTGCTTCCTCTATTACTTATCTGCTTTGTACAATTGCATTGTTTTTTTTCTCCTCCTCCTGAAATTTACCGTTTTAATATTAACTTGAAAAGTTAAATCTTTTTAAAGTGGCATGGTATCAATTGAATATATTGTAAAATGGGCTGATTTTCATTATTTTCTCTTGTGCAAAGCTAAAACTCCAGCTTCAGAAGCCATGAGTTAAGGACTTGCACCTTTACTATTGGAGATGAATTGCATGCTGTGAGTCAGACCATATGTCTCCAGAACTAAAAATGTGAACATTATGCAATCATTAACACAGAAGTCTTTAAAAGAAAACAATCTGATAATGCAAATAGTTGTTGATTTTGAAATTGCCTAGAGTTTTTTCAAATGTTGTAGCATTAAATTTTAGGTATTCGAATTATAAAATGTTTTCACTCACTTTTGTTCTTTTAGAGTCATTATTAAAGAGTTCCTTACACTGCTGAGATAACTTTGAAAAAATGTGTTTTCCAGGCATAAATGTAGCTTATATTTTGCATTTTATTCTGTAATTCTTACCCTTATTTATTTATTGATTAAATTTTGGTGACCGCGTAAGCCCACTGAGCCCCGAAGGTCCCTTTTTCAGGGGCGACCCGGGATAGCAATACAAGATAAAATACAGTGGAGAAAAACTTTTGATTACATAGGTTGTTCAAGCATAAGGTGGTTACAGACAGTGGTTACAGACACGGTTATCATCATGACACAGTTTTGCCTTGGTGCTACTTGGCATAATGATATACATGAGGTAGCATTGGTCCCTAGGTGTCCAGATACTAGAGGGAGGTACATGGTCGGCATTAGCTCACCTTTGGGAAGATTTGATGCAGAAAAAGGGGATACCTTAAGAGTCATGGCAGTGACTTGCACTTGTGGCCAGTATATGGGACTTGAGCCTAGTGCAGAAGTTCGTGGAGTGAGGTGTCCTGGACCGGGGGGCTTGTTCCATAGGCTGGGGCTTGGCAAGAAAAGGATCTGCCGCCAGCATTGGTCCTTACTCTGGGAACTTATAGTAGTGTTCGTTCCTATGTCCTTAAATTCCTAGGGTTGTGTTTAATGGCTATGGTTCCAGCTATGCTTGGTGAAGCTGGGGGTTTGAGTAGCTTGTAGGCCTGGACAAGCAATGGGTATTGGAGCGGACGGCCAATGTGGGTCACCGAGCTGGGCCAGAGTGTGTCAGTGGTGACGTCGCGGGTGGTCTTGGGTAGCAGACCAAGCTATTTTGTTGTATAGGATTTGCATCCTGGATACCTCTTGCTTTGCCATGCCCTGTATAATCGGGGCCGCATAGGTCAGGGTAGGGAGCAGGACACTTGTCGCAATGGAGAGCCTGGCCTCAGGGATGAGCTGGTCCCTGAGTCGGTACAAGGTACCGAGTTGCGATGTAGGGTCCTGGTGACCTGGTCCACGTGGTCCTTGTAGGTGATAGACTGATCCAGAGTTAGGCCTAAGTATTTTAGGGAGGGAACTACATTAATGCTTTTGCCAGAGAGTGTGGTTAGTCGGAGGGATGAGGACCTGTCAAGTCCCAGTGATCTTGGCCTGAATAGCATTGCCTTGGTTTTGTCTGCATTAAGTATCATTCTGTTTTCACACAGCCATGTCTCTAGGGATGTGAGGTCCTTTTGGAGGAGCGGACCAAGAGCCCAAGGGTAGGTAGATGACAATGTTGTCAGCGTACTGTACAACCGACCTCTCTCTATAGTAGGTACTTAATTCGTTGGTAAATAGGGCGACTAGGACGGGGCCTAGTATTGAACCTTGAGGTACTCCCTGTTTTAGAGGTAGTGGCTCTGACATGGCCCCCTTCCATGTGACCCTCTGTGTCCGGCCTGATAAATAACTCCCAAACCACTTGAGGGCATGGGGGTCTAGGCCCACATTGTGCAGCTTCTGTAGCAGAAGATTGTGGTCGACAAGGTCAAATGCCTTGGACCGGTCTATAAAGACTGCACCTGTGGGTATCCCTTTGTCCATTGCCCTGAGCGCTTCGTCCGAGAAGTTAATGAGGGCAGTGTCAGTACCGTGGTTTGGTCAGAATCCATGTTGAGAGGGAGCAAGGAGCTGATGAGCTTCCAAGTAGTCCCGGAGTTGGTTGTAGATTAGCCTTTCTTGCAACTTGGCAAGTGTGCAGAGAAGGGAGATCGGCCTATAGTTGGTTAGTTTTTCCCTGAGTCCACCTTTGTGGATAGGGACTACATTGGCATGTTTCCACTGGTCAGGGACTGCTCCTTCCCTCAGTGATCTGTTAAGGAGCATGGTTAAGGGCCTGGATAAGGAGGTGGCTCCAGCCTTGAGTAGCCGAGGGTTGATCCCATCTGGTCCCCTGATACTTTAGGTTTCAAGCGTCTTTAGGAGGTTAGAACCTCAGTGCGCTTTGCCAGTCTCAGGTGGAAAGAGGGTCATTCAAAGTGTGTTGCTTCAGCTGAGTTTGGGGCCAAAGTCAGGGAAGATTGGCCAGTCTTGTAGGCCTCCAGATCTGTGAAGTGGTTATTAAGGGCAGCGATATTAGAGAGAGTCAGTAGTGAGCTGACCGTTGATCTCCATGGGGCTGGATTCAGTCTTTTGCTGCCCTTGATCAGGTCATTGACATGATTCCAGAATTGCTTAGGGTTGCCTAAGCTAGTTTTTCTGGAGGTGTGTGATGTAATCTCTTTTATGAAGTTTAATGCCTCTCTTGGCTTGTTTCTTGAGACTGTATTCTACAAGATCTGCTGAAAGGTGGAGAGCCTGAACTTCTTCCAGGCTTTGTCCCGAGTAGTCATTAGAGCTTTTGAGGGATGGAGATCCACTTGTAACAGCTGCCTTCGGCCTCAGTCTCTTCATAGGAGCGAAGAGGTTGGCAGCTGTACTTAGTAAGTCCTGAAAGTATTCCAAGGCCTCAGCCAGAGTTGGGAGGAGTATTATGGGGCTCCAGTCCCAGCTACTTAGGTAGTGATTGAATTGTACTTTCGAGAATTTGGAATTCTTATTCCCTTATTCAGATACCCTTATTACTAGGGTATTTGCATGACTTCACAATATCTCTGCCCTGTTCTGGCTGCCTGCCTACACCTGACATCTTAATTCTGTTTATTGCATTAAAATATGTCGCTGTGGAGATAGTTATGATGTCATAAATAGGAGATTGTGGTATTATGTGTAGAAAAGCAGCTAGAGTAGATATAGTCTTGGGGACAGGGATCTTATTTTCATGCAGCTGTTTTCAGTAATAAAAAATGGATCATTAATTACTGAAAATATATAAAGTAATAATATGAAACGAAATTGCTGAACATAAATCTTACTTTTTCAAAGTTTTTCTAATGCTGTCAGGGGCTCTTTAATGGGCAGAAGTCCATCAAGGGAGTTTTGGTGTCATAAATATGTCACCAAAACCCCAGGAATCTCAACCTTGTAATTCACAGTTGCTTACTATTTTCTTTTTTTTTAGTTCCCAGACCCCTGGCCTCCACCACTCCTTTGGGCCGGCATAGCTCCCTGTGCCCGCCGTCTCACCTCTGCTGCCACCCCTCCACTGGTCATGGTCCCGTGAGTTCCCGCACCCCGGGGGAGGGGGGAAGCACTAACCCTACTGGAAGGGCCCCTCCCTTGGGGGGGGGGGGAGAATGCAGGGATAGTGTGCCCCTGGGGCGAGTCCACACAGGAGATGGAGGAGGAGGAGGTGCACTCTGGGGATCAATGTGGTGGGAGTGAGAGCGGCTGTCATCCTGCTAGTCTGGGGCCATTTTTCTCTTTTATGCCCCTGAGAGCATGATGTGCCACCTGACGGGCCATAGCCAATGTCCTTTACGCTCCCTCAGCTGTGGAACCCGGCGTAGTGCTGTGCCTCTGGTCTCTCTAGGGGGCCAGTAAATGCCGGGTGGCTCAACACCCCCACCCCGGAGAAGGTGAGCAGTGGTGGGTGCTCGAGCCTCCTCCTCCAGCCGACCCTCCGACTCAGTCCATTCCCAAACCCGGGTTGTTAGCGTCACAAGTGGAAATCAAACTGCTGCGCCAGTGGGCGGCCTACTGTTTTCTTTCTTTATTTATGCATATTACAAAATAGGAAGCTAGCCTGGTGGCATGGAGGGCTGAGGGTAGGTGCCTTACCTCCCTGTCACGCTGGCAACCCGGTTCGGCGGGAGAGGATCGAGCATCTGTGGGACTGCTCTTCTGTCCCGAGGTGGGGGTGTCTGTTGACCCAGCCATAGACTGCCACCAGGTGGAGGAGGCCTGGTGGCAATGAAGTTTGGGTGACAAAGAAGGGAGGGTGCTGTGCGCAGTGTCAGGCATGTGCGCCTCCATGCATGAGCCTGACATCCTACGGCGAGGGGTAGGGAGAAGAGCGGAAAAGGAACGTCAGGGGCTTAATAAATGCCTGCTCATCTCCAGAGTCTTCACTGCCACTCATGAAGTCACCATCGATCCACCCTGGATTGTTGAACAGGGAGTGGGGATGGCTGTCCTCCCTCCAGACCCACAGTGAATGTGAATTCCTGGGAGAACCAGACCAAGGTGAGTCCTGGGGGGGTGGGACCAGTTCAGGGAAGCAGGGAGGATGCGGATTAGCTGCCCCTGAATGTAAATGGCAGAAAAACCTAGATGGGGAAAACAGGTGGTAGCAGACCACCCTGATGGCTCACTGGCAGCATGTCACACTGTCATGCAGGTGACCCTTAGTTTGGGAGCAGACTCTGGTTGCTGTATCTGGAGGTAGTCTCTTGGGGCAGTGTTCCTTGGCCTGGAAGGGTTGACAGGGTCTGCCACAACAGTGACCCCTCCAGCTAGGCCAGGTAGCTTACTCATCACAGGACATGCTGTGTGAAGAGGTCACGCTGGATGACTGTGCTCACTTCGGGGAGGAAGGAGCTCTGTATGGGGAGAGAAGAACCAGTTCTAGGGACATGGATATGTTGTTCATCCACACTGTCTGGCAGGTTCCTTGCTGCTTTAAATCTTGCCGGAAGGTCTTCAAGCTGGCTCCTCCCACCCACCCAGGTGGTAAAACTCTCAGCTCCGCCCCATGACGCCAGATCTTCCTTACCGCTTGGAAGCTCAGGTTCCCTCCTTAATGCTCTGCGTATAGACTGGATCCTAACTCTTCGGTTCACCTGAAAATAATTTTAAAGTTTTCAAGACTTCGGTCAAATTCTTCCTTCGCTGCTGCAATGGACAAATCGACTCCCGGTTTTCGGCGGTGCCCATGCGGGCAGAAGATGTCCAGGATGGATCCGCACTCCACGTGCGTCTACTGCCTCTGGCTTGACCACGACCTGCAGGCCTGCGAGTTGTGCAGGTCTTTTTCGGCCATCGTCCTTGAAGACCGCGCTGCCCGACTACAACTTGGGCGCCCCGAGAAACGTTATCAGCCGGTAAAGTCCAAGGAGGCCCATTGGGCAGTGTCTGCGGCGGTTGGCTTGGCTGAGCAACTTGAGCAGATGATCGCCCTTGAGGTGGAGGCGGCCCAGGCCGTATCCTCATCTTCCTCGGTCGCGGCATTTATCCCACTCTCTTTGGGATCCTCCTACACAGCTTCTTTTAAGGAGCTTTGCCAATCCCTCTCCACGAAGGGTGAGGGGCCATCGGGACACTCTTCTAGGTCAAAAAAGAAGGACTCAAAGGGTAAGTCCCACCGTCGACGTTCGTGGGAGCGGGAGAGGTTCCCTTCCCTGGACAATCGACCTCAACGGTTGAGGTTGCAGCTAAGGCTGCTGGCTTCATGGTGTCCCGTCAGGTCAGCGGCCCGAGACACCCGTCGGCGTGGTCGAGATTTTCTCGACCCATCGGACGGGCTGTCGACTGGTGAAGCCGACAACCCTTCATCACCGGTTCCCCCGGTGGAAACAGAGGACTTGCCTGCGCCTCCTGTGCTGGAGTCCCGGTCAAGGCTCCCGAGCTGAGGGAGGAGGCGGGTGTCCCCGCCCCTCCCAGACCCACCCACCGGAAACATCGAGGACTCTGTCTCGGTCTCGGACCTCTTCTCGGTCCAGCCCGATCCCCGACATTAGCGGTCTCGGCACCGAGGAAACAGCGACGCCGCTCGTCCTCGTCTTCCTCCTCAGAGAGAGAGGCTTCACGAAATTGCATTAACGCCAAGACTTAATGTGACAGTAGCTCCTTTTGTCCGGGAACAAGCCAACGCCGTCGCCTTCCCCAGCCATTAAGTGGCTGTCACCCGAAACCAGCTACCCCATCGATTGTGGGGGAACCTCCGCCTCCACAACCGGAATCGGGGGCTCCGACCAAGGATTCTCGGTCAGGTCAGGGTCTGCCCCACCGGTTGTCGGTCACCCTCACTCCCGACTGTCCTCGGCAGGTGGAGGGTGGCTCAGGCCCCAGGCAGCTCTTCGCAGACTCCTCGGAGTCTGACGGCGACTCCTCCCTGTTTTCCAGGCCCCTTGACCTGGAGTCCTCCGGGGCAGTCAATGGACGAGCCCATCATCATTCATGGATCTGCTTGGCTCATCTCGAGTCCACCGGGATGCAGCTGGAGCTCAGAATCAAGAGGGCCAAGTACCCCTCACGGAATACTGGACCAAGGGGATTCTCCCCGGAGGCCTTTCCCTTGGCTGAAGCCATTGTTGGCCAAGCCTTGGAGCTTTAGTGGCCGGCTTCCTGTTCTCGCCTTCAGCTAGGATGGCCAGGAAGTATGCGGTCCCTACCGGCTCTTTGTCTGGGTTTCAGACACCCCTCTGCAGAAGGGTTGGTCACCGATGGCATTTTCAGCGCTCCGGGGCAGCTAGGGATGTGGATAAGCCCCCCGACAAGGAGTCCAAAAAGCTGGACTATGCCGGGCGCAAGGTATACGCTGCGTCCTCCCTCGGCCTCTGTCAGGCCAGTTCGGCCGTACTGATGGCGCACTTCTCGCATTCCCTCATGGGCTCCCTGGATGAGGTGATCCCTCATCTCCCGGCTGATCTGCAGACTACGGTCAAGCAGGTGCGGGATCAGGGAAGGGTAGTGGCAAAACAGCAACTCCAAACGGCTCTAGATACTGGAGACTCCTGTGCCCGGTCAGTAGCGGCCGCAGTGGCCAATGCATCGCAGAGCCTGGCTGAGGATATCCATCTTTATGGCGGATACCCAGCACAAATTGGCGGATGTCCCCTTTTTGGGGACTGACCTGTTCAGCCCTGGAGTGGAAGGCCACCTCCAGAGGATCAAAAAGTCCAACGCCACCTTGGACTCGGTCACATCCACTCAGAAGGACAAGGGCCGTCGTCAGCAACATAAGTCCTTTCGACCTTCTGTCCCTGCGGCACGTCTGGCCCAGCAACACCAGCATCAGGACCAGCAGGCTCGCGCTTGGCACCCCAAAGCCAAGCCTGCAGCTTCCTCCAACAGGAAGCAGGGAGGAAAAGGCCCAGTCCTTCCTCCAAGCCTGCCCAGTGATGGGTTGAGGGGTGTCACCCCCAGCCTCGTCGCTCCCCCCCTGGGTTCCCCCCCGTGGGGGGATGGCTCCACCACTTCCTTTCCGCCTGGTCCGCTATCACCACAGACCGCTGGGTGTTTGCGGTGGTAGGAAAGGGTCTGTCTCTGGGGTTTGAGCAGGCCCGTCCTTGAAACCCGACGCCGCCCACGGGGCTACAGGTCCGCAGCCTCCTGTCGGCTCGCTGCCGACATTGCCCTGCTCCTCGAAAAGGAGGTGATCAGGAAGGTGGCGGATCCTCCACTAGACCCAGGGTTTGTGTCCAGGTACTTCCTGGTCCCGAAATGGACAGGGGGCTGGCGCCCCATTCTAGACCTGCACGAAATGAACAGGTTCCTAAGGTCTCGAACCTTCAGGATGGTCAATTTGGCTCAGATCATTCCATCCTTGGAACGAGGCGTGTGGTTCTGTTCTCTGGACCTCCAGGACGCGTTCTTTCACGTCCCAATCCATCCGTCCCACCAGCGATTCGTCTACTTCAGGGCAGAGGGGTTCCTCTACGAGTTCCGGGCCATGCCCTTCGGCCTTTCTCTAGCTCCCAGGGTCTTCACCAAATGCATGGCAGTGGTGACAGCATTCCTGGGGCGCTGAAGGGTCCGGGTGTACCCCTACCTGGACGACTGGCTGACTGCGGCCTCCTCCAGAATGGAGGTGGAGTGGTGCAGGGATCTGGCCTTCCAGGTTTGCTCTCAAGTTGGCCTCCTTATCAACGAGGCCAAGTTGGAACTCGTGCCAAAGCAGGTGATCCAATTCACTGGGGCAGAGCTCGACTCTCTGCGAGCCAGAGCACGGCTCCCGGTGGACAGGGCCGAGGTTCTTTCCTCCTTTGCCCAATCATTTCAGGTTGGGCAATTGCCCCCTGCCCGGGACTTCCTGCGCTTCCTGGGCCTCATGGTGGCGTGTGGTCCGTTGGGCTTATTGGCACATGCGTCCCCTACAATGGGGACTGGCCAGCCAGTGGTCACAGCGCTCCGATCCTTTGGATCAGCCAGTGACAGTGACCCAGGAGATGCGGAACGCTCTGCAATGGTGGACCGCTCCAGCTCATCTGCAGGAGGGCATCCAGTTTGTCTGCCCCGAGCCGACGGTCTCTCTATCGACCAATGCCTCTCTGATGGGTTGGGGTGCCCATCTGGAGGAGCACAGAGTGTGCGGCCTCTGGTCCCCTCGGGAGTCCTGATGCCACAACAACCTGCTAGAGCTTCGAGCGGTTCGTCTAGCCCTCACCGCCTTCACTCCATTTGTACGGGGTCAAGTGGTCCAGGTCCAGACCGACAATACCACGACCATGTACTACCTAAACCGCCAGGCGGGGCCAGCGCTCCATGCCTCTGTGCAGGGAAGCTCTCGCATTTGTTCCCTTATAGCAGCCTGGAGCGGGTCTCCTTGCCATCCATGTGGCAGGAGCCTCCAACATTCTGGCCGATGCCCTAAGCGGGATAGGAGCTGCGTCCCACGAGTGGTCTCTCCTGCGGAGGTAGTACAAGATCTGTTCTCCCAGTGGGGCATGCCTCAGGTGGACCTGTTTGCCTCAGGAGAATGCGGTTGAGACTGTTTCATGCCCGCCCCCCTCAGCAGGGCTCGCTGCAGGGGGATGCCTTCTCGAGGCCGTGGACCCTGGTCCTCTTCTACGCCTTTCCCCCATTTCCCTTGATCCACAAGGTGCTCCTCAAGGTGAGGAGGGACAAGACGCAGGTGATTCTGGTAGCCCCAGACTGGCCCCGCCAGTTCTGGTATCCAGATCTCCTCAGTCTCAGCTCCAGGCTCCTGAGGCGGCTTCCAGCCTGCCCAGACCTGATCTCAGTCAATCAGGGGAAGGCATTCCATCTGGACCTTCAATCCCTGCACCTGACCCTGGTTTCTGAGCGTCTAGAGTTCCAGGCCTTGGGTCTTTCCGACGAGGTCCTCAACATTGTTAAGACTTCCCGTAAGGAGTCGACCAGAAAATGCTATGCCTTTAAATGGAAGAGATTCTCTATGTGGTGTCAGGGCAAGGGCCTGGACCCTTCCTCTTGCCCCATGGAAGGCATTCTGGACTACTTATGGTCCCTTTCTCAGCAAGGGCTTTGGGCGATGACCCTTAAGGTGCACCTGGCAGCCATCACTGCTGGCCGGGAAGCAGTCGGTGGCGCAGGAGAAGGTGGTCGGGCACTTTTTCAAAGGCCTTGATCACATATCCCCTCCGGTGCGAGAACCTCCACCTCTGTGGGATCTACTACTGGTATTGGCTAAGCTCATGGGCAAGCCATTCGAACCGATGCACAGGTGTGACATCTCTCGCCTGTCGTGGAAGACCACCTTCTTGGTGGCAATCATGTCAGCCAGAAGGATGGGAGAGCTCCAGACGCTTTCCATAGAGTCTCCTTATCTGGTCTTCCACAAGGGCAAGGTTGTCCTGTGCCCCCACCCGAAATTCCTTCCGAAGGTGGTGTCGGAGTTTCACCTTAACTAGGTGTTGACTCTGCCGGTGTTCTACCCCAGTCACACCTCGGAGGCCGAATATAGGCTCCATACTTTGGACCCTAGAAGAGCGCTCGCTTATTACAAGGAGCGGACGGCTGAAGTTCGGGGAGAGGTTCGCCAGCTGTTTGTCACCTGTGCTGAAGCCGCACCTGGCAGACCTGCAGCCAAGCAGGCGATAGGCAGTTGGGTCACCTCTGCATAGATCTCTGCTATAGGTTGGTGGGCATGGAGCCTCCCAGAGGGATAAGAGCTCATTCTACCCGCCATACCGCTGCATTGGTGGCTGCTTCCAGGGACGTCCCTATCCAGGAAATCTGCAGGGCTGCTACCTGGAAGTCAGCACACACCTTCATTACCCACTACCACATTGACCTTGAGTCACACCGGGATGCTGGTTTTGGGGCCTCGGTTCTCCAGTGATTATTCCCTAAGTAGGGGGTGTGCGCCTTGCCTCCCTCCCTCCTCCTGGAGAACTGCTAGGAGTCTGCCAGACAGTGTGGATGAACAACATATCCATGTCCCTAGAAATACAGGTTACTCACCTGTAACAGGAGTTCTAGGAATGGTATTTCAAACAACATGAAGTCTTGCTGTATTCTGACTATTGCAGTGTTCACCAACCCTTGAACTGCCCCGGAGAACAAAGAGTTAACTTTCCATGCAAGGCATGGAACGCTGAGCTCGAGCTCGGTTGAAGCCTCTGTCTGCTGTTGTTTGAACCCCAACCGTCAGATTCTTTACTCCGCCCTCACTGAACAGTCGCTCCGGAGATTTCTTCTTCGCTCGGTTCAGAAAAGTCGGTTAAAGTGTCATTTTTTTCGCTCGGTTTCAACCGAATTTCTGCATCTAACCTGTCGGCTTAAGACTCTGTCTGTGGTACCATGAGTACTAGATAGGTTTTCTATATTAGTTTTCTATGTGGAACTTGTAAACATTGGATCGGCTCGGTTTGATCAGGTTTGTGTCAAAAAACTTTTGTCTTTATTAGAGTGTGGTAACCGGTCCGTATCGGTTCTAAAAAAAACAGATTTCATTAAGGTTTTTTCCAAGACCCGTAATGGTGATGGTGATGGTGATTATGAAAGTCTGGATGTGCCTATTGACCCGGACATCTCCCCAGACAGACCTTCAGGTGTTTCTCCTCCTAGGCTTTCTGAGTCCCCTTCCCACTTTATGTTTTACAAAAAAAAGTGTCTGAAACCCTCCAGCTTCCTATGGAAGAAGCAGTAGAGGATCAGGAGAAGCCTGATTTTGCTGAGATGATGAACATCCCAGAGTCCAGGAGACTGTCTATTCCCCTCCATAAATATTTTGGGAAACAGACATTTAAAATTTAAAAAAACTACTAATTCCATACCTCCTGTGGACAGAAGAATGGACAAGAGGTATACTCTTTCAGGCTCAGACACGGAGTTCCTTTCCCAGCAATGCAGCCATGTTGGGGTAGTGCAGGCTGCTGCCTGTGATAAGGCAAATATTCCCTTGGCTTCACTCCCCCCAGACATGGACTTCAGGAGGATTGATGCCATGGCAGAGAAACAGTACATGGCAGCATCTTTGGGACTCTGGCAGGCTAACTATATGGCCTACACAGCTAGATACCAGAAGTCCAGGTGGGACACTGTGATGGCTCTAGCTAAACAGGCCGCTGACCAGCTTGCCAAGGAACTGGAGTGGGTGGCTGCGGATGGGATTGAAGCATCCCAAGGTGCAATTTCATGCTGCTGTGGACTCCAATGATGTTTCATCGAGAGTCATGGCTACATCTGTGGCCCTTCGCAGGATGGCTTGGCTCAGATGTGCTAGCCTGTCACAGGATACCCAGGCTAAGGCCATGGATTTTCCTGTCATTGGTAATTCTCTGTTTGGGGAGCAGACAGAGAATTACATGAAGAAGATGGATGAGTACAGGACCACCTACAGGAGTGCTCAGGCCAAAGAAAGGCAAGCCACTCCTCAGAGGCAGCATTCCAGGGGCAGGGGCAGGCCTTTTCACAGGCCTTTTTACCAAGCCCAGGCCTCCTCTTCTGCTTTTGCTCAGAGGGGGTTCTTTAGAGGGAGAGGCAGACTGGGTATGAGCAGGCCTGCTTCCACCCCTCAGCCTAAAGCCCCTGCCAAGCAGACACCCTGATGGGTCTGCCCGGGCCGATTCTCCACTACCTGTAGGGGGCAGGCTGGCTTACTTTGTCCAGGACTGGAAGTCTTTAACATCAGACAAGTGGGTCCTGGAAGTAGTAAGCCAGGGACTGGTTCTCAGCTTCAAAAAATTTCCCAAGATGAGAACCAGATCCTTTCCACCTGCAAATCCTTCAGAGGCCCTTGCCCTAGAGGCAGAGGTTTCTTCCCTCTTGGCTCTCAGAGCCATAGAAAAGGTTCCTACCCTACACAGGGGCAAAGGATTGTACTCCAGGTACTTCCTAACCCCCAAAAAGACAGGATAATGGCAGCCCATCCTGGATCTGAGATACCTAAACAAGCCCCTTTTAAAGCCAAAATTCAAAATGGTGACTCTGGGAGTAATTCTGCCTCTCTAAGGCCAGGGGACTGGCTAGCCTCCCTGGACCTCAAGGATGCCTACTTTCACATTCCCATCAGGTGCTCCACAGAAAGTACCTCAGGTTCGAGTTGCCCTCAGGCCACTATCAATTCAGAGCAATGCCCTTTGGTCTAACATCAGCCCCAAGGGTGTTCATAAAGTGCCTGGCAGTAGTGGTTGCTTTCCTAAGGAGAAAAAAGATATCCATCTTTCCATACCTGGACGACTGGCTAATAGTAGGTCAGTCTCCAGACCAAGTCAAGTAACATCTTCAGATAACTCAGCAACTGCTCACTTCCTTAGGGTTCCTCCTAAACCTTCCAAAGTCAGTTCTAGAGCCAGTGCAGCTCCTCACCTTTATAGGGGCGGAGCTGGATACAATAAGAGCAAAGGCCTTCCTTCCCCTGGACAGGGCAAGGACACTAATAGAACTGGCCTCTTCTTTCACTCTTCAGGTGTCTCGACCAGCAAGGCACTTCTTGCAGCTCCTGGGCCACATGGCAGCCTCTACAGCAGTGGTCCAGGGTGCAAGATTTCAGATGAGGGACATTCAGTTCCACTTGAGAACCTTCTGGTCCCAGAGAAAGGATTCCCTGACCAAACTAGTCCCAGTGACGAACCCTGATCCAGGCATTGCAGTGGTGGCAGGATCAGGACAGTTTAAGGCAAGGAGTTCCTTTTGTCACTCAGTCTCCTTCTCTAATCCTCACCACAGGCGCCTCCCTATTGGGCTGGGAGCCCACTTGGGGATCTTACCACCCAAGGGCTGTGGTCACCTCAAAAATCTCTGCTTCATCAATCTCTTGGAGCTCAGAGCAGTGTTTCTGGCACTACAAGTTTTTCCAAGTCTGTTCAGAACAAAGTAGTCCAGATCAGAACGACAATACCACCACAATGTGGTACATCAACAAGCAAGGGCACTTGGTCTCACGGCCTTGTGCACAGAAGCAATGAAGTTGTGGTCTCTGGCCTACTCCTGCAGACTTCTCTTACAGCAGTTCACCTGCTAGGGAAGGACAATATCCTGGCAGATGCTCTCAGCAGGATATGTCAGGGCCACCACGAATGGTCCCTGGATCCCTAGTTTTGAAGGTGATTTTCAAGAAGGGCACTCCACAGATAGATCTTTTGCAGCCCCAGACAATCACCAACTTCCTCTCTTTGCTGCAGACCCCAGTATTTGGCTCAGTCCCCCTGGATGCTCTGGTACTCAATTGGGAAGGGAAGTTCCTCTATGCTCCCCCCCTTCTGTTCAAGGTACTAGTCAAGATCAGGTCTTAACCCTGCAAAGTGATTCTGATCGCACCAGACTGGGCCAGACAGCCCTGGTACCCACTGTTGCTGTCCTTAGCAGTCCACCATCCCTTGTCTCTTCCCAGGAATTACAACCTGTTGACATCCTCTCAGGGGAGGGTTTGGTATCCGAATCTCAAATCTCTCAATCTCAAGGCCTGGCTCTTGAAGAGTTAAAGTTTGCTGATCTGCACCTCTCTCAAGGTGTCCTGGATATTCTGAAGGCTTCTCGAAAGCCTTCCACCAGAAAGACTTACAACTCAAAATGGAAAAGGTTCACTATTTGGTGCTCTGATAAGCATATTTCTCCAGAATCTGCTGGGTTGCCCGCAGTCCTGGACTATATGGTTCATCTCAATGGCTTGGGGCTCAGGCCAGCTACTCTCAAAGTACATTTGGCAGCTGTTTCTGCTTTTTTGTCAGTAGGCAAGCCCTCTTCTCTTTCAGCCCATCCTGTATTTTGCAAATTCTTCAAGGGACTGTTGCACACCAACCCTTTCTTCAGGGACCCTGCTCCTGCTTGGGACCTTAATGTTTGCATTGCTTAGCTTATGCAACCCCCTTTTGAGCCTTTGTCCTCTGCAGAGCTTAAGTACTTGACTTGGAAAACTGTGTTTTTGGTAGCCATTACCTCCGCCAGGCGCATCAATGAAATGCAAGCCCTGTCAGTGGAGCCTGATTTCATCTCTTTCCATAGAGATAAAGTGGTCCTAAGAATTAACAGGAATTTTCTGCCTAAGGTGGTTTCAGATTTCCACCTTAATCAGTCTGTGTCTCTTCCTGTTTTCTTCACTGACCATTCCTCCTCTGGAGAGAGAGGCTGCACAGCCTAGGCGTAAAGGGCCCTTAGCTACTACATAGAGCGTACCAAGGGTCACAGGTTTGACTCCTCAATTGTTTCTCACTTATGGGGAGGTTGGTGAAGGAAACCTGCCACTAAAAGATCTATTGCCAGGTGGATTGTCTCTTGTATACAATTCTGCTACGAAAAATTGGGTAGAATCCCACCCTCAGGCCTGAGGGCTCACTCTACTAGAGGTACAGCTGCTGCCAGGGATATTCCTATCTTAGAGATTTGTCAAGCAGCCACCTGGAAAACAGTCCATACTTTCACCAAGCATTACTCTCTGGATATCCAGGCTAGGAGTGATTCTCGGTTTGGCACAGCAGTACTTCAGAGCCTATTCCCAAAGTAGGTTCTGTCCCTCCTCCATGGAGGTACTGCTTGGTAATCTGCAATAGTCAGAATACAGCAAGACTTTATGCTGTTTGAAGAAATAATTACTCACCTTAGTAATGTTGTTACTTCTAATGGAGTCTTGCTGTATTCTGACCCCCCCCCGCCTCCCCTCTCAGAACCTGGTTTTTGGGATGTGGGTGGGCAGGAGCAGTGTTGGCACCTAGAGGTGCCCCTTTTTCTCACCCTCCTTTATTTTGGGTGTGTGTTGTGTTTTGTTTTTTGGGTTTCCTGACTTGAGTGTTTGGTTTGAAACTGGAAAAACCCTTTTTATCAAATTTAGTTGCCAGTTGGCTAGTGTGAGTTTACAGTTTCCACACAGAACTCCCAGTGAGTATAGCTTGTAAAGATCTGACGGTTGGGGTTCAAACAGCAGACAGAGGCTTCAACCGAGCTCGAGCTCAGCGTTCCATGCCTCGCATGGAAAGTTAACTCTTTGTTCTCCGGGGCAGTTCAAGGGTTGGAGATCACTGCAATAGTCAGAATACAGCAAGACTTCTTTAGAAGAAACAGCATTACTAAGGGGAGTAATTTTTTCATGTAGTTCATCCACACGACCCACCTGGCCTCCCCGGTTTCGATGCGTGACCTGGCTTCCAGTGGGCTAGATCTGGCGTCATGGGGTGGAGCCGAGAGTTTTACCACCCAGGTGGGTGGGAGGAGCCAGCTTGAAGACCTTCCGCAAGATTTAAAGCGGCAAGGAACCTGCCAGACAGTGTGGATGAACAACGATACCATTCCTAGAACTCCTGTTACAGGTGAGTAACCTGTATTTACCATCTGATGGTCAACACACTCGGGGGGCCACATCAAGAAAACTAGCCTCCCGTATTGAATCAGGTATTTTCCCGAACCCATGCCACAGAAGGAAGAACAGTAAGAGACAATTGGAGATACCAGGTTAGTGGTGATCGGCTGGGCTATAGCCAGTGATGGCCTGAACCGGTAAATGCCTGAAGTCTAAGAGTAGTTGGGGTGGAAGGTAAACACATCTTTATTTTTTTGGGGGGGGGTGGGGATGGTAAAAGGCAAGCACATACATTTTTTTATATATCCTCTGGACAGTTTCATTAAACATCAACTTGCATGTTGAGGCATAGAACAAAAATAAGCCTTAATGTTTTGATACTCGAGGCCAGAGGAGAAAAGCTGTTTTCACTGAACAAATATACACTGTGATATCCATGCAGCTCTTAATGTAAACTTAGTAGGGGTGGGTGTCTCAGTTTTTGTTCTTAGAAAATTCGGTATAGTCAATAAAGTGGGGCTGGGGTAGGGTCAGTAGTAGTTTTTGTTCTGTTTGTTTTTATTTTGTGGCCTAGTAACTTTCTTATAAAACTTGACAGTTGTATACTTTTCAGTTTTAAAGGAAAGTTCTACAAGATACTTTCAAATGCTGATCTTTCAGCTAGAAACTGGATGTTACACCCCAGTAGGTTAACATGCATTTTTTAATTGGTTCTAGCAAGGCAGCCAGTTGTGCACCTTATACAGTGTAGCAAGGATTGGCTGAAAGGTCTTTTAATTGGTTCAGCATGTGGTAAAAAGGCTGTCATATTCAGCTGGTTTAGGAGTCCCCAAGCAAAAAAGGGAGTGCAGCTTAATTGGGGGATTTATTATTTTTCCCTTTGATATACAGACATTATCATCTGTTTAAGATGAATTGCAAAATGGAAGAAGAATTTCTTCCCTTTTAAATTTATTTATTTAATTTATTTAAAATTTTGGTGACCGGGTAGGCCCACTGAGACCATAATGGTCCCTTTTTCAGGGGTGACCCGGGGTTAATTACAGTCAACAGTACAATAAAAAGTGGGAACAATTAAAGGGAAAGTGTGCAAATACAGACATTACAATCAAGACAATATAGTACAATCACAGGCAGGTTAGGTAACGTTGAGAATAACATGGGGTAAACACTAGTTTCACAAGAATGGCAGTTACATAAGGTTCGTTTATCAGGTCAATTTTACAAGTTACAATTTCAAGCGTTTCAAAAGTGATAAGGTTCAACTGAATAGGATACTCAGCGGTGGCATGCACAGAGGCTTAGCTCTAGTAGGTGCGTCTTTAGGCCTTTTTTAAAAAACCCCAAGGGAGCTGCAGTCTTGAAGGATTGCTAAGCAGGCCATTCCATAGGGACGGGATGTAAGTTGCGAACGACTGAAGACCTTGGCATGTTCAGACTTTTGTGACATGGAGGAGTCGACGACATGAGGATCTAAGTGTTCTTTCAGGCTGTTTGAGTACTAAGGTACGACTCAGACTGGGGGGAGCATTCGTTTGTAGAAGCTTGAAAGCCAAGCATAGGAAAGTGTAAGCCAGTCTGCCTTCCAGGGAGGGCCAATTTAGTGAGTGGAGTATTTTACAATGGTGTTCTAGGGGCTGGGCACCCAGGGCAAACCGTCCGACTCTGTGGTACAACTTTCCTAGCTTTCGCTTCTCCGCATTTTGTAGTGAATGTAGCACTGGGGCACCATAAAATATGGTGGGCAGGAGCATGCCTGTGGCTATCTTTAGCCCGGATGCCTGAGTGAGAAAAGGGGTTATACGGCACGGGAGACCAAGCTTTTGGTTTAGCGTCTTGGTTAATTGATCAACATGAACTTTGAAAGAGCAGTCTTGATCGATATATACTCCCAGGTATTTGATGCAATCCACCACCTCAATAGGATGGCCACTGGACAGATAAGGGGATAGTAAGCATGCTCTATCAGGGCCCAGTTTACTGGGTCCAAATAGGATGGCTTTGTTTTTTTTCTCACTGAGGACTAGCTTATTTGTCAGGAACCAGGTTTCCAGTATGGAGAGATCATGGTTCAGGAGTTGATTTAGCTGCGCAGTATTTGATGCAGATCTGTATAGCACAGCATCATCAGCATAGAGGGCCACTTTGGCTCCACTGCAGTGCTTTTGCAGGTTATTGATAAACAGGGAGAATAGAGGGCCCCAGTATTGAACCTTGGGGACGCCTTCAGCAATGGAGCGCTTGCCTGACTCCACCCCTGCCATCTGATTATCTGAGATCTGTCTCATAGTAATCTTTGAACCACTGTGCTGAGTGGTTGTCCAGTCCGAGAGGGCCAAGCTGCAGGATGAGTAATTTATGGTCTGCTAGATCAAAGGCCTTGGTAAGGTCTATGAAGGACCGCACCAGTAAGTTGCCTTTGTCTTGGGCAGCAAGGATGTCAGATGTTAGACTCACCAAGGCAGTATCAGTACCATGTTGTTTTCTGAATCCATGTTGTTGTGGAGTGAGGAGGCTGTGTTGTTCAACATATGCCTGGACTTGTTGATATACAGTTCTCTCAAGCATTTTATTTAGTGTGCAGAGAATAGAAATCAGTCTATAGTTTTCTACTAGCTCACTGGGTCCTCCCTTAGGGATAGGGGTAACCAAGGCTGTTTTCCAGGCTGAGGGGACTTTGCCTTCCGTCAGTGACCTATTGAACAACCACATGACTGGCACGGCAGTTTCTTGGTCACCCAGTCTGAGTAACCTGGGTTCAATCTTGTCGTAGCCTGAAGAACCATTTGTCTTAATATTCCTAATGAGTTTTAGGATCTCAGTTTTGTATGTTAACCTAAGGTGGAAATTAGGTGATGAGGAGAGATTCAATGAGTCGTCCGAGGATGGCTGATTAGGGCTGCAAGGATGAACCCTCTACTTGCCAAGGTCAGTGAGGAATACATTAAAGGCATTTGTAGCATCTTGTGGGTTCGTGTAGTGTACATCCCCCACAACAATGTCACAGGCACTTTGCGTGTGGTGGCCTTTCAGGAGCGCGTTTATTTGGGACCAGAATTTCTTTGGGTTAGAGAGATTTTTTGTTTGTAGATTCTTGAGGTACTGTTGTTTGGCCTGTTTTAAATCTCTTTTACATGCGTTTCTGAGCATTCGGTAACGGACCCAGTCGTTGGTCAAACTAGTGGATTTGTACCTGCCCCAGGCCCTGCCACTTTCCCTCATGAGCTTTTTTAGATCATGTGTCAGCCACCTAGACTGTTGTCCTTTGACTCTCATTTGTTTAAGAGGGCGTGTTTGTTGGGCCGAGGAAATTCTTGGTGAAAAAGGCCAAGGCAGAGTCCAGACTGGGGACAAGATTAATTTGAGCCAGTCAATTTTTAGACAGGGTATCTCGGAAGGACTTAACGTTGAAATTGGAGTAGTCGCGTTCCAGAAGATGCAGGAGGTGCAGTTGGATAATCATTTTTCCATATACCAAAGATGAGGCGTAGTCACTTAAGGAGTCTGACGTGCAGTCAGCTTGAATCTATGGGGTTAGACACCAGTAGCCAATCCAAGGTGGTGTGGTTTCAGATTTCAATTCAGTCTTGTAGGTTCATGGATCAGTTGGGTAAGCTTGGCCTCTTGCAAGCTGGACTTAATGTCAGTCTTAGTCGAGGGGCCCCAGTGGAGATTAAAGTCACCCTTGATTATTTTCTCATGGGAGGCAAGTCAGGGATAAGTTTAGTAAGGCCTTCAGTGCTTCCGCTGCAATCTTTGGAGGGTGGTGTAAACATCCTATTAGTAGTGGCTTTGTACCCCCAACAGTACTTTAACAAACAGTGTTTCGCAGACCCTCATCCGCCTAGCTGGGATCTTTACTAAAGACACCGTTAATGACTCCTTAGTATATATGATAACCCCTCCACCCTTTTTTCCTATTCTGTCCTGTTGAAAAGTTTTGAATCCAGGGATCGTAATCTCACGTGCTAAGATCATGGGTTTGAGCCATGTTTCCGAGATGGCTAATATGTTAGGGAAGTGCATGTCCGCCCAGGCTTCAAGTTCTTGCAGTTTAGGTCTGAGACTATTAATACTGATATGAACCAGTTTCAGCCCTTTAGTATTGGTCCAGCAGGGCAGAGAGGGAGTTACATTTGGGATATTTGTGCAGGGAGGACCTGGGTTTGTTTCAATATCCCCTGCTAGCAGGAGCTTTAGGAGAAACCATACCTTCCGGAACACCTTGGATAGGCGTTGTAAAGATAAGCGCTTATTTAGTCTGAGGAATGTTAGCAGCCATACAGTAACGACCATTATTCCTGATACTGTTCAGAATAAGCAGGCTAGGGTAGTGGTTTAATTGAGGATAAACATTGGGATAATGAGTCAGTATGAGGCCAGGAGGCAAATTATAATCCACCTGGGAGTTTAACATTAGGTGGTCCATATATAATGTAGGAAAGATATAGCCACTCCCCAGAAGTATGCCCAGCACACTTGGTTTTGTAAATTAATTTCTGACAACCTAGTTTATAATACAATTAGCAGTTGTATGGGTATCAAGGCATTAGGCAGGGAGAGACAGAAATACGTCCCGAGTTGCACAGTAATTAGCAGGCGGTGCAAAAAGGTGGAGATTAGAAAAGGCAGGTGTAGTGGTGGCTAAGCGCCACTAGAGGGGGTGTTGGAGTTTAGTGTTGGGTGTTGGGCGTAATAGCCAAAAGCTTTTTCGTTATAGTGGCCACTAGAGGACAGCGGGATAACCTGCAAATGGAAAAGTCACCTGATAGGTTAAATTCAGTCAGGTGCTTTACCCTATAAAGAGCAGTGATGACCAAGGGTGGTGGTGGGGGCGGCGGGGCATTCGGTGCGTAGCATCGGCGGGGTCCTTGCTCTGCCGTTTTCACTCCTCATCCTGGGCTCCTTTACCTGTGCAACATCTGATTTAAAATCCGCACCTTTTTCAGAGAGGCGATCGCTTGGAAGGGGCTTAGGAACTCCTGCGGCTGTGGGGGAGGGCTGCTCGGTCGCCCTTTGCAACCCAGGAGACACCGGAGAAGCGGTGTGACTCTGTGCAACATCTGGTTTTAAATGAGGGAGAAACTCTACTTGCAGTGTCTGGTGCTCTAGTCTTTGATGACTACCCTGTGAATTTGAATACCAGCTATATGTAGCTGGAGGGTGTACTGGTCTGTTGCGTATGCATGAAGGAAATTACCATGGCATATATGAGATCATGTTCTACGTGATAATTATCCATGTCAGTGGCTCAGCATATGGCATGCTTGCCTTTGGGGCTGGCAGATTAAAAGGTTGTGGGTTGTAGCCCCACACCGGCACATGAGGTAATATCCATAGCTGATACTGTAGTGCAGTATGAAAGAGGTCTTGCACTGCTGAGGTACCTTATTTCAGAAGAGATGTTAATCTGAGGTCCTTTTTGCCCATCTCTGGTAGCAGTTCAGGTGGAAGTAAAAGATCCCATGGTACTTATCGATGAAGAGTAGGGAGTTTCCCAGAGTCATGGCTAACATTCTCCATCAATAAAAACAGATTCATGCAACCCACCTCCCAGGACACACCTGGAAACAGGCTGTCACAGCTTAGTCTGCCTTTCCTGGTCAGAAATGACAAATTGTAACTGTTTCAACAACATATTTTGACACAATGAAATGTTTTCACTTAAAGGTGAATGTGCATTTGCAAAGCCTCACACCTAATGTGTGGAGCAGCACACGATAGCACTTCTATGTTCGTCAGTGGCTCTAGGTATTTACCTAGGGAGAGAGTGCAGATAGTGGGTATCGCATGCAATCCTATGATTGCTATTTAAACCTGAAGAAAGTGAAGATAGAAAAAATAAGTACTACTGACGCACAGCATTAACTCTAACTCCCAACTTACTATGAAATTGTCCTCCTCCACCCTTCTTCCTCTCCCTACTCACCCCGCCACCTTCCCCTCTCCTGTCCAATATACCCCACACTACCTCTTGCCTGGGTCTCACTCCTTCTCCCCACCCTACACCCCCTGCCCCTGCCCAAACTGAACTTCCTCTCCCCCACCACCCACCTGCACTTGCTCAAACCTCAACTTGGGTCTCTGCATAACTTCTCAGTTTGTTGCTCATTGTGCCCCACTGCTGGGAAACTGACAATGCTCCAACACTTCATTCATAGTTTGGACGTGGTAAAATTTGTAACTTGTATTTGCTGCCCTTTCCTACGTAAACTCTGTTAGTTCGTGTTACTACTTTGTCAAAACTGTCTGCTGCAATTCTGCTGTTGCAACAAAATGTATCTTTTAAAACTATTGATGAGGATCCTTTGTAAACGAGCTCTTAGCTCAATGGTTGTAATTCCGATTTCTCAATAAATAAAAATAAAATAAATTAAATAAAGTGGACCCTCTATAATGTGAATCAACAAGGTAGACCTTAACCACTCCCCATCAAAACTGACTGTACTACTAGAGTTAGTCCAACAGGCAAGCAATGTGAGAGGGCAGTAAGGATACTGGGATGCATAGGAAGAGGCTTCACCAGTAGAAAACAGGAAGTTGTTATCCCTCTGTGCAGACAGCTGGTGAGTCCCCATCTGGAGTACTGCGTGCAGTTCTGGAGACCTAATCTCCGCAAGGACATAGACAGGATGGAGGCAGTCCAGAGGAGGGCAACTAAAATGGTGCAGGGTCTGCACCAGAAGACATATGAAGAGAGACTTAAGGAGTTTAATATGTATACCCTTGAGGAAAGGAGGGAGAGGGAGGACATGATAGAAACTTTCAGGTACCTCAAGGGAATCAACAAAGTCCAAGAGTGTATGATCTTTCAGAAAAAGAGGTGTGCAAGAATAGGGGGGCACAATTTGAAGATAGAGGGGGACGGCTCAGAGGTAATATGAGGAAGTATTTTTTCACAGAGAGGGTGGTGAATGCATGGAACGGCCTTCCTGAGGAGGTTGTGGAGTCGAAACAGTGGGGGAATTTAAAAATGCATGGGACAGACATAAGGCAATTCTAGGGGGTGGTGGTAGGAGGAAGTAGGCTGTTGGATCAGTGGGATCTGCAGCTTATCCATTAGGTAGGAAATGGGCAGGCTGGGCGGGCCAAGCAGTCCTTATCTGCCTTCAAATTCTATGCTTTCTATGTAGGACTAACAGCCTCTCAGATTCTGCTCCTAATGCACAGAGCTATATACATATATATATATATATATATATATAGAGGGAAACCCAAAGTGGCAGGAGGTCAGAAGATGGCCCAACTGCAGCATGCATTAAAACAGGAACAAAAATACATGTTGTCATCCTCTGTTAATCCCAGCCCTACCACACCATCCGTAAAAATTTAACAAGTAAAGAAATTAGGTCATAAAGTCAACAGATTTGAGGCAAACCAGAGTCCAGTGCAACGTGGTGGTGGGAGAGCAAAAGGAATTCAGTTCCTTCTGTTTGGATGGTGCATCTGCAAGCTCTTTCTCATTGGTGTGTAAATTAAGTCTTTAGTTTTTTGATCCAGCGACCCGTATCTTGCGGGTCGGTAAATTGCCAGGTTTTACCACCATATGTTACGTGCAGCCTGGCCAGCAGTAGAAAGGAGTGTACAATCCCTGGAACCAGAGGCGTTGTCGGGTAGCATCAGAACTCTTCCTCCAGGCTCGGGTCTGGAATGACAGGTCAGGATAAAGCTCGATGTCCGGTCCATCTACATCGATCGAGTAGGCCACTCTTGCTGCCACAATTAAAGCATCTCGGATCTTGGAACCTGCAGTCCACAACAAAACAGTATGGGGCTGAGTGGGAAATTGAGGCCAGACTCTTGGATTGACATGGTAGTCTTTTTTAAGGTCTGACCAGTCGAATCCCTCTGGTACTGTCAACTGCTGAGGGAGCCAACCTTTGAGGGAAGTCCAATAAATGTGTCCCCTTGGTGTCCTCTGGGATACCGATTATGCGGCCATTGCCAGATTGAATTTCATTTTCTAGGGCCTCCATGTGGCTCCAGAGTTACCCATTTTCTTTAGTCAAAGTTACAACCGCCATTAAAGCTGTCGTGGTCCGCTTATCTGAATCGGCTACAGAGCTGGTGAGGTGCTGAATCGTGCAATTCTGATTTTTGCAGGGTCTTTTCTATTTTTGAGTCCATGGCACACATGGACTCCAAAATTGTCTGCCATGCCGACTCTGCAGTTCCATGAGAGTTCCCGAGTCGAGGATTCAGCGACCTTGTTAGTTGTAGGCTGTGACCCCTTTAAGGAACCTGGCTATTGCGCTTTGTATGACTCATGGCATCCAGTATCCAAATGAGCAGCAGAGTGTCAAGCACCTAGATATGCAAGTTAGAATAACAAAATTCCACTTAAATTCAGTATTTTCTTGAAATTAGCCAGTCAGGGATATGAGAGCTCCTGTGAGTGCATCCTGCCTGGATGATGGCTCTCTAGTGCCCGTACATCACTTTTCCAGTTGTAAAGTCAGACATTGTGAAGTCTGTTTCATCACCGTGATGTTTTTGTGTTTTGTTTTAAAATAGTCCTGTTTTTACCTTATTTAGGGCCCCAAAATAATGCATCCTTTCCCCGCCCAATAATAATTTTTAATTTCTTAATGGTTCCAGATCCTGTTGACATCAGTTGAGCTGAAGACTACAGTAGAGCCAACACAGTGACAGAAGCTCAGACAATTTCTTCTTCTCCCCTGGGTCAGGCAGGAACTGTCAGAGAACCCTCCTGCTCCTGTGCCACAGGAGCCCTCGCATAACCCTGACAAACCATAGGTCTTGCCAGACCTGTAAGGAGCCCCAGCTCTCAGGCGTTCTCCCCCATGTAGAGGTATCTTTTACCCTCATGGTGTGAGCCAGCTCCTCCCTCAGGAAGAAGGGCAAGCTTGGTACCCTGACTCATAAGTGGGAATCAGTGGTGAAGACAGATTCTTGGAAGATATGAAAGTTACATACTTACCGTAACTGTTGGTCTTTCAGAATATCGTCACAGTTGATTACAATAGCTGCCACCATTCCTCGCTGTAGCAGAGCCGGGGCCTCTGTGCAGCTCAGCCTGATAGCACTGGTCAGCACCACTTAGTGTCAGGACACTTCCCCATTTGTACTCCTTATGGAGTTTTTTATTTTTTTTATTTTTTTTGCATTATCTGTTTACTCCCCCTTCCCTAACACTGGTGACCCCCACTCCTTCAGGCTTCTACAAGACCCCAGCTACCTCCACCAACCTCTTTCTCTCTTGAGCGTCTCCTTCCACCTCACATCGCAGCCATTCCCCAGGATATCCCGGATGTAACCCTTCGCCGGGCGGGTCCCCCTCCTCTGAGGGGAAAGGCACAGGGGAGGGCAATCCCCAGCGCATTCATACTAGGGCCCAGGGATGCTGCTGAGGACTTGGAAGCTCCCTGGAGGTTCCGGAGGCGTCGGGAGTCAGAGAGCCATCATCCAGCAGATACCGAGCTGATTTTCTGGCTTTCTGATTCCCACAATGCAACGCTTCAGCAGCGCATCCCAGTCTCCACTAGGAGCCACTGTCGAGTGAAGCCTCCCACTTCCCCCACGAGAGGAGAGGAGAGCCGTCCTCTGGACACTCAATCCTTTCCTCCCCTGCAGACCCCCCGATGACCCAAGTCTGCTACTAAACCCGGGTCACTGGCATGGTTCAAGGTAAACCGCCAGCACCTCAACCCACAGCTCTGACCACCGGGCCAGCATGTGTGTTGTTTTTTTTTAATTAAAAATGGTGGCCATCGACACAGTGGTTGGATTTCTGCTTATAACGCCCGTTGACCGGGTTCAGGGAATTGACCACGGGGTGCTGGAAGGAGCTGGCCTGGGAGAGAAGGCTCAAGCATCCCGGGGCCGACCCGGCGCTTGCTGACTCTTGCGGGAGGCCAGGAGTACAGCATTGCGCATTGTCCCTCTAAGAAGAGGGGGCGTGATGAACGTCAGTGGATGCCTGACGGTGGTGGTATGCCACACCCCTGGGGCAGAAAAATGGGAAATACAGCTCCATGGTTGACTAGATGACGGTTGCCGGCTCCTGCTGCCACAAGACCCTGGGCAGCCTAAAGACCACCTCAGCAGCACCCAGGCCAACTAGGTGTGTGCTGGCCTCCCCCACCGGCGCCGTCCTCCTCGGAGGAGGGACCCATCTTAGGAAGGGTTACATCGAGTTACCCGGGGCTGCAAATATGGGGGCGATGGTTGCATCAGGCAGGGTGCCAAGTGAGGAGCATAGGGCGGCCCAAAAGAGAGGCCTGCCGGGAGGGTGCAAAAAGAACAAAACAACCTGGGATAAAAAAAAAAAAAAGTGGCAGCTCCTGTGATGCTTGGCCAGCAGGTTATGATTGTTCTTTGATATTTATAATATAAAAATGTAGTGTGTGAATTGTCTCCATAATGCAGCTGTGCCATGGGTCAGGTTTTAGTGAGAATACAGGATGTATTAACCTGAAACCAGGAGGTAATTAAAAAGACTAGAGAGCCTTAATTAAGGGTCTCCTGTTTATCTGACTTAATTGGAGCTGACCAGCTACCAGGATATAGGGATTGTAAACTTTGATGACGTCTTAGAGAAAGAAACATGTTATATCACTGTGGTGCTAAACGTTATAAAATCCTTTGATTCTTGGAAGCAGGAAACCACATAAGATCAAAGAAAATGCTTGATTAAAGAGAGTCATATTGGAAATGAATTTTTGCTGATGTCACCTTATTTAATATACCTCCCGATAGGACATCCTGTTTTGTATAATTTTATATTCTAAAAGGAGGAGCTAGATGGCATCATAGAAGGGGTGGAGACACAGAGTTTAAACTGTATTCTGTATTTCCACTGAGAAACATTCCTTTTGGACTCCTAAGAAACAAGATCTCAGATCTAACTAAGGCACTGGTAGAGGTATACATTAGATAGAAAAAGTCTGTTTGTTGGTAGGAGTTTGTACTTTTCCTTGTTTTCTTTTAAGTCATTGTATGCTTTTGATATAGTGTTCTGTGTTTACATTTTACATATCTTCATCCATTTTAAGTAAACCTCTTATTTTAAAGAGACTGCCTAGTGTGTCTTCTGATTTCTTTCTTTTGCTTGTGATGTATAGAGCGTTAAGACTGACTAGAACTGTTCAAAGCTTGATGGTGTACTAAACTGGAAAAAGGTAAGAATATACCCAAGGTCTTTTATAGAGTTTTAAGGGTTCATTTTGGATACCTGGTTAGGTGCCCTTAGGCGAAAGATATCTGGCATCACCCCGAAGAGCAGATTATCTGAGTCTGTACATTTGGGTATGCTAGCATAAGGTTCACAGTTTGAATCCCCCCAGATCTTGAGACTAAAAGGTGATTCGGACCCACAAACAGACAGAAGGGTTACCCTGTTCTGTTACCTGTTCACAATACTGCACTCTGAGGTTGGCATTGTGGGAGCAGAGGGCCTGACCTGTCGAGTGCATTTGTGACCGCTCCTGTCTTCCTTTTTCTTGTTCTCCTTCTCCCTGACCACAGTATAACCTTATTAGTTGCTAAATGTAATCTGTACCTCAAGGCCCTATTCAGTCCGTTTTACAACAGCTCTGTCTGTAGATGAGTGCTGTGCACTGAATTTGATGAAGTTTCTAGTTCTTGGCCGCCCGGTGGCACTGAGGGTTGAGGTGCTGGACGCCGCATCTGGCGCCACGCCGATGACCTGAGTTCGGGAGCGAGCTCAGGAGTTGGGGGTCGGCAGGGAATGGTAGAGGATTGAGCGCCCTCGAGCAGCTCTCCTCTCCTCTCCAGGCAGGCAGGTAGGTGAGGTATAGCCCGGTGCACCAGCGGCTCCCGTTGGAGATTGGGAGCGCTGCAGTGTGCAAGGCTGCACATTACACAGCGTGGCTGATGCTGTCAGGGTTGCCGTATTCCATTGCATCAGACATGCCCATGCAGGGAGGGAGGGAGGTTCAAAATGAGGGAAAAACCCGGCTCCGAGGAACAGGCGACGGCACCTGTCTCCCATTCCCTCTGCCAGGCTTACCCAGACTAGCTTTCCAGTTCCTCCTGCCGGCCCTCACCTGCAGCCAGAGACTGCCTTAGAAGAATGCCCAAGAGGAAAAGGGCGACCCACCCCAGATGGATTAAACCGGGGGTGTTGGCAGCAAGGAGGAGGAGAGAGGGAGGTGCAGTTCTGGGAGCCTCAGGCGGGCAAGATACGGACAAGGATGCCTGAGAGATGGTTCCTCGGGCACGATCATGAAAGAAAGTCAAAAAAAAAGTTACTAGTTCTTACACAGGGTATATCTTTTGTTGCAGGAGAAGCAGGTAATTTTTCTTGTTTTTTTCCTCTGGCTATGCCACTCTTCTTTTATTTGGTACACCCTTTCCTCTCTTAGGAGGCCAGCTTGGCCATTAGCCCACTACCCTTGGGGGTGACTGAGGAGATGGACACATCTCACTCCTTTGGGTTGTTCAGCTCTACACCCACTAGAGATCTCCTTTTTCTTTTTTTCTGAAGGTGAAGAAGGGCATATATTAACTGACCATTACAGTCGGTCCTCCATCTGATAGTATGGGGTTGTTTTCTAGGAGTCCCTGTGATTCTATTTTTGTTACATTGTGCAATCTCAATTGGGGGTCCCAATTTGAGCATTCCACTCTTAGCTTCTTCTGTCATATCCACATGCTTCAGGGCTGTTGCCTCAAATATTACTATCCATCTGCTGTCTGGCTAGTGGTGTGGGGCTCTTGTTCCATATCCAGCTACCTCCTGGTGCCACCTTTTCTTCATCAAAAGTTTGGTAGCTGGGTTTTATTTTGTTTATTTTCCTGTATCCTTCCCCTGTCCTGCAGGCTAGGTGTCTTCTTAGCCAGCTCTTTTGTTCCCCACTTTGTTTCTGTCCTGGTGAACAGAACTGTGATTGTTGAGGAAGCCAGCAGTGGGTATTGGCTGGCGCACAGCCCAGTAGTCGTTGTCAACCCCCTTGCCAAAAGCTTTGCTCCCACGGGATCGTAGGGCCTCCAGTCCAGACCTGTAAGCGGTAATTAATGATGAGGATATTCTATAAGATCAGCAGTTTAAGTACATAACTTTCAGTCTTCAAGAATATCTCTTCCATTAGGCCACACCTTTGGAACTATATATATACATCAGTGCTAAGACCACAGAGAAACTTTTGCTAGCTGGTGGCCTCCCACAACAGTGTCTTGGTGTCACTGTCTGTATAAACATAGGCGGCCCTATCTCTCTTCAGTTCTTTTCCTCCCATCAATCATCCTTGTCAAACCTGCTGAAGGAAATGTTGTCGACTAACCTTTGCCGTTTATCATTTATTTCATATGTAAGAGAATTTTGTCATCTTTGCATGATGCCAGAAGGTTTCTGTATTGTAAGTGCAGAGATAAAATTTATAAGGAAGACACCCACGAAGTCTGTGTGTGGTGTTTGTGCCTGTCTCGCAGTGTGAGGACTTGTGAGATTTGCCAGAGCTTTAATCAGGTGACATCGCAAGAGAGCTCTAGAAAATGTCCTTCTCCTTAAAACATTAACTGCCACAGAGGAAGATCAGGGCCCAGCATTGGTGGCTCCCTCTACATCAGCTGAGAAACGGCCATTGAAATTGAAGTCCCAGGACAAAGAAAGATTAACACTTAGGCTGTCCTCTTCACTGGGGCACAAACAGAAGCATAGGGATGAAGAAAGGTCTTCACCGCAAGGTCCCTGTCGCCGATAAGACAGTGTAAATCAGTTGCATCCTCGCCAGCTCTAGCAACATTGACAACCTCCCTGACTGTCGATTAGACACCAAGGTCAGGGTTTGGCTTAGGCACTACCATACCTACTATGGATGGTACGATGCTGTCATCATTGGTCAAGGCCCGTCATTAACACAAGGAGTCACGACCCCTGTCAAGGGCATCGTCGACTCTCAAGCTGGACTGGCGTTGTGTTCAGAAGTGATACGACACATACTGCCTGGATTACTTATACAGGCTGTACCATCAACAGGACCTGCAGGCACTCGACCCCTGTCGATGCTGGCTACCAACAAATTGCAGATTCCTTCCTCTCCATCTCCACCAGTGTCGCCAGTGCACTCTGGGGCCCCCATTGTTACATAGAAGCATAGAAATTGTCGGCAGATAAGGACCACCTGGCCCATCTAGTCTGCCCATAAGCCCTTGTACTGAATTACTGCTTCTGACCCACCCGCTGCTGTACCTCTATGGTTCCCCTATGCCTGTCCCAAGCATGCTTGAATCCATCCACAGTGCTCGCTCCCACCACCTCCTGAGGCAGACCATTCCATACATCCACCACCCTCTCTGTGAAGAAGAACTTCCTCACATTCCCTGTTAACCTCCCACCTTCCAATTTCGTGCCCTCTCATCCTTGTGCTCCTCCTGTATTGGAAAATGTCTCCCCCCATGCACCTTGTTTATACCCTTGAGGTACTTGAATGTTTCTGTCATGTCCCTTCTTTCCCTCCTCCCTTCCAGCGAGTACATATTGAGGTCCCTTAATCTCCCTCATAAGTTTTGTATTGCAAGCCCTGTACCATCTTAGTCCCCTTTCTCTCAACTGTCTCCAGCCTGTTAATGTCCTTACGAAGGTGCGGCCTCCAGAACTGCACACAGTACTCCATGTGAGGCCTGACTATGGTTTTATATAATGACATCATTGCCTCCCTCCTTCTGCTGGTGATACCCATGCCACTGTCCCCCCACCCCAGCTGCCTTTGCACTCTGCTTTGACATTTTCAGCTTATCTGAAATAATAACCCTCAGGTCTCTTTCCTCCTTTGTGACTGTCAGCAACCCCCCAACCATCTTGTAACTTTCCCTATGGTTTCTGTGTCCCAGGTACATAATTTTGCACTTTTTAAAGTAAACTTCAGTTGCTAGTCCTCAGACCATTTTTCAAGGTTTCTCAGGTCCCTCCTCATTTACTCCCCCCCCCCCCCAAGGTATCCACTCTGTTACAGATCTTGGTGTCATCTGCAAGCAGGCAGACCTTTCCCTCCAGCCCTTCTGCAGTGTCGCTCATGAAGACATTGAACAGGACTGGCCCCAGAACTGATCCCTGAGGCACCCCACTGGTCACCTCCCTCTCCACGGACTGCACCCCATTTACCACCACCCTCTGCCTCCTGTCTATTAGCCAGTTTCTAACCCAGTTTACTACCCTGTCCCCCATATCCAGCTTGTTTATCAGCCTCCCATGTGGGACAGTGTCAAAGGCTTTGCTGAAATCAAGGTAATTGACGTCCACTGTCCCACCCTGATTTACTTACTTTGTCACCCAGTCGAAGAAATCAACCAGATTTGTCTGACATGACCTCCCCACTGTGAATCTATGTTGCCTATGGTCCTGGGCTCGATGGCTTCTAGATGCCCCACTATCCTTTCTTTAAGTAATGTCTCCATGATTTTCCCCACTACTGAGGTGGAGGCTGACCAGCCTGTAGTTCCCCACCTCCTCCCTGCTGCTGGATTTGTGTAGAGGACCACATGTGCCTCTCTTCCAGTCCTCTGGTAACACCCCTGTATTGAATGACTCAGTGAACACGGCTGCCAGAGGTTCTGTTATCTCCCTTTGCAGTTGTCTTAATATCCTTGGGTGTAAGTCATCTGGTCCCATCGCTTTGTCCACCTTCAATTTAGTGAGCTCCTGCAGGACTCTCTCCTGTGAATGGACTATTGTCCACCCTTCACCCTCTTTGACAACTGCTGCCCTGCTGCGGCCCCCTGTCCTCCCCATCTTCTAGACTACTGAACAGAAATATTTATTCATTATTTCTGCCTTTTCCATGTCACCCTCTTGCATTCCCTCCCTCTCCCTTGACCCTTGCAATTCCCCTCTCATTTTTCCTCCTTTCACTGATGTACCTGAGGAATGTCTTATCCCTTTCTTAACTGACTGTGCTAAATCTTCCTCAGTCCATGCCTTTGCTCTCCTTACTGCCTTTCCGCTTCCCTTAGACAGTCTGGGTACTTTTCCATGTCCTCCTCCTCCCTTTGGGTATCCTTATATTTCTTGAACCCTTTCCTTTGCCCTCCTGACCTTACCGCCACCTCTTGAGAACCACAGTGGCATTCTCCTTCACCGCCACCTCTCTTGAGAACCACAGTGGCATTCTCCTTCTCTTGACTTTGGATACCAATCTGATGCATTGGTTTGTTACTTCCAGTAAGGCTTCCTTTAGACACTTCCACTGTTCATCTACTCCCTCCTGCCCCTGTTCTCCAGGGCTCTATTGATACCCTCCCCATTTCAGCGAAGTCAGCATTTTTGAATTCCAAAACCTCTGTCCCAGTTTGACTTGCGTGAGTCTCTGTCCCTGTGCTGAACCACACAATGTTGTGATCGCTGGATCCCAGTTTCCTTCTACCTAGACATCTGCCATTCGATCCCCATTGGTCATTACTAGATCCAGAAATGCCCTGTCTCTGGTGGGATCAAGCACAAGCTGCCTGAGTCCAGCCTCCTGGAGTGAATCAAGGATGCCTCTGCATCTATACTGGTGTTCCAATCCACATCTGGCATATTGAAATTGAGAATTTCACCTTTCATTGCCATCTCGTGTATTTCCTCCACTAGCTCCCTGTCCAGTTCCTCTCCCTGTCCTGGAGGCCTGTATATCACCCCTGTGAGTATTGCTGTCCCATTTTCAGGTTGAAGGGTGACCCACAGTGCCTCTGCCTACCCTGTATCTGTGTTGCCATTATACCCTCTGTGACATACAAGGCTAGACAGATGTCTCACGATAAGACAAAATACAGTCCTGTCCTCATGGTTTTACAGGAGGAATGTGATGGAGAACAATATATAATGCCCATTCTAGTTCTTCCCTCTCATCATGCAGTGAGGACTCGGTGGTATATATTCCGAAATCTCCTGAGAATCCCACTTTTCAAAACATGATGCAGCAAATGCAAGCTGCCATGGGCTTTGCTATGGAAGAGGATGATTCCACCAAGAAGAACCTGATGGAATTCCCGGAGGTCCCAGTCTCTCCCTCCATAATCATTTCACCTGTGCATCCTGCATTAGAGGATGCTACCTTTGCTGCATGGTAGAGACCTACCTCACTGCCTTCAGTGCCTAGAAATGCTGAGGAGCAGTATTCTGCTTCATCTGTTAAGCCTTATTATACTAACCAGCCAGAAGCTGACTCTAGTCATCGTGGCTGCTAATGACGGATCAAGGGCACCTAGCCATACCAGTACCCTTCTTCCAGATAAAGACTGTAGGCAGCTAGACATGATGGGCAAGTGTACTGGCGCTCTGCCTCACTGGCCTTAGGACTGCAGATTGTCAGGCCCATATGCTTAAATATCAGAATAGTCTGTGAAAGCTGCCAAGACTGCAGCTCAGGCTTTGACAAGAATGAGTTGTTTAAAACTTTAACTTTGGTGCTGAGGTTGGTAAATATTTGCTCCGCTCAGCATATAATATCTCAGATGCCTTTACCAGGGCTGCAGCTTCTGGAATTTGTATGAGAAGATAAATTTGGCTTGGAGTAGCAGGATTTGCCATGGATGTGCAACAGTCCGTTTTGAATACCCCCTTTAGAGGGACAAAACTTTTTGGATAAGATGTTGAAGAAGCCATAGAGGCTTTCAGACATCCAAGATGACTCTGAGGTCTATAAAATCCCTGTATTCCACTCCTGCTAGAGTGTGTCGGAGGGGATCCTTTTGTCAGCCTGCTGCTGTAGGTGGCCATGGTTTCTGCCCACAAGGCTGAGGTAAGGGATCTGGTCCCCTGCCCCCCAGTTGCCTATACCAAAGCACCTAGAGGCAGAAGGTGGTGGCGAATGCCTTCACTGGCTCCACTGACTTGTACCTGAGACCCCCCATCCCCATGAATGCCTCCAAGGGTGGTTGTGGGGGCAGACTCTCCCGCATCCAGAACAATGGAGGGAGATTACCACAGATGAGTGGGTCCGAGATAATTGCAAGGAGGCATGCTGTGGAGCTAACAGACACACCTCCAGATCATCTTCCGCCTCCTTCCTGTTATCCTCCAGGACATCTGTCCCTTCTGAAGGAAGAAGTGCATTGGCAGTAGTAGTGGCAACAGGCCTTTGCAGGGAAGGCCTGTATGTCTTCCTCTCTCTAGACGACTGGCTGCTAAAAGCCAGCTCCAGACAAGTTATACAACATGCCCTGTTTTGGACATGTCTGTCTGAAGACTTGGGGATCACAGTGAATGTGCCAAAGTCATCGTTGATCCTTGACAGAGACTGCAATACATAGGGCATTCTTGGACATGGATCAGAAACCTAATTGCTCAAGCACAGCTGGTATATAAAGCCACTCTGTCTCTGCAGAACAGTGTTGGGTCTCTTGGGGCTTAGGCTTTGTTACTGTGTCACTGGCCTGCTTATGTATGAAATTTGCCAGTGGACCAGCTGACTGACGAAGTTGGACCAAATGATTCTTGTTATGTCCCAATTTGCAGAGTGCTGTTGTGGTGGATGGATTGTGAAAACCTGTCGAGGGCATTCTGTTCCTTGTACCAGCTCCTGTACAGACCCTCACCGCTGCCTCAGGCTCTGGCTGAGGGACTCAATTAGCCTTTACCAGACTCGGGGGGTTGTGAAGCAAAGTAGAGGTTAAGTTGCACATAAATGTCAGGGAGATGAGAGCTGTCTTGTATAGCTTGCAACCCTTTCAGGAGCATTTATGCACCCCTGTCCTCTGTTAAAGGAGTAGTCCACCCAGAATTTGCAAAACACATATGTTATGCAGAGTGTTTTGATATGTATGTTAAGTCCTAGTGTGCCCTTCCCTCTGTCTGCTATGAGGAGTTTTTCCTAAATTAGCCTGATAGCTGTATGGTAGTTTTACGACCCCTGGGGATTTCCATCACAAATAGGTTTGTTGGCTTTCTATTTCCTACGATGCACCCTGTCTCATGTGACACTGATGTAGCCATGCCCTTGTATTTAGCATGTGCACTGCTTTAAAATCTGTTTAAAATCAGTTCACAGCAGCAGGAAACTGTTCTTATCCAGGAAGCACAAATGGCAACAATTACAGTTTAGCAGATACCCGAGAGCAAGCTAACTGGGGTTTCTGTAAGAAAACAGCTGCTAAATACCTCTAATTCATTATTTGTGTTTTTGGTGCGTGTCAGGTTTAGCTAGCAGTAGTGTTTTCATTTTAAAATGTTATTTCATCAAACTACACACAATAATAAAAAGCACAGAAATTGCCCCAGAGCATCAATGCTATAATTAGTAAAGACTGTAGCTGTTTTCTTACGGAACACGTACTCAGCTCTCAAGTATTTGCTAAACCATAAAAGTGGGTACCATCATTCTACTAAAAAGAACTGGGAGTTAGGGCTGATTTTGCTCTCTGACATCACTTTCATTTATTTATTTTTTTGTTACAAATGTGAAGTGTCTTTTTAATAAAGTATAAAAATAAGTAGTGTGAGTTATTTAGTTTGGAGAATATTTGTTTTATTATTTGAAAAAAGTGTGATACACTAAATGTGTAATGCAGTGAACCATTGTAAAATGGAATCAAATGTATAGCTGGAATAGTGACTGTCATTCTGTTGCTTTCATGCCATACCACAGGCAGGAGAAAAGCTGACTTCAAAGTATTTGGCAGTTTCTAGGCTGCAGCCTCATACCATACACTTCATTTGTAAAATAAATAAATAAATATGAAAATGTTTCACACAGCAAAATCAGCACTAATCTACAACCAATGCTGATACCTACATTTACAGATTAGCAAATACTTGACATCTAACTGAGTGGGGCTTCTGTAAGAAAACAGCTAGAGTCTATTAATTATAGGTAGCATTGATGATCTGGGCAGTTTCTGTGCTTTTATGGTTGTGTATAGTTTGATAAAATTAAAAGTTTTAAAATTAAAACACTCCTGCTAACTAGACCTGATGCACATAGAAAACAAAAATAGTGAATTAGAGCTATTTAGTAGGTGTTGTCTTCAGAAACCTCAGTTAGCTTGCTCTCCGCATTCTAGCAAACTAACTGCTGCCATTTGTGCTCCCTGGATAAGAACAGTTAGTTACCTGCTGTTGTGAACTGATTTTAAAGTGATTTTAAGTAGTGCACATGCTAAATCTAAGGGCATGGCTACATCAGTGTCACATGAGACAGAGTGCATCATAGGAGAAAGAAAGAATAAACCTATTTGTGATGGAGATCCACAGGGGTCGTAAACTGCATACAACTAGCAGGCTAATGTAGGAAAACCCTAATAGCAGACAGAGGGAAGGACACACTAGGACTTAACATACATATCAAAACACTATGCATAACATGTTTTTTTGCAAATTCTGGGTGGACTACTCCTTTGATACAGATAGACAATGCTAGCGCGATGTATCACAGCAACAAACAAGAGGGAGTTCATTCTTAGTATGCAGGGAAGCAATGAGAGTATGGTGTTAGGCTGTGTCTCATGGCCTACAGTTCTCTCAACAGCTCAGCTCCTGCAGTCTCCACATTCCAGAAACAACACAAATGTTGTGTTAAAGCTATCTTACATTTTATTGTTAAAAACCCAGCGGTCAGATGCAAGATACACCCTCCCGTAGTAGCTGGATTTTTAACAATAAAATGTAAGTTAGCCTTAACACAGTGTTTGTGTTGTTTCTGGAATGTGGAGACTGCAGGAGCTGAGCTATTAAGAGAATTTGTGTGCACTGTTTTTGTTTGTGGCCCCAGTCCTGAGCTGTTCACTAGCCACCTCATAGCTAATTACACACGGCCTACAGTTGTCAGCCATGCATCTCCCAGGGCTCCAAAACATCTTGGCAGACAGGCTAAGCAGGTCACATTCCAAAGTGCATGAGTGGGAACTGCTGACCTTAGTAGTAGACAACCTCTTTGCAAATTGGGGTCACCCAGAGATTAACCTTTTTGCATCCCCACACAGTGCAACACTGCTATGTTGCTGCTCGCTCAATCCAGGGCCTAGAGTTTTCTGGGGAGATGCATTGTCCCTCTGTGGAAAGGGAAATTCTTGTATGCATTTCCTCCAATTCCTAAGATACAGAGGGTGCTAATCAAACTCTGGCTAGAGAGTGCCACTCTCATCCCCATTGTTCTGTTTGGCCTCACCAGTATGGCTTCTGCTTCTTCAGTAGATGGTAGTGGAACCTCTGGTAACCTTCCCTCTGTGTCGGGGTCTGTTGTCACAGGACAAGAGATCCCTGGTCCATCTGGATCTGACGTCCATCCATCTGCATGCATGGCTCTGAGAACATAGCTGTAGCACGTTCTTGGGTATCCCCTTAGGTTGCTGATGATCTGAAAACCTTCTGCCAGGCACCTATTCCTTGAAGTGGAAGTAGTTAACTTTGTGGGCTGCTTTCGCAAATTTTCTGGGAATACTTCTTGTCCCTGTCAGACTGTGGTCTACAGGATTCTTCACTTAAGGTGCCTTTGGCTGCTATATCAGCTTCCCATGCTCCATTGATGGCCATATGGTTGCACAACTGGTGGTGTCCCATACTTTTTTGAGAGGTATTCTTCATATGAAACCTACTATATGCAATCCAGTCCCACCCTGGGACTTGAATTATGTCCTTGAGAAACTGACGATTCCTTTTGAGCTGTCTACGAGTTGTGGCCTACATTTCCTAGTGCAGAAAACTTTATTTTTAGTTGCAATCACTTCTGCTTGAAGGATTTTAGAGCTGCAGGCTGTAATGTGTGAGCCTTCATATTTGATTTTTCACAAGAACAGGTTCTTTGTGTACAAATCCTAAGTTTTTATCGTTTTTTTTTTTTTTTATCCGAGTTTGCATTGAATCAAACCATAGACCTTCCTGTCTATTACTCTGAGCATGTCAGTCAGGTTGAGAAATTGCACTGTACTTTGGATGTGCATAGGATACTGAGATACTATGTGAATCGCACCAAGGACTGCAGAAGTCCTCGCAGCTTTTTGTTTTGTTTGCCCCTGGGAAAAGAGGGTGCACTTGTGTCTAAAGAGTGCCTCTCCAACTGGCTGGCACATTGTATTACATTCTGTTATAGGAAGTATGGTAAGAAACTTCCTGGTGCAGTTCGTGGTCACTCCGCAAGGGGAATGGCCACTTCTGTAGCTTGTGTCAGAAATGTTTTGTCTGCTGATATTAGTGCTACAGCCATATGGAAAACTGTTCACACCTTCCCTAAACATTATAGTTGGGGATATAGTCTCTCATATAGGCATGCTGGAGTTGGGCTTGCTCTGCTGCAAGGCCTACTGTCAGATATATCAGACTGTACCAGCCTTCCTTTAATGTTTGGGACTGCTTGGGAACCATTCCAAAGGTGTGGCAAAATGGAAGAGATATCCTCGAAGGAAAAAGATCAGTTACGTAATTAATGTAATAGTAGATCTTCGAGAGAATCTCTTCCCTTAGGCCATGGCAGCCCTCTTTCCTGCCCCCTTTTAATAATCTTTAGGGGAATGTGTCATCCAATTTCTGCCTTGGGAATTTCCATGGCTGCTATATCTAGCGCTTATGCTCACCTACTATAAGATGCACTGGTATGACCTGGTTACCCAAGAAGAGAGGTCCTCCAAGCACAGTCTGTGTTGTGGAACTGAGGAGAGATGGAGCCACCCATGTTTATGTAGACGCTGACACATGACATTGTTGTGGGTGGCCCCTGGGTAGGAAAGGTTTCCGTGTGGTCCTAGCTCTGATGTGGTTATAGTTCCAAAGGTGTGGCCTAAGGGAAGAGATTCTCTTGAAGTTCTGCTGTTACGGTAAGTATGTAAATGTCCTTTTCTTTCTCACTGTGCCACAGTGCAGCTCACTTATGTGTGAGAGAAGGTTCACCACCTTCTCCTCCTTCACCATTGATGGATGATACAGTGCTGAACTTCTTCCCAGCCTTGGGGATTGGGTCTCGACACCCCCTTTGCCTACAGGGGGGTGTATTGGGTGAGTATTTTGGTCAAAGGACAGCCCTCATGTACCAGTGGCTCTTCCACAACTTATCAGCCCTGCCTGTGGTGCCACTGAGGATGTCTCTGGTTTAGACTCCCTTGGAGTCATCACCGATTTCAGTATCCATGCTTGCACCACCTCCAGTGTCTCTGCTGTCCTCTTTGCTGACACCAGTGGTGGTGCTGGTGCTCTCTTCAGTGTTGGTACTGTCTTCAATGTCAGTGCTGAGGTATTTTTGAGCAAGCAGTATCTTGCAGGAGTATCACTAGCGGTGCTGGATCCAAAGCCATGGTGTAAAGCAAGGAGATTTTATTAGAGTTGACCTCATCAGATATACAGGAACTCCAGCTTTCATCCTCATTTGTGGGTGGTGAACAGGAATATAACCCTGATCTCACTGGTGATTACCCTCTGCTCTCAGTGGTGATGAGACAGAGGATTACATGGTGTATCCTTCTGACTAATAGACAGTCCTGATTACCCAGACAGCATGGCTTCTCAAGACGATCTCTCTTTCTAGTCACTGTTAACTCATTACTTACTTTTTTAATAATACATTTTACTGAGAAGTTTTAAAGACAGGGAGAAGTGCAGATAGTACAATAGTACAGGCAATCGACAACAACAGCAGGCATTTCACATTGCAGAAATGCTGAAATACATCACCAAGCTGGGGTTTAAAGGTAATGCAATTAATTGATAAGGCCCCTAAGTTTTACCATAACAAAATATATGCCCTTCAGAAAGAATACACTGTTAAAGAATATACGTAAAGCTAGGAAGTTCGAGACAGTAGCTTTAGATGAACAAAGATACAGATGGAATATCTACATATTCCCTCACTCCCTGTGTTTCTGCTGCTGCCGCCTATCCAGTCTGCCTTAGAGACTCTAACAAAGGCAGCCTGGAGCAAACAGTCTTCTCTTCTGGCAGTCCCTCAGCTAAAGGAGAGGAAGTATATGACTCCCCAGATCAGACCGGTCAGGTACACTGTACCCAGCTTATAGTGGATACTATTGTTATCATGGCTGCTAATGACAAGTTAATCGCTCCACAGTGTTTATATTGTGGGTAAGAGGGTGTTTGCCTCAGCTATTCAGGGTCTTAGAATAGTGAACTATCAATCCCGTATCTTGATATACAAATACTCCCTACGGAACTGGCTCAAAGGTTTCTCAGAGAGCCTTCAAGAGTCTTTCTTGAAGCAAGACCTGTTGGTGGTATTACACAAGGTTTTGAATCTAATAGTCACCAACTCAGGGCTGTGCTGGATGCTTCTGATGCAATGCAGGCTCTTGCAGCCATGACTGCAATTTGTGTCCCAGTGCTCTCCTGACTGAGAATGGAAGGGTTCACCTTCAGTGTCCAACAGAAGATTTTGAACATACCATTTAGAGGGTCTTATCTCTTTAGAAAACCATTTAAGAAATCCAGAGAGAAGAGGAGAGAAAAACCCTTAAGCATATGAGGAACATCCACACTGTAGAGAATGTGGCTCCTTCCACTGACAACAGACAATTCATGGAAAGCCTACCCATCAAGGTTTCCACCAACAGTTCAAGCCTAAGCCTTTGCAGCAGCAGCAGAAACAAAAGTCACAGCAAAAGTCACAGGTGACAGAGGTTCTATTGTTACCTGCTGAAGGATGCAAGCATCACTTGCTGTAGTTAAGGAGTGCTTAACCCTGTTCTAGCAGCAGTGGAGGACTATTTCCACAGATGCATGTGTTTTAAAGATTTTCAGGATGGTTGTTTCCTGGAACTGATAGAGCAACCTCTGGATCATACCCCAAGGAAACCACATCAGCTGCCAGGCTCTGTGGCAAGAACTATTTTCCTTGGAAGTTGTGGTGCTCTTCGAAATCAGGACAGTAGAGAAAGTACTGGAGTCAGATTGGGGCATAGGCTCCTGCTTCTGGTATTTTCTTCTTCTGTAAAAGAAGGGCGGCAGACACCCAGTCTGAGACCTCAGGCCACTGAGCAGGTACATGAAGCAAAATAAACTCAGGATGGTATCACTGGGGTCTCCTCTTTTGTACCTGAGACACCAGGATTAGTAGGCATCTCCGGACATACAGGATGCATTTCAGCATGTGCCTTTCAAGGCTGATCGACACAAATACCTCCATATTGGTGGGTCTCAATTATTATTAGTTTATAATCTTCCCTATGGGTTTTTATCGGTGCTGTCTGTCTTTACCAAGTGCGCCACAGTGCTTGTGGTGCACCTCATAAAGATGGGAGTGCAAGTGTTCCCTTACATGGACAATAAGCTAAAATAAAAAAACCTATCCAAACATCAGATAGAAATGACAGTGACCTCAGTGTGCCCGTTTTTGATGTCCATGGGGGTCATACTCAACCTACAGAAATCAGATGATTACTTCCCAAAAGCTGCAGTTCATAGGGGCAGTCCTAGATTCCATTTAGTCAGTGTCATTTCTGCCAGAGGACACAGTGGAATCAGTAATGCACATGGCCTAGAATGCACTCAAGTGCCTTGTACTCCATGTTGGGCCTCATGGCAGCCACGGTCCTCACCATAGCTCTGACAGGCGCAGCACACAGCGGTTAGAGGCATCTCAACAGCTGGATCATCCAGTATGAGTGACTAAGTCTTTGGCTCATTCCCTTCTGTGGTGGTCCTTAAGGGAGTACCCCAAGGGTTTCCCCTTCTCCCTTCTGGAGTAACAGGGTAAAATTCACCAAAGACACCTCCTTAGTGGGGGACTTGGTCAGCCTCGAAACACCTTCTTTGAATAAATATGCTTGAGAGGATAGCTGTTCTGTGTCGGCCACAGTCCCCATCAGACCTGGTTTGCCACAAGGCAGTACATCTCCAGACAGATAAGAAGTGTGTAATTTTCTACCTCAACAAGCAAGGAGGGACTCACTCCTACCCTCTGTGCATAGAAGCACTGAAAGTTTGAGAGTGGTGCTAAGAGTATAAGATCCTTCTCCAGGCAACCCATTTCCTGGGGGTGGAAAATGTCCTGGCAGACAGTCTCAGTCAAACAGTGACAGACCCACATGAATGCTCCCTCACATAGGATGGGTGTGGTCCCTGTTAGACAATTGATGTGTACTGGAATTGTACCCTTTTTGCTTCCCACCATAATACACAACTTCTGCATTTTTGTTCTAGAAATTGAGAACATAACTGTTTGTGTGTGTGTGTGTGTGTGTGTCACAGTGCATTCAAGGTGCTGAGAACACATCATTTCTTTATGCCTTCCCACAACTCCCTCTCATCCAGATGGTACTTCTCAAGGTAGAGACCTGTGGGGGAACAGTGATACTTATAGCCTCATGCTGACCAAGACAGAGTTGGTAGCCATTGCTACTCCAAATGTTGATTCACCAGCCACAGACTACATCCAGAGGATGGATCTCCTGACCCAGTTCCAGGGTGAGCTATTAACTCCAGACCTACGATCCCTTCATCTTAAGGAATGGCTTCTGAGGAGATAGAAGTGGGCAAGTTTTAAGTATCCCAGTGCGTCTCTAGAAGCTTTCTACCCCAAAATTGTGTGTTGCAAAGTGGGAGTACTTTTACATCTGGTGTTCCAAAGACTCCAGAGATCCTTTTGTTGCCCTCAGAGAGCTCTGGGCCATCTCTTGGGCTTTTTGGAGTATGTCCTCCAGTACTCCTCAGTAAAATCCACTTTTCAGCCATCTTGGCATGTCACGAGCTCTGCTATCCTCCCATAGCTCAGCTCCCTCTTTAGAAGATGTCTGAGAGGTATCCTGTACATGGGACCCCATAAAGAAATCTGTCTCCAGGAGGAATCTCAATTTGGTGTTGGACATGCTTCCCATAGCCCTCTGAACAGGCAGTTAACTTATGAAGTATACAACTGGAAGATGGTGTTTCTAGTGCCACAATGCTCTCTAATTATGATCTGACTTTCACTGTCCATGTGGATGCTGTGCCCAAAACAATGCATCAGAAACTTGGCCTACTGTACAGACTCTTTCCCTACCTACCTAGGGATGCCCGACTAGTTAAAACAAACCGTATGCATATGCCAGTTCTTCTCTGTGGTGTCCCATTTTAGAGTCTCTTCGGCCACAGCACAAAGCAAGCTCAACTCCTGTATAACAAGGTGGCCTACTTTGCGACTGTAGCCCCCCACCAAAGACACACTTTTATAGCATGTATAGAGTTCCTCTTCTCTGTGTCTAGCCATTTAATTGTTGAATGTGTCTACCCCACCCTGCCTTGAGGGTGCCCTCAAACCCAAACTACATATAAGACATCTCCGCTCCACTTCCAGCCTATTATTGGAAATCCCTACTGCGATCTCGGCTACTGGCAGGTGAGCTGCCTTCTTCACTGCCCATCTCTGTGGAATAAGAGTGAGATTCTGAACTGTTCCACATCTGCATAATTTAAAAACCAGCTTAAGGCTTACTCCTCAGTGGTGAACCAATGCAGGTGTAACCACTGAGGTATATAGTCTCTTGTACACATCTTTTGGAGCTCTCTGGAACTTATTGCCTTTCCTGGTAAAACCTGATGTTCTGCTTTCTTGTGCAAAGTGCAGTATTTTGTCTCATGAAAGTTTTAAAGCAGCAGTACTACGAAAAAAAACCCTGCACTTTTTGACGGTTTAGTCCCTGTGCCCTGCTAATCCTATACCTGGTACTCTTTCTCGCCAGCATTGTACTGTCGCCGAGTAATTTGCTCGGTTATTCTCCGCTTTTGTTTACATTTCTGTCAGTAAGCATGTTGAACTGGAACTCCCTCTGCTGCCAACTGCATATATGAATGACTTGCAGGGGCATCGCGAATGGTCAGCAGAGGGTACCTCTGCTGTTGTCAGTGACCTGTAGAAAAAGTGCACGGAAAATTAGTCAGCCACCATATTTGTTGTAGCGCTACAACCATTCAAATAAATTGCAAATATCTAAAAAACTAAAAATGACTGGAAAAAAACATTTACAGGTGTGGAAACTGGAACTTTGGCCGGATGCTTACAGCTAAAAAAACAGAATTTTGATAGATCACTTCCTGCTTTCGTAGTACTGCTGCTTTAACTTGTTGTATGTGCTACCTTCCCTGCTTATAAATAACCTGTGTACCAAGTCTATATGCTGACTCAATGCAATTTTTCAACTTAATTTATTGTATTTTTATGTGCAACAGTCTATGTCAAGTATGTATAATTGAGCAGTGATATTGTTGCTTTACCAGTGATTTCATATGCGATGTTTCATACTGTGTGTATACGGAATGTTATTAAATCCAGGTCACCCTTGAAGAAGGGACATGTTTGTCTCAGTGGGCCCAACTGGTTATCAAAATTCACACGCATAGAGTTTCTGAACTACAGGCCTTAGTGACAGATCCTCTGTATATGGTTTTCCACAAGAATAGGGTAGTACTTGGCACACACCCAGCATGTCTGCAAAAGGTGGTGGCAGAGTTTCACCTCAGTCTTTATTGCTTTCAGTCTTCGTCCCCAAGCCAGAGGACCCTGGGGAAGTGGTGCTGCATTCTTTTGGTGTTTGAAGAATCCCTAGTTTCTACCTCAGTAGGTAAGGACTACAGACAAGCTTCTCAGCTGTTTTCCGTCTTTCAACCCCAGTTGAAAGGGGCTTCCCAATTTTAAAGCAGCAGTACTGGATAATTAGGAAGTGATTATCAAAATTCTGCTTTTTGGCCGAAAGCATGCAGCCATAGTTCTGGTTTCCATATCTGTAAATACTTTTCTCTAGCAATCTATAGTTTCTTAGATATTTAAAATTAATATCCATTTTTGTGGAGCCACAGTAAATATGGCTGCTGCCTAATTTTCAGCCAAGCTTCCCACCTCATGTCCCATCACATCTTTTGTTTACTCCGTGGAACCTGTGCTGTGCACTCCTGCTGTCTTTTGTAGTACTCGAGTCATGCATAAGCGGTTGGCAAGAGAGTTCCAGTTCAACATGTATGGTGGAAGAAATGTAAATTATGGGGTGACAGTACAGTGAAAAAGAAAGATTACCAGGTAAGTGCTCAACAAAGCACAGGGAACAAACTGTTGCAAAGATACAGTTTTGTTATCTAGTACTGCTGCTTTAAAGACGTAGAACTGGATTGTCAATTGCAGTCATCACTGCTACACATTAGTAAGGCAGCAGTTGGAGTGCTCTGATTGTGCTCATTCCACCTGAGCAGTGGTATACCTTGGTGGCGTAGCTCCATGTTATCCTTGTTTCAAAAATATGTACAGTATGGTCCCTACTTGAGTAGTGCTCACACTTTCACAGAACACTACGCCCTGGATATTTGTTCCAGGAAACCTGCATGTTTCAGGTTGGCTATTTACAAAGCCTTCTGTCCCTCGATCCTAGGTCTCCAGCCTTCCTAGTCTGGAGTACTTTTTATTAGTTTTCTTTTCTGGTTTCCAGTCAGACCATAGAAGGAGACTCCTGTCTTCCAAGAATAAATATTTCTGTATAAAGTTACTTAGCATAACTCTAGATCTTCAAGAGTTTCTGTTCCATAGAGAACTAAATTTCCATTCTCAGGACTCACTTTAGTCCCATTTATATTATACACACACCTCCATCGAATGGGTATGATCTGTGAAGACAGTAGTCAACGTGGTCTTCCTTCTTATAAGAGCCAGCTGGTTATCTTATGCCCTGTTTCTTTTTTTTTTTTTTTGCTAGTAGCTTTTAGGTAGGTAGTGTAAGTTGGCTCTTGCTCATTAGGAAAGGTATGAGCTTCTTTGGGCCAGTGCTACTAAATACCCTGTGGGTGCATGAACAACACTGTCCATCAGTGCTAGACAAGGGTGCCACCAGGACCAACAGTTCTGATTCCCGCAAGATGCTGTCACTTCCAGCTGTAAGACCAAAGAGTGGTTCTCTGTGGAGAAGATTGATTCTTCAAAATCTAGAGTTAAGTCAAGTAACTTTCTTTTTTTCATCTACAGCCATCCTAGTGAGGCCAGTGTTGTGTAGGCATCCATGTATTTTGGTTTGTATGTACTGTATGCTGTCAACTGTGTGACAACCATCCTAGTGAGGTCAATGTTGTGTAGGCATCCATGTACGGTCCAACTCCAATTATCCGACCTCCGCTCATCTGAACTCCCTTTCTAACGAACGCGGTATGTGTCCCCCTAAAGCACACAGTAATACAACTGATAATCAAGGTTGGACTGTAACATTGAAATGCTGCACTGTAACTGCGGTCTGTTCTTCCTTTACTCTGATGTGTGTAGTAATCAACAAGCTTCACAAGCTCAGCTTAAACGATTAACACCTGTCCCCTATTAACAATGGCTCATTTACTCAATATCACTAATAGAGTAGATGTCTGATGCTGCATCACCTGGCCCCTGTTAACAGTTACACTTAAGCACTTTCAGCAGTTACAGATTCACAGTTTGTTACTCACCAGCTGCGATGGCAGGCAAGCGAAAGAGAGTTGTTCTCAATGTTGCCCAGAAGCTTAGGATCGTGGAGCACCCAAGACCAAAAAAAGCTAACTTGCCGAACAAATTAAAGGAGCAAAATGCACTACATTTATTGATTAAAAGCAAAAAATAAATAACTTTTAACACGTTTTCTAAATAAAGATTTTTTCTCTTATTACTGGGCTCAGTGTACCTTTCCTCTATTACGGCTATGCTAACTCCCTTTATCGATCTCCGATTATCCAAACTAATTGGGTGTCCCCATGTGGTTCTGATAATCGAGGTTGGACTGTATTTTGGTTTGTATGTAATGTATGCTATCAGCTGTGTGACAACCATCCTAGTGAGGTCAGTGTTGTGTAGGCATCCATGTTTAGTTTGTATGTACTGTATGCTATCAACTGTGTAATTTCTTTCCATGAAGTTTGTCATTGTGCTTTGTACAAAAAATGATAAATAAGTAAAAGCAAAAATTTAAAATTTATATTTCTCTGCAGTAAATTGTAACCTTATCTGGGTGATTCTGCCATCCCTCTGACCGACGTGTTATAAACCGAACCATGCCAGAAGCATACCGTAGTTCTTCAGAGATAATGTAAGGAATAGGGGTCAGCAATGGGAGATTTTGAGTCTTGGGCTTTTTAAAACTGCAAAGTGCAGCTGCCATGATACTGCCAGTGCAAAGTGCAGGTCATGCATGGATTCCAGTGTCTGGCTCCTCCAGCACCTCAAATATCTCTTGAGACCATTGATAGCTCTCACCGTCTAGCTCCTTAAGCACACCAGGCTCTGAACAAGAATGCTGATGGCTTCCAGTGTTTAACTTCACTAATTAACAAAAAAAAAAATACATTTTAAAACCCACTCTAGTCAAGTAAAGCTGATTGAACTGTGAACCATTCCTTGTATGGTACTTCTCTCTGTATTAATATTTTATTAGTTAATATGGAGATTGTCATTTCCTTTCAGCAGTAATGTGGAGGCATCCATTTTGTGGTCAGGAAGGGTCTTTGAAGCATGTCATGATCTCATCAGCCTGAACATTATGCAGTCAAACATGTGAGCACAAATTGATTGTGCTGAGAGGAATCCTGTCATATTTTGAAGAAAAGCATAAGACTCAAATTTTAAGCTTTGCAAAAACAAAATTCGCTGTTTTCTTCAGAGTTCAACAGGATCCTGGTTGTTCCAGAAATTTGGTCTCTTCAGCTTCTTCTCACATTGTTATAGCCATAGAAAATAACTGAGATAAAACAACTTTGTACTGCCAGCAGTAGGACTGCAAGGAGAGCCAACACTAATTACTTCTCCACTTACCTGAGGAGCGACCTTAAGTCTTTGGCTAAGGTCTCGAAGGTTATCCACTCTGTCTTTAACCTGTCTGCCCAGTCAACCACCCTGGTCTTCTAACTGGAGATCTTCCCAGTCTGTGTGCCAAATGAGGTCGCTGCCTATCTTAAATATTTCACCTCCTGTGCCCTCACTGCTCACTCTTCTCCCCCTTCTCCTCCTATAGACTTCCTTTCCATCCTGTCATTTCCCTCCTCTCCTTTTCCCCCTCCCTTCACCTTCCCCTCTGACTTCCTTTGCCTTCACCCCGGCCTCCCTGCTGCTAGTCTGGCCGCACTGTGCTCTCTCATCCCCTCCAATGGGGCACATCCCTTATGGCTTTGACCCAAAATTCTTACACCTCTCAGCTCCTGCAGTTTCTGTCTCCGTCACTTTCCTACTCAACCTTTCTTTCTGACTAGATATGGTTTGCCATGCCTAGAAACATGCCAGAGTTCTCCGCTACACAAAGGAACTCTACCGCCCGGAAATTACTGTTCTATCTCGCTCTTCCTTCACTGGTTACAGTGAAAGAAAAGCTTGTCCTCTCCAACTATCCTTCTTCCTTGATTCCTAGATCTGGCTTCTGCAAATCCATTAATTAGTCTTTTCTATGATTCACTGATTCTTGTCCTGAAGGGGATGGATTGGAGAAAATTCATCTCTGTCATCTCGGTCAACCTCACCAAGGCTTTTGACATTGTTGCCCACCCCATCCTCCTTGACAGACTCACAGGTGATGGCTTCTGTTGCCAACAGTTATTTTATTCTGCTCCTGCTTATTGAACTGCCACCAGTTATTCCAGGTAAGGGATGCCTTATTACCCATCTGTTCAGCTGTGCCCCAGGGCTCCATCCTGGGTCCAGTCCTTTTCTTCATTTTCCTCAATGACCTTCTCTCTGTGTCTCTTTGCACATTCGCATGTACACAGATGACACTGTACTTTATGCTTCCAGAACCTCTGTCACCAAGTTGGAAGCATCTGTGCAGGACGATGCTGGCAATGTCCATCAATGGTTCGACTCATACCGGCTGTTTTTTTTTTTTCATCCCAGAAAAAGTCTCCCTTACCTTTAACACTAAGCAGAGTCTTACTAGGCTCCATTATGCTGCTGTTTCCAAGACTGTTTAAGTACCTTGGTGTATGACTAGATCCAAAAACGTTATTTCTGCTCTTCTGTCAGCTTTGGCATGCATATAATCAGTGCACTTGTTATAGTTGCCTGAGTTACTTTTCCTGCTTGTGACCCTGTCCCCAGGTTGCACCTGGAACCAAGCCCATCCTCGGTTTGCCTTTCCTGAACAATTTTAAAGAGCACTTTTCTGGTGCTGGCCAGAAACAAGAAGAGAAGCTCCCTTACCTCTGTGGGAGTGCCTGTGTAATACAGTCTTGCACATATATCCCGAGAGAGAGGAAGGGATCATAAATTGCTCCTGAGAGGCTAGCAGTGACAGTCCCTTCCACTTCCCTGTTGCTGACCACGCACTGCTTTGTAAGCGCAGTAGTAAGGAGAGTGTGGGGCGCACTCCATTGAAGTGTATGGAACATGATTCTAAAGCAGTTTTTGTCTTAGTAGTCATTTGGTAAAACTTGAGCCAAGGTACAACTAACAAGACTCTTATTAGTTGAACCATGGCTCTGATTTTACCAAATGGCCACTTCAGTGGCCGAAAACGTGCTTTTAAAATCAAGCTCATACACTTCACTGGAGCATGCCCCTGCACTCTCCCTGTTGCCGTGTAATAAATGGGATGTGGCAGCAATGAGGAAGTGAAGTAAACAAACCAAGACCAGGTATTTCATCCCCTCACTCCAACTCATCACTGTGCAACCAGGCCACGGTGCCAATCACAACCCTATTAGGTGACATCCTTGAGGTTGTGGATAAATTTAAGTACCTAGGCATTTGGCTGTACTGTTGGTTATCTTTTACAGCCCACATAGAATCCCTTTCTAAAAAACTGAAACTTAGACGCAGGTTCTTCTTTAGAAACAAATCCCTTTTCCTTGAGGACATCAGGAAAAGGTTAATACAGGCCACCTTCCTTATGCTTATCAATTATGCGCATATTATCTGTAATAGTGCCGTATCAAACCTGCACAAGCTCGATATTCTGTATCACTGCACCCTGCGCTTCATAACAAAAGTACCCTATAAAACACACCATTGTGACCTCTACGCAGCAGTGAGATGGCCTTCCCTCTCAACAAGAAGAGTGCTCCACACTGGCACCTGGGCTTTGAAAATTCTGCAGAACATGCTTCCTTTTACAGTATTAAAGGTGATTTGTAAAAAAAAAAAAGTAAACAGTATGAAATGTAAAAGACAAAGAACCTCTGTGCATAAACACTGAGGCAAGGATTACCCCAAAGGGCATTTGGCTGGGAAGCCAAGTTTCAAGAAAATACAAAGTCACACATGCCCCCACAATACAAAGCATCATGGGCTGCATATACAAATCACCACAGAATGTTATGCTGGTCCAACTTTAAGCAGAATTGCATGGTGCCGAAAGGCCTCTCACACAGTCTGCAAAGGGTGCCAACAGAAGACATAGACACGTGCCCCGTCCCACCAGGACTCATCAGCATGCCTCGTCGTTCAACACCCCAGTGGACTGGACCAGCCACCCCAAGGCAGTGTGCCTGGGATATACCGTGGGCGAACCCATTAAAATAAAAAACACCCAAAGACAAAGAACCTCTGTGCATAAACACTGAGGCAAGGGTTACCCAAAGGGCATTTGGCTGGGAAGCCAAGTTTCAAGAAAATATAAAAATTTCATTAAGAGATGGTTGCATACACACAGAGAGGCTGGTCTGCTTCAGAGCAGAAGGTCAAAGGCCTCACCATGACTGTGAGAGGCCTTTCGCACCATGCACTCCTGCTTAAAGTTGACCAGCATAACATTCTGTGGTGATTTGTATATGCAGCCCATGATGCTTTGTATTGTGGGGGCATGTGACTTAGTATGAAATGAAGTATGTCTGTAAGAAAGTTAGGCATTCTCAGATGGTGTCTTCTGTAAAAAGAGTGCTGAGACAGTTTTATAATATTTTTATCTCAGTACTGTGAGTGAGTGTCACAAAGACATCTCTGTAATTCATGCTCACAGTACTGAGATAAAAACAGTTAAACAGTGGTTTCCAGTGCTTGGTTTTACAGAAGACACCATCACAGGGGATCATATTGCTGTCCTTTACCGGGACATACATAAATTTAATACTGTTTACTTTTTTTTTTTTTTTTAACAAATCAGCTCTGATATGTAGCCTGCTAACTGCAGGTATAGGCTTGCATGCTCATGTCCGAGTGTGCTGGGACCGGTGGAATGGAGAAGCGGGGCTCTGAAACAACCATGATTTTAAAGTCACGGCAGGACATTTTCTTCGATGGATGGGCTACCAGAGGCACTTGTACCACAGTATGTAAACTGTTAATGGAGACTACTGTAAAATGCACATTATGTGCTTAAATTAATGGGGACTACCACACAGACGTCCATGCTGTCCCTAGGTGGTGAGGCATGGACGTCATCACGGGAGCCAGGTTTTCTGCAAAGCAGGGCTGAACATAGTAAAATGGTGCTATGCTCCAGGGATGTTACTAGTTGAAAATTTATATTTAGGACCACTAGCACCACCGGTCTTCCCCATGTGGCAACAGTTGTGCTGGCAGGGCTCACATATTCTGATGTGAACCTGCAAGTGCAATTCCTTTAAATAACAGATGGTGAGGCTGTGACCTCACCAAAACATCTCTCCTCTCCACAAAATAAATGTACTCATTTTGTTACTGGAAAGCTTTTTTTATATTTCAGACAAGATGTATACTGACTGTACTTTATAGTATAATTCATGGGTTACAATTGTCAGTTTTACAATAGTCTTTTAGGATTGGTGCACATTCCTTTAAATTAACCCAGATTGTGATGGTAGTAGGTTTTATATAGTCGGCAAACCCAAGAATGGGGACTATTTTTTCCTGGAATAAATAATTTGCAGTGGGGAAAAAATATTTTTTCTTTAAAGGCAACTGTATTGAAACTGTAAGTCATTTTTCCCCACAGAGGTTTTTATCCTCCTTGGTGGGACAGGCAGCTTTTCAGCCCTGTCCCCGTATGTTGTGGCATCTCTAGCCTTCTCTGTAGTTGGGGGCGTTATCCCCAGCAGATTTCCCCTCCTGGCCTTGACAGGGAGGGAGGCTGTCCCCACCCGATACACATCCAGATCGTCCCGCATCAGGAGCGGCAGGAGAGAGCTTACAGCTGACAGGCACAACTTCATGGGGCCTGTCCTCCATTTTCCTCCATTTTCTCCCTTAAGCCCATGGATATGCAATAAGCGTAATATGCGAGCTGCACCTCTGCCAGTGCTCTGAACATGGTTTCTTCCCACACAGTGTGACTTGCATGTGCTGCCACCTGGATTCCTCCTAGTGGCAGTCGAGCAGCAAGTCATGACATGCCCAGTCCTTGAAAGAGAGAGAGAGAGGCGAGCAGTCCTACAGACGCTCACTCCTCCCTCAGCTGACCCCCAAGTAACCTGTGTCCATTCTGAACCTGGGTTGCTGGTGTGGTAGGAGGTAAGGTGTGGTGCCTCAACCCTTCACACCACTGGGTCGGTGTTTTAAGTTGTTTTTATGTTTTCGAGCACATGTGTTCGAAGCAAACATTTTGATACAAAGTACTGCATTTTAGAGGTGTGTCACTGTTGAGTCCAGTGCAGCTGAAGCTGCAGTAGGCTCAACAGTGACAAGCCAGTGATAGCTAGGCTGATCATGACACTGGTCACTGCTTGCACGGCAGAAACTTCTTGTATTTGAAAGCACTGAAGTGCTCTAATGGTAGAGTGCATCAGTGCTTTCATTTGCATGAAGCTGCCCAGCAAGCAGTTAAGCGGCTTCAGAAACAGCTCTGAGCTCCCCACTGCCGCGGATGGAGACGCACAAAACAACCCCTCCCACTGACAAGTATCGTGCCCACCTCCTGGTTTTTCTCCATGCACTGTCTAGAGAAAGGTAACTCCTCACATTGCCAAGTATCCTCCCCACCTCTTGATTGTCTCCCGGTGCCCTGTCTCCAAAAAGCAGCCCCCCCCTCACTGTCTTGTATTCTGCTCAGCTGATTGCCCCCCCGTGTCCTGTCCGTGAAAAGCAACTTCCTACCACTGCCAAGTGTCCCACCCAACTCCCGATTGTCCCCCAGTGCCCTGTCCATGTAAAGGAACTCCCTCCCACTGCCAAGTATCCTGCCCACCTCTCTATTGTCCTCTGGTGCCCATCCATGAAAAGCAGCTCCCTCCATCACCTGTACCACCCACCTCATTGTTGCTTCCTGTGCCCCTTTCAAATGTTACACCACCTCATGAACATGGCAGGTGTCATTTTTCAAAATTGTTCCAAACCTGCTTTTGCATTTGCTCTGCAAAGTCACCTTTATTTATTTATTTTCTTTTCTTTCTTTCTTTACCAGATAGGTGCACAGATCTAAAAGAACTGTTTTCAGGCATGACCTGGGCCATGCAGATGGCACATACAATAGGATAGTTAAACATCACAATTTCAGTTACATAGGTACAATAGGGTACAGGTGAAAGTACAGTTATAAGAATGAAGATGAGGCGCATTTACATAATGTACAGTTACAAAATTGGTAGTGCTTGAGGAACCATAAAGGAAGCAACAGTTATACGATTTGAGTCTCCCTGGGGGTCAAGTTCACTTTGCTGGCTGCCTGTATGCTGCTGCCTCTAAGTAGGCCTTATAATGAGTCTTGAAGGGTGTGTGTAAGTCAAGAGAGCGGAGGGGGATGGGGAGATTGTTCCATAACTTGGATGCTATGACGAATAAGGCTCCATCGCCCTTGTTTGTGGTCATTCTGGGGACTTCCAGTGGAGGGACGCTGGTGCTTCTTAGGAGTCGTGGGCATTGTCTCTTTTTGAGTAGGGATGAATGTGGGGATAGGTCACCGTCTCTGATGGCTTTGTCCACTATTCTTCCGAGAATGTAGTTGCATCGTGCCTGAAAAGAGTCACCCCAGTGCCTGGTAAATGGAGCAGTGGTGGGTGGTATAGGGAGCCATTTGGTTGAATCTGCAGATACTGTTGTAGGTGGTGGTAAGTCTAGTTGTTAGTTTAAAAGGGGTGTGGGTGTAAATGGGGGCATAGTAGTCAAGGAGAGGGAGGAGGTTTCCTTGAGCTATGGCTAGTCTGGCTGCTAGAGTTAGATAATGATGAAGGTGGTAGCCATCACCAGTTTCAGGTTTATTTATTGTGTTTTTGTTAACTGAGTAGGTGCACTAGACAAAGACATTGCCTATTTTCAGGCACGACCTGGGAAAGTTAGACAGCAGATGTGATGCAATAAATGGTGACAGTTTTGGTGATACAATTAATGTATGCACGATTCCATACAGCATGGCCAGTGGTGCATCACAGTTAGGAGTTACAGACAGTGTAAGCAGTAGATAACAGGTAATACAACACACCAGTGGTTGGAGAATGCAGTGCAACAAGGCAATAACATTGGTCAGGTCAGGATAGCTAACCTTGGACATAATGCGTAATAGCTGGACAGATACAAAGTGGGTTAAGTGCACGTAAACTTCTTGGCAAAAAGGTAAGGCCTGGCTAAGTAGTATTATGAGGATCGGTGTACGAATATAAATCGGTGCTCATAGAGGTGTTTGCACAGGTCGTCTCTTAAAGACCTGGTGAGACTGAGTGAGACTTACAGCTACAGGGATAGAGTTCCATAGTTTGGGCATAAATGCTGAGAACGCCTGCTCGCCCATCTTTGTCATCGATTAAGGGACATCAAAGAGGCGCCCTGTCGGCAGACCTTAACAGGTGTGCCTGTGGGTGCGTCTTAACATATTGGCAAGTGGTGTGCCGGATCTTAAAATACTGTCAACTCTGCAGCCTACCATGTAGATTCGATAGAAAGATGGGGACAGCCATCCTAGACTGGAATAAAGGAGGAAGTGATGGGTGTTCTGGGGCGCAGACAGGGCAAAGCGGCAAATACTGTTATAACACATGATCTTACTTTGAGAGGGCTCTTGCAGTAATTACATATAGGGCTGAAGCTGGCAGGCATCGGGACCCCACGGAAAAATTTCTAGCTAGCAGTCTCTGGTGGGGACTGCTCCCACGCCAGGTGACCGACGTCCGTATAAGGGGGCGGTCCCCCACGCCCGCCTTCCAGTTCTTTCCTGTTGTTAGCACCTTGCAGTTAAGTTCACTGCTTCGTCAGTCGGTCGTTGGTATTTTTACCATTAATTTCTCGAATTTTATTTGAATTTTCGTCAGTTTTTCTTCAGCTGCCACGTATGTCATCCCCTACTCCATCTGAGCACAAGAACAAGTGCGATTCCTGCAGCACCCAACTCCCGCACAAGGACGGACACTCCCAGTACCTCTTTTGCCTAGGCCCGGATCACCTTGTGGAGAAGTGCCAGCACTGCCAACAGTTTAACGCTGCCACCTGCAAACGGAGGCAGCAGTCCCTGGAGGCCCACATTTTAAAACAGAAGATGTCTTCCATGTATAAGGAGCTGAAGAATCTTCGGCAGGCCTCTGCTTCCTCGGAGGGTCACCGCAAGAAGAAGGACCGGGACTCTTCCACGGTTGCTGTGACTCCGGCCGGGGTCGCGGTGTTGCAGGTAATGTCCCCTCTGGGGGACCATTCCGTGATGGCCGTCTTGGAGGCTTCAAGGGGCATCGACCTACCCGTCGGGCTCGTGCTCGGGCCCCTCAGTCTAAGGCAGCCGCTGCCTGGGCCGCTTATGTGGCCTTCTGGTTCAATCAGCCCCAGTAAGCCAGACATCAGCTCCTCCAACGCCTGCACGGGCCGGCCGATAAGGCCCGTCAACGCTTCGGCAGCCGCATCGCCTCCAAAGCGCCCCGCCAAGGCCGCTTCCATTTCATGGCCTTCGCTGCTTGGTCTATGAGTCGGATGCCGGCTGCCCGATGCCCGCCTCGACCCCGCTGGATCAGACGGACGCCGGCTTCTCCGACGACTGCACCGCGGCATTTGAGCTAATACCGACCCTACGGATGTGTCCGTCATCCGCGCTTCACCACAACGTTCGCCGCTGCACTCTGAAGCTCCAGTGTCTCCTTTGTTGGACCCTGGGGACGTGGAGTTCTCCTTCCTGGGTGACACAGAGGATGCAGATACGCTGCCGTCAGGTCTCCCTCCCGCTGGGTCGGACCTTCGGACGCTGGCTCCGATGCCAGCCTGCCTGACGCCGGGTGATATCCCCTTGGCGGACGCCTTCCCTACAGCAGGCCTGTTGCCTGCCGGGCCTCCCATTCTGGACCTGCATTCTGGGCTGTTTCCAGGGCCTCCTGCTCTGTCAGAGCCCCTGGTGCCTGCGTATTCGACCCCGGCGTATCCGATGCTGTCCTACCCAGTTCTGCAGTACCTGACACCGGCCTACCCACTGCCCCAGTATCCAATGTCGGGCTTCCCGCCATCGGGTTATGAATACTCGCCATACGGATATCCCCAATATCCGTATCCCCCTTCTCCTCCACCACCCCCTCAGCTGCTGGTGGACCTGAAGGAGACTCCGGCTTCCTGGTGGGCTAAGGCCAAGGCTCAGCTCACCAGGGAGGTGGAGAGCCGTCTTCCGACACCGGACCTGGTTCCGCACTCCCATCGCCGGAGGCGAGAGACTCCCTCCCCCCTCCTGACACCGAAGACGAGCCCTTCGGTTCCAGGGCAGGGGAGGACACACTTCTCCGAGGGCTGCCCAAGGGGTCCGTTCCTCCCCCATGCCAGGAGGGGTCTTCCTCCTCTTCTTCCTCTTTGGAGACCTCGGACGATTCCGATGGGTGCTCCAATCCGGACGACGAGCCACGCACTCCAGACAAGCCCAGGCCTAGGACTCCTCCAAAGTCTCCTCCGGAAGATCCTTCCTTTCTGAAGTTGCTGCGTAAGATCCATATTGTTCACCAGTGACAATCTTTGGAGCCGGATCCACAGCGGAAACAACTCGCTGCTCATTTGGATCTACCTGAGACCACTCCAACACTGATTCCACCCTGGATCGAGCCTCATGCGTACCTTAATTCCACCATTTGGAAACAACTGTTGGCATTAGCCCCCCCTTCCGAGGAAGGTGGATAGGCTCTACCAGGCTCCGGAGGGTGTTGGTTTCCTGGATACACACCCTAAAGCCAATTCAGTCGTGATAGGCGCCGCTCACAGCCGTACGGCTAAACCCCTAAGCATCTGAGTTCGTGCCATCACCTGACAAGGAATCCCGTCTTCTGGACCAGTATGGGAAGAAGGTCTATGCTTCTTCCACTCTGGAAATAAGGGCCCTTAATTATGTTGCTTATATGGGAGATTACCAGAAGGCAATCCTTAGTGAGGTGGAAGCAAAATTGGACTCGCTTCCTAAGTCACAGACTAAGCAGAAAGCGGCAGATCTGGTCCGGTCTGCTCATTTGGCCAGTCGGCACATGCTTTGTGCCACGTATGATGCAGTGGACGCTGCTGGTCAGAGCTTGGTTTTCGCCGTGGGTTTGCAGCGTCATGCGTGGCTCAGAGTGTCAGGTTTGGTCCTAGAGGTGCAGTCTGCTATCCAGGACGTGCCCTTCAGGGGTTCGGTGGGATGTCAAGGACATAATCACCGATCTGCAAGAGAAGGGTATTGCACTAAAGTCTGTGGACTCTATATACAGGCCCCCTCAGGGTCAGCATTGCCCCTTTCATAGACGTTCTCAGCCTGAAGCGAAACCTCAGGCAGCGCCAACAAATGGTGGAAGATTCAGCGCACTCTGCCACAGACCTCCTCTGACTCTACTCTCCTCTCCCACAGCCTCTGGACTTTCCAGAGGAACCAGTAGGAGAAAGGTTCTCCTTCCATCTACCGGATTGAGAGGATCACTTCAGACACTTGGGTGCTTCAGCTGATAGCAGAAGGACAGTCGATCAATTTCTTCAAAACCACCAGAACCCCCAAGGTCTTCTTACCCGGAACATCATCTTCTGGTCCGGGAAGAAATATCCTCCCTTCTGCTGAAAGGCGTGTAGAGTTTGTCCCATCCCACCTTGGGGACAGGTTACTACTCCCATTTCTTCCTGGTGTCAAGAAATCGGAGGCGTGAGGCCTATCCTGGACCTCAGATCCCTGAATCTGTTAAGTGGGAGTACAAACAGGTTCAGAATGCTCTCTTGCAGAGCCTTCTGTCCCTACTTTGGCCGGGACAGTGGCTGTGAGCACTGGACATGCAGGATGTCGCCTGCATGTCCCTATTCACCTTCCCACCGCAAATACCTTCGTTTTCGTTTCAGGGGACCACTACCAGTTCAAGGCCCTCCCATTCGGTCTTTCCTCAGCGCCCCGAGTGTTCACCAAATGCCTTTCCATGCTAGCGGCCCACCTGTGTACCCAGGGAGTTAAGGTTTTCCCATACCTGGACGATTGGCTCCTGGCAGTCCTGTCCAGGGAGGAACTCCTGCGTTCCCTTTCCCTTACCCTGCAGGTCTTTGCCAGCCTGGGTATTACTATCAACTAGGCCAAGTCCCATTTGATCCCCTCCCAGAGGCTACAGTTCATTGGGGTGATCCTGCACATGACCTCCAGCATGGCATTCCTGCCACTGGACAGGGTGACCACCCTCCAGGCTCATGTGAGCCTGCTGTCCAGTCGCAGGTGAGTTAGCGCCAGGTCAGTCCTTCGCCTCCTCGGGCTCATGATGGCTGCTGTTCTGACAGTCCCTCGCGCTCAGCTCCACATGAGAATCTCTCAGTGGATGCTTCAGTCTCCGTGGGATCAACTGGCGGACGACCTAGATCTAGAGGTCCTGGTCTCCAACCCTATGGTTCGGGACTTGCAATTGTGGATGGTTCAGGAGAACCTTTGCTGGGAGTTCCTTCTGCCTCTCTTCCCCCTCCTCCCAAACTTTGACAACAGACGCCTTGGGAGACGGTTGGGAGCCCACCTCGGTCTCACAGGACCCAGGGCTCCTGGTCCAGGCTCAAACAAACTCTTCACATAAACATGCTCGAGCTTAGGGCCATGCTGTATGCTCTACAAGCTCTGCATCTGTATCTGCTTCCTGGTCATCTGGTTGTCCAGACAGACAACATGTGTGTAGTCTGGTACATCAACAAACAGGGAGGCACCCATTCCCACCCTCTTTGCCGGGAAGCGATGCGGGTTTGGGATTGGGCAGTGCAACACAACCTTCACCTCACGGCCGTTCATGTTCCAGGGGTTGAAAACACGTTGGCAGACCATCTCAGTCGGTCGTCTGCCCAGGCAAATGAGTGGGAACTGGATCAGTTGGTAACAGACGATATCTTCCTACGCTGGGGAACACCTCAGGTAGACCTGTTTGCGTCTTCTCACAACGCAAAACTTCCCGCTTCTGCTTGCTCGCCCAGGGCGAGACATTTTTTGAGAGAGCTCTGTCTCTAGACTGAAGAGCAAATTGCCTATGCCTTCCCCAATTCCATTGATTCCGAGGGTCTTACATAACTCGGCTCAGAAGGAGCTTACGTGATCTTAATCGCTCCTTTCTGGCCCAGGCAAGTCTGGTTCTCTCTTCTGTAACAGTATTCAGAGGAACCTCCGCTCCTCTTCCTCTGTCGCAGCTTTTGCTGACCCAGGATCAGGGACATTGGCCCATCCAGGCCTCAAATCCTTCAGTTGCATGCGGGCTCCTGCAGACGTAGCTCAAGCCCGATTCGGGTTTCCCACTGGTGGCTGAGATTCTGTGGAAGCCAGAAAGCCCTCCCTAGATCTACCTATGCCATGAAATGAAGCGGTTCTCTATTTGGGCCTCTTCCAAAGACTTTGAGCTTTTCGTGCCATGTCGGAGGCTTCTGGACTACATGCACATCTCTTTGATCTGGGTCTCAGTCATTCTTCTCTGAACGCTCACATGGCGGCCATCTCCACTTACCATGTTCCTTTGGGGACAGAACATTAGCAGCAGTTGGAAGTCTCGAACACTTTTCTTATAGGGGTTCTACACTTGAGACCCCTGTTCGGCATTCCTGCCCTCCATGGGATCTGAATTTCATTCTAGAAGCTTACTCTTGCCACCTTTCGAGCTGGCAGCTTCAGCAGACCTAAAGTTCCTTTCCTAGAAGACTTTCTTCCTCGTGGCCATTACTTCTGCTCTAAGGATTTCCGAGCTTCAGGCCTTGATGTGCAAAATCCCATTTTTGATTTTTCACAAGGACCGTGTGGCTCTGCGTACCAACCCTAAGTTTCTCTTTAAGGTGGTAGCGGAATCTACGCTGAATCAATCCATGGACCTGCCTGCTTCAAACAACATGAAGTCTTGCTATATTATGACAAGTGCAGTTTGTCCCACCACTAGAACTGCCCGGAGGTGAAAGAGTTAACTTCATGCAGAGCATGGAGCTTTAGAGCTGAAGCTAAAGAAGAAGCTCTGTTAGGTGGTTTCAAACCGAAACAGTCAGATTCTTTACCGCCTCACTGAACAGTCGCTCCGGAGATTCCTCCTGTTGCTCGGTTCATTTCCTCGGTTTAAACGCTTATTTCTCGGTTGAATTTAACCTGATTTATTTATTTTAACCGCAAACCGATCGGTTCAAGCTCTGTCTATGGTATTGTAAGTAATAGATAGGTTTTCTGTGTGGAATTTGTAAATTGTTATCGGTTCGGTTTGAACCGATCGAATTAGTACTAAACTTGGTTTTAAAGCCTTTTTAAGGCTTGTTAGAGTCGGTTCGGTTCTTATCAGTTCTAAAACGGATTTCATTACGGTTTTTCCATCGACCCGTGACACGTGTTTGGAACCGATAAGGTGTCTTGCCTGGCACTGCCATTAAAAAGGGCAAGTTTGTTGGTTAGGCCTGGCATCATGTCTGAGAAACCCAAAAGAAAACTGGGCCCACTGGGTTTCAGCACTGTAGTGTCTGTGGGGAAGCCTTGCCAAGGCTGACCCACACACTACATGTGTCTATTTCCGGGGCTTGACCACCTCAATTCAGACTGCCAGATTTGTAAAATTCCCTGCAGCCACCCTGGACAAGAGAGTGGGCAGGCTCAGGGAACGAGGCCAAAAAGTCTGCTGACCCGATGAGCAGCCGGTTCGGTGCCAACCGAACCGGAGGGAGTGCCCTCTGACCAGGGTGAGACTTTCTCGGGCAAACGAAAAGCTGGCTCTGAGGAGCCAGTTCCAGCAAAGAAAACTAAAAAATCAGCAGGTTTGGAGTCCAAAATTCCTTCTCCAAGTGCTGCAGAGATAGCCAGGGCAATACAGATTGTCCAGTCTCTGTCCCCGGTTCCTTCCGAACCGCCACTATCTGGCAAGAGGTCGGTTCGGTCGGTTCCACCGGGTTCAGGAATATGATATAGAAGAGTTTTATGAACCAGAGGAGGGGGAGGAGGATTATGATCAGTGTGGATGTGACTTTGAAAGTCTGGATGTGCCCATTGAACCGGACATCTCCCCAGACAGACCTTTAGGTGAATCTCCCCCTAGGCTTTCTGAGTCCCCTTCTCATTTTTTGTTTTATAAAAAAAGTTGCTGAGACCCTCCAGCTTCCCTTAGAGGAGGCTTTGGATGAGCAAGAGGAGCCTGACTATGTAGAGATGATGGATATCCCAGAGTCCAGGAAATTGTCCATCCCTTTGCATAAATCTTTTAGGAAACAAACAATAAAAATTTTGAAAGCTCCTAATTCTGTGCCTCCTGTAGATAAAAAGATGGACAGGAGGTACACTTTGTCAGGTCCTGATACAGATTTTCTTTCACAGCAATGCAGTCATGTTGGGGTAGTTCAGGCTGCAGCCTGTGATAAAGCTAGTATTCCCCTGGCTTCACATCCTCCTGACAAGGACTCCAGGAAGATTGATGCCATGGCCAAAAAACAATACATGGCAGCATCCTTGGGACTCAGACAAGCAAACTATATGGCTTATGTTGCGAGATACCAGAAATCTAGATGGGATACTGTCATGGCCTTAGCCAAACAGATCCCTGGCCAGCTTGCAGAGGAGCTGGAGCAGGTGGCTCTTGATGGTATTGAGGCATCTAAGGTGCAATTCCATGCTGCAGTGGATTCTAATGATGTATCATGTAGAGTCATGGCTACATCTGTGGCTTTTCAGAGATTGGCCTGGCTCAGGTGTACTACTTTGTCACAGGATACCCAGTCTAAGGCTATGGATTTTCCTGTAGGGAAATTCTCTGTTTGGGAGCAGACAGAGAATTATATGAAGAAATGGATGAATATAGAACCACTTATAGGAGTGCACAAGCCAAGGAACGGCAAGCTACACCTCAGAGGCAGCCCTCAGGGTAGGGGAGGCCTTTCACAGGCCTTTTACCAGACCCAGGCCTCCTCTCTCAGCCTATGCTCAGAGGGGGTTCTTCAGAGGGAGAGGCAGACGGGGTACGAGCAGGCCTGCTCCCACCCCTCAGCCTAAAGCCCCTGCCAAACAGGCACCCTGATGGGATGCCCAGGGTCGGCTCTCCCTACCTGTAGGGGGCAGGCTGGCTTACTTCGTCCAGGACTGGGAGTCTTTAACATCAGACAGGTGGGTTCTGGAAGTAGTGAGCCAGGGTCTGGTTCTCAGCTTCAAAAATTTCCAAAGATGAGGCCAGATCTTTTCCACCTGCAAACCCTTTAGAGACTCTTGCTTTGGAAACAGAAGTCTCAACCCTCCTGGCTCTCAGAGCTGTAGAAGGGTTTCTCCCCACACCAGGGCAAGGGTCTGTACTCCAGGTACTTCCTTACCCCAAAAAAGACAGGAGAGTGGCGGCCTATCCTGGATCTAAGATATCTAAACAAGCACCTTTTAAAACCAAAGTTCAAAATGGTGACACTGGGAATGATTTTACCCTCCCTAAGGCCAGGAGACTGGCTAGCTTCCCTGGACCTCAAGGATGCCTACTTTCATGTTCTTATCAGAAGCTCCCATCGAAAGTACCTCAGATTCGAACTGCCTTCAGGCCATTATCAGTTCAGAGCAATGCCCTTCGGCCTCACTTCTGCCCCAAGGGTGTTCACAAAATGTCTGGCAGTAGTAGTTGCTCATCTAAGAAGGCAAAAGATTGCCATTTTTCCCTACCTGGACGACTGGCTCATTGTGGGTCAGTCTCCAGACCAGGTCATATCACACCTGCTAGTTACCCAGCAGCTGCTTACCTCTCTGGGCTTTCTTCTCAATCTTCCAAAGTCGTTTGGAACCTGTCCAGGTACTCACCTTTATAGGCGAGAACTGGACACAAAGCAGGCCAGAGCCTTCCTTCCCTTGGAAAGGGTAAGGACCTTTAGTGGCCCTGGCCTCGTCCTTCACTCTGCAGGTCTCTGAATGGCAAGGCATTTCCTGCAGCTCCTGGACACATGGCTGCCTCCACAGTTGTAGTGCAAGGAGCAAGATTTCAGATGAGGGACATTCAGTTCCATTTGAGAGCTTTCTGGTCTCAAAGAAGAGATTCCCTATCCAAGTTAATCCCAGTGACTTGAACCCTGATCCAGGCCCTTCAGTGGTGGCAGGATCAGAGCAATCTGAGACACGGGGTGCCTTTCATCCCTCTGTCGCACTCCTTCACCCTTACTACAGATGCATCCCTCTTGGGATGGGGAGCTCACATGGGCGACCTCTCCACCCAGGGGTTATGGTCCCCTCAGGAATCTCTGCTCCACATCAATCTGTTGGAACTCAGAGCTGTTTTTCTAGCACTTCAGGTTTTTCTGCATCTGTTCAGAACAAGGTGGTACAAGTCAGAACAGACAACACCACTACAATGTGGTACATCAACAAACAAGGGCACTAGGTCTTCGGCCTTGTGCACCAGGCGATGAAGTTGTGGTCTCTGGCTTATCTGAACACTTCCTCACAGGGCAGTTCACCTCCCAGGCAAGGACAATGTCCTGGCAGATGCTCTCAGCAGGATTTCCCAGGCCATCACGAATGGTCACTGGATCCCCTAGTAATGGGGATAGTGTTTGCCAGATGGGGCACCCTCAGATCTTTTGCAGCCCCAGACAATCATCAACTTCCACTTTTTGTTGCAGGCCCCCAGTGTTGGGCTCAGTCCCCTGGATGCCTTTCTCCTCGATTGGGAAGGGAAGTTTCTTTATGCCTTTCCCCCCTTTCCTCTCCTGTTCAAAGTACTAGTCAAAATCAGGTCTCAGCCCTGCAAAATGATCCTGATTGCTCCAGACTGGGCCAGGCAGCCCTGGTACCCACTCCTTCTGTCCTTAGCAGTCCATCTTCCCCTGTGTCTCCCCAGGAACCACAATCTGTTAACCTGTGCTCAGAGGAGAGTTTGGTATCCGAATCTCAAATCCCTCAACCTCAAGGCTTGGCTCTTGAGCTGTTAGAGTTTGCTGATCTACAACTTTCTCAAAGTGTTCTCGAAATCCTGAAGGCTGCTAGGAAGCCTTCCACCAGGGCTACCTATAACTCCAAGTGGAAAAGGTTTTCCATATGGTGTTCTGGGAAACATGTTTCCCCGGAATCTGCTGATCTACCCACTGTATTGGACTATATGGTCCATCTTAATTCTTTGGGACTGAGACCAGCTACCCTGAAAGTGCACTTGGCAGCTGTCTCTGCCTTCATTTCAGCAGGGAAGCCCTCTTCTCTCTCTGCTCACCCTGTATTTTCCAAGTTTTTTAAGGGATTGCTTCATACCAATCCTCCATTCAGGGACCCTGCCCCTGCTTGGGATCTTAATGTATGCATTGCTCAGCTGATGCAACCCCCCTTTGAGCCTCTGTCTTCGGCAGAGCTTAAGTATTTGACTTGGAAAACTGTATTTCTAGTAGCCATCACTTCTACCAGGCGCATAAGTGAGTTACAGGCTTTATCAGTAGAGACTGACTTTATTTCCTTTCACAGGGATAAAGTAGTCCTCAGGACTAATAGGAAGTTTTTGCCTAAGGTGGTTTCAGATTTCCACCTTAACCAATCTATTTCACTTCCAGTGTTCTTCACTGACCATTCCTCCTCTGGTGAGAGGAGGCTGCACAGCTTAGATGTTAAGAGGGCCCTAAGTTACTACATAGAGCGTACCAAGGGTCACAGGTTTGACTCCCTCCAACTGTTTCTCACTTATGGTGAGGTTGGGAAAGGGAGACCTGCCACTAAAAGATCCATTGCCAGGTGGATCGTTTCTTGTATCCAATTTTGCTATCAAAAGCTGGGTAAGGTTCCCCCCTCAGGCCTGAGGGCTCACTCTACCAGAGGTACAGCTGCATCTCTAGCTGCCTAGAGACATCCCTATCTTGGAGATATGTCAAGCAGCTACTTGGAAAACAGTACACACTTTCGCAAGCATTACTCCCTGGATATTCAGGCCAGGAGGGATGCTCGAGTTTAACACAACCGTGCTTCAGAGCCCTATTCCCTAAGTAGGTTCTGTCCCTCCTCCATGGAGGTACTGCTGTGTAGTCTGACTTGTTATAATATAGCAAGACTTATGTTGTTTGAAGAAAAATTACTCACCTTAGTAATGTTGTTTCTTCTAATGGAGTCTTACATATTATGACCTCCCCCAGCCTGCCCCTCTCAGAACTTCTACTTTGGGTATAGGTGGGCAGTCCACTGTTGGCATTTATTGATGTCTTCTTTCATGTTTGGGTGTTGTTTATTTAGTTAATTTATCTTATTTTCTGGTCCACTGACTTGAGTCTTGGTGTTGGGACCAGGAAAATGTGTGAATATGTTAGTAGCCAGTTGGCTAGTGTAGGTTACAGCTTCCACACAGAACCTTAGTGAGTTTTTGCTCAGAAGATCTGACGGTTTCGTTTGAAACCACCCTAACAGGGTTGCTTTTAACCGAGCTCACGCTCTAAGCTCCATGCTCTGCTTGGAAGTTAACTTTTCACTCGAGCAGTTCTAGTGGTGGGACAAACTGCACTTGTCATAATATAGCAAGACTCCATTAGAAGAAACAACATTATAAGGTGAGTAATTTTTCTTTCTTTACTAACACTCCAATCAAGGGAGTGCCTCTTACATACTTTGGATGTTCACCACATTCTGAGATACTACACTACCAGGACAAAGGATCTCAGAATGACTGATCAACTGTTTGTCTGTTTTGCTCACGAAAGAGAAGGCAATGCTGTCTCCAAGCAATGCCTATCTAAATGGTTGGCTCATTATATCACTTTCTGTTATGACAAGTATCACAAGATCCGGTCAGGTCGGGGGCCACTCCACCATGGGTGTCACTGCCTCTGTAGCTTGTTTTTAAGAATGTATCTGCAGCTGACATTTGCGCAGCCGCAACTTGGACTTCCATCCATACCTTTACGAAACACTACAGTTTGGACATTGCCTCTCACCGTAGAGTGGGCTTCGGTTGGCTGTTTTGCAAGGTATCCTTTCTGAGACCTTCACAGACAGAGGGTTCATCAGTTAGCTTTCCTCCTCCTGGGTGCTTCTCCTTGTTCCAGACTGCTTGGGACTCGGTACTGATGTAATTACCTACTGCAAGAGCCCTCTCGAAGTAAGATAGTACAGTTATGTAAGGACTTACCGTAACAGTAGATCTTCGAGAGAGGCTCTTGCAGTAGGTAATACCTTCCCGCCCTCCATCCCTCTTAGCTTTTTCAGCTCCTTTTCCAGGAAGGGAAATATCTGCTTCTATCTCATCTTGCCTTTTTAGCCCTTGGCGGGAAAGAACTGGAAGGCGGGCATGGGGGACTGCCCCTTTATACTGATGTTGCATGACTTAGGTCACCTGACGTGGTGGCGGTCCCCTGCTAGAGACTGCTAGCTAGAAATTTTTTCCGTGGGGTCCTGACACCTGCCGGCTTCAGTCCTATATGTAATTACCTAATGCAAGAGTCTCTCTTGAAGATCTACTGTTACAGTAAGTCCTTACGTAACTGTACTTTGAATTTGCTAAGGACCTTCTTGCTTGCTTCCAGGTAGGCGATGAGACCATATGTAAGGCTTGGATGCAGTATACCATGTGCAGTGGCTAGTCTAGTAGATGTGGTGAGGGTGTGTCTAACTTTATAGGTGAGTCCCAACTTTATGTTTACCGACTTGCAGATAATGTATAGATGGAGGTTGAAGTCCAGGGATTGATCCAGGGTGATTGCCAGGTATTTAAAGGACTGTACAACATCAAGTGGTATTCCGTGTGGACCAGAGATGGTAAGAGTGGAAGAACAGGCTTTGTGTCTAGGCGCAGAGTTCAGCAGTAGTCTGTTTTCCATAAGCCAAGACTGTGTGCATTCAAAAGCCTCGGTCAGGCTTGAGTTAATGATTGATAGGTCCTTGTCATTTGTATACAGCACCGTGTCATCTGCGTAGAGTACTGCTGAGCATGGGTCAGCTAGGGTGGGCAAAACTTGTTGTTGAATAGGGAGAACAGTAAGGGACCTAATACTGATCCTCAGGAACACCCATGCTGGTGGGAGCGTAACTCTGATTTGGTTTTATCAATTTGGACGGAATGCTGTCGTCAGATAAGTAGCTAGCCATCCAGGAGGTAGATGTAGGTGAGAAACCCAATGAGATAAGTTTTTCTAACAATGGGTAATCCACACGGTCAAATGCCTTTGTAAGGTCTATGAAGACTGTTTCTGTTAACATGTCCTTATCCATAGTCATCTTTACATGATTCATAAACTGAATAAGGGCAGCTGATGTGCTGTGTGCCTTCCTGAAACCATGTTGAGCCTAGGATAGTAGATTGTTTAGTTGTAGGTGTTTGGCTTTGAGCAAGGATTTTTCCTCCTTTTGATGGAAGTTAGGCAGTCACTGTGCAGCCATCTCGCCAGCTGTCTCTCTAACTCTTTGTTTTTTATGGGGACATGTTTGCCTTGGAGAGCCTGCACTGTGGTTACAAAGAAATCAGATGCTTTTTCCATGTCCCATGTCCAGCAGCAAGGGGACCTATCTGTGCAATGTAGGTCGGTGAATAGGGCACCCACGCTTGAGATTGGAGAAGTCCCTGAGAGAATTTCCGTGGTGGTGTCTTAGGGCATGTGCCTTCCAGAATCAGAACACAGGCGAGTGGTCGCTGACTGAGTCTGGAAGAGATCCTGCAGCCAGGACATGCTCGGTTCTATTTGTCATGATCCAGTCTAAAAAAGACTGATAATTGCTTGGCAGTGAAATTCGTGTAGGGCAGGAGACTAGTTGCAACAGGTTGAGCTTCCCTAGCTCAGCATTGAACATGTCTGCATCATTTCCCAACCAATTCAGATTGAGATCCCCCAACAAGAGAAGTTCATTCTTCCCCATAAGTGACGCCATATAGGTTATGACTGCAGTTAGACCATTTATGACACTTAGGGGAGTTATAAACATATAGAATATATAGCTTTGTGGAGTTCCCAAGGTTGAGATCCCCATGGATTATTTTGCAGGCAGAATTAGTTGTTGTAGAGAGGGTGGTGACATTGAAGTTTTCTTTAAAGTAGAGTGCAACCCCAACGCCTGTTTTGGGCGCAGGGCGGTCAGCTCTGAGTAGTCTATAACCCCTGAATACGCTCAGAGTCAGAGTTTACCTACTGTATAGTGGTATTAGTGTATACGAGGTACATTAGGGAGGGATCCAGGGTGACACCTAAAATTTTGAAGCTGGTCACATTCTCAAGTGAGGTGCTGTCCGGGGCTAGGGTAGTTAGAGGGGATGAGTTGTTTACCAGATAGGTTAACTTTCGGTTTTGACCCCAGAAGCATGGTTTTCATTTTACTAGTGTTTACCAGTAGCCTATTTCCTAGGAACCAGTTGTGTGCAGCTTGATAGTTGAGGGTCAGCTGTGCAGAGAGGTTTGCTGGGGACCTGGCACTATGAAATGGTACCAGGTCATCAGCATAGAGTATGGCTTTGCATGTTAGGCTTTCCTCAGGTAAGGAGTTTATCAACAGGGAGAAGAGGAGTGGGCCCAAGATGGATCTTTAGGGTACTCCAGTGGTTATGGCTCTCGCAGAGAGCACCCTTTCGAATGGGATTTCAAAACTTCCTCCTGCCATAAGGTGGAGTTATAAAAGACGCTGTAGAAAAATTTGGGGTCAGAATGTCAAAAACAAGTTATGCGGAAACGTTGAATTTTTTTTCCAATGTTTACTCATAACTATTTTTGCAGATTTTGGCTCCTGATGTTCAGCAGAAGGAAGGAAGGAAGGAAGGAAACACAACAGCAGTCTCCTTATCCACATATATCAGATTTGATTATTGCTTTACACCATAACTGGCCACCATTTCCAGCCAGTGTTTCTCTGATTCTCCATCAGCTTTATGAAGGCAGTGGTCCTAGGTAAAGATACAAAGTTTGTATAGAGGGTAGTGGATGGTCCTCCATTGGTAACCGGTCTGTTAACCATCGAGAGGTTGCCAGGGCGACCATGTAAACCTTGAGAGCGAAGCTCAGAGGTTTACATCACCATGTCAACCTCGAGTCGGTTAACAGTAACCGGTTGCCGATAGAAGGACCATACATTATTTTTTATAGTGTATGGTCCGAAGAAAAACGGAAAATGACTCCTTACTTTTCAAAACATAGTCACCGCCGCAGCCATTCAGTCCTTCCTTTACCGCTGCGAGCATCCCTCGGTTCCCGAATGTAAAAAAAAAAAAAAGGCATGCACATAAGCAGACCGATCCCTGTTGTTAACTCATCGATGTGACGTAGCATCGATATGTTAACAACATTACTACGTCACATCGATGGTATAACAACCTTAGGAAATGATGATTTCCTAAGGTTAACAGCGTTCTACCATACATTATAAATTAATATACCATGGTTTAAACATATTACACGCCAATGCAGTTTTTCAGTAGTTCAAACAAGTTTGTACTCACAAATATGACTCTAATTCGCCAACTGTAGCAACTCTGTAAATACATCAGATATGGAGCAGGACTCTCCTGCATGCCTTCAAACCAAATCTGGCATTCATCTCCATCTTGCTGACTCGAATACCTCCATACATGTGCACAGTCGCGCAGCATGATGATGTGAAATATACCATGACATGATGACATCACAAGTCACCGAACACAGGACATGTTCAAAATGTGTCTGCCTTGTGACTATAGTTACAAGGGGTGGTCTCCTAATGGAAACTGTGAATGTATCTGTGCGTTATTTAAAAAGTATTCAAAATCAACTGTAAATAAAAGCACTCAATTAAATTCAGCAAGTCACTTAGTCAAAAACATACAAGGTTACTCTCACTACTTCCTTATATTTGGAGACCTGGCTGTAAGAGTCACCGTAGATAGACTGTAACGTGGTAGGGAACGGCTAAGGGCCAGAGCATACAGCAAACACCTCTTAACATCCCAGTACAGCTGCTGCCAAAAAATCATACAAAAATTAATACAAATAAAAGAAGCCAGTTGTTTGGGGGTTAGGTTCTAAGGAGAAAAAGAGGGCAAAAGAGCAAAGCAAGTAAAATAAATTGATGGAAGATTACATTACAGGCATCCGACTCCAGAGTTTCCCAAGTGAACATATATATGATACTTTGATTGATCTTTATGACTTCATTCCTGAATTTGTTATTTATCTCCTGCAGCGATGGGTACTGCCACATCGGGCACAACTGCCACAGGAGTAGTTACCTGATGAGGCTGGACTAAACTGAACCCTGAAACTTGTGCATCAGTAGGTGGTGTATGATCTGACTGAACAAGGCTGTCTTTCAGATTGCACATTTTTGCTACCATTAGGTGGAGCCTCGAAACTTTTGCTCCTCGCTAGTCAACTTAAGTGTTCTCCATTGTTTATATAGAATATCCTCTCTTTTTCTTTTTTTTCAGTATATTTTACTGAACATTTACATGGTCAACATGGTGCATTACAGTAGCATTGAAGATTCTGTACGACACTGTGGATCATTTTTCTTTCCAGCATTGCTCCCCTGATACCCACCACAGTTTACCATGATATCCACGCCTTGCTGTTATGTCCAGCACGAGGGAGGCATCAGATGGGCTTACAGCTGTTACCCTAGTTCCTAGGCAGTGGGCTACCTATGGGGTTTTGGGTGTCCAGTCTTTCACCCAGTGGGCTCTGAGGTTTGGTATGCTGAAGGGACCAGGCCGGGGTCTGAGAGGGCATCTCCAGATTATCCAAGGAGCTCCCTGTATTTAGATAACAGTCCAGTGGTCTGTGCAGTAAGAGGGCATGACCATACCGCTAGTGGCTAGGGATCTTTTCTCAGAAGGTCTCATGGTATGAAGGTGGGATCTTTGCTCATGGAATGTAGTAACCAACTGTTCCTATAGGGAGGAGCAAATCTCAGCGCACTCATTAAGAATTTGTAACAGCATTCAGACACCAGTGAAAGCCAGCAATGGCATTGGCTGAAATAGCTCAGGTGACACTAGCCGAGTGGTGATTAACCCACAGGTAACGCCCGCTCGTTAGGTACCACCTGTGGCCAAAGACAGCAGCAGCACTCATTAGAGCCCGCTGGGTCAGTACCCAGATTGTCCGTGGAGCCAGAGGGTGCAGCAGTGAGATGGGAATAGGGCATATACCGTCTAAGGAGAAATGATACAACACCTTATCCGAACACCAAAAATGTTCCGTTCTTGTGTCTGTCAGACAGTAATCCTCTCTTGTTGTCCGGTGCGAAATAGGCGCCACAGTGTAAAAGAATGTGGAGCGTGCATTAGGAACGCACATCCAGGCACATCCTCACACTGACTGCAATGCAAGCAAAAGTAGGATATTGTAGGAGGCGGCAGTATGACTTTCCGCAAGTCCTCTGTATTTGCAAGCGATCTACGGCTCGCACAATGTCCCCGTCATGCTTGCCCTGTTACAAGCGCATTAATCACCTCAACGTCGAGCTCTACTGGATTAATACTCGCGGGTGGTTGAACCTTTACCGCTTCATGCACCAAACCCCCAGCTGGCATTAATCCTGACTGTATAGTCCTCCTGTCGGTGATTAATGCTTACGTGTCATTTCTCCATATGGTAAATAGAACTGTCCTGCTTCTCCTGGTAGACACATCAGGGACTGTTGGGGTGAGCCAGATTTTCCTTATGGCTTTCTTCTCCGCTGTGATCAATACCCCAAGGAGGTAGCAGGTATCAGAGTCCCGGCGCCTTCTGGGATATTGCAAAAATAGAAATAGGTTTTGGGGAGTGGAACAGGCATGCACATAATTCTGTCATATCTCCTTCCAGGGAGCTAAAGAAGGGCTGCAAAATGAGGCGTGCCCATATTATATGTGAATGATTTGCTCGTGGTTCACCGCAACCTCTCCAGCAGGAGGGGGAGTGTCCCAGAAGATAGTGGATTATTATTGTGGGGGTTCAGAAAAATCTGGTTGTGTTTTCCAGGTGTACTCCTTCCATTGGTGGGAGCTGGTGACCCTAGCAGATGCCTGCCATTCATGTTTTCACATGTCTGTGTCTACGGCTGTGCCTGTCTCCTCCCCCAATGATGTCTGTGCCAAGTGTGGCCTGCAGCGCTTGATAAAGGTGTGAAAAGGTGTGTGGCTGGACCTTGGATTTGAGGAAGTTAAAGCTGCATCTAATAATAACTGGGTACATTTCTGGGGTGCGAGCTCCTAGGAGAAGAGACATGATGAAATGTCGAAGCTGTAGGTAGCGGTAAAACTCAGTTTCCCTCAGGTTATACTGAGTTTGTAAGGTTGGGATGGGTTGGACCACATTACCTGAAAAAATGGTAAATGTACTGGAGAGAATATCTCTCCATATAATAGCCATGGTCCAGGTGGAGGGAGTAAGGTCCTCCAACAGCAATTGGACATAGTAGCAGGAGAAAAGCAGTCAAGTGTAGTTTCTGTCTGATAGTGTACCAGGTCTTTGCCTGGAATTGCAGTCAAGGGGTTCAGAGACTTAATTAAGTATGAGGGCACTGTCCTGTGATACTTCACCTATACGAATCAACAATTGGGTAACATGTCTTGTTCCATATCTAGCCAGGTTCCATGTGTGCCTCCTAGATGACGGTATATGATGAAACGTTTGGGGTCTGTCCAGAAATAGGACTGCAGCTGTGGGAGTACAAGACCTTCCAAGGCCTTGGGGAGGAAGAGTTGCTGTAGCTAAATGTGGGGCCTCTGCCCAGTCCAGGTAAATCTGGAGATCTTCCTATTGCAAGCTCTCCATGTCGATATTGGCAGTACTAGAGGGATGTTTTGAAAAAGTTATGGGGCCCTAGGTAGAAGCCATGTATACAACCTTTAGGATTCTGGTTAACGAGAGTGACAGAGTTCCCCAACGGGTGAAATCCTGTATTATGTGCTGGGTGAATGGGGCATAATTATCACCATATGCTGTCATAGCAGAGTGGGCTACATTTATCCCTAGGTACTTCAACTTTTGAAGGTCCCATTGGAAAAGAAATGCCTCATGCAGGTGTTGAGAGGAGTGAAATGGAAACTTAATGTTTCAGTTTTGGTAGTGTTCTGGTGGTACCTCGCGACTTCCCCAAATTTATGCAGCAAGTCAAACACATTAGGGAGGGTTCCACTCCACAGCCTCCTCCCACGCCTCTCTGGCAGTTGGGTTTTATTTCTTTGTTGATCTTATATCCTATATCTTTATTCTATCCCTTTGGGCAATTTTAGCCCTCTTTCTTTTCTTTCCTTTCCCACTTTGCTTCTCTCCTGGTTAACAGAACTGTGGTATGCAGGAGCCGGCATCGGTTACTGGCCAGTCCACTGGTGCCACGTCATATGTGGTCTCGTGAGCAGCGCCATCACGGACATCAGCCCCTAACTCTAAGCTGCAAAATTTGCCCCGTGGGCCGAGGGACGGGGATGTCCAAGGTCCTGAGTTTCTCCCACCCTGACCTGCCCCTCTTCCCTCCCTATCTCCGTAGGCCCCCTCCCACAACACAATCAATAGTGAAGTACTTGATCTGATGCTGCTGTCCTCCTACAGTCTGCGGATGATAATATGGCCTGTCTTGCTCTCTCGGCTACAGAGAATATTCTTAATTCTCCCAAATGCCAGTAAAACAGAATTTGTCGGCAGATGAGGACCACTTGATCCACCCAGTCTGCTCTTTTAACTCTTCTTACAGTATCCCTGCGGACCGTACATGATCTCTGCTCCTTCCATCCATCTCGTTTCTTTTCCCCTACTGCTGATCCCATGCTTTTTTTAATCCTTCCACTGATTTAGCCGCAACTACCTCAGCTGGCAACCTGTTCCAGGGATCCAGCACTGTTTCTGTGAAGATGAATTTACTTGCATCTCTCCTGAAATTACACCCTTCCAGCTTCACATCACGTTCCTTCATTCTTCATTCTCGAGCACATCTCCTAAAAAATACTCCCCTCCTGCATTTTATTCACCCTATGTATGTATTTAATTGTCTCTATCATATCACCTTTCTCTCTCTCTCTCTCTGTCTCTCTCCTTTCCTCCAGGCTGTACATATTGAGTTCCCTCAGTCTCTTCTTACCAGTCTTCTGTTGTAGGCTCCCCACCATCTTAGTTGCCCTCCTCTGGACCGCCTCAACTCTGACTGTGTCCTTCTGTAGATGTGGTCTCCAGAACTGTATACAGAGCTGGCCCGGTGGTGCCGAGGATTGAAGCGCTGGATGCCACACCTCGTGCCACATTCTGGGAGGTGCCTGAGTCGGCAGGTGTGGGGCCTGCAGAGGCCGGCAGTTATCCTGCATGACTGGGAGTTTTTCCGTTTTCCCCTGGGAGATGTGGCATGCACTGATGTCAGGGTGCATGTGCCGATGTCTGCCATGTCCCCTCATCTTTTAGCTCTGGCTGTGTCTCCTGGCTTCCCTGAAACAGATCAACACAATTAGCCCCCGGTGGAGGAGAGCGGTCCTGCGGACACTAAATCCTTTTCCCCTTGTCCGGCCCTCCGACACTTGGGCTCGCTTCCGAATCCAGGTTGTCGGCATGTCAGGTACTAGTGCTAACTGCACCAGTGGGCCAGCTTGCCAGTCTCTCTTCTATATAAGAAGCCTCAACAGTGAACCTTTTTATAGCAGAGCAATTTCTATGTGCCCTCAGCATTTGTCTATATGGAATGTTTTTCTTCAGTAGGCTTGGGTGGAAGCTGTTGAAGTGTGAAGCAGAAGTTGATAAGGTAGCTACATTTTACACTAGTGAAAAGGTCAGTACAACACCATCAAGTAACAAAACATTACTTAAAAAGCTTGAAACGTTGAGAGAAAAAGAGTCCATCATGAATGGCGCATCATAATCTTTGCTAAGTATGTTAAGAATCTTAGAATCCTTCATGGATTAAGAGTTCTAACTGAACCCAGTGTGAGGTTTCCTGATGAGCAACTCATACAAAAGGAGAGACGCAATCTGTTGATTACTTTTGCAGACAAAAAACAGTTACCAGACAGAATAGTTTTTGCAACTCTGTTCTCAGCAGTGTTAGTAGAATTAAGAGTATTCTCTTCTCCGTAAACACTGGAGAACCCTTAAGTCGGCTAGTGAGGGAACAAGTTGTGTGGCTCCACCCCTAGTGTTAACAATAAAAAATGTGCAGCTCTGAACCACTGCCTTGTTCGATTAGATCATACTTTGCCTACTGATGTACAAGTTTCGGGGTTCTGTTTTAGTCCAGCCTCATCAGGCAACTACTGATATGGCAGTTGTGCCCAGTGTGGCAGTACCCATCGGCTGCAGGAAATAAATAATAAATTCAGGAATGAAGTCCTCAAGATTAACATAGCATCAAATGTACTTCTAACAATGTCATATTTACAGTGACTTGCAAAAGTATTCAACCCCCCCTTGAAAGTTATCAGATTTGTCTGGATTACAAATGAGACTTATATATATTATTTCAGTCAATATTTGTACTGCAAACTCATATGCTCTAACAGTATATTGTCAAAGCCAAAATTAATTATCCGTCAGCAGATCTTTTAAAGAAAATTAAAAAGTGGAAAATGCTGCTTGCAAAAGTATTCAACCCTTACACATTAGTATTTGGTAGAGCCACCTTTTACTGCAATAACAGCTTTAAGTCTTTTGGGGTAAGTATCTACCAGCCTTGCACACTGTTCGGGAGTGATTCTTGCCCATTCTTCTTGGCAGATCTGTTCCAGGTTGTTCAGGTTGGTTGGGTGACGCTTGTGCACTGCAAGTTTCAAACAGTGCCACAGATTCTCGATGGGATTGAGATCTGGACTTTGACTTGGCCACTGTAGGACATTCACCTTTTTGTTGTTTAACCACTCCTGTGTTGCTTTGGCCTTGTGCTTGGGATCATTGTCCTGCTGAAAGGTGAAGTTTCTCCCAAGCTTCAGTTTTTAGCAGACTGAAGCAGGTTCTCTTGCAGTATCTCCTGTATTTTGCTCCATCCATTTTCCTTCAATTTTAACAAGATGCCCAGTCCCTGCTGATGAAAAGCATCCCCACAGCATGATGCTGCCACCACCATACTTCACTGTAGGGATGGTGTTTCGAGGCATGGGCAGTGTTAGGTTTGTGCCACACATAGCGCTGAATTGTGGCCACAGATCTCTATCTTGGTCCCATCAGACCACAAAACCTGTGCCACATCTTAGCTGGTCAATACTCATGCTTTCTGGGCAAACTCCAGATGTGCTTTGATATGGTTCTTTTTGAGTAATGGCTTCTTTCTAGCCACCCTCCCATACAGGCCAGTATTATGCAGAGCTCTTGATATGGTTGACTGGTGCACCTTCACCCACTCTCAGCCACTGAACTCTGTAGCTCCTTCAAAGTGATTGTTGGCTGCTCTGTGGCTTCCCTCACTAGTCTCCTTCTTGTTCGGATGCTGAGTTTTGAGGGACGGCCTTGTCTAGGTAGTGCCTGGGTGGTGTGATGCAGCTCCACTTCCTCACTATTGATCCAACAGTGCACACTGGGATATCCAAACACTTGGATATTATTCCGCACTTTTCCTAATTTATGCATGTCTATTACTTTATCTCTAACTTCCTTAGCATGCTCTTTAGTCTTCATTTCACACCCTTCCTTCAGATTCACAGTCTGACCAATGGTCATTAAACTGAGGGGGTTTATCCAGAAAATGTGAGCTACTTTAATGTTACAGAGGAGGTGAGGCCAATTGTAAGCCAATTGTATCTCGTTAGGGCAATATTTTCATCTGTGTAAACTTGGAGCTTCAGAGCACAGGGGTTGAATACTTATGCAAACAGCATATTTCAGTTATTTCGTTTTCTTAAAAATATATTCTAACATGAAACCAGTGTCGCTTTATAATAATTATTTTGAGGGTCAGTCTTTTTAAATAAAATATTACACAGAACAAAATCTCAATGTATCATTTGTCATTCAGACAAATCTGACAACTTTCAAGGGGGGGTTGAATACTTCTGCAAACCACTGTATATTGCTAAAACATTGAGATAGTTAAAAACTAGAACTTCTGTTTTTGCCATAGAAGTTTTTCTCCTGTCAGTTGGTGCAGGCAGGCTTTTAATCGTGTCCTTACCTCCTCTCATCCGCTGCTCAGTGGCCCCCCCTTGAGAGCGACACCATGACAGCGACAGTTGCTGTAATGTTTTCACTGACGCAGCTTCTCGCGGTGTTCTGCCCCCTTCCCGGAACAACTCTGACCCGGAGTTGATTATAATTAAATGCAAAAAGCACTTTCTTTTGTAATGACACTATACCGGTGTCTCGTATAGTGCTGTCGCCAAAGGGACATCTGAATTGTGTGTTGAGCACAAGTGGTGCTTCGTCCACCGCTGCCATACTGGACCAACCCACCTGGAACTCCCCACGGATTGCTCCCTGTGGTGGGACTGGAAGGGGAGGGCCATCGTCCCTCACCCAGTGATGCACATCCAGACTTGGGCAGGTAGTCTGCCAATGATGTGGGGCGGAGGAAGATGTGCAGGGCTTCATGTAGCCCACCCCAGCCATTTTCTGCTTTTCTTCCTTAGCCCTGCTGCAGCGTGCGCGTGCGCGAGTGTGTGTGTGTGTGTGTGTGTGTGTGGAGGCACACAGGTCTACAGCGCCGCAGCCCCTCCCTTTGTGTCTCTTGCATTGCCTGCCCTTCCCCAAGCCTCCACCTGGGGTCAGCCAAGGGCCAAGAAGGGAAGCCACCCCACCCCGGGAGAGGAGAGCTGTCCTCCAGGTGTTCAGTCCTACTCTCCCCCGCCACACACACCTCTGGCTGATTTCAGCGATCTGAGCTTGCTCCCGAACCAGAGTTGCTGGCATGAGAAAAGGAAAGGCACGATCGCATCAGCCATCTTAGCCACAGGAGTCCACTAAAACTAGAATTTCTGAGCATAAATGAGCTATAGGGAGAAATGATGAGACCTCCAGTGTAACATGTCATTTCTCCCTGAAGAATCACATACAAACTTCATGTAGAGAATTGCTTGTAACTGTATTGGTCCTTGTACAAAAAGATGAACAAAGTGGCTGATTTGATACTTTTACCGGACCAAAAAAGAGATGCACCTAGCACAAGCTTTCATGCTACACAGAGTCCTTCATCAAGTAGTGGCAAAATTGACAAAAACAAAGCTGAAAATATATTGAGTAGAACTAAAAAACTTTAACACACAGGTGCACAATCTTTGAAATCCTAGTTGGTTATAAATCAGATTAGAAAAGTAATGTGCTCTCCATGGATGCAGTGTGGTCATTCACATTTCCTCTCATACACCGAAAGCAAATAGACTAGACTGTTCAGCAGCTGGACAAGTCTGTACTTGGTTTCAGTGTGGCACAGGGCATGTGAATGACCAAATGGAGAGCTAATAATAGCTTCATATATTGATAAGATCTATACACTCTCCCTTGGCTGTTTCCAGGCTCTCATGTCACCTTGGGAGGTTCTGGGAGGCGTGCGGCTCTTGTCATGAAATCGGCAGGTAGGGGCGACAGGATCAACCAGATAAACTTAAAATACTACAGTATGTCAGAAGGTAACATTTTTATTTTAAGCAGAAAGCCCATCATGCTGCCCCACACTATGTGTGGGTATTTGCAAGTGGACGCTTTCCTTAAATGCTTGTGTTCTAAGAGCCTCCCTAAAAACATAGTGCGGTGTGTGTCACTGTTTCTGCTCCATACAGACATATTTGCAGAGTTGCTGCAACTGATAAAGTAAACTGAACCATATTGGTGAGTGCAGACTTGTTTGAGCTATTGGAAAACTGCATTGGCATGTAATATGTAATGTTCATACCATGCCGTATTAATTTATAGACTTTATCTTTACCTAGGACCACTGCCATAAAGCTGATAGAGAATCAGAAAAACGCTGGCTGGAAATAGTGGCCATGTCACAGCGTGACAGAATAAACTTCAGACAAGGCAAATTTACAGGTTTAAAACACACCTTGGTGTGATATTTATTTGTCAAAGGTTAGAAAATAATAAATGAAAACAACAAAAATTGCAAAGAAAATCACTACTTATCATCAGTAGTTTCACAAAATACAGTCCTGGATCTTAGAGCTCTAAGACCCTTCTCATCTGCATTCAACAGCTTGTCTACAGTAGCACCGCTCTCCTTCACTCTCAAGACTGAACTGTACTAGACTGAACTGAAGTAAACTCTGTGAAGAGGTATTTATATCTTTTGGTGGGGGGGGGGGGGTCACCTGACTAAGCCTTTTCTGTATTTACAAGTCTGGACATGTTTCATGTCTGAACATGTTTCAGAACCAAGGGGGAGGGGGTTTGTGTCAGAATTTCCTGGTTCAGTTAAAGATACAATGTATATAACCACAGATATTGACTCTCTATATGTCTTATCCACAGTGACTAAGCACTTTTACACATAGAACCTTGTACAGTAACAAGTTTATAATGTGAATTTACGAAAATACCTTTAGGATTTCTTATAACTGTACTAATCATTACATTATTATTGTTTTATATGACTTCTGAATAATATTTCTTTAAAAAGGCTTTATTAACTGTATTCATTCCTGCTATCTTAAATAGCCTTCATGCTTTTTATATGCAAAATGTACTTATGCACTTTACACAACACCTCTCCGGGTGTTTGGCATCATTCCAGGGACTGGATGGATGGAAATGGAAAAAGAATGAAAGGAGTGAACCAGTATGAAGTTTAGTAGGGACAGTAAAGAGCTACGCTAGGTGGACAACGGTGGGGGGGAAAGAAGAAAAGCAGAGAGAAAAGCGTTAACTGTTGTGCACAGACATTTTGGTAGCTAGGAAATGAGGTAGAAAAGTGGTCCTTCAGTCACAGCCAAGGGTGTAGCCTAACTCCGCCACAGGCCAGTTATGGTGTAAAGCAACAATTAAATCTGCTGTATTTGGACAAGGAGTCTGCTGGTGTGTTTGCCTTTTTTTCATTTGCTGAACTTTTGTTTATGTGGCAGACCACGCGGTTTCTAAGGGAGGCTAGTCAGCTTGTGCTTTTTGGCCACAGTGTTAAACGTATCATTTGTGTTAACCCACCGCAAGAACATTGATTGTATTTATTTTGTTTTTGGTAACTGGGTAAGTACACTAGACAACAATGTGCCTTTTTTCAGGTACCTCCCAGGAGATTACATTTCACAAACAGATAATGATTTACTTATTGCAAGTACGGGTAATGATTCATAAGACACAGCACAAGAGCAAAGAACAGTTTGTGCAAGTAAGGTGGGTAAGCTGATGGAGACTGTCCTGAAGGAGAGGCTACTGGCCTTCCTGGAGCCTAAAGGACTACAGGACAGCAGACAGCATGACTTCAAAGTGGCAGATCCTGCCAAACCAACCTGGTGAGTTCTATGACTGGCTAACTAGGCAATTGGACGTGGGCCATGCAGTGGATGTCCTGTACCTGAACTTCAGTGAGGCATTAAACTCAGTGTCTCATGGGAGGCTGGGAAGTCAGCTAGAAGGCACCGAGGTTGGTGCAAATGTAAATGGGTGGGGAACTGGCTTCAGGAAGACAACAGAGGTCAGTGGGAGCTCTCATCCCCAGGGTAGTGACTGAGCGGTGTTCCGCAGGGCTCGTGTTGGGACCAGTATTTTGGGATATTCATTACAGACATATCATTGGGCATAAAAAGCAAGAGCAGTCTGTTTGCTGTGACACTAAGATGGGAGCGGTGGTGGATGATCTAGGGGATGCAGGGTTGCAGGATGATCTGGCAAAGCTGAAACCTGGTCGGACACCTGGCAACTGGGGTTCAATGCCAAAAAGTGCAGGGTGCTGCATTTGGGGTGAAAAGCCCATGGAGGAGTCACCGGCTGAGGGGTGCAGTTAGCCAAGACAGAGGAGGAGCAGGATCTGGGGTGCCCATTACGGGGTCAATGAACAACTCGGCACATTGTAGTAAAGCAGCTGCAACGGTCAACAAAATGGTGGGTTGCATTGCAAAGGGTACATCCTCGAGGAGAGGGGAGGTTATTCTGCCACTGTATAGATCATTAGTTAGACCACACCTGGAGTACTGCGGGCAGTACTGGTGCCTGTATCTGAAGAGGGACATTAAGTTACTGGAGGGGATGCAGCACAGGGCAGCAAAGATGATCAAGGGGCTGGGGACTTACCATATGAGAGGAGGCTGAGGGAGTTGAACATGTACTCGCTGGAGAAGAGGAGGGACGGGGGGATATGACTGAAACCTTCAAGTACATGAAAGGAATAAACAAGATGGGTACAGAGGGGCTGTTCAAAGTAAGGGAGCGGAGGGACACCTGGGGCCATAATATGAGACTGGAGGGAGGAAGGTTCAGGAGGGAGATGAGGAGACACTTTTTACGGAGAATGTGGTAGCTGGGTGGAATGCATTACCAGCAGAAGTGGTATCCAGTAGAACAGTGGACTGCTTCAAAAGGGGCTGGGGCTGGGACATGGCAAGGGAGGGTCAAGGGAGGGAAGGGTGGGAGGGAAGGGCAACTGCAGAATAAGGGGTGCTAGCTGCACATTTGAGCAGACTTGATAGACCACTAGGCCTTTATCTGCTGACAAAAGCATGTACATCATAATGAATAGCAATGGCATCGCTACTACAGACCCAACTCGTGACAGCGGATTGCCTCAATACTGCCTTCTCTGACCTAAGCTCTGTCCTCCCAAACAATTTTTGACCCAATCCTGCCTCTATCCCTCCTGCCTTGCATCGCCCTCCTTCTGCCTGCACACTATAATCCTCCCACGTAGCCAGGCCGCACCTGCTAAAAGCCCTTAGTAGCAGCAACCCCAGCTATGACCCCCTAGACTCCAGGATCCTCCGCCTGGTCTTGGATGTCGTCCTAGTCCCCTTACAGACCTATTAAACTAGTCTCTATGCCTCGGTCAGTTTCCCAATGCTTGGAAATCGGCCAAAATCACCCCTATACATAAGAGTGGAGATCGGTCCGCACCTAACAACTACCAGCCGATCTCTATCCTCCCCCCGCTCTCTAAAGCACTAGAAAAAATGGTCTCTCTTCAACTCTCTGAGTACCTGGCCAGATATGATACAATGTGCCCAGAACAACATGGTTTCTGCCCAGGACACAGTACCACTACTGTGCTCCTGGAGTTCTCTCAATACCTGCACTCTGCTCATGACTCCGGCAACCTTGCCGGTGCAGTGTTCATAGACCTCTCCAAGGCTTTTGACACTGTTTGTCACCTCCTCCTGCTTGACTCCCTCCACCAATTTGGCTTTTCCCCTGGTCCCCTTGCCTGGTTCTCCAGCTACCTCTCTTCTAGGTCCCAGTGTGTGAAGATAAACGGCTCCCTGTCCAGTACCCAGCCAGTTCGTTCTGGGGTACCCCAGGGCTCCATTCTGGGCCCTGTACTTTTCAGCCTCTACCTTAACACTCTCCCCAGCTCCTGCACAGGAAGAATGCTTCTCTATGCAGATGATGCGGTTCTTTTTGCCTCCCACCCCGATCCCTGTTCTCTCCAGATATCCCTCCAGCACACCTACAACCAAGCTGAAAAGTGGTTCCTTGACCACAGACTTGTCATTAACCTAAAGAAGACTAAGTCGGTGCTCTTCTCCCATCACCAAAACAAGGCCAAGAGTGCCCCCCTCTTCATTCTCCCCAGCACTCTGCACCCACTGGAACAAGTGACCTCTTGCAAATATCTAGGCATCACTTTCAACTCGGCTCACCTTCCACACCCACATCAATGCTCTATCCTCTGCCATAAATTCTCAGATATTCCTACTATACTGTCATAGAGATTGCCTCCCTAAGTTGCCCTCCAGCCTGCCATCACCTCTTCCGTCCTGTCTCCTAATGAACTATGGCTTGCCCATTCTTCTCAGCGGACTGTGCCGCCTTGACTAAATCCAGCTCTCAATAAGGCCTGCAGGCTCCTGACTGGAGCCGCTAGCCACACTCACTCTTGTCTGCTCTACTCCACCGCCAACCTGCTCACAGTTGAGGCGTCTGCTTCTACCATACCTGCCTACTCACCAGAACATCTCTTCTAGGGCTCTCCCTCTCAGGGGTCACTGCTTCCCTATGGCATGCATCCTTGTCTGTTGCCACACGTAGCTCTGTTAAGGCCACTTTTCTAGTGCCCAGAGGTCCTTCCATTACCGAGCCCCTGCTTGGTTCAACTCTCCCCGACCCTGCATCACAGACATTGCCAAAATTGGTCCTTTCAGAATCGCCCTCCGGAACCATCTTTTCAGTACTCATTGCTGTAGATGCACCTAATTAATCCCACAATTGGATCCTCCTGTCAGGCCTCCCTGACTTGACAACGTCCTCCGGACAGCCTATCCTCTCCCCTTCCTCCCACCCACCCAACTCCCCATCCCTACCTCCACCATCTCCAGGTATGATCTAGGTACTGTATGTCCAGGGCTGTACCCCAATGTAACACTTGGGTACCTTGTATATGACTATAACCTATTATAAGTAACATTATTATGTAACCTGTGTGTACTCTGTTTAATGTTGTGCACCTGTACTCTTCTCACTGTTGTAACCACGCTATGTAACTTTGTCTACCCCCCCCCGCGACAAGGTGCCTTTGTAAATGAGTCCATGACTTAAAGGTTATAAATCCGACTATTCTAATAAATAAATAAAATAAAACAACTCACTTCAAAACACTTCCATAGTGGCAGATTACATTTCATGAGAATAAATAATGATTTGCAACGCACAAGACAGTTCATAAAAATACGGCACAGTAAATAGCAGCTGAAGTGCAAAAACAAAAACACTTCCATAGTAGCAGATTGCAGATACATAGTGCTTCATAGCGACAGCACACATTACAAACATTTGGGAACAGGAGATTTTACAGGAGATTGCGATTAAAACAAAATAGTTGTCCATTACAGCTGTACAGAAGACTTAGGACTTTAAGGCGGGGTAGCCCTAAGGAGGACAGTATAGTACATGAGATTGGGAACTGCAGTAACTACTTGTCATGTGAGGGTGAGTTGACAGAAGGCAAAGACTCCTCAGGGTGTTGAAATAAGTTTGAAATGGGTCAGACTGGGAGTTGAGGAAACAGGGTTGGAAGCAATTGCAGGTAGTGGATTGTAAGTGATGGGCTTTGAGGCTGATTTGAAGGACTGGGTGGAGGTGGAGCCGTGAAATGTTAATGGAAGAGAGTTCCAGAGCTTACGTGTGAAAGATGAGAAGGCCAATTAACCCATTTTAGTAGCGTACCTAGGTGTGGCAAGTTGGGTAGGGTCACGAGATCTGAGGGAGTAAGTAGCACTTGTGCTAGGAAGGTGCAGGATGGAAATAGCAGAAGAGGGGGACAGTAGTTTCTTATGTATAAAGCAGCCTAGAGCAAAGGATTGTGATGCCAAGGGAGATAGCCACCCTAAGGAGTTGTAGAGTGAACAGTGGTGAGTAAGGTGTGGGGGTGAGAAGGCAAAGCAGTAAATGTTGTTATAAGTGACATCCACTTGTGTAAGGACCCCAAGGGGTTTTAGAGATGAGGGCCTGTATTATAGGCAGGGGAGGAGTAGACCCTGTGCAGTGGTTTTCCAGGTTTTGGGGGTAATGAGAATAAAGTTAAGGCAGTAGACCATCCCAATTCGTGTGTTAGCAGTTTTACATTGATTAGTGATGTGGAGTGGAAATCTAGGCGATGGTCTAGGGTGATGCCTAGGTACTTGAATTCCATGACTGTGGAGGCGAGGGGCCATTGCTGCATCTGATATCTGGGGAAGTGCAGGAACATGGCGGATCCTGGACCCAAATAGCATAGCTTAGGATTTTGCAGCGTTGAAAACCAGGTTGTTTGCCACAGACCATTTCTGTATGAGTGCTAATTCCAGATTGAGTTAAGAGTTAATGTGTTAAGTGCTTTGAGCACTGTGATAAAGGGTTATACCATCAGAATACATAATTGCGGAGGAGGTGGAGACAGTGGGGAGATGATTTATGAAAATGGAAAAAAGGAGTGGGCCGCGGTTGGGACCCTGGGGGATGCTCTGGGTGACTGGCAGTTTGTGAGAGCAAGCCGTGCTAAACTTGACAAACTGGCAGCACTCAGACTGGTTGTTAGCAAATCGTGAGATGGCATGGGGGGATAAGCCCAAGTCAGCTAGTTTCTGAGTGAAAAGGAGTGGGCAGTGAGATCGAATGCCTTGAATAGGTCTATAAAAATGGCCCCAGTGAGTTGCCCCTGATCCATGGCGGTTTTGATGTCATTGGAGAACTTGATGAGGGCCATTAATGTACCATGGCTCTTGTGGAAACAGTGTTGGCAGGGGGTGAGGTTGGGAGATTCTAGATGGTCTGTAAGTTGGGAGGCAACTATTTTTTTCAAGGGGCTTGCCCAGAAGCGGCAGAAGGACAAAGGGACAATATTGAGATAAGTTATTCGAAACCCCCTTTTTAGGAACTGGGACTACTTTTGCTACTTTCCAGAGCATTAGGACTGTGCCGGTGATGAGAGATCAATTGTAAATGTGGGTAATAGGGATGGTTAGGTGCTGGGCCCCAAGTTCTAGAATCTTGGTCTCAATCCTGTCAGGGCCAGGGGCAGCATTCAGTGGTAGGGATTTAAAGAGATGCAGGGCCTCACTTCTTGAGACAGTTTTCAGATGGAAGGAGTCGTGGTGGGGTGAGTGTCCTGGGTGGGGGAGGTTGAGACGGGTATAGAGAGAGGTCCGTAAAGTAGGCATCGAAAGCATTGGCTGCTGTTTGGGGGTTGTTGCAATGAGTGTTGTTAATTTATTTTATTTTTTATTTATTGTATAATCGGATTTACAACCTTTTGAGCCAGCAGCTCGTTTACAAAGGTACCTCGTCACAGAGAGAACACACATGGTTAACATAATTTACAGAGTACAGCCAAGACAGAATAACAGATTTTTACATGTTTACAGAATACAGACAAACAGAATCAACATAGTTTTACATAGGTTGCATGAACAGAGATACATAGTATTACATACAACTGCTTGAACACATGTGTAGTTAAATAAACATTTCAAGTAGTACCAGCTGGTACTAGCAGAGGAGAGAGTGGGGGGGTGGGGGTGTTCAGCCCTGTGGGCATGTCATTAGTGCCAGAAGAACAGCAGAGTATCTTTTAGTGACAGGTGCAGCAGCAGGTGTTGAACAGCAGGTCTTGTAAGGCAGCTTTGAAGGGGCAATTTTGGGTGTTGGAAATGGCTGCGGGAGTGAGTTGAACCAGGTGAGGGCTCTGTATCTGAATGACCTCTGAGCCCGTGAGGTCCTAGTTCTGGGCACTAGTAGAGTGACCTTGTCCGAGTTGGGTGGTGGCTCTGGGGTGTATAAATTGGATGGAGGCAGACACCCCTGGGGGAGAGAAGCCAAGTAGGATCTTCTTGGTTACCAGGCTGGTTTGGTAGCGGATATATTTGTCGAGGTTTAGGAGTTTGGCCATGTCGTAGAGTTGACAAGTGTGGGTGAGTCTGGGGGGCACTGGTTGGTAGCCTGCAAGCCTTATTTAGCGTGAGTTTAATCTTGCTGGGGGCAGTGGAGTCCAGCAGCACCATATACTGGGAGGCCGTAATCAATGAGGACATTACTGCAGACGTGATGGCGAGCCTGAGGGCATCAGGTGGGAGGCAGTCCTTATGCCAGTTGAGGATGCCAAGGCGTACGTTTGCGGTGGAAGCAAGGGCTGTAATGTGGGCATGAAAGGTGAGGGCCGAGTCAAATGTGATTCCAAGGTATTTGTACGAGTAAACTTGTTTGAGTGGTTGACAAGTGCTCGGGAAGATTTGGAGGGGACTTTTGCTGGCTTTGTTCTTGGGGTGGGCAAAGAGCATTGTCTTAGTTTTTTTGAGGTTAATTACTAGTCTGCTCTTCTTAAACCAATTCTCAGCATCATTGAAAGAGTGCTGGAGGGAGTCTTGGAGGGAGGTGAGATTTTTGTGAGCTGCATAAATCACGGCATCGTCAGCATATAGTAGAATATAGAACTGGCGCTAGGCAGGGCGTTTAGGTAAAGGCTAAAGAGTAGTGGGCCCAGGATAGAGCCCTGGGGAACCCCTGAGCAGATGGGACGGATTTCTGAGAGCACCCCATTGTTTTTGACATGCTGGGAGCGGGCTGATAGGTAGCTTGCACACCAGGAGAGAGGGCCAGCAGAGAAACCTGTATGGTTGAGGGCATTTAGTAGGAGTGGGTGGGAGACAGTGTCAAAGGCCTTAGAGAGGTCAATGTACACTGCCCCAACTAGGGAGCCGTGGTCCAGGGAGGTGTGTAGGAAGTTGGAGAACTCCATTAAAGCTGTGCCTGTACTGTGACTAGCTGGAAGCCATGCTGTTCTGGACACAGGATGTTATATTTTGCTAGATATTCCATGAGTTGGGTGGCCACCATTTTTCTAAGGCTTTGGAGAGGGAGAGAATGGAATTGGCCGATAGTTGCTGGGGGCAGACCGGTCACCACGTTTGTGGATAGGTGTGACTGTTGCAGTTTTCCATGCTGTGGGGAATTGGCCCAGACAGAGGGATCGGTTCAGTAGTTCTGTAAGTGGGACCAGGACCTCACCCAGGACCAGGCGGAGTATTTTTGGATCCAGGGAGTCGCTGCTAGAACTGGTGCCTTTTAGTGCTTTAAGCAGGAGTGGTTTGGCTTCCCGAACTGATACCTTGTGTAGGTAGAACCAGGGGCGTTGTGGATCTGAAGACGGCGGGTTATGAGTACGGTCGAAAAAGTTACTCGGGAGGACAGGGCTAAGATCAGTAAAGGAGGAGTTAAGGCAGTTGGCAATGTTGGTGGGGTCAGTGATGGTGGTGCCATTGACTGTAAGGTGTGCTGGGAGGGGAGCGTGATTTCCCAGTTATTTCTTTTATATTGTCCCAGAAATTCCAGGCGCAGCCCCATGAGGAGGTGAGTGGCTTGGTAGTGGTTTGCCTTGACTTTGTGGATGACCCACGTGCACCTGTTCTGGGCAGCAGTATATGCCTGCCAGTCGTCATCCCGATCAGTCTCAGTGGCTGTATGCCAAAGGTTATCCCTGTCCTTGAGTAGTTGGAGTAGGGCAGGGGTGACTCAGTGTGCATTTTGTTTTTTGGAGCGGATCATGGTGAAGGTTGCAAAAAAATCACAGGCCTTGGTAAAAGCTTGTGAGAATAGGTCGAGGGCAGTGTCAACGCTTGTTGCATGGCAGATGGGAGACCAGTCAATGTGAGCGAGGAACTGCCTGAGTTTTAACAGTCCTCCTGGGCGAAGGCGCCTGCGGTGAGTAGTTTGGGCTGCGGGTGTGGGGGTGGGGGTAGACCAGAGGAATAGGAGAGGGGAGTGGTCATTTAAGGAATCTGGGAGGACTTGAATATCCTGAACCTTTTGGGGGCGGTTTGAGACAATGATGTCTAAGAGGGTGTTTGTCCCTGACTTTTGGTTCGTCTGGTGGGTTGTGAAACAAGCTGAGTCGGGTCCAATGCAGCGAAAGTGTCTCTTATCGTTGAGGCAGTGGGACTGAGCAGTTACATTGAGGTCTCCTACTAGGACTTGTTGAGCCTTATGGGGAGGAAGAGATATTCGGTGAGAGATGATTTTGCGGGGTCTGGTTCCTTGGGGGGGATATAGGAGACTGTGAGATAGAGAGAGCTCTTGGATGGGTCTGGGGTGAGTTTGAGAGCGAGGGCCTGGGCACCATCTACAAGCTTGGGGGCTGGGAGGGCGTGGCCTATGATGGTGTCATGAGCATAGAACGCACAACCGCCTCCTCGTTTACCTACTCTATCCTCGCGATATAGGTTGTAGCCTGGGAGGGAGACAAAGGAGTCTGGGGTGGACTTAACCAGGTTTCTACTAGGGCTAAGATGTCTGGTTGGTGTGATATAACCCAGCACTGTATGGCAGCAAATTTTTAAGCAGGCTGCATACATTCATGAGGCAATCGAGTCCGTTGGACTTAGTTGGTGGATTGGCGGGGCAGGGCCTGGGTTTGGATGGATATATTACCAGAGGAGTAGTAGTATGACTAAGGCTCTAGCCCTGGGTTGGCAGTTGTTAGTTTCCTGTGGAGTGCGTTGAGGGTCCAGCGCAGGTTGGAGCTCTGGAAGATACAAGTGGTGGAGCCAGGTTGGAGGTGGGGTTGGGGGCAACACGGGGGTGGATGCAGGGTCCGGGGTGCATTGTCATGGTGGTGGGTGGGTGGACTACAGTGGTAGGGTATGTGGGTACCATAGACCATGGGCAAGGGCTGAGGTCTGGCTGGTGGGAGGTAGGTTCCAGGAAGTGTAAGAAGATGATGCATATGAGGTGGAGATTAGCACTCATGATGCCAGGTAGCCTTGGAGTTAGGACACAGTAGCTGAGAGGGGGAGGAGCCAAAGCTTTAAGAACTGTAGAAATGAAGTCAGAATTGTCTTGGCTTGCTGGCTTGGTGAATAGAGCTGCTGACTTCAGTCTCAATGGTGCTGTTTTTTTTTTTTTTTTTTTTTGGTGGGGGTTAAAGAGCAAAAGCTTTAAGATCCAGTAGAATTATGTCTTGGCTTGGTGGCCCAGTAGTAGAGCTGCAGGCTTCAGTCCCAAAGGTACTGGGTTTGAGACCTGTGGTAGGACAGTAGAGTATTTTGGTATATTTAAGAAGCAAAAGCTTTGAGTTTTCAGATTCAATAGAATTATATCTTGGCTTGGTGGCTTAAAGGCAGAGCTGACTTTGGGGCCAGGTGAGCAGGGTTTGAGAAGTGCAGTGGGTCAGCAGAGAGTATTTTGTAGCTGAATTATGGTGCCAAGAAGCTATAAGAGCTTTAAGGAACAGGTAATTTGTATCAGCTTGCTAGTCCAGTGGTAGAGCTGTTGACTCAGGTGTCAAAGCATACAGGGTTTGAGACCTACAGCGGGATGGTGAAGGTATTTTTAGCTGAGTTTGGGGCCATAAGGTATAAGAGTTATGGATCAGAGGAAGTGAATAGCCTGACTCATTGGCTTAGTGGCAGAGCTGTAGGCTGTGGGGTTAGTGGTACAGGGTTTGAGACTCACAGGGGCAGTAGTAGATAAGGTGGGAGTAGAGATTAGGAGGGTGCAGAGTGGTGTAGGTGAGGAAGAAATAGTAGTTAGGAGGGATGCTATAGTGACTCCTGGTGGCCAGTGCCAATAGTAGCTGTAGGTAAGGAGTGGAGATGAGGAGGCCGGAGAGTGGTGCCAGGGGTGCACAGCAACCTGTAGTGGTCAGTGGTATAAGCTGCAAATGGCAAAGTGGACACTTAGTAATTAGAAGGAGAGATCATGTGATATGTGACCTGTAAGCAGCAATAAATGGAGAGCCGGCGGTGGGTGGGTGAGGCAGTCTGCGGACAGGGTAACACCTCTCCACAAACAGGCTGGATGGAAGGAGGCTTTACCTCTTAAGGCTCTCTGCAGTCCTCTGTAGCAGGCTCCTCAGCTGTGCAGTGTCTGAGGGGAGAGCGGGGCTTTCTGAGGCCTATAAGTGGAAGGGAACATTAGTATGTAGCGTAACAGCAGAGGATGCTACTGCGCATGCGCCAACTGTTGGGCCAGAGTCGGGATACAGATGGCTACTTGCACATGCGCAAGAATTCACCCGTAATGGCGGAGAGAATGCCAGAATCTTAAAACAGCTCTAAACAGGTAAGAGGACTATTTCAGAATACAGGCTTACTAGCACAGTTAAACAGTACTTGCAGGCATTAAAACAGTAGTCGCTAACAGGTAAATGCAGTACTAGACACCCCTTAAGGTAACACGAGTAAATACCCCAATCCCAGCACACACATGTCCAAACATCAGAGAGGAAAAACAATCAGTTGCTGTGTGGGGACAGAAAATGGAACCTCAGTTGTCCAACACCTCTCCACAAACAGGCTGGATGGTAGGAGGCTGTACCTCTTAAAGCTGTCTGCAGTCCCCTGTAGCAGGCTCCTCAACTGGGCAGTGTCTGAGGGGAGAGTGGGGCTTTCTGGGGCCTCTTGGGCTCTCTGCATTCCCTGTATCAGGCTTCTCAGCTGGGCAGTGTCAGATCATGTCATTGGTTGAGGATTGAGAGGTTGACCCCAGAATCTTCTAGGGCAGCCAGCAGAGGCTGTGAGCTTAGGTTTGCAAAGGAGCTTTTTGTGTGCCAGGTGTCTCTTTTGCAGTGATTCTGCAGAGTGTGGTAGTTTTGGGAGTTTGGGGAGCAGAAGATGCCTTGTAGGCATGCCAGAGGCCATCTTTCTTTATAACGGAGAGGAGGTGCTGCAGAATCAAGGGTGTCAGAAACCCTAGCTCTCCTCCTGGTGATTGGAAAGAGCCTGTCTTGTAGCTTAGAGATGTATAACTGGAAGATTTCCAAAGCAGATTTGACATTGGAGGTAGCTAGTAGGAGGGACCAGTCGATAAACTGGAGCTCAGCTTCGAGCGTGATGCAGTCAAGGCTAGTATGGTTTCTGAAGGTGATGACTTTGGGTGGAATTTTTTGGGGGTGAGCTTTCCAGAGGCAGTAGGTGGAGGAGTGGTCACTGATGGAGTCCAGTAGTACGCCTGACTCCGTGATCATGTCAGGATGGTTGGTGAGCATCCAGTCTAACAAAGTAGAGAATGAGACACTTGGTGAGGATTGCATTGGATCCGAGATAATTTGGGAGAGGCAGGCTCTACTTATGAGCATTTCATAGGAGTTCTGTTTTGGGCTAAGCCAAACAAGTTTGAGATCACCCATAACATTTGTGTCGTGTTGGTGAGTAGAGGGTAGTTTCGAGTTGATGAGGGCAGTTAGTCCTGCAGCGCTGCCTTATGGCAGGTTGTAAATACATATTATGTGTAGTTTTTTGGCATTACCAATGGTAAGTGTGGCATGTAGAAATTCACAGGCTGTGGCATTGCTGGTGGACGGTGGGACCTAAAGTACATGAGGAGACCATGTCCATGCTTGGGGGAGGGGCAGTCGAGCCAGAGAAAGGAGTAATGAGGGAGGCTGCAGAGAGGATATGGGGTGGAGGGTTTAAGCCATGTTTCAGAAATCCCGAGTATGTCAAGGGAGTAGTGTGCTGTCCAGGCTTCAAGGTCGGTCTTGTTTGCCATGAGGTTGTGAATATTTAGGTGACCAATTTTAATACCTTTGTGGCCATCCTATGGAGGTAGAGACAGGGGACCAGGGTTTGATTCAATGTCTCTGGCTGGGAGAAGTACAGAAAATGAGTGTGCTTTAGGGAGATACATCAGCTGGGAGCAACGGGGGTCTTTTGTAAGACCAGCAGCTTCAAGTTGAAGTATAACAGCAATTGAAGGGTGGAATGTTTGCTGAGATACAGCTAGTAAGTTTGAGAAGCAGAAGTCATTGAGGATTGTGGGGGATGCCTAAGATAGGCAACATGTGATGGCAAAGGCCTGTGGAGAGAGACAGAGAAATAGGTGAAGGAGTCCAAGCACAAGAGAGGATGTTAGTGCTTGCCTGGCGGACAGGGTGGGCATGGCTAGGAATGAGGATGGAGCTGCTGAGGGTGGCTGAGAAGTGTGTATGCCAGACAAGTTGTGGCTTGATAGTGGGTTAATGTGGTTTTATCAAGTAGCTTGGGCTGTAGAGTAGACTGAATTCAGATGGTTGAGGGTTACAAACAAATGGAATATACCAAATTTGTGTGTATTGGTGGGGGCTAGGTATTATAGAATTGCAACAGGTGGTTAACAGTCATAGGCTAAGTGGCCTAGTGGATATAGTTACAGACTTCAGTGTGGGCTGGATATGCAAACCAGGGTTCTAGTCCCATGGGGGAGAAACAAACAAAGTTAGAAAGGAAGGACAGGATATAATGGGAAGGCAGATTTGCCGGTGGTAGGAGAAAGAGGTGGGGCTAACAGAAGGACGTTGGGGAAAGGGCACTGCAAGCTCCAGTTTATGATTGAGTAGTGGGAGAGCATGAGTAGTGGGAGAGCATAGCACCTCCTGGTGATGAGGCAGTGTAATCTGCTAAGGGGAGTATGAGGAGATTAAAACAAGTGCAGCCGTCATGTGATGCAAGCACGTGACCCAGCATGCCTATCAGGGAAGTGCCTGCCGAGGGAGGGTGGGGCAGCCACCAGTAGCGGCAGCGTAGACATCACTCCCTCCAGCAGTTCAACAATTCTGTACCTGGGGTGGGGGTGGGGGCACATTGCTGGCAGCTGGGATGTGAGCCTGCACTCTTGGCTCGATGAAACATAGAAACATAGAATGTGATGGCAGATAAGGACCGCTTGGCCCACCTAGTCTGCCCATTTTCCTACCTAACAGATAAGCTGCAGATCCTAGTAGATGAATTGCGGTATGTTACTAGGGAAGACGAAGAAAGGCCTCTTGAGCTAAGGGATTAGAGGATCAGGGCAGGAAACAGAAGAAGAATGAGGGGGTGACTGGGAGGACACAGCAGCAACCAGATGAATAGAGCTGCCTGCGATCTCAACTAGCCGTGCAGACTTGTCCCCAACAGCGCTAATACAGATAGCAAATTACAAGCGCCTTAAAGTATTTGCAGGAATGTCTCCATATGTCCGGTTGTAACACAGCTCTCTTAAAGTACCCACACAGTACAGGCACAAATTCCCTCAGGAACAGCAGTAACATTTAAAAACAAATTCTATTTCCACAGTCCCTACAACAGTCCAACAGTTCTGTACCTGCGGTGGAGAGGGGAGGTATCCGTTGCAGGCAGCTGGGATGTGAGCCTGCACTCTTAGCTTCGATGAATGGTGGCATGTGCCTGTGAGTGCGGAGGGAGTCCATTGCCAGCAGCTGGGATGTGAGCCTGCACTCTCTGCTCGATGAATGGCGTGTGTGCCTGCAGTGTGGGGGAGGTCCGTTGCCAGCAGCTGGGATGCGAGCCTGCACGCTCAGCTCAGTGAATGGCGGTTTCTGCCTGTGGTGGGGAAGGGGTGTCCGGTGCCAGCAGCTGGGATTTGAGCCTGCATATGCCTGGTGTCAATTTTCAAATCCCCTCCAAAACATGTTTTCTAGGGATGTGGTTGGTATATCCTTCGGTTCCACTCTGTGACGTCAGATCTTCCTTTCTGCTGGAAGAGTTAAGTTTCCTCCTTCATAGCTCCGTGCATTGTAGGGCCTAATAAATGCACCATTTGGCAAACTTAGTAACTTTCCCCCTTCTAAACCATTTTGTATATTCCCGGTTTTGCTCTCGATCTCTGATTGTCAACGTGGAACATGAGGAAATGAAGCCTGCACGGCTTCAAACAGTGCATCATGTACTGGCAGAAGAAGCAATGGATGGACCCACTCATGTCATGACTATACTACTTGGCTCGACACAAAGGCGCTGCTGGTTGCAGCCTCTGCCAAACAATGCTCCTGTCCTCGCTTGAAGACAGGAAAGGCTTGCCCTTTTCCTCAGCCAGCCAGCCGATCGAAACTGATATTGCTGGCCAAGAGTGGCTGCAGGGCATCCTCCACAATGTGTAGGTCCACTAGCAGTAGTGGAAGAGGTGGCAGCTCAGGCCACCTTGTGCACCTCATCAGCCTTGGCTCTGCTTCCACCTGAGGCCAACACTGGAGCATCCTTCATGGGTAAATTTCATGATATGCGTCAGATACTCGATACCTTCAGAGAGGGTCCAGCCTGCCTCAGTAAGAAGCACAAGAGTAAGAAAAGCAGCTGTCTGTTGTAGGACAGGGAGAGAGCATACTTTTCCTGCTCCCTCGACTTCCCTGGTCACTTGATGGTTGTCTAGCGCTCGGCTGTGGCTGAGCCCGTTGTGGCCGGGAGATGGGTCACTAGTTCCACAATAACCCTGCTGGGCTTGCCGCCCTTGACACCTGGTCAATCAGGCGGTCATGATTTTTCTCAGCATCGTTGACCCGTTGTCAGAGGGGGTCAGATCTCCAAGACCCTGATCATCCCAGTCCTCTCCTAAGAGGACATGGAGTGGTCAGTATCCCGGCTGTGCCTGCTTGGAATCTGTCTTCAGCAGTAGTCTTTCAGCCAAACCGCTGTCTGTGTATTACACCACACCCGGTTGCATCTCTTTGACATCCTCCCGAGTTGATGGTTGAGGTCAAGGTTGGAGGTACAGGTTGAGTTCTTGATCCTACTCAACTGGGAGGCATCACCATCGATGCTTCTCATCCTCTTCATCTTTGGATGGGGAGGGGCTCCGCTTGCAGATGTGGCAGTGCTGTGAGGAGCTTCTCTAGCAGCAGTGGGCTTTTGTGGGCCAGGTAGGATTCTACCCAGATCTCTATGGTCTACTGGCCAGTGCCGGTCAAACCCCAGTCCATCTGAAATCGTGTCCCTGACATGCATCTCTCGGGGGCTCCTGCAAAGGTCTTTCATCCAGTACTGGCTTACCAAGCCAGTTGTTAGTGGAAATTTCCCACTCTGATGATTCCACGGTGGTCCATGGCCCTGGTCAGTCTTTGAAGAGTCTTCAGATGACTCAGATGCATCCTTCTTGCAGTCTTAAGACGCATTTATTCAACCAGGAATTGGTCCAGTAACTGACCATAGGTCGGTGTCTTTTGGGGTACTCCTCTGACTGATGTTGGAGTCTGTGAAAGTTCCTTTGGAGCCAGTTCAGAAGAGGACTAAGTACTCCTACACGGACATCCTGGATAAAGATGAATCCCCAGGGGTTGGCTTTCCTATGGCTAAGGACATTTTGGGACCGAATCTGGAGCTTTGGTAACAGCTGGCCTCCTGCCTGGCACCCTCTGCCCTTATGGTCCAAATGTATGTGATCTCTACTGGCTCTCTGCCCAGATTTTCTGAGTACCCCTCTGTCAAGGGTCTGGTCTTTGATTCCATCTTCCGGAAGTCTGGGAATACTGGGCATGGACAAGCAGCCCTAATAGGGAGTCATAGAAACTTAACCATGTGGCCAGGAAGGTCTACACTGCATCTTCCTTTGGTCTTCTTCAGGCGACCTACACCTGGATGATGACCCACTTCAGTCTCTTCCTGCTGGCAGTGCTCAACACAGCTCTCCTTTACCTGTCTGCCAACATGCAGCTCCCGGTAAAGGTCATCCAAGATCAAGGTCAGGTGCTGGCTAAGCACCAGCTCCAGACGGCCTTGGACATTGGTTACTCTTGCACCCGTGCCATGGCAGCAGCCATTGTGATGCATTGCAGGGCCTGGCTCAGGATTCTGACCTTCACAGCAGATAGTCAGCACAAGTTGGCCAATGTCCCCTTCTTGGGCACAGACTTCTTTGGCCCGGGGTGGATGGGCATCTCATGAGGATTGAGAAGTTAACTGCCACCCTAAATTCTGTGGCTTCATCCCAAAAGGACCAGAAAACTAAAAAACAAAGGAAGGCCTTTCAGTTTAGGCCCTTTCAGCAACAACAGTCTCAGAAGCAGCATCCACAGCAGGGGCAATTACAAGCCTGGCACCCCAAGGCCAAGTTCTCTGACCAGGGGCCCAAAAGAGGAGGTGTAAGAGAAGTGATGCCCTCCAGTTTCACTGGCGTTGTCCCATTCAGGGCTGCCCAGTGACTAGTCGAGGGTTGTTTTCTCCCTCTAAACACCTCACCACTTTAGAAAAACAAATGCAACTGTACCAAAGCAAAATACTCAATTGTTTTGCAGAAAATCGAACATTTTACTTTGGTACAGTTGTACTTGTTTTCACGTATTGACTAAGGTTTTGAAAGGGACTGTCTCCAAATATGTTATTGAACTTTTTTTACTTAGGTCAGTACCATTAAGTATTGCTGCTGGTTTAGAATTTAATACCCTGTAAGTTAGACTAGACTTAGGGAGACATTCAGTTAAATACAGGAGTAATAATGTGAAACCATCTTCTTCCTACTGAAGTGAGAGATCCCTCCATATAAAATAAAAAGTAACCTATCAAGTCATGGCTTAGTAACCAAAGCTGTATTCCACATTATGTTGTATGTCAGCAATAACCTGAATTCCTAAATATTGTCATATGGTACGTTGGTCTTATTGTTCTAGTGTAAAAATTGTATTTATCGATTATATGTAAATTGTTTTTCTGTGATGTATGTAATGTGTTACACTTGGGTAAAATGTGTGTAAGGTAACGGTATGAATGCATAACTGGATCACCTTGAAAATGAGTTCGCTCAATGGTGTTTTATCCATTTCATGGCATTGTCCTGAATAAAAAACATTACTACTACTTACTAAGGAGGTGAGGTGTTTATAGATACTTCTTTTTTCACTGAGTGTGGTTTTATTTCTGTTGGCTCCACCGCACTTGTGGGTGTATGGGGTGTTTTTTTTGTTTTGTTTTGTTTTTTTTGCTTGTGGTGTTCACCTCCCACCTGTTCAGCCACTGACTGAGCTCCTGGTGGTGGGTCGTCTTCATTGCTTCTGGCCTCACTGGTCCGTTATTACTGTGGACAAGTGGGTTCTCAAGGTGGTCGGCAGAGGGTTGCCTCTTGATTTCAAGACCCTTCTGCCCTATCAGTTCTATGCTCCAAAGGAGTTCTTGGTGTCACAGAATATGCTGTCTGTTGTCAGGGAGGATGTTGCTCAGCTGCTCGCAAAAGGAGCAATAACCTGTGTCCCACACGCTGTGGCAAGTCAGGGGTATGTGTCCAGGTACTCTGTAGGCCCGAAATGGATGGGGGTGCTCAAAAAGCTGCCCATAAGCATTGCCAGCACCAGCCATAAGTCCTAAGGTGGTGCTGGCTCATGCACTGGTGGTAACAAGTGGTCAAGGCCCTTAAAGAAGCAGCCGACCACCTCTTTGTGCGCCCCATCAGCGTACAAGCCAGTGCCCTGTATGCAGAGATGGCTGCCAGATGCATCTTAAGGGCTGTCGAAAGCACAAATGCCAGAGGTATTCCAAGATGCTAACCACAGGGCAAACCAGGGGATCAAGCTCCTGGTGCTGACAAAAAGTGGAAAACCACTTCCATTTGTTGGCATAACACGTGCAGGTCAACTCTTTTCGAGAAGCCTACACCATGTGGAGAACAGTCTCTGAAAAACCCAGAGCCTGGAACTGTAGCCGCTCAGGAACCAGGCTGTGAGGTGCAGGGATTGAAGGTCTGGGTGCACAGAGTAGCAGTCATTGACGAGGATTTGAGCTTAGAAGTGGAATTCTTCCGTTTTACTTTCTACATCGATGAATGTTAAAAGAATCTACAAGCAAGATGGCGCTATTTTGTTACTGTCGTTGCTGTAGAAAAATCTAACATTTCAACAACCACAACACTTGTGTAAGGTGTCTGGGATCCACACAAGACACCACCTCCTGCATACATTGCCAAGATTTTAACCAGACAACCCGTTGAAGTCAGCTGCAGGAAACTGAATCATATTTGATGGAGCAGAAATTTATCTCTACTAGAGAATCAGGGGGCTCATCCCAAGAGCTCCCCATACACTGATTCTCACAAATAGCACAAAAAAAGAGGAGGAGAAGCCCCCCTCAACCTCTGTGCCTAAACGCTCATTGACGGCCACCATCACAGGTGCCCCACCATCGACTGTGCATTCACACACTGCCTCCTCGTCGACGGGGGTTTTCACCCTCTCGCCGATGGTGCTTTCTAGTGCCCTCACAGCAGTTTGTGATGAACTCTTTGTGGATTCCATTGATGTCCTGTTGATGGAGGCTTATCTCCCATTGATGGTGACTTCATTTCAACATTCTAATACTATGTCCCCAGTGACCCTGTTGATGAGGGGTCACGTTCCAGTGCGGAAACCTACTGCATTTGCTATGTATTCCGCCCCTCCTCCCTCACAGGTGTATTCTCATAGGGGCCAGGCGGACAGGGATCGGGACCCTGGGCTCTACCACCCAGGTGCAAGATCTGCTCATACTAAATGTCCATTCCCCTCATTAATTACCTTGGTTTATCAGAAGGCCCCCACCTCCCTACATGGATGTTGCCTCAGTGGTACAGCAGGTTTTGCAGGCCATGCAGCATACTCGGCCCTCTGATCCAGGGGACCGGAGTCATCCGTCCCATTCCCCTACTCCTCCACCTAAACGTTTCCAGGGTGACAAAGACCCTTCTCCACCCTGGTTACCCCCCTCGTACATGAATGACTACCTATCAGACAAAGCTGAATTTCCTCCAGATTTTACCGGAGATTTGAAGGATGAGGAATTTCAGGACCTGGATTTCCAACCCTAGTCCACTCTTTCAGATATTTCTTCCTTAAATGAGAACTTATCCCACCAGGCAGCTACCTCTCCTCCCGATGATCCATCCTTCCATGAGATGATGATCCAAATTCAGAAAGTCATGGGATTCTCCACTACCGAACATGAGACAGCAAAAGGGTTTGGCAGACTATCTAGAATTACCAGAGGAGCCAGTCCTAGTGGTACCCTCACTTATACAAACCTACCAAAATACTATGCTTGCAGCCTGGAATCAGCCTTCCACTGTTACGGCTATTCCCCGAAAGGCGGATCTCCTCTACCAGGCTCCTCTGGATCACCCTTTTCTATCCATTACTCCTAAAATGGATTCAGTAATGATTATTGCTGCTCACGATCATACTAAATGACCAAAACACATGACCTCCTTACCTCCTGATAAAGTTTCCTGTAGGATAGATTATCTGGGTGAAAAGGTATTCCAAGCATGTACCATGAATCTCAGAATCCTAAATTATATGAGATATATGGTCAAATACCAGCATATACTCTGGTCATCTGCCATAAAATTGGTCAACAAACGCCCTCCTTCATAGGCAAAGGATCAATTAGTGGCTACAATATCTACTGGCAGTTCCATCACCCGACACCTACTTCGCTCAGAGGGGGGGGATATGTCTGGTGATGCCCCAGCCCCATGTCAGGAACCCAGACACTTTGTGTCGCCATGTTGGATCGCTGTTCTCATGCTTTACACCAGATGTACAGCATAGAGTGGTCAGTGCCCCTTTAATGGGTCTAAACTTTCTGCTCCAGGTGCCCAAACACTGATAAATGATCTCCAGTCTTCAGGACGGACACTGCATACTGTACATGGCATGTACCATACATCCCAGCCATCGTATCATCCTCAGTCCTCCTTTTATTCTAAAAGAGGTGGAAAATACAGAGGCTCACATACAGGCGGATCCCGAGGTTGTTCCCAGCCTTCTAGAATCAACACCTCTGCCGCCAAGGGCTCCCGCTCCCACCCTTCTGGTGGAGCTGGTCAGCCCACCTCCCAGTGACCAGCTGGGGCTTTTTTCATGCTTTCTCGAACAGGCCTCGGAAGCCATGGGCGGTCGTTTAGCCCTCCATATAGAGGCCTGGCACATGATCACATCAGACACGTGAGTACTTAAGATCATTCAGAGGAATCACACTCTGTAACTTATTTCCATACCTTCCCCTTATCCCTCCCACTCTGTCCACCACCCACTCAACCACATTCCCATTCTCCAGGAGGAACTCCAGGCTCTTCTGATCAAGAAGGCCATTTATCTGGTACCCCCGGCAGAGCATCAAAAGGGGTTTTATTCCCATTTCTTCCTGGTGCCCAAATGAATTGGAGATCTCAGACCGATACTAGACCTCAGACAGTTGAACCTACACATCTAGTACAGAAGGTTCTGCATGGTCACCCTAAATTCCATCATGCCAGTGTTAAAACAAGGGGACTGGCTATATGCCCTAGATATGAAGGATGCCTACCTACATATCCCCATCCATCCTGCCCACCACAGGTTTCTTCGTTTTCACCTGTTGGGACAACACTACCAATTTTGAGCACTTCCGTTTGGCCTCTCTTCCACCCCAAGAGTGTTTACCAGCTAGTAGCAGTAGTAGCAGCAACCCTACGATGGGATGAGCACTTTGTTCTACCATATCTGGACGACTGGCTTATCAAGGCAGAGTCCAAAAACACTCTGTTTTCCTCCCTACAAGCAACCTTAACTCTGTTCCACTCCCTAGGGATTACAGTCAATTGGCCGAAGTCCAATCCAGCCCCTGCACAGTTACTCCAATATATATAGGAGCGATCCTAGACACTGTCTCCACCAGGGCTTACCCCATAGTCAACAGACAAGACAAACTACTATCTCTGGTTTCTCAGATACAAGCCCAAAAAGTAGTCACAGCCAGGCGTATGTTATGCCTCCTAGGGTACATGGCTACTACCATCGCTACGGTAGTATTTGCCCGTCTGCACATGAGACCAGTCCAATGGACTCTCCAGAACCAGTGGTCTTAAAGAACAGGAAATTTTGAAGGCGAGATCAGTCGCTCCAACATTGCGGTCCACCCTATTATGGTGGACCCTTCGAGCCAGTCTTTGTCAAGGCATACCCTTCCAATCCTCCCACCCCCCACCCCGGCAGACGTTGACCATGGATGCATCCCTAGAAGGGTGGGGTGTGCACCTTGGTCCTTATAGGACACAAGGCAAGTGGACCAGTTCTACCCCTCCTCCCCACATAAATCTTTTGTAGATGAAGCCGGTCCGCTTAGCTCTCCAGGTTTTTCAACCTCACTTGTCCCTGGGACCGTTGCTGATTCAATCAGACAACACCTCAGTAGTATTCTCCCTCAACAGACAAAGAGGTATGAAGTCCCATTCTCTATGCACAGAGATGCTTGCGGTCTGGCAGGAAGCAATACGGCAACACCTTATACTGACAGCTGTCCATCTACCAGGATGCCACAGTCTCCTGGCCGACCTTCTCAATCATCAGTCGTCCGCACACAAATGGACACTTCATCACGCGTTTCTTTAGAAAATCTTTCATTTGTGGAGGACCCCGCAACTGGATCAGTTTGCCTCCCCAGGCAATCACCATCTCCCCCAGTTACTGTTCCATTAGCCCGAGTAACAAGGGATGGTCTATAAATGCCGTGTTCCAATCTTGGACGGGACTCTTCTTATATGCCCGTACTTCTCCGACAGTGGACTCTACTGAAATTACAACTCGAACCTACCACCATGATTCTCATAGCCCCTCTGTGGCCTCGGCAGGTGTGGGTCACCCTGCTTCAGCAGTTCTCAGTGGAGGACCCCTTCCCATTACCAGTAAGACCAGATCTGTTGGCTCAGAATCAAGGGACCCGTCTACATCCCAACCTGAAGTCACTACACCTTCACACTTGGCTAATGAAGGCGGCTTTCATAGCACGCTCTGTTGTTCCCACCTGTACAGTATTCTACTGGCCTCTGCCCCAAACCAACGACCAGGGAAACTTACAATGCCAAATGGAGCTTAATATGTATACCATTGAGGAAAGAAGGGAGAGGGGGGACATGATAGAAACTTTTAAGTACCTCAGTGGAATCAACAAAGTCCAAGAGGGTAGCATCTTTCAGAAAAAGACTTGCAAGAACAAGGGGACACAATTTAAAGATAGAAGGAGGGCGGTTCAGGGGCAATGTGAGGAAGTATTATTTCACAGAGAGGGTAGTGGATGCATGGAACAGCCTTCCTGAGGAGGTTGTGGGGTCTAAAACTGTGGAGAATTCAAGAATGCATGGGACAGACATAAGGCAATTCTTGTGGGGGGTAGGAAGAAATAGGCTGTTGGTTAACTAGGATCTGCAGCCTATCCTGTAGGTAGGGAAATGGGCAGACTAGAGGGGCCTAGCGGTCCTTATCTGCCGTCAAAGTCTATGTTTCTATGTTTCTATGGAAATGCTTTTCCATTTGGGCTGCCTCTTGGTCATTGAATCCTTATTCTTGCCCACTGATGAAAGTATTGGATTACATGGCCTTGATTGCCGAGCCAGGATTGCGCTGTTCCTCTGTCAAAGTCCATTTGGCCTCCATTTCAGCCTTTCATGAACCCCTTGATGACAGATAACTGTGTCAACATCATCTAGCCAAAATGTTTGTAAGAGGAATGTTATATATTAAGCCAGCTATCAGACGAACCACCTCTCCATGGGATGTCAGTTTTCTGATAGAGAAATTAACATTTGAACCGGCCGCCACTTGTGACCTACATTTTCTTTCTTGGAAAACACTATTCTTAGTGACTGTCACTTCAGCTCAGTGTATTTCCCAGCTTCAGTCCCTCATGTGTAAAGAACCTTACTTAATTTTTTACAACAACAGAGTGGCACTTCGTACTAATCCTTCCTTCCTACCTAAGGTAGTGTCAGAACACATATTAAATCAATCCTTGGAGATACCAGTGTAGTACCCTGAGCACTCCAATCGAGGAGAATACCTCCTACATGCTCTAGATGTCCATCGTATATTATGATACTATACTAATCGACCTCTCAACTTTTTGTTACCGTCGCCTCAAGCAGGAAAGGTCTCTTGGTCACTAAACGGACTCTTTCCAACTGGCTACCACACTGTATCACATTTTGTTGCACAAAATACAATAGGCCATTACCAGAGTCTTTCCAAGCCCATTCTACCAGAGCTATGGCCACCACAGTGGCCTGCTTTAAAGGGGCCTCTATCACAGATATCTGCAATGCAGCTACATGGTTCATAGCTCATACTTTCACGAAGCATTACAACTAAGATGTTGCTTCACGCCATATGATGGCCTTTGGCCGAGCTGTCCTACAAGGCTTCCTGTCATAATGCCACCCTTCTTGGGTTTACTGCTTGGGATTTATCCCAAGTACGTTACCTGCTGCAAGATATCACCCTGTGGAAAATAGTACAGTTACCGTAACAGTAGTTCGTTGAGGGGTATCTCTTGCAGCAGGTACGATCCCACCCTCCATCCCTGCCTTCTCTAGGAGAACAAATTCTGGTCCAATGACTTACAGGTTGGGATACCTGTGGTACCTCGGCTTCCCCTCGGTCCACGCTTAGCGGGCTGAATCCAGTGGGGGAAACTGAGGATACCAAGGACCACCCACACTTATACAGGAAACAGGAAGGTGAAGTAATGTGTGGGCGGCCTCTGGAAAAGACTGCTAGAAGAGCTGCTGTGCACCACAGCAACCTCTGGCGATGATCCAAGTGTATTGCCTGGTGCAAGAGTTACCCTTCAAAGATCTACTGTTACAGTAAGTTTTTACGTAACTGTACTTTCTAGGAGTGGTATATTGTTTACATCTGCTATTCAGCCTTTTTCTGAAAACTCTTCCTAAGGCCTGTGACAGCAAAATTATCCTGTACACTGATGATGCTGTCATTCTCAGCAGCAACCCTCTCTTCGAACCTCTGCAGAATGGACTACAGTCTTCTTTCCACCAACATGAGGATTGGTTTAGCGCACACAAGCTCTTGTTTAATTATAAAAAAACAAGACCATGCTCCTATCCAGCCCCCAACTCAAAAGGAGGTTCCCACCCTATCCATCACTAACAATGTTAAGACCCCGCTGGAGCAAGTTCACTCTTTCAAGTACCTGGGGGTCACCATCGATGACACCCTCTTTTTCATGCAGCATATTGATATGGTTCTCAAGGCTGACAGTACTAAACTTGGAGTGCTATATAGACACGTAAAAAAACTCACACCAGCTGCTCTCCATCTCTCCGTCACTAGCTCAGTACTATCCAATATAGATTACAGGCTGGTGTTCTATGGAGCAGCTATGGACATGGCGCTGAAGCAGGTGATTATTGCCCTTAACAAGGCGTGTAGACTCACCCTTGCTGCTGATCGCTTTACTCACACCTGCTCACTGTATGCACAGACAAACTGGTTATCCATTGGGAACAGAATCAAATTCCAAACTTGCTCCTTGGCAAGAAGGCTCTACTAGGCAAGGCTCTCCCCTGCATCTCTGTAATTTTCTGCTCGGATGGCACTAAGCATGAAACCAGAGGTAGAATGCAGGGCACGCTCTGTACCATTTCGAAGAACTGCACTTGACAATGATCATTCTCCTACAGAGCCCCCCTCTGGCTCAGTGAGATCCCAGAGGTTTTGCACAATACATCATCTACGCGCTTTCAAGTCAGAACTCAAATAGTACCCCATCTCCAGGAGCACGTATGATTGTCTGCTGGGCACTTGACGTTCTCCCCCTGTTGCTCCTTGACCTCCTCTACAGGATGCTCCTCTTTGTCTGGGTGTCACCCAGTCTTGACGTTTCTCCCGACCCCCTGCTGCATCATCTATCTCTGTTCTCTACCAGGACTACTCCCTCACCTCTGACCTTTCCATGTTCCATACAAGCTACCCATCATCTGGCGCTCGCTCCAATCCCTCCTCTCCTTGTCTCCCTTAACCTCTCATCCTGAGGCCCACCTGCACTAATCCCACTCACTGCCTTCCCCCACTTCTCACCCCCACCTTCCTCTCTAATGACAAGACCTTAGCATGAGACTGCTCCTATTTACTTATATCTCCCTGCCACAGTTGCTCTCTAGGAGCACAGCTGTAATGATGTTCCTTAGGCAACAGTTCGCTGTAATTAAGTCTGACATAGATTGTGTTATTATATGTTTGTACCTTGTACTGTTTCATGATGTGGAACCTTTGTAAAAGAGCTCTTGCTCAAAGGGTGTTTCCCAATAATTGAATAAAATAATAGAAATAAAAAAATCCACACCACCCATCTGACCTCCCCTGCTAAGTGGCACATGGATCCTTGTTTCCAGTATGCAAGAACTGATGTCACAGGGCGGAGCCGAGGGATACACCTCCCAGATGGTGGGAGGAGCTTTATTTAAAGATGTTCTGGTGAAAGAGCTCTTAAGAACTGCTAATGTGTGTATGTGCACCATCTACCACACCCTAGAACTACGGTTACAGGTGAGTAACTTATTTTTCACATTCACACTGCGAGATCACCTTTGGGTGGGATTTAAAAAGTTCCACCTGTCTTGATCATAACGTCAAGTCATAAAAAGACTTTTGGAAATGGAAATTTGGGGGCAAAATGTGGGAGCCCACTGAAAAATTAGATATTGCCTCTCAGCTGGCCTATCCTGGGTAAATACATTCTAAAAATGTGTTAAAGCAAGACACCACTGAAAATGAGATATTGCATCTCATCTGGTCTATCCTAGATAAATATACAGAAAATGAGTAAAAGCAGGACCGGTACAGCAGAGCCCCCACTAAACTGTGTATCTGTGCTGCTCTGTCCTGTGAAAAGTACATTGTAAAAGCTGGACCCCACTGAAAATGTAACTTGCCTTTTAGCAGGACTATCCTGGGTAAATACATTATAAAAAATAAGTAAAAGCAGGACCCCACTGAAAATGAGATATTGCATCTTGGCTGTGCTATCCTGGGTCAATACAGTATAAAAACTGGGAAAAGCAGGATCCCACTGAAAACAAAATAACATTGGAGTTGTGCTATCCTGGGTAAATACAATACAAAAATGTGTTGGAGCAGGACCCATTTGAAATTGAGATACAACATCTAAGCTGGGTTATCCTGGGTAAAATATATGGCAAAACTGTAAAAATAGGACCATATAACACAACCCCACTGAAATGGAGATGTTGCATCTAAGATGATCTGTCCTGGAAAAAAATACATCACAGGAGTAGGACCACACTAAAAACAAGATATCGCTTCTCACCTCTACTATGTGGGGTGAATGCAGTATCAAAATGTGCAAAATCAGAACCCAGTTGCAAATTATTTATTTAGCGTTTGTTTACCGGGTAAGTGCACTAGGTAAGAAACCTACCTATTTTCAGGCAGAACCCGTGGGGAGGATATAACAGGTGAACATTTGAAAATGAGATATTGCATCTCAGCTGCAAAACTGTGTAAAAACAGGACCCTACAGCATAACACCCCCACCCCACCCCCCAAAAAGGAGATGCTGCATTTAAGATGATCTGTCCTGGAAAATAAATTATAAAAGCAGGACCACACTAAAAATGAGATATTTGAATCTCACCTCTCCTATCCTGGGTAAATAAACCCCATTGCATATTACATCTCATCTGTTCTAGCTTGGGTAAATTTATAGTAAAAATGTGTGCAAGCAGAACACAGTACAGATTTGGTATTGAAAATGCCTGTTGCATTGGAACAACAGTGTAAGAGCTTAACAGTGACATAAACTACATCACGCAGTTCTAAAGTGGTACTTACTAGTACAAACGTACAAAAACTGCCAGCAGAAGAAGGCCCATTCTGTTAAGTCTGCTTGAACTGTTGAACGCATTTTCAGCAACTACTGAGAGCCCCTCCCCTTTCTTGCCCTCCCATTGATCCTGACCCTCCCTTTCACCTTGTCGCACCCCTTCTTGAATTTATCCACCATCTCTAGGGAGACCACCTCTTCTTGGATCTTGTTCCCCACCCTGTTACCACTTATTCTGTGAAGAAGTGTCTTCTGACTTCCTTCTTGAACCTTTATCCTGTCAGCTTATAGCAGTGCCCCCTTGTGGTTTTGTTCCCACTGAGACTAAAGAGCCCCCACCCCCTGTATTCACCTTGTTGATACCTTTTAGGTACTTGAAGGTTTGAATCATGTCCTGTCTTTCCCCTTCTCTCCTCAAGGGAGTACATGTTGCAGTCATTTAGTCTGTCCTCGTGCTTTGCCTTGCTGTCCCTGAACCATTTTCCTTGCCTTCCTTTGAAGTGTCTTGTCGTTGAGGCACAGGTCAGGAAGCATATGAAAACCAGGCGCAGTCTCAGATGTGCAAATAGCATTTTATTTTTATCAATAACAGCAAAATAAAAAAATAATTACTCAGTATAACTATTTACAAAGGTAGTACAGAGAAAATGAAGTCCTTTTTCTGAGAGCATATCTTAAGTCCAAGTTTGTCTCTCAGTGTCTCACTCTCCTTGTCTCTCTAGCAAAACCATTGCTGCTCTTTTTATAAGTCATTGTCTGGGAGCTCGTTAAGAGAGCTAGCTTCTCACAAAATGTTCTTGTAAGTTTACAGAATATTCTTATCAGTTTTGATGCAGGTGCTGCAAAAAGAATATAGTGACCCAGAACTGACCTCTTGTTTATAGCTCAGCAAAGGGTTTAAAAACTGCATCTCGGGTTAAACCCTTGAGTTCCAAATAGCCTTTTGCAATCATTTTAACAGTATAACTATATACAGTTTTAAACAAAGAGATCCCAGTATCATTGATATTTCTACGAAAAGAGTCACATATATTTTTATAACTGCAGCTGTGCAAGGAGGAAGAAAAGACAGAAATAGCAAGTGAAGGCAGAGAAGTGCGAAACAGTCAGAGTGATCAGTTCCTAAGTCTCACAAAAAAATTTGGTTGCACAACCAGACAGGGAAGAGCCAGAAAAAGAGAGGATAGAACAGACCCTTGCGTTTTAAACTCTTTCTGCATAACAAATGGGGCAGGGCCTTATTCAACCCTGTCACATGCCTCTAACAGGTATATGTCTATTCTCAAGTAGGGTCTCCAGTATTTTTCACCATACTCTAGATACGGTCACACCAGTGATCTGTAGAGTGGCAGTATGACCTCCTCCCACCTGCTTGTGATCCCCCTGGCAGTACAGCTAAGCATTTTGTTTGCTTTGGCTGCTGCCTTTCGACAGTGCGTTGATAGTTTCAGGACACTGGTGATGGCTATCCCCAAGTTTTTTTCCTACTTCAATTTGGTGACCACAAAAAGGCAGATCATGCCCTTTATGCCATCTCCAGTTTCACTTAGAAACATGGTAAACCCATAAGGCCATGCACGGAGCCCTGTGGAATGCTGCTGGTGACTTTCCTTGAACCAGAGAGCTTCTCCACTACTATCCTCTGGGTCCTCCACTACCACTCTGAGCTCCCGCCAACCAGTTTGACACCCATTTCATTAGTTTTGCCCCTGACCCTAAGTTCTCCAGCTTCCTGATCAATCTCTTACGGGGTACCGAGTCAAAGGCCTTCCTGAAGTCCAAGTACAGTATGTCTGCCACTTGGCCCTTATCTGCTGTTCTTGTTACCCCGTCAAAGAAGTCAATCAGGTTAGTTTGGCAGGATCTTCCTGCCATGTATCAATGCTACCTCTTGTCCTAGAGACCGTTCACCTCCAGAAACCCGACCAGCCTTTCCGTAAGAACTGTCTCCATAAGCAAACCATCATGTGAGGTCAGACTGACTGGCCTGTAGTTGCCTGGGGTCCTCTCTGGGCCTACATTTGTGGAGTGGCACCACATGCTTGGTTCTCCACTCCTGTGGCACTTCCCACGAATCTGGCGAGCTGTTCAACAGATCTGCCATCAGACCTCCCAGGTCCTCTGCCAGCTCCCTTAATAATACCCTCGTGTGGATACCATCCAAACCTGAGAGCTTATCAGCTTTGAGGGCTGTGAGGCCTCTTTTCATCCTGTCCTCCGGGATCCTATTTTCTGGTCCACCCACCCCTGCCACCTTCCCCCTTGTGGTACCTGGCCTTCCTTTTCTTTTATAATGACAAAGCAGATGTATTTGTTTTATACTTCTGCCAACCCATCCCCTTTTTAGTTTCACTATACCATCCTTTTTGTCCCTTTCGTTCCCTGGTATACTGGAAAAAGGCTTTCTCCCTCTCTTGATCCCCTCCGCTGTCTGCAGCTCCTTTATGGGCTTGGCTGGCCTGACTACCCTACCTGTCTTCTTAGCCTTCCCCAAGTATTAAGTAGTAGAGATGGTCAAAATCCACAAATTTACGCTCTGCTAAATATTTTGTGGTGCAAAATTCCACTGACAAAATGCAGAATTTAAGCCCACAAACTGTGGTGAATTTCTGTACTCACGGGTGAAATTCTGCATTTCAGACCTGTGAAATATTTCGTAGAATGAGCATATTTCATGAATATTTTGCACGCGAAATTAGCGATTTCACCAGAAATTTCTCGGTAAAATGAAAGTTCACTGCATCTCTAATTCCTTCCTATAGAAACATAGATCTTCATCCTTATGGGTATTTCTGAATTTTTGTACGAGGTTCTCTTTACCCAAACTGCCTGGGCGATGATCCCTACTAAACCAACTTGGTTTCTTGACTTTGGAGTGTTTTCCCTTCTTTCTGACACAGTCATTAGTGGCAGCTGCTATCCCTTTCTTGATGATGGACCACTTATGATCCACTTCATATCCTTTCTGAGACTAGCTAGGTGACACCTTAATAATTTTACCATTCTCCTGAATTCCACCTTTCTGAAGTCCAGAACCCTTTTTCTAGTATGTGCCGTTTTCCTGCCCATGTCCAATCTGAACTAGACCTTACGGTGGTCACCCTCCCAGGGGCTTTTCCACGTTGACATCCTGAACATGTGCTCCATTCATTAACACTAGATCCAGGATAGCCCTTCCCTTTGGGCTCAGTGATGCCTCTATCAAGAACCTGCTCTGAACCTCAGGCAGTATCAACGGAGTGGTGGGGGCTAAATTGGTGGAAGAATTCAAAAGGGCATGGGACAAGCATATGGGGCTGAATATTAGGGGAAGGCAGGGCTGGCAGGGAGAGGGAGGTGTAGGGGAAAAAAGGACAGACTAGATGGGCTGGTATGGTCCTTTTCTGCCGTCAAGCTTCTATGATATATAATTCATGCACAGGCTGTGGATGGGACCTTCTGGTCTACCTTGGGCAGACTGAAATTCCCCACTGTCGCAACCTTGACCTTACCCGCAGTCATATGGATCATGGTCCCTAAATCCGTGACCTTTTCCTCTTCCTGGTTAGGTGGTCTGAATACTACCAACTGCCTCACCCTCCTTCCCTTTACCATTTGTAGTTACACCATAGTACCTCTGCCTTCCTATCCTCTGTCTCCTCCCTTGTGTTAGTAATTCCCTCCCTTATGTAGATTGCTATGCACCCTCTTTCCTTTGTCCCTGTCCCTTCTGTATAACTGGCACCCTGGTATTGAGAGATCTCATTCATGGTTCAGAGTAGCCTAGGTCTTGTGACTGCCACTGTGTCCACTTTCTCCTCCGCCAGCAATGCTTGGAGATCATTCGTTTTGTTCCCTAGACTTCGAGCACTTGGGGATACCACCCTCCACTACTACACTGTGCCTCACTCCTCGGCCTTGCTACCCTTCCCCTGGTATGTCTCCTTCCCAAGACCCATCTGCCCCGTAGTTCTCCTCTGGTCCATCTGACCCCCCCATCCATTTGAACCCTCTGTGGCACTTTCCCTAATGTCCCCACCATTAGAATCCCCCTCCTCCTGCCCACTGTTGCTCTCTGCTCTTCCCTCCTTATCGGATTTTTTACTCCAGTTCAATTTGAGGAAAGACCTGGAAGCCTCCTGCTCCCAAAGACCCTGGATACAGTGACCCATTCTGCCCCTATCAGTTTAAATTCAGGCTGTTGTTTGTATAATCCTCCAGTTTTTCCATAAGTACCTCTGGATCCCCTCTACTAAGATGTAGCCATCATGTGCATGGAGGATTTTATTGTTTTAGTCCTCTAAGCTCCCTGTGCACCCAAACCTTCCTCCATGCACCACTCCCTCAGTCAGCTGTTATTGTCTTCAGTCAGGGTAGTAAGTGAGGTAAACACCAAGATAGAGACGCCGATAGGGAGAAGGGCTGGGGTAAATGGAGAAAATGACAAAGGCAGTAAGGACAGGGATGAGGCAAAAGGGTAAGGACGCCAAGAAATGGAGTGTAATGAGTACCAATGCCCGTAGTCTGGGCAACAAGCTCCATGAACTGTTGGCCTTGATGGAAGAGGGATACCTAGATATTGTGGCAGTCACAGAAACATGGTGCACAGAAAACCATGACTGGGATGTTAACATACCAGGGACACAACCTACAGGAGAGACAGGGAGGGGAGAAGAGGGGGGAGGAGGAGTAGCTCTCCATGCAAGGGAAGGGATAAAGTAACGGAACAAAAGAGTAAACAGGGAGGAGAGGAAGCACTGTGAGTCACCTTAGAAACTGGAAATGCACCACAATCTGCACAGGGTTATATACAGACCCCATCTCGGGAGGAATGGATAAGGATATGATAGAAGGCATCCTTAGGATGGCAGAGAAAGGGGAGATACTGTTGATGGGGGACCTGAATAAGCCAGATGTTAATTTGAGCACCTTTGCTGCAGCAACATCCAAGAGCAGGCCATTTCGATGCCGACAGGGGCATGCCTCAGACAGCTAGTTTTGGAACCCACTTGTAAGGGAGCAATCTAGAAGTGGTAGCCATCTGGGAACAAGTGACCACCAAACAGTGTGGTTCACAATAAACTCAGCTACAGAGTGGAGCCATAAAAAAGTGAGGGTACTGGACTTCAGGAGGGCTGACTTTGGCAAGATGGGAGAGTGCCTTAGAAAAGCACTAGCAAACAGGCAAGAAGGAGGGGTGAAGCAACAATGGGGAAACATCAGAACTGCCATCACAGAAGCAGCAAGCCTTTGTGTGAACCAAATAAATCAAAATGAAAGGAAAAGCCACTATGGTTCTCAAAAGAGGTGGCAGGGAAGGTTAGGGAGAAAAAGATAGCATTTAGGAAGTATAAGGAAACACAGAAGGAGCAAGACAGAGAACTGTACCAGTTAAGGCAGAAGGAAGCAGGGAGGGAAGTCGGAATACCAAAGGCCCAAACTGAGGAAAAGATAGCCAACTCAGTTAAGAAGGGGGATAAAACATTTTATAGGTACATCAGGGAGCATAGAAAGACAAAGGGAGGGATAGTGAGGCTGAATAGAATGGATGGTGGGTGGGCAGAGAGGGACAGTGAAAAAGCAGGGATACTGAATGAATACTTCTGCTCAGTATTCACAAAAGAGGAGGAGGGGGAGGTACCTAATCCAGTTAACAGAAGCACTCTGGATAGGGGAGTCAATCCCAGTCCTTTCACAGAACAAAGAGTTCTGAAAGAACTCCTAAAACTGAAGGTGGACAAAGCAATGGGGCCTGACAAGATTCACCCCAGAATTCTAAAAGAATTGAGGGGAGAACTAGTGACACCACTGACTACCCTTTTTAACAAATCATGGGAGGATGTTGAGGTACCTGAGGACTGGAGGAAGGCGGATGTGATTCCCCTTCACAAAAGTGGGAGGAAGACAGAGGCAGGAAACTACAGACCTGTCAGTTTGACCTCTGTGGTAGGGAAAGTGATGGAATCACTTCTGAAGGAAAGAATTGTTGAGTACCTAGAGGCCAGTGGGGCACAGGATCCAAGGCAGCATGGGTTCACAGCGGGAAGGTCATCTCAGACAAATCTAATTGATTTCTTTGACTGGGCACCAAAGTAGTAGACCAGGGAGGGGCTGTGGACATGGCCTACCTAGACTTTAGCAAGGCATTTGACACAGTCCCACACAAAAGATTAATAAACAAATTAACCAGCCTGGGAGTGGGTCCTGGGTGGTAGCCTGGTAAAACATTGGCTGGACAACAGGACACAGAAGGTAATTGTAAACGAGTCCATTCTGAAGAAAGGGGTTACTAGTGGGTACTGCAGGGTTCAGTACTGGGTCCAGTCCTTTTAATGTCTTTATAATGACATTGCAGAGGGACTGGAAGGAAGAGTATGCCTCTTTGCAGATGACACAAAGATCTGCAACAAGGTTGATACACAAGGAGGCGTGGCAAGGATGAGAAGGGACTTGGCAAGGTTGGAGGAATGGTCAGAAGTATGGCAGCTTGGTTCAGTGCAGAGAGTGCAAAATAATGCACCTAGAAACAAAAACCCAGAGGAAGAGTAATGGTGGGGACGGTAGTAACAACAACAAAATGGAAAGGGACCTGGGGTAATCATATCAGATGACCTTAAGGTTGGCAGTGTGAGAGGGCAGTAGGGAGGGCTGGGGGATACTGGGATGTAGAGAGGCATCATCAGTAGAAAACAGCAAGTTGTTATCCCTCTGTACAGACAGTTGGTGAGACCCCATCTGGAGTACTGGGTCCAGTTCTGGAGACCCCTCTCCGCAGGGACATAGACAGGATGGAGGCAGTCCAGAGGAGGGCAACTAAATTGGTGCAGGGTCTGCAAGAGAAGCCATACGAGGAGAGACTAAAGGAGCTTAATATGTATACCCTTGAGGAAAGGAGGGAGAGGGGGGACATGATAGAAACTTTTAAGTACCTCAGTGGAATCAGCAAAGTCCAAGAGGGTAGCATATTTCAGAAAAAGAGATGTCATTGGTCACAAGGGGACACAGTTTGAAGACAGAGGGGGGACGGCTCAGGGGCAATGTGAGGGAGTATTTTTTCAAAGAGAGGGTGGTGGATGCATGGGACATCCTTCCTGAGAAAGTTGTGGGGTCTAAAACTGTGGGAGAATTCAGGAATGCATGGGACAGACATTAGGCAATTCTTGTGGGGGGTAGGAAGAAATAGGCTGTTGGTTAGCTAGGATCTGCAGCTTATCCTGTATGTAGGGAAATGGGCAGACTAGGTGGGCCAAGTGGTCTTTATCTGCCGTCAAAGTCTATGTTTCTATGTAATTGTATGCTTTCTTGCTGTGCTGGCTTTCAGTACAGGTAGCATTTCTGAGAAGGCTACCAACCTAGCCCCCCAACAACTCTGCCCCACACCTCTCCTTTACTACCTCTACCTTACTTTCTGCTAGGTCGTTGATACCTAGGTGTACTTATTACATGAGGTTTCCCTCTTATCCATTGCATGAGTGAGCCTATCATTGGGCACACCCACTCTGCCATCATTTCCGGCATACACTTTACCTAATTGTTTTGATGCGATTCCCCCTTCTCCCATCTAACCTCTTTCACAATTGAGTCTCCTAAAACTTATGACCTGCCGCCTGTATCCCACTTTCCTTCTTATGTCTTTACTGGTCCTCCTGATTCCTGTATTGTACCCCCCTTCCTATCACGCCTCTCCTCTCGTCCTCTGCCTTCCCTTCTGCTCCACCCTTTCTGTCTGTCTTCCCTTGCCCTTTTCAGCTGCTTTACCTATTGCTCGCCCCCAAGTTACACTTTGCATCCTATTCGCTCTCCTTCCCTCCTCTGCTTATGGCACCCCTTCCTATTTAAGCCTCCACTGCCACTGCATCTTCCACCCCCAGTCCCTTGTACTTTCCTTTGTCCCCTGCCTTGAGCCAACACCGCATCCCTTCCTTCTTCCAAGTTTGGCCATCCCCACCCTACTCAGTGTGTGAATCAGAAACACCCATTGAATTTACTAAAGGGCCAATAAAACAGGACCAATGACAGAGTGGGAACCAGTATATAAGTGAAATAAGACACTTGGGGCGTGTAATTATGGCTGTCACAAACCCATTCCTGGGGTCAGGCCCACTACTCAACAGTGCCCACCCTTAAGTGCAATCCGTGATGGGGGGCAAGAATACCCTCCTCGTCCTTTTGAATGCTCGCCAAGGTCACGACTGCACTTCTGCCACGAGGATCCAGGCATCCTCTAGCTCTGGATAAGGGCACAATACTGGTCTCGAGTCTTGTGGCCAAATATGAACCCTTTCCTTGGTTATTACATCAAAGGAGGAAGACCCAGGTGTCACACTCTCTTCGGTAGCAATGTAGGCCTGATGTGGCCTTCTCCCAACAGGACATGCAGCAGCCTGGTTCAAAATCCCTGTAGACTCGTCCCTGAGACTTTGGTATATTCCCCCTATCCTTCCAGATCCCTTACAGACCATTTTCTCATTTAGATTGCTGTAGGTGAGACCCCTCTGGCAGTAACAGTTTTCACAGATTATTAATAAACCTTCTACAATCACATGCACAATATAGAAATCACACGCAGGCAGAATTTCTTTAGAAAAACAGATGTTTTTACTAAAATACTTAAATAAATGATATAGTTACGACTAAAAGGGTGTTAGAAAAGTTTTGGCTACAGCATAAAACAAATAAAAATGGATATATAAAATAAAACGCACTAGAACTGTTAGCTAATCTATACCTTAAAAATTGTAATGATTTGAAGTCCAGAAAAAGTAGATGAAAGTTTTCAGTTCCTTTAGTCCTTGGCAGCCACATTGAGTTTCAGCGGTTTGGCCCCTGGTGTGTGTCAAGCGGAGTGTCCAGATTAAAAATGTGTCCAAATGCCCTGATCTGAGCTATTTATAGTGTTGGTTATCCCAGTCTGTGGATAGAGGCTGGTCCTTCCATTTTAGGCCACCGGGTGTCATTGTTGCGCTTCCTTAACACAATGTTCTGCCACCTGGTGATGTTATCCAGCCTACATTTATGACACCTGACATTACAATCTCACACAGGTCTGTTAGAAGGATGTGTTGGTTCCTATTCCCTCACAAAATTAAGTTTACTATTAATAGTTTCCTGGGATCAAAGCATTCTGTTTTTCTTTAAATGAAAAGGGCTATCTCCTGACATTTTATTACTTCTGTTTCCCTTGGGTAGTTAACTTAGAGGAAGACCCTTTGATCAGCTATCCACAAGCTTTTTGACAATAACTTGTAATTTTCCTGGCAAGCAAGGCCTTTTAAAAATCGAGTCTTTTTCCTAGGTGCCTTTGTGCTGACACTGGCATGTACATATACACAGAATTACTAAAAATATACAACAACTGAATTATATCTACAACTACGTGCTAGCAACCGGGTAGCTCGCCATAGTGGTCAATAAACATACTTTTCAGGTGCATTTAAATCACTTGGATACACATCGTGCCTAACAGTGCACTCCATGCATGTAGTATTTGCTCATCTCGGTCTGTCGTGGGACATATGCTGATCTGTGTGTTTATAAAGGACCTGGGGATGGTCACCAGCACATGAATCACCAAGATTTCCAGCAACACCAAAATGGGAAGAGTAGTTACAGTGCAGTAGGAGATAATGTTCTGTATTTGCTTGCACATACTGTTTCTGTTTTTTTGTTTGTAACTTTATTAATAAAGCAGCGGGGGTGGAGCCAGCAGGGAGCTTAGTAGATGTGCTTCAGAGTATGGTAGTTCTGTCATTTTAGACCTTTGGGCCAAACATTTCTTTATCTCTGCTGGCTTCTGGCTTTCCGTTCACCTGCTGTAAGCTGTGTTGCTGGTAAATGAGGATAAGTCCAAATTGTTCTCAGTGGTGCTGGATCCATCGACCCCACCATTCAGCATATACTACTGATCATTCTAAGCATGTAGGAAAAATTAATGGTATGAACATTTGACTGGGTGCTTTGGATGTTAAGGACACGGAGGGTATGGTGGACCAGCAGTCTCGGAATTAAAGGGGTCTCTGACATATTATCTACGGTAGAGGCAGCAATGGTGAAAGATGTACAGTTTACCCCGAGTCACCTTGAGTGCCTGGAAAATTTGCTAAGGGCTGCCATTGTGAGGATGCTGGGCCTACCAGCATCTGTTTGTAATGAATAGATAGTTGGAGTGCTGCAGGCATTTTTCGTGGCAGGACTAGCGTTATTGTTGTATCATGTGGGAGAAAAGAACATTTCATTTATCTGCATGAAGAAGAAATGCTGGTGGTTCACGCATTCCTGTGGTTGCATAGTCAAGAGGAAGGCTGGCCCAGTGGCATGGCTGTAGTGCTACCGCCTGCCACACTGGCGACTGTGGGTTGGGAGTGATCTCAGGTTGCTGGGGCCATCCGGATGGGGTGAAAGGATCAAGTGTCCGGAGGACTGCTCTCCTCTCCTGGAGAAGGAGTGCTGCTGTTTATGCCGAATGACTGCCATTGGGTGGAGATCTGGTGGCAGTGCGGTACTGAAGCAGCAAAAGATGGGAGGGAGTTGTGTGCCTTGCAGTGCATGCGTGCCTCCACGTGCAAACGCCAGCATGCACACCCCAGTAAGGGGAGGCTGAACATGGAGGAAAAAGGTTGACAAGGTAGGTGTGCATGATGCTGTGCATGCCGATCCTCTGCTCGCTCCACCACCAGACCCTGCCAGACGGAATGTTGGGTATGTCTCTTGGGAGGGGGAGATGGTCCTCCCCCTCCTGACCATGCCACGAGGGAGTGGCAATCTGGGGGGGGGTTACCAGAGTTGTGCAGGTAGGCTTGGGGAGGTGGTACTCACTGGGGCACGACAGGGACAGGGCTGAAGGGAGCCCAGCCTGCAGGAGGACCATAAGCACATATATTTAAAAAATAAATAAATATCAGAAGTGCCTTATTCTACTAGCCACGCCCATCGGGTTGCTGTGTTCAACGGGAACAGTTGATGTTTTGATAATTTTTCCTGCTGTGTCAGCATGAACTCAAAGTTTTAGGTTAGAACTCTTGGTATGTAAAATTGCCTTTTACAAATGGGAGTGTCCGTACATTTATTCTATTCAGCCAGATTGTGCTTCACACATAGAGGGAAACTATATGTTTTTACTGACGAAGAGACTGCTTCACAGCTTCTAGGTACCATTCGATCAAAGCAGGAGGATGGACAAGAGAAATACATAGACTGAATGTTGTTAATCATATTTTGCATGCAGTTTTAACATACTGAACAGTGTGCATTTCTTTTTTAGGCTGAATGTTTGGACTTAATATTAAGTAATTGAGTAGTTGTTGGTATACAGACACAGTGTAATTGGGGGGTGTCTGAAGATAACCATTCTTTTTTTATTCCCCATATTTCTCTTTTCTCCCTGGGGCTGGCGGTCAGGCTCTCAGCCCTGTCCACACTCCCTGCGACCATCACCCACCTCTCCTGGCTTACCAGAGCTGAGTCTGCCATGGAACACCCCGCCGGCCAGGCCAGGAGGAGGAGTGCCCCCCCCCCATACATAAATTAAGATTTGCCCCAGCAGTCAGGCAGGGGAGAGGGCAGGGTTTCATGAGGCTCGCCTTTCCAATTTCCTTTGCTCACCTCTTCCCTGCTGTGGCGAAACATCAGGACGGCGTGGAAAGCACGCACACCCTGGAAGAACTGGCCCCACCCTTCCAGCCACTCCATTTACTTGCACTACCACCAGGCCTCTCCTGGTGGTGGTCAGAGGTCGGGATGGCTGGCCACGGCCCCACCCTTCCAGCCGGTCACTGATCTGCACTACCACTGGGCTTCCACGTGGTGGTGGTCAGAGGTTGGGACATGGGACGACTGGCCATGGCCTCACCCTTCCAGCCACTCACTGACCTGCACTACCACTGGGCTTCCACCTGGTGGCAGTCAGAGGTTGGTACATGGGCCGGCCGGCCACAGCCTCACCCTTCTAGACATTCATTGACCTGCACTACCACCAGGTCTCCACCTGGTGGCGGTCAGCGATCAGGACTGCTGGCTATGGCCTCACCCTTCCAGCTGCCCATTGACCTGCACTACCACCAAGTCTCCACCTTGTAGGAGTCAGAGGTCAGGACACAGGATGGCTCTCCATGGCCTCACCCTTCCAGCTGCCCATTGACCTGCACTACCACCGGGTCTCCACATGGTAGCAGTCAGAGGTCAGGACTTCTGACCACAGCCTCACCCTTCCAGCCGCTCATTGACCTGCAGTACCACTGAGCCTCCACTTGTTGGCAGTCAGAGGTTGGGACAGCTGGCTCCTCCTCCCTGGGATGCTCGATTCTCTCCCTTCTTGCCGAGCCCCCAGCAATCACGTATACTTTGTTCCCATGTTCCCTGTCCCCCGGTTGCACCTGGAAACAAGCCTTGGCTCAGTGTGCCTTTACCAGTCACCAAATGTTTTTTTTTGTGTGTGTGTGTATTCTATTTCTTACACCGTAGTTCCAAGGCATCTCTTAGAGGAGCTCACGCGATCTGTGCCAGCTACTCCGTGCTGAGACCGCGCCACTGATGGACCCCCCCTCACCTGGACAGTCCAGTCTGCGGATCACCCCCCACTGGGGAAGGCCCACCTCACCTACCTTGGTGGCGTCTTTCTGTAATTTGAAGGGTCCATCTTGTGGGGTAAAGCTGGGGTCTTTCGGAGCAGCAGTCCAGTGCTGGGGGATGTGCAGCCAGATCCCTGGAGCTCTCATTGCCTCCTCAGCCCTACAGGGTTTTTCTTGTATGTTTCTCCTCGGAGCATGCACGTGCAGTGGTGTCCATGGCGCTATATGCACTGACACCCTCCGCTGGTCCACCCCAAGTGTTCGCCAAGCAACCGCTTATTCGCGCACGGGAGCGGCGCTAACCCCAGATCCTCCCAGGAGGAGAGCAGCCTCGACGCCAATTGCTTCCCTCCCCTGCCGACCGCCAGTGTTCCGGGCTCATTCCTGAACTCGGGACGCCAGCATGGTGCAAGGTGTGGCGTCCAGCGTCTCAACCCTCTGCGCCACCGGGCCAGGTCAGCAAATGTTTAAATAAATTAAAAAAATTAAAAATCCATGCTCATTCCTGAACATGGGTCACTGGCATGGCAGGAGGTAAAGTGTTAAAACGCCTCAGACCTCCACACCACTGGGCCGACCGAGTTCACCATTCTTTATACTGAGATTTTTCTTACTATTTCTTACTCCCCCCAACTATGGTTCTGCATCATCCATGAGGAACTCAATCCAGCTACCTCACATCACTCCCAGCTCTACCTTCCACTGTGACACCATACCTACCATCGTATCATTCAGGCGGACTCGGGCCTGGAGCCTCCTAGATCTGGGCTGCCCAGAGCCTGTCTGTAATCAAGTATGCCTAGCTGAGTGATCGGGGAGAGAGGAGAGTGCCTGATGTTGGGGGTGTGGCCAGGTGGAGACGAAGGACGTCAGCACGGCGACCCGTAGACTCCTTCCTCGTAGCAGCTTCTGCACCAGTGATACCGCCGATCAGCACCGGAGGTCTCTACTGTGCCCGAGACACCCCTGGATCTCTCCCCAGGAGAGGAGACCAGTCCATTGGACACTCGATCCTCTCCCTCCCCTGCTGACCCCCGGTGCCAGAGCTCGTTCTGGAACTCGGGTTTCCGGAGTGGCGCGAGGTATGGCATCCAGCGCCTCAACCCTTAGCGACACTGGGCGGGCAGTATTTCTTACTTTTGTAATGTGTCTTGGACTCTTGCCCTGTTTTATTTCAAGGAACTTATGCTGGTTACCTGGTTCTTAACAAAAGGAGGGACTTTTTTTCTTTTAGGAGAATATTGTTGGTTTCTTTTAGATATTTTTCTTGTAGCCATGCCAGAGGAATAGTATGCGGGCACTAGGGTGGATACATTTGTGGGTTAGATTTGTTAACTAATGTAAATGTGTACTGTGTCATGTATTTTTGGTGATCTTCCAGTCCACAAGTCAAATTCCTTGATCATCAGGAGGTTCATATGTCTAGCGTTGTAGGTTAGTGTGAGAGCTTTTATGTATTTTAATTGGTTAAGTGCTTTATTCTTTTTCTTGTAATAGGCAGGTTTTTGTCTAGTGCACTTACTCTGTTAACAAAAGCAAAAAAATACATTTCCAGGAATACTCATATGGTAATGTGCTATTGTTAGTGGTCTTCATTGTTTGATAGTGTAATATGACATAAGGAGGTCATGTGATGTTTGTACAGACTTTGAGTTTCAATAAAAAGAAAGTTTAAAACAAATGAAGCAGTGCCTCCAGCATTTGTAAATATCGCAATATATTCTGACATTTCTGGCAAGGGTGTCAAACCAGTTAGTTACACATTTACCCCCAAAAAAAAAAAGGCTGGTCCCCAGGCTTAACTCAAGGAGAGCAGGACATGACAGAGTTTAAAGAGGAGTGGGAGAGCGCACCCATTTCTGTAATGTATGTGTATGTCTGTGTGTGTGTGTGTGATCACTCCAGGGCAGCCTTGCCCCATTAAATTATCTCTATGGCACAAAGTTTGGATCTACTGACATTATGTACATAATCTATTTATTTCACCTTGAGGAGAATTGCTTCTTCCTAACATTGGGGGCCTATGCACGATTGTGCGGAATGGCTAGGTGTGTAGCCACCCTGCACCCATTGTGCGACCCCCCCCGAGGGATGCAGTAACAGAGCCCACAGCCCCTACTCACCTGACCCCCCCGCCACACGGACAGCAAAGCGCCGGGGGGGTGGACGGGGTACGTGCCAGCACTACGCGCCATGCACCAAGGCACATAGTGCTCTCTGCAGGAGGGCGCATAGTGGAGCAGGTTGCGGCAGCCGGGTCTCTGCTGCAGCTCACTCCGCGCCTCCTCGGACATAGCCTGCCAGTTGCGGCAGAACAAGGAAACCGACCCACGTGATGCCCCAGCCCACTAGGCTGCTGGTGAGGGCCGGGGCAGCTGAAGGGGTGATCACCCAGACAATGTAGAGCTGGGTCCCGTACCGGCAGTGCCACTCCACGACTCCCTCCCCCAATGGGCCAGCCTTGACCCTGTAGTGCCAGGCATCCCCCCACACACACACACATATGCCGGAACAGCCATGCAGCCCCCACCCCTGGTATCACTAACAGTGGCCGAGCACTTCATGTGCACCATCACCTACCTCCACGACCCGGCACCTTCCAGACGGTGCCGGTTCAGGCCAGCCACTCCACTCGCCTCCTCACATGTCCACAGCCACCAGCCATCCATCATCCGCAGGGGCGCAGCTTACACGTGCTCTGTCGGGTAAGGGAGCCACTGAGGACACGAGATGGACATCCAATTAGATGCCCGACTGGTCTGCATCTCCACCCTGTTTGCGCGCACGAACCTGCACACCGAGGGTGGGCAACGGACAGGTGTCCGACGGTCATGAATGTCACCAGGTGCTAACCTGTCTGGGGCTGCGGAGCTACACGGGCGGGAAAATGTGCCTCCAGTACGTACTTCCCGCCCAATTGTGCATAGGCCCCCACTGAGAGCAAAGGTAATAATCTTCATTTTATATAAAGTGGAGGCTGTTTCCATCTACACCACTATTAATGGAGGCTGTACTGGTAGCCATTGTCAGGTGATGCACTTTTTTTTTTTTTTTGCTTCTGCTGCCATTATGCCCAACAAGTAATTTGTCCCTCTGGATAGAAAAGCAGAAGGAAAGGTGTTTTTGTCTTATCTAGGGTCTGTCCTAGTGCACTTATAAAAGGATCTAGTTTGGGGTAATCCCACATTATGTGTGCATGTTCTGCTTTTTGTTCCCTGCACTGCCTAAAGCACTCTGCCTTGTTGCCTGGTTTATAATGTGCTGATACTGTGGGTGTCCTTAAGTATTGCACCAAGTGTTTCCACATATATTCCCTCCAGGCTGCAGAGCTAGTAACTCTGTGCACCTCATTACATGCCCTTTCCCAGTTCCCCTGCACTATATTACTTCTATAAAATGCCTTGGTCAGGCCGCAACTCGAGTACTGTGTACAGTTCTGGAGACCTCATCTGAAGAAGGACATAGCGCTACTGGAGAGGGTCCAGATGATTCAGGGAATGGAGGTGAGGCCTTATGAGGAGAGACTGGAGGAGCTTAGGATGTACACACTGGAGGAGAAGAGGGACAGGGGAGACATGATAGGAGTCTTCAGGTATGTAAAGGAATAACTGAGAGCAGAACCAAGGAGCTGTTTAGGCTAAAGAAGGGGGAACAACTAGGGGCATGAATGGAAGCTGGAGGGGGGGAATTATAGGGGCAGAATGTAGGAGGCATTATTTCACTGAGAGGGTGGTGGAGCCATGGAATGCACTACCGGGGAGGCTGGGGGAGGAGGGAACAGTGGAGGGTTTCAAGAATGGGTGGGACAGGTACAAAGGGAAACTAAAGCCAAAGAAGACACTCTCAGGTGCTGGGGGGGCAGAAAAGTAAGCACTCACTAGGTGGCTGGCTACGAGCACACAAGAGAGACCATTAGGCCTATTCTGCTGACTTTTTAGTATGTTAGTATATTACACGTGGATTCTTCCACCCAGTGCTGTCTAATACAGTGTGTAAAAAACAAAGACAAGGCGCATGCGTACACAAAGCATGTGAGTCTAAAGAAAAACAATGAGTTGAGATGATGTTGAAAGGTCAGTCTATTTGTTCAGAAATATCTAAAGAGAAATTTTTTTCTCTTTAGATATTTCCCGAAGAAGACCCAAGGCCTAAACGTAGATTTTAACTCTATTTTCTATTTTCAGCGTGCATTTAATATAACCATTTTGTTTTGCTAATCAGTGTGCCTCTGCAGGACCAGATCTATTTACTCCTGGTCGACAAAATGTTTGTCAACCGACGTTAGAGCTTAAACCTTTATGTTGACCACATTTGCGGTCAGCATAAAGCTGGTTATTGCCTACCATGTTTTCTTTGGGGCTGTCTCCCCTGCACCCCCCCCAATTAAAATAATCAACTCCGAGTCAGAGCTGATTAGAGGAGGGGTGCAAGACCCCCAGAAAACAGTGCAGGGGTCCAGCGCCGACACTACAGTGACCTGGCGCTGTTGTCGCTGTAGTGTCTGTCACTGTCGGGGCTGTATACCTACAGGACCCGATGCTTGCTAGACTTTATACATGCTGGAGATTAAGTTCTCTGTATTTTCAGTTTTGCTGTACTCTGTAAATGCCTGAACCAGTGGGTGCCAGGATTCAGGAGTCTGTGCTGCTTGGGGTAACGGCTGCATATAGTGCTGGGCTTAGAGAACTCTATGGAAGTCTCTGTGGCATGTTATATTTTGTTTGCTGCCCGCTTAAAGAATCCAAGTGAATTCCTTAAAAACTGGAATACATATTGTAGTGGTACCCGACTCCAGTCCCTGTAACCTGTATCCGATGGGTCAGAAATGGCTTCTCTGTAACGACTGGTGGGCATAGTGATGGGCTACGATGCTGTTTACTGCTGTTAAACCCTTGCACATGACCCAGTTATTGCATATGCTTTATGATTGTACTCTGTTTATTGCATATATTTTCCTCTTTGTTTCACTTCCTCAACCCCTAGAACACACCTCAAAACAAGCTGCTCCTAGCTCAGTGTGCCTCCTCAAATTCAGGTTCAAGTTTGTTTATTGGGATACTAGCCATTGAGCCTGGGCTCTTTTCCAGTGGCATCCCAGATATCTTAAAACAGTGTGTATAACAACAATAAATTGTAAACATAACACATCAGTTTTAACGTTACAGTCTCATACTGACAATAACAATTTCAGCTACATAACAGTTAAAGCATTTAACAACACAGACATCAAGTGTCATGTATTACAAAGTGGTCCTGTAAGTGTTTGGTTGATGGTAGTGTGCCTGTAACTATGTAGTAAGCAAACTATTTCAACATGTGAGACCACAGATGACAAATGATGGGCTCTCCTTAAAGAAAGCATGCAGTGTACTTCAGGATAAAGTAAGCATTGCTACGACAGGGTGTGGCGATAATGTGGATTAACGTGACACCTCGAGGGTGTTGTGAGGCATGAGGCACAGCCCGAGGCTCCTCTCAGCCCCAGAGGTGTGTTAATCCACATTATTGTCCCACCCTGGGAGTGCATTATTCACTTACTACATGGGGTATGTTTAAACAACAAAAAAGATTTAAAAAATGTGTTTTTTTACTGTTTAAACAGCAAAAAAGGTACTGTATCCTGCCACCTTGCAAAATAGTCCCTAACAAATAATGCAGTTTCCATTGCTGTAATGCACATTTAAATGTCACAGATACATTACTGATAGGATGTGTGATATCTCTTGTGCATAACATTCACTGCTACACATGTTACAACATGCAGAAAGTACTCCCCCCCCCAACCACAAAGACATATAGAAGAGCTTTTCACCAACAGCACTTCTACTATGCTGTGCCTCTCACATGTACAAAGTCATAAACACAGGAAAAGACATTTCAGCTCAGAAAACCATCTCACAGTCAGACACAGAGGACCGTGCAGCAACTTTTACTTCATGCTGTGTGTGCTTCTATGTGTCTCCCTGCTGAACATGCACAATCCCCAGACACACACACATACAACTTTGCCCCAGTATCACTTTCATATGTTGACTTTCTCCTGCCCCATGTTGTAAAATGAGCTAGCTTACTTATTATTCTTGTTACCTTACTGTTTGAATCTCCATACCACTGGCTATGTCGCCTTTCGTTGTTTCGCTCCACATGCATGTTAGCAGAACTCTCGAGTCTGTATACTTTGTGTATGTGGGGGGGCACATTCTGATGTGGTGGGTACACTGTGCACTTATCGGCACCATTATTGGCACTGCTCTGTGGATAAGGCTGATGACCATGGTGCTGGCTGGCACTGTGCGGCAATCAGACAGTCTCCCAGGGAAGGGAGATGCACACTACACTCACGCTGCACTGTTCCACTATTCCTGTCCAGGACCGGAGTGGGGACACTGTGCAGGGCAGGGATGATTGTGACCCGATGGGGACACTGTGCACTTTAGCGAAGGAGTACTTGGACAGCACTGGGGAGTCGTTCATGTACACTGCAAGCCTGAGCAGTTTGCATGCAGACGACCAGTGCCACTTGTGCAGCTTGTGAGGTGTAGCGGGTGGGTGGGATAACACAGAAGCACACAGTGAGCAGTCATGCAGAGGGTGAATGCGCGTGCCCAGGGTTTTTGGGCAGCTGGGTGGGGAAAGCCAAAGTTGCACACTCTACCTTTGGGCTTCCAAACTCTGACGGCTGGGTAGGTGGGGGAAAAAACAGCTACACAGTGACGATTACAGGTCACAAGATTTACCACCTCTCTGGTGACTTACGAAGTTCTCTGTCTCAGCTTGTAGTGACATACTCCCCTTGCCCCGTGCTGTCTGTCTCGTGCATCGGGCAAGCAAAGTGACAGTGCAGAGAATGCCAGGGTACAGGAGAAACATTTGCGGTCTCCCCGCTGGCACAGATATCAAAATGTCCTCTACTCTTTGCCGCACCGGTGCTCCTTCTCCTCTCCTGCTCACAGGATACAACTTCACATATTCCAAGGGTTCAGGGGTGCTCATTGATTCACTGGGTGTTCTGCAGGGTGGGTGGGTGGTAACGGTTGCAGTTTATAGGAGACAGATGGCTTTATGTTGTTCAGTGCATTTTGCGAGGGGGGCACTGCTGTGGGGACACATTGGGGATACTACACATGGCAGCGAGGAACTGTGCTGCTACACAGCCCTTATAACCACAGAGCCATCGCATTTCTGAGCAATACTGCATAACTGAGTTTGCTGATAATAACCATTACCGCACACCTCAGATGATATTATGGGACTTGATTGCTTACTGAGCTTCACAAATGGCTGCTCTGATGGATTTGGCAGCATAACGTCAGAAAGAGAGAATGTACTGCCCCTTAATCTGCACTAACCTGAACCTCATCACCCTGACAGTGCTGATAATGTGGATTATCGCACTGTCAGGTGATGCCCTCTGTCCAATCACATTACTGCCTCAACAGCCCCATGAATAAAGATACTTGAAGAACATGTGGCCACACGAGATTTCCTCATGGACACCAAGGGTCCGATATTCAGAAATGGGCAAAGTGGAGCACAGTGTTTTGTGCTGAGCTTACCCATTGCCTACAAACACCAGTGCTATCCGATGAATATAGAGGCATGTCAGCACACTGCTAAGCTGAGTGGTGCTGCCCCAACGAGGATCCCACCGGTGCAGAGAACAGCGTAAGAAAAAGCGATCCTGCAGTAGCTCCCAGTGCGATATTCAGACGACGCCATACAAGGCACTAAGAGGTTATTTGCATGCCCATTATGGGCACATTTGTGTGGGAAGCAGTGGCAGCTTTGCACTCTGCAGCCGGCTCCATCCCCACCCCGACTGCCCTGCTCAGAAATAAGCAACTATTCTCTGTTGTCCACTGGTCCCCCACATCTGTTGATCCATAGCCCTGTTAAAAACATTGATGTTCCTGGTGTTTTGTGGTTCCCTTATCCACTAGTTGTCGTCCTCATTCACAGTACAGTTTTCCTTGGTGTCCAATAGCACTCCCACTCTCCAGTTGCCGTTCCCGTATATGGAAAGGTAATCCCTGGTGCCTAGTGGTGGTCCCCCCATCTTGGAGCATGGTCCCCGTGATATGACAAGGTAATCACTGGTGCCCAGCAGTCGCCGTCATCCCCCAACCACCATTCGATCGCCATCCCGTCTATGGCAAGGTAATCTCTGGTGCCTAATGGTACCCCAGAGTGGTCCCAATGGCAGTACTGATATGTTATTAACCAAGACTGATCAGTAGTATGTAGAAAAAATTTTAAAACCTTAACGGAACATGCCCGTTTCCAGGGCACTTGCACTATTCCCAGCATGAGTGTCTCACGCACAAAGGAAGGGAGCACTCATTCGAACTATAATGAAAGAAGATGGGGACACGTGATGTAATAAAAAGGAGGACGATTCAAGGGAAATGTTAGGAAGCTCTGCTTCACAGAATGAGTGGTCAACACTAGGAATAGACTTCCGGAGCGGGTGGTAGCAGCTGATGCTGTAACCACCTTTTTTAAAGCTCGGACTTGACGGGTACTCTTGACATCAATGGGAGGTAAGAACTCGATGGACCAAATGTCTTTCTTTCCTTCCTAAATGTTCATGCCCTGTCAAGCTTCATTACTTACTTAAACTATTTCTGTTTAAAGTACTCTTTTATCCCAGGTGTGTGAATGTTGGCACTGCTTTCCTGCCTGATTTCCAGGTTTTCAGAAGAAGTGATTTCCTTCGGATAACAGCTTACTCCAGGATCCCTTCTGCCAATCTCTGGTTGTTGTCCAGGTGGTACTTATCACACGAGTAAGGGATATTGCCCTGTGGCCTGGACACACCTAGGAACCTGCTTTCACCACTGAGTGTGCCTTTCCTGGTCACAAATGACAAATAGAAAAACAAATAGGTCAGAGGTTGTTTCTCTTACTTACTGCTGCCAATGAATATTTGCAGGTTGCCTCCCTTCCTGGATTTGGTAGTATGGCTGTGAGCATTGCAGACCTTGTTAAATGTATTAAAGGGGAAGTAAATGAAGAAACCCAAAAGATGTTGCCAGAAATAGACTCATAGCCCATCTTATTTGCCCATATTCCTACCTGATCTGTACCAACCTACCCTTGGTCTTGCCTATGCTTGAATATCCATTGCTGATTTATTTCCGTCATCCCTCTCTCCATCCTCTTTGCTGTCTTACTTTTTCATGAACCTCTTATGTAAGTTTATAGGGGTGCTGGAATGGGTTCAGAAGTGAACTTAGGAGTCGGAGGGTTGGCCAGGGAGAAGGAGGAGGATCGAATGTCCGGGACTGCTGTCCTCCAGGGAGGGGTGGGTTTGGTGTCCATGTTAGCCTGGTCCTGGCTGCAGCTGGGGACAGCACAACAGGGACCATCCAAAGAGGGGTGCAGAGGTGGGCAAATGCTCAGCGTGCATGTGTAGGGAACACACAGCCCACAAGTTGGCATCATTGACACCATTTCTTCATGCCCAGGGAACAACAGGAGGGGAAATGGGGGCAGCAGGATGCTGCCAATCTCTATAAGCCGTGTACCTGATCATCTAGGCACATCCTGTCATCCAGATCCTGTCTTGGTGGGCAACGGGGACCCCACCAGCCCCACTCAAGGAGGGCAAGCCCTGGAGGAAAGATCTGGACAGGTAATTCCTGAGGATGCCAGGGTGATGGGACTGGGAGACTGGGTCTGGCTGGCAAGGCAGAAAAAATATATCAACAAAAAAAAAAAGTTTACAGGTGTGCTAGAGGGCTCTTGGGGATATAAGAGTGTTGCCTTGCACATTCTTAGGGCAAAAGAACTGTGAACTGCGAATCAAAGGTGAACAGTTCTGGTGCTCTAAGGACTCAAGAGGCGACACTCTTATATCCATAAAAGGCCCTCCTAGCGCCTTTACATAGAAACACAGAATTTGATGGCAGATAAGGACCGCTTGGCTTTAGTCTGCCCATTTCCCTACCTACTGGATAAACTGCAGATCCTAGTTAACCAACAGCCTACTTCCTCCTAACCCCAACTAGACTTCCCTTATGTCTGTCCCATGCAGTCTTGAATTCCCCACTGTTCTTGACTCACGATTCTCCTCAGGAAGGCTGTTCCATGCATCCACAACCTTCTCCATGAAAAAATACTTCTTCACATTACCTGAGCTGTCCCCCTCTGTCTTCAAATTGTGTCCCTTGTTCTTGCACATCTTTTTTTCTGAAAGATGCTGCCTCTTCTATCATGTCCCTCTCCCTCCTTTCCTCGAGGGTATACATGTTAAGCTCCTTAGTCTCTCTTTGTATGTCTTCTGGTGCAGACCCTGCATCATTTTGGCTGCCCTCCTGTGGACAGCCTCCATCCTGTCTATATCTTTGAGGAGATGGGATCTCCAGAATTGCACACAGTACTCCAGATGGGGTCTCACCAACTGTCTGTACAGAGGATAACAACTTCCTGTTTTCACTGATGATGCCTCTCCTGTGCATCCCAGTATCCCCCAGTCCTCCTTACTGCCTTCTCACATTGTTTGCCCACCTTACCATCTGCTATAACTACCCCAGATCACTTTCCATTTTAGTTGTTGTCAGTATCTACTTCATTGTGTACTCTTCCCTGGTTTTGTTTCCAGGTACATTACTTTGCACTTCTTTGTGTTGAATCTAAGCTGCCATACATTTGACCATTCCTCCAACCTTACCAAGTCCCTTCTCATCCTTTCCACTCCACCTTGTGTATCAACCCTGTTGCTGATCTTTGTGTTATCTGCAAAGAGACATACTTTTCCTTCCAGTCCCTCTGCAGTGTCACTTATAAAGACATTAAAAAGGACCGGACCCAGTACTATACCCTGTAGTACCCCACTAGTAACTCCCCTTTCTTCACTGTGGACTCTGTTTACTATTAGCCTCGGCGTTCTGTTGTCTAGCCAATGTTTTACCTAGGCTGCCACCCTGGGACACACTCCCAGGCTGGCTAATTTGTTTATTAATCTTTTGTGTAGGACTGTATCAAATGCCTTGCTAAAGTCTAGGTAGGCCATGTCCACAGTCCTCCCTGGTCTACTACTTGGTCACCCAGCCAAAGAAATTGATTAGATTCATCTGACATGACCTTCCCGCTGTGAATCCATGCTGCCTTGCATCCTCCCTCTGGTCTCTAGGTACTTACAGTTCTTCCTTCAGAAGTGATGCCATCATTTTCCTACCACCGAGGTCAAACTGACAGGTCTATAGTTTCCTGCCTCTGTCTTGCTTCCACTTTTGTGAAGGGAATCACATCTGCTCTCCTCCAGTCTTCAGGTACCACACCATCCTCTCATGATTTGTTGAAAACGGTAGTCAATAGTGTTACTAGTTCTCCCCTTAGTTCTTTTAGAATTCTGGGGTGAATCCCATCAGGCCCCATAACTTTGTCCACCTTCAGTTTTAGGAGTTCTTTCAGAACCTTTTCTTATGTGAAATGACTGATATCGACCCCCTATCCAGAGTGCTTCTATTGACTGGATTAGGTACCTCCCCTCCTCTTCCTTTGTGAATACTGAGCAGAAGTATTCATTCAGTATCCCTGCTTTTTCACTGTCCCTCTGCCTGCCCACCCACCCTCCTCTTTACTCAGCCTCAGTATCCCTCCCTTTGCCTTTCTTCACTCCCTAATGTACCTATAAAAGGTGTTATCCCCCTTCTTAACCAGGTTGGCTATCTTTTCCTCGGTTTGGGCCTTTGCTATTTTCTGACTGCCTTCCCCGCTTCCTTCTGCTTTTTCTGGAACAGTTCTCTGTTCTGAATGCTGTCTTTTTCTCCTTGACCTTCCCAGCCATCTCTTTTGAGAACTATAATGTTTTTTTCTTTCGTTTTGATTTATTTTCTAATCACAAAGGCTTGTTGTCTGTGTGGTGGCAATTTTGATGTTTCCCCATTATTGCTGCACCTCCTCCTTGCCTGTTTGCTAGTGCTTTCCTGAGGCACTCTCCCATTTTGACAAAATCGGCCCTTCTGAGTCCAGTACCTTCACTTTTGTATGGCTTGACTCTAGCTGATTTTGTCGTGAACTTCACTGTTTGGTGGTCACTTGTTCCCAGATGGCTACCCACTTCTAGATCTGGATCCTCTTCATCCCCATTTGAGTACCAGGTCTAAGATTGCTCTCCCGAGAGGGTTCCAACACTAGCTGTCTGAGGCATGCCCCCTGTAGGGCATTGTGAATGGCTCTGCTCTTGGATGTGGCTGCAGCAAAGCTGCTCCAGTTAACATCTGGCATATTCAGGTCTCCCACCAGCAATATCTCCCCTTTCTCTGCCCTTATTTATTATAGATTGTACCATGACTTAAAAAATATGTTTACCTTCTTTATGGTTCCTTTCTGTGACATGAACCGTACTAGCCAGAAACCCATTAAACAGCAGCAGTGTGTGAGACAGTCTTAAGGAAATAAGAGTACTTCATGTACAATCGAAGGAAGCTCTGTGATTGGTTGGGAGCATCTTATACTCTCTTGAAACCTGTCACTATCTTGGCGTTTACCATTTTCATTGGCAAACCATTCCATTTATCCATTACCTTTTCTGTGAAGAAATGCTTTCTTATGTCCTTCAGAATCTACCCCCACCAATTTATACTCTTGTCCCTTAGCTGCTTATCTCTCCTGTGCTAAACAGATCATGACTAGAAATGAGCAGAGTTGGAGAACTTTACTTTGAAGTACCTCATGAAGTGTCCCTGACTTCGCTTTGCCTGTGGCTGTACTTTTGCATAGTTTCTGGATCATCGTGCCCTTCTTGCCCCAATGAAGGTGATATGTAAGTGGCACTTGTGGGCAAAAACAATGCAAAATGTTTTCCTTTTTTTTCTTTTTTAAATGCATCCTTTTTTAAAGTGTAAATCCCACCACCATCCAGACCATCAGAAATGCAGTACCCTGGGGATGCTAGAGAGTCACTTTCACAGCAAAATGTGCACACCACGAGTTGTCTTTACTTCAGCAGTCTTAATAGACATAGCTGAGTGATTTGTTATTTAAAAGTTTGATTTCTGCATATCTGAGTTCCTGACATCGTGTGGAAGAAATTAATAAAAATATCAGAGGTGCCAAACGGGGTTGGGAGCTTAAGATCTCAGCCCGACAATAGCAGCAGCCTGGGAGGGCGTGAGCTGGCAAACCAGACCACATGGAGAAAGAGCCCTTGGCAGGCAATGCTAAAGTCGCATCAAGGCAATGGAGTCTAACTATCGAATGCACCCTGACCAAGATTAGAAACACATGATATGCAACTTAAAGAACTGGCTGAAAGGTTGATGAATCAGAAAGACCCACTACAACTATGGCTCCTGCCTCCTTCTCACATAGGAGAACGGTCATTCAAACAACATGAAGTCTTGCTGTATTCAGACATAATGCAGTTAGCCCCAGCACTTGAACTGCCCTGGAGAGGAAAGAGTTAACTCTATGCAAAAGCATAGAACGTTGAGCTCGAGCGCAGTTTTCAAACCTCTGTCTGTGGTACTTCACAGTGTAACCGTCAGATTCTTTACTCCGCCTAACAGTGAAGTCGCTCTGGGGATTTCCTCTGCTTGGTTCGGTAAAAGAAAAATAAAAGCGTTCAGTTTTAACTGCATTCATTTATTATTTTCGGATTTCCAACCTCTGTCTATGGTACAGGTAGTATGTAGATGGGTAGTTTTATTTTGCTAAAGAGTGGAAATTGTCTTTCTTCGGTTTCTTTCGGTCGGTCTGATTCGGAACAGACTTTAAATTTTTTCTCTTTTCTGGGATTAGTGTGGTGTTCGGTACGATTGGTTTCAAAAGAACCGGACTTTTGCTGGTTCTTTTAAAAGCCTGTGACACGGCTTGTAACCAATCGGGTTGCTTATTACCTGGCTTGAAAGTTGCTATAGGGTAATTGTTAGTTGGCCAGTGTCTGAGAAAAACCCAAGAAGAAAACGGTCCCACTGCTCAACACTGTACTGAGTGTGGGAGGCTTTGCTAAGGCCGACCCCACCTCATCTGTGTTTATTGTCTGGGTTTGACCACCTCAAGTCAGACTGCCAAATCTGTAAGAAATTTCCTAAAACCACTCTAGATAAAAGACTGAATAGGCTGAAGGAAAGGGAGGCCGAGAAGTCCGCAGACCCAGATGGCCAGCCCGGTTCGGTTGCAGCTGAACTTGAGGAGGTGCCTACTGACCTAGGCGATACCTCCTCGGGCAAAAGGAGAGCCGACCCCGAGGGGTCGGTTCCGTCAAAGAAAAAGTGCAATTCTGCCGAATCGATCCTGTATCCCTCTCTCAAGGTGGAAATCTACAGCCAAATCCTGCGGCGCGCCACTGCCGACCGGGCGACGAAGTCAGTAGCCAGTTATCATGATTTAAACAGCCAAAGCGATTAGTATTATCCAATCGCTAGACCGGTTCCGCCTGAACCGACACTGCCGGTTTGGTCGGATCTGTCTCCTCCGGATTATGACCCAGATGTTTATTATGAGGAGTGGGAAGGAGACAAAGATTATCCCAGTGATGACCATGATGATGACGATGAAGGGGGTCTGGATGTGCCCATTGAACTGGACATCTCCCCAGACAGGCCCTCAGGGGTGTCTCCTCCCAGGCTCTCTGAGTCCCCCTCACACTTTTTGTTCTACAAAAAGGTGGCACAAACCCTGCAGCTTCCCTTGGTTGATGCAGCAGAGGAGGAGGAAGAGCCTGATTTTGTGGAGATGATGGACATCCCAGAGTCCAAGAAGCTGTCTATCCCTCTTCATAAATCTTTGGGGAAACAGACACACAAAATTTTACAAACCCCTAATTCAGTACCTCCTGTGGACAAGAGAATGGACAGGAGGTATTCGATATCAGGCTCAGCTGCGGAGTTCCTTAATAGTTATTGCAGCCATGTTGGGGTAGTGCAGGGTGCAGCCTGTGACAGGGCTAACATTCCTTTTTCACCCCCGGGATAAGGACTCCAGGAAAGTGGATGCCATGGCCAAAAACAGCATTTGGCATCCTCTTTGGGACTCAGGCAGGCTACTTATATGGCCTACACAGCCAGGTACCAGAAATCCAGATGGGACAAAGTTCTGGAACTGGCTAAACAGGCCTCTCCCCAGCTAGCCAAGGAGCTGGAGGAGGTGCCTGCTGATGGAATTGAGGCATCCAAAATGCAATGTCATGCTGCTGTGGACTCCAGTGATGTGGCATCTAGAGTCATGGCTACATCTGTCTCTCTCTCAGGAGATATGCTTGGCTCAGATGTACTAGCCTTTCTCAGGATACCCAGACTAAGGTTCTGGATTTTCCTGTAGTAGGTAACTCTGTTTGGGGAGCAGACAGAGGCTTACGTGATGAATACAAGACCACGTACAGGAGTGCACAGGGCAAGGAAAGGCAAGCCACTCCGCACAAGCAGCATTCTAGGGGCAGGGGCATGCCCTTTCAAATGCCTTTTTACCAAGCCCAGGCCTTCTCTCCCTTCCCACAGAGGGGGTTCTTCAGAGGGAGGGGTAGGAGAGGGAATGAGCAGGACTGCTCCCTCCTCCCTCCTCCTCTCAGTCCAAGGCTCCTGCCAAGCAGACACCCTGATGTGTCAGCCCGGGTCGACTCCCCATTTCCAGTAGGAAGCAGACTGGCTTACTACTTCCAGGCCTGGAAGTCTGTGACCTCAGACAAGTGGGTCCTAAAAGTTGTAAGCCTGGGACTGACCCTCAGCTTCAAAAAATTTCCAAAAAAGAGGGCAAAGTCTTTTCCACCTGCATCAATCTCAGAAACCCTTGCCCTAGAGGCAGAGGTTTCCTGTCTTCTAGCTCTCAGAGCTATACAGAAGGTTCCTACTCAGCACAAGGGAAAAGGACTGTACTCCAGGTACTTCCTTACCCCAAAGAAAACAGGGGAGTGGCAACCCATCCTAGACCTAAGATATTTGAACAAACACATTGTAAAGCCAAAATTCAAAATGGTAACTCTGGGAATAATCCTTCCCTCTCTAAGGCCAGGGGATTGGCTAGCATCGCTGGACCTCAAGGATGCCTACTTCCATATTCCTATCAGGTGCTCCCACAGAAAATACCCCAGGTTCGAGTTGCCTTCAGGCCATTACCAATTCAGAACCATGCCATTCGGTCTAACATCAGCTCCATGGGTGTTCACAAAGTGCCTGGCAGTAGTGGTAGCTTCCTCAGAAGACAGGGTATCACCATTTTTCCGTATCTAGATGACTGTCTGTTAGTGGGTCACTCTCCTTTACAGGTCAAGTCAGCTCTTCAAACTACCCAGGACCTACTCAGCTCCTTGGGCTTTCTTCTCAATCTTCCAAATTCTGTGCTCGAACCAGTTCAGCTTCTCACCTTTATAGGCATAGAGTTGGACACTGTACAAGCAAAATCCTTCCTTCCCCTGGCAAGGGTAAAGGCCTTAGTGGATCTCGCTTCCTCCTTTTGACCTCAGGTCTCCCGCCCAGCAAGACAGTTCCTCCAGCTCCTGGGCCACATGGCAGCTTCCACAGCAGTGGTGCAGGGAGCAAGGTTCTAGATGAGGGACATTCAGTTTCATCTGAGGTTTTTTTGGTCTCAGAAAAAGGATTCACTTACCAAACTGATTCCAGTGACTCAGACACTGGTCCAGTCTCTCCAGTGGTGGCTGGACCAGGACAACCTCAGACAAGGGGTTCCATTTCACCTTTAAGTCCCATCAGTAGTTTTAACTATGGATGCTTCTCTCCTAGGGTGGGGAGCCCACCTGGGAGCCCTGACAGCTCAAGGGCTCTGGTCTCCACAGGAACTTGGAACTCAGGGCAGTTTTCTTAGCCTTGCAGAGCTTCTCGGATTCAGTCAAGGGCATGGTGGTCCAAGTCAGAACGGACAACACCACCACAATGTGGTACATCAACAAGCAGGAGGCACTCGGTCCTCGGCCTTGTGTACAGAGGCCATGGAGCTGTGCTCTCTGGCCTGTTCTCTTCAGACTTCTCTGGTAGCGGTTCACCTTCCAGGGAAGGACAACTTACTAACAGATGCTCTGAGCAGAATTTCTCAGGGTCACCACGAATGGTCCCTGGATCCTCACATACTGGAGGTCATCTTCTCCAGGTGGGGCACTCCAGAGATGGATCTCTTTGCAGCACCTGAGAATCATCAGCTTCCACTGTTTTGTTGCAGACCTCCAGTCCTGGGGACGGTCCCCCAGGATGCTCTCCTTTTGGACTGGAAGGGCAGGTTTCTCTATGCCTTCCCTCCCTTCCCTTCCCTCTGCTGTTCAGAGTTCTGATCAAGATCAGGACTCAACCCTGCACAGTGATACTGGTGACTCCAGACTGGGCCAGACAGCCTTGGTATCTTCTACTGCTGTCCTTGTCAGTGTCACGTCCGCGGTCTCTGCCTAGGACATAAAATCTCCTGTCCTCCTCCCAGGGGCGGATCTGGTACCCCAATCATCAGTCTCTCCATCTCAAGGCCTGGCTCTTGAAGAGTTAGCATATGCAGCTCTACATCTTTATCAGGAAGTTGTAGATATTCTGAAGGTCTCTAGGAAACCTTCCACTAGAAAATCTTACAACTCCAAATGGAAAAGGTTCAGTATTTGGAGCTCTCAGAAAGGCATCCTGCCCGATTCTGCAGACATTTCCACAACCTTAGAATATCTAGTTCATCTCAGTGATTTAGACCTTAGGCCTGCCACTCTGAAGATTCATCTGGCAGCTGTCTCTGCATTCCTCTCAGCAGGGAAGGGCTCTTCCCTGGCATCTCATCCTATTTTCCAAAAGTTTTTCAAAGGTCTGGTTCACATTAACCCTCTGTTTAGGGAGCCCACTCCGCCTTGGGATCTTAATGTCTCCATAGCTTATTTAATGCAGTCGCCTTTTGAACCTCTGGCTTTGTCCGAATTGAAGTACTTGACCTGGAAAACTGTGTTCCTGGTAGCTATTACTTCTGCCAGGTGGATTAGTGAGTTACAGGCGCTGTCAGTGGAACCTGACTTCATCTCCTTCCCTAGGGACAAAGTAGTCCTCAGAACCAATAGGAGGTTCTTGCCCAAAGTGGTTTCAGATTTTCATCTGAACCAGTCTATATCTCTCCTGTGTTTATTTATTTTATTTAGTTTTTGTTGACCGGTAAGTGCACTAGACAATTTTTTTTCACTGACCATTTCTTCAGGTGAAAGAAGGTTACACAGTTTGGATGTTAAGAGGGTCCTTAGCTACTACATTGAGCATACTAAGGCACATAGAAATTACTGTCTTCAATTGTTTCTCACTTATGGTGAAGTGGGAAAGGGTAAACCTGCCACTAAGAGGACTGTTGCCAGGTGGATTGTTTCTTGTATACAATTTGTTATGACAAATTGGGTAGGATGCCCCCTTCAGGCCTGAGGGCTCATTCGACCAGGGGTGCAACTGCTTCTCTAGCTACAGCCAGAGATATACCTTTGTAAGAGATCTGTAAAGCAGCCACCTGGAAAACAGTACATACTTTCACCAAGCATTACTCCCTGGATATCCAGGCTAGGAGTGATGCTAGGTTTGGTACAGCAGTGCTACAGAGCCTCTTCCCAAAGTAGGTTCTGCATTCCCTCCTCCATAGGGAATTGCTTGGTAGTCTGTATTATGTCTGAATACAGCAAGACTTCATGTTGTTTGAAGAAAAAATTTGTCACCATAGTAATGTTGTTTCTTCTAATGGAGTCTTGCTGTATTCAGACCTCCCCGCTCTCTCAGAACTTGGTTTTGGGAAGTGGGTTGGCAGGTACAGTGCTGCACCTCAGGGGTGTACCTTGTACCCTCCCTCTTGGCTGGGGTAGATGTTGTTATTATTTTTCTGGTGTTTTACTAAACATTGTCACTACCTTTCCTTCTTGGGTTCTCGACTTGAGTCTTTTGGGGTCCAAGAAGATATATTCTAGGGATGTGGATATGTTGTTCAATCCACACTTACTGGCAGGTTCCTTGCCGCTTTAAATCTTGCCGGAAGGTCTTCAAGCTGGCTCCTCCCACCCACCCGGGTGGTAAAACTTTCGGCTCCGCCCCATGATGCCAGATCTTCGTTACCACTTGGAAGCTCAGGTTCCCTCCTTAGCGCTCTGCATTTTAGGCCTGGATCCACACTCTTCGGTCAAACCAAAACTAATTCTTAAGTTTAAAAGACTTCAGTCTTCCTTTTCCCTCGTGGCTGCGACGGACAAATAGACTCCCGGATTTTGTCGGTGCCCTTGTAGGCAGAAGATGTCCCGAACCGATCCGCACTCCACCTGTGTTTATTGCCTTGGACTCAGCCATGACTCACAGGCTTGTGAGTTATGCAAATCCTTTTCGTCTTTGGTCTTGGAGGACCGCGCTGCCCGATTGCTGTTGGGGCAACTTGAGAAACGTTATCCTCCGGTCAAGTCGAAGGAAGCCTGTTGGGCGGTGTCCGCGGCTGAGGGCTCGGCTGAACAGCTGGAGCAGATGATTGCCCTCGAAGAGGAGATGGCCCAGGCCGCATCATCATTATCCTTGGTCGCGGCATTTATCCCGCTCTCCTTGGGCTCCTCCTACACAGCTTCTTTCAAGGAGCTTTGCCAGTCCCTCTCCACCAAGGGAGACGGGCCTTTGGTACATTCCTTTCGGTCCAAAAAGGAGGACTCCAAAGGTAAGTCCCACCGTCGACGTCTGTGGGAGCGGGAGAGGTCCCCTTCCCCGGATAGTCGGGACTCTACTTCAGTCGAGGTTGCGGCTAAGGCCGCTGGCTTCACGGTGTCCCTGTCAGGTCAGCCGGCTGAGACAATCGTCGACGCGATTGAGATTTTTCTCGACCCGTCGGAAGGTTTGTCGACTGGAGAAGCAGACAACCCTTCTTCACCGGTTCCCCCGGTGGAAACCGAGGACTTGCCTGTGCCTCCTGTGCCGGAGGCCCCGGTTAAGATCCCTGAACCGAGGGAGGAGCAGGTTTCCCCCAACCCCTCTCAGACCCACCCTCGGAATCCGCCAGGTCTCGGTCTCGGACCTCTTCCAGGTCCAGTTGTTCCCACCGACGCTGGCGGTCTCAGTTTCGCACCATGAAAGCGGCACCGCCCATCCTCTTCGGAGGATAGGCTCCGCGCAGTTGCGCCGACGCCACGCCGGATCTAATGTGGCAGCAGCTCTATTGTCCGGGAATAAGCTGACCTGCCTCTCCAGCCATTAAGTGGCTTTCACCGAGCGTCGAAACAACCCTTTTAGTAGTCGAGGAGCTGAAGCTGGCACCGTTGTTAGGCCGAAACCAGCTGCGCCACCCATTGTGGTGGAACCTCCGCCTCCACAACCGAAAACTGGGGCCCCGACCAAGGATTCTCGGTTGGGTCAGGGCTTGCCCCATAGGTTGTTGGTCACCCTCACTCCCGATCGACCTCGGTAGGTGGAGGGTGGCTCAGGCACTCGGCAGCTGTTCGCAGACTCCTCAGAGTCTGATGACGACGACTCCTTGTTCTCCAGGCTGCTTGAATTGGAGTCCACTGGGGCTCAGTCAGTGGACGAGAGCCGATCCTCATTCCTTGGAATGCTTCGACTCATCTCAGAGTCCACTGGGATGAAGCTCAAACCCGTTCAAAATGGGCCAAGTATCCCCTCACGGAGATACTGGACAGAGGGAGTTCCCCTAAGGAGGCCTTCCTGGTGGCCGAAGCCATTGTTGGCCTGGCCCTGGAGCTGTGGCAACAGCCAACTTCTTGTCCAGCACCTTTGGCCAGGATGGCTCGGAAGTATGCTGTCCCTACTGGTTTACCCTCCAGTTTCTCGGAGTACCCGCCTGTGGAGGGGTTAGTGACTGACAGCATTTTCCGGCGCTCCGGGAACGCTCGGATGTGGACAAGCCACTCATAAGGAGTCCAAGAAATTGGACTACTCCGGCGGAAAGTCTATGCTGCTTCCACCCTAGGGCCTTCGTTAGGCTAGCTCGACCATCCTGATGGCACACTTTTCATATGCCCTTTTGGGCTCCCTGGATGAGGTGATTCCTCATCTCCCGGCTGACCTTCAAACGACGGTCAAGCAGGTGCGGGATCAGGGAAGGGCAGTGGCCAAACAGCAGCTTCAAACTTCCTTGGACATCAATGACTCGTGTGCCCGGTCATTAGTGGCCACAGTGGCCAGCTGCCGCAGAGTTTGGCTGTGAATCTTTACCTTTACGGCGGATACCCAGCACAAGCTGGCAGACGTTCCCTTCCTGGGTACCGACTTGTTCAGTCCTGGGGTGGAGGGTCATCTTCAATGGATCGAGAAGTCCAACGCCACCTTGGTCTCGGTCACGTCTGCCCAGAAGGACAAAGGCCGCCAGCAGCAGCGTAAGCCCTTTCATCCTTCAGCCCCTGCGGCACGTCCAGCCCAGCAACACCAGCATCAGGGCCAGCAGTCTTGCACTTGGCACCCCAAAGCCAAGCCTGCTGCTTCCTCCAGCAGGAAGCCGGGAGGGAAAGGTCCAGGCAGCTGCTCAGCCGGCTCTTCCTCCAAGTCTGCCCAGTGACGGGTTGAGGGTGTCGCCACCAACCTCGCCACTCTCCCATGTTCCCTCTGTGGGGGGACGGCCACTTCCTTTCCGTCTGGTCCGATATCACCACGGACCACTGGGTGTTGGAAGTGGTAGGCAGAGGTGCAGGGGTCTGCCTCTGGAATTCAAGCAGTTCCCACCCTATCGAGCTGTCGCCCCACGGGTGGCTACGTGTTCCGCAGCCTCTGTTTTGGCTCGTCGAGCTGACATTGCCCTGCTCCTCCAGAAGGAGGTGATTAGTTAGGTGGTGGATCCTCCTCCTCCAGACCCAGGGTTTGTGTCCAGGTACTTTCTGGTCCCAGAATGGACGGGGGGGGGCGCTGGTGCCCCATTCTAGACCTGCACAACCTGAACAAGTTCCTAAGGTCTCGTACCTTCAGGATGGTCACTCTGGCTCAGATCATCCCATCCTTGGAACGAGGCGTGTGGTTCTGTTCTCTGGACCTCCAGGTCACATTCTTTCACGTCCCAATCCGTCCGTCTCACCAGCGATTCCTCCACTTCAGGGCAGAGGGATCCCTTTACGAGTTCTGGGCCATGCCCTTTGGCCTCTCTCCAGCTCCCAGTGTCTTCACCAAATGCATGGCAGTGGTGACAGCATTCCTGCGGCGCGAAGGGTCCGGGTGTACCCTTACCTGGACGACTGGCTGATTGCAGCCCCCTCCAAGTTGGAGGTGGAGCGGCCCAGGGATCTGGCCTCGGTCTGCTCTCAGATTGGCCTCCTCATCAACGAGGCCAAATCAGAACTCGTGCCATCGCGGGTGATTCAGTTCATCGGGGAGAGCTCGACTCTTCCAGCCAGAGCATGGCCTCCATGGACAGGGTCAAGTCCTTTTCTCCTTTGCCCAGTCATTTCTGGTTGGGCAACTCGCGCTGCCCAGGACTTCCTGCGCCACCTGGGCCTCTTGGCGGCCTGCACCAGTGTGGTCCGTTGGGTCCGCTGGCACATGCGCATCTGCAATGAGGGCTGGCCACCAATGGTCACAGCGCTCTGGTCCTCTGGACCAGCCAGTGACAGTGACCAGGAGAGTGGAATGGCCTCCAGTGGTGGCTCATTCCAGCTCATCTGCAGGAGGGTATCCTGTTGTCTGCCCAGAGCCGCCGGTCACTCTGATGACTGGCCGCGCCTCTGGTGGATTGGGGTGCCCATCTGGGGGAGCTCAGAGCGCACAGCCTCTGGTCCCCTCAGTAGTCTCAATGCCACGTCAACCTGCTGGAGCTTCGAGCGGTCCGACTAGCCCTCACCGCCTTCGCCTCCGCTTGTATGGGGTCAAGTGGTCCAGGTCCAGACGGGCAACACCATGACCATGTGTGCAATTTAAACTGTCTGGCGGGACGCACTCCTGCCTCTGTGCAAGGAGGCTCTCCGCAGTTGGTTTCTCATGAACAGACTGAAGGCGGATCTCCTAACCATCCATGTGGCAGGAGCCTCCAACACTCTGGCTGATGCCCTCAGCCGGATAGGTGCTGCATCTCAAGAGTGGTCTCTCCTGTCGGAGGTGGTACAAGATCTGTTCTCCCACTGGGGCACTCCTCAGGTGGACCTCTTTGCCTCCAAGGAGAATGCGAAGCTGAGGCTGTTTCATTCCCCCTCAGCAGGGCTCGCTGCAGGGGGATGCCTTCTCGAGGCCGTGGACCCTCAGACCTCTTCTATGCCTTCCCTTGATCCACAAGATGCTTTTGAAGGCAAAGGGACAAGGCGCAGGTGATTCTGGTAGCCCCAGACTGGCCCCGCCAGTTCTGGTGTCCAGATCTCCTCAGCCTCGGCTCCAGGTTCTCGAGAGGCGCTTCCAGCCCGCCCAGACCTGATCTCAGTCAACAAAGGGAAGGTGCTCCACCCGGACCTTCAATTCCTGCACTTGACAGCCTGGTTCCTGAGTGGCTAGAGTTCCAGGCCTTGAGTCTTTCCAACGAGGTCCTCAACATTGTTGAGGCATCCCGTAAGGAGTCGACCAGAAAATGCTATGCCTTCAAATGGAAAAGATCCTCCATTTGGTGTCAGAATAAGGGGTTGGGCCCTTCCTCCTGTACTTTGGCTAGCAATCTGGACTACCTGTGGTCCCTTTCTCAGCTAGGGCTTCGGTCAATGACCCTTAAGGTGCACCTGGCAGCCATCTCTGCTTTCTGGGTGCGGGCCGGGAAGCAGTCGGTGGCGCAGGAGAAGGTGGTTGGGTGCTTTTTCAAAGGCCTTGATCACATATCCCCTCCGGTGTGAGAACCTCCACCTCCGTGGGATCTACTGCTGGTATTGGCTAAGCTCATGGGCAAGCCATTCGAACCGATGCACAGGTGTGATATCTCTCACTTGTGGAAGACCGCCTTCTTGGTGGCTGTCACGTCAGCCAGAATGATGGGAGAGCTCCAGGAGCTTTCCATTGAGTCTCCTTATCTGGTCTTCCACAGGGACAGGGTTGTCCTGTGCCCCACCGAAATTCCTTCCAAAGGTGGTGTCGGAGTTTCACCCCTAACCAGGTGTTGACTCTGCCGTGTTCTACCCCAGTCGCACTCGAGGTCGTAATATAGGCTCCATACTCTGGACCCCAGAAGAGCGCCTCTTATTATAAGGAGCAGATGGCTGAAGTTCGGGAGAGGTTCGCCAGCTGTTTGTCACCTACGCTGAAGCGCACCTGGCAGACCTGCAGCCAAGTGGACGATAGGCAGGTGGGTCACCTCCTGCATAGATCTCTGCTATAGGTTGGCGGGCATGGAGCCTCCCAAAGGGATAAGAGCTCATTCTACCCTCCATACCGCTGCTTCTAGGGACGCCCTATCCAGGAAATCTGCAGGGCTGCTGCCTGAAGTCAGCACACACCTTCAATACCCACTACCACATCGACCTTGAGTCACGCTGGGATGCTGGTTTTGGGACCTTGGTTCTCCAGTCATTATTTCCCAAGTAGGGGATGCGTGCCTTGCCTCCCTCCTCCCGGAGAACTGCTAGGAGTCTGCCCGTGAGGATTGAACAACATATCAATGTCCCTAGAAATACAGGTTACTCACCTGTAACAGGAGTTCTAGGAGTGGTATATGTTGTTCATCCACACAACCTCCCTGGTTTCGACACGCAACCTGGCTTCCAGCGGGCTAGATCTGACGTCATGGGGAGAAGCCGAGAGTTTTACCACCCGGGTGGGTGGGTGGAGCCAGTTTAAGACCTTCCGGCAAGATTTAAAGCAGCAAGGAACCTGCCAGTAAGTGTGGGTGAACAACATATACCACTCCTAGAACGGCTGCTATAGGTGAGTAACCTGTATTTTTGCCCTTTGGCTATATTTGAACAGTTTCCATACTTTAGTTGCTAGTTAGCTTGTAAGAATCTGACGGTTACACTGAGATGTACCACAGACAGGTTTGAAAACAGAGCTCAAGCTCAACCTTCTATGCTTTTGTATAGAATTAACTCTTTCCTCTCCAGGGCAGTTCGAGTGCTGGGGCTAACTGCATTATGTCTGAATACAGCAAGACTCCATTAGAAGAAACAACATTACTATGGTGAGTAATTTTTTCTTTGCGGGGGAGATGAGAAGCATTGGAAACTGAAGTATGCGCTGCAAATGTAAAAGTTTGTGGGATCCTGGAGGGGGTTGAAGAACAACAGTGGATGGTGGGAATTCAGATTTATCAACCTATTTTAGCTTTTCTGCATTCAAAAACATAGCTATGAATGTCAGCTCTACCTCCATGGCCTCCAACCAAACACGCACTGTACTACTGAGGTCACAGGAGCAACAGTTCGAGAACGGTGATGGTAGCAGTAGCTAGCTGGGCCATCATACTAGCCGGGTCATCATACTAGCCCTCCATTGAGGGGGTGACTTAAAGTGTTTCCTGATCTCGCCTTCTCAACGCGAGCGCGTCAGAAGAAGTTTTGTGCCATGTGGTAGCACTTGCTGGCTTTAGGCATTGTTCACTCCTTTTTTTTTTTTTTAACTCTGTATTCATTTTCTTAATGAACAAGCATTTACATTCTTTGATTTGAGGTATAGAGTACATTTTAATGCCTACCCGTCAGTGCGTCACCAGTGGAGGAAAAATCTTCTAATATAGTGACCAGGAAGACTCCAGGTGCTGGATTGGAAAACCTGAGCAAGAGTCTGCAGCCAGAGCCGACCCAGAGGCACAATCAAACTCTGAATGAATAAGATGGTATAGTTGGAATAAGCTGGGACTTTTGTGGAAGATGCCAGTATACTGGGTAACCTGTTCCAATCAGAGTGAATCTTACTTAGGGCCTCATTTTGACACTTCTTGCACCTCATTTATTCATAAGGAAGGTCCTGGGCAGTAAATATTCTTGTTTATTTTCTCTTGCTTATAATGGTGGCAACTGCATGGCGGTTTGCAGCGAGTGGGGTTGTTGTGTTGACCCTGCTGCACTGATACATGGTTTACTGTCTACCTTGTTGTCGCTGCAGTAAGATGCTTGCAGTATCCTGGAGCTGAGCAAAATAATTGCTTGACCCTGCTGGGTCTTAAACATACTTATTATCATGTTTGCTTGTATGGTTAGACTGTATAAAAGGAAAAGAAAAACTGTAGGGAAATATTTTCCGTGATCTAGAGTTCTGTGTGTAGGGCTTATTTACATCTATTTTATTCGTAATAAAGGGCTTTAAGCAGTGAAATCACTGCATTTACTTATATCTGGCATTCCCCCTTACATGGAGATGTATTACTGTTAGGCTATAAAGTGGCTAGCATCTCAGTTTAATCTGTGTGCATTACACTGAAGGATTCCTCCAGCTCCTCAACTACTAGGATAGGAGGTGCTCAACTGTTAACATCAGTATACGTGAATGTACTGTGAAGTTCTAACTGTTTTAGTGCCTTCTATAAGATGTACTATAATTTTTGTTTTTACTGAAAACAAAATATAATTAACAAAAGAAATGCAGTACTCCTACTCCAGCACCCTCTAGAACATGTCATATGCCTAGTTAAATAAAATGATTGATTGATTGATCCTCCTCCTCCACACAGTCCCAGAGATGTTTCCTGTAATAAAAAAAAAGTAGTAGAGTCACTGATGCCATGATTCTCAAAATCAGCCCTGCTCTCCCCCACACATGTGCTAAGCGCATAAAACACACCACTTATCTCCCTGCACCCCGTGCCTGATCTCCCAAGTCAACTGTATTGTATTGGAGGCAAGGGCATCGCTCTGGCAATTGTCAGCAAAGCCTCCAAGTGACTCTCTCCCCCAAGGTCAGCGTGTTTTGTTTATTATAGAGAATATTAATTAAGTGATGGCAAACTGTGGAGTGTTTTGTTCTGGCCGTGGAAGCTATCTGTAATTCATTTTTAGTGAGCACTAAGGTAGTAAGAAGTAACATGATGAGGTATTGTATTAAAGCTAGGCTATCTTGGATAAACAAAGTCTAAAAAAATATTGCTGTGAATATTTAGGGCAGTTTTTGTATTTTCTGTTTACCTACCCCTCTGGCTGCCTCTTCCTTCTGTGTCTTCCCTCTGGCTACAGCCTCTGAAATCTCCCAAGCCCCCTCCACCACACTTACCTGCAGTGTGCCACAGTTTCCTCTTGCCCAGGTTGCCTGCTGCATGGGAGTCAGTCTGTGAACATAAATCCGAGATTCCCATATGGTAGTGCAACATGCTATATCATCATCACTGCTGAGCTATTTGAGACTTTTAAAATGAGAATTGTTGGTCATTTATTCTTTGATAACCGGCTAAGGCCCACTAGGCACAAGTGCTTTTTATTTTTAAATCGCTCTATTTGGTCCCCGTCGCCTCCTCCCACCAACAGCACATAGGAGTTTAGACAGGTTTTCTCCTTGACGCCCGAGGCCCTGAACATGGCTGTGCAAGCACGCCACGCACCCTGTGGCGCCAGCTTAGCCCTTCCACCTCCGTAGCTGTTTTGCCGCCCCTTCCGCCTATGCTACCCACCAGACCTCCACCGGTGGGAGCAGAACTACAGGTTTGCCAACCCACCTCGGGAGAGGAGAGGCCCATCAGCATGCTTCGATCCTGCTCCGCCTCCCTTCCCCCACGCTGGTACCCCGACCACTCAAGGTCGCTCTCAACCCGGTCACTGGCGAGAGCGAGGTGTGGCGCCCAGCACCTCAATCCTCCCGGCTGGCTAAGGTGCCTGTTTTAAAGGGTGACCTGGGGAGCACTGAGGAGATTAAGGGACTTGCCCAGGGTCACGAGTGTCCAAGTAGAGGTTGTGGGAATCAAAACCAGGTCTAATGGATGCTCCAGGCTCATTCACAGCTTATTACTCTAACCTCTAGGATGTCAGTTTTGCACACGCATACCATGTTTAGCTGCCGTGTACACCCAAATTGTATGGTTGCTTGTGGTGTCGCATTCTGTATTTATTCTGTATATACAGCTAATTTTTGTACATATTTGTGAAATGTCTGTACTTTCAAATTTGTATGTATCCTCCCATCCCCTACCTCCCCGGACGCATCTGGAATCGAGCAGTAGTCTGCTCACCATGCCGTCCTGGTAAAACTTTTAAATAAATAAATACTGCCAGCCCCAAGTTTACACTTAACCAGTTGAAATAGGCTTGCCTAATTTCTCTTTTGTATTGCCTGCATTTAAAGAGGACAGGAAATGAGTTCTAATATGCAGCTGTTTATAATGTTACCACTTGCAGCAATAATATCCATCAGCCTGAAAGATCCATATGTAACTGTACCTCAATAAAAAGTGATTTGAAAACAGTATTTGCATTGTTTTTATTTTATAGGCAGTATTCTGTTACAGTTCTCTTCGTGAAACCAGTGATCCGGAGTTTTAACTACGTTACAGTCTGAGCAAAGAACACTTGTATGGTTTTGATAGGACAATAGCTCACATTTAGCATTCCGCACTCAAACCATGACATAGTAAACTCTCCAAAGTACTGATTCCATGAAGAGAACTGTGCAGAATGTTGCGCATAAAAAGAAAACAATTGAAAACCGTTTTTCACAGCAGTGTTTATTAAGGTACAGTTGAATAAGAGTCTCTTAGAGGCAAGTTTATAACTTCCCTTACTAGGAACATTGCTAACTGCTGCCAATAAGCACACAGTTCCTGTCCCTTTAAATACTTCTCCGTATGTGCAAGTTCTACATTCTCCTTCATGATGTGACATTTTAACTTTGTCATCCAGTACATTGTAAAATTATCAGTACTGATGCTATGGGGTAGACAGATGTACAGGTGGGTGGCAATGCTGATGCTATGGGGCAGACAGATGGGTGGTTTAGTACTGATGCTATGGGGCAGACAGATGTCTGGGTGAGTGAGTGGTAATGCTGATGCTGGGGGCAGACAAATGTCACAGGTGGGAGGTGTATTGATCTCAGGGCAGACAGATGTCTGGGTGGGTGGTAGTGCTGATGCTGGACAGACAAATGTCTGGTGCGTGGTATGCTGATGCTATGGGGCAGACAGATGTCTGGGTGGGTAGTAGTGCTGATGCTATGGGGCAGACAGATGTCTGGGTGGGTGGGTAGTAGTGCTGATGCTATGAGGCAGACAGATGTCTGGGTGGTGGTAGTGCTGATGCTATAGGGCAGACAGATGTCTGGGTGGATGAGTAGTGCTGATGCTATGAGGAAAGACAAATGTCTGAGTGGGAGACCAGTGTTGATGCTATGGGGCAGACAGATGTCTGGGTGGGTGGTAGTGCTGATCTTATTGGGGGAGTGGGACAGACAGTTGTCTGGGTGGGTGGTAGTGCTGTTGTTATTGGGGGAGGGGGCAGACAGATAACTGGGTGGGTGGTAGTGCTGATGCTATGGAGCAGACAGATGTCTGGGTGGGTGGTAGTGCTGATGCTGGGAGGCAGACAGATGTCTGGGTGGGTGGTAGTGCTGATACATGGGAGCAGACAGATGACTGGGTGGTGGTGTGCTGATGCTCTGGGGCAGACAGATGTCTGGGTGGGTGGCAGTGCTGATGCTATGGGGCAGACAGATGTCTGGGTGGGTGTAGTGCTGATGCTATGGGGCAGACAGATGCTGGGTGGCGGTAGTGCTGATGCTTCAAGACAGACAGATGTCTGGGTGGAAATGCTGATGCTATGGGGCTGACAGATTCTGGGTGGGTGGTAGTGCTGATGCTATGGAGGGCAGAGATGCCTGGGTGGGTGGTAATCCTGATGCTGGGGGCGACAGATGTCTGGGTGCGGTGGTAGTGCTGATGCTATGTGGACCAAAACAGAGTCCCGGTGGGTTGGTGCTGATGCTGGGGGCAGACAGATGACCAGGTGGGTGATGCTGATGCTATGGGGCAGACAGATGTCAGGGTGGGTGGGTGGGAGGTAGTGCTGATACTATGGGGCGGCAGATGTATTTTTTGGTGGTAGTGCTGATGCTAAGGAGGGGCAGAGAGATGTCTGGGTGGGTGGGTGTGTGGTAGTGTTGATGCTATGGGGCAGACAGATGTCTGGGTTGGTGGTAGTGCTGATGCTATGGGAGGCAGACAGATGTCTGGGTGGGTAGTGCTGATGCTATGGGCAGATGGTTGTCTGGGCAGGTGGTAGTACTGATACTATGGGGAAGACAGATGTTTGGTGGGTGGTAGTGCTAGTGCTATGGGGCAGACAGATGTCTGGGTGGGTGGTATGCTGATGCTATGGGCAGACAGATGTCTAGGTGAATTGGTAGTGCCCATGCGGCAGACAGATATCTGGGTGGGTTGGAGGTAGTGCTGATGCTATGGGGGCAGACAAATGTCTGAGTGGGTGGTAGTGCTGATGCTATGGGGGCAGACAGATGTCTGGGTGGGTGGTAGTGCTGACGCTATGGCAGACAGATGTCTGGGTGGGTGGTAGTGCTGATGCTATGGGGGCAGACAGATGTCTGGGTGGGTGGTAGTCCTGATGCTATGTGAGGCACACAGATGTCTGGGTGGGTGGTAATGCTGATGCTATGGGAGACAGACAGATGTCTGGGTGGGTGGCAGTGCTGATGTTATTGTGGGAGTGGGGCAGACAGATGTCTAGGTGGGTGGTAGTGCTAATGCTATGGGGCAGACAGATGTCTGGGTGGGTAGTAGTGCTGATGCTATGAGAGGCAGACAGATGTCTGGGTGGGTGGTAGTGCTGATGCTATGGGAGCAGACAGATGTCTGGGTGGGTGGTAGTGCTGATGCTATGGGGACAGACAGATGTCGGGTGGGTGGTAGTGCTGATGCTATGAAGGGGCAGACAGATGTCTGCGTGAGTGGTAGTGCGGATGCTATGGGGCAGACAGATGTCTGTGTGGGTGATAGTGCTGATGCTATGGAAACAGATTATCTGGGTGGGTGGTAGTGCAGATGCTATGCGGGCAGACAGATGTCTGGGTGAGACTAGTGCAGATGCTACGGGGCAGACAGATGTCTGGGTGGGTGGTAGTGCTGATGCTATGGGGCAGACAGATGTCTAGGCTGGTGGTAGTGCTGATGAGGAGGGCAGATAGATGTCTGGTGGGTGGGCAGTGTACTGTGCTATAGAACAGACAAATGTCTGGGTGGGTGGTAGTGCTGATGCTATGAGGAAAACAGATGTCAGAGAGGTGGTAGTGCAGATATAGGGGCAGACAGATGTCTGGGTGGTAGTGCTGTGCTATGAGGACAGACAGATACAGGGTGATAAACTGATGTTATTGTGGGAGTGGGGCAGACAGATGTCAGGGTGGATGGTAGTGCTGATGTTATGGCGGGACGGGGCAGACAGATGTCTGCGTGGGTGGTAGTGCTGATGCTACGGGGCAGACAGATGTCTGGGTGGGAGGTAGTGCAGATGCTATGGGGACAGACAGATGTCTTGGTGGGTGGTAGTGCTGATGTTATTGGGGCAGACAGATGTCTGGGTGGGTGGTAGTGCTGTTACTATGGAGGGGCAGAGAGATATCTGAGTGGGTGCTAGTGCTGATGCTATGGGAGCAGACAGATGTTTGGGTGGGTGGTAGTGCTGATGCTTTGGGGGAAACAGATGTCAGGGTGGGTGGTAGTGCAGATGCTATGGGGCAGACAGATGTCAGGGTGGGTGGTAGTGCTGATGCTATGGGGCAGACAGATGTCTAGATGGGTGGTAGTGCTTATGCTATGGGGCAGACAGATGTCTGGGTGGGTGGGTAGTAGTGCTGATGCTATGGGGCAGACAAATGTTTGAGTGGCTGGTAGTGCTGATGCTATAGGGCAGACAGATGTCTGGGTGGGTGGTAGTGCTGATGCTATGAGGCAGACAAATGCCTGGTTGGGTGGTAGTGCTGATGCTATGGGGGCAGGCAGACAGATGTCTGGGTGGTTGGTAGTGCTGACGCTATGGTGGCAGACAGATGTCTGGGTGGGTGATAGTGCTGATGCTATGGGGGCAGACAGATGTCTGGGTGGGTGGTACTCCTGATGCTATGGGAGGCACACAGATGTCTGGGTGGGTGGTAATGCTGATGTTATTGTGGGAGTGGGGCAGACAGATGTCTGGGTGGGTGTTAGTGCTGATGTTATTGGGGAGAGGGCAGACAGATGTCTGGGTGGGTGGTAGTGCTGATGCTATGGGGCAGACAGATGTCTGGGTGGGTGGTAGTGCTGATGCTATGGGGACAGACAGATGTCTGGGTGGGTGGTAGTGCTGATGTTATTGTGGGAGTGGGGCAGACAGATGTCTGGGTGGGTGTTAGTGCTGATGTTATTGGGGGAGAGGGCAGACAGATGTCTGGGTGGGTGGTAGTGCTGATGCTATGGGGCAGACAGATGTCTGGGTGGGTGGTAGTGCTGATGCTATGAGGCAGACAGATGTCTGGGTGGGTGGTAGTGCTGATGCTATGGGAGGCAGACAGATGTCTGGGTGGGTGGTAGTGCTGATGCTATGGGGACAGACAGATGTCCGGTGGGTGAGTGCATGATGTTGTGGGGCAGACAGATGTCTGGGGGGGTGGTAGTGCTGATGCTATGGAGGGGCAGACAGATGTCTGGGTGGGTGGTAGTGCTGATGCTATGGGGCAGACAGATGTCTGTGTGGGTGATAGTGCTGATGCTATTGGGGCAGACGGCTGTCTGGGTGAGTGGTAGTGCAGATGCTACGGGGCAGACAGATGTCTGGGTGGGTGGTAGTGCTGATGCTATGGGGCAGACCGATGTCTAGGCTGGTGGTAGTGCTGATGCTAAGGAGGGGCAGATAGATGTCTGGGTGGGTGGGTGGGTGGGCAGTAGTGCTGATGCTATTGGGGCAGACAAATGTCTGGGTGGGTGGTAGTGCTGATGCTATGAGGGGGAAGACAGATGTCTGAGAGGGTGGTAGTGCTGATGCTATGGGGACAGACAGATGTCTGGGTGGGTGGTAGTGCTGATGCTATGGGGCAGACAGATGTCTGGGTGGGTGGTAATGCTGATGCTATGGGGCAGACAGAATTTTGGGTGGGTGATAGTGCTGATGCTATGGGAGACACACAGATGTCTGGGTGGGCGGTAGTGCTGATGCTATGGGGACAGACAGATGTCTGGGGTGGTAGAGCTGATGTTATTGTGGGAGTGGGGCAGACAGATGTCTGGGTGGATGGTAGTGCTGATGTTATTGTGGGAGGGGGCAGACAGATGTCTGGGTGGGTGGTAGTGCTGATGCTATGGGGCAGACAGATGTCTGGGCAGGTGGTAGTGCTGATGCTATGAGAGGCAGACAGATGTCTGGGTGGGTGGTAGTGCTGATGCTAATGGGAGGCAGACAGATGTCTGGGTTTGTGGTAGTGCTGATGCTATGGGGCAGACAGATGTCTGGGTTTGTGGTAGTGCTGATGCTATGGGGCAGACAGATGTCTGGGTGGGTGGTAGTAATGATGCTATGGGGCAGACAGATGTCTGGGTGGGAGGCAGTGCTGATGCTATGGTGCAGACAGATGTCTGGGTGGGTGGGTGGTAGTGCTGATGCTGTGGGGCAGACAAATGTCTGAGTGGGTGGTAGTGCTGATGCTATGGGGGCAGCCCGATGTCTGGGTGGGTGGTAGTGCTGATGCTATGGGGCAGACAAATGTCTGGGTGGGTGGTAGTGCTGATGCTATGGGGCAGACAGATGTCTGGGTGGGTGGTAGTGCTGATGCTATGGGGTAGACAGATGTCTGGGTGGGTGGTAGTGCTGATGCTATGGGGCAGACAGATGTCTGGGTGTGTTTTAGTGCTGATGCTATGGGGCAGACAGATGTCTGGGTGGGTGGGTGGTAGTGCTGATGCTATGGGGGCAGACAAATGTCTGAGTGGGAGGTAGTGTTGATGCTATGGGGCAGACAGATGTCTGGGTGGGTGGTAGTGCTGATGCTATGGGGCAGACAGATGTCTGGGTGGGTGGTAGTGCTGATGCTATGGGGCAGACAGATGTCTGGGTGGGTGGTAGTGCTGATGCTATGGAGGCAGACAGATGTCTGGGTGGGTGGTAGTGCTGATGCTATGGGGCAGACAGATGTCTGGGTGGGTGGTAGTGCTGATGCTATGGGCAGACAGATGTCTGGGTGGGTGGGTGGTAGTGCTGATGCTGATGGGGCAGACAAATGTCTGAGTGGGTGGTAGTGCTGATGCTATGGGGGCAGCCCGATGTCTGGGTGGGTGGTAGTGCTGATGCTATGGGGCAGACAAATGTCTGGGTGGGTGGTAGTGCTGATGCTATGGGGCAGACAGATGTCTGGGTGGGTGGTAGTGCTGATGCTATGGGGTAGACAGATGTCTGGGTGGGTGGTAGTGCTGATGCTATGGGGCAGACAGATGTCTGGGTGGGTTTTAGTGCTGATGCTATGGGGCAGACAGATGTCTGGGTGGGTGGGTGGTAGTGCTGATGCTATGGGGGCAGACAAATGTCTGAGTGGGAGGTAGTGTTGATGCTATGGGGCAGACAGATGTCTGGGTGGGTGGTAGTGCTGATGCTATGGGGCAGACAAATGTCTGGGTGGGTGGTAGTGCTGATGCTATGGGGCAGACAGATGTCTGGGTGGGTGGTAGTGCTGATGCTATGGGGCAGACAGATGTCTGGGTGGGTGGGTGGTAGTGCTGATGCTATGGGGCAGACAGATGTCTGGGTGGGTGGTAGTGCTGATGCTATGGGGCAGACAGATGTCTGGGTGGGTGGGTGTAGTGCTGATGCTATGGGGCAGACAAATGTCTGAGTGGGAGGTAGTGTTGATGCTATGGGGCAGACAGATGTCTGGGTGGGTGGTAGTGCTGATCTTATTGGGGGAGTGGGACAGACAGATGTCTGGGTGGGTGGTAGTGCTGATGCTATGGAGCAGACAGATGTCTGGGTGGGTGGTAGTGCTGATGCTAAGGGAGGCAGACAGATGTCTGGGTGGGTAGTAGTGCTGATGCTATGGGAGGCAGACAGATGTCTGGGTGGGTGGTAGTGCTGATGCTATGTGGACAGACAGATGTCTTGGTGGGTGGTAGTGCTGATGTTATTGGGGCCAGACAGATGTCTGGGAGGGTCGTAGTGCTGATGCTGTGGGGGCAGGCAGATGACTGGGTGGGTGGTAGTGCTGATGCTATGGGGCAGACAGATGTCTGGGTGGGTGGTAGTGCTGATGCTATGGGGCAGACAGATGTCAGGGTGGGTGGGTGGCTGGTAGTGCTGATGCTATGGGGGCAGACAGATGTCTGGGTTGGTGGTAGTGCTGATGCTAAGGAGGGGCAGATAGATGTCTGGGTGGGTGGGTGGTGGTAGTCCTGATGCTATGGGGCAGACAGATGTCTGGGTGGGTGGTAGTGCTGATGCTATCGAGGCAGACATATGTCTGTGTGGCTGGTAGTGCTGATGCTATGGGGCAGACAGATATCTGGGTGGGTGGTAGTGCTGATGCTTTGGGGCAGACAGATGTATGGGTGGGTGGTAGTGCTGATGCTATGGGGCAGACAGATGTCTTGGTAGCTGGTAGTGCTGATGCTATGGGGTAAACAGATGTCTGGGTGGGTGGTAGTGCTGATGCTATGGGGCAGACAAATGTCTGGGTGGGTGGTAGTGCTGATGCTAAGGGGCAGACAGATGTCTGAGTGGGTAGTAGTGCTGATGCTATGGGGCAGACAGATGTCTGAGTGGGTGGTAGTGCTGATGCTATGGGGCATACAGATGTCTGGGTGGGTAGTAGTGCTGATGCTATGGGGCAGACAGATGTCTGGGTGTGTGGTAGTGCTGATGCTATGGGGCAGACAATTGTCTGAGTGGGTGGTAGTGCTGATGCTATGGGGCAGACAGATGTCTGGGTGGGTGGTAGTTCTTATGCTCTGGGGCAGACAAATGTCTGGGTGGGAGGTAGTGCTGATGCTATGGGGCAGACAGATGTCTGTGTGGGTGGTAGTGCTGATGCTATGGGGCAGACAAATGTCTGGGTGGGTGGTAGTTCTGATGCTTTGGGACATACAGATGTTTGGGTGGGTGGTAGTGCTGATGCTATGGGAGGCAGACAGATGTCTGGGTGGGTGGTAGTGCTGATACTATGGGGGACAGACAGATGTCTGGGTGGGTGGTAGTGCTGATATTATTGGGGGAGTGGGGCAGACAGATTTCTTGGTGAGTGGTAGTGCTGATGCTATGGGGGACAGACAGATGTCTTGGTGGGTGGTAGTGCTGATGTTATTGGGGCAGACAGATGTGTGGGTGGGTGGTAGTGCTTATGCTATGGGGGGTAGACAGATGTCTTGGTGGGTGGTAGTGCTGATGCTATGGGTCAGACCGATGTCTGGGTGGGTGGGTGATAGTGCTGATGCTATGGGGGGCAGACAGATGTCTGGGTGGGTGGTAGTGCTGATGCTAGGGGTCAGACAGACGTTTTGGTGGGTGGTAGTGCTGATGCTATGGGAGGAAGGCAGATGTCTTGGTGGGTGGTAGTGCTGATGCTATGGGGGACAGACAGATGTCTGGCTGGGTGGTAGTGCTGATGTTATTGGGGAGGGGCAGACAGATGTCTGGGTGGGTGGTAGTGCTGATGCTATGAGGTGGCAGACAGATGTCTTGGTGGGTGGTAGTGCTGATGTTATTGGGGAGTGGGGCAGACAGATGTCTGGGTGGGTGGTAGTGCTGATGCTATGGGGGGACAGACAGATGTCTGGGTGGGTGGTAGTGCTGGTGTTATTGACAGAGTCGGGCAGACAGATGTCTGGGTGGGTGGTAGTACTGATGCTACTGGGGCAGACAGATGTGTAGGTGGGTGGTAGTGCTGACGCTATGAGAGGGCAGGCAGATGTCTGGGTGGGTGGTAGTGCTGATGCTATGGGGCAGACAGATGTCTGGGTGGGTGGGTGGTAGTGCTGATGCTATGGGTGGGCAGACAAATGTCTGGTTGGGTGCTGGTGCTGATGCTATGAGGGGGCAGACAGATGTCTGGGTGGGTGGTAATGCTGATGCTATGGGGCAAGACTGATGTGTGGGAGGGTGATAGTGCTGATGCTATGGGGCAGACAGATGTCTGGGTGGGTGGTAGTGCTGATGCTATGGGCAGACAGATGTCTGGGTGGGTGGTAGTGCTGATGGTATGAGAGGCAGACAGATGTCTGGGTGGGTGGTAGTGCTGATGCTATGGGGGCAGACCGATGTCTGGGTGGGTGGGTGGTAGTGCTGATGCTATGGGGACAGACAAATGTCTGGGTGGGTGGTAGTGCTGATGCTATAGGGGCAGACAGATGTCTGGGTGGGTGGTAGTGCTGATGCTATAGGAGGCAGGCAGATGTCTGGGAGGGTGGTAGTGCTGATGCTATGGGGGGACAGACAGATGTCTGGGTGGGTGGTAGTGCTGATGCTATGGAGGGGCAGACAGATATCTGGGTGGGTGGTAGTGCTGATGCTATGAGGCAGACAGATGTCTGGGTGGGTTGTAGTGCTGATGCTAGGGGGCAGACAGATGTTTGGGTGGGTTGTAGTGCTGATGCTATGGGAGGAAGACAGATGTATTGGTGGGTGGTAGTGCTGATGCTATGGGGACAGACAGATGTCTGGCTGGGTGGTAGTGCTGATGTTATTGGGGAAGTGGGGCAGACAGATGTCTGGGTGGGTGGTAGTGCTGATGTTATTGGGGAGGGGCAGACAGATGTCTGGGTGGGTGGTAGTGCTGATGCTATGAGGGGGCAGACAGATGTCTTGGTGGGTGGTTGTGCTGATGTTATTGGGGAGTGGGGCAGACAGATGTCTGGGTGGGTGGTAGTGCTGATGCTATGGGGGGTCAGACAGATGTCTGGGTGGGTGGTTGTGCTGATGTTATTGACGGAGTCGGGCAGACAGATGTCTGGGTGGGTGGTAGTGCTGATGCTATGGGTGGGCAGACAAATGTCTGGGTGGGTGCTGGTGCTGATGCTATGAGGCAGACAGATGTCTGGGTGGGTGGTAATGCTGATGCTATGGGGCAGACAGATGTCTGGGTGGGTGGTAGTGCTGATGTTATTGGGGGAGGGGCAGAAAGATGTCTGGGTGGGTGGTAGTGCTGATGCTATGGGGCAGACAGATGTCTGGGTGGGTGGTAGTGCTGATGGTATGAGAGGCAGACAGATGTCTGGGTGGGTGGTAGTGCTGATGCTATGGGGGCAGACCGATGTCTGGGTGGGTGGGTGGTAGTGCTGATGCTATGGGGACAGACAAATGTCTGGGTGGGTGGTAGTGCTGATGTTATAGGGGCAGACAGATGTCTGGGTGGGTGGTAGTGCTGATGCTATAGGAGGCAGGCAGATGTCTGGGAGGGTGGTAGTGCTGATGCTATGGGGGGACAGACAGATGTCTGGGTGGGTGGTAGTGCTGATGCTATGGAGGGGCAGACAGATGTCTGGGTGGGTGGTAGTGCTGATGCTATGGGGCAGACAGATGTCTGGGTGGGTGGTAGTGCTGATGCTATGGAGGGCAGACAGATGTCTGGGTGGGTGATAGTGCTGATGCTATGGGGGCAGACAGATGTCTGGGTGGGTGGTTGTGCTGATGCTATAGGAGGCAGGCAGATGTCTGGGAGGGTGGTAGTGCTGATGCTATGGGGGACAGACAGATGTCTGGGTGGGTGGTAGTGCTGATGCTATGGGGCAGACAGATGTCTGGGTGGGTGGTAGTGCTGATGCTATGGGGGCAGACCGATGTCTGGGAGGGTGGTAGTGCTGATGCTATGGGGACAGACAGATGTCTGGGTGGGTGGTAGTGCTGATGCTATGGGGGGACAGACAGATGTCTGGGTGGCTGGTAGTGCTGATGGTATGAGAGGCAGACAGATGTCTGGGTGGGTGGTAGTGCTGATGCTATAGGAGGCAGGCAGATGTCTTGGTGGGTGATAGTGCTGATGCTATGGGGGGACAGACAGATGTCTGGGTGGCTGGTAGTCCTGATGGTATGAGAGGCAGACAGATGTCTGGGTGGGTGTTAGTGCTGATGCTATGGGGGGGCAGACAAATGTATGTGTGGGTGGTAGGGCGCTGTAGTTCAGATCACATGGTGCCTCACATGAAAGTACTTCTCTGCGGACCCACGGTTTCAGGGCAGTGGAAGTAAAGAGGAGGAAATGGAAGGGGACCAGGCTTCATGAAGCCCTGCCCAAGGTGCCACGGCCTGCCCTGCCACTCTGCTGGGTATGGATGGGAGCGCGACTTCTGGAAAATAGCCAACAAGGGGAGAACAGTCCTCCTGTCCCTGACTCCACCATTAGGAAAGTACCCCCCACCAGCGGGACAGTAAGGTAGCATGGCATCTGGGGACAGGGCTGGACAGCTGCCCAGTCAGTCCAGGAGGATAAACATCTATATAACAGTAAAAACAAAAATGAAACAGCTAGACATACACTAGTCCTGCATCAGCAGGACAGCTGAATGGGTATATTTAGAAGGAAAAAGAAAAGATTGAAAAGGCGGGCTGAGCAGCAGTGTTGCAGCAGGCATTGGGACCAGGGGCTTACTTGAAAGGGGAGATCCAGGTGAGAGTGGACTTTGAAGGAAGAGGAGCAGGAGTGAGCAACACTTACTCATGGTATAAAGGGAAGCCTTGTCCAATGTCCATGTGTGGCACTATCCCAGGCATTGGGCATACAGATATCAGAATCGATAGCCTAAGCTGAGGGATTCTGTGCTAATATTTTGTGCACATACATAAGCATTACAATTAAAAGTCATTTTATTTCAAACATTGGTAGCCACGTACTCTTGTTTACTGCAAGCACTGTCCATATTTGGTACTGACTGAAGTGAAACACTTTTTTGAACCAGTATCCTTCTGTGTGGCCACTGCATCATGTTGGATGCCTCATTAGCCCACTGCATTATGCTACAGTGTATTCATTTTATTCCATTTCCAGTGCTGTCAGTCCCTCACCTTTCACCAACACTAAGTCCACCACTGTTTGGGGAGCTTGTATTGTACTTTCCTGAACTGTTCCTGACCTTGGGTACAGAGAGGGATCCAGTCTCTAGTGCTGTCAGTCCCTCTCCTTTTCCATCTTAGTTTGGGGGAGCAACCCAACAACAAACCCACCAACACTCTTCCTGACTGATGAACAAAGACAGGGATTCAGTTTCCAGTGCTGTCAGTCCTCCACCTTTAACTAGTGCTAATTCTGTTACAGTCTGTAGGGGCCTGCACTGTATCTGCCCACACTGTCTTGACCTGGGGGTGAAGAGAGAGTTTGGTCTCCAGTGCTGCCAGGCTTCCAGTTTTCACCACCACTAATTCTGACACAGTTTTGGGCAACCTACATTATACCTGCCGAACATGCTCTGACCTGAAGGTAAAAAAATGGCTTCAGTCTCCAGAACTGTGAGTCTCCTGACCTTTCACCAGTACTAATTCTGCTTTCTTTTTTTTTTTTAGTTCTTCAAGCAAAACTACATATACATGATTCACAGTGCTTGCACAATAGTAACAGCGCATATAATAAATTAATCAGATCCGGTGTAGAAAGAAGCCATGTTGTTATGTCATGAGGGACAAATCAGCTTAAAGGTTGTCATGTATATGACAAATAGAAGGAGGGATGCTGATGATCCTTCTGTGGGGATGGATGGGAGGGATGCTGATGTTGCCTCAGTGGGGAATGGATGGGAGGGATGCTGATGCCTCTGTGGGGATGGATGGGAGGGATGCTGGTGTTGCCTCTATGGGGATGGATGGGAGGGATGTTCAGTCCAGGGACTGAAGTGGATCTGGTGGTCTGTCTCTGCAGCAGTGTGTGACTACTCCAATGGGCATTGGAGTGAACTGTGTCTGGCAGCTCTGCAATGTATGATGGATTGGGGAACAGCCTGGGTAGCTTCAGGACAGGAACAGACCTAGCCTACTGACTAGCTTGCTAACTTGCTTGCTGTCTTGCTGAAGCCTTCAGCAAGCAAATTAGTAAGCTAGCCAGTACACTAGGTTTCTGTTTCCATCCTAAAGGCTCTGTCATGGGGGTAAGCAGCAAAGCAACCCAGGCATGTTTATTCTCTCCTGGAAATACAAGAATAAAGTCATGTAGTACTAGTAGTTAGTTTCTAAAATATGAGTGTCCTTTAGCTTTCCTGCCTGTGCAGTCGTAGCCCTAATCAGATCATTGTTTTGCATCTGCCTGATCTCATATTCAGCTAACAAATTATTGCCACCACTACTGTGATTAATATGTATTTGTTTATCATGTTCTTGTAAATACTACAGGGGAAAAGAAAAAAAATGCTTATTAGCAATAAAGAATGAAAATTATTTTTTCAAGGTGACAGCCTCAAGGGGCAGAAAGCAAACTGCTAAATTCTTATTAAAGGTTGTGGGCTTATATGTTACATGTGAAGTATGCATCCCCTGACGAAAGAGTCTTTCCCATGTTTCAGATTGTGATTGACAAAAAGTTGGGGAATCCACTTAAAGATATAATCGAGCATTACAGACTTGTTCCCAGTGGGACATGAGCTAGTGAGATGAAATAAGCCCCAGTTCAGTGATATTTCTGTTGGGCTGAAAACTATAATGTTACATTGTTTTGCTAAAGCATTTGTCAACATTAATTGACAGAGATTTGGAAGGGGGGAGGGTTAAGCAACCTAGGAGAACAAAGTGGTGTGGTGCTGAGATGGGGGCACAAATGTGACCTGAGAGGGGTTAAAAAGCTCCTCTGGGAGTTTCTTAGCTGCTCTTCCCCAAGCTTGTTTCTGGCTCCTGTTCTCTCCTCTCTCTTCTCTCTGTCTAGATGTGACTTTCAAAGGTGGGGTGAATTGGGGGATGGTAGGGTTTGTTTGTACCCTCTTATTGTCTCACCTATCGTACCATGATTTCCACCATTTGTTCCTGTATTTATTATTCCCTGTATGTAAAAACGTTCTTGACCATGTTTAACCTGTAACATCCCTGTGCCTTGTGATTTAAATTGTTGCCTAACTATGCCATATTTTATGTCCCGGGTCATGCCTGAAAATGGTCCCTCGGACCAGTGCACCTACCCGGAACTCAAAGACATAAATAAATAAAATAAGCCCAGTTGGAGCATGTGGCCATTGTTGCATAATGAGAAAGTAAAACTACAGAAAGGTATCTGCATTCCTCATTAAACTGCACAGGGAAACATTAAAAGGCAATAGCTGCCAGCCATCTGAGTTATTTCTAGAGTACTTACTTCTTCACTGTTATGTGGGCCTATGGCTACTGAAAGGAAGGTTTATTGTATTTAATGGTTCTTGGATTGCTAGGACACAACTGTGCCACTGGAAATATCTGTTGGGCCAGTGTGTTTTCCCAGTCACTAGCCCTTTTGGCTACTGGCAGCAAAACTTAATTTCAACCCCTCATTTTCTGTGTGTCTATGGCAATGTCCAAAAAAAAGCACATATAAAGTATCTGTCCGGGAAAGACACAGTACCACTGTATATACTTTCTTTGGACATGGCTGGCCATGGGCACTTAGAGTCTCCAGCTCTTTGTAGCCTACCTACCAGGTGATAATGGCATATATGGGTATGTAGTGAAATGCAGTACTGACTCCATTTATGCCACACTATGTCTCTCCAGACCTCTGCTAAACACGTAGGGCACCCCGGATAGGAATGCACTGTGCTCAGAAATTGCGTGTGACATGATGTGGGGAAACTAGAGGGTTGGGGTGGGGATTCTCTCTTAACTATTGGCTCCTCTACTAGCCGCTGATAACAAAACCTGGTGTATCCTGCTCTGTTTTGGACTTTGTTCACTGCAGGGGGCGGGGGCCTAAACCCCTGGGTCAGGGGGGTGGGGCCTTGACCCCTGACCCCTGGGCCCCACCAACAATTTTACAAACCCAGCTCCTATGGAAACAAGGCTGCAAAGTTTAAGGACAGACTGCAGTTTGTTCCAGGCTGCAGGGAGGGCACAGGAGACTGCACGCTTACCAGTGGAGGTGTGAATCATGGGAACATCAAGGAGGATAAAGTCAGACTTCCTAAGGGAGTACGAGCAATGGGAGATGTGGATTAGTGAGGATATATATCCTGGGAGCTTATTCAGCAGGATTTTAAGCATCTAGGTTCCAGAGTGAATCAAACATTTGATTGAGAGAGAAGTCCAGCCAACAGCTGCATATAGGTCATAGTGGAGGGTACGGAAAGGAGCTTTGGTAATGAACCATAGGGCTCGATGATAAAGGATATCCAGTTTGTTCAGATTGGTAGATAAGATGGAGTTATAGATGAAGTCACCATAATCGAGTAGTGGAAGGAAGGTGGCCTGGACAAGTCTAGTTCTTGTCTCAGTCGGGAAGAGGGACCTGTTTCTGAAGAAAAAACCTAGTCTGACTTTGAGCTTGCTAGTCAGGTTGTCAATGTGGGTGTTACAGGAGAGCTTGCTATCGATTCATATGCCTAGGTATTTAAATTTGGAAGTAGATAATTTTTTTGAAGATTTTGGATAATATAGGCAAGATGGAAATGGGCCTATAATTATTTAAGTCACATGGATCACTAGATTTAAATAATGGAATGATATTTGAGGATTTCCAGCAGGTAGGTACTGAGGCGGTGCCAATGGAAAGGTCAAAAATGTGAAGTTTGGGGCAGTAAGGTGGAAATAACCTAGTTTTAGGAAGAATGGTTCTAGCCCATCCTCACCACCACCCTTCCTAATGTCTAATTTGGAGAGGAGGTTCTCTACTTCTTTGTAGGAAACAGGCTGCAGCTGAAAAGGGTGAAGTGAGGTGGGAGCCTGGAGGAATTTGTTGTCCAGGGTGGGATTGACAACGCCAGTGTACGGAGAAAAATTGAAAACCAACCCCATGGTGGTTAAGTGAGAATTAAGTTTCTGGAGGATCTGGTCACAGTTTTCGATGGTAAGTCTGTTGGCATTTATCTTAGTAGGAATGGAGGGGGCAGCATGGCAACCTTCTTTCGACTTGATGGTTCTCCAAATTTTAACTGGATTCCCACTAGCCTGTTTGAGAGAAGTGATGTAGTAATTTATCACTCCTCACTCCCATTCCTCTGGTGGGAAATCTGCCTTCTCCTAGCGACTTCCCTCATTCTGGAACCAACTTCTCTCCTCCCTCCTCCTCTCCCCTTCCATTAGCTCCCTCAGATGCCAGTTGGAACTGCAACCCCTCCCCACATGTTCCTGTCACCTTTCCTCCTGACACCTCATTGGCCTTGCCTTAAAGGAGTAGTACAGTCAGAATTTGCAAAAACATATGAGGTGCAAAGTGTTTTGGTTTGTGTGTGTGTGTGTAGTTCTAGTGTGTCCTCCCCTTTGCTACTAGGAATATTTTTCTAAATTAGCCTGCTAGTTTTATGGTAGTTTTATGGCCCCTGGGGATCTCCATTTTAGCATGGTTTATTGCTCTTCTTGTTCCTACAATGCCTTCTGTCACATGTGGCACTGATGCATCCAGGACCATAGATTCAACAAGTACTGGTTTAGAGTCAGTTTACAACAGCAGAGCTGTGATGTTAAGTAACTTTCCTTATCCAGTGATCCCTAATGGCTACATTTAAGGTTTGGCAAATACTTGAGGGTTCATTGAGTGGGTTACTCCATAAGAAAAAAGCAACAGTCTTTATTAATTATAGCATTGACAATCTGGGGTAATTTGTATGCTTTTTATGGCTGTGTGTAGTTTGATGAAATGAAAAGTTTTAAAAGCAAAACATTTACTCCTGCTGGTTAGACCTGGTACACACACAACACATACACATAGAAAATCAAAATATTGAATTAGAGCTATTTAGTGGAGGCTCCCATCTCCAGTACTTGCTGAATCAGTAGTCCTAGACATATCACTGCCACATGGGAAAGGAGGCATTGTGGGCAAAAGAAAAGTAAAAAACCTTGCTAAGATGGAGACCCCCAGGGGCCATAAAACTACCATATCACTAGCAAGCTAATTTAGAAAAGAACTCAATAGTAAACAAAGGGAAGGCACATCAGGACTACACACACAAATCAAAACACACTGCAGTTTGACTGTACTACTCCTTAAACAATTCTGCGTAAGCTGGTGTCTGGGTCTCCACAACTGCCTTGATTTCTCCTCCACACCACTTCAGTTCCTCCATCCATTAAGAGTTCAGACAATTGACTCACCTTTCAGGTCATCCACCGTCTTGATAGCATTGTTTTTATTCACCAGTGACTTCTGCCATTGCAGCACATTCGTTTGTAAGGTGTTCTTATTGAGCTATACCACACGTTCCTCTCTGTAAGCACAATTTTTGTATTCGTATCTATTCTAAGTTGTTCTTATTACCAATGTTGTGTTACTGTTTTGCTATTTTGTTTTATGCTGCCATACTTCCTCTGTTTCCCCTCCCCTAGATCGCACCTGGAAACAAGCTTCAGCTCAGTGTGCCTCTCCCAGTTACCAATTTTCAAATAAATAAAAAAAAATAAATAAAATTATGTCAATCGGCTGTTATAAATGAGGTAGACCTTGAAATCGACAGATGTCTTTTTACACGTTGTTTAACCATATTTAAAAATAACAAGCTACATAAAAAATATAGCTATAAAATTCAATTAAACTCATGGTGAGCAAGATCTAAAAAAAAATTGTTCACGTGAAACACATACCTAAGCATTCCTTCTAGACTAGCCCATCAGCAGTATTATATAAATTACTGACCTCACTGAGACAACTCTGGTGCTCTAGATCACCAGGGATAAATTATTTTAATAATGCTGGGCCACTAGCCCAAAAATGTCCCCACTAGCCCACCCAGGCTAGTACTTTTAATTACTGGCCACTAGGCCATCTGGAGCGATAAGTGGTTTGCTGAGCACCCCCCAAAATGCATTCTCCTCTTTTCCTATCTTTTTATTTATTTTATTTCTGTCTCTATATTTCTAGCTTCCCATTTTGCTCTACCTGTAACTTTTTATCTAAAATTCCTTTTTTGTTTACTCTTAAGCTGTCCTATATCCCCTTTTGTATATCTCTGCTCTGTCACTGCTCTCGCTATTGGATTTTCTCAATATTTAACCTATTTTTATTTTTATTTTACCAGGTCTGACAGGACGCTGGCTCCTTCCCCATCAGATAACTATTGCTTTATGTCTAACCTGTTCTATGCTTCCTATTTACTCCCTAAGAACTACAGAACCTTTGTGACCTCTTTCCTATATTTTACAGGTCCGAAAGATGTCGTCCCTTTAAGACTCCTCCCTCTGATTCCCTAGTACCCAGGTAAGAGACCGTCTACAGATTACTTATGGATGACTTGGTCTCTATTTACCTGTTATTATCATTTTTATACAGTAAGAATGAGGGGTAATATTTGCTGACGTGCCATGCATAATTTAATATTTAGGAATTACAGTGAATGTTTACAGAAAGTGTGGCCAATCAACTCCCTGCGGGCATATGGTTTGCAGGCGTGCTAAAAAGTCAAAGGCCAAAGTTGGACAACAGATATTTCCTGAGCGCATTTCAAAACAGTGGGATTTCTACAATCAGAAGATGATCACATTTTTAAAGGCATACTTATACTCTTCCCCGCAGCATGGGAAATAAAAAAAAATTGCACATCCCAGATGTGACTGTTACTTTCAATACTTTGCTTGTTTTAAACTGTTCTTGTAGTACCATAGGTTATGCATCTGCTCATAAATGTGTGGGGAATTTAGACATGAACAAGACTGCATTTGTCTGTTCATTCTGCTAGCCCTTCTGCACTGCTTTGCTGTTCCACCTTAACCCTGACCAGCCTGCACTACACTTTACTGAAACTTTTGTTTGCTGTATGTTTAGAGATTATCGAGGAACTAGCTGTCTCACTGTCCAATTTTGAACCTGGTTTGAACACCAGCATTTTGTGTAAGGGTTCCTTTGTGGTTTAACAAGGTCTCTTAGAGCTGGTTAAATCAAGCTGGCAGAGGTGCAAACATGCTCAGTGCTTAAACTGGCAGCATATCTGCCTTTGGGCCACAGAGTCGTGGGTTCTAGCCCCACACTAAGACTTGAATTCAGAAACCCCAGCCACTGGCACAGGTACCCTAGTGTGCTACAAGGAGGAGGATGCTGTACTGCCTGAGTGTACCATCCATCAACATGGCTGGGGGGGATGTGCTACCACCATGCCACTGGTCCAGTTGGACAGACAATTTTTAAGCGTTCACATGAGGAACCTCAGTTACAATATGAGATACCAGTACTTGAGAGGTATGAACTGTACTTCTATGGACAACTTGGGGAGAGGTCTGAGCAGCTGGGTAGGAGAGAGTATTAGGTACTGTATACGTGGCAATGCAGGGATGAGTGGTTTGATCAGCTGATTGGAGACCAGATTGTAGATTGCATAGCTGCAATGATCAGAATATCAAAATTAGTTAGACTGGGGTTATAGTGTGGATCAACTACATAAAGGTAATTGGGGGTGGGTTACATTTATTTAGGTTCAGTGTATCGCACCATGGTACATTCAGGACTGGCTCCCATACCATGTGAAAGGCCTTCAATCTGCCTCAAGCAAAATATGTTATACATTCCTTCGCTGCCTAGATCCCCTTTTTTCTATCCATTCCTCCACTGTGGGAAGGTGTGGTTGTCTCCACTTAGAGAGCATTAGATGCTTGGCTCCCACCCATACAGACTAGACATGATTTTTGCTTACTAGTGACTTGCTGCATATGTTTACAGATTCCTAATATAATAATTCCCTACTGTGCAATCTGTATCCCCAGGACGTCATCACAGATATCTACCGTACCACTCCTTCCAGAAGTGTTGGAGTTTTACGCTAGCTGCAAAGTATATCACCTAAATCAAACACAGCAGCAGGGCACGCTGTATATACAAAAAAATGTAGACAAAACATGTTTTTTTCATTTCCAAGGATGCTTCCTGGCTGGTCTGACACTGGGACTAGGTTTCAAAACCAAAACTAATATCACTGCCGTTTTTGTTGACAGACAACCTAGTTATTTTGTGTTTTTTTGTTGTTGTTGTTGCTGTGCTGTTTGTTATCCTGGACAGCCCATCTGAGATACAATATCTCATTTTTTGCAGGGTTCTGCTGTTACCCAGTTTTACAGTTTATTTGCCCAGGATAGCCCAGCTGAGATACAGTATGTAATTTTCAGAGGGGTCCTGCTGTTACCCATTTTTACAATGTATTTACCCAGGATAGCCCAGTTGAGATACACTGGGCCCGATTCCAAGAGGGGCTACGCTGGCGTAAGCCAAGATACGCCAAACCCCATGGCATATCTCGTGACTTATGCCAAGCATTATGCCAGCCCCTATTCCAGGAGGTGCCCAGAGCCAGTGTGTCTGCTGGCTGTGACAATCGTAAGTTAGGACACTACTTACGACACAGCCCGCTGATGTCTGATGCAACTACGGGTTACGACATGCATAAAGCCCAATTCCAGGTGGGCGGGTGTCGTAACCCGCAGTTGCAATTCCCAAAGCCACAGTGGCATAGGGAATTTATGACAGCTCAGAGCTGTCATAAGTGGCATCCAATGGCTGGCACTGTCGGATGCACCATGTAGTGCTGCGGCAATGGCGCCATGCTGTTCTCCTGTCCCCCACATATACACCCCCACCCCAAACCCCCGGCACCTGTGCCGTCTGTCCTGGCCCCCCCATGCCCCTGATGTGTGCTGCAGTGATCCGGGTGGGGGGGCTCCAGAAAACGCCTGTCACTCACCGGCGAGTTGCGACATGTGGCTGCGTCGCCATCGCGTGAGGCTACCACCACATGCATGGCATATCTCACATGTCATAATCGCCAGGACCCTGCCACTTGGAATGTGCATGTAGGGTCCCTGGCATAGAGGAGACCGCGTGAATTCAGAACTGCATGTGTTACACCGACCATCTTGGAATCGGCCCCACAATCTCATTTTCTGTGGGATTCTGTGAGGTTCTGCTGTTACCAGTTTTTACAATTTTTTTATCCAGGCTAACTTAGCTGAGATACAATGTCTCAGCTTCAGTGGGGTTCTGCTGTTGCCCATTTTTATAATTATTTACATGATAATCCATCTGATATGCAATATGTTGTTTCACGTCTTGCTGTTACCCATTTGTACAGCTTTGTGAACTGAAACACAGAGAGTAAGGGGCTTGATCAATGTAATGCATGGAGTATTTTGGCTCTGGGTCTCTTGATTCCCAAGCCTATGCTGTAGCTAGTAGATCACACTGCCTCACTGTTTTATTCTTTTTTTTGACTGCTTTTTGTTAACTCTGTAGGGTTAAACCTGGGTTGCTCCACAAGCTGGAATAGTCATGCTCTTACAGAGTGTAAGACAGTGGCTCAATTGGAGATCTCCAGGAGATTCCTCAGGGCCCCCCCATCAACCAGTTTGAGATCTGGTTCCAGTAAGGGACTTTAATTTGGTCTTAGACACCCTGATTGTTCCTCCCTTTGAGCCTGTGGCAGCCTGTGAGTTGTGCTTCCTCTTGTGAAAAACTCTGTTTCTAGCAGCAATGATGTCTGCTAGACACATCTCACAGCTGCATGCCCTGGTTGAGGATCCACTGTGTATTATGTTCCACAAGGACAGGGTCTCATAATGCACCAGTCCACATTTTCTTCCAAAGGTTGTGTCTGAAACAACACTAAATCAGACAATAGGCCTTCCTGTTTACTTTCCCTCCCCCTCAGATAGTGGGGAATGTCGTTTACATATACTGGATGTCCGCAGAACATTGTGTTGGTACCTGGATTGTACTAAGGATTGTAGAAAATCCTCTTATCTGTTAATTGCTTTTGCCCCCAGAATGGTGGGCTCACCAGTTTCAAAACAACACCTGTCCAAATGGCTGACCAGTAGCATTATGTTTTATTACCAGAAGTGTGGTAAGCAGCTTCCTGGTCCTGTTCATGCTCATTCCACCTGAGGGTTAGATACCTCAGTGGCTTGTTTCCAGAATGTGTCTGTAACCCCCAGAGGGCACTATCCCAAGGGCTACTACCCCTGCCTGTTCCAACTGTAACAGGGTAAGGGGCCTAGATCCATCGGCTGGTGCCTCCACCCAGAGGTCGGGGTTAGGACAGTCGAGGTTGACTTGGTCACAACCCTCTGGGTTGCTGCAATCCCCCTTTCTCCCCACTAGTGGCCCACACAGTTCAATTGCAGTGTCCTTACCATACACACTTACCCCCCGGCTCGGGCCACTCAGCTCACTCCGGAGACCCCCTGGAAAGTAAGGTGCAGTTATACAATATGCACTGAGCAGTAATTCACCATTAATACACAAACTAGCCAGTGTATCTTTGCAAACAAGCAATCTGATTTATTCAAGGGGAGATAACAAGGACCGGGGGGAAATCAAGTTGATTGGCTTACCACCAAACTATATAAGTATCTACCTAGGGCTCTGTACACAGGCTAGTTCCTCGATGCAGCTGGTTGGGACTCTAACACAGAGACAGGCATGAGATTCCTACGAAGATTAAATAGAGCCAGCCGGCTCAGTTAGTGTACTCAGAGGAGTAACCAGAAGATTTTGCCTTATTAGAAACATTTGACAGGGAGCTACCCTGATTTAGGACTCACGACTCCAAAAGCCCTTGCACCACTTACAGGACCGAGCCTGGACTCCAAACACTTCTCCACACATTTATATGGAAAGCAACAGAGGGGTACTATACCAGGCAGCTGCTCCTAGGACCCGACCAAACTCACAGCTAATCGGGAGTCTCACCACAGCTTCACTCTTCCTGACAGACCCATCGCGATTCAGCAGATTCTCTAGTCCTCTACAGGGTGACCCTGGTAGGTAGCTGCGCTCCTGCACAGCCTCCTCTGACCGCTGCTCAGCGGAGTTAGTCTGAACTTGCTGGCAATTCAAACCGCCCGACAATGGCCTTACACGTGCTTCCCATGCGAAAACTCAATGGCGCAGGAGCCCAGAGCTCTTTCCTCTCTCACAGCCACCATGTCTCTGCCCCTTGGCAGTATGGGGCAATCCTCTCAGTTTGGGTGTCACCCGATCCCATTGGTTGGCTACTGATGCCAGTCACTTGATTTTTGCCCTCATTGGTGCGAAGAGGCGCCATGGTCCAGATTTCACTTCCCAGAATTATCAGCTGTGTCTTCATTGGTCAGCCAGCTCACTAGAGAGTCCTAACTCTGGTTGGTCAAACAGATCTCCATTTTAGGGTCCCCCCATGTCCCATTGGCCCATTTCTAAAATGGAGGGGCCAAGTGCACACAGTGCCAGCTGCAAAAGAAGCAGGTTAGACAAACTGTAATTCCACTTAATACTCTAACTAGTTATAGCCAAATGGTTACATCTTTCAAAGGGACTCCCGTTGCACTTTTCAGCGGCTACATGAGGGGGGAGATTTTCCCGCAGCTTAGAGGCGGGATTCGAACAGGGAAAACCCCAGTCCCCCCATTCAAACCACTAAAACCTGCGAGCAGGCAACTCTTAAAAAGACAGTACTGGAGGCTCTAAAAGCACTCACTACGCCCGCATCTAGCGGCCTTACTCTAAACACCAATTTGGCATACAGCATTTAGACAAGCTCCGGAAAAGCTTTTAGGAACCCCCATTCATAGGGGGGTTACATGTCCACTGCTGACATCTGTGATGCCATCACTTGGAGTACTGTTCATACATTCTCTAAGCACTACAGTCTGGACATCATCTCTCATAAACATGCTGGCTTTGGCCTTTTCAGTCAGGATTATTAGGTCCTGCCATCCTTCTTCAGTCCTTGGTACTGCTTGGGAATCATTCCACTTGTTTTGATCATAAGGTCGGGTGATAAAAACATTATGTTGAAAATCTGGGTTCGCAATTCTAAAAACAACAACAGTTATGAAGTAACATTGAACGTATTCACATTTTTCTCATAACTTTGCCATTTCTCTGCATTTTATCCTCAAATTTTCAGCATAGCATTTTTGTTACCCCAGCTCACAAACAACACTGATGTAGTTTTCCAAATCCCCCCAAATCATGTGTAACCCCCCTACAAATGGGGGTTCCCAAAATGTCTTCCTGGAGCTTGCCTAAATGCTCATTGCCAGGTTGGTGTCCTGCGTTTTAGCAGTTTAAATGTAATTGCCAGAGAGTGCCTGTATAGCCTCTGTGTACTGTATCTTTAAGAGCTGCTTGGATTGCAGTCATAAGTAATCTGAAAGGGAGCTCTGTTGAAAGATGTAACAATTTGCTGAGAATCATTTAGAGTGATAATGATAATGTAGTTTGTCTAACCTGCCTTCTTTGCAGCAAGGACTGTTTTGTTTATCTCCACTATCTTGGTGCTGGACTGCCGAATTGGACCAATCAGTATTGGTGGGACCTAATATGGAGCCAGACTACAGGAGCTGTCTGGAGTCAAAATCTGTAGGAACTGTAGTTTTGGACTTTTGGTGCCTTTTTGCAACTGAAGGGAAAGCTCTTGCTTTGACTGACAGCCGAATCAGCCAACTGAACCTTTTGGATCTTGGGGAAATCCCAGATTGCTTGCAATTTTCAGTTAGTTCAGGGCTGGGAAGTGAAATGAGTAAGAGCTCAAGTGTTTTTGAGCAGCAGTCCTGAGTGGATTCGCATGGGAGAACTGTGAAAGGACTAAGTTTTGGCCTGCATGTCTGCCTGCTGCCCCTGAGAGGGAGAAAAGAGAATTATTTCGGACTAAATTCGAGTTTGTGAGAATGAAGTAAGCCACTGATTTTCTACCAGGCTCATACCTAAAGAAGACCGAAGATTTTGCTGAATGCGATCGGCCTGTCAGGATTTCCAGCTGCTTTTGAATCCCCGGTTTGTGCAGAGACTTTGTGATCATGACCGGAGTGCAGTTTGCCTGGTACAGTAGAATTTCCTTTCATGTAAATGTACTGTGTATTGAAAGTGGGTCATGATTTGGTTCCCCACTGTGTGAACTGTGTTCTGCTCGCTGGGAGCTGTATCCAGCCCAAAATGGACTGCATCTGAATTTGTCTCCATTTGGCCAGGGCCTTGCCACACTGGCCCAGCCAGATTACCCGCTGCACAGAGAAAGCCATCAACGAGAGACCTGCCTGGGGATCAGCCCCCTGCTCCACGCTTGAACAGGAATGATGCCTCGGTGATTCGTGTGGGCCCTGTTTCTCCTGGTACTCCAGAGTAACCACCTGCTGTCCCAATTTTCGTCCAGCCTGTGTCCAGTCTTGGGTATTGTGAGTAATCATCAGGGTAGCTCCCTGTAACAACAGCCTAATCTAAAAGTGTGTCATCTGATTGTCTTGTTGTTTTCTTTTCACTAACTGAGCCCTCCGGCTCCGCATTACAAATAGTGTGTGTTGAGCATGTTGTTTTCTTCTATCACAGGGCCCCAACCAGCTGAAACATTCCTGGCTAGTCCACCGTACTCCATCTGGGTACCCAAAGTGTGTGACTGTTTATGGACCCTGAAGTGCATGCATGACTGTTTAAATGATAGAGTCTCTAAGCAAATGAACCTGATTATGCCCCTCCCTTGTTCAAGTCCCTTAAATAAATCAGATCTAACTCTTTTTTGCAGTTACCCTGACTGTGGTTCCAGTTTGTGCAAGAGTACTGTACTGCTGTTATTTGCTGTGTATAACCTTGTTTTACAGGAGGTCCCCAGGGCCGAGCCAGAGGAAAGCCCTGGTGGTAAGTGCAAACAGTGTGGGTACTTGTGTGTTGTATCAGGGGTATTGTGAAAGTGATTATTGTGTATTGTCCCGGCCACTAGTAAGGAAAGAGGGGGGTTACAGTGTCCCGGAGGACTGTGCCCAGGTTAGCTTGACCACTACCATCCCTGACCTCTGGGTGGAGGCACCCGTTTCAGAAATCAGGCCCCTTAACCTGCTACTAGCCCAGCAGGCAGAGGTAGTAGCCCTTGGGATAGCACCACCTTGGGGTTACACATGTTTTCTCAATCACCCTGCAAAATCACTTTTTGGATGGGATTTAAAAAATTCCGCTTGTCTTGATCATAAGCTGGGGTCATATTAAGACTATGTTGAAGACTGCAGCATCTTTCTACAGTCTCCCTTTTAAGACTGACCCTTGCCCCCCCCGCATCAGTCAGCAGCTAGTGGCCACCACTATGTCCATTGGTTATAAAAGTTTGTGTTTGGGGCTGACCCACTGGCTTGGGAGTGGTGCACTGCTTTGCCACTTAGGATACTGGGGGTCAGCTAGGGTACTGAACTGTAAAGTGAAACATTTATACCTGCTGTGCTACCATCTGAAAAAGCCAGCAGAATAAGGCCATGTGGTCTATCTAGTCTGCTCATATTGCGTGGTCCACAGCATGAGCTAGTGACCCTGCTCCCCTCCCCAGTCCTCCCAGTCTTTCCATCCACCCATCCCATGACCCTTACTTTCCCCTTAAGTTTATCCCAGCCTCCTTTGAACCTACTCACCATCTTCAATGATACCACCTCTTCTGGCAGCACATTCCAACTGGACAACACTCTTTCTGTGAAGAAATGTCTCCTAACCTCCCTCCTAAACCTCCCCCCTCTCCAACTTAAGACTGTCCCATCGTGTTTCTGTTGCCACTCAGCGTAAAGAGGCCCTCCTTATCCACCATATATATCCCATTCATGTACTTGAAGGTCTTAGTCATGTTCTCTCTCTCTCTCTCTCTCTCTCCCCCCCCTTTCCTGTAGGGAGTACATGTTAAGGGACCCAACCTCCCATTGTATGTTTTACCCTGCTGACCTGTGATCATCTTTGTTGTCCTCCTTTGGACTGTCCCCAGCAGGTTAATAGCCCTTTTAAGATGTAGACACCAGAACTGCACCCCATACTCCTGCTGTGGCCTTACCATGACCTGTACAAGGGCAATATAACCTCCTTTCACCTACTGCTCTTCTCCCTGGCTATTTTATTTATTTATTTATTTATTTAAGAGTTTCACCAGGAAGATATACTGAGCAAATTGCTCATTTCCAGCTGCGTCCTGGGGAAGGGGTAATGGGAGTACAGTTTGTGTACATGGTAACAATACGCAGAAACTAAACACAAGTAGGCCATAAAAAAGCTGAAGCTGAATAAATGATGACAATTGGCATAACTATACACAAATAAGGTACCAGAACGATGCAGGCAAAACAATGCAATACAGTATGGAGCTCTGTGAACAGTTAGGAGAGCAATGCATAGCACAGACATGCAGGGACAATAACTGATGTTTCAGCTCATTCATTTAGCTATGCAGCCCAACATTTTGTCTGCCCTTGCTGCTGCTTTTCTGTGGTGTGTAGAATATTTCAGATTGCTAGCGATCATCACTTCCAGATCTTTTTCCTCCTGTAGTCTGTTGCAGATACCTGGACACCTCCCAGATTTACCCCATCCTGGGATTCTTGGCTCCAATGTGCATAACTTTGCATTGAAACCAAGATGCCAAATCTCGGACCACCTCTGAAATTTCCACATCCTGCTTTGGGTCCTGTATCTCTTCTGCTGTAGCTATCCTCCCACAGAGCTTGGTGTTGTCCATGTGTAGGCAGATTATGCCCTTAATGCCATCCCCAGTATCACTGATGAAGGCATTGAACAACACTGATCCTTGCACCGAGCCCTTCGGGCCCCACTGGTGGCCTCCCTGGTGCTAGATAATTCTTCTCCCCCAACCACCCTCTGGGTCCCATTCTTCAACCAGTTTTCCACCAATCTGGTCATCTTCTTCCCAGTCCTGAGATCCACCAACTTCCTGATCAACCTCTTGTGGGGTACAGAGTCAAAGGCCTTGCTGAAGTGCAGATATAGGATGTCCACCGCTTGGCCCTTGTCAACTGTTTTAGTGACCCAGTCAAAGAATTCTGTCAGATTCATTTGACACAACCTTCTTCCCATAAACCCATGCTGCTTTGTAACCTGGAGACCATGCTCTTCTATGTAACCCCCTACAAATGGGGGTTCCCGAAAAGTCTTCTTTGAGCTTGCCTAAATGCTCACTGCCAGGCTGGTGTCCTGCATTTTAGCAGTTTAAATGTGATTGCCAGAGAATGCCTGAATAGCCTCTGTGTACTGTCACTTTAAGAGCTGCCTGGATTGCAGTCGTAATTAATTTGAGAGGGAGCTCTGTTAGAAGACATACTTGTTTGCTGATCATTTGTTAGAGTAGTAATAATATTGCAGTTTGTTCTAACCTGCCTTCTTTGCAGCATGGACAGTTCTGTTTGTTTCCATCATCTTGGTCTTGGACTGCAGAATGGGCCAATCCATACATTTGGGACTCTAAAATGGAGCCTGCCTACAGGGGCTTGGTGGGGCCAAAACTTGTAGGAATTGTAGTTTTGGGCTTTTGGTGCCTAAAATAACCTGGAGGGGGAGCCCTTGTTGTGACTGACAGACAGATCAGCCAACTGAACCTTTTGGATCATGTCGAAAGTCCTACACTGCTTGCAGTTTCAGTTAGATCTGAGTTGGGAAGTGAAGAAGTAACAGCTCAAGATAGTTCGAGCAGCAATCCATAGTGGATTCACGTGGGAGAACTGTGGAAAGGCCTGAGTTTGGCCAGCATGTCTGCCTGTTGTTCCTGAGAGGGAACTTGTGCTTTTTTTTTTTGAACTGAATTCGAACTTGGAGAGCGAATTAAGCCACTGAAGTGTGACCAGGCTTTAACCTGAAGAAGACCGAAGATTTGCTGAATGCAATTGGCCTGTCAGGACTTCCAGCTACCTCTGAACTCCCGGATTGTGCGGAGACTCTGTAATTGTGACCAGAGAGCCATTTGCCTGGTACAGTGGAATTTCCTTACATGTGAATGTAGTGTGTGCTTACAGTGGGTCGTGATTTGGTTCCCCACTGTGTGTCCGAACTGTGTTTTGCTTCCTGGAGGCTGTATCCGGACTGAATCTATATCCATTTCCATTCGCCTAGGCCCTGCTACACTGGCCCAGCCAGAATACCTGCTACGCAGAGAAAGTCATCGATAAGAGACCAGCCTGGGGATCAGCCCCTGCTCAGTGCCTTGAACAGGAATGATACCTCAGTGATTCGTGTGGGCCCTGCTTCTCTGGGCACTCCAGCTCAACAACCTGCAGTCGTCTTTCATCCTGCCTATGTCCAGTATTGGGTATCATGAGTAAACATCAGGGTAGCTCCCTGAAACAACAGCTAAATCTAAAAGTGTTGTCATCTGATTGTCTTGTTGCCTTTTCTTTCATGAACTGAGCCCCCTGGCTCTGGATTAGAAATAGTGTGTGTTGTGTGCAACCCCTAGGTGGCGCTATCCCAAAGGCTACTACCCCTGCCTGCGTGGCTAGTTGCAGGTTAAGGAGCCTGAGTTCTGAAACAGGTGCCTACACCCGGAGGTCAGGGTCAGTAGTGGTCAAGCTAACCTGGGCACAGCCCTCGGGGACACTGTAACCCCCCTCTTTCCCTTCTAGTGGCCAGAACAATACATAGTAATCATTTTCACAATCCTCCTTGTACACCAGGCAATTACCCACACTGTTTGCACTTACCACCAGGGCAGGTTCCTCTAGCTCGATCCTGGGGACACCCTGTAAAACAAGGTTATGCACAACAAATAGCAACAGTACAGTACTTTGAGCACAAACTGGAACCACAGTCAGACTAAATGCAGAAAAAGTTAGATCTGATTTATTCAGGGGACTTGAACAAGGGAGGGGCGAAATCAGGTTAATTAGCTTAAAAGCTATATCAATCAAACAGTTATGCATGTGCTTTAAGTCCCCACACAGTTATACCTCTGGGTACCCAGGTAAAAAGCGATGAGCTAGCCAGGACTGTTGCCCAGGGTAGGCCGGCATCGCAGCTGGTTGGGGCCATGTGGTGGAAGGCAACAACATGCACAATACACACTATTTGTAATCCAGAGCCGGAGGGCTCAGTTCATGAAAGAAAAGAAACAACAAGACAATCGGATGACACACTTAGATTAAGCTGTTGTTGCAGGGAGCTACCCAGATGATTACTCATGATACCCAAGACTGGACACAGGCTGGATGAAAATCGAGACTGCAGGTGGTTGATCTGGAGTGCCAGGAGAAGCAGGGCCCACACGAATAACCGAGGAGTCGTACCTGTTCAAGCATGAAGCAGGGGGCTGATCCCCAGGCGGGTCTCTTGTCGAAGGCTTTCTCTGTTCAGAGGGTAGTCTGGCTGGACCATTGTTGCAAGGCCCAGGCCGAATGGAGATGAACACGGATTCAGTCTGTTTGAACTGGATGCAGCCTCCAGCAAGAAGAACACAGTTCACACAGTGGGGAACCAAATCATGACCCACTATCAGCACACAGCACATTTACATGTAAGAGATTCTACTGTACCAGGAAAACCACTCTCTGGTCACAATCGCAAAGTCTCTGCACACACCGGGAGTTTAGGGGTAGCTGGAAATCCTGACAGGCTGATCACATTCAGCAAATCTTCGATCTTCTTCAGGTTGAGCCTGGTCACAATTCAGTGGCTTAAATAGTCCTCACAACTCGGATTCAGACCAAATAAACTATATTTTCCCTCTCAGGGACAGCAAGCAGACAGGCAGGCCAAAACTCAGCCCTTTCACAGTTCTCTCACGCAAAACTACACAGAACTGCTGCCCAAATCACTTGAGCTGTTACTCATTACACTTCCCAACTCGGAACTGAAACTAGCTGCAAGTAGCTTGGGAATTTCCCCAAGATCCAAAAGGTTCGGTTGGCTGATCTGTCTGTCCATCACAACAAGGGCTCCCCCTCCAGGTTATTATAGGTGCCAAAATGCAAAAACTATAATTCCTACAAGTTTTGACCCCACCAAGCCCCTGTAGGAAGGCTCCATTTTAGAGTCCCAAATGTACTGATTGGCCCATTTCAGCAGTCCAGGACCAAGATGATGGAAACAAACAGAACTGTCCATGCTGCAAAGAAAACAGGTTAGAACAAACTGCAATATAATTATCACTCTAATAGATATTCAGCAAATAAGCACATCTTATAACAGAGCTCCCTCTGCAAAAATAGCGATAGCAGAACGGAGCAATTATCTGGCAGCCCGGGCTGGGCTAGAGCTTAGAAACACTCAGCCCCCTCACAGATTAATTATAACTGCAATCCAGGCAGCTCTTAACGAGACAGTACACAGAAGCTATACAGGCACTCTCTGGCAATACATTTAAACTGCTAAAACACAGAACACCAGCCTGGCAGTGAGCATTTAGGCCAGCTCAAGGAAGACTTTTCGGGAACCCCATTTGTAGGGGGGTTACACCCTTCCCTGCCTGGAGAAAACTTGGCATCCGCGTCAAATCTGTACCAACACAATGTCAACAAGCATTTGTCAATGCCGAATGTTTGCTTGCTGGCATTGGTAGTGTAGGAGTTACAGAGCTGCATAATAGGAATGGCAGTGAAGTATTGAACTGAAGCCAACCCCACCACCACCCAGATACTGACAGACATTGGGGTGTGCCTTTGGGTCATCAGGCATAACGGCCACGGCATTTCACCACACCCTACCTTGCAGACACCAAGTGTCACGGTGTGCCTTGAGGTCTTTGGCCCTTATGTTCACCCCATTCCATCAGGAAATATGGTGAGATGGGTGCAGTATAGGAGAATGGGGTGAACTTTGGGGCCAAAGAGTCTACGGTACATCTCAATGCCTCTCACTGGCTGCAGGGTGTGGGTGGGGGTGGAAAGGTATGAGCATTACAGGCGACAATCTCAAGTCACACCCGATGCCTGTCAGTCTCTACAGGATGGGGCGTTATGGTCGGAAACCCTAACGCCTCAGGCATTCATTGGTATTTTCAGTCCAACTTTCAACATGGGTTTTTTGTGACCCCCACCTTATGAACAGTGGCAATATCAGTTCATTAGCTGAAAGCTGATTTTGCACAGTGACTACACCATTTGGCACCGCAGGTGCGAAAACACATTTCAAACAGGATGTGAAAAATGACAGCTGTACTGTTCATGGGGAGGTGTAAAAAATGGCAATGTTGAAAATCTGCAGTGAAAATATTAAAAAAACTGGTGATGTCACGAGCATGCATAGAAACTGCACAACGCACACTCATAATATAATTAGTCTGGGGATTTTTTACAGCAGATTGTCAACACAGGCATTTTGGGACCTCGGTTCATTAACAGTGTCACTGTGATTTTCTTAATCTGTCCCGAACAGTGATTTCCCATAGTGATCACGCATTTCTGCGCTGTAAGTGCAAAAACACATTTTGGCCATGGTGTGAAAAATGACAGCTGTGCTGTTCATAAGGAAATGTGGAAAAATGCCAGTGGTGAAAATCTGGACTGAAAATATTACAAATTCATGAACTTACAAGGGCGAGTGGAAACTGCATAATGCTCGCTCATAACACAGTCATTTTATGCACTTTTGTCACCAAATTTCTAACATAGCCATTTTAAGACTTTTGCTCATGAACAGTGTCACTGTGATTTTCTTAATCTGTCCCAAACATTGATTTCGCACACCGACTGTGCCATTATGCGCTACATGCGCGGAAACACATTTTGGGCAAGATGTGAAAAATGACAGCTGTACTGCTCATAAGGAGGTGTGATAAAATGGCAATGTTGAAAATCTAGAGTGAAAATATTAAAAATTTGTGAACTTACGAGTGTGCATAGGAGCTGTGCAACACAAGCTCGTAAAACAGTCATTTTTGGGAATTTTTTCACCAAATTTTCAACATAGGGTTTTTGAGAGCCTACCTCATGAACTATGACACTGTCGTTTCATAAATTGGTCCCGAAAGGTGGTTCCATGCAGTGACCGTAAAATCACCTTTCGGGACCGAATAACAAAATGACAGTGCCAGAATTCATGAGGTGGGGTCCCAAGAACCCCATGTTGAAAATTTGGTGAAAAATCCCAAAATACCTGAGATATGCATCAAAGTTGAAAAACCCTATTTATTCCATTATGCAGCTTACGGCATTTCCTCAGTTCGAGTCAGCTTTGAAGAGTGAGAGCGTGTTCCCGGTCCACGAAGATCATCGCGCCGTCCTCCGAGAGTAAGTATGGGGTGAGGTGGGGATCTCAGGAGGCAGGGTGTGCAGGCGGTGGGGCGGTGGGGGTCAAGACAGTCAGCGAGGAACCGTTTTTTCTTACAGGGCATGTTTTTTAAAGATGGCGGGGACTTTTGCCACGCTGAGGTGGGCTCCCAGCATGGCAGCTGGAAGGCTGTTTGGGGGCAGTGGAGCTGACAGGGGATTGGGCATCCCCGTCAGCCATATGGACTGTTGCCATGCTGGGCTCCCAGCGTGGCACCTGGAAGTCTGTTTGGGGGGATACAGTGGAGCCGACGGGGATTGGGCACCCCCCGTCCGCCTTACGGAATTGTTGCCACACTGGGGTGGGCTCCCAGCATGGCACCTGGAACTCTGTTGGGGGGGGAGTGCTTCGGAGCCAACAGGGGATTGGGAACCTCCATCAACCATACAGTGTGTGTGTTGGGAGGGAGCACATGAGCTCGCTGGGATGGACTCCCAGCGTGCTACTCGTTACAGGGGATGGAGCTGTCTATGACAGCTGATTCAGTGCAGTGCCGACGTGTAAGCACTTTGCATACTGCTGACGCGGCAGTATGCAAATTGCCTACATGTTCCCACCACTGATTGCAGTGTTTTTTTGCCTTCAACTGTACGCCGCTGCACCTGAAGGGCTCTCATAGACAGCTCTGACATTCATTGGTGGGGTGCGGCCGCGCCTGCAAAAGGCAGCAGGGCATTGGAAGTGAGGGAGGCACACCTATGAATTCTCATATGGTGGCACTATGTTTCTTGCACATGCATGCAAGCAAACATAAAAATGCAATATAAATGAGACATATATATATATCATAGCTTGTTACATTACTATACCTTTCAATATACTTCACATTACTACATCCATATTGGCAATACTTATGCATGTTTCATACAGGTAATGCTGATTCCACTATGATTAACACATTAGTAACATCACGATACTGCTTCAGGTAATAACTTCTTGCACATTAAACAATGTAAGAGGGGGCCTTTCCCTATCCGCTAACTTAGGGCTGGATGGGGCAGGGGTACCATGGTGAGAGGCTCAAGGGAAGAACAAGTAACCTGGAGCTGGCCGTCAAGCTCAATTTGGGCAGTGAGCTTGGCGGAACATAAACCCCTTTGTGAACCACACTGAGAGGCAAATTCACTGGCCTCCCAGGGGAATCATAACTAAAGTATAGCACTGGCTTGACAGCTCCGCCAGTCTTTCTGGGGGGAGCGGCCACAGTCTCTGTACTTTCAGCACTAACTTTGGAGTTTTTATCACTTGTGAGGGGTGCCTCTGCATGGATGGGACCGTCCAAACTTGGAGCACTGTCAGCTCCTTGCTCTGTAGGCTCTGTTTCCACAACACTTTGCTCATTATCTTCTGACGGAGGCCCAGGTTACTCATTTTGAGGAGGCTCTGGCACAATTAGGCTTTGTGGCACTGAAGGGGGGCTGTCAGCACTGTCACATTGTTCTTCAAGTTCTGGTGTGTCACCAGAGAGACTGACTGTCAGACCCTTCTTCGGGCAATTCACACAGTTCCACAAAATACAGGGAGTCCACAATGTCTGACATAATACTTTGCACTTCACTTTCAGGGAGCATTGGCTCCAAGGATGAAGCTGTGGGGTTAGGCAGTCCAGAAGGCCCAGTTTCATCCTCACAATTAGTCATAGGGTTACCTTGAAACAGCTGACTCAATTCATAGGAGGGGTAATAGGCATTGTCACACTCACTTTCGTCAGAGGTGGACTGACAGTGACTATCATTCTGGGCCTGCTGCGGGGGAAACCTTAAATCTGTAACTACTGGGGTAGGTTGACTCTGTCTCTTTTTTGCAGCAGCATGAGTCACCAGCCCAGGGGAATCAATCTCTGATGGTTCAGCCTCAATTGTGACTTGGCTGATAGGTAGCAAGTGGTTACGGTGCATGGTCTTGACAACTTTGGAGTTATTCCCTGGGTGCACCTTGTACACTGGTAAATCATTCAACTTTCCAATTACTACAAGGGGAAGATGGTGCCACCTATCAGCAATTTTGTGTCTGCCATGTAATCCCAAATTGTGTAACAACACATGGTCTCCAGGCCGAAGCTCTTGAGCTTTTACTTTTTATCATGCCTCTCTTTGTTGGCAAGATTTCTTTTGGCAGCCATTGTCTGGGCCAATTGATAGGCATGGTTCAATTGAGCTTTCATTTTCTGTAAATACTGTAGGTTATTTTCGGCTCGGACCCCATCTGGAGAGACCCCAAAGCAGACATCAACGGGCAGTCTGGCCTCCCTCCCAAACATGAGGAGGTAGGGGAGAACCCAGTAGCATCATTTTTTGTGCAATTGTATGCATGGACAAAGGTGCTAATCTGCTGGCTCCACTTAGGCTTGTCTTTAGGATGGAGGGTGCCCAGCATGTCTAGAAGGGTGCGGTTAAAAAGTTCTGGTTGAGGGTCCCCATGTGGATGATAAGGGGTGGTTCTTGACTTCCGCACCCCCATAGAGAGAGCATTTCTTTGGTTAGCCGACTTTCAAAATCTCTGCCTTGGTCAGAGTGGATCCCCTCTAGGGGCACCATAGTGGATGAAGAAATTTTCCACTAGCACTTTGGCCACGGTAGAGGCCTTTTGATCTTTAGTTGGAAAAGCTTGTCCATACCATGTGAAATGGTCTGTAACCACTAACACATTGCCAATATTCCACTGATCAGGTTCTAAACACAAAAAGTCTATGCAGACCAGTTCCATGGGGGTGCTGGCAGTAATATTGACAAGGGGGGCAGATCTCTGAGGCAGGGCTTTCCTTTGCAGGCAACGACTGCAGATCTTTACATGGTGCTCAGCCTCGGCCCCCATCTTGGGCCAGTAGAATCGAGATTGAACCAAGTCGAGAGTTCTGTCAATACCAAGGTGCCCCTTTTGATTGTGGAGGGACCTCAGTACCAGATCTTTAATGGCCGTGGGCAGGACCAATTGCTGCTTGTCTACTTGACCACCATGATCCACTGTCTCTCTGTACAACTGATTAAGTAGCTTCAACCTGGGGCCTTCTTTAAACAATAGAGCAGTTTGCAAGTCAGGGGAATGCAACTTGGACACATCTTTTCCTGCACTCAGGGCATGAAGTGTAGGCTGAATCATAGGATCTTGGGATTGAGCCCACTGAATGCTGTCATTGACAAACTGAGGTAGTGCACTAGTATCTAGAGCAGAGACGTGGCAATAGGCAGCCGGTATGCAGATATCAGGAGGGCCCAAGCAATCTACTAAATAGTCCACTGTGCCTGCAGACATTTGTTCATCTTGGTCAAATTATTGGCACAAGGCTCAGATGTCAGGTTCAGACAGCCTGACCCAATCACTCTTGGAAACTAGCCTTCTTGACAAGGCATCAGCATCAATATGGTTCAGGCCTGGCCTGTATTCAACAGCATAATCATAGGTTGATAATGCAGAAAGCCACCAGTGCCCAGTGGTGTCTAACTTAGCTGAAGTCTGTACATAGGTTAACAGGTTGTTGTCAGTCTTCACCAATATCTTTGCCCCATAGGCGTATTCATGAAACTGGTCGATGATGGCCCATTTTAGCGCAAGGAACTCCAACTTGTACACAGGGTAGTTTTGCTCCAACGGGGTCAGGCTCCTACTGGCGAAGGCCACTGGTCTCAAACCATCCTCATGGGCATGATACAGCACAGCTCCTAGACTCTGCAGACTGGCATCCGTATGCAGCACATTGGGCTTGGTAGGGTCCGCATAGGCGAGGATGGGGGCGTGGGTGAGCTGGTATATGACTTCATGGAAGGCTGCTTCACATTTGGGTGTCCAGCAGGGCCCAAAATGTTCACCTATGTGGAAGTACACTTGCTCTGGTTCTTTGACTGCCCCTTTTTTATATTTATGGTTGGTAGGAGGGTAACCCTGGGTAAGATTCAGGAGCGGGCGGATGACCTTTGAATAGTCTTTTATGAACCTGCGGTAGTAGCGACAGAACCCCAGGAAACTTTGTAGTTCTTTCAAATTATGGGGCTGGGGCCAAGTAGATACATAGATACATAGACAGTGTCGGCAGATAAGGGCCTATGGCCCACCCAGTCTGCCCATTTGAGCTTGTAAGTTCAGTTTGTTTTCCTAGAAGTCTGTTGCCCCTTACCCCTGACCTCCAGAATTCCTTTATGTCTATCCCATGCATTCTTAAATCCCATGATTGTTTCAGCCCCCACCACTTCCTCTGGCAGGGTGTTCCACTTGTCCACCACCCATTCTGTGAAGAAATTCTTTCTCATGTTTCCTCTAGAATCGTCCTCCTCCAACTTCATCCCATGCCTCTAATCCTGGAACATCTTTTCGCTAAAATGTGTTTCCTGCACCCTGTTCCTCCTGTAAGATACTTGCATGTCTCTATCATATCCCTCTCCTCCTCTCCTCCAGGAGTACATGTTCAGTTCCTTCAACCTGTCTAGGACTTGTGATGCAACCCATGCACCATCTTTGTTGCCTCCTCTGAACCTTCTCTACCCTGTCTATGTCCTTACGTGGGTATGGTCTCCAGAACTGTACACTGTACTCCAGGTGGGGCCTCACTAGTGTCTTGTATAAGCGGAATTATGACCTCCCTTTTCCTGCTGGTGATGCCCCTGCCTATACATCCCAGCATCCTATTTGCTTTACCTGCTGCCTTATCACATGTTTCCCTACCTTGAGGTCATCAGATGATAACCCCAAGATCCCTTTCCTGCTTGGTGCATGCTATATCCTCACCCCCAACTGATATATTGTGCCAGGGTTTGTGCCCATATGCATTATCTTGCACTTCTGCGATGAATTTCAACTGCCAAACCCCTGACCATTCTTCAAGTTTCTGCAGGTCGCTTCTCATTCTGTCTACACCCTCTGGTGTGTCTACTCTGTTACAGAGCTTTGTGTCATCAGCGAACAGTGAAATTCTGCCTTCTAGGTACTCATAATGTCACTGATGAAGATGTTGAATAGGACCGTCCCAGCACTGATCCCTGTGGTACCCCACTGGTCACTCTTCCCTCTGTGGAGTGACAGCCATTTACCACCACCCCTCTGTCCTGCCACCCAGCCAGTTACCTACCACCACACTACTGTCCTGCCCACCCATATTCCCCAGTTTGTGTAATAGTCTTCTATGTGGCACAGTGTCAAAAGCCTTGCTGAAGTCCAGATAGGCCATGTCCACTGCCCTCCCTGATCCACCTCCTAGTCACCCAGTCAAAAATTTAACAAGGTTGGTCTGACATGACCTCCCTGGTGAAACCATGCTGCCTTGGGTCCTGTAGTCCATTGACAACCAGATGTTCCACCAATCTCTCCTTCAGTAGTGCTTCCATGATCTTCCCACTACCGAGGTAAGGCTGACTGGTCTGTGGTTCCCTGCTTCCTCTTTGCTCCCACTTTTGTATAAAGGGGACTACATCTGCTGTCCTCCAGTCTTTGGGTACCTCCCCTGTTTCCAGTGATCAGCTAAACAGGATAGCAGAGTTTCAGCCACCACCTCTCTTAGTTCTTTAAGGACCCTGGGTTGCACCCATCTGGCCCCATTGCTTTATCAACTCTTATTACTTCCAGTCCCTTCTGGACCCTTTCTCTGTAAAGGGGCTTGTGTCCATTTTGCACCATTCTCACCCCTTTGTACTCCTTTCAGACCCATTACCTCTCTCTTCCTCAGTAAAGACTGAGCAGAAATACCTGTTCAATATGTCAGCTTTACTGTTGTCATCCTCCACGCCCCATCCTCCCCTTCAGTCTCACTATCCCTCCTTTGTCTTTCTTTTTTCACTTATGTACCTGTAAAGGTTTTGTCCTCTACCCACTGATTTTGCAAGGTGCTCTTCTGTCTGAGCTTTGGCTTCCCTTACTGACCTCCCTGCCTCCCTTTGCTTCTCCTGGTACTTCTCCCTAGCCCCTTCTGCTTGTGTCTTTTTGTATTGCCTGAATGCAATCTTTTTGGCTTTCACTTTCTTTGCTACCTTTTTGGAAAACTATAATGGTCTCCTCTTCCTTTTCCTCTTGCTAACCTGCTTAATGCATAATTCTGTTGTTCTTGTAATCCCCATTTAAATACTGCCCACTGTTTCTCAACCCCTGATTCCTGTCCCATTCCCATAATGCCTCTTTCAAGTATCTCTCCATTTTCCCAAAGTCTGCCCCCTAAAATCCAGGATACGTGTTTTTTGTGTGGTTTGGTTCTGCTCTGTCTGTGATTTCAAACCACAATGACTGGTGGTCACTGTTTCCCAGGTGCTCCCCCACTGTTACCCCCATCACACTGTCCCTGTTTGTGAGCAGAAGGTCCAGTATTGCCTTTTGCCGAGTTGGTTCCATGACCAGTTGCTTGAGAAGGCACCCTGAAGGGAGTCCAGGATAAATCTGCTCCTAGTTGATGCTGCTGCTGGGATGCTCCAGTCACGTCTGGAATATTGAAGTCTCCAACCAGTACTACCTCACCCTTGTCTGCCATCCCTTTGGATGGCTAGCATCAACTCCTACTGTTTCTTCCTCCTGGGCTGGTGGTATATAGACCACACCTGTGCGGATGGCTGTCCCCATTTTCCTTTCCAGCTTAACCCACAGTATCTCTCCCCATTTTGTTCCTCCTGGATCTCTGTGGCCCTTATGTCATTTTTCACATACAGTGCCACTCCTCCTCCTTTCTGCCTGCTCTGTCTCTTCTGAATATGTTGTGCCAGGTATGGCCATCTCCCAGTCATGGCTATCATTACACAGGTTTCAGTGATGGCCACAATGTCCAGGTCTGACTGCACCATGACAGCCTCCAGATCTTCCATCTTGTTGCTAAGGCTCCTGGCATTTGCACACATGGCTTTCCATGATTTGACCTCCTAGACTGTTTCACTGTTCTACTCCAGCCCCTTCCTTGGTTGTCATTTATCCCTGGTTCTCCTTGCTGTCTGCCCTTCTGCTGAATTTTGCCCCTTTTCTGCTTATCCACCTCTTGGGCACTAATCTCCATCTTTTGCACACTGCTTTGCAGAGATAGCCACTCCTCTGGTTCACTGGTTCCACTGCTAGCTGTGGGGGGTGAGCAAGTAGGTACCCTCCTTGCTGGCCTGCCACCCCCCTTTGCTAGTTTAAATGTTTGTCAATGTAGCATTTAAACTTATCATTGAGTGCTTGGATTCCCCTCCAGGATGGATGCAGGCCGTCAGGCTTGAACAAACCTCCATCCCTCCAGGTGGGTCCCCAGTCACCAATGAATCCAAACCCTTCCTCACAGCACCAGTAGTCAGTGATTCAACCTTACCAGGATCAGTCTCTATCCCTTCTGCAGATATTATGTGCCCTACATACTTCATGGAGGTTTGAAAAAACTGGCACTTGTCAATGGACAGCTTGAGGTCGAAGTCTTCCAATTGGTCTAGGACTTTAAACAGTCAGGTCTCATGCTCCTCTAATGTACGCCCAAACACAATGACATTGTCTAGATACACTAGACATTCCAGCAAGTTCATATCTCCCACCGCACATTCCATTAGTCGCTGAAAGGCGGCCAGGGCACCTGAAATCCCCTGTGGCATTCTCAGGAATTTGCAGAACCCCAAAGGACAGATGAAGGCCATTTTCTCATGGTCCTCCATGGCCATCAGAATCTGGTAATATCCGCTGTGAAGATCCACTACTGAGAACCATTTGCTCCCATTCAAGCAATCCAGGGCATCTTGTATACAGGGTATGGTGTATTAATCTGGGATGGTCCGCTGGTTCAGGGTTCGATAATCAACACACATCCTCACTGACCCATTCTTCTTACACACAATCACAATGGGACAGGCATATGAGCTCCTTGATTCTTGTATCACACCAGCAGTGAGCATTTCCTGCAGGTGTCTCCTCACATCATCTATGTCTGCTGGGGCGAGACGTTGGGATCTCTCACAAAATGGCCGGTCATCATGCAGGTGTATGTGTCGCTCTGCACCCTGGACACACCCGACATCCCAGTCTTTCAATGAAAACACTTGGCCCCTCTGAGCGAGTTTCTTGCTAATTCTAGCCTTCCATTCAGCTGGTAATGGTGAGTCACCAAAGTCAAATAAGTCCGGGGCCACTCCCTCCTTCTCACCAGAGCACTTGTTGCTGGGCAATACGGCAGTGTCAGTGCAGTGTACTGCAGCTAGGGTGCACCCTCTGTTCACCCGAATCTCCCAATCTGACACATTCTGAATCTGGACCATCACTCATCGTGCATAGGTGTGGGCATGAGCAGGCAAGATGCTGGGTTTGACCAATAATCCCTCTGGTAACTTTCCATCTCCTGGTGCATCCAACGGTAATATTTTGTTCTTCACATTTCTCTTTAGGTGGACTTCTCCATGGACTGTGCACTGGGCATTGGGAGCCAATACCGGGGAGTCAGGTTCCTTTTCCCACACTATCCCCACTGGCTCATCTGGGTCCACTTCATCGGGTCTCTGTTGCCAGTCATAAGCCCTTTTTACTAAGGCTGGAATTCTTAGGGCCCGTCCAGTCAGCTTCCCTTGTTTCTCATGGCAGAGTTGTGCTAGCCTCACAAAAATGTGGGTGTTTGTTCGAATTAACAGGGGAACCCCATCATACAGTCCAGTGGGAGGACACACTAGAGCCAGTGTCTCTACTTGCTCCTCTATGCCAGTGACAGCCACAGGAAAAGACAACCAGAGGCAGGCATATCCTAGATATGGAAAAGACTTGTCGCTCAGCCCCTACACACGTAGGCCTTCCAGGGATTGTAAGGGCACATCAGATAAGTGTCTGTCATACCAGTCCTGAAACACAATGGTCACTTATGACCCCCTGTCAAGCACAGCCCGAGTAGGAATACCATTCACAGCCACATTAGTCTCCATTGAAGGGCCTTTATCTTGGACCAGTCTGGAGGGACAGTAGCAGGGGCCGGTACAGATTACTTAGCCACAACAAAGTTGGAGCCAGGCTTTCCTGAGCCTTCACTGCGGTCGTTTCCAGCACTTCTCGGCCATGGTTTCACTTTCCAGAGCTCCTCTTGAAGTCTGTATACAACCTTATATAAGTCTTTTGGGGACCAGCATTCTTTCTTGATAGACCCCTCCTTCCCACAATTATGATACAGTATGCTTTCTAGAGTCTGATGTGGCCCAGGCATCACATTGGGGCTGAGGCAGGGATACCACCAACAGAAAATCATGATCCAACCTCTGTCTGGTGTGTGGTGAGCATGGGGAGATGCCTCAGTAATTCCCTCACTTCCATAGTCAATTCATCAATATTTGAGCTGCTGTCAACAGGGGATGCCAGGGAGTGCACCCCACCCCCATAGCAGACACACTCTGAGAGGGGTTTGGGCCCATTGTATCTCTGGAATAGGCTTGTAGGGAAATGGTAGCCCTTATTTCTCGAACCTCTCGCAGTATCTCACCCCAGGGCAGACCGTCCTTGCTAGTCTCCCAATGTTCAACTGGCACTGTATTTCGCCCCTGAGCATCACTCACATGTGCATTCTTGGTCACCTGGGCAGCAGCAACAGCAGATACAGGAGGGGCACCCCATGTGGCTGCCTCCTCTCAATCCTCCGAATTTCCTTCATCAGTCCATCATAGGTAGGAGGTGCATCCAACCGAGCAGTAAGGCGTAGTTGGAGCAGTAATAATTCAGAGAATGGGGCTGACTTGAGAAGTTGGTCCAACCTATTCCGATCTAACTTAGCTGGGTCCATGCCACCTTTCTTTAGGCATTCCTGTAGCACCGCTTCGAGTCGAGGCACATACATTGATAAGGGCTCCCCTGGGTATTGCTGAGTGTTTTTGACCCTACTCCACAGGTCCTCATCTGAATCGGGACTTCCATACACATTTTCCAATGCATTCAAAAAATCTTGAGCAGTTGCTTCTGGATTACTAGCCTGTGTAGCGTGTATAGTATGTTGGGCGGGGCCTCTGAGGCTTTCAGCTACCCTTCTCCTCTTCTGTGGTTCGGAGCATTGCCATTCTTGGATTTGAGGGGCAACATAGTCTATCCAAGTCTCCCAGTTGTCCTCCCCCATAGGGTGTGGGGAGGGTGCCTGAAAACATCCTCAGCCGGCGATACGAGTCGTGACTAATAGCAGGTACAGATATAGGAGCCAGCATTGGCACTAGCACAGAAGGTGGGGCAGTAACAGGTGCTGGAGTGGGAGGGGGTGTTGAGGGAGGAACACCCCCAGGTGGCAGGAATAGTTTCTTAGAGTTCTCTACGGTTTTCCCCTCCTCCAGCAACAACTTAGAAAATTTCTCCTCAAAAGTCTCAGATAATGGTGGGAGCTCATCCTCCCCAGGGTCTTTACTGTCCTTTTGCTATCGCTCTCCAGGCGGCTGGGACCCCTTCTGAGGCAATAGTTTGTGGCACTTTAGAGCTGTCCACGAGGACACTACACTCTACCAAGGCTATGAAAGTTTGGACGATCAAATCAGCCTGTTGACCCACTACCACAGGGTTTTTTAAACATTCGACATTGGAGAGTGCTCCTTCTACAGTGTCCTTACTGGTACCCAGGAGAATCTCCAGTATAAGCAGAACATTTTAGGGGTCGATCTCCTACCCAGTACACGACCCCACCAACTGGTGTACAGCCATTTCTACTGGGGTAGCCATTAATCTTTAACAATAATTTGAAATTTTAGGCCACTAGAAGGCACAAAATCCCAGCGGTGAGCCTCCAAGATGCAACCCCTAAGTGGCACTATCCCAAGGGCTACTACCCCTGCCTGCATGGCTAGTTGCAGGTTAAGGGGCCTGGGTTCCGAAACGGGTGCCTCCACCTGGAGGTCAGGGTTGGTAGTGGTCAAGCTAACCTGGGCACAGCCCTCCAGGACACTGTAACCCCCCTCTTTCCCTTCTAGTGGCCAGAACAATACACAATAATCACTTTCATGATACCCCTTGTACACCAGGCCATTACTCACACTGTTTGCACTTACCACCATGGCAGGTTCCTCTAGCTCGACCCTGTGGACCCCCTGTAAAACAAGGTTATGCAGAGCAAATAGCAACAGTACAGTACTTTGAGCACAAACTGGAACCACAGTCAGATTAAATGCAGAAAAAGTTAGATCTGATTTATTCAGGGGATTTGAACAAGGGAAGGGCGAAATCAGGTTAATTAGCTTAAAGGCTATATCAATCAAACAGTTATGCATGCGCTTCAGGTCCCCACACAGTCACACCTCTGGGTACCCAGGTAAAAAGCGATGAGCTAGCCAGGACCATTGCCCGGGGTAGACCAGCATCGCAGCTGGTTGGGGCCCTGTGGTGGAAGGAAACAACATGCACAATACACACTATTTGTAATCCGGAGCTGGAGGGCTCAGTTCATGAAAGAAAAGAAACAACAAGACAATCAGATGACACACTTAGATTAAGCTGTTGTTGCAGGGAGCTACCCTGATGATTACTCAGGATACCCAAGACTGGACACAGGCTGGATGAAAATCGAGACTGCAGGTAGTTGATCTGTATAGTATATGGTAACTTACCCTAGTAACAGTGAAGAATGGTTTAGTCCACATCCCCCTGCAGTTTTGGGCTAATGGTATGTCTTGGGGGGAGACTGGGTTTTAGAAACTGCACGAGCAGATTATAGTAGTGGTTCTGCTGAGGCCTGCTGATCTATCTAATGTATGTTTGTTGAATAAACCTCAGAGCTGTTAGAAGTTACTTATGGTGTCCAGTCATTCCTAAAACCAGCAATCCAGTAAGAAGCAACTTAAGTGAAATAATATATGGTGTCAGAAGTGAACTTGCACTGCTGCAGTTGCAAGAAAGAAGAAAAGTTTGTGCTGCCAAGAAAAGAAACAAAAGACAGTATTTGTGAGAACCTAAAGCTTACTAAAAGACTGTATAACAAAGTATTTTTGTCAGTATGGAGCAATTTCAGCCACCTCCACCACTATTGTTGACCGGAAATCTTGCAGAAAACTGGAGCAGGTGGGCACAGAGATTAAGTCTGTACTTCACAGCCATGGGATTAGATGATAAGTCAGAGGAAATGAAAATTGCAGTCCTGCTATACACGGTAGGAGATGGGGCCCTCGAGGTGTACAATACCCTCAATATAACGTATGCTGACCCACAAGCTAAAAAAGCAGCTGAGGTTAAGGAAGCATTTAAGAATTATTGTTCAAGGCAGGATGGTAATACAGGCCAAAAACCAGACCGCCAGCTACCAACACATGAGACACGTGCACAAAAATCAAACACGTGTGGGAGGTGTGGCAAGGGACATGTACCAAACTCTTGTCCAGCATATGGACAAGAATGTCGTAAATGTGGTGGCCTCAACCATTATGCAAAAATGTGCAGGTCCAAAAAGTCCAACAAACCTCATGAGAACATGACCAAAGGGTAGAAGCACTATTTGTGGGTGCTGTAAAAAGAAAACAAGAAATGGTGTGGACACAAGTACCAGATGAAGGGTGGTACATTACCTTGAAGATAATGGGACAGCCAGTTAAGTTCAAGTTGGACACTGGGGCTGAAGCCAATATACTGACTAAAAAAGTGATTGCACAGTTTCCATGCAAGGTATAAATCAAGCCGACCAGTACTATCCTAATGGCATATGGAGGAGCACAAATTAGTCCTGAAGGGGAAGTGATGCTAAAGTGTAAGACACAAGACAGAGAGGCCAATCTGCAGTTTTATGTCACTAATACATCGGGAGCTTCCCTACTGGGTCAACAGGCGTGTGTCATCCTGGATCTGATTCGCAAAGTAAAGGTGCTTAAAACCAAGCCACCAAGCACAAAAGATGAACTTCTTGCACAATATAAAACAGTATTTGAAGGCCTAGGAGCATTCCCAGGAGTTTACCACATACATACTGACCCAAATGTTACTCCTGTGATACATGGGTGCAGAAAAGTCCCATATGCAATCACGGACAGACTAAAACAGACACTGGAACAACTGGAGCAAATTGGGGTGATTAGCAAGGTAAGAAAACCTACAACATGGGTAAATAGCCTTGTAATTACCAAAAAGAAAAATGGTGAGATCAGGGTGTGTTTGGACCCTAGAGACTTAAATAAAGCTATCGGAAGACATCACTTCTCCATCCCCACATTGGAGGATATTCAGAGTAAGCTTGCAGGTAAAAAGGTTTTTACAATTCTAGATGAAAAAGATGGGTACTGGCAGATCAAATTAGACGACGAATCTGCAGACCTATGTACATTCAACAGTCCATGGGGAAGGTACAAATTTCACAGACTTACTTTTGGTATACGGTCTGGGAGTGAAGTATTCCAGCAGAGAAATGCTGAACACTTTGGGGACATACCAGGTGTTTTTGTAATAGCTGATGACATGCTTATAGCCGCAGCATGACAATATTCTGAGAAAAGTGATGGGCAGAGCAGTGGAACTCAATATTAAGTTCAATAGTGACAAAACACAGTATTTGGTGAGTGAGGTGAAATACATGGGGCATATCATAACCGAAAATGGACTACAGCCTGATGAAGCCAAAGTAGAAGCAATAACCGAGATGCCCCCTCCCGAAGATAAAAAAGCACTACAGAGACTGTTAGGAATGACACAATACTTGGCACAGTACATTCCGAATGAAGCAAACCTCACTGCACCACTAAGGCAGCTACTCAAAAAAGAAGTCATGTGGCAGTGGCAGCCAGCACAGGAAGAAGCCTTACAAAAGCTGAAAGAGACTATTTCTTGTGAACCAGTATTAAAATTCTTTGATCCAAAAAAGGACATTGAAATCCAAGCAGATGCATCTAAGGACGGACTAGGTGCTTGTCTACTACAAAGAAACAGACCAATAGCTTATGCATCTAGGTCATTGTCCAGTGCTGAAAGAAACTATGCACAGATAGAAAAAGAGTTGCTAGTGATTGTGTTCTCTCTACAGAAATTTCATCAGTATGTTTATGGAAGGTCAGTGAAAGTACAATCAGATCACAAGCCACTACAGTCCATACTGAACAAACCAGTTGGAAAGGCTCCAACAAGATTGCAGCAGTTGCTGTTACAGATACAGAAATATGACATACAGGTAATATATACTCCATGAAAATATATTTTGATTGCAGACACTCTGTCCAGGGCAGTACCAAGAAAACCAGCAGAGGGAGACATTGATCTAGGTAGTGAAAAGGTCATATACGCAATCCAAGCAACAGAGACACTGCCTGACAGCATGTTAGAGGGGCTAAAACAGGCCACACAGAGGGACAGTGATTTACAGTTGCTTAAAGAAATGCACCTCAAAGGATGGCCTAACAGGAAAAAACAAGTCAGCATCAAACTTCAGCACTATTGGCCCATGAGACACAACATATACATAGAAAATGAACTCATAATGGTGGGTAAAAGAATCATCATACCCAAAGAGCTGAGAACAGATATGCTACAAAGACTTCACGCAGCACATCAAGGAATACATAGGTCGAAGGCACAAGCCAGAGCTGTGATGTATTGGCCAGGCATGAATCGAGAAGTAGAAATGATGGTTGAAGCATGTGGACCTTGCCAGGAACTCTTACCCAGCAACCATAAAGAGCCAATGTGTCCACATGAAATACCTGACATGCCATGGTTAAAGCTTGGTGCAGACATTTTTGACTTTAGGGGACACTCCTACTTAATAGTAGTGGACTATTTTTCAAAATACACTGAGGTTCTCAGAATGCCTGACAAGACGGCAGCTACAGTTATTGCAAAATTGAAAGCTGTATTTGCAAGACATGGAATTCCAAAAGAACTGGTAGCGGATCATGTACCATTTGCAAGTCATGAAATGAAGCAATTTGCAAAGTTGTGGGAATTCACAATGACTCATTCAAGCCCAGGATACCCACAGTCTAACGGTTTAGCTGAAAGAATGATCCAGACAGTAAAAAGAATCTTTCTGAAGTCTAGGCAAGGTCAGACCAATCCACATCTCGCATTACTCAGTCTTAGAAATACACCAGTCACAGGACTGAACTGTACACCTTCTCAATTGTTAATGGGCAGAATGTTGAGGACAACATTACCAGCAAGTGCAAGGGCACTGCGACCTGAAATACCAACGGATGCACATAAATGTCTGAAAAGACTACAGAAAAGACAGAAACAGTATTACGACAGGAATGCAGCTCCACTTACTCCATTCAGAGAAGGGGAAAGGGTATGCATAGAGACTTCTAGTGGGTGGCAACCTGCTACAGTGGAAAGAATCCGTGATGAGCCAAGATCCTATAGTGTGATTACACCTGCAGGACAGCGATACCGCAGGAACAGGAGACACCTGAGGATAGACCGACTAGTTGTTTTGGAGGCTGAAGAGCAACAGGCAGGTGAGTCAACTGAATCCATATTGTCACAAACAGTGGAATCCAGGGACAACAGCCAGGAACAGGACACTTGTCAAGAGTATGAGCAATCTGAGATGGAACCTGTTGTTTTCAATGACACTTTGTCAGAAAGTCCTGAGGCTGTACCTAGTGTGCAGTCAACTCGAATAACCAGAAGAGGGCGTCTGCTTAAAGTTCCTGAGAGGTTCAGAGATTTTGTTATGACTTAAATCAGTGGTAAAGATTTACTTCAACAGAGCTCAATACCAGTGACTTTAGACCCTAACTCATCACAAAGTAAGACTTAACCATTATGTTAATAGTGCTTGGTAATTATTTGTCATTGATATGCAAACCGAAATCAAGGTAATTGCTTTCTTTTACTAGAAGAGGAGCTGTAGTATATGGTAACTTACCCTAGTAGCAGTGAAGAATGGTTTAGTCCACATCTCCCTGCAGTTTTGGGCTAATGGTATGTCTTGGGGGGAGACTGGGTTTTAGAAAGTGCACGAGCAGATTGTAATAGTGGTTCTGCTGAGGCCTGCTGATCTAATGTATGTTTGTTGAATAAACCTCAGAGCTGTTAGAAATTACTTATGGTGTCCAGTCATTCCTAAAACCAGCAACCAGAAGCGACTAAAGTGAAATATTATAATCTGGAGTGCCAGGAGAAACAAGGCCCACATGAATTGCCGAGGTGTCATTCCTGTTCAAGCATGGAGCAGGGGGCTAATCCCCAGGCAGGTCTCTCGACAATGGCTTTCTCTGTGCAGCGAGTAGTCTGGCTGGGCCAATGTGGCAAGTCCTAGGCCGAATGGAGATGAACACGGATTCAGTCCTTTTGAGCTGGATGCAGCCTCCAGCAAGCAGAACACAGTTCACACAGTGGGGACCAAATCACGACTCACTATCAGCACACAGCCATTTACATGTAAGAGATTCTATTGTAATAGGCAAACCGCTCTCCGGTCACAATCGCAAAGTCTCTGCACACACCAGGAGTTTAGAGGTAGCTGGAAATCCTGACAGGCTGATCGCATTCAGAAAATCTTTGGTCTTCTTCAGTTTGGGCCTGGTCACAATTCAGTGGCTTAAATAGTCCTCACAACTCGGATTCAGTCCGAATAAACTCTATTTTCCCTCTCAGGGACAGCAGGCAGACAGGCAGGCCAAAACTCAGCCCTTTCACAGTTCTCCCATGCAAAACTACACAGAAGTGCTGCCCAAATAATTTGAGCTGTTACTCATTTCACTTCATAACTCAGAACTGAAACTAGCTGCAAGCAGCTTTGGAATTTCCCCAAGATCCAAAAGGTTCAGTTGGCTGATCTGTCTGTCAGTCACAACAAGGGCTCTCCCTCCAGGTTATTTTAGACACCAAAATGCAACAAGCATTTGTCAATGCCGAATGTTGCTTGCTTATATGTGCTGTTTAGGTATTTGGAAGTGAAAGTACCATGCCTAAGAACTAAGAACCCCCTCCCCCCCCAAGACATCCGTTGTATTATTACAGCAAGCATAACAGCATAGCTCAATACTTAGCTCAGTTAGAGAAATAAACAGAACAACTAAATCTGTATTATTACAGCAATCCTAAAAGTATCCAATCATTGCTTTGTGTCCACTCCAGAGACCCTGCTGTAAAATAGGACCACAGAGGACCCTGGGCAGGAGGGTGTGCAACTCTAAAGTCTCGGCAGAGCTCCATTGAGCTCGCTCACTCCCCCTCTCTCACTCACTTGTTCTATTTCTCCTGACACTGCAGGCTGCCCTTTGGTACTGGGCTCCTGCCTGCGTTGGCACTTTTTTTTGTCCACAAAGAAATCTGCAGCAGTCCCAACAGAGCACCATTGAGTTCGCTCACTTCCCCTCTGTCACTCCGTCATTCTGTTTCTCCCAGCTCTGCAGGTTGGCCTTTGTACTGGGATCCTGCCTGTGTTGGCACCTTTTGCTGCCCACAAAGACATTCACAGCTGTCCCAACAGAGCTCCATTGAGGTCACTCACTTCCCCTCTCTCACTCTGTTTCTCCTGGCGCTGCAGGCTGCCCTTTTGTACCGGTCTCCTGCCTCCGTTGGTGTCTTTTTCTGCCCACAAAGAAATCTGCAGCAGTCCCGACAGAGCTCCGTTGAGCTTGCTCACTCCCCCTCTTTCACTCACTTGTTCTGTTTCTCCCGCCGCTGCAGGCTGCCCATTTGTACTGGGCCCCTGCCTGCATTGATGCCTTTTTCTGCCCACAAAGAAATCCGCAGCAGTCCTGACAGAGCTCCATTGAGGTTGCTCACTCCCCTTTCCTCACTCGCTCATTCTTTCTCCCAGAGCTGCAGGCTGCCCTTTTGTACTGGGCTCCTGCCTGCGTTGGCACCTTTTTCTGCCCTCAACGAAATCCACAGCAGTCTCAACAGAGCTCAGTTGAGCTCGGTCACTCCCCCTCTCTCATTTGATCTTAATCTGTCCCAAACACTGATTTCCCAAAGTGACTGCACTATTCTGCACTGGAAGCGCGAGAACTTATTTTGGCCAGGATGTGAAAAATGACAGCTGCACTGTTCATAAGGAGGTGTGAAAAAATGGCAGTGTTGAAAATCTGGCGTGAAAATATTACTAATTTGCAAAGTGACAAGGGTGCATGTAAACTGAGCAACGCACGCTCGTAACAGTCATTTTATGGACTTTCATCACAAAATTTTCAACATAGGCATTTTAGGACCTCTGCTCATTAACAGTGTCACTGTGATTTTCTTAATGTGTCCCGAACACTGATTTTCCACAGCGACCACGCTATTCTTCACTGCAAGTGTGAAAACACATTTCAGCCAGGTGATGTGAAAAATGACAGCTGTACTGTTCATAAGGAGGTGTGGAAAAATGGCAAAGTTGAAAATCTGGAGTAAAAATATTGCAAATTCGTTAAGTTACAAGCATGTGTAGCAACTGCACAACGCACGCTCGTAAAACAGTCATTTTTTGATTTTTCCTACCAAATTTGCAACATAGGCTTCCTGATAGCCTACCTCATGAACACTGGCACTGTCGTTTCGTTAATCGGTCCTGAAAGGTGATTCCGCGCAATGACTGCAAAATCACCTTTCGGGACTGGATAATGCCATGACAGTAGCTGAATTCATGAGGAGGGGTCCCAATAACCCCCTTGTTGAAAATCTGGTGCCAAAATTCCCAAAAATGACTGAGATATGCACCAAAGTTGAAAAAACCCTATTTATGCCATTATACAGCTTACTGGCATTTCCTTAGTTCGTGGTCGGCTTTGAAGAGTGCAGACGTGTTCCTGGTCCACCGAAGATCGTCGCGCCAGGCTCCAGAGGTAAGTATGGAGTGAGGGTGTGTGGGGAGGCAGGGCATGCAGAGGGTGGGCGCAGGTTAGGGCAGGGAGACCGTGAGGACAGTTTTCTTTTTAACAGGTTTAAAAAAAAAACATTGCAGGACAGTTTTCTTTTCAGGGCATTTAGCACGCTGGGGTGGGCTCCCAGCATGCTACCTGAGTGTTTTGGGGGGTGGAATCTGTAGCCAACGGGGGATTGGGCACCCCCATCAGCACATACTGAAGGGAGGGGCACACGAGCCGAGGAGGATTGGGCGCCCCCTTCGGCACAGAATGAAAGCGGGGGGGACTTATGCCGACGGGGAGTGGGCTCCCCCATTGGCAAAGGCAAGGGGAAGGGGGGACTGAAGCCGATGGGAATTGGGCGCCCCGTCGGCAAGCCCTGCAATGAGGGGTCACTCCCTCATTGCAACGGATGATGCTGCAATGACGAGGCGGACCCTGACTACAACGGCTAAAATGTTTCAAGGTGGTAGCACACTGGCTGAACTAGTGTCAGCAGCAGTGTGCCACCCCATTGGGGAACGCGGGCCATGCCTCCAAAGGCAATGGGGCATTGGCCACAACACTGCCGCACCTCCACAACCTGCTTCTGCAGCAAGCTGCTGCAACATGTTTCTTGCACATGCGTGCAAGCAACATAAAAACTACAATTCCTACAGGTTTTGACTCCACCAAGCCCCTGTAGGCAGGCTCCATTTTAGAGTCCCAAATGTACTGATTGGCCCATTTCAGCAGTCCAGGACCAAGAGGACGGAAACAAACAGAACTGTTCATGCTGCAAAGAAAACAGGTTAGAACAAACTGCAATATCATTATCACTCTAATAGATATTCAGCAGATAAGCACATCTTATAACAGAGCTCCCTCGGCGCAAATATCGATGGCAGAACGGACCAATTATCTGGCAACCCGGGTGGGGCTCGAGCATAGAAACACTAAGCCCCCTCCCAGATTAATTATAACTGCAATCCAGGCAGCTCTTTAAGAGACAGTACACAGAGGCTATACAGGCACTCTCTGGCAATATATTTAAACTGCTAAAACACAGAACACCAGCCTCTCAGTGAGCATTTAGGCAAGCTCAAGGAAGACTTTTTGGGAACCCCCATTTGTAGGGGGGTTACATGTGTATGTTGCTTTCTTCCATCACAGGGCCCCAACCAGCTGCAACGTTCCTGGCTAGCCCACCGTTTTCCTACCTGGGTACCCAGAGTGTGTGACTGTGTAGGGACTCTGAACTGCATGCATAACTGTCTGATTAATATCGCTTTTATGCAAATCAACCTGATTACGCTCCTCCCTTGTTCAAGTCCCCTGAATAAATCAGATTTAACTTTGTTTGCATTTAACCTGACTGTGGTTCCAGTTCGTGTCAAGAGTATTGTACTGTTGTTATTTGCTGTGCTTAACCTTGTTTTACAGGGGGTCCCCAGGGTCAAGCTAGAGGAACCAGCCCTGGTGGTAAGTGCAAACAGTGTGGGTAATTGCCTGGTGAATAGGGTTCACTGTGAAAGTGATTATTGTGTACTGTTCAGGCCACTAGAAGGAGAAAAGGGGGGTTACAGTGTCCCGGAGGGCTGTGCCTAGGTCAGCTTGACCACTACCAACCCTGACCTCTGGGTAGAGGCACCCATATCAGAACCTAGGCCCCTTAACCTGCAACTAGCCAAGCAGGCAGGGGTAGTAGCCCTTGAGATAGTGCCACCTAGGGGTTACAACTAGATATTCTGTCAGTCTTTCTGTAAGTATGGTCTCCATAAACTTGCACACAACTGAGACCAGACTAACTGGTCTGCAATTCCCTTGGTCATCTTTGGGACCTCTCTTACGGAGGGGCACCATATATGCCACTTTCCAGTCCTGTGGTACCACTTCTAACTCCAGTGAAGTGTTAAACAGGCCCACTAGTGGTTCCTCTAGCTCCTCTGCCATTTTCTTCAGCATCCTTGGGTGTATTCTGTCTGGGCCTGGTGATTTGTCCACCTTCAATGCTAGCAGTCTTTTTCTCACTCAATCTCTGCTACCACCACATCCATCTTCCTCTCTTCCCTTGTTCCTCTGTTTCTCCCTGCTGGCAATGGTCCATCTTTCTCCCTAGTGAAGATTGAACAGAAGTATTCACTCAGTACCTCCACTTTTCCCCCCATTCTTCTCCACCCAACCATCCTCTTTCCGAAGTCTGACAAGCCTGTCTTTCATGAACCTTTTCTCACTTATACAGTGAAAAAAGGCCTTCTCCTCCTCAATTCCCTCAGCTGTCTGCAGTTCTTTCTGAGCCTTAGCCTGCCTGACTACCTTACTTGTCTCACTAGCCATATTTGGGCAATTCTCCCTGTCATCCTCTCTCTTGGTGTAACCCCCCCTGCAAATGAGGGTTCCCAAAAGTCTTCCAGGAGCTTGCCTGAATGCTCCAAGTCTGGGCGGTGATCGGTGTCTGAGCTGTTTAAATGTGGTTCCAAGTGAGTGCTATTTGAGCCTCCACGTACTGTCTCTTTAAGAGCTGTCTGCTTGCAGACTTAATTAGTTTGTATGAGGGGATTGTGCATTTAATGCTCGAATCACACCCAAGCTGCTGTCAATTCGATCCGTTTCTGCCATTGCTACATGTGCAGAGGGAGCCTTGTTGAAAGATGTAACTATTTGCCAGAAATCATTTGGAGTGACTGAGAAAATGTAATTTGTCTAACCTGTCTTCATTTCAGCACGAACTGTTTCAGTGTAGCTCTTTCATTTTGGTCCTGAACTGCTGAAATGGTCCAATCAGTGGGGAAGGATTCCTTAAAATGGAGCCTGTGGATGAATCAGAACTTGGACTCTCAATTTTGAGCCAGCCACAAGGGGATTGTATGGGCAGTGACTCTGGGAAATGTAGTTTTGACTTTGGCACCTTTTTTCACCAACAGAGGGAGTTTTATTGTGAGTGACAGCCAAACCAGCCAACAGAATGGTGTGGAACTAAAGGAAATGCCCTGCTCTGTGACTGGAAAGATCAGATCAGTTGTGACAGTGAAGAGAGAAGGAGTTCTGTGCTTCTGCGGTGTGTAGTTTTGCGCGGGAAGCGAGTGTGAGGCCCTGAGTATCGGCCTGCAGCCGTTGAGAGTGCCAGTTTGGACTGAATCCAAGTTGTGAGGAGAAAGAAGCACCAGAAGTGTGGAAACCAGGCTCACCCTGTAGAAGACTGGAGAAATTGTTGAATCGCGCTCGGTCTGTCAGGAGCTGAAGCTGCTGTGTGTACTTCCGAGTATTTTGCAGTAATTGCGAACGGGATCAAGGAGCAGCCTGCCTGGTATAGTACTTTCCTTTTACATATGAATGTGTGTAGTGCTTGTGGGGAATTGCTATTTCCAATCCCCCGTGCTGTGTGCTGTGTGTTGAAGCTGGAAGCAAACCCCAGCTTGTCTCGGACTAAATCCGTTTGCTATAAACTGCAGTGGGGTCCAGTCACAAGGACCTTGTCTTCATGCCCTGTTGTTTCTGACAATCCAGAGAACATCCACCCTCCGGTTCTCAGCTTGGGTATTGTGAGTACAAATCAGGGTATTCCCCTGCAGCCTGTTTTCAATCACAAGTGTGTCATCTAATTCTTGTTGTTTCACTGCGTCATGGACTGAGCCATCCGGCTCCGGATTACAATTGGGTGTTGTGCATATATTTTCTTCTACAGGGCCCTATCCATCTGCACCTGCCAGCCAACCCCGGGCAACGGACCTGGTTAGCCCCCCCCCAAACTGGGTATCCAGAGTGTGACTTTTCAGACCCTGTATGTGTGCACAGTACTGTGATTTAATGCCACCAATTAACCTGATTTCCCCCTTCCATGTTACTGTCCCCTAAATAAATCAGATTTGTTGTTGTTATACTATATACTGTCTGTGGTGCTGGTACTTATGGAAACAGTATTGTATTTCGCTGTGTATGTTGTTTAACCTTATTTTACAGGGGGTCCTCAGAGACGTGCTGCAGAATCAGTCTCAAGGGTAAGTGGTACTTTATGAATGAACAGTGTTATCGTGGGGTATTAGGGCTGTAACTCCTGTGTACTGCGTGAGCCACTAGAGGGAACCAAAGGGGGTCACGGTGTCCCAGAGGGCTGTGATCAAGCTAGTCTAAGCACTACAAACCCTGACCTCTGGATGGAGGCACCCGCCATAGAACCTAGGCCCCTCAACCTGTCAGTAGTCAAGCAGGCAGGGGTAGTAGCCCTTGGGATAGCACCACCTGGGGGTTACATTGGTCTTCCCGAATTTGCTATAGGCTAATCTGTTGTCCCTTACTACTTGAGTACCTCTGTAGTGCCCCAAAGTTGGGGGCACAACAGAAAGAAAAGTATAGAGGTGCCCAGTCCTCCTATGGTGCCCTAGTGCAGTATAGAGGTGCCCCAGAAATGCCCAGATGCCCAAGCATTGGGTACAACCAGCACAAACACATTTTAAAATAATGTATATAGCCAGAAACGCCAAGCTAATATTCCTGTGCCAGCACGTGGCAAACATAAACCGTGTGCTCAAGTTAGAATGTTGTTCAAAGCTGCACATGCTCAGCATTCCAGAGCTAGAATCGAGAACATGGAGTGTTACTTTTTGAAACTGGAAAAAAGAAAAGTTGTTGGAAGGAATCATGGTGTCTGTGAAAGAGAGAGGACACAGAAAGTTTAGAGGGATGAGAAGAGCTTGCCAGGAGGGCTGAAGCTGTCCCTGAGGGCTTTCCTGCATGCCTCTGCTGCCTCCAGTCACTGAAGACTGCCTACCTGTCCAGTTGTGTGGTCTGCATTGCTGTCGGATGCACAGAAAAGTAAAAAACCATTCTGCTCCCTCAGAAAATGGCTTGGTGCCCCATTTTGTTATTTTCTTTATCTAATAGCTCAGTACCTGTTCAAGTTGGTGTCCGCTTCAATGCTATATCCATCGGTCCAGAGGAGAGCCATACTACAGTGTCAGAAGCCCTGCAAGGTCCCCTTTCACCTGGTTTCTTGCTTGAAAAGCCCTCCCTCTACCAATAGTACTTCCCACCTCCCAACTGCTTCTCTTCACCCCAGGCTGGGGCGGAGAGTCAGCGTCAGCACTCCTGAACTGTGCTGACTGCCACAACTAAAGAAAACATTTTTTTTTAATTTTTTAAGCTTAGTGAAAGGCTCAAAGAGTGAGGAAGCGGCTTAGAGCCGCTGGGAGGACCGAAGGCCTAATTTACATAATTTAGTATTCGTGGCGTGATGACGCCCAGGGACGGGACTCTGGATGTTGGATTCTGTAACAGGGGGATATAAATATTTAGTAGGAGGCGGGGCAAGGGGGAGAAAGGAGAGGAAAGTGACAGGAAGGCCTGAAGCAGGCCCAGAGACATTTAAAGGGGCAGGCCAGGCCTGAAAACATTTAAAGGGGCCCAGCAAGCCAGTAGGCCCAGCTTTGTGAGGGGCAAAGCAGACCCAGGGAATTAAAGAGGCCCAGCCACAAAAGGCCCACAGATGTAAAGGTGACATAGTCCGCAGTGTCTTAGATATTAAAAGGGCAACCAGGCCCGATGATTTAAAGGGGCAACGCTGGGCCTAGGACAGTACAGTACAGAGGGGCCCAGCTACAGTAAACCCTTAAGTTGAAGGGGTAATTAGGCCCAGAGATTACAGGGACCCAGCCAGCCATATAGGCCCAAGAGTGACAAAAGGGGCCTAGCTAGCCATTTAGGTCCCTGGGGAGTGAAGGGACCTTGTCAGCGATAACGGGGCAATTAATGAAAAGGGGCCCACCCCACCAGAGCAACTCTCAAGTCTAGGAGGCCACTTAGTAGTTAGTAGCCAGAATACCACAGTAGCAGGAGAGCCCATTTAAGTTAGAGGGACCCCATTACAGTAGGTCCACAGTCAATAAGGGCTTCACCAAGAAGGTGACCAGATAGAAGCAGCTACATACCTGTTATTTACTGTGGTCTGTAAATTTATAAATGGTGATATTCAGCAACACTGCTGGAACTGTGACTTTTAAATTGCACTGAGCCAGCATCTTGTGTTAGCATGTTTGCGAATCAGTCTTCAGCAATCCTTCAGAGATGTTTCTTCAGTGTGTTTCCAAATCAGTCTTCAGCAACCCTGTGGAGCCAGTTCACCAGTGTGTTTCCGAATCTGCCTTCAGCAGCCCTCGAAGAGGTATTCCACGAATGCAACCCAGAAACAGTCTGCAGCAGTAGAAGAGAAGAGCTGTGTTTGTAGTACCCTTAAAACGTCATGTTTATTATTTTCCTCTAACAGTCCCCAGTGTACGGCCTGGCACAATGCAGAGTCTGCCGTCCATTTTCTTGTTTTGTCGTCCACACCGAAGTGCTGTCCAGATCTCCTGGTCCAGTTCCCTGAGTCAATGTCCTATTTATTGTTTTACCAGTGGAGTCACCACGCTGATTTTGGGGAGGTTACAGCCCCCCCAATCGAACTTAAAGCTCCCCCAATCATTTTAGTAAACAACATAAAAAATAGCTGCCATATATTTTTTTTTTTTTTACTGTCTGACTTGACTTCCTTAAGTTCCTTTAATCCTTGCAACTTGTGACTTGCTACTGAAGTCTGGAGGAAAAAAAAATAGAAAATTGCAGACAGCCTGAGACTGCAGACAGACTGACAGGAGTAGCTAGAGCGGAGGGGAGCGACTCGCATAGTCGCAACTTCGCAAGGCAAACAAAGGCCACTAAGGCAGCAGGGAAAGCCGACAGCTGACCCACCGAGGGGACTCAAGTTAAATTTTATTCAGACAGCAGCAGTAGAATTCAAGCAATGTCCAGTAGTGACACATGGGTTGGCACTTTCATTCTGTGACTGACTGTTATGTTAATAAATAGCATAAGCACCTATCATCCCCCAGTCCCACCAGCAGTTTAGTTAAGCTGAAGCGCTACTAGCACAGTTCCTGAGCCTGACCTGTGGATTTGTTCTCCTCCGATGTTACCTCAGTCTGAACTGCATGCTGATCGCCGATCTGATTTTGCATGCAGTTCAGACTGAGGTAAAAAATTAAGCCATGTTTGATGTTAGCCGTCCATCTCTGATCTCTCTCTGACTGCCTGCCTGACTTGAATTCCTCCCGGCTCCCATCCGCAACTCCACCCACCGACCGGACCGGCTGCTGCAACTCATGCCCACCATCCACAAACACCACCACTGTGGTTTCATACCTCATGTTCCGCACTGTTGTGCTGCTTTGTTGTCACGCCTGACACAGTTGTTTCATTGCCCAAACTGACAGCTCCCAGTTGGAATGTGCAATCCTCGATAAAACAGGTTGCACTCGAAGTGTTATGTAACAGCTGCGGTGCCGGTTAATTGGGTGTACAGTGCTGAGTGAGAGCAAAAACACATAACTGTTTACACATCCAGCACCCTCAGCTACTGTGTCCAAGCATTCACCAGCTTGGCATCTGTCCAGTGGCAGAATTGTATTTGCCCTTACATGCACGGAGCAGTACCATTAGATTGAAGGGCTTGATTGAGCATTTTTATAGATCAGATAGGGGCAGAGTAAATAAAAATTACAATAGGCATGACATTTCCTGCACTGAAGACCTATAGCAATTGAGTTCTTTGCAAGCCTGCAGCACCGTGCGGGATAGGCTGATTAGCACACTATTTGGTTTCCCCTCCTTACACAACCTGCAGCCCCATCAACCCCAACCTTGTCCAACCAACTCACCATGTGTCCCAAAGAGTACACCAGAGTTTGCCGCATGTTAGAAATAGACACGGTGCTTGAACCCCGGTTCAGTATACTGCTCTGTCTCCAGCATGGGACACAATACAAATGCGGTCAGGTGGACCACACAGTGAGAAAGTAGGACATAATCTGTCAACTGGCTAGGGAGACCTCTCTGTGCTTGCACCACTATATGCTGATAATATACTGCAAATGTCCAAACAGTTAGTCCAACAAAGTAGTCGTTGAACAATTCGTTATTCTTAGAGGTGTAAATGTGGTCCAATTGTTTTCCAAAAGCAAACTGCTAATAATGTGTCAAGTATTGACCTCCTAAACTTAGACAGCAGTACAAACCAGGAGTGGAGGTGGTAGCACATTTTATAATACCATAGGCAGACACACTGCATTCTTTTAACAAATCAAATTTGGTGACCATATTGTACTTCCGCCAATAGACTAAAAAAAATAAGGCACAGAAAAAAAAATATCCCACCCTTGAGTGCACCAATTGGAGAAGAAAAGCACACACACACACACACACACACACACACACACACACACACACACACACACATGTTGGAATGGAGATGCCTGTTGGAAACAGCTAGGCTATTCAATGCAAACTCAATGCAAGTGCTCTTGTGGTATTGGGAATTGTTAGACAATGTCCCAATTATGCATAGCCACCATTCCAGGGTGCAGACTGTTGAGACTGAAAGAATCTCAAAGCAAACAGCTATGCTGTTCGGGGCTAACTCAGTACCAGGGAGGGTAGCTTGTTCAGCGTATAAATGTCTTATTCTGAACTTCATGAAAGTATGCCAGTAAAGTTATTTTACACAATCTTTGCTTATTGATTTGCTTTGCTGTGCATGTCAACGCAGTGTTCAGACACGGAAAACTCAGCTGCTAACTGTGTGTGCACGCTTACTGGCCGCGGTAGGGTGGGCAGCCAGTGACAAGGACTCAACCCTATCTATTTTGATCCCATTCTCCGATGATTCCTCAGGCTGTTCTGCACTCACTGCAGCCACAGGCTGCAGCTAGGATTAGGAAGGAGTCCAAGACAGAGCGGAAAATGATGCAGATGAGATTTCAACAGCGCACAAGCACGCTGTGATCCTGGATGGGTCCAGGTCAAGAGGATGAAGGGCACTCAGGTAGTACATTAACTGTATGGTGTGGCTTCGAGTTCGCTTGGGGGGGGAACTTGGGAAGGCAACAATATTTATTTTTTGTGGTGTGAGTGGAACTAAACGAACAAGGGCACTTAACTGCAACTGCAGAGTAGACTACTAAGGCAAGGCAGGCTCAACTTACACTCGGGTAGTTCAGACATGAGATTGGGAGCAAGGAGTCCTTGCAATATTAATATATTCAGTGCTGCTGAATTAGAGTCTAAGTAAGTTGTTGTGAGCCTGGCCTGCCTGTCCTACTGCTGCTGCTGCTGAGCTGCGAGTGCGACTACCATTTTAAATGGCATGAAGTGGGGGGGGGGGGGGATTACAGCGAGGACTGGACGGAGGGAGGTGGGTTCCATATCTGTGACTGGCACCCACCTCATAGTCTTCCTACCAACAGTATAGCAGCTGCTTGCACAGTGACCCAATCAGTACGCAAACACGTGGTGTGCTTTTCCAACACGCACATGGTACAGTTAGTAGTCCCACTGTGTTGTGCAGTAGAAAAATAGTGACACAGTTGTTGTTGGCATTGGTAGAGTGAGCAGTGCAGCAGAGCAGAGATTCGGAGTTTTGGAATTTATATTTTTCCTGGCCTGAAAGAAAGTTGAAGTTCATAAATTGAATACCTACATACTCAGTTCATTAACTGATTGAAAAATCAAAGCTCTCACAGTTGAGTTGAGAATTAAATAATAGTGTAGTTGTAGTGTTAACTTATTTTTTTTACTTTTTTTTTTCTGTCTGTGTGAAATGGGGGGGGTTGTGTTTACTGTTTTTTTCTTCTTGGGTTAAATTGAAAAGCCAGTTATCTAGCTCAGAGTCACAGACAACCTGAGTGCATACAGCATTTACTAACTGCTTATTTTTATGTTTGCTTGCACGCATGTGCAAGAAACATAGTGCCATCATCCGAGTTTTTCGGAGGTGTGTCAGCGTCTTCCAATTCAGTCAGTGTGTTTGCAGGCGCGGTCGCAGTTCTCCAATCACTGCTGGAGCTAAGATAGCAGTTGAAAATGCAGTGGCATACAGTTGAAAAAGGGAGCTACGCTTCAGTGAGCAGCGATAAGATATCGCCTGCTCATGCATGCTCTCCCCTTACACACACGTGCACGCATACTGTGTGCTCGCTCCCTCCACGTACACACTGTATAGCCGACAGGAGTGCCCAATCCCCCATCGGCCGTGCTGTGCTTCCCCCCTAAACAGAGTTCCAGATGCCATGCTGGGTGCCCACCCCAGTGTGGCAACACATCCGTATGGGCGACGAGGGTGCCCAATCCCCCATCGGCTCCAGAGCCCCCAAACAGCCTTACAGCTGCCACGCTGGGAGCCCACCCCAGTGTGGCACAAGTATATATGGCTGACGGGGGACCAATCCCCCGTCGGCTCCAGCCCCCCCCAAACAGCCTTACAGCTGCCACGCTGGGAGCCCACCCCAGCATGGCACAAGTCCGTATGGCTGACGGGGGTGCCAATCCCCAGTCAGCTCCAGCCCCAAACAGCTTCAGCTGCCACGCTGGGAGCCCACCCCAGCGTGGCAAACGTCCCGCTGCCTTCCTGTTAAAAAAAAACCTGCAAACAAGAAAACGCCCTCGGCGCTCACTCAGCCCACCCACGCCCACCCACTGCACACCCTGCCTCCCCACTCCCCACCCCATATTTACCTCTGACTCGAGCAATGATCTTCGTGGACCGGGAACACGCCTGCACTCTTCAAAGCCGACCACGAACTGAAGAAATGCCGGTAAGCTGTATAATGGGATAGATAGGGTTTTTTCAACTTTGCTGCTTATCTCAGGCATTTTTGGGAATTTTTGCACCAAATTTTCAACATGGGGTTTTTGGGACCCCTTCTTATGAATGCTCTCACTGTCATGGCGTTAATCAGGCCCGAAGGGTAATTTCGCAGTCACTGCGTGAAATCACCTTTCAGGACTGATTAATGAAATGGCACTGCCATTGTTCAAAAGGTGGGCTCTCAAAAAGCCTATGTTGAAAATTTGGTGGAAAAATTCCTAAAAATGAATGTTTTATGAGCATGCGTTGCATAGTTCCTATGCACACTCATAAGTTTGCGAATTTTCAATATTTTCACTCCAGATTTTCAAAATTGCCATTTTATTACACTTCCTTATGAGCAGTACAGCTGTCATTTTTCACATCTTGCCTAAAACGTGTTTTCGCCCATGAGCGCACAATAGCGCAGTCGGTGGGCGAAATCAATGTATGAAACACATTAAGAAAATCACAGTGACACTGTTCATGAGCAGAGGCCTTAAAATGGCTATGTTGAAAATTTGGTGACAAAAGTCCATGAAATAACTGTGTTACGAGTGAGCATTGCGCAGTTTCCATGCACCCTCTTAAGTTCATGACTTTGTAATATTTTCAGCCCAGATTTTCACCAGTGGCATTTTTCCACACTTCCTTATGAACAGTACAGCTGTCATTTTTCACAACATGGCCGAAATGTGTTTTCACACTTTCAGCGCAGAGATGCGTGGTCGCTGTGCTAAATCATTGTTCGGGACAGATAAAGAAAATCACAGTGACACTGTTCATGGTCGGAGGTCCCAAAATGCCTGTGTTGACAATCTGCTGTAAAAAATCCCCAAACTAATTACATTATAGGTGTGCTTTGCACAGTTTCTATGCACGCTCGTGTCTTCACCAGTTTTTTTAATATTTTTACTGCAGATTTGCAATATTGCCATTTTTTACACCTCCCCATGAACAGTACAGCTGTCATTTTTCACATCCTGTTCAGAATGTGTTTTTGCACCTGTGGTGCTAAATGCCGTAGTCACGGTGCATAAGCAGCTTTCCGCTAACAAACTCATATTGCCACTGTTCATGAAGTGGGGGGTCACAAAAAAACCATGTTGAAAATTTGGAGTGAAAATACCAACGAATGCCTGAGGTGTTAGGGTTTCCAACCATAACGCCCCACCCCATAGAGAATGACAGGCATTAGGGGTGTGACTTGGGATTCTTGCCTGTAATGCTCATACCATTCCACACCCTGCAGCCAGTGAGAGGCATCGAGGCATGCCTTGAACTCTTCGGCCCCAAAGTTCACCCCATTCTCCTATGCTGCACCCATCTCACCGTATTTCCTGATGGAATGGGGTGCGCATAAGGGCCAAAGACCCCAAGGAACACCGTGACACTTGTCAGTGTCTACAGGGTAGGGTGTGGTGAAATGGCATGGCCGTTATGCCTGATGACCCAAAGGCACACTCCAATGCCTGTCACTCTCTGCAGGGTGGTGGTGGGGTTGGCTTCAGTTCAATACTTCACTGCCATTCCTATTATGCAGCTCTGTAACTTCTACATTACCAATGCCAATGCCAGCAAGCAAACATTCGGCATTGACAAATGCTTGTTTTTATTTTGAATTGTACCACATTTACTTTGCTGAGTAAATTGAGTACTAGTGAAGAGAGCTGAGAGCTCAGAAGGACTAACTGAAGAACATCACTGTGGTTTATGTTTTAGGCTCATAAATTTACTAGAAAAAATAAAATTGCCTTATACCCTCCCTGAGGGGTTTGTGTTGTGGCAAGCTTAACATCACAATCAAGGGGTAGCCAGTTCAATTTCACACCTTTTATTTTATGAACAAGGGGTACCATATCTGTATAAAAAACTGTTTTCCAGTAGCATAAAAGCATACTCGTTATTACTTCGCATACTGTAAGCCCTGTGTGTGAGAATCCATCTGTTTTATATTAGTTTTATTGGTTACTCATCACTTCGCAATATTTTCCAGTAGGTTACTCATTACTTCACCACTGTGTGAGCCCTGTGTATGAGAACCATCTGTTTTATAAATAAAAAGCAGTTTTGTAGGTTACTCATTACTTCGCATACTGTTAACCCAATCTGTGTGTTAGGCTCCGTCTATTGTATTAAATAGCAGTTTTCCAGTAGGTTACTCATTACTTCGGAACTGTGAGCCCTGTGTGTGAGAAGCCATCTGTTTTATAAAAAAAGCAGTTTTGTAGGTCACTCATTACTTCGCATACTGTTAGCCTGGTCTGTGTGTTAGGCTCCATCTATTGTATTAAATAGCAGTTTTCCAGTGGTTACTCATTACTTTGTAACTGTGAGCCCTGTGTGTTAGGCTCCATCTATTGTATTAAATAGCAGTTTTCCAGTAGGTTACACTCATTACTTCGCATACTGTGAGCCCTGTATGTTAGACTAAGTCTGTCACATAAACAGTTTCATCCCTGTGTGCCAGACCCAATAAAAGGGCATTTTTCTTATAATTTACTTAGTTCTTGTCACACATTCATCAGCCTTGTTAAAAATGAGTATCCATGACTTCTTCCGTCCAAAATTAAAAAATCAGAATAAAGAAAGTAACTGCCTGGACCCCAGTGATGCTCAACAGCTGCAACCAGAGCAGCCATTAAGAAATGAAGTGGAAGTTCCAGTATCAGAAGATGTAGCAAACACATCATCATCTCCCGGAACATCTCATGATGCACTTGAATCAGTAACAAGATTTACGTCTGCTGCTACTGTTGTACCCAGTGATCTGGGAACCAAAGAAGCTGGTCCTATGCAGCCAAAGCTGTCTAGTTTTCCACAAAGGGATTTTGAAAAGCAGAAGCGTTCATTTTCAAACAGCTGGTATGCATCATTTAAATGGCTTGAATATAGTGCAAGCAATGATGTCATATTTTGCTTTGCCTGCAGAATGTTTTCAAGTTGCACTGGTCAAGCGGACACTGCTTTCACGTCCAGAGGGTTTAACAACTGGAGGAAGGCAATAGAGAAGATGAGAGAACACCAACAAACAACAACACATACAGGAGTAATGAAGGCCTGGTCTACTTATGTGAAATCTAAAGAACAAGGCAATATTATACAGCTAATGGATTCAGCAATGATTGCAGATATTAAAATCACAGGGAGTACCTAAGAAGAATAGTTGAGATTGTTTTGTTGTTTGGCAGACAGGGAACTGCCTTTCGAGGCCATAGGGAGTGTGAAGGGAGCTCAAACAGGGGTAACTTTTTAGAGACTTTTGATCTTCTAAAAAAGTTTGATCCTGAATTGCAAAATTTGCAGAGTCACATGCCAGGAAATGCCACCTATCCCTCACCTCTCAATCAAAATCAGATGATAGAATGTTGTGCAAAATTAATAAGAGAGAAAATTTTAAATGAGGTAAAAGAAGCAAAGTACTTTGCAATACTTGCTGATGAATCTAGAGATGTCGCTTGCAGAGAACAAATGAGTATTTGCCTTCGTTATGTTCACCATGGTTTCCCTGTAGAGAAATTTTTGTGCTTCCATCAAGTAACAGCATTAAATGCCCAGAGTCTGACAAATGAACTTTGTTCAAAGCTGACTAACTGGGACCTCCATTAGAATTCGGTGACTTGCGTAGCTCAAACTTATGACGATGCATCTGTTATAAGCGGCAACTTAAATGGAGTCCAGGAACTATTTCGTCATAAGCATCCATATGCTACTGTATATATGTTCATTGCTATGCCCATATTCTGAATTTGGTCCTTGTAGATGCTTGTTCATCACTTCTTCCTGTACGGAAATTCTTTGACATGCTTCAAGAGATACACACGTTCTTTTCCAAATCTGTTCTGACTCATCAGGGGTTCTGAATGTTCAGCAGGAGCTTGGGTTGACTAGAATTCTTGAGATACCTGGGTTAAGTTCTACCAGGTGGGCTTGTCAAAAGCGAGCAACAAAGGCAGTTATAGAAACTTATCCAGCTCTTCTAAAATATCTTTCAGAATGTGAAGAAGGAGAAACTGCAAAGGCCAGAGGACTCCACAGCAAGCTTCTAGAATTCAACAATATCTTTCTCCTTAAAATGTTTGACAAACTACTGTCAGTGGCTGATGGAACAAATAACTTACTTCAGACTCAGGCTTTGGACTTCGGATGTGCAGTGACTGCTGTATCTGCTCTGAGAGACACAATTGCACAATTTCGTACTGAAGAGAGATTTCTAGTTCTCTACAGAGAAGCTGAAAATATGGCAGAAAATATGGGACACACACACCCGAAAACACTCCAAGTCCACAGAGGCAAAGGAAGCTACCTCATACTGGGAGCACTTTGTTCCAACTTCACGAACTGGTACTGAACAAAGTGCATCAGCATCACATGAAACAAGAACTGCTGTGCATTTGAGAATCATTGTTTTTTTACCCTGTCATTGACAAAATGATTGGAGAGATTGACAGAAGGTTTTCCAAGCATAACCAAACACTGATGGTTGCTATCGATGCTCTCAGACCACAGTCTAACACATTCTTAGACCAGGACAAACTGAGGCCACTTGGAGAGATGTATGACTGTCCAGTTCTGGAAGAGGAACTAGTAGTAGCAAGAAACTTCATTTGTCGGCTGCCAGAAAATGAATGTCCACAAGATATGACCAATCTTTATAATGTACTTCCAGAAATGATGTATCCGACGCTGCATAAATCACTGCAGATTGCTTTAACAATCCCAGTTACCACATGTGTGTGTGAGCGCTCCTTTAGTTCCATGAGTCGCATTAAGACATATCAGAGAAACAAGACGGGAAATGACAGATTGAGTTCACTTGGAATTCTCAACATTCAGACCGAAGAAAGCAGACAACTTGACACTGATAATGTGATTGACGAATTTGCATCCATGACAAACAGAAAGGTTGAGACACTTCTCCCAAAATCAGCACGATAATAAAATAGTAAAACCTGTATGATACTGATATTTTGCTCGATGCATTTTAAGTTCAAAAGGAAGGATACTTAAGGATCCCAGCACAATTCTGGGATAATGGAGTCTGCCTTTTCCTATAGGGTCAGATCATGTAACCTTCCCAGTAGTTCTGCTGGGATAATGGTGTGTCTGGTTGTTCTGGTGTCTTATTTGCTCTGGGGTCCTCCTGCAACCTTCACAGCAGATCTTCTGGGATAATGGTGTGTCTGGCTGTTCGGGTCTCTTATTTGCTCTAGGGTCCTTCTGCAGCCTTCCCAGCAGATCTGCTGGGATAATGGTGTGTCTGGCTGTTCTGGTCTCTTATTTGCTCTGGGGTCCTACTGCAACCTTTCCAGCAGATCTGCTGGGATAATGGTGTGTCTGGCTGTTCTCATCTCTTATTTGCTGTGGGGTCCTCCTGTAACCTGTCCTCAGTGGACCAGTAACCACATTTTTCCACATGTACCATATTAAATATATGGCTGATAACTAGGCTTCTCAAACATATTTTTCACCACTAAAATGCAGGAAAAGCCACCATTTGAAGGTAACATTTCAAAATGTTCCAAGGGGACATGCCCCTGGACCCCCCTAGCTTTGTTAGAATTTTGACTAAGGGGCATTAGCCCCCCCCAACTTTGTACCCCTGGTGACACCCCTGTGTCTTACGTCAGTCCTTGGCTCATCCAGCATTGGTGCCCAGTACTCTGTTGTTCTGCAATGTCTGAAGACTTCTTCCTCCTGATTCCTAATTTCCATGGAGTCTTCCCATCGTCTTCTTCCTTCAACGACAGTCCAGAAGTGGGCTGTGGCGGGGTGTTCTGCATTCTCTTCTTCCTCACCCAGCAGCCCAGAAATGGGCTGTGGCAGGGGTGTTCTGCATCGTCAGCACCTGGCAGCTCAGAAGCGGGCTGTGGTGGGGTAGCCACTGTATTGCTCGTCTCAACCCGGCTGCCCACCAGCGGACCATGGCTGGATCCTTTGTGCTTCAGTTCTGGCGGCCCTCAGTGGGTTTTTAGCCAAGGAAATCTTTGTGCTCATTCTTGAATTCCAGCAACCCTAGAGAGGTGGGTGTGGCTGAGAAACTCATGGTCTGTTTAAAAATCCTCTCTGTATTCCTCTACTTTCTCAAGAAGTCCCCAGAGTCACACTGGCCAGCTAGTCAAGTGTTCCTTGTTATACCAGTTTCTTTGTTTTAGTTCTCTTCCCAACGACAGAGAAAGTACAACCATGCATGAACTGCCATTAGTAATATGTATAGAGTCTTGCTATAGTATGCTAAATGTTCCATAGTGTGGAGTACTCCAGGTGATAGGCCTTAGACAGAGGTGCACCTTAGGGGTAAATTGGAAGGATTTTCATAAAATGCTCTTATAGCATAGCTGTTACAGCCGATTTTGCCTTACAGTTCTCCTCATACAGGAGGTTAGAAGTTATAGTTCCCCTCTTTTCCCTGTGACCATGTCTCCCTTTTCCCCTTGTTGGAAGAATAAAGCCTGTCAAGCATTTGGAAACCTATTACAGACTCATGTCTCTCTTTGTTAGGTAACAACATCCACCTCTTGGGAACCTGAAGTGTCATTCCACCTGCAGGGAATGGCACTGGTGTTGGTAAATTGTGTGAGATTTATTTGGGTCATCACAACACTGTTGCTCTAATCACACTTTTATTTTAGTGGATCCCAGCACACACTACTATCAGTACAGCACACCTCCTCACAAAACCAGCTGTGTGTTTTGGCCCTTGAATTGTTCCCCCTGAGCCTAATGCATTCCTCGGTGGCAACCCTTATTCCCTCCTTAATGATGGACCACCTGTGGTCCACCCCCATATCTGCCCTAATGTCCACTAACTGCCTCCTTAGCAGTTCACCCATCTTCCTGAAGTCTGCTCTTCTAAAATCGTAGTTAGGATGTTTTCCCTGCCCATAGTCATCCAAAACCACACTATGTGATGGTCACTCCCACCTAGGGGCTCCTTGACAGTTATGTCCTGGACGTGCTCCCAATTCCTGAGCACCAAACCAAAGATTGCCCCTTCCTGGTCAGTTCTGTGACACCCTGAGTAAAGAACCTGCTCTGCAGAGCTTCCAGGATCACCTGACTCCTGGCACATGTCATGGTTGGTGAGCTCCAGACTACCTTGGGCAGATTGAAGTCTCCCACTATTGCCACCTCTCCCTTCCTTGCTGCATTCAATATTTGTGAGTTCAAATCCCTGGCCATTTCTTCTTCCTGGTTGGATGGCCTGTAAACCACCCTCAACCTCACCTTCCTACCACTGTAAGACAGTAACTGAACCCACATTGCTTCTGCCCTCCCCTCCTCTGACTCCTCCCTTGTATCTGTTACACTCTCCCTAATGTAGACTGCCACCCCCCCCTTCTCTACTCCCCTGTCCCTCCTATATAATTAATATACAGGGACTGAAAGGTCCCAGTCATGATTTGGTGGGACCCAAGCCTCAGCGACTGCCACAATGTCCACCTCTCCTTCTGCTAATATTGTATGCGGATCGTCCATCTTGCTTCCAAGACTTTACTCATTCAGGGACACCACCTTCCACCTAGAATCTGATGCTCCTTCCCTACTCTCACTGCTTTTTTCCCCAATTATCCCCACTATGTGCTTCACCAATCCCCTACTATCAACTGCTTCTCTCCCCCTCCACCCCCACCTTCCAGATCCCTTTTACCGGCTTTGGGGGGGGGGTCCGTTGATTCTCCACTAGAGTTATTAAAGCATGCAGGCCTGCCTACCCCCTTAGTAGTTTAAATTAAAATTATGTGTTATGTAACCCCCCCACCCAGGTTTTCCCTGATCACTCTTGAGTCCCCACTGCTATGGTGCAGTCTGTCTGGTGCAAAAAGTGTTTTATCTGACCAGGTCTCCTCCAGTCTCCAGTGCAGTCACACCCTTTCTCCTTGCCCCATTCCCTCAGCCAGTCATTGAATTCCTCTATCCTTTTCTTCCTGACCATGCTGGCTCTTGGTACTGGTAACACCTCTGAGAATACTAGAGATCTGGCTATCTCCCTACATGTCCTTCCTATCACTCTGAATCTTTCTTGTACTACCCCCACCTCCTCCTCAGCTAGGTCATTGGTACCTATGTGTATAACTATAACTGGCTTCCCTCCAAATCCCCTTAGCAACTCCCCATTTCTTAGACACACTCTCTCCACTGTCATCCCTGTCATACAAACCACCTTCCTACCTGTATTTGTTTCCTCATTCCTTCCCCAGTGAATACCTTTAATTATGGAATCTCCTAGAAATACTACCCTTTCTCCCGTTCCATCATTGCTTTCCTCTTTTCCTATGGTGACTACTTGATGAGATGTTCCCACATGTAACTGTTTCCCCTCCGTCTTGGCTACCTCGCCAACATTAAACTCCCCAATCACTGCTTGACTGATCCCCCCAGCCTCTTTTTGCCCTTCCATATGCCTTCTCAGCCCTATCCCTGTCTTCTCTCTTCTGATCACACACTCACTTTTTTCTCCCCTTCCCGTGTCATCCTAGACCCTCCATTACCCCCACCCTCTACTTTCATTTTCATATACTCTGCTCCCTGCACACTGTTACTACTTTGTGCTGTCATACCCCCCTCTCATGTCTTATTTCCCCTAACCCTTTTGGCCTAATCCGATCACTCTCCCTACCACCTGATACCTCATTCTCACTTTTAGTAAGTGGGCAAAATCGTTCCTTAAGGGAACCTCCGTGAATGTTTACCTTCTTATTTCATCTTCCACAGTCCTACCTTTCCACCCTGCTACTTGCCATTCCCCCCTTCCCTGGACTCTCCCATTCTCCAAGATAGTGTTACCCTTGGAGCTTGGGTAAACCCATCTATCCTCATCCACTTCTTACTGACAGCTGTTCCCTGAGCAACACCCATCTGTCTTCCTCTCCCTTGATCAACCTCTTAAACACTTATTGCCATCATTCCCAGCTCCTATATGAGCATCTCTGCCCCATCCATTAATTTCTCATTAATTGCTATTCATTGTTCTTGGTTCCTGCAAATTGGACATCCCCCTCTCATTAAGATTGTCCCCAAGAATATTGCAGCCCCACAACCAGTACAGCTCACCAACCTGTTTCCAGTGTCTTGATGCCTGTAATCACTCCGCATTCCCCACATCTTCTCTACCCATTTTCCACTCATCCTCACACTATGGTGATTCTGTTTCCTTTTTGTTAGTTGTTATGCCTCCTATACAGCTAGAAAAACAATATCAGTACCACTTAGACTGTGTTAAAAAAACATTCTTTATTCAGAAAATCATATACCGGCACAAAAGGTGTAACCACCACAATGGGTCATCAGTGAAACCTCGTGAGGTTTCACTGACGACCCCTTTGTAGTGGTTACAGCTTTTGTGGAGGTATGTGTTTTTCTGAATAAAGTATGTTTTTTAACGTAGTCTAAAATGATGCTGGTATTGTTTTCCTGAATCGTTATTTATTACCTAGAGCACTTTCTTGCCGGTGGAGCTGTATTGTTTGCACAGGACTCTTGTACAGCTACCCTACAAATGGTGTTGTCTCTCTGCTAACTTCTAACCTACTGTTTTCCTATCAGTCTTCCCTTCTATAATCCTACTCTTGATATACATTACTGTTCTTACATGTTTTTAATACTCAACGTTATAAAAAATATCAACACTTCAAAATCACAACAGTTCAGCATCAATATATTACACATATTACATTACCACAAATAATAATAATAATGTGATGTATTTTAAATTGCTATACAACTTACCAACCCCCTCCCTTTTTTATTTTTTATTTATTTTGTTGTTTTCATTACTTTATAATTTTAAACTAAAAGCCCAGTTATATACTTACTTTATTGAATATGTTGATGCTGACTTTATTTTTACTCTTCCCAGTAAGCCAAATATTATTACATCGTTTACATAACTAAAACATCTGTGGTTATTGCACCTGGGGTGCAGCATCTCCTGCTAACTGCTGCCCTATGCCACTACTCCAAGTACTGTATGTCACCCTTAAGCTCGACCCTTTAACTTGAGTCCCACAGCAGAGATGCCTGCTAGGCCAAAGACATTAAATACCCTGGCCCCGTCTACACAATCCAGCAATCTCCTGATTGGTACACACAAATAACCACATGGCCGACTCCTGCTTCAGAAAGCCTGCACTGCTGGAACTAGCAGGTCACAACTGTTCCCAGTGACAGCTGATGTTTCACAGTCCTAGGCAAGCCCAATTTTTTTTTACACTCCCTGAGCTGTACTGTATCACAATCCAGAATCACAACAGAATGGAATGTATTTTGCATACTTTATTTGTTTGTTTGTGCAATGCACCTGGGTCATCCCTGAAAATGGTTATTTGTACTCAGTGGACTTATCTGCTTAACAAAAATAAACAAATAAATTACACAGTAAATGTAATCTCTAATAGTGTAAGTGTAATCTCTCTAGAGATCCCTGGTGAGGCCTCACCTGGAGTACTGTGCCCAGCTCTGGAGTCCTCACCTAAGGAAAGATAAGCACAGGCTAGAGACAGTGCATTGTAGGTGACCAAAATGATTCAGGGCCAGCAGAGCAGAACTGTGAGGAACTATTTAGCATAAGTAGCGGATCAAGAACATGGGGGCACAAGTGGAAATTGACGGGGGGAGATTAAAGAGGGAAGTGAGAAAATGTTATTTTACAGAAAGAGTGGTGGAACCATGGAGCAATCTGCCAGCTGATGTGGTGCATCAAATTTATCAATGGTTTCAAACATGACGGGGACAGAATGAAGGGATTTGTGGTTGCGCAGGGTGATAGTAGTAGGGTTGGGGTGCATGGAGATGGATAGTGTGGGTTTGAACCCTGTATGGACAATAGGTTCTGGGTTTGTTAGGGTTTATGGGCAGACTAGATGGACCACTGGTCTTTTTCGGCCATCATTGTCAATGTTTCTTTGTAAGTGCACTGCTGTTGAACCTTGTGTACACCTCTCAGACACTGGTGCAGCTGAGGTGCACACTTTGAGGTGTACAGAGGTGGACACCTCATTTCAACCTTAGCAGCACATCAAATACACCTCAGCTAAGTCAGGGCTTCAATTTTCTAGGTTTTGACTGCTGATTTAAGAAGTCTGATAGCAGTGCTGAGAGCCTGAGACCAACTTTTTGTTCACCATTAAGGACTGTTTCCTAGGACAGCAGCATGTCCGACAGGGGCTAGGTTTGAGGCCATCCTTGACCCTGTTCTCAACAACGAGGATGGAGTCATCTCCAATGTGAATATTCAAGATTTGATGGGAGGCAGTGACCAGAAGTGGATAACAGTCTCCTTGGTGACAGGGAGAGTAAGCTGGGCCTCAGCCACCAGGACACAACACTTCATGATGAAAGAACTGGTGTCCAAGAGTCAGGAGCAGCTGAATTAGGCTGGTAAAGCAGAATATATGTGGGATTCATTGAAGAAGGCACTCAGAGCAACCATGGAAGTCTGCCTCCCTATAAATCCTTGGTGAGACCACATCTGGAGTACTGTGCCCAGTTCTGGAGCCCTCAACTTAGAAAGAACAGGGATAGGCCGGAGGTGGTGCAGCACAGAGTAACAAAGATGACCCAGGGCTAGCAAGGGAAGCCCTATGAGGAACGCCTCAGGGCGCCGAACGTGCACTCACTGGAGACCAGGAGGGTAAGGGGGGATATAATAGAAACCTTCAAATTTCTGAAAGGAATGAACAAAATGAACTATGAGGAATCATTTAGCTGGAACACCAGTTCAACAAAATGAGGGCACAACTAGAAGTTGACAGGAGGAGAGTTTAGAAAGGACATGAGGAAGCATTATTTTACTGAAAGGGTGCTGGAACTGAGGAACCGTGGAACCATCTGCCAGAAAAAGTGGTGGGAAATAAAACCATGGGGGTCTTCAAATGGGTTTGGGTCAGAGCAAAAGAAATAGTGCTCTCTTGTAGTGACAAAACTGTGGAAAGGATTAGGGAGACTTGAGGAGGGTTAGAACCCTGTATCTACACCGGTTCATGGGGTTATATAGGATTCCATGTGTAGACTTGGTGGACCTTTGGTCTTTTTCTGCTGTCACTGTTTACATAGAAACATAGAAACATAGACTTTGACGGCAGATAAGGACCACTTGGCCCACCCAGGCTGCCCATTTCCCTACCTACTGGATAAGCTGCAAATTCTAGTTAACCAACAGCCTGCTTCCTGCAACCCCCCACTATAATTGCTTTGTGTCTGTCCCATGCATGTTTGAATTCCCCCACTGTTTTAGACCCAATGACCTCCTCAGGAAGACTGTTCCATGTATCCACCACTCTCTCCGTGAAAAGAATTTCCTCACATTACCCCTGAGCCGTTCCCCATTATCTTTAAACTGTGCCCCTTGTTCTTACACATCTCTTTTCTGAAAGATGCTACCCTCCTGGACTTTGTTGATTCCTTGAGGTACTTGAACATTTCTATCATGTCCCCCTGTCCCTCCTTTCATCAAGGGTATACATATTAAGCTCTGTCTCTCTTCATATGGTTTCTGATGTAGACCCTGCACCATTTTAGTTGCCCTCCTCTGGACTGCTTCCATCCTGTCTATGTCCTTGCGTAGATGAGGTCTCCAAAACTGCACACAGTACTCCAGATGGGGTCTCACCAACTGTCTGTACAGAGGGATAACCACTTCCCTTTTTCTACTTGTGATGCCCCTTCCTATGCATCCCAGTATCCCCCTGGCTCTTCTTACTGACTTTTCACATTGCTTACCCACCTTTAGGTCATCTGATATGACTACTCCCAGGTCCCTTTCCATTTTTGTTGTTGTTAGTACCTCCCCTGCTATTGTGTACTCTTCTCCTGGGTTTTTGTTTCCCAGGTGCATTACTTTGCACTTCTTTGCATTGAATCTAAGTTGCCATATGTCTGACCATTTCTCCAACCTTGCCAAGTCCCTTCTCATCTTTTCTACCCCCTCTTGTGTATCAGCTCTGTTACAGATCTTTGTGTCATCTGCAAAGACGCATACCTTTCCCTCCAGACCCTCTGCAATGTCACTTATAAAGACATTAAAGAGGATTGGACCCAGTACTGAGCCCTGAGGTACTCCACTAGTAACCCCCCTTTCTTCGGAATGCGTTCCATTCACTATTACTTTCTGTGTCCTGTTGTGCAGCCAGTTCACTACCCAGGCTACCACCCTGGGACCCACTCCCAGGCTGGCTAACTTGATTATTGTTTATGTTTCTATGTTTGTGTGTTTAAACAAAAAAAGAGAAAAAGGGCCAAGAAGTAGTCCCCTGGCTCTATAGGGACCTAGGGCAATGGATACCGAACAAAAAGAAGGTCTGTGAGCACTGGAAAGAGACTGGTTGCCTGTAGACCAGACAGGCATACATAGCAACCCTGAGGAACTGCATGTTTACAATTAAGAAGGCCAAGGAGTGTCTGGAAGCTAGAATATTAGCAGGACCTTTAGACAACACCAATTTATTTTCCAGTACATAAATGGAAGGAGGTAGGTGAAGGAGGGGATTAGGCCCCTGAAAGCGGTGAAGGGAGCAATTTGTGAGAGAGCCAGGGAAGGTGTTGGCTCAGATGCTTTCAAGAACCCACCCCCCTGCCCCACATCCTAACTCCACCACCATGCCTAGTGGAGAGGACAGGAGTGGAGATGAGAGGGGAGGAGAGGAGAGGAGAGGAGAGGAGAGGAGAGAGAGGAGAGGAGAGGGTGGGCACCACCTCAGGGGCAACTCCTGTTTCTAAGGATTAATAAGGTGGAACTTCTCACAAGGATCCACCCCCTGCCTGTCTTTTTCTTAGTCTGACATTTCTCCAGGACCCTGGAGGCCTGACCCACCAATGCATTATCTATAAAGTCTCTGTGCACCTCAGTGGGAACTGCAATGGCCACGCTACTTGTGCCCTTGTAGGGGAAACCACATACCATTCCATTACGGTCTCTGCCCAGGAACCCACTGCTACTTTTCTTCACCCTAAAGTAGACACCAAGCCTCAGGGTTCCATCACGTTCCTCTTCCTTTAGCTCTGGACCCAAATGAAGCCGTCTTTCATGGGTCAAAAGATAGAATTGTCTTAGCACCACACACTGTACATGATATATCCCTGCATAGCAACTTGGGATAACTTAATTTATTTGAACTTTAACTATAAACATCACTGCAGTTGCATTTACTGTTGCGTTTGCATTTGCAAACACTGCACTCTTTAGTAAATTGCTGGACACAAGGCACAGCACTTAAGTATAAATGTTCTTACATGACACAACACTATAGTATAAATGTTTTTACAAGGCACAATGCTTAAGTATAAATGTTCTTACAAACCTCCAATAATTTATTTACACAGCAAGTGCATTTTGCTAGGGTGACAGAGAGTATGCAACCAGATCCTTGACTGCATCATCCATCTAGGACTCAGTTTCAAATCAGCATTTAATAATCATATTAATTCAGCATAAATCACTTTACTGTACAGTGTTCCTGACCAGCCAGATGTGGATTCAGTTCTCAGTAGCATATTATTAAACATATTTACAGTTTGCATATTACCTATATACACTGGTGACATAAGTTGGGATGCTAGTCAAGTTCCTCTAACATGCATGAGTGGGAATGGGCCCAGCCCTCTTACACTCAACATTCATCAGTGCCTCTTGTCAGTGAGCATAGTCCTGGTCAGATTCTTGGTAGTCATAAATCAGCAAAAGAGACATGGACAAGTGGCATATTCAGTAATACACTTGTTTATTACACAAAAGGTAAGCAGATGCCTTAAAACAGGTTTTATCATTAGACACTGAAGAGATTATTGACAATGGTAATAACATAACAGCCATAAGCAGATCACAAATGTTCCTGGCAATATATTGCTTGTCTGCCTCCTTGTTATTCTGAACAACAAGTTCATTAATTTTATTCTTAGTGTCTGTAAAACTCTTGGCAATATCGTGCATATTATTCATGGTGAACCTTTCTTCCTGACTAAGTACATCTACACCATGCAATAAGGGTGGTAGTATATCATTTTTCATGCCATCCTGAAATTTGGCCTTTTGACTTGAGATAGAGGCAATATTTGCCCTGTTCCAGATTGACATGCTGATTCCAAAGAGTCCAGAGATAGTACCAGTGGCACCAGTGACATCCGCAGTATCACGCCTCCTGCGTGAGGAAGAAGATTTGGCATTTTTTTGGTATTAGGGTTAGGTCTAGGTATAAATAAATCGAAGTGTTCAATAGTATGGGTACCAGCCACTGGGTTTTGTGTGCGTGTCTGGTCTGCAGCAAGACCATCTAATAACACAGTACTGAAAATCTTGGAGGTATTTGTATTATGACACATACCGATTTCAGCCATATTCCAACAAGTAAGATTAAATATAACTGGGATGTGCATATATTGCACATTGTTTACAAGTCTAATTGGAAGGGAGGTGGCAATAAAACCACTGATTGGGCCAAGTTCTTGTGGGGGACAGTCAGTAAGTTCTGGTTCAGTAGTGGGTACTACAGATAGAAACATAACTGCTGTAGACATTGTCTCTGGGGAAGTAGTTTGTCATTCACTTGGTTGGGGCCAGATTGTTCTGAACACAAATCAGGCAGTTTTCTATATAGTGCTTGACATTCTTGGTGATGCCAAGCCACCAACCAACAGATTTTAATCTCTGGAGTGTATTCTGTACCCCTGGTGTCCACCAGTTGGGGTGTCATGGACCTGATGAATGAACTCAGATCTCAAGGCTTCAGGAACTACCCACAGCTTGTAGTTCAAGTTGTCGGACTGATACCAGATCAGTTTGATGTCTTGTGACAGATGCAGTTGGTTTACATGTCTTTTGTAGGGCCTGTGGGTAGGCAGTTCTTCTTCAGTTCCTTTGTCAGGGAATCTGAACACATCTCGTAGCTGAGAATCAGACTTTTGTGCTGTGGACATGTCCAGTGGGACAAAAGGTTCAGGTTTCTTATTTGTGGCAGCTATTTGCAGAGCTGCCAGAGCCACAGGGTGAACCGGTTCCCATGTCTTCCTCCCGAGCACCCTCTTTTCCAAGAGTGTCCACTCAATCGTTGAAGGAATGGTATGGATCAGATTTGGAATGGGCCTTCACCTTGTGGATGAACAGTTTGTGTTTAAACTGTTGAGTCAGGTTGTGAATGTATACAAAGAGTGCTTTGTACTTCATGGGGGTGCCATCAGAAGACGCAAAGGAGTTCTTCTCCCAGAAAGGTAAAAATTTGGTCAGAGAACAACAGACCCACAGTCTGTAAAAATGATGGCATCCTCGATACCATGTTGTATCAGTTTGAGGGCACAGGCCACTGCTACCAAAACTGCATATTGAGATGATGCAACACTGCAGTGTTTGGAAGCATGAATAGTGTTACTAGTAGGGTACCTGATGATCACTCCAAATCCAGCTATCTGTTCTCCTTGGTAGTACAAAGCAGAGCCATTAGTAAAGACATGACACAGGGAGGTGTCAGAAAGAAGCTTCAGAGTAGCAGGAAGAAAAGGGCCTGGATCAGGCAAATCAGGGGGGTTGGAGTGTCCAGTCATGCAGGGCTCCACGGTACAAAAGACCATGGGCTAAAACTGAGGGCATTTTGGTAGAGTGGACCTGTATGTCATGGTCCTGGAGAAGAAGAGATCAGTGAATCAGTCTGGTATTGGATACTGATCCATCCTTTACTCTGTCTGATAGCAGAAAGGTTGTGGGAGTGTGGTTCATGTTCAGAATAATAGGTGAGTACCCAATGATATACAGGAAATGCTTAACAGCCCAGTAGGTAGACACAAGGTTTCTTTCACAAAGACTGTACTTCTGTTCCACTTGAGACAGCATCTGAGATGCATAAGCAATGGGTCTCAAGGTACCATTCACTTTTTGAACAAGTACTGCAGACATGGCTATGTCTGAAGTAGCTGATTCCAGATGGAAAGGTAGAGCTGGATTGGGGTTAACTAAGACTAGAACAGAGGCCAAGACCTGTTTCAGAAGAGCCACAGCCTTAATATGAATGGGACCCCAAATCTAGGGGACATAATTTTTCCAGAGCTCATACAGAGGAACAGCCTTTTGTGCAAACTCATGAACAAAATCCCTGGAATAGTTGACAATTCCCAGGAAATGTCTGAGTGTTGCCACACTGGTGGTTAGTGGCAAATCTTGTAGGCCTTGGATCTTTTTCCAGGCTGAGCTCCTGCCTTGTTCTGTGATACGCAGGCCAAGAAAGATAACTTATTTCTGTCATAGTTGTGCTTTTGCAGGATTGCACTTGAGTTCTGCTCTCTGTAACAGAGTCAGTAGTTCATCAAGGAGGTCGAAATGTTGCTCCTTGGTGGCAGTTGCCAACAGTAAATCATCCACATACTGTAGAAGACATTGTGATGCAGAGAAACCCTGCAGGGTGTCCATCATGTGTAGATGTAAAAGAGAACAGTTGTGCAAACCCTGGGGTAAGCAGGTCCAAGTGTACTGTTGCTCCTCAAAGGTAAAGGCAAATCTGTATTGGCTTTTCTGAGCTAGAGGCAGTGACCAAAAACCATTGGAGATGTCAAGGGCACTGAACCACCTACAATCTGGTCTTAGCAGTTTGAGCACATCTGGTGTTGAGGCTACCGTAGGTGAACAGCTAGGAGTGACTTGATTAAGCCTCCTGTAATCAATAGTGAGTCTCGAAGATCCTGTGGACTTTTTCACTAGTGAAATAGGTGAATTGACAGTTGAGACACATTGCCTGATCACACCTTGTCTAAGGAGTGACTGAATTGTTTCTCTGAGCGATGGTAAGGTCTCAGCAGGAAAAGGATATTGCCTTTGCCTATCATGTGTTGGGCCTGGAATTTCGATGACAGACTGCATTCTCCCACAAACGTGCTTGTGTGTGGCAAAAGCATCTGTGTGCTTCTGCAGAATGGGTAGAAGTTTTCTGGAAAACTCATGTGTTTGGAATAGAGCTATAACGTCATATTCCTTGTCATTGGTAGCAATGGCGGCAACCACATGTGAATCAGAGATCATGACCATATGGTATTGTCCCCTGATCTGGATCAAGAGCATGTTGGCTAAATCCACCACACAGCCATGCAGTGTAAGAAAATCAATTCCCAGGATGCTGGGATGATTACGTAATACCATCAGGTTAAAGGTGTGATTTTTTTTTAGGATACCTATCACTACAGGAAGTACAATAGAATGGTGGGTGAATAGCTTAGTGCCATCCACATCTTTTGCACTGGTCCTCCATTTGGTGGACCACAAAGAATTAGCTGGATCCTCATCATGCAGTACACACACAGCCGCACCTGTGTCCAGCAAGATAACTAGTTGGCAGCCCCGACCATGGCCTTGGTACAAGGCCTTCCATTTGTGTCATTGGTGAGCTTGTTCACAAAATGGACTGGGGCCTGCAGCTGTCAATCCGAAGTACTGCTGGGTAGTTCCTGAAAAAGTAGGCCGGCCTGGACTTGTCTGGCATCTTCCAAGTCCTGCGCAGGATACAAGGAGGTCTGAACACTGGTAGTTGCCATGAAGGGTGAGGCCTCAGGGTTTAGGCCTGTTGCGGCCTGATCTGGGGAGGCTTCAATGTTTCCTTGGCTTAGAGAGGCCTGGGATACTGGAGCTAATGCTGCAATGGTTCAGTTTGGGATAGAGTCCACTACTGATTGGATGTGCCCAAGAAGATTGTGGAGGTTGTTGTTGTTCTCCTCCACTATCTCATGATAAGAAGGGCCTGATTGATAATTTTGTTTGCCCCAATTGTCATGCTGTTCAGAATTATGGCTATTCCATTTCCGTTTGTTCCTATTTCAGTTTCTGTTCCCCCCCCCCAGACTGGTAACTCTGTTTGTCATCCGAGGATGCAGCCTTTTTGTCTTGGGCCTTGCCCTCCACTGTGTAGTGGGTCATGGGCTCACTGGTAGATTGTACCACGGTCACCTTGGTTTTTGAGCTGAAATTCAGATCTCAGAGGTAGAACTGGTAAACATGCTCGGTCTTCTGGAGAATATATGCAAATTTGTCCATTCTGGGGAAACTGAAGGCTTAACCTTGTCACAGACAGCCAAAATCATGTTCCGAATAAACAAGGACTTGTACTCAATTTGGTCAATGTCTGCATCTTCTTCTGAAAGTGCTTTGCCAGTACAGTAGGCCAGCCATAACCTCTGGTTGTATGATGCTGGGCTCTGCTTGGCAGTTTGCTTTATGGGGTAGGCCAACATAATGCCAACCATGCCTGGGGAGTGTGCGGCAATGAGTTCCATTGTGACATTATCAAAGGTTGGATCTGTGGATTGGTGAACAGAGTCTGGGAGTTTCAACCAGAGTCCGGGGTCAACGGTCTGCCAAAGGATCTGTACCTGGTAGGCTGTCTTTAGACTGAGCATCTCACATTTGGAACAAACCTTTTCTAAATGGCAACTGAGATTGTAATTGGAGTTCATGAGGCCTATGTTGTCAGAGATCTGCTGTATAGAGTGAGCCATCTGAAGGGGATTGTTTTGAGCTGCTGGACACTCAGGGAAGGGATCAAGGTTTTGTGTGCCAAGAAGGGCGGCCACCACTGTGGTGTCAGCAACAATGCAGACAAGGGATGGCTGGGCAGCAGCTTCCTTTAGCATAGCATCCAAATGCAGTTTGAAGACCTGCCTTTGATCCTCAGACATCTCCATCTGAGTTAGGGCAGCCTCGATCATTTGATCGATCTCCTGCCTGTCACCTTTATTGAAAGCAGCAATTAGAGGGGATGTGCCTTGGCCTCCTCCCCCATCATGGGGTCGCCATTTTGGTGTTTCACATGATAGTCATCATTCCACTGATGACGTAGGGTTGCGCTGTTACAGCATGGGGATCCGCCATCTTGTGGGTGGAGAGGGACACTGGGCCACACTGAGAGAGTGGCTGGGCACCATCTTGGCAGTTGTCATCACCAGAATCATCATCGCCAGATGACGTAAGGTCAATGGGTGTGTAGTGAATTCCACCCATCACTTTGATGTAACTAGGCAACACATCTCACTGATGTGCAGTTTTGCCATCTTATGTCTGCATCCTTTGTGACCAACTTTTGCAATGTTCTGCTCAACACCTTTCACAACCTCTTTCTGTAGCACTCTATACATGTCACTCAACTCGCAGTTGTCCCTAAGCTCCCTATTCAACTCATCAGTTACCCTTTTCAGATCCTCTCTCATCTCCTCAAGCCCCTCACACAATGTCTCGGTCATATCACTCAAATAATCATTCATCTGCAACACCTGCTTCTTATCCTGCTTCAGCCTATCACATTCCTCGCTCAACATGCATAACTCTCAATCATTACCCTGTACAGAAGTACAAAAGAATATCATTCTTACTACACAATGACTAAAGTTCTGCTTTAAGCTGCTGCTCAGTTTTCAAACTTTCAGATGCCTGCAATCCCATCTCTTTCTTAAGAGATAAGAGTTGCAGTTTAAGGGAGTGAAACCACAATTTGGAGGCTTCCAGAGCAGCAAAGAGAGCCGTGACCATCAGCCTTTTAGCATCATGCTTTTTGGCTGTTTGCCTTGCCTCTGAGTACTGGGTTGAGATCCCCAGTACAGGGTTATCAGATCGATTTGCATCCAGCGCAGAATCATTCCAGCCTCCATGGGAGGTAAGAAAGTAATAGACGTCGAGTCTCAGAACTGCACAGATATTGGACATAATGGTACCAAAAAAAAGTTTGGGAAACAGAAAATGAACCCGTCAGTGGTTACCCTGCTGTGTTTTGATCCACAGTGGTTGAACCAACAGATGGTCAGTCTTCTGTACTCTCACAATCCTGCAATTCAAAACAGCCATTGAGCAAGGTGAGACAGCGTCGACCTTGCCCAGTAAACAGTCAGACTTTACAAGATGCTATAAAGTAAAATGTACGGGCAAGGTGATATGGGTGTGTACACCTACTTACTGCCTGCAATGGAAGGGTAAGCCAACAAGTTGAGAAACTTTGCTAATTCAGATGCCAATGGTTGCCAATAAAATCAGGGTGCTCAGCCCTGTTCAGATTCTGAGTAGTTATAAATCAGCAAAAGAGACACAGACAAGTGGTATATTCGGTAATAAACTTGTTTATTACACACAACATAAGCAGATGCCCTAAAACAGGTTTTACCATTAGACATTGGGAGCCAAAGCTTTCCAGTACTCCTAGGAGTGAAGATGGTCTCAGTGTGTATATGTAATACAACATCTTATACAGTAAGATAGTAGATATGGTTACTAGAAGACTAGATATATAAAATAAGCCCTATTGGCTAAAAGTTATGTGGCTCCTCAGTGTTATCTAAAGATATACAATATTTGTAAAGTCAGCTAAAACTGAGAACAAAGAACTCATACAAAATACAGGATGTAGTGCAGTATTACATAAATCTGCATAGTGACAGTGCAGGCTATGCAATGACTTCTCTGAAGGATAAAGCATGAGTAGTTCAACACAACCCGGATGTCCTGGCCATTGTAGAGACCTGAAAATTCCCAGTCCGGCCAACCTCAGTAAAAAAAAAAAAAAGATATTTTGAGGGAGTAGCTCTCCACCTATAATGGCAAGTAAACATTATAAACAATTGGTAGTAAATGAGCCACTCACAAAATGTGTATATGTTCTTTTGTATTTATTTTCTTATTTTCCCTTTTTATGTAAAGTATATGGATACAGTATCAACATTCCTGAAACATTTCAGACTATGCCCTTCTTCAGTAAGATTGTACTGTATCTATAATAAATAATATTCATGTTAATACTAGGTATTAAAAGTTACAATATTAAATCAAAAACTAATTCTATAGTGAGACTCTATCTCTCACCATAAGAACCACTCCAAGCACATTTCCTTTAAAGTCATACTCATTCTGAACAAGTTAATTGCCTGCAGAAAACATCACACAGTATTATCAAAACAAACACCAAAATTATATTAAAGCTCAGTATTCATACTGAATGCACATCAGTAATTCAGTTTCACCACCACCTGTAATACACTTATCCATCTTTAAGTCAACAATTGTAATTTATATTTATCCACCGATCCTTAGTTCAATTTAGCATCTTAAATACAGTATCACTATGATGCACATTAAAAATTAAAGCACCTTACAAAATATTCATGCAGGGACTCTTCACCATATCAGCTAAAAAGATCCCATATCTCTCATACCTAACCATTCTTTATGTGATTCATGTGCGCTGTAAACAAGTAAAAACACATTTCAAAAACTATTGAATATAAATTATATCACATTGCTCAATGAGCATCTACTTTTTTATCAGTTTCAACATCCAAAACTTTTTAAAGATCATCATATCTCTGGCAGTCAGCATGTTTTACTCTCATATAAAAAGCTGTCTTGGCTACTTTATGATGTTTAATAAAACCATATTGCACGTCTAAGCTGAAATTTAATTAGAGACATATCCGCTTTCATTTTAAATAAGGTACATGCATCAAAGAAATATTCGAGCACATTTAAATAGCCTAGTCACAGTCCCACATTTTATTTCCTAGGTTCATACCAGTCTGCTTCGTTGTTCAGATTTTTCCCTTTGTGTTCTGTAAAAACATGAAAAAGTTTTTGTTGTTTGTTTGACTTCCATGAACTGGTTCTCACCTCAACATAGTAAGCCTTGTTAAACATGCTACCACTACATGGTGCTTTAGATAATCTGTGTACTCACTTATTTTTTATTTTCAATTGGGGTTTCAAGTTGTGTAAAGCAAACGCGCTACCTCCCGCTGCTCTCCTGTGTAATGGAGTTGTAGCTTGGCATCTTGCACAGTGTTTAACTTGCAGCTCCTTCCTGGAGAGTCAGATGAGTGGACGTCAGTATCAGATCACATGATCTGTATCTGTAGCCCTATAAGCCCAACCTGCTAATAGCAGCACCTGAACAAAGTGCCGACATGCTAATTCAGGCATCTCCAAAGATTTTCACATTATTTTGCTATTCCAAAAAATATGGTATCAGCTTTTACAATATAACTCCACTCATAATTCAGTCCTATTATGTTTCATTTAGGCATAACATTAGCCATAAATGTGGGCTATATTTGACCAAAATACACATAACATGATAGCCCAGCTGGAGGCAAAACAGCAAAGCAGGCATATCATGGGTGAAGTGTGGGGGGGGGAATGTATTTTAAGTTTAAAACTTATCTGTCATAAGAAAATCTTATGGCTTTTTGATCTGATTCTGACCCCAGGCACCAAAAGCATCTATTTTAGTGTTTAGTTACCCTCATTAGCTCAACATAATCAGCCTCAAAAATATATAAATACATAACACCACAGCTGAAGGCAGCTCACGGTAATTTGTGTGCTCACTTATTTTTTATTGTATAGTAGGGTTTTGAGTTTATATAGCAGACGAGCTGCCTCCCGCTGCTCTCTCATGTAATAGAGGTATTGCTAGGCGTCTTGTACAGTATTGAATAGGGGCTGCTTTTTGGGAGAATCAGGCGTGTGGATCATATGATCTGTACCTGAAGCCCTGTACACCCAACCTGCTAATAGCAGCACCTGAACAAAGCAAAACAGTGCTGATTCAGGCATCTCCAGATTTTTTTTTTATATGAACAGCTATTATACAATTGGGGTATCTTATTTCTTATTTAAATGAGATCACATTTAAATAGCCTAGTCACAGTCCCACATTTTATTTGCTAGGTTCAAACCTGCATGCTTAATTTTTAAAAATTTTTCCCTTTGTTTTCTGTAAAAACATGAAAAAGTTTCTGTTTGTTTGACTTCCATGAAATGGTTCTCAACTCAACATAGTAAGTCTTATTAAAAATGCTACCACTACATGGTACTTTAGATAATCTGTGTACTCTTTTTTTTTATTTTATTTTCAATTGGGGTTTCAAAATATCTTTATTTTTTTCTCTAACGAGGTTGGCTGGAAAGGGAATTTTCAGTTTGTGTTTGTGGGCATCTGGCAGATGCTATATGCAGGGGGCCACAGTATCGGATAATCATACCAGTGCTGGAAAAAATCTTCATGAGACTCAACCTCCTACCATTCCTCTCATTTAAAATGATTGAGAACTATTGACATTGGGATCTATGTTTTCTACATTACAGACTTTTTCACATGGCAGATAGTCTCCACCCTCTCTAGACTACTGCAAGGGCAACAGTGGTAGTGGCCAGAAGAAATCGGACCTTGGCAAATATCATATCTCAAACAGTGCATTCTGTACCTGAAAAGAGACAGCCTCACTTTATGTCAGCTTTAGATATCAAAGAGAATTATCCATGTGGACACTGCATCCACTGTAATAACACTTATAGGATTAAAAAAAATTAGAAATGTTGCAAGAGATGAGGACATTAAAATTAGAGAGTTTATTAATTGCTCGACTGAGGGAGTAATTTATTGTCTCAAATGTCCCTCTGACAAACTATACATCCGAAAAACTGAGAGAGCACTAAAAAGCAGAATAGATGAACACAAGTCAGATATTAGAAGATCTGACCTGTCCTCCCCGGTGGCTAGGCACTTTTATGGGCTTCAGGCATCAAATAACTAATTTAAGTTTTTTTGAGCTACAGAAAGTGAACCCAAATCCTAGGGGAAGGGATTACAGAACATATATACTAACAAGAGAAGGATATTTTATTAATAGATTTGACTCCACAAATCCTAGATATGGGCTGAATGATTCAATAGACTGGTTACCTATTATTTAAAGTGCATCTTGGTCACTATACTGCTCGCTGATAAATAAGACATGTGGTGAGCATAAAGACATATACAGTATTTAGCACTAAGATTATATATTGATAGATTTTTTTAGTGCCTGATATTAGACAGAATCAAGAATTATGCCCTATATCTAGTAAACTGGAGTTCTTTGATTTAAATACCCTCTTCTTGTTTCTTTTAATTCTAACACCCCACCCCCACCCCAGATTGGCCAGTTTTGCAGGGTATTCCCATCCTTACTTGTTTGTTGCAGTGATTTTGCTCAAATGCAGCTTGTACTCATGGAGAGTATGATATAGAGGTGCAAAATAATACCATAGAATAAGCTATGTGGCTAGATAATGAGAAATAAGATACCCCAATTGTAGAATAGCTGTTCATATAAAAAAAATTCTGGAGACGCCTGAATCAGCACTGTTTTGCTTTGTTCAGGTGCTGCTATTAGCAGGTTGAGAGTGCAGCGCTTCAGGTACAGATCATGTGATCTGATGCTGATGCCCATATGCCTGATTCTCCTAAAAAGCAGTCACTATTTAATACTGTACAAAACACCTAGCAATACCTCTATTACATGAGAGAGCAGCGGGAGGCAGAGCGTCTGCTATATAAACTCAAAACCCTACTCTACAATAAAAAATAAGTGAGCACACAAACTACCGAGAGCTGCCTTCAGCTGTGGTGTTATGTATTTATATATTTTTGAGGCTGATTATGTTGAGCTAATGAGGGTAACTAAACACTAAAATAGATGCTTTTGGTGCCTGGGGTCAGAATCAGATCAAAAGCCATAAAGCTATTCTTATGACAGATACATTTGAAACTTAAAATACATTTCCCTCCCTCCCCTTCACCCCGTGATATGCCTGCTTTGCTGTTTTGCTTCCAGCTAGGCTATCATGTTGTGTGTATTTTGGTCAAATATAGCCTGTATTTATGGCTAATGTTATGCCTAAATGAAACATAGTAGGACAGAATTACGAGTGGAGTTATATTGTAAAAGTTGATACCATATTTTTTGGAATAGCAAAATAATCTAATAATCTTTTGAGATGTTTGAATTAGCGTTTCGGTGCTTTGTTCAGGTGCTGCTATTAGCAGGTTGGGCTTGTAGGGCTACAGGTTCAGATCATGTGATCTGACGCTGACACCCATTCACCCAACTCTCCCGGAAGAAGCTGCATTTTAAACACTGCGCAAGATGCCAAGCTACAACTCCATTACACAGGAGAGCAATGGGAGGTAAAGCATTTGCTTTATACAACTTGAAACCCCAATTGAAAATAAAAAATAAGTGAGTACACAGATTATCTAAAGCACCAAGTAGTGGTAGCATTTTTAACAAGGCTTACTATGCTGAGGTGAGAACCAGTTCATGGAAGTTAAAAAAAAACAACAGAAACTTTTCCATGTTTTTACAGAACACAAAGGGAAAATCTTAACAACGAAGCAGCCTGGTATGAACCTAGGAAATAAAATGTGGGACCGTGACTAGGCTATTTAAATGTGCTCGAATATTTCTTTGATGCATGTACCTTATTTAAAATGAAAGAGGATATGCCTCTAATAAAATTTAAGTTTAGATGTGCAATAATTGATAATAACTGAATGGAGTTCAAGTACCTTGGTATCTCGCTGGATAGTACCCTGTCCTACACTCAGCATATAGACACTGTTGCCAAGGCCACCAATATATGGATTGGTCTGTTACACAGACATAAGCACTGTATGTCTGCGGATGCCCTTAAACTAGCCATCTACAGCTCTGTCACCTCTATCATTGACTACGGTCTTGCCATCTACGGCTCTGCCTCTACAACTGCCCTCCGCAGGATCACAGTTTCACTCAACAAAGCCTGCAGGCTATTAAAGGGTGTGGCCCAGCAAACACACACCTGTGACCTCTGTGCACAAACTGGCTGGCTACCTCTACTCAGCAGAATACAATACCAGACCTGCTTATTTACCAAAAAGGTTCTCCTTGGACTCATGCCCCCTGGTGTTGGCACGCCCCTTACTGCCTTCAGTGGCACTCAGCATACGCGCAGAGCCCAATACCTAACCTTTCAGGTTCCCAGATGTCGTACCTCCATGGGCCAGTGGCCCTTTCCCCATAGAGCTCCATTATGGTTCAATATCTTCAATAAAGAAGCACTTTCCTCTGCTACACTTGGACCCTTTAAAAGGAATCTCAGACTTTACCTCACCTCTACCACTCAATGTGACTGCTTCTCCTAAAAGGTCTGCTCCAAACACCACCCAGTTTGCTCATATCCCGAGGCCCGCCCCCTTCCCGAGTTGCATTCTCTCTGGTCCCTGCCCTTCCCCATGACCCCTTTCCTGCTCCCCGGTACAAGACACCATCCTCCTCCCCACCCCACTGACAGTGGCCCATTAGCCTGCCTACTTCTTCTTCTCCCCCTTCTACCCCATCACATGCCTAAAGTTCGATTTGCTTCTTAAGCGCTCTATTTCTTACTGTTACCCCAGCCAGCTGCCTACTCAGGTTGCTCGCTTGTATGCATATTACTTCTAAATGTGTTGTAACCGTAAATTTTTGTTTGATTGTGCATTCTTTGACAACCTTTGCATGTATGTTGCCCCTCATCTTCTGATGTGGAACCTTTGCAAACGAGCAGTTTCTGCTCAAAGGTATTTGTAATCCTAGAATTTAATAATATAAATAAATAAATACAAATAAATATGGTTTTATTAAACATTGTAAAGTAGCTAAGACAGCTTTTTATATGATAGTAAAACATGCTGACTGACAGAGATAACATGTGATCTTTAACATGTATTGGATGTTGAAACTGATAAAAAAGGAGATGGTCATTGAGGGATGTGATATAATTTATATTCAATAGTTTTTGAAATTAGTTTTTACTTGTTTACAGCGCACATGAACCACATGAAGAATGGTTAGGTATGAGAGATATGAAACCTTTTTAGTTGATATGGTGAAGAGTCCCTGCATGAATATTTTGTAAGGTGCTTTAATTTTTAGTGTGCATCATAGGGATACTATATTTACTGTAAGATGTTAAACTGAACTAAGGATCAGTGGATAAATATAAATTAATATTGTTGACTTAAAGATGGATAAGTGTATTACAGGTGGTGGTGGTGGTGAAACTGAATTACTGATGTGCATCCACTATGAATACTGAGCTTTAATATACTTTTGGTGTTTGTTTTGATAATACTGTAGGATTTTTTTCTGCAGGCAATTAACTTGTTCAGAACGAGTATGACTTTAAAGGAAATGTGCCTGGAGTGGTTCCTATGGTGAGAGATTGAGTCTCATGCTAGAATTAGTTTTTGATTTAATGTCGTAACTTTTAATACCTAATATTATTTATTATAGACACAGTACAATTTTACTGAAGAAGGACATAGTCCAAAACGTTTAAAGAATGTTGATACTGTATCCATGTACGTTATATAAAAAGGGAAAATAAGAAAATAAATACAAAAGAATATATATTCATTTGGTGAGTGGCTCATTTACTACCAATTGTCTATAATGTTTACTTGCCATGATTGGTAGAGAGCTACTCCCTCAAAATTTCTTCATTTATTCTTTACCGAGGTTGGCTGGACTGGGAATTTTCAGTTTTTGTTTGCGGGCATCTGGCAGGTGCTACATCCAGGGGGCCACAGTATCGGATAATCATACCAGTGCTGGAAAGAATCTTCATGAGACTCAACCTCCTACCATTCCTCTCATTTAAAGTGATTGAGAACTATTGACATTGGAAACTATATTTTTTACTTTATGGACTTTTTCCCCTTGGCAGATAGACTCCACCCTCTCTGGACCACTGCAAGGGATACTGAATGGCTTACAATATGATTAATTTTGATGAACTGGACAAAATCATGGACAACAGGTCCTTACCCCTTTCAATTACTAAAACAGAAGAACAACGCATTTTACAAAGTTTCAAAACCAATAGAGAATTTGGGGGTACAACACCAATGAGATCAGTCACTAACCAATATGAATACATGAAAGAGAAACAAGTAAAACTTGAGTAGCATGAATTAACCATGTCTCAATATCTAAAACAAAAGAGGATCTCTAGAGGCCTCAGAATCTTTACAGAAGCTAATCTGGGATATATAGACCCAGAATTAGGAATCAAATGGGATGGAGTTAGAAATAAATGTTCTAGGGACTTTATGTTGCTTATTGTCGAATCCATTACCAAAGAATTAGTCAGAATGGAACCAGATATGTTAATTAATTAAGCAGAAGTTAAGAAAAAATACAATATTGATGAATTTAGGTTATACCTCGACAAAGTAACTGCACATTTAAACAAATTTGAGGGAGAACTAAGAACACTAAAATTAAGAAAATTTAAATGAGATCTTAATGATTATAAGGAGAATAAAGTATATTTTTACAAAACGTCTCATGTGCAAGACCCAGTACAGAGATATGACCTTGATTCAGAATAATCAGGACACACATCTGGCAGTGACGCAGAGGGTGGCTGAGTTAGACTGACAGGAGGTACAATGAGTGGGTTTTTTTTTTTGAAAGAGGGAGGTACAGGGGTGGGGCAGAGGAAGGAGACAATATTTTGTCAACAGGGGGTACCAGTATACTCACAATATAAGAGAACAACACAAGGAAGACGAGGTTATAGCAAGCACATCTGGAGACATAGAAACTGGTCAGCATATAGACACAGTAGACAAAGAAAAAGAAAAAAGACAACCATTTGGACAGAAGGACAAGAAAACACTGAGGTCACAAACTCACAAGACCAATTAGTATACAGTATACACAATATTTCCAAGAGAACGCTCACAAAGAGGGAGGTAGAGGTCCTGTCCAAGGGTATGTATTTTTGCCGTCATAGCCCATTGAATGAATGTGAACTGAAATTAGATTTGAAGAGATTTTTCAGAAAATTGAAACTTAGATACCATTTTGATACTTTGATGGAACCAACAAACAGGAATGTGGCAACACAGACTAAGAAAATGGAATTGAGTAAGAGGTTACATTTGAAATCCATGTTTAACCCAAAAGGTGTGTTACACAACATAGAAGCTTACACCTCACTAGTCACTAGGGATGTGGACAAAATAATCAAACAGAAACACAATAAGGACAGAAGAACTAGATTCAATTTAACTGCGGCTCAATTTAGAGCATTAAGAAATTTGGAGAATGACCCAGAAATTGTCAATAAAAGCACTGATAAAGGAGGAGGGGGTGGTGGTTTTGAATTATTGTCAGTATAAAGAGATTTGTCTAAAACTATTAAATGACCAACACAATTATTTATGTCTATCACAGGACCCTATTCTCAGCACACCGCCCCCCCACCGTACCCCATTCGGGCCACCAGCACAGCCTCACTCACCTCCACAGCCAGCAGCCTGGCTAGCTTCAATGAATGAGCACATGCTTGTACAAGCATGCACTCATTCATTAAAGCGCCTACTGCATCTTGCTAATGAATGGCAGCGTGTTTGTACAAGCATGCACTCATTCATTAAAGCTACTGTGCATCGCACTTTAATGAATAGCGTGTGTTTGTACAAGCATGCACTCATCCATTTTGGTGCTCAGTCAGGCCGCTGGCCATGGAGGAGAGGGAGGCCAGCCGATGGTCTGATCGGGATATGGGGGGGCGGTGGGTGCTGATAACAGGGTGGGGATGGGTGGGGTCCACCAGACACTAGGGAGTGGATTTTTAAGTAAAGATCAGGGGGTCCAGGATCCAGGGGAATGGGGTGTGGGGGAGAACTGTGTGTACTTGGGAGGGTAATACTTATTTGGGCTGGTTATCAGCTGGTGGGGTGGAACCACTGGACACCAGGGAGGATTTTGTTGTTTGGGCCAGTGAGTGGCTGGGGAAGGCAGCCCAAAAGACACCAGGGCCAGGGCTCGGAGCTTGGTGGGAATCATTTGTGGTGGGTGAAATTGCGGGTGAAATTGCAAAATTTTGCCGCAGTTTCACAAAACATTTCTTGCGGTAAAACTGTTGATTTCACCGGCGAAATTTTATTTCGCTGCATCTCTATAAGTGTATCTTGGCACAATACTTGCAATATGTTTCTTAGCAATTGTAGCATAGAATCATGAAGTATCCCTGGTTACTTACACCTGTACGGTAAGTACCAGTGCCCTAAATGTTAGTAGTTATTAGGTATTTGCATGGCATATATCATAACATAAGTATTATCTATGGTGCACAGTGGGTATCCAATCACAGTGTGGCGACCATGCATAACACTCTGGTGGAAGTCAAACACAGAGGGGTATACATTCCTATGGTAAGCACTGCATTCAGCTTGGATGTTAACTGATATGAGATAGGTTACATTTTTTTGGTAGCTGCCTCTAGCCCCGTGCTTCATGGGGGTTCACAGTCCAGTGTCAGCGTAGTCACAGTAATAGTGGCTTATCAGCACAACAGGTCTGTCCCTTCAGCCTGAGTTCAGATCCTTCGTACAGTCAACTGCCCTGAATCTTCCATAGTACCATGCCTTTCCATACAACTTCTTTTCCAGTTAAAGGCCTCCTCCAAAACAGGTTTTCCTTCTGAATCCTTTTCGGTTTGTTGAACCTGGGACAGATGGTGTGGAAGTCATCAGGAAGCCCTCCTAGAGGGTGGGCCTCCAGGCCCCCACTGTCCCCACTCTTGGACACAGGTTGGAGCCCAAGCCTCTGGTGACCTGCACCAGAGAGAGCCAATGCCACCCAGGCCCAGGACTCTGCCACCATTCCTGGACCCGCAAGCCCTCTCAACCCAGTCGCAACCGGGAAGGGTAACTGGAGTTGCTCAGAAGCTGCAGGGCTCTGTCTGGAAACTTCACACTGGTACTCTGGTCACCCAAAAACTAAAACTGAAAGACTGACTGTTCTTAGGCCAGAGCCCCTTTAACATGTTCCACGCAGGAAAAACACTTGGGAAGCCTACCGGCCAATGGGGAATTAGTGTGCAAGGCACACAGACATTTAGTCACCAAGCAGAAAACACAGTGCAATAGTAGGAAATGCCCTAACCATTTCTGAAATATTTCTGCAAACACTGGGCTAGCTTAACCCCTTATGTGCAAAATTACCCTATTTCACACATTTTTAATACATAGGGTCACTCATAATCCCTATCTGGGATAGGTAGGTGATATGCTGAATGAATACTTAATTTCAGTGTTTGCCAAGGAGTCCCCAGTGCAGGGAATGTTGCTCATTGCAAGGGCCTATGGCATCAGAAATGTCCACATTACAGTCAGGGATGATGTCTGGTCTGTGAGCTGACTGCATGACAAACATCAAGCCAGGTAAGCCTCAAAGGGCAGACAGTATACATTCCATGATTATTGTGGTGCTAAGGGAAAAACTGGCAAGAGTACTTGCTGTAATCTTTCAGGAATCTGTCTGAGTAGGTGTGGTGCTGGACAACTAGAAAGTGGCCAGTGTGGTCCCCACATTCAGGAAACAGGCAAGGTTGCCGGCCCAGTGGCATAGAGGGCTGAAGCACTGGGCACCTCACCTCCTGCCATGCTGGCAACACCCAGGTTAAGAAATGGGTGTGGGTCCCTCATGGATCAGCTGGGGGATGGAGGATTGAGCTTCCTAAGGACAGCTCTCCTACCTTGGGAGGGGGGTCCTAGTGTCCAGCTAGGTGGCTGCCACCTAGAGTTTCTAGGTGGCAGCAGTGCAGGATGCCAGGGAAGGTATCCTGTCTGCTTGACATTGGGTGTGGGGTTTCCGCAGAGGCAGAGCTCTCACACCTGTCAAGGCATGCAATGCGGGCCTGGGGAGAAAAATGGAAGAAACCCCCCGACCAGTAGGATAAAAGTCCCAGTTCTCTGGAGGTCTCACACCAACGACTGGGCTCCCTGGCCCACTGGCAGAGGAAAGTTGAACTGGACATTCAGTAAGTCCCACAGAAGCCTGGTGAAGGGGCTTGTGGAATGCTCTGGAATGGGGCCAGGCAATCAAACAGGGAATAAACTACTATTTAAAAAAAGGTGCAAGGTCAGACCTGAATAACTACAGGTCAGTTAACCTGACAGCAGTGCTGGGCAAGGTCCAGGAAGCCATTAGCAAGGATAGAATAATGGAGCCCTCGATCATGGCCAAGGATCTACCCCCCCCAGCATGACTTGACAAGAGGCAGATCATACCAAACTAACCATATCACCCTCCTCAAGTGGGTGACCAGGTAGGTGGGACTAGGGCCGAGCCGCTGATGTAGTCTATCTGGACTTCAGCAAGACCTTTGATATTGTAGCATATGACTAGTTTCTGGACAAAGTACACCAGTGAGTTATTCATGTTACATGCTCAAGGAGGATTTCTAACTGGCTTGGATAGTGTTGGTGAATGGGTACTACTCCGAGTGGATATGTGTGCTTAGTAGCCCACTTCAGGAATCAGTACTGGTGCCACTGCTGTTTAACATTTTCATTAAGAATCAGGAAGCTGGAGTATTCAGCAGGCTGTTAAAGTTTACTGATGTCAATAAGATAGCAGGATGAGGGACTTCTTTGAGGATAGGGACAAACTTCCTGAACGGTAGGACCTTCACAGTGTGTGGGGCTTCTCTTGCTGCAGTGAAGGAGTAGGAAGACAAATAGACAAGTGGCTGAAGCATGACATGAAGTGTGCAGCTGCTGTCAAGAAGGCCAGCAGAATGCTGGGGTGTATCAAGGTGGAATGGGACCAGCAGAGATGGGGAGGTAGTTCTGCCACTTCACAAGGCCCTGTCAAGCCACACTTGGAGAACTGCATGCAGGTCTGTTCTCCTCAATACAAAAAGGACATTGATGCAATTGAGAGGGTGCAATACAGGGCCACCAAAATTATTAGACACATAGTGGATTCCCTGTAGGGGGAGGGCCTCAAACAACTGGTACAACAATCCACAAGAGACAGGGCTATCCTAGATCTAGTACTGAGTAATGGGGAAAGTGTCACAGATCTCCAGGCAGAAGGTCACTTGGAGGCCAGTGACCATCACATGGTATGGTTCAATTTGGCCATTAGAACCAAATCATCCTATTCCAAGGCAAAAATATGGGACTTCAGAGGAGCTGACTTTGATAAGATGGCCAACAGAGTTAAGCTAGCCGTGGCAAAAAGAAATACAAGTGAGAGGGGTACAGGCAAAGTGGGCAAGCATTAAGGATGCAATACTTGAAGTAACATCCCATTGTGTTAGAGAGAAAAGGAAGTGCAAAAGAAGACGGAAACCACTTTGGTTCTCAAAAACCGTAGCAGAAAAGGTCAGAGCCAAAAGGCTGGCCTTCAGGAAATATAAGGGAACGCAGCAGGTTGAAGATAGGGAGACATACCAAGCTTCCCTAAGGGAAGCAGGGAAGGCAGTAAGGCAGGCAAAGGCCCAAACCGAGGAAACACTAGCAAGAACAGTAAAAGAAGGTGACAAGACTTTCTATAGATACATTAGTGAAAGGAGAAAGTCCAGAGTGGGTATTGCTAAGATCAAAGGGGATAAAGGGGCATGTGAGGAGGAGGACCATTTAAAGGCAACTATCCTAAATAGGTACTTCTGCTCAGTATTTACTGAAGAGAAGGTAGGGCAGGGCCCACAGCTCAGCACCATGGACACAGGGGGGAAGGAGGTGTGCACTAGTCCCTTCACAAAAGAAAGGGTTCTACAAGAGCTCGATAAGCTCAGGGTGGACAAGGCAATGGGACCTGACAGCATACATCCCTGTGTACTAAAGGAGCTAAGGGTGGAACTAGCAGAGCCATTATCAGAACTGTTTGGTGAGCCTCTGAGTACAGGAGAGGTCCCAGAAGACTGGAGAAGGGCTCATGTGATCCCGCTCTACAAGAGTGGTAGCAGGGAGGAGGCAGGGAACTACAGACCAGTCAGTCTTACCTCAGTAGTGGGCAATAGTATGGAGGCACTCCTTAAGGAAAAGATAGTGCAACACCTGGAATCCATAGGAGCACAGGATCCAAGACAGCATGGGTTTACAACAGAAAGGTCCTGTCAAACTTATCTCATAGATTTCTTTGACTGGGTAACCAGAGTGGTGGACCAAGGGGGAACAGTTGATGTTGCCTACCTTGACTTCAGCAAATCTTTCAATACTATTCCACATAGAAAATCGATTAATAAGCTGGGTAGGCTCAGCGTGGATCAGAAGTTGGCCAACTGGGTGGCAAACTGGTTGACGGGCAGATAACAGAGAGTGGTGGTAAATGGTATACAGTCAGAAGAGATGCAAGTCACAAGTGGGGTACCTCAGGGATCAGTCCTGGGGCTAGTCCTCTTCAATATCTTCATCAGTGACATTGCTGATGGAATGGAGGGTAAGGTTTGTCTGTTTGCAGATGACACCAAGATCTGCAACAGAGTAGATGGGGTGGGCAGAATGAGAAAAGATCTGGATAAACTGGCAAAATGGTCGGAAGAGTGGCAATTGGGGTTTAACACAAAGAAGTGCAAGATCATGCACATAGGGAAGAGAAATCCTGAAACCACCTATAGGCTGGGAGGGGATTTGCTGGCAGTCACAAGGGAAGAAAGAGACTTGGACATCATCATCACAGATGACCTGAAATCATCCAAACAGACCACTAAAGCAGTAGGTAAGGCTAGGGGATGTTGAGGTGTACTAGTAGGGGTATCACAAGTCATAAGAGGGAAGTAATAATCCCTCTTTATAAGACACTGGTTAGGCCCCATCTGGAGTACTGCGTGAAGTACTGGAGGCCACACCTTCACAAGGACATTAACCAAACTGAGGCAGTCCCGAGAAGGGCAACCAAAATGGTGCAGGGACTGCATCAGAAAACATATGAGGACAGATTAACGGAGCTCAATATGTATACCCTAAAGCAAAGGAGGGAAAGAGGTGATATGATTGAAACATTCAAACACCTTAAGGGCATTAACAAGGTGAAAGAGTCTAACATGTTTCAATATAAGAAAAATAGCAGGACATGAGGACACAGCATGAGATTAGAGGGAGGCCGATTAAGGGGTAAGGTGAGGAAGTTCTATTTCACAGAAAGGGTGGTGGGTGCATGGAACGGCCTACCTCAGGAAGTGGTGGATATGAATACAGTGCAGGGCTTCAAACAGGCATGGGATAGGCATAAGGGAGCAATACAGATGAGTATGAATAGATAGGCCATTGACAGAGCAAAGGCCAATGGCACATTCATAAGGTAGAAAAAGAAATGGGCAGACTGGATGGGCCTTACGGTCCTTATCTGCCATCAACTTCTATGTTTCTATGTACAGAGACAAAAGATATGATGAGAGGATAGAGGCCCTAAGCATGTTCACCTGGGAGTAAAGAAGGCTGAGAGGGGGGATCTCGTGATGGCAGGCTGAATAGCCGTCGCTCGCATGTTAGTGCCTCATGGTATAGCACTTAACCCAGACATTTATATGCGCAGCAATTTATTGCAACTTATTTTATACAGTACTTGTCAGAATGCCACAGTTGCTATCGATTAATACCAGTTTTGTCAGGTTATGGTATCAGAACACCAAGAAATGGAAAATGCTCCAGTTCTGCTGCCTCTGCTGGCCCTTCCTCACTTGCCTAAATGGCACAAGGAGGATGACTCTTCAATCTGCTCCCCAGACCAAAAGGCTGAACATACCACCTTCAAGTGTTTTTTTTTTTTTATAAAGCTGTTTGGCCCCAACCACCACCTACTCCTGCCATTGGGCCAACCTGCCAGTCTTCAACCCAGTCTCTGCTCCCCCATCACCAAGCCAGCGGGGATCCGCACGGTGCAGAACCTGAGGACTGCAGGGGCCGTCATTCATGGTGGTTATGCACATTTTGTTTTCCCCGGTGTTTTCTCCCTTGGTCCCACCCTTCACCCCAGACATCTAGCGTAGTCTCTGGCAGCCTTGGACGCAGAAGCGTACACTGGGCATGTGCCACCTCTCGCAAAGGAGCAAGCTCCCTGGATCACCGTGAGGGGACACTACTGCGCTGGATCTGGGCCATCTCCCTCCCCGACTGGCTCACACTTCCATCGGAAGCACTCCCAAGCCTCGCCGCCCAACCAGTGCAGACCCAGACCCACTCCCGAACCCGGGTCACCAGTGTGTAACCACATATGTCTAACACTGAGCCATTGAGCAGCCCTCTCGGAACATTTTTTCAGGGAACTTAGCACTATTAAGGATGTCCTCTTTGATTTAGTGGTGGACTTCAAATCAGTAAAACCAGCCCTAAAAGGCCTTTCTCAGAGTTTGTGACATAGAGGCCTGCATCTCATCTCTGGAAGACAAAGCAGCAAAAGTGGAATCCAAGCTTGCAGACTTGTGATGCAAACTGCACAAACTAGAAGAACGCGTTGAAGACCAGGAAGGCCATAGTAGGTGCAATAATTTAATTATCCTTGGCCTCCCAGAATGGGCAGAAGGAACAGATACCATTTAGTTTGTTCAAAAGCTGCTGGGGAAACTCACCAGCCCTTCCCCACATGGAGCCCAATATGTAATAGAGAGGGCGTACAGATAGCTTGGACCCATGCCTGAGCCTGGGGGCAAACCGCAGCCTATTATCTCTGACTCCTGAATTTTCTCAAAAAAATGCAGATACAAGCAAAACTGGTGACTTAAAGGAACTCTGGTGAGAAGGCAATCTAATTTTTATTTTTAATGATTTATGTCCAAGCATGCGAGCAAAACCGCAACAGTTTATCAGACGATTTCCTAAACACTGATTTTTACTTTTCACTGAGGATCTTTGCTTTCTGACCTCTATGTAACATTTATTGTTTGTTACTTATGTCCTTTCAGATGTTCAATGCCATAATCGGGGGGGGGGGTGCATTCTGGTTAAACTTACAGTTAAACTACAGAACTGGGTAAGAAGCTTGACCATGCTTCTTTCTTTCCACAGTGAGGCTTGTGGAGTATCTGCCAGTCTCATTTGGTGGTAGAGTGATCTAATTTTATTCACAGTTAAATATATTTAGGACTGGTCTAATTTTGTTAACTTCAAAACAAACTGTCTGCCACACTTTGTAATGAGAAGGCATTCTCCACCTGACATGTGCCAGGGTCTGAAAATAAAAGAGAAAGACTAATTTGATGTGGCATAAAAAGTGCCTCGTCAAGATTATGTGGCAGGCAGGCTGATGACAGTTACGGTTGTGTTTTTGGGGGGCCACAACTGAGACTGTCTAGTTTTGGAGATATACTTTCTGTTATCCTACTGCTCCATGTTGAAGGTTAATTCTCATGTGAAAGGTTAGCATATAAGTAAACTTTTTTCATTACTATAGTTAATGCTGTTGTAGCAGTAAGAGTGAGGGGGGCCTGTTGCACCCCCGCTGTTATCGAATGTTACTAATTTTGCATTATGTGGCCAAATACTGGCCACCCATATTATATGTTGGAGTACCCACAGAGAGACCCTCTGACAGATCCAGAATGGACCTGACTGCAGGACCTCGGTCTTGAGACTGGGGATAGCCTTACCTTATCGGGTAAGATTATTTGTTCTTATTTGCTTGTTCGACTGTTATTTGTGTAACCCCTAGGTGGCACTATCCCAAGGGCTACTACCCCTGCCTGCTTAACTACTAACAGATTGAGGGGCCTAGGTCCAATGGCGGGTGCCTCCACCCAGAGGTCAGGGTTTGCAGTAGTTAAACTAACTTGGTCACAGCCCTCTGGGACACTGTAACCCCCTTTCTTCCCACTAGTGGCCCACACAATGCATTAGGAATATCTTTACAATGTACACTTACCCCCAGGGCTGGCTCTGTCGACTGGACTCTGGGGACCCCCTGTAAAACAAGATGATACAGTGCAAAAACCACAGTACAATACTTTAACATAAACGAATACCTCAGCCAGTGTAACTTTGCTGAAACCAACAGATCTGATTTATTTAAAGAGCTGTAACAAGGAAGGGGGGAAATCAGGTTAATTAGGTTAAACACATTAATAATCATAGTACTATGTGCATATTCAGAGTCCCAAATTGTCACTTTCACTGGGTACCCAGGATGGGGGGACTAGCCAGGATTGGTTGTAGCTGGTTGGGGCCCTGTGATAGAAAAACACTGGCACAATACCCAAATTGTAATCCGGAGCCGGTTGGCTCAGTTCGGAAAGAAATGAAAAAAAAAAAACAATTAGATGACACACTTGCAATTCGATAAACAGATGGCAGGGCGCTACCCTGCTTTGTACTCACAAACTCAATGCTGGGAACTGGATGGAAGGCAGATTGTCCTGGATTGCCAGGAGGAGCAGACCATGTGGACAAGGTCCTTGTGACTGAACCTCGCTGCAGTTTAGAGCAAATGGATGTAGTCTGGATTAAGCTGGGGTTTACTTCCAGCTTCATGCACTCTATTCACTGTACAGGGGATTTCAAACGCTATTCCCCACAAGAACTACACACATTTATATGTAAAAAGAAAGTACTATACCAGGCAGGCTGCTTCTCTATCCCGATCGCAATTACTGCACAATACCTGGGAGAACACACAGCAGATTCAGTTCCTGACAGACCGAGCGCGATTCAGCAATTTCTCCAGTCTTCTACAGGGTGAACCTTGTTTCTACTCTTCAGATCTCCTTGATTCTCTTCACAGGTCGGTTTCAATCCAAACAGGCGCTTGCACAAACTGCAGACAGAAACTTAGGGCCTTACACGAGATTCCCGAGCTAAAACTAAGCACCGAAGAAGCACACAGCTCCCTGTCTCTTCACAGCCCATACTGGTCTGATCTTTCCAGTAGACAGAGCCAGGCATTTCATTTGAGTTCCTCCCAGTTCAGTTGGCAGGTTTGGCTGTCACTCACAGTAAACTTCCCCTGTTGGTGGAAAAAAGGCACCGAAGTCAAAACTACATTTCCCCGAGTCACTGCCCTTACAATCCCCTTACAGCAGGCTCCAGAGGAGAGTCCAAGTTCTGATTTGCCAGCAGCAGGCTCTATTTCAAAGGTCCCCCCACACTGATTGGTCCAGTTCAGCAGTTCAAAACCAGAATGGGGGACTAGGCAAACACAGTTCTGACTGCAAAGAAAAGCAGGTTAGTCAAACTGTATTTTCAGTATTACTCTAAATGATTTCTGGCAAACAGTTACATCTTTGAAAAGTGCTCACTCTGCCCACTTAGTGATGGCAGAAACGGAGCGACTTGGCAGCAGCTCGAGTGGGACACAAGCAGGGAAACACACAGACCCCCATCCAAATTAATTATGTCTGCAGGCAGACAGCTCTTAAAGAGACAGTACCAGAGGCTCTAAAAGCACTCACAGATAAACGGCTTAGACGACGAACACCATCCAGGCTTGGAGCATTCAAGCAAGCTCCTGGAAGACTTTTGGGAACCCCCATTTGAGGGGGGTTACATTTGTTTGTAAAATGTGTTTGTTTGTTCACAGGATTAGCAAGGGGGAAGGGGATCGAGATGAGTCCTAGCCAATCATGGGCACACAAAGTACATTACCATCCTAACAGAGAGAATACTGGCAGCATCCCACATAGAGGCAAGGAGTCATCCTGTAAAACATGCCTCATGGAATGTTAAAGGGGCCTCCTCCAAAATTAAGTGCTACCAAATCCTTAAACATTTACCTAAATTGGCACTCATGTTTCCTTTTTGTAAGAAACACATCTACATACTGGCTTTGTGGCGCCGTGTGATGGGGGATCACCTGGCACATTGGCGACTGGGGTTCGCATCCCGAGCCCAGGACATCAGGAGCAGAAGCCGGCAGGGAGGGTACAGAGCACCCACTGGATGCTCTCCCACCCAGAGGGGGTCTGCACCACTCTGGAGCGACCCTGGCACCAACGTACTACTAAGCGTGGGTGCACACGAGCAGCCTGTGCGTCATGGCAGGAGGGATGCTAGGTGTGTCTGCTGTGGGTGGGGGCTGGGACCGTAAACCAAACAATCTCCCCCTGATCAGCCGGATAACAGCCGTTGGGTGCCCCGTCGCCACTATAGCCCAGGATCGCCCCAAGCTGACCCAGCACGCCCCTGGGATACATCAATGTGCCTACAGGCACTTCTTCCCCGGAGGGGGAACCCAACCCAGCAAAGGTTTACGTTGGGTTACCTGGGGACCACCATGATCTGGCAGAGAATGGTGATGGGGGTGTGGTGGCAGCGGTGGGACATGTGCGACCCAAAGGAGTGGCCAGCTGGGGGGGTTGGGGAGGAGCAAAAGAAACACGTCTACTATCAACAGAATGCAACCTCTTCAGACGAGGAAATATTGGTCAGGCATTCAGAGTGGGGGATAGCACCCATAAGAAAGGTATAGCCATACTGATTACCTGGGCTACAAGATTTGCCCTTACCCAAAGTATAGAAGACCATGAAGGTAGATATATTTTTCTCAGAGGGACACTAGACAATGTCAAGAATTGCTATGCAGTGTTTATGGAACTAACAGTGACTCCCTAGATTTTTTTATTATGCTAACACAGGTCCTAGCCTCGTTTTTACATCTCCCAATCATCCTGGATGGGGACTGGATTATAACACCTACTTGTGATTTAGACCAGTCCAGTTAACCCTGGGCAGATCTTTCACCAGCCCAACAATCTCTGTCTGATATGATCAACTCTTTAGGGTTATGTCATCATACATAGAAACATAGACTTTGACGGCAGATAAGGACCACTTGGCCCACCTAGTCTGCCCATTTCCCTACCTGTTGGATAAGTTACAGATTCTAGCTAACCAACAGCCTACTTATTCCAACACCACACAAGAATTGCCTTATGTCTGTCACATGCATTCTTGAATTACCCCACTGTTTTCGACCCCACGACCTCCTCAGGAAGGCCATTCCATGCGTCCACCACCCTCTCTGTGAAAAAAGACTTCCTCACATTGCCCCTGAGCCATCCCCCTCTATCTTCAAATTGTGTCCCCTTGTTCTTGCACATCTCTTTTTCTGAAAGATGCTACCCTCTTGGGCTTTTTTGATTCTCTTGAGGTACTTAAAAGTTTCTATCATGTCCCCCCTCTCTGTCCTTTCCTCAAGGGTATACATATTAAGCTCCTTTAGTCTCTCTTCATATGGCTTCTGTTGCATACCCTGCACCATTTTAGTTGCCCTCCTCTGGACTGCCTCTATCCTGTCTATGTCCTTTTGGAGGTGGGGTCTCCTGAACTGCATGCAGTACTCCAGATGGGGTCTCACCAACTGTCTGTACAGAGGGATAACAACTTCCTGTTTTCTACTGGTGATGCCTCCCCTTATACATCCCAGTATCCCCCCAGCCATCCCTATTGCATTCTCACATTGCTTGCTTACCTTTAGGTCATCTGATATGACTACCCCAGGTCTCTTTCCATTTTTGTTGTTGTTAATACCACCCCATTGTGTACTCTTCCCCTGACTTTTGCTTCCCAGGTGCATTACTTTGCACTTTTGCAGTGAGTTTAGCTGCTATACTTGTGACCATTCCTCCAACCTTGCCAAGACTCTTCTCATCATTTCCACCCCCGTGTATCAACCCTGTTGCAGATCTTTGTGTCATCTGCAAAGAGACATACTTTTCCTTCCAGTCCCTCTGCAATGTCACTTATAAAGACATTAAAAAGGATCAGACCAACTACTGAACCCTGCGGTACCCCACTAGTAACCCCTTTTTCTTTGGAGTGGATTCCATTTACTATTACCTTCTGTGTCCTGTTGTCCAGCCAATGTTTTACCCAGGCTACCACTCTGGGACCCACTCCCATGCTGGCTAATTTGTTTATTAATCTTTTGTGTGGGACTGTGTCAAATGCCTTGCTAAAGTCTAGGTAGGCCATGTCCACAGCCCCTCCCTGGTCTACTGTTTTGGTCACCCAGTCAAAGAAATCTATTAGATTCATCTGACATGACCTTCCCACTGTGAATCCATGCTGCCTTGAGTCCTGTGCCCTGCTGGCCTCTAGGTACTCAACAATTCTTTCTTTCAGAAGTGATTACATCATTTTCCCTGCCACTGTGGTCAAGCTAACAGGTCTGTAGTTTCCTGCCTCTGCTTTGCTCCCACTTTTGTGAAGGGGAATCACGTCCACCCTCCTCCAGTCCTTAGGTACCACACCATCCTCCCATGATTTGTTAAAAAGTGTAGTCAGTGGTGTCACTAATTCTCCCCTTAGTTCTTTTAGAATTCTGGGGTGTATCCCATCAGGCCCAATTGCTTTGTCCACCTTCAGTTTTAGTAGTTCTTTCAAAACCTTTTCTTCTGTGAAAGGATGGGTATTGACCCCCCTATCCAGAGTGCTTCCATTGATTGGATTAGGTACCTCCCCCTCCTCTTCTTTTGTGAATACTGAGCAGAAGTATTCATTGAGTATCCCTGCTTTTTCACTGTCCCTCTCTGCCCACGCACGCTTCCCTTTATTAAGCCTTACTATCCCTCCCTTGGTCTTTCTTCACTCCCTAATGTATCTATAAAAGGTTTTATCCCTCTTCTTAACCAAGTTGGCTATCTTTTCCTCAGTTTGGGCCTTTGCTATTCTGACTGCCTTCCCCGCTTCCTTTTGCTTTAACTGGTACAGTTCTCCATCCTGCTCCTTCTGTGTTTCCTTACACTTCCTGAATGCTATCTTTTTCTCCCTAACCTTCCCCGCCACCTCTTTGGAGAAGCATAGTATTTTTTTCTTTCATTTTGATTTGTTTATTTGCTTCACACAAAAGCTTGTTGCCACTGTGATGGCAGTTTTGATGTTTCCCTATTGTTCCTCCACCCCTCTTTCTTGCATGTTTGCTTGTGCTTTTCTGAGACACTCTCCTATTTTGACAAAGTCAGCCCTCCTAAAGTCCAGTACCCTCACTTTTGTATGACTTGACTCTGTGGCTGTGTTTATCATGAACCACACTTTTTGGTGGTCACTTGTTCCCAGATGGCTACCCAGTTCTAAATATGAGATCCTCCCTCTGTCCCCGTTTGAGAGTACCAGGTCTAAGATTGCTCCATCTTGAGTGGGTTCCAACACTTGCTGTCTGAGGCTTGCCCCCGTAGGGCATCAAGAATGACCTGTTCTTGGATGTGGCTGCAGCAAAGGTGCTCCAGTTAACATCTGGCATATTCAGGTCCCCCATCAACAATATCTTCCCCTTCCCTGCCATCCTAAGGATGCCTTCTATCATTTCCTTGTCCATTTCCTCCCCCTAAGATGGGAGTCTGTATACAAACCCCCATGAGGATTGTGGTGCTATTTCCTGTCTCCAGGGAGACCCACAGTGCCCCCTCTCCTCCCTGTTTACCTTTTAGATCCATTGCTTTGATCCCTTCCCTTATGTAGAGAGCTACTCCTCCTCCTCCTCTTCTACCCTCCCTGTCCCTCCTGTAGATTGTGTACCCTGGTATGTTGACATCTCAGTCATGGTTCTCTGTGTACCATGTTTCTGTGACTGCCATAATATCCAGGCATCCCTCTTCCATCAAGACCAACAGTTCAAGGAGCTTGTTACCTAGACTACGGGCATTGCTACTCATTACCCTCCATTTTCTGATGGTCTTATCCCTTTTTGCCCCATCCCTGTTCTTATTGCCTTTGCATTTTTCTCCATTTACCCATGCCATTCTGCCTATTGACTTCTCTATCTTAGTGTTTATCTCACTAACTACTCTAATTTAATTTTGGGGGGGCACTAGAATTTCCCTGCTCCTTTTCAGTGACTCCCCCCTTGGCTAGTTTAAATGCTTGCCAATGAAGCATTTAAACCTATCACCTAGGATCCTGGTTCCCCTCCTGGACAGATGCAGACCATCGAGCTAGTATAGCCCTGCATCCCTCCAGGTGGACCCCCAGTCCCCAGTGAAGCCAAAACCCTGAGCTCTGCACCAGTTTTTCAACCATTGATTGAATCCCATGGTGCAGAGCACCCTAGCCTCACCCATGCCATAAACAGGTAGCACCTCCAAGAAGGTTACTGTGCTTGCTACTTGTCTAAGACCCCTTCCCAACTCCACAAACTCCTCCTGCACTGAACCATGAAGACTTTTTAATCCCTCCTTGAGAAGCTATATTTATTATTCATAGGTCCATAACTCTTACTCTAGAATCAATTATATTTTACTTAGTCGTTCAGCCCTTAATGGGCCACATCTCTGTTATATTGCCCCTAGAGTACTATCAGACCACTCTCTGGTCTGGATTCAGCACTCACTTCTGTGCATAAGAGAACAGGATACTGTCTGGAAACTCAATTATCAATTACTTAAAGATAAATACATAGTAGATCGTATTATAGAATTACTTAACACCATTATGCACATGAACAGGGGTACAACAGTAAGACAGGACATGAAGTGGGCCTCCTGTAAGTGTGCTTTATCGGGAGAATTAGGACAGCATTCAAATGGGACAAGGAACGTCAGGCAAAAGCAGCAGCTCTTCTTCAAGATATCAGGAATTTAGAAAATAACATTAACCCCTCTTCTCCAGATATCATCAGAACATCCCTGAATGTGTCACAAGATAAATATGCAGAATTTATAAGGGGAAAAGCAGAATATGCCATGTTTAAAATGCACTCTACTTATGTAGACCAGGGGGAAAAGGCAGGCAAGCTGATGGTCCTCCAGCTCTGTAAACAAGAAGCCTCTAGACTCATCCCCTTCATAAGATCTGATATTGACCACACACTTAAAATCTCCCCTAGGGATATTGTTAATGAATTTTATGTCTTATAAATCTCTATATGGCCCCCCATGTGATGCTCCATCAGCTCAATTGCTTTCTGGCTTCTTAGATACTGTTATTCTACCCGCCCTAACAGAGATCCAATGTGCAGAGCTAGCCAGACCAATTACTGCAGTGGAGGTTAGGGAAGCTATCAACTCTCTAGCTTTGGACAAAACCTCATGCCCTGATGGCTTTACCTCCAACTTTTACAAGCTGTATGCAGCAGAGATTGTCCCAATTTTGGTTCAAGTCTTCACAGGTATATTTCAGCATGGCATTTCAGATCCCACATTAGTCAAAGCCATGACCATACTGTTACCTAAACCAGGCTAAATCCCAGAGCAGGTAACCAATTACTGACCTAGCTCCCTAATGAACCAGGACTTTAAAATTCTGTCTAAAGTGTTGGCCACCAATGTTAATAAGGTATGGAGCAATTTGATAAGCCCTGAGAAAGTTGGCTTTATGCCTACAAGAACTTCTGCAGATCATCTCTGGAAACTAGTCCATATCTTTTCTGCTTCTGGAGTCCCAGACTGCCTAGTAGCCCTGGTGTCTCTAGACATGGAGAAAGCCTATGATAGAGTTTCCTGGCCATTTCTGTTCACTGTACTGGAAAGGTTTGGCTTCCCCACACAGTTTATTTCTAGGGTACAGACTCTCTATTCCCGACCGAGTGCCAAGATCTACTGAAATGGTGTGTTTTTTCCCCCACTTCCAATCAACCAATCCATCAATCAATCAGTCAGTCAATCATCTTTATATTAGCAAGTGAAACACTGTTGAGGTGAGTGTCACAAACCCACTCAGCAGGTCAGGCTGTCTGCTCCCACAGTGCCAACCTCCGAGTGCAGTATTGTGAACAGTTAACAGAACAGGGTAACCCTCCTGTCTGTTTGTGGGTCCGAATCACCTTCGATCTCAAGTTCTGGAGGGATTCAAACTGTGAACCATATGCTAGCATACCCAAATGTACAGGCTCAGATCATTCTGCTCTTTGGGGAATGCCAGATATCTTTTGCCTAAGGGCACCTAACCAGGTATACAAAATGAACCCTAAAAACTCTATGAAAGACCTTAGGAAAATTCTTACCTTTCCCAGTTTGGTATCACCATTAAGTTTATGAACAGTGTCAACTTTAACCATCTGTACTTCAGATGCAAAAGAAAGAATTTCAAAGGCACACCAGGCAGTCTCTTTAAATATAAATTTACTTAAAAATTGATAAAAAATATGTAAAATGTAAACACAGAACCATATATCACAAAGCATACAATCACTTAAAAGAAAACAGGGAAAAAGTGCAAACAAACTCTTACCACAATACAATTAGACTTGTCTATCTAATGTATTATTACCTTCTTACAGTGTTTATAGTTAGATGTTGTTGTTTCAGAGTCCAACAGAACAAGTGCATCTAAAGATCAGATACAGAATAGTTTAAACTGTCTCTAAACCTGCCTCTTCCATGATGTCACCTAGCTCCTCCTTGTATATTAAAAATTATACAACCAGGATGTCTTATCACTCAAGAGGTATATTAAATAAGGTGACATCAGCAAAATCTAATTTCCCAATATGACTGTCTTTGATCTTGAGTCTTTCCTTTGATCTAGTGTGGTTTCCTGCTTTTCAAAGACATCACAGGACTTTTATGACTAACTCTGCCACATCTCACTTAGGTACCATATAGCTTTTTAACACCAGTTGAAATTAACTTGTCTTCCTCTGAAGACGTCATAAAATGGCTATTTTAGTTCTTAGCTTCAAAGAAGCACAGCTCATCAACAAGGCCATAAAATGTGACTTCTTGAAAGTTAATCACATTACAGAGCTCTGCTGTTTAACATATATCCCGTCATTTTAACTGAAACCTGGGGGGGTGTCATCCCAGGGGTGCAGGACAGGTCGCATACCACATTCTATATTACAAATCATAGAACAATCATAACCAGCTGGCCAAGTGTCACAAATCCTCCCCACCTAAACTGAATTTGGGGGCTCTATCCCGTGCATGGGATGAGCTTCCCAAATCAGTTCACTCCTCATAAAGACGTGAAAGGCCATTACTGTTCTGACTTTTTGCTCCAGCCTTATGTAAGATTATCATGTCATACCCTTGTAAGACAAGACTCCATCTTAACAATCTACCATTAGTTTTTCTCATTTGTGTCAGCCGAACCAGGGGGTTGTGGTCAGTTTGTACCACAAAATTCTGTCCATATAAGTATGGCTCAAACTTGTTTAGTGCCCACACTATGGCAAGACACTCTTTTTCCACAGTAGAGTATGCCTGCTCCCTGGGAAGTAACTTTTTACTCAGGTACACTACCGGGTGCTCTTTCCCTTGGTTGGATGTCTGACTCAGTACTGTCCCAATACCCACATCTGAGGCATCAGTCTGTACTATAAAAGGTTGCTATAGTCAAGACTTGTCAATACAGGAGCACTGCACAGTGTCTCCTTCAGTCTGGTAAAGGCTTTTTCACACGCTGGTTCCAGGTAATTTTCTTTGGCATCCTTTTCTTTACCAGGTCAGATAGGGGAGCAACCAGGGTGCTGTAATTTGGTACAAATTTCCTATAGTACCCTGCTGTCCCTAAAAAACTCCTGACCTGCTTCTGCATTTCTGGTCTGGGCCATGCCTGGATCACCTCTATTTTTACTTGGTTAGAACGGAGCTGTCCCTGGCCTACCACATTCCCGAAGTATGCCACTTCTCCCATGGCCACCTGGCACTTCTCAGCTTTGACAGTGAGCCGGGCCCTTTGTATCCTGCCCAGCACTTCCCTAAGATGGGACAGATGTTCCTCCCTGCTGGCACTAAAGATGGCAATGTCATCCAGGTATGCACGGTGTACTCCTCAGCACCATTTAACACCTGGCTCACCAACCTTTGGAAAGTGGCTGGGGTGTTCTTCATTCTGAAGAGCATTACTTTAAATTCAAATAAGCCTATCAGAGTGATGAAGGCCAACCTCTCCCTAGCTCTGTCCATTAACTCTGCCTGCCAGTACCCCTTGGTCAGGTCAATGGTCGTAAGGTAGATTGCCCCTCCCAACTTGTCCAGGAGTTCATCCGTCCGGGGCATCGGGTGGGCATCTGACTTCATGACTGCATTCAGTCCACGATAGTCCACACAGAAATGAGTAGAGCCATCTGGCTTGGGTACAAGGACTATGGGTGAGGCCCAGGGGCCGTTGGATCTCTGGATTACCCCTAAATCCAGCATCTCCTCCACTTCCCTCCTAATGTCCTTTTGGATAGCCTCTGACACCCGATATGCTGTCCGCCATATGGGCGTCTGTGTCCCTGTCTCCACATCGTGCGTCGCTAAGGAGGTTAGTCCAGGCTTGGTGTTAAACAGTGGGGCAAAGTCTGCTAAAACCTCCCTTACTCCCTGGATCTTGTCCAGGGCCAGCTGGGGAGACAATTTTACTGCCTCCACAGAGGACTCCCACTTGCTTTCTTCCAGCAATTCCAGAAGGGGGTCTCCTTCATTTGTCTCCTCCCCAGGACTACATACTGCGAACACCATGTCAGCCCTATTAGCATTTGGCTTCATCATGTTGACATGGTACATCCTCTCTGTCTGTCTTCTGTCAGGTAGCTCTATAATATAGTTCACATCATTTATCTTCCTAACTACTTTGTACGGTCCTGCCCACTCAGCCTACAGCTTGTCCTTCCAGACCGGAATAAGGACCATAACTTCCTGACCCACCATGTAAAAGTGAGCTCTGGCTCTGCAGTTGTACCACACTCTTTGTTTCTGTTGGGCAGCTTCCAGGTTGCTCTGGGCTGTCCCCATAAGCTCCTTCAACCTTTCCCTAAACCTAAGGATGTAATCCACTATGGGAGTTCCCTGGGTGGCATGCTTGCCTACCCAGTCCTCCTGGATCAAGTCTAGGGGTCCATGTACCTGGCGTCCATACAAGAGTTTGAAGGAGAAAAATCCTGTCAACTCTTGGGGCACCTCCCTGTATGCAAACAACAGGTGGGGAAGGTATTTCTCCCAGTCCTTCCCATGCTGTTCAGCAAACGCCCAGAGCATTGACTTCAGGGTACCATTAAATCTTTCCACAAGTCCATTGGCTTGTGGGTGATATGGTGTCATGCATCTCTGCACCACCCCACACTTCTCCCACAAACATTTCATCAGGTCCGACATGAAGGAACCCCCTTGATTGGTGATAAACTCCTGCAGAAACCCAACATGAGAGAAAATCCCAAGTAAGGCATCTGCCACCTTGTCTGTCCTCAGTGAGGATAGGGCAACTGCCTCTGGGCACCAGGTGACATAATCCACCACAGTCAGGATGAATCTCTTTCCTGAGGAGCTGGGGGTATTTAAAGGCCCCACAATATCCATTCCCACCCTCTGGAATGGCTCCTCCACTATGGGCAATGGAATCAGGGTGGCTTGGGTTTTCTTGCCCGCCTTTCCTATTTCTTGGCACCAGTGACAAGACTGCAATACTCCTTTACCTGCTGGGTGAAGTTGGGCCAATAGAAATTCTGGGCCAACAGCTGCATAGTGCGTGCAATTCCCAGATCACCAGACAAGGGAATATCATGTGCAATCTTGAGCAACTGCTCACGATACCCCTGGGGAATGACAAGCTGCCTGCCTAGCACCCCTCCCTCTGTCTGCATAGTCTGAGTATACATCAGTCCATTTTCCCAATAAACCTTATGTCTGCCATCACCTCCTTGTGCTCCATCAGAGCCTGCCCAAGCCCTCAGCTTCTCTAGACTAGGGTCACTTTTCTGAGCAGCTGCAAACTCCTTACACATGTCCAAGCCATGGGACAGGACTCCTTCAGTCTCTAAATTAGGGTCCCTAGCACTATCATCAGGGCACTCAGGATCACTGTCATCCCTAACTGTCAGACAATGGGTCACCCCTCCCTCTTTGGAGTAGCCCTCTGTAGCTGTGTGGTTAACTGCTACTGGGGAAATTTCTACCCCCTTTTCATTAGTCTCCCCATCCAGAGACACAGGCTGGGGAACCAGCCTCCCAGTGGCTTCCACAATGGCTTATGTGGGGTACAGGGAACTACAATTTTCCCTTGTCACTTGGCTATGGGTAACTGCACACACCATTCCCTGTTTGAGATTGTTGCCAAGGATGACGTCCACTGTTAATGTTTTGGCTACAGCCACCTGTTGCACAGTTCCCCCAGTCTAGGAGAACACTAGCAAGGGGCAATGTTTTCTCCTCAGCAGTAAAGTCTTGTACAGTGACAGATTCATTGGGTATAAGCTGACCAGGCTCCATCAGATCCCCTTTTACCAATGTCAGAGATGCCCTTGTGTCCCTTAACCCTTGTGTCTGTACACCATTCACTGTGACTGGGTGCATGTGTTCCCTCATGTTCACAGGCATGCTTCCAGGGACACACAAACAACCCACTTCCTTCCTAGCACCACCTTGAGCATTGCTCGTCTTTTTGGGACACTGTCTGGCAATATGCCCAGTTTCTTTACACAACCAACATTCATTTCTTTTCTCAGAGAAATCTTTTCTCTGAAACCTGGGGCTAACTGGTTTTGGTGGACGCAGTGAGGGTTTTAGTTGCCCTGAAGGTTCACTTTTCCCTTTCTGTGCTGCCAAGCCTGCCCCATTCACTCTCAGAGCAGGTCTGTTCTTGGCATAGCGGTCTGAGAGTTCAGCAGCCTCTTGCACTGTTTTGGGATCTCAGTCCTCTAGCCAGGTTTTCAGCTCTGCTGGGCGTGCCCAAAAAAACTGTTCTAATAAAATAGCATTTTCAATTTTATCTACAGAGTTTGCTTCAATTCCTTCCCACCAACATTTTAAAAACTGACGTTGTTTCGTGGCTAGCTCCTCATAGCTCATATCTGGGCTTCCCCTGAGCTTACAGAATTTAGCTCTGTATGCTTCAGCAGTTAATTCAATTTTTTTTAACAGTGCAGCTTTAAGTTTGCTGTAATCATTACTGTCCTCATTGTCCATTTGACCCAATGGATCCCGAGCTTTCCCGGTAAGTAGTGGGGATAGCTGGAAGCTTCAGGACTCTCTAGGAATTTTAATCTGAATACAAACTTTTTCAAAGGAATTTAAAAAGGCATCTATATCCTCCCCCTCTTTAAATTCAGCTGTCAATTTGGAATTCAATTTGTAACCCAGTCCTGTAGTTCCAGTTAAACCCAAGCCAATTACCTGCTCTGGTGCTGGTGATTGGAGTCATAGCTTCTCCAGTTCATGTTGCCTCTGGCGCTCTCGCTCCTCAGGGTCCATCTCTCACTGCTTCCGATCAGCCTCTCGCTGTTCACGCTCCCTCTTCTCCTCTGCAGCTCGCTTCTCTCGCTCCGCTTCTCAGCGTTCTCGCTCAGCCTCCCTCTGGAACTCCAGCTCCATTTTGCGTAACTCAATCTGCAGCCTGAGTACTTCTGGCTCCAGAATGCTGATGACCTTCACCTGCTGCTGTGGCCCTTCACTGGCACTGGCCCTGCTGTCATCCTCATTGGATCCGGACAGTGCACTGGCCGCTAGCCCTTCCACACTCAAGGTTTGGTCTTTTACAGTCACAGTTAATGACTCAATGCTCTGGGTATCTGCTACCATCAGGGTATCCACGAGGTTCTGCTTGGTGGCTCTCACCTCGTACAGGACTCCTCTGTCCCTACACAACTGCCTCAAGTAGTCTACAGTGTGCCCGCTGTAGTTGGAAGCCTTCTTCTTCCCTAACTATGGCTACTCTAACTTGCACTTTAGAAAAAAAATAAAACAGGTAGGAACTTGACTGTAAGCCAAATTATTTTAAGGTCCAGTGGTAAGCTACTCTGGATCAAGGTGATACAGTTTTTTCTGTTTAGACCAGATTCCATTTGGGTCACAGTTATAAGCTTTGCCCTGCAGATAATTCAATTTCTCTTTCACTTTCTGTCCTTCTGTCTCCTTGCCGTTTGAATTTTTGAGCCCACCCTCTCATCCCCCACCTCCAGCCTTTATTAAATACTCTCCCTTCCCCACTCGGCACCACCCCTAGCAATGTTCATCCTCCCCTCTCACTAATATTGCAGCTCCTCTTAAAGGTACAGAATGCAGCTATTAGGCCTAACACTTGTCCTGTCTTCCCTTTAAAGACATCTTCCTATTTTCACCATCTGCTTGCCTATCAGCTTTTCTTAGCACCTGCTGTGCTATCTACTGTACAGTTCCATACATGGGTTTCCTCCCTTGCTACCCTGAGTAATTTTCAAGTTGCCTTGGTACCCCCTGCCCTGGCTAATAACATCCTATCTTAACCTACATTTTATATCTTAAAATAGATCCACTGCGCCTGATCGTGCTCCCAGTGAACATCCATTACCCTCTACATGCCAGGAGGAAGCTGCCATGGAGATGTGCTTTCACCCTAACCTGCCGCTGTGCAAGGCTTCGGTTTCTAGTCATGATAATTATTCTGCTATCTGGGGATGTCAAACTAAATCTAGGTCCTCCTACCTGTTTCTTTTCCCCACGTGAGTTATCTGGCATGTCCAAGAAAAGATTATTAATTGCCCATATCAATATCAGAAGTCTTACCTGTCACCATGCAGAACTCGATGCCTGGGTGAAACTCTAAAATCATGATGTACTTTGTCTCACAGAAACTTGGCCAAAACTCAGTATACCTGATGACGTATGCTCCTTGCCTAACTATTCCCTGTTCCGGCGGGATAGATCCTCATCCAAGCGTGGAGGTGGAGTTGCCCTATTCTTCAAAAAACACCTCATCTCTATTGTCCCGGCATCTGCCTCTCCCGCAGTGTGCAAATTCATACAGGCAACTATTGTATTGGGGGAAAAGAAGCTTCATATTATCTGTGCCTATAATCCCCCTGCTGGGGGAATAGTAGGCCTTCAAGAACTCCTTGATATCACCTCCCAGACTGTAAATCATAATAAGGCTGTCATCCTAGGTGATCTTAACCTCAATTGTTTAGGGACAGCTCAAATATCCTTGCAATCACTCACGCTTAGTTATAATTTTCACCAGTTGATCTCTGAAGCAACTAGAGCCACATCATCCCATCAAATGGGTACACTCCTAGACTGGGTGATGGTTAACTGTATGGAACATGTGTCGAAAGCAGGAATCCTTACAGATGCACTAACAGACCACTCACCCACTTTTTGTATCCTATCTATGGTTGCGCCTCCATCTCCTCCATCAAGACTAATCATGTTTACAAATCTAGCTCATATTGACCAGGATGCATTTCTCTATGATGTCTCCAATATCGACTGGGAAGGTATCTATCAAACAAAGGATGTGGAGGTTGCTCTACAGATATTCATAAATGAATTTCTTACCATTCAATATAAACATGCCCCCAAGACTATTAGGAGGGTCAGAGGAAAACAGATGAGGTGGTTGTATGAAGACCTCCTTGCTAATCTGAGCCAGAGGGACAAGCTCTGGATTCGCTACAAACAAACTGGCCTACAGTCAGATCTTATTGTCTATCGTGAACTAAGGAACAGATGTAAGAGACAAGTTAGAGCTGCTAAAAGCAAATACTGCAAGGACCTTCTACAAAGCTCAGCCTGCGACCTGAGGAAATTCTGGGCCCATGTCAAAACATTTCTGGGTACCTCGCAGTTGGTCACTTCTGATGAAATTATCAGAAATGGGGCATATTGTAATGACCATAGGTCCATCTCAAACAGTTTTAACAATCTTTTCTCTGATCTGTCACACTATATCTTGGCTTTACAACCTAGTGGATCACATTCCAATCTACCTACTACACTACCAACAGACAACCATACTGCCCTATCGTATGATGCTCCTCCAGCGCCACCATTCTATTTCAAGTCTATATCAAGAGCAGAAGTTCTGAAATTACTGAGATCCATATCTGCCAATACCAGCTCTGGTTCTGACTCACTGGATCCTTATCTTCTTAAGCTGGCTGCTCCACTCATTGCCTCTCCGATTGCCAGAATCTACACTTTATCCCTTATCCATAGCACTGTGCCGGACCTATGGAAATCTGCAAGAGTAACGCCTGTCTTTAAAATAGGTGACCCAAAGGACATGGCCAATTACAGACCTGTAGCAATTCTCTCTGTCCTTGGCAAAATCCTAGGGAAAATAGTTGCATCACAGACCATTGACTACCTTACACGCTACAGTCTCCTCTCAGACACCCAGCATGGTTTCAGAAAAGGTCATAGCACCACCACGGCTCTTCTTCAACTAACTACTGATATTCTGTCCAACATGGATTCTGGAAAACTCACAGGTGCCATCTTCATTGACCTCACTAAGCCTTTCAAACCTTGTAGACCAGCCCCTGCTTCTCTCCACTCTCCATAAATTCCATTTCTCTACCCCTGTTGTGGACTGGTTCTGTAGCTACCTGTCAAACAGGTCGCAAGCTGTCAAATTTAACTCCTCCCTGTCAAACACATCTACTATCAACCTTGGGGTCCCCTAGGGCTCTATCCTTGGGCCCCTTCTGTTCTCAATTTTTATCAACAATGCAGCTGTGGTCCTGGAATCCTGCTCAGCTATTCACTACGCTGATGACCTGATCATCTATACTAGTTCTTCTAGTATTGCCTGCATAAACACATCACTTACTTCAGACTTCAATAAGATCTTAGACTGACCGTAAGCTTGTACTAAATGAAAAGAAAATGAAAGCCATGCTCCTAGGTTCCGCACTGAAGATTAAGGCCTGTTCTAGTTTGCTGGAGGTTCTTCACCCAGGAGGATTTCCACTTGAAAATGTTACTTCCTTCAAGTACCTTAGGATCCTGCTGGACCAGTCCCTGGATTTTAATCTTCACATTCAATCCTTGTGCAAAGCTGTAAACTCGAAACTGGGAGTAGCTTACAAAATGAGCTACATGCTTACACCCTGGTCCAAATTAGCAATTGCCTGAGGTATTCTGCTCCCAACCCTTACTTATGGTGCCTCTATTCTTATCTCTGCCCATAGAACCTCCCTACTAAAATGGGACGTAACTTATAACAATATATGCCGATTTGCCTCTTCACTGCCTTCTTTATAAGGATCTGAATTGGCTCTCACCCTCTGCCAGTAGACAATACTACCTTGGATCACTAATGGACTCAATTATCTGGGGAAAAAACCCATCCCAGCTGGCGGCGTTGCTGGTCCCTCAACCATCCTCCCATGGCCTGCGATCAGCTGACAAATCCTTGCTCTATGTTCCGAGATGTCGGATGACTAAAGGCACAGGGGCCTTCCAATTCTCTCCTCCCGGGCTATGGAATGCTCTTCCACTCAACCTCCAGCTGTCTCAGTCTCACTTTGGATTGAAAAGTGAATATCGTCGTTATCTATCCTTAGCTGATGCTTGTACATGCTTTGACCCAACCTGAAGCTACTGAGACTTACAAGTAATGTCACTCCTGCTCAAATCCAGCTCCAAGACTGTCTCCTCTTCCCCTCCCCATATTTGTCCCTCTCTTTGTAAATAACTTCTTGACTACTAGCTCTCTTCCTTCTCAAACTTTGTTGCTGACCATCCACTGTTGTTTTGCCAGTTACCACCCCTGACCTTCCTTCTGTCATTCTTTCTTGTTATTCCTGTTATTGAACATTCCTCACATTTCTCTATATATAACCTTATTATCTTATTAACCCTTTCACTCCACGGGGTCGGGTCTGTGGTTTCTGCACTTATTATATATCTTACTGCCATTATTTGTATAATGCTTGCCATTATTTTTTGTTGTTTCTACCCATTGTATTTGTGTAGCACTGCTGTACTGTTCCTCTATTTGTATTATTGTACCCATGTTGCTGTTGTTCAACTGTTCTCTTTTTGTTGTACTCTCCCGGGTCATGCCTAAAAATAGTCATTTTATGGCTAGTGCACCTACCCGGTTAACAAAAACTAAATAAATAAATAAATATAGTTCTGTTTCCTTTTCAAAAAATAAATCACTGCCTTTTTTTTTGCAAGTGAGCTGTACAGTATCAAGCTGACACACTGAACAATTAAAGCTTGTATTACTCAAAATTATCAGCACCGCTGCCAACCAATCAGTCACAAACCCACTCAGCAGGTCAGGTCCTTTGCTCCCTCAGTGACAACCTCCAAGTGCAGTATTGTGAACAGTTAACAGAACAGGGTAACCCTCCTGTCTGTTTGTGGGTCTGAATCACCTTTGGTCTCAAGTTCTGGAGGGATTCAAACTGTGAACCATATGCTAGCGTACCCAAATGTACAGGCTTAGATCATTTTGCTCTTTGGGGAATGCCAGATATCTTTCATCTAAGGGCACCTAACCAGGTATCCAAAATGTACCCTAAAAACTCTATGAAAGACCTTAGGAAAATTCTTACCTTTTCCCAGTTTGGTATTGCCATTAAGGTTATGAACAGTGTCAACTTTAACCATCTGTATTTCACATACAAAAGAAAGAATTTCGAAGGCACACCAGGCAGTCTCTTTAAATATAGATTTACTTAAAAATGGATAAAAAAATATGTAAAATGTAAACACAGAACCATATATCACAAAGCATACAATCACGTAAAAGAAAACAAGGAAAAAGTGCAAACAAACTCCTACCACAATACAATTAGACTTGTCTATCTAATGTATTATTACCTTCTTACAGTGCTTATAGTTAGATGTTATTGTTTCAGAGTCCAACAGAAAAAGGGTGCCTAAAGATCAGATACAGAATAGGTTAAGCTGTCTCTAAACCTGCCTCTTCCATGATGTCACCTAGCTCCTCCTTGTATATTAAAAAGTATACAACCAGGATGTCTTATCACTCAGGAGGTATATTAAATAAGGTGACATCAGCAAAAACTCATTTCCCAATATGGCTCTTTGATCTTGAGTCTTTCCTTTGATCTAGTGTGGTTTCCTGCTTTTCAAAGACATCACAGAACTTTTATGGCTAACTCTGCCATATCTCACTTAGGTTCCATATAGCTTTTCAACACCAGTTGAAATTAACTGTTCTTCCTCTGAAGACACCATAAAATGGATATTTTAGTTCTTATCTTCAAAGAAGCACAGCTCATCAACAAGGTCATAAAATGTGACTTCTTGGAAGTTAATCACATTACAGAGCTGTGCTGTTTAACATATATCCTGTCATTTTAACAGAAACCTGGGGGGGGATGTCATCCCAGGGATGCAGGATGTCTCCTATGAGACAAGTTGTATAGCACATTCTATATTACAAATCATAGAACAATCATAACCAGGGGAAGGGAGAAATATACAATATACATAGAATACAATATATATATAATTCTGTGTTGCCTGAAAATGGATCATAGTGCATACTGAGAACAAACAAGATGTTTGCAAAAATACCTTCAACTTAAAACCATGACAATATCACCATAGGGCTATAAAGGGATATTGTTCAGTTTGAGAAAGGTACTGGTAAGGCTTGCATAGATAGAAGGAAGGAGGGAGGCAGGAGCAACGGGGTGAGATGAGAGGAAGGAACCCTCAAGGAGGTAGAGGTGAGAGGAAGATGAAAGGGGAATGGGTGGGATTAGTTTTGATTCATTTTCCCTTTACATAGTGGCACGGAACAGGGATTTCCCCTATCCCCACTATTACTTCGTCTCTATTTAGAACCCCTGATCCTCAGACTAAAGTCTAACACCCTTATTACTCACATTCCTATAGGGAACTCTCATTTCCAATTATCGGTATAAGCAGACATTCTTCTGCATGTGACCCATCCCACAGTCTCAGTCCTGGCTGCTCTGAGTACAATAAAAGAATATGGAGCCCTTTCTAACTATAAATGAAACACTAACAAAACAGTGATAATGCTCCTTGATAGTGGGATATATAAAGAAGACATCTTAGCTATGGGTCTGGTCTGGGCCCCTACAAAATTATGATATCTTGGTATAGAACTTACGAGGGATCCCCACTTACTTAATAGCATGTTTTACAACTTTTCTCAGGGAAGAAGCTATCTATTCTGTGACATTTGACCTTGAAATGCCTTTCCTTTGATGGAACTCTGCTGTCTGTATATGTTTCTATGTTGATTTTTAAATGCAAGTTTAGGCCAATGGGATTCTTAATATTTTATCTGTTTTTTTATGTATGATCTGGGCTTTAAGAAAGTGTATTCTTCCAAACTAGCTGTCATTGATTTTCTGATGGAGGACTCTGTGAAATCTGAAAGCTCAAAGCACCTGTTTTCTTTTAACAATTCTGTTGGTCCAATAAAAGGTATAAAATCATCTATTTTTGTGGATCCACTTACATAAGAAACTTAACCTCAGTGACCTTATAATAGCTGTTAAGCCCAGTCTGGACAGGTGGAGCACCTTACCCCTAACCTTATGGGGCAGGATTAACATTATAAAAATGAACGTCCTATCTGGACTCTTCTACCCCTGCACATACTTAATATTTACCTCCCCCTTTCATGGTTTTGTAACCTACGCTCGATACTAGCCACATTCATTTGGGCTGGTAAAATACCTCAAAGAGCATATAACAAGTCAGCAGCTCCAAAAACATAGGGTGGACTTTGACTTCCAGATTTTTGCATCTATTACTGGGAAAGCTACAGCAGTAAACATTTGCAATGGCTTATACCAATGCACCCAGACTCTGCTTCCTCATATACTGCCCTATGGCTGACTATTGAAAATGAAAAGATTAGTTCTCAAGGACTGTCTCACCATGCTTTATTATTTGTAAAACACACTTTACTCCCACAAACCCTCAGGGCAACTGTCATTGGTACATCCCTCAAGGTGCATGCACAACTCGGTACAGCACTTTCTTTGAATCTAACAAAGGATATTGATCAGCCAATTCACGTCAACCCAAACTTCAGAATAGATGGCAAAATGATGCCTAGAGATTGACTACCAAATCTAGTCACAGTCTCCATCTCTAACCTGCTTCTTAATGGCCACTTGCTCCCATTCAGCTCCATTAAAACTCATTATAACCTCACTAACAGACATGGTATTTGCAACTCACCCATGCCATAGCTTGTCATCATGGGGCCTACACCATGGCTAGAAACAGATGGATCCTTTTTCCTCTCTTTAGTAGACATGGCCACCCAACCCCATGCCACATGCTAATGCCACATCCCAGCTATGTCAAATAACCAATATGCGTACAGGAGTGATTTATAGGCCACCAGCGCAGGGGGAAGAAGTAGATAGGAAGCCAATGTAAGCAGTACATAGGATGGCCCAAAAGGGGGAATTGTTACTCGTGGGGGACTTCAATCTCTCTGATATGGACTGAAGTCTCCCAGCAGTGGCAACAACCAGGAGCAGGGACATACTGGACTCCTTACAAGGAACGTTCCTCCAACAACTTGTACATGTAAGCCACCTCTCTTTCGAGAGAGGCTTATGCTCCCTTTAAGGACCTCTTCCTCTGCTGATTGCCCCCAGCAAGTTAGGAAGTGTTTTAGTGTTGGGGCACAATTTCTGCTGATTGCCATGTGGTGGCAGCAGAGAGTATTTTTATTTTTGGATATAAATAGGCCAGAGACAGGAAGTTGGGGGAGAGAGGGAGAGAGGCTGGGGGAAGAGTGGAAGGAGAAGCAGGCAAGGCAGGAACTCGGCTGTCCAGGGTGGGCCTGAAAAGGGAGGGGGGGCCCCAAGTGAGTAGACAGGATCAGTGTGTGCAGCGACGTGGTGCCAGCAATTAATGGGTGTGTAACACCACCCTCAGGGGCTTACCTTTATTGTCCTGATGTCCTTCGTTTCTCCCATTTCTCTCCTTTTGTGCTTCTGGTGCTCAGTGGTTTTCCCCAAAAGCCTCGTGCAGCCCTTTATGATATTTTAAGCCCAGTTTGGGCTCATTCTTTACAAACACAATCCTCCAGCATGGCAGTGCACTGAGGATCAGCGGGGATCACACAGGCATGAGCGGTGCCTTTGATCTGCTGACCGGAGATTTTGCCGTCAGCAGGAAAGCGATTTTGCTGTCCCAGTGCCTCTCCTCAGCTATATGAGGGCTGGTGACCAGAACACTGCAGCTTTTGAGCCGCTTGGATGCTAATTTAAAAAGTTTAAAACCAGGCCTACTAGTGGGGCTCATTAATATGCAAGAGCCCTGCATAAATATTCGTAGGTGCTGCCTACCGCCTGGGGGTAGTATATAACGGCGGCAGTGACAGCCAAAGGGAAAGGTCTATGAATATACGAGTGGGCCCATTTGAAAGAGAAGTGTTTGGGCTACAAGTGTGAGGGGCAAATATAATCATATACTTCATTTCCTGGCTGCGTCAGACTTTTAAATGTGTGGGACTGCATAAACTAGACAGTATATTTTACAGCAGCCACAATTTTGAAAGTACATCTGCCAATCACAAACTGGGATATCCACCAGGGACTCATGGGAACATAATATAGCCTTGTGGGAGCTTTCAGGGACAATCTCAGGCCCCTTCTGATGCAGACCACTGCTTCACAGACCCTGCTACCGAAGCCGGCCCATCCACCAATCAAGGTAGCCCCTAATCGGGCCCAATCCGATGCAGACCGCTGCTTCAGGGACCCTGCTACCGAAGCCGACCCATCCACCAATCAAGGTACTGACCACAGCGCAGCCAGCCAGCCAGCTCTCTCCTAAAGACTTGGCACCTTTTTTTCAAATCTAGAGTTGTCTGCGGTCTGACCTCAAGTTGCTTCTCTGCTGCTGTTTTGGGTCTTGTCTTTACTTGGACTGCAGTTTATCCCTGCTGCTTATTTTGGACGGAGTTTTCATAAATGTACTGTTTTCTCTTTCTCTCTGTTCTGTTCAGAGCTCCTCTCCCCGAAGTTGGCACGCCCTTCTATGTAGAGCTCCTTTCACCAAAAATGGCACCCCTTTACCCTTCAGACACTTACGCTTGCTCCCGTCTGCTTCCCTGGACCACAGTTTATCCCTGCTGCTTATTTTGGACTCAGTTTTCATTAATGCATGTAGCCAGCCTTTGTTCCGTTGATTATAGTGATGTTTTAATTTCTACCCTGACTGTAAATTAATTCTAGCCTGGTTGGAGCAACTTGACTGCCCTGGAATTTTTAATTTCTGCTAAACTGTTTTGTACTCCATTGTTGGCCGCTTTTATTAGCAAGGTTTGTAATTTCCCACCCAGCCTGTAAATTAATTTCTAGTCTGGCTGGAGTACCTTGCCCGCCCTAGAATTGTTTAATTTCTACTGAACCCTTTGTACTCCTTTCGGCAGCTACCACAAACTGTTCTCTTGATGTTTCTCTCTGTTCAGTCCAGAGCTCCTCTCCCCAAAACCAACACTCCCTTACCCTCCAATCACTTAGGCTTGCTCTCGTCTACTTCCCTGTGCTCTCTTGCTTTTTTTTTATTCCCCTGCTGCCTACTCTACCCCCCCTACCTTGAACCACCACTCCAGCTTGCCAGTTTCCTTTTCCTAAGCTAAAACCATTTTTTTTTCTATCCTTCTTTCCATCAGTTCCCGCTGTGTGTACCTGAGCCCTCCTGCTGCCCCCCGCTTCACCCCTCCCTTATCTCTACGTACTGCAGTCTAAACCCAGCCCACTCCTTTTTTTTATGTAATTCCTCAGTGGTGCTATCCCAAGTGCTACCACCCCTGCCTGCTTGGCTAGTAGCAGGTTAAGGGGCCTGGGTAATGAAATGGGTGCCTCCACCCAGAGGTCAGGGTTGTTTGTGGTCAAGCTAACCTGGGCACAGCCCTCTGGGACACTGTAACCCCCCTCTTTCCCTTCTAGTGGTCTGAACAATATACAATAATTACTTTCACAATTACCCTTTTTCACCAGGCAATTACCCACACTGTTTGCACTTACCAGCAGGACTGGTTCCTCTAGTTTGACCCTGGGGACCCCCTGTAAAACAAGGTTAAGCACAGCAAATAGCAACAGTACAATACTTTTGGCACAAACTGGAACCACAGTCAGGTTAAATCCAAACAAAGTTAAATCTGATTTATTCAGGGGACTTGAACAAGGGAGGGGCGTAATCAGGTTGATTTGCTTAAAAGCTATATTAATCAGACAGTTATGCATGCAGTTCAGAGTCCCTATACAATCACACACTCTGGGTAACCAGGTAGGAAAATGGTAGGCTAGCCAAGAACGTTGCAGCTGGTTGGGGCCCTATGATGGAAGAAAACAACATGCACAAAACACATTATTTGTAATCCCGAGCCGGAGGGCTCAGTTCGTGAAAGAAAAGGCAACAAGACAATCAGATGACAACACTTTTAAATTTAGCTGTCGTTGCAGGGAGCTACCCTGATGTTTACTCACGATACCCAATACTGGACACAGGCAGGATGAAATCGAGACTGCAGGCTGTTGAGCTGGAGTGCCTGGAGAAGCAGGGCCCACACGAATCACCGAGGTGTAGTTTCTGTTCAAGGCGTTGAGCAGGGAGCTGATCCCCAGGCCGGTCTCTTGTCGATAACTTTCTCTACATAGCAGGTATTCTGGCTGGGCCAGTGAAGCAGGGCCCAGGTAAACAGAAATGGATACGGATTCAGTCTGTGGAGCTGGATACAGCCTCCAACAAGCAAAACACAGTTCAGACACAGAGTGGGGAACCAAATCACGACCCACTGTAAGCACACAGTACATTCACATGTAAGGAAATTCCACTGTACCAGGCAAATGGCTCTCCGGACACAATTACAGAGTCTCTGCACAATCCGGGAGTTCAGAGGTAGCTGGAAGTCCTGACAGGCCGATCGCATTTAGCAAATCTTCGGTCTTCTTCAGGTTAAAGCCTGGTCACAATTCAGTGGCTTAATTCGGTCTCCAAATTCGGATTCAGTCCGAAACAAAAAGCACAAGTTCCCTCTCAGGAACAGCAGGCAGGCATGCAGGCCATACTCAGGCCTTTCCACAGTTCTGCTGCGTGAATCCACTATGGATTGCTGCTTGAACTATCTCGAGCTGTTACTTCTTCACTTCCCTACTCAGATCTAACTGAAACTGCAAGCAGTGTGGGACTTTCCCCAAGATCCAAAAGGTTCGGTTGGTGGATCTTTCTGTCAGTCACAATAAGGGCTCCCCCTCCAGGTAATTTTAGGCACCAAAAGCCCAAACCACAATTCCTACAAGTTTTGGCCCCATCAAGGCCCTGTGGGCAGGCTTCATTTTAGAGTCCCAAATGTACTGATTGGCTCATTCTGTAGTCCAGGACCAAGATGATGGAAACAAACAGAACTGTCCATGCTGCAAAGAAGGCAAGTTAGAACAAACTGCAATATTATTACTACTACTCTAACAAATGAGCAGCAAACAAGTACATCTTCTAACAGAGCTCCCTCTTAGATTAATTATGACTGCAATCCAGGCAACTCTTAAAGAGACAGTACACAAAGGCTATACAGGCACTCTCTGGCAATCACATTTAAACTGCTAAAATGCAGGACACCAGCCTGGCAGTGAGCATTTAGGCAAGCTCAAGGAAGACTTTTTGGGAACCCCCATTTGTAAGGGGGGTTACATTTACAATAAATAACCTTTCTCTTTTCCCCCCTCTTCTAGTACCCCTGATCGGGCCCCCTCCAATGCAGACTGCTGCTTCAGGGACCCTGCTACCGAAGCTGACCCATCCACCAATCAAGGTACTGACCACAGCGCAGCCAGCCAGCCAGCTCTCTCCTAAAGACTTGGCACCTTTTTTCAAATCTAGAGTTGTCTGCAATCCAACCTCAGGTTGCTTCTCTGCTGCTATTTTGGGTCTTGTCTTTACTTGTACTGCAGTTTATCCCTGCTGCTTATTTTGGACGGAGTTCTCAGCCCACACACCCACCCCCCACCCCTGGCACTCTTTAAATGCCCTGCCTACTGGTGGGTTACATCCCGCGTGTCCAATTAGCTAATCGGCACTCTGCACAACAAATCTTATTTGGCAACTTCAGTTGCTGCACCCCAGTGACCTTAGGGTTTACCTAGTCAGGCTTAACTCATAAGTTCCCTGGTAATGCTGCCAGGTTTTTTTCTTCTCATCACTATTTCTCTGATCTTGCAACCCATACGTTTCCCTGGAGCACTTCCACCAGTCTCCCTGCTGCTGTGACAACTTATCCAGGCACAGTCTCCCAATTTCCCTGACTACTAAGCCAGGCTCTTCTAATTCTCTACCCAAATTTGCTGTCCTTTCCACAATGAAGCCATTATTCCTATCCCTCGTACTTGCCTCTCTGACAGGCACCCTTCTGGTAGTTGACCTCAGTGCCTGCATACTATCCATAGACCAGTCGGACCTAGTCCATTTCTCTGTTGACAGCCTCTATCACTGTAACCCCTCCTTTCCTGTAAGGTGGGAGTTGACACCTTTTGGCTCCCTCTCTCTCTGTTTCCTAACTAACTATGAACAGCGTCTACTTGGTTCCTTCTTTAATTCACCTCTCTTTCTGACCCTTTTTCCCCCCTGCCCACAGTGCCCCTATCGCCGCCTTCTCTCCCTACTACTGCTGGCAGGGGACATTGAGTCCAACCTAGGCCCCATATAATCCACCATCACCTCTACAGATGCCACCTGTGTCAAGCCCCCTGGGCTACAAATTGTCCATATGAACATCTGCAGTCTCCCTGCAAAATACTCTGATATTGAAGCCTGAGTCTCCCTCTACAAACCCCACATCCTCTGCCTTACTGAGACATGGTTGAAGCCGCAGCACCCGGATACCTCTTTCCAATTGTCTGGGTACTCCCTCCTGTGCAAAGATAGACTGAGAAAAAAGAAGGGAAGTGGCACAGCCAGATCTATGTCACAATGGCAAAAGCCTAAAGGCGATAGTCGTTATGCAGAAGTCAAGAGTGCCGAAAATTTTATTTCGACACTCTGACACCCTAGCTCACAGCAAAACAGCACCGGGGACTTAGTTTTTAATGTTTTCTGTGGGGGGCTGCGCCCCCACACACACCCCTACTAAAGGATTCTCAACTCCAGGGGGGTGCATGTCTGGGGGGTGAAAACAGGCCACCATCTCAGACGGAGGAGTTAGACAGGGAACTAGCGGGACAGATCAGGAGGACCTGTGAGAAGGGTAGTGTGGTGATTGTGGGGACTTCAACATGCCAGGAGTGGACTGGAGCACCCCAACAACCAGGAACAGAAGGAGCAGGTACTGCTGGATGCCTTCCAGGACAGCTTCCTGCTGCAAATGGTCAGTGAACCAACCAGGTTAGGAAATACCCTTGACCTTGTGCTGGCAAATGGGGACTTTGTGAGAGAACTTACAGTGGAGGAACCGCTGTCAGGAGTGACCACCGCTCAGTATGGCTCACATTGGATATGGGCAAGGAAGGAGTGGAATCTGGCACAATAGTGCTGGACTTCAGGAGGGCTGACTTTGGGAGGATGGGGGAAGTGGTAAAAGGGTATCTGGCCAGAATTCAATCTAGTATGGACACTAACCAGAGGTGGGAGCTCATAAAGCTGGGGATAGTGGAGGCAACCAAAACCTGCTGCAAAGCGCAGAGCAAGAAGGCTAGGGCTAAGAAACCAATCTGGTTGAGCAAGGAGGTCATGGAAAAGGTAAGAAGAAAAAGAGCTGCCTTTAGGAAGTACAAGAAAACAGGGAGAGGGGAGGACAGGGAGGAGTACTTGACAGAATCGAAGGAGGTGACACGGGCAGTAAGGAGAGCCAAAGCATCTACGGAACTCAGGTTAGCACAAGGCATTAAGAAGGGGGAGAAGGACTTCTTTAAGTATATCAGGGAGAAAAGGAGCTGTAAAGACCACATAGTAAGGATTAGGAAGGAGGGGGGTTGGGTGGAAGTAGGGTGGAAATAAGGCGGAGAGTACTAAAGTGAGTACTCTGCTCAGTATTTACTAAAAGAAGAGGGTGTGACACCAAGGTGGGAGAAATGGCAGAAGCAGGGGAAGTGGTGACAGATGGGAAATCATGGAGCAGAGTTCGAGAGGGTTTGAAGGCACTGAGGGTGGACAGAGCGCCAGGCCCAGATGGCATCCACCCCAGGGTAATGAAGGAGCTGGCAGAGGTCCTTGCAGGACCTTTGGCAGACCTATTTAATGCCTCACTACATTCAGGGTGTGTACCTCAGGACTGGAGGATGGCTCATGTGGTGCCCCTCCACAAGAGTGGCTCCCAAGGATGAACCGGGAAACTAGAGACCAGTGAGCCTCACATCCATCGTGGGTAAGCTAATGGAGACTATCCTGAAGGAGAGGCTGGTGGCCCTCCTAGAGGCCAAAGGACTACAGGACAGCAGACAGCATGGCTTCATACATGGCAGATCCTGCCAAACCAACCTGGTCGAGTTCTATGACTGGGTAACTAGGCAACTGGACAGGGCCATGCAGTGGATGTCCTGTATCTGGACTTCAGTAAGGCATTCGACTCAGTGCCACATGGAAGGCTGGGAAGGAAGTTAGTAGGCACAGGGCGGGTGCAAAGCTGGTGAGATGGGTAGGAAACTGGCTGCAGGAAGGCAACAGAGGTGGTGGTGGTGGGGGAGCTCTCACACCCAAGGGCAGTGATGAGCAGTGTTCCACAGGGCTCAGTGTTGGGACCAGTGTTGTTTGGGATATTCATTGCAGACATATCATTGGACATCAAGAGCAAGATCAGTCTGTTTGCTGATGATACCAAGGTAGGCGCGGTGGTGGATGACCTAGGGGGATGGCAGGGGTTGCAGGATGATCTGGCAAAGCTTGAAACCTGGCAACTGGGCTTTAATGCCAAAAAGTGCAAGGTGCTGCATTTTGGGATGAAGAACCCAAGGAGGAGTTACCAGCTAGGGGGAGTGCAGCTAGCCCAGACAGAGGAGGAGAAGGATCTGGGTGTGCTCATTACAGGGTCAATGAACAACTCGGCACAATGTAGGAAGGCATCTGCAAAGGCCAACAAAATGCTGGGTTGTATTGCAAGGGTATATCCTCAAGGAGAGAGGGTGATTCTGCCACTGTATAGGTCATTAGTTAGACCACACCTGAGTACTGCGTGCAGTACTGGCGTCCATATCTGAAGAGGACATTAGAGTTACTGGAAGGGGTGCAGCGCGAAGCGACAAAAGATGATCAAGGGCTGGGAGACTTATCATACGAGAGGAGGTTGAAGGAGTTGAACATGTACTCACTGGAGGAGAGGAGAGACAGGGTGACATGATTGAAACCTTTAAATACATGAAAGGAATAAACAAGACGGGTACAGAGGGCTGTTCAAAGTAAGGGAGGGAGGCACCCAGGGGCCATGATATGAGACTGGAGCGAGGAAGGTTCAGGAGGGAGATGAGGAGACACTTTTTATAGAGAGGGTGGTGGCTGGGTGGAATCGTTACCTGCTGAAGTGGTATGCAGTAGAACAGTGGACTGCTTCAAGCGAGGATGGGACAGGACAAGGGGAGGGTTAATGACGGGAAGGGTGGAAGGAGGGGCAGCTGCAGGATAAGGCGCTAGCTGCACATTCGAGCAGACTTGATAGACCTCTAGGCCTTTATCTGCTGGCAAATTTCGTATGTTCAGAGTTTTAAAAAAAAGGTTTGGCCAAGAATAAAACTCACCAGTTCTTGGACCCAAACCCAGTACTCCTGCTGACTGATGCCGGCAACCCACCCACCACGCCACAGGGTCAGCACGGCAACTGACCATAGCACCACCCCTATATCCCTCACTGTGCGTGCCTGCTCCCACCCCCTGTGCACACGTACGTATAGCAACAGGATGTCGTTCTAGTCACCCACCCCCCCATCTGGTCGCCATATCCCCTCGGAGCCATTCCTGCAATGCGCTGGGGAGCAGGTCGCCATTATTGTTGGAGCCCTCATCCCAGCACCCTCATCATGGGCTACCGGCGCAGCTATATTTGTCAGCGAACACCTCTCTGCCTCCATCACCCTCTGCTCCGACAATGTCTCCCCCAGCAAATGTCTCATAGCTGAAGTTACCTTGGGCTCTACAAAAAAAATTGCTCCTGGGATGCTGCTATAACCCTCCTGATGGGGGTGTACATGGCCTCTGCAGCCTCCTAATAGGTTTTGGATCACTCTTCCCCACCAGAGAGATCATCCTTCTCGGGGATTTCAACCTCAATTGGCTCAGTGCTCAAGAACCAGATTATGCCAACCTCCTAAATCAGTATAACCTGATGCAAATGATCACTCTCCCCACCCACTTCAATGCCCATACTTCAAGCAGCACACTCCTCAATTGTGTGATCACTAAACGTAGTGACAGAGTTGCTCAAGCTGGCATGCTATCTGACAGCATTAGCGACCACTCCCCCACCTACATTATTTGGTCCTCCAAGGCCTCCTGCCCTCCCCCCAAATACCTCTCCTTCCGCAATTTCAACTGCCCCGATACCTCCCACCTCTTCAAAGACATTAGGGCCATAAACTGGTGAGACCTCTATACTTGCACTGAAGCAACTACGGCTGCCACCCACTTCACCAATGCTCTCTTGGACATCCAGAATCGCTCCTTCCCTACCATTACTCGGTGAGTCAGAAGTGGCTGTGCATAGTGGCTAATCAAGAACCCAAGGACTCTCATGAAGCTGAGGGACAGCAAGTGGGTTGCCCACAAACTAACCCCCTCCCCTGCCCCATGAAATGAGTACAGGCACCTGCAAAATAGATGTAACTACATGGCCAGGTTATTAAAATGAGATTACTATAAACAGCTCCAGAGAGAGAACATGGGCAATCCCAAAATATTCTGGGACTCTATTAATTCCTTATTAAATCCCCACCTACATAGCCCCTCCATTCACTTGAGCTCTCCTTCTGGCCTTCTGACTGACCCCTTGGTGGTCGCTGATGCACTAAACACCAAGTTCTCTGACCTGTCGTCCCTCATCCACAATCATCCTTCCCTGGGTCCCTGTACTCCCCGCTCTGATTCACCCCCTAATGATGTTCCCCATTCCCCCCTTTTTAGTCTGCTTCCATCTCCATGAAGGCCACTTCCATACTGCTAAAGAAATTGCCAAACAAAGGTAGCCCTGGCTCCAACGATCTCTACCCTGGCTTTCAGAAACTTGTCTTGTCTCTTATTTGCCAGCCTCTCACCTTTATTTTCAATCTTGCACTGTCTACCTCCATCATGCCTGACTCCTGGAAGTCTGCTAGAGTAGTCCCCATCTTAAAATCTGGTGACCCATTCTCTCCCAACAACTACTGACCTATATCCATCCTCCCCCACCTTAGCAAACTCCTTGAGAGGATTGCCCACAAACAACTATCTGAGTACATTGCTAAATACAACCATTTATGTAGCCAACAGCATGGCTTCCGTATGCATCACAGTACTTCTACTGCTCTGGTCCTTTTCACTGACCACATCCTCTCCAATATGGACTGAGGATGTGCCACAGATGCCATCTTTTTTGACCTATCAAAAGCTTTTGATATGGTCAGCCACTCCCTACCCCTATCCAAATTATCTTTGCTCAGTTGCTCTACCAGGACAACTGACTGGTTCCAGAGTTATCTTGCTGGATGCTATCAGTCTGTGCGCTTTGGTTCTGTCACTTCTCTGTCTTTGCTGGTCTCCACTGGAGTCCCCCAGGACTCCATTCTGGGCCCTCTGCTCGTCTCTCTATTTGTTAACTCCCTCCCTGCCGACAGCTTTACCTGTAACTCCCTTCTCTGTGCCGGTGACCTTGACATCTTTCATAGTGACAAGTCCCTCTCGTGTATCTCCTCTGTCCTTACCCAGAACTGCAGTGCTGCTTATAACTGGTTCTCCTCTAATCTTTTGTTTGTCAACTCTAAGAAAACAAAGGCTATGCTGCTTGGCTCAAAACCATTCTTCAATAAAACCCTCAAAGACAACTCTTCCCTCCTTATCTACCCCACTGATGGCCCCGCCATTGAAAATGTGTCAGTCTTCAAATACCTGGGGTTAACGCTAGACCCTTCTCTCTCTTTCAAAGACCATATTAACCATGTAGTCCGCAGGGTTAACACGAAGCTCAGCGCTGCCTACCGTCTCAAGCCCTACCTAACTAAGGAGGCTCGTTTGGCCATCATCACCCGAAATCTCCTCCCTACATTTGACTGCTGATCCCCTATCTTCTCCTGAGTTGCAACAACTCTTCTGACTAGACTCTCGGTAGCCTATAACAGTGCCTGTTGCTTCACCCTGTCGGCTCCTCACTCCACACACCACTGTGACCTCTATTGATCTCTTAGTTGGCTCTCCTTACAGGGCTGCTTTGGCTACACACTTGGCTGTTTCTTGGACGCTACCCTTAGGCATGGCAGCACTTCCCCTCTCTCCACCCTTTTCAACACTAGAACCCCAACTAGGCACCTATGCTCCTCCACTTCCCCCACCCTCGAGATACCTAGGACCACCATCAATATGGGCAGGAAAGCTCTCTCGGTGACTGCCCCCTCTCTGTGGAATAGGCTACACCCCTCCTTGAGAATCTCAAGCATTCATCATAATTTCAAAACTCTACCTAAAATCCTGGCTGTTGGACAAGGATAGATGCAGCTGCCCTGCTCGCTAACACCGCATTCATCTCTCCTATCTCCTCTGCTTCCTTCTCCTAACCATTTCTGCTCTCTTTGGTTTCAGTTGGCCCCTCTGTGAAATGTCTGATCTTGTAAATACTGTATATAACTTGACATCTTGGTGCTATCTCTCTAGTAAGACGTTGTCTGTAAACCAATGCTCTCTATTTTATTACTTGTACCCAGTTATGTGTAATCATTTGTTATGTACTACCTTCAATGTAAACCTTGCATATTGTTCTTGCTTTATACTGCTAATACTCGTGCCTTGTGGCCTGGGTTGTACCTGTAAACAGTCCACTGGACCAGTGCACCTACCCGGTTATCAAAGTCATAAATAAGTTTGGGTGCCTAATTTGTAGCCAGTTAAAAAGCTAAAACCGAGTTTGGCAGCCTGAACAGCCAATCAAATTCTAAGGATTTCTGCCTTTATTTAAGCAGGGCAGTTTGAATGCCAGGGAGTTCTGCAGAGAGACCAGACTGAATAGAACTGCCGAGAGCAGCCTACAGTTCAGGTGCAGGCCAGTGCTGAGACTCCAGCTCGAACTTCCGAGCCAGCTCTGCAGAGACTCAGGCCTGCACAAGACCTAGTTGCTTCTGTGTGTGCTACTGGTGATCGAAAAGTGAGGATTAATTGCCAGGAACCGCCTGCCTGCAGTTTGGAGGTTTGGCTCAGTGAATCGACTGAAATTGCATGCCAGCTTGGAACTGAACTGAGAGGTAGAGACTTAAATGTTGTTTTCCCTCAAGGGTGCAAGACTGATTTTTGATCGAGAGATTTGCTCAGTGACTCTACTGCAGTAGCAACTGGACTGGATCTGATCTGAGGCAAGTTTATGCTGTTCGAGTTAATTGTGCTGCATGTTCTTTGTGGGTCGAGATTTGCCTGTTCCTGGCCTGAATTGTTACGCCTGCTGGAGGCTTCATCAGCCTAAGGAACTGAACTTTGCTAACGTGCTCACAATGCTTGGGCCTTTGCCAATCCAGCCCAGAACGACTGCCTTATACCAGAGACTGCCTTCAACAAGAGACCTGCTTTGGGGATCCAGCCCCTGTGCAGAAACAACTCGCAGGTTGTGGCCACGTGGAGGGAAAGGCAGGGACGGGGAGGTGTGTCGTGTCAGCCCTGCTTCCCCATGCTCATTGGTGAACACCATAAGGTCTCCATATTGCCTGCCATCCTACAGCAATCTGATAGCGTGAGTACAAGCAGGGTAGCTCCCTGCAATGAGTGTTTCAATAATCTGTGGTACCATTTGATTTCTATAACTTTCTGGGTTTTCAAGAGACAGAGCCAACTGGCACAAATTACAAATCATCATCTGATTATTGTGCATGTTAACTGTTCTCTTTCCATCGAGGGCTCCAACATCAACTGCAACACCGGCCAACCCTGGGCAACTCCTCTGGCTAGTCAGTTTCCATCCTGGGTAACCAGTGTTGTGTGACTGTTTTAATTGGGACTAAAAAGTGCATGCCAAAAACTTGAATCTAATCAGAATACCTGTCATTTAACTAAATTCGTGCCCTTTCCTTGTTCATGACCCCTAAATAAACCCAATTGTCTTGTTTCATGTTTAACCTGGCTAGTGTGTATATTATTAGTTGGGTTACAGTACCAAAAGTGTACGGTTGTCTTGCTAACCTTATTTTACAGGGGGTCTCCAGTGAAACTGCTGAAGGTCCAACCCTGGTGGTAAGTGTGAAGGGTGTGTGCATATTATTGCTGTTACTTACTGACTGTATGGTAACTGCTGTGACAGATACAGAGCCACTAGGAGGGTTGGTGGGTGGTTATAGCTTCCCAGAGGGCTGTAGCAGGATAGGCAGATACCCCCGATACCATTTCTCTGGGTGGAGGCACCCTAACACTGAATCCAAGCCCCTTAACCTGTGCTTGAAAATACAGGCAGGGGTATAGCCTTCAGGATAGCGCCACCTAGGGGTTACAGGTGCTCTGAGGAAGGAAGGCTAGATAGCCTGGTGGCATCATTTGGGAATATGGATCTCCCAGGGCAGGGTGGTGAGAGTGCCAGGAGGAGGGAGTTGTAGGGCCTTTGGGAGGATCCCAACCTTTTTGCCATGTCAGAGATGTCTTGGGTCCGCCAGGGCTGTGGGAGTCGTGGCAGGGTTCCCACAGGAGATGGGGACAGTGGCAGTGTCTCCTCCCATTCCCGGCATGGCAGGGCGATCCAGGTTGTTGACGGGGTGCAGGAAAGTATCCACCCATTTAGGTGCCTGCTTGGAGGGGCAGGCCCTGGGGCGCTATTCCTAAGATTGTTCGAGTGGGCCACAGGTAATTTTGATAGGCTCTGGATGGCATCTCCTGGCCTGATGCTTAAATCAAGCTCCAGAGTATAATAGATGTGATGCTTTAAAGGCCTGGGTTGCCATCCTCTCTGTCCATCTGAAGGACACCCAGGGAGTGTGGCGCCGGAGTGTCTCAGAAAAACAGTGAATTCTTCCTAGAGCTGTTTGGGGGGGTCCTGGGCTGTTGAAGGGTCTGGGTTCTCCTGTGTGGCAGAACAGCTCGAGGTAGTGGTAACTTGGAATGGGGTTGCAGACTGGGTACACTGTGGGTCTGCTATGCCCATGTCTGGGGCAGGCCCTGGGGTCTCCATTTATGAGCAGGTCTTTAGGCCCATTAGACCACGGTTCTTTTCTCCAGGCGAGAAATTATGGGCTGCAGAAGTCGTGAGGGTCTAGAGAGATTTCAGGCTCAAAGTGCCAAGTGTGGTCTGATCAAGGGGGAAAATTCCTGGGTTCCCTGTAGGGTGTTTATTGGTTTCGGGGACCAGATTGGGAGAAGCTGCTCGCTTCTCTACTAGGAGGGAGATGCCTGACCAAGGAGTAAAGGGAAGAAAAGAGTAAATCAGTGCCAGAGGTTTCTGGAGCCCTGCACTCCTGTGGGAATGTAAAGTGCATGTTCCGGGCATATCGTCTGAGATTTTGAAAGCTTAGATCATTGAGCCTTGTGTGTACTGCCTATAAATTTATCTCCTTCTTGTTTGTTTGCTAGCCTATGTAACATAATTTATGCCCCACGGAGCAGATGTTTAAAGCATGAAGAAAGATGGACCCCTGAAGCCCTCTATATCATTTGGGCACAAGAGAAATAAAGTGATTTTATTGAGGAATATACTGGAGTTGATCTCATCTGTAAATAGCTGAAATTAATTAAAATAACCCTCAAAGCTAATTTCCCTCTTTCAAGAGTTATTCTCTAGTGTGCCTTTGATCATCCCCTTGCATCTCGGTCCCCAGGGTTAGTGGGCTCCACAGCTCGAGTGAAGAAAATGGTGCTGTCATGGAGTTGAAATGAAGGTTGGGGTGCCACTTATAAGGCGTGTTTCACTGACAGAAGACAGCTCAAGGCAGGCCCATTGTTTTCTACTTTATTTTCCGCAGTTGGGTCGGGGGATCTTCAGTGTGAGTTTCTTGTGTGCCACTGTATCCTCTCCTTAATTTTAACACCTGGAAGCCCCAGACAGAAAGAGGGGGGTGCAGAGAGGTTACATAGGGGAACCTATTCGGGGGGGGGGGGCAATACTGGACCTTGTACTAACCAACTGGGACAGTGTTGCTGATGTCATAGTGGGGAAAAATCTAGGGTCCAGCGACCATCACATGGTGCAATTCAAAATAAGGACGGGGCAGAGTCGAGTCACACAACAATGAGGGTCACAGACTTCAGGCATGCAGATTTTAATACAATGAGGAAATCCTTAAGGATGCCCTGGCAGGAATAGAGAACCTGGGAGGAGTACAGGAGCAGTGGGCTGCAGTCGGGGGAATTGAAAGAGCTACAGAACTATGCATACGACAGGCCAGCAAAGGCAAGAAAAGAAGGAGGATGCTGTGGTTCTCCAGAGAGGTAGCAAGATTAGTAAGGGGAAAAAAATGAGCCATCAGGAGGTACAGAAGTACACGGAAGGAAGAGGATAGAATGAAGTACAAGGAGAAACAGAGGGTAGCAAGGCAGATAGTTAGGAAGGTGAAGGCAGATACTTAGGAATGGATAGCCTTGTCAGTAAAGAAGGGGGATAAAGCGTTCTTCAGATACATCAGTGAGAAAAGAAAGTCCAAGTCAGGGATAGTGAGACTGGTAGGGGAAGAGTGGGTTTCAGTAGAAGAGGATCACCAGAAGGAAGACTTACTGAGCAATTGCTTCTGTTCTGTTTTCATCGAGGAGGAGCAGGAGGAATAAGAGAATGGTCCAGTATTACATATGTAACCCCCTTGTTACCCGGGGTTACTAGAATCCCAGTAAGACCTAGTGGTAGGCAGGGAAGGCAGCTTGTGCAACTCCAGTTAAATGGGTTTTACACTGTCTCACTCTATTCTCAGTCTCAGCTGAGACTGAGAGATGACATCACCATAGAACTATCGCAGCTGCATGAGCCACAATGGAATCTGCAGCAAGGGAGTTGGAATAGAATGTTGGGAGGTTTGAACAGAGTCTGTGGTCAGTTGGAGTTGGGAGCTTGCTGTGAAAGCAGCACAGCAGCTCACAGTAGGCTCTTGGAGCCTCAGGCCTGACAGAGGGCTACTTTTAGGTAAAAAGGGTATGTGTCTCCACCAAAAGAGAGACACAGAAGATAATTGAAGTGGTGGAGAACGCTGATTCGGGTCTCAGTGCCCCCTCCTTCCGGGGATGAGGGCAGGAAAGGGTTCCCTGCATATTCCTGGGGCAACCCCCTAGTTCTGCTAGTAATGGAGAAGCTGCCTATCTGTTCCAGAGTTTTTTGGGAGAACAAGATTTGTGAATTGCCTGTGGGGCACCTGCAACCGTAGGGTGAGTGTCTGCTCTTCCTGAAAGGGCCTATGTTTTTGACCCTGGGACTTGTGTGACATGTGGGGAGTGGACTACTGAAATAGTGGGAGGCCTAGAATAATAGGCTTAGCCAAGAAGTAAAAGTAGGTTCAAGTCCAGTGCTTATTGGGGGATCAAAATAATATGTAGAGGAGATGTGATATACGTCTACCCAGAATCTACATTTGCAAGTTTTCAGTAAAGGAATTGTTTAGTTTCCAGAGAAATGGCCGGGTATGGACTGTGGGAGCTGGAGGTGGGAGACACCCCATTTTAGTGACCAGATCCACCTCTACGGATTTGCTCTGTGGATTTCTACTTTGCGTCAGGCACTTGGCCAGTGATGAGGGAAGTACCCAGATGTGGGATTGGAAGGAAAATTCCCTCTAGGAGTCGAAGGCTCTAGTGTGGTTTGGGGAGCCACAACAGGATAATTGGTTCATTTCCCAAAATGGACCGCGGATCAAGTGGCCGGCGGGGGAGCCGGGTCAGTGGGGAAAACCCAAGTAGTGTGCAGGTCAGGCTGTGTACCCAAAGCAGCGTGCAAGTCCGGGCTGTGTGCCTGGTGGGTTCAGAGCCTGAGGGCTAGAAACAGTGATAAAGTGTTCTGTTGTCTCTAATCTGCATTACCAGGAATGTAGCCCTATGGGGGTCCATCTATGCTTTGTTTGTTCAGCTTGGATGTGAATAAAAGCCACACTGAAGAATCCCATTCCTGGTTCTGGACATTACAGTTATTGCTTCCTGTGTTTGGATTTACTTGGATGCCCCTGTGCAGAGTAACCAAACCTAGGCCCCCTGTACCACGTAACCTCATCCTCCCCGAACCCAGTCCCCACCAGGTACTGCTGTCAGCTTCAACAGCACGCCACCTATCATTTTGCTAAAAAGGCAGTGGTGAGGGGTTATACATAACAAGGGCACAAAGGGCAGAAGGTGAACACTAGTCTGTTCGCAAAGGAAAGTGTCCTTAAAAAACTGTCCAGGTTAAAGGTAGACAAGGCAATGGGTCCAGATGCAGTTCACGCTAGGGTGCTAAGGGAGCTCAGGGAGGTGCTGGCTGCACCACTGGCATCACTGTTCAGCCTATCGTTGGACATGGGGGAGGTTCCGGAGGACTAGAGGAGGGTGAATGTGGTACCTCTCCACAAGAGTGGTTGTAGGGAAGAGGAGGTAATTACTGAACCGTCAGCTTGACCTCGGTGACAGAAAAGGTAATGGAGTCACTATTTAAAGAGAGAATTGGTGAATACCTTATAGCCAGCAGTCTCCAAGACTGGAAGCACCAAGATATCCCATTGGCGAGAATGCTGACCTCCCCCACAGCGACAGCACAATACTGACACAGGTATTGTGCTGCCTCTTATATCGCTGTTTTCTGTGGGGGGCTGTGCCCCCCCCCCACACCCCTCATGCAGTGGGCTCTGCCCCCCCGCAACCTCCGGACGCTAGGATTCCAACTCCAGGTTGGAGTTGGTCTGGGGAGGGGGTGGAACACTGTGGGAAGGCGAAACACAGATAAAGGACCATTACCACGAATGCTGCCGTACTGGTCTTTTTCTGTGTTTCGCCATCAGAGTGTTGACCACAAGGGGTGCTATGTCCAGGATCAGAGGCAACATGGAGTCACAGAGGGGCGGTCCTGCAAGACTAATCTAATTGAGTTTTTAAACTGGGTGACAAGGGTGGTGGACCAGGGAGGGGAAGTGGACATGACCTACTCTATCTGGACTTTAGCAAGACTTTCAACACCATCCCACACAGAAGGCTGGTGAACAGACTAAGCAGTGTTGGGGTGGGTCCTAAATTAGTAAAATGGGTAGAAAGTTGGCTTAGCGACAGAAGCCAGAGAGTGGTAGTAAATGGGGTTCATTTGGGAGAGGGCAGGGTGGCAAGTGAGGTGCCACAGGGGTCAGTATTAGTCCCGGTTGTCTTTAATATCTATATTGGTGACACTGAGATAGAAGTGAAAGGGAAGGTGTGCCTGTTTGCAGATGCTACAAAAATCTGCAATAGGGTAGACACACCAGGAGGTTGCAAAGAATGAAGGGGGACCTGGGGAAATTGGAAGAGTGGTCAGGAACTTGGCAATTGAGATTCAATGCCAAGAAATGCAGAATCATGTACTTAGGTCAGAAAAACACATGGGCCACATATGAACTGAGGGGAAGTAATTACAGAAACAGGGCAGGAGAGGGACCTAGGGGTTATAATATTGGATGACCCAAAGGTGGCGAAGCAATGTAATAAGGCAGTGGGAAAGGCAAATCGTATGTTGGGCTGTATAAGGAGGGGTATAACCAGTAGGTGGAGGAAGGTGATACTGCCCCTATATAAATCGCTGGTGAAATCCCACCTGGAGTATGGGGTACAGTTCTGGAGGCCTCATCTCCAAAAGAATACAGACAGGATGGAGAGGGTACAAAGGAGGGTAACCAAAACAATGCAGGAAACCCTATGAGGAAAGACTAAGGGATCTAGACTGTACTCCCTGGATATCAGGAGAGAGGAGGGGAGCCCAGGAGGGGAGACATGATTGAGACATTCAAATACCTAAAGGGAATAAACAAGGTACAGGGAGGGAGCATCTTTCAAAGAAAAAGAAAGATGTCCAAAGACTAGAGGTCACAATATGAGGTTGGAAGGGGGAAGGATCAGAGAGAACAGGAGAAAGTACTTCTTCATGGAAAGGGTGGTAGGCCCCTGGAACAGACTCCCAGTGGAAGTGGTGGGGGCTAAAATAGTTACTGGATTTATGAAAGTATGGGACAGACACATGGGTATCACAAAAACTGGTTGGGAAGGAAACCAGGAGCCTGAACAAGGTCTGGGGATACCACTGGTAGGGGAAGGGGGTGTGAGGGCAAAGGTTGGTGACCATGTAGGGTCTGCAGTTTTATATTAGGTAGGAAAAAATAGGCAGACTGGATGGGCCAGGTGATTCTTTTCTGATGTCACCCTCTATGTTGCTGTGTTCCAATGTATCCTCTTCACTAAGCTTTACCCAACAATAGATGGTAACTGTCCTTATTGGAATGAACCCCTTCCTGATAACCACTTTAACTGGGCCAAAATGCGGGCTAAAGTGTGGGCAAAGAGTGGTCGACACTGTTGACCACACTTTGCTCCTCAATACACTAAGTTGGCATGGCATTACTGGCCCAGCACAATCTTGGTTCAACTGCTACCTGACAAGTAGGCTACAACAGGTAAAAGCTGACGGATCCCTTTCCTAGCTTCTCTTGCTCAAGAGAGGAGTCCCACAAGGCTCAATTCTTGGACCTCTCCTTTTCATGATTTACATTAATACTATCGGGAACAACATCAGCAAAGCAAAATTACACCTGTTCGTGGATAATACAGTTATATATACATCCAAACCATCAGCGACAGAAGCACATGCAGAGCTCCAGTCCAAGTTTGACCTTCTACAGCTCAGCCTGGTGCAGTCCAAACTCCTCTTGAATGCTAAGAAAACTAAAGTTATGTATTTCCACTCCAACCATATGTCCTCCATCACAAAAGCTCTGGAATCCCTACCTCCCATCATGACTCTTCTTAATGACGACCTCAAAATAGTCAATACTTTTAAATACCTGGGCTGTGACCTTGATCAACATCTAACATTCTCAGCTCACATTGCCTCTCTTGCAAAAGATCTGCGACAAAGACTTGGCTTCTTCTACAGAAACAAATCCCTCTTCCCTACCGAAGCCAGGAAACAACTGGTCCAAACCACTTTCATCTCACTCTTGGACTATGCCGATCTACTATATGCTTGCTGCCCTGATTCTCTGCTACACTAGGTAGATTCACTTTGCCATCGAGCAATTAGATTAATTTCTAACACCCACTGGCATGCACATCACTGTGATCTGTACGCCTCTTAGGTTGGACCTCTTTAGCGACCAGACATCTTATCCACTCCCCTAACCTGGCTCTACAAAGCTGTTCTGTGTAGACTCCCCCATACATCTCTAATCTCTTTCTGCAGTCTGCCTGCTTATATCCCCTACTCAGTAATTCATATATTATGCTAGATGTACCAAGCTCTCGCTCCCGTTTCTGAGATATGGCCCTAAGTTGTGGGCTACCGGCCACCTGGAACAAAGCCCAGGCTAAACTCAAGCTTCAACATCTAATTATCCTGAATAGCTTCAAAACATCAGCTACCAGCAGTTTATCTGATACATGCACTTGTCACTGATTAAAACCCAGTTACTCTAAAAAACCTTATACCTCTTTTCACTTCTGACCCTGCTTCGGCCTCACCTTCCAACCCTCACCCATCCTCCTTCACAATCTCCATTCTCTGCATTCTGTTTTCTTCCTGTCTCCCTTCTTACCTGCCTTCTACCTCATTGCCCTACTGTGTCTACTACCTCTCTATTTACAGTTGACTCTTGCTATATCCTGCAACCTGGTTTTGTGACTGCCTTGTGTTCCACCATATATTACTGCTTAGTTCTACTGCATGGAAGTTCACTTGTACATAATGTTGACTGCATGTAGATGTACACAAATGCTGAGAGTTTCTTCATATATTCTGTATAATGTTACCTATATTTACTATGTACAGTATATGCCTTGTTTACATTTTCTTAGTATATGACTTATGTGCTCAGGACCTCCTTGTAAATGAGCCTGCTCAAAGGAGTATTTCCCTGTCAGTAAACTGAACTGAACTGAACTAAAGACTGGTCAAATCTCTATACCTTTATTACTCAAGATAAACTTTGCCTTACACAATTTCAGATTCTCCATAATCTTTATTATACTCCTCATAAGTTAGCTAGAATGGGGAAAACTGCAAACAAGCACTTGCACCCAATGTGGGTTGGATGACTTTACTTTATTGCATATATTTTGGAACTGTAGCAAAGTTCAAGGTTTATGGCAAATGATAAAGAACAGGGTGGACCCTCTTCTAGGTCTTGATGAACTGTTTACGCCAGAAATTTGCTTAGTTGGTGACTTCCATGGCACCTCTGTGAAGGAAAAGAAATACAATATTGCTATGGTAACAATGACTAAAGAGGCTGGTCCTTCGCCATTGTCTGGATCAAGATGTCCTTTCCTATAACAAATGGCTAAAAGAACTTCTGTTCAGTCTTAGACTAGAAAAAATAATTGCAAATATCCATAATAAACTCACTCTCTATGAAAAGAGATGGAGCAAGCTTCACACCATACATACTCTCCCAAATAATTAATGGAACAAAAGACACTGACCCCACCTATATGTCTAGTTAGCCCCACTTCATTGTGGTTTCTAAGTATAAAATCATTGTCATTGTTGTACCGATATCATAACACTGCTCTCTATTGTACTACTCTGCCTATTAATGTACCCATTTGTCTTTTACACACACTCCATGTATAGAGGATGTATTTTGTATGTTTGGTTTTGTGTTTTCTTGTGTGAACTTACACTATAAAATAAACTCAATTAAAAAAGAAGACTGAGAGGGGACATGGTCTCAGTCTTCCACATACCTGAGTATTGACAAGATTGAACACATAGAGATGTTTTGTCTGGTCTCTTCCAGTTGGACATAGAGATAGGCCCTGAAGCTCAGTATTGGTAAATTCATGCGTAATGAAACAATACAGGCCACTTGCTCTCCCAGAGGGAGGTGAGCCTATGGAACAACCTAACACTAGAGATAGTGTGTAACCCTCTTGCAAATGGGGTTCCTAAAAATGCCAGCCTGGGCTTACTTTAGCCCTTCACCTGCTGTTCTCCTCCTGCTGCCTCCCGGGCTCCTCCTGTTTTGGCCACCAATTTTTTCTGGTCCCCCAGGTCTGCTTTGCCCCTCTAGTGCCCTGCTATGCCTCCCAAATGAAAATCCAGCCCCTCGGGGTTTAAAAAACGCCACTCGCGAGCACCCATATAAAAGATGCTGCCTCCAAGGCAAGAATTGCATTGCAAGCTCCTGCTTTAAAAGTGCTGCCTCCAGAGCAGCGGGAATCACGATGGTGTAAAATGTGCCTTCAAGTTAAACTGCTTGGTTTGCGGTCGCCTCGGGGACTGTGCTATTGGTCCCGGGATCCCTTCCACCTAATTGGGACCCGGAGACCATGGACAGGCTGCTGGGGGGCTGCTCCTGTGGAAATTTAAAGAGTTTGACCAGGGTTCATTTAAATATGCCTGAGCCGGGCCCTGGTCATCCCTATAAAGCATAACTGTGTGTGTGGCTGCCTCCAGGGTAGCCCTAATCGGCCTCGGCTGAAAAAGTAAAGAAAGTAAATGTTTTTTAACTTGTGAACTTGTTGCTGCATATGGGGATGTATTGTACATGTGGGGGAGAGTGTTTTCAATTAGAATAAATACTTTTTCCCTGGCAATTGCAGTACTTCGGGACTGTTGTGTGTTAGCCTGTCAGCTGCTTCATGGGGAGCTTTTCTAAGTGCAGTAGTGACAGGAAAACTAGTGGAGCCACATTCTTCGTCTGTGCAGTGTCTGCAAATACAGCCTCTGGGCTAAAGAACTGTAGGGCATTGGGACAAATACCTTTTATTCTCTGGCTGCACCAGGGCATTGTTTCAGGACTATATCTGTTCTGCTAAAGAGAGAGTGGGTTAAGCATCCACAGCCAATGGAAGAGCCAGGAAAATAAAGCCAAGACTTGTGGGACATTTACTACACCCCATGGGAAAGTACCAAGTGTTCATTGGGACTTACAGGGACTAGTGTTTAAGGGCCAAAACTGGGAGCCTGTAATGCATCTAGTGAGGTTCATGCATAATTCATTTTGGTGACTGACAAGTGCTCCAGCAACTCAGGGAGGAAGTATCATATTACAGCAGCCAATCAGGGATCGCAGAGCAGCCCTATAAGAGACACTGTTTTCTAGCTGTGCAAGCTGGACCTCCCCACGGGGATGGGGACTCAGGCCCCTGAAGAGCAAAATGGGCCTAACAGACAAGTTGGAGCCTCTCCTTGTGGGAGAGGGCTCTCCTCCTTCCAGAAGAAAGAATAGTGGCAGCTTGAAGCAGAAACTTCTAGCCTGGAGGTTGCCAGAAAATGTCCTCCAGGGCTAGATCCAGCCTTCCACGTGGTGAGAAAACATGGGCCAGCAACTTTATGAAGCTGGCTGTGAGAGGGCTGAAACTGCCTCAATGGTGAGAGTGCTGATGAAAGAATTAATTCCAGAAGAGCTAGCAGCAACTTACAAATTGCTACCGAGGTCTGAGTGAGTAACCCTGGGTTAACAAAGGCTGAGTTAAAGTATCTGCATGGGGCAGCTCTGCCCATGGTGACTAGTTTTAGCTACTGTTAACCATGTGAATGTGCTGACAGTTATTCATATAAATGTGCAGGAAGGTTAGTCAAGTGTTTGAGACAGTGAGAGCTGCAAGAGCCAGCACAGAGCCACATGGACAATCAGTCATGGTCTGAGTTAATGTATCTACAGTGTCTGGTAAAGGAACAGGATCTTGAGGCAAATCAAGTAAGGTAGTCTATGCAAACAATGCAGTTTATACAGCAAGCGTATGCGTCGCTGGAACCCTAGCATCTGTTTTGCCACCAAGCAAAGGTAGTCAAGGCCTAGTGATTGAATGTGTTCAAGTGTTGCGCAAATGGTAGTGGGTCATGCCTCAAGCCCACTCTCGTATGAAAAGTCTCCAGACCAAAGAGCTCAGTCAGACTATAGTCCAGTGTGAGAAAACAAGTCACAGAGAAATTGGCCTTGTGTATGTGTGAAATCAAAGCTCCATGTGATGTAAATGTACTGAATGCATTCTAACCTCAGAATCATATAAATGTGTGTAGCCCCCTTGGGGGCGCTATCCCAAGGGCTACTACCCCTGCCTGCCCTAACTGTAGCAGGGTGAGGGGCCCAGATCCATTGGCGGGTGCCTCCACCCAGAGGTCGGGGTTAGAACAGTCGAGGTTGACTCGGTCACAGCCCTCTGGGTTGCTGCAACCCCCCTTTCTTCCCACTAGTGGCCCATGCAGTTCAATTTCAGAGTACTTGCCATATACACTTACCCCCCCCCCCCGGCTAGAACCAGTCAGCTCACTCCGGGGACCCCCCTGGAAAGTACAGTACAGTTACACCACCTTCACTATGCAGTATTTCACCATTAATACACAGACTAGCCAGTGTACTTTTGCAAAACAAACAATCTGATTTATTTGAGGGAAGATAACAAGGACCGGGGGGGATCAGGCTGATTAGCTTACCACTACCATATATATAAGCATCTATCTATGGCTCTGTGCACAGGCCTAACCTATTAATTACTGTCTATGGGTACCCAAGCCCTAATGGCTAGTTCCTCGATGCAGCTGGTTGGGGCCCTGACACAAGCGAGATTTAATTCCTGAGAAGATTAGATGGAGCCAGAAAGCTCAAGTAGTGCAGTCAGCAATATAACAAAATGATTTGGCCTTTGTTTGTAAGCTTTAACAGGGAGCTACCCTGATCCAGTACTCACAACTCCAGCAGACGACCACTCCTTCACCACTTGCAGGGCTGAGCCTGGGCTTCAATGGGCTTCTCACACATTTATATGGAAACAACAGAGGGGTACCATACCAGGCAGCTGCTTCCAGGACCTGAACTAACTCACAGCAAATGCGGGCGTTTCACTGCAGCTCCAACGTCCTGACAGACCGAGCGTGATTCAGCAGATTCTCCAGTCCTATTCAGGTGAAGCCTGGTAGGTAGCTGTGCTTGTACACAGCCTCCTCTGACTGCAAGCCTGTGGATTTGATTTGTGGAGCGCTGGCAATGCAAAACAGCCGCCTAGGCCTTTCACGCGCTTCCCGAGTGAACACTCAATGGTGCAGAAGCTCAGAGCTCCCTTCTCCTTCACTGTCATAACGCATTTGCCCCTAACAGCATGGGGCAATCCTTACAGCTCGGGCGCTACCCGATCCCATTGGCTGGTTACACATGCCAGTCACTTTAGTCTGGTCCTCAGTGGTGCGAAAAGGTGCCATGGCCCATAATGCCACTTCCAAAACTACAAGCGGTGCCCCCATTGGTCATCTGGCTCCATCCAGAGTCCTGATTCCGGGTTGGTCACCTCCACTCCATTTCCAGTGCCCCCTTAGCTGCTATTGGACCCCCTTCCACACAGTCCAGGTCCAATATAGAGGGGCACAACATAAAGTCCCAGCTGCAATAAAAGGGAGTTAGGTAAACTGTAATTTCGCCAACACTATATGAGTTCCTATAGGGAACAACTACATCTTTCAGGTGGGCTCCCTTAGCAGCTCCTAGCGACTGCAGAAACAGAGCGATCAGACAGCAGTCCAGGGTGGGACTCGAGCAGGGAAACCCAGTCCTCCCTTTGAACCACTAAAGCTGGCAAACAGGCAGCTCTTAAAGAGACAGTACTGGAGGCATTAAAAGCACTCACAACCCCCACATTTAGCGGCCTTACGCCGAACACCAGCCAGGCATGGAGCATTCAAGCAAGCTCTGGGAAGGCTTCAAGGAACCCCCATTTGTAGGGGGGTTACATGTGCAGCTAGGTATATGAATGTACTGGATGAGAAAGTAACCCGGATGTGTCTTTTTTAAGTGTTTGCTGCCAAGGGACAAGGTCCCACCAAGGGGCTGAGATGTCATGTTCTACTCTGTACAGGTTGTTCCATCCTTGCAGTCATCGTTGGGGCATCAGCGGCTGTTAGCTTTGCCAGCATTTTGGTCCTCGAGGAGGAGCCTGCCAGCAGAAGCACTTGCAACCCAAATCAAGATACAAAACTGTGAGTAAGGCAGGGCAATCTCTGCAGTACAGATCTAAGGCTTATAAATAGTTCAGCTTAAAGAGCATAATAGAAATAAAAATTCTACCTCATGTCAATCTTTTAATAATGGGCCCCAACCTCTTATGCTAGCCAACATGCAGCAAAGTGTCTATCAGGCCTGCACCCTTTTAGGGACAGCATTACTGAACTCCCAGGTCGTGTGGGTTTGAGGGGTCCTTGCACAGTTGAGGTACTGGTACCAGTGTGGGTAATAATGATAATCGTTTATGTAACATCTGATTTGTCAGCAGCTAGATAGCCAGGGCTCTGGGTATCATAAATCGAATGATAAATGTGATTATCTTTTTGTCTAGTAGTATGCAACCACCTAGCTGGAGGGTTCACCAGAAAACCAAACTAATCTGTGTACATATGTAAATAGTAATCAGATAACCTCAACTCCACATCCCTGTTCCTAACTCCTTATACCCCGAAATAAATCCCTTGTTATTGTTGTTGAAATATTTGGTGTGAGCATATTACTGGAGAGAGCCTTTAAATGCAAAGTATTGAAATGTGGGAAAATGTTTAGTAGGGCATGTCTGGGGAAAGTTAATGGTTATTGTGGGTGGTATAGCATCTTGGGGGGCTATACCTTTTACCGGCTCACCCACATAAAGCACCCTGAGTGGAGGCACTGTGCAAAGGTTTTAAAGTATGGTTATCAGTCAGCGAACCCAAACCCCTCAGCCTAGCTTGTAAGTAGTAGGCAGGGGTGTAACACTGGGGATAGTGCCACCCAGGGGTTACAAGTGAATATGAAAAGAGTACGGGGCTACAGGCCTTCAAGGTAAGCCTGAGAAAATCTCTGCTCGCCAAAGTAATCAGCAGGTATCCTGCATAGTAGAGGGGGTGGGAATCCCTAAGACACAGAATCATAGACTGTGACGGCAGAAAAAGACCACTGGTTCCTCCAATCTGCCTATAAACCATAACAAACCCAGGACCTATTGTCCATACAGAGATCTAACCCACACTATCCACCCCCATGCTTCCTGCCCTTCCACAATCATTCTGAGAAACCACTAAACCCATCCCTCTCTCCCAGCCATGTTTGAAATCATTGATAGTATTGATGTCCACTGCATCAGCTGGCAGATTGTTCCATGGTTCCACCGCCCTTTCTATAAAATAAAACTTTCTTACGTCCCTCATAAATCTCCCCCCATTAGTTTCCACTCGAGCCCCCGTGTTCTTGATCCACTACTAATGCTAAATAGTTCCTTGCAGTTTTTTGTATATTTATATGCTTTATCACCCCTAACCAGTTCCTCACAGTTTACTTTATTCATTCCTTTCAGGAACTTGAAGGTCTCTATCAAATCTTCCCTCTCTCGAATGGCCTCCAGTGAATACATGTTCAGTGCCTTGAGCCGTACTTGTAAGATCTGCCCTGCTGGCTCTGAATCATTTTGGTCACCCGATGTTGCACTGTCTGCAGCTTGTCCTTATCTTTCTTTATATGAGGACTCTAGAACAGAGCACAGTACTCCAGGTGGGCCTCCCAGTGATCTATACAGAGGTAGTAATACCTCCTTCCTTCTGCTGTCAGTACCCCTCCCTATACACCCCAAAATCCTGTTTGTGTTACTGTAGGCCTTGTTATACTGGTTTCATTGTTTTAAGGAATCACTGATGATGACCCATAGGTCTCTTTCCTCAGAGATCATGCACAGCTTTACCCCCCTATCCAGTACTCTGTGCTCAGGTTCTTGTTTCCTATGTGTGTGTAAAAAAGATAAGGACAGGCTGCAGACAGTGCAACGTAGGGTGACCAGAAATGATTCAGGGTCAGTAGGGCAGATCTTATGAGGATCGGCTCAAGGCATTGAACATGTACTCACCTGGAACTTCATTGAAAATGAGTCTTGCTCAATTGAATGTATTCCATTATTCTTTTGAATAAAAAATGATTTACTACTACTACTACTACATCACCTTGCACTTTCTGGCATTGAATTTTAACTGCCAAACCTTTGACCACCTCTTTAGTTTTGCAAGTCTTTCTGCATCTTCCTAACCCCCTCCTCACTGTCTACCCTCCACAGAACTTAGTGTCTTCTGCAAAGAGACACATCTTGCCCTGGATTCCTTCTCCCATGTCACTAATGAACATATTGAAAAGGACTGGACACAGGACTAATACTTGTGGCACCCCACTGGTGACCTCCCTGTCTTCTGATATGACTTTAACCATAACCCTGTACTGTCTACCTTCCAACCAGTTTCTCAGCCATCTAACTGTATCTTTTGCTGTACCCAGATTCTGTAGCTTCTTCAGCAACCTTCTGTGAGGCACAGAGTCGAAGGCCTTGCTGAAATCAAAGAAGAGTGAATCCACAGCATGGCCTTTTTCCACTACCCTTGTTACTCAGTCAAAGCATACTATCAAGTTAGTCTGATAAGACCTTCTTGCCACCAACCATGCTGTTTACTATCTTGGAGTTCATTGCTCTCCAGCTAGATCACGAGATCCTCTTTGACTAGTGTCTCCATCAGGTTACCCACAATAGAGGTAAGACTGATAGGTCTATATGTCTGTAGTTACCTGGTTGCTCGTTGACCCCCTACCCCATGGAGCAGGACTACGTCTGCTACCCTCCAGTCTTTTGGAACTACCTCTTTCTGAACTAAGCTATTAAATAGCACCACCAGGGTTTCAGTTAGTTACACTGACAATTCCTTGAGTGCCCCATCTGGCCCCAGGGCCTTATCTATCTTTATAGGGCCGCTAACCCTTTCCAAACCCTGTCACTGGTAAATACTTACTGCCTCATCTCATGGATCCTCTTACAGCTGCCTTAATACCACTGTCTGGCAGAGACCCACTGTCTTCCCTTGTGAATACAGAGCAAAAGTAGTCTGCTTTCTGCTCATGCCCCTCAATTGCCCTCCCTTCCTCTATTAGCCTAACAATTCTTCCTCCCTTCATGTTGTACATGTTTGCACATAATACTTTTTTCATCCCTGCTTATGCAGCAGAGGAATGTACTGTACATGATGGACCTAGTGTCACTCATGTTAAAATGTTACTGTGTATATTATTTTGAGGGAAAATAGCTATTTTGTCCACTTGTTCTGCAGAGATTATTTTAAAAACTACAAGGAATTCCTGTTTGAAATCTGTCAGTTCATTAGGTACTAGTTTAACATAAGTACATATTTAGTAAGTTTTGAAAGGGTTAAAATTTTAAATTATTTGTGTTTAAAGTTCACAGCATATGCAGTAACACAAAACAGGAAAACAGTGTGCTGAGAATGTAAGGCAGTAGTTTTTTTTTTCAGTTACCACCAAGTTTTTACAGACTTTAAATTTGGCTAAATGTCACAAATTACTAAACATTTTATTGAAAAACAAACTGTAGAATGCCGTGTTGGTCCTAGTAAGAACAAATCCAGAACAAATGGTTTGCTACCTTTTACTGGACCAACAAGGATGTTACAAAAACAACAAATAGCTTTAGCTATCAGACCAACAAGTCCTTCTTCGGAAACTTAATGACCATTAAGCTTCCGAAGACGGACTTGTTGATCCGAAAGCTAAAGCTATTTGTTCTTTTTGTAACATCCTTGTTGGTCCAATAAAAGGTATCGGACCATTTGTTCTGGATTTAAAAATGTTATTGGGAGTGCTGTCCTCACATTACTGTACTTGTACAATAAGAGGTAAGGAACAGGCATTTTAGGTCCTTTGTTGTAAATTATAAAAGTCTGTAATTGTATCTGACAATTTTTTTTTTTTTAAATTGCAATTTTATTGATTTTTAACATTGTGCAAAAACATAGCAACGGGTAACAAATGACAGAAAGAAAGTGAGATATACAGCTAACATGAAAATAGCCTGTATACATTCCTGTGTTTGCATTATAAACAAGCATTTGTCAATGCCGAATGTTGTCTTGCTGGCACCGGCATTGGTAGTGCAGGAATTAGAGAGAGATGCATAATAGGAATGGCAGTGAAGTATGGAACTGACGTCAACCCCACCCCACCCTGCAGAGAGTGACAGGCATTGAGATGTGCCTTTGGGCTGTAGGCCATAATGCTCATGCCAGTTCACCTCACCCTACTCTGCAGGCTCTGATAAGTGTTGTGTTGTGCCTTGGGGTCGTCGGGACTTACACTCACCCCATTCCATAAGGAAGTACGTTGAGATGGGTGCAGTATAGGAGAATGGGGTGAATTTGGGGGCCTAACAGTCCAAGGCACACCATGATGCCTGTCAGTGGCTGCAGGGTGGGCGGTGGAATAGTGTGAACATTACAGATGACAATCCAAAGGCACTCCCCGATGCCTGTTAGTCTGTACAAGGTGGGACGTTACGGTTAGAAACCCTAACGCCCTAAGTGTTTGTTGGTATTTGCACTCCAAATTTTCAACATGGCCTTTTCGTGACCCCACCTCAAGAAAGCATTTGGGACCTCTGTTCATGAACAGTGGTGCTGTGATTTTGTTAATCTGTCCAGAATGTTGATTTCCCACAGTGACCGCACCATTCTGCGCCACGTGTGAAAACACAGTTTGGGCAGGATGTGAAAAATGACAGCTGCACCATGCATTAGGAGGTGTGAAGAGATGGCAATTTTAAAAATCTGGAGTGTAAATATTAAAAATTCTTGAAGTTATGAGCGTGTGTGAAAACTGCGCAATGCACGCTCGTCACACAGTTATTTTTTGGAGTTCTTTCACCAAATTTTTAACATAGGCATTTTGTGACCTCTGCTCATGAACAGTGGCACTATGATTTTCTTAATCTGTCCTGAATGTTGATTTCTCAGTGCAACTGCGCAATTGTGGGCCAGATGTGTGAAACCACATTTCGGGCAGGATGTGAAAAATGACAGCTGTACTGTTCATATGGAGGTGTGCAAAAATGACAAAAAATCTAAAGTAAAAATATTAAAAATTCTCGAAGTTATGACAATGCATGGAAACTGTGCAATGCATGCTCGTAACATAGTCATTTTGTGAAATTTTGTCACCAAATTTTCAATATGTTGTTCTTATTTATTAATTTGTACTACTACGATTATCTGTACTTTTGTCTTGTACTCTCCCAGGCCATGCCTGAAAATAGGCAGGATTGTTGCCTAGCGCACTTACCCGGTTACCAAAAGCTAATAAATAAATAAATAAACATTGGCATTTTGGGACCTCTGTTCATCAACAGTGTTACTGTGATTTTCTTACTCTGTCCCAAACATAGTTTTCCTACAGCAACTGCGCCATTGTGTGCCAGATGTACAAAAACACATTTCAGGCAGGATGTGGAAAATGACACTGTACTGTTCAATGTTGAAAATCTGGAGTAAAAATATTAAAAATTCTAGAGATTCACGAGTGTGTGTGGAAACTGCAAATGCTGGCTCATGCTCAGTCATTTTAGATTTTTTCACCAAATTTGCAACACAGGCTTTAGGAGACCACCTCATGAACAGTGACACTGTTGTTTTATAGCTCGGTCCCAAAAGGTGATTCCACGCAGTGACCATGAAATCACCTTTCGGACCGAATAACGAGATGACAGTGACTGAATTCATGAGGTGGGTCCTAAGAACCCTATATTGAAAATATGGTGCCAAATTCACAAAAATGGCCGAGATATGCACCAAAGTTGAAAAAAACATTTATGCCATTATACAGCTTACCGGCATTTCTTCAGTTCGCGGTCAGTTTTGAAGAGTGCAGATGTATTCCCAGTCCACTGAAGATCATTGCGCCAGGCTCTGGAGGTAAGTATGGGATGAGGGGGGGATGTGTGGAGGTGGGGTACACAGAGAGTGGGCGCGGGTTGGGGGAGGCGCACCAGACATGTCAAGGGACCTGTTTTCTCATTGTTCCGGTAAAAACAAATTAAAAAAAAACCATAAAGACAACTCAGGTCGGTTTCCTTATTTTGCAGGCGGATGGCGACAGCCGCCACCATCTTTTATTGAAATGTTACACCAGGCAAGGCACGCCCTGCAATGAGGGGCAGCTCCCTCATTGCAGTGGCTAAATCATTTTAAGTTGGTGGCACACTTTTGCGCTGCTGTCATAGACATGTAACCCCTAGGTGGCACTATCCCAAGGGCTACTACCCCTGCCTGCTTGGCTAGGAGCAGGTTAAGGGGCCTGAGTTCTGAAATGGGTGTCTCCACCCGCAGGTCAGGGTTGGTAGTGGTCAAGCTAACCTGGGCACAGCCCTCCGGAACACTGTAACCCCCCTCTTTCCTTACTAGTGGATGGAACAATACACAATAATCACTTTCACAGTACCCCAATACATCACACAAGTACCCACACTTCTTGCACTTACCACAATGGCTTTCCTCTGGTTCGACCCTGGGGACCTCTGTAAAACAAGGTTATACACAGCAAATGACAGCAGTATAGTACTCTTGCACAAACTGGAACCACAGTCAGGGTAAATGCAAAAAGAGTTAGATCTGATTTATTTAAGGGACTTGGACAAGGGAGGGAGATAATCAGGTTAATTTGCTTAAAGGCTGTATAAATCAAACAGTTATGCATGCACTTCAGGGTCCGTAAACAGTCACACACTCTGGGTACCCCAGCTGAAGAAGAGGTGGGCTAGCCAGGGTCGTTGCCCAGGGTAGGCCAGCATCGCAGCTGGTTGGGGCCCTGTGATGGAAGAAAACAACATGCACCACACACACTAATTGTAATTTGGAGCCGGAGGGCTGAGTTCATTAAAGAAAAGAAACAGCAAGACAATCAGATGACACACTTAGATTAAGCTGTTGTTGCAGGGAGCTACCCTGATGGTTACTCATGATACACAAGACTGGACACAGGCTGGACGAAAACTGAGACTGCAGGTGGTTGATTTGGAGTGCCAGGAGAAGCAGGGCCCACACGATTCGCCAAGGTGTCATTCCTGTTCAAGCTTGGAGCAGGGGCTGATCCCCAGGCAAGTTTCTCGTCGGTGGCTTTCTCTGTGCAGTGGGATAGTCTGGCAGGACCAATGTGGCATGGCCCAGAACGAATAGAGATGAATGCAGATTCAGTCCAATTAGGCTGGATAAAGCTTCCAGCAAGCAGAACACAGTTCACGCAGTGGGGAACCAAATCACGACCCACTTTCAATACGCAGCACATTTACATGTAAAGGATCCTATGGTACCAGCAAGCAGAACACAGTTCACACAGTGGGGAACCAAATCACAACCCACTATAAACACACAGCACATTTACATGTGAGGGATTCTACTATACCAGGCAAACCACTCTCCGGTCACAATCGCAAAGTCTCTCCACACACCGGGAGTTTAGAGGTAGCTGGAAATCCTGACAGGCCGATGCATTCAGCAAATCTTCGGTCTTCTTCAGGTTGATCCTGGGCACAACTCAGTGGCTTATTTCGTTCTTACAAACTCGGATTCAGTCCAAACTGATTCTCTTCTCCCTCTCAGGGGCAGCACGCAGGCATGCAGGCCAAAACTCAGGCCTTTCCAAAGAGACTGTCTCGAGCTGTTGCTTCTTCAGCTCCCAACTTAGATCTAACTCAACTGCCAGCAAGCCTGGGAATTTCCCCAAGATCCAAGAGGTTCGATTGGCTGATTCATCTGTCAATCACAAAAGAAGCTCCCCCTTCAGGTGCAAATAGGGGCCAAAAGCCCAAAACTACAATTCCTACAGATTCTGACTCCAGACAGCTCCTGTAGTCTGGCTGCATTTTAGGTCCCACCAGTACTGATTGGTCCAATTCAGCAGTCCCGGGCCAAGATAGTGGAGATAAACAAAATAGTCCTTGCTGCAAAGAAGGCAGGTTAGACAAACTACATTATCATTATCACTCTAAATGATTTTCAGCAAATAGTTACATCTTTCAACAGAGCTCCATCTCAGATTACTTATGACTGCAATTCAGGCAGCTCTTTAAGAGACAGTACACAGAGGCTATACAGGCACTCTCTGGCAATCACATTTAAACTGTTAAAACGCAGGACACCAGCCTGGCAGTGAGCATTTAGGCAAGCTCCAGGAAGACTTTTCGGGAACCCCCATTTGTGTGTGTGGGGGGGGGGGGTGACACCCTTCCCTTTCTGGAGAAAACTTGACGTCCGCGTCAAGTCTGTACCATCACAATATTGCAAATGCAAACTATACGAGACATTTATACCATTAGCATGTTATGTAAGTGACATCTTATGCATCAGTCAACGTAAACTTATACCTTTACTATACATATTCTCTACACTTCACAATACTATATCCATTCTGACAATACATTAGGCATATTTCACACAAGTCAGTTGAACATTACTATACTAAATTGGATAATAACTTTTTGTACATTAAACAGAGTAAGAGGGGACCCTTCCCTATCAGCTAACTTGGGGCTAGACTGAGCAGGGGCACCATACCTAGAGGGCAGAACAATCAACCTGGAATTGGTACTTAGACTCAGTTTGGGCAGTGAGCTCTGGGAAACATAAACCCCTTTGTGGACCACATTGACAGGCAAATCCACTGGCCTCCTGGGAGAATCATAACTGAAGTGTACTACTGGCTTGACAGCTCGGCCAGTCTTTCTGAGGGGGACAACTACAGTCTCTGTACTCTCAGCACTGGTCTGGGAACTCTTGTCACTTGTGAGGGGTGCCTCTGTTTGGATGGGAACGTCTAAACTTGGGGCACTGTTGGCTTCTTGCTCTGCAGGCTCTGTTTCTATAACACTTTACTCATTTTGCAAACGCTCAGGCACAATCAAACGTTGAGGCACCGAAGGGAGGTTGTCAGCACTCTCATAGCATTCTTCAAGTTCTGATATGTCGCCAGAAAGACTCAAACCATCAGCCCCTCCTTCAGGCAAATCATACAGTTCCACAATACACAAGGAATCAGCATCTTCAGACGTGATACTTTGCACTTCACTTTCAGGGAGCATTGGCTCCAAGGACGAAGCTGGGGGGTTAGTCAGTCCAGAAGGCCCAGCTTCATCCCCGCAATTAGTCATAGGATTTCCTCGAAACAACTGACTCAATTCATAGGAGGGGTAATAGGCATTGTCACATTCACTTTTGTCTGAGGTAGACTGACAGTCACTATCATTCCGAACCTGCTGCAGGGGAAACCTTGAACTTGTAACCACTGGAGTAGGTCATCTCTGTCTCTTTCTTGCAGCAGCACAAGTCACTGGCCCAGGGGAATCGATCTCTGAGGGTTCAGCCTCAATTATGACTTGGCCGGTAGGTAGCAAGTGGTTATGGTGCATGGTCTTGACAGCTTTGGAGTTATTCTCTGTGCACACCTTGTACACGGGTAAATCATCCGACTTTCCAGCTACTACATGGGGGGAGATGATGCCACTGACCAGCAATTTTGTGTTTGCCATGCAGTCCCAAATTGTGTAGCAACACACGGTGTCCAGATCGAAGCTCTTGAGCCTTTACTTTTTATCATGCCTCTCTTTGTTGGCTAGATTTCTCTTGGTAGCCATTGTCTGGGCCAGTTGATAGGCATGGTTCGGTTGAGCTTTCAGTTTTTGTACATATTGCAGGTAGTTTTCGGCTCGGACCCCATCTGGAGAGACCCCAAAACAGACATCAACTGGCAGCCGGGCCTCTCTCCTGAACATGAGGCAGTAGGGGGAGAACCCGGTAGCATCATTTTTCGTGCAATTGTATTCGTGTACCAAGGTGCTAATCTGCTGGCTCCATTTATGCTTGTCTTTTGGGTGGAGGGTGCCCAGCATGTCTAACAGGGTGTGGTTAAATCATTCTGGTTGGGGATCTCCCTGCGGGTGATAAGGGGTGGTTTTTGACTTCTGCACCCCCCATAGAGAGAGCATTTCTTTGATTAGTCGACTCTCAAAGTCTCTTCCCTGGTCAGAGTGGATCCGCAAGGGGGCAACATAGAGGATGAAGAAATTTTCCACTAGCACCTTGGCCACAGTAGATGCCTTTTGATCTTTGGTGGGAAAAGCTTGTGAATATAATGTGAAATGATCCATAACAACTAACACATTGCCAGTGTTCTGCTGATCAGGTTCTAAACACAAGAAGTCTATGCAGACTAGTTCCATGTGAGTGCTGGTAATAATATTAACAAGAGGGGCAGCCCTCTGAGGCAGGGCCTTTCTTTGCAGGCAGCGACTACAAGTCTTTACATGGTGCTCAACATCGGCCCCCATTTTGGGCCAGTAGAAGCAAGATCGTACTAGGTCAAGGGTTCTGTCAATACCGAGGTGCCCCATGTGATTGTGGAGGGACTTCAGTACCAAATCTTTAAAGGCCGTGGGCAGGACCAATTGTTGCTTGTCTACTTTGCCACTATGATCCGCTGTCTTTCTATACAACAACTGATTGAGCAACTTCAATCTGGGGCCTTCTTTAAACAATAAAGCAGTTCGCAAGTCAGTGGAACGTAATTTAGACACATCTTTCCCCGCACGCAGGGCATCAAGTGCTGGCTGAATTATAGGATCTTGGGATTGAGCCCACTGAATGCTGTCATTGTCAAATTGAGGTAGTGTACTAATATCTAAAGCAGAGAAGTGTCAATAAGCAACCGGTATGCAGGTATCAGAAGGGCCCAAGCAATCTACTAAACAGTCCACTGTGTCCACAGACATCTGTTCATCTCTATCAGACTTTTGGCACAATGCTCGAATGTCAGGTTCGGACAGCCTGACCCAATCACTCTTGGAAGTGGGCCTTCGTGATAGGGCGTCAGCATCAATATGGTTCAGGCCCGGTCTGTATTTGACAGCATAATCATAGGTTGATAATGCAGAAAGCCACCGGTGCCCAGTGGCGTCTAACCTAGCTGAAGTCTGTACATATGTAACCCCCCCTACAAATGGAGGTTCCCGAAAAAGTCTTCCTAGAACTTGCCAAAATGCTCACTGCCAGGCTGGGGTCCTGCGGTTTAGCAGTTTAAATGTATTGCCAGAGAGCGCCTGTGTAGTCTCTATGTACTGTCGCTTTAAGAGCTGCCTAGTTTGCAGTAATAGTTAATCTAAAAGGAGGGACTGAGTGTTGTCATGCTCGAGTCCTGCCCACACTGCCAAGTAATCGATACATTTCTGCCATCGCTAATTGTGCAGAGGGAGCTCTGTTGAAAGATGTAACTATTTGTTGAGAATCATTTAAAGTGATAAAGATATTGTGGTTTGTTCTAACCTGCTTTCTTTGCAGCAAGGGGTTTATGCCTATCTCCACCATTTTGGTCCTGAACTGCCGAATTGGACCAATCAGTACTTGGGGACTCTAAAATGGAGACTGCTTATAGGAGTTGTGTGGAGTAAAGGGCTTGGGAATTGTAGTTTTGGACTGTTGGTGCCTTTTTGCAACTGAAGGGGGAGCTGTTGCTTTGACTGACGTCAAATCAGCCAACCAAACCTTTTGGATCTGAGGGAAATCCTCGAGCTGCCTGCTGTTTAGGCGGATCTAAGTTGGAAGCTGAGAGGAGCAGCTCGAGATATTCGAGCAAGCATCTGCATAGTTTTGAGTGGGAGAACTGTGGGAAGGCCTGAGTTGAGGCCTGCAAGTCTGCCTGTTGCCCTGAGAGGGAAAAGAGAATTTCTTTCGGACTGAGTCCGAGGTGGTGAAACCGAGTTAAGCCACTGAAGAGTATCCAGGCTCAGCCTACTAAAGACCAAAGATTTTGCTGCATGCGATCGGTCTGTTAGGAACTCCAGCTACTTCTGAGCTTCCGGTTTGAGCAGAGACTGTGCGATCGTGACTGGGGAGCATTTTGCCTGGTACAGTAAGAATACTGTGCATATAAATGTGCTATGTACTGAAAGAGGATCGCGATTTAGTTCTGCTTTGTGTGAACTGTGTGTTGATTGCTGGAAGCTGTGACCAGCACAAACGGACTGAATCCGCGGTTAGTTCCATGCGGTTGGGCCTTGTCACGAGGGCCTTGCAATACTACCCTGCTGCACAGAGAAGAACCATCGATGAGAGACCTGTCCAGGGATCAGCTCCCTGCTCCACGCTAGAACAGGAACGACGCCTCGGTGAATCATGTAGGCCCTGCTTCTCCTGGCACTCCAGAGAGTTCACCAGCTGTCTCAATTTTCATCCACCTTGTGTCCAGTCCTGGGTATCGTGAGTAACCACCAGGGTAGCTCCTTGCAACTACAGTTTAATTTAAGTGTGTCATCTGATTGCTTTGTTGTTTCTTTTCCTTCACGAACTGAGCAATCTGGCTCCAGATTACAAATAGTGTGTTGTGCAAGTTGTTTCTTCCATCGCAGGGCCCCAACCAGCTGCAATGCCGGCCTAACCCGGGCAATGGTCCTGGCTAGCCCACCTTTCTTCCACCTGGGTACCCAGGGAGCATAACTGTGTTAGGGACTCTGACTGCATGCACAGCTGTGTGAATGATAGAGCAATTAAGCTAATTAACCTGATTACCCCCCCTTCCTTGTTCAAATTCCCTGATTAAATCAGATTTACTTGTTTCTGCATTCAACCAGACTGTGGTTCCAGTTTGCACTCAGAGTATTGTACTGTTGCCATTTGCTCTGTCTAACCTTGTTTTACAGGGGGTTCCCAGGGTTACATCGGAGAAACCCTGGTGGTAAGTGCAAACTGTGTGGGTACTGACAAAGCATATCAGGGGTATTGTGAAAGTAATTATTGTGTACTGTTTTGGCCGCTAGCGGGGAAAGGGGGGGGGTTACAGTGTCCCGGAGGGCTGTGCCCAGGTTAGTTTGACCACTACCTTTCCTGACCGCTGGGTGGAGGCACCCATTTCAGATCCCAGGCCCCTTAACCTGCTACTAGCCAAGCAGGCAGGGGTAGTAGCCCTTGGGATAGCGCCACCTAGGGGTTACACATAGGTCAGCGGGTTATTGTCAGTCTTCACCAATATCTTTGCCCCATAGAGGTATTCATGAAACTGGTCAATGATGGCCCATTTTTGCTCAAGGGACTCCAACTTATGTACAGGGTAGTTTTGCTCTGATGGGATGAAGCTCCTACTGGCGAAAGCCACTGGTCTCAAACCATCCTCATGGTCTTGATACAGCACAGCTCCTAGACCCTGCAGACTAGCATCTGTATGCAGCACATAGGGTTTGGTGGGGTCAGCATAGGCGAGGATGGGGACGTGGGTGTGCTGGTGTATGACTTCGTGGAAGGCTGCTTCACAGTCGGGCGTCCAGCGGTGCCCGAAGAGTTCACCTGGGCAGAAGTATACTTTTTCTGGTCTTTGGCAGCCCGTTTCTTGTATTTATGATTGGTAGGAGGATAATCCTGGGTAAGATTTAATAGTGGGCAAATCACCTTGGAATAGTCCTTTATGAAACTGCGGTAGTAGCCACAGAACCCCAGGAAACATTGTAGTTCTTTCAAATTATGGGGGCTGGGGCCAAGTAGTTAGGGCTTCAACCTTACTGGGATCAGTCTCTATCCCTTCTGTAGATACTATGCACCCCACATACTTCACGGAGGTTTGGAAAAACTGGCACTTGTCAATGGACAGCTTGAGGCCGAAGTCTTCCAGTTGGTCTAGAACTTTAAACAGTTGGTTCTCATGCTCCTCTAGGATGCTCCCAAACACAATGACATTGACCAAGTACACCAGGCATTCCAGCAAATTCATATCTCCCACCACACGTTCCATTAGTCACTAAAAGGTGGTCGGGGCACCTGATATCCCCTGTGGCATTCTCAAAAATTCGTAGAACCCCAAAGGACAGATGAAGGCTGTTTTCTCATGGTCCTCCGGGGCCATTGGAATCTGGTAATATCCGCTGCGAAGATCCAACACCGATAACCATTTGCTCCCATTCAAGCAGTCCAGGGCATCCTGTATATGAGGCATAGTGTACTGGTCTGGGATAGTCCACCGGTTCAGGGTTCGATAATCAATGCACATCCTCACAGATCCATTCTTTTTATGCACAACCACAATTGGATAGGCGTATAGGCTCCTGGATTTTTGTATCACACCAGCAGCGAGCATTTCCTGCAGGTGTCTTCTCCCATCATCTATGTCTGCTGGGGCTAGGTGTCGGGACCTCTCTTGAAATGGCCGTTCATCGTGCAGGCTTATGTGGTGCTCCACACCCTGGACACATCCCACATCCCATTACTTCAATGAAAATACTTGATCTATCTGGGCAAGTCGCTTGCTATTTCTAGCCTTCCATTCAGCTGTCAACAGGGAGTCGACAAAGTCAAACAAGTCCGGGGTCACGCTCTCCTTCTCACCAGGGTGCTTGTTGCTGGGCAATACTGCAGTGTCTGTGCAGTGTACAGTAGCTAAGGTGCACCCTCTGTTCACCCGAATCTCACGATCTGACACATTGTGAATCTGGACCATCACTCGTCATGCATAGGCAAGGGCACGAGCAGGCAAGATGCTGGGCTTGACCAATAATCCTTCTAGCAATTTTCCATAGCCTGGTGCATCCAACATCAGTATTTTGTTCTTGACATCTTTCCAGAGGCAGACCTCCCCTTGAATAGTACACTGGGCGTTAGGGGCCAGTACCATTGAATCGGGATCCTTCTTCCACACGATCCCCACCGGTTCATCCTGGTCTACTCCCTCAGGTTTTTGTTGCGAATCATAGGCCCTCTTGATCAGAGCCAGAATTCTCAGGGCCCTCCCAGTCCGTCACCCTTGTTTCTCATGACAGACTTGCGCCAGTCTCCCAAACATATGGGCATTTGTCCCAATTAACAGGGGGACCCCATCATACAGTCCGGTAGGGGGACACACAAGGGCCAAGGTCTCTACTCGCTCCTCTACACCAGTTACAGTTGCAGGAAAAGACAACCAGAGGTGAACATACCCTAGGTTGGGATAGGACTTGTCGCTCAGGCCCCACACATGTAGGCCTTCCAGGGATTGCAAAGGCACATCAGATAAGTGTTTGTCATACCAGTCCTGGAATACAATGGTCACTTGCAACCCACTGTCAAGCATAGCCCGAGTATGAATACCATTCACAGTCACCATAGTCTTCATTGAAGGGCCCACTATCTTGGACCAGTCTGGAGGGACAACAGCAGGGGCCTGGACAGACGATTTAGCCACAGAGGGGTTCGAGTTAGGATGGCCGAAGCCTTTACTGCGGTCATTTCCTGCACCCCTTGACCACTGACTTGTTTTCTGAAGCTCTTCTTGAAGCTGGTTCACCACTTTCTCTAAGTCCTTCTGAGATTGGCATTCCCTCTTCATATAGCCATCCTTGCTGCAATTGTGATAAATGACACGCTCTCTATGCATCCTTGGGGAAAACATAGCAGGGGATGCTGGAGCAATGACGGGAGATTGTGATGTGACTTCTACGGGTAGTGTACCATGTCTCAAAAGTTCCTTTAGGGTGGCAGTCAATTCCTTGAGCTCAGCCAAGAAGCCACCCTCAGTAGAGGATGCCTGAGAGTGCACCCCCAACCCCATAACAGTCACGTCGTGACAGAGACCAGGGTCTCTGTCAGCAGGGGATACCTTAGTGAACGCACCCAGTTGTACTCTTCTGACTTCCTTCAGCAACTCCTCCCCCAACCGTTTAGCCAACGGCGGGACACTTTTAGTGGTCTCCATTTTGGAAAGGGCCTTCCGGTGCCATGATCACTTAGGCTGCACTCACCCCATAATTACCATCTCCCTCTTCACCTTCTACCTCTCGGAGTTCTTTTATCAAGTCACAATAGTCAGGTGGGTTACGTCTCCTATCCTGGAGCCTTAACCGGATGATCTGCAGTTTAGAATGCTTGGCATGTTGCAGTATGTGCCCCAATCTCCCACAGTTCAAATCACCATCGGCTACCCCACCTTTCCGGTAAGCTTTCTGCAGAGCTCTTTCTAGGCGAGTAACATATGCAGACAAACTTTCCCCCTTCCATTGTTTGGTACCTTGGAATTTCCACATCAAATTCTCCCCTGACTCAGTGCTCCCAAAATTGCCTTCAAGTACAGATAGGTACTTCTGAGCAGATGCATCAGGGTTTGTGGACCTCAAAAATGTAATGGCTTCAAGGGCGGGACCCCTCAAACTTTCTATGATTCTTTTCCACTTCTCAGCCTCTGCACACTGCCACTCGGGTACCAAGGGGGCAACTTAGTCGATCCAGGTCTCCCAGTCATCCTCCCCCTGGCCAGTGGGGAGGGTGCCCGAGAAGATTATCAGCTTTCAGTAGAAGTCGTGACTAATGGCGGGTACAGATATAGGGGTCAGCATTGGCACAGGCACAGAAGGTAGGGCAGTAACAGGTGCTGGAGTGGGAGGGGGTGTTGGGGAAAGAACACCCCAGGTGGCAGGAACAGTTTCTTAAAGTCCTCTACGGTTTTCCCTTCCTCCAGCAACAACTTAGCAAATGTCTCCTCAAAAGTCTCAGATAATGGTGGGAGCTCATCCTCCCCAGGGTCTTTACTGTCTTTTGTTATCACTCTCCAGGCAGCTGGAATTCCTTCTGGGGCAATAGTCTGTGGCACTTTAGAGCTGTCCATGAGGTCACTACGCTCTACTAAGGCTATGAAAGTTTGGGCGATCAAATCGGCCTGTCGACCCACCACCACAGGGTTTTTTAAACATTCAACTTTGGAGAGTGCTCCCTCTACAGTGTCTTTACTGGTACCCAGGGGATTATCCAGTATAAGTAGAGCATTTTGGGGTTCGATCTCCTGCCCAGTACACCACCCCACCAACTGGTGTACAGCCATTTCTCCTGGGGTAGCCATTAATCTTTAACAAGATTTCATAATGTTTGGCAACTAGAAGGCACAAAATCCCAGTGGTGAGCCTCCAAGATGTAACCCCTAGGTGCCGCTATCCCAAGGGTTACTACCCCTGCCTGCTTGGCTAGTAGCAGGTTAAGGGGCCTGAGTTCTGAAACAGGTGCCTCCACCCGGAGGTCAGGGGTGGTAGTGGTCAAGCTAACCTGGGCACAGCCCTTCGGGACACTGTAACCCCCTATTTCCTTACTAGTGGCCGGAACAATACACACACAATCACTTCTCACACCCTGATACACCACACAAGCACCCACTCTGTTTGCACTTACCACCAGGGTTTCTCTCTGGCTCGACCCTGGGGACCCCCTGTAAAATGAGGTTATACACAGCAAATAACAGCAGTACAGTACTCTTGCACAAACTGGAACCACAGTCAGGGTAAATGCAAAAAGAGTTAGATCTGATTTATTTAAGGGACTTGAACAAGGGAGGGGTGTAATCAGGTTAATTTGCTTAAAGGCTGTATCAATCAAACAGTTATGCACGCACTTCAGGGTCCATAAACAGTCACACACTCTGGGTACCCAGGTGAAGAAGAGGTGGGCTAGCCAGGATCGTTGCCCGGGGTAGGCCGGCGTCGCAGCTGGTTGGGCCCTGTGATGGAAGAAAACAACATGCACCACACACACTAATTGTAATCCAGAGCCAGAGGGCTTAGTTCATGAAAGAAAAGAAACAACAAGACAATCAGATGACACACTTAGATTAAGTTGTTGTTGCAGGGAGCTACCCTGATGGTTACTCACGATACCCAAGACTGGACACAGGCTGGACGAAAATTGAGACTGCAGGTAGTTGATCTGGAGTGCCAGGAGTAGCAGGGCCCACCTGATTCACCGAGGCGTCATTCCTGTTCAAGTGTGGAGTAGGGGGCTGATCCCCAGGCAGGTGTCTCGTCGATGGCTTTCTCTGTGCAGAGGGGTAGTCTGGCAGGACCAGTGTGACAAGGCACCAGACCATATGGATGTAACCCCCTGCAAATGGGTGTTCTCAAAAAGTCTTCCAGGAGCTTGCTTGAATGCTCCAAGCCTGAATAGTGTTTGGCGTTTAAGCCGTTTATCTGTGAGTGCTTTTAGAGCCTCTGGTACTGTCTCTTTAAGAGCTGTCTGCTTGCAGACATAATTAGTTTCTATGGGGGGCCTGTGTGTTTCCCTGCTTGAGTCCCACTCGAGCTGCTGCCAAATCGCTCCGTTTCTGCCATCGTTAAGTGGGCAGAGTGAGCACTTTTCAAAGATGTAATTGTTTGCCAGAAATCATTTAGAGTAATAACGAAAATACGGTTTGTCTAACCTGCTTTTCTTTGCAGTCAGAACTGTGTTTGCCTAGTACCCCATTCTGGTTTTGAACTGCTGAACTGGACCAATCAGTGTGGGGGGACCTTTGAAATGGAGCCTGCTGCTGGCAAATCAGAACTTGGACTCTCCATTGTGGAGCCAGCCACCTATGTACTGTATGGCCAATGCCTCTGGGAATTGTAGTTTGGACTTCGGCGCCTTTTTGCACCAACAGGGGGAGTCTGATTGTGAGTGACAGCCAAACCAGCCAACTGAACTGGGAGGAACTCAAAGGAAATGCCCGTCTCTGTCTACTGGAAAGATCAGATGAGGTGAGACAGTGAAGAGAAAAGGAGCTATGTGCTTCTGCTGTGTATAGTTTTAGCACGGTAAGCGCGTGTAAGGCACTGAGTTTCGGTCCGCAGCCTGTGCAAGCACCTGTTCAGACTGAATCCGACCTGTGAAGAGAATCAAGGAGATCTGAAGAGCAGAAACCAGGCTTACCCTTTAGAAGACTGGAGAAATTGCTGAATTGCGCTCGGTCTGTCAGGAACTGAATCTGCTGTGTGTTCTCCCGGGTATTGTGCAGTAATTGCAGTCGGGATCGAGAAGCAGCCTGCCTGGTATAGTACTTTCCTTTTACATATAAATGTGTGTAGTGCTTGTGGGGAATCGCGTTTCAAATCCCCTGTACAGTGAATTGAGTGCATGAAGCTGGAAGTAAACCCCAGTTTAATCCAGACTACATCCATTTGCTCTAAACTGCAGTGGGGTCCAGTCACAAGGACCTTGTCCATATGGTCTGCTCCTCCTGGCAATCCAGGACAATCTGCCTTTCATCCAGTTCCCAGCATTGAGTTTGTGAGAACAAAGCAGGGTAGCTCCCTGCCATCTGTTTATCGAATTGCAAGTGTGTCATCTAATTGTTGCTTTTTTCATTTCTTCACAAACTGAGCCCTCCGGCTCCGGATTACAGTTGGGTATTGTGCAAGTGTTTTTTCCATCACAGGGCCCCAACCAGTTGCACCGGTCTTGGCTAGCCCCCCCCCCCATCCTGGGTACCCAGTGAAAGTGACAATTTGGGACTCTGAATATGCGCACAGTACTGTGATTATTAATGTGCTTAACCTAATTAACCTGATTTCCCCTTTCCTTGTTACAGCTCCTTAAATAAATCAGATCTGTTGGTTTTCAGCAAAGTTACACTGACTGAGGTATTTGTTTATGTTAAAGTATTGTACTGTTGTTTTTACACTGTATCAGCTTGTTTTACGGGGGGTCCCCAGAGTCCAGTCGACAGAGCCAGTCCTGGGGGTAAGTGTACATGGTAAAGATATTCCTAATGCATTGTGTGGGCCATTAGTGGGAAGAAAGGGGGGTTACAGTGTCCCAGAGGGCTGTGACCAAGTTAGTTTAACTACTGCAAACCCTGACCTCTGGGTGGAGGCACCCGCCATTGGACCTAGGCCCCTCAACCTGTTAGTAGTTCAGCAGGCAGGGGTAGTAGCCCTTGGGATAGCGCCACCGAGGGGTTACATCTTGGAGGCTCACTGCTGGGATTGTGTGTCCTCCAGTGGCCATATTTACGAACCACTGTAAAAAATAAAGAAAATAAATGGGTACCCCGACAGAAGTGGTGCACCGGGGAGGAGATCGAACCCCAAAATGCTATGCTCATCCTGGACATCCCCCTTGGTATCAATACGGACACTGTACAGGGAGTACTTTCCAAGGTGGAGGGTTTACAAAACCCTGTGGTGGTGGGTCGACATGCTAATCTGCTCACCCACACTTTCCTGGCCCTAGTAGAGTTTAAGGATCCCATAGATAGCTCCAAGGTGCCACAGACTATTACCCCAGAGGGAGCCCTCACTGCCTGGAGAGTGATAGCTAAGGACAGTAAAGACCGGGGGAATGAGCCCACCCCCCCCCCCACTATCTGAAACTTTTGAGGAGAAATTTGCTAAATGGTTGCTGGGGGAAGGGAAAGTTGTGGAGGACTTGAAGAAACTATTCTTGCCACCTGGGGTGTTCCTCCCCTAACACCCTCTCCCACTCCAGTACCCGTTATGGTGGCTGCACCAATGCAGGCTCCTATTTCTGCATCTGCCATTAGTCACAACTCTTACCGAAGCTTGAGGATCTTCTCTGGCACCCTCTCCACCCCCCAAGGGAAGGATGATTGGGACACCTGGATAGATTGTGTTGCCCCCCTGATACCTGAATGGCAGTGTGTGGAGGCTGAGAAGCGAAAAAGAATCATAGAAAGTCTGAGGGGTCCTGCCCTAGAGGCCATTAAATTTTTGAGGTCCACAAATCCTGATGCATCTGCCCAGAAGTACCTATCTGTGCTTGAAGGCAATTTTGGAAGCATTGAGTCAGGAGAGAGCTTGATGTGGAAATTTCAAGGTACAAAACAGTGGCCAGGGGAAAGTCTCTCTGCATATGTTACTCAGCTGAGAGAACTCTGCAGAAGGCTTATCAAAAGGTGGGGTAGCCGCCAGTGACTTAAACCGTGGAGGTTGGAGCACCTACTACAGCATGCAAAGCATTCTAAATTGCAGCTTCTTCAATTAAGGCTCCCAGACAGAAGGGGTAACCCACCGGACTATTGTGACTTAATAAAAGAACTTCCGGAGGTTGAAGATGAGGAGGGGGATTCTAATTTTGGGGTGAGCGCAGCCCAAGTGATCACAGCATCGGAAGGTCCTTGTGAAGTGGGGACCAATGAGGGTGTGCCACCATGGGGTGAACTGCTGAGACATATCAGGGAATTCAAAAATCGTCCCTTTATGAAAGCCGCACCTGCAAGTACAGGCCCCGACCTATATCCGACTGCATCTGCTATGGGGGTGGGGTCCTCAAAAGACACAGACAAAGTTGTATATAGGCTACAAGGAGAGCTTTGGAGGACAAATCAGTGGTTGAGAGGTACACAAAATGATCGCAGTGAGGATCTAAAAATGCTAACTCATGTCCCTTGTGGCAAGGTCAGTTGCCCAGGCCCCTGCTGCCGCCTCTCCAGACTGGTCCCGAATAGTGGGTCCTCCATGGAGACCACTGTAAAGGTGAATGGAGTGTCTACAAGAGCTGTACTAGACAGTGGCTCCCAAGTGACAATTATGTTCCAAGACTGGTATCAGAAGCACTTGTCTGATGTACCCTTACAACCGTTGGAGGGGCTACATGTCTGGGGGTTAAGTGAGAAGGCCTACCCCTACTCTGGATATATCTGAGTTTGGCTGTCTTTTCCCACCTCCATGGCTGGGGTGGCAGAGCAAGTAGAGACCTTGGCCTTAGTGTGTCCCCCTACAGGACTGTATGATGGGGTTCCTTTACTAATTGGGACTAATGCACATATGTTTGGACGGCTGGCACAGTTGTGTTATGAAAAACAGGGGTCAAGGATCAGTAGAGCTTTAAGAATTCCGGCCTTGATCAAGAAGGCCTATGAGGCACAGAGAGATGCTGAAAAAGTAGAACCAGAGGAACCGGTTGGAATTGTCTGGAAGAAGGATCCTGAGTCTCTGATCCCGGCACCAACTGCCTAGTGTACCTTACAGGGAGAGGTCCGTATCAGAAAGGATGTCAAGAACAAAATATTAATGTTAGATGCACCAGGCGGTGGAAAATTGCCAGAGAGACTGCTGGTCAGACCTAGTATGTTGCCTGCTAGAGTCCATGCTTATGCCAGAAGGGTAATGGTTCAAGTTCATAATGTGTCTGACAGAGAGATTCGAGTAAATAGAGGTTGCACCCTGGCTAATGTGCATTGTGCAGACACTGCAGTGCTATCCAGTAGCAAGGGTTTGGGGAAGAATGACAGAGTAACGCCTGACTTGTTTGATTTCAGTGACTCCCCATTGCCAGCTGAATGGAAAGTGAGGATCAGTGAGAAGCTTGCCCAGAGAGACCAGGTGTTTTCTTTAAAGGAATGGGACGTAGGATGCATGCAAGGAGCTGAGCACCATATCCGGCTGCATGATGAAAGGCCATTTTGTGAGAGGTCTCGACGCCTGGCACCTGCTGACATAGATGATGTGAGATGGCACCTGCAAGAGATGCTAGCTGCTGGTGTAATACAAGAATCCAGAAGCCCCTATGATTCCCCCATTGTGGTAGTGAGAAAAAAGAATGGGACAGTAAGGATGTGCGTGGATTATCGCACTTTAAACCGGCAGACTATCTCTGATCAGTACACAATGCCCCGCACTCAGGATGCTTTGGACTGCCTAAACGGGAGCAAGTGGTTCTCATTGCTGGATCTCCGCAGTGGGTACTACCAGATCCTGATGGCCCCAGAGGACCGTGAGAAGACAACCTTTATCTGTCCGCTTGACTTCTATGAATTCCTGAGGATGCCTCAAGGGATTTCAGGCACCCCAGCCACTTTTCAACGATTGATGGAGCATGCAGTGGGGGACATGAACTTACTAGAGTCCAGTCGACAGAGCCAGTCCTGGGGGTAAGTGTGCATTGTGAAGATATTCCTAATGCATTGTGTGGGCCACTAGTGGGAAGAAAGGGGGGGTTACAGTGTCCCAGAGGGCTGTGACCAAGTTAGTTTAACTACTGCAAACCCTGACCTCTGGGTGGAGGCACCTGCCATTGGACCTAGGCCCCTCAACCTGTTAGTAGTTCAGCAGGCAAGGGTAGTAGCCCTTGGGATAGCGCCACCGACGGGTTACATGGAGATGAATGCAGATACAGTCCGATCGAGCTGGGTACAGCTTCCAGCAAGCAGAACACAATTCACACAGTGGGAACCAAATCACGCCCCGCTATAAGCACACAGCACATTTACATGTAAGGGATTCTACTATACCAGGCAAACCACTCTCCGGCCACAATCGCAAAGTTGCTGCACACACCAGGAGTTTAGAGGTAACTGGAAATCCTGACAGACCGATGCATTCAGCAAATCTTCGGTGTTCTTCAGGTTGATCCTGGTCACAACTCAGTGGCTTACTTCATTCTCACAAACTCAGATTTAGTCCAAACTGATTCTCTTCTCCCTCTCAGGGGCAGCAGGCAGGCATGTAGGCCAAAACTCAGGCCTTTCCACAGAGACTGTCTCAAGCTGTTGCTTCTTCAGCTCCCAACTTAGATCTGACTGAACTGCCAGCAAGCCTGGGAATTTCCCCAAGATCCAAGAGGTTCGGCTGGCTGATTCATCTGTCAGTCACAACAGGAGCTCCCCCTTCAGGTGCAAAAAGGCGCCAAAAGCCCAGAACTACAATTCCTACAGATTCTGACTCCAGACAGCTCCTGTAGTCTGGCTCCATTTTAGGTCCCACCAGTACTGATTGGTCCAATCCGGCAGTTCCGGGGTCAAGATAGTGGAGATAAACAAAACAGTCCTGCAAAGAAGGCAGGTTAGGCAAACTACATTATCGTTATCACTCTAAATGATTTTCAGCAAATAGTTACATCTTTCAACAGAGCTCCATCTCAGATTACTTATGACTGCAATCCAGGCAGCTCTTTTTGAAGAGACAGTACACAGAGGCTATACAGGCACTCTCTGGCAATCACATTTAAATTGTTAAAACGCAGGACACCAGCCTGGCAGTGAGCATTTAGGCAAGCTCAAGGAAGACTTTTCGGGAACCCCCATTTGTAGGGGGGTTACATACAGCATTGCAATCTAATTCATGCCATGGAGCCCAGCCCGAAAAAGCAATGGTACCACTGTCCACAACACAGCCGGGCCTCCAAAACTTGCTATTCCAGCTACCCCAATATGTTGCTTGAGTGTGCGCAAGACAACATAAAAATAGAAGTCAGTCATTTCAGCTTAGGCTATAAATTCATTGGGGTCACCGACAACAGAGTGGAAAGCAACTGGCCAAATGCCAAGACACTGGGAGCAACAAGTCAGCAGCACAGTAAGCGAGCAGTAAAGAAGTCAGAAGCAACTTACATCAGAAAGACAACCAGCACCTGTCACAAGTGTTACCATAGTGCCCAGTATATCTCACGTACCTGTGAGGAACCACACATAGCGATAACAGAAACCCGGCTGTAATGCGGGGGACTCCGCCATCGCCGTCCCCCCCCGTCATGGAGAGATGCAACCCCCCTAACTTTATATAACAAACTCCAGCTGGCACAGATACTGGAGAAGGGCACACATCACACATGGCAAAGTAAGGCAGAGACAGCAAGAGGAGCCGCACAACACTGAAATCTGTTGCCATACTTTATTAAACAGGACCGTGATCACAACACCCTACGCTCTAAAGTCAAACCTACACACATGCACTTTGCCATCCTTCCTGCACCCACATCTCCTCACCCTAGAGTCTCTGCTCTATTGTCAGGATACCAATGCATTGCCAGAAGGAGTGACAACAAGAAATTGTCCCTCCACCTCCCTTCTCATATTCCACCATTAGTGGAGTAGCCTCATTGTCCCTTTGAGGCACTTTTCTTGCAACAACCCTTGGCTATTCTGAAAGTTCGTTCCTGACTGTAATTGCAAATCTATTGCAATGGTCAAAATCTGGCACATAGTCTTTCTTTCGGTGTTTTCTAAGAATAAATATATGTACTCACCTGGGGGCCTTTTGTGTCCTATGCCATGGTTTCTGTCATTTTTCATCACTTATATTACAGTATGCTATTGTATGAGGGCTACACATAGAATCAGCCCCATGCACAGCCCTAATACTGATGTGGAACCTTTGTAAGAGAGCCTTGGCTCAAAGGTATTTTGTAATCCTAGACTCAAATAAATAAAAATAAATAATATTGATTCCAAGGTTAACTTGAAAAATGAATTGGGTATTTGTTTGTATTTACTTAGAAACTGGTGACTGGGAAAGGCACACAGAGCCAAGGTTAGTTTCCAGGTGTGAGCATGGAGAAGGTGTACATGGGAGACAAGGTGCAGAAGTCCAGAATACGATAGATACAGTGGTAAAAAGAAAAGAGTACAATGCTAAAAAATACAGGCACGTAAATAGTCACAGTCCAAAATGTTAAAACAATAGTACAAATAACAGGCAAATAAAATAGAACACAGAATACAATATGTGACAAAGACGAAAGGTCTGGCGACAAAAGGGGAAGGCAATTGGGAAAAGGGTGAACTAGTGTAAGAGGATCTGGGGAAGGATGGGGAGCAAGCAGGGCTGCTTTAAACAGGGACGTGGCAGGCAATGAAAAGAGGGAGCAGAAGAACAAAAAAAGGAATTACATGGGTGTGGGAGTGGAAGAAGAGGCATGAAAGGCAAGGATGTTAGCGTGGCGGGGAACAGGCAGGGAGAGGAACAACAGGCAGTTAGGTGCAGGCACAGGAAGGAACATAAAGGAGTGCTAATGCTGAGTTACGAGGGGGCCGGGAGCATACTCATTGGGCTTCATGACCTTCTTCTGCTTCACGTACCTGACATTTAGTAAAATACCACTTACCAACCTATGTACGTTACTCTGAAAAAATACCATGTTCAGTCAAAGACAGTAGCAGGGAGCAGATGGGCTTTTCAACCTGAGATTTGCTGGTTATAAATGCTAGAAGTAACACAGAACTGCATTATCTCATGAGTCCAGCAATATTTTTGACATTATTTCGACACGCTTTATAGTAGCAATAAGCTAAGACAAGTTCAATTAAATGTCATGTACAGAGCTTATGTTTTTTAGAATTTTACTGACATTATTTGTTATATTGAATGTTTATTTTACTGTACAGCGCCTTGGTACTTGAAAGGCGCTTAAGAAATACATTTTTACTTACTTACTTTCATTTACTCAGCCTGTGTTCAAAGTGTGTTTTTAAAAAACAAGCAGTCTTTTGTTGAGAGCATGCAACCGTTTGTCGGTTCAGAATCTTAGGTCTTTTTTAGTTCAGAACATAAACATCAGTGGCCAGCAGGTGGCGGCTATGTCTCAGTAGTACTGTCTGAATGTCATTTCCTGAGTCTTCGCATTCAGATGAAATTAAGTGGTTAAGCTTAGCACCACTCCAGCAGCAAAGTGACCCCCAACATGGCACTGATTATTATCTATTTTATGTGCTGTGGGATCCAAGCAGCCACATATTTGACACATGAGAGTTTTATTTTATTTAGTTTTGTTGGTGAAGGAGGACTAGACAATATTTGCCTATTTTCAGCCTCGTCCCGGGACATATGGATGCCAACTGAAATTGAACCAGATTTTAAGCTGCTGGTGGTATTTTTAATGAATGGGATAAATTTGGCTAGGACACCGGGGAGATTCCCCTACTCTTTTCGAGCAGTGCTATGGGATCTTTAACATCCACCTGAACAGGCAGATGGGACCTCATTTTAATGTCTCATACGAAAGACGGCACCTCAGGAGTGCAGCACCCCCCCTCATGCTGCACTACAGTGTCAGTATTAGGATTTAACTCAAGTCCCTGGAATGGGGAATAGAACCCTGGTGTGGGGACAGAACCCACAGCCTTCTGATCTTCCGGCCTCAGAGGTGAGTGTGCAACCTGCTGAGCCACTGACACTGACAGTTATAAATAGTTATCTACCAAATACCATGCATAAGGTCTTACTGTAATTCACAGAATAGAAGCTCTGGAAGAATAATGAATATTATTCACTATTTGTGTTTTCGCATTTGGCAAATAAAATAAAAAAATAGCAAAAACTTTCAGTCCTCCCCAGGTGGCCAGAGCTAATCTCATATGGCCACCCCAACCCTCAGTCATCTCTCGTCCTCTACCCCCCAGCTTCACATTCATGACAAATTCGTTATAATGATTTTAAAGCCATGCTGGTACATTGTCAATCCCCAAATGTAACTTTTTAAGATGCCTGCCACCTTAATCTCACTTCCTCGATTCAAAAGGTCCACAAATAGTAGTCTAAATCCCAACTAGTCAATATTTTCTTCCTCCCTAACCCAAACCATGCTGCTACCATCTGATTATGCTGTCAGCTTTCAGCCTGTATGCAGTCTGCCTGGAAGATGGAGGAGCAGCCTACCCATTATTCAGTGATGCTGTGCTGACTAACTAATCATCAAAGATGCACTGACCATCCCCTCATCCAACCAGGAACGCTGCACATAAACTGTCAGATGACAGTATAACCAGACAGCAATAGTGGGATTTGGGTTATGGAGGGGGAACCACTGACTAGCTGAGATTTAGACTAATATTGATAGACAGGAGTGGAGAAAGCTACTTGGTAAATGTGATCTCTTTGGGAGGGAGTTGGGCTAGTGTGGGGACATATTAAAAGATGCATTTGGAAGATGGAATTGTGCTAGCTTTCATTAAAAAAACCGGAAACAATTTATATGTATGGGAGGACAGATGGGCGGAGGATGAGGGATCACTGAGTGGCATGGAGAATGGCCACGGAATTATCCCTCACTACCTAGGGAGGGGAAAGGACTTTTTATTTTTTTTTTAACGTCATATTTTTCACACCCTTTAGCAGCCACTGACTTGCCTTTAATCCAGCCACCGCTCCAGCTCCACCTCCGATCCTGGAGTTGCACTCCCAGCTGGCATATGCATCTCTGCCTTCCAGAGGGGCACCCCCTATTGCCCCCGTGCCAGACGAGGAACCATTACCGCATGTGCCGCCCAGGCATCTTCGGGCTGGTGGAGTGTGCTATCAAGCTGCTCCATTTTCCAGTTTTCTGGCCCCCGAAGTGCGAGCGCAAGTAATGATGTCAGGGGCACATATCAGTACAACGCCTGCCGTGACTCCATATTTCTATGCCAACTCTAGCAGTGCCCCAGTCATCACCAGGGGCTGCTGCAGAGTGATGGCTCCCTGGATCCCTCCCTGAGGATAGGGGAGCAGTCCGCCGGATGCTCAATCCTTATCCGCCGACCCCTGACAGCCCGAGCTCGCATCTGAACCCCGGTCGACAGCATGGTACGAGGTGTGGCGTCCAGCACCTCAGCCCTCAGCACCACCGGGCCAGCCTGGAAAGGACTTTTTAGAGCATTTAAGAGTTCCAGTCAAAGAGCTGAGGTCCTTGATTTCAGAAGAGCGGACTTCAATATGTTGAGGAAGCTGGTCTGAGACAAATTGTTTGGGGTTGACAACATAGGAGGAGTGAAAGGCAGATGGGGGCAACAAAGGGGGCCATTCTAGATGCATCTAAAGTATGCATGAGAATGGTAATCAAAAGGAACAAGTTTAAGTGACCATTATGGTTCTCTGCAAAGGTCAGGGACGCAGTGGGCCAAGAAAAAGGCCTTCTATAAGTGCAAAGAAAAGCACAGGGAGGAAGACTGCGGAGAACATTTACTAAGAAATTAGGAGGCAAATGGGGTGGTTAGGGGAGATAAAAGCAGACACGGAGCTGCATACTGCAGAGGAGGTCAAGGGTGGAGAAAGACTTTTCTTCCAGTATATTAGGGAAAAAAAGGAAAAAAGGAGGGGGAATCATTAGGCTATCAGAGGGCGGGTAGGGTAATAGAGGAGGATGGGCAAAAGGCTGCCATCCTAAATGATAAATTTTGCTCTGTCTTCACTAGGGAGGAAGGTAGGCCCTTGCCAGACAGTGGCATCAAAGTGGCCACAAAGGGAGTCCCGGAGATGAGGCAGCAAGTATTTACAAGCCAAAGGGCTCAGAAATAGCTAGCTACCCAAAGATAGATAAGATCCCGGGACCAAATGGGATGCACCTGAGGGTGCTCAGGGAACTGGCAGTGGAACTAACTGAACCCCTAGTAGGGCTATTCAATAGCTCGTTATCTACAGGGTTAGTTCCGAAGAACTGGATGGTGGCAGACATAGTTTTGCTCACTGTGGGGACAAGGAACAGGCAGGGGAACTGCAGTCTTGTCAGTCTTACCTCAGTTGTAGGGAAGCTGATGGAGTCACTGGTCAAAGAGGACCTCATGGACAACCGGGAGAGCAAAGCTCTCCAGGATAGTAAACAGCATCGGTCTGTGGCAGGGATGTCTTATCAAACTAACCTGATAGCCTTCTTTTACTGGGTGACAAGGGCATTGGATAGGGACCACATCATGGATTTACTCTACTTCAACTTCAGCAAGGCTTTCGCCTTGGTGCCTCACAGACTATTGCCAAAAAAGATGGAAGATCTGGGCATGGATAGGGACACAGTAAGATGGGTGGATAACTGGCTAAGAGGGAGGCAGTAGAGAGTTGTAGTAAAAGGGGTCAGGTCAGTAGAGAGGGAGGTTATGTGCGAGGTGCCGCAGGGATCTGTCCTGGGCCTGGTCTGCTGTACCGAAGAGGGAATCCGGAGCAGGTTGTGTCTCTTTGCAGATAACATTAAGCTCTGTGGGAGGGTGGATAGCAGTGAGGGAAACAGGGAGGTGCAGAGTTACCTGCAAAGGCTAGAGATGTGGTCTAAGATCTGGCAGTTGAAATTAAATGCCAAAAAGTACAAGGTGATGCACCTAGGGAACAAGGACCTCAGGACTGAGTACTGGATGGGTTGGGTAAGACTCAGCACTATGGCTGAAGAACAGGACCTAGGAGTTACCATCAATGATACCCTCAAACAATAAAGCCATTGCAACAAGTCCTATAGTAAGGCAAACTGGATCCCTGAGTGTATTGGGGGGGGTATTGACAGCAGAAGGAAAAAGGTAATTCTACCCTTTTATAAATTGTTGGTGAGGCCTTACCTGGAGTATTGTGCCCAGTTCTGGAGTTCTGACCTCAGGAAAGATAAGGACAGGCTAGAGATGGTGCAGCAAAGAGCGACTAAGCTGATTCAGGGCCAACAGGGCAGGTCTTACAAGGAGCATGTCAAGGCACTGAACATGTACTCCCTGGAGACCAGAAATGAGAGTGGGGATATAATAGAGACCTTCAAGTTCCTGAAAGGAATAAACAAGGTGGGCAGCAGGGAATTATTTCACATGAGTAACAGTTCGAGGGCACAAGAGGTAACTAACAAGAGGGAGGTTTAGGAGGGACATGAGGAAGTATTATTTTACAGAAAGGGGGATGGGACCATGGAACAGTTTACCAGCCAAGGTGGTGAGTGCTAAAACAATTAACTGTTTCAAGCATGGCTGGGACAGAGTGAAGGGTACAGTGGTAGCTCAGGACAACAGAAAACTGGAGGGCTTGGGGGTGGATGGGGAGGGCTAGGACCCTGGATGGACCATTGGAGTTAGATAGGGTACCAGGGCAATCTAGATGGACCATTGGTCTTTTTCTGCCATCATTGCCTGTCTATATTTCTATGTTTTTACTTTTTTAACCCAAATAAGGAATGCCAAATACCACAGTATTTGGGCCCCAAATGTGAATACTCAGCCACGCATTCAAGAATCCTGCCACAGGCTACTTTATTGAACTTCAACTGGTTTTAACAGTTACATTGATTTGCTAAATTATATGAGATATTAAATTGCTCTGAATTTCTTGTCATTTAAATGAGGATGCTCTGGCTGCCGGTTAGGTGGAGAATCATCTTCAAGGTGGGCATGCTCACCTATAAGGCCATATGTGGACCAGGCCCTAGCTACCTGAGTGACCTCCTGACTCCCATCCGCCCTGTGTGCTTGCTTCACTTCTCTACCGAGGGCCTCCTAGCGGTTCCTAGGGCCTGCCTGCAGACCTCTGGAGACTGTTTGGTTGAGGTGGTGGACCCTGTATTGTGGGACTTGTTTTCAAGTACTTTGAGGGAGGCCCCATCGGTGGAGATTTTTAAGTGGAGTCTGAAGGCGCATCTTTTTAAAGAGGCATTTGCAGATTGTTTGAGCCTTAGCATTAGTTTACTAGTGAACTCTGTATCTTGTATCCGATTGTATCTAGGTTTTAATTGTTGTTAAGTGTTGTTGTATTTATTTATGCTCTAACTGTTATTTGTTTGAACACCTGCCTACCTGTACAATGCCCAGAGTCTCTGGGATGGAGCACTTAAATAAAATTTTACTTACTTACTAGAATAAACTAATCAATTTGAGAGGGGTTAGAAACATAGAAATTAAGGCGAGAAAAGGGCACAAAGTATATCCAGTCTGCACTGAGACCATACTTCACATTATTCTAGAACAGCCCTACCTCCCACCTCCCTTGGAGCCTCACTTTCCATTCACATCCGCCTATCTCTAATAATCCTCTTGACGCTATCTCACCTAGTCTTGACCTAAGCAATGAACTTTGTATTGTCCGCACTTCCAAGAACACTATTCAATTTCTCCCCCACCCACTTTGTTTCCTAATTTCCTTCTTGAAGCTCCCCCTGCATGCGTCGGATTGTACCCCAGGTGGTTGAACTGCTCTTCAGCTTGAACTGCTCATCGCGATCACCCCTGTGATTGTTTATATGTGTCTGTTATACGGCCCCTTTCCCTTGATCTCCAGGAAGTACTTATTAAGATTTGCCAACCTGTCTTTGTAGGACCTCCCATGCTAACCCAGAATCAAGTTTGTAGCTCTCCTCTATATCATTTCGAACTTATCCTCAGACTTCTTCAGATGCTGTCTCTAAAACTACACACAGCCCCTCTGCTGGTGTGGCCTAACCAGCAACCTACAGTTTAGGTATAACCCCTCCCCCCCCCCGACCACGTCTAGGGGCCTGATGGAAAACAGACTGAAGGGGGGTGCAAACACAGCAGCCATCCATATACAAATTAAAGCTGGAACATACCTTCAAACTGGAGATCATGGATCACTGCAGGGTTGACAGCTGGCGCTCACTGCTGCAGACTGAAAAGAGGTGACCTGAGACTCAAACCTGGAACCTGCATGGGTAAGTTGTTAGCTGGCAGCTTGAATTCATATAATCAGAGGCAGGACACTCTTCAGATTAAATGAAACAAAACTTAGAAACATAGAAATTGTCGGCACAGGAGGACAACCTGGCCCATCTAGTCTGTCAGTAAGCCCTTGTACTGGATTACTGTTTCCACCCACAGCTGTACCTCTATGGTTCCCCTATGCCTGTCCCAAGCATGCTTGAATCCATCCACAGTGCTCACTCCCACCACCTCCTGAGGCAGACCATTCCATGTGCCCACCACCCTCTCTGTGAAGAAGAACTTCCTCACATTCCCTCTCAACTTCCTGCCTTCCAATTTCATGTTATGCCCCCTCGTTCCTGTGCTCCTGTAATGGAAAATGTCTCCCCCCTGCACCTTGTTTATACCCTTTAGGTACTTGAATGTTTCTATTATGTCCCCTCTTTCCCTCCTCTCTTCCAGTGAGTACATATTGAGTCCCTTACGTTCTCCTCATAAGTCTTGTGTTGCAAGCCCTGAACCATCTTAGTCGCCTTTCTCTGGACCATCTCCAGCCTGTTAATGTCCTTACGAAGGTGTGGCCTCCAGAACTGCACACAGTACTCCGTGTGAGGCGTGACCATGGTTTTATATAATGTCATCACTACCTCCCTCCTTCTGCTGGTGATACTCCTGCCTACGCACCCCAGCATTCCACTGGCCCTCCCAGCTGCCTTAGTACTCTGCTTTGACATTTTCAGGTCATCTGAAATAATGACCCACAGGTCCCTTTCCTTCTTTGTGACTGTCAGCTACTTCACCCCCCCCCCATCTTGTAGCTTTCCCCAGAGTTTCTGTGTCCTAGGTGCATAATTTTGTACTTCTTTTAATTAAACTTCAGTTGTCAGTCCTCAGACCATTTTTCAAGCTTCCCCAGGTCCCTCCTTATTTTCTCCACACCTCTGGGGTATCCACTCTGTTACAGATCTTGGTGTCATCTGCAAACAGGCAGACCTTTCCCTCCAGTCCCTCTGCAATGTTGCTAATGAAAACATTGAACTGGACTGGCCCCAGGACCGATCCCTGAGGCATCCCACTGGTCACCCCTCTCTCCACAGACTGCACCTCATTTACCACCACCCTCTGCCTCCTGTCTGTTAGTCAGTTTCTAACCCAGTTTACCACCCTGTCCCCCAAGTAAAGCCTACTCAGCTTGTTTATCAGCCTCCTATGTGGGATGGTGTCAAAGGCTTTGCTGAAGTCAAGGTAGGCAACATCCGCTGCCCCACCCTGATTTACTTCCTTTGTCACCCAGTTGAAATCAACCAGATTTGTCTGATATGACCTCCCTGCTGTGAATCCATGTTGCCTATGGTCCTGGGCTCCAATGGATTCTACATCCTTTCTTTAAGCAATGTCTCCATGATCGTCCCCACTACTGAGATGAGGCTGACTGGCCTATAGTTCCCCTCCTCCTCCTCTCTGCTGCTGGATTTGTGTAGAGGTACTATATGTGCCCTCCTCCAATCCTCTGGTACCACCTCTGCATTGAATGACTTGATGAACATGGCTGCCAGAGGTTCTGCTGTCTCCCCTCGCAGTTCTCGTAATATCCTTGAGTGTATGCCATCTGGTCCCATCGCTTTGTCCACCTTCACTTTAGTGAGTGTTATGTATTTGAAATGGCAATGCATTGCGTTACTTCTGCCACTTGAGGGCAGCATTCCGATATGTGTAAGCTAGAAAGAGAGCAGACAGAGAGCGTTGTTGTTGAGAGAGAGAGATTCCTGAATAAAAATGAAAGCTGCTCAACTCCTGCTGTGGCGTGAGTTTGTTGAACAAGACCAGAATAAATGTTAGAACATAACATAATTGGCGACGCGGTGTTTAGTTACTCTCCTGTACCTTACCAGAACAAACTACAACTGTGAGGGTTTTCCTGAGACGTAACTTTTGGACCCACGAGTGATCCTGCGAGAAACTCATGAAGATGGCTGTGACCATAGGACATATTGATGCCTTTGATGAAAATGTGGAACAGTGGACAACTTATATTGAGAGATTTGGACATTTTGTCACAGCAAATGATATAAGTGATGAAAAACAAGTGGCTGTGTTACTGAGTGTCATGGGCAGCACAACGTACAGTTTGCTGAGAAGTCTAATAGAGCCAGAAAAGCCCGGGGAGAAAACTTTTGCCAGTATTGTGGAGGTCTTACAGACACATTTCTCTCCTAAGCCTCTGGTGATTGCTGAAAGATTTCACTTTCACAAACGAAACCAAGCAGAGGGTGAGTCTGTTGTACAGTATATGGCTGTTCTAAAGAAGTTAGCTGAGCATTGCGAGTTTGGCACCCATTTAGATGATGCCCTCCGGGACAGATTTGTGTGCAGTTTGAAAAGTGAAGTGACACAGAAGCGCCTCTTAACGGAGGGCGGATCGATATACAAGAAATATAGAGATCGCTGTATCAATGGAAACAGCTGCACGGGAGGCTCAGCACTTAAGTGATTCCCTGAAAGTAAATGCTTTATCCTTCTCTTCTCCCAGGAAGCCTAATAAATGTGGACGTTGTGGGAAGGCTAATCACAGTGATAAGGACTGCTGGTTTAAAGAACAGACATGTCATAACTGTGGGAAGAAAGGCCACATTGGGCGAGTGTGCAGAGGGAAAAAGAAAGGAGGGGAAATCAATGGAAGCAAAGGGAAGCAATTTGCGAAATGTAGAAAGAGAGAAGTACATCGTGTGGAAACACAGGGAACGTGCAGTGATGACACTGATACTGAATTAGCATTGCACGTGCTGACTCTTAAACGGGAAATGGCAACCATCTGTGTAACACCTGAAATTGAAGGGAAACCACTGAAAATGGAATTGGACACAGGGGCTGCAGTTTCATTGATTTCTACAGACAAGAATGAAACTTATCCCCCTTCCAACCCTGCGTACTTATCAGCCAACCCTAGGTCTACAGACGCTGCTCAATATTTCCTGTGGACCTGGTATCTAATCTACTAGTAAGGATGCTTAAAATTTAATGTGCTCATTATTTGTTACCTTCATGTCCATACAGCCTACATGTTTTCCATTCTTTGGCGCCTGCAAAGATATGTACTCCTATTTTTAAAATACTATTCCTCTCTCCAGACTGTACTGAACTGTTACCTGTATGTTGTTGTTGCACCCGGGTCACCCCTGCAAAAGGGACCTCCACGGGCCCAGTGGGCCTACCCGGTCATCAAAATTCAATAAATAAATAAATAAACTATGTTGAGTCATCTACCCCTGCAAACGACCGACGTTGTACTGAGGACATACACTGGCGAGGCAATTTCACCTGAAGGTGTCATCAAGGTGCAGGTAAAAATAAATGGGCAAACAACACTACTGCCTCTGTACGTAGTTAAAGGTAACCACTCTTCACTCTTAGGCCGAGAATGGCTGAAGAAAATACGCCTCAACTGGCAGGAGATAAAGACTGTTAATACGGGTGACCACAACACTCTAGAAGCAGTGTTGCACAAACATGCTCCTTTATTCAAAGGGGAGCTACGCACAATGAAGGGCATTGAGGCAAGAGTGTTTTTGAAGCCACAGCACAAACCAAAGTTTTGTCAACCTCGCCCAGTACCTTATGCACTCAGACCGAAAGTGGAGGCGAATTAACTTCGCCTAACCGAGCTGGAGTCTTGTCACCTGTACAGTGTAGTGACTGAGCAGCGCCAGTGGTGCCAGTGGTAAAGAAAGGCAGGTCCCGTGCGAATAATATTGGAGACTTTAAAGTAACCATAAATCCAGTTCTGTGTGTGGAACAGTATCCGATTCCACGCGACGAAGACTTTGTTTGCATCGCTGGCACAGGCCAACGCTCAGTAAGCTGGATCTGTTGCTTATCTGCAAATGACAGTAGATGAAAATTCAAGGAAATATCTCACAATAACCACCCAAAGGGTCTCTTCTGCTATAATCGCCTACCTTTTGGCATTGCATCAGCTCCAGCCATATTTCAGCGGGCTATGGACCAGGTTTTACGAAGTCTTCCAAATGTTCACTGTTACCTGGACGATATACTGGTGACCAGAAGGAATGATGCAGAGCACCTGAAGAACCTGGATGCAGTTCTGCAGCGATTGGAAGATTTTGGCTTGTGTGTCCAGAAGGAGAAGTGTGAATTTTTCAACACTTCATTGGAGTACTTGGGCCATACCATAGATGCAGCGGGCTTACACAAATCGCCTGAGAAAGAAAAAGCGATTGTGGGCCTTCAGCACGGAAAAATATGAGCCAGTTACGGTCGTTCTTGGGCCTGCTAAATTATTATGGCAGGTTTATTCCTAATTTGGCTACGATTCTCAACCCACTAAATGGCTTGCTGTGCAAGGGGAAGTCCTGGTGTTGGACCAGGGACTGCGAGAGCGCATTTAAGAAGGCTAAAAAGCAGCTTGTTTCTCAAGATGTGCTCATTCACTATAATCCACAGCTGAGCATCAGACTGGCATGTGATGCCTCACCTTATGGGGTGGGAGCAGTTCTTTCTCATGTTCTACCGAATGGGGACGAAAAGCCAATTGTCTTTGCATCCAGAACTCTCAGCAAAGCTGAACAAAACTATGCCCAAATTGAGAGAGAAGCTTTGGCAATAGTGTTCGGAGTTCGCAAATTCCACCAATACCTCCATGGTCGGAATTCACACTCCTCACTGATCACCGTCCCCTCACGACCATTTTCAGCCCCCCACAAAGGTATTCCTTCCATGGCAGCAGCCAGAATGCAACGTTGGGCTCTCTTGTTATCAGCTCACAACTACCACATTGAATACAAGAAGGCGGCTCTTCATGGCAATGCTGATGGGCTCTCAAGATTGCCTCTGCAGGTAGCCCACAGTGACAAAGTGAACACTGTCGATGTCTTCTACATCAGTCAGCTTGAGAAATTACCTATCACAAGTTCTGAAATTAAAAAGGAGACAAAAGTTGATCCTGTGTTGGCTCGAGTCTTGGACTTAGTAACAAAAGGGAATTTTACTGTGAACCAGGACATTCATGGTGAGTTATCACCATTTTACGTCAGACGTAATGAGCTTTCAGTACAGCAAGGTTGCTTGATGTGGGGTGTCCGGGTGATTGTCCCTTCAAAACTACGTATTCGTGTTCTGGATGAGCTACATGGGACACCCGGGCGTAGTGAGAATGAAGGCTTTAGCTAGAAGCTATATTTGGTGGCCAGGGATTGAGTTGCAAATTGAGCAACAAGCAAAAACATGCACTACCTGTCAGCGTGTTCAGAAAATGCCATGTCCCTCACCTCTACATCCCTGGATGTGGCCAGGTGCACCGTGGCAGCGCATTCCTGTAGATTTTGAGGGGCTGTGGGAGGGACACATGTACTTAATTGTTGTAGATGCCCACTCAAAGTGGCCCGAAATTCAAGTCATGGACACTACTACTACCAGTAAGACCATTCAAGTGCTGCGAGGACTATTTAGCTGTTACAGGATTCCTGAACAGCTGGTCAGTGATAATGGACCACAATTTATTTCTAGTGACTTTGCAGCATTTTTGAAGTCCAATGGTGTGAGGCATATTCGTAGTGTCCCATATCACCCCTCAACTAATGGTCTAGCGGAGCGCTTTGTGCAAACCATGAAGAATGCTCTGAAATCAGCGGGGGCCTTTGACCTTACAACACAAGTTGATAACTTCCTGTTGGCATACCGAAATACACCCCATGCTACAACAAAGGAATCTCCAGCAATGTTGTTTTTCAGTGTAAACGTTCCCATCTTGATTTGCTTAAGCCAGATGTGGCATCAGAGGTTTGAAGAACCAGAATCTCAAATACTACGCCGACAGCTCGTTCAAAGGACAAGGCAGTTCCATTGTTGGTCAAGAAGTGCTTGTTCGAGATTACCGAAGGGGAAAAGTGGACCTCTGGTGTGGTGACATCTCAGAAGGGTCCAGTGTCGTATACAGTTGATGTTGAATCTGGAGTGAAATGGAAACGTCATGCTGAACAGCTCCTAGATCTTCAGCAGTGCACAGATGGGGACACCTCCAGGGAAGAAAACCCACGGGAAATGTGGATTCCATCTGCCGTAGCTTACAAAAGCCACACTATGGAAGTCTCAACACCTTCTGAAGATGTAAAGGAGGAGGTGGCGAGGAGCAACGGTGAGGCTGTACAACCACTAACCGAGGATCGGAGGGAGGTACCAGACAGGGCAGCCATGCTAAGGGTTGCTCACGAGAGATGCTATCCATCCCGAATTTCAAAACCTCCAGATCATTTGAACCTGTGAGACATTTAAAAGAAATAAATGTTTTGTGTAGTTAGAGAGCCAGATCAGATTATTGGGGCAGAATAATCCCCTTGACTGGTTCGAGGCCTGGGGCAGTCTACCCCCTACCTCTAGCATAGTATGAACCATCTTAATAATAGCGAATAATGCTAATGCTTGTTCATTTGGTAACAATATAATTTAGTGGGGAGGAAATGTTATGCATTTGAAATGGTAATGCATTGCGTTACTTCTGCCACTTGAGGGCAGCATTCCGATATGTGTCAGCTAGACAGAGAGCAGACAGAGAGTGTTGTTGTTGAGAGAGAGAGGTTCCTGAATAAAAATGAAAGCTGCTCAACTCCAGCTGTGGCATGAGTTTGTTGAACAAGACCAGAATAAATGTTAGAACATAACAGTGAGCTCATATAGGACTCTTTCCCCCTGTAAATGGACTATTGTCCACCTCTTCACCCCCTTGGCAACTGCTGTACTGCTGTGGTCCCTGTCCCTCACCCTCTTCTGTGGGTACTGAACAGAAATATGTATTTAGAATTTCTGCCTTTTCCATGTCACCCTCCTTGCATTCCCCTCCCTCTCCCTTAAGCCTAGTAATCCCCTCCTTGATTTTCCTCCTTTAACTGATGTACCTGAAGAATGTCATGTCCCCTTTCTTATCTGACTGTGCTAAACCTTCCTCAGTCTGTGCCTTTGCTCTTCTTACTGCCTTTCCCACTTCCCTTAGACACTCTAGGTTCTCCTCCCTGTCCTCCTCCCTTTGAGTCTCCTTATATTTCCTGAACTCTCTTCTTTTTTCCCTGACCTTGTCTGCCACTTCTCTCTAGAACCACAGTGGCTTTCTCCTTCTCTTGCCTTTGCATACCAATCTGATGCATTGGGTTGTTACTTCCAGTAAGGCTTCCTTTAGATGCTCCCACTGTTCTTCCACTCCTCCTCCTCCTGCCCCCATTCTCTCCAGGGCTCTTTTGATACCCCTCTCCATTTTAGCTAAGTCAGCATTTTTGAAATCCAAAACCTTTGTCCTAGTATGACTTGAGTGAGTCTCTGTCCCTATGCTGAACTACACAATGTTGTGATCGCTGGATCCCAGTTGCCCTTCTACAGTACCTGGACATCTTGATCATTACTAGATCCAGAATTGCCCTGTCTCTGGTGGGATCAAGCACAAGCTACCTGAGTCCAGCCTCCTGGAGTGAATCAAGGATGCCTCTGCTTCTGGCTGAAGCAGCTACACCGGTGTTCCAGTCCATGTCTGGCATATTGAAATCCCCCATCAATAGAATTTCACCTTTCATTGCCGTCTCGTGTACTTCCTCCACTAGCTCCCTGTCCAGTTCCTCTCCCTGTCCTGGAGGCCTGTATATCACCCCTGTGTGTATTGCTGTGCCATTTCCAGGTTGAACGGCGACCCACAGTGCCTTGGCACCCCCCTGCCTACCCTGTACCTGTGTTGCCATTATACCCTGTCTGACATACAGGGCTACTCCCCTTCCCTTTTTGTCCTCCCTGTCCCTCCTGAATAGAACATAATTTATATAAACAGTTCAAGCAGCTCCCGTGGGCTGGGGGCATATACCATGAGAAGGCATCAAAATAGTGGCAAAAGGTCTACAACAGGGTAGACACTCCAGATGGGGTGTATAGAATCAGGATGGACCTGGCAAAACTGGAGAAGTGGTCTGAACTGTGGCAACTGAGGCTGAATGTGAAAAAGTGGAAAATTATGCACCTGGGGGCATAGAAACCCAGCAGCAAGCTACAGAATGGAGGGAGAACTGTTGTTAGTCACCAGGGAGGAAAGGGATTAAGGTATCATCATCTCAGATAACCTGAAGATGACTATACAATGTACAAAGGTGGTGGGGAGAGCCAGTGTGTTGTTGGGGTGCATAGGTAGAAGTATCATGAGCAGGAGAAGGGAGGTGGTGATGCCACTGTACAAGACACTAGTGAGGCCTCACCTGGAATACTGTGTACAGTACTGGATACCACATCTTCAAAAGGATATAGACAGGGTGTAGATGGTTCAGACAAGGGGAACTAAGATGGTGCAGGGGTTGCACCAGAAGACATACGAGGAGAGGCTAAGGGATTTTAACATGTATATGCTGGAAGAGAGAAGGGATCGGGGAGCTATGATAGAAACCTTCAAGTATCTTAAGAGCATTAATAAGGTGCAGGTGGAGGACATCTTCCAGTATAGGAGGGATACAAAAACAAGGGGGCACGATATGAGATTGGAGGGGGGGCAAATTAAGAGGGAACATGAGGAAGTATTTCTTCACATAGTGGGTGGTGGACAGTTGGAATTCTCTGCCACAGGGGGTGGTGGGGCGAGCACAGCGGGGGGCTTCACACTTTCCTGGGACAGGCATGAGGGTGCCCTAGATGGAGGAAAGAGAGGCTAAGCTGATAACCAAATAGGGTCACCAGCGCCAATACAGGTAGGGAAAAGGGGCAGACAGGATGGGCCTTGTGGCCCTTATCTGCCTGAAACTTTCTATGTTCTATGTAAAAGACATGGTACATAAACTTGAGGCCAAGAAGGCCTAGAAACTGAACTCCTAAGGGGCCAGAGGCTCTCACATGGGCAGCAGAAACTTTCAGTGGGCCACAGGACCCACAACACAAATCGGTGGCCTAGCCCAACGCAACCACAACAACACAGACATCTAAACAGACACTCAACCAAACACCAGAGCGGAGGGTACCAAATGGCTGCTTTCTCAATCCACCCTACTACTCACAACACAGGGCTTTTGGTCCAAACTACTGGCATCCTGGAGCAGGCTCAACATGGGCCATGCCAGGGTACATCCAGACCGCATTCCTCTCCCCACATGCTGAAAATGCATGAAGCAGAGTGCCACACTGGGTAACAGGGTAGCAGGCTGCCACCACCTCTGGACCCCATGCCATGGGCTGCCACCACCGTGACATCTCCACTGCTTCATCAGCTTCCTTCAGGGACAAGGCACTGGCCCACCCTGGTGCCATAGAGCACAAGGGGGGCCCTTACTTTGCTACATCTTCATTGGGCTGTGGCTTCAACAAATGGACCCAGTCCCACCACCACAGGGCCTACCTCCACCCACCTTATCAGGAGCGAATCAGTTTTCTGAGCCAAGTTACCAAGGCCCAAATCCCGGGGCCGAGGATCAAACCCTGGCCCCCCAGGACAACTGCAATCTCCCAGATGGCCTCCCTCTCTCTCTCTCTCTCTCTCTCCCCAGAGACACTCCCTAATATATCCTAAAGGCCAGCCCCCAAACTCTGCCCATGGGCAGAGATTCCACCTGGCAGGCCTTAAAAGGAAAACAGGGGGAGATGGTCACTATAGTAAGCCCTCCCAAAAGGGGGGCTTACATACTCCCCCAATTAAAGCCATTTCCCTCCAAGGAAATGGGGCACCCAGCCACTCCATAAAAGAGGGCCAATGGGATATGTGCACTATCCTGCCACCCCCGCCATGAGGGAGATGCCAGAACCACAAGGGGACCCAAAGAAAATCTCAACTCCCAGTTGCCGCTGCCCAAAGAAGCCCAGTCATTTGTACTTTATCCAGCACATGTCCCATCTTTAACAATTGATAATTTATTTATTTATTTATTTGCTTTTGGTAACTGGGTAAGTGTACTAGGCAAACAAACCTGCATATTTTCAGGCACATTCCAGGAAAGTACAATAGAACATACAGCAGTGACAACAATAAGGCACATAAAGAAGATAAACAGTAAATGCAAACAATTACATCAGCTGAGTCAGTTACATCAAATTAGAACAGCATCTAGCGAATATCAAGAATAGTAAAGATGGGATGGAAATACAAGTACTTGCATCATAGCACATGAATACCATAATAGTGACAATAGACTAGTAGTAACCTTGCTTGTGGAGACAAAGGCAGGTAGACACACATTCACCTAAGGCTAACATAAGGATGGGCATGTAGCGCAAGCTGGTAGCCTGTAATTGAGAGACAAGCAAAAGTTAAGTGCAGTTGCAGGTACCTAGAGCATTAAGGTGAGAGAACAGAGCTTGCTTAAATGTAAGGTGAGAAGAGGAGTTCTTAACATGGAGGGGGAGTGAGTTCCAGAACCTGGAAGCAAAACAGGAAAAAGCTTGCTCCCCCATTTTAGTGGAGCAGAGCTGAACAGTGAGTAAGGGGGAGGTGGAGGACCTATGAGAGTGGGGGTGAGAGACCAGGGTGAGCATATCACCTAGTGAGGAGGAGCGTGGGGTTCTGGTTAGGGAGTCAACAAAACACCCGAGTGTATAAGACCGGAGGGCGGTGGGAGACAGCCAGTTCAAGGCAGAATAGAGTTGGCAGTGATGTGTAAGGTGAGGAGCCGATAAGGCAACTCTACAGATATTGTTATAAGATATATCCCACTGTCAAAGGACCCTTGCATGAGCATGAGAGAGTACTGGGAGGGCACATTGCAGTTGTGGGAGTAGAATTCCTCTTGCTACAGGGATCCGAGCAGCCAGAGTGAGTGAGTGACGCACTCTGTAGGCCGCACCAATCTTGACATTGACCAAGCTGCATACCTCCTTGATGTGTACAGTAAAATCAAGCACCAGGTCAAGGGTAACCCCAAGATATCTGAAGGATAATGTATTAGAGACAGCTGATTCATCACAGCAGTGGATCAAGAACTTAGGGAACTCAGAGGGCATCTTTTTAGAGGACCCAAAGAGCGTGGCCTGGGTCTTAGATATATTCATACTGTGTAAAACAAGATGCATGCCAGGACAAAAACAAGAAAACACTACTCCCCAAAAATGTTGTTTTCTTTCTACTCCACAAGCAGTCCTGACACCAGGCACTCAGTCAATCCCCCCCCCCACACACACACACACACTAGCATTTCTTCACAGAGAGGATGGTGGACGTATGGAATGGCCTTCCTGAGGAGGCTGTGGGGTCAAAAACAGTGGGGGAATTCAAGAATGCATGGGACAGACATAAGGCAACTCTGGAGGGGGTAGGAAGAAGTAGGTTGTTGGTTAAGTAGGATCTGCAGCTTATCCAATAGGTAGGGAAATGGGCAGACTAGGTGGGCCAAGCAGTCCATATCTGCCGTCAAAGTCTATGTTTCTATGTTACTCATCAGATTTTAACTGTATCATTAAAGTCCATAACAGCAAAGTCCCACTATCCAGATAAGGGTATGAAAGTCCCAGGAATGTTCAGAAAATAACAATAGTCCCAACTTGGACCAGGGCAAACCTGGTACAGTTTCTTCCTTCCAATTCTCAAGTTAACATGTTAATTTTCTCCTTTTTTTTTTCAACTCAAACAGTAACTAGAACTGTAACATTAAAACAGTAAAACTGGAACAGCTGACCAATACAGAGTCCCAAGGCAATAACAGCCCTGGCACAATAAATCAGCATCTAGAGAGGTTACCCTTATAGGGCAGGTCCACCACTGCAGGGATAGTAGTACTGGGGGTCGGGTTTAGGTGTTTCGTTCCCAAAGGAGTCAGTGGATACCGTGTAGTATTTCATCCTTCAGCCTGAGACATCCTGGATCAATTCAAAACATTTAAACAGAGTCAAACCTGCCCATGCCACAGAATGGCACAGAGAGCAGGTACGGTTGGTTAACTCCTCTGAGGGGTGGCTGAACTGGTTAGTATGGAACTGGAGCATGTTCGTGTAACCCCCCTGCAAATGGGGGTTCCCAAAAGACTTCCAGGAGCTTGCTTGAATGCTCCAAGCCTGAATGTTGTTTGGCGTTTAAGCCATTTATCAGTGAGTGTTTTTAGAACCTCTGGTACTGTCTCTTTAAGAGCTGTCTGCTTGCAGACATAATTAGTTTGTATGGGGGACTGTGTGTTTCTTTGATTGAGTACCACTCAAGCTGCTGCAATTCACCCCATTTTGCAGTCACTAGGAGTGCAAAGGAACCTGTCTGAAAGATGTAACTGATTGCCAGAAATCATTTACAGTAATAATAAAATTACAGTTTGTCTAACCTGCTTTTTGCAGTCAGAACTGTCTGCCTAGTTCCCCATTCTGGTTTTGAACTGCTGAACTGGACCAATCAGTGTGGGTAAACTAGCTCTAAAATGATGCCTTGGACGAATCAGAACTTGGGACTCATAATCTGAGCCAGCCACAAGAGGATTGTATGGGCAGTGACTCTGGGAGATGTAGTTTAGACTTCGTGCCTTTTGGACCAACAGCAGCAGTCTATTGTGAGTGACAGCCAATCCAGTCAAGAACTGGGAGGAACTCAAAGGAAGTGCCCGGTTTTGTCTGTTGGGAGTTTCAGTTTGAGATCTGAAAGTGAAGGGAAAGAAACCCTGTGCTCCTTCAGTGCACAGTTTCAGTCAAAAACTGTGCAAGGCCCAGAGTTCCGTCTACAACTTGTGTAACTGCTTGTTAGGACTGAACTGGCCCTGTGAAAAGAATCAAAGATCTCTGAAGAGTAGAAACCAGGCTCACCCTGTAGAAGACTGAAGAAATTGTTGAATTACACTCGGTCTGTCAGGAACTGAATCTGCTGTGTGTTCTCCTGGTTATTGTGCAGTAATTGCGATTGGGATACAGATGCAGCCTGCCTGGTATAGTGCTTTTTTTACCATATAAATGTGTGAGGAGTCTCTTGGAGATCAAAAGTAGCCTGCTGACATTGAAGGACCATATCTTCTTTGGAGGTCGGAGTACTAATTCGGGTCGCTCCCTGTTGAATTGCCACATTAAATCCAAATGGAATTACTGTACTGCTGACTGTTTAATTTTCCTTTCTCTGTGTGAAGGGCCCTACCAGCTGCCACGGTTTGGACTAGCTACTAGGGCCTGGGTACCTTAGGACAGTAACTGGTAGGGATAGGCCTGTGCACAGAGCCACAGGTAGATAGTAAAGTGATAAGCTAATTAACCTGATTTCCTGTCCTTGTTATATCCCCCAAATAAATCAGAGCTGTTTGTTTCAACAAAGTTATACTGCCTGAGGTATTTGTCTATGTTAAAGTACTGTACTGTGATTGTTGCACTGTATCTTATTTTACAGGATGTCCCCGTGCCTGAACCAGCCTTGGGGAATGTGTATACTGTGAAGGTAATTCTGCTATATTGTGTGGGCCACTAGTGGGAAGAAAGGGGTTGCAGTGTCCCAGAGGGCTGTGACCAAGTAAGTTTAACTATTGCAAACCCTGACCTCTGGGTGGAGGCACTCCATTGGATCCAGGCCCTCAACCTGTTAGTGGCAAATCAGGCAGGGGTAGTAGCCCTGGGATAGCGCCATCTAGGGGTTACATTTTGGGCTCACCGCTGGGATTGTGTGTCCTCTAGGCCATATTACAAACCACTGTTAAGGAAAATAAATAAATAAATAAATAAATGGGTACCCGACAGAAGTGGGCTGTGCACTGCGTGGAGTGGTGTACTGGGAGGAGATCGACCCCAAAATGCTATGCTTATCCTGGACATCCCCTGGGATCACACGGACACTGTGCAGGGAGTACTTTCCAAGGTGGAAGGTTTACAAATCCTGTGGTGGTGGGTCGGCACGCTAATCTGCTCACCCACACTTTCCTGGCCCTAGTAGAGTTTAAGGATCCCATAGATAGCTCCAAAGTACCACAGACCATTACCCCAGAGGGAGCCCTCACTGCTTGGAGAGTGATAACTAAGGACAGTAAAGACCCGGGGGGGAATGAGCCCCCACCACTATCTGAAACTTTTGAGGAGAAATTTGCTAAATGGTTGCTGGGAGAAGGGAAAACTGTGGAGGACTTGAAGAAACTATTCTTGCCACCTGGGGGTGTTCCTCCCCCAACACCCTCTCCTGCTCCAGTACCCGTAATGGTGGCTGAACCAATGCAGACTCCTATTTCTGCACCTGCCATTAGTCACGACTCTTACCGAAGGTTGAGGATCTTCTCTGGCACCCTCCCACCCCAAGGGAGGATGACTGGGAGACCTGGATAGACTATGTTGCCCCCAAGTGCTAGAATGGCAATGCTCGGAAGTCGAAAAGCGAAGAGGGTTAGTGAGAGCCTCCGAGGTCCTGCCCTGGCTACCATCCGTGCTAAACGGCCAGTAACCCTGAAGCGACTGCACAAGCCTATCTTGAGGCCTTGGAGAATGTGTATGGAGCCCAGATTCTGATGAGGACCTATGGTGGAGAGTAAGAAATGCACAACAGTACCAAGGGGAGTTGTTGTCTGTGTATGTCTCTCGGCTGGAAAAATTGTTGCAAGAATGCCTCAGAAAGGGTAGTTTGCCAGCTATTGAACTGGACCAACCAGACTGGACAGAACCTTAAGTCTGCCCCTCTCTCAGAACTGCTGTTGCTTCAGTTACGCCTGGCAATCGACTGGAATCCCACCTCCTATGGATGAGTTAATGAGAGAAATCTGGAGGAGTTGAGAAAGGCGACCGGGAGGGACCTGCACCAATAGCTGTGGCTATGACCCGAGTGACTGAGGGTGGCCCATCAAGTGAAGTTCAGGGCAGAGGTTGGCAGTCAATGAGTGCTCTGATAAGGAAAAGATATGCCACAATGGGGTGAACTGTTGAGAGAGATCCGGGAATTCAAAACAGTCCTTTATGAAGGCCACGCCTGCAAGTACGGGCCCCGACCTATATCCGACTGGTATCTGCTATGGGGTGGGGATACCCACCCATGTATCTCCTGCTGATAACAGCTCCAACTCGATTCCTTGACCATGGAAGTGGAGAAACTGACGAGATGTCTCCAAATGCTTATCACGCCGCAGACAGAGATGGCACAAGGTTTCCAGTTAATGTACCCCGCCCTGGCTCCCAGTGTGGCACCTCGGCCAGCTCAAACTCAAAAGTATGTTTTGCTATAATTGTGGGAAGGATGGGCACATGAAAAGGGAAATGCCAATCCCCAAAAGACACTGACAAAGTTGCATATAGGCTAGGAGAGCTTCGGAGAACAAATCAGTGGTTAAGAGGTGCACGAAATGATCCCAGTGAGGGCACCAAAAATGCTAATTCACGCCCTTTGTGGCAAGGTCAGTTGCCCAGGCCCCACTCACCGCCTCCAGACTGGTCCAGAATAGTGGGTCCCTCCATGGAGACCACTGTAAAGGTAAATGGAGTGTCTACAAGAGCTGTATTAGACAGTGGCTCCTAAGTGACAATTATGTTTCAAGATTGGTATCAGAAGCATTTGTCAGACGTACTCTACAACCATTAGAAGGACTGCATGTATGGGGGTTAAGTGAGAAGGCCTACCCTATTCTGGGTATATCCGAATTTGGTTGTCTTTCCCCACCTCCGTGGCTGGAGTGGCCGAACAAGTAGAGACCCTAGCCTTAGTGTGTCCCCCCACTGGACTGTATGATGGTGTCCCTTGTTGATTGGAACAAATGCTCATATGTTCAGAAGGCTGGTACATTTGTGTTATGAAAACAGGGGTCAAAGACTAGTAGAGCTTTAAGAGTTCCGGCTTTAATTAAGAAGGCCTATGAGGCACAGAGATGCTGAAAATATAGAACCAGAGGAACCGTTGGAATTGTATGGAAGAAGGATCCTGAGTCTCTGATCCTGGCACCAAATGCCCAGTGTACCTTACAGGGAGAGGTCATCATCAGAAAGGATGTTAAGAATAAAATATTAATGTTGGATGCACCAGGCGATGGAAAATTGCCAGAGGGACTGCTGGTCAAGCCTAGTATTTTGCCCGCTAGAGCCCATGCTTATGCCAGAAGGGTAATGGTCCAAGTTCATAATGTGTCTGAAAGAGACATTCGAGTAAATAGAGGTTGCATCCTGGCTAATGTGCATTGTGCAGACACTGCAGTGCTACCCAGCAGCAAGAGTTCAAGGAAGAATGACAGAGTAACGCCTGACTTGTTTGATTTCGCAACTCCCCGCTGCCAGCTGAATGGAAAGTGAGGATCAGTGAGAAGCTTTGCCCAGAGAGACCAGGTGTTTTCTTTAAAGGAATGGGACGTGAGATGCGCAAGGAGCTGAGCACAATATCCGCTGCATGACGAAAGACCATTTGTGAGAGGTCTCGACGCCTGGCACCTGCTGATATAGATGATGTGAGACGGCATCTGCAAGAGATGTTAGCGGCTGGTGTAATACAAGAATCCAGAAGCCCTTATGCTTCCCCATTGTGGTAGTGAGGAAAAAGAATGGGACAGTAAGGATGTGCGTGATTATCGCACCTAAACCGCGGACTATCCCTGATCAGTACACAATGCCCGCATTCAGGATGCTTTGGACTGCCTAAACGGGAGCAAGTGGTTCTCTGTGCTGGATCTCCGCAGTGGGTACTACAGATCCCGATGGCCCCAGAGGACCGTGAGAAGACAGCTTTATCTGTCCGCTTGGCTTCTATGAATTCATGAGGATGCCCTCAAGGATTTCAGGTGCCTCAGCCACTTTTCAACGATTGATGGAGCTGCAGTGGGGGACATGAACTACTAGAGTGCCTGGTATACCTAGATGATGTTATTGTGTTTGGCAGCTCACTGGAGGAACATGAGAGCAGATTATTTAAGGTATTGGATCGACTGGAGGACTTTTGGCCTTAAACTGTCCATTGATAAGTGTCAATTCTTTCAAACATCAGTAAAGTATGTGGGACACATAGTATCCACCGAGGGAATAGAGACCGACTCAAGTAAAGTTGAGGCCTTGACCACCTGGCCACAGCCCAAAAATCTAAAAGAACTGCAAAGATTCCTGGGATTCTTGTGGTTATCATCATGCCATCAAGGACTATTCAAGAGTGATCCGCCTTTACTTAACCTTACTCAAGGGTATCCCCAACCCACAAAAATACCAAAAGTCAGCCCTCAAGACTGAAAGAGTGTATTTTCATCCGAGTGAAGTATTTGGGGCCCGCTGGACTCATGATTGTGAGACTGCTTTTCATGAGATCATATATCAACTACCCATGCTCCAGTGCTGGCCTATGCCGATCCAAGAAAACCTTCGTCCTGCACACTGATGCTAGCTTGCAAGGGTTAGGGGCTGTGTTGTACCAAGAGCACGAGAATGGCCTGAGACCAGTGGCCTTTGCCAGTAGAAGCCTGACCCCATCCGAAAAGAACTATCCTGTACATAAGTTAGAGTTCCTAGCTTTGAAGTGGGCTATTGTTGACCAATTCCATGAGTACTTGTATGGGGCTAAAATACTAGTAAAACTGACAATAATCCTTTGACCTATGTGCAGACCTCAGCTAGTTGGATGCCACTGGCACAGGTGGCTTTCTGCATTATCTACATATGACTATGCTCTCGAATACCGAGCAGGTCTGAACCACATAGATGCTGATGCTCTCTCCCGAGGCCTGTTCCCCAGAATGATTGGGTCCGATTGGCAGAACCTGACATTCGGCACTCTGCCGGAAGTTTGACAGGGAGGAACAAATGTCCACGGACGAGTGGACTGCATGGTGGATTGCTTGGGACCCTCTGAGAATTGCATACCTGCTGCTTATTGCCACTTTTCTGCAATAGACATTGGTGCACTGCCTCAGCTGGACAATGACAGTATTCGCGGGCTCAATCCCGCGATCCTATGATCAAATCAGCTTTAGAAGCCCTCTATGCAGGAAAAGATGTGTCCAAATTACGCCTCCACTGATTTGAGAACTGCACTGTTATACAAAGAAGGTCCTAAGTTGAAACTGATCAATAAACTGTTATATAGAGAAACAGTAGACAGAGGGGACAAGTAGACAAACAACAACTGGTGCTGCCCACTGCCTTTCGAGAGCTCAGTATTGAGGTCCTTGCACAACCACATGGGGCACCTTGGTATAGACAGAACACTTGACTTGGTGAGATCCAGATTCTATTGGCCTAAGATGGGGCTGATGTGGAGCAACACATACGAACTTGTAGTCGCTGCTTACAGAGGAAAGCTTTGCTGAGAGGGCTGCCCCTTGTTAACATAACCACCAGTGCACCCATGGAGCTGGTCTGTATTGATTTTCTGAGTTTGGAGTCAGATCAAAGAAATATCAGTAATGTGCTGGTGGTCACTGACCATTTCACGAGATATGCCCAAGCTTTCCCACCAAAGACCAGAAAGCATCCACTGTAGCCAAAGTACTCTGAGAAAACTTTTTGTTCACTATGGGCTCCACAAAGAATCCATTCTGATCAAGGAGAGACTTTGAGAGTCGTCTGATCAAAGAGATGCTTTCTCTGTGGGGAGTGAGAAAGTCCAGAACCACTCCTTACCACCCCCAGGGGACCCACAGCCTGAACGCTTCAACCAAGACTTTGCTAGAGATAGGCACCCTGCACCCAAAGGACAAGCCTAGATGGAGCCAACAAATTAGCACCCTGGTACATGCTTATAACTGCACCAAAAGTGATGCCACTGGGTTCTCCCCTACCGCCTGATGTTTGGAAGAGAAGCTCACTACGGTAGATGTGTGTTTTGGGGTCTCTCCTGATGGGGTTCAAGCTGACAACTATTTACAGTGTGCAAAAGTTAAAGGCCCAGCTAACTCATGCGTACTAACTGGCTCAAACCATGGCTGCCAAAAGAAATCTGGCCAACAAAGAAAGGTATGATAAAAAGGTGAAAGCACAGGAACTCCAGGAGGGAGATCGGGTATTGCTAAGAAATCTGGGACTGCATGGCAAACACAAGATTGCTGACAGATGGCACCATCTCCCTCACATTGTAGTGGGCAAACTAGATGATCTGCCAGTGTACAAAGTAAGGCCTGAGAACAATTCAAAAGATGTAAAAACAATGCATAGAAATCATTTACTACCCATTGGACAAATCCTGATTGAGTCTGAGCCCCCAGAAGATGCCCCCTCTGGACCAGTGACTAGAGCTGCTGCTAAGAAAAGATCAAGGAAGTCTGCACCTACAGAAGCAGAGTTAAAGTGTTCCCCTGCACAAGTCCCAGTTGAGCATGACTGTCAGTCCATATCAGAAGAAAGTGAGAGTGACTTTGAATACTATCCTTCTTCTGAACTGAGTCAATTGTTTCGGGCAATCCCCTAGTCAATACTGGAGACAAAGCTGGGCCTTCTGGACTGTCTATGCCCCAGTTCATCCCTGGAGCCAATGCTCCCAGAAAGTGAATGCAAAGCATCAGATCAGATGAAATGGAATCATTGTGCATGGTTGAACTGTTTGAGCTTTCAGGGAGAAAATGATAGATTGGGGCAGACTGGTGATACACCCGAACAAGAAGAGTATTTTGAGTGCCCTGACAGTCCACTGCCAGTGTCTGAAAGCTCTCCATGCAGCCAAATGTTGTGGACTCAGAAACTGTAACTCCTGGAGCTGAAAGTGCCCCAAGTTCTAGCCTCTCTACCCCATGGAGACTCCCTGACAAGTGAGAACAATGCTGAAAATGAGGCTCAGAGTGCAGAGACTGTAACAGCTCCCCAGAAAGACTGGTCGAGCTGTAAAGCCTGTGGTGCACCTCAGTTATGATTCCCTGGGCGGCCAGTGGACCTGCCTCTCAATGTTGTCCATAAAGGAGTGTATGTGTCCCCTGAGCTCATTGCCCAAACTGAGCGTTAGTGCTAACTCAAGTTACTTGTGTTGCCTCTAAGTATGGTGCCCTTGCCCCGTCCAGCCCCAAGGTAACTGATAGGAAGGGTCCCTCTCTTCAGGTTTCATGTACAAGAGGTAATAACTTGAGTTATGGTACAATGTGTGTGTTATACTGTGTAAAGAGTGACGACTGCAAATGTTTCAGAAATGGTTCTTGGTAAAATGATGTATTGACTGATGATTACATGTGTGAGCCTAATGCAAATGATATGGTTGCAGTTGAAACTTATGGTACTTGCTTGACGCTGGACGCCAAGCTTTTCCCAGGCTAGGAAGGGTGTAACCCCTGCAAATGGGGTTCCCAAAAGACTTCCAGGAGCTTGCTTGAATGCTCCAAGCCTGAATGGTGTTTGGCGTTTAAGCCATTTATCAGTGAGTGTTTTAGAACCTCTGGTACTGTCTCTTTAAGAGCTGTCTGCTTGCAGACATAATTAGTTTGTATGGGGGACTGTGTGTTTCTTTGATTGAGTACCACTCAAGCTGCTGCCAATTCACCCCATTTTGCAGTCACTAGGAGTGCAAAGGAACCTGTCTGAAAGATGTAACTGATTGCCAGAAATCATTTACAGTAATAATAAAATTACAGTTTGTCTAACCTGCTTTCTTTGCAGTCAGAACTGTCTGCCTAGTTCCCATTCTGGTTTTGAACTGCTGAACTGGACCAATCAGTGTGGGTAAACTAGCTCTAAAATGATGCCTTGGACGAATCAGAACTTGGGACTCATAATCTGAGCCAGCCACAAGAGGATTGTATGGGCAGTGACTCTGGGAGATGTAGTTTAGACTTGGTGCCTTTTGGACCAACAGCAGCAGTCTATTGTGAGTGACAGCCAATCCAGTCAAGAACTGGGAGGAACTCAAAGGAAGTGCCAGTTTTGTCTGTTGGGAGTTTCAGTTTGAGATCTGAAAGTGAAGGGAAAGAAACCCTGTGCTCCTTCAGTGCACAGTTTCAGTCAAAAACGTGTGCAAGGCCCAGAGTTCCGGGTCTACAACTTGTGTAACTGCTTGTTAGGACTGAATCTGTCCTGTGAAAAGAATCAAAGGATCTCTGAAGAGTAGAAACCAGGCTCACCCTGTAGAAGACTGAAGAAATTGTTGAATTACACTCGGTCTGTCAGGAACTGAATCTGCTGTGTGTTCTCCTGGTTATTGTGCAGTAGTGCGATTGGGATACAGATGCAGCCTGCCTGGTATAGTGCTTTCTTTTTTACCATATAAATGTGTAGAGAGTCTCTTGGAGATCAAAAGTAGCCCTGCTGACATTGAAGGACCATATTCTTCTTTGGAGTCGTGAGTACTAATTGAGGGTCGCTCCCTGTTGAATTGCCACATTAAATCCAAATGGAATTACTGTACTGCTGACTGTTTAATTTTCCTTTTCTCTGTGAAAGGGCCCCTACCAGCTGCCACGGTTTGGACTAGCCACTAGGGCCTGGGTACCCAGGGACAGTAACTGGTAGGGATAGGCCTGTGCACAGAGCCATAGGTAGATAGTAAAGTGATAAGCTAATTAACCTGATTTCCCCCTGTCCTTGTTATATCCCCCTAAATAAATCAGAGCTGTTTGTTTCAACAAAGTTATACTGCCTGAGGTATTTGTCTATGTTAAAGTACTGTACTGTGATTGTTGCACTGTATCTTATTTTACAGGATGTCCCGGTGCCTGAACCAGCCTTGGGGGTAAGTGTATACTGTGAAGGTAATTCTGCTATATTGTGTGGGCCACTAGTGGGAAGAAAGGGGGGTTGCAGTGTCCCAGAGGGCTGTGACCAAGTAAGTTTAACTATTGCAAACCCTGACCTCTGGGTGGAGGCACCCGCCATTGGATCCAGGCCCCTCAACCTGTTAGTGGCAAATCAGGCAGGGGTAGTAGCCCCTGGGATAGCGCCATCTAGGGGTTACATTCGCATTTCTCCTGAAGACCCAGTCCACCCATTTTTCTTCTATCACGTTCCACAGGTGCTCCAAGATGTAAGGGTACTGCTCTTGGGGATATTCCACATGAATTTGTGGTGGATCCACCACTCCACGTACGACCACTCAGGAATACTGCAAATACTGGTCTTCCTAGCCTGGCCCTCCTCGAGTAAGACCCCAGTGTAATATCTCAAGTTCATTGGGTCATCTGGCAAACGTCTGTCCATACGGTCTCTAAGGGCTGCCAACATCACCAGTAGGCATGGAATGGTATCTGGCAGAGTTAACACAGGCCTCCTGTAAGGCTGAGGAATGGTGCAATATATCTCTTGATCTAGAAGCATCAGGGACTTAGGAGCTTGCCAGGTGGGCAGTATGGGTGACTCCACATAATCAAGCACCAGTAGTTTCCTTTTTTACTCCTGAACCACGGGAGACTCTTTTTTCTGAGGCATCTTCCCTCTTAGAGGCAACACTGCTACCTCTGGCAGGCAAGGGAGCACAATCTGATCCCCTGGGCCCTGGGGTATCAGCAGGTTTTAATAGCTTACCTCGCCCTCTCCCTCTGCCATGGGAAGGCTCAGCAGGCGGTGGTGGTGAAGGGCTGGGCAGACGTCTGTGCCCGTCCTCACCAGATGGATTCTCCTCCTCCACAACTTCAACCTGCACATCAGCTTCGGGAGCAGTAGGCTCTAAGGGGTTGACCATGGATTTCACCTCATCCCATGCCTCCAGACTGCCCATCGATAACAAAGAAGCAGTCCCAGTAGAAGATGCAGCTGGCCAAGTCCATTCCATGGAGTAAGGTGGCAAAACATAGAAACTAGGAGGTGCCCCCTGGGTGCAGGCCAAACATAGACGAAGGCGAACCAACCCCACACCCTGGTAGCTGCAGTGGGCGCATTGGTCAGTTGAAGCTCCTGACCCACATTTACCCAAAGACAGAAAAGCATGGAGGCTGGTACCAGGGCCTGTGGCTCAGCTTGTGCTGATGTTTCAGACATTTTTTTCCTCTTCTTCACCCTCCCACCCAGCAGCTTATCTCTCTCTCAGAGATGGTGCACTCTCTCCTGCCTCCCAGGACCCCGTGCTCTCTCTCCAGCCACTCAGGAACCAGGAATGGCTTCATTGGCATCTTCCTGAATAATAAAGAGCTGTGACCAAGATGGTGCCACTACTCAAAGGTGTGAAACTGAACAAAATGGTGACACCCAGTTACTGGCGCAGATAACAATTCCATTCACAAGGCCTCCAGCACCACCACTCAAGCAAGTCCAGAAACATCCCGGTCTCTCAAAAATAATGCATCCTGGATGAGTCTCCACATTTGTAACCCCCCTGACCACGTCTAGGGGCCTGATGGAAAACGGGCGGGGGGGCCCAAACACAGAAGCCATCCAGATGCAAATTGAAGCTGGAACATACCTTCAAACTGGAGATCAGGGTTCACTGTAGGGTTGATAGTTGGCACTCACTGCTGCAGACCGTAGAGGACCCTGGTGACTCATGCCTGGATTCTGTGGTGGTAATTTGTTAGCTGGCAGCCTGAATTCATATGATAAGAGGCAGGACATGCTCCAGATAAAATTAAACACAAGTTAATTTATTTTAAAACTTAATGCAGCTCCCAGGGGCTGGGGGCACATGCCAGGAGAAGGCAACAAAACACTGGCAAAAGCCATGGCACATAAACTTGACACCAAGAAGGCCGAGAAACTGAGCTCCTAAGGAGCCGAGGGCTCTCACACAGATAGCAGAAACTTTCGGTGGGCCACAGAACCCATAACACAAATATGCAGCCTAGCCCATCGCAACCACGGCAGCACAGACATCAAAATAGCCACTCAACTAAACATTGGAGTGAAGGGCACCACATGGCAGCTTTCTCAATCCACCCTACTACCTGCAACACAGGCCTTTTGCTCCAAACTCCTGGCATCCCAGAGCATGTTCAACATGGGTCATGCCAGGGTACATCCAGACCTCATTCCTCTCCCCACAGGCTGTCTACCTATGAAGCGGAGTGCCACACCAGGTAACGGTAGCGGTCTGCCACCACCTCTGGACCCCACTCCATGGGCTGCCACCACTGTGACATCTCCACTGCTTCATCAGCTTCCTTCAGGGACCAGGACCCGACCCAACTGGTGCCACAGAGCTCAAGGTGGACCTTTACTCTGGTACATCTTGAACGGGCCATTACTCCCATGAAAGGACCAAATCTGACCGCCGCAGGGCCTACCACCACCCACCCACCTTATCCTGAGCAAATCACTTTTCTGCGCCAAGCTGCCAAGGCCTGAATTCCAGGGTGAAGGTTCGAACCCCACCCCCACTAGGACAACTGCAATCTCCCGGATGGCCTCCCCCTCTCTACAGAAACACTCCTTAATATACCTCAAAGGCCAGTTCACAAACTCCGCCCATAGGCAGAGATTCCACCTGGCAGGCCTTAAAAGGAAAACAGGAGAAGATGGCCATACAATAAGCCCTCCCAAAAGGGGAGGGCTTACATAGGGTAGCATAATGACCTCCTTCATTTGACTAGTAAAGTACCACCTGATACATTCCCACATCCTATTATCCTTACTGTATGCCTTGCTACACTGCTCCGCCCCTCTCCCCCGAGTTATTTTTACTCTGCCCTTAACTTTATCTCACCCCCTCTTGAAACCACCCATAGTTTTCTTGCTCACCATCTCTTCTAGTAGCCTGTTCCACCCCTGTACGACTCTCTCTCTCTCTAGTAATGTGCCTCATGATCCTCTTCCTGAACCTGCCTCCAGTCAGTTTGTAATTGTTTCCCCTCATGTTTTTTATTTTCTCTGGTACAGAAAAAATCACTGGGGTCTACCTTGTTTATGTCCTTTAGGTACTTACAGGTCTCTATCATGTCCCCTCATGAGTCATTACCTTCTGTCCTCCAGTGGTTACATCTTCAGGTTATTCAACCTCTTCTCATATGAGAGCCCCTGCTACCCATACATAATTTTCATGGCCCTTATTTGCCCAACCTCCAACTGTTTTATTTCCTTTTTTTTTTTTTTTATAAATATAATTTCTTGGTTTTTTTGTGCGTTTTCTCCCGACCCCTACACCCACAGATCCCTGACAGAGTGCATGTGTGTGGAGGCATGCACATGCATGCCATTCGGGATGTCCCTCCCTTCCAGTCACGCTGTTGACTGCTTGTACCATCACTGAACCTCCACTCGGTTACGGCAGGACTATGGGAAGGTAACCCCACCACTTACCCGGGAGAAGACAACCAACGCTCAATCCTGCTCCAACCTCCCCCCCGCCCCCATGCGGCACCCCGGCAACCCGAGGTTGTTCCCGAACCCGAGTCGCCAGTGTAGTGTGAGGTGTGGCATCCAGCGCCTCAAACCTCAATGCCACCGGGCCTTTTATTTCCTTCTTGTGATAGGGGTTCCAGAACTACACCCAGTACTCCAGGTGCAGTCACACCTTGAATCTGTACAGAGACTGCATGACCACTTTTCTTCTGTTAGTGAACCCCCACTTAAGCAACTAACATCCTGTTAGCCCTCACTGCTGCCTTACTGCATTGCGTAGAGGGTTTCTGGAGGCTTGTAATTGTAATCCCCAGGTCTTTTTCCCTCTTAAGACACAATGACAATCACCCCCCCCCACCATCACCCAGCTTGTCCTCCATCCCAGAGTTCTTTCTCATCACATGCATGACTTTGCACTTCTTTGTGTTGCACCCCAGTTGGCAGATTCTGGATGATAGTGATCACAAAATGATACCTAGTGGCATATAAATGACTTTGGAAACAAAAATTAACAGTGCACTTCCCGCAGGATGCCTCCAGAAATAGGAGCCCTTGCTGCTCAGTTTTCTCTTTGTGTTCAAACGTTTAAATAAAATTAGAAAAAAAAATTCAAAGGAGTGCATACTGAAAGTCCAAAAGCATTTTAACACAATTTGCTGCTTTAACTAAATCTAGTTTTACTGAATTCTATTGTAGGAGAGCCAATGTATCCTCTGTCTGTAAGTTCTGATACGTGTGGGACAAGTAATGCTTTTCCCCTAATCTACCTGACCTTGGTATTGGGGTTTTATTTATTTATTTATTGAAATGTTTCACCAGGAAGGCACACTGAGCGACAAGTCACTCATCTCCCGGTGCAACCTTGGGGGAAGGGGTACATTAGGAATGAGACATTAAACATTCAAGTTATAAGTTCAGCATTAACATACAGTTGTAAGGTAGATGCTTACAAACAGTGTTACAACAGTGTTGCACATGATAGGTAAAAACAGTGGACAATAATAAGTGCTGGGTTAATAAGTAACAAGTGTCCATGTGAAAGAAAAGTGGGAAAAGAGAGGCAGTGGTGAGGTGTGTGGGGAGGGGGAAGAGTTGTGTCCCTGGAGACCACTTCAGGATGTGAGGATCCTGCACTGCACTGAACACAGAGAAGGGGGATAAGGAAGTGTCCCAGAGAGACCCTTTCAGGATGGTGGTGGAAGGGAGTAGATGAGAGATACAAGCCCTCTTGGGGGTAGGGGAGAGGTCTATGGAGACCATTCGGGGCCCCATTACATTCTGTAAGAGATCAATGGAGGCCAGTAAATGGGAGCAATTTGGAGAAAGGGGAGGAGAGCTAGGAATTTGGGTGGGTGTGCACAGGGTAAAATGAAGGTGATGGTAGGGGGTAGGGTTTGTCCAGGGCTTAGAGGAAGTTAGGGAGGGACATGGCAGGAGCAGCTAGGAGCAAGGTAATTATTGAGAGCAGAGCTGATGGTGTAGGCAGATGATGAGTGCCAGATCTGAGGGGGGAGGGAATTACAGATTTTTGGGAGGCGGTGAAAGTAACCGGATTGGCCGATTTGGGTGGATCTGCGGGGGACAACCAGGGTGCGAGAGTTGGTTGATCTAAGGGAATGCGAGGGTGGGGGGGTGTTATAAAGGAGGAAGTGAGGTAGGAAGGCAGCTCACCCAACCAGTGCTTGGAGGTGAATTTAACACAGTGGAAGAGCCGCCTATTTGCAAGAGATGGGAAGGATAGGGCACAATAAAGATCACAGTGGTGGGTGTGAGGGGGGCATCCAAGGCAAAGCGGCAGAAGGAACTGAAGAGGGTGTCAAGTCTGGCCAGGGAGGACTTAGGGGCAGCACCATAGACTATGTCATAGTAGTCAAAAATGGGCAGTATCATCTTCTGGACAAGTTCACGCCTAGCAGTAGGAGGGATGCAACTACGGTTCCTGAACAGGTCACCAAGCTTGGGGCGCAGTTTTTTCTGGATGGTGTCAATGTTTCCAGAGAAGTTTAGGTGTTGGTCCAACCAAACATCTAAGTACCTGAAGGAGGATGTGTCCTCAAATAAAGTCCCATCAAGGGTATGAAAATTGGGTAGGGAGGGAAGCCTTGAGAGTCTCTGCCTTGTACCAAAGGTCATGGAAACTTTCTTCTTGGCATTCAGGAAAAGTTGATGGTTAGCAAACCAGAGCTGAACCTTGTCAAAGTCTTGCTGTAAGCTGCTTGTAACCTCATCAGGACAGGAGTCAGATGCATACAGGACTGTAGCATCAGCATACATATGTAGAGCAGAGGATGGGAAGCAAACAGAGGGAAGGTCATTTAAGAAGATGGAGAATAGGAGGGGCCCTACTACAGAGCCCTGGGGGACTCCAGTGCTAATCGAGAGGGGAGGGGAAGTGACATCCAAGATCTGAACTGACTGGGTTCTACCAATAAGGTAAGCTTTAAAGCAGTTTGTGGTAGAGGGAGATAAGCCAGCAGCCGGGAGTGAGTCAAGGAGAAGGGAGTGAGAGACAGTGTCTTTGGCCTTGGCCAGGTCGACAAAAATGGCACAGGTAATTTGGCCATTGTCCATCTTGGTTAGGATGGAATCTGTGAGCTGTAGGAGAGAGGTGGTGGTTGAGTGTTTTTTCCTGAAATCGGACTGGAAAAGGGGTGCAAAAGAAGGTGCATTTTTCCATGAAGAGGGGACTGAGGCAGTACAGAATGAGAGATTTAAGATTATTGAGAGGGGGTAAGCAATGGCCAAAGCAGAGAGGGAGAGGAGTTTTGGGTCAAGGCCATCAGGAGGCACCTATAGAGGGTTGATGGTGAGGAGGGCACATAGGGCATCGTTTGGGGTTACAGTAGCGAAAGAGAAGGGGAGGTGGGAGGGTGATGACGGGGGCACACCGGTAGAGGGTAGGGATGGGTAGGAGGGGAGGGATTTCAGTAGTTCAGTGGTGCAGGAGGTACAGTAGGAGTTAAATTTCACAGCTACAGCTGGCGGGTCAGACACTAGTGAGCTACTTACTTTAAGTACCAGGGATGGTGGGTGAGATGAGGGGGTAAATAGGGCATGGACCACCTTTCAGAACTTTGAAGGGGCATTTATGTTGGTGATGAAGGCAGATTTGAAATATTCAGACTTGGATAACCTTGTAGCCCTGGTGCAAGCATTTCGGAGCATGCAATAGTTTGCGAGGTCACTAGGATGCTGGGTAGCTTTATGATGCTTCCAGGGTCGATCTCTAGCCCTGAGGCAGGCCAGAAGTTGAGGGGTTATCCAAGGTAAGTGGTTACCTCTGACTCTGGTTTATTTGAGTGGGGCAAAGGCATTTCAGTTTGCAAGAAAGATTTATTTGAAGTAGACAAGGGCCTTATCAGCCGAGGGGAAGGATGTTAGGGGGGGGGACCAGTCAGAAGTGGCAAGGTTATTTAAGAGAGGTTCAAGATCAAGAGACTTGAAAGAGCGTAGTTGTATGGTTTTGTGTGGTGATTTAGTTCTGCGAACTTTCCTCACTGTGTGTATTGGGTTATGGTCACTGATAGCATTGGAAGTATGCCAGAGGTTATAACCCAGTGGGGGTGGGAGGTAAGGACCCAGTCAAGTAGGGAGTGTTATTCTGTCTTGTGGTTTGGGTGGGTGGGTTCAGAGTTCAGTTGGGAGAGGTTTAGGGCTCTGATTTCACTTTTAGTTTTGGTAGTTTTAGGTGACAACCAATTTATATTGAAGTCACCTAGGATAAATAGTTCCCCAGAGCGAGCAAGGGAAGTGATGGAGGTTAGGAGGTCTAGCACAACCGTAGGATGCCCATTTAGATAGCAGTATATGCCAGCTATGAAGATTGGGAGAGTGAAGAGGAGGGTCACATGGATAGCTAGTGCATCATGCGTCTCTGGATTGGAGGATGAATAGATGATGGAATATTGAATGGAGGCTAGGACATAAATGGCAACACCACCACCCCTGCCAGCATGGTCCTGCCTTAGCAGTAAGTAGCCAGAAATGGAGACAGAGTGGTCAGGGATAGTGCTCTTGAGCCATGTTTCTGAGATGATTAGAATGTCTGGTTTTAGAGTGCACACTATGGTCTCAATCTGGTCTATTTCTTGCAACAAGCTGCGGGTGTTTAAATGTAGGATCTTTGAGCCCTTTGGTAGGGATGAAAGAGGAGAGTGAGGGGAGGTAGTAGAGAAGGAAGCACCAGAGGAGCTAGGGACAACAGGGCCTGGGTTGGGGTGGCTATCCCCAGCGGAGAGCAAGAGGAGAGCAAGTATGAGAAAGTGGAGCTTAGGAGATTTTGAAGGGACTACCAAGGAGGTTGGGAGTTTTGAGGAGAAAGGAGTGGATGAGTGAGGAAGAAGAAGAAGGTACACAACCGCAATGAAAGGGGGCACTGTTATCAAAGCCGCATGAGGAATAGTGGTAGAGTAAGACCATATTTCAAATAGGGTGGATGGAGTGATAGCATGGATGTGGGTTGGGAACTGGAGACAGTAACTGATGGGGTTGGGAGAGTTACTAGGCATAGATGGGTAATGAGCAAGTAGAGGTGGTAAAGAGAGGGACATGAGCAGAACAAGGAGGGGAGAGAGAGAGAGAGAGAGAGGGATTGCTGTATCCTTATAATAAAAACAATAAAGAAAATGAAAAGCATAGCAGAGACAAACATAATAATTCACTGACCTTGAGGTACTGGATTATGCAGAAACACAGGGCAAGCTACTTCTTTCCACTTTAGGTAACAGGAAATTGAGGGAGACTTCAATAGAAGTAATATATATATTTTTGTTAGTTATGGGAGTGCAGTTCCATTCACACAGTTAGAGTTGCTGGTAACTTTTCTGTTAAACCCCTGTTTTTGTACACATGTAACTTCAATACCCATGGATGGCTCAGATTAAAATTAACAGTGGTCTCGATTCACAAAGGTAGCCAGCATATCTGATGCAGCAGAATAGGCTAGTGTCATTTACTAACCCCACCCACCAATACTCTCGATCTTTGTGCTGTGCAGGGGGCAGGATTAGTTAGAGATGCAGAGGAGCTGAGCAAGATGATCCATCCACCTCGTAGGATTCTCTGCTACACTTCCACAGAGAATCCTGGAACACAGGAATCCAAGAAGGGGATTGCTTTATCCCCTATGAGAAGAGAAAAATCTGAAAGAAAAAAACAGACAGGGGCCGCCCCAATGACCCAGCAGCAATGCAACACATTGCCATCCAGGCAACCTGTCTTTGGAAGCACACTCAGGTTGCTACAGTACATCAGGATGCAGGCTGGGGTGCAGGCCACTGTAGGATACTATGGGAGCAGCAGCAGCCACAAGTGACTCAGAAGAGGAAGAAGGGGGAGTTTTCGACTGCCTGGACAACCAGGCTGCTATCCTACGGAGGAAAGAACTAATAAAAGTACACCTTGGATCAGAGGAGGCTACTACAAGTGACACAGGTGAGATTATGAATTTATTTCACTGACTTGAGAAACTGCACATTCAGGAATTGAATAAATATTACAATAAAGTGTCACTAGAACAGTATTTGGAGAAAGGCTGGTCCCCCAGGGGACTCAGAATTGATAAAGAACCCTCTTGTGGGTTTGACGACCCAATCTGGAAACAGGAATGGGAAACTGCTAGTACAAAGTGCACAAGTGCCTATCTCAGAGCCTTAATAAGGAAGGATGAGAGAGATTTACTAGCCATTGAAAACAACGTTGTTAATGTTCAAGAGTCCTTAAAATCACTTAAAAAACATAGTGAATTCGCAAACCTCAGTAAAAAATACACAAAAGGCACTAAAAAGGTAGAAAACGACTTGACCAAGAGAAAGAAAACCAAATTGCTCAGAGATTCAAGGGACCTTGAATGACATCAGGTGTTTAAATGGGGCCACCCAAACAGTCTACAGAGCAGAAGGGGCAGGTCTAGAAATAGAAACACTTCAGAAATTGGAGAAACCATTTAAAATCCAATAATAACTGGAAATAAACTAATAAAAAGTCAGTTACAATCAAGCAAGAAGTTGTGGTTGTACTAGATGAGGCAGCAGGCACCTCAAATCAGGTTTTTTTTAGTGCAAACGAGGAAAGAGGGGCCAGCCACCTCCATCAGTCAGACCTAAAGACACTGGAAAAACAAGGATTCAAATGAAAGATGAGGAGATGCAGACATGGGTAGGGTAAAGGACAGACCCAAACACAATCTGAAGAATCAAAAAAACACCATCATAAATCTGACACAAATTGAGCTCTCTGAAACCTTGTCCAAAGTAAGGGCCTATCTTTTTCACCTAGTCCTCAGGTGGCTTTATTTGAAATAAGGACTGACATAGACAAGTTAATAAGAACATTAAAGCTAAAGTATTATTTCAAGACTAAACCCAATATGGGCAACACAGTGATTTCAAGTGTTTCAGACTTCTACAATCAAAGTCCAACTAATGTTTATGAACGTGGTGTGACTCGGATACCTGGCATTGTGACTCAAACAGATGCACCTGAACATGCTGTGTGTTTTCTTGACTGTCCTGCTCTAGAATCCCTGCTTACTCATTACTCTGAAGTTGAATTGGACAACAATGCAGGGGAAGTGACTCTAATTAAAAGAGAGGGGAAAGTTTAAGAATAAATCAACATATGTGCCACAGGTATCCAATGCAGCCATTTCAACTTTTAAAAAACTTGTTGTTAGTGACATTAACAAACTTGCAGACAAACTTCCACAAAGTAAGCATTGAAATCTAACTGTTGAGGAAAGGGAAGCTTTGACAGAACTTGAAAATACAAAAGCGATAGTCAGTACAGAGTCTGACAAGGGAGGGAACATACTTTTAATGAATGAAGATTATTACATCAATCAAATCATAGAGCATCTTAATAACAGGGATACCTTTGAGTTATTAAGGGGGGGTCTCACGTTTAAATACCTACTTTTACTTTACCCTTTAATTCATAATGCATACACTAATGGTACTGCAACTGGGGAAGAAGTAACGTTTATTAAACCTAAATGCCCATTATTCCTACTTTTTATGGACTTCCTAAAGTCCATAAAATAGGCAACCACCACCCTTCCTCCAATTGTCTCTGGTACTGACTCTATAACATATAATTTGGGGAAATATTTTGATCTTTTCCTAAAACAGTATGTAGTAGGAATTAAATCTTATACAAGAGACACCATGCATCTTCTACAGAAAATGGATAACTTTAGGTGGAAAGACACACATAACTGGGCATTTGTCAATGTGACAAGCCTATACACTTCCATCACTCACAAAATGGATTTAGAGGCAGCTCAATACTATTTGTCAAAACCAACCATGGGGGACCCAGCGCACAAAGATTGAATTCCTCAAGCTTTAGAATTTGTATTGAAACATAATTACTTTTTCTTTAACAAACAGTGCTATAGACAAGTATATGGCACAGCCATGAGTGCCTTATGGCACCCTTTTATGCCAACCTGACATTGGGCAAATGGGAAGAGACCTACATCTGGAATGCTAATTGTAATGGATGTGTCAATAAAGTGCTACTATGGTACCGCTTTAGTGATGATATCATATGTGTGTGGGATGGTGATCTAAGTGAATTTGATGTTTTTATGATGTATTTGAGCAACACAACAGACTGTTTCAGGTTTACTTCGGGGGGCATGGTGAGAGTTTCCCGCTGACCCTCTGAACCACGAGGGAAACCCTACTATTCAGTGGATCATCAGACTCCTTATGTAGGAATGCTTAGGACTGAGTAGTTGGTAGTAGTTTGTCAAAATTAAATACACAAATAGTAGTTTGGAACTACTTGTGCAACTTGTTTGAACTTTAGGTTAAGCTGTCTCTGTCCCTGTTATGGGGATTACATTCCTGTTGGGGTTCCATAAACATGCCAGAACACTAAAGGAAGTGTCCACCCCCTCAAGGGGTTGCAGGAATGAAATCCCTGAGACCAAAGATAATTTAAGAGAAGAAGGCCCAAATGTAAAACTTAGACTGATGTAACACTCTCTTCCCAAGGAGAAGAGAGCAGAGATATAGCCAAGTAAGACAGACTGTGAAGGAAAGAGGGAGCCACTATCCATTTTCCTCCATACCACAGCAGAAACTAGAACTACATTATGACCTTTGTAATGGGGTGGGGTATGTGGAAGAAAGCTCTGGGAAACCGTGGACTAGGTCACCATCCCTCCAGGCTAGAGGCAAAATCAGTAATGGTTCAAACACTGCAATTTAGACACCCAATACAGGGGAAGCTTTGAGAGCAGAGCTTTCACTCTATTCTTTTAACACAATATTGCTGTAAGCTGAGATTCAGATGAGGCAAAAAGGGGTCCTCTGCCCTCTCAAAGAGGAACCCCACACACATGGAGTAATTTGAGCTTGAACACCGGAAGAGTCTATCTGTGAATGAAAACTGAAGAGATGAGGAATGGAGAGAGGCCAGGTGACTTGAAGGTAAATGCAGACAGGATTGCTTCAACAAGTGTCATCAAGTTGATCTGCATTACAAAAGAGACCCCCATGAAGAATATCTCAGCAGAAGCCATAAACACAATACCAGAAGGTGCCACTGAGTTCATCTGCATGGCTAAAGGGCCCCTTCTGGTGAAAACCATATATTCAAGATGTTGGGCAGGGTGGGTAGATGCTAGGAGTTGTCAGTGAGTTGATCTGCAGAGTCAAAAGAATCCACAGTTACTGAGAGCCCCACCCTCTGGAAGAGGGCTCCATAGGCAGCAGGAGCACATCAGGTCTCCTGCTCAGGAAACCAGAAGAGTCTAGGAAGGGAGAAGAGGTGGAACTGACATCTGGAGAGAAATGCTGGAGTATGATACTACATTTAAAGTGCAGTGAAGATAAACTCTAGTGCAGGTACTTGGGTCAAAACACAGGGCAAACAGTGAGTAAGCCAGTAACAAATGGCGAATGTCTAGAATAGTAATAAAAACTGAATAGGACTGCACAAAATCAGTAAGACAAACAAACTCTGGCCAGAGCCCACATGGCTGCAGCAACACTCACCGAGCTCACGGCAAAACAGTCCATCGTGCCCAAGATGGCCACTGTGCAGTCACGCATGCACAACTACTTGCGCATATACAGTAAACATTGGTGGCCATCCTGAGCATGACAGGTGACTGACCACTGAAATAGTGTACCCGCAGGGGGTGGGGGAGCGGGGAGTGAGCGGACTGTTTTGGAGTTGTGGAATGATCGTACTTCAACTCTAAAATGGAACTGTTGTTGAGTGTCAATTTGGTGGCGCATTTTTACAACCACAGCAAGGCTGCGGGCTCCGTCCACTGCAGCCATAAAAAGCAAAAGTATCAACTGTGTTATAGTAGTCAAACAGAATAATGGAGAATCAACTAAAACTAGCGACAATACCAGTGGTAACAAATAGTGCAGCAGCAATACAGGGGAAACAGCAGAGATAGCTGAGGAGGCTAAAACAAGTGTAACTGAAACAGTAAACCCAGGGTTAGGAACCTGGTGGCCTGCTAAGGGAGGCAACTAGTAACAAGAAAAGACACAGAAAACAAAACAGCATCAGCAGAACATGGCTGTGGATGGGGTTGGGGGGGCAGGCAATGGACAACAGGCCATACCTGACAAAGGCACATGCAGGAAAAAAAGGACAAACAGGAGCCAAAAGCCCAGAGACCCCAATGAAAAGCAACCAATGGACTGGGGGAAAACAACAGGAAGAAGCCATGAAAAAATACATAGCATGAATAAACACAAGGAAAACTCAGTGGGAGTGGCCATGCGGCTGCAAAAGGTATGGGATGGGCAGAAAGGAGGAAACAGCAGCTGTATTGCAGACACAAAAAACCTGAGTGTTCAAGGTACACTTGAGCATGAGTGATTTGAGTACCACTCAGGATGGGGATGAGGACAGCCGCCTATCCCTCCAAATCACAGGTAAGGCCCTGAAAATCCCTTTCCTCCCTAGAGTACTCATTCATAGCCGATCAATCCAGTACTCTGTCTGCAAGTTCATGAAACTGATGTGCATTATCTTGGAACTTTTTGGCACTGAATTTCAGTTGCTAAAATGTAGACCACATCTTAAGTCTCTCCATGTCCCTCTTCAAGTTATTGATCCTTTCTTCACTATCCATCCTGCCATAGAGTTTGGTATCGTCTACAGAGACTTGATTTTCCCCAGAGTCACACCACAATCAGTCCCTAGATGGACCCCTGGGGGCCTCCGGTTGTCACTTCCTTCTGTGCTGAGAATTTATCACTTAGGACCTCACTCTGGGTCCTACCTGACAACCAGTCCCCTATCTATCTAGATAGCCTTCCTCTAAATCCAGGTTGCCCAATTTTTATGGTTGTGGGTGGAGCCTACAGCCATCTTGCCATCTGTAGCTGGAAAAATGGAGTAACGTGAAACACATTTTTGGAGTTTTCAATGTATCCTTCCACATCGACAAATCACTATGCCAACTGAAATAAAATACTTCCTTCTTTCTGTTTAGAATGTTGGAGACATAACTCCAAGCTGCTTATCAGATGGACATTAGGAAACTGAAACAGCTTGTTAAATATTGGTTGCCTATTAAACTGGAGATTTGTTTACCCCCTTCGAAATGCACCACCTTCCACATTTAAATAATTAGCATTTAAACATTTTCTTGCTACTAGCTTCAGTTGGGCAGGTATTCTCTTTCAAGAAAGAGTCATACCTCATAAATGTCACCCTTTTTCAGCAAGGAATCTCCCAAACAGATTTACATAGTTTTTCTATCCTCTGAAGACACTATCTGATAAGCACTGTCTCAGACAAATGCCAGGTCTTTTGTGAACTATCCATTCTAGGCTAAATATATAGCAATCAGCAGGCATTTTTTATTATGCTTTTTGGGAAAAAAATATATTGAGCTACAGCAAACACACACACACACACACACACACACACTGTACACAACATCTTCATGGCCACAACATTCAAAATAAATACTGCAATCTAATATGTTATAAAACAATAAAGAAACTGTTTATGTCAGTGAACCCAGTGAAGTTCAGTTTACAGTAGATTTCTTTTAAATATTTCTTATCTTATATTTTGTATCCTGGATAGCACAGGGGAGATGCTACATCTCATTGTCATAGGGATCTTCATTTACACATTTTTGCACTGTATTTACTCAGGTTGTCTCAGATTAGATGCAATATCTTGTTTTCAGTGAGGATATGATTTTACCATTTTTATAATGTATTTATAGTGTATGTTAAAACATTGTATTCTTCGAAAATGTAACGTTACTTAGTCTTGTTGTACCATCGATGTGACGTCACGATGTTGTTGTACCATCGTGAGTATGTCACATCGATGGCACAACAGCTCTGCCCACGTTTGTGCATGTGCAAGTCGCGCTTTGTATTTGTGTTCAAAATGGCCACTGCACTATAGCGTAGGCACTGGAGGACGTCTTAATTTAAAAGTAAGCTCCATTTTGTTTTGTTAGCCGGCACACAGCAGAGCCAAATTATTTAATTTAAAATGCAGACTGGAGTAAGAACTCAATTGTCACTGACACCGGCTCGGCAGGGGGTTCCCCAACATCACAGCACGACTACAAAAGAATCCACAAGTTTTTTTGTTATTACTTTTGCCCATACACTATAAAAGACAGTGTATGGGCAACAGTGAACAATAACAGTGCCGTTCACTTCTCGAGGTGTCATGACACCCTCAAACCTCTCGAGCTTTGCTCTTGAGGTTTCAACGGTTGTCATGACAACCTCTTGAAGTGAACAACACTGTTGCTGTTCACTGTGTTTACCAGAGCCTGTATAGACTTTGTGTACTGTCTCTTTAAGAGCTGCCTAATTGCAGCATGAGTAATCTGAGAGGGAGCTCTGTTGAAAGATGTAACTGTTTATTGAAAATCATTTAGAGTGATAATGATAATGTAGTTTGTCTAATCTGCTTTCTTTGTAGCAAGGACTGTTTTGTTTGTCTCCACTATCTTGGTCCTGGAGAGCAAATTGGACCAAACAGTACTGATGGGACCTAAAATGAAACGGACTACAGGAGCTGTCTGAATTCAAAATCCGTAGGAACTTTAGTTTGCAGTTTTTTTGCACCTTTTTTGCAACTGAAGGGGAGCTCTTGTTTTGACTGACAGCCAAATCATCCAACCAAATCTTTTGGATCTTGGGGAAGTCCCAAGCTGCTTACAGTTTCAGTTAGTTCTGAGCTGGGAAGTGAAATGAGAAGAGCTCAAGTGGATTTTGGGCAGCAATCCTGAGTGGATTCGCATGGGAAAACTGTGAAAGGGCTGAGAATTTGGTCTGCATGTCTGCCTGCTGCTCCTGAGAGGGAGAGAAAATAATTATTTTGGACTAAATCCAAGTTTGTGTGACTAAGGTATGCTACTGAATTGGGACTGGCGTTTGTGTGACTAAAGTAAGCTACTGAATTGAGCCAGGCTCAATATGAAGAAGACTGAAGATTTTGCTGAATGCGATCGGTCTGTCAGGAGTTCCAGCTACCCCTAAGCTCCTGGTGTGTGCAGAGACTTTGCGATTGTGACGGGAGAGTGCTTTGCCTGGTACAATAGAATTCCTATACATGTAAATGTGCTATGAGCTGCTAGTGGGTTGTGAGTTAGTTCCTCACTGTGTGAACTGTGTTCTGCTTGCTGGAAGCTGTATCCATCCCAAAACGGACTGCATCCGAATTTGTCTCCACGCGGTCTAGGCCTTGCCAGACTGGCCCAGCCAGACTACCCACTGCACAGAGAAGCCATCGATGAGAGACCTGCCTGGGGATCAGCCCCGTGCTCCATGCTTGAACAGGAAAGGACGCCTCTGCGACTCATGTGGGCCTTGCTTATCCTGGCATTCCAGATTAACCACCTTCAGTCTCGATTTTCGTCCAACCTGTGTCCAGTCTTGGGTAGCATGAGTAAATACCAGGGTAGCTCCCTGCAACAACAGCTTAATCTGAGTGTGTCATCTGATTGTCTTGTTGCTTCGTTTCCTTTACAAACTGAGCCCTCTGGCTCCGGATTACAAATATTGTGTACTGTGCATGTTGTGTTTTCCATCACAGGGCCCCAGCCAGCTGCGATGCCGGCCAACCCCGGGCAACCGTCCTGGCTAGCCCATCTCTTCTCCAACTGGGTACCCAGAGGTGTGACTGTGTGGGGGGGACTCAAAGCGCATGCATAACTGCTTGATTACTATAACCTTTAAGCTAATTAACCTGATTTTGCCCGTCCCTTGTTCAAGTCCCCTGAATAAATCAGATCTAACCTTTTCTGCAGTTAATCTGACTGTGGTGCCAGTTTGTGCTCAAAGTGCTGTACTGTTGCTATTTGCTGTGCATAACCTTGTTTTACAGGGGGTCCCCAGGGTTGAGCCAGAGGAACCAGCCCTGGTGGTAAGTGCAAACAGTGCGGGTACTTGTGTGGTGTACAGGGGTATTGTGAAAGTGATTATTGTACAGGGTTCAGGCCATTAGAGGGGAAAGAGGGGGGGTTACAGTGTCCCGGAGGGCTGTGCCAAGGTTAGCTTGACCACTACCAACCCTGACCTCTGGGTGGAGGCACCCATTTCAGAACTCAGGCCCCATAACCTGCTACTTGCCAAGCAGGCAGGGGTAGTAGCCCTTGGGATAGCACCACCTAGGGGTTACATCTATATTCAGGATAGCCTAGTCCAGATGTAAAATACTGTTTTCAGTGTGTTTCGATTTTATGCAGTGCAGCATAATATTGTGTTTATAGTGTCAGTGGCTCAGTAGGTAGCACACTCACCTCTGAGGCCGGGAGATCAGAGGGTTGTGGGTTCTGTTCCCACATCTGGCACTTGGGTTAATATCCCAGTACTGACACTGTAGTGCAGCATGAGAGGGGTGCTGCGCTTCTGAGGTGCTGTCTTTCGGATGAGATGTTAAACCGAGGTCCCATCTGCCTGGATTGGTGGTAGTTCAGGTAGATGTTAAAGATCCCATGGCACTTATCGAAAAGTGTAGGGGTGATTTTTTTTTTTAATTGAAAATAGAAACATAGGTACAAACCATTCAAATACAAAAGGTTTCAGAACATCAATAACACAACATAATAATACATCCCAAATCATCAAATTTTAAAGAACCCCACCAAATATCCAAAAGTGCCCCATCTATCCAAAAAAAAGACCCCAAAAGAGAAACAAAATATAACATAGAACTTCAACCTGCTATTTATATTTTATGATATGTGAAAAACCTTTCCACCATTTCCTAACTTTATCTACGGTATACAATTTAGTATCTGAAATGAAAATCTTCCTCAATTCAATTACTACATATAGATGAAACCCCTCTAATGAAGTCCTTTTTTGATACAGAACCCATTGACGTCTTACTTGCCAAAGGCAGTACCGTAAACATGTAAGTAATACTCTTAAAGTACCCTTTTCGTACCTCTTTAAATTAGGAGGAAAGTTACCAATTACTAATATATCATAATTTAAACAAGCCAACCAATTCATATCCCATTTTTTTGCCAAAAAAGCCCATAATTTTACCGGAAAAGAGCACTGGAGAAAAAAATGTTACATGGTTTCTTTCTTATTAATACATTCCTCATAAGGACAATTCCTCTCTTCCTTGGCTTTATATTTAGCTGTTCCTCTTACATTCAACCTCCCATACATGATGAGCCATTGGACTTCCCACATATGAATCGGTAACCTGGGATTATTCAACTGATCTAAAATATTAGGAATCAGCCCAGAAGGGCAGTTTTTAAAGCTAGGTTGAAAGGGATGTATTACTGTCATCAATACGTTATATATCTTCTGAGACAAACTCCCTTTAATCAGGTCTTTAGTAACCTGCCACTTATACAGCTTTCGTGCTGCCGGTTTAAAATATTCCGGTAAGAAAAAAACAGGGGATAATTTAGGAGCACACTGTACCCAAGCCATGACATAACGTCTTAACTGAGCTCTAAAAAAACTACACTCCTGATTATCCAATGGTTCTAAACACTGTTTTAATGAGAAGGAAAAAAATAATGAAAAACAAAAAACTACCGGGTCCACCATACCTAAACCCCCTTTATCTTTCCCTAGATAAGTAAAACACCCTTTTTACAGGATTCAACCTATTCTCCCATAATAATTGAAAACAAATGCTGTAAAGTCTTGTCTCACATTGGGCCAGCAGGGGGTAAATGATCACTAAATATTGCAAGCATGGTAAAATAAATTGTTTTAACACCTGGATTCTTTTAAGTTTTGAAAATCTAAACTTCTTCCATCTACCCACTTTTAAAGCCACTTTATCCAAAACAGCCATCCAATTCTCCTCCGGGAGGTTATTGGATCCAAAAACCACACCTAATATTGTAAGGGGGGTCTGTAGACACCTTTATAGTATTGTATTGAAAGGGGGTCTGTTCATTTCCTCCCATTAATAACCCTCTGGTTTTAGACCAGTTAATTTTAGCATTAGATAAATTAGAGTATGATTGAAATAATTGAAAAAATATACCCATTTGTGCCCTCTCGGAAAAAAAAAAGACATACATCATCTGCATATGCCAGTATGTTCAGGCAAGAATTTGTTAAAGGGAAATTCACCCCTTTCCACCTTGGGGTAATGCTAACTGCTCTTATCAGGGGCTCCAGAGAAAAAATGTATAGTAGAGGGCTTAAGGGGCAACCCTGCCTTACTCCACTTCCCATAACAAAACCTTTCCCTAATTGTCCTCTAATTGCTGGATACACCAACGCAGAGGCATACAGCCCTTTTATTAAATGAAGCAATCGCTCTGGTACCCCCAAAAATTTTAAAGTTGTAAACAAAAAGGGGTGACTAACTCTATCAAAGGCTTTTTCAAGATCCACCAATAGTAAACACCCCACCAATCCTACGTCATTCAAATGTTCAATGACATCCCTTATAGTACACAGGACTGACTGAATTCTCCTGTTTGGAAGTCCACAATGCTGTGCAGGAGAAATGAGTATACTAACCAAGGTTTTCAATCTATTATTTATCAAGGTTGCCAATATCTAATAATCTGAATTCAGCAATGTGATTGGTCTCCAATTCCCAAAATCCCCCTTATCCCCTGTCTTCCAAATATAAGTCTGTAAACCTTCTGAGAAAAACCCCAGAATTAAGTCACCCTCTAAAAAGTTATTAAGTACTAAAGCCAAACCAGGGACTAATTCTGAACAGAATGTTTTGTAAAAGGAATTGGAAAGACCATCCAACCCTGGTGAAACATCAGATTTTAAATTATTTATTACTGTTTCTATCTCTAAAGTAGAAAAGGGCTTTATCATTTCCTCTTTCACCCCCTTAAAGAAATCTGTCTCGGGGGGGGGGGGCCTAAAAATTGGTTAATCTGTTGTACAGAATGTGAATGAGCGGATTGTAAATCCCGAAAGTGGGTAGTTATCACATCTACTATAGAAGCCACTTTGTCCACTCTACACCCCCTGTGAATTAAAAATTTTAAAGAAGAATGATCCTTGATTGATTTACATAATTCAGATGGATCCCCCACTACCGATTTCCTCATGTGATTGGTTATCATAGCCTGCATAGTTTTAGCCCTATCATATTGAAAACCCCTCATTTGCAACTTAATACCCTCAATTTATTCAGAAAAATCCTGTCTGGAAGAATTTGCTAGTGTAAGTAAATATTGTAACTGGGATCTTAATTTTAAATAGGCAAAGAACTCCGAGTTCCTACGACGGATCCCATATTTTTTAAACCATACAATACAATCCCTTTTTGTTTCTTGCCACCATACTCCCAAGTCGGTGTACAAAAAAACCACCGATAATCTGGCTTTTAGAATTAATCTAATTGAATTCAGAACCAGCTTTTCTTGTAACATCACAGTATTTAGCTTCCATCTTGTCTGTTGCTTTTCTTGATCTGTAACCCATCCTATCTCTACCTGCAAAAGGACATGATCAGAAAACTCCACTGGTACTGTAATGAAGTGTTTTGCAGGGATTGTATTAGAGACAAAAAGGTAATCTATTGAAAACCCATTTTTCCCCTTAAAAAAAGTGCCACCCAAACCATCAGAACCGAACTTTTCACAAGACACTAAATTCGCTATTCTTACAACATTTTTAAACAGTTAGAATCACAATAGGTCTTGGTATTTATCCCCCTCTTGTTTGCCCCATACTACAATTAAAGTCTCCACCCCAAAGTATGGTCAGGATGTAACTAAAAGGCTGAATCCCTTTCAAACATGTTACCCGGGCTGCTTTCGTTTGGGGATTATAAATATTAATAAACCGAAAATTCTCAGCTTCCCATTTCCCATCTATAATTAACACCCTACCCAGAAATAAATCAATCAATTTATACAAAACCAATTTATATGCATTAAAAAGAATCCCAACCCCATCAGCTCTATCAACCCCAAAGGACCAATATGATGGACCCCATGGCCAATCCTTTTGAAAGGAAACAACTTGATCTTTAGAAAACATCCAAGTTTCCTGTAAAAATACTATTGCAATCTCAGAATTATGTAAAAACTGAAACACAGCCCGTCTCTTTTGAGGATTCAAAATACTATGTATATTAACAGAGGCCCATAGAACACCCATTAAATTATGTAAAAAAAAAATGGACTGCAGAAAATTAACTTATTTTTTCCGCCTTTTCTTCTTCTTTTCTTTATAATCATCCCTAGGTGGCGCCAATGAATCATATCATGACTTCTGGGAGTCTGTATCTCCCTGATCCATTTCAGAATCCCCCCAAAATAATGCCGCATAAGAATTTTTTGTTTCCAAAGGCTCCAGATTCGGGGGTGGGTTAGTTTTCAAATTTCTACCAGATCTTCTGGGAGGTAAAGGGAGGAGGGGAGTCATCTCAGCTACTGACTCCACATCTGAGCTCTTATAACAGACTGGCTGTAACAGTCCAGAAACCCCCACTGGCCCACCCTCTTCAATGGCAACTTTAACTAAGGCATGAGGCCTAGTCGGGATTTCAACTACATTATTATCTACAGTGCTCTGAGGTAAAGAAGGGGGCTTTAAGGTACCAGCAACCCCTTGCTGCCTTTCTTTAGTATCTTGGGCTTTGGAAATAATCATATCCAAGTTTCCACAAACAGCCTTATTCTGTGTTGCCCATGGACAATCCCGAAAGACATGATTTCGTTCTTCACACAGATCACACTTGGTAGCATTATTACAAAACATTGTAAGGTGACCCACTTCACTACAATTGTCACATCTTGGCTGATCACATGTACTAGACAGGTGAGTTCTGGAACCACATTTATAACAAGCCCTGGGCTGGCCACTGTAAAAACATACCACCCTATCCCTTCCCAATAAAAAGGAATTCGGGATATGTTCCACACCCAAGTGAGACTGCCTCAATTTAACTCTATATTTCCAACCACCTGTCCAGAAATGTTCAGAGTCCAAAATAGGGTCCGGGTCACTCTGAACCTCACACTTCTGAGCCAGCCAGTAGGTAATATCCTCCACATGCACCCCCTCATTCCGAAACATCACCGTGACATATTTAATCAATGGTTTTGTGAGGGGAATCACAAAAAATGGGGTCCACAATGAAGAAAACTTTACCTGATTATATAGTTCCCAAAATAACTCCAATAAGGAGGAGAGCGAAAGCTAATATCAAAATTATCCTCTCCCGAGATGTTAATAAAAGCAAAAACATCTCTCGGGGAAAAGGACAATGACTCTTTTATTAGGGATTTTCCCACATAATGCCTGTCTGGTCTCTCTGGTAACCCCCCTTTGTATCTTATACGGACCGCATTACGTCTAGGTGCAGCTTCCCGTTTACTTTGTGCAAATAAAGCAGACATCAATGGTTTTACCCCTGTCGGCTCTCCCCCAGGCGTAGCTCCCTCAGGGCCCGGTTGTTTTATTGGAGGCTCCGAACATGCAGGTAAAGGCTCTGAAACAACATCTTTAGTTATAGCTAGCTGTGCCTCCTTATCTAAGTTACCTCTTGATCTCTGCACCACACCTGGTTTCCATGCAGGAGAATGTTTATTCAAGTCCAGAGAGGAATCCCATACAGGATCAGGTGTCCAAACCCGTGTACCTGCTTGTTTCCACCCAGCTGCCTCCAGAGCTCCCTGAGGAGACCAATTTGCATCATGATTTATTAACATAACTGGAGTAGAAGGCCCCCCTACAGGAGACACAGGGCTACCTCCACTAACCTCCCTTTGTAGAGTAGGGGCTATTTTACTTTTTGATAGAACACTCGTTTTCCAAGTACAAAAACTAAATTCAGTCACCCCTGTTTGAACATTAGCCACCGATTGATAAATTACAGGGTCCTCACGAGTCACACCCTCTACTCCTCCTCTCTTTGGGTTGAACACGAACCCAGTCTCTTTCTGCAGAGTTATTGTTGCAAAGGCCAACTTTGGCTGAATAGTACTCACAACCTCTGCTTCAGTCCGCAAAACCTCCCTGAAATCCACCTCGGCGTCTTCCTCCTTCGCCTGCCCTTGCTGCAATGCTCCTTCGGTTGAAACAACCTTCTCCACTTTTGCACCAACCAAGCCTCTTAATCCAGCGATATCCAAATTACCAGTAGGATCCGAACTGAACGCCGGCTCCCTGAGCCGAGCCGTAGATGACCCAATGCTGCTTCGTGTCACAACCGCTTCCACATTCCCAGTCACCAGAGAAGCCGTAGAAGCCAGTTTTAAAGCCGCAGTAACATCAAAATCCTTCACAACATCTCCTGGAGCCTCCGCTGTATCAGCCTTCAAGGAACTCCCGACACCCGTCTGTAACTTAGGTAAAACCTCTGTAGACGATACTGCATCGTGAAAGAACTCCGCAATTTCCACCTCAGATCCTGTATTGATCTCCAAACCCGTGTCACAACGCTGCTTAGTGCCTTCGCCAACAGCCGACACAACCTCCACCGTCAAACTCCCATCCAAAGTGGCCATCGTGCAACCAAGTCCAGCTCCCCTACTGGCCACAGAGCTCCAGCAGAGTTGGGGAATTCCTCCGGTGCCCTGGCCAAATTTTCCTCATTCACTAAAAATACCACCAACAGCTTAATCTGGTTCAAGGTCAGTTGGCATTCATCTGTATCCCCCTTCCCCGGGTCGTGCCTGAAAATAGGCAGGATTTGTCTAGTGTACTTACTGGGTCAACAAAAACGAAACAAAAAATAAATAAAAATTGTGTAGATGTACAGCCCCACTGAAAATAAGATGCCATGTCTTCTTTGAACTATCCAGGCTAAATATATAGCAATCAACAGACATATTCTAGGAAAACACATTGTAAAAATGTGTAAAAGGAAGACCACATTGAAACTGCCTCTCAGCAGATCTGCAATGTACAAATTCATTAGAAATAATGGGAAAAAGCATCCCAAAAGCTCTCCACAGCCATTTCAGCTCTGATCAGAACTTGTTTAACAAGGGATGGAACTCATTCAAAATCAGCAAGGGTGCTCACAGCAAGAAGCAGCCAGCTCCAGAAATCCACAAGCAAAAACAAAGCCACTGTGCACTCACAGAAATGAACAAAAACCCACCAATCCCTTAAATATGTGCAAAGCTATTCTGTTCAGGCTCAAGAAATGCCAATTAAATGACAAAGTCTCAAAGCGAGACACAGCGCTAGGGCATTTGGCAGGCCATAGGTTTTCTAGTTATTAGCTTGTGTATCATTTAATCATTTAATTGCCATTTTCCCAGCCTGCGTAAAATACTTTTGCACATAACTGTGTGTAGCGGTTTTGTTCACTTTTTTCTATCTCCTATGTGGTGTGTAGTCAAATGTTTTATTAAAATCAAAGTAAAGAATATCAACTGCCTGACCCCATGTCCACCAAATGTGTCACCAATTTGAAGAAGCCAGTCAAGTTAATTCGACATGACCTCCCTCTCATGGTCATTTTATATCTGTTTTTATAGCTGGCAAAAGTCTATTCAGTTTGTTAAAATGGCTTAGATAGTTCAAGAATTATATTCCTCACTATACTATTTGCTGCTTTATTTATTAATTTTGTAGTCTTGACTCTCCAGCTCATCTGATGGACTTCCAGTACCCTGTCCTCATTTTATTTTTATACTGTTGAACAAGTTTAATCTGACGTTTTAGGATGTTGTGTTTTAATGCTTTATTAGTTTTTGTTGTGATTATACCAAAAATGAAAATTCTTTCAATGGATTTTTGCTTTGGATAATGAACAAATAATATGTTTGAAAAGTTGCAGTCACAAACTCATACTTGTGGGCATGAATACTGTTAAGGACTCGCTCGGGTGGGCCCTCACCTGCACTCAGAAACCTCACAGGGGAAGGACTCCAGGCTTCTGAGGAAAGGAGGGGCATCAGATTCTGGTGCTTGTTCTGTATCCTGTGGGCTGCTGAGTATCTGGAGTGACAGCCCAAGGTACAAATTGAGACAGACTGTGAGCAGGGCCTATAAAAGCAGGCCTGTGCTGGAGGAGGGCAGCTCTGATGGAGATATCGTGGTAGAAAGGTCTGCAGTGCTGGGAGTGGGTGCAAGCTGTGGCATCTGAGGTCTGAAAAACAGAGAGCAAACTGTGAATACAGCTGCTGAGTTCCAGAGAGGAATAGCGGCAACTGCATGCAAGCCAGCAATGCAGGCGATGCTGAAGTTCCAGCGCAGAGAAACAGACCAAGTGCTGTTGATCCAGGTCCTGTAGCGGGTACTACAGCATGGTGCTGGGCTGCCTTTGATCCAGAGGTTTGGAATCCAGGACATGCGAGGGTCAGATCGGGGCCTCAGCAGTCCAGAATGAGTGGAAGGAGATTGGAAGGTCAGAAGAGCCTGTAGCCAGTGTCCAAGGTACCCGATTCAGCACAGAACAGAGAGGAGAAGCCTGCCTGCATCATAACGTAGATGCCTTGGAGGAGCAGAGAAGCACTGGCCTGCTGCATCAGGAGCAGCTATCCAGGTCAAGGAACCATGAGTACACCGCAGTGTGGCATTGTTTCAAGGGACAGCACCTGTTGTTTCACCATGTTTCGCAATTTCAGGGTTTTTGGTTTTTGCCATTGAAGCAAGATATCAAGACTCTGAAGATGGGGCCAGACAAACTGGTCAGCCTGGAAGGATGGCTCCCCTCACAGGCCCTGGTGCAGTGATTGGACCCACAGAATTTGAACATAAAGAGGCACCCCCCATTACTGAGAAAGAAGATGACCCTTGTGATCCTGGTGAAGGGCACAATTTTTTTATTTGTTTTTGTTGCCCGGGTAAGTGCACTAGACAAATCCTGCCTATTTTCAGGCACAACCCGGGGGAGGGGGATACAGATGAATGCCAACTGACCTTGAACCAGATTAAGCTGTTGGTGGTATTGTTAGTGGATAAGGGAAATTTGGCCAGGACACCGGGAAAAGTCCCCTACTCTTTTCGATAACTGCCATGGGATCTTTAACATCCACCTGAACTACCACTAATCCAGGCAGATGGGACCTCGGTTTAACGTCTCATCCGAAAGACGGCACCTCAGAAGTGCAGCACCCCTTTCATGCTGCACTACAGTGTCAGTACTGGGATATTAACCCAAGTGCCAGATGTGGGAAGTGAACCCACAGCCCTCTGATCTCCTGGCCTCAGAGGAGAGTGTGCTACCTACTGAGCCACTGACAATGGCGAGATGGTGACAGATGGCCCTTGTGCTGCCAGTGGAGAGAAGTGATGCCAGACCAGAGAGAGTGCACAGGACTGACAGGTGACACAAGGACTATGTTATGGGCAATAATTCAGACCCAGAATTGTGTCAGCTGGATGCAGGGATTCATCCTCATATGGGAGGGAGTAGTGTACTGGACCATGTCAGGTGGGCTCACCCCCATGCTCAGAAACCTCACAGGGAAAGAGACTCCAGGATGCTTCTGGGGAAAGGAGGGGCATCAGATGCTGGCAACTTTTCTGTATCCTGTGGACTTTTCAGTTTCTGGAGTGACAGCCCCAGGCACAAACAGAGGCACATTGCGAGCAGGGCCTATAAAGGCAGAACTGCGCTGGAGGAGGGCGGATCTGGTGGAGATTTCATGGTGGAAAGGTGTGCAGTTCTGGGAGTGGATGCAAGCTGTGCCACCCCTGTCCTGAAAAGCAGAGAACAAACTGTGACCTGAGCTGCTGCTGTCTGGAGAGGAAGACAATAGCAATTGCATGCAAGCCAGCAGTCTGGAATGAGTGGAAGGAGGTCAGAAAATCCTGCAGCCAGTGCCCAAGATAAACAGTTCAGCATGGAGCAGAGGGTGGATGCCTGCCTGCATTGTAAGTGCCAGGGGAGCAGAGATCCAGTGGTCTGCTGCATCATGAAGAGCCACCTGAGTCCAGGAACCATGAGTATGCAGCAGTGCGACATTGTTTCAAGGGACAGCACCTGATGTTTGATCATGTTTCACAATTTGGATTTCAAATACCCTATTTTGAGGTGTTTTCTGCCATTTAAGCAATTTTATGGCCTCTGCAGTTTGGGGGATTGAGCACGCTGCTCTGTTTAAAGTGCACCAGTTCCGGCCGACCCACGGCAACATCTACAGACCTGCAGTTATTCCTCAGTTGCAGTACCCATGGACTGAGTTAAGGGAGCTTCTGTTTGAGTCTATTTAAAACCTGATACCAAGTGGGAAGGGGTAAATCTACCCTGCCTAGGAGGGCACCTAAGAAGGCCATGTTTAAAGGTGACATTTTGCACTAACCCTCTTTGAGGTAGTCGGTTGTTAATAAAGCTGTTATTCAGTTGAATCCACATGTGGTAGAGAAATTTGTGGTTTCCTTACTGAGCCCATCAAGAGCCAAACCTCTGTGGCTCGGTCGATTGGCGTGCCCATAGCACTCACCCCTGAGCTGCAATTTACCAAACTGCACTGGATTACCAAGGGTGGTGGCAGTGCCACCTGCACAGACTGGGCACACCTTGCCACAGGGGTCCATCACAATACCTTCAGCAAAAAAAAAACTCCTGAAAAACCCTTCTTTGTAAGTGTGACCTCCACTGAGTCCTGTTATAAAAAGGTCTCCAATCAGGGCAGGTTTTTTTTGTAATTTCTATGTTGTCTTGCGTGCAGGTGCAAGTAACATCTTGTGGTACCACCACATTGAGAGGTGTGTCAGTGTTGGTGAATGCAGGCCACGCTTTAGTAGGTGCATCCCTCATCCCCCAATTAGCGAGTATGCTAGTGCTGAAGTGGAAATTATGGAAAGTGCCACCAACTTGAAAGAAATGTGTCGCTGCAATCAGAGACAAGCTCATTATGCAGCAGCAGATGACACGCCTACCCAATGTGCCTTTTCTGGTGAAACTTTTCAATAAACATGGTTGCTTCTGCTGCCTGCCACACACAATCCCCATACCGATATCGGGGGTGGCCATTCCCCAATGTCAACATGTTCCCCCACCCCAGACACTTTCTTTGCCGACGGGGCAATTAGCGAGCATGCTAGCGCTGATGCAGAAATTATGAAAAGTGCCACCAAGTTGAAATAAATGTGCTGCTGCAATCAGAGACAAGCTTGTCATGCAGTGGCAGATGACACGCCTCCCCAATGTGCCTTTCCTGGTGAAACTTTTCAAGAAACATGGCGGCTCCTGCCGTCTATCACACACAATCCCCATACCGACATCGGGGGGGCCAATCTCCTCCGTGTCGGCATGTTCCTCCACCCCACACACTTTCTTTGCTGATGGGCTCAATCCCTGTTGGCATCAGTCCCCCCCCCACACACACACACACTTTCTTTGCCAACATGGCCCAATCTCTGTCAGGATCAGCCCCCCAAATTCATGGAGCACACTGGCAGCCCAACCCTGTGTGCCCAACACTCACCCAAAACTCATGGGGCACACTGGCAGCCTACCCCAGTGTGCCCAACATTCCCCCCCCTGAAAGTCATGGGGCACACTGGGAGCCCACTCCAGTGTACCCAACATTTTTTTTAGTTCACCTGTAAGGAAAGAAAACCGTCCCTTGATGACCATTTTTTTTTTTAAAAGGAAGTGGTCCCTCGTAGTCTGCAGTGCCACCCTCCCCCAACCCGCATCCACTCTCTGTGCACCCCTCCTCCCTGCAACCCTCTAACCCCATACTTATCCCCAGAGGTCTGATGCTGTGATCGTCTGTGGAGCAGGATGCGTCTGGACTCTTCAAAGCCGAACTGCAAAATGAAGAAATGCCAGTAAGCTGTATAATGGCATCAATTGGGGGTCAACGTAGGTGGATATCTCAGCCATTTTTTGAATTTTGCCTCCAAATTTTCAACACGGAGTTCTGGGGACCCCACCTCATGAACACATGCTCTGCAATCTCGATATTCGTTCCCGAAAGGTGATTTCGTGGTCACTGCACAGAATCACCTTTTGGGACTGATAAATGAAATGACAGTGCCACAGTTCATGAGGTGGGGTCCCAAAAAGCCTATGTTGCAAATTTGGTGAAACAGTTCCAAAAAATGACTGCGTTATGAGCGTGTGTTGCACTGTTTCCACGCATGCTCGTAATTTGGACTATTTGTAATATTTTCACTCCAGATTTTCAACTTTGCCATTTTTTCACACCACCTTATGAACAACACAGCTGTCATTTTTCACATCCTGCCTGAAATGTGTTTTCACACACCTGGTGCACAATGGCGCGGTTGCTGTTGGAAATCAACTTTCTGGACTGATTAACAAAATCACAGTGCTACTGTTCACGAGTGGAGGTCCATGCCAAGGTTAAAAAATTCCAAAACATAATTGCGTTACAGGCGTGGATTGCACAGTTTCCACGCATACTCTTAAGATGAAAGTAGAATATGCGCTCAGGAATAGGCCCAGGGTGCTCCAAAAGGTTGCAAACTAGTGTAGAAACAGAAAATGAAATTGAGCACTCCAGGAGTAGTCTTGATATTGTTTTAGTTGAATAAGGAAGGTAGCGACATAGAAAATACACTAACTACCTCAGACCCAGCGCTTCGACCGTTAGGTCTTCATCAGGGTGGTGTACCTGCATTTAATTACAGACCTCTTTTATGTTGTAATCAATTAAAGAATTAACATACATTCAATTAAGATACATTAAAAAAAAACACATGCTGAATTTATACATTCAGAAAATTAAATGAAAAAGTTAAAATAAAATCATAACACGGTCCTAACAAATACCAGGCAACAACTTAAGAAATAAGCATGTAACAGATCTATTTATTTATAGACCCAATTTTGTATATACATTTATTTTATTTTAGTTCAAATATAAGTTACTCTCATTGGTTATAGAATAGCTACAAGGTTTAAACAGCGATTTAAGACACTTATTATTTTCTTTTCTCAAACTGTATTTATCATACTACATATCATGATAATCCTTTTATAACTTGGAGGCTATACTAATAATAAAATGGGCATGCATTATACCAATTGCTAACATATTTAATATATTAATGTCATGTAATTACCCCTCATAAGTAATAATGGAACATAGTTTTTATATATATGATGATAAATGCTAGCCCATTAATAAGAAGAGAAGAGAAAAGGGTGAGGGGTGCACATGTCTCAACAGAACAAGTCAGAATACATGATTCATACTGCAAAATGATAAATATATGAAAAGAAGGATTTATGATAGATATTGATTGAAATAGAAACAGATTTAATCTGATTTTAGCCCAGGGTGTGTCAATTTTATAGGCAAGACATAATGGGCCAGATATTCAAAACTTTGCCCCGGGGCAAAATTAGCACTGCCCAGCGGGCAAACTTAGCCCGGAGCACAGAGCACGCTATATTCAAAAGGAATAGCCCAGGGCAAACAGCTTCCCAATATGGCATGGTAATGAGGCCATGCAAACTGGGCTGGGAGTGCAGGGCAAAAATAGCCCTGAATAAGACAGCACTGAATAAAACAACCAGGAAGTGCAACCCACAACAACAACACAGTACACAGCAACATGAGGCAGGTACAGGCGAACTACGTGGCCAATGTGTGTGCCAGTAAATGCATGGACTCAGTACAGCTGCAGGGAAGCAGCAGATGTGGAAAAAAGAACAGTGATCAAACTGTATAATATTCCCCGTGCCGTTAAGCGCTTGGCAACACATTAAGCGCGAAGCTAAGCAGTTAGCCTGGAGCAAACACGCTTGCCGGAGCTAAAATGTGCCATATTCAAAGTGCCATGCAAATGAGCCTACTTAGGTAGTCTCTGGGCAAACAACGGATTAGCATCTCATTATACCCTGATTTGCACACAGTTTGCCTAAGCGTTACTGCAGGGTCCCATAGAGCCACCTGTAGGTCAGTCTGGAAGTACAGGGCAGACAAGGTCCAACCGCAGCTCCATCTGTAGGTCAGTCTGGCAGTGCACGATGATAGCTACAGGCTACAGGTAAACAGTACAGCATAGCATAGCATAGCATATTGTACCCCAGGGACAGGACAGCATAGGCATAGGTGGTGGTGGTGCTGCATGCAACTGTCACACTGTAGGGCATGCTACAGTGCACAGCAGACACTACAGTAGCAAGGGAGACAGTAGTGTGAGGGACGTAGCACTGCCTATGGTGTGTAGGGCAAGTGATGCTGATTGCACTGTACACAGTGACAGGCCCAACCTGCAGGTGTTTACTGACAGTCGACATTACTGTTACACTGTTGTGTGACCCACAGATGCTGTACCTGTGGCATGTGATGCCCACAGTGACATGTACGTATCTGGCTTTGTGTGTTGTGGCAGTTGTACAGCTGTGTGGTATGTGGCTGGGGGGGGGCATATAGTATCCGAAAGGCACACTAGTGTTGGGGGTATTCCTAATACTGGCCCATGTGCACTGCATGCTCAGTCCCAGCCTTGTGGCCACACCTGGTCTGTGGCAAAGCCTGGCCAACCATACACACTCCCCTCAACATCCTCTATGCCCACCGTGCTGCATGTGTGTGCTGGCATCTGTTCTTGTCCACAGAAATGTGTGGTCAGCAGGTGTGTGCTGTATGGCTACACTGCCATGCTGTCCACTGGCGGCAGGGTCACCACTTACTGCCTGGCATGGCTGGGACTGGTGGCAGATATTTGGCATCATTGTGATGCCATTGGTTGCAACAAGCTTCCACTATGTTTGGCTTTATCTATGTGTTATATTTATGTATTAGGTGCGCATGAAGACACAGCTAAACCCCAGCACATCCAGCGCGCAGCCATTTTATTTTCGCGCAAAGCTGATTGCCCAGGATTAAGACCAGCTTTTTCTGGGCGGTAATCTACACACGCATAACTGTCGCTAGGTCGCGCTAAACCACTTAGCGTGGCGCTAGCCACTGAATATAGCATCGCGCTCGTATTCATGTCAGTTTGCCCCTTGCATACATTATACTTTTGCCTGGCGCTAATGCAGTTTGCCCGTGCTATTTGGCCTTTTGAATATGGCAGACCCGCGCTAATCCCGCGCTAAACTTGCGCAAATGATTTTTGCCCAGCGCAAAGTTTTGAATATCTGGCCCAATATGTTTATTTTTATTTTTATTCTAGTGTTTATACATGTTTTTGGTTTTAATTTTATTTCATTCTAAGACCAAATAGAGTGACTCAGCTATGTCCTTACTCCTATTCTTTCCAAAAATAGAGTAAAATTGATGCATGGTGATGAAAGGAGGAGAATCAATTTTAAGTTGATTTTATGTACAACACCTAAATGTTTGAAGGAGAGAGAGAGAGAGAGAGAATGGGGGCCATTGTAGGAATGGACCAACCAAGTACAATTCAGCAACAAATAATAAATGTCAAATATAGAACTTAAGAAAATGTGTTTTGAAGAAGTGAACCAGGATTATATAAACAAAACATCAAAGCACGAGAAGGAGTTGCTTGCTCGTAAAAAGCATAACATTAATAGGGACATTGCTGACTTTGAGCGTGGTCAAATATTTAACTGGGAAAGGTGCCAGAGATCCCAGAGTAGAGTGCCTTGGGAGTCTTCGGCCCCAAAGTTCACCCCATTCTCCTATACTACACCCATCTCAGCGTATTTCCTTATGGAATGGGGTGAGTGTAAGGCCCAAAGACCCCAAGGCACACCGTGACACTTGTCGGTGTCTGCGGGGTAGGGTGAGGTGAAATTGCATGAGCATTATGGCCGACAACCCAAAGGCACACCCCAATGTCTGTCAGTCTCTCAGTCTCTGCATGGTGGGGGGGTTGGCATCAGTTAAATACTTCACTGCGATTTTTATTATTTATCTCTCTCTCTAACTTCTGCACTGTCAGTGCCAATGCCAGCAAGACAACATTCGGCATTGACAAATGCTTGTTAATCTAGCTATTTTCACGGAGAGAATTGTATTTATCTATGGAATTATGGAGTTCTGAAATTAAGGGGATTTTAAAGTCCTAAATAATTGCAGTTAGCAGAACCACTAGGGGTCAGCAGAGACCAGACAGACAAGCGTTCACTCAGATACCTGCGCTACAGGGTTGATTCTGAAATCCATGGAAAGTTCAAGTGCCTTGGCCTTGTCTTTCATTGCTTTTCTGTATCAATTTACTATGTTGAGCAAGTGTATTTTGGTAACAAAACAAAAAAAAAATCCTTTGGAGAAATGGTTTGCACTCTTATGCAAATCAGAAATCCTGCTGAGGCCTGCTAGACTGGATTTCTGTACAGCCTGCATCAAACAACAAACACATCCTTTCTGTCACTGTATTTATTTTTCTCTTTTCAATCCCTAGTGGGAAGGAATGTGTGCACCTTTATTTACAGAACAAATAACTATATGTACTTTTCCTCTAGTGATATTGTAGTTTCCTGAAGTTTGCCAGACTGGCAGCACTGAATGCTGAAGTGTGCTTCTCCGAGAGTCCATGTCAGAGCAACATGGCCTCCACTTTGAAGTCAGATACTCACCTGCTCTCACAAAGGAAGGATGTAGCCACAGCAGCTCCCACAATCTGGGTAAGGGGCTGGTGGATCCAAGAAAAGAGTCAGTGGCTCAGTATGTTATACGCTCATTTCTGGAGCTAGAAGATCAGAAGGTTATGGGTTCTAGTCCCACACCTGGAACTTGGGGTAATATGCAATACTAACACTGTAGTGTGGCATGAGAGGAGAGCTTCATTGTTGAGGTGTCATCCTTTGGATGAGTCATTAAGCCAAGATCCCTTCTACCTACCCTTGGTGGCTATCCTAGTTAGTTAAAAATTCCATGGCACTTACTGTACAAGAGTAGAATATTTTCCCCAGTGTCCTGGCCAACATTCCCCCATCAGTGAAATGGGTGCAAGCAACCTGTCCCCAAGGATATACCTGGAACTGGGCTGTCACAGCTCTGTGTGCCTTTTCTGATCAAAAATTAGAAATAAATTAAACGAAAAAGGTGGATTTGGGTTCATTAGGAAGTCCTGGGGGAGGGGCTTGTAGATTGTAACTGTGCCTGGTTGGGTCCAGCGGGGGAAACTGATAAATGCAGGTACCAGGCAGTGACACTCCTTTAAGCAATCTACTAAGGCAGGGTCAGTGTTACCACCCTGCTCTCTCACATGTTGGGCCACAGTTAGTCAAGCCCCATGAGGGCACAGTTGAGTGTTGTATATTAGGAATGTGTGGGTCTGATTTTCCAGTTCTGTCAGGTCAGGCTGTGTCAGACACATCAGTATCAGAACCTGTACATCAGGCATTGTCATTTATAGTGTATGGGACTTGACATGAGAAGTTACACCCCCCCAAAAAAACAAGTCATTTAGCCTTACCTTATTAATCAATCTGCACTACAGCCACATGATTGTGTAAGAAAACAATTTATTAGGCTACACGGACTGAACGACAGTGGACCAAATAAGCAACAGAGTTAAAATCTCTATCAGACATAGCGATCACTAGACTCAGTAAACTGTGACAACTGGAATGTTATCTGAATACGGTAATGAGACTAACAATCGCATTCTGGGTGTGTAGAATACTAAATCACACTGGCTTTTTATTTTGTAAACCCACTGCTATGACATAGATAAGAGAGGTTTATAAGGTTCTGACATCACAACAGTGGGATTACATAGAGGATAATGGCTGGGGATCAGGTGATAACCACGATGTAATCACCTCAAGTGGTTGCTAGGGCAACATGGTAAACCTCGAGAGCGCAGCTCGAGAAGTTTGTAGCCCTAGCAACCACAGAAATGTTCAGCATGGTTGTCACCCGATCACCAGCCATCATCTTTTATAGTGTATGGTCAAAAAAACACTGTTTGCATTCTATGTGTGAGAATTATGGAACTCTGGTGCATTCTTTTTTGTTTTGCCACTGTTTGGAAGTTCTGAAGTGTGGTTAACAACTTTTAAAATTCTAAACAGTGCATAACAAAGCTGTGTAACTGCTGATTATGGTGGTTAATAGGCACTTGCCATACATTATAAGGTTGTAAACAGCTTACTTTCAGTGGGTAATAAGGGCTACCCATACATTATGTTGTAATAATTAGTGGTGTAATTGACAGAACAACACAAGACTAATGTTACACAGCAGGTGTGTATCTGCTGCACTGAAAAGGCTGGCATGAACCAGAGGCGTCATTTCTTCCTCCATCTGCTCCATCCCACCAACCCTGCTCCAGTGGTAGTCTCACATAGGTGTAATATTGGCTGGTCAGTGCAACAGATTGTTGTCCTGTAAAGGAGGAATGGAAGACATACACAGATAGATGCAAGCAGTACTGCCTGTAACTTTCTTTCAAAATCCACATAGAGCATCTAACTGCTAGTATGTGTTATGTCATTCAGTGATGGAGACAATAGGAGGAGTGAAAGTTTAGAGGTCTGGATCATGCAGTGGCAGCAACAGAATTATGATGAAGGAAAATGAAAGAGGCGTCACATGGGGCACATCTTACAACAGGAAGAGTGACAGTGGTCTGGGGCAGGCAGCGGCAGCAACATAATTATGAATCAGTGTGCTTACATAGCTTAGTGTAGTGCTATGCTTGTGCAACTTGTCGATAAACCTCTGTGGCCAGTCACCTCTTTATGCCACGGGGAACACCACCCTGTAGGGGTACTGAAGGCATGGAACACTCGAGGAGGGTTCCACCCATAGATGTATCATGGGAAGGATTCCCTTAGGCTAAAGGTACCTTAAGAAGGAGACCCACAGAGTGCTGAGCAGCAAATTTTGCTTACGAAGGATGAGGAGTACGATTGACCACAACCAGTGGGTTAACGACCACTGGTGACAAGCATAAATGGACACAGACTGAGAGCTGATAGGTATGAAAATGGTTCCACCCTTGGAATGCACGGTGTTGTGTGCCCCATCATTAGGGCACCAATCCTGCAAGTCATCAATCACACATTTCATTCAGGGGCTGTGCCCTACACCCCTACCTAGGATTCTAACTCTGGGGGAGTGGACCTCAGGGAGGTGGAGATGACTTGTGGGTTTGGCACCCTAATGATGCCTTACAATGGCTGGCACTCCAGGGTGTGCAGTGTATGAAAACTAAGAAGACAGGCATGACTTCCTGAGGAAAGAGTTAACGCAAAGGAGAGCCACCATCCAACGCAAAAGGAATGCCACCATCCAACTCCACCCAACAGCGGAACTCTACCTAAATAACCTAAGAATCTACTACTATATACACTAACTAGGAGTTATGACCTTCGGCACGGAGGAGAGGAAAACCCTCCTATGAGAAGGAAACCCCCAGGGATCCAAGGCATGGGTTGCCTTCCCTCCAGGCTTAGGATATATTTAGTGATAGCCTGCTGCTGCAGTTTAGGAACCCAGTTCAAGGGGGATTCAATTTGGAAGAAGGTTCTCAGTCTATTCCTCTAACAGTAACACCATGAGGGGCTGTGAGCACACTCTGCAGCAACAGGGGACTCCTACATGGGAGGACTGTCCCCCAAGGTGGGAGGAGGAGAGCAACAACCACTGGAGGTGCTTAGCTGGTCTTCATGAGCCTAAGAGCAGACCAAGTGAATCTGAGCCGGTTGTAGAGAGAATAGCTTATGAAGGTGCCACCTAACCCGCTCGGCATAGCTAAAGAAGGCCCCATGGTACATTTGCTCCTGTATTTCCTGCAAATAGGAGAAAGTAGGGTAACATGTAGTTGTTTTCTCATCTGTCCTTTCAATAACAGACTCTTTTTCATTTTGCTGTACATAGTGCAGGTTGTAACTATAATTCAGTGTGGGCAAGTTGATATAAAAATGACAGTTGTTCAACACGTTCAGGGGGAAGTGTATCTCAAGTTGGAGATACTATGTCAGCTGTGGTGCTGAATATCATTTCTGATGGTACACTGGTGGGTGGACAAGCAAGATAATAGGCAGCAACTTTTTTTGTTAACTATTTTTATCCTCCTGTGGCAGGTCGACATCTGTGTCCACCAAGCCTACCGAACACGGAGTCTTTCTGGGGCTTCTAGCACCATGTGCCCCAGCAGATCCCCAGAGATGGTCCAGGGGCATCATCCACATCGGCCCCCATTATTTCCTCCGTTTTCTCCCCGTACTACCCCAGGACCCCCAGAAGCGGTGGTGCATGCATGTGGAGGTGTACATGCGCACCGCAGATCCAGACCGGGTCCCCTCAATCCTCATCAACCTATGTCAGAGCTCCTCATGAGTGGTACCATCCCTCTGGCCTCCACCAGGGGGCAGCCAAGCTCCGAGAGAGCTAGATTCCACCTCACGAGATGAAGAGGTGCCAGCCAGCAGCATCTCACATCCTCTCCCTTCTCCCCCCGCTGGCCTCTGATGACCCTGGCTCGTTCCCGAACCAGGGTCACCAGCGTGGCACGAGGTGTGGCATCCAGCACCTCAACACTCAGTGCCACCGGGCCGGCTAATAGGCAGCAACTTGAACAAGAGGTCGCCTAATTAATCTCTTTCTTCCAGTACAAGAAAGGATCTGCCTCAGGGTTTGGGTCTCTGGCTTCATTAAGGTATGCAGTAAGCATTCATTCAACAGTGAAATCCTCTTGCAACAAGATTTCTAAATGTGGCCTTTATTTTTCCAATCTTACTTACACAAATTCAAATATTTTTGACAAGGTACATGAGTCGCTCATCCTTTGTAGCAGTGCTTGAGATAGGCATACTCCTGGGGGTTTCAGTATAGACACTGGCACTTGTAACCTGTGCCTGAGGACACTTTCTCTGTAGTACTTTGGAAGTAGCAGAGCTTTCAAAAGTGCTTGGGTCACTAGCACCTCTCTGATTATGTGCTGTGCTGTTTATGTTCCAGTAACGAAGTAGGATCATGATCAAGGAAGTCATCCTTAAAATAAGAATCTAATATTGTAGCTGTGGCATATTTTTTATCTTTCTGTTGGTTTTAAAATCACATATGGAGCACGTCTTTCAAAATCTGTGACAGCTGTATTAAATCAGAAGAGTAGTCATCATTGTAAAGTGTTTTATCAGTGAAGCTGAGGAGCATATGCACCGTGGGAATGACCTCAGTAATACAGGCACTGCTGCTAAATCCTCAATTAGCACTGTCAAACGGGGCAAATATTTGACAAACTTGGTCCATGGATTTCCAGCAATGAATTGATCCGGCAGTGTCATGTGACATAGCCATGGAATGTATGGCCTTCTGTTGTTCCATCAACCTTTCTGTCATGTAATATGTAGAATCCCATCTAGTAGTGATGTCCTGTATCAAGGAGTGTTGAGGCAGTTTTGTTACCTGCTGGAATGTCCATCCTGTGGCAGTTTTTTCACAGATCTGTGGAAGGAGCTACTTATTCTACCTGTCATTGCAATAAAATTACTGATACTTGTGCTGCTGTCTAATGCTTGGGGGACAACTACATTTAATGTGTGTGTGCAAAGCAGTTCAAATGTATTCTGTCACTGGAAGATTTTATCATGAAAGCCTCATTATCTGATACTCTCATTCTGACTCGTAATCCCTTCCGAGTATACATTCCTCTTACAGTTTTTCTAGAGTGTTACATATGTTAACTGCACTGTATTTACTATCCATAATACTGGCACTTAGCAATGCCATTCCCCTACACTGTCATTTTGGTGTCTAAGATTAAACTGTTTCCATGACTATGAGAAAGAAACCCAGTGTGTCGTCAGAAAAATATGCCCATGAGTTGATGCACTTGTCCAAATATCGGTGGTGAAGTGCATGACTCCCACCCTCTGCCTCATCAAGTGCATGCACAATGCAGTTTTTGACTGCCTGGTAATTCTCCAGAATTACTCTGCAGGTAAATGTAAACCTAGATGGTATTTCATATCTCGGCTATAAAAATGCAAGCAGCCTTCAGAATCTGTCCTTTTCATTTCACCAATAAGCTACGTAATTTGGGATGCAGTCAGATGCTTGGTGTCAGATTTAGTCTTGGGATCAAATGACTGAGCTATAGTTAATTGCCTGGCTTTTGGAAGAAGACTGGCCAAAGAACTGGTGCTGCTGCTGTGCCATGGCAGGAGTGTTGGTGACAGCAGTACAGTGTCAGATGATGCTACCAAGGCTACAGAAGTTGACCAACTTCTTGTATGTCATGGAGGTGAAGGACATGTATCTGATCTCCCTTTCCCACCACATTTGCCTAGGCAGGCTGACTGCTACTACTGCCATGATTTGGCTCTGCTGCATTAGATGTCGCCTCATGGACCTGCATCCTGTGCTGCTGACATTTCTTCCCTCTACCAGTGGTTATTTTACTCTGCACACTTACCCGCTTTCAGTTATCGGTGGAATGTACCAAAAAAATGATTCCACACCATGCTGGTATTTTTTTTTTTTGGTTTTAAAGTCAGGCAAGGAATATGACTGTGCTCTGAGCCTTACTGGAGGCACAGCAGGGACAGGAACTGAACTGAGGCTGGTAGTAGCAGCAGACAGGAGCCTAGTGGTAGAGGGAGACAGTAGAAGGGGAACCTGTGGAAGTAAAAGTAGTTTGTCTGGTTGCCGTAATCGCTGTGTCACTGGGCAAGGAAGCATATGAAGGGGTTTTACTCTTGTCACAACAGGGTGTGATTGTGGCATCCGTCGTTTCCTTTGACATGACATGATCATAATAAGATGCATCAATATCATCATCGTGATTAGTGATTAGTGTCAAAGTCAGTTGGTGTATAGTCTCTGTCAGGTAGACGTGAGGAGTCAGCATACCTTTTAGAGGATTCTGTTCTGAGGCATTCTCAGGATGAGGATGAGGATGAGAATCAGAATCAGATAAAGAGTTTAACTCAACCACTACCAAATTTGTGTGTGGAAAAACTGAAAATAGAGACAAATGCAATTGAAGATTATGAACTGGAAGCTGTGATTATCATGAACAAACTGTAGTTTGGTTCTGCTTTGAAATACTGTATGTCAATGTCAGTTTTAGGTGTGAGATGTAAGATTGCTTATTTCTTAATTTAACAAAGATGATGATGATGATGATGATGATGATGTGCAATGGCACTTGATTGGCAGTCCTAAATATTTAATGGGGCTGAAGCTTTTGAGCTTTATAACTCGACCTGACCTGCTACATTTTGCCAGTTGCAATGGACTTGAAATTGTCTTCTTCGTTGTTTTTGTTGAGTTAGCCTCCAAAGGCCTCTTAGTTTTGTTCCTGGCACTGTGTGAAGCTGAGTCAAGGATCCAAGGCAGGCAGGCAGGTGCCTTACCTTTGCCTCTACAGGCTCTAGAATTCATTTTGTCTTCCTGTTGTTGGGGGTACACAGTTGTACATGATATTTCGCAGACCACACAATGTTTTAAAAAAAATACACACATGCTAAAACTGCAACTAGCACTCTGAGAAACTGTGTCAGAGTAGTACATAAGTGGATGTGACAGCAGGCAGCGAGGCATGCCAGGTGGCAACAAGCAAAGGCATACTATACTGACTGACTAATCCTATTTAATTTTTCTTTTTGAAAGAAAAATACACAAGTACTTAAACTGCAACAAACCCTTTGGGCAACTGTGTCAGAGCAGTACATAACCGTACGTGAGCACAGTCAAGGAATGGGGTCTGCAGCCTAGCAATGTATTTCGTGCTGAGAGCCTCTGATTGTAACCTCTCAGTAAAAGAGGTAAATTTTCCTAAGACTGTATTCTATGTCTACTGGCTCCATGTACTACCATTCCTTGACTGTGCTCTTGTGTGTTTGGGGCAGGCCGCCCCTTTTTTGGTAAACACCAACCCTTATATGCGGGTCGTGGTGTGTTCCTGTTTGGATCTGACATAACTGTATGTGACAGCAGATAACAAGGCATGATAGGTAGCAAGAAGCAGAGATGTATCACACTGACCAACTGATCCTATACAGTATATATGTTTTAAAGGAAAATACATAAGTTCTTAAACTGCAACTAGCCGTCACACAACTACGTTAGAGCAGTATTTACGCAGACGTGACAGCAGGCAGCAAGGCACACTAGGTCACAACAAGCAGAAGCATACTACACTGACGAGCCGACCCGATATTTTCTCTTTTTTTAAGGAAAAATACACAAGTGCTTCAACTGCAACTAGCCCTTCCGGCAACTGTGTCAGTGCAGTATGTAAGTGGATGTGCTTTCAGGTAGCAAGGCAGGCTAGGTGGCAACAAACAGAAGAACACTACACTGACCAAGTGACCCTATATATATATTTTTTAAGGGAAAATAGACAAGTACTTTAACTTCAAATAGCCCTTTAGGCAACTGGAGTTGTAGCTGTATGAAATTAACTAGCTCTTGGGCAAATAACTAGCTAGTATCTGGCAGGGCAGGACACTCGTGTGACCACAATTTATGTATGTAGGTATTTCTTTTTTATTGAAAAATTGGTTACTGGGAGAGGCACACTGAGCCGAGGCTCATTTGTGGGTGCAACCTGGGGAGGGGAGAACATAGTTACAAAGATTACAGCAAATCAGATGATGTGGTTACAATGACAATAAAGTGTAACAGTAGAGCACTGAACAAACAAGAATGCAAGATCATTGCATATAACAGAAGACAACTAAATCAGCAAACAAATCAGCTGTGCAGTTTGGACACGATCAAAAAGTGCTTAGCACCTGAATGAGCGGAGACTGACCTAATCTTGAGGGGAGAAGTGAAACTGGATGATTAGTTCAAGTTTTTTTTCAAGTGCAAGTTTATATAACCAGGAAGACTCCATTGAGCAAAGCTCACTTACAAGGAGGGTCCCATGCAGACAAATTTCAAAAACAATACAGTGCAAAATATAATAAATAGAGCAGGTGCAAGCAATAAGACAGTAGTGCAATTTAAAAGTACAATAGTTACATATTGGTACAAAGTGATAACAACAATACATAATGTGATACAAATGCTAATGCAAGACTCATATTAGTCTAAGCAAACCGCTGAACACAAAGGGAAAAAGATAGGGGTCAAGGGTATGTAACACAGGAGGAAAGGAAGGGACATACATATAGGGATAAGTGAAGGATATGAAGAAGAATAGGGAGGAGCTACATGAGAGGATGAGAAGGAGATCAAGGACTAAAAGCTTTAAGATGAGAAACAATGGCAAACGTCATATGTGTACTTAGCAGCAAGGCTTTTAAATGCATTTAATGGTACTAAATTGGATAGTCTGATGGATGATTGCAACTTATTCCATGCAAGGGGGGACAGCATGGCTAATGGCAGCTTTGCTGCAATTAGTGCGGAATCTACAGGCTTCAAGTGTAATGTACAAAGTTTTCCCTAAGAGCATAGGTGCATGAAGTGCAGCAAAGCAGGCTAGAGATATATGGTGGTAGCTTACAAAGCAAGGCTTTGTATGCCCAGACATAAGTATCTAATAATCTTCTGGTGGTAAGGGATGTCCACCTAATTGCAGCATAGAGGTCACAATGGTGCATCCTGAATAGTACATTAGTGATGAAATGGATAGCTCAGTGGTACAGGACATCTAATTTGTGCATGCTAGCAGGCGGGCAACAGCCATATAGGATGTCCGCATAGTCCAGTAGAGGAAGAAATGTTATTTGGACCAATCTTGTCCTGGACTCTTTGGAGAATAAGGCTTTATTCCAATAGAGGAAACCAAGCCTCAAGTTTAGTTTTTTTGTGAGAGCTTCAATACTGGAAGAGAAGGAGAGGTTATGGTCCAATAGGAAACCGAGATATTTAAAATTATCCACAACCTCTAGGGTGTCACCTAACAGGGTTACAATGGACAATGGGGAAGTGGGATTTTTAGACATAGCAGAATGATTATTGGGTTGAGTGAAGAAGATTATGCTGCAAAAGGTCAAATTCGGCTTGGAGTTCCAGGCAGACATCTGTCACTGAAGGTTTCGAACTATAGAGAACAGTATTGTCAGCAAAGAAATGGAGCTTAGCCTTGGATATATTATTGCTTAGGGTGTTGATATATATCATGAAGAAGAGGGGCCAAGAATTGATCCTTGGGGTACCCATGAGAGACAGAAGAAGTGATGAGATGGTCCCATCTGCCTTGATTTGCTGCTGTTGGCTAGACAGATAACTGGAGAACCAGTTAACAGTATGTCCATTCATGCCATGCTCCTTACATTTATCTAGCAATATTATGTGGTCCACTGTGTCGAAGGCTTTGCTCAGATCAAGGAAGACTGCTCCTGTGGTATGTTTACTGTCTAAGGCAAGAAGCCAGTCATCAGACACTTTCTTGAGGGCAGTTGTGGTGTTATGGAAAGGTCAAAAAACAGATTATAGTGGGTTAATGAGGTTAAAGTTATCCAGATGACCCATGATCTGATTATTTTATTTTTTTTAGCTATCTTTTTCTGCCCTGTCCCAGTTGGCCCTACGTCATTGCCATCCTCCCAGCCCCATCCCCCAAACTTCAGACCCCCTCCCGTGTTCTCTCAGTGTTCTGTCATGGCTTACCCTCCATGGCAGGGTGGTGGGGAGCCCCCAACTCAACCCGCCAAGTCCCTATCCAGCGTCGAGGAGGTGTCTTCTTGGGGGCAGTGCCTGCGGAGGATGGCCATTCATGCCACATGACTTGGACTCTTTTAGCTTTTCCTTGCAGAGGGGAACATGCAGTGCCAATGGAGCACTACTGTCGGCTGCTCCTCCCCCATCCCCATTGTACAGGACTGGGCGTGCCGACACCTAGCCTCCGCTAGGTGTCAGGCAGGTGCCGGTCTCTGTTCCCCACTCTCCCCTGGAGAGGAGAACTGTCCTCTGGACGCTCAATCCATTCCCACCCTGGCCGACCCCCGATGACCCGCTCACACCGTGAACATGGGTCACCGGCATGGCAAGAGGGAAGGCATCGCTGCCTCAGTCCTCCATGCCACTGGGCTCATGATCTGATTATTGATTATTTTTCTAATAATTTTGATAGAATGGTTAGAAGTGCTATAGGCCTATAATTATTGAGATTGCCAGGGTCGCCAGATTTGACAAGTGGTAATATAGGGGCTATTTTTCATACAGAAGTGACTTCACTGTTTAAAATGGACAAGTTGAATAAGTGCAGTATCAGCATTGTTAGGTATCGAAAGCCTACTTTTAGGAATTGGGGTTCTAAGCCATCTGCTCCTGCACTTTTTTTTACATCGAGGTGAATAAGCAAATCTTCAACTTGTTTAATGGTAAAAGGGGAGAGGCAGAAGGAATCCTGAGGCTGGAGTTTGGTGTTCGGGTCTACTAGAATATCTGCAAGCTGTAGCCTAGCCACTGTGGAGGAATCAAAGCAGGCCTGCTATGGAGAAATGTGAGTTAAATTATGTAATATTATGGATTTATCAGTAATATGTGTACCCTGATGGAAAATATTTGGGGAAGGGATGGGGAGGAACTTGCCCTCAACTGATTTTATGATGCCCCAGAATTTTGCTGGGTTACCCTTGGAACTCTCTAAGGCATTGAGATGGTATTTCACCTTTGTTTCTCTGAGCAATTTTGTGCATCTATTTCTGAGGGTTCTGAAGGCCATCCAATCAGAGGGATCTTTGATGCACCTACACACGAAATAGCCATGTGGTTAGGGGGGGGGGAAAGGTAAGGGGAGGGCAGAATCGCATGGGAAGGGTTAGGAAGGGTTCAAGGAGAGGCCTAAAGTTTTAGCTGGCACCTGAGGGAAGGAAGAGAAGTGGAGAGATGGATGGAGGAAGGTAGCTGGTTCCAGCAGGAGGGGAGGCAATAGGAGAATGCAGATTTCCCACCTGAGGAAAGAGGATGGGGGAAGGAGAAGGTGCAAGGGTCACTAGAGCATAGGAGTAGATGGAGGAAGGGACAGGGGAGAAGAATGAGGATAGGTATGAGGTGCAGGACCCAAACCAGTATTAGAGATGATGGAAGCACAAAGGGACTGGCAAGTCTTGGCGACATGAGGGGAGAGCGAGGATGGATAAGGAGGAGTATAGGGAACAGCGTTGGGTACGCGATGGTGAGTTGGCAACAGCAGAAAGCAGCAGAAATTAATGCAGAGGTTGTCCAGTCTGACAAGGGAAGTGGATGGAGCAGTGCGGTAGACCAGATCCACATAGTCAAAAACCAGGAGAACCATTTTGGTGACCAGCTCCTGGCAGACCTGGGGAGAAAGGCAGTCCATACTGTCCTTATTGCAGTACAAGGCACCAAGTTTGGGATGGAGTTTGGCACGGATGGCATCAATGTGGAAGAAATTCAAGCCTGTTATCTAATTACACCGAGATGGCAAGCTGGGACTACTTCACGGGGTGCCATCTAGCATGGAGAAATGGGAAGAAGAGAGCATGGTCAGCTGCTGGCTGGCACCAAAGATCATTGACATTGTGTTTTTAGTGTTGAGCTGAAGTTGTTTGGACTGGAACCAGCACAGAACACTGTGAAAGTCTTGCTGGAGTGAGACTTCCACAGATACAGTCAAGGGACGAGAAGTGTAGAGTACTGCACTTGGTGGTGATCTATATACCTCTGGGGCAAAGGAAAGAAAGGGACAGGGAGCTCAGGGAAGAACTTGAAAGAGGGGTAGCAAGGGTAAGTAGTGATGGTGAGTGATCTGAGCCAGTTGGACATCGATTGGGATGTTCCAGTGTCCAGGAGGATCAGGAGTCAGGCCTTGCTGGGCGCAATCTAAAACTGTTCTGGCACAGCTAGTTGAGGAACCCATCAGGCAGACTGCAGTTCTTGATGTGGTGCTAACCAACTCCAAGGGGGGGAAGGAGCTGTGAGAGTAGGAAACAGCGACCATAACTCCATTTGGTTCAAACCGTCCCTCAAGTATAGTAAACCACAATTGAGAGGCAAAGTTCTTGAATTTAGAATGGTGGACTTCAATAGGCTGAGGAAGCTGGTTAGGGATACTTTCACAGGGGTGGACAACATAGTATAATCTTTTACAAAGTGCCAATAGTATCCGCAGAAACCCAGGAATCTTTGCAACTCTTTGAGATTGTTAGGCCGTGGCCAGGTAATTAAGGCTTCCACTTTGCTTGGATCAGTTTGAATGCCTTCAGCTGATGATGTGGCCCATGTATTTTACAGACTGTTGAAAAAAACTGGCATTTGTCGATAGACAATTTTAATCCGAATTCTTCTAACTGGTCCAGGACCTTGAACAAGCGAGTCTCATGCTCTTCAAGTGTCTTGCCAAACACAATGACATCATCCAGATAAACTAAACATTCAAGTAGGTTGATGTCTCCGACAGCTCACTCCATTAACCACTGGAAAGGGACAGGTGCTCCAGCGATGCCCTGAGGCATGCACAAGAATTCATAAAAACCCAAAGGACAGATGAATGCAGTTTTCTCTCTATCTTTGGGTGCCATCAGGATTTGGTAATGCCCGCTCCTGAGGTCTAAGACAGAAAACCACTGGCTCCCATTGAGGCAATCCAGGGCATCCTGTATGCGAGGCATTGTATATTCGTCTGGTATAGTTCTTCGGCTGAGGTCGGTAGTCCACACACATCCTCACTGAGCCATTCTTCTTTTGGACTACCACAATGGGAGACAGAGATGGGCTATGGGACTCTTGTATGATTCTAGCTGCTAACATCTCTTGGCGGTGGCATCGAACATTGTTTATGTCCACTGGCACCAGTCGGTGGGATCTTACACTAAATGACCTCTCGTCATGGAGCTTAATGTAATGTTCTGCACTAGTGACACATCCGACGTACCGCTCTCCCAATGAAAACACTTTGCTCCACTGAGCAAGTTTCCTACTTACTTTAGCTTTCCACTCTTCAGGAATTGGAGATTCTCCAAAATCGAACAAGTCAGGAGTTACTTCATAGTACGACGCTTACTAGGCAACATAGTTGTATCTGCGCAATGTACAGTGATCAGGGTGCAACCTCGGTTAACTCTAATATCTTGGTCAGACATATTTTAAATCTGGACCACCATGCACCAAGCATAGGCATGAGCTCAGGCAGGCAGGATGCTAGGCTTGACTCTGGCAGTTTCCACCTTCTGGAGCGTCCAGCATAAGAATATTGTTCTAGATATCTTTCTTTATTCGTACTTCTCCACTAACGGTACACTGAGCATTGGGGGGGGCAATACAAATGGTGCTGGGTCTTTCTTCTATACAACTCCTACTGGCTCATCTGTGTCTACTTCTTTAGTCTGCATCTGTAGTTCATACGCTCTTCGCACCATAGCAGGAATAAGTAGGGCCTGTCCAGTCCTCTTTGCTTGCTTTTCCTGGCACAGCTGGGTGAGTCTGCCTAACATGTGGGCATTAGTGCCGATCAACAAAGGAATGCCACTGTACATTCCAGTCGGTGGGCATAGCAAAGCCAAGGTCTCTACTGATTCATCCATGCCAGCAACTGTGGTAGGAAAAGACAGCCACAGTCACACATAACCAAGGTACGGGTAAGATTTGTCACTCAAACCCCATATGTGAAATCATTCAAGGGGTTGAAGTGGAAGGTTGGACAAGTGCTGATCATACCAATCTTTAAAAACAATAGCAATTTGGGATCCACTGTCCAACACGGCTCAGGCTGAGACGCCATTGATGGTTACTGTGGTTTCATAGAAGAGCCCACTATCTCTGACCAGTCCGGAGGTGCAGGCTTAGCAGATGTGTCACTGCAGTCTTGGAAGAAAAAGATTTCTGGGGTGGCCCGGATTGTAGCCTAATGTTGCTTTGTCATACCTGTTTGAGTAATTTGGCAGTGACTCATCGTAGATCTTCAAGGGCATTGCAAGTTTGTTTAGTATGCCCATCCTCCCCACACCGATAACAAAACACTTCAGTTTTAGTCTCAGCGGGATGGTTTGAGTCTTCGTGAAGCTTGTGGCTGGGAGGCAGAAGCCTCCTCTCTTCTTTCCGCTTAGGTTCAGGCTCAGCTCCCCCATAGCCCCACCAGAGGGCAGACGGTCATGCGGCATGGATGAGGTCCCGCACCATAGCTTGAAACTCCCTCATTTCCTCTACTAAGTTATTGTCAGATAAGGATTCAGCAACATGGGCACTGGACCCCGTACAGACTGGTGGAGTCTCACAGGTGGTCTCAGTATTGGAAGGGCAAGTTACGTGAGTCTTAGATGGGTCAGCTGCAGCTTGTCTGCTGGTCTTCAGTTCCTTTAACAGTTCACTGATTTGCTGCAATTCCAAGGTGCCCTCTTTCTCATTAGGTCTATCTGGTGTAGTGCAGTCCGTTCTACCCCAGCATAAGGGTCCCAACCACCATCTTCATTCTCAGCCTCCCGAATTTCTTTCATTAACCAACAGTATTCAGGGGGGTGATCTTTTCTATCCTCAGATTTTCACTTCAACATAAGCACACTTGAATAGCAGGTAGACTTTTAAGGATATGTTCTAACCTCATGTGGTTCAGCTTGCTGGCTGGGATGCCCCCCTTTCAGTGTGCCCTTTGCAATGCCTGCTCTACATGAGTCACAAAAGCAGACAGTCGCTCATTTTTCCACTGCTTGGTGGATTTGAATGCCCACATCAAATCTTCTCCAAACTCGGTGCTACCAAACACCCTTACTGGAGCTAAGAAAAGTGGGTCAAAGGCTAGAGAGAACTTGGAGGAAATCTGGCCTTGATGCTGACGGGCTTAGATTGATGGAACATTATAAGGGTTATCACTCAGCAATCACCCATAAAAAGGCAGAATTCCTGTCCGGGGAGATTGCTGCTGCACGGAATCGACCGGCTCAACTCTTCTGAACTGTGGACAGACTGTGCAATCCAGTCTGTCTTCAGTCTGCAAGAGATTTTTCACAAATAAAGTGTGATGAGCTTACTCGATTTTTTGCAGATAAGGTTGCCAGCATCAGGTTGGGTATTGGCCCAGCTCTCTCTATGAGATTGTGGAGATCAGTGGTAGGTGGCAAGCGCCCGTTCTGCCTGGTCTGACTTTAGCTGACCAGAATTCATTGACATTGTGAGGACTGTCCAGACTTTGCGAAGAACCAGCTGTAGTTTGGATTCGGACCCTACGCCACTATTGGTAGGTTGCGTAGATGTTATCTGCCTGATCCTTGCTGAAATTGTCTGGAGTTCCTTGGAGAAGGAGGTCTTTCCTGATCCTCTCAAGGAGGTGGTCATTTGACCACTCCTTAAAAAACCCTCCTTGGATCTAGACTGTCTAGTTAACTACAGACCTGTCTCTAACCTACCCTTTGTGGGTAAGGTTATTGAGAAGGTGGTTGCGTTGCAGCTGGATAACCATCTTACAACCCACAATGTCTATGATGCTCTCAAATCTGAGTTTAGAAAAAGTCATAGCACCGAGACCGCCCTTGTTCGGGTTTTAAATGACCTCCTACTAGCGAGAGATCGAAAGGCTTGTGCTGTCTTAGTCCTTCTCGATCTCTCGGCAGCATTTGACACTGTAGACCATGATGTGCTTTTGGAGTGCTTGTGGCTTCTCTGCAGATTGTCTGTAACAGTCCTAAGTTGGTTTCGATCTTTCCTCATGGGCAGGTCTCAGAGGGTTGTCACTGTAATTTATTTCTCTGATGCCCTCCCCTGTCCTGTGGGTGCCGACTGCTCCATATTGGCACCCATGTTGTTTGCAGTGTATATGCTGCCATTAGGAGATATCATTAGGTGATACAGTTTAGGTTTTCACTGTTATGCAGATGACACCCAACTCTATTTGTCCTTTATTCCCAGACAGGTTGATGCAATCTCTGTGCTAACAACTGTCTAGCGAGATCAAGAGTTGGATGAGCACTAGCTGGCTAAGGTTAAATCCAGATAAGACCGAGGTGTTGGTTGTGGACCCGGGTTGTCCAGAGGTGGGTCTTGGGGCAGGGCACCCTTTGGGCTTATGGCTTCACAATGTCCAGCTCATGACCTCAGACCGGGTGCATAACCGGGGCGTTATTTTTGACAGTGGTTTGACCTTGAAATCACATGTGTCTGCCATTGTCGAATCCTCCTTTTACCATCTAAGGAATATCACCCGGGTGAAACACCTGATTCCTCTGGCTGACCTTCCTACATTGTTCCATGCCTTCGTAACCACCCGCCTTGATTACAGCTATGCCCTCTATCTAGGATTTCTGTGGGTTGATATCCATCACTTGCAGCTAATGCAGAATGCAGCAGCCAGGCTATTGACTGGTACATCCAGGTCTAGTCATATAACGCCTGTGCTGCGTGAACTGCACTGGCTGCCAGTACAGTGGCGGATAACCTTTAAGGTTGGTTTATTAACCTACAAAGCCCTACTCTAACAGGGACCCCATTATCTGCAAGAGCTCCTTACTACCTACTGCCCCTCCCGCTCACTCTGATCCGCCAACAAGGGATTGTTAGAGATTCCCAGGGTTCGGTTAAAAAACATCTGGGGCACGTGCTTTTTCTCATGCTGCCCCTACGCTGTGGAATTCTCTACCTCATTGGTTGAGGGAATGCCTGACCGTATTGAGTTTTAAACCGGGAGCTTAAAACTTCTTTGTTTTATCAGGCTTTTTCTGATGGTTTTTAGAATTTTATTGTTGTTATTTGTTATATTGAATGTTTAGTTTATTGTACAGCGCCTCGGTATTTGAAAGGTGCTTGAGAAATAAATTTTACTTACTTTTACTACTTACTTACTTACTTTCTAGAGTAGATAAGTACTCATCAGCAGAGGCCTCCAGGCTAGTGGACCGGAGAAACCGAATGGCTTCTAGTGCAAGGCCCCTTAAACGTTCCATTAGTCTCTTATGTTTTTTCCCCCTCAGAGCATTGCCATTCTTGGACCAGTGGGGTGGCATAGTCCATCCAGGTTTCCAGGTCATCTTCCCCCACGGGAACAGAGATGACACCTGAAAACAGCCTGAGCCTGTGATAAGAGTCCAGATGCACTAAGGGAACCACTATAGGGGTCACTGCAATGGGTGACCCCCTGGGCCCGGGTGGCAAGACCAGGGGAGAGTGTATGGAGTGACCTCCTCAGAATCCTTTAAAGCCCTTTGCAGGTCCTTAACAGTCTGTACTTCAGTAGCTAATAGCTTTAACAACTTTTCCCTCAATCCTTCCACCTTGGGAGACTCCCCAGGTTAAGACGGCCCACTATGCATATGGATGATCCTCCACCCTGTCTGGGATCCCTCAGGCATGATAACAGGGGGGTACTGTCTCTGGGTCTATAGGAATGCTACATGAAATGAGGGCCATTAGGGTCTGTTCAAACAAGTCAGCATCCCGCCCTAGCACTGAAACTTTCCCCAAACACTTAATTTTTCCCACAATTTCTTCTATGGTAGCATTAGTGGTTCCCATGAGGATATCTAGCAACAATAAAGCATGTTGGGGGTCAACCCCTTCTGCCTCGCTCCATCCCATCATGCGGTGCATGACCAGTTAATGGGGCAAATGTTCAATTTAGCTGTACTGAGGCTCTCCATTTTAAATTGACACAACATTTACAACTGACAGAAATTTTATATTCTGGTCACTAGAGGCGCTAATCCCAGTGGTGCCTCCAAGATGTAACCTGTAGGCAGCACTATCCCTAAGGTTACTACCCCTGCCTGTTTTTCTGACCACAGGTTGAGGGGCCTGGATTCGGTATGAAGGTGCCTCCACCCAGAGTAACAACAGTGGAAATGTCTATCTGACCTGTTATAACCCTTTGGAAAACTATATAACCACCCACAAAATCACCTAGTGACTTTGTACTTCTGGCAACAGTTAACACACAGTCAGCAATTAATATTAATAATATGCACACACCTTTTACACTGACCACCAGGGTCTAGTTTTTGGCAAATTCTCTGGAACCCCCTGTAAAGGCAAGATCAGCAAGATGGGTATGCACTTTTAATACAGTAACCCAACTAGTAATATGCTCATAAACCAAGTTAAACGTGAAACAACAATCAGATTTATTAAGAGGGTCGTGAACAAGGAAGGGGGTGTGAATTTAGATGAATGATTACTATATTGACTAAATTTAGGTTACTTGGCATGCACTTTTAGTCCCAAATAATGAATTTTACAGCACTGGGTACCCAGGATGTTATACTGGCTAGCCAGGGGGTGGCTGTCATTGCAGCTGTTGTTGGGGCCCTTGATGGAAAGAAAAGGCAGTTAGCATGCAAAACAGAGATTTGATTATTTGTAATCCTGGCTGGTTTGCCCAGACTCTTGTAGCTCAGAAAATCACGGAAGCAATTAGATGGTACCACAGATAATTAAATGATGTATTGCAGGAAGCTACCCTGGTTGTACTCACACTACCAGTTGGCTGTGAAATGGCTGGCAATATGGAGACCTTGTGTTGTTCACAGATGAGCATGGGGAAGCAGGGCCGACACAACACACTTCCTCTTCATGGCCTTTCCTTCCAGGTGGCCACAACTTGCCAGTTGTTTCTGCACAGGGGCTGGATCCCCCAAAGCCAGTCTCTCGCTGAGGACAATCTCTGGTGCAGGCAGTTGGCCTGGGCTGGGTTGCAAAGGCCCAGGCATGATGAGCACGTTGACAAAGTTCAATTTTTTGTGCTGGTGAAACCTCCAGTTGGCAAAACAAAGTGGATCATGAACAGGCAGGCCTCAACCCACGAGAAACATTCAGCACATTTAAATCAAACAGTGGTAACTTCTGACAGATCAGATACAGTCCGGTTGCTATTGCAGTAGATTCACTGAGTAAACCTCTCAATCCAATGATAGTCTTACACATTAGATGGGCGAAACAATTCATAGGAGCAAATCTTCCATCCAAACCACAAACAGTGCTCGTTAAACTCTTCAATAATTTCTGCCGCAGTGTCAGTCCCATATCGGAGGATTCCGACTTCTGCAATCAGGCAGTCCAATAAAAGAGAAGCAGTGGCAGGGAAGAAAATTTGGCCTCTTCCTGCCGATTTCCTTACGCTCCATTCAGGGAGCAGCTGCTTGAAAGCTCGAGCTGTTCACTCTTCAAGCTCCAACTCTAACTGATCCACTGTCTTAGGCAGTGTCAGTGGCTCAGTTGGTAGCACACTCGTCTCTGAGGCCGGGAGATCAGAGGGCTGTGGGTTCAGTTCCCACATCTGGCACTTGGGTTAATATCCCAATACTGACACTATATTGCAGCACGAGAGGGGTGCTGCACTTCTGAGGTGCCGTCTTTCGGATGAGATGTTAAACCGAGGTCCCATCTGCCTGGATTGGTGGTAGTTCAGGTGGATGTTAAAGATCCCATGGCACTTATCAAAAAGAGTAGGGAAATTTCCGGTGTCCTGGCCAAATTTCCCTCATTCACTAAAAATACCACCAACAGCTTAATCTGGTTCAAATTCAGTTGCTTACCATCTGTATGCCCCTCCCCGGTCGCCCCTGAAAAAGGGACTTCTAGGCCCAGTGGGCTTACTGGGTCAACAAAAAATTCAACTGTCTCTCAACTGTGCTGGGCTTTCCCATGGATTCCTGAGTTTGGGTTGGCTGGGAAACTGTCACTCACAGGTTGGGACTCCACCTTTAGTCCAGTTTTGATGTCAACCTAAAAACTACAAAAACTACAGTTTTCTTTCCCATGAGACACTTGGGCTAAAAGACCCTGTAAGCTTCCTGGAGTCATATTGGTCCTATTACTGGAAGTTCCAGACCAAACATGGTGGCTCCTATTCCAAAGACAAAATGCAAAGAAAGCAGGGTTGACAAACTTCTCTAATTTAAATATAACAATATACTAGTGGCAAATAAGTATAGTTTCCATTCAGGCTCCCTCTACACTATCATTGACTGCAGAATGGAGCAAATCAGAGTGGTGTCTGGCCAGTTGCAAGCCCCAAATCACTCGGACCCAGCCCAGACCATTCACTGTACACAAGCTGGTTGAATTCTTAAAGGGACAGGCGCAGAGGCACTACATGACACTCTCACGTAAACCACAGAAACAAACAAAAACTCTTGGATCTATTAACTCCCAACAGGATGTCAGCCTGGCAAAGGGCATGGAAAAAGCCCAGGAAGACATTAAGGTAAACCCCAAATTGGTTGGGGGTTACATAGGCTAGCATAATGGACTCCTTCATTTGACTAGTAAAACACCTCCTTATATATTCAGTATCCCATTATCCTTCCTGTACACCTTGCTGCACTGTAGGGAGGACTTCAGGCTGTTGATAATTATTACCACTAGTTCAGTGGATCATTTGGCTCCTTATGTGGGAATGGTTAGAACCAAACAAGGACTGAATAGTTAGTGGTAGAATGTGACTAGTTTTACAACTTGTTAAGACTTTGGCTTTCTCTCTGTCCCTGCAGCAGAGACTTTCACCCTGTCAAGGTGCCATAAGAACACCAGAACCCTCAAGAAAGGGTTCCACCCCTTGAGGTGTTGCAGGAACGAGATCCCCTAGACCAAAGGCACCTTAGGGAAGAAGGCCTATCCCAAGGACAGAGAGGTAACATCAAAGGAGGGAAGGATGGTGGCACAAAAAAATTGATTGTCCAAGGGATGCTTTAGCATGAGTGGTTTAAGTACCACTTTGGGGGGCATGATGACAGTTGCTCGCTGCCCCTCTGAACCACAGGGGGAACCCTACTATTCAATGGATCATCAGACTCCTTATGTAGGAAGGGTTAGGACTGAATACAGTTGGTGGTAGTTTGTCAAATTTAAATAAATAGTAGTTTATAACTGCTTGTGCAACTTGTTTGAACTTTAGGTTATACTGTCTCTGTCCCTGCTACGGGGATTACATTCCTGTTGGGGTTCCATAAAGATGCCAGAACACTAAAGGAAGTGTCCACCCTCTCGAGGTGTTGCAGGAATGAAACCCCTGAGACCAACAGTAATGTAGGGAAGGAGGCCCAAATGTAAAACATTGACAGATGTAACACTCTCTTTCCCAGGAGAAGAGCAGGCATGTAGTCAGAGTAAGACAGACTATGAAAGAACCACAGCAGAAACTAAAACTACATTATGACCTTTGTAATTGGGGGGGAAGGTGGAGGTATGCGGAGGAAACATCTGGGATAGCATGGACTAGGTCACCATCCTTCCAGGCTAGGGACAAAATCAGTGATGGTTCAAATGCTGCAGTCTAGACACCCAATACAGGGGAAGCTTTGAGAGAAGAGCTTTCACTCTTTCCTTCTAACACAATATTGCTATGAGCTGAGATTCAGATGAGGTAAAAAGGGATCCTCTGCCTTTTCAAAGAAGAACCTCACACACATGGAGTGACTTGAGGAGAGTAACATATGCTGAGCAGAGGTCACCCAGCTTGAACATTGGAAAAGCCTATCCTTGAATGAAAACTAAAGAGAAGAGGTTCAGAGAGAGACCAGGTGGCTTGTAAGCAAATGCAAAGAGGATTGCTTTAGAGGTGTCACTGAGTTGATCTGCATTACAAAAGAGATGCCCATGAAGAATGTCTCAGCAGAAGTCATACTGCAAGTACAATACCAGAAGGTGCCACTGAGTCAATCTGCATGGTTGAAAGGTCTCTTCTGGTGAGAACCATACATTCAAGATGTTGGACAAGGTGGGTAGATGCCAGGAGGTGTCACTGAATTGATCTGCAGAGTCAAAAGAATCCACTTTTATTGAGGGCCTCACTCGCTAGAACAGGGCTTCCTAGGCAGCAGGAGCACATCAGGTCTTCTGCTCAGGAAGCCAGGGGAGTCCAGGAAGGGAGAAGTGGTGGAACTGACTTATGGAGGGAAATGCTGGGGTATGATACTACAATTAAAGTGCAGTGAAGGTAAACTCCTGTGCAGGTATTTGGGTCAGAACACAGGGCAAGCAGTGAGTCAGCTAGTAACAAATGGCGAATGTCTGGAGTAGCAATAAAAAACTGAGTGGGACTGTACAAAATCAGTAACAAGACAAACAAACTCTGGCCAGAGCCCATATGGTTGCAGCCATGTTCACTGAGCTCACGGAGAAGTAGTCTGCCGTGCCCAAGATGTCCACGGTGCAGTTGCGTATGCGCAGTAAACATCACTGGCCATCCTGAGCATGACAGGTGACTAACCACTGAAATAGTGTACTTACAGGGGGAGCAGGGAGTGACCAGACTGTTTTGGAGTTGTGGAATGATTGTTCTGCAACTAAAAAATGGAACTGTTGTTGGGTGTCAATCCGGTGGTTCATATTCAGAACTTCCTCAGAATGGCTGCTGGCTCCACCCATTGCAGCCATAAAAAGCAAAATATCAACTGTGTTATAGTAGTCAAACAGAATAATGGAGAATCAACTAAAACTAGCAACAATACCAGTAGTAACAAACAGTGCAGCAGCAATACAGGGGAAACAGCAGGGATAGCTGAGGAGGCTAAAACAAGTCTAACTGAAACAGTAAACCCAGGGTCAGGAACCAGGTGGCCTGCTAAGGGAGGCAACTAATAACAAGGAAAGACACAGAAAACAAAACAGCATCAGCAGAACATGGCTGTGGATGGGGTTGGGGGGGCAGGCAATGGACAACAGGCCATACCTGACAAAGGCACATGCAGAAAAAAAGGACAAACAGGAGCCAAAAGCCCAGAGACCCCAATGAAAAGCAACCAAATGGGTTGGGGGGAAACAACAGGAAGAAGCCATGAAAATACACACAGCATGAAGAAACACAAGAAGAACTCAGCGGGATCGGCCATGCGGCTGCAAAAGGTATGGGCTGGGCAGAAAGGCAGAAACAGCAGTTGTATTGCAGACACAAAAAACCTGAGTGTTCAAGGTACACTTGAGCAAGAGTGGTTTGAGTACCACTCAGGATGGGGGATGAGGACAGCCACCCCCTGCCCCTCCAAACCACAGGTAAGGCCCTGAAAATCCCTTTCCTCCCTAGAGTACTCACTCATACCCTATCAATCCAGTACTCTGTCTGCAAGTTCATGAAACTGATATGCATTATCTTTGAACTTTTTGGCATTGAATTTCAGTTGCTAAAAAGTAGACCACATCTTAAATCTCTCCATGTCCCTCTTCATGTTATTGATCCTTTCTTCACTATCCATCCTGCCACAGAGTTTGGTATCATCAACAGAGACTTGATTTTCCCTAGAGTCACACAAATCAGTCCCTAGATGGACCCTAGGGGCCCCGGTTGTCACTTCCTTCTATGCTGAGAATTTATCACTTAGGACCACACTCTGGGTCCTACCTGACAACCAGTTCCCTATCTATCTAGATACCTTCCTCTAAATCCAGGTTGCCACGTTTATGGCTGTGGGTGGAGCCTACAGACATCTAGCTGGAAAAATGGAGTAAAGTGGAACACATTTTTGGAGTTTTCAGTGTATCCTTCCACATCAACAAATCACTATGCCAATAGAAATAAAACACTTCCTTCTTTCTGTTTCAAATGTTGGAGACATAACTCCAAGCTGCTTATCAGATGGACATTAGGAAACTGAAACAGCTTGTTAAATATGGGTTGCCTATTAAACTGGAGATTTGTTTACCCCCTTCGAAATGCAACAACTTGCACATTTAAATAATTAGCATTTAAACATTTTCATGCTACTAGCTTCAGTTGGGCAGGTATTCTCTTTCAAGAAAGATTCATACCTCATAAATGTCACCCTTTTTCAGCAAAGAATCTCCAAAAAAAGATTTACATAGTTTTTCTATCCTCTAAAGACACTATCTGATAAGCACTGTCTCAGACGTATGCCAGGTCTTTTGTGAACTATCCATTCTAGGCTAAATATATAGCAATCAGCAGGCATTTTTTATTATTCTTTTTGGGAAAAAAATGTATTGAGCTACAGCAAACACACACACACACACACACACACACACACATACTGTACACAACATCTTCATGGCCACAGCATTCAAAATAAATACTACAATCTAATATGTTATCAAACAATAAAGAAACTGTTTATGTCAGTGAACACAGTGAAGTTCAGTTTACAGTAGAGTTTCTTTAAATATTTCTTATCCTATATTTTGTATCCTGGATAGCGCAGGGGGGAGATGCTACATCTCATTGTCATAGGGATCTTCATTTACACATGTTTGCACTGTATTTACTCAGGATGTCCCAGATTAAATTCAATATCTTGTTTTCAGTGGGGTCATGATTTTATCATTTTTGTAATGTATTTATTCAGGGTAGCCTAGTCCAGATGTGAAATACTGTTTTCAGTGTGTTTTGATTTTATGCAATGCATCATAATACTGTGTAGATGTAGAGTCCCACTGAAAATAAGAAGCTGTGTCTTCTTTGAACTATCCAGGCTAAATATATAGCAATCAGCAGATATATTCTAGGAAAACACATTGTAAAAATGTGTAAAAGGAAGACCACATTGAAACTGCCTCACAGCAGATCTGCATTGTGCAAATTCAATAGAAATAATGGGAAAAGCATCCCAAAAGCTCTCCACTGCCATTTCATCTCTGACCAGAATTTGTTTAACAAGGGATGGAACACATTCAAAATCAGCAAGGGTGCTCGCAGCAAGAAACAGCCAGCTCCAGAAATCCACAAGCAAAAAAAAAGCCGCTGTGCACTCACAGAAATGAACAGAAACCCACCAGCCCCTTAAATATGTGCAAAGCTATTCTGTTCAGGCTCAAGAAATGCCAATTAAATGACAGTGGTCCAGATATTCAAAGCTTTGCATGGGGTGCAAACTGTTTGCACGGGTTTAGCGCAGGATTAGCATGGGTCTGCCATATTCAAAAGGCAAAATAATGCACGCAAACCGCTTTACTTCTGGGCAAAATCATGATATATGTAAGGGGCAAACTGAACATGAATACAGGTGCACTGCTATATGCGTCGACTAGCGCCATGAAAAGTAGTTTTGCGCGACATAGCATGACCCTTTGCGCGGTACAAATTACTGCCCAGGAAAAGCTGGTCTTAACCCTGGGTAGTCCAGCTTTGCGCGACATTGTGGTATTGCGTGGCATTAGCGCAGGATTAGCATGGCCTTGCATGACCCTAGCATATGACTATGACACAGAGAAAAAGCTAGACATGGAGGAAACATGCTGCTCACTGATGGCACCACAATGATGCCAACAGCTGCCACCAGTCCCAGCCATGCCAGGCAGTATGTGGTGACCTGGCCCACGGGAGCCACCATGGTGGTGTGACCATACAGCACACACCTGCAGACCATACATTTGTGGTGACCAACAGATGCCAGCACACACAGACAGCACTGTGGGCATGGTGGGTGTTGAGGGGAGGATGTACGGGTGGACAGGCCTCACCACAGGCTGGGTGCAGCCACAAGGCTGGGACACAGCATGCAGTGCACATGGGCCAGTATTGGGAATACCCCAATACGCCTGTCCGATCGAACATGCCCCCCCAGTCACATACCGCACAGCTGTACAAACACCACAGCACACACAGCCGGCCATGTACTGTATATGTCACTATGAACAACCCATGACAGAGGTGCAGCATCTGTGGGTCACACAACAGTGTGACAGTAATATCCACTGTCAGTAAACACCTGCAAGGTGGGCTTGTCACTGTGTACAGTGCAGTGGTCATCACTACCCTACACACCACAGCCATTAGTGTGTCCCTCACACTACTGGCCCCATTGCTACTATGGTGTCTGCTGTGCACTGTATTGTGACAGTTGCATGCATCGCCACCACCGCCTGTGCCTATGCTGTGTTGTCCCCTGGGGTACACAATGCTATGCTGTACTGCATACATGTAGCCTGCAGCTACCATCATGCACTGTCAGACTGACCTACAGGTGGAGCTGCGGACAGACCTGGCCAGCCCCCTATACTTCCAGACTGACCTACAGGTGGAGCTGTGGGACCCTGCAGTAACGCTGGGCAAACTGCATGCAAATCAGGGCATAATGAGATGCTAATCTGGATGTTTGCCCAGAGACTACCTAAGTAGGTTCATTTGCATGTCACTTTTGAATATGGCAAAGTTTAGCGCCGGGATAATGGCTTAGCGCCACACTAAACCCGTGCAAATCTGTTAGCGTGGTGCTCATGGTTCGGGGAATATTATGCAGTTTTGCACACTGTCCTTTCACATGCACTGCTGCCTTCAGCTGTACTGGGTCCACGCATTTGCTGGCACACACATTGGCCACATAGTGCACTTCTACCTACTTTCACGTCGCTGTGCACTGTGTTGCTGTTGTGGTTTGCACTTCCTGGTTGCTATATTCAGAGCTGTCTTAATCCAGGGCTAAGTTTGTCCTGTACTCCCAGCCCAGTTTGCCCGGCCTCATTCACATGCTATATTCAGAAGCTGTTTGCCCTGGGCTATTCCTTTTGAATATAACTTGCCTTTTGCTCCGGGCTACGTTTGCCTGCCAGGCAGTGCTAATTTAGCCCCAGGGCAAAGATTTGAATATCTGGGCAAAATTCTCAAAGCGAGACAAAGCACCAGGGCATTTGGCAGGCCATAGGTTTTCTAGTCATTAGCCTGTGTATCATTTAATCAATTAATTGCCATTTTCCTAGCCTGAGTAAAATACCTTTGCACATATCAATGTGCAGCGGTTTTGATTTTGCTTGCTCACCTTTTTCTACTATTTCCTATGTGGTGTGGAGTCAAATGTTTTATTAAAATCAAAGTAAAGAATATCAGCTGCCTCACCCCATGTCCACCAAATGCCTTACAATTTGAAGAAGCCAGTCAAATTAATTCTGCATGACCTCCCTCTCATGGTCATTTTATATCTGTTTTTATAGCTGGCAAAAGTCTATTCAGTTTGTTCAAATGGCTTAGATAGTTCAAGAATTGTATTCCTCACTATACTATTTGCTGCTTTATTTATTAATTTTGTAGTCTTGACTCTCCAGCTCATCTATTGGACTTCCAGTACCCTGCCCTCATTTTATTTTTGTACAGTTGAACAAGTTTAATCTGACGTTTTAGGATGTTGTGTTTTTTTTGCTTCATTAATTTTTGTTGTGATTATACCAAAAATGAAAATTCTTTCAATGGATTTTTGCTTTGGGAAATGAACAAATCATATGTTTGAAAAGTTGCAGTCACAAACTCATACTTGTGGGCATGAATACTGTTAAGGACTCGCTCGGGTGGGCCCTCACCTGCACTCAGAAACCTCACAGGGGAAGGACTCCAGGCTTCTGAGGAAAGGAGGGGCATCAGATTCTGGTGCTTGTTCTGTATCCTGTGGGCTGCTGAGTATCTGGAGTGACAGCCCAAGGTACAAATTGAGACAGACTGTGAGCAGGGCCTATAAAAGCAGGCCTGTGCTGGAGGAGGGCAGCTCTGATGGAGATATCGTGGTAGAAAGGTCTGCAGTGCTGGGAGTGGGTGCAAGCTGTGTTATCTGAGGTCTGAAAAACAGAGAGCAAACTGTGAATACAGCTGCTGAGTTCCAGAGAGGAAGAGCGGCAACTGCATGCAAACCAGCAATGCAGGCGATGCTGAAGTTCCAGCGCAGAGAAACAGACCAAGTGCTGTTGATCCAGGTCCTGCAGCGGGTACTACAGCATGGTGCTGGGCTGCCTTTGATCTAGAGGTTTGGAATCCAGGACATGTGAGAGTCAGATCGGGGCCACAGCAGTCCAGAATGAGTGGAAGGAGATCAGAAGGTCGGAAGAACCTGTAGCCAGTGTCCAAGGTAGCCAATTCAGCACAGAACAGAGAGAAGAAGCCTGCCTACATCATAACGTAGATGCCTTGGAGGAGCAGAGATGCACTGGCCTGCTGCATCAGGAGCAGCTATCCAGGTCAAGGAACCATGAGTACACCACAGTGCGGCATTGTTTCAAGGGACAGCACCTGTTGTTTCACCATGTTTCGCAATTTCAGGGTTTTTGGTTTTTGCCATTGAAGCAAGATATCAAGACTCTGAAGATGGGGACAGACAAACTGGTCAGCCTGGAAGGATGGCTCCCCTCACAGGCCCTGGTGCAGTGATTGGACCCACAGAATTTGAACATAAAGAGGCACCCCCCATTACTGAGAAAGAAGATGACCCTTGTGATCCTGGTGAAGGGCACAATTTTTTATTTTTTATTTTTTTTTGGTTGCCCGGGTAAGTGCACTAGACAAATCCTGCCTATTTTCAGGCACGACCCAGGGGAGGGGAATACAGATGAATGCCAACTGACCTTGAACCAGATTAAGCTGTTGGTGGTATTGTTAGTGGATAAGGGAAATTTGGCCAGGACACCGGGAAAAGTCCCCTACTCTTTTCGATAACTGCCATGGGATCTTTAACATCCACCTGAACTATCACCAATCCAGGCAGATGGGAACTCGGTTTAACGTCTCATCTGAAGGCGGCACCTCAAGTGCCACCCTTTCATGCTGCACTACAGTGTCAGTACTGGGATATTAACCCAAGTGCCAGATGTGGGAAGTGAACCCACAGCCCTCTGATCTCCTGGCCTCAGAGGAGAGTGTGCTACCTACTGAGCCACTGACAATGGCGAGATGGTGACAGATGGCCCTTGTGCTGCCAGTGGAGAGAAGTGATGCCAGACCAGAGAGAGTGCACAGGACTGACAGGTGACACAAGGACTATGTTATGGGCAATAATTCAGACCCAGAATTGTGTCAGCTGGATGCAGGGATTCATCCTAATATGGGAGGGAGTAGTGTACTGGACCATGTCAGGTGGGCTCACCCCCATGCTCAGAAACCTCACAGGGAAAGAGACTCCAGGATGCTTCTGGGGAAAGGAGGGGCATCAGATGCTGGCAACTTTTCTGTATCCTGTGGACTTTTCAGTTTCTGGAGTGACAGCCCCAGGCACAAACTGAGGCACATTGCGAGCAGGGCCTATAAAGGCAGAGCTACACTGGAGGAGGGCAGATTTGGTGGAGATTCATGGTGGAAAGGTGTGCAGTTCTGGGAATGGATGCAAGCAGTGCCACTCCTGGCCTGAAAAGCAGAGAACAAACTGTGTCCTGAGCTGCTGCTGTCTGGAGAGGAAGAGAATAGCAATTGCATGCAAGACAGCAGTCTGGAATGAGTAGAAGGAGGTCAGAAAATCCTGCAGCCAGTGCCCAAGATAAACAGTTCAGCATGGAGCAGAGGGAGGATGCCTGCCTGCATTGTAAGTGCCCAGGGAGCAGAGATCCAGTGGTCTGCTGCATCATGAAGAGCCACCTGAGTCCAGGAACCATGAGTATGCAGCAGTGCGACATTGTTTCAAGGGACAGCACCTGATGTTTGATCATGTTTCACAATTTGGATTTCAAATACCCCATTTTGAGGTGTTTTCTGCCATTTTTGCAATTTTATGACCTCTACAGTTTGGGGGATTGAGCACGCTGCTCTGTTTAAAGTGCACCAGTTCCGGCCGACCCACAGCAACATCTACAGACCTGCAGTTATTCCTCACTTGCAGTACCCATGGATTGAGTTAAGGGAGCTTCTGTTTGAGTCTATTTAAAACCTGGTACCAAGTGGGAAGGGGTAAATCTACCCTGCCTAGGAGGGCACCTAAGAGGGCCATGTTTAAAGGTGACATTTTGCACTAACCCTCTTTGAGGTAGTCGGTTGTTAATAAAGCTATGTTATTCAGTTGAATCCACATGTGGTAGAGAAATTTGTGGTTTCCTTACTGAGCCCATCAAGAGCCAAACCTCTGTGGCTCGGTCGATTGGCATGCCCATAGCACTCACCCCTGAACTGCAATTTACCAAACTGCACTGGATTACCAAGGGTGGTGGCAGTGCCACCTGCACAGACTGGGCACACCTTGCCACAGGGGTCCATCACAATACCTTCAGCAAAAAAACTCCTGAAAAACCCTTCTTTGTAAGTGTGACCTCCACTGAGTCCTGTTATAAAAAGTCTCCAATCAGGGCAGGTTTTTTTTGTAATTTCTATGTTGTCTTGCGTGCAGGTGCAAGTAACATCTCGTGGTACTACCACATTGAGAGGTGTGTCAGTGTTGGTGAATGCAGGCCACGCTTTAGTAGGTGCATCCCTCATCCCCCAATTAGTGAGTATGCTAGTGCTGATGTGGAAATTATGGAAAGTGCCACCAACCTTGAAAGAAATGTGTCGCTGCAATCAGAGACAAGCTCATTATGCAGCAGCAGATGACACGCCTACCCAATGTGCCTTTTCTGGTGAAACTTTTCAATAAACATGGTTGCTTCTGCTGCCTTCCACACACAGTCCCCATACCGATATCGGGGGTGGCCATTCCCCAATGTCAACATGTTCCCCCACCCCAGACACTTTCTTTGCCGACGGGGCAATTAGCGAGCATGCTAGCGCTGATGCAGAAATTATGAAAAGTGCCACCAAGTTGAAAGAAATGTGCTGCTGCAATCAGAGACAAGCTTGTCATGCAGTGGCAGATGACACACCTCCCCAATGTGCCTTTCCTGGTGAAACTTTTCAAGAAACATGGCGGCTCCTGCCGTCCATCACACACAATCCCCATACCGACATCAGGGGACACAATCTCCTCCATGTCGGCATGTTCCTCCGCCCCACACACTTTCTTTGCTGATGGGCTGAATCCCCGTTGGCATCAGTCCCCCACACACACTTTCTTTGCCAACATGGCCCAATCTCCGTCAGGATCAGACCCCCAAATTCATGGGGCACACTGGCAGCCCAACCCTGTGTGCCCAACACTCCCCCAAAACTCATGGGGCACACTGGAAGCCTACCCCAGTGTGCCCAACATTCCCCCCCTGAAAGTCATGGGGCACACTGGGAGCCCACTCCAGTGTACCCAACATTTTTTTTAGTTCACCTGTAAGGAAAGAAAACCGTCCCTTGATGACCATTTTTTTTTTTAAAAGGAAGTGGTCCCTCGTAGTCTGCAGTGCCACCCTCCCCCAACCCGCATCCACTCTCTGTGCACCCCTCCTCCCTGCAACCCCCTAACCCCATACTTATCCCCAGAGGTCTGATGCTGTGATCGTCTGTGGAGCGGGATGCGTCTGGACTCTTCAAAGCTGAACTGCAAAATGAAGAAATTCCAGTAAGCTGTATAATGGCATCACTTGGGGGGGTCAACGTAGGTGGATATCTCAGCCATTTTTTGAATTTTGCCTCCAAATTTTCAACACGGAGTTCTGGGGAACCCACCTCATGAACACATGCTCTGTCATCTCGATATTCGTTCCCGAAAGGTGATTTCATGGTCACTGCACAGAATCACCTTTTGGGACTGATAAATGAAATGACAGTGCCACAGTTCATGAGGTGGGGTCCCAAAAAGCCTATGTTGCAAATTTGGTGAAACAGTTCCAAAAAATGACTGCGTTATGAGCGTGTGTTGTGCTTTTCCACGCATGCTCGTAATTTGGACTATTTTTAATATTTTCACTCCAGATTTTCAAACTTGCCATTTTTTCACACCACCTTATGAACAACACAGCTGTCATTTTTCACATCCTGCCTGAAATGTGTTTTCACACACCTGGTGCACAATGACGCGGTTGCTGTGGGAAATCAACTTTCTGGACTGATTAACAAAATCACAGTGCTACTGTTCATGAGTGGAGGTCCCAAAATGCCTAGGTTAAAAAATTCCAAAACATAATTGCGTTACAGGCGTGGATTGCACAGTTTCCACGCATACTCTTAAGATGAAAGTAGAATATGCGCTCAGGAATAGGCCCAGGGTGCTCCAAAAGGTTGCAAACCAGTGTAGAAACAGAAAATGAAATTGAGCACTCCAGGAGTAGTCTTGATATTGTTTTAGTTGAATAAGGAAGGTAGCGACATAGAAAATACACTAACTACCGCAGCCCCAGCGCTTCGACCGTTAGGTCTTCATCAGGGTGGTGTACCTGCGTTTAATTACAGACCTCTTTTATGTTGTGATCAATTAAAGAATTAACATACATTCAATTAAGATGCATTAAAAAAAAACACATGCTGAATTTATACATTCAGAAAATTAAATGAAAAAGTTAAAATAAAATCATAACACAGTCCTAACAAATACCAGGCAACAACTTAAGAAATAAGCATGTAACAGATCTATTTATTTATAGACCCAATTTTGTATATACATTTATTTTATTTTAGTTCAAATATAAGTTACTCTCATTGGTTATAGAATAGCTACAATGTTTAAACAGGGATTTAAGACACTTATTATTTTCTTTTCTCAAACTGTATTTATCATACTACATATCATGATAATCCTTTTATAACTTGGAGGCTATAGTAATAATAAAATGGGCATGCATTATACCAATTGCTAACATATTTAATATATTAATGTCATGTAATTACCCCTCATAAGTAATAATGGAACATAGTTTTTATATATATGATGATAAATGCTAGCCCATTAATAAGAAGAGAAGAGAAAAGGGTGAGGGGTGCACATGTCTCAACAGAACAAGTCAGAATACATGATTCATACTGCAAAATGATAAATATATGAAAAGAAGGATTTATGATAGATATTGATTGAAATAGAAACAGATTTAATCTGATTTTAGCCCAGGGTGTGTCAATTTTATAGGCAAGACATAATATGTTTATTTTTATTTTTATTCTAGTGTTTATACATGTTTTTGGTTTTAATTTTATTTCATTCTAAGACCAAATAGAGTGACTCAACTATGTCCTTACTCCTATTCTTTCCAAAAATAGAGTAAAATTGATGCATGGTGATGAAAGGAGGAGAATCAATTTTAAGTTGATTTTATGTACAACACCTAAATGTTTGAAGGAGAGAGAGAGAGAGAGAGAGAATGGGGGCCATTGTAGGAATGGACCAACCAAGTACAATTCAGCAACAATTAATAAATGTCAAATATAGAACTTAAGAAAATGTGTTTTGAAGAACTGAACCAGGATTATATAAACAAAATATCAAAGCACGAGAAGGAGTTGCTTGCTCGTAAAAAGCACAACATTAATAGGGACATTGCTGACTTTGAGCGTGGTCAAATATTTAACTGGGAAAGGTGCCAGAGATCCCAGAGTAGAGTGCCTTGGAGTCTTCGACCCCAAAGTTCACCCCATTCTCCTATACTACACCCATCTCAGCGTATTTCCTTATGGAATGGGGTGAGTGTAAGGCCCAAAGACCCCAAGGCACACCGTGACACTTGTCGGTGTCTGCGGGGTAGGGTGAGGTGAAATTGCATGAGCATTATGGCCGACAACCCAAAGGCACACCCCAATGTCTGTCAGTCTCTCAGTCTCTGCATGGGGGGGGGTTGGCATCAGTTAAATACTTCACTGCGATTTTTATTATGTATCTCTCTCTAACTTCTGCACTGTCAGTGCCAATGCCAGCAAGACAACATTCGGCATTGACAAATGCTTGTTAATCTAGCTATTTTCACGGAGAGAATTGTATTTATCTATGGAATTATGGAGTTCTGAAATTAAGGGATTTTAAAGTCCTAAATAATTGCAGTTAGCAGAACCACTAGGGTCAGCAGAGACCAGACAGACAAGCGTTCACTCAGATACCTGCGCTACAGGGTTGATTCTGAAATCCATGGAAAGTTCAAGTGCCTTGGCCTTGTCTTTCATTGCTTTTCTGTATCAATTTACTATGTTGAGCAAGTGTATTTTGGTAATAAAACAAAAAAATCCTTTGAAGCTGTGCCACTCCTGGCCTGAAAAGCAGAGAACAAACTGTGTCCTGAGCTGCTGCTGTCTGGAGAGGAAGAGAATAGCAATTGCATGCAAGACAGCAGTCTGGAATGAGTGGAAGGAGGTCAGAAAATCCTGCAGCCAGTGCCCAAGATAAACAGTTCAGCATGGAGCAGAGGGAGGATGCCTGCCTGCATTGTAAGTGCCCAGGGAGCAGAGATCCAGTGGTCTGCTGCATCATGAAGAGCCACCTGAGTCCAGGAACCATGAGTATGCAGCAGTGCGACATTGTTTCAAGGGACAGCACCTGATGTTTGATCATGTTTCACAATTTGGATTTCAAATACCCCATTTTGAGGTGTTTTCTGCCATTTAAGCAATTTTATGACCTCTACAGTTTGGGGGATTGAGCACGCTGCTCTGTTTAAAGTGCACCAGTTCCGGCCGACCCACAGCAACATCTACAGACCTGCAGTTATTCCTCACTTGCAGTACCCATGGATTGAGTTAAGGGAGCTTCTGTTTGAGTCTATTTAAAACCTGGTACCAAGTGGGAAGGGGTAAATCTACCCTGCCTAGGAGGGCACCTAAGAGGGCCATGTTTAAAGGTGACATTTTGCACTAACCCTCTTTGAGGTAGTCGGTTGTTAATAAAGCTATGTTATTCAGTTGAATCCACATGTGGTAGAGAAATTTGTGGTTTCCTTACTGAGCCCATCAAGAGCCAAACCTCTGTGGCTCGGTCGATTGGCATGCCCATAGCACTCACCCCTGAACTGCAATTTACCAAACTGCACTGGATTACCAAGGGTGGTGGCAGTGCCACCTGCACAGACTGGGCACACCTTGCCACAGGGGTCCATCACAATAACTTCAGCAAAAAAAACTCCTGAAAAACCCTTCTTTGTAAGTGTGACCTCCACTGAGTCCTGTTATAAAAAAGTCTCCAATCAGGGCAGGTTTTTTTTGTAATTTCTATGTTGTCTTGCGTGCAGGTGCAAGTAACATCTCGTGGTACTACCACATTGAGAGGTGTGTCAGTGTTGGTGAATGCAGGCCACGCTTTAGTAGGTGCATCCCTCATCCCCCAATTAGTGAGTATGCTAGTGCTGATGTGGAAATTATGGAAAGTGCCACCAACTTGAAAGAAATGTGTCGCTGCAATCAGAGACAAGCTCATTATGCAGCAGCAGATGACACGCCTACCCAATGTGCCTTTTCTGGTGAAACTTTTCAATAAACATGGTTGCTTCTGCTGCCTTCCACACACAATCCCCATACCGATATCGGGGGTGGCCATTCCCCAATGTCAACATGTTCCCCCACCCCAGACACTTTCTTTGCCGACGGGGCAATTAGCGAGCATGCTAGCGCTGATGCAGAAATTATGAAAAGTGCCACCAAGTTGAAAGAAATGTGCTGCTGCAATCAGAGACAAGCTTGTCATGCAGTGGCAGATGACACACCTCCCAATGTGCCTTTCCTGGTGAAACTTTTCAAGAAACATGGCGGCTCCTGCGTCCATCACACAATCCCATACCGACATCAGGCACAATCTCTCCATGTCGGCATGTTCCTCCACCCACACACTTTCTTTGCTGATGGGCTCATTCCCGTTGGCATCAGTCCCCCACACACACACTTTCTTTGCCAACATGGCCCAATCTCCGTCAGGATCAGATCCCCAAATTCATGGGCACTGGCAGCCCAACCTGTGTGCCCACACTCCCCTACTCATGGGCACACTGGAAGCCTACCCCAGTGTGCCCAACATTCCCCCTGAAAGTCATGGGGCACACTGGGAGCCCACTCCAGTGTACCCAACATTTTTTTAGTTCACCTGTAAGGAAAGAAACCGTCCCTTGATGACCATTTTTTTTAAAAGGATGGTCCCTCGTAGTCTGCAGTGCCACCTCCCCAACCCGCATCCATCTGTGCACCCTCCTCCCTGCAACCCCCTAACCCATACTTATCCCCAGAGGTCTGATGCTGTGATCGTCTGTGGAGCGGGATGCGTCTGGACTCTTCAAAGCTGAACTGCAAAATGAAGAAATTCCAGTAAGCTGTATAATGGCATCAATTGGGGGAGTCAACGTAGGTGGATATCTCAGCCATTTTTTGAATTTTGCCTCCAAATTTTCAACACGGAGTTCTGGGGACCCCACCTCATGAACACATGCTCTGTCATCTCGATATTCGTTCCCGGAAGGTGATTTCATGGTCACTGCACAGAATCACCTTTTGGGACTGATAAATGAAATGACAGTGCCACAGTTCATGAGGTGGGTCTACTATGTTGCAAATTTGGTGAAACAATTCAAAAAATAGAGTGCATTCTGGCGTGTGTTGTGCTTTTCCGCATGCTCGTAATTTGGACTATTTTAATATTTTCACTCCAGATTTTCAAATTTGCCATTTTTTCACACCACCTTATGAACAACACAGCTGTCATTTTTCACATCCTGCCTGAAATGTGTTTTCACACACCTGGTGCACAATGGCACGGTTGCTGTGGGAAATCAACTTTCTGGACTGATTAACAAAATCACAGTGCTACTGTTCATGAGTGGAGGTCCCAAAATGCCTAGGTTAAAAAATTCCAAAACATAATTGCGTTACAGGCGTGGATTGCACAGTTTCCACGCATACTCTTAAGATGAAAGTAGAATATGCGCTCAGGAATAGGCCCAGGGTGCTCCAAAAGGTTGCAAACTAGTGTAGAAACAGAAAATGAAATTGAGCACTCCAGGAGTAGTCTTGATATTGTTTTAGTTGAATAAGGAAGGTAGCGACATAGAAAATACACTAACTACCTCAGACCCAGCGCTTCGACCGTTAGGTCTTCATCAGGGTGGTGTACCTGCGTTTAATTACAGACCTCTTTTATGTTGTGATCAATTAAAGTATTAACATACATTCAATTAAGATGCATTAAAAAAAAACACATGCTGAATTTATACATTCAGAAAATTAAATGAAAAAGTTAAAATAAAATCATAACACGGTCCTAACAAATACCAGGCAACAACTTAAGAAATAAGCATGTAACAGATCTATTTATTTATAGACCCAATTTTGTATATACATTTATTTTATTTTAGTTCAAATATAAGTTACTCTCATTGGTTATAGAATAGCTACAATGTTTAAACAGGGATTTAAGACACTTATTATTTTCTTTTCTCAAACTGTATTTATCATACTACATATCATGATAATCCTTTTATAACTTGGAGGCTATAGTAATAAAAATGGGCATGCATTATACCAATTGCTAACATATTTAATATATTAATGTCATATAATTACCCTCATAAGTAATAATGGAACATAGTTTTATATATATGATGATAAGCTAGCCCATTAATAAGAAGAGAAGAGAAAGGGTGAGGGGTGCACATGTCTCAACAGAACAAGTCAGAATACATGATTCATACTGCAAAATGATAAATATATGAAAAGAAGGATTTATGATAGATATTGATTGAAATAGAAACAGATTTAATCTGATTTTAGCCCAGGGTGTGTCAATTTTATAGGCAAGACATAATATGTTTATTTTTATTTTTATTCTAGTGTTTATACATGTTTTTGGTTTTAATTTTATTTCATTCTAAGACCAAATAGAGTGACTCAACTATGTCCTTACTCCTATTCTTTCCAAAAATAGAGTAAAATTGATGCATGGTGATGAAAGGAGGAGAATCAATTTTAAGTTGATTTTATGTACAACACCTAAATGTTTGAAGGAGAGAGAGAGAGAGAGAGAGAGAGAGAGAATGGGGGCCATTGTAGGAATGGACCAACCAAGTACAATTCAGCAACAATTAATAAATGTCAAATATAGAACTTAAGAAAATGTGTTTTGAAGAACTGAACCAGGATTATATAAACAAAATATCAAAGCACGAGAAGGAGTTGCTTGCTCGTAAAAAGCACAACATTAATAGGGACATTGCTGACTTTGAGCGTGGTCAAATATTTAACTGGGAAGGTGCCAGAGATCCCAGAGTAGAGTGCCTTGGAGTCTTCGGCCCCAAAGTTCACCCCATTCTCCTATACTACACCCATCTCAGCGTATTTCCTTATGGAATGGGGTGAGTGTAAGGCCCAAAGACCCCAAGGCACACCGTGACACTTGTCGGTGTCTGCGGGGTAGGGTGAGGTGAAATTGCATGAGCATTATGGCCGACAACCCAAGGCACACCCAATGTCTATCAGTCTCTCAGTCTCTGCATGGTGGGGTTGGCATCAGTTAAATACTTCACTGCGATTTTATTATGTATCTCTCTCAACTTCTGCACTGTCAGTGCCAATGCCAGCAAGACAACATTCGGCATTGACAAATGCTTGTTAATCTAGCTATTTTCACGGAGAGAATTGTATTTATCTATGGAATTATGGAGTTCTGAAATTAAGGGATTTTAAAGTCCTAAATAATTGCAGTTAGCAGAACCACTAGGGGTCAGCAGAGACCAGACAGACAAGCGTTCACTCAGATACCTGCGCTACAGGGTTGATTCTGAAATCCATGGAAAGTTCAAGTGCCTTGGCCTTGTCTTTCATTGCTTTTCTGTATCAATTTACTATGTTGAGCAAGTGTATTTTGGTAACAAAACAAAAAAAAATCCTTTGGAGAAATGGTTTGCACTCTTATGCAAATCAGAAATCCTGCTGAGGCCTGCTAGACTGGATTTCTGTACAGTCTGCATCAAACAACAAACACATCCTTTCTGTCACTGTATTTATTTTTCTCTTTTCAATCCCTAGTGGGAAGGAATGTGTGCACCTTTATTTACAGAACAAATAACTATATGTACTTTTCCTCTAGTGATATTGTAGTTTCCTGAAGTTTGCCAGACTGGCAGCACTGAATGCTGAAGTGTGCTTCTCCGAGAGTCCATGTCAGAGCAACATGGCCTCCACTTTGAAGTCAGATACTCACCTGCTCTCACAAAGGAAGGATGTAGCCACAGCAGCTCCCACAATCTGGGTAAGGGGCTGGTGGATCCAAGAAAAGAGTCAGTGGCTCAGTATGTTATATGCTCATTTCTGGAGCTAGAAGATCAGAAGGTTATGGGTTCTAGTCCCACACCTGGAACTTGGGCTAATATGCAATACTAACACTGTAGTGTGGCATGAGAGGGGAGCTTCATCGTTGAGGTGTCATCCTTTGGATGAGACATTAAGCCAAGATCCCTTCTACCTACCCTTGGTGGCTATCCTAGTTAGTTAAAAATTCCATGGCACTTACTGTACAAGAGTAGAATATTTTCCCCAGTGTCCTGGCCAACATTCCCCCATCAGTGAAATGGGTGCAAGCAACCTGTCCCCAAGGATATACCTGGAACTGGGCTGTCACAGCTCTGTGTGCCTTTTCTGATCAAAAATTAGAAATAAATTAAACGAAAAAGGTGGATTTGGGTTCATTAGGAAGTCCTGGGGGAAGGGCTTGTAGATTGTAACTGTGCCTGGTTGGGTCCAGCGGGGGAAACTGATAAATGCAGGTACCAGGCAGTGACACTCCTTTAAGCAACCTACTAAGGCAGGGTCAGTGTTACCACCCTGCTCTCTCACATGTTTGGCCACAGTTAGTCAAGCCCCATGAGGGCACAGTTGAGTGTTGTATATTAGGAGTGTGTGGGTCTGATTTTCCAGTTCTGTCAGGTCAGGCTGTGTCAGACACATCAGTATCAGAACCTGTACATCAGGCATTGTCATTTATAGTGTATGGGACTTGACATGAGAAGTTACACCCCCCCAAAAAAAAACAAGTCATTTAGCCTTACCTTATTAATGAATCTGCACTACAGCCACATGATTGTGTAAGAAAACAATTTATTAGGCTACACGGACTGAACGACAGTGGACCAAATTAGCAACAGAGTTAAAATCTCTATCAGACATAGCGATCACTAGACTCAGTAAACTGTGACAACTGGAATGTTATCTGAATACGGTAATGAGACTAACAATCGCATTCTGGGTGTGTAGAATACTAAATCACACTGGCTTTTTATTTTGTAAACCCACTGCTATGACATAGATAAAAGAGGTTTATAAGGTTCTGACATCACAACAGTGGGATTACATAGAGGATAATGGCTGGGGATCAGGTGATAACCACACTGTAATCACCTCAAGTGGTTGCTAGGGCAACATGGTAAACCTCGAGAGCGCAGCTCGAGAAGTTTACTGTAGCCCTAGCAACCACGAGATGATTTCAGCATGGTTGTCACCCGATCACCAGCCATCATCTTTTATAGTGTATGGTCAAAAAAACACTGTTTGCATTCTATGTGTGAGAATTATGGAACTCTGGTGCATTCTTTTTTGTTTTGCCACTGTTTGGAAGTTCTGAAGTGTGGTTAACAACTTTTAAAATTCTAAACAGTGCATAACAAAGTTGTGTAACTGCTGATTATGGTGGTTAATAGGCACTTGCCATACATTATAAGGTTGTAAACAGCTTACTTTCAGTGGGTAATAAGGGCTACCCATACATTATGTTGTAATAATTAGTGGTGTAATCGACAGAACAACACAAGACTAATGTTACACAGCAGGTGTGTATCTGCTGCACTGAAAAGGCTGGCATGAACCAGTGGCGTCATTTCTTCCTCCATCTGCTCCATCCCACCAACCCTGTTCCAGTGGTAGTCTCACATAGGTGTAATATTGGCTGGTCAGTGCAACAGATTGTTGTCCTGTAAAGGAGGAATGGAAGACATACACAGATAGATGCAAGCAGTACTGCCTGTAACTTTCTTTCAAAATCCACATAGAGCATCTAACTGCTAGTATGTGTTATGTCATTCAGTGATGGAGACAATAGGAGGAGTGAAAGTTTAGAGGTCTGGATCATGCAGTGGCAGCAACAGAATTATGATGAAGGAAAATGAAAGAGGCGTCACATGGGGCACATCTTACAACAGGAAGAGTGACAGTGGTCTGGGGCAGGCAGCGGCAGCAACATAATTATGAATCAGTGTGCTTACATAGCTTAGTGTAGTGCTATGCTTGTGCAACTTGTCGATAAACCTCTGTGGCCAGTCACCTCTTTATGCCACGGGGAACACCACCCTGTAGGGGTACTGAAGGCATGGAACACTCGAGGAGGGTTCCACCCATAGATGTATCATGGGAAGGATTCCCTTAGGCTAAAGGTACCTTAAGAAGGAGCCCCACAAAGAGTGCTGAGCAGCAAATTTTGCTTACGAAGGATGAGGAGTACGATTGACCACAACCAGTGGGTTAACGACCACTGGTGACAAGCATAAATGGACACAGACTGAGAGCTGATAGGTATGAAAATGGTTCCACCCTTGGAATGCACCGGGTGTTGTGTGCCCCATCATTAGGGCACCAATCCTGCAAGTCATCAATCACATTTCATTCAGGGGGCTGTGCCCCTACACCCCCTTACTTAGGATTCTAACTCTGGGGGAGTGGACCTCAGGGAGGTGGAGATGACTTGTGGGTTTGGCACCCTAATGATGCACGCACAATGGCTGGCACTCCGAGGGTGTGCAGTGTATGAAAACTAAGAAGACGGGCATGACTTCCTGAGGAAAGAGTTAACGGCAAAAGGAGAGCCACCATCCAACGCAAAAGGAATGCCACCATCCAACTCCACCCAACAGCGGAACTCTACCTAAATAACCTAAGAATCTACTACTATATACACTAACTAGGAGTTATGACCTTCGGCACGGAGGAGAGGAAAACCCTCCTATGAGAAGGAAACCCCCAGGGATCCAAGGCATGGGTTGCCTTCCCTCCAGGCTTAGGATATATTTAGTGATAGCCTGCTGCTGCAGTTTAGGAACCCAGTTCAAGGGGGATTCAATTTGGAGGAAGGTTCTCAGTCTGTTCCTCTAACAGTAACACCGTGAGGGGCTGTGAGCACACTCTGCAGCAACAGGGGACTCCTACATGGGAGGACTGTCCCCCAAGGTGGGAGGAGGAGAGCAACAACCACTGGAGGTGCTTAGCTGGTCTTCATGAGCCTAAAAGCAGACCAAGTGAATCTGAGGCGGTTGTAGAGAGAATAGCTTATGAAGGTGCCACCTAACCCGCTCGGCATAGCTAAAGAAGGCCCCATGGTACATTTGCTCCTGTATTTCCTGCAAATAGGAGAAAGTAGGGTAACATGTAGTTGTTTTCTCATCTGTCCTTTCAATAACAGACTCTTTTTCATTTTGCTGTACATAGTGCAGGTTGTAACTATAATTCAGTGTGGGCAAGTTGATATGAAAATGACAGTTGTTCAACACGTTCAGGGGGAAGTGTATCTCAAGTTGGAGATACTATGTCAGCTGTGGTGCTGAATATCATTTCTGATGGTACACTGGTGGGTGGACAAGCAAGATAATAGGCAGCAACTTTTTTTTTGTTAACTATTTTTATCCTCCTGTGGCAGGTCGACATCTGTGTCCACCAAGCCTACCGAACACGGGGTCTTTCTGGGGCTTCTAGCACCATGTGCTGCCAGCAGATCCCCAGAGATGGTCATGGGGCATCATCCACATCGGCCCCCATTATTTCCTCCGTTTTCTCCCGTACTACCCCAGGACCCCAGAAGCGGTGGTGCATGCATGTGGAGGTGTACATCGCACGCAGATCCAGACCGGTCCCTCAATCCTCATCAACCTATGTCAGGCTCCTCATGAGTGGTACCGTCCTCTGGCCTCCACCAGGGGCAGCCAAGCTCCGAGAGCTAGATTCCACCTCCGACACTGAAGAGGTGCCAGCCAGCAGCATCCACATCCTCTCCTTCTCTCCCCCGCTGGCCTCTGATGACCCTGGCTCATTCTCGAACCAGGGCACCAGCGTACGAGTGTGGCATCCAGCACCTCAACACTCAGTGCCACCGGGCGCTAATAGGCAAGCAACTTGAACAAGAGGTCGCCTAATTAATCTCTTTCTTCCAGTACAAGAAAGGATCTGCCTCAGGGTTTGGGTCTCTGGCTTCATTAAGGTATGCAGTAAGCATTCATTCAACAGTGAAATCCTCTTGCAACAAGATTTCTAAATGTGGCCTTTATTTTTCCAATCTTACTTACACAAATTCAAATATTTTTGACAAGGTACATGAGTCGCTCATCCTTTGTAGCAGTGCTTGAGATAGGCATACTCCTGGGGGTTTCAGTATAGACACTGGCACTTGTACCCTGTGCCTGAGGACACTTTCTCTGTAGTACTTTGGAAGTAGCAGAGCTTTCAAAAGTGCTTGGGTCACTAGCACCTCTCTGATTATGTGCTGTGCTGTTTATGTTCCAGTAACGCAGTAGGATCATGATCAAGGAAGTCATCCTTAAAATAAGAATCTAATATTGTAGCTGTGGCATATTTTTTATCTTTCTGTTGGTTTTAAAATCACATATGGAGCACGTCTTTCAAAGTCTGTGACAGCTGTATTAAATCAGAAGAGTAGTCATCATTGTAAAGTGTTTTATCAGTGAAGCTGAGGAGCATATGCACCGTGGGAATGACCTCAGTAATAGAGGCACTGCTGCTAAATCCTCAATTAGCACTGTCAAACGGGGCAAATATTTGACAAACTAGGTCCATGGATTTCCAGCAATGAATTGATCCGGCAGTGTCATGTGACATAGCCATGGAATGTATGGCCTTCTGTTGTTCCATCAACCTTTCTGTCATGTAATATGTAGAATCCCATCTAGTAGTGATGTCCTGTATCAAGGAGTGTTGAGGCAGTTTTGTTACCTGCTGGAATGTCCATCCTGTGGCAGTTTTTCACAGATCTGTGGAAGGAGCTACTTATTCTACCTGCCATTGCAATAAAATTACTGATACTTGTCTGCTGTCTAATGCTTGGGGGACAACTACATTTAATGTGTGTGCAAAGCAGTTCAAATGTATTCTGTCACTGGAAGATTTTATCATGAAAGCCTCATTATCTGATACTCTCATTCTGACTTCGTAATCCCTTCCGAGTATACATTCCTCTTACAGTTTTTCTAGAGTGTTACATATGTTAACTGCACTGTATTTACTATCCATAATACTGGCACTTAGCAATGCCATTCCCCTACACTGTCATTTTGGTGTCTAAGATTAAACTGTTTCCATGACTATGAGAAAGAAACCCAGTGTGTCGTCAGAAAAATATGCCCATGAGTTGATGCACTTGTCCAAATATCGGTGGTGAAGTGCATGACTCCACCCTCTGCCTCATTAAGTGCATGCACAATGCAGTTTTTGACTGCCTGGTAATTCTCCAGAATTACTCTGCAGGTAAATGTAAACCTAGATGGTATTTCATATCTCAGCTATAAAAATGCAAGCAGCCTTCAGAATCTGTCCTTGTCATTTCACAAATAAGCTACGTAATTTGGGATGCAGTCAGATGCTTGGTGTCAGATTTAGTCTTGGGATCAAATGACTGAGCTATAGTTAATTGCCTGGCTTTTGGAAGAAGACTGGCCAAAGAACTGGTGCTGCTGCTGTGCCATGGCAGGAGTGTTGGTGACAGGAGTACAGTGTCAGATGATGCTACCAAGGCCACAGAAGTTGACCAACTTCTTCATATGTCATGGAGGTGAAGGACATGTATCTGATCTCCCTTTGCCACCACATTTGCCTAGGCAGGCTGACTGCTACTACTGCCATGATTTGGCTCTGCTGCATTAGATGTTGCCTCATGGACCTGCATCCTGTGCTGCTGACATTTCTTCCCTCTACCAGTGGTTATTTTACTCTGCACACTTACCGCTTTCAGTTATCGGTGGAATGTACCAAAAAAATGATTCCACACCATGCTGGTATTTTTTTTTTTTGGTTTTAAAGTCAGGCAAGGAATATGACTGTGCTCTGAGCCTTACTGGAGGCACAGCAGGGACAGGAACTGAACTGAGGCTGGTAGTAGCAGCAGACAGGAGCCTAGTGGTAGAGGGAGACAGTAGAAGGGAACCTGTGGAAGTAAAAGTAGTTTGTCTGGTTGCCGTAATCGCTGTGTCACTGGGCAAGGAAGCATATGAAGGGGTTTTACTCTTGTCACAACAGGGTGTGATTGTGGCATCCGTCGTTTCCTTTGACATGACATGATCATAATAAGATGCATCAATATCATCATCGTGATTAGTGATTAGTGTCAAAGTCAGTTGGTATATAGTCTCTGTCAGGTAGACGTGAGGAGTCAGCATACCTTTTAGAGGATTCTGTTCTGAGGCATTCTCAGGATGAGGATGAGAATCAGAATCAGATAAAGAGTTTAACTCAACCACTACCAAATTTGTGTGTGGAAAAACTGTAAATAGAGACAAATGCAATTGAAGATTATGAACTGGAAGCTGTGATTATCATGAACAAACTGTAGTTTGGTTCTGCTTTGAAATACTGTATGTCAATGTCAGTTTTAGGTGTGAGATGTAAGATTGCTTATTTCTTAATTTAACAAAGATGATGATGATGATGATGTGGCAATGGCACTTGATTGGCAGTCCTAAATGTTTAATTGGGCTGAAGCTTTTGAGCTTTATAACTCGACCTGACCTGCTACATTTTGCCAGTTGCAATGGACTTGAAATTGTCTTCTTCATTGTTTTTGTTGAGTTAGCCTCCAAAGGCCTCTTAGTTTTGTTCCTGGCACTGTGTGAAGCTGAGTCAAGGATCCAAGGCAGGCAGGCAGGTGCCTTACCTTTGCCTCTACAGGCTCTAGAATTCATTTTGTCTTCCTGTTGTTGGGGGTACACAGTTGTACATGATATTTCGCAGACCACACAATGTTTTAAAAAAAATACACACATGCTAAAACTGCAACTAGCACTCTGAGAAACTGTGTCAGAGTAGTACATAAGTGGATGTGACAGCAGGCAGCGAGGCATGCCAGGTGGCAACAAGCAAAGGCATACTATACTGACTGACTAATCCTATTTAATTTTTCTTTTTGAAAGAAAAATACACAAGTACTTAAACTGCAACAAACCCTTTGGGCAACTGTGTCAGAGCAGTACATAACCGTACGTGAGCACAGTCAAGGAATGGGGTCTGCAGCCTAGCAGTGTATTTCGTGCTGAGAGCCTCTGATTGTAACCTCTCAATAAAAGAGGTAAATTTTCCTAAGACTGTATTCTATGTCTACTGGCTCCATATACTACCATTCCTTGACTGTGCTCTTGTGTGTTTGAGGCAGGTTGCCCCTTTTTTGGTAAACACCAACCCTTATATGCGGGTCGTGGTATGTTCCTGTTTGGATCTGACATAACTGTATGTGACAGCAGACAACAAGGCATGATAGGTAGCAAGAAGCAAAGATTTATCACACTGACCAAATGATCCTATACAGTATATATGTTTTAAAGGAAAATACACAAGTTCTTAAACTGCAACTAGCCGTCACACAACTACGTTAGAGCAGTATTTACGCAGACGTGACAGCAGGCAGCAAGGCACACTAGGTCACAACAAGCAGAAGCATACTACACTGACGAGCCGACCCGATATTTTCTGTCTTTTTAAGGAAAAATACACAAGTGCTTCAACTGCAACTAGCCCTTCCGGCAACTGTGTCAGTGCAGTATGTAAGTGGATGTGTTCGCAGGTAGCAAGGCAGGCTAGGTGGCAACAAACAGAAGAACACTACACTGACCAAGTGACCCTATATATATATTTTTTAAGGGAAAATAGACAAGTACTTTAACTTCAAATAGCCCTTTAGGCAACTGGAGTTGTAGCTGTATGAAATTAACTAGCTCTTGGGCAAATAACTAGCTAGTATCTGGCAGGGCAGGACACTCGTGTGACCACAATTTATGTATGTAGGTATTTCTTTTTTATTGAAAAATTGGTTACTGGGAGAGGCACACTGAGCCGAGGCTCATTTGTGGGTGCAACCTGGGGGAAGGGGAGAACATAGTTACAAAGATTACAGCAAATCAGATGATGTGGTTACAATGACAATAAAGTGTAACAGTAGAGCACTGAACAAACAAGAATGCAAGATCATTGCATATAACAGAAGACAACTAAATCAGCAAACAAATCAGCTGTGCAGTTTGGACACGATCAAAAAGTGCTTAGCACCTGAATGAGCGGAGACTGACCTAATCTTGAGGGGAGAAGTGAAACTGGATGATTAGTTCAAGTTTTTTTTCAAGTGCAAGTTTATATAACCAGGAAGACTCCATTGAGCAAAGCTCATTTACAAGGAGGTCCCATGCAGACAAATTTCAAAAACAATACAGTGCAAAATATAATAAATAGAGCAGGTGCAAGCAATAAGACAGTAGTGCAATTTAAAAGTGCAATAGTTACATATTGGTACAAAGTGATAACAACAATACATAATGTGATACAAATGCTAATGCAAGACTCATATTAGTCTAAGCAAACCGCTGAACACAGAGGGAAAAAGATAGGGGTCAAGGGTATGTAACACAGGAGGAAAGGAAGGGACATACATATAGGGATAAGTGAAGGATATGAAGAAGAATAGGGAGGAGCTACATGAGAGGATGAGAAGGAGATCAAGGACTAAAAGCTTTAAGATGAGAAACAATGGCAAACGTCATATGTGTACTTAGCAGCAAGGCTTTTAAATGCATTTAATGGTACTAAATTGGATAGTCTGATGGATGATTGCAACTTGTTCCATGCAAGGGGGATAGCATGGCTAATGGCAGCTTTGCTGCAATTAGTGCGGAATCTACAGGCTTCATGTGTAATGTACAAAGTTTTCCTAAGAGCATAGGTGCATGAAGTGCGTGAAGCAGGCTAGAGATATGTGGTAGCTTACAAAGCAAGGCTTTGTATGCCCAGACATAAGTATCTAATAATCTTCTGGTGGTAAGGATGTCCACCTAATTGCAGCATAGAGGTCACAATGGTGCATCCTGAATAGTACATTAGTGATGAAATGGATAGCTCAGTGGTACAGGACATCTAATTTGTGCATGCTTGAGCAGGCAAAGCCATATAGGATGTCCGCATAGTCCAATAGAGGAAGAAATGTTATTTGGACCAATCTTGTCCTGGACTCTTTGGAGAATAAGGCTTTATTCCAATAGAGAACCAAGCCTCAAGTTTAGTTTTTTTGTGAGAGCTTCAATACTGGAAGAGAAGGAGAGGTTATGGTCCAATAGGAAACCGAGATATTTAAAATTATCCACAACCTCTAGGGTGTCACCTAACAGGGTTACAATGGACAATGGGGAAGTGGGATTTTTAGACATAGCAGAATGATTATTGGGTTGAGTGAAGAAGATTATGCTGCAAAAGGTCAAATTTGGCTTGGAGTTCCAGGCAGACATCTGTCACTGAAGGTTTCGAACTATAGAGAACAGTATTGTCAGCAAAGAAATGGAGCTTAGCCTTGGATATATTATTGCTTAGGGTGTTGATATATATCATGAAGAAGAGGGGGCCAAGAATTGATCCTTGGGGGTACCCCATGAGAGAGCAGAAGAAGTGATGAGATGGTCCCATCTGCCTTGATTTGCTGCTGTTGGCTAGACAGATAACTGGAGAACCAGTTAACAGTATGTCCATTCATGCCATGCTCCTTACATTTATCTAGCAATATTATGTGGTCCACTGTGTCGAAGGCTTTGCTCAGATCAAGGAAGACTGCTCCTGTGGTATGTTTACTGTCTAAGGCAAGAAGCCAGTCATCAGACACTTTCTTGAGGGCAGTTGTGGTGCTATGGAAAGGTCAAAAAACAGATTATAGTGGGTTAATGAGGTTAAAGTTATCCAGATGACCCATGATCTGATTATTTTATTTTTTTTAGCTATCTTTTTCTGCCCTGTCCCATTTGGTCCTACGTCATTGTCATCCTCCCAGCCCAATCCCCCAAACTTCAGACCCTCTCCCGTGTTCTCTCAGTGTTCTCTCATGGCTTACCCTCCATGGCAGGGTGGTGGGGAGCCCCCAACTCAACCTGCCAAGTCCCTATCCAGCGTTGGAGAGGTGTCTTCTTGGGGCAGTGCCTGTGGAGGATGTCCATTCATGCCACATGACTGGGACTCTTTTAGCTTTTCCTTGCAGAGGGAACATGCAGTGCCAACGGAGCACTACTGTCGGCTGCTCCTCCCCATCCTCATTGTACAGGACTGGGCGTGCCGACACCTAGCCTCCGCTAGGTGTCAGGCAGGTGCCGTCTCTGTTCCCCTCTCCCCTGGAGGGAGAACTGTCCTCTGGGCTCAATCCATTCCACCTGGCCGGCCCCGATGACCCGCTCACACCGTGAACATGGGTCACCGGCATGGCAAGAGGGAAGGCATCACTGCCTCAGTCCTCCATGCCACTGGGCCGGCTCATGATCTGATTATTGATTATTTTTCCTAATAATTTTGATAGAATGGTTAGAAGTGCTATAGGCCTATAATTATTGAGATTGCCAGGGTCGCCAGATTTGACAAGTGGTAATATAGGGGCTATTTTTCATACAGAAGTGACTTCACTGTTTAAAATGGACAAGTTGAATAAGTGCAGTATCAGCATTGTTAGGTATCGAAAGCCTACTTTTAGGAATTGGGGTTCTAAGCCATCTGCTCCTGCACTTTTTTTTACATCGAGGTGAATAAGCAAATCTTCAACTTGTTTAATGGTAAAAGGGGAGAGGCAGAAGGAATCCTGAGGTTGGAGTTTGGTGTTCGGGTCTACTAGAATATCTGCAAGCTGTAGCCTAGCCGCTGTGGAGGAATCAAAGGCGAGGCCTGCTATGGAGAAATGTGAGTTAAATTAATTGTAATATTATGGATTTATCAGTAATATGTGTACCCTGATGGAAAATATTTGGGGGAAGGGATGGGGAGGAACTTCGGCCCTCAACTGATTTTATGATGCCCCAGAATTTTGCTGGGTTACCCTTGGAACTCTCTAAGGCATTGAGATGGTATTTCACCTTTGTTTCTCTGAGCAATTTTGTGCATCTATTTCTGAGGGTTCTGAAGGCCATCCAATCAGAGGGATCTTTGATGCACCTACACACGAAATAGCCATGTGGTTAGGGGGGAGGGAAAGGTAAGGGGAGGGCAGAATCGCATGGGAAGGGTTAGGAAGGGTTCAAGGAGAGGCCTAAAGTTTTAGAAGGAAGAGAAGTGGAGAGATGGATGTAGGAAGGTAGCTGGTTCCAGCAGGAGGGGAGGCAATAGGAGAACGCAGATTACCCACCTGAGGAAAGAGGATGGGGGAAGGAGAAGGTGCAAGGGTCACTAGAGCATAGGAGTAGATGGAGGAAGGGACAGGGGAGAGGAATGAGGATAGGTATGAGGTGCAGGACCCAAACCAGTATTTAGAGATGATGGAAGCACAATGGGACTGGCGAGTCTTGGCGACATGAGGTGAGAGCGAGGATGGATAAGGAGGAGTATAGGGAACAGCGTTGGGTACGCGATGGTGAGTTGGCAACAGCAGAAAGCAGCAGAAATTAATGCAGAGGTTGTCCAGTCTGACAAGGGAAGTGGATGGGGCAGTGCCATAGACCAGATCCACATAGTCAAAAACCAGGAGAACCATTTTGGTGACCAGCTCCTGGCAGACCTGGGGAGAAAGGCAGTCCATACTGTCCTTATTGCAGTACAAGGCACCAAGTTTGGGATGGAGTTTGGCATGGATGGCATCAATGTGGGAAGAGAATTCAAGCCTGTTATCTAATTACACACCGAGATGCATGAAAGCTGGGACTACTTCACGGGGGGGTGCCATCTAGCATGGAGAAATGGGAAGAAGAGAGCATGGTCAGCTGCTGGCTGGCACCAAAGATCATTGACATTGTGTTTTTAGTGTTGAGCTGAAGTTGTTTGGACTGGAACCAGCACAGAACACTGTGAAAGTCTTGCTGGAGTGAGACTTCCACAGATACAGTCAAGGGACGAGAAGTGTAGAGTACTGCACTTGGTGGTATTCTATATACCTCTGGGGCAAAGGAAAGAAAGGGACAGGGAGCTCAGGGAAGAACTTGAAAGAGGGGTAGCAAGGGTAAGTAGTGATGGTGAGTGATCTGAGCCAGCTGGACATCGATTGGGATGTTCCAGTGTCCAGGAGGATCAGGAGTCAGGCTTTGCAGGGCGCAATCTAAAACTGTTCTGGCACAGCTAGTTGAGGAACCCATCAGGCAGACTGCAGTTCTTGATGTGGTGCTAACCAACTACAAGGGGGAAGGAGCTGTGAGAGTAGGGAACAGCGACCATAACTCCATTTGGTTCAAATAGTCCCTCAAGTATAGTAAACCACAATTGAGAGGCAAAGTTCTTGAATTTAGAATGGTGGACTTCAATAGGCTGAGGGAGCTGGTTAGGGATACTTTCACAGGGGTGGACAACATAGTATAATCTTTTACAAAGTGCCAATAGTATCCGCAGAAACCCAGGAATCTTTGCAACTCTTTGAGATTGTTAGGCCGTGGCCAGGTAATTAAGGCTTCCACTTTGCTTGGATCAGTTTGAATGCCTTCAGCTGATGATGTGGCCCATGTATTTTACAGACTGTTGAAAAAACTGGCATTTGTCGATAGACAATTTTAATCCGAATTCTTCTAACTGGTCCAGGACCTTGAACAAGCGAGTCTCATGCTCTTCAAGTGTCTTGCCAAACACAATGACATGATCCAGATAAACTAAACATTCAAGTAGGTTGATGTCTCCTACAGCTCACTCCATTAACCACTGGAAAGGGGCAAGTGCTCCAGCGATGCCGTGAGGCATGCACAAGAATTCATAAAAACCCAAAGGACAGATGAATGCAGTTTTCTCTCTATCTTTGGGTGCCATCAGGATTTGGTAATGCCCGCTCCTGAGGTCTAAGACAGAAAACCACTGGCTCCCATTGAGGCAATCCAGGGCATCCTGTATGCGAGGCATTGTATATTCGTCTGGTATAGTTCTTCGGCTGAGGTCGGTAGTCCACACACACATCCTCACTGAGCCATTCTTCTTTTGGACTACCACAATGGGAGACAGAGATGGGCTATGGGACTCTTGTATGATTCTAGCTGCTAACATCTCTTGGCGGTGGCATCGAACATTGTTTATGTCCACTGGCACCAGTCGGTGGGATCTTTCTCTAAATGACCTCTCGTCATGGAGCTTAATGTAATGTTCTGCACTAGTGACACATCCGACGTACCACTCTCCCAATGAAAACACTTTGCTCCACTGAGCAAGTTTCCTACTTACTTTAGCTTTCCACTCTTCAGGAATTGGAGATTCTCCAAAATCGAACAAGTCAGGAGTTACTTCATAGTACGACGCTTACTAGGCAACATAGTCGTATCTGCGCAATGTACAGTGATCAGGGTGCAACCTCGGTTAACTCTAATATCTTGGTCAGACATATTTTAAATCTGGACCACCATGTACCAAGCATAGGCATGAGCTCAGGCAGGCAGGATGCTAGGCTTGACTCTGGCAGTTTCCTCTTTCTGGAGCGTCCAGCATAAGAATATTGTTCTAGATATCTTTCTTTATTCGTACTTCTCCACTAACGGTACACTGAGCATTGGGGGGCAATACAAGTGGTGCTGGGTCTTTCTTCTATACAACTCCTACTGGCTCATCTGTGTCTACTTCTTTAGTCTGCATCTGTAGTTCATACGCTCTTCGCACCATAGCAGGAATATGTAGGGCCTGTCCAGTCCTCTTTGCTTGCTTTTCCTGGCACAGCTGGGTGAGTCTGCCTAACTTGTGGGCATTAGTGCTGATCAACAAAGGAATGCCACTGTACATTCCAGTTGGTGGGCATAGCAAAGCCAAGGTCTCTACTGATTCATCCATGCCAGCAACAGTGGTAGGAAAAGATAGCCACAGTCGCACATAACCAAGGTACGGGTAAGATTTGTCACTCAAACCCCATATGTGAAATCATTCAAGGGGTTGAAGTGGAAGATTGGACAAGTGCTGATCATACCAGTCTTTAAAAACAATAGCAATTTGGGATCCACTGTCCAACATGGCTCAGGCCGAGACGCCATTGATGGTTACTTTGGTTTCATAGAAGAGCCCACTATCTCTGACCAGTCCGGAGGTGCAGGCTTAGCAGGTGTGTCACTGCAGTCTTGGAAGAAAAAGATTTCTGGGGTGGCCCAGATTGTGGCCTTATGTTGCTTTGTCATACCTGTTTGAGTAATTTGGCAGTGACTCATCGTAGATCTTCAAGGGCATTGCAAGTTTGTTTAGTATGCCCATCCTCCCCACACCGATAACAAAACAGTTCAGTTTTAGTCTCAGCGGGATGGCTTGAGTCCTCGTGAAACTTGTGGCTGGGAGGCAGAAGCCTCCTCTCTTCTTTCTTCTTAGGTTCAGGCTCAGCTCCTCCATAGCCCCACCAGGGGGCAGACAGTCATGCGGCATGGATGAGGTTCCGCACCATAGCTTGAAACTCCCTCATTTCCTCTACTAAGTTATTGTCAGATAGGGATTCAGCAACATGGGCACTGGGCCCGTACAGACTGGTGGAGTCTCACAGGTGGTCTCAGTTACGTGAGTCTCAGATGGGTCAGCTGCAGCTTGTCTGCTGGCCTTCAGTTCCTTTAACAGTTCACTGATTTGCTGCAATTCCAAGGTGCCCTCTTTCTCATTAGGTCTATCTGGTGTCGGTGCAGTCCATTCAACCCCAGCATAAGGGTCCCAACCACCATCTTCATTCTCAGCCTCCCGAATTTCTTTCATTAACCAACAGTATTCAGGGGGGTGATCTTTTCTATCCTCAGATTTTCACTTCAACATAAGCACACTTGAATAGCAGGTAGACTTAAGGATATGTTCTAACCTCATGTGGTTCAGCTTGCTGGCTGGGATGCCCCCCTTTCAGTGTGCCCTTTGCAATGCCTGCTCTACATGAGTCACAAAAGCAGACAGTCGCTCATTTTTCCACTGCTTGGTGGATTTGAATGCCCACATCAAATCTTCTCCAAACTCGGTGCTACCAAACACCCTTACTGGAGCTAAGAAAAGTGGGTCAAAGGCTAGAGAGAACTTGGAGGAAATCTGGCCTTGATGCTGACGGGCTTAGATTGATGGAACATTATAAGGGCTATCACTCAGCAATCACCCGTAAAAAGGCAGAATTTCTGTCCGGGGAGATTGCTGCTGCACAGAATCGACCAGCTCAACTCTTCTGAACTGTGGACAGACTGTGCAATCCAGTCTGTCTTCAGTCTGCAAGAGATTTTTCGCAAATAAAGTGTGATGAGCTTACTTGATTTTTTGCAGATAAGGTTGCCAGCATCAGGTTGGGTATTGGCCCAGCTCTCTCTATGAGGGATTGTGGAGATCAGTGGTAGGTGGCAAGCACCCGTTCTGCCTGGTCTGACTTTAGCTGACCAGAATTCATGGACATTGTGAGGACTGTCCAGACTTTGCGAAGAACCAGCTGTAGTTTGGATTCGGGCCCTACGCCACTATTGGTAGGTTGCGTAGATGTTATCTGCCTGATCCTTGCTGAAATTGTCTGGAGTTCCTTGGAGAAGGAGGTCTTTCCTGATCCCCTCAAGGAGGTGGTCATTTGACCACTCCTTAAAAAACCCTCCTTGGATCTAGACTGTCTAGTTAACTACAGACCTGTCTCTAACCTACCCTTTGTGGGTAAGGTTATTGAGAAGGTGGTTGCGTTGCAGCTGGATAACCATCTTACAACCCACAATGTCTATGATGCTCTCAAATCTGAGTTTAGAAAAAGTCATAGCACCGAGACCTCCCTTGTTTGGGTTTTAAATGACCTCCTACTAGCAAGAGATCGAAAGGCTTGTGCTGTCTTAGTCCTTCTCGATCTCTCGGCAGCATTTGACACTGTAGACCATGATGTGCTTTTGGAGTGCTTGTGGCTTCTCTGCAGATTGTCTGTAACAGTCCTAAGTTGGTTTCGATCTTTCCTCATGGGCAGGTCTCAGAGGGTTGTCACTGTAATTTATTTCTCTGATGCCCTCCCCTGTCCTGTGGGGTGCCGCAGGGCTCCATATTGGCACCCATGTTGTTTGCAGTGTATATGCTGCCATTAGGAGATATCATTAGGTGATACAGTTTAGGTTTTCACTGTTATGCAGATGACACCCAACTCTATTTGTCCTTTATTCCCAGACAGGTTGATGCAATCTCTGTGCTTAACAACTGTCTAGCCGAGATCAAGAGTTGGATGAGCACTAGCTGGCTAAGGTTAAATCCAGATAAGACCGAGGTGTTGGTTGTGGACCCGGGTTGTCCAGAGGTGGGTCTTGGGGCAGGGCACCCTTTGGGCTTATGGCTTCAAAATGTCCAGCTCATGACCTCAGACCGGGTGCATAACCGGGGCGTTATTTTTGACAGTGGTTTGACCTTGAAATCACATGTGTCTGCCGTTGTCGAATCTTCCTTTTACCATCTAAGGAATATCACCCGGGTGAAACACCTGATTCCTCTGGCTGACCTTCCTACATTGTTCCATGCCTTCGTAACCACCCGCCTTGATTACAGCTATGCCCTCTATCTAAGATTTCTGTGGGTTAATATCCATCACTTGCAGCTAATGCAGAATGCAGCAGCCAGGCTATTGACTGGTACATCCAGGTCTAGTCATATAACGCCTGTGCTGCGTGAACTGCACTGGCTGCCGGTACAGTGGCGGATAACCTTTAAGGTTGGTTTATTAACCTACAAAGCCCTACACTAACAGGGACCCCATTATCTGCAAGAGCTCCTTACTACCTACTGCCCCTCCCGCTCACTCTGATCCACCAACAAGGGATTGTTAGAGATTCCCAGGGTTCGGTTAAAAACATCTGGGGCACGTGCTTTTTCTCAAGCTGCCCCTATGCTGTGGAATTCTCTACCTCATTGGCTGATGGAATGCCTGACCGTATTGAGTTTTAAACCGGAGCTTAAAACTTCTTTGTTTTATCAGGTTTTTTCTGATGGTTTTTAGAATTTTATTGCTGTTATTTGTTATATTGAATGTTTAGTTTATTGTACAGCGCCTCGGTATTTGAAAGGTGCTTGAGAAATAAATTTTACTTACTTTTACCACTTACTTACTTACTTTCTAGAGTAGATAAGTACTCATCAGCAGAGGCCTCTAGGCTAGTGGACGGAGAACCAATGGCTTCTAGTGCAAGGCCCTTAACGTTCCATTAGTCTCTTATGTTTTTCCCCTCAGAGCATTGCCATTCTTGGACCAGTGGGGTGGCATAGTCCATCCAGGTTTCCAGGTCATCTTCCCCAGGGAACAGAGATGACACCTGAAAACAGCCTGAGCCTGTGATAAGAGTCCAGATGCACTAAGGGAACCACTATAGGGGTCACTGCAATGGGTGACCCCCTGGGCCCGGGTGGCAAGACCAGGGAGAGTGTATGGAGTGACCTCCTCAGAATCCTTTAAAGCCCTTTGCAGGTCCCTAACAGTCTGTACTTCAGTAGCAAATAGCTTTAACAACTTTTCCCTCAATCCTTCCACCTTGGGAGACTCCCCAGGTGAAGACGGCCCACTATGCATATGGATGATCCTCCACCCTGTCTGGGATCCCTCAGGCATGATAACAGGGGGTACTGTCTCTGGGTCTATAGGAATGCTACATGAAATGAGGGCCATTAGGGTCTGTTCAAACAAGTCAGCATCCCGCCCTAGCACTGAAACTATCCCCAAACACTTAATTTTTCCCACAATTTCTTCTATGGTAGCATTAGTGGTTCCCATGAGGATATCTAGCAACAATAAAGCATGTTGGGGGTCAACCCCTTCTGCCTCGCTCCATCCCATCATGCGGTGCATGACCAGTTAATGGGGCAAATGTTCAATTTAGCTGTACTGAGGCTCTCCATTTTAAATTCGGCACAACATTTACAACTGACAGAAATTTTATATTCTGGTCACTAGGGGGGGCGCTAATCCCAGTGGTGCCTCCAAGATGTAACCTGTAGGCAGCACTATCCCTAAGGTTACTACCCCTGCCTGTTTTTCTGACCACAGGTTGAGGGGCCTGGATTCGGTATGAAGGTGCCTCCACCCAGAGTAACAACAGTGGAAATGTCTATCTGACCTGTTATAACCCTTTGGAAAACTATATAACCACCCACAAAATCACCTAGTGACTTTGTACTTCTGGCAACAGTTAACACACAGTCAGCAATTAATATTAATAATATACACACCTTTTACACTGACCACCAGGGTCTAGTTTTTGGCAAATTCTGGAACCCCTGTAAAGGCAAGATCAGCAAGATGGGTATGCACTTTTAATACAGTAACCCAACTAGTAATATGCTCATAAACCAAGTTAAACGTGAAACAACAATCAGATTTATTAAGAGGGTCGTGAACAAGGAAGGGTGTGAATTTAGATGAATGATTACTATATTGACTAAATTTAGGTTACTTGGCATGCACTTTTAGTCCCAAATAATGAATTTTACAGCACTGGGTACCCAGGATGTTATACTGGCTAGCCAGGGGTGGCTGTCATTGCAGCTGTTGTTGGGGCCCTTGATGGAAAGAAAAGGCAGTTAGCATGCAAAACAGAGATTTGATTATTTGTAATCCTGGCTGGTTTGCCCAGACTCTTGTAGCTCAGAAAATCACGGAAGCAATTAGATGGTACCACAGATAATTAAATGATGTATTGCAGGGAGCTACCCTGGTTGTACTCACACTACCAGTTGGCTGTGAAATGGCTGGCGATATGGAGACCTTGTGTTGTTCACAGATGAGCATGGGGAAGCAGGGCCGACACAGCACACTTCCTCTTCATGGCCTTTCCTTCCAGGTGGCCACAACTTGCCAGTTGTTTCTGCACAGGGGCTGGATCCCCCAAAGCCAGTCTCTCGCTGAGGACAATCTCTGGTGCAGGCAGTTGGCCTGGGCTGGGTTGACAAAGGCCCAGGCATGATGAGCACGTTGACAAAGTTCAATTTTTTGTGCTGGTGAAACCTCCAGTTGGCGAAACAAAGTGGATCATGAACAGGCAGGCCTCAACCCACGAGAAACATTCAGCACATTTAAATCAAACAGTGGTAACTTCTGACAGATCAGATACAGTCCAGTTGCTATTGCAGTAGATTCACTGAGTAAACCTCTCAATCCAATGATAGTCTTACACATTAGATGGGCTGAACACTTCATAGGAGCAAATCTTCCATCCAAACCACAAACAGTGCTCGTTAAACTCTTCAATAATTTCTGCCGCAGTGTCAGTCCCATATCGGAGGATTCCGACTTCTGCAATCAGGCAGTCCAATAAAAGAGAAGCAGTGGCAGGGAAGAAAATTTGGCCTCTTCCTGCCGATTTCCTTACGCTCCATTCAGGGAGCAGCTGCTCAGCTCGAGCTGTTCACTCTTCAAGCTCCAACTCTAACTGATCCACTGTCTTAGGCAGTGTCAGTGGCTCAGTTGGTAGCACACTCGTCACTGAGGCCGGGAGATCAGAGGGCTGTGGGTTCAGTTCCCACATCTGGCATTTGGGTTAATATCCCAATACTGACACTATAGTGCAGCACGAGAGGGGTGCTGCACTTCTGAGGTGCCGTCTTTCGGATGAGATGTTAAACCGAGGTCCCATCTGCCTGGATTGGTGGTAGTTCAGGTGGATGTTAAAGATCCCATGGCACTTATCAAAGAGTAGGGAAATTTCCCCGGTGTCCTGGCCAAATTTCCCTCATTCACTAAAAATACCACCAACAGCTTAATCTGGTTCAAATTCAGTTGCTTACCATCTGTATCCCCCCTCCCCCTGGTCGCCCCTGAAAAAGGGACTTCTAGACCCAGTGGACTTACTGGGTCAACAAAAAATTCAACTGTCTCTCAACTGTGCTGGGCTTTCCCATGGATTCCTGAGTTTGGGTTGGCTGGGAAACTGTCACTCACAGGTTGGGACTCTACCTTTAGTCCAGTTTTGATGTCAACCTAAAAACTACAAAAACTACAGTTTTCTTTCCCATGAGACACTTGGGCTAAAAGACCCTGTAAGCTTCCTGGAGTCCTATTGGTCCTATTACTGGAAGTTCCAGACCAAACATGGTGGCTCCTATTCCAAAGACAAAATGCAAAGAAAGCAGGGTTGACAAACTTCTCTAATTTAAATATAACAATACACTAGCGGCAAATAAGTATAGTTTCCATTCAGGCTCCCTCTGCACTATCATTGACTGCAGAATGGAGCAAATCAGAGTGGTGTCTGGCCAGTTGCAAGCCCCAAATCACTCGGACCCTGCCCAGACCATTCACTGTACACAAGCTGGTTGAATTCTTAAAGGGACAGGCGCAGAGGCACTACATGACACTCTCACGTAAACCACAGAAACAAACAAAAACTCTTGGATCTATTAACCCCAACAGGATGTCAGCCTGGCAAAGGGCATGGAAAAAGCACAGGAAGACAATAAGGTAAACCTCAAATTGGTTGGGGGTTACATAGGCTAGCATAATGGACTCCTTCATTTGACTAGTAAAACACCTCCTTATATATTCAGCATCCCATTATCCTTCCTGTACACCTTGCTGCACTGTAGGGAGGACTTCAGGCTGTTGATAATTATTACCACTAGTTCAGTGGATCATTTGGCTCCTTATGTGGGAATGGTTAGAACCAAACAAGGACCGAATAGTTAGTGGTAGTATGTGACTAGTTTTACAACTTGTTAAGACTTTGGCTTTCTCTCTGTCCCTGCAGCAGAGACTTTCACCCTGTCAAGGTGCCATAAGGACACCAGAACCCTCAAGAAAGGGTTCCACCCCTTGAGGTGTTGCAGGAACGAGATCCCCTAGACCAAAGTCACCTTAGGGAAGAAGACCTATCCCAAGGACAGAGAGGTACCACCAAAGGAGGGAAGGATGGTGGCACAAAAAAATTGATTGTCCAAGGGATGCTTTAGCATGAGTGGTTTAAGTACCACTTTGGGGGGCATGATGAGAGTTGCTCGCTGCCCCTCTGAACCACAGGGGGAACCCTACTATTCAATGCATCATCAGACTCCTTATGTAGGAAGGGTTAGTACTGAATACAGTTGGTGGTAGTTTGTCAAATTTAAATAAATAGTAGTTTATAACTGCTTGTGCAACTTGTTTGAACTTTAGTTTATACTGTCTCTGTCCCTGCTACTGGGATTACATTCCTGTTGGGGTTCCATAAAGATGCCAGAACACTAAAGGAAGTGTCCACCCTCTCGAGGTGTTGCAGGAATGAAACCCCTGAGACCAACAGTAATGTAGGGAAGGAGGCCCAAATGTAAAACATTGACAGATGTAACACTCTCTTTCCCAGGAGAAGAGAGCAGGCATGTAGTCAGAGTAAGACAGAGTATGAAAGAACCACAGCAGAAACTAAAACTACATTATGACCTTTGTAATTGGGGGAGGTGGAGGTATGCGGAGGAAACATCTGGGATAGCATGGACTAGGTCACCATCCTTCCAGGCTAGAGGCAAAATCAGTGATGGTTCAAATGCTGCAGTCTAGACACCCAATACAGGGAAGCTTTGAGAGAAGAGCTTTCACTCTTTCCTTCTAACACAATATTGCTATGAGCTGAGATTCAGATGAGGTAAAAAGGGATCCTCTGCCTTTTCAAAGAAGAACCTCACACACATGGAGTGACTTGAGGAGAGTAGCATATGCTGAGCAGAGGTCACCCAGCTTGAACATTGGAAAAGCCTATCCTTGAATGAAAACTAAAGAGAAGAGGTTCAGAGAGAGACCAGGTGGCTTGTAGGCAAATGCAAAGAGGATTGCTTTAGAGGTGTCACTGAGTTGATCTGCATTACAAAAGAGATGCACATGAAGAATGTCTCAGCAGGAGTCATACTGCAAATACAATACCAGAAGGTGCCACTGAGTCAATCTGCATGGCTGAAAGGTCTCTTCTGGTGAGAACCATACATTCAAGATGTTGGACAAGGTGGGTAGATGCCAGGAGGTGTCACTGAATTGATGTACAGAGTCAAAAGAATCCACTTTTATTGAGGGCCTCACTCTCTAGAACAGGGCTTCCTAGGCAGCAGGAGCACATCAGGTCTGCTGCTCAGGAAGCCAGGGGAGTCCAGGAAGGGAGAAGTGGTGGAACTGACTTATGGAGGGAAATGCTGGGGTATGATACTACAATTAAAGTGCAGTGAAGGTAAACTCCTGTGCAGGTATTTGGGTCAGAACACAGGGCAAGCAGTGAGTCAGCTAATAACAAATGGCGAATGTCTGGAGTAGCAATAAAAACTGAGTGGGACTGTACAAAATCAGTAACAAGACAAACAAACTCTGGCCAGAGCCCATATGGTTGCAGCCATGTTCACTGAGCTCACGGAGAAGTAGTCTGCCGTGCCCAAGATGTCCGAGGTGCAGTTGCGTATGCGCAGTAAACATCACTGGCCATCCTGAGCATGACAGGTGACTGACCACTGAAATAGTGTACTTACAGGGGGAGCGGGGAGTGACCAGACTGTTTTGGAGTTGTGGAATGATTGTTCTGCAACTAAAAAATGGAACTGTTGTTGGGTGTCAATCCGGTGGCTCATTTTCAGAACTTCCTCAGAATGGCTGCTGGCTCCACCCACTGCAGCCATAAAAAGCAAAAGTATCAACTGTGTTATAGTAGTCAAACAGAATAATGGAGAATCAACTAAAACTAGCAACAATACCAGTAGTAACAAACAGTGCAGCAGCAATACAGGGGAAACAGCAGGGATAGCTGAGGAGGCTAAAACAAGTCTAACTGAAACAGTAAACCCAGGGTCAGGAACCAGGTGGCCTGCTAAGGGAGGCAACTAATAACAAGGAAAGACACAGAAAACAAAACAGCATCAGCAGAACATGGTTGTGGATGGGGTTGGGGGCGAGCAATGGACAACAGGTCATACCTGACAAAGGCACATGCAGAAAAAAAGGACAAACAGGAGCCATAAGCCCAGAGACCCCAATGAAAAGCAACCAAATGGGTTGGGGGGAAACAACAGGAAGAAGCCATGAAAATACACACAGCATGAAGAAACACAAGAAGAACTCAGTGGGAGTGGCCATGCGGCTGCAAAATGTATGGGCTGGGCAGAGGAGGAAACAGCAGTTGTACTGCAGACACAAAAAAACCTGAGCATCCAAGGTACACTTGAGCATGAGTGGTTTGAGTACCACTCAGGATGGAGGATGAAGACAGCCACCCCCTGTCCCTCCAAACCACAGGTAAGGCCCTGAAAATCCCTTTCCTCCCTAGAGTACTCATTCATACCCTATCAATCCAGTACTCTGTCTGCAAATTCATGAAACTGATATGCATTATCTTTGAACTTTTTGGCATTGAATTTCAGTTGCTAAAAAGTAGACCACATCTTAAGTCTCTCCATGTCCCTCTTCATGTTATTGATCCTTTCTTCACTATCCATCCTGCCACAGAGTTTGGTATCATCAACAGAGACTTGCTTTTCCCTAGAGTCACACCACAATCAGTCCCTAGATGGACCCCTGGGGGCCTCCGGTTGTCACTTCCTTCTATGCTGAGAATTTATCACTTAGGACCACACTCTGGGTCCTACCTGACAACCAGTTCCCTATCTATCTAGATAGCCTTCCTCTAAATCCAGGTTGCCCACGTTTATGGCTGTGGGTGGAGCCTACAGACATCTAGCTGGAAAAATGGAGTAAAGTGGAACACATTTTTGGAGTTTTCAGTGTATCCTTCCACATCAACAAATCACTATGCCAATCGAAATAAAACACTTCCTTCTTTCTGTTTCGAATGTTGGCGACATAACTCCAAGCTGCTTATCAGATAGACATTAGGAAACTGAAACAGCTTGTTAAATATGGGTTGCCTATTAAACTGGAGATTTGTTTACCCCCTTCGAAATGCAACAACTTGCACATTTAAATAATTAGCATTTAAACATTTTCATGCTACTAGCTTCAGTTGGGCAGGTATTCTCTTTCAAGAAAGATTCATACCTCATAAATGTCACCCTTTTTCAGCAAAGAATCTCCAAAAAAGATTTACATAGTTTTTCTATCCTCTAAAGACACTATCTGATAAGCACTGTCTCAGACGTATGCCAGGTCTTTTGTGAACTATCCATTCTAGGCTAAATATATAGCAATCAGCAGGCATTTTTATTATGCTTTTGGGAAAAAATATATTGAGCTATAGCAAACACACACACACACACACACACACACACACATACTGTACACAACATCTTCATGGCCACAACATTCGAAATAAATACTACAATCTAATATGTTATCAAACAATAAAGAAACTGTTTATGTCAGTGAACACAGTGAAGTTCAGTTTACAGTAGAGTTCCTTTAAATATTTCTTATCCTATATTTTGTATCCTGGATAGCGCAGGGGAGATGCTACATCTCATTGTCATAGGGATCTCCATTTACACATTTTTGCACTGTATTTACTCAGGATGTCCCAGATTAAATTCAATATCTTGTTTTCAGTGGGGTCATGATTTTATCATTTTTGTAATGCATTTATTCAGGGTAGCCTAGTCCAGATGTAAAATATTGTTTTCAGTGTGTTTTGATTTTATGCAATGCAGCATAATACTGTGTAGATGTAGAGTCCCACTGAAAATAAGATGCCGTGTCTTCTTTGAACTATCCAGGCTAAATATATAGCAATCAGCAGACATATTCTAGGAAAACACATTGTAAAAATGTGTAAAAGGAAGACCACATTGAAACTGCCTCTCAGCAGATCTGCACTGTGCAAATTCAATAGAAATAATGGGAAAAACATCCCAAAAGCTCTCCACAGCCATTTCATCTCTGACCAGAATTTGTTTAACAAGGGATGGAACACATTCAAAATCAGCAAGGGTGCTCGCAGCAACAAACAGCCAGCTCCAGAAATCCACAAGCAAAAACAAAGCCGCTGTGCACTCACGGAAATGAACAGAAACCCACCAGCCCCTTAAATATGTGCAAAGCTATTCTGTTCAGGGTCAAGAAATGCCAATTAAATGACAGTGGTCCAGATATTCAAAGCTTTGCGTGGGGTGCAAACTGTTTGCACGGGTTTAGCGCAGGATTAGCATGGGTCTGCCATATTCAAAAGGAAAAATAATGCGTGCAAACCGTTTTACCTCTGGGCAAAATCATGATATATGCAAGGGGCAATCTGAACATGAATACAGGTGCACTGCTATATGCGTCGACTAGCACCATGCAAAGTGGTTTTGCGCGACATAGCATGGCCCTTTGCATGGTACAAATTACTGCCCAGGAAAAGCTGGTCTTAACCCTGGGCAATCCAGCTTTGCGCGACATTGTGGTATTGCGTGGCATTAGTGCGGGTTTAGCATGGCCTTGCACGACCCTAGCATATGACTATGACACAGAGAAAAAGCTAGACATGGAGGAAACATGCTGCTCACTGATGGCACCACAATGATGCCAACAGTTGCCACCAGTCCCAGCCATGCCAGGCAGTATGTGGTGCCCTGGCCCACGGGGGCCACCATGGTGGTGTGGCCATACAGCACACACCTGCAGACCATACATTTGTGGTGACCAACAGATGCCAGCACACACAGGTAGCACTGTGGGCATGGTGGGTGTTGAGGGGAGGATGTGCGGGTGGCCAGGCCTCACCACAGGCTAGGTGCAGCCACAAGGCTGGGACACAGCATGCAGTGCACATGGGCCAGTATTGGGAATACCCCAATACCAGTGTGCCTGTCTGATCGTACATGCCCCCCCAGTCACATACCGCACAGCTGTACAAACACCACAGCACACACAGCCAGCCATATACTGTATATGTCACTATGAACAACCCATGACAGAGGTGCAGCATCTGTGGGTCACACAACAGTGTGACAGTAATGTCCACTGTCAGTAAACACCTGCAAGGTGGGCTTGTCACTGTGTACAGTGCAGTGGTCATCACTACCCTACACACCACAGGCATTAGTGTGTCCCACACACTACTGGCCCCATTGCTACTATGGTGTCTGCTGTGCACTGTATTGTGACAGTTGCATGCATCGCCACCACCGCCTGTGCCTATGCTGTGTTGTCCCCTGGGGTACACAATGCTATGCTGTACTGCATACATGTAGCCTGCAGCTACCATCATGCACTGTCAGACTGACCTACAGGTGGAGCTGTGGGACCCTGCAGTAACGCTGGGCAAACTGCATGCAAATCAGGGCATAATGAGATGCTAATCTGGATGTTTGCCCAGAGACTACCTAAGTAGGTTCATTTGCATGTCACTTTTAAATATGGCAAAGTTTAGCGCCGGGATAATGGCTTAGCGCCACACTAAACCCGTGCAAATCTGTTAGCGTGGTGCTCATGGTTCGGGGAATATTATGCAGTTTTGCACACTGTCCTTTCCACATGCACTGCTGCCTTCAGCTGTACTGGGTCCACGCATTTGTTGGCACACACATTGGCCACATAGTGCACTTCTACCTACTTTCACGTCGCTGTGCACTGTGTTGCTGTTGTGGTTTGCACTTTCTGGTTGCTATATTCAGAGCTGTCTTATTCCAGGGCTAAGTTTGTCCTGTACTCCCAGCCCAGTTTGCCCGGCCTCATTCACATGCTATATTCAGAAACTGTTTGCTCCGGGCTATTCCTTTTGAATATAACTTGCCTTTTGCTCCGGGCTACGTTTGCCTGCCAGGCAGTGCTAATTTAGCCCCGGGGCAAAGATTTGAATATCTGGGCAAAATTCTCAAAGCGAGACAAAGCACCAGGGCATTTGGCAGGCCATAGGTTTTCTAGTCATTAGCCTGTGTATCATTTAATCAATTAATTGCCATTTTCCTAGCCTGAGTAAAATATCTTTGCACATATCAATGTGCAGCGGTTTTGTTTTTGCTTGCTCACCTTTTTCTACTATGTCCTATGTGGTGTGGAGTCAAATGTTTTATTAAAATCAAAGTAAAGAATATCAGCTGCCTCACCCCATGTCCACCAAATGTGTCACCAATTTGAAGAAGCCAGTCAAATTAATTCGACATGACCTCCCTCTCATGGTCATTTTATATCTGTTTTTATAGCTGGCAAAAGTCTATTCAGTTTGTTAAAATGGCTTAGATAGTTCAAGAATTATATTCCTCACTATACTATTTGCTGCTTTATTTATTAATTTTGTAGTCTTGACTCTCCAGCTCATCTGATGGACTTCCAGTACCCTGTCCTCATTTTTTTTATACTGTTGAACAAGTTTAATCAGACGTTTTAGGATGTTGTGTTTTAATGCTTTATTAGTTTTTGTTGTGATTATATCAAAAATGAAAATTATTTCAATGGATTTTTGCTTTGGATAATGAACAAATAATATGTTTGAAAAGTTGCAGTCACAAACTCATACTTGTGGGCATGAATACTGTTAAGGACTCGCTCGGGTGGACCCTCACCTGCACTCAGAAACCTCACAGGGGAAGGACTCCAGGCTTGTGAGGAAAGGAGGGGCATCAGATTCTGGTGCTTGTTCTGTATCCTGTGGGCTGCTGAGTATCTGGAGTGACAGCCCAAGGTACAGATTGAGACAGACTGTGAGCAGGGCCTATAAAAGCAGGCCTGTGCTGGAGGAGGGCAGCTCTGATGGAGATATCGTGGTAGAAAGGTCTGCAGTGCTGGGAGTGGGTGCAAGCTGTGGCATCTGAGGTCTGAAAAAACAGAGAGCAAACTGTGAATACAGCTGCTGAGTTCCAGAGAGGAAGAGCGGCAACTGCATGCAAGCCAGCAATGCAGGCGATGCTGAAGTTCCAGCGCAGAGAAACAGACCAAGTGCTGTTGATCCAGGTCCTGCAGCGGGGTACTACAGCATGGTGCTGGGCTGCCTTTGATCTAGAGGTTTGGAATCCAGGACATGCGAGGGTCAGATCGGGGCCTCAGCAGTCCAGAATGAGTGGAAGGAGATCAGAAGGTCAGAAGAGCCTGTAGCCAGTGTCCAAGGTAGCCGATTCAGCACAGAACAGAGAGAAGAAGCCTGCTTACATCATAACTTAGATGCCTTGGAGGAGCAGAGATGCACTGGCCTGCTGCATCAGGAGCAGCTATCCAGGTCAAGGAACCATGAGTACACCACAGTGCGGCATTGTTTCAAGGGACAGCACCTGTTGTTTCACCATGTTTCGCAGTTTCAGTTAAAATACCCCATTTTGAGGTTTTGGTATTTTTTTTGCCATTGAAGCAAAATACCAAACTCCGAAGATGGAGAAAGAGAAACTGGTCAACCTGGAAGGATGGCTTCCCTAGCAGGCCCTGCTGCAGTGATTGGACCCCCAGAATTTGAACATAAAGAGGCACGCCCCTCATTACTGAGAAAAAAGATGACCCTTGTGATCCTGGTGAAAGGCACAGTGGCGAGATGGTGACAGATGGCCCTCATACTGCCAGTGGAGAGAAGTGATGCCAGACCAGAGAGAGTGCACAGGGCTTCCAGGTGGCACAAGGACTATGTTATGGACAATAATTCAGACCCAGAATTGTGTCAACTGAATGCAGGGATCCATCCTCATACGGGAGGGAGTAGTGTACTGGACCTTATCAGGCGGGCTCACCCCCATGCTCAGAAACCTCACAGGGAAAGAGACTCCAGGATGCTTCTGAGGAAAGGAGGGGCATCAGATGCTGGCAACTTTTCTGTATCCTGTGGACTTTTCATTTTCTGGAGTGACAGCCCCAGGCACAAACTGAGGCACATTGAGAGCAGGGCCTATAAAGGCAGAGCTACACTGGAGGAGGGCAGATCTGGTGGAGATTTCATGGTGGAAAGGTGTGCAGTTCTGGGAGTGGATGCAAGCTGTGCCACCCCTGTCCTGAAAAGCAGAGAACAAACTGTGTCCTGAGCTGCTGCTGCCTGGAGAGGAAGACAATAGCAATTGCATGCAAGCCAGCAGTCTGGAATGAGTGGAAGGAGGTCAGAAAATCCTGCAGCCAGTGCCCAAGGTAGCCAGCATGGAGCAGAGAGAGGAAGCCTGCCTGCATCGTAAGTGCCCGGGGAACAGAGATTCAGTGGCCTACTGCATCACAAAGAGCCATCTGGGTCCAGGAACCATGAGTATGCAGCAGTGCAACATTGTTTCAAGGGACAGCACCTGATGTTTGATCATGTTTCACAATTTGAATTTCAAATACCCCATTTTGAGGTGTTTTCTGCCATTTAAGCAATTTTATGACCTCTGCAGTTTGGGAGATTGAGCACGCTGCTCTGTTTAAAGTGCACCAGTGCTGACCAACCTGCGGCAACATTTACAGTCCTGCAGCTATTCCACACTCATGGTACCCATGGACTGAGTTAAGGGAGCTCCCATTTGAGTCTATTTAAAACCTGGTGCCAGGTGGGAACGGGTAAATCTGGGGTAAATCTGCCCTGTCTTGGAGAGCACCTAAGAGGGGTGTGTTTAAAGTTGACATTTTGCACTAACCCTCTTTCTTGCAGGTAGTCGGTTGATAATAAAGTTGTGTCATTCAGTTAAAGTTGGGCTGGCTATTTGTAACCCCTCCACGATTGCAGTTATAATTAATCTGGGATGGGGCTGAGTGTTTCTATGCTCGAGTCCTGCCTGGACTGCCAGATAATTGCTCCGTTCTTCCATCGCTATTTGCGCAGAGGGAGCTCTGTTATAAAATGTGCTTATTTGCTGATTATCTATTAGAGTGATAATAATAGTGTAGTTTGTTCTAACCTGCCTTCTTTGCAGCATGGACAGTTCTGTTTGTTTCCATCATCTTGGTCCTGGACTGCAGAATGTGCCAATCAGCACATTTGGGACTCTAAAATGGAGCCTGCCTACAGGGGCTTGGTGGGGCCAAAACTTGTAGTAATTGTAGTTTTGGGCTTTTGGCGCCTAAAATAATCTGGAGGGGGAGCCCTTGTTGTGACAGAGAGACATGTAACCCCCCCCTACAAATGGGGGTTCCTGAAAAGTCTTCCTTGAGCTTGCCTAAATGCTCACTGCCAGGCTGGTGTTCTGTGTTTTAGCAATTTAAATATATTGCCAGGGAGTGCCTGTATAGCCTCTGTGTACTGTCTCTTTAAGAACTGCCTGGATTGCAGTTATAATTAATCTGGGAGGGGGCTGAGTGTTTCTATGCTTGAGCCCCACCCGGACTGCCAGGTAATTGATCCATTCTGCCATCGCTATTTGCACAGATGGAGCTCTGTTATAAGATGTGCTTATTTGCTGAATATCTATTAGAGTGATAATAATATTGCAGTTTGTTCTAACCTGTTTTCTTTGTAGCTAGGACTGTTCTATTTATCTTCACCAGATTGGCCTGGGACTGCCGGAATGGGCCAATCAGTACTGTTGGGACTCTAAAATGGAGCCTACATACAGGGGTTTGGTGGGGTCAAAAGTTGTAGGAATTGTAGTTTTTGCATTTTGTCGCCTAAATGAACCTGAAGGGGGAGCCCTTGTTGTGACTGACAGACAGATCAGCCAACCGAACCTTTTGGATCTTGGGGAAATTCCCAGACTGCTTGCAGTTTTCAGTTAGTTCTGAGTTGGGAAGTGAAATGAGTAACAGCTCAAGTGATTTGAGCAGCAGTTCTATGTAGTTTTGCGTGGGAGAACTGTGAAAGGGCTGAGTTTTGGCCTGCCTGTCTGCCTGCTGTCCCTGAGAGGGAAAATAGAGTTTATTCAGACTGAATCCGAGTTGTGAGGACTATTTAAACCACTGGACTGTGACCAGGCTTTAACCTGAAGAAGACAGAAGATTTGCTGAATGTGATCGGCCTGTCTGGACTTCCAGCCACCTCTGAACTCCCGGATTGTGCAGAGACTCTGTAATTGTGACCGGAGAGCCTTTTGGCTGGTACAGTAGAATTTCCTTACATGTGAATGTGTTGTGTGCTTATAGTGGGTCATGATTTGGTCCCCACTGTAGTATGAATTGTATTTTGCTTGTCGGAAGCTGCATTAGAATTTCCTTACGTGTAAATGTGCTGTGTGCTGCTAGTGGGTCGTGATTTGGTTCCCCACTGTGATTTGAATTATATTCTGCTTGCTGGAAGCTGCATCCAGCCCCATGGATTGAATCCAAAATCATCTCCATTGGGCCTGGGCCTTGCTACACTGACCCAGTCTGACTACCCACAGCACAGAGAAAGCCATCGACAGGACACCTGCCTGGGGATCAGCCCCCTGCTCAACACTTGAACAGGAACGTCGCCTCGGTGATTCGTGTGGGCCCTGCTTCTCTGGGCACTCCAGCTCAACAACCTGCAGTCTCAATTTCGTCCTGTCTGTGTCCAGTATTGGGTATCGTGAGTAAACATCAGGGTAGCTCCCTGCAACAACAGCTAAATCTAAAGTGCTGTCATCTGATTGTTTTGTTGCTTTTTCTTTCACAAACTGAGCCCTCCAGCTCTAGATTACAAGTAATGTGTGTTGTGAATGTTGCTTTCTTCCATCACAGGGCCCCAACCAGCTGCAATGTTCCTGGCTAGCCCACCATTATCCTACCTGGGTACCCAGAGTGTGTGACTGTGTGGGGACTTAAAGCGTATGCATAACTGTTTGATTAATATAACCTTTAAGCCAATCAACCTGATTATGCCCCTTCCTTGTTCAAGTCCCCTGATTAAATCAGATCTGACTTTTTCTGCATTTAACCTGACTGTAATTCCAGTTGTGCCAAGAGTACTGTACTGTTGCTATTTACTGTGCATAACCTTGTTTTACAGGGGCTCCCCAGGGTCGAGCGAGAGGAACCAGCCCTGGTGGTAAGTGCAAACAGTGTAGGTGCTAGTATGGTGTACAAGGGGTACTGTGAAAGTGATTATCGTATATTGCTCAGGCCACTAGAAGGGAAAGAGGGGGGTTACAGTGTCCTGGAAGGCTGTGCCCAGGTTAGTTTGACCACTACCAACCCTGACCTCCGGGTGGAGGCACCAGTTTCAGAACTCAGGCCCCTTAACCTGCTACTAGCCACGCAGGCAGGGGTAGTATCCGTTGGGATAACGCCACCTAGGGTTACAGACAGATCAGCCAACCGAACCTTTTGGATCTTGGGGAAAGTCCCACACTGCTTGCAGTTTCAGTTAGATCTGAGCTGAGAAGTGAAGAAGTAACAGCTCGAGATAGTTCGAGCAGCAATCCATAGTGGATTCGTGTGGGAGAACTGTGGAAAGGCCTGAGTTTGGCCAGCATGCCTGCCTGCTGTTCTTGAGAGGGAACTTGTTTTTTTTTTTTCGGACTGAATCTGAATTTGAAGAGCGAATTAAGCCACTGAATTGTGAGCAGGCTTTAACCTGAAGAAGACCGAAGATTTGCTGAATGCGATCAGCCTATCAGGACTTCCAGCTACCTCTGAACTCCGGGATTGTGCAGAGACTCTGTAATTGTGACCAGAGAGGCATTTGCCTGGTACAGTGGAATTTCCTTACATGTGAATGTGCTGTGTGCTTATAGTGGGTCGTCATTTGGTTCCCCCTGTGTATCTGAACCCTGTTTTGCTTGCTGGAGGCTGTATCCAGCTCCACAGACTGAATCCGTATCCATTTCCATTTGCCTGGGCCCTGCTACACTGGCCCAGCCAGAATACCTGCTACGCAGAGAAAGTCATCAACGAGAGATCAGCCAGGGGATCAGCCCCTGCTCAACGCCTTGAACAGGAATGATGCCTCGGTGATTCATGTGGGCCCTGCTTCTCCAGGCACTCCAGCTCAACAGCCTGCAGTCTCAATTTCATCCTGCCTGTGTCCAGTATTGGGTATCATGAGTAAACATCAGGGTAGCTCCCTGCAACAACAGCTAAATCTAAAAGTGTTGTCATCTGATTGTCTTGTTGCCTTTTCTTTCACAACTGAGTTTTCCGGCTCTGGATTACAAAAGTGTTGTGCATGTTGCTTTCTTCCATCACAGGGCCCCAACCAACTGCAATGTTCCTGGCTAGCCCACCATTTTCCTACCTGGGTACCCAGATTGTGTGACTGTGTAGGGACTCTGAACTGCATGCATAACTGTCTGGGTAATACAGCTTTTAAGCAAATCAACCTAATTATGCCCCTCCCTTGTTCAAGTCCCCTGAATAAATCAGATTCTTTGTTTGCATTTAACCTGACTGTGGTTCCAGTTTGTGCCAATAGTATTGTACTATTGTTATTTGCTGTGCTTAACCTTGTTTTACAGGGGGTCCCCAGGGTCAAGCTAGAGGAATCAGCCCTTGTGGTAAGTGCAAACAGTGTGGGTAATTGCCTGGTGAATAAGGGTCATTGTGTAAGCAATTATTGTATATTGTTCAGGCCACTAGAAGGGAAAGAGGGGGGGTTACAGTGTCCCAGAAGGCTGTGCCTAGGTTAACTTGACCACTAACAACCCTGACCTCTGGGTGGAGGCACCCGTTTCATTACCGAGGCCCCTTAACCTGCTATTAGCCAAGCAGGCAGGGGTAGTAGCCCTAGGGATAGTGCCACCTAGGGGTTACATATTTAATCCACATGTGGTAGAGAAATGAATGGATTCCTTACTGAGCCCACCAAGAGCGAAAGCCTCTGTAGCTCGGTCGATTGGAGTGCCTCCAGCACTCACCCCTGAACTGCAATTTACCAAACCACACTGCTTTACCAAGGGTGGTGGCAGTGCCACCTGCACAGCCTGGGCACACCTTGCCACAGGGGTCCATCACAATACCGGCAGCAAAAAAAATTCCTGAAAAACCCTTCCTTGTAAGTGTGATCTCTGCTGAGTACGGTTACAAAAAAATTTCTCCAGTCAGGGCAGGTTGTTTTGTAATTTTTAATCTGACTATTTTCATGGAGAGCATTGTATTTATCTTTGGAATTATGGAGTTCTGAAATGAAGCGGATTTTAAAGTCCTAAATAATTCCAGTTAACAGAACCTCTAGGGGTCAGCAGAGACCTGACAGACAAGCATTCACTCAGATACCTGCACTACAGGGTTGATTCTGAAATCCGTGGAAAGTTCAAGTGCCTTGGCCTTGTCTTTCCGTGCTTTTCTGTATCAATTTCTATGTAGAGGAAGTGTGTTTTGGTAACAAAACACAACAAAAAACCTTTGGAGAAATGGTTTGCACTCTTGTGCAAATCAGAAATTCTGCTGAGACTTGCTAGACTGGATTTCTACACATCCTGCTTCAGACAACAAACACATCCTTTCTGTCACTGCATTTATTTTTCTCTTTTCAATCCCTAGCAGGAAAGAATGTGTGCACCTTAATTTCCAAAACAAATAACTGTATGTACTTTTCCTCTACTGATATCGTAGTTTTCCTGAAGTTTGCCAGACTGGCAGCACTGAATGTTGAAGTGTGCTTCTCCGAGAGTCCATGTCAGAGCAACATGGGCCTCCACTTTAAAGTCAGATGCTCACCTGCTCTCACAAAGGAAGGCTGTAGCCACAGCAGCTCCCACCATCTGGGCAACGGACAGGTGGATCCAAGAATAGAGTCAGTGGCTCAGTATGTTGTATGTTCTTTTCTGGAGCTAGAAAATCAGAAGGTTATGGGTTCTAGTCCCACACCTGGAACTTGGTCTAATATGCAATACTGATACTGTAGTGTAGCACGAGAGGGGGGCTTTATTGTTGAGGTGTCATCCTTTGGATGAGACATTAAGCCAAGGTCCTTCTACCTACCTTTGGTGGCTATCCTGGTTAAAGTTAAAAATTCCTGGTACTAGCCCTGACTTTTGGATTTGGTACCAGTGGAAGCTGATTTCCAAGTGGCCCCACTATCTCCTGCTGAACACACCTCTAACTACTGTATCTCCCTCTGTGTCTCTAGTTGAATTTATGTGCTAGGGTTTAATAATGTGTTTAATCCTTACAGTCATTTTAAGTTCTGAGTTGATATTAGAAGTGAATTTAGAGCTTTGTTGACTTTTCCATTAGCAGATTATATCCTCTCACCACTAGAGGGCTATATCTCTATCTCTTTATCTAGTACGTAAGCCATGTGGGCTCTCTCTGCCTTTCTCTCACCTCTCCTCCTCCTCCTCCTCCTTGCCCTGGCCCCCCTCTTCTCTCTCCTGGTCCTAGCCACCCCACCCACACCCACCCCCTGTACTCTGGTTTCCACTGCTACTCCAAGGGAACTCTCCACTTCCACTCGAGTCTTGTGCTTGGTGCACCAATTGGATATTCCTGGTTACTTAACCCGACCACTACTCTCAATAAGTGTGGCCACCTCTCTACACTGTACCACCTTGCAGTCCATATGGGACACCACCTGGAACCTTGCAACTTCTACTCCAGGAAACAACAATCAAAACTATCTCTCAAAGAGCTGCGACTCTACCCCTTAAAACTCCTACTCCTCCTCCTTCTCATCTCAGGCAGCATCCATCCCAATCCTGGCCCTAGAAGCTCAGGCCACACACAAACTCCAGGTGCCCTTATCCTTGCAACTATTAATATCTGCAGCCTACTACCAAAGCTGGATGCACGCCAAGCCTTCATATGCCAACACAACCCTGACATCCTTGCAGTGGTGGAAACTTGGCTGACACCTAAAGCTCCTGACTCAGCAGTAACAATACAGGGCTACAATGTCCACAGGCTGGACCGGATATCCAAAAAAGGCTGTGGTTGCGCAATCTATATCAAAGACTCCCTGTCTTGGCACCCTGTAGCAACTCCATCACTTTCTGCCTCAGCCCAGATTCTGCCAATAAAAATCGTCCTAGGTCCCAACCATAAAGCCCTGACTATTGTCTCCGTATACATCCCACCCAGGGACCCTAAACATGGATTCAATGATGTCCTAAACTTTATCAACTCTCATCGTTCCGAAGCTGAACTTATTCTACTAGGGGATTTCAACATAAACTGGTTAGCATCGAGTGCCAGTGCCTATAAAGACTCCATCTCAGCTGCTAACCTCACGCAAATGGTAAACTCCCCTACTAGGATTAACTACAAGACTGGCACCAGTATTCTCTTGGATTGGGTCCTCACCACTCACCCCACAAGGATTTCTCGTACGACCATTCTCCCAGACTCACCAGTGACCACTCCCCAGTCATGTGCATGGTCTAACAAATTCCTTAAGCCCCTTCCCAAAATTATCGCTAGCAGAGTCCTTCCTCGTGGAAAACTCCACATCTCAAACAACACCTGCTTCTACAAGACTGGCTACCCATCTATGAAGCAACAGATGTTAACTTAGCTCTTGATCACTTCATCTCAATTTTCAACAAAGCCCGAGACCTCTTTGCCCCTGCTAAAAGGCGCAAAGCAAAATCTCTCTCTAACCCATGGGTCACCGTGGCTTTTCTCTCACAGCTGAAACTAAGGGATCACCTCTGGGCAGTTGCCAGGGCCACTGGCAAACAACTGGACATCCAAAATTACAGACAAGCACGAAATGCCTGCACAAAAGCCATACGGCTAATGAAATCTACCTATTACAAAGACGCTCTCACCAATACATGGGGAAATGGTCGTGCTTTCTGGGACAATATCAAGGATGTCACAGGGAAGCAGCCAAAAACCTCTCCAGCCATGTTAATGGTTGATGGATCCTCAACCCTTGACCCCAAGTTGATCGCAAACATCTTTAACACGGCTTTTTCAGACCTTAGTGCTGTTCTACCCCATGACTTTTTCGAAAACAGGGCCTACTCCCCAAATACCTCAGCCCCTCAGTCTAACCATCCCTTCTTCTACTTCAGGAAGGTAAGGCTGAATGAAGCTCGCCACTTTATTACTGCAGCTATCTCTAAATCTAGATCTAGAAGCGACACCCTGGACCTTAAGCTTCTGTTGCTCACCCTCGATGAGGTAATTCATCCATTAACAAAAATCCTAAACCTGTCTCTCAGCTGTGGAAAATTCCCGGACCTATGGAAAACAGCCACCGTGACACTCGTCCATAAAAGTGGGGACAAGACGATTCACTCAAACTATCGCTCTATCTCCATACTGCCCCCACTCTCTAAGGCACTTGAGCGCATCGTGGCTGATCAACTTACCGACCACTTGGATAAATACAATATACCTTGTCCACAACAACACGGCTTCCGGAATGGTCACAGCACCACCACCACAGCCCTTCTTGAGTTCACTGGAGCTTTGCACAAATCCCTTGACAATGGCCTTCTCACAGGGGCCGTTTTCGTCGACCTCTCCAAGGCCTTCGATACAGTACACCATGGACTACTAATACACCAACTACTGAATGCCGGGCTATCACCCGACTCTTCTCTCTGGTTTAAAAGCTACTTAGAAAACCGGTCACAGAGAGTAAAAATTGTGGACGCTGTTTCTAACACCCTGCCTGTTCGCTCGGGTGTCCCACAGGGATCCATACTGGGACCCCTCCTTTTTTAGCCTTTTCTTAAACTCCCTCCCTTACCACTGCTCTGAGCAGATCATACTATATGCCAATGATGCTGTTGTATTCTCCACTCACAAAGATCCTGCAACTCTTCAACACAACCTTCAACTTGGTTTCAGTTCTGTAGAGACATGGTTTCTTAATCATAAACTGGTCCTCAATGACAAGAAAACCAAATCTATGCTCTTCTGCAGCTCTCATAACCCACACAAGCTACACCACTTGGCTATCTCCACCACCCAGGGCAACACTCTAGATCAGGTGGTGTCCTTCAAATACTTAGGGATTCAGCTTGACCCTAATCTCTCCTATGGACTTCATGTAGATAATGTAGCTAGAGCTGCTAATACACGGCTTGGTCTCCTCTACAAACACAGACCACACCTCATGCCAGAAGCTTTGAAGGTTGCAGTCCTGAGCTCTGTGATCTCTGTAATAGACTATGGTCTCATCATTTATGGCTCGGCCATAGCCACAACCCTTAGACGCCTCTCAACTGCCTTAAAAAAGCATGTCGGCTCATCACTGGTGCTCACCGCTCTCACCCACACATGTGACCTGTACACTCAGACCGGCTGGCTCCAACTATCAAACCGCATAAAGTTTCTCACCTGCTCCATGGTCAAAAAAATCTACCTTGGCCTTGCACCCTCTGGGGTCTCAACTCTGTTACAACACCGAATTAACAAATGGTGCCTTAGGAGATCCACGCTACAGCTACTGAAAGTCCCCCACTGTCACACTTCACAGGGACAACTCTCTTTTGCTTATCGAGCACCACTCTGGTTCAATGGCCTCAGCCCAACCATCTCCTCTGCCCCAACTATTGGCATGTTTAAAACTAGGCTCTGGGACTATCTCACTACCAACAGCTCCTGTGACTGCCCAACTTAACCTTGTTTCTCCACTTCCTTTCTGCTCTAGTTGTCCCCCCACTGGATTCTACTCTCACATCTTGGTATACCCAATGCTGCACTTTTCACCCTCTTGCCGCCCTTCCTACATTCCTTCTCCCCCACCCTCTTTCCTCTCCTATGACTCTGGCACTTCTTATCTGTTGTCTATTTTCTCTGACAAATGCCACTGGCTGCCTTGTTACAATGGTACCCTTGAACTGTATTAATCTGTACTCTGTTTGCAATGTCCACATTGTTGTAATGCCTGTCTTGATGTTCCCCATAATTTGTATTTCTCTGACGTGGAACCTTTGTAAAAGAGCCATGGCTCAAAGGTATTTGTAATCCTAGACTTGATAAAAAAAAAAAATTCCATGTCGCTTACAAGAGTAGAGTATTTTCCCCAGTGTCCTGGCCAACATGCCCCCTGTCAGTGAAATGGGTGCAAGCAGCCTGTCCCAAGGACACATCTGGAACTGGGCTGTCACAGCTCTGTGTGCATTTTCTAATCAAAAATTAGAAATAAACAAATTAAACAAAAAAGGTGGATTTGGGTTCATTAAGAAGTCCTGGGAGGGGCTTATAGATTGTTAGGAGGCAGTATAGCGCAGTGGTCTAAGGCTCTGAGCTGTAAATCTGGTGACATCTAGCAGACCAGACCTGGGTTTGAATCCCACAGCTTCCACTTGCATACTGTGTGACCCTGAGCAAGTCACTTAACCTCCTTGTGTTCCCAGGTTGCTCCTGTAAAAAAAGCTTTCAGCTTAGTGTGCTATACCTGGTTAAAAAAACTAAATAAATAAATTGTAGTTGGGCCCAGTAGGGGGAACTGATAAATGCAGGTACCAGGCAGTGTCACTCTTTTAAGCAACCTACTAAGGCAGGGTCAGTGTTACCACCCTGCTCTCTCACATGTTGAGCCACAGTTAGTCAAGCCCCATGAAGGCACAGTTGAGTGTTGTATATTAGGAGTGTGTGGGTCTGATTTTCCAGCTCTGTCAGGTCAGGCTGGGTCAGACACATCAGTATCAGAACCAAAAGTGTACTATATATAGAATAACATATGGGGTGATATGTGTAACGAGAAGTTTATACACCCCACAAGGAGTTAGATGCTACATAAACCCCGTGAGGGAAGCTCAAGGGGTTTATTAGAGCATCTAACACTGAGGGGGGGAGTGTAAACTTTGAGTTTAAACACACCACTCCATATTTTATTTTATATAATTGCTGGGTTTCCCTTTTTTGCCACAGCAATTATATAAAATAAAAAGCCATTGCTCTGAGGCCGTGGTCCAGTTTCAGCACGTGGTCCGTGGACGATTGTGTGACTTTTATTTTCCCTTTCCTTTGGCAGGTGTATGTTTATTCTTTTCTTTTTATTTTGCTACATATTCAATACAAAACACTTACCACCGTGTCTGGGTGGTGGTTCTGTAGCAGTTCCCGGTTCGTCGAGAAGTGAAATGGACAGCGGTCGGGAAGCCAGGAACTCCAGCTTGCACATGTGCAGACTGAAGGAAACGATGCATGCATTTGATGTAATGAACACTCCTTTATTATGGCAAATTATGCCACAGTTTCCCTATGGAAAAAAGGGGAAACCAGTTATTATATAGTAATAATTGGTGGTGTAATCAATAGAACAACACAAGACTAATGTTACACAGCAGGTGTGTATCTGCTGCACTGAAAAGGCTGGCATGAACCAGTGGCATCATTTTTTCCTCCATCTGTTTCATCCCACCTACCCTGCTCCAGTGGTAGTCTCACATAGGTGTAATGTTGGCCTGGTCAGTGCAACAGATTGTTGTCCTATAAAGGAGGCATGGAAGACATACACAGATAGATGCAAGCAGTACTGCCTGTAACTTTCTTTCAAAATCCACAAAGAGCATCTAACTGCTAGTATGTGTTATGTCTTTCGGTGTTGGAGACAGTAGGAAATGTGACAGTGCAGAGGTCTGGATCATGCAGTGGCAGCAACAGAATTATGATGAAGGAAAATGAAAGCGGCGTCACATGGGGCACATCTTACAACAGGAAGAGTGACAGCGGTCTGGGGCAGGCAGCGGCAGCAACATAATTATGAATCAAAGGGCTTACATAGCTTAATGCAGTGCTATGCTTGTGCAACTTGTTGATAAACCTTTCTGGCCGGTCACCTCTCTATGCCACGGGGAACACCACCCTGTAGGGGTACTGAAGGCAAGGAACACTCGAGGAGGGTTCCACCCATAGATGTATCATGGGAAGGATTCCCTAAGGCTAATGGTACCTTAAGAAGGAGCCCCACAAAGAGTGTTGAACAGCAAATTTTGCTTACGAAGGATGAGTATGATTGACAGCAACCAGTAGGCTAATAGCCACTGGTGACGAGCATAAATGGACACAGACTGAGAGCTGATAGGTATGAAAACTATGTAGAAGGACATGTCTTCCTAAGGAGAGAGGGAATGGCAAAAGGAGAGTCACCATCCAACACAAAAAGAGAGTCACTAGCCAACGCAAAAGGAGAGCCACCTTCCAACTCCATCCAACAGCAGAATCCTACCTAGATAACCAAGTATATACTTAAGCAATGAGGCACGGCAGGGTGTGTGTTATCGTGTAATAACGTCACTCCTGGGGTGGGTTGAAGCACGTGGTGAAGCCGAGTGCTCCACCACCAGGTGGCTGTCACGATATTAGAATGCTGCTATTACTATTAATAGCTCATTTAAGTATAGAGAAAAAAAAAAAAACAATTTTTATGCATTTTATTTAATTTTTTGTGGGTGGAGGAGCATGTTTTAAAAAAAGTCCAGTATATGTTTCTGCCACTAGAGGGAACTGTTACCCGCATCAGTGTGCTCTGCCCAGTCTTTTGACCTCTATCTCCTCAATGTACTTGATGTTCCGGTTTCATATTGACGCTGTCGGACCGAAACTGTATTTGAGGTTTTCCCGGTACACTTTCTAGTATTTCTTGTTTGTACCGGAGAACACTTCAGGAAAATGTTGAAGGTGGGCGGTGAATTGACAGAGGCAGCGTGGGTAGAACCACAAACGCGGCGCCGAGAAGCAGTCTGTGTGTAGTCGTTTAAATTAAAAAAAAAAATGCTTGGTGTGGTTTATTTTGGAAGGAGGGTGAATGTATAGCGATTTTAAAATGAGCAGAAACAATGCTTGTGGCTGGTTGCAGTTGGGGCATGGAAATCCATGATGATCTGCTTCGTTTCTGCTGTTTAGTGAAACGCTGCCGCCGAGAAAAAGAAAAAGCGAGCTCTGTTTTTATTGTTGAAGCCAGTATTTGTTGTGACTGACTTCGTTGTGGAAAGAGTTGATGTTTCTGGGGTGTAACTTGGGGGGGTTCAGCGGTCAGTGTGATGGCTCATAGTGGCAGTAAGTTGTGGCAGGGAGGTGTGATTTGTATGTTATGTGGTCATGTGTGTGCCTGGCTTTTATACAGTGATGTTATTGTGTAATAACATCACTGTCTCAGGCACACATTGACCAATCAGAGTCCAGGAAATTTTCTTGCCATTGTATAATACTATATAAACTAACTAGGTGTTATGACCTTCAGCACAGAGGAGAGGAAAAAGACTCCATGAGGAGGAAATCTCCAGGGATCCAAGGCATAGGTAGCCTTCCCTCCAGGCTTGGGATATATTTAATGACAGCTCTGCTGCTGCAATTTAGGAACCCAGTTCATGGGGGATTTAATTTGGAGGAAGGTTCTCATTCTATCCCTCTAGCAGGAAAACCATGAGAGGCTGCGAGCACACTTTGCAGCAACAGGGGACTCCTACATGGGAGGACCGTCCCCCGAGACGGGAGGAGGAGAGCAACAACCACTGGAGGTGCTCAGCCAGTCTTCATGAGCCCAAGAGCAGACCAGGCGAATCTTAGGCAGTTGTAGGGAGAACAGCTTCACCGAACCCACTCAGTATAGCTAAAGGAGCCCCCATGGTACATTTTCTCCTGTACTTCCAGCAACCAGGAGAAAGTAGGGTAGCACGGAGTTGTTTAGTCACATATCCTTTCAATAACAGACTCTTTTTCACTTTGCTGCACATAGTGCAGGTTGTAACTGTAATTCACTGTGTGTAAGTTGACTTGTAAAAATGACATTTGCAAAAAAGTCAAGTCCTGCACTCACCAAAAAGGTCCACGTGCAAATAATTATTTTATTGCAGGTGCCAGTAAAACAAGTACAGTTCCAGACTAGATTTGGAAAAAATAAGTTTCTTTTATCAAAGGATCTGTAGACATAAAAATTGTCTCACCTTAATGCACCTACAGTATATAAGTATGATGGCATAGGTGAGAGCCCAAAGTTGTGCAAGTGAAAATTTAAAGTGCCAGTGACCACATATAGGGCTAACATATATAATATTATACAAAAACACACCAACAGTGTGTCTTAATTCATGACTAATAACAATAAATATTAACATGGAATTTATATAATAAACTCATCACCAAAGAAAAAAGATAAGTATCATTCTAAAATCAGGGAGATCCAGGATTTCCAATGGTGCCAAAATAGATCAAATTCCAAATTTAAAAATGATCTGAAAAAAAGAAAAGACCAAATATATTATAAGTTCTATTGCACAAATGTTATTAAAAAACAGGAAGTCTGAATAGATTTATATTGGAGAATAATTTCCTGATCATACTAATATTTACATTTTCATACTACAAGACATTTTATCTGTATTATAAATAGGGTGTAAGATCAAATCTGTCATTTAGACCAGGAGCTAAGATAACAGCATCACATAAGATCTTTTGTTGCTACATTGGGATCTTATTTAAAAGACATGAGGGATATTCTACATATCCTGGGGGATATTGCTGTGGACCCGGACTCCCTCCTCATCACCATGGATGTGGAGTCCCTCTACACCAACATCCATCAGGAGGAAGTGTTTGATTGTCTGGCATTTCTTCTCAACTCATGTAGTATTGATTCTGTACCCCCAACTGAGTTTCTTATCAAGTTTCTGAATTCATCCTTAAATTTCGTTTTTGGGTAAAAGCTACCTCCAGACTAAGGGTACAGCCATGGGGGCAACATTTGCCCCCAGTGTGGAAAATGTATATATGGGGCATGGGAAAACCAATCTATCAGGGACCCAGATCAAAACTCATTGTTTAATAAAATAGATCTGTACCGGAGATTTTCGGACAATATTTTTATTATTTGGAAGGGGACCACTGTGGAATTTGATGATTTTTTGAAGTATCTGCGTTGTACAGACATTAATTTACATTTCACTTATACTGCAAGCCCCAAGGAGGTTCATTTTCTGGATTTATGTATCAAAAAAAACTGATGATGGTAACATTAGCACAGAGGTGTATAGAAAAGAATGTGATAGAAATAATCTGCTTCTTTCTTCAAGCTGCCATCCTCGCCATGTCACTGCTAGTATTCCTAAATGACAGTTCCTTCGGATTAGAAGACATTGCAGTGACATGGACAGTTTTGATAGAGCAGCAGAAGAATTACAGCAGAGATTTTGAGAAAGGGGCTATAAAAGATGTAATGTGGAAAAGGCAAGGATGGGGGCAAGAAACATGGATAGGGAACTCATAAAGAAAAAAATGACAATGATAGGGAACATGAGGTTTTGAATTTTGAGGCTACCTACTCCATTCACGCAGGGAAGGTGGGTAATATTATTAAACATAATTGGAACATTCTTAAAGGTGATAGAGACATACAAAAGTATCACCATCAGACTCCCAGGCTTTCATACAGGAGGGCACCCACCCTTAAGGATGCACGGGCCCATAGTAGACAGACTGTTCTGAAACCACAATCGTGGATGCCATCTAAGGCTAATGGCTGCTTTAAATGTCAGAAATGTGTTCATTGTGGTTCAGTAGCTCAGGGTAAGGAATTCAGTAGTGTCAATACCAACAGGAACTACGTTATTAAAGGACTGACAACTTGTGATATGAGTGGGGTCATTTACATGGCCACTTACACCTGTTTATCCTTTTATGTTGGGAAAACTAAAAGAGCTTTTAAACAGTGAGCTGGTGAGCATGTCAGGGCCATTAGGAATGGGGATTTGAAATATGCTACTGCACTCCATATCTATGAAGCCCAAAATAAAGATGCACTCAGTTTTTCCTTCAAAGCAATTGAACGAGTTCTCTCAAAACCTAGAGGGGGAGACTGTGATAATTGATTACTTGAGCGGGAAGATTTTTGGATTTTTCACTAGGGACATGCAAAGTCCCTGGTCTAAATGACAGATTTGATCTTACACCCTATTTAAAATACAGATACAATGTCTTGTAGTATGAAAATGTAAATATTAGTGTGATCAGGAAATTATTCTCCAATATATGTTTTGTCATAAATCTATTCAGACTTCCTGTTTTTTAATAACATTTGTGCAATAGAACATATAATATATTTTGTCTTTTCTTTTTTTCAGATCATTTTTAAATTTGGAATTTGATCTATTTTGGCACCATTGGAAATCCTGGCTCTCCTTGACTTTAGAATGATACTAATCTTTTTTCTTTGGTGATATGTTCATTATATAAATTCCATGTTTATATTTATTGGTTATTAGTCATGAATTAAGATACATTGTTGGTGTGTCTTTGTATAATATATATGTTTAGCTCTATATATAATCGCTGGCACTTTAAATTTTCACTTGCACAACTTTGGGCTCTCACCTATGACATTACACTTATATAGGTATATTACGGTGAGCCCATTTTTATGTCTACAGATCCTTTGATAAAGGAAACTTGTTTTTTCTGAAACGTGTCAGGAACTGTACTTGTTTTACTGGCACCTGCAATAAAATAGTTATTTGCACATGGACCTTGTGTTTGAGCTACTTTCAGTTGGATGGTGAGTGCGGGACTTGACTTTTTTGCATTGCTCAATTTTGCCCCAGCACCCCGACCTCAGTGCGGCGTCAGCTTGTCTTCTTTTTGAAAAAATGACAGTTGTTCAACATGTTCAGGGAGAAGTGTATCTCAGGTTGGAGATACTGTGTCAGCTGTGGTGCTGAATATCCTTGCTGATGGTACAATGGTGGGTCGACAAGCAAGATAATAGGAAACAATCTGAACAAGAGGTTGCCTAATTAATCTCTTAGACTTCCAGTACAAGAAAAAATCTACCTCAGGGTTAGGGTCTCTAGCTTCATTAAGGTATGCAGTAAGCATTCCTTCAATAGTGAAATCCTCTTATAATAAGATTTCTAAATGTGGCCTTTATTTTTTCAATCTTACTTAGACAAATTCAAATATTTTGACAAGGTACATGAGTCGCTCATCCTTTGTAGCTGTGCTTGAGATAGGCATATTCTTGAGGGGTTCAGTATAGACACTGGCACTTGTACCCTGTGCCTGAGCAGAGGACACTTTCTCTGTAGTACTTTGGGAGTAGCAGAGCTTTCAAGAGGGCTTGGGCTGCTTGCACCTCTCTGATTACATGTTGTGCTGTTTATACTCCAGTAAAGCAGTAGGAGCATAAACAAGGAAATCATCCTTAAAATAAGGATCTAATATTGTAGCTGTGGCATATTTGTTATCTTTCTGTTTGTTTTCAAATCACATATGGAGCATGTCATTCAAAGTCTGTGCCAGTTGTATTAAATCAGAAGAGTAGTCATCATTGTAAAGTGTTTTATCAGTGAAGCTGAGGAGCATATGCACCATGGGAATGACCTCACTAATAAAGGCACTGCTGCTAAATCCTCAATTAGCACTGTCAAACGGGGCAAATATTTGACAAACTAGGTCCATGGTTTTCCAGCAATGAATTGATCCGGCAGTGTCATGTGACATAGCCATTGAATGTATGGCCTTCTGTTATTCCATCAGCCTTTCTATCATGTAATATGTATAATTCCATCTAGTAGTGATGTCCAGTATCAAGGAGTGTTGAGGCAGTTTTGTTACCTGCTGGAATGTCCGTCCTGTGGCAGTTTCTCTCACAGATCTGTGGAAGGAGCTACTTATTCTACCTGCCATTGCAATAAAAATTGTTGATACTTGTGCTGCTGTCTAAAGCTTGGTGGACAACTACATTTAATGTGTGTGCAAAGCAGTTCATATTTATTCTGTCACTGGAAAATTTTATCATGATAGCCTCATTATGTGATACCCTCATTCTGACTTGTAATCCACTTCCAAGTATCCATTCCTCCTAGTTTTTCTGGAGTGTTACATATGTTAACTGCACTGTATTTACTATCCATAATACTGGTACTTAGCAATGCCATTCCCCTACACTGTCATTTTGGTGTCAGATTAAACTGTTTTTGTGACTATGAGAAAGAAACCCAGTGTGTTGTCACAGAAATATGTCCATGAGTTGATGTACTTGTTCAAATATCGGTGGTGAAGTGTATAACCCCACCCTCTGCCTCATTAAGTGAGTGCACAATGCAGGTTTTGATGGCCTGATAATTATCCAGAATTACTCTGCAGGTAAATGTAAACCTAGATAGTATTTCATATCTCAGCTATAAAAATGCAAGCAGCCTTCAGAATCTGTCCCTGTCATTTCATCAATAAGCTGTGTAATTTGGGATGCAGTCAGATGCTTGGTGTCAAATTTAGTCTTAGGATCAAATGTCTGAGCTATAGTTAATTGCTTGGCTTTTGGAAGAAGACTGGCCAAGGGCCAATCCAATACACTGTAATTTTGGTGTCAGATTAAACTATTTTTGTGACTATGAGAAAGAAACTCAGTGTGTTGTCACAGAAATATGTCCATGAGTTGATGCACTTGTTCAAATATCAGTGGTGAAGTGTATAACCCCACCCTCTGCCTCAAGTGAGTGCACAATGCAGGTTTTGATGGCCTGATAATTCTCCAGAAATACTCTGCAGGTAAATGTAAACCTAGACAATATTTCATATCTCAGCTATAAAAATGCAAGCAGCTATCAGAATCTGTCCCTGTCATTTCACCAATAAGCTGTGTAATTTGGGATGCAGTCAGATGCTTGGTGTCAAATTTAGTCTTGGGATCAAATGACTGAGCTATAGTTAATTGCCTGGTTTTTGGAAGAATACTGGTCAGAGAGATGGTGCTGCTGCTCTGCCATGGCAGGAGTGTTGGTGACAGGAGTACTGTGTCAGATGATGCTACCTAGGCCACAGACGTTGACCTGCTTCCTGTATGTAATGGAGGTGAAGGACGATTATCTGATCTCCCTTTGCCACCACAACTGCCTAGGCAGGCTGACTGCTACTGCTGCCATGATCCAGCTCTGATGCATTAGGTGTCACCTCATGGATCTGGTTACTATACTATACTTGGTACTATACTTGGTACATCAGACAGGCAGAAGACATAGGCCCATAGAACCTGTCTCCCCGATAGGGGAGGTATATTACCCTTTTATGTGCCTACTAAATAAGTGTCCAATCTCTTTTTAAATATCTCAGAGGTGTCTGCCTCTATAAAATTGACTGGAAGTCTGTTCCACTGAGAGATAATTCTCTGTGTGTAAAAGTTTCTCCTAGGATTTCACCTTGGATCGATTACTCTCAGTTGGTAATTATGACATCTTAAATTAACGTTCCTGTTTGCAGGCTCCTGTGCTGCTGATATTCTTCCCTCTACTAATGGTTGTTTTACACTGCACACGTAATGCTTACAGTTCATCGGTGGAACTTACCAAAAATCATTTCACACCATGCTGGTATTTTTTTTTTTTTTGGGGTTAAAGTTAGGCAAGGAATATGACTGTGCTTTGAGCCTTACTGGAGGCATAGCAGGTACAGGAACTGAACTGGGGCTGGTAGTAGCAGGAGACAGGAGCCTAATGGTAGAGGGAGAAAGTAGGAGGGAACATTGAGGGAATTCTTGATTGGATAGCAGTTCCCCATATTAATAAGATTGTAACCACCAAGGTTATGTCGGATGCCCTTAGTGGCCACTGTCCCATATATTGTGAGTGGTTAGCTAAATCTAGGAGAGGCCCTTCTAGGATTATTGAGTCCAGAAATTTTAAGTGGCTGGACTCAAATATCATTAATGAAGCCTGTAAAAACATTGATTGGTCATGATTGGAGCCTATTTCAGATATCGATTCTCTAATGCAGAATTTCTGTAATCTCTACTCCTCAGTCATTGACAGTGTTGCCCCCAAAAAGAAGATTAGAGTTAGAGTCTATTCAAATAAATCGATTAATCAGGAGCTTTTTGAGATTAATGAGAAGTAGAGATAAAGCCCGGAGGAAATACAAGATTAATAAGGATGTCTGCTCTTTGCAAAATTATAAGATGCTAAGGAACAAGTGCAAAGCAGAAATAAGGAAAGCTATAAAACTGTTTCTTATATCACAACAAAGAAAATTTGCAGGTAATCCCCAGAAAACATGGCAAACCTTAAATAGCCTCTTGGGCCAGGAACAAAAGGATGCAACCATAACCTTAGAAACTGGTGATACAACTACTTGTGACTCAAATATTGTTTCCGGATCTTTCAATGAATTCTTTGGAAACCTGGAGAACTATAGGATACCCCATACCTCAGCCTTGTTACCCAACTTATTGGTTAGTACCCCCTATATCTCACCTACATTTTGTTTTAGGAATATTTCAGTGGAACAGATTAAAGAATATGTATTAAAAATGGACCCAAGACCTATCATTGCCCATGATAACATTGATTATAGATTAGTTAAATTAGGGATCGATTCCTTTTCGTTTCCACTCTCACTCATTTTTAACTTTTCTTTATGGTCTGGTGCTTTTCCTTCCATCTGGAAAATGGCCACTATTAAACCTATGTTAAAAAATGGTAATCCATCTCAAATTACAAATTATTGTCCAATATCGATATTAGCCCCACTTTCCAAACTTTTGGAAAAGATCATTCTGGATCAAACTACAGAATTCCTCAATGGCAATAATCTACTTTCAGAGTTCCAGCATAGATTTAAGCTGAAACACAATACACAGACGGCCTTGGTGGGGGTCACAAGCTGCATTCAGAGTGCCCTTGAATAAGGGCACTCTGTTGCAGCCATATTTGTGGACCTCACGAAGGCCTTCGACCTTGTTGAATATTCATTGCTGCCCTCAGTTCTGTCTGAATTTCATTTCTCTCAAGAAGTTAAAACATTGCTTTCTAACTACCTTAGTAATAGACATCACTGTACTAAGATTGATGGGATTCTCTCTTCCCCCAGGCCAGTTTGCTGTGGAGTCCCGCAGGGATCCATCCTGGGTCCCCTGATCTTTTCACTCTTTATGAATTCAGCCCTCCAAATCTGCACTCAAACATCTATTACACTGTATGCAGATGATGCAGTTCTTTGTGGGATCTCTGATGATCCCATCTCTGCATCCAGAATGACTTTTCTCATTTTCAAGGCTGGTTGATCTCCAGGTGTATGGTCCTGAATTCTTCAAAGACCACATTTATGCTGTTCATGGGACCCAGGATGAAACCCAACCCCCTTTTAAATCCCACAGTAGATCTCAGAGGCCAGATTATTTAGTGGGTAGACACCTTTAAATACTTAGGAATTCTGTTGGATTCTCATTTGTCCTTTGAGCCACATATATTTTCCCTACAAAGAAAATTGAATCAAAGGATTGGATTATTGTATAGGGTAGGAGACTTTCTTACAAAGGAATCATATTTACTATTAACTCATAATTTTTTGTTAAGTTTATTTGATTATGGCTTAATCATATACACTGCTACCTCAAATAAAATTCTTGATAATCCTAGGATTACATATAATACTGACCTGAGATTTATGACAGGTTCAGCCAATCGCATTTATAATTGCAAACTTATTAAACTATCTGGCTGCCTGTCACTACAAAATAAAGTACTTTACAAGATTGGGCTATTTCTTTTTAAGGGTACCCTAGGTCTACTACTTGCTTCTATATATGACCTATTTTCAAGGGCACTGAATAGGTGTGGAACCAGATCGCAAAGCAGGTTAACCTTTTCCGTCCCATTTTTTCAGGAAAACTTTTGGTCAGAGGTCTTTACTTTACAAAGTTCCTCAGTTGTTTAACACATTTCCATCTAATATAATCAATTGCTCCACTATTTATCTGTTTAAAAAAACATTATGACACTGACTCTATGATTCTGATAAATGCACATGTTTTTAGGTCTTGAACTGTTTGTAATGTAACTATTTGTTTGTCTGGTTGCCGTAATCACTGTGTCACTGGGCAAGGAGGCATATGAAGGGGTTTTACTCTTGTCACAACAGGGTGTGATTGTGGCATCCGTCATTTCCTTTGACAAGACATGATCATAATAAGATGCATCAATATCATCATCGTGATTAGTCTCAGTCAGTTGGTATATAGTCTCTGTCAGGCAGATGTGAGGAATCAGCATAGAGGATTCTGTTCCGATGGCGTTCACATGATGAGGATGAGAATCAGAATCAGATAGCGGGTATAACTCACCCACTGTCAAATGTGTATGTGGAAAAACTGAAAATGGTGACAAAGGCACTTGAAGAACATGAGCTGGAAGCTATGATTATGATGAACAAACTGCAGTTTGGTTCTGCTTTGAAATACTGTATGTCAACATCGATTTTAGGTGTGAGGTGTAAGATTGCTTATTTCTCAATTTAACTATTTGCCTCCAGTATGTGCCTGTAGTTGGACATGATCAATTAGCACCTGAATGAGCGGAGACAGACATAGTCGCGTGGGGAGTAGTGAAACAGGATGATTAGTTCAAGTTTTTTTTTCAAATTCAAGTTTATTTAATCAGGAAAACTCCATTGAGCAAAGCTCATTTACAAGGAGGTCCCATGCAGATAAATTTCAAAAACAATACAGTGCAATATATAATAAATAGAGCAGGTGCAAGTAATAAGACAGTAGTGCGATATAAAAGTGCAATAGTTACATATAGGTAGAAAGTGATAACAACCATACATAATGTGATACAAATGCTAATACAAGACTCATATTAGTCTAGGCAGATCGTTGAACACAGAGGGAAAAAGATAGGAGTCAAAGGGATGTAACATGGGAGGAAAGGAAGGGACATACATATAGGGATAAGTGAAGGATATGAGGAAGAATAGGGAGGAGCTACATGAAAGGATAAGAAGAAGATCAAGGACTAAAAGCTTTAAGATGAGAAACAATGGCAAACGTCATATGTATACTTAGCAGCAAGGCTTTTAAATGCATTTAATGGTACTAAATTGGATAGTCTGATGGATGATTGCAACTTGTTCCATGCAAGGGGGATAGCATGGCTAATGGCAGCTTTGTTGCAATTAGTGCGGAATCTACAGACTTCAAGTGTAATGTACAAAGTTTTCCCTAAGAGCATAGGTGCATGAAGTGTGGCGAAGCAGGCTAGAGATATATGGTGGTAGCTTACAAAGCAAGGCTTTGTATGCCCAGACATAAGTATTCAATAGTCCTCTGGTGGTAAGGGATGTCCACCCAAGTGCAGCATAAAGGTCACAATGGTGCATCCTGAATAGTACATTAGTGATGAAATGGATAGCTCAGTGGTACAGGACATCTAATTTGTGCAGGCTAGCAGATGGGCAACAGCTGTATAGGATGTCCGCATAGTCAAGTAGAGGAAGAAATGTTATTTGTACCAATCTTGTCCTGGACTCTTTGGTGAATAAGGCTTTATTCCAATAGAGGAAACCAAGCCTCAAGTTTAGTTTTTTTGTGAGAGCTTCAATATTGGAAGAGAAGGAGGGGTTATGATCCAATAGGAATCTGAGATATTTAAAATTATCCACAACTTCTAGGGTGTCACCTAACAGGGTTAAAATGGGCAATGGGGAAGTGGGATTTTTAGACATAGTAGAATGATCATTGCGTTGAAAAAACATGACTTGTTTTTTTGGCATTTAATAATAATTTAGAGCCAAGAAGATTATGTTGCAAAAGGTCAAATTCGGCTTGGAGTTCCAGGCAGACATCTGTCACTGAAGGTTTTGAACTATAGAGAACCGTATCGTCAATAAAGAAATGGAGCTTAGCCTTGGATATATTATTGCTTAGGGTGTTGATATATATTATGAAGAACAGGGGGCCAAGAATTGATCCTTGGGGTACCCCACAAGAGAGCAGAAGAAGTGGTGAGAGGGTCCCATCTGCCTTGATTAGCTGCTGTTGGCCAGACAGATAACTGGAGAACCAGTTAACAGTAGGTCCATTCGTGCCATGCTCCTTAAGTTTATCTAGCAATATTATGTGGTCACCTATATCGAAGATGTTGCTCAGATCAAGGAAGACTGCCCCTGTGGTATGTTTATTGTCTAAGGCAAGAAGCCAGTCATCAGACACTTTCGTGAGGGCAGTTGTGGTGCTATGGAAAGGCCAAAAAACAGATTGTAGTGGGTTAATGAGGTTAAAGTTATCCAGGAAACCCCTGATCTAATTATTGATTATTTGTTCTAATAACTTTGATAGAATGGGTAGAACGGATATAGGCCTATAATTATTGAGATTGCCAGGGTAGCGAGATTTGAAAAGTGGTAATATATGGGCTATTTTTCATACAGAAAGGATTTCACTGTTTAAAATGGACAATTTGAATAAGTGCAGTATCAGTGCTGTTAGGTATCGAAAGCCTATTTTTAGGAATGGGGGTTTAAGCCATCTGCTACTGTACTTTTTTTACATCGAGGTGAATAAGCAAATCTTCAACTTGTTTAAAGGTAAAAGGGGAGAGGCAGAAGGAATCCTGGGGTTGGAGCTTGGTGTTCGGGTCTACTAGAATATCTGCAAGTTGTAGGCTAGCTACTGTGGAGGAATCAAAGGCGAGGCCTGCCACGGAGAAAGGTTACTTAAATGATTCTAATATTAAGGGTTTACCAGTAATATGTGTACCCTGATGGAAAATATTTGGTGGAAGGGATGTGGAGGAACTTCATCCCTCAACTGATTTTATGATGCCCCAGAATTTTGCTGGGTTACCCTTGGCACTCTCTAAGGCACTGAACTCATAATTTGCCTTTGTTTCTCAATTTTGTGCATCTGTTTCAGAGTCTTCTGAAGCCATCCAATCAGAGGGATCTTTGGTGCACCTACACACAAAATAGCTATGCAGTTAGCGGGAAGGGAAAGGTAAGGGGAGAGTAGAATCACAGGGGAAGGGTTAGGAAGGGTTCAAGGAGAAGGCTAAAATTTTAGCTGGCACCTGATGGAGGGAAGAGGTAGAGAAATGGATGGCGGAAGGTAATTGGTTCCAGAGAGAGGGGAGGCAATAGGAAAATGCAGGTTTCCTACCTGAGGAAAGAGGGTGGGGGAAGGAGAAGGTGCAAGGGTCACTAGACCATAGGAGTAGATGGAGGAGGGGACATTGGAGAGGAATGAGGATAGGTATGAGGTGCGGGACCCAAACCAGTATTTAGAGATGATGGAAGCACAATGGGACTGGTAATGTGAGGGGACAGCGAGGATGGATAAGGAGGAGTATAGGGAACAGTGGTGGGTACGTGATGGTGAGTTGGCAACAAAGCAGCAGAAAGCACTGCAGAGGTTGTCCAGTCTGACAAGGGAAGTGGATGAGATGGTGCCAAAGACCAGATCCACATAGTCAAAAACCAGGAGAACCATTTTGGTGACCAGCTCCTGGCAGACCTGGGGAGAAAGGCAGTCCATACTGTCCTTATTGCAGTACAAGGCACTGAGTTTTGGATGGAGTTTGGCACGGATGGCGTCAGTGTGGGAAGAGAATTCAAGCCTGTTATCTAACCACACACCAAGATGAAAGTTGGAACTATTTCAAGTGAGGTGCCACCGGAGCCTGCTGAGGCAACACTGGGGGTTGTGGGGTAGTCCTCTTGCAGTTGCCCCCCCCCAACACCACCACCAGAACATTGGGAGCAAGTTCACTGTGGGAATCGAAGCTAGAGGTCGAGTCGATCACTGCACGGTGGTTCTCCCCCACATAGCTGCACCGGAGGAGAATTTTTCAGCACCAGAGAAGATTATTTTTCTTAAGATTGTGAGCGCCAATTGGAATCCCTGGTCCCTCCTGGCACCAAAACTTGAACTGCCTAACAAAGGACTTCGGAGATCAGCCAGCCCAGCTTAAAAGTCATGCTGAACTCCACAGCCTCCTAGTCGCCGCCGGAGCCTGCTGAGGCAACATTGGGGGTTGTGGGGTAGTCCTCTTGTAGCTGGCCCCTCCACCATCACCACCGGAATATCAGGAGCAAGTTCATTGTGAGAGTTGAAGCCAAGGGTTGAGGATATCACTGCACGGTGGTCCTCCCCCACATAGCCACACCAGAGGAGAAATTTTCTCCCAGCCCACCCACTCCGTCCTCCTCCCTTAACTAAGAGCTCCTCCTAACTCCTTCTACTACCTCTCACCAAATCAGGATATACCTAGTAATCCTATGTTAATGCTGAACTTGCTACAGCCATCAATTGCCTCAGATCTTTCTAATTTTGCTAATCTGGACATACCTGCAGCAGCAGCATTGCGAACTCTAAGACAGACACAATTGCCAAACTGTGATCTATAGTGATCCCTCTCTACTACCCACTTGAGCTTTAGTTGGGTAAATAACTGAGCAGGGGTTAAATGCAATTTTTTCAAATATGCTGAATGTTGTACTGCTGTGGTTGCACTGTTGAATGGCCTGTCACTGGCAAAAGGTCTGTGTGGGGGAATGAGAACTAAGCAGTCTCTGCATTGTCAGGGAACTTACGCAAACCTGTGGATAGATCCTGATTACAAGCTTAGCTCTCTGCGATCTAATTAGAAGTGTGCCTATTCACTAGATTAGCTCTCTGCAAACTAGCTAGAAGTGTGCTTATTTATCCACAAGTCCTAGGTCTATGTGCTACAGATTCTGACTAGCTGAACCTAGTACTGTGGTAAATTTAATACTGTTGCTCTCTGGCGCAAGGGTTTGTCTTGTAGGAGACAAGTAGCCACCGCACAGTAGCAGGTTACACACGGCCTAAATACTTTTGACACAGAACCTAGCACAGACCAAGTATGCTTATCCCTGAGTCTAGGAGGCCCCAGCACCCCCCAAACCCCTCCACGCAGGCTAACTAACCCTAAACACCTGCCAATCAGGTGTGTCTTCATAGCCAGTATATATATCGGCACCATTCTGTGGATAGACAGGCTCATGGGTGTCCACAACACCCATAACCACACCTGGGGCCCACAGGTCTATCACACACAGTACCTACCCTACTGCCCTACTAAGCCGATAGCCCACTCACTGATAATGATGCACGGGCTAACAAAAAACGGGGCCTGCTACGTTTTTCTCCATGGAACTAGGGGTCATGTGGCCAGGGATGCATCCCCATAATACACAAAGCCTTATGCTTAATCTCTGTACTACTGCTCCTTACAGGAGACATCGAACCCAACCCTGGACCCCTTGTGGCTAACTACAACAGTGGCTCACCACATGACCCAAATTGGATCTCCACCAGGGGCATAAAGACAGCCCATGTGAATGTCTGCAGCCTGCACCCCAAAATACATGAAGTCCACAGCTTTGTGGACCTCTACAAACCAGACATTCTGTCAATCTCAGAAACACGGCTAAAACCACATATCCAAACCCATGAAATTGATCTCTCAGGGTATGATGCATTTGGGAAGGATAGGGATGGCAAATGGGGGTACTTATCTATGTCAAGGACTCCCTAGATGTGTCATTAACCTCCCTCCCCAACATTGATCATACTGGGTGCGAGTCAATATTCGTTAGGATCACCCTCGGCCTTGCCAAGCACCTAACGGTAGGCTGCCTATACAAACCTCCTAAGGCCACCCCCCCAAGCCCTAGAGGCACTAACCAAGGCAGTGGCTGAGAACACCCCCTCCAAGCTGTTAATGCTTGGAGACTTTAACCTGAACTTTGCTTCTGACACTAAACTGGCCCGCAAGGCTACCCTCCTGGACGCCAGCCTCTCCCAGGTCATCTCTGACACTACTAGGCACAATGCCAAGACTGGGAACCACTTGATCCTAGATTGGATACTGGCTTCTAATCCCTCAAACATCCAGGTGGCTGGCACCATGGCAGATGCCTTGAGAGACCACTCTCCAATCTCCTGTGTGTGGATGAACAGGATGCCCAAGAGTCCGCCATGACTCATCAAAGTCAGAAACTACTCTGAGTTCTCTGATGAGGCCTTCCAGGAGCACTTGGGCAGCCTGGACTGGACCCCTGTCCGATTTCTCCCAAGCCTAGATGAAGCCCTGGAGTTCTTCCAAAACACCTTCTTTTCCACTTCCAACCTCTATACCCCAATAAAGAGACTGAGAACAAAAGGCCGCTGCTACAAGTGGATCACTCCCGCACTAAAATTCATGATGATAAGCCGGAATAAGGCCTGGAAAAAATACAAGAAATCGGCCCTCCCTGTGGCTCTTGTAACCTACAGGACCCTCAGAAACCAGTGTAAATGCACTGAGAAAGACGCAAAGTGGCAGTACGTCAAGAACCTCCAACAGGCTAACCTGACTGACCCTACTTCCTTCTGGACACACATCGATGCCTTGATAAAAAGCAGTGACAAACCAACCCAAGGCCATATACACTGCAATGGTCAAACTCTCAGTGATGCCCAAGAAGTCGCTGCTGCCTTTAACAGGTTCTTCACTGACCTCGAAGAATACAAGGTGAGCCTCCTCCCTAGTACCCCTGGTCAACCTATTCCCAAGAACCAAAGTTCTCCAAGCCCACTTTTTCACCTACAGCTTGTACGACCAAAAGAAGTACTCCCCCTCCTGAAGTTCATCAAAGCTAAAGATTCAGCCGGGCCAGGCAGCCTTGACCCAAGACTACTCAAGGCGGTTGCCCCGGCCATTGTACTGCCAGTTACGTGGCTCATTAACAGGTCCCTGCTGCAGGGAACAGTTCCTAACATGTGGAAGCAGGCTTATATGGTACCGATCCACAAGGGCGGCCCCAGGGAGCCAATAGGAAACTACAGGCCCATTTCCCTCTTATGCATCCTTTCAAAAATACAGGAAAGACTAGTCTACTCCCAACTCAGAGACTACTTGGAGGCAAATCAGCTGCTAGTGGATACCCAGCATGGGTTCACACATAAACATGGGACTGACACGGCACTCATCAGATTCTCCACTGATGCGCTTAAGGCCTTGGACGACAGCACCCCTACCGAGGCAATCTTCATAGACCTGACCAAGGCCTTTTATTTAGTAGACCACAGCTTTCTGTTACACAAGCTGAGTAATCTCAGCCTTGACCACCACTCCTTAACTTGGTTCCATAGCTACCTAATCAACCGGTCCCAACAGGTCAAATGGCAAGGGACTACCTCAGAAGCACTTCCCATCAAGGAGGGGGGTCCACGAGGATCAATACTGGGCCCCTTCAAGTTCTGGTTGTTTGTGAATGACTTGAACAGTCACTGCGGAGGTTGTTCAGTGGTCCAGTACACGACAATGCTGTTATTTACAGAACCTTGTCTAACCCTACTGACCTGGGTCTTCAACTTCAGCTGGACTTCACAACACTAGAAATATGGCTTAAAGATAACAGGCTGGTCCTAAACGCCAAAAAAGACAAGGTCATGCTGATCAGGCAGAAAGCCCTAGGCCATGACAGGAGACCCCTACTCCCCCTGGTCACCTAATCGGGTACTCCAATAGAAGTAGTGAAGTCCTTTAAATACCTGGGCTTGACGATTGACCAAGGCCTCACACTGAAATGACACGTAGACCAAGTAACTAGAAATATGCACCAAAAACTTGGACTACTCTATTGCCTGAATGCCTAGTTGATCCCTGAGGCCAGGATCACCATAGCAAAAAGCATCTTCCCAGCCCTGACTTATGCCACACCGGTAATTCAGAGAATCATGAAACAGGAGCAAAACAGGATGCAAATACTTTACAATAAAATAGCATGCTTTGCCATGATATCCCACCCAAGGCAACATTCACTGCGAAGCGTTGGCCTCCCTGAACTGGCCATCTTTCTGCCTCCGACTACAATACCCCCTTATTATGCAATGCATTCATACTCATCACTGACCACCCCCCAGCATGCCTAGCCAGCCTACTAGCCCCAAAGTGCTCTGGTAGATAACGCTGCACCTCTGGACGACGTCTCTTGGAAGTTCCCAGGTTAAGGACTGCAGCAGGAAGCAAATCTTTTACTCATGTAGCTCCTGCACTGTGGAACAAGCTTCCTGACCACCTTCAGAGGGCCACCTCCCTGGGCACCTTTTGCAAAGGGCTACGTGAGCACCTACTAGGCAACAGCACTTGCTCCTGCACCTGAGCTTAGCACAGCAAAGTTACTAGCGGCACTGCAAACCTTATAACTACTCTTCCTGTACCCACAACTGTCATGTAGAACCCTCTTGTCAAACCCAAAGCTGTAAACTTGCTACCAACAGTTCTTGTTCTATACTAACCCATCCCGGCCTAGAGACCTAGTCCTTATGGGTTTGCACACTGGATGTGCCTACAGGAAGCTGACCCAATGCGACAATCCAATGGACTTACCTACTGGGAACTGTCTGTTCTATTGCTGCGAAATGCCTCAATTGTATTCAAATGTAGCCTGCTCTTTCAAGTACTGTACTGCTGTTGCATTGCTGTGAAATGTCATGATTGTACTCATATGTTGCCAGGCTTTCATGCACTGTACTAGCTACATGTTTCTTACTTTATGTAACTAATTCTGGGTCGCCCCTAAAAAAGGGACCTTCGGTGCCCAGTGGGCCTACCCGGTCACCAACATTGAATAAATAAATAAATCTAGCATGGAGAAAATGAGGAGAAGAGAGAATGACCAGCTGCCAGCTGGCACCAAAGATCATTGACATTGTGTTTATAGTGTTGACCCGAAGTTGTTTTGGACTGGAACCAGCACAGAACACTGTGAAAGTCTTTCTGGAGTGAGACTTCCAAAGATGCAGTCGAAGGATGAGAATTGTGGAGTACTGCACTTGACAGTGATCTATATACCTCTGGGGCAAGGGAAAGAGGGGAACAGGGAGCTCAGGGAAGAATTTGAAAGAGGGGTAGCAAAGGGCAAGTAGTGATGGTGAGTGATCTAAACCAGTCAGGCATCGATTGGGATGTTCCTGTGCCCAGGAGCACCAAAAGTCAGGCTTTTCTTGAACGCAATCTAAAATTGTGTTCTGGCAAAGCTAGTTAAGGAACCCATAAGGAAGACTGCAATTCTTGATGTGGTGCTAACCAACTCTGAGGTGGAAAGTAGCTATGAGAGTGGGGAAGTAACTGGGAACAGCGACCGTAACTCCATTTGGTTCAAATTGTCCCTCGAGTATGGTAAACTGCAACAGAGAGGTGAAATCCTTGATTTTAGAATGGTGGGCTTCAATGGGCTGAGGGAGCTGGTTAGGGATACATCAGCAGGGGTGGACAACGTAGGTGGGTGGAAGAGAAATGGGGGCAATCAAGGAGGCCATTCCAGAGGCATCTGATGTATGCATGAGAAAGCTAACCAAAAAGAACAGGCTCAAGAGACCATTATGGTTTTCAGTAAGGGGCAGAGAGGGGCTGAGGGCCAAGCAAAATGCCTTCTACAAATATGAAGAAAAGCAGGGGACGGAGGCATGGGAGGACTATTTACGGAAAAATAGGGAAGCAAAGAGGACAGTTAGGGAGTAAAAGCAGAGTTGCGTACTGCAGAGGGAGTCAAGAGCAGCAAGAACAGTTCTTCAGATATATTAGGGAAAAAAGGAGAAAAGGGGAAATCGTAAGGCTTGCTGAGGGGGTAGAGTGATAGAGGAAGACAGGCACAAGGTCACTGTCTATGGAGCACTTTTGCTTAGTTTTTACTAGGGAGGATGGTGGGCCCTTGCTAGAGAGTTGCATCAAAGTAGCCACTAAGGGGGTTCCAAAGATGATTCAGGCAATATTTACTAGTGAAAGGATCCTGAAAAGGCTGGTAGCCCTAAAGATAGATAAGGCCCCAGTACCAGATGGGTTGCATCCAAGGATACTCAAGGAACTGGCAGTGGAACTGGTGGAACACCTGGTAGATCTATTCAACTTCTCACTAAAGATGGGAGGGTAGTTCCAAAGGATTGTAGGGTGATGGACATGGTTCCACTCCATAAGGAGGGGTAACGGGGAAAAGGAGGGAACTACAGACCTGTCAGTCTTACTCTATTATAGGGAAGCTGATGGAATCACTGGTCAAAGAGTGCCTTGTGGACTACCTGGAGAGAAACAGTCTCCAAGATAGTAACCAGCATAGATTCATGGCAGGGAGGTCTTGTCAGACTAACCTGACAGTTTTTTTTGACTGGGTGATGAGGTAACTAGATAGGGGCCACACTGTGAATTTGCTCTACTATGACTTCAGCAAAGCTTTCAACTCGGTGCCTCACAGATGCTTGTTGAAGAAGATGAAAGATCTGGGAGTGGCAAAGGTCATAGTAAACTGGGTAGTTAACCAGCTAAAGGGGAGGCAGCAGAAGGTAGTTGTCAATGGGGTTAAGTCAGAAGAGGGGGAGGTGATGAGTGGGGTACCACAGGGATCTGTCCTTGGACCGGTACTCTTCAACATGCTCATAAGTCACACTGGTGAGGGAATCAGGGGCATGTTGTGTCACTTCGCAGATGTCACTAAGGTCTGTGGGAGGGTGGATAGTGACGAGGGAATACAGCATATGCAGAGATCCTTACAAAAGCTAGAAAGGTGGTCTAAGGTTTGGCAGTTGAAATTCAATGTCAAAAAATGCAAGGTTATACACCTAGGGAACAAGAACCCCAAGACAGAGTACTGGATGGGAGGGGTGAGACTTAGTGCTGTAGCTAAGGAGCAAGACCTTGGAGTTATCATCAGTGATACCCTAAAGCAATCAATTCAGTGCAACAAGACATCCTGCAAGGCAAATAGGAGGCTGGGATGTATTGGGAGGGGTACTGATAGCAGGAAAGGAGAGATAGTACTCCCCCTGTATAGAGCCTTGGTGAGACCACCCCTGGGATACTGCACTCAGTTCTAGAGTCCTCACCTCAGGAAGGATAGAGACAGGCTGGAGATGGTGCAGCACAGGGTAACAAAAATGATTCAGGGCCAGCAGGGCAGGTCCTATGAGGAGTGCTTCAAGGCACTGAACATGTACTTGTTGGAGACCAGAAGGGAGAGGGGGGAATACAATAGAGACATTTAAATTCCTAAAAGGAATTAACAAGGTGAACTGCAGAAATTATTTATCTTGCATAATAACGAGCAGTTGGGAGGGACGTGAGGAAGTACTATTTTACAGAGAGGGTAGTGGACCCATGGAACAGTCTGCCAGCTGAGATGGTGGGTGTGAAAACCATTAGTAGTTTAACGCATTGAGACAGATTGAAGGGAATGGTGGTTGCTCGGGGTAGCAGTATCAGGGCAGAGAATAGAGGGAAGATGGATGGGATAGGACCCTGGAGGGACAGTAGGTCCCATAGTTAAATAGGTAACTCTGGCAGACAATGATTGCAGCTTTGTCGCAGGGAGCTACCCTGTTTGTGCTCACACTACTCAGACTAAGTGACTATCTGACGAAATGAGACCTGTTGGAGATAGCTTGATGAAACAGGAGGGAAATTCCCTCATGGTCCTCATCAAGATGCTGGTCTTCAGGATGCAAGAACAACTTATACTGGATGAAAACATGCATGGCAGACATCATGAACTGATTGGCCATGCAAACACTTTAGCAAACTAAACACATTTATATGTAAGGCTCTGTTCTTCTCTGGTCCTTCCAGCTAGCTTGCAGGCTAATTCTTCTTTTCAGCTTGGATGCTGCTCAAATTCCCTGCTGCTGTGACCCCAACATGGGCCGACTAGACACTTGAACCTGCAGACTGACAGCCGGAAAAAGTCTAAGCCCAGCAGGCCTAACCTCTGAGAGCTGGCAAGCTCCCCAGAGGCTCACACTGAACTCCTGGGCAAAGCTCTCAAATCTGGAAAAATGAGCTGTTACCCCCTTTTATATGGGGCTGAGTTCCAAGGTTCCCACTGGCCACCAAGACTGTCTTGAACAGTCCCCAGATGTTAATTGGCTCACTCTTTGGAGCCTAGAAATGGTACCAGTTAATCCCCCATAAGTCTCTGGCATAGTTCCAAGCACCCCTTTGTTTAATCCTGGCTTCCGGTTGGTTATTAGTTGCTAAAATGGTGGCTGCATGCAGTCTAACTTACTGTCCCCACAGATCAAGTTCTGGTACAACCAGAGCAACAGTATTTTAATTAACTTTTCCCACTATCTTGTAGCCTGTACGATTCTCTTTTAAACGAGTCCACTGTTTAATAAATAAAATGCACCCTCAAGGAGTCGTAGGTCCCGTAACACACTGCCCCTAGACAAACAGCAAAACTAATGAATATTCATAAGGGCACTCTTTCGCCCTGACCTTTGCCCCTTAACCCTTTGTTTCACTGTGCCCCAGAGGCAGCGCTTTAGGCGTCTGCCTGTTTATTTAATTAAAAATACTTTCCTGCTGTATTTGAGTGTCCCTGGTGCCTTCTTTAGCTTAGCTTGGTACCGGGAACTGGTGGAGACACATTTTGCTTACTTTGACTGCAACAGCAGTCGGATGCGCAGGGCTCCTCCTCGAACCTCAGCTGCGGCTTAGCAGTCGCCAGCCAGTTGCTCTAGGAGGATTTGGCGCAGCCTGCAGGTCTCATTTAAGAAAGAGGGATACTCAGGGAAACGGCAAAATGCCATGGAGGATGGACAGATGCCGGGAGACGGCAGGAGAATGTCCAAGGGCATATTTAAGATAAGCCCCCAAATGGGGGGGGGGGTTACAACTGGATGACCATTAGTCTTTTTCTGCCATCATTGTCTGTTTCTTTGTTTTTATGTTTCTAACTGTGTCATCTGCAAACATGTGAATATGCAAGCTAGCACGGGCAGAGAGAGGTAATTTAGGAAGATGGAATATAGGATTGGACCCAGAATGGAGTTCTGTGGGACTCGGTCTGGATAGATTAGGACTTACAGTAGGTAGGCCCATATGGTACATGCATAAGGCCTCTTGTGTGCTTCAGTATGTGCTGGTTGCAGGTAGAGGGAGATTCGGTGCACACTCCCCCTTGTTAGGACACCAGATGGGCAGCAGTATCACCCAGAAAAGGGGATGCCACTGGTTTAGGTCATCCTTGTGGGAGACCATAAGGTATTTTTGGGAGAGGAGAGTGTAACCAGCTTCTCTCTTGACTTAGTCTGAGGCCAGTTACTAGACGGCTCTTGAAGGGTTAAGTTTGACCCCAAGAGTTGTCCTTTGGGGGTACCTTTGCTTTCTTGGAAGCAGAATGACAGGATGTTTGTGTATAGGATGTTCTAGTTGAGCTAGAAATGGGAAAAGTCCATCATGAATATTCATGATCCTACCCTCCCCCTTTACAGTATAAGGAGGGGAGGTAAGCAGGCAGAGGTGGAGTGTGCAGAGTAAAGGACAGTAGAGAAGGGATGCAGGCCATCTGTGATAAAGGCAGGGGGCCTGTGGATCCAGTGATGGTCTTAGGATCCCTGGGTCCAGGTGGCACTGGTTCCCTGTGGAGCTCCCCGGAGTTCCACCAGCCAGTGCCAGAAGGATGGGTCTCCTAGGAGGACCTTGTGAACTGCTGGGATCCTTTTGGAACTCCCACAACAAGCAAACAGAAAACAGCTCAGCTTGAAAGAGAGCACAGTTTGCAAAGGGCACATTTGTAAGTAAGCACTGCATTAAGAGTATCCTATAGTGTAATAGAAAACCCAGGCAACTTAGCGTATTTCCCCTGGCAGGTAGCCAAATGAGTGGCTGTCAGGAGGTGGGAGCCTGGAAAGAATTGAGGTTGGTAAGTCCCTGTGTGAGGGTCAGGCATGGGAACCTGTTTCTTTGGGCTATTAGGGCTATCAGTATGCTGCCGGAAGGAGACAGATACAGCAGGATCAATTATTATTTTGAAGTACTGTCATAGGGGGCTGTGTGATGGCCCAGTGGGTAATGTTGCATGCTCTCACATCGGCAACCAGGGTTTAGATGCAAGCCCGGAAAGCCAGTCAAGTGAGCCCTGTGACTGGGTAGGCACTGTCACATGGCAGCATTCCCAGCTACAGAGAGGTGGCATTAGGTCCCACCACTCTAGCAACTCCTGCAGTGAGCCAGGAAACATGCCTCTCCCACAGGGACATGCTAGAGCAAGCAAGACTGCCTTGGGGCTAGGCCTGCTGTTGAGGATGAGGGCAAGGTCAGAAAAACAGAAAACACTTGCAGCAATCTGCAAGATGATTTCCTGGTCATTGCAGTCCCTGTACCACCTACAGGGTCCTGTGAATGTCTAGACTGTGCTTCAGAGGTGGGGAGGATGGACCTTCTGCCTTGGACCCTGCCACAGGGTGTGTATCCATTGGGGAACTTCCCCAGGTAAATACCTGAGAGGGTGGGTGATGGGGGTGGGCAGCAGGGGAGGGAGGAAGGAAGGTTGCTTTGTGAAACCAAGAGAAAAAGTAAGATGGAAAAAAACAACACTGCCACAATTCTGACATGCTTTAAAATTAGTGTTGCCTGAAGTGGGCACTGTATGACACGTACCAGCATATAATTACCCCCAGGGATAGTGCTCACCTTTCCTGGGAGTATGCCATGCCCAAATAGTCTTGGGCATACCAGGGCTGCAGGGAACACAAATGGGAGGATAGACTCCATAGTGAATCTAAAACTGGTGTGGACAAGATTCAGCTAATGCGGTCATAATGCCCCTTAGGTCAGGGGTACACCTGGCTGTAACTCCCATCCTTTGGGGGCTTACCTTATATGCCTCCCAATTTGCCCCATTTACTCCATTTTCCCTAAGTGTCCCCACTGCCTGGCACAGATCCCATTGTGCCCTCTGGTCCTCTGTTTGTCCCCAGCATTGTTTTGACTCAGATTGGGTCTGGAGGAGTGAAGCGCGGAGCCGCCGTGTTGTTTATGCACTTCGGTGTAGTCTGGCAGTCTGTGCATGTACTGTAGCGCATGGCGATTTTTCGGCCATTCCTGCAGCCAAACGAGTACCTCTCCAGTGGTCCCGATCCTGAAATTCAGCTAATCATGGACCATAGACCTGCAGGAGTTGCAGGAGAAGCCCTTTAATGCTATAATTTAGTAGCGCTTGTCAGTGTTGGAGAACAGCCTCATTCATGAGATGAATAATAATGAGGGCCTGCCTGCTGCCTGGGAACTGTACATTTCTGCAGCAGCAGCACACAAGGGGCAAAATAAAACTTATAAACTGTGCAAGTGTGTAAAATAACAAAGGGGCTGCTACAGGATAGTGGGGAAATTGTTAAATAAATATGTTTATTCTGGCTGCAGGAGGACTGTAAAGTTAAGACTGCTACAAAACTGTATGGGACTGTATACAATGGCAGCCATCCTTAATACCCTGACTGCTGTGGACAGTCAATCATTGTGTTAGGTGCCCAAAAGCTTGTTGAAATGACTTGTGGGAGGGGTGTGAACTAAATCTAAGTGCTAAAGACCCCTTAACAATCAATAATCGAAGAAGGCTAATGATTATTAATATTTTTGAGGGACAGGAAGAATCAACCAATCAGAAGCCGGGATTTTTGTGTGAAACCCCATGGAGTTAGGACAGCTTGGGCAGTCTGATCTGCTTGAGTCAAGAAGGGCTCAGCTCTGTGAGTTAAAAAGATAGGAGGCCTTTTACAGGACTCAGATAGTCAAATGGTGAATTTTTGAGGATTGGGATAAGAGATTCTCTCTAACAAAAAGAACTGTGGTGTTGCAGCTGAACGTTCAAGATATCTGGTGAAAGCTCCTGGTGTTTTGGAGATCCAGTGTTGCTGTGAGCCTGCATCAGTGTGGAAAACCCCGGAGCTGTGAAAAGGGAAAATTGGAACTGTGACTGCCAGAGCTAAAGAGGGCATATCGGCTTGAATCTGAGGACATTGGAAAGAAAAGGTCTGCAGGTATCCAGAGTTTGGGAGCCTGTTGTTTTGCTGGAAAACCAGCTTTGGACAGGCGGAGGTCAGATCCAAAAACTGCTAGCAGTGGGGGAGCTAAAGTGGGGGCTGGGGGGCAGTCTCCCCTCCTGGCTGTCCCAGTGTGAGTAGTGGTGCCCCTCCACCATCTTTATTCACTGTTTAGTGCCCATTGTGGAGCCCATGATTGACTAAATGGCCCCCCCAATTCCCTAACCTGGCTCTACCACTGACTGCTAATCGCCGTCCAAAAGTCACTGCAGAGGTGGAAACTGGAGCACTTGTTGCTGCACATCGGAGCTGTTTGTTCCTGCCCAGGAGAAAGGGGAAACCTGAAAATCTTACAGCTGCAACTCGGAGCCAGGTGGGGAACCTACAAACCTCTACTGATTGAGGTAGACTGGGGCTGCCAGGGGCCACAGGTGTGCTCCTGAGTGCTAGGCACTCTGGACCTATTAAGGGAGCCAGACCATGGGGTCACTCCTGGGTCTGGGTTCCTGGTGGCTTGGTAGGCTTTGTGTGTGTGCTCTGTGAACTGGCCCACTGGATGGCCTGAAGGTGACAAGCTGCAAGAATCATCAAACAAATCAGAAGGTGACAAGCTGTAAGAATCTTCAAGCAAGTCCCAGGTAGACCAGTTGTTAGCCATCATTTCATTGTTTGCACTGGCATCTCATTGCCCAGTTGCCTGCTGCATCTCGGCTCAGCTGATCCTGAACTGCCTGAGCCTATTGTGCCAATAGCCGACTTCCAGTGCATCAGAACCGTGAGTAATCCAAGGCTTGCCCTGGCAAAAGTAGGAGTAATTTTTAAACAGCTGGTATTCTAGGAAGGATTACTTCAAGGGCCCCAATGCCAGCCAACCCGCGGCACCTAGCAGGCCTGTGTTAAGTCTGGGTAACCAGCTGGGACTGTCAGGACATAGGGGGTTTACACTGGTACCAGTGGGGGGGGGGTACTATGTATGTTCCAGCCTATGGGCCCTGTTAACTCCATAATGATTTCCTTCTCTAACAGCAATACTGTGTCCCAGTACCCTTTCTCTAGCCCTCTGCCAAAAATAAAACTGTTTTGTTTGTTGCAATTCCTGCCTTGTGAGCATTTCATTAGTAGTAGCTTTTAAATATATATATGTAGCCCCCCCTTCCCTCAATTTCAGGGGGCTTACCTTGAGTTTTTCCATGCGTTCCTCTGATGCCAGCTGCTTGGTAGACATCCAGAAAAGGGATGTAAATTCATGTACAGTAATGTTTTGATGTTATCTTGTGTGAGTGTGCAGATCCATGCCACCACGCTACCTCTTTAAGAGATCCAGCTTGTGTATGGTGTATTATAACCTGGGCCGGGTCCAAGTAAATCAAGGCTCACAACCAGCAAGGCATAATCCTAATTTACTCCACTCTGCAGTCACTTGATAAAGCAGAGGGAGCACTGCTAAAATCTGTAAATGTTTATCTCTAAATCTTTACTGTTACTAAATAAATGAGTTGTTTACTTTGCCTGTCGGTTCCTCCACTATGGGAGCTGCCATGTTTGATCCAGAACTTGCCATTTGGACCAATTGAAACCAAGGGGTCCTCAAGGGATCCTAATTACAGTGACTTGTGGGAAAAGCTGTGAACTTTCCTGTTGGCACCTAAATTGACCAATGAGGGCTCTCAGACTGGGATTGACAGATAGGGTAGCCAACCAGAGTAGAGATATCCAGGTCCTTGTGTGGAACTGTTTGAAACAGAGGGTGAGGTCTACTCTAGCCACCGAGACGGTAACAGCCTGTGTGTGGGCTGAGAGAAACTCCACAGGGAGAGGCCTGTACTTGTCTCCTGTGGACCCAGCTTAGTCCCAAACAGGATCGATTGAATATAGGACTGCATACACTGCAGAATAGAAGTGACATTGGAGGTTTCTGTTACCACACAGCTAGAATTTGGAAACCGGTCTTTACAGTGAGAGGGAGAGCTGTCTTGTTGCTCAGGCCCCTCGTGATGTGGCGCAAACTGCTGAGAGAGAAAATTGCTTTGGGACTCCTGTTTTGTTCTGGGGAGCCAGCATTTGTGGAGAACAGTCTCCGGAAAACTCCAAAGTAGAGAAGTGTGTCGATGGACTCTGTTTCTGGAACTCCAGCTGGGGGACCCCAGCAAGAAAGCCAAGCCATTGAAAGAACAATTTTCCAGCCTGGGCCTATGCTACCAAACGCCCAGTCAGACTGTTTCTGTACCAGCCGAAGCTCCATTTTGGCAAGAGACCAGACTTGGTGAATCAACCCCTGCACAGGAATCAAATGCATGTTGCAGCCACTTACAGGGAAAGGCCGTGAAGTGGAGGTGAGTCGTGTCAGCCCCAGTCCCCACCAGCAGCTTGAGAGAGCCACAGGTCTTCCAAGACGCCAGCTACAGTATCATTCCTTTTAGGTACATGAGTACAATCAGGGTGGCTTCCTGCAACTAATCATTGATTGTTTAAATGGTACCATCTGATTTCGTTTGCCAGTTTAATGTATTTAAATGTGACTGAGCCAACTGGTCAGGATGCAAATGGTTTTACAAGTGTGTTGCTCATATCTAATCACCCTTCTTTCCATCAAGGGCCCCAACTACAACTGCAAAACCAGCCAACCCATGGCACCTCCTCAGTCATGCCTGTGTTCCACTCTGGGGACCAAGTAGTTGCCAAGACTGAATAAAATCAGGGACTAAAGTGATTAAAAGTGAATAAGCCAGCATCAGTACAGTAACTGGTTGCCTAGATTCTTGCCCCTTCCTTTATCATGCCCCCTCAATAAATCTGATCTGCTGTTTTACTGTTATCCTGGCTTGTGAGCATATCATTACCTGGCCTAAAAGTTACTGAACAATATCAATGCAATCTGAACATGCATGTTTGTGTTATTGAAACTGTTTTTGCGGGGTGGATGCCAGGAGATCAAACCCTGCTGGTAAGTGGATTGTACATGAACATATTATTACTGCTAATATTAACCAGTACTCGGAGTGTGAAGTGCTGCAGTTGTGAAACTAAGTATAAAGGGTCACTAGGTAGGATTGTGGGTGGTTATAACTTCCCAGAGGGCTGTACCCATTTTGTTAGTAACCCGCTTAAGCACTACTCTGGGTAGAGGCACCATAATTGTATGCACAGTGAGGGAGGAGAGACCCTAGTAACAGCTAATTCTGAACCCAAGCCCCTCAACCTGCAGTTAGAGCAGCAGGCAGGGGTAGTAGCCCTTGGTATAATGGTGCCAGGGTTACATATGTGTGTTACAGTATTGGTAAACAACATGGTATCCAGTATGTGAGGTGACTGAAAGGGGAGGTTGGTAGGTACAGCATCCCAGGGGACTGCACCAATCAGACACCTGGCCCACTGTTACTTTTTACTCTGGGTGGAGGCACCATGTTACCTTCTTTCTATTCTGGGATAGAATCCCCAATTACCATTGCAACAGAACCCAGGCCCCAGAACCTGTGTGGTAGCAAACAGGCAGGGGTACTAGCCCACTGGCACACTGCACCTGGGCTACATAGCAGAAGAAACATTGGGAGTGATTCAAGGGAGTTAGGGCACGGAATGGTGGGGATGGAGACTGGAGCCCCTAATTGAAATGTCAAGTGAGATGTACAGTGTGATGTAGCTAGTGGTGTACCAGATGATGTGGAACTAAAGAGTAGTAGCAAGGGAAATGCCCTTATGCTGTGTGCCATCTTAATAGCCAAGTAAATGCACCCAGCTTCACCCCAGCTCCATGTCTGGTCCCAGTTTGTGGGTGGTCTCATGTTTAATGGTGCCCCTACTGTTTGTTTAATGGCACCTCTATGCAATCAAGCCCATGGTGGTAAAGGTGTTTGGTGCAGGTACAGGTCCTATGATGAAGGCAGGTGCTCCGCTGATGAGAATACCACCATATACTCCTAGGCACATGGGTGCCTGGCCCTTACAATAGTATTTTCTTTCAGATATTTTTCTTCACTGCAGTTTAGTAAAAAGCCAAAGAATAAATATATTACTTTTTGGAGTTTGATAATGACTTAAAACATCTCTGCAAGCTGAGTTGACCACCATCAGTCACTGTAATTTCTCTCTCTCTTTCATGTGAGCTACTGTGCTGCTGCAGCACAATACCATTCCCGAGGATCACACTTCAGAAGCCAGCCAGTTAATATTCTTCCCTCATGTATTCCCTCCACTGACAGGCAGCCCATTAGGTCCTTAACAACCCCACAAACAACAATCACATTGAATGATTCACTTACATACCCAGCGGCCCCTGCATAGCACTGTCAGTTTCCTCCTCCACTCACCGTTGCCGGTTTCCACCTTCTCATGCCACCAGCACTGTAGCCAAACCTCCATGCTCCATCATCCCTCCTCATCGTCTCCCCCCCCACCACAAGTCCTCCAAAGCATTCTCCACTCTGTCCCACAGCTCTGCCCTACAGCATCTTGGCAGCCCAACCTCACAGTCTTTGTCTCTCCCACTCTTCTCTCCACTCCAACAGCTGTGAGTCACCTGATCATGTGACTGTCATTCAGAGGGAGGAGGCATGGGTCCCTAGCACCCCTAGGATTTGCTGCCTTCCTGTCTGCCCTGTCTTGGAGCACTATGAGGGTTTTTTTTAACTAAAAAAAGGATTTGGAAATGTTTGGCCAGTCGGCCATTTGGAGCATGCAACGGCAGCCAGTGGGTCCAAAACTGGTTGGACTGGCTATAGTTAATTCTGGCCAACAAGACTGGATTGGTAAATCTTTGGCCATCCCAAATCTCTGACCCAGCCCACTGCACACCACTATTATGGATATAGTAGCAACTAGAAAAGTCCAATCAGGCACTGCCGACTCAGCCTCCTCCACAACACAAGGTAGAAAAATAGTAGCCCTCCAGTCTACTGTACTGAAGGCCAAAACCCTCACCTACCTGGTACCAGATTTTACTTATTATTTCTTGGAGCTCCTCCTACACAGGGGAACAGGGCTAGGCAGGGAGTTCCCCCGACACCTGCAAAGGACTGCTACTATTCTGGAGAGACAGTGGGAGCTCTGGACTACCTGGAAGATCAGAGGAAGCACAAAAAGAAAAGGAGAATGTTGCCCTACAAGCAATCCTTAGAGTGCAGGTCATGTTCTGGGGGATAAGTTAGGTGGTAACACCCATGCCATGGTCTCTGTGCATACGACACCATGCACCTGGTGCAGCCCCATGCATAGAGGTCTTTGGGGTTTGAACCACAGGTACTGATATCACCAACCCTGTTTGTACATATTATTATAAATCATTAACATGAGTTCAGCCAATCAGCATGCAGAGTCACTCTACCTCTTACCCTATGTACAGTGTGCTCTCGTGCTAGAGCATTTGGAGGGAGCACTCTGCTTCATTGCCAGGGGGAGGACGATACAGTAAAATTAAAAACAAGGCTATAAATTTATTATAAATCACTTGAGCTAAACTCAAGTGATTTATAATAAATTAATATCATCTCCAAGGGGTGTCTCTTATAGTATAAGAGACTTCTCTCATGAGGTTTGGACACACAAAACCACTCAGCTTTGCTTTGTGGTCTCTCACCCAAACTTCATGCTCGGAATCTCTTATACCATAAGAGATACCCTTGGAGGGCCTATTAATGTGTTAAATTGCATTCTTACTTAGTAGCAAGTGGAAAAGAAATCCCTCCCACAGCGACTAACTCTGACTTTTGCATATAGCTACAACATGGGACATCACAACAATTAGCCCCCCAATCTTGCAGCTGATAATCAGACTCTTTGTTTTTAAACAATTTATTAACCTAGGACATCACAATGAGGAAGCTCTTAGCCCTCCAATCTGCAACTGACATCACTATATTTTTCATAGCTTTCATAGGGTTTCATAGTGTATCAGAGCAAAAAAAGACAGAGGTCCATATAGCTTGCTAGGGAAATTTAAGTATAACCATTTATTGAGTTTTTACGTAGATAAATATTTAATCTTGACTTGAAAATGTTCATTTTATCACTAGTTACCACATGTATGGGTAATTGGTTCCAGACACTAGTGACTCTTATTGTAAACCAAGAGCTCCTTTTCTTTGTTTTACAGCATTCTCCCTTAAGTTGGAAGGGGTGTGACCGAGTTTCATTAGGATTATTTCTTATAGTTAGTCCCAATTTAGCCCATAAACTGTCATCATGAAGAGCTTTAAAAACCATACAGAGGTCACCTCTCATTCTTTGATATTCTAAGGAATAAAGTCCTATCTGGTTTAAATGATCATCATAATTTAGATCCTTAACTTTGTTCATTTTCCTTTTTGCTTTTCTCTGAATTTTTTCCAGAGCACGTTTTGAGCCCTGGTCTTGTGGTGACCAAAACTGAGCACAATACTCCAAGTGCGGCCTCACCTAAAGAAGTATATAAGGGGAGTAACACTCTACTACTATTGCTTTGGATGTGCTTGTTTATACAGTGAAGTATTCCTCCAGGTTTTTTAATGACTTGTTGACAATGTAGTTTAGGACTCAGATTATTTTGTATCCTTACACCGAAGTCCCTTTCATCTTCCACCACATTTAATAATTTACCTCCCAACTTATATTTGGCTAATAAATTATTTTTCCCAAAGTGCATAACAGTACACTTATCTACATTAAAATTTAACATGTATTTGTCTGCCCAATTTTCAAGTTCACCAAGTGCGTGCTGTAGGGTAGTTGCATCTTCAACATTCATTACAATATGGCCAATGCGAGTGTCGTCTGCAAATTTGGTTAGCCATACTCCGACTGACGTGCTTAATGAGGCAATATATATATTAAAAAGACATGGGCTGAGCACAGAGCCTTGTGGGACACCACTGGTCACTTGTTCCTGACCTGAATAAGAACCTTTTATACAGACTTTTTGCGTTCTATTGGTCAACCATGATTCCACCTATTTGGTAATATTACCATTTAAACACATTTCAATCAAAGTGTCTAACAGTTCACTATGAGGGACCTGGTCAAAGGCTTTTGAGAAGTCCAGCAAAATGACATCGACTGCCTCATTTCTATCTAGAGCCAAACTAACTTTACCATAAAATTACAGCAGATTTGTCTGGCACAATCTGCCCTTAACAAAACCATGCTGGGAATAATTGATATTAACTTTTTCCCCTAGATATTCCTTGATAATTCCCTCTAGGATTTTACTCAAAATAGACGTTAAGCTAATAGGCCGGTAGTTAGATACTTCATGTTTTGAACCCTTTTTATAAATAGGCACAACATTGGCTTGCCTCCATACATCAATAACTTGTCCTTCATCGATGGATCTAATAAATAATGCTGTAATTGGACCAGATAAGGGAATGGCCAGTTCTTTGAGAATGTGAGGGTGAAGACCATCAGGGCCTGATGATTTAATAGAGTCCAACCCTTGTAGATGCTCTTGAATGTCTAATGCTGTAATAAGGTATGACCCAGGTATTTTATGTGGGTTATGATTTTTCTTAGGCAAAGACTTTTTATTAAAAACAGAGGTAAAATATTGATTACATAGCATTGCCATATCGGAATTCTCTAAAATCATTTTACCAGTTGAATCATTTAATGGGCCTAAAGTGGGAGTGGCACACCTTTTATTATTTACAAATTTATAAAAGGACTTATAGTTATCCTTAACCCTTGTTGCCAAATTTACCTCATAATCCCTTTTGGTTTTTTTAACACAACTTTTTGTTTTTTTCAGAAGATTTTTATAATATTTCCAATTTGACTGTGTACCACTAAGTTTTACGTTTTTAAATGCCTTTTTTTTCTGTCTTATCAGTTTTTTTAACTTTGGCATTTATCCAAGGAGTTTTATATTTAACTTGATCCCCTTTTTTCATTTGAGGGATATGCTTTAATATTCCTGTAGATAATTTAGTATTGAGTATAAACCATATTTCATTCAGTGATTTGTTCATTCAGTGATTTGTTCATAAATTCCTCTTCCCAATCCCATGCTGTCAACTCTTTATTAAATTCCTGGAAATCAGCTTTTTTAAAATTATAGATAACTGCACATCCTATATCAGAACCATAGATACCTTTATATGTAAAGTTAACCATGGAGTGGTCACTAGTTCCAAGAGGATGGGAAATATTGCAGTTTGTTATACTGTCACCCAGATTATGCAAAACTAGATCAAGTATATTATTTCCCCTAGTATTCTGCTTCACTATTTGATCCATATTATTTAGCAAAAAGGATTCTAGATAAACATTTTCAATTTGGGTAATAGTGCTAAGAGTGTTCCAGTTTATCCCTGGGAGGTTAAAATCACCCATGAGCATAGCAATTTTTGCAGAGGAAATGCTATTTATATAATCCAATAGCAAAGAGTCTTCTTCTACAGTAACTGAAGGTGGCCTGTAAATTACTCCCAGATTTATACAATATGATGTTTTTAAATATATTTTAACCCATAAGGTTTCTATTTTAGGCCATTTTAATAACTCAATATTTTCAACTTTTATGCTGTTTGAGATGAAGAGTGCAACTCCTCCACCCCTACTAATGGTTCTATCCTTATGAAATAAAGTATACCCAGGGATATTTTTGTCCCAAGGATCATTCTCCTTCTACCAGGTCTCTGTAACTGTACAGACATGAACATCCTGCTGTTTTAGAGTATATAATAACTCGTCGTATTTATTATTTAAGCTTCTAGCATTTATAAGAAGGAAGTTCCAGTCGATATGTTTATGTGGGCTATTTTTATTATGTTTAACCAGAGGTGAAGTAGCAACATCCCCCCTTAAATTTAGTTTAAAGTAGTTTCGATTTGCTGCCTAAGTCTATTCCCCAAAATGCGCTTTCTCTATCTATTTAAATGTATTCCATCTCTGGCATAGAATGTCTGGTTTATAAAACCTTCCCAGTTATTCATGAAAAGCGAATTTTCTCTAAGGCACCATCGTTTTAACCAACCATTTAATGTTATTATGTCTTGCCTTTTTTGATGATTTGCTTTGGGAATTGGTAATAATCCAGAAATGATCAAGTCACCACCTTGATTTTTAATTGCGTCCCCTATAGTTTCAAAATCTCTCTGGATTTCTAGCATAGATCTTTTCCCTAGGTCGTTTATTCCAGCATGAATTAAGGTGATTGGGGTCAGTGTGTGCTCCTGAAGGCCTGGAAGGAGTTGCTTAATATTATTAATACCAGCACCTGGTAGAACACTAACTGTAGTAAAGGGATTCCTGTTTTTACATATTATGTGATCTGTGTAACGTAACATTGAATCACCTATTACCAATACATCCCTTGGAATTTTCATTGTTTTAGGACTGATAGGATCAGTACACTTCATATTACTTGTCAGTGGAGTGTCCACATTTTTTGGGGTGGAGGGAATGAGGGACCCTTCCTGTATAATGCTATCATTCTCATGCATTGGTTCAATACTTGGGTCATTTTGGAGTAGATTAAATCGATTTGAACTTTGGATGTTGGTGCTACCCCCTATATTTCTTCTCCCCTTCTTACCAGTCTTTTTGGACCAAAAACCAATCTTCTTCTTTGGGATTTCCCCCATTAATTGGTCCTCAGGAGTAATTAAGTGCAGATATTGTCTGGAATCTAGGGTGTCTGCCACTGTGTCAATATATTGTTCCAAGCAACTTATATCAGCCTGAGTCTGCACTCTTTGTTTTAATTCTAAAATCTCATTTTTTAGACTGGTTATTTGTATACAATTATCACAATTAAATTCTTGACTATATTCTCTGTATGCATACATACCACAACTGTTGCAGCATATGAAATCTAGTCCAGTATATATGTCCATTTTTTGTATAAGGGATTTAGTTTTTTTGGCCCAGTGCCCAGTGACTCAGCTGACACAGCCAACACGTGCCGACATGCGTGTCTCTGCGCACGGCAATGCTCGCCCTGCTCGTGCTTGCCCTGCTCACAGCAGGGTACAGCTTTTAAAGGTAGCACAACCGGAAGTGTTACCAGGGGTCGCAGCACCCTCAAGAAATAAAGTGCAGAAATAAATTAAAAAACATTAAAATAGTGAGGGTTTTAAATGTTGAAGCCCCCAAAAGTGTGCAGTATGCTCTGCAACAAAGAAATCCTCAGAAACAGTGAGCTGTAGTTCGGCAGATACAGTGCACTAGAACTACAATCACTCTCCTCCTATTTCCTGGTAAAGAAAAGATAGGGCTTAATTTACAGCACGATATGGCAGGTTACTGTGTTAAAAATAAAAGCATTTACTGGTACATTTCAAGTTACATAGCCCCCAATTTTAACAAGTTATTAACCTAGGATAGCCCAGTTGAGATACAATGCCTCATTTTCTGAGTGGTCTTGCATTTTTTCTGTTTTTTACAGCTGGGTGGATTGAAGAACTTAGAGGTTAAGTGACTTGTCTAGGGTCACATTGTAAATGATTCTGGTGGGATACAAACCTGGCTGTCCTGGATTCCCAAGCTGGTACTCTAGCCACTGCACCACACTGCTTTGTTTGGAGATTGTGTGCACATCTTTGTGTATTGTTGAATCTGTCTGTCTGCTTATTTGGCTTAATGGTAGAGTGCACAACTATGCACCTTAACACCGAGGTTTAAATCTCACTACTGCCACTTACTTACTTTGTAACCCTGCAAAGGAGGTATAGTAGAAGGAGACAGGCAGTTTGGCACAGTAGTTACAGCACATAGCTCTGAACCAGAATAACTAGATTTTTATCCCACACTACTGAAGGGGTGGCGTGGTAGGAGGCCAGCAGTTTCACTTAGTGGTTAGAATGCTGAGCTGTGAAACTGGAAAACTAAGTCTGAACCACTTTGTGACCAGGGTGGGGGGAGACAACATACTAGATGGAACACAAAGCAGCTTGTCATAGCTATTACAATACAGAGGTGCGAAACGTCATACACTGGTTTTAATCCTGCTACTGCCACATACTGAATAAAACACTACAATACAAATGACTTCTTTCTTATAACAAAAATTCATTTATTCCTCCTTCTGTCCCTTGAATATGTTTCTTCTACCGTTAGAGGCAGGGAACTACAGACCAGTCAGTCTTACCTCAGTAGTGGGCAAGATTATGGAGGCACTCCTTAAGGAAAGGAGGAAAGGATAGTGCAACACCTGGAATCCATAGCGGCACAGGATCCAAGACAGCATGGGTTTACAAAAGGCAGGTCCTGTCGAACTAATCTCATAGATTTCTTTGACTGGGTAACCAGAGTGGTGGACTAAGGGGGAGCAGTTGATGTCGCCTACCTTGATTTCAGCAAAGCTTTCGACACTGTTCCACATAGAAGATTGATAAATAAGCTGGGTAGGCTCGGGGTGGGTCAGAAGTTGGTCAACTGGGTGGCCAACTGGTTGATGGGCAGAAAACAGAGAGTGGTGGTAAATGGTATACAGTCAGAAGAGATGCAAGTCACAAGTGGGGTACCTCAGGGATCAGTCCTGGGGCCAGTCCTCTTCAATATCTTCATTAGTGACATTGCAGATGGACTAGAGGGCAAGGCTTGTCTGTTTGCAGATGACACCACGATCTGCAACAGAGTAGATGATCCAGATGGGGTGGGCAGAATGAGAAGAGATCTGGATAAACTAGCAAAATGGTTAGAAGAGTGGCAACTGGGTTTTAATGGAAAGAAGTGCAAGATCATGCACATAGGGAAGAGAAACCCTGAAGCCACCTATAGGCTGGGAGGGGAGTTGCTGGCAGTCACCAAGGAAGAAAGAGACTAGGGCATCATCATCTCCAATGACCTGAAATCATCCAAGCAGACCTCTGAAGCAGTAGGTTAGGCTAGGGGGATGTTAGGATGTATTAGTAGGGGTATCACAAGTCAGAAGAGGAAGGTAATAATCCCTCTTTACAAGACACTGGTTAGGCCCCATCTGGAGTACTGCATGCAGTACTGGAGGCCACACCTTCACAAGGACATTAACCAAATTGAGGCAGTCCAGAGAAGGGCAACCAAAATGGTGCAGGGACTGCATCAGAAGACATATGAGGACAGATTAAGGGATCTCAATATGTATACCCTTGAGCAAAGGAGGGAGAGAGGTGATATGATCGAAACATTCAAACACCTTAAGGGCATTAACAGGGTGAAAGAGTCTAACATGTTTAAATATAAGAAAAATAGCAGGAGAAGAGGACACAGCATGAGATTAGAGGGAGGCCGATTAAGGAGGAATGTGAAGAAATTCTTTTTCACAGAAAGGGTGGTGGATGCATGGAACGGCCTACCTCAGGAAGTGGTGGCTATGAATACAGTGCAGGGCTTCAAACAGGCATGGGATAGGCATAAGGGAGCAATACAGATGAGTTTGAATAGTTATCCACTGACAGAGCAAAGGCCGATGGCACATTTATAAGGTAGAAAAAGAAATGGGCAGACTGGATGGGCCTTGAGGTCCTTATCTGCCGTCAGCCTCTATGTTTCTATGTTATTGTGTTATCATTGGCAAAGCAGACCTGTTGGCTATATAGATAACTCTTGAGACTGTGGCCCATAACATGCCTTGTTAACATTTAATCTGGAACATGCATGTGGTTTTGTTTGTGTCTGATTAGTTTGCCTGTTGCATGTGCTAAGGTACACTACTTGGGATTTTATTAAAAGTTGTTGAAATGACTTTGTGTTTTGTCTGGAGGCAAACTGCTGAACTGTGCTATTGAGGAACTGCTGTGAGCTCAGGATACTGTACGCTTCGTCTGTGAAGTGCTGAAATCTTATTCAGTAAATGAGTGGTCCTGAAAGAAGTAGACTGATGGCATTGTATTGTAAACCCCAAAACATATGCAACATGCACACAATTTATTTCTCACCAAATGAAGGATTTCAAACCCACATGAAGGACTATGACGTTGTAAGCACAATTTCTTCCTTAGCCTTCTTTTTCCTTTTTGACCTTAAGGGGATTTCCTTGCAGTGCCACAGAATTACGTCAGTTGTCAGACATCTGGACTCCTAGCAACAGCTTACTTACCTGCAGCTATTGCTATGGCTGCAGAGGGGCAGGGTAAAAACAAATCTTAGCACTTTGTTTACTGAAAATGGATTTGGCAGTACATAAAAAGGAGCTTATTCTTGACCTCATAGGCAGCTACTGTAGCCTATTCTCCCTGCAGCACTGGCAGACTTTAGACTGTTTAGTAAACTCCTCCTACAAGGAAAACAGGAAGGTATGAGTCAGATACACCACCACCAAACACTAAAGCCTGTTCCATCCCATGCAGAGATTGAGAGGAGGTGGTCTGGATTTCACTGAAGAATTTAGTTTTATGTCTAAAACAACAACCATGAAAAAAACAAGGACAATAATGTTTGTACTGTAATATCTCCTGTGCTTACCAAAAAGAAAACAAATATAGAGAAGTCACCATCATTGTTGCCCTCTAAGTACAAATATTAACCTGTGTATTCAGCAAGAGGACCTAGAAGCAGAATAGGACAGAATACCCCATTTCCTCCAACAGCGCTTCTTGAAGGATGAATATTCCATTGCTTTAATTAAATTAAATTAAATCTGCCTCAAAAGCTCATCTTTTTAGTCAAGCTTTTCCAGACTCTGATTAGCATGGATAGTTTTAACTATTTATTTAGTGTTTTTATCTTATTTTATGTATTCTTTTTATGTTATTGTACACGTGCTTTGATCTATCTGGAATTGTGCTTTTTAGGAAATAAATAGTGATTGATTGATTCATTCATTCATTGTCTTGACTTAACCTTGATACTAAATGGTCACCTCATAGAGATTGCAATGCTAAAGCCAGGGTCATAATCCATCATAGAATGCTCAAATACCCTGGATATTTGAAATTGTAACCCCTCTGTAAGGGTTTACCTGTTTTGTATACTGCTGCTTTGATTCCCATTCCCCTGTTCTGTGTCCCCACCACCTGGCATGAGTCCAGTGGTGCCCCAGGATTCTCTGTCTGGCCCCAAAACATGTTTTTATTTATTTGTATTTATTTATTGTATAAATTGGATTTACAACCTTTGAGCCAGAGGCTTGTTTACAAAGGTACCTCGTCGAAGAGAGGACATACAGAGTCAACATATGCACAGAATACAATCATACAGAGTAACATAGTTTTACATAGTTGCTTGAACATATTGAGTAGGTAAAAAACATTTCAGACATGACAGGTTGGTACCAGCAGGTACTGGCAGAGGAGACGGAGCCCATGGGGGAGAGGGGGGTGGGGTGAGAGATAGTTTGGCACAGAGGGCTTTGTCAATAGTGATTGAGAGCAGCAGAGCATCTCCTAGTGACAGGTGCAGCAGCAGGTGTTGAACAATTGGTTCCATAAGGCAGTTTTAAATGGGGCAATTTTGGTGGTGTTGGAAATGGCTGCAGGGAGCAAGTTGAACCAGGACGAGGCTCTGCAGCTGAACGACATCTGTGCCTGGGTGGTCCTAGTTCTGGGTACCAGTAGTGTGACCTTGTCAGTGATTCAGGTAGTGACTCTGGAAGGTTTGAGTTGGATTGAGGCAGAGACCCCAGGGGGCAAGAGCCCAAGTAGAATCTTCTTAGTTAATAGGCAAGTTTGGTAGTGGAGACGTTCATCAAGGCTAATGAGTTTGGCCATGTCATAGAGCTGACAAGTGTGGGTGATCCTAGGGGCACTGGTCACTAGTCTGCAAACCTTGTTTAGGGTGAGTTGAATTTTGTTGAGGGCTGTGGAGTCAGCAGCACCATAGATTGGAAGGCCGTAATCAACAAGGGACATTACTGAGGATGTTACAGCAAGTCTGAGGGTATCAGGTGGGAGGCAGTCCTTGTGACAGTATAGTATGCCAAGACAAGTGTTAGCAGTGGAAGCGAGGGCTGTAATGTGGATATGAAAGGTGAGGGCTGAGTCAAAAGTGATCCCAAGGTATTTGTAGGTCTAAACTTGTTCAAGTGGTTGATGAGTGCTGGGAAGGATTTGGAGGGGGTTGTTGCTGGCTTTGTTCTGGTGGTGGGAAAAGAGCATTGCCTTAGTTTTTTTGAGGTTAATGACTAGTCTGCTCTCCTTAAACCAGTTTTCAGCATCATTGAAGAAGCGTTGGAGGGAATCTTGAAGGGAGGTTGGATTTCTGTTGGAGGCATAAATAACAGCGTCATCGGTGTACAGGAGAATATTGCCAGAGCAGGCACTGGGCAGGGTGTTTAGGTAGAGGCTAAAGAGTAGTGGGCCCAAGATAGAGCCCTGGGGAACTCCTGAGTGGATGGGATGGGTTTCTGAAAGTATCCCATTATTTTTGACATGCTGGGAGCAGGCTGATAGGTAACTCGTGCACCAGGCAAGGGGGCCAGCAGACAGCCCTGTATGGTCAAGGGCATTTAGTAGGAGGGGGTGGGAGGCAGTGTCAAAGGCCTTGGAGAGATCAATGAACACTGCTCCAGCTAGGGCACCAGAGTCCAGGAAGGAGTGCAGGAAGTTGGAGAACTCCATTAACGCTGTACTTGTGCTGTGACCAGCATGGAAGCCATGCTGTTCCGGGCAAAGAATGTCATATTTTGCTAGATATTTGGTGAGTTGAGTGGCCACCACTTTTTCTAAGGCTTTTTTGGGGGGGGGGATGGAGATTGGACAATAGTTGCTGTGGGTGGACCTGTCACCTCCTTTGTGAATAGGTGTGACTATAGCTGTTTTCCATGCTGTGGGGAATTGCCCCAGGCAGAGGTACCGGTTTAGTAGGTTGTTGAGTGGGACCAGGACATTATCCAGGACCAGCCGGAGTATTTTTGGATCCAGGGAGTCACTGCTCGGACTGTTGCTGTTTATCGCTTTAAGCAGGAGTGGTCTGGCTTCACAAACAGATATTTTGCATAGGTAGAACCGGGGGTGTTGTGGATCTGAGGGTGGTGGGTCGGGGATTGGGTCAAAAAAGTTACTCTGGAGGACAGGGCTAAGGTCTGTAAAAGAGGCATTAAGGCAGTTGGTAATGTCAGTGGGGTCAGTAAAGGTGGAGCCATTGACCGTAAGTTGGGCTGGGGGAGGAGCGTGATTTCCCATTTATTTCTTTTACATTGTCCCAGAAGTTCTGGGCACACCCCCATGAGGAGGTGAGGGTGGCCTGGTAGTGGTCTGCCTTGGCTTTTCGGATGGCCCATGTGCACCTATTACATGTGGCGTTATATGCTTGTGTGTCAGCCATCTGGCCAGTCTCAGTAGCTATATGCCGGAGGTTTTTCCTGTCCCTGAGCAGTTGGAGTAGGGCAGGGGTGACCCAAGGTGCATGTTGCCTTTTGGACCAGATCATGGTGAAGGCAGCAAACAGATCACAGGCCATGTTAAAGGCTTGTGAGAAGAGATCAAGGGCAGCGTCAATGTTGGTTGCATGGCGGATGGGAGACCAATCAATGTCGGTGAGGAACTGTTTGAGTGTTTTCAGTCCATCTGGGCGGAGACGCCTGCAGTGGGTGGCTAGTGCTACAAGCTTGGGGGTGAGGGCAGACCAGAGGAATAGGAAAGGGGAGTGGTCACTAAAGGAGTGCGGGAGGACTTGAATATTCTGAGTCTTTTGGGGACGGTTGGAGATAATGACATCTAGGAGGGTGCAGGTCCCAGTAGCTTGGTTACATTTAGTGGGTTGGGAGACGAGTTGGGTCAAGTCTAATGCAGCGAAGGTGTCTTTTATTGGTGAGGCAGAGGGACTGTGCCAGTTCACGCTGAGGTCTGCAACTAGGACTTGTGCTTTAAGGGGGAGGGAGGAGAGATATTCAGTGAGAGATGATATAGCTGGGATCTGGTTCCTTGGGGGTATGTAGGAGTCTGTGAGATAGAGCGGGCTCTTAGATGGGTCTGGGGTAAGTTTGAGGGTAAGGGCCTGGGCACTGTCTACTAGCTAGGGGGCAGGGAGGACGTGGCCAGTGACGGTGTGACGAGCATAAAATGCACAATCACCACCACGTTTACCTGTTCAATCCTCACGATATAAGGTGTAGCCTGGAAGGGAGACAAAGGAGTCTGGGGTGGACTTAGTTAGCCAGGTTTCTACTAGGGCTATGATGTCTTGCTGGTATAGTATGACCCAGCATCGAATGGCAGCACATTTTTTGAGCAGACTGCAAATGTTCATAGATGCAATTCGGAGTCCATTGGACCTGGTTGGTGGCCTGGTGGTGGCAGGGCCTGGGTTGGGGTGGATATTACCAGACAGGATTAATAGAATGACCAAGGTTCTAGCCCTGAGGTGGCAGTTTGTTAACTTTTTGGGAGTACTTTGAGAGGCAGGGCAGGTATAGGGGAGCAAGGGGTGGGCAGGGTTTGGAGGGTCAGGAAGACACAAAGGTGGTGGAGCCAAGGGGAGCCAGGGTGGGTGGCGGAGGTGTGGGGGCAGCTAGGGGGTGGATACAGGGGTCCAGGGTGCATTGACATGGTTGAGGGTGAGTGGGTTACAGTGGTGAGGTACAGTATGTGGGTGCAGTCAACAGAGGGCAAGGGGGTAAGGTCTGTCTGGTAGGAGATGAGCCTCAGGATGCTTATGAAGGTGAGACACATAAGATGGAGGTGAGCATTCATGGTGCCAGGTAGCCTTGGAGGCAGAGGAAAGTGGCTGGGGGGTGGGGAAGCCAAGCTTTAGGAACCAAGAGGAGATTATCTTGGCTTGTTGGCTTGGTGGTAAGGCTGCTCACTTTGGTCTCAAGGATACAGGATTTGAGACCTAAAGTAGGACAGCTGGGTGTGTGTTTAGTTGCTTATGTAACCAAAAAGTTTTAAGAGCTTTAAAACCTAAGGAAATTTATCTTGGCTTGCTGGCCTAGAAGTAGAGCTACTGCCTTTGGTGTTAAGGGTACATGGTTTGAGACCCGTGGTGGAACAGCAGAAGGTGTTTTTTATTTGATTATGGGAACAAAAGGCTCTAAGAGTTTTAGAAACCAGAAGAAATATATCTTGGCTTGATGACCTCGAGGTAGAGCTGCTGACCTTGGTGTTAAGTGTACAGGGTTTGAGACCTGCAAAAGGACAGTAGAAAACTGTTTTGTTTTAGTTATGAAGCAAGAAGCTTTAAGAGCTGTGGAACAGAGGGCATAACTGGCCTGATGTGTTGGCTTGGTGGTAGAGTTGTTGACTTTGCTGTCAGTAGTATAGGGTTTGAGACCTACAGTGGCAGACAAGGAGAGGAGTCAAGATTAGGAGGGATGCAGTATGGGGAAAACAGGGGCTAGGAGGGTGCTATAGTGACTCCTAGCGGCCAGAAACCAGTAATAACAAATAGGGAGTGGAGGTAAGGAAAGTGAACAGAGTGGTGGCTGGTGGTCACTGGAGGAGCACAACAGCAACCACTAGTGGTCAGAGAGCATAAGCTGCAAATGTAAAAGTAGGAAATAAGGAGAGGTCACATGATGTGTCATGTGACCTGTAACCAGCAATAAATGTATTGCCAACCCTGGGCGGGGTGGTCAGTGCACAGCACCAACTGGGTAAGAGCTCTCCACAAGTTGCCTGGAAGGAAGAGGCTTTACCCCTTAAGGCTCTCTGCAGTCCCCTGTTACAGACTCCTCAGCAGGGCAGTTTCTCATTTAATGGGGCCCATGGAGCCGCCGTGCTTCGGCTGCACAAATGTGTGAGCTGGCTGGTGGTCCACGCATGCACTGTAGTGTATATTCATTTTCTTGCCAGTGCTGCGGTAAAATGGAAGCCTCTCTGGTGGTCCTGGTCCCCAAGTTCACCTAGTTGGGGGCTGGAGACACAGAGGAGGCACAGGAGAGGCCGTAAAAGGTTTTATTTAGAAAGCGCCAATGAGTGTTTGGGGAAGCCTCATGAATATTGATGAGGTAAAATTAATATTAATGAATAAACCTGCCTGCTGCCTGGGGACAGGGGCCCAGGTATTCAAACTATGCCCGGCTGAGGCGCAAGCTTGGGCGCAGCTCAACTTGGCTGTGCAGGGGTGTGGACTAAGCGATATTCAAAGGAGCTGCGCCATGGCTCAGCAGTTTTGAATATCACACCCTGGCCACCCCCAGTGTGCATGGCGCAGTGGCACTGCGCCAGCGCAAGTGACCAAAGTGGAGCATGGAGATGCACTAGCGCAAGTTCCATTGCGCCATGCACAGCAACTGCGATATTCAAGACTTGACATGCAAATGGGGCCATAATGTATGCAAGGTACACATGGGCCATTTGCATGTCATTGTGGCTCCATTTGGATGCAGGTGTGCCTATTCCTGACAACTTGTGCCTGGTGCCCTGCCAGGCAGCAGCCGTTAGGGACCAATGCCCCCTGCAGCCTGATCGCGGGCATCTGTGTAAAAATAGAAAAACGTCCTATATCCCTGGTGGTCCAGTGGACCGCTATCTGCCCAATTGCAGGCACTGTATAAAAGAAGACAGATCTCCTATATCCCTGGTGGTCCAGTGGACCACTATCTGCCTGATCGCGGGCAGCTGTGTAAAATTAGGCAGATCTCCTATATCCCTGGTGGTCCAGTGGACAACTGACAGCCCGATCGTAGGCTTCTGTTAAAAAGAAAAGAACTGGTCCAATATTCCTGGTGGTCCAGTGGACCACTATCTGCCCAATTGCAGGCACCTGTGTAAAAATAGAAGCCCGCAGAAGCCCGCAATCGGGCTGTCAGCGGTCCACTGGACCACCAGGGATATAGGAGATCTGTCTTCTTTTACACAGCTGCCCGCGATCTGGCAGATAGTGGTCCACTGGACCACCAGGAATATAGGACGTGTTCTATTTTTAGACATGATCAGGCATGGGGGGGCACTGCCAGGTGCAGCCAGAACTCAGGTGTCCACTCACAGGTGGCAGCTGCCATGTTGCGCCCTGCAATGGGGCAGCTCACCTGTTGGTGGCCATCAGTTGTTCCCTTTTTTTTGGCATAACTTTGTGCTGGCACAGGTAGGGGTTGCACATGCATGGCTCTGCACATCCTGGGCTTGATATCGGGCTGTGCAGAGTATGCATGGGCACACCCCCCCACCTGTGCCTGCATACATTACTGATGTGCTCCGGCGCATCAGGATTTGTGCCGTGCACTTTTCCCTTTTGAATATCACGCTGGGGTGCATCAGTGGGTTGTGCATGGCGCAACACTGTTGCGCCATGTGCAACCCTTTTGAATATCTGGGCCAGTGTGTTTTGGCAGCAGCTACAGGCTGGGTAGTAAGGTTAAACCATGCCTCTCTACTGTCCCTGACTGTCAGGGGCGTCTCTGATTTTGCCTCAAACTTTTCCTCTGTCCCCTTCATAAAATGTGTGTTTTTGTAACTGAACAGTGGGGAATGTAAGCACAAAATAACATCAAACATTAAAGTCACAGACTTGTTCTTCTTCAGAAAATGCATTTTACAATAAACCTTTTATTCTTTCAGCTTTCTGAGAGAATTTTACCAACCTTAAAGATGTGTCCCAGATTTGGGGTCTTTGTCCCTGATTTTATAAAGCCTTGTCACTGGTTTATGAGGCAAGAGGTTGAGAAGTATAGGTTAAATGTTAAACACTTTGCAGTGATTTGACAAGGCACAGGGACTGTTTTCAGACTGTGGGGAAATTGTTTAATTCAAATGTTTATTCTGGCTGCACCAGGACTTGCAAGTTGGGACTTTTGGTGGACCATCTATAAACTATTTTGTTAGCAGCCATGCTTGCAGCCTTTGACCCCAGCCCAGTCAATTGGAAAGTCAGGATTTTTGCCAAGCACTTGTGGGACTGTGTCAGGGCTTTTGTGGGGAAAAAGCAGGGACAATGCTTGGTGCCCATTTGAAGGATCAATCAGGCATAGAAGGGGCATGATGAATATTCATTTTTCAATGGGACAGTTGGTGCAGCCAATTAGGAGTTGTCTAGAGCTCCTCAAATTTAAGAGATTGTTATTTCTAAGTTCAGTTCAGCGGGAGCCCCTCCACAGGGAAGGGGGCTCCATCCCCTTTGCCAGAAAATATGACTGCAAGGCTTTAGAATGGCCTGCCTGTGGATTTGCCAGCTGCAGTCCCCAAGGGCCTGTGCTTGCCTTTCCACATTTTGGAAGAATCTGCTTACTGAAGTATGACCTGCAACTGTGGCTGTGAGAGAGCTGTATTGACTTGCCACTTCAGCTGTGAGAGAGCTGCTGTGTTATGTAACCTCAGCTATAAGAAAGCTGTGAAAGATCTGCAACTTCAGCGGTGAGAGTGCTGGTCTAAGGTGTTCCTGAGTGAGGAAGCCTATTGTGTCAAGTAAGATAGTGACCTGCTTGCGGGCCGAGGGGCCGAGTGCCACTAGTCCCAGGAGGTGCTCATTCTTGTCTGTTACCCTGTGTTGACTCAGCACCAGAATAAGTTGGACATCCGCATATGAATGTCTGTTTGATGTTCCAGTTTTACAGAGATGGTATGGGAGTCTCCCTGGAGAAAGGACCTCACCAGTGATTGCTTGTGAGAAGCTTGATGTCCTGCTCAGATGGCAGAGCTGCAGCTTGGTGGCAAAGTAGGCTGACCTAAAACAGAAGCTGCTGGGAGATTGGATGTGACCGAATGCTGCGTTGCTGTGGAGTAGCAGTGAGAGCAGGGCTGTGCAAAGCACTTTGTTGGACTACTGCAAATATTCCACTGTTGCCTCTGCATTTAGGTTTTAAACAGAGACTTTTCTGTCTTGCCCAGGACTATAATCCCTGCACAGTCTTTCCAGACAGACTTGAATCACTTGATGGTTTGTCATTTCACTACTAGCTCCGCTCCTGATACTCCAAGCCAGGAGTCTGTGGTGGCAGGATCCCTGGAGAGAGCCATGAGCAGTAAACCTTGCAGGGGGCAAATGCTGCAGTGTTTTAAATGATTTGTGAAAGTGCCTTAAAGGACTTCCGATACTAGAGAAATTACTTTCCCCCATCCCTAGATGCTCACTTATTTTTTCTGTATTTCTTGTAACTAACTAACTTCACTTAGTGATACTAAGCAAATCTCATTCAGAGCTTTTAAGAAAATTTGATCTACAGCTACAACTTTTATTGAGGCCTACTATTCACTATTAAGATACCAAATTCTTTATAAGCCTATTTTTAGTCTCCAGGAGTTTTTTCCCTTTATTGTAGCTTAAGTTTTTATCTTGGGGTACCCCCAGTTTTTGACCACCTTTCTATATATAATATTTATTTTTGGTACTTCAGTTTGGTGTTACAGGGTTTCAGTGCTTTAGCTGGAATTTTTGTTGTTGTAGAGATCTGTATTTTTTATTTCCTTTGTTAAATGATTGGGCTTTTTTTTTATCTGTCTGAATCAGTGAAAAGATAGCCTTCAAGACTCCTAAACTTGACTGAGGTACAGTGATTTAATATTTAAAAAGCTCAGGAACAGTAAGCTGATTTGACTCCTCTGATCATGTGAACAGTTCCTAACTTTGAGTAGCGCATGCGTTTGCGTCCTCTGTGTGCAAACCCCATTTTGGAGCAGCAGCTAAAGGACTTACCACGTTTCATCCAGAACTTTGGGCCCTCTGTAGTTCTGGAGCTTTTTGTTTATTAAGCCAATTAGGGGTCCTGTAAGAGGGACTGAGCAATATGGTATGTAAATCTTAAGAGCCTAATATTCATTTTTATTGTAAATGTTCCCCTAGTTTTTAAGAAGTGGTTGCTGATATTTTGTATGTTCTAACTTTATTTTTCAGCACTCTCAGCAGCTATATTTTACTCTGGGAGCCACTTCACCTATTATAGGACCTGTTTTTAAATCAGCGAACAGATCCCATAAGTCCTTTTTGGGAAAGGACATCTTGTCACTGTTCTTTAACATAAGGTATATATATTTATATTCTTATTTTAAGAGAAGCATGGATTAGCTATCAGAATGCTGCTTGTACATTTATTTTGGCAGAGTTTTCTGAGTCCTTTAGTAGAAGTTGTTCAGTGTAATCTAGCAGAAAGTTATTTTAATTCTCTGCTTAAATACCAATTATTATTACTTTCTGCTGATTTTAATATTCAACTCCTACTGATTTTTACTGCATTCTTGAATAGACATTTTAATTTAAAGTTTCTCAATAGTCTATTAAGGTAATAATTCATTAGTGGAATATGAAGCTTGTGCTGAATTTATTCAGAATTATTTGATTTATTTTAATTTATTTATCTGATTTGACTCACTTATTTCATCATATTATTTGATTAATGTATATAGTTAAAATATAGAAAAGATTTAAAATTGAAGTTCATGGTATTTATTTATTTATTTGCTGGAATCTCGGATAACACCTTTGAGCTAAAAGCTCGTTTACAAAGGTTCCACGTCATAAGGCAATAGACAAGGGCCCAGATATTCAAACTGCTCCCAAAATGTGCGCAACAGCAAGAGCAAGCACAATTCAATTGCGCATATGCGCAACAGACGCGATATTCAAACATGGAGCAAAACAAATTGCGTAAGCAGCCAACGTCTGAATATCGCAAACTGCGCCCATAGTGCAACCAGGAAGGAAGCTGAGCAGAAAGGTTGCGCCATAGCGCAACAAGGCTAGCCCAGCTGAGCAGTCCAGAGGTGCCATAGTGCAAGCAGAGCCCCCCCAACCCCAGCAAAGCAATGTAACTGCACAACCAAGGAGGCAGGCTGGGGCCCACCGCCAGCCATGCCACACATGGGCACAGGAACACACTGCAGAACCAACAAGACACCTGCACACCCCAAGCACAGCATCACTGGGGGTGGGACGGATGATCCACTGGCCCATGGGGACAAGCCAACAAAAGCACAGCAGGGCCATGACGCCCCAGCACAACCACTGGCAGGCTGAGACTGCCACACACAGGGGCTTGACAACCACAGTGCACATCAGCCCCCCATCAGCACAGTACACCCTGCACCGTGACCCCAAGACACCACCCATGTGAAGTGACTGTCACTGCAGTAAACACCATGCATCCCCCCCAGCACACGTCAACCTCGTGTAGCATAGAACCATACAAGCCAGACCCACCCTGTGCACCCAGCAGTGGGCGGCAGCAGATGGCAAGACCGACAGAAAGTCACTGCCACACCAGAGACACCTCCCCATGCACACACACACACATGCACACACACACACACACATACCCAGGACCATACCACCCCAGATGGCATAAGCACCACTGCAACTGAGCAACCATAGCCAGCTGCAAATCAGAGACCACCGCAGTATTCATAACAAATATATATATATTGCAAAAGAAAGTAGAACAACAAGAACAATAACAAAACTATTTACAGATATCTACAAGATCGGGGTAGGGGTGGGCAAGGGGTAGGGGTGAACAACTGGGAGAGGAAGGCTGGGTGGGAGGGATGGGTGAAGTGGGAAGGGGAAGCCTGTCTAAGGCCTAGCAGGCTGGTCTTCTGCTGCCTGGTGCTGTCTTGGTTGGCTGTGCTGTCGCCGGAGCCCACGGCGCTGAATGTCCTGGAGGATGTCATGGTTCTCAACGGACACCCTGGTCAGCTGATGGAGGGCACGCTCAATCCTGCGTAGGACGATGAGGCCTAGGAAAAGGGAACACAGTCAATGGCTGTGACTGTCCACAACCCTGAACACCACCCATCCTGCAAGGCATATAGCCCAGTGTCCCGCACCTGTGATGTATGCACCCACCCACAGTGACCATGCACATGACATGCCCAACCAGGAGGCACCAGCTATGTGCACCACTGCACACACACTGCCCATGTCCATCACAGCACAAACAAGGCTGTCAAGTGACGTGGCAATGTGGTGGGATGCCAGTTCCACAGCCATGTGCCCAGTGCATGCATGGACCACCAGTGACGCACACACAGATGTGCAGTGACACTGGACAGTGATGACTGTCGCCTGTGTCGTGCATGGTTGTGTTGTCCATGGCTGGTGGTCATGCCCACCCCCTCCAGCATGCAATAGCATCCATGATGTAATGATACTCACACTCAGCAAGCAGCTGTGGCTGCTGCTGCTGCTGCTGCTGCTGCTGCTGTGGCCCACCCCTCGCATCACCACCATCCACCACCTGGGCCCTGCCACGGCCCTCCTCGGCCCGTGCCTGCATCCTCTCTGCCAGGCCTGTGGGTGACAAATGTTGAGAAAAACATCAGTGTGACTCCAAAGCAGACTGCCCCCTGCCCCAGTGAGTGTGCCTGCCCACACAGCCAGACCCATGCATCTCACACCTGCACACACTGACACAGCCAACCATGGCAGAGCCATCCCCATGCACAGCCACCAAAACACAGTCACACCCCTACGAGAATACAGGTGCATAGATGGTACACCACTGGCCTAGGCACAATGCCCCTCTGGCACATGACCGTAGAGCATTGCAGCACATCTGGCTCCCTCCTGCAGAGGTCACTGAATCTGTGCCGGCACTGGTCTGCAGACCGGCACCACCCTGTGACCGTCACCAGGTCAGTGGCCACCTGCAGCCAGACCTGGGTGCGAGCCATGGTGAGGGGCTCCTCCCCATACAGTGCCCCATAGTGGGGCTCAACCAGGGCCACCAGGTTGGCCACCTCCACTGGGCTCCATTGGGGCACTCTCCTGCGTGCCATAGTTGGAGTTGTACAGCAGGCAATATAGGCGTCCCTTAGCCTTTGCTATTACAATGAAATGTTGCACAATAGACCACCATAGCTTCCAATGCGCTGTTAGTACAGCACCGTCAGTTCACATGCGCTGTCACCAAACAGCGCCAATAGGGCCGTATACATGGCAGCTGAACAGCGCCAGGGAAAAGGTCGGACACCAGGTCAGGGTCTATGACGCAAGGCCACGCACAGCGCCATCTGACATCTACGCATCCTGCGAGACTGACCACCTGCGTTCCAGTGCCACAGTGGACTAGTGCGCAGTAGTGCCATAGCGCCATATGGTGCCCAGTGCTGTAGTGCCACTGGCACAATGGTGGCCATGGCCTGAATTGCCGATCGCGCACAGCACGTCATCAGTGTGTCAGACGCCTGCTTAAGCTACCTGGGCATGTGCAATGCAGTGTACCACACAGTCACAGATCTGCACCATTGGCTCAGCCGGCTCAACTGTATTGTGCAAAGTGCAACGGCGCGATATTACATAGAAACATAACATAGAAGTTGACAGCAGATAAGGACCGCAAGGCCCATCCAGTCTGCCCATTTCTTTTTCTACCTTATAAATGTGCCATCGGCCTTTGCTCTGTCAGTGACCTATCTATTCATAGTCATTTGTATTGCTCCTTATGCCTATCCATGCCTGTTTGAAGCCCTGCACTGTATTCATAGCCACCACTTCTTGTGGTAAGCCATTCCATGCATCTACCACCCTTTCTGTGAAAAAGAATTTCCTCACATTCCCCTTAATCGGCCTCCCTCTAATCTCATGCTGTGTCCTCTTGTCCTGCTATTTTCTTATATTTAAACATGTTAGACTCTTTCACCTTGTTTATGCCCTTAAGGTGTTTAAATGTCTCGATCATATCACTCTCTCTCCCTCCTTTGCTCAAGGGTATACATATTGAGCTCCGTTAATCTGTCCATATGTCTTCTGATGCAGTCCTACCATTTTGGTTGCCCTTCTCTGGACTGCCTCAATTTGGTTAATGTCCTTGTGAAGGTGTGGCCTCCAATACTAGCAGTACTCCAGATGGGGCCTAACAATGTCTTGTACAGAGGGTTATTACCTCCCTCTTCGACTTGTGATACCCCTACTAATACACCCTAACACCCCTAGCCTTACCTACTGCTTTAGAGGTCTGCTTGGATGATTTTAGGTCATCAGTGATGATGATGCCCAAGTCTCTTTCTTCCTTTGTGACTGCTAGCAACTCCTCCCAGCCTATAAGTGGCTTCGGGGTTTCTCTTCCCTATTGCATGATTTTGCACTTCTTTGCATTAAATCCCAGTTGCCACTCTTCTGACCATTCTGCTAGTTTATCCAGATCTCTTCTCATTCTGCCCACCCCATCTGGATCATCTACTCTGTTGCAGATCTTGGTGTCATCTGCAAACAGACAAGCCTTACCCTCTAGTCCATCTCTGAGGTCACTAATGAAGATGTTGAATAGGACTGGCCCCAGGACTGATCCTGAGTACCCCACTTGTGACTTGCATCTCTTCTGACTGTATACCATTTACCACCACTCTCTGTTTTCTGCCAGTCAACCAGTTTGCCACCCAGTTGACCAACTTCTGACCCACCCGAGCCTACCTAGCTTATTTATCAATCTTCTATGTGGAACAGTGTCAAAAGCTTTGCTGAAGTCAAGGTAGGCGACATCAACTGCTCCCCTTGGTCCACCACTCTGGTTACCCAGTCAAAGAAATCTATGAGATTAGTTTGACAGGACCTTCCTTTGTAAACCCTTGCTGTCTTGGATCCTGTGCCCTTATGGATTCCAGGTGTTGCACTATCTTTCCTTAAGGTGCCTCATAATCTTGCCCACTACTGAGTGTAAGACTGACCGGTCTGTAGTTCCCGCCTCCTCCCTGCTACCACTCTTGTGGAGTGGGATCACATGAGCCTTTCTCCAGTCTTCTGGGACTCTCTCCTGTGCTCAGAGACTCACTAAACAATTCTGCTAATGGCTCTGCTAGTTCCTCCTTTAGCTCCTTAAGTACCCTGGGATGTATGCCATCAGGTCCCATTGCCTTATCCACCCTGAGCTTAGCAAGCTCTTGTAGGACCCTTTCTTTTGTGAAGGAGTAGTGCTCACCTCCCTCCCCTGTGTCCATGATGCTGAGCTGTGGGCCCTGCCTACCTTCTCTTCAGTAAATACTGAGCAAAAGTATCTATTTAGGATAGATGCCTTTACAGGGTCCTCCTCCTCACATGCTCCCTTTTCTCCATTAAGCTAGCAATACCCCCTCTGGACTTTCTCCTTTCACTAATGTATCTATAGAAAGTCTTGTCACCTTCTTTTACTATTCGTGCTAGTGTTTCCTCAGTTTGGGACTTTTGCCTGCCTACCTTACCTGCTTCCCTTAGGGCAGTTTGGTATGCCTCCTATCTTCATCCGCTGTGTTCCTTATATTTTCTGAAGGCCATCCTTTGGCTCTGACCTTTTCTGCTACTATATTTGAGAACCAAAGTGGTTTCCTTCTTCTTGCACTTCCTTTTCTGTCTAACACAATGGGATGTTGCTTCAAGTATTGTATCCTTAATGCTTGCCCACTTGCCTGTACCTCCTCACCTGTGTTTCTTTTGCCAGGGCTAGCTTAACTCTGTTGGCCATCTTATCAAAGTCAGCTCCTCTGAAGTCCCATATTTTGCCTTGGAATGGGATGATTTAGATGTAGTAGCCAAATTGAACCATACCATGTGATGGTCACTGGCCCCAGGTGACCTTCTACCTGGAGATCTGTGATCCCTTCTTTGTTAGTCAGTACTAGATCTAGGATAGCCCTGTCTCTTGTGGGTTGCTGTACCAGTTGTTTGAGGCCCTCCCCTGCAGGGAATCCACTATGAGTCTAGTTCTGGCAGATGTTCCTGCTGGTATTGACCAATCTGTATCTGGCATGTTGAAGTCTCCCATTATCAGAACCTCCCTTTAGCTGTCATGTTTTGTATATCTTCTAACAGTAATGTGTCTATGTCCTCCCTCTGGTCTGGGGCCTGTAGACAACCCCAGTTCTTATGGCTGTCCATTACCTGTTTCCAGGGTGACCCACAGTTCTTCTGGCTCCTTTTGTATTCTGAATTTCTGTAGCTTGATATTTTCATTAACATACAGGGCCACCCCTCCCCTTTTTTGCACCTCGGTCTCTTCTGAACAATACATATCCAGGTACTGAAGTCTCCAAGTGTGGTTACTGGTAAACCACGTCTCACTAATTGCTACTATGTCCAGTTTAGCCTCTGACATTAGTGCCTGCAGGTCTGGGATCTTATTTCCCAGGCTGTGAGCATTGTTGTACATGATTTTCCATTGGCCAGATTTTGGTGTGTTAGTTGTTGGGTGAAGTTTGGCATTACCCTGTGCATCGTGTGGGAGACAAACCTTTTTCTTACCTGGTGATGCAAATGAATGGCAAACCGCTGAATTCCTGTTTGACCACTAGCTGGGGGAGGGTGTTCTTCCCATTCGACGATGGGGTGCTGCACCCTCTCCCCATTTGCTAGTTTAAATATTCTGCAAAGACGTCAAACTTCTGCCCCAATGCACTGACTCCCTCTTTAGTCAGATGCAGTCCATCAAATTTAAAGAACTTTCGCTCCCAGAACTGTTGCCAGTTCCCTACAAATCTGTGTCCTTTTCCTGGCACCAGTCCTTGAGCCACGTGTTTAGCTCCCTATCTCCCCTTCTCTGACCTTCCGTCCATCTGCTCCCTTCTCCCAGACTGGCAGGATCTCAGAAGAAGAGATGCGGACGAAATAGATGATAGTTTGTCACCCAGCCTAGTCAGGTGTTCCTTGGTCTCCACAACTGACGGCTGGCGAGATCGATTAGTCCCTATGTGTACTAGGACATCAGTGTTTTCTCCTGCTTTGTGAACAATTTTAGCAATGCGGTCAGTGTCTCTCCATGCTGATGTACCTGGGAGACATCTGACCATCACCCCTGGCTGGAGATGGGTATCAACTCCCCGAATCATGGAGTCTCCTATGATCAGAAGTTTTTTGGATTTCCTTACGATATTCAGCTGACACATGTAAATCATCTGATCAGCCATTCAAAGGCGCAATGGCACAATTTGCATCTCATTACAGTTGCTCCACTCCTAATTTGCATGCATTACGCTATAAATGTGCGACACTGGGCTGCGCTGGCCAGAGTCGGTTACTGCAGGTGAGAGGTGGGTTGCATGCTGTGGGATGTTCTGGACAATGGGCATGGGATAACGCTGTAGACTGCACATTGACAGGTGTCCACTTCCACCCATACAGATCACCATGACCGAGCAGAGCCAAGGTGAGGGTGAGGATGGTGGGTGAAGGAGGAGGAGGCCCAACTTCACCACGGCAGAGACAGAGGCCCTCTTCCAGGCCTACCTGGAGGAGGAGTCACTACTGAGTGGATGGCGGGGCACCCCTCAGGCCGGTGCGGCTGCATGGGAGGGGGTAGCTCGGGCAGTGAACCTGCACGGAAGCCACCAGCGCTCCGTGCAGGAATGCAAAAAGAAGATGGGGACAGACCGCAGGAGGGTGAAGGAGAAGGTGGCAGCCCTCAGGGCGGCATGTGCTGGCACTGGCGGGGGCCAGCCAGCGGTGGTGGAGCTGACCCCGGCTGAGGACCGACTGGCTGCATCAATGCAGTGGAGTGCTATTGAGGGCATACCAGAAGGTGGATTCCAGACAGGTGGAAGCCCATCACTGCACGGTATGACATGGTGGTGGTGTTGGGGGGGGAAGGTTGTTCACATGCACTCACATGTCCTCTCTTTCTGTTACAGATCCTGTTCATCTTCAGGGGATGGTGGTGGTGGGTTCAGGCAGTGAGGAAGACCTGCTGGACATGGAGGAGGGTCCATCCACCTCTGTCACCAGCCAGCATGCACTGCATCAGCATGCATGCTGGGCTGCCAACTCTGGTGTCGGTGAGTCGGGTGTGGGGGGTGCACAGCCTGTGTCTCAGCAGTCTGGCATGCAAGCATGCCAGCACGCTGTGACTGTGGCTGTAGCATGTACCTGCACCATTGATGATGCAAGGACTGCAATGGGCAGTGACATGTGTGTGTCCCATGATGGATGCACAGCAGGCCAGCACGTGCCCCTGGGCCTAGCTGGTTCCAACGTGTGTGCCAGCATGTTGGCACAGTCCCAGGCTGTGTCTGTCAGCACTGGTGGGGCAGCACCAGTGGCTGTGCAGGTGTCTGGCACTGTTGCGGCCACAGCAGTGGAACGAGTGGTCCCTGGGGCACAGCGGTTGGAGGGGCAGCAGCAGTCACCCACCAGGTCTGGGGGTACAGTGTCCAGTGGTGGCACATACCCGCCGCCCTTTGATATGCCCATTCCTGGTCCTGGTGAACAGCGCCCACCCTCAAGGGGTGTTGAGCATCAGGACCTTCCACACCCTGGGGGACAGGATGCCGTTGTGGCAGAGTACCCATTTGAAGAGCACACCTGCCTGCTGCAGGAATCAGTACAGCAGCAAAGGCGGGTTGCAACATCTGTGGAGGCACTGTGCGCGGCTGTGGAGTGGCACAGCAGGGACTGTGCTCTGGACCGTGCAGAGATGGTCCATATGCGGATGGATGTGACTGCCACCATTGACAGGCAGACCCAGGCATTGGTCGCTGTCGTGGCTGCATTGGGCACACAAGCAGGTGCTCCTGTACCGCACCCACACAGTAACACGCCTCCACTCCCGCTCCGGCGTCATGATACCAAGCCTGTCGACACCGGGTTCTGCTGTGGGCATCCCAAGCACCCCTGGTGCAGGTATGTTTGGCATCCTACAGACCCCACTGCAGACAAGGTCCCGATCGCACAGTGGGACCCCTGGTGGTCCATCAGTGCCACCCCATGTGGCCCCTGCTCAGCCTGCCAGTGCTGTTGGGTCACGGCGGGGCCGCCCATGCATCTGCGGTGGCTGTGGAATGGTGCAACATGACTGACCTGTCTCCCAGTGCGGGCCCTGTCTGGTGCTGCCCTGTGTGCACTGTGCATCATGGTGGGCAGTGCACTGGTGGGTGCCCTGCCATCACGCCGACATACGGACCACCTGCACACCATCCTGACTGCTGTCCACTGGTGCGTGTGCATGATGATGCCTGCATTGTACTGTACACCAAGGTGCAAGGGTGCCCAGCATCTGACACATGTGCTTGGACAGTACAGGTGGTGGGTGTGGTCTGTGGATCTGTGTGTTTGCCATGTCTGTTCCTGCTCTGCTGTGCACCTGCCCATGTACGCTTTGTGCCTGGTGTGTTTGTGTGTGTGTGTGTGTGTCCATATGACTGTTCGCCCCTCCCTGATGGTGTGTTTGTGTGCCTGGTCCCTTCCACCCCCCTTGCCGTCATGCACCCCTGGTGTGTTACTCTGTGTGCCTGTGGGTTGTGCCAGGACAGTGTTGTTTGAACATGGCCCCTTGACTTACCTGTGTTGTGCATAGTGCTCCTCCGTGATGGTGTCCTGGTGCATCTGGGCCTGCAGGATCAGTCGGGAGTCCCGCCGTCCAAGGGGGGGCTGCTCATCACCATCAACACCGGCGCCGCTGGCGTCCCCATCGCTGTCCCCCTCTTCAACCTGTATGGCTATCCCACAGTCATTGGCCATGTTGTGCAGGATACAACAGGCCAGGAATATCCCACAGGCCTTTGAGGGGCTGTACTGTAGGGCACCGCCTGAGGTGTCTAGGCATCGGAAGCGTGCCTTGAGCATCCCAAACACCCGCTCAATGATGTTGCGTGTGGCAGCATGTGCCTCGTTATAGCGTTGCTGCGATGGGGTCATGGGGCGCCGGTACGGTGTGAGCAGCCAGGGACGGAGTGGGTATCCGCTGTCACCTGTGTGGAGATAGTGGAGATCAGTATCATGTTCAAGTCCATATTGCCCATATCCCTGTGTGCCACTACCATGGCATCTGTGGCATTCCCACCCTTGCCCCGAGTTTGCATTTCCTACATGTGTACTCACCACTAGATGGCCTGTGGGATGTCCCCACTCTGAATAGATGGCACAGTGTGTGACTGATGCCATATGAAGGCATCCTGTGCTCCGCCAGGGTGTGTGGCACAGACATTGATTATACGCCCAGTGGCATCACACACCACCTGGCAGTTGACACTGGAGAAGCCCTTTCTATTCCTATATGCGGCCCCCATCGGGGCCAGGTGGCGTGCAAATGGCCACATGGGTGCAGTCTATGGCTCCTAGCATGCCAGACATACGTGCTACCCTGTGGAATGCCTGCATGTTTGCTGTACGCTCTGCCGCGGTGCTGGGGAAATGGATGTGCTCTGCAGCATGTGGCAGCAGTGCGCTGAGGAATTGGGTGAGGATGCGTGACGTGGCCGACTGTGTGATGCCTGTGGTGTACCCTGTTGGCCTCTGAAAGGTGCCCATGGTGAGCAGGCACATACAGGCTGTCACCTTGGTCTCCACTGACATAGCATGACTCCGTCGTAAGGGTGCCTGCATCACATCACTGCACAGCTCACAGAGCCGCCTCAGTATTGCCCTGTTCAGGCAGTACCGGCCCACGATCTCTACATCTGTGTACAGCTCAAAGCTGATGCGGGCACGGTACTGCCTGCTGGGGGCGTACCGACGACGGACCCATCCACGGCCACATCCCCTGCACCTTGCATTCTCACTCCCTCATTACAGCTTCCATGTGGAAGCTGCCACTGTCCATCTCCCTGGCTTGTGACCCCCCTGGCTGATGTTGCTCTGTTACCCCCGCTGTCCTGACTGCTACTTCCACTGCACCGGGCACACCCCCGCTGGCCTCTGCAGCCTATGGCCCACACTGCTTCCCTTGCCTGCCCTGGCCTGTCACTGTCTGTCTTTCTCTCTCTCTCTTCCCCACTTGGCATCCCTGTAGCGTCCTTGCGCCTCTTCCTTGAGCCTTTTTATTTTGGCTCATTTCCGCTGGGGCACAACTTCTGGCTGTTCCGCTGTTGCGCATTGCGCAAGTCTTTGGATATCGCATTGCACTCTTTATGCATGGATCCACCCCCTTCAGTTGCGCATGCCATCATTTGCATTGCGCTGTTGCTCAGCATGTTTTCGGTGGCGCAACTGCCTCCTGCTGAATATCGCAGAATGGCGCACTTTTGGACTTGCGCAGGCGCAACCCTATTGCGCATGGCGTAACCCTTTTGAATATCCGGCCCAAGGTACGAAGACATTATAAAAACAGATAGGGGTATATACAGCAGGCAAGTACATTATGGTACCTAAAGATACAGATTTAAGCAAGTACAGTTAAAATACATCAGGTAGGAGAGGTCAACTTTATTGTAAGAGTACTAAGAGCATACCTAAGGTGGAAAAGCAATTTATAGTGGTAGCTGAGCTTTTATTTTTATTTATGAAGGAGAATAAATATTGTCAAGTAGAAATTCTTAGGAACTCTTACTGGTATATCTGAGCTAATTTAGATTATTTAGTAGATCATTTGTTTGACTGACTAATTGGTTCCTATCTGGACCCTTCCCCTGGACTTGTATTCCTTTCTCTTAATTTTGTTTCACCAGGTCAAATTGTGTTTATATCAAAGAAGAAGGAGAAGGAGTCTAGATCTTTTCTGGAGAGTATGCCTACTTGTTGGAACTAGCTTCTGCTCCTGATGGGGAAACATATGCAAAAATCGGGTTTATACAAGTGGACCTAAATGGACCCAAAGTATCATATCCTCATTTGGGACTTTCTGAAGACTGGTCCTACTTAAACAAATTTTTTTCCCTGAATAAAAGTAGGATCTTTTTGTGTCTCAGTATTTTGTACCTTTTAGACTTTACAAGTCCTTTTAGTTGACTATAATTGGGTGATTAACTTACTGGATGGTATTGCTAACCTGTTTTATGTTGGCTGGCTTTTTTATAGCAATATATGTAATTGTACTATTTCTTCTTGTTCTTAAGTATTTAAAGTTTCTGCCTACATACTTATATAGGGGGTTCTTAGTTTAATAAGGAATTTGGCATGCATTGCTACTTTCAGGATGGTTTGTACACAAAGTGGTAAAAACAGTTGTCTTGTAGAAGAGGCACACTGTATACAGAAAAGTAATAAAAAGTGCCTAAAATCAAAGAAACTGAGGGCCAAAAGTAAAAAATAATATGGAAAATCATAAGGGGGTTTGCTTTAAACAATTAAGCATTACTAAGTTTTTTTGAGGCACTTTACCCAAGGAAACAGATTTTCTTGTTTCCTTTTCAGCTTCTATACCAATGGTTCAAATGGGAACAGGGAGTTATCCTTCTGAGAGTGTTGCCTCTATTAAGGACTTGAATTTAACAACATTAGAGTTTAACTCCTCGAATCTAGAAGCATCACCAACTATTAAATTAAGGCATATTCCCGAAGGTATATCTCTGTTTGCCCATGAATGGGAATCATATAATCATACAACCTCAATTCTGGATAAATTTTGGATAACACAAGCTTTGAATGTAATCTCAATTCCTCGTCTTCTCAATTATTCTCATCAGAACATACATCTTCAACTTGTTTGGAATATGTATTAAAATCACCTTTTTTTAACATAAAACTAGCACTAACAAGTGCGCGCAAGACAACATATCTAGTAGGTTTTGCTCAGATTGACACAGAAAATCCTGATAGCCTTGCATCAGTCATCCATGACCTCAGTCATGCTATAGAAAGACTTAAGAAACTAGTCCCTTTAGGATTTGATGACAAGGAATTGGATAAAGTACTATAGGTCTTAAGGTGGTACCTCAGCGTAATTTCACTACTCCAACTATCGAAGCTGGGTTAAATTCTTCACATATTGCATACAATAAGGAATTCTTCAATAATGAAGGGAATTTTTGTTTCTTCTTCTTCTTCTCTCTCCAAACAAATGTTGGAAATAAAAATCTATATTTTGCTAACATGGTAATTCTGGAAAATCTTGGGATGATTAAAGAGGAGATCGCTAACTTAAGGACTAATGTCTTTTTCAATCAAGCAATCTTAAAACAATTGAGGAAAGAAGAACAACAAGATTCTGAGATGTTCTGTTACATCCGTGAGGCAGAACCAACAAAAGAAACTGCTAATAAAGCAATCCAAGTCTCCCTTACAACCTCCTTTAATAAAGAATGTCCCTCAGTACCTTCAGATCTGAAGGAGGGCTCTGAGAACCCTACAGGCCCAAAAGGCATTAGAAAAAAAAACTAGAAAAATCTAAAAAATTAAATAAGGCCAGGAAACCAAAACAAATTAAATTTAAAATCAGTGGTTCAAAGGCACAATCTGTGCCTGGAACAGATAATACAACTAATAATAAAAGGGGGAAAGAACAAGGGGAAGGAAAAAGATCAGCAAAGAATTCTTGATGGGGCAAATTTATATATGCATACTACAGATGCATATCAAGCATGTGAAGATACTGTATATTAGTTGTTTCTAATAATAATGTAGAATTATATTCTACAACTCAGGTGGAAAATTTGGTCCATTGGGAAGTCAAAGGACTTTTGGAAGGCCCAAAATCCGATAACAAAGTAGATGGATTGGAAGGGGAAACTTTAGTAGACACTTCACATAATATACTAACCTCTTTTAATGCATATAACTCAGACTATGACTGCTCAACCAGGAAACTTGTTAAGATGGATAAAATATCGGTTTCATATTTCAGAAAAAGAAGGTAATATCTTTACCTCACGTCCTCCTAATCTAGGTTATTTGGATTACAGAGGTAATCGTGCAAAAGTATCCCATTACTGCACAACACGCATCATTGTGCAGTAGCAGTATACATGTTATTCAGTGGTACCACGCATTTGCGCAGTAGTGGTATACTGTGCTATTGAGAAACTTTTGCGCAATTACCACTGTATGTTTTACTGTAGTTGGGCTCTGAAAAATTAGCTCACACTATTTTGAAAAATAGCATATTTTTTATTGCCATTGGGAATTAAGGTTCTCCCACTGATTACAGTCCCAAAATCTTGTAGTTTAAGTACAGGTGAACCAGAAAGCATCTCACAAAGAAAGACTAAGAAGGAATAATTTTTAAACAATCTAACGGATAACAAGAAGCAATTTTAATAATAGGAGACTTTAATGCAAGAATGTATATAAGTAAGCAATATAAAAGTCTTTACTCTGACTTGACAGAGTTTTTGGATAATTAACTCTCAGGTGAATTGGCTCAGAAATTCCAAAGGCAAAAAATGTAATCTGCGTGGTAGAAATATTTTCCGACTAATGTCGAAAAGTATTTTTTGTCTGCTTAATGGTCATCTTCCTGGTGATTGTGAAGGAGAGTTCACTTGCATGGGCCATTCTGGCTCTTCCATTATAGATCTTGCCTGGGAAAATACCCAGGCATTAAAAATGATTCTTGACTTACAAATATTAAACTGTCCCGAATCTTCTCACGTACCTGTGCTTGTGTCCCTAAGTTCACAGCAATTCTTTATAATGGAGTGTGATTCTCAAGTCAACATGGGTAATTTTGAAAACCTTAATGATGAAGGAATCAGGTTGGATTGGTGAAAATTTGGCACTCTTTACAAAACTCCTTAATCATTCTTCTACTATAAATATTTGCACTGAAATAATAGATTCATGTGTAACCCCCTCCTACAAATTGGGGTTTACTATAATGTCTCCCTGGGATCCCTAATGCCCACAGTTAGGCTTGTGTCCTATCTGTAGTCATTCTGTTAGTCTGCGTGAGAGTGCTTCAGCAAGTCTCCATGCATGTCTCTTTAAGAAATATCCTGTTCTGTGTTAGGAAATTAGTCTGGGCTGGGTCTGGGTAATTAAGGCTTGCAACCAGTCTGTTATATTGCCTCATTCTGCAGTCACTATATGTGCAGAGGGAGGCCTGTTAGGAAATGTGATTATTTGCTGTTTGTTGTGATAATAATGATAGAAGAGTTTATCTAACCTGCTTTCAGTTGCAGCCTGAGCATTCTGAACAAGATCCACCATTTTGGTTCTGGACTTTCAGTGTTGGACCAAGCGAACCTCTGGGGATCTAAAATGAAGACTGTCCCCGGGGGTCCTGTGGTAAGGAAATTCTGTAGTATTTGTAGTTTTAAGTGTTTGGTGCCTAAATAGACCTGGAGGGGAAGACCTTTCTGTGACAGATAGTTCCCTCAGCCAACCAAACCTTTTGGATTACTGGGAAATCCCCAGAACTGCCTGAAGCAGTAGTCAGTCTAGAGTTGGAGGTTGAAGAATGAACAGCTCAGGTTGTAGAGCAGCTGCTCCTAGGAGGAGTATAGTAGAATCATCGAGAAGACTCTGCTGTCCTGCTTGCCACGCTGTCCTGCCTTTGAACTGCCCAATGTAGTAGTCGGACCCTTCCATTTGCCAGCTTAAATCAGCAGCAGAAGAAAGAAGAGAATTGTTGTGGTGACTTTTGGGTTTTGGACTGAAGACTTGCTCCAGAAGTGAACAACCCACATGATGAGTGAGAATAGCCTTGGAGAGAAAGGTTTGTGCATTGAAGCTGTAATTAGCAACCAGACTGAATCCAAACTGTGGCTTACAGAAATAGCTGATTTAAGTGTATTGAATGTGTTTCATGGGTTGTGATTGGGTTCCCCACAATGAATTCTGTTACGCTCGCTGGGGGCTTTTCCAGCCAAAGATCACAGACTTTTACAGAACTGTTAATCCTGCTTGGGCCTTGCCATCTTGACCTAAGCTGCTGCCCCCAGTTCAGAGATCATCTCAGCAAAAGACCCACTTTGGGATTTGGCCCCCTGCTTAACACCATTGAACAGATAGCGACCACCAGCAGGTGAGTCGTGCAGGTCCTGCTTCCCCTGGCCAGCCAAATCAATGCCATGAGGTCTTCATCTCGTCTGTCCTACATCCTGGTCTGGGTAGCATGAGTACAAATCAAGGTAGCTCCCCACAACAACAGCTGCAAATCATTGTGTGCCATCTGATTGTTTTGTTCTGGATTATTGCAAATTGACTGAGCCATCCAAGTTGGGATTACAATTATTTGGGTTGCACGCATGCTAACTCTTTTCCTTTCTAAGGTCCCCAACAACAACTGCAACGCCGGCCACCATGGGCAACGCTTCAGGCTAGCCTGCATAACACACTGGGTACCCAGGTCTGTGGGACTGTTGAACAGGGACTTACAGTGCATGCTGAACAAACTTATGACTAAATCAAGGTGTCAATCATTCTTGTTCATTCCCCCTGAATAAATCAGATTATTTTGTTTTGCGTTTAACCTGGCTAGTATGCATATTATTAGTTGGGTTAGAGTGGTAATGTTTTCTTGTTGCATTGCTGACCTTATTTTCCTGGGAGTCTCCAGAGCAGTTGCAGCTGATCCAGCCCTGTTGGTACGTGCAAGGGGCGTGAGCATATTATTACTGTTATTCAGTGGATGTGAATGTTCTATGGTATTATTGCATAGGCCACTAGAAGGGTTGGTGGGTGGTTATAGTGTCCAGGAGGGTTATACCAAAGCAGTTAAGCTACCTCAATACCATTCTTCCAGGTGAAGGCACCTGTTTACAGAACTCAGGCCCCTCAACCTATGCCTAGCCACACAGGCAGGGTTAGTAGCCCATAGGATAGCACCACCTTGGGGGTTACATCTTGGAGGCACCACTGGGATTTTCACCCTCTAATGGTCAAACATTGAAATTGCAGCCCAGTGAAAAATTGAGACACGAATTTAAATGGAGGCGCTTACTACGCCCAAATGGAAGATTTCTCCCCACAAGCTGGTCATGCACCGCATGATGGGGTGGAGTAAGGCCGAGATGGTAGACCCCTGCCATGCCATGTTACTACTTGATATCTCTGTGGGGACCACTAATGAACTATTGAAGAAACAGTGGGGAAGGTTAAATGTCTGGGAAAGGTTGAAGCACGGTGGTGGGACTCAGATCTATTTGATCAGTCCTTAGTGGCCCTCCTTTCTTGTAGCCTCCCCATAGACCCCAAAGTGGTACCCCCTGTTATCATACCTGAAGAGTCCCAGAAGGGGTGGAGAGTTACTCACTTGCATAGTGACCCATCTTCCCCTGGGAGTCACCAAGGATTGAGGGGTTATAGACAAACTGATGAGACTTCTAGCTACAGAAGGGCAGTCAGCTAAAGAGTTGCTGAAGGCTTTGAAGGATTCAGAGGAGACCACTCCCTTGCAATTTCCTCTGGCCTCTCCATCCACTCCCAGGGCATCCCCTATTGTGACCTCTCCCATTGTGATACCTTCTGTACACCTGGACTCCTATCGCAGGCTCAGATTGTTCTCTGGTGCAGTTCCTGTGCCAGTAGGGGAGGACGACCTAGAAACATGGATGGACTATGCTACTCCACTGGTCCAAGAGTGGCAATGCTCAGAGGGGGAGATGAAAAAGAGACTTATGGAAAGTTTAAGAGGCTCTGCACTGGAAGCTATCCAATTTCTCCAATCCACAAACCCTGAGGCCACTGCAGCTGAGTACCTCTCTGCTTTAGGAGGGTGTTTGGCAGCACCAAGTCTGAGGAAGCCTTAATGTGGAAATTCAAGTCTGCCAAACAGTGGAAGAATGAGAAGTTGTCTGCTTTCATCACTTGGATCGAATGGGCCATGCAGACAGCCCATAGAAAAGGAAGTGTCCCAGCAAGTGAACTGAACCACGTCTGGCTGGATCACATCCTAAAATCTGCACATTATTCTAGTGTGCTCATGCTAAAATTAAAGTTTCAAGACAGAAAAGTGAACCGTCCCAAATACTGCTGGCTTATGAAGGAGATTCAAGAGGATGAGAATGATGAAGATGGGTGGGAACCATATGCTGGGACTGTACACACCCACCCAGCCCCAGACCAACCTGAAGAGACAGAGGAAATTCTTGAGATGGATCTGGTTCGAGAGCTGCTGAAGGAACTGAAAGAGATGAAAGCTAGCTAACAAGCCACAGCTGAAATGACCCAAAACTCTAATTTTTGCCCACCTAAGACTTAGACCAGAGGTGAGAACTCACCTGTAGCTGTGGAGACCAATGCTATTGCCCCTGAACACAGAGCTGAATCCAGACTGGTGGAAGAAATGAGGGAGCTGCAAGCTTTATTGGGGGACCTCATACACACCACCCGAGCTTCTGCCCCCTGGTGGAATAGCGGAGACAGGACCCTGAGCCAAAGCCAAAAGAGGACAGTAGAACTCACTCCTCCAACTGGCACAAAGTTTGGGATGAACCCAGCCAATCCAGTGATCCTAGGGAACAGGTGTTCTGCTACAGGTGTGGAGAAGACAGGCATACCTGACAAAGTTGTAACTCTCTGGAAAACCTGCGGAAAGTCACTACCAGACTGCTTAATCTGGTTCAACAGAGCAATATCAAACCCAAGTTGGGCCCACTACAAAAATCGTTCTCCTCTGAAGCTGCTGTAGGCCAGTCTGCTAAACAGACATCCCTGGATTGGTCTAAAATGGTGGGTCCCTCTATGGAGACTACAGTAACGGTTAATGGCATCTCCACTTGAGCTGTGCTATACAAAGGCTTGCAGGTCAGCATTATATTCCAAGATTGATACGACCAGCACTTACCTGACCTTCCACTCCTACACCTCGAGGGACTGCATGAATGGGGATTGAGTGAGATATCATATCCTTACCAGGGGTATGGATGAATTTGGTTGTCTTTCCTTACTGCTGTGGCTGGTGTAGATGAGCAAGTGGAGACCCTGGCCCTAGTATGCCTGCCGACCGGACTGTATGATGTTGTCCCTTTACTGACTGGTACTAACACCCATATGTTTGGTCAAGTAGCCCAGCTCTGTCAGGAGAAACAAGCTAAATCGATTGGAAGGGCCCTGCACATTCTGGCCTTAGTACACTGGGCCTATGATTAACAGATGCGAACCCAACAGATTGAGAGAAAGATGAACCTGTGGGAGTAGTAAGGAAAAAAGACAAAGACTCACTGGTGTTACCTCCAAATGCTCAGTGTACCATTAGTGGTGAAGTGCACCTGAAAAAAGATGTCAAGAACTAAATTCTTATGCTGAACACCCCAGAAGAGGGGAAACTGCCTGAAGAACTATTGGTCAAGCCTAGCATTCTACCTGCCCAAGCCCATGCCTACACTCAGTGAGCAGTAGTGCAAATTCAGAACATGTCAGATTGAGAAGTTTGGGTGAATCGAGGGTCCACCTTAGCCACTGTATATTGTGTGGCTACTGCTGTGCTGCTCAGCAAGAAGTGCCCTGGAGAGAGCAATGAGGTGACCCCTGACCTGTTTGAGTTTGGCAAGTCCCTGCTTCCTGCAGAATGGAAAGCTAAGATCAGCCAGAAGTTGGCTCAGAGAAAGCCAAGTGTTCTCCTTGAAAGAGTGGGATGTAGGTTGTGTCACAGGGGCTGAGCACTGCATTTGTCTTCATGATGGGAAGCTGTTCAGAGGAAAGTCCCATTGCCTTGCACCTACTGACATTGATGATGTTCGACATCATCTTCAGGAAATGATGGCCACAGGAATCATCCAAGAGTCTTGAAGCCCGTATGCCTCCCCGATCATGGTGGTTAGGAAGAAGAATGGATCGGTGAGGATGTGTGTGGACTACCAGACGTTAAATCAGAAAACTGTCCTGGACCAATACACCATGCCCTGTATCCAGGATGCCCTCAACTGCCTCAACAGAAGCCAGTAGTTCTCTGTACTCGACCTTCGGAGCGGGTATTATTAAATCCTGATAGCCCAGAAGACAGAGAGAAAACAGCCTTCATTTGTCCCTTGGGTTTCTGAGTTTCTACGCATGCCTCAGGGTATTTTGGGAGCACCCGCCACTTTCCAGTGGTTGACAGAGTGAGCTGTGGGAGACATGAACTTACTAGAAGCTCATCTGCTTAAGGTTCTTGACCAATTAGAAGACTTTGGACTAAAATTATCAATAGACAAGTGTTAGTTCTTCCAAAAATCAGTGAAAAATGTTGGTCACATAGTGTCAGCTGATGGGATTCAACCAGACCCAAGCAAATTGGATTCTTTAACCACATGTCCTCAGCCTAATAATCTTAAGGAACTGCAAAAGTCATCAAAGTCATCCGCCCTTGCTCAGTTTAACTTAAAGTTACCCACCTACCAACAAAAGGTATAAGAAAAGCGCAGTTAAAGAGGATGAAAAGGTCTACTTTCTGACTAATGAACTGTTTGGAGCTAGGTGGACTGCTAAGTGTGAAGGGGCCTTCTATGATATCATTCATCAACTACTCACCCATGTGCCTGTGCTTGCCTACGCAGATTCCTCTAGACACTATGTGTAGCACATGGACGCCAGTTTGAGGGGACTTGGTGCTGTTCTTTATCAAGAATATGAGGAAGGGTTGCTCCCAGTGGTGTTTGCTAGTCGGAGTCTAGCCCTATCTGAGAAGAACTACCCAGTGCACAAACTTGAATTCCTTGCATTGAAGTGGGCCGTGGTAGACCAATTTCATGAATATCTTTATGGTGCAAAGATCCTAGTGAAAATGGACAACAATCCCCTCACCTATGTCCAGACGTCAGCTATGTTGGATGCCACAGGGCATCACTGGTTATCTGCATGTCCACTTACTATTATTCAGTAGAATATAGACCGGGCCTGAACCACACTGATGCTGATGCGCTTTTCAGAAGACCTGAATCTAATGCAAACTGGGTGAAAATGTCTGAACAGTCTGTCAAAGCCCTCTGTCAAAAATTTAATAAGGATGAGCATCCCTCTCCAGAAACAGTTGACTGCCTGCTAGACTGCTTAGGTCCTCCTGACACTTGTGTCCCTGCGGCCTACTGCCACATGGCTGCCTTAGATCTTAGCAAATTGCCTCAACTCACCTCTGATAACATACAGTGGGCTCAAGCTCAAGACCCCATGATCAAACCAGTACTGGATGCCATTCATGCTGGAAAAGATGTGTCCAAACTTCATTCTTTAGATTCATAAACTGCCTTGCTGTTCAGGGAGGGGCCTAGACCGAAGTTACATAACTAATTACTTTATAGAGAGACCACAGATCAACAAGGGCAAGTCATCAAGCAGCAATTAGTGTTCCCTACAGCTTTCAAATGAGTGGTGCTGTGTACCCTTCATGACCAAATGGGGCATCTAGACTGTGATCGAACTACTGACTTGGCCCGTGCTCACTTCTACTGGCCAAAGATGGGAGCTGACATAGAGACTCACATTAAAACTTGCAGTCGATGTCTACAGAGGAAAGCTCAGCCCCAGAGGGCCACCCCCTTAGTCAATATCTCCAGTACTGCACCCATGGAGCTTCTGTGTATTGATTTCTTGTGTCTCGAACCAGATCAAAAGAACATTGGTAATGTGCTAGTTGTTACAGATCATTTTACTCGTTATGCCCAGGCATACCCAACGAAGGAACAGAAAGCATCCACAATGGCAAAGGTCCTCATTGAAAAGTTCTTTGTCCATTATGATGCCCCTCAGAGAATTCACTCCGATCAAGGGAGAAACTTTGAAAGCCACTTGACCAAGGAAATGTTCTCACTCTGAGGAGTTCAAAAGTCTCGAACTACCCCCATCACCCCCAGGAGGATCCACAACCTGAAAGATTTAACCGAACTATACTAGATATGCTGGGCACCCTTCATCCTCAGGACAAGTCCAAATGGAGCTAGCAGATAAGCACCTTGGCACACGCCTATAACTGTACCAAAAGTGATGCCACAGAGTTCTCCCCCTACTGCCTGATGTTTGGTCGGGAAGCCCGGTTGCCAGTAGACATCTGTTTCAGAGTGTCCTGTGTTGGAGTCAGAGCTGAAAATCACTTTCAGTATGTTCAAAAGTTAAAGGCCCAGTTAAACCATGCCTACCAACTAGCACACACCATGGCAGCAAAGAGGAATCTAGCAAATAAAGAAAAGCACAACAAATGTGTCAAGGCCCAAGAACTGCAACCTGGAGACCATGTTTTGTTAAGAAACTTAGGACTGCATGGAAAACATAAAACTGCAGATAGGTGGCATCACACCCCCTACATTGTTGTTAGCAAGCTGGAGGATCTGCCAGTCTATAAAGTGCATCCAGAAAATGACCAACGAGTTGTCGAGACAATGCAGAGGAATCATTTGCTGCCCATTGGTCAAATCATCATCGATTCTGCACCACAAGACACTGCCCCTCCTGGGCCTGTAACCAGAGCTGCAGCTGAAAAGAAACAGCTAACCCCTTCTCCAGTTGTTAAAGGATACCTAAACAAGCAGTTTTTTTAAAACTACAAACTCCAAAATCTGGCTTCATAGTGAGGTAAAGTAAAGGCTACTATTTACATTTATGCTAAAACTACATTTATCTAAGTAACATAAATGAAGTTTCATAGCTTTTGGAAAATATAAACATCAGCCTTTCACTTACAAAAAACAGCCTTGCCTTCTCCCTAAGATGTCTGCCAACTGTGTTAAGTGATGAGTCATGATGACATCATCAGAGCCAGAGAACAATATATATTCCTATAGGCTAACTAGTTCTTCTTTCCCTCTTTGCTTTGAATTGTTTTACCAGAATGATCAACACCATGTGTTAACATGTGGATTATTTTGATCAGTACACGTTAGGTTATGATTTTGTTAATTTTATTTACTTTAACTTGCTGCAAATGTTTTGCAGTCTAGCAGACTTTCTCTTTGGCAAACTGTAGAACAGTACAACACTTCAAATACCTGATGATCTATTGGTTATGTGATGCCCTGATTTTTTTTTTGTTGTTAACCAGGAGAGACACACTATGCTGAAACCTTGTTTACAGATGTGGCCTGGCAGCACAAGGAAGTTAAGTGACTTGCTTAGGGTCACACAGCGAAGTACCAGTCTGGTCCAATTCCAAAACTCATGCATTCTTGTTAATCCACAAAAAAAGCTTCTTTTGTATTCTTTTTCCACGTGAAATCCCTGCACTTAGCCTGGTTTCTGTTGAAAACCTTACCATCCATACCATGTCCTTAGTACTGCCTGGGGCTGCATATCAACTTGCAGTCTCATGAAGAGAATCATCACACCTCAGTCTGTAATCATATACCTCAGAGTGTTGTGAATACCTACACTGATACGGATCATTAGCTGGCACTGTTAAAAAATACCTCCCAAATCACATTTAAGTCCACTTTTTCAATGTTTGACTTCTGCTCCCACAGTAAACACTGAGTGGATCACCACCCTTCTGCACAGTGAAGGCAGTATGTACAGTTCCCCTGTTGTGGTTTTGTCCCGCCTCATTAACCAACAATTGGGTCTTTGTGGAGGGCCAAGCAATAAGCCTCTGGACTCACCAGAAAAAACTGCTGTTCATGCCCTCGTAAGGGCTGTACTTACTATGGATAACAATATTATTAGCAGGAGAGGCAAACTAATGCCTTGAGCTAATCCACCAGACTTCCAGTGTCAGTCTACTCCTTTACCTATGATCTGCAGAACCCCGCAGGACAGTTCCCTGCAAATCTTCTTCCATACTTTTTAGTGCCCTACTCCACAATGTGAGCTGGTTGGCTACCACCCTTCTAAATCTTGAATGATCTATACCTAGCTCCCTCAACACTGTCCTAACAAATGTCAACAACCCCCCAACCTGAGGGTAATCTCCCTACACTGAATTCAAGTAACACTTTAAGTGCAGCCCTGCCACTGAGTATTTGTCATTGCTGGCTGCTGTCATTCACAGTCAGATAGTGATCATGGTGCTGGCAGCCCTACATTTCAGATCTCACAATGATCTGCTGAACATCCCCCTTCCTGTCTTCCCTAACCTGAATTTAGCTGTACCCTGCTGAAATGGCCTCTTCAGTCCCTCTCTGGCATTCATTCTTCTCTTCTGCTCCCCACACCAAAAACTGATAAGCTTACTACCTTCTGCATCATGAATGCGGTTAGTACAGTCTCCAATGTCATTTTTACATATTAATAATAAACATGATCTTCTGGTAAGCCAGACTGATAGCAGCAGGGAACAAGGGGAAACATAAGCATTCCTACACATATAAGATCTAATCCACCTATAATTAGATACTATTAAATGACATGACTAATGATGTGCACACCCATCATTTAATAGTGCTTAATCAAAGGTAGCCTAGATCTTTTAAGAATAGGAAAGCCTATAATTCTGCTTGTCCCCTGCTGCTATCAGCCTGACTTACTGGAAAGATTTGTTTATTTTTGATATATCAAAAAACCTGGGAACTGTACTACCTACATTCATGATACACAAGGGTGATGAGCTCATCCGTTTTTGGTGTGGGGGGGGGAAGTAGTGAGAATGAATACCAGAGGGGGACTGAGAAGGCCATTCCTGCAAGGCACTGCTGTATTCAGGAAAGGGGGAAGACAGAAGGAGAGAAATATGAGCAGATCACTGTGAGAAATAAGATGTGGGGCTGCCGGCTTCATGATCACTACCTGACCCTGTTGTCCTGGCCAACATTCCCCTTCCCATAAAACCAGTTCATGCAATTGTCCAAGGCTGTGTGTGGGTATTAATGTGCGAACTGACTGCCACTACACATTCAGTCACTTCACTACCAGTCTAACATTGCTTGTAAGGCACTTTGGGATGCAATGTGTATGAAAGCACTGTATAAATACTGATTTTTCTTATTATCATTTCCCATGGATAAAGACGAGAAGACAAGACAAGCATATTTTTGATTTCCAAGACAGTATGAACTCTGGCATTGGACTACAGAAGAACTTTGCTACAAACAAGTGGTGGATTTATGGGGTGGTGAAGGGTGCGTCTGTAACCCCCCCATTGTAAAGTATTCACCTGCTGCTGCTGCATTTCACTTTGTTGAAGAAGTCTGATTTATTTATTGTACAAATGTTTACATTCAAAAATATGGATTACATTTGTAGTTTCAGTCAAAAACGTACTAGAAAAGCATAATAGCAGAAAATATAAAGGCTTCATTAAAATGTTAAAAAGTGCATATCAAGTATGCACACATTCCCAGCACACACACACCCCACACCCCCATTGTAGCATCCTGGATCCACCGTAACCACTAGACCACCAGGTTATTCAAGATTTGTACTGCACTGTGGTTTGCCAAAGAGAAAGTCGGTTAGATTAAAACACAATTTCAGCTTGTTAAAGTAAACATAATGAACAGAACCATAGCCTAACATGCGTATTAATATAAATAATGCACATGGTTTTGACCACTTTGGTGAAACAATTCTATACAAAGGGAAAAAGAACTAATTAGCACTATAGAGAGCCATAGAGCTCTCTGACTTTGGCTCCGATGATATTATCACTTAACACATTTGGCGGTCATTTTAAGAAGCAGGTAAGACAGTTTTTTTTTAAAATTGGAATGCTGATTTTACGTTTTTCAAATACTTTGAAACCACATTTAGGTAACTTATATAAATGTAGTGTTAGCATTAACAAATTCAACAGCCTTTCCTTTAGTCCGGTTTGAGGTCAGATTTTTGAACAGTTTGTTGTCAAATTGTTGTTTAGATATCCTTTAAGTATTCAAGGTTTTCCCCCAGGCAGGCGCAAAATTATATTGATTGCCAGTCTGAATCTGATGACAGTGAGTGTGAAGCACCCTATTGCCCCTCTTATGAAACACAGAAACATAGACTTTGATGGCAGATAAGGACCGCTTGGCCCACCTAGTCTGCCCATTTCCCTACCTAATGGATAAGCTGCAGATCCTAGTTAATCAACAGTCTACTTTCCCCTACCCCCCACTAGAATTGCCTATGTCTGTCCCATGCATTCTTGAATTCCTCCGCTGTTTTTGACTCCACAATCTCCTCAGAAAGGCTGTTCCATGCATCCACAACCCTCTCTGTGAAAAAGTACTTCCTCACATTACCTCTGAGCCATCCCCCTCTATCTTCAAATTGTGCACTCTTGTTCTCGCACATCTCTTTTTCTGAAAGAAGCTACCGTCTTGGGCTTTGTTGATTCCCTTAAAGTACTTGAAAGTTTCTATCATGACCCCCCTTTCCCTCCTTTCCTCGAGGGTATACATATTAAACTCCTTTAGTCTCTCTTCGTATGTCTTCTGGTGCAGACCCTGCACCATTTTGGTTGCCCTCCTCTAAACAGCCTCCACCCTATGTCTTTGCTGAGATGGAGTCTCCAGAACTTGGGTCTCACCAACTGTCTGTACAGAGGGATAACAACTTCCTGTTTTCTACTGGTGATGCCTCTCCCTATGCATCACAGTATCTCCCCCAGCCCCTCCTTACTGCCCTCTCACATTGCTTGCCCACCTTGAGGTCATCGGATATAACTACCCCAAGGTCCTTTTCCACTTTTGTTGTTGTCAGTATCTCACCCCCATAGTGTACTTTTCACCTGAGTTTTTGTTTCCCAGGTGCATTACTTTGCACTTCTTTGCATTGAATCTAAGGTGCTGTACATTTGACCATTCCTCCAACCTTGCCAAGTCCCTTCTCATCCTTTCCACCCCACCTTGTGCATCAACTCTGTTGAAGATCTTTGTGTCGTCTGCAAAGAGACATAGTTTTCCTCTCAGTCCCTCTGCAATGTCACATAAAGACATTAAAAAGAACCGGCCCCAATACTGAACCCTGCGGTACCCCACTAATAATCCCTATTTCTTCATTGTGGACTCCGTTTACTATTACCCTCTGCATCCTGTTGTTCAGCCAAATTTCTTACCCAGGCTACCACCCTGGGACCCACTCCCAGGCTGGACAAATTTGTTCATTAATCTTTTGTGTAGGACTGTGTCAAATGCCTTGCTAAAGTCTAGGTAGGCCATGTCCACAGTATATTATTTCTACCTCATGTGAGCATATTATTAGCTTAAGTCATTAATTACAAGTTATTGAAATTGTGGGTTTTGGTTAATGTAAATCCAGGTGCAGGGTGACTGGATGAAAAGGTGGGTAGGTACAGCATCCCAGGGGGTTGTACCGCTAAAATATTCAGACCCATTTATAAATTTCCTCTGGGTGGAGGCACTGCAGTAATTGTTTATATCTTTGGGAAAGAATCCTAGCTATATCAGAAACAGGATCCAGGCCCCTCAGCCTTGATTAGGTTTACAAGGCAGTGGTGGTAGCCCACTGGTACACAGCGCCCGGGTTACACAATGTTAGACACCAACTGTGTTTTTTTTTTTTTTAATCAAGAGCAGAAGAGCTCTCCTGGACATTATTTTGATGGATTATCTGTGTTTATCTGGGACAATACAGCCAAAATTCAGTGGTAGCCATCCTAAACTTCCGTCTTACTGTGGTATGTCATTAGCTTAAACATGCCCTTATTTTATTTAGGGAAGTACAGTAGCTGCAGATTTTCTAATTGCCTGTGATCTTAGTGATAAAATGTGAATACTGTTTTGCAGTGCCACAAGTTCTGAGGTAAAAGGGAAGACTGGAAGGGTTACCACTGTAAATCATTTTCTGTGTCCCATCTACCATGTGGGATAGATAAAAGTAAGTACTGTGTCTGCTCTGGGAAAACAAATTTGGGGTTATCCCTTCAAATACCCATATTACCCAGTGCTAGCCAAAATCATTAAATCCAGGGTCATCCAGAAATTATCCAAGTGACTGTAGTACAGATGTTGTTAAAGAGCAACTAACACATTTCTGGCAGGCAACTCACACTAAGGAGTTGCCTGCCCCCGGAGCTAATTAAGCCCAGTTTTGAATTTTTTGGTTAGTAATAAAATAGTTACTTCCAGTGTTATGCCTGGCTCATAACCTCTGTGTGCAAGCCAAGTGGCCACTGAACCTTGCAGCCCTGCCCCTAAAAATGACGTGAAGTAGGGGATGGGGCTACAGGCACAGAAACAATGGAATTGGGGGGGTCCTCTGAACATGCATATACTGTAGTTTCTTTGCTACCAGTCATACATGTATGGGGTTAATATATGATACATATTACAGCTCCATACATATATGACTGGTGTATTCATCCACACCATTGCATGCTGGTGACTGGGAAGAAAACTGAAGGAAAATGCCCATGTCAGACCCAGTGCCCCCCCGGCAGGCCCATACATGAGTGACGTGACAGGCCACCCACCACCATGTGTGGCCTTGAGTAATTAGTCTATGACCAGTAAGTCCATGAAGCAGTCAGTGACAGGTCTGGGGGATGCCAAAGGACTAGGGGTCAGAGGCACAGAAACAAAGTATGTAAAAAAAAAAGCATATACAGGCTTGTAATCACAAATTTATGCCACCTATATCTCGGCTGTTTCTTGCGAATTTTCACAGAACTTTTGAAAGCGTAATCTGCAGTCTAGAATCACCAGACATGGCAAGTTCAGCGATATTTGGAATAGTGTTTTTATGCTACAGATGAGCCAACAATTGTAAGATTAAGTGTACGGTTTGGGGGTAGTGGGCAACACTCGCCATGCTCCCCCCTTCCCCACTGAGAGCTACATTTTTCTCTTGCCTCATCCTGAGTGTGGAGGCAGGAGTTCCCAGGGTGGCAGAACAGTGAGCAGTGATGAGGGTCAGGGCCCAAGTGTACCTGAGTCAACCTGTGCAGGGCAAGATTCTTTCATTTTTCTGGTCCCACTCCCTTGGGATGCGAGCACTCTGAGCCTATGAGTCAACATGCACAGCATACAGAGTGTAGCTCCACCAAGGTCCAGCCTTCCTACTAGTTGCCACTGCACTACCACCCATGGTCACCTAGGTGGCAGTGTTGAGTGGTCACAGTAACACTCCCTCCTTGGAGGAAGACAGAGTCCCCAGGAAGCTACGCCCCCCCGGCTGGCCCCCCGATGATTCAAGCTTGTTCCTAAACTCAGGTCGCCGGCATCATGAGATGTAGTACCACTGCTGCACTGACAGGCCAACACCACTGAGCACTACTTAGGTGCACATGCCTCAAGCATCCTCCATACTACTCGTTTCTTTGCTGCAGCCATGCAGCTGCCATCTTTCCTGCCTGCTCTTCCTTTACCTGTGTTTACTGCACAACTGCAGCCCAGAGATTGCCATTGCTCCATGTTGGATGCTTCTTCCTGGGTTGCTGTTCTTTGGCTGGCTGGCTGAGGTTTCCCACATGGCTTCCATTTCCTTGCTGGTGCTTATGCTGTGCTGCTCCCTGGATCCCATTTCCCCTGCCACCTCCTCACTGCCATGCTGGGTGGCTGCTGCCTTCTCTGCTTTGTTCTAGCTTCCTATGTAATCATGTGCCCCCCGCATGCTCAGGAGTTCTGCTTGCCCATGCAGCACTTGCACTGATGGGGCTCCATTCCTGACTTCGCTTGGTTCCTCTCTGTCCACATCACTCCCCCGTGGGTGCATGCAACCACTGTGTTTTCTTGCTTCCTGCTTTTTTGGGTACAGAGCTTATTTCCTGATCCTGTCAGCTGCTTCCCTCCCAGCTTGTCTTTTGATCCCTGCATCTGCTCACCTTTTGCTTTGTCCAACCTGTGTCTGTAACTCCCTGTCTGCTTGTTTGGTGTTGCCCCGTTCCTGCTGCCTTAAGGCCCTGTTGCATGTGTGTGTGGGGGGGATCTCATTCTGTTCATTCCTGCTGTATGCTTCCTTTCCCTGGGGAGGCTGTCTGGTGACTGTCTCTGCCCCTTCCATTTTGTTTTATTCATTGCTGGGGGATGTTTACTGTAGTGTTGCTCAGACAGTGCCCCCGTGGATCTGACTGTGCTCCATCAAATGGCGGCACTATCCGGGTGAGATCCAGTCTGGGATCTGGCCAAATTCATAGGTCAGATCCCAGCTCGGATCCCATATTATCCAATGCAGGATCCAGGGATCCAGATCCCAGCACCAGATTCAAGGATCCAGCACCTGATCCATGGATCTTTCATCAGATCCCTAGATCTGGCATCAGATAATGCAGGATCTGACCTGGATCCGGGGGGTCAGATCCATGGCAGGATAGCTGCCACTATCTGATGGATCCACTATCCTGCCAAAACGGCAGGTATTTGGTGGATCCGGATTGCTCAGGATACTATCCGAGCAACACTAGTTTACTGGGCTGCTGCTCCCTCCTGCCCCCTGTCTACCTGCCTCTGGGATGCTCCTAGCTGTTTCTCTGGCTGGGCTTCACTTCTTGCTCTTTTGTGCCTTTTGTCACTGGTGGCTCTGTGGCCTCCTTTACACTCTGACATGTATCTAACCTCTGCCCCTCAAGTGCTCAGTAGGCATTTGTCTCTCACATCATACTGCTCCACTCAGTAAAGTTTTAGCAATGGTGAAGGTAACCTGCAATCGTGGCTGAGCTTGCTCCAAGCATTCTGTGGGCCTGTGCTTCACTGCTCCACAACTCCCACCAGCTACCCTGGGTAGCTGTCAAGCCCTCTCCTTGGGGCTCACTTTTACCCTTACCATCTACCATTCCTACTTTACCTGCTAATTTCAGGTAAATGCATCAGCAACCATTAATGGGCACACTCCCCAACATCATATGGGCACATGTCCATGGAACAATCAGGCAATCACCACCCTCTGCCCCTCAAATGCTCAGTATGCTTTCTCCCTCTATGGTTTTGTACTGCATCTATCCAGTCCCTCGAGGGATTGGTTTCTTATACCCATTAGCATCATCAGGGGTGTTTTGTGTTGTCGAGACTGATGCAGAAGTCTTCAGTCTTCTCCTTTTCCTTGGGTTGTTGCTAAACCCAGCATTCCTTAGTATAGCAATCACTATGCTTCCAGAGGATAAGCTCCCACTTCAATGCAGGTGGAAGTCCTTCATGTCAGAAATAAAAGATAATCTGCTCCTTAGTTTGATGCAGCATGTCACAGGTCTAACTTCACACTCTAGTCACTAGGTTCCCATTTACCAGGAGGGATGGTGACCTGAAGCTTTGGATCTCCAGATGTTTCCTCCACTGGATTTTTTTTTGCACTCCTCCATGCTGGCAGTCATTAAAATAGGGAGTTTAGTTGGTGTTTGATTTACTATTATTCTGCTAGAAGGATTGGAACTTGGAAGGTGGCTCCTCTTCCCTGCATTTATCATTCAGTGCTGTGGTCTTGCCTCTCTCTCTCTCTTTAGTGGAAGCCACTGTTCTGACAGTTCTATACATGTGTTTGGCTTCCACATGTTGAGATTCTTTCCTAAGGTACATTTAGCCAAAGGATTTGCCATCCTGCAACATTTCTAGGGGTAGAAACTTCCCTCAAGAGAGTTCCTGTGCCTTCAGTACCGAGAAAGGGTGGTAGTTCCCTGCAAACAGAGTGCCCAAAAGGCCACATAGATAACCTTTCCATACAGTAGCATAAGCACCATACCACATCACACAAGTGCAACAATCCAGGCAATCAACTGCACTAGTTTCTCCACACTAAGTTGCCTGCTGAAGCAGTGAAGTGCAAGGCTAAGCCTGGGATTCAGTGGGGCAGTGGGCAACACTTGCCACACCCCTCACTGAGCACTGCGCACGAGCTCATGCACCAAGCATCCTCTGGATTCTTATTTCTTTACTTCCGCAACTCCCCCCCCCATGGCTCTCCTCTCCATCTGGGCTTCTTCCCTAAAGTACCATTGGACCTACCCTTCTGCAGCGCCTCAGGGAGTGGAACCCTCCTCAAGAGGGTTCCTGTGCCTTCTGTACCTTGAAAGGGTGGTAGTTTCTTGCAAACAAAGAATCCAAAAGGTCACATTTATTTTTATTTAGTTAGAAGTTGGTGACTGGGAAAGGCACACTGAGCCGAGGTTCATTTCCAGGATTGTCCTGTGGGGGAGTAGGATACAATACAGGTAAAATATAACATTACAACAAAAACGTCATAGTACAAATAAAATATATACAATACTATCTACAAAACTCTGATATAAAAATCAAAGGAACAAGACCTTGGCACAGCTCATCAGGGGATTAAGTGTAGATAAAGAGCATTTGGGCAGGAACAGGGAGCAATCTGGCAAGAGTTTAAGCAGGCGCTTGAAGGCAGAAAGAGAGGTAGCTTGGCGAAGAGTAGGTGAAAATTGGTTCCAGAGGGAAGGGAGACAGTAGGAGATGGACTGACCAGAGGTAGAGTGGGGGTGTGGAAGGGAGAAGGAGCAGGAATCCCTGGAGCGGAGAGGGTAGGAGGAGGGAAGGGCGGGGGACAGAAGGAAGGAGAGGTAAGAAAAGAGAGAACCAAACCAGTACTTAGCAGTTAGGGCCAAAGAGTGGATTTGGTGATGGTGGGTGGGGAATGGATAGAGAGGTATAAAGGGAGCAATAATGTGTGCAGAAAGGGGAACTTGAGGCAAATCAGCAAAAGACATGTGGGAGGGTGTCTAATTTGGCCAGGGAGGAGGCAGGGGCAGAGCCATAGACAGTGTCTGCATAGTCGATAACAGGGAGAATACATTTAATTACCAGCTCCAAGCAAACAGACACGGAGAGACAAACTTTATTACGTACAGTACTCCTAGCTTAGGGCAGAGTCTGAAGTGGAGGGAGTCTATATGGATGGAAAAGTTAAGACTGTCATTTAGCCAGACTCTGAAGTATTTGAATGCAGGGACTGCTTTGAGAGGTGAGTTTTCCAGGGTCACGAATACAGGAGGAGACGGGAGCTTGACCAGTTTTTGTCTAGTCCAAAAAGTCATTGTAACAGTTTTTTGGTGTTGACTCTTAGTTGGTTTGTCTTGAAACAGCTAAGCACATTGTTAATATCGAGCTGGAGCAGGGCCTCCACGTCGGTAGTAGAAGGACCAGAGGTGTAGATGATAGTATCATCAGCATACATGTGGAGCTGAGAGGTTGAGCAGACTGTGGGGAGGTGGCTGATGAAGAAAGAGAACATCACTGGGCCCAGGATGGAGTCTTGGGGGAACCCAGCCTGGATGGGGAGCAGGGAAGATGGGGTGGAACCCATCTGGACTGACTGGAGCTGGTTCGTGAGGTATGATCTGAACCAGTTAACTGTTGGTGCCACCAGGCCAACTGAGCACAGCTTGTTTAGTAGGAGCGAATGGGATACCGAGTTGAAAGCTTTCACCAGGTCTGTGAAGATGGCTGCAGTGCTGTGCCCAAGGTCTATCCCTATGAGGACTGAGTCTGTGACATGCAATAAGGAGGAGGAGGTTGTGGAGTGACCCATCCTAAATCCAGCATGGACAGGGGACAGGTGTCAGAGGCAGAGAGGAATTCAGCAAGTCTATTGCAGACTAGGGACTTCTGAAGTTTGGCTAAGGAAGGGAGGAGGAATAAGGGACGTAGGTTCCAAGGGAGGCTGGGTCACCAGTTTTGTGGAGAGGCAGGACCTTCACCTCTTTCCAGGCCAGAGGGACCTTACCAGAGGAGAGGGAAAGATTCTGGAGGTGCGTGAGAAGGAGAGCAATGGCTGGGGCAGGCAACAGACACAGGTCTTTGAAGTCCAGGGCACCTGCTCACTCTTTCTCTCTTAAAGTCTCTCTCTCTCTCTCTCTGCTTTAAATCAGCTTCCACCTTTTCTCTGACTTACTCACAGTTCCTGGAAGCTTCTTTCCCAGCTCAGATTGCTCTCTCAGTCCCAAATGGTTGCAGGATGGCTGCAGCATATGTCTCCACTAACACAACAAGCTCCAAACGGATGCCTGGAACGGTTGGCTCAAAATGCCCAGCTTCTCCAAGCAGCAAGAATTCTTCTATACTATTTCTCTGACAAACTCCGCTTTTCTCCAAATTAAGCCCTGTGAAAGGTCTTAGAAGTTTTGTTATGTAGCACAGAGCCCTCCTGACTCAGTCAGAGCCCAGCCACAGACTGCCCCCACAGCCCAAAGTCACTGGGATTTCTCTTGAGAACCCCTTCCCTCTGATTGGCTGCCTCCAGTTATCAATCACAACATTTAGTCCTCTTGGATTATTGATTTGTTATGTCGCTTGGTACTGGAAAATAGTTAACACCTTCTCCCAGGAGTTGTTTCTCACAGTTCTGGGCACCTAATAATTTTTTCAGCTGTCTTCAGGGGTCAAATTACCCAAAACATGGCTGCTCCCCCACAGTTCCCACAGCAGTCTCCACAGTGTCCTCCTTTCATGTCACTACTACAGCCCAACAAACATTTTATGTGGAACCCCTAGGTGGCACTATCCCAAGGGCTACTACCCCTGCCTGCTTGGCTAGTAGCAGGGTAAGGGGCCTGGGTAATGAAACGGGTGCCTCTACCTGAAGGTCAGGGTTGTTAGTGGTCAAGCTAACCTGGACACAGCCCTCCAGGACACTGTAACTCCCCCCCTTTCCCTTCTAGTGGTCTGAACAATATACAATAATTACTTTCACGATGGCCCTTATTCACCAGGCAATTACCCACACTGTTTGCACTTACCACCAGTGCTGGTTCCTCTAGCTTGACCCTGGGGATCCCCTGTAAAACAAGGTTAAGTATAGCAAAAAGCAACAGTACAATACTTATGGCACAAACTGGAACCACAGTCAGGTTAAATGCAAACAAAGTTAAATCTGATTTATTCAGGGGACTTGAACAAGGGACAGGTGTAATCAGGTTGATTTGCTTAAAAGCTACAGTAAATTAATCAGACAGTTATGCATGCAGTTCAGAGTCCCTATACAGTCACACAATCTTGGTACCCAGGTAGGAAAATGGTGGGCTAGCCAGGAACGTTGCAGCTGGTTGGGGCCCTGTGATGGAAGAAAGCAACATGCACAACACACAGTATTTGTAATGCGGAGCCGAAGGGCTCAGTTCGTGAAAGAAAAGGCAGCAAGACAATCAGATGACAACAATTTTAGACTTAGCTGTTGTTGCAAGGAGCTACCCTGATGTTTACTCACGATACCCAATACTGGACACAGGCAGGACAAAATCAAGACTGCAGGCTGTTGAGCTGGAGTGCCCAGTGAAGCAGGGCCCACACGAATTACCGAGGAGTCATTCCTGTTCAAGGTATTGAGCAGGGAGCTGATCCCCAAGCCGGTCTGTCATCGCTGACTTTCTCTGTGTAGCAGGTATTCTGGCTAGGCCAGTGTAGCAAGGCCCAGGCAAATGGAAATGGATACAGATTCAGTCCGTGGAGCTGGATACAGCCGCCAGCAAGCAAAACACAGTTCAGACACACAGTGGGGAACCAAATCACGACTCACTATAAGCACATAGCACATTCACATGTAAGGAAATTCCACTGTACCAGGCAAATGGCTCTTCAGTCGCAATTACAGAGTCTCTGCACAATCCGGGAGTTCAGAGGTAGCTGGAAGTCCTGATAGGCCGATCGCATTCAGCACATCTTCAGTCTTCTTCAGGTTAAAGCCTGGTCACAATTTAGTGGCTTAATTCGCTCTCCAAATTCGGATTCAGTCCAAAAAAAAAGCACAAGTTCCCTCTCAGGAACAACAGGCAGGCATGCAGGCCAAACTCAGGCCCTTCCACGGTTTTCCCATGCGAATCCACTATGGATTGCTGCTCAAACTATCTCGAGCTGTTACTTCTTCACTTCCCAACTCAGATCTAACTGAAACTGCAAGCAGTGTGGGACTTTCCCCAAGATCCAAAAGGTTCAGTTGTCTGATCTGTTGGTCAGCCACAGCAAGGGCTCCCCCTCCAGGTTATTTTAGGCACCAAAAGTCCAAAACTACAATTCCTACAAGTTTTGCCCCACAAAGCCCCTGTAGGCAGGCTCCATTTTAGAGTTTCAAATGTACTGACTGGCCCATTCTGCAGTCCAGGACCAAGATGATGGAAATAAACAGAATTGTCCGTGCTGCAAAGAAGGCAGATTAGAACAAATTGCAATATTATTACTACTCTAACAAATGATCAGCAAACAACTACATCTTCTAACAGAGCTCCTTCTCAGATTAATTATGACTGCAGTCCAGGCAGCTCTTAAAGAGACAGTACATAGATGCTATACAGGCACTCTCTGGCAGTACATTTAAACTGCTAAAACGCAGAACACCAGTCTGGCAGTGAGCATTTAGGCAAGCTCAAGGAAGACTTTTCAGGAATCTCCACTTGTAGGGGGTTACATATGGACATATTTGCCCCCTCATTTAATAACTGACACTGCTCTTTGGCAAGTGACCCCACACTCATAGATTTTGACTGTGGCATTCGCCCATCACTAGCTCCAATAGCTCTAGTCCCCTGGAGTGGCAGTCGGGCTCATTACTATTCATGGGCCAGAATAAATATTTAAAATTCCCTGTTTCACCAGTGCTTGCCTGCGCTGTCCAAAAACTATTTGGCTGCTCCTCAATCACCTCTTCCAGATGTCCAACCCCCATTTAGCTGTGCAAGGGGATCAAGATCACTGGGGAAGCATTTAATTGGCTGCTGGATCAGCCGAAACACCAGGCGCTTCCGCGCATGCACGGAGTGGCAGACCTCCTTGAAAACAACACCAAGGTCACCGGTCCCACTGTTAAACTCCCACAGCCCCATTCTAGGCTGAAACACAGTGCGGAAGCCCATGGAGGTGGAGCAATGAACTTAAACCCCAACATGGGGATTACATCTGTGGAAAGGATCATCCTGTCCTTGATACCCTCTCTATATCACAGATATACATATTAAACAGGAGTGATCCCAGGACTGACCTCGGCAGTACCCAACTAGTCACTGCTCTGTCCTCAGTGAATTTACCATTTGGGATAGCCCTATGGGTTCTGGCAACCAGTTTTTTACTCATCTAGTTATTTCTTCCTTTATCCCCAGATCACTCACTTTCTGACGCAGTCTTCTATGTGACACCAAGTCAAAGGCTTTGCTAAAATCCACATATAGTATCTCCATTGCCTATCCCCTCTCAGCCATATGTATCAGTACACTAAAAAAGTCAATTTAGTTTGTCTGACTCAACCAGCCCTTAGTGAATCCATACAGGTTCCAATCCATTAAGACTCTTTCCTCTAAGAATGCGACTATCCCCCCTTTTTATAATTGTCCCCAGAGTTCAAGGCTGAATTGGTGAACTATCTACATCTATAATAGTGTGATTTACTTTAGTTTGTTTACCAGATAAATTACACTGGTACATTAAGTACCTTTATGTGGTGAAGGATTAGAGGCTTAGAATAGAATGTTAAGAGAGGCACAAGCCATATATAACCACATATAACCGAGGCCCACCTAGCCATCGCTAGAGGCAACCTGCTGCCTCTACTCAACTCTTGCTCGCCCATTTACACTGCTATGTCCTCATCTTTATTCGCCCAACTAGTTCCCACTTACAATGCTATCTGTCGCTTTGTCCTCCTAGCCCCATTCTCTACTCACCACTGCTCACTGTATCAGTCCCTAGGCTGGCTCCCTCTTCAAGGTTGCTTTGACCTTGCCATGGGTAATTTAGTAGATTGCTCACTTAGGAACTCTCAGAAGTCACTCTACTCCACCCTCCTGGCTCATAGGGTGGTTCCCGATGCCTTAGGTACTACTCCATTGCCCAACTGGAAATTCCTCGCACTTCCACAGCCATGGGCAGCAAAACCTTCTCTGCTTCTGTCCCCTACTCTCTGGAACCATCTCCCTCCATCAGTCAAGCTATCCCCTTCTCACCTGTCCTTTAAATCCACCCTCCGAGCCTGGCTTCTGTCTGAGACCACATACAACTGCAGCTGAACCTCAACAATTAACCAGGGCCTTAATCCCCCACCTGGCCACCTCCTGCCCACCACACACCTCACCCATGACATCATTCTCTAGTTTAACTCTTCTATGTCTATGGAAAAGCATCATCAACTGTATCTTTGTACACTTGTATACTTGTTTTTGATTGTAGAGTGTTATACACTTGTATACTGTTGTTTATAAAGAATGTTATCAAGTGTATATTTTATACACTTGTGTATACTTTTGTTTTCCACACCACCTCATGCTCAGGGTGCGTATTTTCCCTGAATCTGTATGTATTGCTCGTTTATCTGTTTTCCTGTTGCTGCCACCCTGTGGCCCAGGTTGTGCCTGAAAACGGTCCTTTGGATCAGTGCACCTACCCCGTTACCAAAGACATACATAAATAAATAAATAGATTGATAGGGCCCTATTATTTTGGTCCAGCTAGGCAATCTTTTTGGTGGGCCACCTGTCCTCGTCTCCCACCCAAGCCCTTGACACCTTTCAAAATCTTTGAGATAAATACAGTATAACCTACCAAATTCTAATTTCGGGAGATATCCCTAACTCCGGCAAGCCCTGAATCACAGAATGCAGGCCAACAATCCATTACCTGCAGGGTGCCTCCCAGATACTATTATGTGCTGGGTGAGCCATGCTCAAATGAGAGGGGTGGTCATATAAACTTACCTGTTTGTACAGCAGGGTACTCTGCTGTTAAAACAAAAAATCCTTTGGGAAGAAGAACTACAGACAACCATACCTGAGGAATGCTAGGCCAGAATGGTGTATAGTGTGCACAAAATTCTCTGGGATATCTGTCATCAGTTGATACAAAACAAAATCCTCCACAGATGTTATAGGGCTCCAGTTATGCTCAGGAGGATGAGTCTCATGCTCTCAGACTCATGCTGGTGATGTCAAGCAGTCCCGAGTACTCGCTCACATATTTTATGGTCGTGACCGGCCATCCAAGAATATAGGACCCACGTGATTCAAATCTGTGAGAGGTCTCTGAGTCAACCCACACCAGCAGATCCCTCCCCAATGGCTCCTGGGTGATACCTCTATTTTGACTAGGGCATGAAAAGCCAGATAAAGCTGACTATTGCCTGCTGCCCTAGAGTCCAGCTGTCAGATTTTGCTTAAGTGGAGAACTGACACCCCTCTACTCAGCAGACCTGGCTCGTGGCCTTGTTTAAGTTAGTAGGATATGAGAGAATGACACATGCCTCTCAGAACAATATGCAAAGATACCATCTGGTCTGGGGTCCCTTCTTATCCATATATTCTGAACGCCATCCCCTGGGGCAAGAAGGCAACTTCTTCTTCCCCCCCTTTAGCCCTTTGCCCCAAGACAGTGGGTCAAACCATGTGAAGGTTGGAAATAAATAAGCCAGGAGTTGATGTATAAATGCTATGGATTAGATATGGTTACAAATTGCTGTGTATCAGGTTCTTATATAGCGTTACTCTGAACCTTTTTTCTGACACACTGTTGAAAAGTTTTCCTCATTTTTCTCCTTTGTTCATACTACAACTATTATTTTGTATTGTCATGTATGCATATTTTTGAAATTGACTCTGTTTTGTAAAAGTTTTAATAAAAAAATCAAACAAACAAAAAAATAAGAATTTAATTCCCGCAAAAGATAAAATATTCATGAACTTTTATATTATTAGAAGATAGGCGGGCAAATAAATTTGCAGAATAAAAGATTTTATCAGTCAACATAGCTACTAGTAAAATAACACTGAAAAATGGTGATATTGTACTAGTAGCTTGCAATATTATTATTTCACTAGGTAACTATGTTATTTGTCTAGGAACTACGTTATTCAAATCCAGTGGTGTGCACTGGACATTCTGTGAGATATGTAAAATATGGCTGTTATTCAGTGCATGCTGTTGATGTTATTGCTCCTTTGCACTTATGGATTTGCTTTGAACAGCCAATTGCTGCAAGCGAAAAATGACAGCAACATTCTACACTGAATAACCATCATATTTTAAAGTGGCAGTGCTAGATAAGAAAAAAATTGGATCTTTTGCAGCAGTTTGTTTCCTGTGCTTTTTTGAGCACTTACCTTGTAATCTTTCTTGAGTTCACCATACTATTACCCTGTAATTTGCTCTGTGTTTCTTTGTTTTTGTTTTTTGTTTACATTTCTCCCACCTACCGTGTTGAATTGGAACCCTCTGTTGCCAACTGTGCATGCGCATGACTCGCAGTTGTTGCACAGGGACAGCGAGAATGCCCAGCACAGGGTCCCACTGAAGTAGACAGAAGACATGATGCAACATGGGGGGGGGGAGCTTGGCTGCAAATTAGGCACCAGCCATATTTTCTGTGAATCCACAGCAATGGAAATAAATGTTAAATATCTAATAGACTAAAGATCGCTAGAAAAAAATATTTATAGATATGAAAACCAGAACTATGGCTGCATGCTTCCAACCAAAAAGCAGAATTTTGATAATCACTTCCTGATTATCCAGTACTTCTGCTTTAAGCTACCTCATAGAATATTCCCTATCTACTGTATGTTACATCAAAGTTCAAAACCGTATTGGGGAAACCTTTTGTAGTGTAGTGGTGAAGAAGTAAGGCTTTGGAATAGAAGATTGAGTTTAATTCCCACAATAGGTAGAGTTTTATAAACACTTATATTCTTAAAGTATATGTTTCTTACTTTGTGATATTCACATATAAATTTATACATTTTATGAACTTAAACAAGAGATCACTGGGGCCAATGTCTGTGTAGCTCTCCTACTACTATTCCAGTGGATTGCCATTGGTGTTACTGTGGTTACCCCTGACCTGTGGACTCAAACAAGGTCAAGAGGCCTGGGTCCTTTAACCTCCTGATTGATCTGCTGTAGCACTTGTCAGTTCAGTGTAGTTGCACAACTCTGCCCTCAGTACCTTCACAAAGTCCTCACAACAATGAGGCAGGAAATTCATAGTAATAGTTATGGGTGATAGATTATTGCTGCAGGTGTTACTGATGATGATACCTTGCTAGGAATGTTTTGTCTGTCCTCGTTGTTTACCAGCCTCAATATGTAACCCTTAGGTGGCACTACTCCAAGGGCTACTACCCCTGTCTGCCTTCCTAACAACAAGTTGAGGGGCCTAGGTTCAAAACTGCCAAGTACCGGGGTGTTCCTACCCTCAGTAAACACGATAGTTTGGTTCCTCCATCCATAGTACGGCTTGGATGGGTATCTACTGATACTGGCATAGCTCTCTGGGAAGCTATCACCACCCACAATCCCACCTAGTGACCAATTACCTAGTGACTGACAATGATCATTAGCAGTATTCAATGGACAGTTTTCAATAAACATTAACAATATGCTCCCAGTTGTCCCACTTACCAGCACGGTCTCTGGTCCTGGTGTACTCCCTGCAAACCCCTGTAAAGACTGTTTTGCAATACAGCATGCACTTTCAACACATTCAGGGAAAAGCCTATCACTTTAAATTAGGTAATAATATGCTCACAAGTCGGGTCCAATTAACACAGTAAATCAGGTTTATTAAAGGGTCGTGAACAAGGAGGGAGAGCAAATCTGGGTAAATGCTTACTGTTCTGAAAAAATGGGCTACTAAATACAGTTAATTTAGTCCCTTCACTACTGGGTACCCAGGATCTATGCTGGCTGGCCAGAATTGGTACCTGGGTTGCAGCTGTTGTTGGGGCCTTTGAAGAAAATAATTAATAACTTATGCAAGGCAAAACAAATTATTTGCATCCATGGCTGTCTGGCCTAGTCTATTTAAAATTATTAGCATTAGGCTGAAAACAAGTAAAGAGTACCATTGGAAAATTAAGAAGCCTGTTGCAGGGAGCTACCCTGAATTTACTCACTGTATCAGACGTTTGAAGATGGCTTGGTGAAATGAAGAGCCAAGCTGGAAGCTGCTGCACATGGGGAAACTAGGCCGCCATGACTCACTTCCACTTAATGGCCTTTCCATATAGGTGGCTGCAACCTGTGATGACTTGCTGCACAGGGGCTAGATCCCCAAAGTTTGTCTCTTACCAGTAAAACTATAGCTGGCACAAGATCAGTCAGCAGGGGCTGAGTTAGACCTGGGCCCAAGTTCAACAAAGTGTCTCTGGCAAAATTCAGTTTAACCACTGGTGACCCCTCCAGCTGGTAGACAGTTTGGTCACTGGAGAAAACAGGCTCCTTTCTCGTAATCAGGAATCCCTGGGCAGTAGGCCTTGACCCACAATGAACATTCATCACATTTATTTTTAGAAACACCCGACTTTCCAAATTCTTTAACTTCTTTGCATGGTATGCTGGACAAAGAAAGTAACAACAAGTAGAAGTAATAAAAGAAGTTTATTACAATACCCACGCCATAACAAGTGCAGCAACGCAATCACAAGGAGCCAGTTTCCCACCATTCCTCGAGTATGATCTCTTTCTCTCCGAGTAGGTGGTGTGCATACAATTATATATGACTGATAAGAGTGCAGTTACAGATACGATAACCATACAGTATTGGAAAAGTAATGTAAAATAGGCGGCTCCTTGGGTAATTACATAGAAAGAAAGTTATAAAGTAAGGAAGAATCTCTGAATCTCTGAACAAAGGAAATTCATAGTCAGCAATAAAATAAGTGTTATCAGTTCTTATTTCCAGACAGTGAGTCTGGAAATACTTGCAACGTAATCACAAAAGCACACAACGTGTCACACTAGTGGAAAACTCAGTGATTATGAGTATAACAGAATATATGGCAGAAACATATCAAATAGGTAAATGCATCACAGACAAATATAATAAAGAACACCAAGATAAGTAATAAAACAAGATAAGACATTATAAGACTGCAGTGAGGCACTAATACTTGTAGGTGTATAAGGTCATGGTTACATATGGGTCAGCTGGTGGTATGTAACCCAGACATAACAATCCCCTCCTTGTTGTCTTGCTCAAAAGGCAATACAACAAAAAGAAGATGGTTAGGTGTAGTAATGATACATCTTATCTCATCAACAAGCCTGAGGCGTGAGCCTTGTAAAAGAACTGCAGCCGTGCCAGATGCTGGTTAAAAGTATGCTTCAGACAGCAAATGGTTACTAGTGGATGAGTTAAAACAAAATATAAATTACTATCAAGCTTTAAAGCATTGATTTGAACATCTGCTTTTCAAGGCACATAAAAACTCATAATGTAAATTAATTACATTTCTATAGCATACAGGTAGGGTGACTGTGAAAGTAGACCTATTCAAGAGTTGACACAGGTGTAATCACAGATGGTTAGATTATAAAACACAAAACAGGAACTAGGTATGTCAACACAAATTTACCCAGGTCTCTTTGCTACCTGACGCACTGAGTGACCACTCCCCAGTACTCAGGCGCTGGTCTTACTTGGCTACAAATGCACCTCCTAAAGTTAGCTTTCAGTGAAAACTCAGGCCAGGCAAGCTACAGTCCCTGAAATACCACCTCATCAACTGGGACTGGTCTCCCATTGCTGCCTCGCCTGATATTGACTCTGCCCTGGAGTACTTTGTCAATTCCTTCAGTTCCGCCTGTGACCTTTTTGCACCCTTCTGCAAATGAGTCATTAAAGGAGCTGACACCCCGTGGATGTCCAAGTCCCTTCTGAACCTCATGAGCCACAGAGACAATCTCTGGCACATAGCCTTGGAGACTAGGAGGCCCACTGATAGGCAATGTTACCATGAGACCAGGAACCGCTGCACCTGGCAGGTCCATCAAGCAAAAGCAGAATACTACAGAGCAGCCCTCACCACCTCCTGGGGGAAGGGGTGCAATTTCTGGGACTCCCTCAAAGATCTTAGTGGCAAAATCTCTAATGCCCCCCATCCCAGATACTGGTAAATGGTGGTATTTCCATGGACCATGACACAATAGCAAATGCACTGAACTCCTCATTCTCAGATGTCAGCGGTGTGCTCCCTGCCAACTTTTTTCACCCACCCCCACCATAACATTGACACCCACCCAAGTACCCCCTTTCCGCTTCAAGGTCATCTCCTAGCGTGATGCTGCCCCTCTCCTGCTAAAGGCACTCAGCAAATCCCGGTTCAGCAGTGACAATCTTGATCTTAAAATACTAAGGCTCACTCTCCCTGAAGTATTCTACCCCCTCACTGTCCTGCTAAACTGCTCGCTTGCCCTAGGTCAATTTCCCTCCATGTGGAAAACTGCCCTCATTACTCTGCTCCTGAAGAGTGGTGACTGAACCCTGCCTAGTAATTATTGACCCATCTCAATTCTACCCCCTCTCTCAAAGGTTGTTGAAAAGATAGTCACCATCCAAGTCACAGACTACCTTGCTCAACATAATCTCCTCTGCCCTGAACAACATGGATTCCAAAAAAAACATAGCACCACAACCTTGCTTTTGGAATATACCAACACTATCCATGCAATCCTGGATGCAGGCCAGATTGCTGGTGCTGTCTACATAGATCTTTCCAAAGCATTTGACGCCGTCCACCACTTCTTCTAACCTCACTAAGCCAAATAGGTTTCTCACAGGATACCACTGCTTGGTTCTCAAACTACCTGTCTGATAGAACCCAGAGAGTCGGATTAGGGCATCCCTTATCATCCCCCCTCAGAGTTACATCTGGGTCAATCCTTGGCCCACTACTTTTCACTCTGTTCCTTAACTCCCTGCCCAAGGCCTGTAGTGGGAGTCTCCTTTTATACGCATACAATGTGGTTTTGTTCAGCACCCACACCAACCCAACCGCCCTCCAAGTAGCCCTCCAAGGGTCATTTAATGAGGCTGAATCCTGGTTTACTGACCATAGGCTTATTCTAAACTATAAAAATACAAAATCCATGCTGTTTGCCCATGCCCAAACAAGTTCAGTAACCACTCCTTGCTCATCCATAATTCCCATAATAAGACCCTGGAACAAGTTTCTACCTTTAAATACTTAGGGGTTACTCTAGACTCAGGCTAACCTACCATGAACATATCCGCCAACTTAATATGGCTGTAAATGTGCACATTGGTCTGCTACACTGCTACAAGCACTGTCTCTCCCTGAAGCCCTACAGCTAGCCATCTCCTCCTCCATCCTGTCACTCATTGATTACGGGATTAGCTTCTATGGGGCTGCTGACAATACCTCCCTCAACAAAATTAGGGTTTCCCTGAATTAAGCTTGTATGCTGGCCACAGGATGTGACTGGCTTACACACACCTGTACGCTATATACTAGTACAAACTGGCTAGTACCAGACCTGGCTCCTTGCTGAGAAAATCATGACTGGCCTCATACCCCCAGCTCTTATGAAGCTGCTCCCCTCCTCTAACAGCACCAGACGTACACGTCATGCTGAGAAATCGCCCTACCAGGTTCCCTGCTGTAAAACCTCCTAGGGGCAAAGAACTTTCAGATATTGTGCCCCCAATTGGCTGAACTCACTGCCCATACCATTTCTCTGGCTCCTACCCTAGGACTGTTCAAATCCCTTCTCTGTAGCAACATCTTGCGTGACTCCATCTGTGACTGTACCTGACCTACTCACGACCTATAACTGCCATGACAATGGACCCATTTGGTCCTGCTTCTAGAGTGCTGCTGTTGTTACTGTATTTATTGTATTTTGCCACTGTACTGCATTGTCTTTGATTGCTGAAATTACCCTGTAACATGTCCACTTGCTGTAATTTCCCATGTATCTTTCGTAAGGTGTGATATTTCCCACACTGCTATTTATACTGTGATGTCTGTACACTGTATGCTCTGTATTGTTTTCTATGACATGGAGCCATTGTAAAGGAGTCTCTGACTCAAAGGTATTAATTCTGATTATATTCAATAAATAAAATGAATAAACACCACAGTGGATATGTGTACACGAAAAATTGTTGATGTGTATTATCACAGAACATTGTTTGTAAAAACAGTGTTAAAGACATTGTCCATTCATAAAGAACAGTCCATATTGAGAGTTAAAAAGGCAGATAATGGCGGCATACATTATTGATTGAAGAATCTAATAACAATGTCCTTAAAGAGGAACCAGTCCATAAGGTTCGACTTGGTAACCACAAAGCAGTGTAGTTACATTGGAAATGTCATTCACCAAAAGTTTGTAACCCATGGGGCATACATGGTACATGGGACTGTGCAGACGTGTACCAGCATGGTAAGAAAGGTAATGTTCCTGTAGCTGGTTGCTGGTTGGCTGGATTAGCAAAGGCCTTGGCAAGGGTTGCATGATGAGACTGTCCATTGAATGTTTCAATGGAATAGCCACACTCACACAGGCATAGCTTTTTGCAAAAAGAGCACATTTTGTACAAATAATGACAGTTCAAAAGAATACAATTCATGAAAGAGCAACCAAGAGCACAGTCCATATAAGAACAATCAGTTCACATGAGGTGCCAGCCAAGTTTGGAAAACTAGCTGTGAAGAAAAATCACATGTGTTGCTTGAAGATCTTACCAGTATCTCTATGTGGAAACCTAAAAACTTGTAATGCTTTGATAAAACTTAGTTTTAAAACACACATGTAGTTGTTTTGAAAGGGAAAAGGAAAATGGTATGGTTATTAGCAATGCCTTTGGTTATGATGTGGTGTGACATAGGCAAGTGATGGCATCGGCCATGCACTCAGAGGTGCAGGTCAAGGTCCAATAATAAGAATATACCATTTATTCATCTGTGAATACACCCTTCCACCAAGTCTCAGAAGAGGTTATGACAGTAGAAGAAAAAACATAGTTTCCCTGCTTATGAGTTGATGTTTGGCCTATTTTTGGCCTATCTCATGAAATGAACATACGATAGTATGCTTGTTATATGCACTTTGAACCTTTAGCTTATGGCAGTATGCCATTAACACCATGTAACACAGGGGTATACAAAAGCACCTATTGCACCTGTGGGATTTGAAAGGGTCCCTTTTGTTAGGTCTGTTGTCTAGGGTGTAATACTCCTAGGTAGTCAGTAGTGTGGTGCTCTGAGACTGGGTCTTGAGTATGTATCAGTTCTATTGCAAAGGGGTCTGGTAACATGATGCAATGAAGCCTATAAATGTTTGTTTTGAAGCAGAATTGACATTCTGCCATATCATCTGTATATTTACACATCATTTACAAGGGTACCTGGGAGTGATGAAGCAATCAGACCACTAGTTGGTCTGGGTTTATGCTTGGAACATTGGGTAGGCTTTTTCTCTGTTGGGGTAACAACAGTTGGAAACATGACAGTGCTAGCAATGGAATGAGGTGTACAGTACTATGTTGTAGTAATATATGGAAATGGAGCACACAATGTGGGTTTATGAGTATAATACAGGTATAAAAACATGTGTGTTGTGATTGGGCCTGGCAAATAGACAGGATGCCAGTGGGTGACCTTCTGGTGTAGGACCCACCTTGGAGTGTGCCATTAGCTATGTGGGCCTTAGGGATTTTGTTGTCAATTGCTAGCAGTCTGCCATTTAGTCTGTAAGTGAGCTTGGTTAGAGGCCACCATTATGGTGGCCAGGTGTACATGGTTATCATGTAATGAATCTGGATGGGACAGCAATGCAGACCCCTTTTGTTTGGGAGTATGAATGGTGGTTCCTAACCTATAAGAAATAAATAATCATTCATGGGGGTGTTGTTGGGACATTTCAGCCTGTGAAAACAACTAATTTGTTTTGTAAGTGGTTGGTACTTGGTACCCCCCATGTGTGGACAGATGTCACCCAGATGGGCCTAATACCCCCAAAACATCCACGGATGTGGAATGGTTTACTGAGCTTATACTTGAGAAGCTGCAACAATATGTGAAAACATAATGATAATGACATAATGATAATGAAGTAATAGTTATATTAAGCCCATTGCAGAAAACACATTTTAAACAATGATCACATTTAAAATGAGGTTGGTCATCACAGTCCAGGAATGATGGTTGAAATAATATTGTCTTTTACAGGAGTTAAAAAGGCAAAGAAAGAATGTGGGAATGTACACAGCTCCCTCCCCCCCCCGTTCAGCTGATCACTAGTTGAGGGCCAAGGCTCTTGCAACTGGCTGGTGCTGGTTGTTGGCATAAAGCTACCTGCAAATAGATCAGTTACAGTTGTGCTAAACAGCACAGGGAAGGCAGGGAGGCTGAGCTGGTTTATAATGTTAACGTACATTATATATATTTTTATTTTTAATTTGTAACCAACAAATGGGTTATTAGCAAACACACATTTTACTTCTTGTGTGCTCTTCCTGGAGGGACAGTGGCTTTACCTCCCTCATTTTTGGATCTGTTAAATGTAGCTCAGTCAGGTCCAGAAGGAATTTTATTTAGTTGCAACCACCATAGGTGCACTGTAAGGTGGCGTGGTTCAACCCCCCCTTTAGCTCCTTGTATAATTCAGGAGGCTAGGCTTACAGTATATCATATCTATGGAAATGTAATAGACATGGTGAATCACACTAAGAATGGTAGCAGCTGCAGCATTGTACACACTCATCACTGATGAACCATAAAAGCCTTCTATCAGGGAGTATAGTCTATATTAAGTAGTACATATACATCTGACACCCTTCCTAGACTGCTATTTGTTAAAAAAAATAGACATGCAATGATGTGTTAGTAGGTAACTATGTCATTAACTGTCCCAACAATTATTTGCCCCTTACGGGTGTACCAGTGGATAAAACAGGTGTTAATGTAAGAGATCAGTTACTGGGGGTGGGCATATATACAATTCATGCCCCCCTGCCCCTGAGCTCCTTCCTCTGTGAAAGAGGCAGCATGGAGATAATAGGATACTGTATGACCAATGCTGGAGCAGATGCCCAAAATACAACAGTAAATACTATCAATTTGACTAGTAACAGGTATTTGCATAAATGTTAGAGAACACTTTATTCCCAATGGAGGTGTAGATATTTATCCACAAAAAGTATTAGCAAACTGTCTTTGTCAATCAGTTATCATCTGGAAGGTTGTATGCTGAATACATACAGATGGATTTGACCCAACTTGTAAAAAAAAATAATAATAAGGGCAATACTGTATCCTACTATGATTCGAACTCAATAACATTATAATGAAATTGGACCACTGGTTAAAATACACTTCCACATTACCAGTGGTTACTTGTGAAGGATAGTCTTATCCCTGTAAGAGAAAAAAAATGAAATACAACCCACGAAAGGGAACGTCTCATTTACTTAGAGCGTTTTCCTTGTGGAAGGTTAGCATTGGTATTCAAAATGCTGATACTGATATTAACCTTAATAAAGACATATGCATTCAACTACCCATGGGGGTAGGATCTTTTTATTGGAGCTACTAGTACACACCAATGAATTCCTGAAAATGAAATAGATTATTAATGTCAGAGTATTAGGTATCCCTAATTCTCTGAATTTGACATTAGAACCGTGTCATCAACATACACAACATTCTGATAAATAACACAAGTTATAATAGTGGCATTTCATACGTACAAAATTGTTAAAAGGGTGTTAAATTAGGCCTGTAACATAAATGGTAAAATCTCATTAAACAGACATAATGCTTTTTTTGTGGCAGTGTAAATTATGTAGCTAGTTTGTTAAAGTTAAATTAAATGGCTTATTATAAATGCTAGGGGTGGTCAGCCCCCCCCCCTTCATCGCCATGCGATGCATGGGGATAAGTGATATAGGACAAGGACAAAGAAGCCATGAGATCTTCAGTAAAGGAAGGCATATGTAGGAATGGGTGGGTTTGTAGATAACAAGCAGCTCTATGGCTGCAAGCCCAGAGAGAGAGAAAACAGTTGCAGTCCTAACGTCACGGACAGATGAGGAGGACTGGAAAAAAAAGTAACTTTTAACAAAAGTACTCTTGATGTGCACATCCTGTTAAAGTTATATTTGGATAAGAAATACTGATTTAATTAGAGCAGCACATCAACTATGAGCTGGAAAAACAGGTGCAGCTCAAAAGCACAAGGAGATCAAGTAATTTGCCAAAGATCACACACTGTGCAAACAATGGTTCCTGGGACCAAACCCAGCTGTAGCTGCAGTGGCCTTGGACACTGCACTGAATAAGAGGTCCTACAGATAAAAGAACACTGTTTAGCCACCGACTGAGGCAGCAAAAACAAAATTGCTGAACCATCATGATTTCCATGATGGTAGATGGAGAGGCCACATTTGAAAAGAGAAGATAAAAAATATAGAAAACCTTTGCAAGCTTTTGCGTCATGCTTCACATTTTTTTTTTGCAACAAACTATGATTAACTTGAATCAAGACTAAGGACACCAGTCCACTACACTTTAGCCTTAAACCAACCACTTATCTGAAAGATAGAAAGTTTGCAGACAGTGTGCCAACACTGCACACCGGAATATGTTTTTGGTGAGAAGCCAAAGGTGTAGGCCATTTTACAAACAGATCTTCCTCATTACAAACAACATTAAAAAAAAAACAGTGTAGCTTCAGAAAACGCGGTTAGAGACTCTGATAACAGGTAACCGTGACAGATATGGCATATGCTTAATTTGGCACAAAGCATATTCTTCAACCCTACGTCACAGACGAAGGCAAACCTTGAATAAACAATAGAGGATTCTTCTAATTCAAAAATAATTAGCTCAAGTGAACAAAGCCAAGTGATGCAATCAGACTAAATGACAGACTTAACTCTTGCATCCCAGCCAGCACTAATTACTGTTTTCAAAACAATTTTAAAATCAAACACATCATTATAGTTAAAGCTGATATGATTAAACCTTAACATTCATTACAGAATACACTAATGTTTCTGCTGTTTTGAACATTCTCCAATTAGCCATTATCTGTATTGCATGGAACAGTGTGACCTTGACTATGCAGTCTTCAGTCTAGCAGAGTAAGCTAAGCATTCAGGGAATATGTAACAATATATGGCATACTACTATTAAACATAGTGTTTTTCCTAAAGTGAGTAGCAAGGAACTGATGTAGAGACAAAAGTGTTTACATTTAGATTCATTACAGAATGCAAGGAAAGGTGGATCAACCAACAGATATACTTAAAGTGTACTCACCACAAATCAGAAACACAAGGAAAGGGTCAACACCCTGCAAGATGTTTTTTCCATTTAAAAAAAAATTATACCTCCAGGGTCAGAACAGACAAATGTTTGATCTGTGAACCACATTAATGAGGAGGATTCCTCATGGAAGTCTATAATAAACTTATTAGACAGTTCAGCCACCGATTCATCAGTAGCCATTAACCCTATTAGGCATGAAAGTCTCCAAAGCAGCCCTCTAGTGGATTGCATCATAGTTGACTGTCTCAGTTCAATATACTGCACACAGAACAATGTAATTGGATCCAAAACATCTTTAGTTAACTATTTTTTTATAAGCATATCCCACACACCTCATGCAGTGAGATAAGCCGAGATGTTTTCTCTCAGCTCTGTACATATTTTAGACATATCAATAAGCAGGGAAATCTTTAAACCATTCTGTGGGTTAACTGCTGTGTTTTCAACCACAGCACCCAAACACACACAGACAGATGGCGTCCCTGAACTCCTGTGAAGGAGGAATTCACAAAACAATGAGTAGCAGTCTGCACACGGAGTCCCAAAGCCACCAAACTCATTGATACTTGCCTCTGAAGAAAGTCGCATCTCAGAACTCAAATCATTAAGTAAAATGAGTGTTATTCTTTGCCAGACAAAACCATGACAGGCTGACTCGCCATTTGTTATATGTGAAAAGATCACACCTTAAGTTCTTTGCATGGTATGCTGGACAAAGAAAGTAACAACAAGCAGAAGTAATAAAAGAAGTTTATTACAATACTCACGCCATAACAAGTGAAGCAAAGCAATCATGAGGGAGCCAATTTCCCATCATTCCTTGAGTATGATCTCTTTCTCTCCAAGGAGGTGGTGTGCATGCAATTATATATGACTGATAAGAGTGCAGTTACAGACATGATAAACATACAGCATTGGATATGGCATGTAAATAAAGCAACTCCCTTGGGCAATTACATAGGAAAGGAAGTTGCAAAGTAAGGATGGATCTCTGAATCTCTGTACAAAGGAAATTCATAGCCAGCAACAAAATAAGTGTTATTAGTTCTTATTTCTAGACAGTGAGTCTGGAAATACTTGCAATGTAATCACAAAAGCATACAATGTGTCACAATAGTGGAAAACTACAGAATATGAGTGATTATGAGTATAGCAAAATATATGGCAGAAACATATCATATAGGTGAATGCATTACAGACAAATATGAGCATAGCAAATATTATAAAGAACACTAATATAAGAAATAAAACAAGATAAAACATTATAAGACTGTGTATAAGACTCTGATAAGGTACTAATACTTGTAGGTGTATAAGGTTATGGTTACATGTCAGTAAGATGGTGGTATATAATCCAGGCATAACAACATTGTGGCACTCTCACACAGATCAATAGGAGGACACCAACCATTATGGATTTGCCATCTCAGCAGGACGTCTGCCTGGCAGTGGGCATTACTGGAGCCCAGGAAGTTACTTAAGATAAGCCCTGATTTTTTGGGGGGGTTACACTCTCACCTGCCTAGGAAACTTAGCATCTGCGTCAAGTCGAAAATACTTATAACACTTGTCATTATTAACACACTATGCTGTATACAGGTTGCAACCATATAATACTATATACATTAATTGCACAGTTTTACTATTAATATATACAATATAACATCTCTGGTAAACAATTGCATTGTTTAATTAATGTTTTTTTTTATCTTGACATGTCAAACACACATTTTTTCACTCTGTTTCACACAATTGCCCATAGGCATTACCATTTTTCTTGAAAATTTGAGCATTTGCACTAACTTGTAAATACCTCGTACCCTTTCAACTGACTTTCTTTACCTTGTAAGGGTGATCCCTAGCATAATGGGAAGAGGGTTTGATTATTAGATTGAAAAATGCAGTGAACCCTATTTTAGGAAGGGAATTAGCTGTGATGTATATCCCTTTATGGACCACATTTAGAGGCAGATCTACAGGCTTTTCTGGAGAGTCACAGGTGAGGCATACTACTGGTTTTACAATTCTACCAGATCTTCTTGGTGTAGGGGGCATAGGCACAGTTCTTTCAACACTGGTATTCGGGTTGATCAATCCCAGCTTATTGTCCACCAGTAAGACAACTTCTGCAGCAAAGGATGCCTCTGTACTCTCTTGCTGTTCAGAGTTGGTTGCATTACTTGTAGTTGCAGTAGCACTTGAATTTGCCTGTTATGTAGACTCTGGTTCATCAGTAAGAGGTACTTCAATGAAATTTGAGTCATCGAGTCCACTATTAGCATTCTCAGGAATAGCAATATTTTCTGAAATGAGTTCAGATTCACTAGGCCCACTTATTTCAACTTCACATACAGTTTCACCATTGTGTTCCTCATTTTTGTTGTCAGAACTAGCCATTTCAATTTCAAACAGTTCCACAAGGCACAAAGAATCAGCTACCTCAGAGGTCACACTTTGCACTTCACTTTCTGGTGGCAGTGGATTAGTTGAAAGGGCAAGATTATCCTGCATTTCTTGGTCATTAGCATTTTGTCCAACATTGCAGGAAGGAATTAGAAACATAGAAACATAGAAGTTGATGGCAGATAAGGACTGCAAGGCTCATCCAGTTTGCCCATTTCTTTTTCTGCCTTATAAATGTGCTATCGGCCTTTGCTCTGTCAATGGCATATCTATTCATACTCATCTGTATTGCTCTCTTATGCCTATACCATGCCTGTTTGAAGTCCTGCACTGTATTCATATCTACCACTTCCTGAGATAGGCAGTTCCATGCATCCACCATGCTTTCTGTGAAAAATTACTTCCTCACATTACCCCTTAATCAGCCTCCCTCTAGTCTCTTGCTGTGTCTTCTTGTCCTGATATTTTTCTTATATCGAAACATGTTAGACTCTTTCACCTTGTTAATGCCTTTATGGTGTTTAAATGTTTTGATCATATCACCTCTCTCCCTCCTTTGCTCTAGGGTATACATATTGAGCTCCGTTAATCTGTCCTCATATGATTTCTGATGCAGTCCCAGCACCATTTTGGTTGCCCTTCTCTGGACTGCCTCAATTTGGTTAATGTCCTTGTGAAGGTGTGACTTCCAGTACTGCACGCAATACTCCAGATGGGACCTAACTAGTGTCTTGTAAAGAGGGATTATTACCTCCCTCTTCTGACTTGTGATACCCCTACTAATACACCCTAGCATCCCCTTAGCCTTACCTACTGCTTTAGTGGTCTGCTTGGATGATTTCAGATCATCGGTGATGATGATGCTCAAGTCCCTTTCTTCCCTTGTGACTGCCAGCAACTCCCCTCCCCTCCCAGACTATAGGTGGCTTCAGGGTTTCAATTCCCTATGTGCATGATCTTGCACTTCTTTGCATTAAACCCCAGTTGCCACACTTCCAATCATTTTGCTAGTTTATCCAGATCTGTTCTTATTCTGCCCACCCCATCTGGATCATCTACTCTGTTGCAGATCTTGGTGTCATCCTTGGAACAGTTGAGCTAGCTCAAGGGAAGGATAATACACACCTCCATATTCACTCTCATAGACTCATAATTAGTGTCATCATTAATAACAGCATTGCTTGTTGAAGGCTTGGTCTACTGGGTAGCAGAAGGATGGCTTAACAGTTTTTTATGAGACACAGATCTAGTAACAGGTCCAGTGGGGGCAACACTTTGCGATACTGTGTCTATAACAATTTGCCAATTGGAAGGAAGTGATTTTGGTGAATTGTCTTAACCACTCTGGGATCTCCTTCTGGCCATACTTTGTAAACTGGAAGGTCATTCAACTTGCTGACGACTATGTAGGAAGTGTGACTGCAATAATCAGCTGTCTTATACTTTCCCTGTAAGCTCAAATTTCTCAATAGAACTCAATCTCCTGGTTGAAGTTCTTAAGCCTTGACTCTTTTATTATGTCTTACTTTATTAACTAAATTTTTCTTAGCAGCCATTGTGTGGGCAAGTTGATAAGCATGGTTAAGCTGTGCTTTAAGCCTATGTACATATTGCAGATAGTTCAATGTGTGGTACATAGCTCAGTGCTTGTGATACATAAGAGCTGGGTAAGATATGGTTAGTGCTTAGGTACATTTGAGCTGATTGGTACACAAGTCAGTGCTTGTGGTACATAGGAACTGGATGAGATATGATTGATGCTTAGAACATTGAGCTGGATGAGATATGGTTGCTGTTAGAACTTGATCTTTTTGGCCTTTCTCTCTGTCCCACCTTTGGCAGGACACTAGGTAAGTGTAGGATTGAAGGCCCAGAACAAGGTGAGATAAGAGTGCTGGAGATGAGGAGGAGGAGGCAGGGAAGGATGAAGGGCGAGCCAACTCACTCTATGCAGAGAGAGAGCGGAAGCTGAAGGCTTTAGTAGAGAATGGGGAGGAGCTATTTCTCCCCACTGAACCTCAGACAGAGCCTTCCAATTCAATGTGTGGCACATAGCTCAGTGCTTGTGATACATAAGAGCTGGGTAAGATATGGTTAGTGCTTAGGTACGTTTGAGCTGATTGGTACATAAGTCAGTGCTTGTGGTACATAGGAACTGGATGACATATGATTGATGCTTAGAATGTTGAGCTGGATGAGATATGGTTGCTGTTAGAACTTGATCTTTTTGGCCTTTCTCTATATCCCACCTTTGGTGGGATGCTCGGTAAGTGTAGGATTGAAGGCCCAAAGAGAATGTAATTATCAATGTGATTACCTCCTCCAACTCCAGAGAGTGTGGCCAGTAGCATGCAGGAGAGGAAAAACCTCCTTGGGAGGGACCTCCAAGGACCCATGGCTACTTACCTGCCCATCCTCTGGGAATACTAAAAGGAAAGTAATCCTAAGGTAGGCAAGTATTGATAAGTTGTCTTCTAACTAGATCCAGAGTGTTGGTCAAAGAGGCATATTTTGAGTTCAGTTGCAAGCAGGTAATCCTGGAAGATGAGGTACTGGCAAATGAAGAGTCCACCATGGTGAGACATTAGCTTAAGAGGTTAGTGAATCCAAGTCCATAATAGCTATAGGCATAGAATCGAGGACTGGTGCATAGTAAGGCAGCTCAGCTAGCGGTTGTTCATGGAATCACATCTTGGAAGGGCGAGAATGGAGAACTGGTCAATGGTCAATCCAGGAGTGCGAAGAAGGTAGAAGTCCATTGTAGAAGATGTAATAGAGTACGGTGAGCAAGCAGCTAGGCCCCCCCCTTGTGGGGCAGAGTAGGAGAAAATGGCAGATCCCATGTGATCCAACATGCATAGTTCTAGTAGAGAAGGTGCCAGGTCCCTTTGCAGTTGAAGCAGGACTATGGTGAGCAAGCAGCCAGGCCCCCTTATGGGGTGAAGTGGATAGAAATCTCAAGGCCCCCTTGCGGGGTGAAGCAGAAAATGTGTAGTGCAAGCAGATAGGCCCCATTTGAGGGTGAAGTAGGAGTTCATTGAGCATGTAGCCAGGCCCCTTGTGAGGTGAAGCAGGGGAAAGGGTGGACCTCATGCATTCCACCATTGCTTGGATTCCAGTAGAGACAGCAAGATTGATACATGGGTTGGCTAAGAGGAGATGGACTGCAGATGAGCAAGCAGCCAGGCCCTATGCAGGTGAAGCCAGAGACATGGTGGGACCCCATATGATCCAACAGTGCATAGGTTACAGTATGAAGGTGACCCCTATGTAGGTCGGCCAAGGTGAAACAGAATGCGTTGAGCATACACTAGGTCCCCTTTAGTGGGTTGAAGTAGTAATTAGAAAAATATCCTGGGATAACGCTGAGAACATAGGCCAGAGCAGTAAGCCATTGTGGTGGAGACCCATACAATGACGGATGTCCTTCAACGCTTTCAAGGGGGAAGAGGAGGTAGGATCAGCAAATGTTTTCCTTGACAGGGAGCAGAGCTAGGTACAGTCTGGCGAGAAGGTAAGACAACTGTCCATGCACAGTTAATGTATAAAGGCAGATGAAGGGTAGAGTTCCTTGTTAGATTTCCAAGTCCTGTTGTCTAAGTCGATTATGAGAAGGAAGTCAACGCTGAAGATGAAGCTCCAGCAGATGGAGAGATCCAGCTAGGAGTGACATCTGGATGAAGGATGATGGTTAATCCATGATCAAGGGGCTGTGAGTGAAACGACAGTAAGGTGTTCATGGACAGTCAGCATGGTTGAAAATGAGTGCCAATGGAAATACAGTTGAGGATGTATTTTTATTTATTTATTGAAAATGTTTCACCAGGAGAGGCACACTGAGCAAAAAGATGCTCATCTCACAGTGCGACCTGGGGGGGTACAAGGGAGGAGGGTATACATACAACAATCAATAGGTTGAACTTGGACTCGAGCAACACAAACAATTGTGACATAGTTAAGTGTGGTTAATTACAAACTTGTTACATGAGGAGACAGTACATACATGTGCCACAAGGAGGGTGGCATAGCATATTTGATTACACATCTAGAACTATATGTGATTACATAAGTGCCTATATCAGAGATTGAATTGAAGTATGATGCACCAAGTTGGCAGAGAGAAATGGAAGTCTGAACTTGGGACCAGGAAGAGGTGACAGGTCTGGATAGTAAACACTGGGAAAGATAAGGGGGTTGACTTAGGGAAGACGTTGGCCGGAATAAGAAGGGAGATAGCAGAAGTGTCTTGAGAGGGTAAGTGCGTGGGTTGTTTAGAGCAATGTATAAGCCAGTCATTTGTGCGAAGGCCGAGCCGCTGGTCAGGCATGTAAGGAGGATGGGGTCGGGGGTGAAGAGAATCAGTCAGGGGGGGAGGTCAGGGGCAGGTACAATTAGGTGCAAGGAAGTTATTGAGGGCAGAGAAGAGAGAGTGTTTGGAGGAAGAATGGCGGGTTTGGGCTGGCAGGTCATTCCAGAACTTAGGGAGGAGGTAAGAGAAAGCTGATTGGCCTGCGGAGGTCCTTCAGTGAGGGATTACTAATAGCCTGGAGTCAGTAGATCTGAAGGCGTGGACGGGGGTAGGTGGGGAAGATAGGGAGGAGATGAGGTAGGGTGGAAGGGAACTGAGCCAGAAGTTAGAAACAAATTTAGCACTGCGAAGTAGGTGCCGGTTGTTCAGGGATGGAAGGGCCAGTGAATGGAAGAGCTCGCAGTGATGGGTACAGGGGAGGCATCAAGGGCAAAGTGGCAGAAAGCATTGAAGAAGGGGTCCAGTCTGGCTAAGGTGGACTTAGAGGCAGAGCTGTAGACAACATCGCAGTAGTCAAAGGAGGGTAGAATTATTTTCTGGACTATTTCGCGTCTCACAGGAAGTGGGAGACTAGTGCGGTTTCTATAGAGGGCACCTAGCTTAGGGCGCAGTTTTGATAGGATGGCGTCCACATGTGTGGAAAAGGAGAGGTGGCGATCAAGCCAAACCCCAAGGTACCTAAAGGAGGGCACGTCTTCAAGGATGGTGTTATTTAGGGTACAGAAGATCAGAGGGGATGTAAGTCTGGATAGTCTCTGTCTAGTGCCGAAAGACATACAGACTGTTTTCTTGGCATTTAGGGAGAGTTGGTTGGAGCTGAACCAGTGTTGTACTTTATTGAAGTCAGTCTGAAGATTAGAGGTGACTTCTTTATAGGTAAGGCCGGAAGTAAAGAGGACCATGTCATCAGCGTACATGTGTATTGAGGTAGTGGAGCAAGCCTTTGGCAGATCATTTAGTAGGATGGAGAAGAGAATGGAGCCAATGACTGAGCCCTGGGGAACGCCGGTGGTAATAGGGAGCAGGGGGAGGTGCAGTCAGTTATTTTTGTAGATTGGGTTCTATTTTGTAGGTAGGCTCTGAACCAATTTGTGGCAGATGCTGATAGCCCAGCCCCTGTTAGGCAGGATAGTAGGAGGAAGTGGGATACTGTATCGAATGCTTTGGCTAGGTCGATGAAAATAGCTGCAGTAATTTGTCCTTTGTCCATCCCAGAGAGGATGGAGTCCATGAGTCTTAGTAGGGAGGTGGTGGTAGAGTGTTTTTTTCTAAAACCAGACTGGAATGGAGTGAAGAAGTTAGTTTTGGAGAGAAAGAGGGAGAGCTGAGACAGTACTAGGTGTTCCTGGAGTTTGGCGAGAGTGGGGAGGAGGGAGATGGGACGATAATTAGCAGCGGAGGTAGGATCACCTCCTTTTGATAGAGGTAGGACGGTGGCATGCTTCCACTCTGTGGGGAGTGACTCAGTGGTGAATTAAAGATTTAGCAGGGCAGCAAGGGGAGTAGCGATGGCAGGGGCAGATAGGAAGAGGAGTTAGTTGTCGAGGTCATCGGGAGATTTACCTTTGGAGGGATTCAGGGAGCGAAGAGCATCTAAGGTTTCGATGAGGGAGATGTGTGTGAAGGAGAAAGGGCTCTGGCCAGGCGGTAGTGGGGTAGCTATCTAGGGAGTGGATGGGGTTACAGGAGGAAGGGAGTCCAGGAGGGTCTTAGCACAAGTAATGAAGTAGAAATTGAACTCGGAGGCTACCATCAGGGGGTTGGAGAGTAGATTCCCTTGGGCGAGAAGGAGGGGGGGGGATTTGTTGTTGGGGGGAAGGGAGTTGATGACTTTCCAGAATTTAGAAGGCCTCCCAAGATTTGCGTTTAGTGTGTTGTTAAAATATTCAGCCTTAGCTAAGCGGATGGCCTTTGTGCACTTGTTTCGGAGCATGATGTAGGTGATATTGTCGCCTGGGAGGAGCTTGGATTTGTAAATAGGCCACGCCCTGTCATGGGCTTGTTGGCAAGCTATCAGCTCGGATGATATCCAAGGAAGGTGAGACCCTCGGACCCTAGCACTTGTCTACAGATAGTTTTAACCCGAATTCTTCCAATCTGTCCAAAACTTTAAACAGCTGAGCTTCATGCTCAAGTGTTTTGTGAAACATGATAACAACATCCAAGTACACAAGGCATTGAAGGAGGTTCATATCCCCTACCGCATGCTCCATTAGTCTCTGTAAGGTTGCAGGCACTCCAGATATACCTTGGGGCATGCACAAAAATTCAAAGAAGCCCAGGGAACAGATAAAGGCCATCTTCTCTCTATCCTCTGGCACCATCAGGATCTGATCATACCTGCTTCTGAGGTCTAGAACAGAAAACCACTAACTCCCATTGAGGCAATCTAGGGCATCCTGGATGCAAGGCATCATATACTGATCCGGTATTCCGGTATGGTCCTTCGGTTAAGTGTCCTGTAATCCATGCACATTCTGACTGAGCCAGTCTTCTTTTGAACCACAACAACTGGGGATGCATAAGGGCTGTGGGATTTCTGGATGATTCCAGCTGCTAACACCTCTTGGAGGTGGCGTTGAACATCATCAATGTCCGCAGGTGCCAATCTGCATGACCCTTCTCAAAATGGCCTCTCGTCATGGAGCCTGCTATAGGGCTCAGTGCCTGTGATGCATCCAAAGTCCCATTCCTTTAATGAGAATACTTTACTTCGCTGTGCTAGCTTACCGCTGACTTTATCTTTCCACCCCTTGGAAATGAGGGAGTCTTCAAAATTGAACAGGTCTGGAGTTACTTCACCATCCTCCTTTGTACAGCACTTGCTTGATAACACAGCAGTATCTGCGCAATATACCTTAGCCAAGGTACAGCCCCAAGTGACTTCAATGTCTCTGTCGGTTACATTGCAAAGTTGCACTACTATTCTCCTAGCATAGGCATGAGCATGAACTGGCAGCACACTTGGTTTAACCAGGAGCCCATCAGGCAGCCTTCCCTCTTCTGGGGCATCTAGCATAAGAATCTTGTTTGTTATGTCCTTGTTGAAATGCACCTCTCCACTGACATGACACTGTGCATTAGTTGGCAAGACAAGAGGTGATGGGTCCTTCTTCCAGGCATATCCCACTGGCTCATCCCTATCATTTTCTTTGCTCTTCATCTGCATCTCATAAGTTTTTTATACCATTGCATGACTGTGTAAACCTTGTCTGGTTTTCTGGGCTTGCCTTTCTCAGCACATCTGTGCTAGGCGGCCAAACATGTGTGCATTAGTGCCGATCAATAAGGGAATTCCATCATATAAGCCAGTAGGAGGGCAAACCAAGGCCAATGTCTCCACCGGTTCATCCACACCTGCCACAGTGGATGGGAAAGAAAGCCATACTCTTAAGTAACCAAGGTACAGGTAGGATTTATTGGTCAAACCTCACACGTGCAGTCCTTCCAGAGGTTGTAGAGGGTGGTCCGACAGATGTTGGTCATACCAGTCTTTAAATATTATAGTGACCTGAAGTCCACTGTCCAATACAGCTCAGGCTAGGATACCGTCAATATGTACCATAGTTTCCATTGAAGGACCAACCATCTAAGACCAGTCAGGAGGCACAGTATTTGCAGATCACTGGGCAGTTGCCGGAGATGCAAAAGACTTGTGAGGAGGCCCAATTGAGGCTTTATGTTACTTTGCTGGACCTGTTTAAGCAGTTTGGCAGTCACTGTGTGCAAATCTTTGGGAGAGCAGCAAGTTTTCTTAGTGTATCCATCCTCTCCACAATGATAAAAGAATATTTTAGGTCGGGGATGAGGAGGTCGAGCAGTCTTCCCTGGGTTTATGGGTGTCAGGAGGTGCAGGCCAGTACTGTTCTTTGTGCCTAGACTCAGATTCAGCTCTGCCATAGTTCCTCCAGGGCACAGGCAGTCGAGATGAGTGAATAAGGTCTGTCACCATACCTCGCAGCTCTCTCATTTCCTTCAACATATTGTCATTTGGTTCCTCCCGGGGACTCAAACACTGGCACTGGTTGCAGCGGGTGGGACTTTACTAGATGCTTCAGCAGCAGAAAGATGAGCAGTTTGACCCTTTACCAATTCCACAGCACTCTGGGCACTTACTTTTAACTCTCTCAACTCTTTTAACAAATCTTCCATCAGCTGTGAATTAGTAACAGTATGTCTATGCTCTGTTGGTCTCATATCACACCCTTGAACTTTATCCAACAGAATACTATCAGGGGTAGGCCTCCCTCCCAGGGGCAGGAGTTGCAGCTGCCACACTGACCCAAGGATTCACCAATTCCACCTCTTTTTCTGCTTCTCGTACTTCTTGCATCAAGGGAATGTAAGAGGGAGGATTTTCTTTAAAGTCTCTCATTCTCCTTTTGAGCAACAGAAAGCTGGATTGCTTGGCGGACCTCAGTATCTGGTTCAACCTAACTTGATTCAGTCCACTTGAGGCGATACCTCCCCTTCTAAACTCTCTTTGCAGGGCTTCCTCTAATCTAGTCAGATAAGCAGACAAGGTCTCCCCTCTCTGTTGCTGAGTGGCCTTGAACCTCCACATAATGTCTTCACCATCCTCTCGGGTACCAAAAACAGTTTCTAAGGCAACCAAATATTCTCGTGCAGGAGCATCGGGATTGGTGGACCTCAATGCTCAGATGGTGTCCAGCGCAAGCCCTCTGAGGCTTTCCATAATCCTCTTTCTTTTATCAGCCTCTATATACTGCCACTCTTGCACTAAGGGTGCAGTATAGTCTGCCCATGTCTCCCAATCATCTTCCCCATTAGGTGTGGGCAAGGTGCCAGAAAACATTCGCAATCTGCGGTAGGAGTCATGACTAACTGAGGGAGCAGGCACAGGGATAAGTACAGGTGCAAGTATGGGTGCGGGCACAGGAATTGATATGGGTTCTAGAATAGGAGCAGGTGCCGGGACTGGTGCAGGTGTTGGGGGAAGTGTACCCCCATGAGGCTTAAATAACTTTTCCAAGTCCTTGAGGGTTTGACCCTCAGCCTGTAACCATTTTGCAAGTTTCTCTTCCAGACTCTCAGATAGGGGTGGGAGTTCTGGCTCCGAGGCACCCTCCCTGTCCTTAGTTACCACCCTCCAGGCTTCTGGGGACCCATCGATGGCAATAGTTTTAGGCACCTTAGTACTGTCTACTGGGTTGCTATACTCCACTAGAACCACTAGTGTTTGGGCGGTCAGATCAGCTTGTCCACTTACTACCTCAGCTTCCCTAAGACAGTCAATTTTTGAGAGCACCCCCTCAATAGTGTCTTTACCAGTGTTTAGGGCTGTATCTTGTATTAACAAAGCATTCTGGGGGTCAATTTCACACCCCATAAACCTACCAATTAACTGATGCACAGCCATTTCTTTAGTGGTACCTTTAAAAATTTCAGTTTCAGTTTTCCGTTTTGGTCAGTACAGGGCAGTAATCTCAGCGGTGCTTCCACGATGTGACCTCTAGGCGGTGCTGCTCCAAGGGCTACTACTCCTGCCTGCCTTCCTAATAACAGGTTGAGGGGCCTGGGTTCAAAACTGCCAAGTACGGGGATGTCCCTACCCTCAGTAAACACAATAGCTTGGTGACTTCACCCAGAGTACGGTTTGCGTGGGTGTCTATCGATACTGGTATAGCCCTCTGGGAAGCTATCACCACCCACAATCCCACCTAGTGACCAATTACCTAGGGGCTGACAATGATCATTAGCAGTATTCAGTAGACATTTTGCAATAAACATTAACAATATGCTCCCAGTTGTCCCACTTACCAGCAGGGTCTCTGGTCCTGGTGTACACCCTGCAAACCCCCCTGTAAAGACAGTTTTGCAATACAGCATGCACTTTCAACACATTCAGGGAAAAGCTTATCACTTTAAATTAGGTAATAATATGCTCACAAGTCGGGTCCAATTAACACAGTAAATCAGGTTTATTAAAGGGTCGTGAACAAGGAGGGGGAGCAAATCTGGGCAAATGATTACTGTTCTGAAAAACTGGGTTACTAAACGCAGTTAATTTGGTCCCTTCACTACTGGGTACCCAGGATCTATGCTGGCTGGCCAGAATTGACATCCGGGGTTGCAGCTGTTGTTGGGGCCCTTGAAGAAAATAATTAATAACTTATGCAAGGCAAAACAAATTATTTGTATCCGTGGCCAGCTGGCCTAGTCTATTCAAAATTATTAGCATTAGACTGAAAACAAGTAGAGAGCACCACTGGAAAATTAAGAAGCCTGTTGCAGGGAGCTACCCTGAATTTACTCACTGTATTAGATGTTTGAAGATGGCTTGGCAAAATGAAGACACAAGCTGAAAGCTGCTGCACATGGGGAAACAGGGCCACCATGACTCACCTCCACTTCGTGGTCTTTTCCTGTAGGTAGCTGCAACCTGCCATGATTCGCTGCAGAGGGGCTGGATCCTCAAAGTTGGTCTCTCACCAGTAAAACTATAGCAGGCACAAGATCAGTCGGTAGGGGCTGGGCTTAAAATGGGCCCAAGTTCAACAAAGTGTCTCTGGCAAAGTTCAGTTTAACTGCTGGTGACCCCTCCAGCTGGTAGACAGTTTGGTCACTGGAGAAAACAGGCTTCTTTCTGGCGATCAGGAGTTCCTGGGCTGTAGGCCTTGACCCACAAAGAACATTCAGCATATTTATTTTTAGAAACATCTAACTTTCTGAATTCTTTAACTTCAGTCCAGTTCGCAATATCAACCGCTTTGCTGAGCAAACCTCTGGATTCACTGTCAGGCTGTCCTGTTGACCGATCCCCCTGGTGGGACCGCAAGATGCACTCCAGAAAAATAGCTAGGTCTCTCAGTTTAAGCTCTAGCTACACTTCTCATTGTTTTAACATATACCTCAGGCTTGTCCATTTTACTGCTATCAGGCAGTCCAATGCTGACAATAGTAACAGGGAGGCAAGTCAGGCCTTTTCCCTGCCAGTTCTCTTTAGCTCCTTTCCCAGAGCTGCTTCTCGGTGGCTGTAGCTGATCACTCTCTCCACTCTACCAGTAACTGACCCCTTTTTATGTCTGCCTGCATGCAGCTCAAGAAACACATTGCAGCAGCTTGGTGCCAAAGCAGGTTCTGGAGGTGCGGCACTGTTGAGGCCAATACTGGCACGGCATTTTGGGGCATGTGTGATGTCCACCAATAATGGGGGACAGAGCCAGTGACAGTAGTTTGGAATGTTGCCACCAACTTATGACAATTTAGCTGCTGCGATCAGGGGCTGCCTCGTCATTGCAACGTCAGCCATCCGCTGCAATGAGGGAGCGACCCATCATTGCAGGACAGGATGTAGGAACCCTGATATTGTTTGCGAACATGGCGGTGCCTTGCCGCCGTGTTCACAAACAATATTACCCCCCCCCATGTTTATCTGCCAATGGGAAGCCCACTCCCTGTCAGCATAATGTAACCCCCGTTTATTGTCTGCGATGGGTGCCCAATCCCCATCGGCAGAAACCGGAACTTTTGTTGTTTGCCGGTGGGGTGCCCAACTTCGCCGGCAGAAAAGAATTTCCTTTGTTGTTTGCCAACAGGGGTGCCTAATCCCCAGTCAGCTACAGTGGCCCCCACAAAGCAAGATTCTGGTGGCACGCTGAGAGCCCACCCCAGCGTGCCACATGCCCCTATAAATAAACGGTCCAGAGAAGCCTTTTTACCCCTGTAAAAGGAAACTGTCCCTGCCGGTCTCCTGCCCCACCACCCGCAACCCGCACCCACCCACTGTGCACCCTGCCTCCCAAACACACCACACCCCATACTTACCTCCAGAGTCCAGCGCGATGATCTTCGGTGGACCAGGAACACGTCTGCACTCTTCAAAGCCGACCGCAAACTGAGGAAATGACGCTAAGCTGTATAATGTAATAAATAGGGTGTTTTCAACTTTAATGCATATCTCAGGCATTGTTTGGAATTTTGCCACCAAATTTTCAACATGGGGATTTTGGGACCCCTCTTCATGAATTCTTTCACTGTCATGGCGTTAATTGGCCCCAAATAGTGATTTTGCAGTCACTGAGCGGAATCACTTTTCAGGACCGATTAACAAAAGGACAGTGCCAGTGTTCATGAGGTGGGCTCTCAAAAAGCCTATGTTGCAAATTTGGTGGGAAAATCCCAAAATGACTGTTTTACGAGCATTCATGCTGCAGGTTGTACTGCTTAACGCTATGTAATTTGCAATATTTTCACCCCAGATTTTCAACATTGGCATTTTTTCAGACCTCCTTGTGAACAGTACAGCTGTCATTTTTCACACCCTGGATGAAATGTGTTTTCGCACTTGCGGCACAGAATAGCACGGTCGGTGTGGGAAATCAGTGTTCCACACAGATTAAGAACTGACAGTGGCACTGTTCATGAGCAGAGGTCCTAAAATGCCTATGTTGAAAATTTGGTGACAATACTCCATAAAATGACTGTGTTACGAGCATGCGTTGCGCTGTTCCTACGCATGCTCATAAGTTTCAATATTTTCACTCCAGATTTTCAACATTGCCATTTTACCACACCTCCTTATGAGCAGTACAGCTGTCATTTTTTACATTTTACCCAAAATCTGTTTCCACGCATGTAGCGCACAATGGTGCAGTCGGTGTGCAAAATCAATGTTCAGGACACATTAAGAAAATCACAGTGACACTGTTCATGAGCAGAAGTGTTAAAATGGCTATGTTAAACATTTGGTGAAACAATTCCTCAAAATGACTGTTTTACGAGCATGCGTTTAGCTGTTTCTACGCACGCTCGTACGTTCATGAATGTTCACTATTTTCACTCCAGATTTTCAACATTGCCATTTTACCACACCTCCTTATGAGCAGTACAGCTGTCATTTTTCACATCTCACCCAAAACGTGTTTCCATGCATGTAGCGCACAATGGCGCAGTCGGGATGCGAAATCAATGTTCAGGACAGATTAAGAAAACTGATTAAGAAAAGTGACACTGGTCATGAGCAGAGGCGCTACAATGGCTATGTTAAACATTTGGTGAAAAAAGTCCATAAAATGACTGTGTTACGAGCGACCATTGCACAGTTTCCACGCACCCTTGTACATTCATGGATTTCTAATATTTCCAGTCCAGATTTTCACCACTGGCATTTTTCCACACTTCCTTATGAACGGTACAGCTGTCATTTTTCACACCATGGCCGAAATGTGTTTTCGCACTTCCAGCGCAGAAATTTGTGGTCGCTGTGGGAAATCACTGTTCGGGACAGATTAAGAAAATCACAGTGACACTGTTCATGAACAGAAGTTCCAAAATGCCTGTGTTGACAATTTGCTGTAAAACATCCCCAAACTAATTGCACTATGGGTGTGCGTTGCCCAGTTTCTACACACGCTCGTGACTTCACCAGTTTTTTTAATATTTTCACTGCAGATTTTCAACATTGCCATTTTTTCCACCTCTCCATGAACAGTACAGCTGTCATTTTTCACATCCTGTTTGAAAAGTGTTTTTGCACCTGTGGTGCCAAATGGCGTAGTCGTTGTGCAAAATCATCTTTCGGCTAACGAACTGATATTGCCACTGTTCATAAGGTGGGGGTCACAAAAAACCCATGTTGAAAATTTGGAGTGAAAATGCCAAAGAACACCTGAGACATTAGGGTTTCCAACCATAATGCCCCACCCTGTAGAGATTGACAGGCATCAGGGGTGTGACTTGGGATTCTCGCCTGTAATGCTCATACCATTCCACACCCTGCAGCCAGTGAGAGGCATCGAGGTGTGCCTTGGACTCTTCTGCCCCAAAGTTCACCCCATTCTCCTATACAGCACCCATCTCACCGTATTTCCTGATGGAATGGAGTGAGCATAAGGGCCAAAGACCCCAAGGCACTCTTGCAGACACTTGTCGGGTGTATGCAGGTAGCTGTGGTGAAATGGTGTGGCCGTTATGCCTGACAACCCAAAGGCACACCCCAATGCCTGTCAGTCTCTGCAGGGTGGTGGTGGGGTTGGCTTCAGTTCAATACTTCACTGCCATTCCTATTATGCAGCTTTCTAACTCCTTCACTACCAATGCCAATGCCAGCAAGCAAACATTTGGCATTGACAAATGCTTTTTTCTACCAGTTCTCAGACTAGTCTGGTTTCTCTGGATTCCAATTGGCTAGTGGAGCTGTCAATTACAGTTCTGGTGCTCCCATTCATCAGTTTACCTGTGCCAACCTGAAAAACTACAAGAACTACAGCTTTTTCCCACAGGGCACCTGAGCTAAGGACCCCTTGGGGTTCCCTTTGTCCTAACTTGTCCAAACAGGAAGTCCTGGTCCAAAACATGGTGGTTTCCATTGGAAAATGCATACTGCAGAGAAGGCAGGTTAAACAACAATGTGTATCTTAAAGAAAACTATGAATTAGAAGTAAATAACTGCAGTACTATGTAAGGCTCCCTCTGCTCTATTAGCGACAGTAGAGTGGGGTAAATTGGGGTGATGCCTGGCTGGTCGCAAGCTTTGAAACACTCGGACCCAACCAAGGCCATCTACAGCATTTACATTGATTGTGGCACTTAAAGAGACAGGTGCAGAGACACATTATGGCACTCTCACACTGATCAACAGGAGGACACCAACCATTATGGATTACTATCTCTGCAGGACATCTGCCTGGCAGTAGGCATTACTGGAGCCCAGGGAGTTACTTAAGGTAAGCCTCTGATTTGGGGGAGGGGGGTTATATATATATCCCAGGTATGGAATATTCTGTCCAACACCAGCAATTATTATTAGCTAGGTCTGAGGAGTTGCTATAGCTGTTTGCGTGCCAGTGTTGAAAGAAATAATGTCCTGCCATAGTGATAACTTGCAAGCCAGTGTTTAACAGTGTCATAAATTCTGTCCTATTGATTCTTATGATGGGAACTGCTGAACATCTGCCTACAAACCAAGACCATTTCAGGCCTTGTTATAGACCTTGGTGCTGGCTTTCCAGGGCTCAATCCTCAGCCATGGGGATTCTCTGCTAAACTTGTAGCCATTTGCATATATTTTTTTTAATTTCATAAGATTTTATTGATCTTTAAACAGGTCATATTATTTTGTATGATGATAAAGTACAGTGTGCTTACAATAGCATTGGTAACAGCGCATGACCTGATATACACTTATCATGACATCTTCGGGTAATCAGGGTATGTTTACAATACAAACATATAAATTTCTGTGTTAAGAAATATATTTCTCCTAATCTAATGAGTGCTGAAACATTTTTAACACATCATGTCTAACCTAAACAATGTCCTTATGCACAATTTTTCCTGCTCCTACCTCTTTCCTTCAGACTTATACTTTGATGGTATTTATAAAATGGATAAGAGAGAACCTCCATCCTGATTGGCTAACAAGTACCAGTAGCCGTGTCCTTATCAGCTGATATACATAGCAACTGGTACTTATTATGCCAAGCAAGACACAGTACAGCCAGAAATCCATGCCTGCCACTTCGTAAAAACATTTTCTCCTGCATTTTCTAGTGTAGTGCTGTACTCCCGTTCCACCCGCCACCTGGCCCCCGCCCGCTCAGAACACTGAAGTTCTTGCCCAAAACTACTACATGTCCCAGTTTAAGTAAAATAGAAAATTGATTTAAAAACACCAACCTCTGCTGCATAAAACAGATTCAATGCACATAAGCTTTTCCGGAGCCGCACCACTGATTTTTCTCTTGTGCAGCACCTTTCTTATATCCCTCACGATGACTACAGCGTGCACCCCTACACTTCCACCTATAGTTCGTCATAAAAAAAAAGTCCCTAAAACACATGGTCACAGCAAAAGAAATGTTCCACTCCACTTCACACGCTAAACAAAATAAAAATCACAGAGCTCCAATGGAAAACGGTCTTCACTACGCCAGGTAAACACAGACACGCTCGTTCCCTTGCAAACCATCCTTCACAGTTATTTTAAAAAGTACACCATATTTCCAACCTCAGCATGTATCTCGCTGGGCAATTGGGGAAGGGGGTCGCTCTAAAGAACTTTACACTCTCTTTACGTGACTAGGGCAGCAAAGGTGATGACAGGCCTGTCTATTTATATCACTATGTAACTGCGATAACCTGAGCAGTATGTTTCTAAAGGGCTGTAGTGGTCACAAAGAGAAATGCACTGTATTAGACTTTTATACAGTGCATAAATAGAGGAACTATTTTTACAGTTGTAACTAAAAACTCTTTTCCCCCCTTATTTTATTTCTATTTTGACAATTATTTGTTTTTTTTATTTCTATATCAGGGACCCATTTTATAAGCACAATAACACAGTCCGAGGTGTGGTTTATTGCCTGATAAGAGCATGCCTAGTGGCATAAGGCACAAGGCGCAAGCGCCTCGTGCCATAGTACATCCCTGGGCGTGCTCTTATTAGGCGATAAACCACACCTCATTGTGTGTTATTGCTTGCATATGTTTTTAGGGTGTGAGATCACTGTTTAATTGGTGCCATGAGTGCCATATCTCCAAGAATTTTTCTTGCTGTAGCCTTAATCGGCCAATGATGTTCTCCATTCTCTCCAACTTGACTACTCTGGTTTGCCAGTCTGTCATTGTATGTGGGAAGGGGGAGAGCCATCTAGAAGTGGTGCACTTTAATGTTACTACTCTAAACATCTGAGCCAAGGTTCTAGCTACTTTATTACCTGTGAGTAGAGTGGGAAAGCCTAGTACTAGTTCTGTGGCTATGTAAGGAATTTGAAGTTCTGTTAGGTCTTGTATTTGTGCATGTATTCCATTTACATATCTTAGGTGCACCTCTGTTTAATGTGGTCACTGGTACCACGTCTTCAGCAAACTGTCCTCCCTAGGGGATTAGATTGGTCTGTAGTCCTCCTATCAGCACCTCTGCATTTATCCTGGAATGGGCTTCAGTAGTCTCCTCGACTACCAAACTGATTCTCCTGAGTTTCCCTGCTCTAATCATTCTTTAGGTTACACACCTCATGGCAGATATTGGACATCCTATTGGTGAGTTCAGCCAACTGTTCGATCATCTTTTGGGTGGAGCTGTTGCTATTGAGATTGGATGCTTCCCGAGTTGTGTCACGTTCTAATAAGCCTCTCCTTGCCTTAAGCAGGAATTCCTGTCACTCCCATCATATTCATCTTGGATGGGGAAAGCTATTGGATATCCCGACCACATTATACCATAGGTAGTCATCAACTACTGGAAGACAGCTATCCCCTCTCCTGGTTCCCAGAACCCAAGACCTTGATGGCCCTTTCCTTGAAGTTCAAAAACATATCATGCAGACTTTGTATGTACAGCATTCACAGCACCCATCTCAGAGTTTCACTTCTGGTGCCTTCTATGGACTTGTCCTTGAGACAGTTATCTGGATCTCTGGCTTCTCCCAGGTCCACTCTTTGTATTGCTCCAAAGGCTTCCTTCCTGCAGACACAGAGTGTATTCCACAGTGATTCATGGGGCCCATGGGGCCCTAAGAAGAGTTTTATTTTGTGTTCAGGCACAGTCCTTGTGTCCAAAATGTAGGTGAGGTGTGTTGGAATTTGTTCAGCCGTGCCCTTCTCCCTTGCCATCCTGGAGTTTACTTTTCAATGGGCAGCTCCTCCCCACTGCCCAATTAGAATCTCATCTCTCTGGTGTTCAGGGTGTTGTAGAGTCTGAACATAGCTCATTTTCATTCTAAACTCACTTATGCTACTAGCAGTCAGGTTCACAGTCTCTCCAGTAAACCATGGCAACCATGAGGCTTTAAAGTAGTAGAGTATTGTTAAGGGTGATGTGGACAATATCCAGAGATCTTTCACCTGCTACACCTGGGATTCCATCACTTTCCATCCCAAATGGCATTTTGTCATCAGGCCTTTTTCTGCTTTGGGCTCCTTGCCTTTTTCACTCGCTTGCTATGCCAAGTTCAGCCACCTGCCTGCAAGGACACACATTGATTAAGATTCAAGGCCTTTTCCTGAATTTGCAATACCCTCTAGGGGAATGCAGTGTTACCCACCTTAGGAAGTGACCCTTTCGCTGAGGTCTGCCTGCTCTTTTTCTTGTTTCCTATTACAGCACTAATGTCCCTGCCCAGAAAGGTGGTCCTCACGCTTGAGGCCTGCCCTGCCCCTGCTGGTTCCTAACTGGAATCAGATTGAAACCTCACACAGTGGGCAGTCCTTCCTCCAGGGCCTGCATTGCCCCAGGAATCTGCATGAATGGCTACTGACTGATAGCTCCAACTGGAGCAAACAAATAAATGTTTTTAAAAATGTTCCTATTCTGCAGTTGGCATCGTAGTTTGGTGCTGCTGCCTTACTCACCCCCAGGACCTGGACTGTATTGGCTGCTGGATGAGGGGACTTGGAATACTGAAACTTCAACTGAAATTGTTGCTGCCACTTTCTGATGCTGAAGAAGAGAAACATAGAAACATAGACTTTGACAGCAGATAAGGACCGCTTGGCCCACCTAGTCTGCCCAGAAGAGGGGATGGCCTTTATTGGCACTGCCACAGGACAGGAGGCACCAAATTGATGCTCCCAGGTGGGATCTGATGATAATGGAGCCAGTCTGGTGGACCGGAAGGGAGGAACACCATCAGAGCCGATAGACTGCTTCAACCTCTGCAGGTAAACCTTCTGGTGTCTGTGGTTCCTTGTGTCCTACACCCTCACCAGTTCCAATACACTGACTGCTCCCCACAGCCAAGCATGGAATCATGGAAGGTCTTGGATTTGGGCTTGAATCTAAAGTCTGGCAAGTAATTAATGGCCCTCTATTCCAAATTCCCCATGCGGTGGGGAAACTGGCTGGTTCACAGTATATAGCACCTCTCACTTGCACTGTCTACCTGATGAGAGATGACTCTCAGAGCAAGCAGGGAAAGCTTAACACATAAAGCAGCTGGCCATGTGGCCTGACGGCAACTTCTGCTGTGGGCTCTCAATATTTATTGTGTGGAGAAGCCCAACATGCACTCCTGACCTCCCAGTGCTCTTTCCTGCAGTTCCCACCCTATCCTGCCTTGGTGTCCTCACACACTACATGGGCCTTTGGGTCCCTGCCCATTTAATGGGTACTTCCCCTGGTGCCCACAATAGGGAGGCTGTATAGCGCAGTGGTTTAAGGCTCTGTGCTGCAAATCTGGAGACCTGGGTTTGAATCCACAGCCCCCACTTGCATACTATGTGACCCTGAGCAAGTCAGTTAACTTCCTTGTGCTCCCAGGTCAGATCTGTAAACAAGCTTTCAGCTTAGTGTGTCTCTCCTGGTTAAAACAAACTGGAAAAAATATCTGTCTCTATAGAGTCTCAGGATGCCTACTTAGGGGCACTAAACTAGCCTTGATTCAAAGATTTCAAGTAACTTCAGTTACCATTTCTTCTAGGTGCATGATATCATTTCTACATTAAAGAAATTGAACACCTACCTCAGTGCAGCTTGGTACTGTCAGTGGGCTAGCAAACAAGAGACCAGGGGGTTGAATCTGGGTGGAACCTTATATTTTGTATTTGATGTCTCACTAAACTTTTGGTAGAGGCTGAAGTGTCAAACTTCATTTTCAAAACTTGTCGTTTAAGCCACTGCCTGTTGACTCAGTAGTAAATTCTCTGCCTGCTATGCCAGAGCTGATACAGGTTTGAATCCCATACCTGATACAAGAAAAAAGTAAAAGTATAGTTGATAATGAACTTGATAAAAATAATCACTCTGCTGAAATAGCTGCTGCAATTGAGCATTCAGAAAGCTAAGCACTCAGCTAGTTTAAATATTCTGAAAACTGGATTATTTCACTACTCTGAACTAAAGTTGAGAAAAGGCTCTTTAAATCTGGAGGTCTTTTTCTAAAGTGAGCACGAGTGCAGTATGCAAAATGGTGGAATGCTCCTCACAGAAACAAATTCATGCTGCGAACTGCAGCATGAATTGTTTCTGACAGGAGCATTCTGTTTCAGACAGCCTGAGATACATAAACTCCTGATGGGATTAGAACACAGGTCACCTTCTGCATAACTTCTGACTTTGCCTTTACTCCCACCATCTGCCATCGACTCAAATGCTATTGCATGGTGCAGTGGATCTCCTAGTCACTAACGAATCCAAAGACTAGGGTTTACATCTTAACAGATACCAAATAATTTTGTGTTTAAAGTATGAGACGAGGGTTTGAACCCTACCAGTAACATCAAAATAGTTTTTTCACAATTCTCATTTGTTTAAATGTCATATGAGGGGTAATTCATGGTAGCATGGAGTTGAAATACTTCATTTTGTAGAAAGTCAGTTATGAGCAGCATTATGTGCAGGGAGGAGGTGTCCCTGTCAGGAAATGTTTTTAAGCTGTGTGGTACCTGCCTGCTCATTTGTGCCATTTGTACCAGCTGTTTCAGTGGCTGTCTGCCTGAAATTAACAAACCGCTAAACAGGAAAGACAAGGACTTTGTTGTGCAACAACCAGCTGCTGCAGCTAATTGGCAACTGGTGTGGGTGGGGCACCTGTAGAGAAAATAAGCATCTGACCCTGAGGGGCAGTTCACTGTGTCGATAATAATCAGTGGAGTGCTAAGCACAGTGTGAGTCTGCTGAGTCCATTGAAGACCCTGGTACAGGTAACTGGCACCAGGAACCATACTTGTTAATTATTTCAACAATAGAATGGTTATTATACCTTATGGCTGTACATTTTAATATTTTAGATAACAACATACAGTGTGGAATAGGGAAAGGGAGTCTTAATGTGTTACAAGGGGTAGAAATGACTGCTATCTACAACAACGAGTACATTATAGTTCCAGTGAACTATAGTAAGGCCTGGGAGAACAGCTAGATCAGCAAACATCTGATCTGAGCTTATAACATTTTTAACATGCAATGCTGGCTATTGAATCCTGCCACTGCTACAGCCCTGATCTGCTGTCAGCTGCTGGGGAGTCTTGGATTTCTACTTATAGAAAATGTCAGCTTGGAAGTCGCCAGAATCAGCCTTGATACAATTTATTATACTGCAGTAAGCAGTAAATAAAAAATGTTTTTGCACACAAAGTTCAAATTGGGACCAGCCCCACAGTTCGGTCCTGAAGTGATTCCTTGAAAATAAGTTGATAACATGCCAAAAAGACAAAAAAATGCTCTTTGGAATCAAATGGAGAATTAGAGGGCAAGAGTCACAATTTATCGGAACCACTGGGGTGATACGATAGAGCATGTAAGGACTTTTTGATGCTTGGATTTAGTTATAGACTGTACATTGACATGTAAAGAACTTACTGCTGGAGTTGTTAAAACTGTAAATATTTGCCGGCCCACCGGCACAGCAGTGGGATTTCCACTTGCGACGCTAGCGACCTGGGTACAGGAGTGGACTCGGGTCATTGGAGGGCCGGCTGGGAGAGAGTGGCTTGAGCATCCCACGACAGCTCACCCTCTTGGGGGGGGAAGGGGGGGGACCAATGCCTGCAACTTGTCTGACCCTGAGCGAAGGCTTGGGATACTACAAGACCCATAGGGGAAGGGCAGTTGGATCACACTGTGGACATCGGCACGTGCACCTTGACGTAGAGGTCTACACAGCATGGGGGGAGAAAATGGAGGATAACGCCTGCCAGGACCAGGAAGACGGGCTACCCGGAGCATGCCTCCGATGTGCCCCCACTCACCCTGCTGCCACCAGACCGATGAAACTGTGAGTAGCTTGGGCTGTTAGGGGCCACATCTCGTCCCCGCCTGGGGGTAATCCGAGGCTCCATGGGGGACACGGAGGTAGACTTGGGTAGAGCGGGAGGCAGGAGGATGTCTCCTTTGTGGCCCCGAATGGTCGGAGCTGGCAGGACAAGGGGAAAAATTGCAATTTAAAAAAAAAAATTAAAAACTGTAAACATTCATTTGGGTATGTTATACTACCTGTATAAATGCCTCAATGGAAACTTTATCAAAGGGTAGTACCCAATTTTTTACTCTCTTTACTTAATTAATGGTGTTGTTATCTATTCTAGTGTGAGGAAAGTTCTATGAAAGGAGGAATTACTTTGTTAAACAAAGCTGAGAGACTTGTGCTTGACAGAAATCTTGATACACCAGCTGGCCCATCAGCACAGTACAAGAAGAGAGCCCAGGTCATCATGGGGGCCAGCCAGGGAGGAACTGAGCATGCCTTGGGACACTCCTCTCCTCCAGGGTGGGTGGAGTGTGAGCTCCACTGTGCTGCCACCATCTGGGTGACCACAGTTGGCAGTGAAAGCTGGAGCCGCAAAGGATGGCACCTTCTGACATGATGAGATCACCCTTGCTGCTCGTGTCACTTGCCATCGTGGCCCAGGAGGCACCATGGGGTTCAGGAAAAAGAACAGTGGAACATATCAAGGCCAAGCAGGATGATGTGATGACCCTCTGCAGCCCCACACCACCTACTGAGCACCCTGCCTCCATCCGGCCTAAGTTCCTGATGGGCTTAGGGAACCCACCACAGAGTTGAGGAGTTAAGTCCAAGAAATGGCACATGATGGAGCTGTGAGGGTCACCAGTGATGAGGGTTGGCAGGGCTGAAAGGGAGTGCAAAAAATCCTAATTCACACCATTCCATCCTGTAACAGTAAACTACTGTATATGACATTATTTTCGCCGGAATAAAATTTGAGCTATATTCACTAGTTTGAAAAGCCAGTGAAAATGAAATGCCAGTTAAAATATATACTGCAACTGACAGGTTAGCTTGTTCTTTCACTTCAGCTAAATTAAACTGCCATGAAAATGCCAGAGTGGACAAAACAGTGAAATTTAAGGGCAGTAAATCCATTCTGTTATACAGTTATTGCCTACCTCTTAAATTAGGGTGGCACAAATCTTTCTGCATTTGGGCATGGAAAATACTGCATCACAATCCCACCGACACATGTTTACTATTTATTTATTCATTTGTTTATTTACTGTATTTACTTATTCATTCATTTCCAAATGTTTACTAGGAAAGACATACTGAGCTGATATCAGCTCAGTTCCAGATGTGTCCTTGGCAGGGGAAGAGGAGAGAACAGTGCAAATACAAGGTGGGATATTCAGACTGCACGAGAAAGATGCACAATAGAGGGAGCAGGTGCATGGCCAGTGTGCCATTGTGCAACGGGTGTGATATTCAAACCATGCACAGGACAAGGTGTGCCTGTGCAACGTGGCTGAATATCATACCAGATGCACCATGGTGCAATGAGGGATGCACCATGGAGCAGCGACAATGCACAATAGCACCCCTAGGGATGCGCATGGACAAAGACAGGAAGCAGCTGAGCAGCAGCCATGGATGCGCCATGTGCTGAGGAGCACGCACCAGGACAGACAGACCATCCCCCCCCACCAGGGCAAGGCCCCCATGAGCAGCACAACCAGACGGGTGCAGGATGGACCACAGACCCTCAAACCCCAGTGCTGAACCACCAGCAGATGTGATCCAATAGTCCCCACCTGCTGGGCATGGTGCCCCTGCACCGTCCATCAGCAAACAGGAACCAGGAGCCAATGATGGCCAAGCCCCACCCATGCCACAGCAGCACACCATTGCTGCCCCATCCCAGTACAGAGCACCCGAGACACCAAGCCCAGAAGCAGAACCAAACAGTGCATGGCACTGAAGGCAGTCCAGCACCACTGTGCCAAGGCATCCAGTTACCCCAGAGCGCAGTTCACAAGTACCACAACCCCACTGTGACCACCCAACGCAGGTGGTGACACCGTCCACCAGTGCCACCACAACCCACACAAGGCCCATCAGCATGGCTCACATGGAGGCACAGCAAGGTGGGTGACCTGGCACCATTACCCAAGGGACCCTGCACATGACAAGGGCTGCCCGGGATGCCAGCACAAGCAGGAAGGCAGCTCGAACATGGGGCCAGAGCAAGGTCCACCACCCATGCACCCACCCCACCACAGCACCGGCCCCACCAGGCAACACAGCACCCTCCCTTGGTGCATGGAGGCCTGTGCCACACACAGGAGGCAACACAGGGCACACACAATGCCCCCTGACCTAGTCACATGGGTGCACTTGCAAACAGCCACACAAAGCAGTGCGGCGGGCCCTGCCGTCACGAGGCCCATGGTGCCGTGTAAACTGCGGCCAGCCCACCCCCAGGGTACTGGTGAGCCTGAAATGTGGCGGTTGCCCCATGATTCTGGCCACCATGATGGCAGGCACAGGGGCCTGTGACCAGGCCACCACCCGCATGCAGCAGGACCCCATGTGACAACCACCAGACCACAGGCACTGCCCCAGTCACCATGGATTGCATGGAGGAAGCAACCAATAGCACCGCCCACAGTGGCAACAGGGACAGACATGCGATAGTCCAGGGGCCGAAATGCCAGCAGCAAGGGTGCCGTGCCTGCAAGGTAACAGGTATGTTCTGCCCCTGAAGGCACTCCATCAGCTGAGCATGCAGTGGTGGGGGGCCACAAGACCATGCGTACCACAGCCACGCACGGTGGCAGTGTAGCAGCAATGGCCACAGCCACACAGGCAAAGCACACACCAACGGGGTGGATGGGATACAGCACATGCACCACGGCCCGCTGCACACAGGCAAACAGTGCACAGGGCACACCACACATGCCCCTAGACAGAACCCATGGAAGAGGGAGAAAGAGGGAAAAGGGCCGGCAGATAGAAGAGGTTATGAGTCCAGGGTAGGGGTGGCCCACACCATCCCTGGCCCAGCCAGGATCCTTAAGTGGCCCACGAGGAGTCAGTCATCCAGGCAGCAGTGCCTGGGAGGCCAGTAGAGACATGTGCCGAGTTAAGTGGCTGGCAGGTGTTTGCCCTTGGTAGTCGGCGCTGTGTAAGAGGGCATACTGTAGATTCTGCAAAGAGTGGGTCCTGCCACCATATGAGGGGAGTTGTAACCCAAGGAGTTAAAGAAGGACTTGTCACGTGAACTGCAGCACTGGGCAGTTCAGCTGTAGTTACGGGCAAGCAGTTTGTCTGGTTCCTGCTGTTGGGGCAGTGTGAGAGCTCATGCTGTAGGGATGGTGGTAGTGGCAGCCTGCTTTCCTCTTTAACGGTGTGGCACTGCAGCAGGACCGGAGCACTGTTTTATGCCCGAATGTTTTTGGGGGGTTGTGTCAGTGCATCTTTGGAATCACCAGGGCCTGCAGAAGTTGCCCTGGGATGCTCGGAGCCCAGTGCACCTTGAAAGGCAAGGAGGATCAGTATGTGTTCGTAGCTGGGAAGGTGGAATCTGCAATGTGTCCTAAAAATGCTTAGCTGCATTTCATCTGTGGTACTGCCATCAAAATCAGAGGCCCTATTTGGCTTCCTGGTCAACCCTGCTTTGATCGTCTCAGATCACCAAATATGTGCAGTGGCCTTGTGTCACTGAAACTATGCTACCTCAGTAGTTATGCCACTTGTGCCCCACTGCTCCATGGAGTAGAATTTTCTATTATTATAACCCTTATTATGACCCAATTAAATGTTTTATATTTGCTGCATCACCAGCGTGGATACTGGACTTAATGGATGAATTCTGCTTCATCCTATAACTACCTTGTTGTCCCCTCTAGCTGCCATTCACACATGACTGATACACCCCTCTGCCTGATCTTCAATCAAGCACAAACTCTGAACCCAGGTAAACTGCTATCCATCTAGCTTGTTTGGACTGCTATCTGTGTTGCCAAGCCCCCCTCCTCTTTTAACATCAGTCACTCCTAGACATGGAGAAGGGGCTCAGAACTTGGGGGCTCATCCAGGATTTGACTGTTTGGGATGTGATTTTGTACTCTGACTTATTCCTGGGGCTCAGCAGAGTGTGGAGACTGTGCTCGGACTGATTCAGTGGGTTGCTGGCCTCTGTGATCCACCATTTTCGCTGAGACTGTTTCGCTCATTTTCCTGTATGGTGCCATCTCTATAGTACTTAGACTGCTGGGAAGGAGGGGGATTTGAGGCATTGTGGGAGATCTTTGCCAAGCGCCATTTTGTCTGCACTTGTGAAGTGATGAGATCCAAAGCTGGAAGATGTTACCAGTTGTGAAAGCAAACAAGTCGTGACCCCTCCTCAGCAACTGCAAGGTCTGGCAGCATAGCAGAGTCCCTAAGGAGACGGGACAGACAGTGATTGCGCCAGCTTTACTTTTGGTGTGGTTGTGAGTGACCATGGAGAAGGCCTCAGCTTTTGACTGCTGTGCTGTTTGCAACTATCAGGGGGTAGGAGAGTCTCACCTGCCTCTTTGTCCCAACTTTGTTCATGGAGCACCCACCACAAGATGAGTCGGCAGTACCTTGCTCCCTGGAGTTGGCCCATGTCTTTGATGCCTTTGAGTATCTCCACTACCCCTGCTAGCATGGAGGACTGGGAGGAATAAAGACTGTTACTGGTGGCCTAGAGGAGGACTCCACGCCTGAAGCATCCCAGGCGGAGAGTGGCTATAGACATCTGCCCAGCCCCTCTCCTCCTCCGAAGGCCTCTGTGTCTCCCTGTGGCAGAGGGAGAGGGGGTGTGGGTGGGCACAAAAGCATTCATACTCTGTTGGCCAGAAGAACTCGAGTCTTCCCCCATGCCTGCAGTGCCCATGTTGGCTTCAGTAAAAAGGACTAGGCCATCAAAAGTGGAAGCCCCTGATGTGATCTTGGAGGAAGAGATGTCCAGCAGCAGTGAATCAGATGGGGAGTTTTGGGGAGACCCCTGGTCCATGTTCCAGGGAGGTTTGCTACTCCTCTGTCATTTGCAGACCAAGGTGTGGAGAGGATGATTCCCAAACCGTTCTGTAGGCCAAAGCTGTCCATTCCTGATCATTGCCCCATCTTCCTCAGTTGTGTCAGCAGATCCACCAGAAGATGGATGGTCTTAGACCTGATGACCCCTTAGACCTCAAGTACAGAAATGGTGTTTAGTGGGCAGAGGGTACAGCACCTAGGACCAGTATTCACAGTATCCTGAAGTGTTCCCAGTCAGAACAGTGGATCTGCCAATGAATTTGTAAGGAGTACCCCCATGATGTGTATCTGTACCTGTCGTAGAGGATATGGGATATCATGGAGGAGAAGTGTGCATATTGGGTGTTCTGTGGTGCCCTTGATAAAATCCAAACCCCAAACGAGGCAACCAGAGAGGCGAAGCCTGCAGATACAGTATGTCAATGGCAAGATCCATGTGTCAATCCACAGTCTGGATGGGACTGACCTTTTTAAACATTTCACCATGGTACAGGACGTCATGGGACACCACACTAAATACTATGTGGTCAGTAAAGACTACTTTGGGGTGGAAATGACCAAGCCAGATCTGCAATTCTATTATGCTAAAGAGGGTGGCCCTGGACTGTAGAGCTCAGTGTCCCCACTATCTTGATTACTCTGCAGAACTGCCCAGTTTTGGATGAAGATTGGTATTTACCATCTGTGCCTTCTACGATTGGGTGAGACCACGCTTGTTTACTGTTTAAACTGTTCTGTTTAATATGTTTAGCATGTTATTTGGTTGAAGAGTTTGAGTGGAACTTTGCCCTTTCAACTGTTATGGGACTGGCTCTGAATGGATGGTCGTATGGACTACCCTACTGGACTATGGACTGTCAAGTTCATTTTACTGTTTTGTTATTTGGGGGAAGGGAATGGTAGAAATGTGTGTATGTGTGAGTGTGAGACAGAGAATGCAGAGTGCACCTGTGTGCCTGGGGAAGATGTATCTTAGCCTCTTTACTGTCCTGCAGAGTGAACAGCATTTTGCTATTATCTCATTTGAATTTCAAAGTGTTGGATGTTCTTATCAAATATAGCTTCTGTTTTAACTGTTGCAATAGGGGACTGTGGGATAGCCAAGCAGCAGTCCCCTCTTATCTTTGGTGGCAGCAGCACTGGGTAAGCATGCTTTTTGGGGATGGTTGGGACACCACTTCCCCTAGTACCTGGCTGGGTTTTGCCTAGGGAACAGGGAGTGGGTCGCTGTGTGTTTTGTGTAGTGTAGTTCTGCATTTAGGCCCTTAGATAGTTCACCATTGCAGTGGTGAGCCCAGCTTTGCCTATGCGTGCTTGGGGGAGGGGCAGAGTGCACATATTCCCCCGTCCTGACCTCAGGGTAACTGGATGGCTCATTCACCAGGAGATGAATGGTTTAAAGGGGGGGAGAGTATAAGCACCCCCATGTGTGGGTGCTTACTATTCATCCCTTGCTCCTCCCCTTTCTCTTTTTTGGTTGTGGGGTTTCTGGCCTGCCAGCAGGCTGGGTGGAGCTACGACTCTCAGCTTGGGTATTTAAGGGAGGTTTGGGCGCCCTTTTGGGAGGGGGGGGAGAGAGAGAGAGAGAGAGAGAATGAACACCAGCGTATAGAGGAGGTTGTGAGTCTGGGGCTGGGGCAGCCCATGCCATCCACAGCCTAGCAAGGATCTTTAAGCAGGCAGCATGGAGTTGGTCTCCAGGCAACAGTGCATGGGAGGCTGGTAGAGATGTGGTGAGTCATGTGGCTGGCGGTGTTTGCCTCAGTAATCGCCACTATGTAAGAGGTTGCCTTGCAGATTCTGCAAAAAATTCGCCCTACTGCAATATGAGGGGAGCCATAGCTTGGGGAGTGAAAGGAGGACCTGTCATATGAACTGCGGCACCAGGCAGGTCTGCAGTGGATCCAGGCAAATAGTTTGTCTAGTTCCTGCTGTTGAGGCAGTGTGGTGGTGAGAGCCCATGCTGTGGTGATGGTGGTGGTGGCAGCCTGTTTTCCCCTTTACCGGTGCGGCACTGCAGCAGGACCCAAGTTCCATTTTGGGCCTGAAGGTTTTTTGGGGGGGTCAGCATCAGTGTGTCTCTGGGATCACCAGGACCTGCATGAGTTACTGCCAGAGTGTGGACATCTTAACCGTGGAGTGCTGAATTTCTTTTGGACTTACTTGAACAGGTTTGGCAAACAGTTTTTTCATGCACCCCCCTCTTCTTGTTGATTCGCAGTCTCTCTCCTCTTTTGGATTTCGTTTACCTGCATGAGTTGCCCTGGGATGCTCAGAGCCCACTGTGCCTTGAAAGGCAAGGAGGGTCAGTATGTGTTTGTAGCTGGGAAGGTGGAATCTTCAATATGTCCAGAAAATGTTTAGCCGCATTTCATCTGTGTTGCAGCCATCAAAATCAGAGGTCCTATTTGGCTTCCTGGGCGACCCTGCTTTGATTATCTCAGTCCTCTCGTATGTGCCGTGGCCTTGTGTCACTAAAATTATGCTACTTGAGCCCCACTGCACCACGGAGTGGAATGTTTTTTTTTCCTTCTTCAATTGTTTAACCAGGAGTAGCACACTAAGCTGAAAGCTTGTTTACAGGTGCCACCTGAGAGCACAGGGAAGTTAAGTGACTTGCTCAGGGTCATACAGTATGCAAGCGGGGGCTGTGGGATTCAAACCCAGGTCTCCAGATTTGCAGCTCAGAGCCTTAAACCACTGTGCTATACTGCCTCCCTGGAGTGGAATGTTCCATTATTATAACCCTTATTATGACCCAATTAAATGTTTCATATTTGCTGCATTACCAGCATGGACATTGGACTTAATGCATGAATTGTTTGTCAATCTACTACCACCTAGTCGCCCCCTCTAGCTGCCGTTCACCCCATGACTGATGCACTCCTCTGTCTGATCTTCAATCAAGCATGAAGTCTGAACCCAGGTAAATTGCTTTCCATCTACTTTATTTTATTTGCTTTTGTTTACCAGGTGAGTGCTTTAGACAACCAAGTGCCTATTTTCAGTTTGTTTGGACTGCAATCTTTGTTGCCAAGCCCCCCCTCCTTTTTTAACATCCAATACCCCTAGACACAGGGAGGGGGCTTACATATTATTTAGTAAATATTAATAAAGCCTTTTTGCATAATTTTATAATACCTCTGCAATTGTCTGTTGTGTGTGTAAGCTTGGGAGGGGTTTGTTCAAACAACACCTCGTCTGACCTAAGCTTAGAGGTCTAATGTTACCGTAACGGAACATGGAAAGAGACTTTGTGGAGGTAAGGGGAGATGCACGAGGTCTCATGGAGGGGTCTGTGGGGTTGAACCGGTCCCTTCAATTCCCCAGAAAAGATACATATAGGGTTTATAGGGCACCCGAAGGCCTGTGGCTTTCTTTTCCACTGTGCAGTGGCCAAAACTGTTCTCTCCTAGGAAAACAGGCTTGAGGCTATACTTGCACCCCTCACACTGAAAGGAAGAAAGCCCTGGAACCTCCTGGTGGATGCTCAGTTGTAAACCCAGTGACTGCCCAAGGATGGGGGGGGGGGGTCCTGACCCACACCACACAGGCTGCACTCAGGGGAGTTCACTGTAAGCCCAGGGAATCCTGCCCCACAGGAGTGGGCCTGTGACATATTGCAAAATGCCACACTATTCATAACTGTGGGGAAAATATAAACACTCTGCAGCCCTTAAGCTTTCTTGGCGTGCCAGCTACCTGAATCAGGAGACACATGACACACTTGCTCTTTGCTCTCACCTGTCACTCTCCTTTCCAATGGGCTTTCTCAGGGGACTTTAATAGACCACCTAACTGGGAGCAAGGACATAATTTAAAAACAGCTCCCCCCATCGAGTCTCACAGGGGGTCCTCCATGTGAAAATCTTCTTAACTGTAGTTTATCAGCATTGACAAATGTAACAAGTGCTATTTAGAACTCTGCTTCTTTGTAAACAAGATAGTGTGAAAGCACACACAGTAATGGGTGCAATATTGGATGAGGGAGCACTAATGTGTTGCTTGTGTGTGGTTTCATGCTATCTTGCCAAGTCTCACAGGGGTCATTCGATATTTTCTAAATTTACCATAATGAATCATCACACACTATGTGCCCTGCCGACAAGTTGGCAAAAGCTACATCCCTCTAACAAGCCAAATAGACTAACAATGTTTGAAGTAATTACAGGGGGCCTTGCCAGGGCTTGACCCCCAGCGCTGAAGTGAGTCTGGCAGCTCACATATCACAGCCATTGACATATGGGAAAGGAGGCTAAATTTACTTACCTTTATGCCCCCATCTCCCAAAGCTCATAGCTATATTTCCAAATCTGTTGATCATGTAGTTGCAATCGATATCCCAGACCCTATACACCTCATCACTAGGCAATCCCATGAGTGCACATTCGTTGCCACAGGAGACACTAGCATACCTTCACCCCGAGTGGACAGATTCATTTGCAGCATGGGAGACGCTAACATACCTTTTTCTCTAATATTCAGAATAGCCTGGCAAAACAGTTGCAGTTGGTCTCCCTGTCCCTGTCCCTGTCAACCTCACTATTAACCATTCCCACAAGTGCCAATTAATTTCCACAGTAGATACTAATGTAATTAGGTATCCTACTCTTGCAGTAAATGCTGAAGAGAGCTGAGTAGGCTAAAGTGTACCCTAGCCAGCAAGCTGTTCTCATCAATTGGCAACTGGTGCCACAATCCAAAAGACAAGGCTCATTCCTGCTGGTAATCAGAAGCCAGAGCTCTCTCGTGTTTTAATGTGTTGCATCCTATTAACCTTGCCTATCCTCTTACATGCTTTACTGCCCCGTCTATGTCTGAGAAAGCCAATATCTTACACACACACACACACACACACTCAGCTGCAATAATATTGGATGCAACAGAAGCAGTAATCTCAATACTGTTTCCAAACACAAGATACAGGAAGGTAAATCTTCACTATCCCAAATTAAACTAATCAGTTGAGCTCAGGACACAACTTGGCAGAGGGTGGGAGGGATTGTTTCATGATGGGGGCCAGGGACCACAGCAAGCAGATTATGACAGATCAGCTGTGTTTAATGGGCAGTATTATGCAGATCAAAGCTACCATACGATTGGGTCAGCTCTCTCATTTGAACTACACAAAGTTTCCACCCAGCAAGCCAGAACAGTATCATAATCAGCCTGGCTGATTGATGTGACACTGACTATCCCCTTGCAGACTGTTCTGCACTGGACTGACAGTCACACCTCTCCAAACCCACTCTCATAACAAAATGTTTGCTGCATGTACCCACACAGCGAATATAAAAATGGGGAGGATCTATGTATAAACAGGTAGTGGGATGCTTCTCTTATTACTGTGAAGCGCACCAGGTTTGCAGTGGAGGTCTTGTAAATTGCTATGGTAACGACAGTAGATTTGGGTCTTTTAGTGGACACAGTATTACCAGATCTCGTGTAAATTCCCAACTTATTGTCTCATTAAAAGAGATAAAACTGAGCAATTATCTATTTCATACAGGATGAATAAAACTTGTAACACAATTCCTGGCAGCACTGCATGTGCCAACCAATTCTCATCTTTGTGCTTTAGTTACTTATGCAAGTAGAAAGAGGGAATATTACTATTACTGATGTTCAAAGCTGTGTCGCTATTGACCATTGTTAAATGCTGGCAAATTAATTTTGCATGCTAGAAACATAGAATTTGACAGCAGATGAGGACCGCTTGGCCCACCTAGTCTGCCCATTTTCCTACCTAACAGATAAGCTGCAGATCCTAGTTAACCAACAGCTTACTTCCTCCTACCCCCCACTAGGACTGCCTTATGTCTGTCCCATGCATTCTTGAATTCCCCCACTGTTCTTGACTCCACGACCTCCTCAGGGAGGCTGTTCCATGCATCCACAACTCTGTGAAAAAATACTTCCTCACATTACCTCTGAGCTGCCCCTCTATCTTCAAATTGTGCCCCTTGTTCTTGTACATCTCTTTTCTGAAAGATGCTACCCTCTTGGACTTTGTTGATTCCTTGAGGTACTTGAAAGTTTCTATCATGTCCCTCTCTCCTTCTTTCCTCAAGGGTATACATATTAAGCTCCTTTAGTCTTTCTTCAGTATGTCTTCTCTGGTACAGACCCTGCACCATTTTGGTTGCCCTCCTCTGGACAGCCTCCACTCTGTCTATGTCTTTCTTGAAATGGGGTCTCCAGAACTGCACACAGTACTCAGATGGGGTCTCACCAACTGTCTGTACAGAGGATAACAACTTCCTGTTTTCTACTATTGATGCCTCTTCCTATGCATCCCAGCATCCCCCAGCCTTCCTTATTGCCTTCTCACATTGCTTGCCCACTTTTTTAGGTCATCTGATATAATTACCCCCAGGTCCCTTTCCATTTTTACTGTTGTCAGTATCTCACCCCCCATTGTGTACGCTTCCCCTGAGTTTTTTTCTCATGTGCATTACCTTGCACTTCTTTGCATTGAATCTGAGCTGCCATACATTTGATCATTCCTCCAGCCTTGCCAAGTCCCTTCTCATCCTTTCCACTCCATCTTGTGTATCAACCCTGTTGCAGATCTTTGTGTCGTCTGCAAAGAGACATACTTTTCCTTCCAGTTCCTCTGCAATGTCACTTATAAAGACATTAAAAAGGACCGGTTCCAGTACTGAACCCTGCGGTACCCCGCTAGTAACTCTCCTTTCTTCACTGTGTACTCCATTTACTACTTCCCTTTGTGTCCTGTTGTCTAGCCAATTTCTTTATCCAGGCTACCACCTTGGGACCCACTCCAAGGCTGGCTAACTTGTGTATTAATCTTTTGTGTGGGACTGTATCAAATGCCTTGCTAAAATCTAGGTAGGCCATGTCCATAGCCCCTCCCTGGTCTACTACTTTGGTCACCCAGTCAAAGAAATCTATTAGATTCATCTGACATGACCTTCCCATCGTGAATCCATGCTGCTTTGGGTCCTGTGCCCCACTGGCCTTTAGGTACTCAACAAATCTTTCCTTCAGAAGTGATTCCATCATTTTCCCTGCCACTGAGGTCAAACTAACTGGTATGTAGTTTCCTGCCTCTGTCCTGCTCCCTCTTTTGTGAAGAGGAATCACATCTGCCCTCCTCCAGTCCTCGGGTACCACCCCATCTTCCCATGATTTGTTAAAGAGAGTAGTCAGCGGTGTCACTAGTTCTACCCTTAGTTCTTTTAGAATTCTTGGGTGAATCCCATCAGGCCCCCATTGCTTTGTCCACCTTTAATTTTATTAGTTCTTTCAGAACCCTTTTCTTCTATAAATGGACTGGTATCGAACCCCGTCTTCAGAGTGTTTCTGTTGTTTGATTTGGGTACCACCCCCTCCTCTTCCTTTGTGAATACTGAGCAGAAATATTCATTCAGTATCCCTGCTTTTTCACTGTCACCCTCTACCCACATTCCCTCCCCTTTATTAAGCCTCATTATCCCTCCTTTGGTCTTTCTTTGCTCCCTAATGTACCTATAAAAGGTCTTGATCCTGGTCCCCCCCCCCGAACAGATGCAGACCATCGCACCAGTATAGTTCTGCATCCCTCCAGATGGCTCCCCAGTTCCCAATGAAGCCAAAACCCTGAGCTCCACACCAGTTTTTCAACCATTCATTGAATTCCCTGGTGAGGAGTACCCTTGCATCACCCTTGCCATAGACAGGTAGCACCTCCGAGAAGGTTACTGTATGCGCTACTTCTCTAAGGCCCCTCCCCAACTCTACAAACTCCTCTTGCACTGCTCTGATCCCATTCCTAGCCAGGTCATTTGTCCCTAGGTGGACAATGACATCCAGCTCCCTCCCTCATGCAGCTCCTCCCACGATCCTGAGGATTCTCTACTTGTCATTTTATATATATATATATATATATATATATATATATATATATATATATATATATATATATATATATATATTATATATATATTATATATATATATATATATATTGTATATATATATATATATATATATATATATATATATATATATATATATATAAAAACCTATGATACCCATAAAAAGGGTATTTATGCTCATAGCCCTTTGCCTAGTTTTAAATAAACTTGAAACTTGAAACTAGACTGAGCATGAGTTGAATGTCAGCCAGCTGCAAAAAGCTAATTTGCATATTCAAGTATCTGTTCTTAGCAATGTCAAAAGCTCAGTAGATAGTGCACTCACTTCTGGGTCAGGAAGGTCATGGCATCTAGCCCCACACCAGGTACTTGGCGTGATACGCATAACTCATGCTGCACAGCAATATGGGGGCAGGGAGGTACTGTCCTGTTGAAGTGCTGTCCCTCAGATGAGATGTTAACATGAAGAGGGAACAGAAGGTAAGTGCCAGATGGCATCTCGGGAACGGGGGAAGGGGTGGGGTAGGAGAATCCACCAGACACCAGGAATACTGAGACTGGAAGGCAGAACCACTGGACTACCAGAAATCAGAATTTTCATTAGAACAATACTGAAGACCGGGGGAGGGGGGGAGACAACTGAGCTACAAGAGAGAGGGATTTTAATTAGAATTAGAGTGGGGAATGGGAGGTGTCTCTAGTAGCACCAGACTGGTCACTTGTCAGCCCATCAGGTGTTACTGTAGGAGAACATCATTTCATTAATTAGCTGGAACACGCTGACTGAACATGATGAGGATGATGATCACTCCATCGCTGGACCCGAAGGCAATGTTGTATCCTTATAATTGGGGTCTTTGGGAAGGAAGGAGAGAGCTTGGGGGCTACAGGGTGTAGGGTGGGGTTGTCATTTAAATTCAGTATAAGGAAGGCTGACAGCGTGGGAGCAGGTGAGTAACTTGTGATTTGGCACTGGGGGGGAATAGGATTTATTTATAAGCAGGCAGCCTTATTTTAAAACAAATGTGTTCACGGGGGGCTTGGGGGAGAAAGGTTGAATAGGGTGGGGAGGAGGTGGGTGTATTTGTTGCAGGGGTGGCATTTTAATCATTGCAACCACATTTTAGATTTTGTACTAGGACTGTTGAGGATAGTCAGAAATTTGGTTGTTTAATCAGATTTTATACTATCCAGTCACCCCAGTCCAGTGCCATAGGAAGGGTGGGGTGGGTGGTGCTCCAGTCCTGGGCGCAAGCCTCTGAGGGGCGCAGTTTTCAAGTCTAAAGCTCACTTTTTAATTCACTTGTGCTGTCGCTTTAAGGTTTCTTTTTTATTTTATATATATATATTTTGGTTTTGTAATTACAACTGGCTGTCAGCAGGGGCACATCTGTGGACCAAAGATCAGCAAATCGGAGGGGTGTCACATGGTTTCGCCATCTGCTGCAGACACTATAATCATGTGTTGGTGGTACAGAGAAAAAGAAACTGTGGATGGGCCACCGTCGCCCAACCCATTAGTATAAAAGGTACTGGGTGGAGCGCCGCGAGCATGTGGCACTGAGAGGCGGTTAAATAGAGTCTGGAGATACAGTAGTTTGTTGAGATGAGACAGAAAGAGACTAGCAGCAAAAAACAGCAATAAACTATAGAGTGTAGAGAGGAGAGACGAGACCAAGAGACAGAGAGATATTGGATTTGTGTAAGCAATGCACTACTGTCTTCTGTGATGTCTATAATGTAGTAGTCTGACTGGACTTCATTAAGTAAAAGCAACAGCAAGCATTTTTCATTTCCATCCACGTCCATCCTGTGTGTGACCCAAAATGATTTTTTTTAAATGAGAACTTGTGTCATATTGTGTGTCAGTGAGATGAATTATGGTGTATATGGCAGCAGTGGCGCCAGGTGGGGGGTACTAGATTGGAAAAAATGCAAACTCAGGAAATCTGCTTTGAATTTGATTACTGGGCTGGCTCAGCTGACTGGCTGGCGGCTGCTGTGTATTATTTTATGATCAAGGAGTGCGTTCAGTTAACTTTTGTGACCGTCCGTGTGAAAGACGTTTTAACTCGTACTGTCCACAGTGAATTTTTTTGCTCAGCATGTTGTTAAGCTAAGTTTTATAATCACGCTCCCATACAGTGCTTACTTGTGAGATTCTTTTGGGAGTGACTGGGAGTGAAGAACAGAAGTCGTTGCCTTCCTAAATTGGGCTGACTTCTGTGGCACGGGCCGCGGGGCACCATCCTCCCGCCCACATGTTATACGTTTTAATTTTTCTTCTCCTCTTGACCCATCCCTTGCACTCCCATTCCATTGCCATTTTTTTTTCATATCTTCTGTTATCTCCACCCCACCCACACCAGTCTTGCTGTAGAAAATGAAGCATTCCCTTGCCTTGGATGGAAGTTGTTAGTTGCCTGCTGGCAGGTCTGGCTCTGGCTGCTCCAGTTACAGGGCAGGCAGGCTCCCGCACTGCTTTCCTAATACTCCAGGTGGGTGGCTGTTGACAGTAGGCTGCTACTGAATGAAGAATCAGCTGCAGCAGGCCAGGCAGCCAGCACTGGGAAGTAGCACTTATAGGTACTGCAGTCAGTTGTATTTAAGACGAGCATAGATATACAATACCCAATACATACAATACAACTAAATCAATCAAGATTTGTTTCTTCTTATTCAGTTAGCCTCCCTCTGCCACCTTAGCTGGCATCAGGCAAGTGTAGACTAGTACATTTTATTTGTTGGTTGATCAGCAAAAGAGAACTTCATTTTACAGCTCACACTCTGATGGCAGCCAGCCAGTCTCACACACCTCAGATTCCATGGGAGCAACATTTTCCCTGAAATCAGGTGTAGGGAACATATACCAAAACTATGTTTTTCCCTCATGAAAAAACCCAAAACTCACTACAGAGCATGTAAACCCCTATTAGATTTTATGGGGCTCTATGCCCCAGGACCCCTGGCTGTTTTCTGGACGGGCGCTCAAATTAGTCTATTGCCCAGTGCACCAAAATGCCTTCCTACGGCTCTGCCCCAGTCAAAAGAAAACTATGCCATGATATTCTATAGAAATGCCATAATTTTTTAACCACATGCAAACATTAATGGCCATCAGAATATATAAGTGACTGCACTCTTTGTTTTCTCACCTTAAGCCCCTGATCACAGCAAATCTGTAATTTTTCCTCTCATACAGAAAATCAAGCCTCTGCTACCTGCTTCCTTGAAATTTTAAATTATGAAATCAGCAGTTCTCTCATAATGTCAATTAGTGATTCAAAGACATTATTGTCATAGCAAATTCTGCCAGTTGCACCATTTCAATAGCAAAATGTATTTATATGATGTATAGCACACATTGCATGGTGGTAGCCAGGGAGAGTGACACTTCATGCTAAGTTTGATTAGAATCTGATTCTTGGAATCAGATTTGTCAGATTCTGAGATTTGTTCCTGATTTCAGATTTTCAGAATTAAAGGCCAAAAAATAAAATCTGAAAAGATGGTTGGTTGCTGAATTTGAATTGGAATCCAATTCCAGTGCTAGTTCGACATCCATCAACTAGTAAACATCTCATAGAAATGTAGAATCTGTCAGCAGATAAGGACCATACAGCCCACCTAGTCTGCCAATTTCCCTACTTGGTTTTGGCAATCGCTACTCTTATCTGAACTGCCTTTCCCCCACTCTGCTGTCCAGCAGGGTGCCTTTATGCTTATCCCGTGCACTTTTGAATCCCCATACTGTTTTCGCTTCCACCACCACTGATAGGCTGTTCCACAGATCCTCTACCCACTCTGTGAAAAAATGCTTCCTAGCACTCCCCCTAAGCTTCCCTCCCTCCAGTCTCATGTTATATCCTCTTGTCCTTATGCACTTTCTTCTCTGAAATATGCTCCCCTCTTGTACCCTGTTTATTCCTCTAAGGTATTTGAAAGTCTCTATCATATCCCCTCTCTCTCTTCTCTCTTCCAGTGAATAGATGTTTAGTTCCTTGAGTCTTTTCTCATAAGGCTTGTGGTGCAGTCCATGTATCATTTTTTTTTTTGCTCTTCTCTGGACTGCTTCCAGTCTGCCTATGTCCATCCTGAAATGCGGTCTTCAGAATTGGACACAGTATTCCAGATGAGACCTCACCAGTGTTATATACAGTGGCATCACCACTCACTCCTGTTACTGGTTATGGCCCTTCCAGCACCCCAGCATTCTGTTTGCTTTCCCCACTGCTTTTTTGTATTGTTTATCTGACTTCAGGTCATCAGATATGATAATCCCCAGGTCTCTCTCTTGACTTGTGGTGGCTAGAACCCTGCCACCCCCCCCCATATTGTATTCATCTCTTGGGTTTCTGTGTCCCAGGTGCATTATCTTGCACTTCTTAGCATTGAAACCCAACTGCCAAACACTTGACCATTCCTCAAGTAGTTTTAGGTCATTTCTCATTTTATCTAGCCCCTCCTGTGTGTCGACTCTGTTACAGATCTTGGTGTCATCTGTGAACAGGCATACTTTCCCATCCAGTCCCTCTGTAATGTCGCTTATGAAGATATTGAATAGAACTGGACCCAGCACCGATCCCTGTGGAGCCCCGCTGGTCACCTCCCCTCTTCTGATTTTATGCCATTTACTAACACCTTCTGAGTCCTGCCTTTTAGCCAGTTTCCAGCCCATTTTGCCACTTTAAAGTCCACACCCAGATTCCCCAATTTGTTGAGCAACTTTCTATGAGGAACAGTGTTGAAGGCCTTACTGAAATCCTGGTAGGCCACATCCACTGCCCCTTCCTGATCCACCACCCTGGTCATCCAGACAAAGAAATTGTTAAGATTAGTCCAACAGGACCTACCCTCAGTGAATCCACACTGCCTTGGGTCTTTTGCACCGCTTGACTCCAGGAACTTCACTACCCTCTCCTTAAGAAGGGACTCCATCAACTTCCCCACCACTGAGGTCAGGCTTACAGATCTGTAATTGCCTGCCTCCTCCCTACTTTCAGTCTTATGCAGCGGGACCACATCTGCCCTCCTCCAGTCCCCAGGTACCTTCCCCATCTATAGTGATTGGTTGAAGAGGGTTGTCAGCAGTCCTGCTAGGACTTCTCTGAGTTCCTTCAACACTCTAGGGTGAATCCCGTCTGGCCCCATTGCCTTGTCTGTCTTTACTTTTTCTAGTTCCTACAAGACTCTATCCACCAAAAATGGGCTGGTGTCCACCTCTTCCCCCCCATACATCTTTCCTCGTGAGTCTTGGCCCTTCCCCTGCCTCTTCCTTTGTAAATACTGAGCAAAAATATTTATTCAGTATCTCAGCTTTTTCAAGGTCGTCCTCCACCCACCCACCCTCTCCCTTCTTTAGCCTAACAATACCTTTTCTGGTCGTCTTCCTCTCACTAATATAATGGAAGAAGGTCTTGTCCCCCTTCTTAATAGCCTGTACTATTCCTTCCTCCGTTCTTGCCTTAGCCCCACTGACAGCTTTCCCAGCTTCTCTTTGCTTCTCCAGATATTTCATTGTGTCTTATTCTTTCTGTGTTTCTTTGTATTTCCTGAATGCCTTACATTTGTCTCGCACTTTCTCAGCTACTGACTTAGAGAACCACAGTGGCGACTTCATTCTTTTGCTTTTGCTAAGGAATCTGACACATTGACTTGTCACTTCTGCAATGGATCTCTTGAGCCTAAGCCACTGTTCTTCTATCCCTCCCCCCATATCTTCTGCTGCCAGGGCAATTTTGAGCTGTCACCCCATCTCCATGAAGTTGGCCTTCCAGAAATCTAGTATCTTAATCTTTTTAAATGGCTTTTTTCTGCCAACGTGTTAATTCTAAACCACACAGTTCTGTGGTCACTGGTACCAAGGGGACTGCCCACCTCAACATCCATCATTCTGTACCTGTTTGTCAGCACTAAGTCCAGCACAGCCCCATCCCTGGTGGGCTTAACTGCCAGCTGGCTTAGGTTTGCCCCATACATGGCAGACATGAGGTCCCTGCTCCTTGATGTACTTAGAGTCTGTGTATTCCAATATGCATCTAGCATGTTGAAGTCACCCATCAGTAGTACTTCGCCTTTGGCTGCCATGTTATGGATGGTTTCCACTAATACTAGATCTATATCCTCCCCTTGCATGAAAGGCCTGTAAAATACTCCAGCATGGATGTTGTTTTGTTCCCTGACTAGGTTTGCTGGCCAAGGTACCTAGCTTCACCTGAGCTCTTTTCTTCTAGGTTGTTTGAAAGGACAGAGCAAAGAACCTTACCAGAGCAAGGATAAAGATTAAGGCTTCTTTTGGCTAGACAGATTTACTCTGTTAATTTTATTTTATACTCACAGGGATTCTTACTGTTTATTGCTAACAATTTTATTGCTTTATTTTTCTCTGATTCAAATTGTTGTTGCTGGGTATACCTTCTGCTGCATTATTACAGGGTGTGCCTACAGGTGTGTGCTTACAGATTACTGCTGTAATCTTCTGATTCAAATTGTCAATTGCCAAGGTATATCTTCTGTTACTGCTTAATTTTTCTCTGTAGCAAAGTGTTTCTTACAGGGTATGTCTTCTGTGAAATTATTACAGGTGGTGCTTTACAGGTTTTACAGTTTTATCTATCATTCAGATAAGCTTTCGGGGCTACTGCATTTGTTGCTGGCTGATTGTTTTTGCCCTTACTGCCTTGTTTCTTTCATCCATGGTTCTTCTTTTTCAGCAGGGGAAGGGCCCAGCCACCCACCCTCATCCCCAACCACCCCCACACTACACTCCTTTTATAGGGTAGCACAGTCATGACATTTCCTGTAGCAAAGCAGGAAGGGGTGGATCAGAGGGGTATCCACACAGTGACCTCATTTACAGGGGCACTAGTAATTTAACTTGTTGTAACAAGTTATACAAAAACAAACAAACAAAATACAAAATCAAACTTTTGCTTTCATTTTCTTTCTTCTAATTACTCTGACCAAGTTATAAACCAAGCAACTTATCTGGAATGGATATCATTAACTGCAGGTACTGCAGAACACTTCTCAGAAGGGCAGTTTTACAGGATTTAGGACTCTGTCCTACATGCTGGGCCATTGGAGATCTAAGGGCTCAGCTCCAGGCAACATGGGCAGAGATTGCATGCCTCAAATTGCATATTCAAGAGGAAATGTATTATAAGAACCACCCGCCATTTCCCTAACATCCAACAGAAGCACCTCGACCACAGAGGGTAATTGGTCCGGGAGGTTGGCAAGTGGTTAGGAGGAGCAAATTGGGTTCCCCATCACTCTGTGCTCTCCAGCATTTCACCTCCACAAACCATATAAAAACTACAAGGACTGCTCTCCTTCTCCGGGGGGAGGGATGGGGTAGCATCCGGGGTGATGGGGACTCCTAGCAGAGGCCAGGAGCACCCACGCTGCCGCGCTCAAAGACTGTAGGAGGCGGGGCGGACGCTGCGCCATTGCATGACCCGCCTCCCCGGAAAAGAGGAAATGGACGTGCTGCCGCCGCCTCCTGAAGCCCGCCCGGGCGGATTAGCCCCCAGGCCAGTCCTCTGACCACCACGGCTTCGCGGATGTCTCGCACTTCTCCATCCCGAGCCCCACCGTGGGGGTAAGCCACCGGGTATCGGAGGACCTGAGGCCGATGTGGGGGGTGAAGCCCGTGCTGCGGCCCGGCTGAACATTGGGTGGCCAGCAGCTAGGAGGCGGAAAAATGCAAATTTAAAAAAAAAAAAAACTACAAATGGGTATCTGCCTCTATCTCTGAAATCAAACAAAGGGGCAGAGGACACTGCAGGGCATGACACTGCAGCACAGGAGCTAGCACAACAAAACTCACCCAAAACAGGAACCAAAACAAAAAAAGCAAAAAGGAAATCCAAAAAACTTCTGATCTTGGGAGACTCCATGGTTCAAGGAGTTGATACGTGTCTCCAGCCAGGGGTAATGGTCAGATGTCTCCCAGGTGCATCAGTGTGGAGAGACACTGACCGCATTGCTAAAATTGTTCAGGAAGCAGGAGAAAACATTGACATCCTGGTACACATAGGGACTAATGAACACACCAGCCAGTCAGTTATGGAGTCCAAGGAACACCAGACCAGGCTACGTGACAAACTATCATCCATTTTGTCCAGCATCTCCTTCTCTGAGATCCTGCCAGTCTGGGAGAGGGGGACAGATGGACAGAAGGTCAGAGAAGGGGAGATAGGGGAGCTAAACATGTGGCTCAAGGGCTGGTGCCAGGAAAAAGGACACAAATTTGTAGGGAACTGGCAACAGTTTTGGGAGTGAAAGTTCTTTAAATTTGATGGACTGCATCTGACTAAGGAGGGAGTAAGTGCATTGGGGCAGAAATCTGATGTCTTTGCAGAATATTTAAGCTAGCAAATAGGGACGGGGTGCAGCACCCCATACGTTGAATGGGAAGAACACCCCTTCCCCCTCAGCTAGTGGTCAAACAGGAGTTCAGCATGTTTGTAGTTCATTTGCATCACCAGGTAAAGAAAAAGGTCTGGCTCCCCATACGACGCACAGGCGAAATGCCGGACCTCGCCCAACAACTAACACACTGAAATCTGGCCAATGGAAAATCATGTACACAAATGCTCACAGTCTGGGAAACAAGATCCCAGACCTGCAGGCAATAATGACAGAGGCTAAACTGGACATAGTAGCCATTAGCGAGACATGGTTTACCAGTAAGCACACTTGGGAGACTTCAGTACCTGGCTATGTATTGTTCAGAAGAGACCGAGGTGCAAAAAGAGGGGGTGGAGTAGCCCTTTACGTCAATGAAAATATCAAAGCTACAGAAATTCAGAATACACATAAGGAGCCAGAAGAACTGTGGGTTACCCTGGAAACAGGAAATGGGACAGCCATACAAACTAGGGTTGTGTACAGGTCTCCAGACCAGGGGGTGGACATAGACACGTTACTGTTAGAAGATGTACAAAACATGACAGCTAAAGGGGAGGTTCTGATAATGGGAGGGGAGACTTCAACATGCCAGATACAGATTGGTCAATACCAGCAGGGACATCTGCCAGAACTAGACACATGGTGGATTCCCTGCAGACAGCGGGCCTCAAACAACGGGTACAACAACCCACAAGAGACAGGGCTATCCTAGATCTAGTACTGACTAACACGGAAAGGATCACAGATCTCCTGGTAGAAGGTCACCTGGGGGCCAGTGACCATCACATGGTATGGTTCAGTTTTGCCACTAGAACAAAATCATCCCATTCCAAGGCAAAAATATGGGAATTCAGAGAAGCTGACTTTGATAAGATGGCAACAGAGTTAAGTTAGCCCTGGCAAAAAGAAATTCAGGTGAGGGGGTACAGACAAATTGGGTAAGCATTAAAGATGCAATACTTGAAGCAACATCCCATTGTGTTTAGTGAGAAAAGGAAGTACAAAAGAAGAAGGAAACCACTTTGGTTCTCAAATACAGTAGCAGAAAAGGTCAGAGCCAAAAGGCTGGCCTTCAGGAAATATAAGGGAACGCAGCAGGATGAAGATAGGGAGGCATACCAAACTCCCCTAAGGGAAGCAGGGAAGGCAGTAAGGCAGGCAAAGACCCAAACCGAGGAAACACTAGCACGATCGGTAAAAGAAGGCAACAAGATTTTCTATAGATACATTAGTGAAAGGAGAAAGTCTAGAGGGCGTATTGCTAAGATCAAAAGGGATAAGGGGGCATGTGAGGAGGACCATGTAAAAGCATCTATCCTAAATAGATACTTCTGCTCAGTATTTACTGAAGAGAAGGGAGGGCAGGGCCCACAGCTCAGCACCATGGACACGGGGGGAGAGGGAGGTGTGCACTAATCCCTTCACAAAAGAAAGGGTCCTACAAGAGCTTGATAAGCTCAGGGTGGACAAGGCAATGGGACCTGATGGCATACATCCCAGGGTACTAAAGGAGCTAAGGGTGGAATTAGCAGAGCCATTATCAGAACTGTTTAGTGAGTCTCTGAGCACAGGAGAGGTCCCGGAAGACTGGAGAAGGGCTCATGTGATCCCACTCCACAAGAGTGGTAGCAGGCAGGAGACAGGGAACTACAGACCAGTCAGTCTTACCTCAGTAGTGAGCAAGATTATGGAAGCACTCCTTAAGGAAAGGATAGTGCAACACCTGAAATCCATAGGAGCACAGGATCCAAGACAGCATGGGTTTACAAAGGGAAGGTCCTTTCAAACTAATCTCATAGATTTCTTAGACTGGGTAACCAGAGCGGTTGATGTCACCTACCTTGACTTCAGCAAAGCTTTTGATACTATTCCCAATAGAAGATTGATTAATAAGCTGGGTAGGCTCAGGGTGGGTCAGACGTTGGTCAACTGGGTGGCAAACTGGTTGACGGGCAGAAAACCGAGAGTGGTGGTAAACAGTATACAGTTGGAAGAGATGCAAGTCACAAGTGGGGTACCTCAGGGATCAGTCCTGGTGCCAGTCCTCTTCAATATCTTCATCAGTGACATTGCAGATGGACTGGAGGGTAAGGTTTGTCTGTTTGCAGATGACACCAAGATCTGCAACAGAGTAGATGACCTAGTTGGGGTGGGCCGAAGAGAAGAGATCTGGATAAACTAGCAAAATGGTCGGAAGAGTGGCAACTGGGGTTTAATGCAAAGAAGTGCAAGATCATGCACATAGGGAAAAGAAACATTGAAGCCACTTATAGGCTGGGAGGGAAGTTTCTGGCAATCACAAGGGAAGAAAGAGACTGGGCGTCATCATCGCCGATGACCTGAAATCATCCAAGCAGACCACTAAAGCAGTAGGTAAGGCTAGAGGGATGTTGGGGTGTATTAGTAGGGGTATTGTAAGTTGTAAGAGGGAGGTAATAATCCATATTTACAGGACACTGGATAGGCCCCATCTGGACTACTGCGTGCAGTACCAGAGGCCACACCTTCACAAGAACATGAACCAAATTGAGGCAGTCCAGAGAAGGGCAACCAAAATGGTGCAAGGACTGCATCAGAAAACATACGAGGACAGATTAACAGAGGTCAATATGTATACCCTAGAGCAAAGGAGGGAGAGAGGTGATATGATCAAAATTTTCAAACACCTTAAGGGCATTAACAAGGTGAAAGAGTCTAACATTTTTCAATATAAGAAAAATAGCAGGACACGAGGACACAGCATGAGATTAGAGGGATGCCAATTAAGGGGTAATGTGAGGAAGTTCTTTTTCACAGAAAGGGTGATGGATGCATGGAACGGCCTACCTCAGGAAGTGGTGGATATGAATACAGTACAGGGCTTCAAACAGGCATTGGATAGGCATAAGGGAGCAATACAGATGAGTATGAATAGATAGGCCATTGACAGAGCAAAGGCCAATGGCACATTCATAAGGTAAAAAAAGAAATGGGCAGATTGGATGGGCCTTGCGGTCCCTATCTGCCGTCAACTTCTATGTTTCTATGTTTCCTGAGTGACCCACAATGCCTCTGCTTCTTCCCTGGATCCCTGAGCCTCCATAGCTTTAATCCCTTTCTTTACATACATAGCAAACCCTTCTCCCCTCTTCCCCACCTATCCTTTCTAAAAAGTGTATACCTTGGTATGGCTGCATCCCAGTCATGGTTCCCTGTGTACCATGTCTCCATAATAGCCACAATGTCCAGGTTTGTGTCTACCATTAGTGCCATTAGGTCTGTGATTTTGTTTCCCAGACTGGGGGCATTTGTGTACATGACCTTCTACTATGTGTACCCCCTTAATGTTCCTTGTTTATTGGTCTTTGCCCTACATCACATTAGTGATGTACCTTCTGTTCTCTCCTCCATTGCAACCATGGTAGTTTTACGGTTACATATTATGCTAGTTATTGGGTCCTCACTGCTTTCAATTATGTCCTGTGGGGAGGGCTATGATAATCCCCTGGACTGTCTATGCTTCCCCTCCTTGGCAAGTTTAAATGGTCACTAAGGATGCACTTAAACTTCTCAGAGAGGATACATTTGCCTCTCCTGGATAGATGCAGGCCATCTGGAGGACATAGTCCTTCATCCTTCCAGGTGAGGTTCCAGTCAACAGCGAAGCCATACCCCACCTCTCCGCACCATTTCTTGCATTCAACCCACCAGTAAAAGAGAACTAGCATACTATTTAATGAGAAAAAGAAAAATCTCCCCCATCCCCCAACCTTGTTTTCCCTCTGTTATCCCCCACCCTTGTTTTCCCTCTGTTATCCCCCACCCTTGTTTTCCCTCTGTTATCCCCCACCCTTGTTTTCCTCTGTTATCCCCCACCCTTGTTTTCCCTCTGTTATCCCCACCCTTGTTTTCCCCTCTGTTATCCCCCACCCTTGTTTTCCTCTGTTATCCCCACCCTTGTTTTCCCTCTGTTATCCCCCACCCTTGTTTTCCTCTGTTATCCCCCACCCTTGTTTTCCTCTGTTATCCCCCACCCTTGTTTTCCCTCTGTTATCCCCACCCTTGTTTTCCCTCTGTTATCCCCACCCTTGTTTTCCCTCTGTTATCCCCCACCCTTGTTTTCCCTCTGTTATCCCCACCCTTGTTTTCCCTCTGTTATCCCCCACCCTTGTTTTCCCTCTTATCCCCCACCTTGTTTTCCCCTCTGTTATCCCCCACTTGTTTTCCTCTGTTATCCCCACCCTTGTTTTCCCTCTGTTATCCCCACCCTTGTTTTCCCTCTGTTATCCCCCACCCTTGTTTTCCCTCTGTTATCCCCCACCCTTGTTTTCCCTCTGTTATCCCCCACCCTTGTTTTCCCTCTGTTATCCCCCACCCTTGTTTTCCTCTGTTATCCCCCACCCTTGTTTTCCCTCTGTTATCCCCCACCCTTGTTTTCCCTCTGTTATCCCCCACCCTTGTTTTTCCCCTCTGTTATCCCCCACCCTTGTTTTCCTCTGTTATCCCCCACCCTTGTTTTCCCTCTGTTATCCCCCACCCTTGTTTTCCCTCTGTTATCCCCCACCCTTGTTTTCCCTCTGTTATCCCCCACCCTTGTTTTCCCCTCTGTTACCTTAACAGTGACAGCAGCTGCCTACTGCACTGGGGACTGGAGGCATGAAGGTCCAGCTTCCTCCTTCTTTATCAATGTTCAGTACTCCAAAGAAATGAGAGCTCCCTCCACAGCAACTGAGCAAGTCAGCGCAGCTCCAACTGGCGATAACACATGCCTGCCACTGAGTTCCCACCTCCCACTAGCCCACCCAGTACCCTGAGGGTCCAGCTCTCTCCCGGTCTGGTTCTTCTGATGCACATGTCCGTGTCATGGCTTGATGTTTCAAAGCCAAATTTCACTGTAATACAAAGCTCATTTCTGCAAGTTAGTTAGTCCGATACAATTTAGCTCCCTGTGCAACTGTAGAAAATCTATTTATCTCATATTGTTGGAAATTTTTTTCATCCATGGACAAGTCTAATAGTGCGTCAGCACTGTGTTGACAAGTGACAGGTGTTGGCACTGGGTTATGGCGATAAGGACGGGTAGGCAAAAAAATTATCATTAAAAATGATTAAAATTGGTTATTCTATGACATAGTATGGCATTCTGTCAGCATATGTGTCTTGATTAGACATATGGACGGCTGCAGGCACAGATCTGAAAAGGGGATATAAAAGTCAGACAAAAGCTGACAGTGTCCTAAATTGGTGTCCAGATTGTTCTCTTCGTGACTGTTCCCCAAGAAGCTGCCCAGATGTCTACCCCATTACACAAGAAAACCTTGCAACCTGAATTTTCCAGCATTGTGACTGAGTAAGGAGTTCAAAGAGAAAAGAAGAAGAAAAGTGGAGAGTGGGTGAAATTAGAGAGGAGATTTGGTATTCTGAAGCTATGACAGATGAAGGAGAGGGGTACACCCTATAAAGCCCTTTCATAGCAGACTGTGATGATGGATTCCTTTAAAAAGGGAAGTTTTTTTAAGTCTGTTGCAACAACACTTTTTCTATATAAAATTGTACTTTCACTCTCCTTTCTCTAAAACTCACACTATCAGGAAGGCCACCTGATTTGTGTATCTTTCTTTCCTATTGCTTTCTATGCCCTACTTCTCCCACTTCTCTGTTTTAATGAATCCATCCAAGCGTTGTTCCATATTCATGAATTTCGTCTAAACTCCTTATCGCTACGGGAGTAACATGTTGCTTTTAGGTAAATAGATATTTTTCATGGTATACCTTAGTGAGTTGAGTAAATGGGCAGTTTGCTTAATAATAAAAAAACAAGAAAAAGCCATTAAAGGTATTCGCCCCTTTTGAGACGTCTGTAGCGCTGCCTCAAACTTTAAGCTGTGCAGGGCTTTGTTTTTTTTTTTTTAATTCTTGCAAACCACATAAAGGTTGCAGATTGTAATAAAGGATATCCTGGTATATTCATTTGGGACTTAATAGCAATTGTGTAGTTCCATATTTGAAATGAGGTTAGAGGTCTAATATTTGAAAAACGTATCTGCTCCCTTCCGTTGCTTAAAGACGGCTTTAAGCGCCATTCCTGTGTTAGAGCAATGTCTGCTTAGCCACAAGGAAAGTGCAAGGTAGCAAAGTTAGGCTACCCTTACAAAACTATTTATATTTTTCTTGGGCTACCCTAGTATATAGTACATAGATATGTTATTTATATCTGAGGGAGCATATTGTGCAGTTAGTGTCCTCGCTTATGGAGACTGTAGGAGCTGTTTGCTGCTCCGTATTCAGGAATGCTCAAAACAGCTTTGTTTACAAAGAAAAGCTTAATAAAAACTGATTGTTTCTTACGAGTTTCTTCTTACATTGCTGATATAATACTGCAAATATTGAATTCATTTGTTTATTTGTAAGAAGCTTGTGTTACCTGTTTCAGGTATTTTGTTTTAGGGCAGGGTTTTCTCGCGTAAAGCTTCAGAGGAGTCTCAACCTGCTCTGTGTCTCCGTCTATATGAGTCGGCCGGCCCTTCCTATCTTTTTTTTATGAATTTGACACAGAGGGGGCAGAGCTTCATCTGAATCTTTATCAAATGTCCTTTATATGATTATATTATTGGGATTATAAGTATGGGACATGATGTGAATAAATAATAATATGTATAACTTATCTTTAAACAAAATAATGAGCCCATTTTCATGTGTTTTTGTTCACCTAACAAAAGTGGGAGGAGATTAGTTACTCCTTCCTTGTCTTTCAAGTGTATATATAGAGTGCTACTATTCATTTGGGCAGATAGTCTTGTGGGGTGCAGATGTATTCTGTTCCAAGCAGTTGAAACACTAGCTAACTCTAGTGTATTATGTCAGTGAACCTTCTTTGATATTCTGTTTCTGTCTGTTTGTGACATATCTGGACTGTGTAGTAAGGTACAGGCTGCACACCCATTGGCTCACACTGTGGACCAATGGGCATACAGCCCTACCGTATGGAGTCAGTCAGCGGGGTGGCAGCGGGTGGGGAGCTGCTGCCCTCCGCTGACCGGGGTGGAAGCAGGGTGGTGGGGCTCAGTGGAGGGTGGGGAGGGGGTACCGCTGGATCACCAGGGTTGGATTGGTGTGTTATTATTTATTACTGACGCCCACGATCAGGCTGTGAGCGGTCCATTGGACCATCTGGGATATAGGACTTTTATTATTCAACATATGCCTGTGATTGGGCTGCAAGCAGTCCACTGGACCACCAGGGATATAGGACTATTATTATTCAACATATGCCCGTGATCAAGCTGCGAGCAGTCCACTGGACCACCAGGGATACGGGACATTTACATTTCATTCATATGTCCGTGATCAGGCGTCAGAGCATGTTGCCGCTTGTGTAGAGGCGTCGGTCCCCAACGGCTGCAGCCTGGCTAGGCGCCAGGCACAAGTCGCTGGGGATCAGCGCACCTGCATGCAAATGGGTCCATAATGACATGCAAATTGCCCCATTTGTGCCTTGCATACATTATGGCCCCATTTGCATGTGCACTTTTGAATATTGTGGTGGTTGTGCCTATCGCAATGGCACTTGCGCTAGCGCATCCCCCTGCTCCACTCTGGCCACTTGCGCTGGTGCAGTGCCACTGCGCCATGTGCACTGCGGGTGGCCAAGGTGTGATATTCAATGATGCTGTGCCATGGCGCAACTCCGTTGAATAGCACCCTGTCCACGCCCCTGCGCATCCCAGTTGCGCTGTGCCTAGGCTTGCGCCACAGCCTGGTGCAGTCTAAATATCCCACCCTGGAAGTCAACAATCTTTGATTAAAAGCCAGCCTGCTACCCACTGAATTATGTCTGCAGACACAAACAGGGGTTACCTGTATACATGAAGACCTGCATTATTATCCCTTACAGTAAGTAGAAGTAGAAATGCAAAATAACAGTCAGAGACTAGATGTAAGAGTGGTTCCTCATCTTCCAGTCCCAGTTATAATAGGTCATGATCATCCTGACTTTGCTTTTCTACTGGCTGAGGCTACACATTTGGGGACCATCACTACTAGGGCTCAAGAGAGGTGCAGTGCCAAATTTCAAAGTCTATTTCCATTTGAAGAAGAAGTTTTTGGGACACCAGGTGCTTAAAAGAAATCTAGGCGAGATAAACACCTGGATAACAAGAGATGGCAGCAAACTCATCCGAACTTTAAAAGTCAAACAGACATGGACATGGATAATGTCAATATACAATGATAATGTGTTTGGACTTGAACAAATAAAGGATAAGACACTGGAACCTTTTTTTTTACTGGTTGAAAATAGTCAGAGTAAGGAACAAAAGTGTATACTAAAATGATTGCTATACAGGGAATGTATTAATCCAAAAACAAATGAAACTGTTACAATAATTTGTTCCCACTGTTTATAGGAATCACCTGATGTCCTTAGCCCATGCTGTTGCATTAGCTGGTCACCCAGGGGTAGAACGTACCCCTCAGAGACTGTTATATGGGTTCTTTTGGCCAGGAATCCATCAACAAGCAACAGAGTATTGTAAAACCTGTGAGCATTGTCAAAAAGTAACTCCTATCTGTAAAAAAGAAAAGGTTCCTCTACAATCTCTACCACTGATTTCAACTCCCTTCAAGCAGATTGCAATGGATGTGGTTGGGACCCTACTCAAAAGTGTGAAAGGGAATCATTTCATATTAGTCGTGTTCGACTATGCTATGAAATATCCTGAAGCGATACCCTTACGCACTGTGACAACAGATAAGGTGGCAGAGGAATTGGTAAAAATAATTTCTTTAGGGACACCCATTCTGGAAAATATATCAGATTGTGGCAGTAACTTCTGCTCACCGGTATTAAAGAAACTGTATGTAGCTTTGGGGGTACATGCTATTCACACATCTCCATACCACCCCCAAACTGATGGACTAGTTGAAAGATTTAATCAAACGTTAAAAAGAATGTTGCAAAAATTCACTCAAGATAAAGGAAAATATTGGGACAGCTTACTACCCTATCTCATGTTCACATATAGGGAAGTGCCACAGTCATCTACTGGGTATTCTCCTTTTGAACTGCTATATGGTAAAAATCCTAGAGGTTTACTGGATATAGTCAAGGAGAATTGGGAAAACAGAAAACCTGATATTGTAACTTTAACGTCTTTAGAATACATTAAATCATTAAGAAAAAAAATAATACAATATACAAACAATGCCTAACAATTAAGATAGACCACCAGAAGTACCAGAAAACATATTATGATAGAGAGGTGGGTATAAAATCCTTTCAACCTGCAGAGAAAGACCTGCTTTTGTTGCCTTGTTCAGACAACAAACTTTTAATGAAATGGCAAGGACCATATATAGTACAGAGACAGGTAGGACCTGTCAATTATGAAAGTCAATGTCCAGACAAAAGAAACAAAGTATGCATATATCATGCAAATTTACTTAAGGCCTGGCATGATCGTACAAAAACCTCCCTTTATGTATGCCCTGAAATGGAACAAAATGATCTAGATCTAGCTTATGATAGATTGGATGGTAAAGGGAACTTGAAAGATGTTAACATTAACTTTGATTTGAGTGATGTACAACATAAAGAGTTAGATAGTGTATTGTTTACATTTAGGCAGTCGTTCACAACATCTCCTCGATGCATGGAAGGCATTACTCATCATATAGACGTGGGGCACACTGTACCTATCAGGTTGAAGCCTTACAGGTTGCCAGAGAGTCTGAGGGAAGAGGTGATCGAGGAAATTACAAAAATGCAACGTCTAGGAGTTATACAGCCATCCATGAGTCCTTGGAGTTTCCCAATGGTGGTGGTGAACAAAAAGGAAGGCGGGGTAAGGGTCTGTTTAGACTTTCATAAGCTTAATGCTGTCTCAAAGTTTGACGGATATCCTATGCCCCGTATTGATGACATCATTGATCATCTAGGTAACGCCTAGTATATCGGCACCTTAGATTTGTCAAAAGGGTATTGGCAAATCCCTCTGGATGCAGAATTGCAAGAGAAAACAGCATTCAGCACTCCTTTGGGATTGTTTCAATTTACTGTAATGCCATTCGGGTTGCATGGGGCCCCTGCCACATTTCAAAGAGCTATGGATAAGATTTTACAACCACATGTGGCATATAGCGCTGCATATTTAGATGATGTCATAATATTCAGTCCGTCTTGGAAAGAACATATGACACATCTTAAGGAAGTAATAGGAGCCATAACTAATGCAGGGCTAACTATAAATCCTACAAAATGTTACCTGGCTATGTGGGAAACTATGTACTTGGGATATGTCATCGGAAAAGGGGAAGTCAAACCTGAAATCAGTAAAGTAAATGCCATCACTGATAGTTTAAAACCTCAAACAAAAATGCATGTTAGAGCATTTCTGGGACTGGCAGGCTATTACCACTGCTTTGTCCCCAATTTCTCTGAGATAGCCAGTCCCTTGATTGAATTAACCAGAAAATGTCAACCAGAAAAAGTAAAATGGACTAATCAATGTGAAGTGGCATTTCTTTCTCCGAAAGCTAAATTATGCTCATACCCAGTATTACATAGCCCTGACTTTCAACGCCCATTTTTGTTGCAAACGGATGCATCCGACCATGGGATTGGAGCAGTTTTGTCCCAGCTGGATGGAGAGGATGAACATCCAGTCTTGTATATCAGCCATAAATTACACCAGAGAGAAACAAAATATGCTACTATCGAAAAAGAATGTCTGGCTATCCGATGGGCAGTAGATACTCTAAAATTCTATTTGTGGGGGAGAGAATTTACAATTATCACAGACCACAACCCATTATGTTGGCTGAACATGTTGAAGGATAAAAATCCATGCATCATGCATTGGTACTTAGCCCTTCAGCTATATAAATACATGATTCAACATCGAGCAGGTAGTAAACACAAAAACGCAGATTACATGTCACATTATAGAGCCAATTGTTTACTAAAACAATCTTCAGACCTCAGGGTATTAGATAAGAAAAACAATGAGACACACCAATCAGAGAAGTCTCTCTGATGTGTCTTGCTTATATTATTTTGTTATGTATTTGTTAAGGGACCCCGGGGTGGAGCTTTGGGAGTGGGCGGGCTAAAGCGCCATCTCCTCCCTTATGACTGGTAGGAGATATGATTTCATAATACCGGATTTTAAAATTACAAAAAAAACAGAGGGTAAGAAAAATTAGTTTGTTTTTCTCCCGTTTCTTTCTTGGGCAGGGAGGAATGTGACAATGGATTCCTTTAAAAGGAGAAGGTTTTCTTGAAGTCTGTTGCAACAGCAATTTTTCTATATAAAATTGTACTTTCACTCCCCTTTCTCTAACACTCACACTATCAGGAAGGCCACCTGATTTGTGTATCTTTCCCTTTGCTTTCTATGCCCTACTTCTCCCCCTTCTCTGTTTTAATGAATCCATTCAAGCGTTGTTCCATATTGATGAATTTCATCTAAGCTCCTTATCGCTAGGGGAGTAATTGTTGCTTTTAGGTAAATAGATATTTTTCATGGGTATGCCTTAGTGAGTTGAGTAAATGAGCAGTTTATTTTATAATAAAAAATGAGAAAAAGCCTTTAAAGGTATTCTCCCTTTTTGAGACGGCTGTAGCGCTGTCTCAAACTTAAAGTCGTACAGGGCTTTGTTTTATTTTTAAATTCTTGTGAACCACATAAAGGTTACAGATTGTAGTAAAGGATATCCTCGTATATTCATTTGAGACTTAAAAGCAATTGTGTAGTTTCATATTTGAAATGGGGTTAGAGGTCTAATATTTGAAAAACGCATCTGCTCCCTTCCATTGCTTAAAGATGGCTTTAAGCGCCATTCCTGTGTTAGAGCAATGTCTACTTAGCCGCAAGGAAAGTGCAAGGTAGCGAAGTTAGGCTACCCTTACAAGACTATTTATATTTTTCTTGGGCTAATCTAGTATATAGTACATAGATATGTTATTTATATCTGAGGGAGCATATTGTGCAGTTAGTGTCCTCGCTTACAAAGACTGTAGGAGCCATTTGCAGTTCCGTATTCGGGTATGCTCCAAACAGCTTCATTTACAAAGAAAAGCTTAATAAAAACTGATTAATGTTTCTTACAAGTTTCTTCTTACATTCCTGCTATAATATTGCAAATATTGAATTCATTTGTTTATTTGTAAGAAGCTTGTGTTACCTGCTTCAGGTATTTTGTTTTAGGGCGGGGTTTTCTCGCGTAAAGCTTCCGAGTCTCAACTTGCTCTGTGTCTCTGTCTATATGAGACGGCCAGCCCTTCCTATCTTTTTTTAGGGATTTGGCACAGAGGTAGTGGAGCTCATCTGAATCTTTGTCAAATGTCCTTTATGTGATTATATTATTGGGATTATAAGTATGGGACATGATGTGAATAAATAATAATATGTATAACCTATATTTAAACAAAATAATGAGACTGTTTTCATGTGTTTTTGTTCACCTGACAAAAGTGGGAGGAGATTAGTTGCTCCTCCCTTGTCTTTCAAGTGTATAGATAGAGTGCTACTATTCATTTGGGCAGATAGTCTTGTGGGGTGCAGACGTATTCTGCTCCGAGCAGTTGAAACACTAGCTAACTCTAGTGTATTATGTCAGTGAACCTTCTTCAATATTCTGTTCTGTATTAATAATATTTATGTTATTTGTTTTCTTGAACAAGTCCGTTGAATTATTTTGAGAATAATAAACGACTTCTTTAATTTGCAACATTTGGCTGTTGTCCTCTTAATCCCACATCTCACACAGACTGATATCAAAATGTTCACGTGCTTTGCAAGCATAAACATAATTCTAGGGTGCTGAGTAAGTTTTACTATTCATATTTTTTGAATTTGGGGGGAGGGGGTTAACAAAAAACTATCACATATCCAGATGACCAGATATGGTCCCTGGGTTACTTACCTTCCCAAACTAGCTGTTTCCCCACTCTCCACCACTTCCTGTTCTCCCATAAACATATGCTTATGAAAAGCTGGTTGATGGGACTCTGTCAGGAGCCACCATTGTTTTCCAGCAAATACCTCCCTCCCTAATCCACACCCCCAAGTTCCCAAAATATCTGTAATTCATTTGTGCCCCCTCTTCTGACCACCATTAATGATTTGGGGGTGGGGGCAATAGTTCCAAAATCCTAGCTAATTCAGTCATCTCACCTCCCAAACTATAATGCACCCCCATTGTCTCCTTGTAGATATAGGACAGTCATCTCATTGTTTTAGGGCAAAGAGGGTGTGTGAACAGGAGGGGATGGAGTGGCTGGCATCATTGATGTCACTTGGCTGAATCATTGTTAGTTCTCTCTGTCAAAGCCATCATCCAAATCACATTAATGTATGCCATGAGGTAGGGAGTAGGACCATAACTCATTAGTGGTTGGGTCATGAGTAAGTTACTGAAGTTCTGTCTTCTTACAAATGATGATAAATAGAATCTTGTCAGTCACACTATTGTATGTCTGTGTCACACAATGTATTTTAAATTGTGAATCTTTTAGTCAATTCAGTTTTTCAAGATTTAACTCCTTCTGTTTTTGAACGGTTCATGATGGTTTCGACTGGGTGAGAAATTATGCAGGCTGTAAATGACAACCCTTCCACAGTGGTAAGCGCCAGATATAAGTTATTGCTGGGTGGCTCCATCTACAAAATCCTGGCTTCAGGTTCACCAAACTCCTTAGTTCTTTTCTAAAGCCAGGACAGACCACTGTCTTTGATCCTATGCAAATAACCAATTACCAGTTCCCTTCTGTAAAACACAAAATGGGCAACACTCTTTTAATTACATGTCTATAAATCTCTGGAACTCACTGCCACAGGGGTCGAAGTGTTCAAAAGAAGAGTGGTGGTACTATGTATGAGCTCAGCATAAGATCACATAGTAAATGTATGGCCTGATTAAAAAAAAAAAAAAAAAAAAAGTGAGGGTACACTGCTCCCCCAAATAGCCCTCACTCACACACACACACTTCGACCCCTGACTGGCATTCCATTTAAGAGAAGCTAGAAAATTCTGATCCTCTAGAAACAATCTTAAAAAGCTACTATTTGAACAATGCAGATGTAAGTGCTTTACTTGAATCGATCTAACACTATTAGCATGCTTCCCAAAGTACCCTGTAGCTTTTGTGAATTGTATGTATTCTGCCCTTGTATATCTTACGTTGATTATTTGATGTATTTTGTGACCTCTATATACTGCAAGTTTTTCTTACTGACACAGGTCACCCCTGTAAATAGGCATTGTGCCCAAATGGCTTTACTAAGTGTATTGTCCTCACCCCAGTTTTGTGGGGAACATGTTCTGTAAAGTAAATTACAATCTTGTATATTTCAATGCTGAATATAGGGATCAATCCTTGCCATTTTAGCCAAGGAGTCTGAATGACTCGTGTTCTTTATGCCGCACTCTTCACTGTCTTCACCAGTGGGCGCTCTGATTCTGGTTACTGATTCTCTAGACTAAATCACTTCTCTCTTTTTTTCTTACCGCGAGATGGCACATCTCATATTGACTCACTGTGGAGATTTTAGCCTTATTGTCAGTTAAATATTTTATCTCCATTGCCAGTGTCATGTCTTCTTTCCAGCTTTGTGGGGGAGGAGGAGCATCTTCTGTAAACTGAATTACAGGCTTGTACATGAATGTAGCCCATCTGTAAACAGCACACTCAATCAGTATACAGGAAGGTGCTGTAGCTTGTTGTAGCTAATGCTGCAGCTCACACGAGCTCAAGTGACCGGACTGCTAAACTTTAAACTTTACAAGAATACCATCCACAAGGTAGAATGCTGAAATGCAGGTTTCTTAAAGTCAGTGAGGACAATCACCACCGTTTGAGTGCCTCAACACTTCAACTGAGTAGGTCTTTGTCAGGGGGTGGGGTCCAAACGCTGCACACAGACACCTCCCTCTTAAATGCTGACAGGGTGCTGGCCCAGTGGTGCAGAGGGTTGAGGCGCTGGCACCTTACCTCATCCCACGCCGGCGACCTGGGTTCGGGAACGGACTCGGGTCATCGGGGGTTGGCAGGGGCAGGAGAGGATCAAGCATCCATAGGACTGCTCTCCTCTCCTGGGGGTGGGTAGCGGGGTCTTGTCATGCTGCAGCGGCCTCTGGTGGAGACCAGGAGCACTGCAGATGCATGCAAGAAAAATGAGGGAGTAACTAGAAAAGTGGAAATACCACTTCACGGTAGCCAGATGACGGCTGCCCGGTGCTCTGAGGCCATCAAAGGTCCTACCAATCTCTCCACCTCAGCAGCATCCCTGGGGCTAAAGTAGGAGCGCTGGTCTGCCCCTTGGCTGGTGCCTTCCCCCTCGGAGGAGGGGAACCCATCCGGTGAAGGGTTACGCCAGGTCACCCTGGGGATCGGCTGCAATCTGAGGCGGAGTCTTGGAGGACGGATGGGTCAGAGGACTGCCTTGGCAAGCCTGAAGGAGTGGCTGCCGAGGAGCACGTAGGGGGTGAAAAAAAAGATAACACAAAAAAAAAAATGCTGACAGGTTGATGACATCACAGTGATGTAAGAAATTACAAAAAATGACTTAATACTACTTATAAACAATTAGTGGTTGTGACTCAATCTATATTAGTAAAGAAGAACATACGATTCTGTGCTGTCAGCTAAACAAAAATCAAAACTCCCCTAATGTGTAATTCTAAGATGCACAACATATACATACAAATTTCATAAGAAAAAAGGTCTTGGCACAATTTCTAATTACTGTAGTTTATGTATCAAAAAAGGGGGGGACCACTTTTACTATAGAAAGGGTGCATATGGGGGGAGCGTGGCTTGGCTCTAGAGGAAGACGATGGTCTAAAATTTCTCTCTTCACAACAATTTTTGAAATCCACCTTCATCTACATCGTCCAAGGCAAGAAACTTGACATCTCAGCAGAAAATCTATGTAGCTTACTTTATTATACCTTATTTTTATCTTTTTGTCTGATCTAAAACTTATTTTTGTGGAATAGTTGTGCAACATTCTATACTAGGCCTCTGTTTCTATAACTGCAACATGGCTGAATCTAATTTACACTCTACTTCACTACAAAAAGTGGAAAATATGTTTGAGAGGCTTGTACAAGATAAAATGAACTTAAACTAACAACTCAACAGACCACCAGTAGGTTGCAATCTTCAGATACAAGCTTGTTAACGACTAAAAACAGATCAAAGCAAAATGAAACTTCTATGCAAAACTTACAAATCACAGTCAGAGAACAAGATCATACTATAAAAGAATTACAAACTAAACTGGATGATATTGAAAATCGCAGTAGAAGAAATGACCTCCGTTTTGTTGTATTTCTCGAAGATGCAGAATCAAGTATTACTACTGCTTTTCTTCTACAAGTTCTTCCTGAAATGCTGACTCTACCTTCTGAACTGGACATAACAATAGAAAGATCCCACTGATCCTTAAACCCCAAACCAGCACCTAATCAAAAACCTAGGCTAATTTTAGCAAGATTTCTAAACTATGCTCATAGAGAAATCATTTTGCAAAAAGCAAGAGAATTCCGAAACTTAATTTTGTAAGGTCACCGTATTTACATTTATAGAGACTTCTCCAGAGAGGTTCAGTCTAAAAGAAATGCCTTTATACCTTCTAAAAGGATGCTGCATCAACTTAATGTAAAATTTGCTCTCAGATACCCTGCAATAATGAGAGTCTACCTAAAGGAGGGTTACAGGGACTTCAACACTCCAGAGACTTTGGAAACATTCCTAAATGAAACTTTACAACTTACATCACAGGAATATCCCTCTGCAACCTCTTCTACTAATACTGGGCTCCCTATTAAGTCTATGTCCTCCTTGCCATCAGACATAAATGGTGTATCCTCTTCAGCGGTCTGTCAGAAGGAAACCCAATCTGTATCCTTTCAAGTAGATGCACCAGAATTTAGACAATCCTCTTGTCTACAATCCAAAAATGATTCTGGAACCTACAAAGTTAAAAATTCATGCTGTAGCCCTGAAAATGTGCACAAGATCACAGCACCTTTGTCTCATCCGCAAGAGCGATCTTCTAAAATCAAGCTTGGCAATAGATTCACTCCTCTTCAACATTTGTATTCATCTTCACAAGAAGACTTACTTCAAGAAACTACACCTAATAAAGAGGCTTCAGCAAATTTAAGCCAGACAGAACTAACCTCAGAAACATCCTGGGCAGATATTGTAGCCAGCACACCTTTAAAAAATATGGAGCCACTGAAAAAGAAAAGATGCAGTAGGGTCGAGGGTAAATGAACAAAATGTGCCAATGGACTCGCTGGAATATTCTGATTAGTTTAATAATAGTTTGGTAGTACTATAAAGATAGTACTATGAGTCACTAGGTATGTTAATGTTTCTAAAAGTCTGAAATCAGTGTTATTTCAGATAACTGAGTCTGTTTTTGTCCAACTGGTTTATGAATGTGCAATTCAGTTTTATCTGTTGAAGCTTAAAGGAAATGTGTGATGTGCTAAAACCACACTTTGGGCTTCATACCCGCTACCCTGGGGTGGCGATAGCCCCGTTGTCTAAAAATAAATATTTTATACTCACTGATTACAGTTTGGGAAGGGATCGTAATTTTTCCAAACTGTGAGCTAGAACAATCCTTCCCGCCCTAGACTGCCTGCTTTCCTTTCCCGTGCTCCCCTGTTTTGTGGCGTGGTACAGGAAGGAAGCAGGGGATGTCCTCATACAAGTCTATGGGACTTATTTTCAGAACTTTTTTTTTAACTTTAAACTACCTTTTGATAAAAAAGAAAGATACCACTCAACTAATAGGCATGTCCCTGTGCTCTCCCTGGCACCACGTCACAAAACAGGGGAGCGCATGGGTGGAGCAGGCCATCTAGAAAGTGGGAAGGGATCATCTAGCTCCCAGTTTGGAAAAATTACGATCCCTCCAAACTGTAATCAGTGAGTCAAAATATTTATTTTTTACTACTGAGCTATATTACCACCAAGTAAGCAAGTGCTAGTTTTCATCACATTTCCTTTAACTCTGACCTGTAGTGGCCGCTAAAGAGCAATTCAGTACATGTTATCAGTTTTACAAGATACAGCTTAGCGCTTTACATATTGTTGGTGAGAGGATTCATTTGGACTACTCGGGGCTCCTATATGGAAGTCTTTCTAGGCACACTATAAACTATCTAACTATACTAAATTCCATTTATAGATTTTGCTACCACTAATATCCAGACTTCATATTAGCTCTGCTAATTACAGTTACAAACTCTTTTACACAAGATCTGAATACAAATATATAGTTTCATGAAGTCACTTATTGGTGCAAATGATTTTTGGAATTATTACTGATCTTTTTGCACATTGATTCTCTTTTTTTTTCTTTTGACCTACGTGTGTGTGTGTGTGTGTGTGTGTGTGTATGTATATATATAATGTTGTATTAACTTACTATTTCAATCTATCTTAACTATTTCCTAGGGTGAAATAGTTTACCCTAAAGACCACATTTTCGTTTATATCACCTGTCTTTTGCTACAGTCTTATCTTTTCAATACTGCTAAATATATCATATCTTACCTCTTTTATTCTTCTTTATATTCACCCTCATCACAATTATAAACTGTGTATTATGGATGTAGCACTCTTTATAAACATAGACATTCTGCTTTATTGGTCATACAACAAATACAAATGATTTATTAAACCACGTTGGTATATAACAACTAAGATTTACCTACAATTGCTTCACTCACACCCATTATAGATTACAAAACCGTATTAGGTTTTTTATGCATTTAATAACATAATACATTATGACTCATTGTTTTTCTATTACCTTCCTGAGGATATGCTTATACCACATGGAGAAATGTTCTAAATAAAATAACAATACTCGAAGCCTGTATAATAATCAGGAACTTGCTGTACATGACAGAATGCTTGACAGCTGTCCTCAGCAGCTTTCAAGATATGTCTATTCTTTCCCATTAGCAGGTGATTTTCAGGTACTTCACTCAAAACTTACCGAACATCAAGCTTATTGTGGTGCATCTCTTCTCATAATAAATCATTCACAAGAGCGTCAAACTGCAATGGATGTAAGAGTATTGAAACACCATGGGTAATTACCTCAAACACTACTTGAGATCAAAATTTTGCATAATCTATTTCATTATATTTGCAAATTAAATAAAATCAAATTTTATTTGTAGTGCACTTTTCTGAAACCAAACAGAGTGCAATATTCTTAAATTTGGTTAGACTTTTTCTCCACTACTTTTCTTCCCCACCTCTCCTATTTCTTTGACCTATTTTTTATTATTGGTATACATACAAAATATATTTATCCTTATGACTGATTATATAAGGTATAGTAAAGCTACAAATCATCTACGGTTCTATACTTTAATTAATGTTTATGCCCCCAATTTAGATTGCCCAGACTTTTTTCACAAGATACTGTCACAACTAACCACTTACAACTTAGTTAATACACCTATAATAATGGGAGGTGATTTTAACTTAACACTTGACACTTTCCTAGACAGAAGTAACTCTACAACTGACAATCATCCAAGAAGTAAAGCCACACTCTCATTACTAATGAATGATTTAGAGCTAATAGATACCTGGAGATTATACCACCCTGGAGACAGAGAATATACTTTCTATTCACCCCTTCATCACTCTTATAGCAGGATTGACTACTGGTTCACTACACCCACAGTTACTGAAAAAACACAAGAATCAACAATACTACCTATAATCATTTCAGATCACTCACCCGTTAAATTACATTTAAATTGGGGTCTTTCATCCCCAAGATCCCCTTCTTGGTGCCTAGATCCTCTTTTACTCAAAGATCCTGAATTTATACCATGGGTCAAGTTACAAATTCAAGAATATCTCTCATATAATCTTATGTCAGATACTTCTATGAGAACAATATGGGAGACCCTTAAAGCAACAATATGTGGCAAAATCATTTGTTACACTTCCCATAGAAGGAAGAAAAGAGAACCACAACTTTTTAATCTTGAAAAACAACTCAAGGAAAAAGAAGCACAATATTCTGCAATTAAAAACCTGAACCCAACTCCCCTATCCATCTAGAAATTCTATGACTACGTGTCCAAATAAATTAATATCTCATAAGACCAAATTAGCTCTATTCAAAATTAAACAGAAATACTGGGAGCAAGGTGAGAAAGGTAGTAAACTCTTAGCTCATAGACTTAAGTTTCAACATATAGAAAGATTTATTAGTGGCCTGAATGATTCGGATGGCAGCATATCCACAGAAAACTCTACTATCAATAGAATCATGACAGATTTCTTCAAAAAATTATATTCGCCACCCTCAAATACACAACCAAACCAAATTCAGTATTTTCTTGAAAACTTGAATCTTCCCGGACTCCCAGCAGAACTAGCAGCACCCCTAGATGACCCGTTTACAGCAGAATAAATACAACAGGCTCTATCAAGTCTTAATACCAGCAAATCCCCTGGTGGTGATGGTTTCCCCTGTAGAATTTTATAAATCCGTATCTGACCTTCTTTCCCCTATACTTTGCGAAGTCTATCAAGAAGCCACTCAGTTGGGTAATCTCCATCCAACCATGACTGAAGCAATAATTACTGTCCACCCTAAAAAGGATAAAGATTCACATCTTCCTTCGAGCTATCTACCCATTTTCTTACTTAATACGGACGGAAAAATATTTGCCAAAATTTTAGCCACACGACTTGAACTTCTGTCCCTCAGTTAATCCAACGTTCGAAAGTAGGGTTTGTAAAGAGTAGAGCTGGAGCAGATCACCTAAGATCTCTTTTCAATCTTATGCACAAAGGTCAATCTCTCAAATCACTGGCTGCAGCAATAGCAGTCGATTTTGAAAAAGCATTTGATTCTTTACACTGGAATTATCTTTTTCATACACTTTCCCATTTTGGAATACCAGATCACTTTTGTGCATGGATTAAACTACCCTACAACTGCCCTTCAGCCAAAGTACTTACCAATTCCACTTTGTCCTATTCATTTCCATTAGCCAAAGGTACTAGGCAAGGATGTCCATTATCCCCATGTCTTTTCATTCTGGCTCTTGAACCACTGATTACTACACTTGGGCGAGCTAATGATATAAAATGTATATCGATAGGTAATTCGCAATATACCTCCCTGGCCTATGGGGATGACTTACTTATTTTAGTAGAAAATTTGGAATCTGCTGCTCAGCCACTTATCCAATTATTTAATTCTTTCACAAAACTTTCTGGTTTAAAGGTGAATTACAACAAATCAGAGATTTTACCCTTAAACAAGCTCTGTAAACCACATATGAATACACCACTTGGTTTCCGCTGGTCCCCCCCAAGGGCTTGTTTATCTAGGTAGAAAGATTCTGCCTAATTTAGAAAAAATATGGGATGCTAATCTTTTCCCTCTTCTTACAGAAATTAAAACGATATTGGACAAATGGAAGACTCTTAAACCTTTCATTTATGGGAAAAATAGCAGCAATCAAAATGCCCATAACTCCTAAAATGTTGTATCTGTTTGAAAATATCCCATTGACATTATCATCTTCTTTTATAATGAAAATAGATAAAATAATAGGTCATTTTATTTGGGAAAGGAAAATACCAAAAATCAGTCAAGTTAAACTAAAATCTCATTGGTCCAGAAGTGGACTAGGTCTCCTTTGGTTTCAGCATATCTCTGGTCTTTTCGTGCATCTCAAACAATTAAATGGCATACTAAACCTAACCTTAAATCCCCCATGGGTTGATATGGAAACATCCATGATAGCTGTCGCTTCCCCATCAATTCTTCTTTTCAACCCCCTATCATATAAGCTAAGACAGCATCCGACTATAGTACCATCTATCAGTTACTAGCAGAAATGCCACAAACAGATAAACCTCAATCCTACTCCTTCATTATATACCCCCATTTGGAGTAATCGTTTTATCACCTTAGAAAATCAACCGTTGTACTGCAAGTCTTGGAAAAATAAAGGTATAAAGGTATTTACTTCTTGGATGATGTTCTTTCTAGAGACCGTCATACATTAGGCTCTTTCTTCAACTTACAGATAAGGTGGGGTATCCCTAAATATGAATTCTGGAAATATTTACAACTCAGACATGCATTATCTGGTATACAGTACTGAATAACATCAGAAGAGCATCCTCTTTTGATTCTCATCTCATATTGGTTGTGCATTAAAACTGCTCTTGTTAGCAAAATATATAAATGTATTTAAAATACTCTGCCCAACCGGTCTCTTAAATCCAAAGATAAATGGGGTCTTGCGCTACAATGTAACATATCTGATTTTCAATGGAATAACTGTTGGTCTATTTGTCATTGTTCCTACAAAGATACATGTAGCATGCTTCTCCAATTCAAAATACTTCATCTATGGTACAGAACACCAACAGTTCTACATCTTTTAAATTTTACTCAAAATGATCTTTGTTGGAGATGCAATTCCACAGAGGGAGATTTACTCCACATTATCTGGTCTTGCAAAGCTATATCCAACCTATGGAAATGACTTCATAATTTAGCCCTCAAAGTATTCAGTTGCGATATTCCTTTCGATCCCAAACTTTATATCCTAGGGCTCAAAACCTGTAATAATAAATGCACCAAACATCAGTTCTGATGGCTAAATTTATTATCTATGCAAGTAAAATGCCTTTTATTAAGGAATTGGAAATCTAATAAAATACCAACATTACGAACATGTGAACATACGAAGAAGCCAGCAGAAGAAGGCCATTTGGTCTATCCAGTCTGCTTATATTGCAGGGTCCACAGCTTGAGCTAATGTCCCTGCTCTCCCTACCCACTCCTCCCATCCTCCCTATCCATGATTCTTACCTTCCCCCATGCCTATCTGAGCCCCTCTTAAAGCTGCCCACTATCTTCAATGAGATGACCTCTTCTGGCAGTGCATTCCAAATGTCCACAACCCTCTCTGTGAAGAAGTGCTTCCTGACTGCCCTCCTAAACCTCCCACCTTCCAGCTTAAGACTGTGTCCCCTTGTGATATGGTTGCCACTCAGCTTAAAGAGACTCTCCTTATCAACCTTATTTATCCCTTTCAAGTAGTTGAAGGTCCCAATCATGTCCCCCCCTCTCTCTCTCTCTCCTGTCTTCCAGGGAGTACATGTTCAGTGCCCTCAACCTCTCCTCATATGCCTTGCCCTGCTGACTGTCTATCATCTTTGTAGCCCTCCTCTGTACCTTGTCCAGCAGGTTAATGTCCTTTTTGAGGTGTGGGCACCAGTACCGAACTTCATACTCTAGATGTGGTCTTACCAGTGACCTGTACAAGGGCAGTATAACCTCCTCTCTCCTACTACTGATTCCCCTAGCTATGCTTTCCAGCATCTTGTTTGCCTTTGCTGCTGCTTTCTTGCACTGTGTGGAGTGCTTCAGGTCACTAGTGATCATCACTCCCAGGTCCTTCTCCTCCTCTGATGCAGATACTCGGACTCTACCCAGGTAATACTCTGTCCAGGGATTCTTGGCTCCAATATGCATAACTTTGCATTTCTTGGCATTGAAGCCAAGCTGCCAGATCCTGGACCACCTCCCCAGCTTTTTCAGATCTTCTTGTAGGTCCCATATCCCTCCAGCTGTGTCCACTCTCCCACAGAGCTTGGTGTCATCTGCAAATAGGCACATTTTGCCTTTAATGCCATCCCCAATGTCATTGATGAAGACATGGAACAACACTGGCCCCAGCACAGAGCCCTGTGGGACCCCACTGGTTACCTCTCTGGTGCCAGATAACTCTCCCCCCACCACCACCCTCTGGGTTCTGTCATCAGCCAGTTTTCCACCCATCTGACCATCTTTTCCCCAACTCCAAGATCCACCAACTTCCTGATCAACCTTTTGTGGGGCACAGAGTCAAAGGCCTTGCTGGAATCAAGATAGAGAATGTCTACCGCTTGGCACCTGTCTACTGTCTTAGTGACACAGTCAAAGAAGTCAATCAGATTTGTTTGACATGATCTCCCCCCATGAACCCATGCTGCCTCTCATCCTGGAGACCATGTTCCTCTAGAAATACTTACACTATTTGGAAACCAATGGTCAAGGATCTATTTAAATACATCTGTAATATTATGCATTATTTTTACTTCTAGGCTCACTTACTTTCACTAATGTCTCCTGATTTGATTATCTTCCTCACTGTAACAGTGACATTTTGTACATTGTTTAGGTTTAAATGATTGCAAAATGGCAAAAACATTCTATATTATTAATATATATACACTATGAAGCTATACTACATTTTGTTAATTGCACACATGTCTGAATGTATGCTGTACTTACACATTGTATTCTAGATACTGTACTTTCTCAATATATGGAATATGTTTTGAATGTTTAGAAACTTAATAAAGAAACTAACTGCAAAATGGGGGGGGGTGGAGAAGAAAGAAGTCAAGGTAGCAAGCTGCCAGTCTTGCCAAGACCATCAAAGACAGAAATAGATAGATACAGGGTTCCAATGTACTGTGCCCTCCATATCCAGTACAAACTTTTGCAGCTTGAATGCTGGAGCTGAACACAATCCCATGGGGTGGCTTCATTTCTGATAATTCATTCACCCTTTAGTTGTAAAGGAATGCCCTCATTTGGTAGAGGATCTGCATGTGGAAAAGATAGCCCAACCAGGTGGAGTGACCTGCAGGAGAAATCAAAGAAAACACTGTAAGTCCACACCATGGGATTCAATCAGTGGTTGAAAAACTGGTGCAGAGCTCAGGGATTTGGCTTCATTGGGGACTGGGGATCCACCTGGAGGGATGCAGGCCTATACTGGTGCAATGGTCTGCATCTGTCCAGAAGGGGAACCAGGATCCTAGGTGATAGGTTTAAATACTTCATTGGCAAGCATTTAAACTAGCCAAGGGAGAAGGCACTAGAAAGGAGCAGGGAAATCCTAGCCACCCCCCCAAAAAATCAGGGTACTAAGTGAGGTAGACACCAACATAGAGATGTCAATAGGGAGAAGTGCTGGGGTAAATGGAGAAAGTGACAAACACAATAAGGACAGGGTTGGGGTGAAAAGGGGTAAGGCCATCAACAAATGGAGGGCAATGAGTACCAACACCCATAGTCTGGGCAACAAGCTCACTGAACTGGTGGCCTTGATGGAAGAGGGATGCCTGGATACCGTAGCAATCACAGAAACATGGTGCACAGAGAACCATGACTGGGATGTTAACATACCAGGGTACACAACCTACAGGAGAGACAGGGAGGGAGGAAGGGGGAGGAGTAGCTCTCTATGTACGGGAAGGGATAAAAGCAACTGAACAAAAGAGTAAACAGGGAGGAGAGGAGGCACTGTGGGTCACCTTAGAGACTGGAAATGGCACCACAATCTGCACAGGGGTTGTATACAGACCCCCATGTCAGGGGGAGGGAATGGACAAGGATAGGATAGAAGGCATACTTAGGATGGCAGAGAAAGGGGAGATACTGTTGATGGGTGACCTTAATATGCCAGATGTTAACTGGAGCACCTCTGCTGCAGCCACATCCAAAAGCAGGGCCATTCTTGATGCCCTTCAGGTGGCATGCCTCAGACAGCTAGTTTTGGAACCTACTCATGAGGAAGCAATCTTAGACCTCGTACTCTCAAATATGGACAGTGAGAGGATATCAGATCTAGAAGTGGGTAGCCATTTGGGAACAAGTGACCACCAAACAGTGTGGTTCACGATAAACTCAGCTACAGAGTCAAGCCATACAAAAGTGAGGGTTCTGGACTTCAGGAGGGCTGACTTTAGCAAGATGGGAGAGTGCCTTAGAAAAGCACTAGCAAACAGGCTAGAAGGAGGGGTGGAGCAACAATGGGGAAATATCAGAACTGCCATCACAGAGGCAACAAGCCTTTGTGTGAAGCAAATAAACAAATCAAAATGAAAGAAAAAGCCACTATGGTTCTCAAAGAAGTGGCGGTGAAGGTTAGGAAAAAAACTAGCATTTAGAAGTATAAGGAAACACAGAAGGAGCAGGACAGAGAACTGTACCAGTTAAGGCAGAAGGAAGCAGGAGGGTAGTCAGAATAGCAAAGGCACAAACTAGGAAAAGATAGCCAACTCGGTTAAGAAGGGGGATAAAACCTTTTATAGGTATATCAGGGAGCGTAGAAAGACAAAGGGAGGGATAGTGAGGCTGAATAGAATGGATGGTGGGTGGGCAGAGAGTGACAGTGAAAAAGCAGGGATACTGAAGAATACTTCTGCTCAGTATTCACAAAAGAGGAAGTGGGGGAGGTGCCTAATCCAATTAACAGAAGCACTCTGGAAAGGGGGGTCAATCCCAGTCCTTTCACAGAAGAAAGGGTTCTGAAAGAACTCCTAAAACTGAAGGTGGACAAAGCAATGGGGCCAGATGGAATTCACCCCAAAATTCTAAAAGAATTAAGCAGAGAACTAGTGACACCACTGACTACCGTTTATAACAAATAATGGGAGGATGGTGTGGTACCTGAGGACTGGAAGAAGGCTGATGTGATTCCCCGTCACAAAAGTGGGAGCAAGACAGAGCCAGGAAACTACAGACCTGTCAGTTTGACCTCTGTGGTAGGGAAAGTGATGGAATCACTTCTGAAGGAAAGAATTGTTGAGTACCTAGAGCAGGGTGGGACAAATAGGGTCGCCAGGTTGCCAAATGCGACCTATTTCCCCATTCTGCCCACTTAATTTTGACTGAAAGTCGCCATTTGGGCGAGTAACGCGTGGAAGCAGCACGCATGCACCTGGAATTAATTATTTTTTTCTCATTTCATTCCAAAGTGCAGCCGTCCTTGCACATGCGCAGTATTTCTTTTTTTTTTGTTTGTTTTCCCCACTGCGCATGTGCAGATTAGTCTGTGACTCCGAGCCCGCGGCCATGCAAGCGCGATCCCGAATTGTAGTGCGCAGTTCCCCATCAGCCAGCATGCTGATTGCTGAAGAGAGAGAGCAAGTCATGGGGACTTGGAGTCTGCACAAGTCGAGAGGGGATGGACTCGGACTCAGTGCCCAGATCACAAGGTATGATCTAGCAGATGCCAGGCATTCACGTGTGTGTGCGGTTAGGTATAAATGCTGTGAACACTGCTGCCCGCCATTTCGTTGACTGTTTGTGAGGGACAGAAGAGCATTCTTGTGTACTACTGCAGTACATTGCGATTGCGTCTTAGAATTTAAATCAAAAGCCCTTTTAAGGGCTTAAGTTGGAAACATCTACATACAATTGTTCACTGGGGAGGGGGGTAATATATGTTTGTGAGGGAGAGGACTAAGGAGAGCATTCTTTGTGTACTACTGCAGCACATTGCGATTGCATCTTAGAAATTAAATCAAAAGCCCATTTAAGGGCTTGGAAACATCTACAATTGTTCACTGTGGGGAGGGGGTTAATATTACAGTATCAGATTCTGTCGAAAGGGGGGAAAAAACATTAAATTGGCATTTGGCAATTTAAACTATATGACCACGAAGTATGACAACGTGCTGCTGAAGTAAGGGGGAGGGGAGCTGCTTTGCTTGCTGTAAGGGGGAAAAATCCATTCTGTGCTGGTTTTACTGTATTGCAATGCTGACTCGAAGTGCTGCATAAAAAGCACATAATAGTACTCAGAGTTGAGAGTGAGAGAGACCATTTTAAAGAACTGCATTACTGAGTTCAACTTCAGGCAATAGGCATAGCGGCAAGAAAAGTTAAGAAAGTTAACTCAAAGTAGTAGACCTTGTGCTGACTGAAGAAGGGGAGTTTAAGTTGCTTGACAGTCCAGATGGGAGGGCAAAGCTACTTATTTGTGTGCCACAGTCTATTAGGGCATCTTGTCCTGTGATTTTGTCAGGCTTTTTTGGGTGGGACCGGGACCACTCACTGATAGAACAAAAAAAATAAAAAAATACAAGCTTGCTACAATAATAAGTCCAGACTACCACTTGTGTGCATATTATTGGCAAAGTCTGTTTTGACAGTCCACCTGTCTCGTCATCCAGTGTTGTAGTGGTTGTGTTTGTGTCAGGTTGTGTGTTTTCAGGACGGGGTTGGGGGACCAAAAAATACAAAATTAAAGCTTGCCACAATTAATGAAAAGTCCATACTAGTACTACCTGTGTGCGTATCATTGACTGCGTCTTTTTGTTGTTTGGCTATCCACCTGTCTCATCCAGTCCTCTTGAGGTTGTGTCAGGCTTTTTTGAGGGGACCAATTTAAAACAAAAAAAATTTAAAGCTTGCCACAATTAATGAAACGCCCATACTAGTACTACCTGTGCATATCATTGACTGCATCTTTTGTTGTTTGGCTATCCACCTGTCTCATCCAGTCCTCTTGAGGTGGTGTCAGGCTTTTTTGAGGGGACCAATTTAAAACAAAAAAAAAATTAAAGCTTGCCACAATTAATGAAAAAGGCATAGCTATTATAACCTGTGTGCAAGCATATTAGTGACAGCCTCTGGTTGTACTACAAATATCAGTCCATCCAAGACAAGTCCATCAGTCTCACTCAGTCACGGCTACAGCCAGTCCTCCTGGTTGTGTCAGGCTCAGGCAAGCATCCAAAAACTGTCTGCTGCTGTGCTGCTGCCATTACTGGCAACCACTCGTTGTTTTTCATATTGTTTTCGGATTGGAGTAATAAAAATGTCTGGAAAAAAGAAACAAAAACAACAACCTAATTTGTTTTCCTTTGGCTTTATTAAACCCAGTCTATGTGCTGTGGAAGAATTACGTAACAAAACCATTCAACTCATCAGTGACACTGACAGTAACATTGTCGATGTTGCTGATGAGAAGGAACACGTGAAATTTAATCCTCCAGTTGGTAACGCTGCTGCTGCAGTTTCTTCTATTTCTGGAGGAAGGGACAGCCAGGGTGACGGCCGCGACCATATTGACAGACCATCAGTAATGGTTACTGATATTGTTCAGGTTCCTAGTGTTTCTGCTACTTCTAGTAGTGTTTCCGTTGCAGATAGTTCATCTTCCTCAAGCGCTCTGCCCAGAATAAATCCTACCAACAGGAAAAAAGATTCAGTGAAACGCAAATTCAGGGTTGAATGGTCATGGGAATTTGACTGGCTTCAGTATGAGAAACAAAGCAACACTATGAGCTGCAAGGTGTGTAGGAAGCAACCTCATCTGGCAGATCATACATCTGTGTTTTTTGTTGGTAGCAGTACTTTTAAAATGGAGTCTATAAAAATTCATGATGCAAGCAGTTCCCATGTAAAATGCATTCTGGCTGAAAGGGCTCAAAGGCACCTGAATCCACACCTATGGCTTTTGTTTCAAAAGATGAATGTTGCAATGAGAGAATCCACGTGGTGTCTTTTAATGTTGCCTACTTTCTGGCATCAAGGATAGGCCATTTCGGGACTTTCCGTTTCATACCTCACTGTTACACAAATGTAATATAAAAGTGATTGAACAATGCACAAATCACAAGAAAGTGCAGCGAGTTTGTGAATCATATTGCAGCAATGTAGCAGATATACAACTGAAGAGATAAACAAATCTCCTGCTGTTGGACTGTTAATAGACGGAAGCACTGACAGAAGTGTGAGGAATTTGTGAATGTGTTCATCAGTTATGTTGGTGAAGATGGTACTCCAAATACCTCCTTTATTGGTACCGCTACTAGGAAAGCAGATGCCGATGGATACATTGCAGCATTAGATTCACTCTTTAACAAACTTAACATCCCCTTGTGGAAAACTCTTCCATGGATTTCTGGGATGGCCACTGATGGTGCATCAGTCATGCAAGGTCAACGTGGCAGAGTCACGGCAAAATTACAAAACAGTGGCCTGCCTTGGTTAATTGCTACATACTGCATCGCACATCTTTTACAACTGGCCATTCTGGATGCCCAAAAACATATGCCAGAAGTTCATGAAAATGAAAATGGCTTGCGGGCCCTGTATTCATTTTATCATTCTTCTCACCAAAGAATGAGAGCCTTGGAGGAGGCTGCTAACACCCTTTTCATTGAATTGAAAAAAACTGGTCAGCATTTTCACAGTGCACTGGGTCAGTTCGCACCACAGTGCTGTGTCAGCTCTTCTCCACAACCTGCCAGCAATAATTGCGCACTTAGAGAATACTGCAACACAGCACAGTGGGACTCCTGATGCAGACAGCGCTAAAGGACATTTGAACTTTGTAAAAAAACCAAAAGAAATGTGGTTCTTGGCCTTTCAACAAGATTATCTATCTATTCTTGGAAGGCTTTCTCAAAATTTCCAAAAAGAGGGTCTTCTTCTTACACGGGTACAGCCACGAGTGGAGAGCTGCATTTCGGAGCTCATCAAGTTGAAGACCAATGCGGGCCCTGCTGAGGCACAGTTTTTAGAGTATGTCAGTTCAGAGGACAGTCTCCTTACTGGTGGTATGGATGGCAGCAGCACTCCTCTAGCTCCTCCACCAGGCATGACTGAAAATGCTAGTGATGTAGTACAGAAAAATAGGAATAAAATGCAAAAAAGAACCAGGCAGACCACTGCTTCAGATCAAGCAGCCAAGGAGATTGTTTCCAGTGAAAATGCCCGCACACTGATCAAGGAGAAAATATGCAACAGTGTGGTTGGATTCTTATGTGACAGATTTGAGCCCACGTGGCAGTCGGAAGACTACAAACAATTTTCAGTATTTGACACAACTGTTTGGCCTTCTCCTGATGACCCTCTCTTTCTAAATTTTGGTCAGGAATCCATCACAGGGCTTTGCCAGATGTACATGCCATTCCTGAAAAAGCAATACGGTTCAGGGCAACTTTTATCTGATCCAGAGCTGGAGGATGCTGAACTTGAAAGAGAAATTACACAAAAACTTTTGGAAGAGTGGCAAGATTTCAAAAATGCTGTAAAAAATCAAAATACAGAGCATGTATTAAGAAAGGTTCACCAAAATTTAGAGAGATTTGGTCTGTTACGGTTGTTGATCACAATTTTTCAGGTAATGCCAGTGAGTACAGCTGCTTGCAAAAGGGGATTTAGTGCTCATAATAGGATTAAAACAATATCTTGTAGCAATCTTATTGATAGCACTATGGGTAATTTGCTGATGATCAGTTTAAATGGACCAACAATAGCGGACTTTAATCCAGACCCATCAATTGATCACTGGTGCTCATCAACACCAGGATATCGGCATCTTTCTGGGCATAAAGTCACACATCCTCCAGAATCAGATGTAATGGACTTGGAAGCAGAAATAGATGAGGAGTCGGAGTCGGACTCGAGGAGTTGAGTTCAAAGGACACAGACAGTGCTTGCGTTGCAGTGGGAGGTGGACTGATTTTGAAGAAGACAGTAACAGCATGCAATATAAATACTGTTAGCAATCTGTCAGCCATAGTTTTAGGAAGCATTTAGAAACATAGAATTTGATGGCAGATAAGGACCGCTTGGCCCACCTAGTCTGCCCATTTACCTACCTAACAGATAAGCTGCAGATCCTAGTTAACCAACAGCTTATTTCCTCCTACCACCCACTAGGACTGCCTTATGTCTGTCCCATGCATTCTTGAATTCCCCCACTGTTCTTGACTCCACGACCTCCTCATGGAGGCTGTTACATGCATCCACAACCCTCTCTGTGAAAAAATACTTCCTCACATTACCTCTGAGCCATCCCCCCTCTGTCTTCAAATTGTGCCCCCTTGTTCTTGCACATCTCTTTTTCTGAAAGATGCTACACTCTTGGACTTTGTTGATTCCCTTGAGGTACTTGAAAGTTTCTATCATGTCCCCTCTCTCCCTTCTTTTCTGCCCTTGCCCTCAAAATTAAATTTTAGTGACCCTACAGTGGTGGATGGTAACAGCACAGCAGCAGCACAGGCCTGGCCATGTCATGAAAAAAAAAAAAGCCACAAAAAAAGTACCCCCCCAAAAAAAAGAACACAGAAGACAATAAGAGAAGCACAACATCTGAAAGTTTTATTGCTTTATTTAAAAAAAAAAAGTGTACACTTATAGCACTAGGACTTGTTTCCACTTGTAAATCAGCAGGTTCTGGTCAGTCAGACCCCAGTCCGGTCATGGTGTTTCTCCGCCAGTCCCATCTTCAGTCATTATCCTCTTGGTGATTTTCATCTCATTTTCTCATAATTGTGCCGCCCTTCACTTTTTGGATTCTGTCATGGAGGTGTTTCTCCGATGGTCCTATCTTCAGTAGTTCCTCTGTAGTGACTGGTGATTTCATTCTCATTTTCTCATAGTTGTGAGTGCCGCCCTTGCTTCCCTTTTTGCATTAGACAAGCAGGACTTTCAATTTGTACTTAATAAATTCTCCCTCCTGTGTATACTTGATGCTGTTCTGGCAGGCTAATTCTCATCAGAATCTCTGGTAAAGACGTTCCCAAATGTAGGTTAATAGAAAATTCCTCATCTGAAAGGCAAGTTAAAAAAATGGCTACCATATTTTATAGTCTAGTGGCCGTAAAAAAAAATTGGCCACCTGAAAAAAATTTTGGCCACCAGATTTTGAGGTATGGTGGCCAAACTGGCCACCAGGTCAAAAAGTGATTTGTCCCACCCTGACCTAGAGGCCAGTGGGGCACAGGACCCAAGGCAGCATGGGTTCACAGCGGGAAGGTCATGTCAGACGAATCCAATTGATTTCTTTGACTGGGTGACCAAAGCAGTAGACCAGGGAGGGGCTGTGGACATGGCCTACCTAGGCTTTAGCAAAGCATTTGACACAGTCCCACACAAAAGGTTAGTAGTCAAATTAACCAGCCTTGGAGTGGGTCCCAGGGTGGTAGCCTGAGTAAAACATTGGCTGAACAACAGGACACAGAAGGTAATTGTAAATAGAGTCCACTCTGAAGAAAGAGGGGTTACTAGTGGGGTACTGCAGGGTTCAGTACTGGGTCGAGTCCTTTTTAATGTTTTTATAAGTGACATTGCAGAGGGACTGGAAGGAAAAGTATGCCTCTTTGCAGATGACACAAAGATCTGCAACAGGGTTGATACACAAGGAGGCATGAAAAGGATGAGAAGGGACTTGGCAAGGTTGGAGGAATGGTCAGAAGTATGGCAGCTTGGATCCAATGCAAATAAGTGCAAAGTAATGCACCTGGGAAACAAAAACCCAGGGGAAGATTACACAATGGGGGGTAGTAACAACAACAAAAATGGAAAGGGACCTGGGGGTAATAATATCAGATGACCTTAAGGTTGGAAAGCAATGTGAGAAGGCGGTAGGGAGGGCTGGGGGGATACTGGGATGTATAAGGAGAGGCATCACCAGCAGAAAACAGGAAGTTGTTATCCCCCTGTACAGACAGTTGGTGAGGCCACATCTGAAGTACTGCGTCCAGTTCTGGAGACCCCATCTCCGCAAGGACATACACAGGATGGAGGCAGTTCAGAGGAGGGCAACTAAAATGGTGCAGGGTCTGCAAGAGAAGCCATAGGAGGAGAGGCTAAAGGAGCTTAATATGTATACCCTTGAGGAAAGGAGGGAGAGGGGGGACATGATAGTAACATTTAAGTACCTCAGTGGAATCAACAAAGTCCAAGAGGGTAGCATCTTTCAGAAAAAGAAATGTGCAAGAACAAGGGGACATAATCTGAAGATAGAGGGAGAATGGATCAGTGGCAATGTGAGGAAGTATTTTTTCACAGAGAGGGTGGTGGACACATGGAACAGCCTTCCTGAGGAGGTTGTGGGGTCTAAAACTGTGGAAGAATTCAAGAATGCATAGGACAGACATAAGGCAGTTTTTTTGTGGGGGTAGGAAGAAATAGGATGTTGGTTAAATAGGATCTGCAGCTTATCCTCTAGGTAGGGAAATGGGCAGACTAGGTGGGCCAAGCGGTCCTTATCTGCCGTCAAAGTCTATGTTTCTGTGTAAGTCACTTCTTTTGAGAAGAAATAATATAGCCATCAAAGTACAATGAAATGACAGCAACATACATTTAAAATATTAACACACTATATGCATAGTGTGGCTGTTATTGCTGTAACGCTTGGCCAGCTGGTTATGATTGTTCTATGATATTTGTAATATAAAAATGTAGTGTGTGATTGTCTTACATGATGTAGCTGGGCCATGGGTGACCCCCCCCCCAGGTTTTAGTGAAGCAGGAACCATTTAATTAACATACTTCAGAGTGCCATTTTATTACCTTTTTATGATATGCCTAGGCTCTTTGAAGTGGAAATGAAATTGGACTTTATAAGTCTGCCAGAGGATGGAGATTATAAACTTTTATGATGTCTTCGAGGAAAAACATTTCTATAACAACATGGTGTGAAAAGTCATAAAATCCTTTTATGTGCCCTGGGAATAGGAACTGCTAGAGATCAAAGAGGGGATGTTAATTAAGGAGTCATACTGGGAAATTAGTTTTTGCTGATGTCACCTTATTTGAAATATCTTCCGACAGGAAGATCATTGTTTGTATAATTTTTATATTCTAAAAGGAGGAGCTAGATGAGATCATGGAAGGGGTGTATGAGAGAGACACAGTTTAACCTAGGACTGTGTCTGATCTTGGTGACATGTATTTTGGGAGTCTTAAGAAACAAGATCTAACTATAAGCACTATGGAGGTAATACATTAGGTAGAAAAAGTCTAATTGTATTGTGGTAGGAGTTTATGTTTTGTACTTTAACCATGATCTTTTAAATGATTGTATGCTCTTTGATATAGTGTTCTGTGTTTACATTTTACATATTTTATCCATTTTTAAGTAAATCCATATTTGAAAAAGACTGTCTGGATGTTTGCAAGTTCTTTTTGCATGTGACGATTAGAGGGTTACGACTGACAAAAACTGTTCATAAGCTTGATGGTGTTACCAAACTGGGAAAAGGTAAGAATATACATAAGGTCTTTTATAGAGTTTTAAGAGTTCATTCTGGATACCTGGTTAGGTGCTATTTGGTGAAAGATATCTGGCATCCCCCTGAACAGCAGATTATCTGAGCCTGTACATTTGGGTACACTAGCATAAGGTTCACAGTTTGAATCCTCCCAGAACTTAAGACTAAAGGTGATTTGGACCCACAAACAGACTGGGAGGGTTATCCTGTCTGTTACCTGTTCACATTACTGTGCTCAGAGGTTGGCACTGTGGGAGCAGAGGCCCTGACCTGCTGAGTGCATTTTGTGACAGATTGGTTAGAAGTGGTGCAGATAAATTTGGTAACACAAGCTGTAACTGTTCAGTGTGTCAGCTTAATACTGTACAGCTCACTTGCAAAAAAAGGCAGTGATTTATTTTTTAAAGGAAACAGAACTATATAATTTTGCTTACAGTCAAGTTCCTACCTATTTTTTTTTCTAAAGTGCAAGTTAGAGTAGCCATAGTTAGGGAAGAAGATGGCTTCTAACTACAGCAGGCACACTGTAGACTACTTGAGGCAGTTGTGCCAAGACAGAGGAGTCCTGTATGAGGAAAGAGCCACCAAGCAGAACCTCATGGATGCTCTGATGGCAGCAGATGCCCAGAGCATTGAGTCACTGACTGTGAGTGTAAGGGACCAAACCTTGAGTATGGAGGGGCCAGTGGCCAGTGCAGTGTCCAGATCCGGTGAAGATGACAGCAGGGCTAGTGCCTGCAAAGGGCCACAGCAGCAGGGGAAGGTCACTGGCATTCTGGAGCCAGAAGCAGTCAGGCTGCAGACTGAGTTGTGCAGAATGGAGCTGGAGTTCCAGAGAGACACTGAGTAAGAGAAATGAGCTGCAGAGGAGAAGGGGGAGTGAGAACAGTGAGAGGCTGACCGGGAACAGTGGGAGGATGACTGTAAAGGGCGTGAGTGCCAGCGAGCTGCAGAAGAGAAGAGGGAGCAAGAACGGTGAGAGGCGGACCATGAACAGTGAAAGGTGGACTGTGAACAGCGAGAGGTGGACCGTGAGGAGCATGAGAGCCAGAGGTGACATGAACTGGAGAAGCTATGACTCTAACCACCAGCACCAGGGCAGGTAAGTGGCTTGGGTTTAACTGGAACTACAGGACTGGGCTACAAATTGAATTCCAAATTGATAGCTGAATTTAAAGAGGGGGAGGATATGGATGCCTTTTTAAATTCCTTTGAAAAAGTTTGTATTCAGGCTAAAATTCCTAGTGTTCTGGAGCTTTCAGCTATCCCGCTACTTACCAGGAAAGCTCAGGAAGCATTGGGTCAAAAGGACAAAGAGGACAGTAATGATTACAGCAAACTTAAAGCTGCACTTTTAAAAAAGTTTAATTTAACTGCTGAAGCATACAGAGCTAAATTCCGTAAGCTCAGGAGAAGCCCTAACATGAGCTATGAGGAGTTAGCCATGAACCAACGTCAGTTTTTAAAACATTGGTGGGAGGGAATTGAAGAAAACTCTGTAGATAAAATTGAAAATGCTATTTTGTTGGAACAGCTTTTTGGGGCATGCCCAGCAGACCTGAAAACCTGGCTGGAGGACTGAGATCCCAAAACAGTGCAAGAGGCTGCTGAACTCTAGGACCACTATGCCAAGAACAGACCTGCTCTGAAAGTGAATGGGGCGGGCATGACAGCACAGAAACTGAAACGCACACCTTCAGGGCAGCTAAAACCCTCACTGCCTCCACCGAAACCAGTTTGCCCCAGGTTTTAAAAAAAAGAGTTCTCTGAGAAAAGAAATGAATGTTGGGTCTGTAAAGAAACTGAGCATATTGCTAGACAGTGTCCCAAAAGGGTGAGCGATACACAGAATGGGGCTAGAAAAGAAGTGAGTTGTTTGTGTGTCCCTGGAAGCATGCCTGTGAACATGAGGGAACACATGCACCCAGTCACGGTGAATGGTGTGCAGACACAAGGGTTAAGGGACACGGGGCATCCCTGATGCTGGTAAAAGGGGATTTGGAAGAGCCTGGTCAGCTTATACCTAATGAATTTGTAACTGTACAAGACTTTACTGGTGAGGAGAAAACATTGCCCCTCGCTAGTGTTCTCCTAGACTGGGTGAAACAGGGAACTGTGCAACAGGTGGCTGTAGCCAAAACTTTAGCAGTGGATGTCATCCTTGGCAATCACAAACAGGGGATGGTGTGTGCAGTTACCTGTAGCCAAGTGGCAAGGGGAAATTGTAGTTCCCTGGACCCTACAGAAGCCATTGTGGAAACCAATGGGAGGCTGGTTCCCCAGCCTGTGTCTCCTGATATGGAGACCAGTGAATAGAGGGGAGAAATTTCCCCGGTAGCAGTTAACCACTCAGCTACAGAGGGTTACTCCAAAGAAGGAGGGGTGACCCATTGTCAGAGGGTTAGGGATGACAGTGATCCTGAGTGCCCTAACGCTAGTGCTAAGGACCCTAGTTTAGAGACTGAACGGGACCTGTCCCATGCCTTGAGAATGTGTAAGAAGTTTGCAGCTGCTCAGAAAAGTGACCTTAGTCTAGAGAAGCTGAGGGCTTGGGCAGACTCTGATGGAGCACAGGGAGGTGACGGTAAACATAAAGTTTATTGGGAAAATGGACTGATGTATACTCAGGCTGTGAAGACCAAGGGAGGGATGATAGGCAGGCAGCTTGTCGTTCCCCAAGGGTATCGCTAGCAGTTGCTTAAGATTGCACATGATATTCCCTTGTCTAGTCATCTGGGAATCACGTGCACTATGCAGCGGTTGGCCCAGAATTTATATTGGCCCAACTTCACCCAGCAGGTGAAGGAGTATTGCAGATCTTGTCACTGGTGCCACGAAATAGAGAAGGCAGGTAAGAAAACCCAAGCCGCCCTAATTCCATTGCCCATAGTGGAGGAGCCATTCCAGAGGGTGAGAATGGATATTGTGGGGCCTTCAAATACTCCCAGCTCCTCCGGGAAGAGGTTCATCCTGATTGTGGTGGATTATGCCACCCGGTACCCCGAGGCAGTCGCATATCCTCACTGAGGACAGACAAAGCGGCAGATGCCTTGCTTCAGATTTTCTCCCATGTTGGGTTTCCGCAGGAGGTTATCACAGATCAAGGGGGTTCCTTCATGTCAGACCTGATGAAATGTTTGTGGGAGAAGTGTGGGGTGTTGCGGAGGCACACGACACCTTATCACCCGCAAGCCAATGGGCTTGTGGAAAGATTTAATGGTACCCTGAAGTCAATGCTCCAAGCATTTGCTGAACAGCATGGGAGGGACTGGGAGAAATACCTTTCCCACCTGTTGTTTGCATACAGAGAGGTGCCCCAGGAGTCAACAGGATTTTCCCCCCTTCGAGCTCTTATATGGACGCCGGGTACATGGGCCCCTAGACTTGATGCAGGAGGACTGGGAAGGCAAACACACCACCCAGGGAACTCCCATAGTGGATTACGTCCTTAGGTTTAGGGAAAGGCTGAAGGAGCTTATGGGAACAGCCAAGAGCAACCTGGCAGCTGCCAAACAGAAACAAAAAGTGTGGTAGGACTGCACAGCCAGAGCTCACTCGTACATGGTGGGTCAGGAAGTCATGGTCCTTATTCGAGTCCGGAAAGACAAGCTGCAAGCTGAGTGGGCCAGACCATACAAAGCAGTTAGAAAGGTAAATGATGTGAATTATATCATAGAGTTACCTGACAGAAGACAGACAGAAAGAATGTACCATGTCAACATGATGAAGCCATATGCTAATAGGGCTGACATGGTGTTTGCAGTATGTAGTCCTGGGGAGGGGACGGATAAAGGAGACCCCCTTCTGGACTTGCTGGAAGAAAGCAAGAAGGAGTCCTCTGTGGAGGCAGTTAAATAGTCTCCCCAGCTGGCCCCAGACAAGATCCAGGAAGTAAGGGAGGTTTTAGCAGACTTTGCCCCACTGTTTAGCACCAAGCCTGGACTAACCCCCTTAGTGACGCACGATGTACAGACAGGGACACAGACGCCCATATGGCAGACAGCATATCGAGTGTCGGAGGCTGTCCAAAAGGACATTAGGAGGGAGGTGGAGGAAATGCTGGATTTAGGGGTAATCCAGAGATCCCATAGCCCCTGGGCCTCACCCATAGTCCTTGTGTCCAAGCCATATGGCTCTACTCATTTCTGTGTGGACTATCATGGACTGAATGCAGTCACAAAGTCAGACACCCACCCGATGCCCCAGACAGATGAACTCCTGGACAAGTTGAGAGGGCGACATACCTTATGACTATTGACCTGACAAAGGGGTATTGGCAGGTAGAGTTAATGGACAGAGCTAGGGAGAGGTCAGCCTTCATCACTCCGATTGGCTTATTTGAATTTAAAGTAATGCCTTTCCGAATGAAGAATGCCCCAGCAACTTTCCAAAGGTTGGTGAACTAGGTGTTAAATGATGCTGAGGAGTACGCAGTGGCATACCTGGATGACATTGCTATCTTTAGTGCCAGCTAGGAGGAACACCTGTCCCACCTTAGGGACATGCTGGGTAGGATACAGAGGGCCGGGCTCACTGTCAAAGCTGAGAAGTGCCAGGTGGCCATGGCTGAACTGGCATACCTCAGGCATGTTGTAGGCCGGGGACAGCTCTGTCCTAACCAAGTAAAAATAGAGGTGATCAAGGCATGGCCCAGACCAGAAATGCAGAAGCAGGTCAGGAGCTTTATAGGGACAGCAGGGTACTATAGGAAATTTTTACCCAATTACAGTGCCCTGGCTGCTCCCCTATCTGACCTGGTAAAGAAAAAGATGCCTAACAAAATTACCTGGGAACCAGCCTGTGAAAAAGCCTTTACCAGACTGAAGGAGGCACTGTGCAGTGCTCCCGTGTTAACAAGTCCTGACTATAGCAGACCCTTTATAGTTCAGACTGACACCTCAGATGTGAGTATTGGGGCAGTACTGAGTCAGACATCCAACCAAGGGAAAGATCACCCTGTAGTGTACCTGAGTAAAAAGTTACTTCCCAGGGAGCAGGCATACTGTACTGTGGAAAACGAGTGTCTTGCCATGGTGTGGACCCTAAAGAAGTTAGAGCCATACTTATATGGACAGCATTTTGAGGTACAAATGGACCACAACCCCCTGGTTTGGCTGGCCCAAATGGGAAAAACTAATGGTAGACTATTAAGATGGAGTCTTGCCTTGCAAGGGTATGGCATGACAATCTTACATAGGGCTGGAGCTAACAATCAGAACACAGATGGCTTATCGCGTGTTTATGAGGAGTGAACTGACTTGGGAAGTTCATCCCATGCAGGGGATAGAGCCCCCAAATTCAGTCTAGGTGGAGAGGACTGTGATGCTTAGCTAGCTGATTATGATTGTTCTATGATATTTGTAATATAAAAATGTAGCGTGTGATTTTCTCACATGAGGTAGCTGGGCCATGGGTGACCCCCCCCCCAAGTTTCAGTGAAGCAGGAACCATTTAATTAACTGACTTACTTCAGAGTGGCATTTTATTACCTTTTTATGATATGCCTAGGCTCTTTGAAGTGGAAATGAAATGGGACTTTATGAGTCTGCCAGAGGATGGAGATCGTAAACTTTTATGACGTCTTAGAGGAAAACATTTTTTATAACAACATGGTGTGAAAAGTCATAAAATCATTTTATGTGCCCTGGGAATAGGAACTGCTCAAGACCAAAGAGGGGATGTTAATTAAGGAGTCATATTGGGAAATTAGTTTTTGCTGATGTCACCTTATTTGAAATATCTCCTGACAGGAAGATCACTGTTTGCATAATTTTTATATTCTAAAAGGAGGAGCTAGATGAGATCATGGAAGGGGTGTGTGAGAGAGAGACACAGTTTAACCTAGGACTGTGTCTGATCTTAGTGACATATCTTTTTGGGCTCTTAAGAAACAAGATCTAACTATAAGCATTATAGAGGAATATATTAGATAGAAAAAGTCTAATTATATTGTGGTAGGAGTTTGTTTTGTACTTTAACCTTGATCTTTTAAGTGATTGTATGCTCTTTGATATAGTGTTCTATGTTTACATTTTACATATTTGTATCCATTTTTAAGTAAATCTATATGCCTGGGTGTTTGCAAGTTCTTTTTGCATGTGACGATTAGAGGGTTAAGACTGACAAAAACTGTTCATAAGCTTGATGGTGTTACCAAATTGGGAAAAGGTAAAAATATACCTAAGGTCTTTTATAGAGTTTTAAGGGTTTATTTTGGATACCTGGTTACGTGCCCTTTGGCGAAAGATATCTGGCATCCCCCAAAGAGCAGATTATCTGAGCCTGTACATTTGGGTACACTAGCATAAGGTTCACAGTTTGAATCCTCCCAGAACTGGAGGCTAAAGATGATTCGGACCCACAAGCAGACTGGGAGGTTTACTCTGTCTGTTACCTGTTCACATTACTGCACTCAGAGGTTAGCACCGTGGGAGCAGAGGCCCTGACCTGCTGAGTGCATTTGTGACAACTGCAATATATAATCATGTCTCCAAACTTTAACTACACATGAAGTCCATAAACTGTTCAAACATTAATCATGTAGAAACAGTTTTGAATCACATTCTTCATTGAGACCATTAGGTTTCAGACTTGTGTGAATACCTGAAGATCTCGTTTTAATGGGCAGCCAACATGAGAGATAAATTGGTCCACATTAAAATCCCACGCATGCACAAGAGAAGCCTTGTCAAAGATCTCGCACATGCGCAAAAGCGTGTTGCTCGCATGCGCAGGATTTCAGCCCCGCGTTTCAAATGTTATTAGAACTTCCAGCACTCGGTTTCTTTTCGGTAACCACAACAACACTTTGGATTAATGTGGCAGACCGGCAGAGCATGTTTTTAAACCATGCTTGTGAAAAATATGCAGTTCAGAACAGCGCTCATGGCAGATGCGCGTTCCTGAGCTCTGTCTGCTTCCGGTAGGTGTGGGATTTCAGCTCATCCCGGACAATAAACATAAGATGTAAAAAACAGCAAAACAAGTAAAAAGTCTGAATTTTCAGACATAGAGGGGCATTCTGAGTACTCATTTCATAGGAGGGTGACAAGATGCGCACTGATGGGATGTAGGAATAAACAGAGGGGTAAAGCTGACAGTGCCCCTTTAATGGGGCAGTCAGTCATGTGCGCAGTACTCACACACTGTCCTCAGAATTATTGTGCATCACCAAAATGCAACTGCCATGTGTCCAGAAAATTCACAAGTGCTGACAAAGTGAAATGAGAGCGTAACATGAAATGTAAAGTGTCCCAGAATTAATGGTGCATGCAGTCATGCGCGCAGTACTCATACAGAGTCCCCAGAATTATTGTGCATCCCCAAAATGCAACTGTCTTGGGTCCAGAAAATTCACAAGTGTTGCTGCTGCTGCTGTTGCACTTACATGTAATGCTGCTGTGTGTATTGACTTTATTGTGTTGATGATGTCATGATGCACAGTGTCTTGCCAAACCGTGTGAAGGAGGGATACCATGACATGAATGACCATTCAGTGTTCCATCACAAATGATGACAGTGAGAGAACTGTTGCTTGTCCAAAGTATGCTGCGATGTGATCACCTCAACCGGATGGAAGGGTGCCTTTTGTGTGTACACTAATAGTAGCCTTGGTGAGTTGAGATAGATATATATATATCTTAGAGGCAAAATATTTATGGTTGTTCTACAAAAGATAGTGAAGAAAGAAGTTTCTGATACTAATAATTTCAATTACATTGCGGCGATTGGGCTGCCGGCCCGCCATCAGATGTGAAGAAGCAGAGTTATAGGAGAATGGGGTGAGAGTTAGGACCGACAACCCCAATGTGCCACCGATGCTGGTTGGGGTGTGGTGGGGGTCCAGGGGCTTCACCTAACCGATTCCGCTTTGTCGCTGTGGAACAACCCTAACTAATGCATTAAACTGAGTTTTTGCCTCTAATTTCCCTTCTTTTTGAGAATGATAATGAGAAATAGTGAATGTAATGCGGCGGTAGAAGCGCAAGGCTCTTTGGGCCCCACGCTCCCGCAACGTGATGTCTTGTCACATAGTAACATTGTGCCTGCAAACGCAAATGGTAATGCGCATGGTGATGCAAAGTGAAACAGAAAGAGAAACAGTACTATAGACAGAAATGTTAAAAACAATGCAAAAGCAAGCACAAATGAAAACGCAAAGGGTAACGCACATGGTGGCGCAGACGTGAACGGTAAGTGAAACCGGAATGGAACCGCAAGCGGAAACGGTAATGGTAACAGTAATGTAAGCACACAGGCTGGATTGCCCCAAAAGCTGCATAGAGAAAGACAGTGAGTACAAAGAATGTATGCTTAATAATGGTTCTCGGAGCAGAAAATGAGGAGTTGGAATACTAAATTGCTTATATCTCAGGAACCGTACGACTTAGAAATTTTTTTTTAAAGTCATATGATTTATGACTGTCCTGGCTAGTTTTGCACTTAGCCCCTACTAGGGGGCTAAGTATTTCTCTGACAAAAAGTCTGTATCTCGCATTGTTTCTGAGATACGGACCCTGAAAGGTGAGGCGAACGCCGTAATGTTATCCTATGGGAAAAAAAGAGAAGTTCGGAGTGCCATAACTTTGGCTCCCTGTAATACTTTATCGCCAAACCACAAAAAGGCACATCTGTGGGATGTTAGCTGTCTTCCCTCCAAATTTCAGCCCAAAAGACCAAACTGTTATTTTGCAGCAGGGCGCCAAAGGATTCCTGTAATGCGTGGGACGCCGTAATGTTATCCTATGGGAACAAGTGTGAACTTTGGAGTGCTGTAACTTTGCCACTGTGTAATATTTTTTCACAAAAATACTGAAAGGCACATCTGTGAGATGTCGGCTGCGTTCTCTCCAAACTTCAGGTCAAAACACTACACCGTTCTTTTGCAGCAGGATGCCAAAGAATTGCTTTCATTTTCCCACAGCCTAGAAAAGTACTGTCGAGTTTCAAGCTTCTGAAGTCGATTCGACACTATGCATAAGAATGCAAAGAATGCTGAAAGTACTTTCCAGAAATTTAAAAACATATTTCTGGGGTGTTTTACCCCAAAGTAAAGACATGGCTAGCATCCTCAGGGTCCGACTAGGTGAACACAAAAGAGTTAGGTTGCTAGAGAGTCCCAAATTTAAATGCCAAGCATTTTCTGATCACCAACTGAAAACAAAATGGTGGATTTGCGACAGTAAAAGGGCCATTTGCAAAAGTAAAAACTGCATTTGAGACACTGTCGAACTTTTTGTTAACTTTTCCCATTGACTTATAATGGGAACTTGTTTTTTGAATAACTTTTGAACCGTTTAATATTTTTTCAAGAAATCTTCAAAAGGCACATCGGGGACCCTGATCACATATTCCCTGAAGATTTCAGATCGGTCATGCAAACTGTGCGACCTGTAGGGACGACTGTAGAATTCCAAAAAAGCGTAAACGCACGCGCAGATCACGCTCAATAACTCTGCAGCCATATATCTGACCTGTATGAAACTTGGCATATCCCAAGGTGTATGGATCTTGATCATGAATTCCAAATATCAGGCAAATCTATCAAACGGTTGCAAAGTTATTAAGGTTCAAACTTTTGGGTTTAACATGTAAATGGCTCCTCAACCCTAACTATGGTAGCACTACTGTGCTACCATAATACATATATATATATAATATGTATGTGTGTGTGCGCGTTGTGTGTGTGTGTGTGTGTGTGTATATATATGTGTTATATATATATATATATATATATATATATATGTATGGGGATACATGATGGGCATGAGTGGGATATGTAAAATATTCTCACTCCTGCAGAGTGAGATATCTATGCCTCACGATGCAGGAGTGAGAATATTTTACATATCCCACTCATGCCAATCATGTGTTCCATTTATACAATAGGGTATTTGCTGGCTATTTGTGTGTACAAGGTCCGAAAATGTGTGTTATTTTATTTCTAAGTGTTGCTGCGCTGCAATGAGGCTGTATTGGTAATGGGGAGTGCCGTCTTTTATGAATGAGTCTGTTGTCTGTTGTTGGATTGGCTATCGTTGCATAGTAGTGGTTTTTCATTGGTGTCTGCGTGTGATTTTGTGTAGAAATGTATCGTATTGGTTGCTATTTGCTTTGTACCATTGGTCGGTAGCAGTGATTGATAGCGGGAGTTGTGTTTTGATTGGTTTGTGAGAGTGGGCGTGTCTTTCTTTTGAAGAAGACTTCCATGTTTGAGGCGCCTCGGTTTGCCGTAAAGAGATTGTAAATAAGTTTATATAATTTTACGCCTTATGTATGTGTTGTGTTACTTTATTTTCTTAAATGGGGTGCTTGTGTGAGTTTCTTTTCAGTTTGTGAACAGACTTGCTCACGGCTTCGGAGTTCAGAGTTTTGCCATGGCTGCTACATTTCAGGTATTTGTTATTATTTTGCATCGCTATCAGAGAAAATTTGCTTTGCTCTCTTGTGAAGAAGGCTGTTGTTTTCATGGTTTGCATGTTCGATAGACCTGTCCTGCATTCACGGTTGTATTTCTGTAACTGAGCACCGCGCAATGCTTTTTTACTGCTAATGTGTGTAATTAGGAACAGCAGTGAAGTCAGTAGCATGGGAAACTCGAGCTGCTTTAACATTTTAACTATTATAACAGGTGAATGTGATTTGCTTCAGTTGCTAGGATACTGTAATGCCTGCACATCTTTTCCTGATGACATAGCTACTGTGAGAATATCACTTGCTGACATAGGAAGTGTGTGTGTAAATGTAAACATCTCCCACAGTTCCTACGTCACCAAGATTTATCTCACTCTAGTAAGAATACATGTTTTTATCTGCAACGTTTATCAGCCACTCCTATTGTATAAAAAAATATATATATATATATATATATACACATATAAATATATATGTGTTTTCTTAGTGATGATATATATATATATATATATATATATATATATATATATATATATATATATATATTATATATACATAATATATATATATACACATACATACATGCACTCATTGTAATGTTTTGTATCACAGGTCACATACTGTTGGTGTGCACATTCCCGTGCTTGATGAGAAATGTTGGTGTTGGAATTGGACATGGAATACTGTCAAGCCAATGAAGGTAAGTATTTTTTTTTTTTGGTGTGGGGGGAGCATATTTGCAAGTAGATATCATTAATGGTTTATTATTTGGTTACTTCTTCTCAGATTTTATCTGCATCCTTCTCCAGTCTGGTAATGATGGTCATGGTCATTGATTGAAATGACTTCTGCGTGTTGCATGTCTGCCCCACCCCAGGGGGGCATGATGTTGAAGAAGTTCTTTGGATAAGGCAACTGTGACACCACAAAGCACCTGGAAGTTTCCTAAAAAGAGAAATTACGGACGTATTCCAACTTGATTGCAGCAGTAAGACATTATGTTTAAGCCCTGGCTATTCCACCATGGGTATTTGGATTAACACAGATAGCAAGCTGTCCCACTGCAATCATCAGATAACAATTTAAATATCAGGCTGCAACAAATACACCGTGTCAGTGTCCCTGCGTCTCAACTCAAGTTACATTTTAAAACCACATCTTATCAAGTAACACGACCTGGGTCAAACTTTTTCAACACTCTCATGGCTGCAGCTGCAAATTTTGAATACAGTGCATGATATGTTGCTGCAATATTTTTTGTTACGTACATGTCACTTAGTTCATAATCATCAGTTGGATTTGTTGCACTGTTATAAAAAAAAAAAAAGGAACAGATGAAATAAAATTGATATACTTACTAGTATGGCTTGGAAATGGATATCCCATAGGTTTCTGTCGACAGTACTGCTGCTGTACCATTGATACAGACCTTCAGCGAAGGACAGTCCATTGTTGTTAACCTGTAAAAAAACAAAATAAGTTGACTGTATGTGTTTGACCATTGCAGCTCAGAAAAGCTACAGAAAACAAAACACACAGCTAAAGGAAGTTGAATAGCATGAAAATCATTAGTACACATACTTACTTTATAGTATTCATAGTAAGAAGCCTTGTGCATGTGGCTGATGGATGTGGGCTCCTGTTTGACTCCCTCTGCCTTGGCATGGTCAAGACATGTAATGGAAAACAGTGTCACAATACTGGTGGTGGTGGTCACAGCTGAGGCACATGATGACATTCACTCTCACATCTTCCTGCATCTGGTGGTGGTGGGAGTGGCTCACAGTGGTATTATGGTGGTGGTGGTCCTGGGGGCACACAGTGTCACTCCCCCTGGTGGCAGTGGCTAACAGCGGTTTCATGGTGGTAGTCCAAGGGGGCACACAGTGACATTCCCTATAGTGGCACTGGCTAACAGCAGTCTTATGGTGGTGATCCAGGGGGACACATGGTGACATTCCACATGGTGGTGGCAGTGACTAACAGCAGTCTTATGGTGGTGGTTCAGGGGGGCACACAAAGTCATTCCCTCTGGTGGCAGTAGCTAACAGTGGTCTTATGGTGATGGTGGTCCAGGGGCACATGGTGACATTCCCTATAGTGGCACTGGCTAACTGCAGTCTTATGGTGGTGGTACAGAGGGGCACACAAAGTCATTCCCTCTGGTGGCAGTGGCTAACAGCGGTTTCATGGTGGTAGTTCAGGGGGCACACAGTGACATTCCCTATAGTGGCACTGGCTAACAGCAGTCTTATGGTGGTGGTACAGGGGCCAGGATATATTCTGCTCTGAGTTACAAATGTGACATGACATATGAAATTTGAATCATTCTGAGTGGGACACTCATTTAACTTTATGAAAAAGAAAACGTATCATACAACAAATGTGACCGCCTTTTAACCACTTAAGTTAAAACCTGCCAACATTAACCTCATCATCATCCTCCTAAAGAAAGCTGCCCTCATAGTCATGTATGTCTGAATTCTGACCACTGGGAAATTCTTTCTCCATTGTGTCATCATCTACATCAGTGGTAGGCCGTTTCATGCTGCCACTGCCAGTGCCACCAGGGTGGTCCATTTCTACATCAGCAAAATCATGACTAGGCCGGGCTATGAATACTGAGGTTGCAGTCTGAGCTGGTATGTGCCTCTGATTCATTTTTATGAATGTTAGCAAACTGACATTTGCAGGACAGAGGTTTATATGATGATCCTGAACTATTGCACCTGCTGAGCTGAATACCCTCTCAACACTTACACTGGAGGGTGGGCATGTCAGGTACTTCAGTGCCACTGCGGTCAGCTCTGGCCATTCACTGACCTTTCCACTCCAGTATAAAAGAGGATCATCAGTTATTGACAGATGCCTGTTTTCAGACAAATATGACTCAACCATTCTTTGTGCTGCACTAAGTCCAGTGGTTGATGCATCATCCTGTTCTCCGGAATCATTTGTCACAAATCCCCACTTGGGACAAAGCCTCCCAAAGTGGGTTAACGCCAACCACTTTTGATGACAGACCACCTGGAACTGCAGTCCCCTTACCCTTACAGGATATGCTTGATACTCCTCCAGGTTCACCTTCAGCCTGATTATGCTGCTGAGGTTTGCTGACCTTGGCACGTGACTACTGTGCCCCATGAACCAAGCATACCAGTTGCCTACTGACATTTTTCACCTGTTCAGTCCTGCCCTCCAGTACTGAGGCAATTCCACGTTTGTATCATGGGTCCAGCATTGTTGCTATTGCAAAGTTGTCATTACGCTGAATGCTCAAGATGTGATGATTCTGGTTGAATACTGTCAGCATGTTTCAGCAACATACTGCTAGCACTGTCTCCGGCAACATCAAGGCTATGCTGTACATTCACCAATGTCTGCCTCAGCACCTGCAGCAGTGGAATTGATTGGCTAATGGAGGCAGACTTACCACTCACTGCCTGTGTGGCATGTTCAAAAGGCCTCAAAATTGTTATTACAGGGTACATGAGGCTCCACTGTTCAGTCATCATAGACATGGAGGCCCCGGAAGTGTCATGGCTAGTGTGCATGGCAAGATAGTCTGAGATGGCTTTGTATTGTTCATACAACCTCTCTGCCATGTATAAAGTGGAGTTCCACTGGGTGACAACTACTAGCTTCAAGCAGTGCTGAGGGAGGCTGTTTCGGATCTGCAACTGCCGGAGCTGGTCACTGACCTTTGCAGACTGTGAAAAGTGAGCACAGATACGGCATGCAACTGTTGGCATTTCCTTTATAGTAGGGTGCTGCAGAAACTCCTGCACCACAAGATTTAAACAGTGGGCCATGCATGGAACCAATGGGCATACAGCCCTACTGTACACTGTCAGTCAGCGGGCAGCGGGGCAGCAGGCGGTTGTCCCTGCCACCATTCATGTTGCATTTCACCACATTTGACCCATTGTCACTTGCTATGAACCCAGCTCTCAGGGACAGAGGGTTCAGCCACTTGTCAGTTTCCATCAGTACCAAGTCCCACATGTTTTCACCAGTGTGTGAACAGGTCACATTGTGCATAGCAATCGTTGTATGCTGTCAAATTCCTAGAAGATTGCTACCATGACACTCCACCTTACTACACTGATTATTCACACTACCAACAGCACCCGGCACCTGCGCCCAATGTGCAGTTATACACAAATATGAACTCCCCACTGTTTTGCCACTTGTCCACATATCCATACTTAAATGGATGAATGGAGAGGAGGAATGTTGAAGGGCGTGTCTTAGAGTCGGACACAGTATGGTACAACTCGAGGACAGCACTGGTCAAAAAGCATGTCCTGGATGGAACTTTCCATTTTGGACAGGCACGTGCAGCAAAGCACCAGAACCAAAAATTCTCCATAAAGGAGAAGGGCAAAAGATCAATTGCCAGCATTTCAGCTACAGCAGCATTAAATTCATGTGACGCCGTATGATTGGGTGGGTACTTCAGCTTATGTGCAAAAACACTCTGTAATGTGGGCTGACAAACATTTTGCACGGGGTGTGGTGACAAATGGTTCTGCTCTGCAAGTGGCAGGGGGTGGAGTGTGGACGTGTGATGAAGATGGTTGCACAGGTGATGATGGCAAACCTGCAAATGCAGTTATTTTCCCAGATTTACCAACTGGGGTTGATGTACCACTTGCACTAGACATACTGCATTCACCACCACCACCAAAACTGCTACTCTCACCACCACTGGACTACATTTCAAAAACATTATACTCCTCCACCTCATCACGCCTGTAGTAATCCTCTGCTCTTATTTCATCACTACTGCACACATTTAATTTCCTACTTGATTTTACAGTCATTGAAGGGGATAACATGTTCATTATGATTGATGATGAGGGTGAACTCCCCACTGTGGTATTAGCTGCCACCTTGTGCTGGGCCCACAGTGCCATGTGCCTGTTCTTAAGATGCGTATGCTGTCACCCTGTGCCCAGATGGCTTCCCTTTTTACCTTGACTCACATGCACATGGCAAACCTGGCAGATTGCAACTGACTCATAATCTGCATCTTGCACAAAAAAATCCCAAAGAAGGGATTGTAATGCTTTAGTTTTAATATGTCCCTGATGCTGATTATTGGACTCTGTTTTTTAGCCATGAAGTGTGGGGGTGGTGCTACATGATTTTTCAAGCAGGACACACTTGGACTGTAACTGACCACCATGACTACCTATCATTATTACTGGGTCATCATCACCATCACCTGAAACTGGTAAATCACAGCTTTTTACGGGGGGGGGGGGTTAATGCAAACAGACCCAGACACAGCCATCTTGAATTTCTTTTTCCTCCAGTTCCCAACTGGGGTCACTTACATCATCATCATATTCATCAACATCACCCACATGTGTACTGCATCTTGTAACCACAGCAACATCATCATCAACACCACCATCAGCTGATATTTTTTCACCACACTGTGAATCACTGCAAGGCAAATGTGTGACCTGAACCACGGTGGAAGAAATGTCACATTGTATGTTATCGTTGACATGATGATTAGAATCCTCATGTTCAGTTACTGGGGAGTATGACATCATCTACACTGCCACTCACTGGCATTGCTTCATACTTCACTATATTTTTGGACACAGTAAACTGGTCAGAAGTGGAACTTGAGGCAGCAATAGTCATACCACCACCACCAGCAACTACACTGACACCACTAGCTGGGGCAACATCATCTCCTCCAACTATGAGTGAAGCTACTGATTGTGCTGTAAAAAACATTGAAGGAGAAATACCTTTCCTCACATCAGCAATGCACTTCTGCGACTGCATACTACCATGCACACAGACAATCTTACCACTGGCAGCAGTGCCATGGCGAGAAACAGCTTTGCTTGCACGTCTCTTTGAGGGCATTTTGGAGGATCAACAAGAATATTCTAAACAAATTTAGATTTTGGAACGCCTCACTCTGGGTGGGGAGGGTGCTGATGAAGCCAAAAACAACTGTGGCTTCAACAACAGATACAGATGCAAAGTCACAACAAGTTCAACAACACCTTAACTAACCAGTGGCGCTGAAGTCACAAACAATCCAATCTGGAAAATAATTCCTTTTGTTGGTGGGGGGGGAGCACTGATTGCAGATTACAGCAGTGCAAAACCAAGAAATGATACCACGATGGCAGTACAAAATCATGCAGCTGCAGTGGATAACAGGTTCACACTGCTGAGCCTGCAATTACACTGTGGCACAATAAAAGGTGTGTTGTTTGATGTCACGCACCACACACACACAATTTGTCTACAAGTAATGCGTAGCAAATTGAAAACTTCAGTAATATACCACGTATTTTAAACAACCTGAAATTATGCACTGCTGCACCAGATCCACAACATACAATCAACAAAAAAATGTCAACAATTACTGAAAATATTATTGCATGTACATTAACACAGTCAGTTATACAACAAAAATATAACCAAAAACAAAGAACTCCCTATTTCTCCAACTTAAATCTACCTACACCAAAGATACGCCCTCCCCCAAAGCACACTTTCACTGTCTCTTAGTACACAGACTCAATGTTGTACATTAACAGTCAAAATCCACACACAACCAATAAATACTAGATGAAATGAGCACAGGAGGGTTTCCTACAATCGATGAACTAAAGTTTGAGCAAAAAAAATTACTTTAAAAGGCTTTTTTAATAGCTTTTAGAAGGTTTGAATCACAGAGCGCTCTCAGAGCAGACTGTCTCCTACAGCTTCCTACACACACTACCCCGAACTGAGGCTGTGCAGAACAATCTAGAGCCCATGTGACCTGAAATCCCATGAATCACTGCAAAATTTGCCTTTGGAGCTTAAAACATATAAGTGAGGCGAAGTACATTGTTTTCAATGCACTTTGCCTTAAAATTGGTGGAGTAGTGGTTTGGGAAGGTGGAGTAATGCAAAGTCATTGTTTTCAATGTACTTTTATGCTGCTCTATTATGACGAGAAGTGATCTTGCTCAAGGCTGCAGAGTACTTAAATTACCACTCCATGAATCACTGCAGAGTGAATTGAGCCCACTTGCCCACCGCTAGTCAATAGTCAATTTAAGAAACAAAAAGACAAAAACCTACACACCTTACTTGGTTACCAAACCCTCCAATAGGAATGTATAGGTGTAGGAGGTGCATTGTTTGTGGTAGTTGTTTCCAAATCGGCCAACCATGAGTAAAAAGTTGAAATTGGGGTATTTCTTAACTGCCGCTCTGCTTTTATTGTTTATGCTACTTGATACTCATGTGAGAAACTGTATGTGGGTAGGACGATCAGGCCTCTAAAGCAGAGAAGGCAGGAGCACATTACAAGTAGCAAAAACAGGAACAGCAGTACTCCTGTAGGCTTATGCTTCCAAGAAACACACAACACGGACTACAAATCCTTGAGATTTGTAGTATTCAAATCTTTTTTTTTTTGTACTTTCTATTTTTCCTCCTCCTCTCTCCCCTCAGCTCTGGTCTCCTCGGGAGTACCTAGGAGTCATCCCACTACCGTTTGCTCCTACCTGGTCAGTCCTCCGCCGCCTATGTAGCTCAGTTTACCCCCCAGGTGGGGGATGAGGGCCCCAACACCTCAAATTCTCTGGCAGCCCGGTCGGTCGGATGCCAGGAAGACAGCCAGAAACCGTGGGCAGCTCCAGTTCTCCGTCTCCGCCGGAGCTGAAGGGTGTTTTTTCCCTTTTTCCTGGGGAGTGGCTAGCGCCCTCACGTCAAGGCCTCACCGACATCTGTCACTCCCCACCCCTTCGCTATGCTTAGCATTTGCTGTATCTCCGGCTTCAGCCAGAGGTCAGCCGAGTGCCGAACAGGGATCCCTGTCCCTCCTGGAAGAGGAGAGCTGTCCTCTGGATGCTCGATCCTCTCCCTCCCCTGCTGACCCCCAGCAACCTGGGCTCATTCCTGAACCTGGGTCACTGGCGTGGTGTGAGGTGTGGCGTCCAGCGCCTCAACCCTCAGCGCCACCAGGCCGGCCTGTAGCATTCAAATCTATTTCAGTATCTAGCAGGGGTGGCAACAGGTTGAAAAAGTTGTTGCAAAAAGAGACCTTTTGGATTTTTACTTTAAAAAATCTGAAACCTAATGGTCTCAATGAAGAATGGGATTTGAAACCATTTCTACATGATTAATTTTTGAACAATTTATGGACGATGTGTAGTCTTGAGACAGAATTATATATAGCTATACTATGTATCAATATTTTAAATGTATGTGGCTGTCATTTCATTGTACTTTGATGGCTATATTAATTCACTTAAAAGAAGTGACTTACAGTTTTTCTTTCTGATTTCTCCTGCAGGTCACTCCACCTGGTTGGGCTATCTTTTCCACATGCAGATCTTCTACCAAACGAGGGCCTCCCTTTACAACTCAAGGGTGAATGAATCATCAGAACTGAAGCCACCCCAGGGATTGTGTTCAGCTCCAGCATTCAAGCTGCAAAAGTTTGTACTGGATATGGAGAGCACAGTGCATTGGAACCCTGTATCTATCTATTTCTGTCTTTGATGGTCTTGGCAAGACTGGCAGTTTGCTACCTTGACTTCTTTCTTCTCCACCCCTCCACCCTTTTGATACATAAACTAATTAGAAATTGTGCTAAGAGCTTTTTTCTTATGAAATTTATATGTATAATGTTGTGTATTTTAGAATTGCACATTAGGAGTTTTGATTTTTGTTTAGCTGACAATTAGCACAGAATCGTATGTTCTGCTTTACTAATATAGATTGAGTCATGACCACTAATTGTTTATAAGTAGTGTTCACTCATTTTTTGTAATTGCTTGCATCACTGTGATGTCATCAACCTGACAGCATTTAAGAGGTGTTTGCAGCTTTTGGACCCCACCCCCTGACAAAGACCTACTCAGTCGAAGTGTTGGGGCACTGAAGCGGTGGTGATTGTTCTCACTGACTTTAATAAACCTGCATTTCAGCATTCTACCTTGTGGATGGTTTTCTTGTAAAGCTTGAAGTTTAGCAGTCCGGTCACTCGAGCGCGTGTGAGCTGCAGCAGTAGGTACAACAAGCTACAGTACCTTCCCGTATACTCATTGGCCCAGATATTCAGACTGCGCCAGGCTGTGGCGCAAGCCTGGGGGCAGCGCAACTTGGCTGTGCAGGGGCGTCAACTGAGCGATATTCAATGGAGTTGCGCCATGGCACAGCATCGTTGAATATTGCACCCTGGCCACTGGCAGTGCGCATGGTGCAGTGGCACTGCACCAGCGCAAGTGGCCAGAGTGGAGCAGGGAGATGCACTAGCACAAGTTCCGTTGCGCTATGCACAACAACTGCGATATTCAAAAGTGCACATGCAAATGGGGCCATAACATATGCAAGGTGCAAATGGGGCCATTTGCATGTCATTATGGCCCCATTTGCATGCAGGTGCGCCGACCCCCGGCGACTTGCGCCTGGCACCCTGCCAGACTGCAGCCGTCGGGGACCAACGGCCCCTGCACAGCACAGCAAAGCACCATACTGCCTGATCGTGGGCATCTTTTAAAATAATCGTACAATATCCCTGGTGGTCCAGTGGACTGCTCACAGCCCCCTCGCGGGCATCTGTGTAGATATATAAGTCCAATATCCCTGGTGGTCCAGTGGACCTCTCGCAACCCGATCATGGGCATATGTAATAATAAGGAGAGCTCCATGGTACACCCCTTCCCACCCGCCCACTGAGCCCCACTGCCCCGCTCCCCCCACGGTCAGTGGCGGGCGGCAGCACCCCACCCGCCTGCCGCCCCGCTGCCCGCTGACTGACGGTGTACGGTAGGGCTGTATGCCCATTGGTCCACAGTGTGAGCCAATGGGCGTGCAGCCTGTACTGTACTACACAGTCCAGATATGCTGCTGCTGACTGGGGGAGGAGCAGGGCGGTGGGGCTCACTGGGTGGGAAGGAGGGTACCGTGGAGCTTTCCTTATTATTACATATGCCCGCAATCGGGCTGCGAGCGGTCCACTGGACCACCAGGGATATTGGACATATTATTCCATACTGAAGCCCACGACATGGGCAAGCGGTCCACTGGACCACCAAGGATATTGGACATATTTTTACAGGTGCCCGCGATCGGCATGGGGGGTGCTGCTACGGGTTGGTGCAGCCGAAGCTCAGGTGGCCACCCACAGGTAGCAGCTGCTGTATTGAGCCTTGCAATGGCAGCTCACCTGTGAGTGGCCAGCTATTCCTTTTTTTTTTTTGTCACCTGTGTGCAGCGCAGTAGGGGTTGTGCATGCATGGACTCAGCACATCCGGGCTGAATATCGGGATGTGCAGAGTACATGGGCACACCCCCACCCGCGGCACATACATTACTGATAAATTCGGCGTAATGGGATTTGTGCCAGGCACAATCCCCATTTGAATATTGCACCGGGGTACATCAGTGGGTTGCGCATGGTACAATACTGTTGCGCCATGCGCAACCCTTCTTAATATCTGGGCCATTAAGCACACTGTTTGCAGACCAACTTTGTATTTATAGGGGCTGCACACCCTCTCAGCAGCACCTGAACCTGTACCACTGAGCATGGCTTCATCCCCAGACCTCAGTTCTTTTGGCACATACATGTGCCGGACACAGCGATCGATTCTTGTATCCGTGGTCTCGGAGGCAGCAGCTCTAACCATTTATCTAAAAGGTAACTTTCTTATAGCCAAGGTGTTGGACTGGCGCTTGCTCTTGTATGCAATAATCTTCATGTTCTTCACCAGATGGCACCTTACAGATGGTCACTGAGTCTTTATGCTCCTGGTAACTAAAAACGATTATTTAAATAAACAAATACATATCACCATAATAAAGCACATGCACATCAGAACTGGAATGGCAATATAGCCTAGAGGTTAGAGTAATGAGCTGTGAACGAACTTGGTACATCCAGCAAACCAAACCTGGGTTTGATGCTCACAGCCTCCACTTGCATACTGTGTGACTCTGCGGAAGTCACTTAAACGCCCAGTGCTCCCAGGTTGCCCCTGAAAACAGGCACTTGTGCCTAGTGGGCCTTACCTGGTTACCAAAGACATAAATAAAATACAGTAAATATCTGGAATTCCCATTTGTTTATCATGCATACAATTATTTTCATGATTGAATTATAAGTGCATGATGTCACATAAATACCCTAATGGAGTTCTCCCCCCCCCCACACACACACACACAAACACCTTGGATTACTTGAGCCTGTTCAGTCTGCCACTGTTGGTACAGCTGTCATTTTACTATTGTAGCTCTCCATTGCTGACAGCATCATTGATGACTGTCATTCTAAGATGATGGCTCACAAAAGACAGGGCTGATATTTTGACTTTCAGCAGAACTGACAAGTCTGATTCACAGCCAACAGAGTACACCTGTGTCCCTAGGTAAATACAGTAGCTGCCTCAGTAAATATTTTATGCCTTGCCCTTTGCAGCTGTGTCAGCACTGTATGGGTTGAATTTCAACTGAAAGGCACTTTAACAAGTGCATATATGTTTTTGGTTTTTTTTTTGTGGCACAACTCACTTAGCCACATGTTTACAGCAGCACACCTAGTAACAGACGATTATATATTAAAGATGATCTGAAGTTGGTCAAAGAATCCTGTTTTTACTTGAGTCGCATAGAACTCTTGCAGTAACACAGTACCACAAAGAAAAGACATAACAAACGCTCACTGTTTTGTAAAAAGGTGTGTTACCTAACCAAAACAAAGAAGGCAATATCTCAGCAACATGGAGACAGAAGGAACACCTCATTAGTCATTAGTCAATTTCTTTTGTTTGGCATTGGCTTACTCATACCACGGTGTCACAGAAAAAAATCAATAGAATAGTTCATGGCCAGGAACAGTGTTCAGAGTATACTGCTGTGTCATGTCACATGGAAGCTGCATCAATGACAAGGACTCTTTTTTTTTTAAGGCTGTAATGAAGATTGTAGTGATGCAGTGCAGTATGGTTATTCAAGATAACTTTAGGGTATGAGAATATCAAACTGTAGACCACCACATATGTAACACATTATCTTGATCCCTGTTATAGAGTATCTACACAACGGTTAATACGGTTGTGCAACATATATTAACAAACCCACCATAAATGGAGAAATTCATCTATAATGTTATAAATCTGTCATGAATGTGGTGGAACTAGGAATCTGTCTTAGGGGATGCCAGGCCCCAGTCACATGTTGTGTGGGATTTTTTCACGCAAAACAGTTTTTTTTTAATGAAAGACCAGGGGTCTCTGAGCTACCTCAGCCCCCCAGAGGCTCTGGGATTTTTTACACTCACTAGTGCATTTGGGGGATTACACTTATGATAAACACACTTCTGTTAATCAGGTAGCCGTCCCTTCAATCCAGGGAAAATTCCAGACTCACAGATCAGGCCTATATTTTTAAAAATGTGTATTTAACAATACAGTGCATTTTTTTTAAATTTGTTTATTGAGGATTTTGCAAGATGACACTTACAATACAAGACAACATCCAACAACACAACAACAGTGGGCATCCAAGTACATAAGTTAAAAAGTTTACACCCTATGCTCTTTCTGCATTATACCTGTTTACAGTGTTGCAAAAGCTGAAACCAATCACAGTACAAAGTCCTATGACTGAGCATATAATTTACCCAACAAGCCCATATTGTATCAAAATTAGGTGTAGCATAGTTTCATTTTGCAATCACTTTTTCCAGATCATAAACAGAACACATAGGGCCAGATATTCAAAACTTAGCCCCAGGGCAAAATTAGCACTGCATGGCATGCTAAATTAGCCCAAAACCAATAGCATGCTACAGTATATTCAAAGGGATAGCCCCGGTGCTAAACCTACTGAATGTAGTGTGCAAAGGAAGCAGTGCAAACAGGGCTGGAAGTGCAGTACAAATTAGCCCGGGAAGTAAGACAGCACCGAATATAGCAAATAAGACAGCTTTGAAAATAGCAAGCAGTCAGGCAGTGCAAACACTCACAGTAACACAGGGCAGAGGGGAGCCAGCCATCCACTGGAGCACATGCAAAGAAGTACAGCCCTGAATGCGACCCTAAGAGCAGACAGCTGTGTACAACACAAAAAATGTCACACACCCAGCCATGACAATGGCACGAAACACTGCTGGACCCAAGAATGGAATCCAAAAAGAAAGACAAATCTTGGAAAATACCCCATGTAGTCAATAATGAAACAGGACACAGTACTGCAAATAAAGCCATATGTATTCAGGGAACAGCAAACATAAAAATACACAACCAGCAACATAATGTGAACATAAATGATTGGGAAACAGAAAACAATTCGGGAAGCAATGACTAGAAAATAGGAAAAACAATAAGGCAGGGATGAAAGCAGTGCAACATCAGATCAAACCAACAGTAGCATCCCAGCAATGGGTGGGGGGAGGAAACGAATCACAGCAGGGGCTAAGCCCTCAATGTCCAGACTGCTGGCACCAGGTGGATGTAGACAGTTGCTCCTGAAGAATAGCTGCCACCCTTCATGTCTCTGAGATCAGCACAGCTTGCTGCTCGATGATTGTGCATTGCTGTCTCACCAGCCAGCGCAGAAGGTCGTCTCAGACTCCTCTGGGCACGTGGCCAACAGTGAGCTCCTATGTGGACCTATAGGAGGAAGGAGGACCACGTAAGGATGTTGCACTAACAATGAAGTGCAATGCACACCCCAGGATGATGGCCCAGGGGTGGACAGCATGTCCCAACTACCATGCCCTTGCAGCCATACAATGGAACACCCCATGTGCCACCCTTCTCGCACCTGTATGATGCAGCATGAAACCACAGGCTGCACACACCCAGCCAAAGCACACCAGAAGACATGGAAGGCCAAAACCAACACCGCAGACCTGAGGAAGCTGCATGGCCCAGCGGAGTACACACTGACACAGTGCAGCCACACAGGTGACCAAGACAGCGGCCAAGAGCACAAAATAAGCCGTGTAGCAACATACTGGTTGGGACATGCTGCCCAATGGAACAGTGCAATGATGCAGACAGCAATGCATAACTCCCACACTGTAACAGACTGTGGCCTGTACCAGATAGACGCAGGTCATGCGGCAGACACCCCCCAACACCAGGACCATGACAGCAGTATGCAATGTGCACATGCAGTGGACATAGTACCCCAGTGCAATGCAGAAACGCAGTCCAAACAACTGCCCCAACCCCCATGAGGTGTAGGCGACTACGCACACAGTGGACAACCCTACCCCTGCAGCATGGGACACATGCTGCAGCAGTGCAGGCCATGTGGATACATGTGCTGCCATAACTGCATCACGATCTGTGTAGCCATGTTAGCATCAGACACAACCAACCTAATACAGCCAGCGGGACATAAGCAAGCTGTACAACACGTCATCACAGCAGCAGGACACAGCCACGCCACTGCACCCATGACCGAGTACCATGCACACAGATGTGTGTTGCCCAAGGCCACACCAGTAAACAATGTGCACCCAGCCTGCAGCACATGCAAGACAGTGTGTGAACATAGTATCATACTCATGCAAGGCACCCTGCCACCCATTACTGCTCTCCGCTGCCACTGGGCATGGTCTTGCACCCTCCTGCTGTCCACCTGGTGCCTTCTGTTACCGCAGTTTGCAGGGAGAAGAGGAAACACCACCATTAGTACCTGCATGAATGCCATGTGAAACCCCACCAATGCCCATGACACACAGTGGCACTACAAACCACAGGACCGCCCCCAGTGCCACATGTCACATGGCACACAGTATGCCTGTGTGTGCCGTGCACACAGGCCTCCGGAGCACTGGACACACACAGTGCAACATGCACAGTGTGGGCAGCACTGTGCATCCCACACACTGCCACAGACAGAGGGTTGGTGAATCCAACTATGCCCATCACTGTACACAGTATGTACCACACCCACGGCTGCATGGCAATGACCTTGCACAGTGTGTGCCAGTGCACAACCCAAGAGCAATATACACACAGTAGTGGCGTGCACATGGAAGGAGACACATACACACACACACACTCAGAGGCAACATGCATCCCTGTGGTACCAATATACATCTACCTGATGCAGGCACCATCCCATCATGCACCATACGCTTGAAGCACTCCAGTCTCTGGGCCTCCAGGTGCTGCATGTCCACATAACAGTGGTGACATTGCTACCCATTCCTGGGTATGCCTGTGCATTTGGACAGGTGGCATGCAATTGACATCTACACCTGCTTCCGAGGCGTGTCTCCCCTCCTTGACCTCCCCCAAAGAGCTGGCGTTCATGCTGCATGACCAGCTGGACTGGATTTGCCAGCTCAGCCTCCCCCCACCTATGTTCCTTCTGTACCACTGCCCTGACCTGCCTGCTGGATTCCATTTGCGCAATTATCCTTAAACTGAGCAACACCCTAGCACCACTGCCTCTACCTGCTGTGTAGGCCTAAATATGACTTGAGCAAAATGTAGCATGGCACTATGCAGTTCCAGTGGGCGCAAACACAGTAGCGCCGTGCTACCCGAAAATGCATGAACTGAGCATGCATGACCCCGTCATGACCCCCATGTGTTCCGACATTTGCCCACATGCACAATTATCTTGCGCAATGACCAGCAGCATGGGGCAACCCCGGTAGCATGGTGCACAGGCAGACTGGAATTTTGCAATATTCGAAAGCCACATGCAAATGCATGCAAATGAGCCTACTTGGGTAACCGATGTGCAATCTTCCTCATTAGCATATCATTACAGCCTCAGCTGCATGAATTCCTGTGTGGATTTCCAGGCTGGGCTATTTAAGGGCTGCCTGAGCTCCACCTGCAGGATGAACAGGTACTGCAGGGTGAAGCAGGAGTTGCTGCAGCACAGAAGTAGGTCCAAAATGTCGCAGGAGGCAAACACTACTGAGCAAGGTAGGAGTCACACTGACATGACAGCCAAGTACTGCATTGCTGCACGGTGTGTGCACCGGTACACTGTACTGGTGCCACCTACTGTGTGTGTGTGTGCATGCGTGCGTGCGTGCAGCGTTGTGGCCTGCTGTGTGCCTGCTAGCAAGACACAGCATACACAGTGACTACAGGTGCATCAGGCATGTGCACGCAGGCACAGCGCTGCACTGCTGTGGCATGGTCACACATGCATACATTGCAACTGTGGCCCTGTACATGCACACTGGGCCACATTTGGCTGCTGCGTTGCATTCACCAGGTCATGCTATGTTCTGGGGGGATTAGGCCCACATGGTTGTCATGTGCCACAAGCTGTCATGTTGTGTGCAATGTACTAGCCGTCACACACACAGACACACACCTCCACACAATATCACACATTCAATCACAGTGCATGAGATGCCCTGACCAATGAATGTCCACATTCCCTCACAGGTGCCTTGGTGGGACGTGTATGGCTGTGGTCCTACAAGTTCTCCACTGAAGAGTTGAAGGCCCTTGTACATGGCTATATGTCAAGGATGGAGGCCATGCGGCATCACAAGAACACAGGCGCCATTATCCGGCTCATGTGGGAACAGATCACAGCAGAGGTCAGTGCCATAGGAGGCTGTGGGAGGACTATGGAAGCTGTGCAGAAGCATTGGCATGACCTGTGGCATTGGGCAAAGGAGGATGAGGCACGCTGCCTAAGGGAACTGCACAGCACAGGTGGTGGCCCAAGATGAGCAGCACTGATGACAGTGGACCCCATCTTGGAGGCAGTAGCATCGACTATACATACCATGGCAGTGTCTGGTGTTGAGGGTGGTGGCCGTGGGACCCCACTGAATCTACACCGCACATGTGAGTGCAAGTCCAGTGTGTGCATACACAGTGCAGGTATGCCTGCTGCCACATGTGCCACTGTGTGCACATACTGTCATCCACATTATGGTGGTGGGTATCATGTGTGTTGGTGTGCAACATTGCACGTACTGTGTGCATGGTGGATTCTGCACAATGGGATACGCATATATATCTGTGTATGCATGCACCCTGGCCGTGTGTGTGTGTTGGGTGTGCACAATGGGGTGGGACTGCATGGTGTGTCACTGGTAGCACTATGGCCTATTGCATGCTGTTGCACTGGTGTGGGTGTGTGTAGTGCTGTCCCTGCCGCTTATAATATATGTTTTGTTCCACAGCTCAATGTGCTGGACCCACAGTAGAGGAGTGTGCTGAGGAGGATGGCCCATCAACATCAGGAATCCAGATGACATGGCCACAAGCAATGGCTGGGGCTGTCACCAAGGCTGCCAGGACTGCAGCAGCCACTGCTCTTCAGCATGTGGTTGCCAAGGAAGAAGTGGAGGAGGAAGAGGAGGATGACAATGAGACAAACATCCCCAGCATGGACTACATGGGTGTATTGGCCATGGGAGGGGGATTCTCACCATCGGACAGTGCATATGAGGCTGAGGACATGGCAGGGCTGGACAGCTCTGGCCACACAGCTGCTGCCGATGCATCACAAACACAGCAGCTGGTGCCCCTGCTGCTGCCAAGATCATCCGTGTTGTGTGCCCCCAGGCCCAACCCTACCAGTTCAGACAGTACCACCATAAACACAACAGCAGGTGTTGTCCATGACAGGTCTGCAGCAACACATATGTGCCAGGCCACATGACCACCATCTGTGGGGAGTCCTATGGCCAGCCAGGTAGATTGCCCACATGATCTGTGTGTTGCAGTGGACACTGCAGTGGGGCCACAGGCTGCTACACAGGCCGTCCACTGGTCATGCACCACAGACTGCACCCAGCCACCCCCGCCCACTGTCCCGTGTGACCCTGCACCCCAGAGCCTGGTGGGTCCTGGTCCCCATGTGCTCCTCCACTCTGTAGTTGAATCTCAGAGAGCTGCACAGCAGGAGCTGCATGCCTTCAGGGATGAGATGCTGCAAGAGCTGTCTCTGCTCCAGGAGACCATGAACACAGACCTATTGCATGCAGAACTGCATGCTGAGGAGTGCCATGCCTGTAACTATGACACCCTTTGCAAGGTGTTTGGGGAGCTCACTGGGGCAGTGAGGGTGCTCACAGCTGCTGTTCTGCCTGGTGGTTTTGCAGCGCAGTGGTGCAACACCAGCAAACAATGTTGGAGGGCCACTAGTGTATCCCGGCATGCTTCCGCTGCATGTTTGGGATGCTCTGGCTTGGCCAGCACTGCTACATCCTACTCACCCGTGGGATTGTCACAGAGCACTGGGCGCAGGTCATCGGCCACACCAAGCCCACACCATGGCTATGGTCATCCCAGAGTGACAGCCTCCCCAATATCCACATCCAATGTCTCCTCTGCCCTGAGTACTCCCCCCTTGTGGGTGCGCAGTCATGATCCTGTCCAGGTTCATGGTGGCTGATTGCACTGAAGGCATGTGAGTGCCACAGCATCCTGCATCCCTCACCCATCCACACATGCACACCTCCATGCTCAGTCACACCTCACATCATTCCCACTGTCACATGTGTACCTTGCTTACAGTGTGCCATATTGATACACCTGTCACCATTGTATGTCCTGTAAATGCACATGTTATCACATGCTTGTTGTCCATGTTGTGTTCACTCACCTGCCCATCTGTGTTGGAGTTGCAATAATATTGTTGCAGTGCTCCTGGGACCTTCTGGCCATTCAAGGATCTCACTGATCGAATTACACTACTATCCCCCTGACCTCTGGCTCTGGATCACTGCCTGAGTGTTCCTCATGTTCTGGTGCACATATTCCATGGTTCAATGCCATGTTATGCAACATGCAACAGCCAAGGAATATGTGGCATACCTTCTGAGGGCTGTACTGTAGGGCACCGCCGGACCTGTCTAGGCAATGAAACCTCATTTTGAGCATGCCAAAGACCTGCTCTATTACGTTCCTTGTTGCAGAGTGTGCCTTACTGTACTGTTCCTTGGCCACTGTTGTAGGCCATGAGATGGGTGTCAGGAGCCAGGGTCTCAGGGGATAGGCACTGTCCCCTGTGGAAACATAGCCACATGTCAGCATGTGTGTACCATACCAGTCAACCAGCTTGCGTCACGGCCCTCTATCAGGGCTGTCCTGCCTGCCTCTGCACTCTTTCCCCCCTCTCTACACACCCTGTCTACTGTTCCAGGGCACTATCCTGCCATTGAGCGGGGTCTTATGTGCCTGATGCTGGTACTCACAGACAAGACATTATGGGCCAGATATTCAAAGCTTTGCGCCAGGCACATACCAATTGCACCGAAATTGTGCCAGAATAGCACTGGAGCGTGATATTCAAAAGGCTGGCAGTATTTGGCCTTTTGAATATCACACTTCAGTGCTATTCTGGGCTGGCAGGAAAACTGGGAGGATCTATGTGAGGTATAAAAACCTAGGTAGTAAGAACATGCACACACTGTCACTCTCCTCTAATAAGGAAAGTGGGATATTTCTGTAAGTATCCAGGTCCCGGGTAAATTGTTGGGTTAATAAGTCATAATTTAAAGACTGCATTTTAGCACTTTGGGCTGTGATCAAAACACATAGGCATTTTAGGGCCTTCCTGTCCCACTTGAAACAGAACTTTTGCCTAGTATAGGAATTAGGAGTGTAGTGTAGTATAGTTGGAGAACCTCCATTTTGTCTTATTTAATTTATACCCTGAGTAGTCTCCAAATTCTTGAAGGGTCAGCCATAGGGGAGGAAGACAGTCCTCCAGGATCTGAAGCTAAATGAGCAGATCACCTGCATAAAAAGCTAAATTTTGCCTTCTATTGGCCATCACAGGAGCCTGAGTGGTAGGATGCTGTCTAATGCCCTGTGACAGGGGCTCTAAGTAGAGGGCAAATAATAATGGGGATGAGGGGCAACCTTGGAGTGTGCCTCTATAAAGGGAGAAAAGGGTAGAGAGCTGACCATTCACTTTCACATATGCCTGAGATGAGGCGTACAGGACCTGCAAGATGTCTATGAAGGTAAGTGGGAAGCCCATGTAATCCATGACTGAAAAGAGAAATTTCCATGCCACCCAGTCAAAAGCCTTCTCCACATAACCTGGGACTACTCAGTAATATCACTAGCTGGATCACATCATGGTTAACCAACAGGAAACAGAGGGTTTGTCTTCAAGAAGTTTACTCAGATTGGACTGAGGTGACCAGTGAAGTCCCAGAGGTCGATTCAGGGACCTTGTCTCTTCAACCTCTACATCACCTCTATGAGATGCAAAGATGGTAAATGACCTACCTAAATTTGCAGACAATTCAAGAATCATTTCAGTGGTCGAAACTGCAGAGGATTCATTTAGGTTACAGGAAGAATTAAAAACAATTGAGGCATGGTCCATTAAACACAAATTACAATTCAATACTGAAAAATGCACAGTTATGCACGTGGGAAAGAACAATAGAAATATGGATTACACACTAGATGGCTGTGAGGGGAGTGTCTGAGGAAAGAGACCTGGGCATAATCATTTCTAGTGACCTGCAATTTCAGGGCTATTGCTATACAATTGCAAATAAGGCTAATAGTGTGCAGAATAGCATACTTAGACATATAGCAAGTAGGGAATGGGAGGTTATTGCACCATTGTATGTATCCCTGGTTAGGCCTCATTTGGAGTATTGTGCCCAAGTTTGAGCACCATAAAAAAAATCTGATATTCAGGTGATAGAGTCCAGAAAAGGGCAACAAGAATCATCAGGGACCAAAAATGGAATGATTATGAGACCACACTAGAATACCTGGGGATGTTTCCATTAGAATATAGAAGAACGAGAGGTGATTTGTGTCTTCTATTGAGGACATTGACCAGTGATGATCTGTGAGAAAGTTTTGGCATGGAAATGAGGGATCAGATAAACAGTACAAGTGCTTATACCTTACAGCTCAAAGGAGAGCTATGCCACTCAACCAAAGAGCAAAACTGGTACAACCAAAGAGTGGTCTCTCTTTGGAACTCACTGCCTGAGGAAGTGGTGGGAAGTGGGACCATGCAAAAATTTAAAACCAGATTAGATCATTTTTGAAAACAAATTTGGAATGGTATTAGGGGTTATGGTTAATATTAAGATGAGCAAGATGGACAATTGTCTACAAAAGCTCTGTGTTAACCTACGTAACATCTAAGCTTAGTAAAAGAAATGGAGATTTTGAACTGGTGGCATGGCGTAGTATATGTAATGTTCGCTTTATGTTGCCTTGGGTTTGTTTGCTCCACACAAAGTCTGTCTGGTCTCCATCAATCAGGTTCTGTAGCAGTTTGTTCAGGTGCTGTGCCAGGATGGACATGAATATCTTACAATCAATACTGAGGACAGAAATGGGACAGTAGGAGAGGCACTGCTTTTCATCCTTATTGGGTTTGGGAATCACAGAGATAGTGGCATGGTTCCAAGTTGGGGATTTAGGGAAGTAGAAGGAAAAAAATCCCCAAAACTTGCTCACAATACCAGAAAAAGTGCTTTACTCCAATATGGAGGTAAAATCAGCAAAGTTTATTGTAACATATCTTAAAAATTACAGTGCATTTCTCAGCAGAAGTACAAAACACCCCATAGGGATAAAAAGAACTCCACAACACTGTTTCACACCCCTGTGGGTGCTTTATCAAGGCAGGGGTGTAAGACAGCGTTGGGGGGGTATTTTTATTTCTATGGGGTGTTTTGTACTTCTGCTGAGATTTTACCTCCAGCAAGAAATTGCTGTACTTCTCTCCTACTTTCAGTGTACACCTCGTACCTGGGTCGTACCTGGAAACGAGCCTTGTCTCAGTGTGCCCTTCCCAGTCACCAATTTTAAATAAATAAATAAAAATTAATAAATATTGGAGTAAAGCACTTTTTCTGGTATTGTGAGCAAGTGCAGGGGATTTTTTCCTTCTACTTGTCTGCATTTTGTTGCCCCTAGATGCACTGTTGTTTTTGGGACAAGCTATTTTTTCATTGGGATATAGGGGAGCCCTGCTGGATTTCCTGGCACACTTGCAGGAGTGGGGCAGTACTAATGATTAAAATTGTTTGTAGAATTTGACAGTTTAACCATTGCGACCAGGGCTTTTACCATTTTTCAAATGATTAATCACCTCTGAGAGCTCCCCCGTGGACACTGGAGCAAGCAGGGCCTGGTTCAAACCTGGTGTCAGTTTAGGGAGTCGTAGTGGTTGAAGGTAAGTGGTATAGTCCAAGGGCAGGGTGGGACATTCAAGTGCATAAATGTCCTGATAATTCTGGCAAAAGACCTGTAGAATCCATTCAGGGTCTGAGACTAGATGACCTGTCTTAGGGTCCCTAACACGGGTAACAGTTCCCTGCAAACCTGACAGTGTAATCTGAATGCCAACACTTTAGAGGCCCATGTTTCCTCTTGTAGAATTGTTGGCAAAAAAATCAAAGTGCCATTTCCATTTTAGCAGTCAAAAGGTCTTAAAGGTCCTTTTGCAGTTTGGTAATAAGGGGTCCTTGTGTTGTATCACCTAATGCATGCTTATGCTGGCAGTGTACTAATCCAAAAATGTCTCCTCTCTTTGTTTGTTTGTTTGTTTTTATGCCGGAGGCATAACTAATAACCTTTCCTTGCAACACACTTTTTAAAGTATCCCACAGCATTGCTTTAGGGGCATCTGCTGTGGAATTCTCTGAAAGAATTTGTTCGATTTTGTCTTTTTTTTTCCATTTTCTATATAACTTTTTGCTCCTCCCAACATTAAGTCAGTCCCCCAGGCCTCTGCTGTGACACCCAGCCTCCAACAGGTGTCAGCCAAGTCCAGAGTGAGGAAACTTGCCTCCCCAATCTGGGAGAGCAGAGCAGTCCAGCAGTCACCACTGTCATCTCCCAGCCCCCTCCCCTCTGACCCCCGGTGGCTTGAGCTTGCTCCCAAAATTGGGCCACTGGCATGGCACGAGGTGTGGCTTCCAGCGCCTTAACCCTCAGAGCCACCAGGCCAGCACATTTGATTTTGTCTCTAATAAGTTCCTGGCACACAAGAGAGTTCAGGAGAGAATTAAGATGCCATAGCCTGGTGACCCATGAAGAGACCCATCGCAAAGTTAGAATTAATGGAGCATGGTCAAACATGTAAATGGGTTTAATGTCATAAGCTTGAACTAGATCTATGTGTTCTGTGGAGCTATGGAACAGATCTAGCTGGGTATAAATCTTAAGAGAACCAGAATAATGGGTGTACTGCCACTGTGTGGGATGAATATGACGCCAAACATTAATCCATCCACTCTCTTGAATGATAGAGCAGCCCCTTTTCTGTGCCCTGGTTTCCCATGGTGGGGAGGGGTTAGTAGTGTCTAGCCTATTAAAAATCATGTTGTAGCCGGCTCCATGGTGCCGAGCGAAGGGGTTCGCTCAGCATGCTGGCAACCCAGGTTCGGCCCCGAGCCCGGGTGTCAGGAGCAGAGTCCGGCAGGGGAGGGGATTCACAGGCATTCATTGGACGCCTCCCTCCCGGGGGCATGGGTTCAGCCAGGAGACCTGAGGACATATTGGTGAGTGTGCTTGGGAGACGTGTGGCCTCAACACGCCCCCGCATGGTCTCGTCCCAGGACCCTCCGCGTTTCATGCATGGCCGAGAACTGCAGTGAGCGAGGCACCAGAATATAGAAAAACGCCACCCAACCAAGGCTTAGATGACGAGCACCCGAGGCCCCTACCACCCGAAGTCCCGGAGCCAGCCCGGATCCAGCCCCCATGGCACCTGAGAAGCTGAATAGGGGCCGCAAGGCGATTTCCTCCCGGAGGAGAGGGACCCACCCAGTATAGGGATATACCGGGGCCACTCTCAGGTAGGCCACTATAGGGGAGCTGGTAGAAGGTGGTATGGTGTCGGAGGGTGGTGGTTGGCACTGGCGCTCTGAAGGAGTGGCAGGTCGGGGGAGGCGGCAGGGGAGGTGCTAAAAAAGAAATCATGTTGTAGTCCCCACCTATAATCAAGAGACTTCGCTGATGTTGAAGAATGCTGTTAAAGAGCAACTGGACCACCAGAGTGTCCACGCCTAGAGAGGTGCAAAATTGGAAAATTTCACCTAGCGAAATATTTCGTGTAATTCCCACGTTATGTGAAATTTTTCACCTAGTCGCCTCCAATTTCACTTTCACATAATGTGAAATTTTGCCCAATTTTGCACGATTTTGCCCAGTTTCGCTTCCTCTTAAGGCAAAATTTCACCATTATCCTGAATTTTACCAATGTTTTCAATTTCACCAGTGAAATTGCAATGCATTGTGGGTAGATAGCTGAAATATGTGCAGGCTGTTTACTGCACAGTATAGTGTCTGTTGAGTCAGACAGCAGTTCAGTGTGGTGCATCACAGCCAATAAACCCTTCAAAAACCTCTTTTTGTGTGATTTTTAAGAGTTAATCTCAATTTAGTTCCTAGTGCTGCTAGTGGACCTTTTTTTGTTTTTGTATCTTTGGATAATACTTAGTTAAACTTAGGTAGTGTTTTCAGTTTTCTCTGTGTCTGTGAGGGAGTTGAGTGGGGGAGGGTCAACCCGTGTGAGTGTGTGTGAAATTAGAGCAGGCTAGTTCCTAATATTTGACAGATCTCTCACAAGTTGTGAGTTTCTGCAATTTCTTTTAACTTTTAATATTTTTGTTGGTGTGCTACTTATTTGTCATATTTTTCTTACATATTGACCCTTATTTGGGTAACTTTATCTGAACAGTTACTACATTCTGAGTAGTTCTGTCCGTTTCCCTTTGCTTAATCACTTTTGTGATTTATTTTTTTATTGAACGTATCCGCGTACATTGACCACTTGACTCGTCCATGTCCATGTACACTGCATTGTTGAATTGCTCACAGAAATTAAAATTGTGATCTAGCCTCTGCATTGCAGCTTTTCTGGTTTTCTATTTAATTTGCTTACAGTATTAACTCTTTCCTCCCTGTTATACCACTGTTGTTTACTACCTGACCCTACTATATAAAAAACGACATCGTTTTCAAGAGAGTGGCAGTCTTTGCATGAGTTTTGGAGGCGACTTGATTTGTTCATTTCAAATCTTGTTGTCCCTTCCGTCTGCTATATCTGTAAGCCAAAACTGTATTTAGTAAGTACTAATAACACATTGCAGTACTCGGCTTTTCCAGACCCCACTTGTACAGACCATAGTTCATATTATGACTGTGGGGTGTTCTGTGTGGTTGTTTTCCAGTTTTGTTTTCGTGAACCTACCAGTACCTACCGGGTTATTATCAAGTTTTTAATTATAATCATTCCATTTAAAAACTGACATTTGATTAAGAACTACTTAAGTATTTTTTTCAGATTTACTGCACATCCTTTTTTGTGGTGGTGTTCTCTGTCGATTTTATATTGAAAGTTTATTCTGTTCTCCTGTTACCCCATGTTTCTTAACTCATGTTTTTGTAATTGAAAAAATAAAAAAAGTGTTTTCACACTCGAGTAGGCTACAGTAGCAGTTGTAGGTAGTTATGTACACTACACTGCAGCTACCTGTTCTGATTTCTGTTTGCCCTTTGTAGATAGTACTACAGGTGTTTAATCACACTTATTTAATAGAAATACATTATAATATACTTCCAGAGGAAGCCATGTGGAACAAGCATATGAATATGCCTGCCAAGAGATGTTCAACTTCAGGTAAAGGTGCCAGGGTGGGAGGTGGCTCAAAGAAGTCTGTTGGAATAAGCAAACCAATTTCTCAATCAATGCCCTTTGTGGGCTCCGCTGCTGCTGTGGCAGCCAGTAGCCGCAAAATTGAAGTTAGAAATGGCTTCAAGTCTGTGACTGATTTTGTTACTGCACAGTCTGTAGCTAGCATGCTTGCTGGGGTTGATGCTGGGAATAAGTGAGACACTCACATCAGTGGAGGCACAGAGGTCCAGGAGGAGGTTGAAAAGGTTGTCTGTGTGACTGTTGTTCCTGCTCAAGGTGGAGCTGATAGTGGTGAGGGTGACAGTGTCTAGCTTCAGTCAGTTTCTCCTGGAGAAGGAGATAAGGATAGTCAGCCCCCCACAGTGATGGGATGCCAGAGAAGGGAAATGTTTCTCTGGTAGTAGACAGTGATAGGGAGGAGGAGGAGGATATAATATGTTTTAGTACAGATGATGACGAGGTGTTGGATCCCCTGTGGGAGCCAAAGGTGAAAAAGATGAAGGGTGATTATGTAGCCCATTTAGATGACAAGACTGAGGGTGAGGATATCAGCAAGCCTACAACAAGCAGTCCAGTCACCCCACCTCCCAAACGTAGCATGGTGGAAATCATGCAAGCAGCACAAAAAGCAAAAAGTTCCACACTTTTGGCTCTGCTGTCCAAGTCTCAGTGCCATGTCAAATCTAGAGGTGCAAAGTCCCTAATTTGGGATTTTTTTGTGCTTGATGCAGCTGATGACACCATGGCGATATGTCAGCCGTGTCAAGCATGTGTAAGTCGTGGGAAAAAGGACAGCCACATAGGCACCGGTGGCCAGCACACCCACTTGAAAAACAAACACCCATTGTGTTGACACCAACACCAGAAAGATACCAGAGCTGTTAGTGGGACTTCCCTTATCAAGCTTAATGTTAGTGACAGCAGTGCAATAGAACAGGAAGAGGGAGGGCTGAGTTGGTCGGTGGAGGAGGAGTGTGAGGAATCATTTTCTCTCTCGAGCAGTACCTAACAAAAAGAAAAAAGAAGACATTTTGAGCATTGTTACAACTAGGTGCCCCCCCCCCACCATCATTACATGAAGCAATACTTACATCAGGGAACGGCTGTTAAACTGGAACACTTGACATGAACAGACTATGTCTGATGAGTACAGCCAGCAGCCAGATTGGGAGGTAACAGACACACCCCAGCTGCAAAATTCCTGAATATTGACAGACCCATATAGAACATAGTTACTGTCAAAGTCTGACATCTCTGTACTGCAGTAACCACAAACTTAACACTTAGCCATATCCACCAACCCCACACCAACCCTCAACCACCTCCTCCACTACCCACCCACCGAAGACCATCACAAATTAAGAAATACTTACCACCAGTTAATGAATTGTACACATATTGAGCAGTGGCAGCAGCAGCAGTGCACCTGGAGTTAACATTACCCGAATTCCTGCATGTTGAGAAAGGCAAAAATAATACAATTACAATCCGACTCAATCCAAGCTGCAGTCACCTATCCCTCCCAGTAATGAGAAATTCAATACTTGCCTTGTCCTTGTTCAATGTGAAATGTTGTGCATTCCAACATCCCATATCCCAATCCTGGCATGCATGTTATGATGATGTATTCCTCAGCACTAGATAATATAAAATCAGTACAAACATATAAGAACTCAAGATGTCGCAATAGCAACCCACCATCCCCCTTCTCTTGCACCCGAAAAAATACATACAGACAGATACTTCCTTGTTCAACACCAGCAGCAGCATCAACCGACTATGTGAAGAGGATCCCCATGAAGCAGGTAAAGCATTACTTTTCATGGCAACTAGTCAGAGCAGCAGGCAGCAGCTACAGGCAACAGCAGCAGCACACAAAATCTCATTCAATCCACACTGACTTAAAACCACAGAGCCAACAGAGCAAACCAGGGCAGCATCATTGCAAAATGATAATTCCATAGTTCTCAATCACGACACCAGCAGCAGGAGGAAGCAAGTGCAACTTTAAGTAGCAGGACCATTTATTTTTCTCAGCGTGGCAAACTGGCTTATGATGCATGTCCGGCAGTGAGAGCACCACGGTTAGGCCTGAAAACCATATTAAACGGTGCAGAAAACAGCAGATTTGGGTCCTTTGTGGATGTGAACCATGTAACTGCATGTCTGACACCTGATTTAGGTCTGAATGTACTGCGTAATTTTTTGGAAAACATTTCTGGACATGTGCTGCCTGTGCTGCAGTCTCAGAAACAAGATGTGGCCTAAAAGCAATTGTAAACAGTGGCCAAAACTTCATTTTAATGTCTGGGTGCTGAGGGAGGGGGGGACCACAAAACATCTTGGCTAAGACCAGATTTCTGTCTGAATTTGATGTAACATTTTTGGGTAAACATTTCTGGACTTGTAGGCCCTGTTTGGCATGATCAGTGCTGAGATTCTGGCTGAAATACTTGGCAAACGGGCCCGAAAACAGCTACTTAGTGTCTGAGTGGTGGGGAGGACCACATCACATCCTGACTCAGACCATATTTCTGTCTCAGTTTTATGTACCATTTCTCCTGTCACATTTCTGGATATGTACAGCCTGTTCTGCACTCACAGAACAGAGATTTAGCATGAGATGACTTGTAAACAGTGGACCAAAGACCATGTTTTGATTCCGGGTGATGGCTTGGGCGCCATATAACAACATGGCTGAGACCAGATTTCTGTCTGAATTTAATGTACCATTTTTTAGGAAACAGTTATGGACATGTACTGCCTGTGCTGCACTCGCAGAAACAAGATGTAGCCTTAAATCGATTGTAAACAGTGGACCAAAGACCATCATTTGGTCCAGGTGGGGGTTTGGGTGCCATAAAACATCATGGTTGAGACCTGATTTCAGTCTGAAGTTACTGTAACATTTTTTGGGAAACATTTCTTGACTTGTGTGGCATGTTAGGCAGTGGCAGCACCACAGTTAGGACTGAAAAGCATTTTAAACTGTGCAGAAAGCAACAGATTTGGGTCCTTATGGTGGATGTGACCCATGTAACTGCATGTCTGACACCTGATTTCTGTGTGAATATACTGTGCAGTATTTTGGGAAACATTTCCGGACCTCTGAGCCATGTTAGGTAGTGTCAACATCATGATTAGGCCTTAAACCATTAGTAAACAGTGAGCCAAACAACATGTTTTGATCCAGGTGGAAGGCGTGCAACATATAACAGCATGTCTGACACCTGATTTAGGCCTTAATGTACCGTGCAATTTTTTGGGAAACATTGCTGGACATGTACTGCCTGTTTTGCACTTGCATAAACAAGATGTGGCCTAAAACCAATTGTAAACAGTGTCCAAAACAGTATTTTGATGTCTGGGTGCTGGGGGGAGAGGGGTACCATAAAACAGCTTTGCTGAGACCAGATTTCTGTCTAAATTTATTGTAAAAAATTTTTGGAACTATTTCTTGACTTGAAGGCCCTGTTTGCCATGAGCAGAGCCAATATTCACTCTCACATAGCTTTGGAAAATATGTTTGTTCATAGTAACAAGTTCAAATACTTGACATTTGTGGATATGATAGAAGGAAGAAACATGTAAAGAAAAATGGAGTAAGATAAAAGAAGAAAGGTACACAGTTTATGAGGATGGTGCTACAATAGGGGGACAGGGAGTTGGGGACCGGGGAGTCGGGGACATGCATGGTCAGGAGGACAAAGGAATTCATATAAGAGGGGATGGGGGAGGGAGCATAAATGACTGGACAAGAAAAAATAAACAAGAGGATATAGAATGGGAGACAGAGAGGACAGAAAATATTTTTTTTTTTTTTTTTAGTTATTTTTCTTTTTTAGGGAAGGGGGTGCAGAAGAAGAAGAGTGACAATAACAAAGAAAGGAGAAGAAAAAATAAACAACACTGGTCCATCACGGGCCATTACATTAGGCACTACCACCTGTGTCACCACCAACACCACCACAATGAAGCTCCTTCAGGAGGTCCAAGACCTTCTTCTGGTCCTCCATCATTTTTTGGAGGTCCACCCTGACCTTCTGGCGGAGCTGGTCAGTGTCTTGACAGACACTTTGGACCTTGGCATGCACAGCCTCCAGGTCTTAACTGGTGATCGCCACCTGACTTGGGGGGGGGGCTGAGGGATGGGGTGGTGCTGCCGGGTGTGGCGTCGGGCATTGCTGCTGGGGGTGGGGGATACTGTTTCTGTCTCCTCCAGCTTAGGGTGCGTCCTACTGCTAGACCTCCTTCTGGTATGGTGCCCCCTAGACTGGCGCCGCCAAGCCTTAGTTCTGCCTCCTGTCTCGTTGTTTCTCTCCTCTCTAGCTGTTTGGCGAGCCACTCATCAGCGTGGTGGTGCTGCAGGTGGCTCCTTTGACCAGAAGTCCCAAAGTGGGACTCTGGTTTCCCTCTTTCCACATTTTTACCACAAAGGATGCAGACAACCACACTTCTGTCATCTGCCTTTGTGGTAAAAAATGACCAGACTGATGATCTTTGGTTAGGGGGTGGGACATCAGCTGATGTCCTGGAGGGGGCCTCACCCTCTACATCATCCTTCTGCCCATGCTGGGGGTTGATGGGAGCCACATGCTTCTCCTTTCGGAGGGGGGCAGTGAGCTCCGAGTCTGAGTGCTGGGTGGCGGTGTTGGGGGCCACATCCTGCTGCTGGAAGGGGGAAGTTGCTCCTGCTGCTGACAGTGCTGCAGATCGGGGGTGAGGGGAACATGCTGATTCAAGGCCAAAGACCAGAACCTACTGCTGCTGGGGGGCAGAGGCCGGGGCCACATGCTCCTGCTGCTGGGGAGGGGGGGCATCACTTATAAATACCTGCCTGTTAAGGCAAACTCGTCGTCCTTCCCTTCCACTCTCTCCAGCTCCAGAATCAGACCCACTCCCTTCCATCATTATGTTTTTTTTAAAAAAAAGGTTTATTAAGAAACTAGTGTAGAAAAAAGGGGGAGTGAAACACACACACACACACACACACGCTAACTATAAAGATAAAGAGAGAAAAATAGAACACAAGAGAAAGATAAACTTTGGTTATATAAAGAAATAGGGGATGAACAGAAGTTCAACACACACGCAACACAAACTCTCACTCTCTCACTCACAAAATTATATTTTTTTACTTTCTGTCTCTCTCTCACAGTCTGTGCTACTCTCTCTAGCCTACAAACTGCAGGAAAAGGATGTAGAGTCAGTGGCTTCCTGTCTAGAGTACAGGCACACATATGACCTGCAGTCTGATGTGGAAAGCTAGTCATTGTGACAAGCCTTTTTTCCTAATTTTGCCTTAGTTAAACGATAAGGCGAAATTTACAGGTGAAATTTCGCTCCAAGGTTGTAATTTCACAAAATGTTTCACAAGGAGAAATTGGTGATTTCGCCAGAATTTCGCTTGCGAAATTAAATTTCACTGCATCTCTATCCACGCCCAGTGGGATGTACAGACTGGCTCATGTGAGTTCCTGCCCCATATATTGCCCCGTTACCACAGTTAGACAGCCTTGAGGGTCCATGTAGGTGGATATACTCTGGGAAAGGGTCTACGGTATTTGGGGATGGGTTTGGCCGTACCTCATCTTTTCCTGCGTTTGTAGAAGGAGGCAATAACATCAGAGAAGCCAGATTTAGTTAATTTCAGATGTTTCTGCTCAGAGAGATGAGTCTCCTGAAGTAGGATAAAAGAAGAGTGAAGTTTTTTTAACGGTAGACAGGACTTTTGACTGTTTAATGGGGCTACTAAGTCCTTTCACATTCTGTGAATACACCACAGTATGCGTGTTAGCCATCTTGCATACATGAAAGAATGTTAGCACTGACTGGGAGACATAGCTGGGTCAAACGTTGAGCCCTTAGGGTACAGCTGCAGGGCTGATGAAAGAATATCTGAAAATACTGTATAGCTGCTTATATTGGAGCCCTCTTTATTTAGCGTGGAGTGGGATGCAGTACTATTTAGCGCCCTGTTAAATTAGCGCATCAGCTTCATGTCCAATTACAGCACTATGCTCGCTGTAATAATAGCGATCAGCTTATTTTAGCGCTTTTGTCTGTTAAGCTAATATAGCGAAAATAAACTGAAAGCTAATATTTCCTGCTATACAGTATAATCCCAACCTTTGTGTCCTGGAAAAAGGAGGGGGTGTATTATGGAATAACTAGAAAACATCAAAATGCCCATATGCAAAACAGATTCAACCAGTATACAAAGAGTACAACAGCAACAATCTGATAACAAATTAACACCAAACAAGAACAACAGCATGTTCCACATTAAGAACAAGGGTAGTGCACATCCAAGGTAGAAGAGCTGCTCATATGGCTCTCTAAATGCCTGTGGTGGTGGCCCGTGGAGTAGGGCCACCCCCCTCCCAGCATGGAGGAAGAGTGAATGTAACCTACGCCACAGGTCTCCACTGTACTCACCATTTAGGCAGCACTGGGAAAGGACAAAAGGGGAGAGGGGTGCAAGGGATAAAAAAGGCAGGTCAGCAAGAGCCAGAGGACCAGAATCCAAGAATGACATAGCATGTGTCATAGTGTAGCTAACATGTATCCCCCATCACAGGGGAGTAAGCATCCAAAAATGAAAAATAAGGAGAAAGGGGCTATATGTTTAAATAGCACAGATTAAGCATGACCAGTGTGGCTCCAATTGAATTCAGGACTCAGGGCTGTGTTGAGCCAGTGCCAAGGGTGGGGTGGGTGGGGGTGGTGGCGTCCAAGAGACGAGAGGCATGTCTAAAAACAGTAAAAAGTAATACTTCAATGGGGTGGCCTCTACAAGTGGAAATGCAATACTCAGAATAGAGGTTTACTGGTGGTGATATCAGAGGGGCGCCTCCATGTGAGATATGTAACAGGCAAGCTGTCAATCTGCAAGCACCTACTCATCTCCTCATCTGACTAGGTGGCTACAGTAGGTGGGCAGGCATGTGGCATCTCCCCCAGACCCCGAGGCGCACTCACTTCCACAGGGTGGCCGCCCACCACCAGCATACCCCATGTGGTCTGTGGGTGAGGGATCTTTAGATTTACAACCAATCTCAGGGTTTATAGAAGGCAAAGGCTCTGGTAGCCAGTATAAATTACATTTCTATGATGGAGGTTGCCAAACAGGAAGCTAAAGGAGGGGGGCGCTAATGTAGTATGCTGGAAAATGAACTGTCCCCCTTCTGCTCGCCCCTGGGAAACCAACACCCTACCAAAGCAGATAAAAAGTTCCTGTGGAAAACGAGGCATGAAGATATCAGCATATACTTCTCTCCCCCACAGCCCTGCATCATTTAATGGTTTACAAATTAGAGAACAACAGAGGTAAACCACAAAACAACCTAGGGGGTACCAGCAGATCTAGGTGGCGTCCACAGTTGGGAGGTAAGCGCAGCAGTGACAGCAAAGAATAGAGTAAAAAAAAGAAAAGAAAAAGTCTACTCATCAGGTCAAGTCCCAGACTGGGTGACTTTGTGAAAAGACTGTAACAGCTCTTGTGTGTATTTTATGGTTGCCACACGGTGTGTTTTAGAAAGAGATAAGAGTGCTTCCTTCATTGCAGGTAACTCCAAGGTTTTGGCCTGAGAGGGGTCGCTGAGGCTCGGGAAATGCAGTGCATTTTAATCCATACTTGTTCATGCAAATAACTTTTGAAGATTATATAGTAAATCATTTTCCTTCCTTGTTCTTTCTATTTTCTGTGCTTGTCTTTCATCTCTGTCTACTTTTCTGTAGCTACCTCTTTCATTTCTCTGATTTTCTTCCTTTTCTTTTTGTGGCTCTTTTTTGTTTAGTCTATCTTTTCTGAGCAGCTGGGCCTCTTCATTCATTTACTATCTTCCACAACTGTCACAGGTTTCAGGAAGATACATGTAATCACTAACAGGAAATTAAGGGTGTTGAGCAATTTTCATGAATTGAGATGCATTGCCAATTGGCAATGATTTGCAAACATTAGTGAGAACTTGTTTCTGTGATGAGAAATATGGACCAAAAATCCAACAATTTTGGTAAAGTTACTTAAATGCTGTTTTTGAAACAGTCATGCAACTTTTATTGATCACTAATAAAAGTATTGATAATTGAAAACTACATTAATATGGCTCTTCTGTGATGTTGCTCGGACTCCAAGGTTTACTTAAAAAAAAAACAAGGATTCTAGCCTTAACAGTGTCAGAGGTAGCCCCTTTTAAAGATAATTTATATGAAAAAGGCTAACTTTGGAACTGTTAAGGCTTGAAATACTGTATATATAATGAGTTGAATCCCATCAGCCCCTACTTGCATACTGTGTGACCCTGAGCAAATCATGCAGTCGATGATGCAGTCATCTTTGCCTCAAATCGTAACCCTACTGCCCTCCAGGACTCGCTGCAGAAGTCCTTCACTGAAGCCGAGGGCTGGTTCAAGGAACATAGATTGGTGATAAATCTTAAAAAAACAAAAACCATGTTCTTCACTCATCCCCAAAACAAGTCCTGCAACTTCAAACTCCTCATTCACTCTGGGTCCTCATTCCCACTCGAACAAGTTTGCTCCTATAAATACCTAGGGATCCATTTTGACCCCTCCCTCTCCTTCCATGGACACATCGCTGCCCTAGCCACTGCCACTAATATCCGATTGGGCATCTTACATCGGTATAAACACTGCCTCCCCCCGGGAGGCTCTTCGACTCGCAGTCACCTCCTCTATCCTGTCCCTAGTGGACTATGGACTGCCGGTGTATGGTGCTGCTGATCAGACCGCACTCCATAAAATTCGCACTACTCTGAATAAGGCCTGCAGGTTAATTACTGGAGCACCTAGGATGACACACACCTGTCTACTGTATGCTAAAGCGCTGGTACTTGATCTCGATGAGCGCCTCAAATATCTTACCTGTACCCTTACAAAAAAGACCCTCCTTGGGCTTTCCCACCAGGATTGACCACCACCATACGCCGCTCTGTCCCACTAGTTCATACTCGGACCTCTGGAAAACCTCTCTTGTTATCCCTAGAGCTAGGACCTCTCACAGCCAAAGAGCCTTCAGCTTTAGGGTCCCCTTCTGGTTCAACACACTGCCCCCCTCCATCTCCAAAGCTCCAACTATATCGTGCTTCAAAACTTCTTTACATAACCACCTTATTAACACCCGATGCTGTAACTGCCACTAGTCAAAGCCGTACTCAATACTTATAACAAAGCTTATTACTAAGCTGCTAAGGACGACATAACTCTGGTATTGTTTGCATCCATCCTACCTGTACCAGCTTGTTTGTATCTATGTCTTAATTTACTGTTATACTTATGTGTTGTACTGCTATACTGTGTATTTTGGTTTGTCTTACTGTGACAAGGTACTTTTGTAAATGAGCCTATGGCTCAAAGGTTTTCCAAACTGCTGTTTAAATAAAATAAAAAAAAAAAAAAAAATTTAACTTCCTTGTACTCCCAGATCACACCTGGAAACAGGTTATGGCTTAGTGTGCCTTTCCTGGTTAAACAAGTTCCCCTTTCACATTCCATAATATTAAAATTGTTGATAATGTAAATTGTTGATAAGTGATGCTATTTTCAATATAACACTTCTATGATACTGCTCTGATTTCAACCTTTCAAAAAAATTAAGAGTCTAGCCAGCCCTATAAGTTCCAAGGTGGCAACTTTCTAAAGGTAATGGGCTCAATTTTCAAAGTCTTGTGATTGTCGCAAGCCCCTGGTGCACCGATCATTTGGCGCTGGAGCCTGCAGCATTCTCTGGTCGGCCATCAGGATTTTCAATCCCGCGTGCCAAATACCACAAGTTAAACCAGCTTTTACTTGGTCTAACATGTGCCATTTGGGCCACCCTTTTTAAGGGGCTTGCACCAAATCTTTATCGCAGGCTGCTGTAAAGTGAGGAAGCTGTCGCAACTGCGCCCGATGTACTAAAATAGGGTGCAGTTGCATCAAAGGAGTTTGGCACAGCTGCACCAAAACTGGGTATGATGCAGGGCGTGATGCAAGCCCTACATCACCCTGTGAAAATTGAGACAAATGTCTTTGCAAAAATTCTGACTTTGAAACTGTTAGGGGTAGAAACATAGACCCAGATATTCAGAAGGGTTGCGCCATGTGCAACAGGGATGCACCAGCGCAAGTATGGAAATGCGTCAATGTGCGGTATTCAGCGGGAGGTGGCTGCGCAGTGCAGTAAGCAATGTGGCTGAGTGCAATAGTAATGAATGCATGTGCAACCATAGGGGCGGAACCATGAATAACATGCGCAGTGCGATATTCAACAACATGCGCCGTGCACAATAGGGGAGCAAGCGGAAGTTGCACGACAACGGAAATGATCCAAAATAAAAGGGAGCAAGAGAGGGGGGTGCAGAACACAAAACGGAAGCCACAGGTGGGAGCGTGGTGACATAGAGCCAAGGTGGTACAGAAGGAAGCAGTGTGCAGGACTGGGCAGGAACAGGACAGGGCCCACCAGAACTGAGCCATAGACAGGGTAGGAGTGGGTGAGCCTGTGCCACTGTGCAGCAAAGGCTGTGGAGTGCCACAGTGGACTGAGGGCAGTGGCAGGAGGCAGGACAGCCACAGCCAAAGGCCAGAGGTGTACCCAGTGCAGGGGGAGCATCAGGAATGGACAGCTGGGGGAACGGGACAACAGCCGCTGGGGGGGGACACCAGCCAGGGACATGGCCAGCACCACCTTCCAGATGGAGGCGGTAATGAGGGGTGTGAGAAGGCAGGCAGCAGGGGACGCGGCCGTGGAAGGGCCTGTCAGTGGTATGCCAAGAACAGGCAGTACCGAGCCCGCACCAGCTTTGAACACTACTCTGACACAGAGATTGTGGGCAAGTACTGCCTGAACTGGGAGATCCTGAAGCAGCTCTGTGAGCTGTGCAGTGATGAGATGCAGGCACCCACACGACGGAGCCATGCTCTGTCAATGGAGATGAAGGTGACAGCTGTCATGTGCCTGCTCACCACGGGCACCTTCCAGAGACCAACAGGGGACACGACAGGCATAACCCAGTCGGCTGCGTCACGCCTACTCACACAATTCCTCAGCGCACTGCTGCCACATGCTGTGGAGTACATCTGTTTCCCCAGCACACAGGCGGAGCGCACAGCACACATACAGGAGTTCCACAGGCTAGCACGGTTGCCTGGCGTGCTTAGGGCCATTGACTGCACCCATGTGGCCATCCACACGCCACCTGGCCCGGAGGGAGCGGCATACATCAATCGCAAGGGGTATGCAAGCATAAACTGCCAGGTGGTGTGCGATGCCAGTGGGGGCATTACCAATGTCTGTGCCACGCACCCTGGGGGAGCACACAATGCCTATCTGGCACCAATCTGCACTGTGCCACAGGTTTGAGAGTGGAACATCCCCACTGGCCATCTAGTGGGTGAGTATGCATATCACGCAGAGCGACGCCTTGAGCAGACGTGGGGGGTGCATAGTCAGAGGTGCCATGGTTACCGGCCTTGTTGGCCCATGGCGTAGCGATGCAGACCACCATTCTAATGTCCACCATCTACACACACAGGTGACAGTGGTTACCCGCTATGTCCCTGGCTGCTCACACCATACCAGCGCCCCACGACCGCATCACAGCTATGGTACAATGAGGCACACACCACAACACGGAATGTAATTGAGTGGGTGTTCAGGATGCTGAAGGCACAGTTCCAGTGCCTGGACACATCTGGTGGTGCCCTACAGTACAGCCCCTCAAAGGCCTGTGGGCTATTCCTGGCCTGCTGTATCCTGCACAACATGGCCACTGACTGTGGGATAGCCGTAGAGGTCAAAGAGGGGGACAGCGGTGGGGATGATGAGGATACCAGTCCAGCTGGTGATGAGCAGCCACCCCCTGGGTGAAGAGACCCCCCCCGATCCGGATGTCACAACTGCACCGGGACACCATTACAGAAGAGCACTTTGGTCAACACAGGTAGGTCACGGGGCCATGTGCAACCACCAAGGGCAAGGGCACAGCCCACAGACAGGCAGGGCAGGATACCAGGGGCAGACGGCGGTAAGGGAATGAGTCTGAGTGTGGCACCGCCCATGGCATCAGGGATGGGCAGGGCCAAACATGACATGTGCACACACATGCACACACACCACAAGACATGCACAAGGGGTAGACGGCACACCAACCCCAATAGCCACCCCCACCCCCACACAGGTCCACACATGACCATGTCCAGTGGCCATCACTGTGCGTGCCTCAGACACTGGGCACCATTACACTCTGGTGGACAGCACAACGCAGGCATCATCATGCACACACCACAGTGGCCAGCAGCTGGGAGGGTGTGCACAGGGACCGTGTGTGTGCAAGACCAGGTACCCCACCCGTGCGTCACACAATGCACACCACACTGCACATAGGGCAGCAGCTGACAGTGGCCATTGTGGGAGACAGCTTAGTCATGTGGCACAGTACCACGGTCACCACGGATGCGTGGATGGCCCTGCTGAGACCTGCCAGCCATGCCAGGCTGACCATTAGCCTCATGGGGTGGCACCGACAGTCCCCCAGGAGTGACACTGCGTGAAGGTGAACATGACCGTGTTCATGCAGGGGTCTGCAGACCACCAAACATGCCCACACCAGGCGTGCTCAGTATGCCCACAGCCGAACCTGGTGTTGACATAGCAGGTGTCACACGGCACCGGGAACGGGGGGTGGACATGACACTGCGCAGTGTCTGCGGCGGATGGGCACCGAACTGGGTGCCCAATGTGGCCATGACAGCTGTCAATGCATTGGTCTGCCTGTCAATGGCAGCAGTCACATCCACCCGCTGCCGGGCCATCTCTGCCTGGAGCAGACCATGGTCCGTGCTGCGCCATTCCTCTGCCTGGCGCAGAACCACACTGAGTGCGTCCACCACTATCACGAGCCGCATCTGCTGATCTACTGAAGCCTGGAGTAGACGGCTTTGCTCATCAAAGAGGTCATCCGCCGGTCCGCCATGATGTCCCTCATGGTGTTCCTAGCCCTGCTGGCCAACACCCCTTGATGATGGGCACTGCACACCAGAGCCATGCCGGGGCACGTCCACACATGGTGCACTGCCTCCAACCCCTGACACTGTCCCCCTGTCACCATTGGCTGACTGCTGGCACTGCCCCTCCGGCCGCCGATCACCAGGGCTCACCAGCGCCACCGCAGTGGCAGCAATAGCCCCACTGCTCTGGACACACACCGGTGCTGCCCCACTGGGGCATACAGGCACAGGCTGGGACTGTGTTGTTACGCAGGCCTCCATGGCAGCACCACCCACGGCAACGCCCGTGTTGTTACCTGCTGTGGGACCATCCTGTGTCCCACAGGTATCACTGTCCAGAACGTGTGGTCCATCATCGTTAGTGCTGGATCCGGCACCAATCCATGTCCCAGCACACTGGAGACTGTGGGCACTGTCACGCTGGGACACAGGCAGGGCCTCATCCACAACCTCACCACCCTCATCAGTCCGGACAGACGTGCAGGTATGCACTAGTCTGGGTCCTCAGACACCTGTGGAGGTGGATGGGTGATCCTCTATGTCCAGGGCATCCCCCTTGGTGGACACATCCACTACCACTGACCCATGTAGATGCTCAGGAGCTGTACGGGAACACATTAGCATTAGTGGCTCCGCCCTGCCCTGTGGCATTCCCTCCACCACCCATACAGTGACAGCACAGGACCTACCATGCAGTGATGGGCTGCCACCCATCTGGAAGCCACCACCAGGAATGCCCTCGATGGCACAACACCGCATGCTGCTGGCCACCTGCTCCTTCTGTGGTGTCAGGCATGGTACATCCAGCTGGCCCCCACCGGTGGCAGCATGTGCAGCCCTGATGGCAGCCACCTTGTCTTTGATCCGCCTCCTGCTGTGCCGACTTTCTTCTTACACTCCTGCATGGACCACTGGTGACTGCCATGCTGGTTCACAGCATGCACCACCTCACCCCACGCCGCAGCACGGGCCTGTGGCGTTCCCCGCTGTCCGCTGAGCAGTGGTTCCCTGTCAAGATATGCCTTGAACAGGGCATCTGATTCAGCCTGGGTGAAGTTGGGCCTCCTCCTTCTCCCCCGTCCCTGTTCCTCCTCTTTGTCACGTTCGGTCATGATCGAGCCTGTGGGAATGACAGGTGTTACCTTGGACTGTGCAGTCCCATTAAGCCCTCACAAACCACAGTCCCCACATCCCAACAGCATGCAACCCACCACAATAGACTGCAGTACCTAACTATGTCCTCTGCAGCCCCATGGTGCATTTATATAGCGCAACGCATGCAAATGAGGTGAGGCGCAACTATAAGTGGATGCTAATGCAGTGGTTGCTAATTAGCTGATTTGCATATGCTGGCTGAATGTCACGCTGTTGCGCCTTGCGCAATGTTGGTGATCGAGCTCAGGCTATGGCGCGGCACTGTGATGTGCAATCAGCACCGCAAGGCATGCCGGGGTGCTGATGCCATTGCGATACCAGCGCTGCTGACGTGCTGTGCATGGGAGGCAGTGCAGGGCACGGGGCCACCACTGTGTCTGTGGCACTGGTGCACTGTTCACCCGTGTGACGCTCGTGCCCTGGTGTGCCGTAGGCGCCATGGAGCCACAGCACGGTAGGCTACTGCAGGGCATCACACACAAGCACCCTACCGCGCTACACGCAGAGTGTCCCAATAGTGCTGTGGCACTCCATGCGCAGACAGACCCTTGACCCTGCAGTCGACCTTTTCCCCCTAGGCGCCATTCATCCACATGGGTGCACCCCTATCATGCAGTTCGGTGACAGCGCAATAGGGACTGGCAGCCCAGTACCACGCTACCTCTGCACGTGGGGCACTTGCGCTACAGAGCACCATTTTGATTGTGATACCAACTGCAGGATGCCTCATAGGAGAGCGCAGGTGTGGAGCGCAATTGAGCTAGCCAACTTGGTGGCCCTAGTTGAGCCACATGCCGGTGCCCTAGTTGGCAGGATTCCCTAGACAAGCCACATAGTGCTGTGTGGCAGGAGGTGACTGATGGCCTGGAGGAGGCAACTGGGATCACCCGGACAGCAGAGCAGTGTAGCCACAGGTATGACGACCTACAGCGGAGGGACCCTGACCGACTGGAGCATCTGCAGGCACGCGCCCAGCGAGGCGCCATGCCACGGCCAGGTAGGTGCTCCATCCAAACACTGGTAGTGTCCATCTGTCCAGGTATCATGGTGTGCATAGGTCCACCCCATAGTGGGGTGGGGGCTGTCTAGTGGGGGTGGTGGGGGTGTGTCATGGCTGGGCTGTGCGGGCATGCACACACACTGGAGGGGGCTTTGCTACTGGCTTGTACTGATGTTTCCCTCTCCATGTTTGCACCCTAGGTCCAGAGGAGCACCATAGGGCAAGGCAGGCCCGAGAACAGGTGGAGCAGGACCAAGTGGGTGCACTGCCGATGCAGCCGGACACAGTGGAGGGGCCATGGGCCAGCAGTGCCCTGCTGGCCTGGATGCAGGTGAGTGCCGTGTTTCCCCTTACATCTGTGCATGCTGGGTTGCAGGGGTGGTGGCGGGGCATGGCCACCAGCACTTGGCCCCACTGCCGTGCACGCCACATGGTGCACTCAGCACTGTCCTGTGGCACTGCATGTGTGGGTGGGTGTCACAGGTTGTCCGTGCATGCACTGGATACGTGACTGTGCCACTGCCTTCGCACTGGTTAATCATGTCACTGTACGGCCATGGTGGTGCTGTGTGGGACATGGGCAGTGAGTCTGTGCAGCATTCCATATTGCTGTGGGTGCCTAGGTAGGTGGGTCATGTGGGCGTGGACACTGTGTGTGGTCGCATGCCATCACAGGGGCGTGGCCCACTGCTGTATGCCGTGCACATTGGGTGGGCTGCAGGGGTCTGGCCAGTCATGCATAATGACTCTGCTCCCTTGTCCTAGGTGGACAATGCTGGACTGCACTGGAGCGGAGTGTCCAGGAGCTGCTGCAGCTGGTGAGGGCCACCCTTGAGCTGCTCCAAAGGATGGAACAGGGCGGAGGACGGCATCACTGGAGGAGACACCGAGATTGTAGTGGGGAGAGGGGTCGATGTTAGGCCCACTATGCCCCTGATGTACATTCCCCCCTGGACTAACCCTCATACCCTTTCATCCCACTCCCAGTTGTACACCCTTGCCCCATGCCCACCCCCACCTGGTATGTGGCCCTCCCCCCCCACATTGTAAATAGTTTTTTATCTGTTTTATATTGTTCACTACTGTAATACAGACTTATTTATTATGACAACTGTGGTGGTCTCTGATTTGCAGCGGGCTTATGGTGCTTGGCTGCAGTGGTGTGCATGGCGTTGGGGGTGGTGCAGGTCTGGGCATGTGTGTGTCCAGCAGAGCCCCACCTATGGTGTGGGTGGGGGACTCGGTCCCTGTCTGTGGTATGTGTGTTGTTCCCTGTGCACTGGATGCCTGTGTGCAGTGGTCCCTGGTGCATGCGCTGTGTCCCTAGTGCCCCTGTCAGTATGTCCATGGCCTGTGCAGTTGGCCCCCTTGCAAGTCTGTGGTATGCATGGTCTGCTGGCATGTCATTGGTGGCTATCCATGCTGGCCACCCTCTGGCCATGGCGCAATGGTGGCTTGCCTCCTGTCACCAGTATGGTGCACGTCTGCCTCCGGTGGCTCTGTGGCCTATGCTGTTGTTGTCCCCCCTCCATGCTGTTGCTGGTGTCTGTTTTGCGGGGTCTGTGTTCTGATGTCTGTCACTTGTGCTCTGGCTGCATGCTGGTGGTGGACATGGTACATGCACAGGATGGCTGATACACCTGTGCC